>CM066032.1:844751334-847257107 GCA_033557465.1 Ichthyophis bannanicus | reverse complement strand
GCATGCAAAAGGGGGAAAAATATACCACAAGGGCAAACAGAGGACGGTATGTGGATCCAGTTAATAATTTGGATCAAGACACGAGAAAGTTCCACATGTAATCAGGTGTAACACACAAACACCTGAATCACAGAAAAAACCAAAACCCCTGCTGTGTTGCTCATGTAAACACCCTAAAGTTGGGACACCTCTGAAAAAAAAGAATATGTGATGGGTAAGCAGCACACAGGATTGCACCTTGATGTACAGTGAGGAGCAGGAAGAAGGGTGTTTGTAGAGGTGAGGAAACCTGCTGTTACCTCATGGTACAGTTAGCAGATTAGAAAACACAAAAGGATATAGAACATGTGCTATCAAAACAAAAAAATACAGACGTATAAACACATGACTGTAAGCCACTCCCAGAAAACAGTACCACTGAGTACCACTGTAAAACAACATTGAGCACACTGAGCCAAGCATATAAGCACACTGTATGGCAACCTTTAATACCCAGTGAGGTTACATGTGTCTGCCAGATACACCAGCGGTCACTGTACAAGGATGCGAGCACAGGTGGCACATGTACATGTGTGGCAAATGGCCCCAGACAAAGTGTCAATGTGATCAAAGAGGAGAAGGACTAACCTAACTGGTAACAAAATGGCCTTGGACCCAAGCCAACACTGATCAATTTCCCACTAGCACCCCATGTGGGCCTAGGTCAAGGAATGTAACCCCCCACACCCACTCATTACCGTGGAAACAAAGGACCAGTTAATCCTCATCAAATGACATTGACAAAAAAACAATGCAGTCTTCCCACCCCTTTTTTTTTTTTTTTTTTTAACCACCTTGTTGCTTTTTTTTTTTTTTTTTTTTTTTTTTTTCTCTCTTTTTTTTTTTCGGGGTCACAAAGACGCAGGACGGATAAACAGGCAATGCAATGTGTGCCTTTGTATCACCCTGCTCAATCACCAAAAGAGTCACATGTTTGTGGAATAAATATATTTATTTGGTTTACACATCACAAATAGTGTAGTCAGTGCCATCATAATATGAAGGTGAGTGCATCTCTGATGGAATATTGAAACCCCTCTAATAGGGCATAAATCCAACTCACACAGAAAAGTTAATTCATTCACCACAAATGAAGAGCAGGAGATATAATGTGCATCCACTGCATACAATGCACTGGGCAGCAGACCCCCTGACCCTACCTGTTTCTTCATGCTGCAAAAGGTGTAATGCACATATGAGTGCATGTAGAGAGTTGGCGCTGCATATTGAGGACACAACACACATCATGTGTCCCTCAAACCATATCCATCTTGCAACACAGGAGACAACCAAACCAAAAAAGCCTATGTTGAGAAAATGTTTTATTGTGAAAATCACGCTGGGAAAGTAATGTGTGAGGTCTCACATAATGGCTGAGCTAGGAATCAAAGCTGCAACAATGGAGACACAAACTCTCCTCAAAATCACAATGAGTATATGCTAACAGGTAGGACAGGCACATGACCACAAACAAAATACAAAATAAACGACCTTCCCATAACCTATACATATACCACCATGAAGGAGGTGGCCCTGCAACTGTTTCAGAGTAGACAGTGTTTGGCCACATATAACATAATACATGGAATGCACACTTGAAGAAGTGCAACGGTGACCACATTGCCACACTGCAAACATCATGTCGCAATGTGAGTGTCCCTACCACAGGGCATAGCCGGGACTGTGCACAGGGGAAATGCAAGGTGTTGACAGACATGCAGACTGTCACGTCTGCACATCCAACACACCCAATCAGCAGCATCTGAACAAGGAAATGAGGGCCAAACCTCTGACACGGAGCACAAAGAAGTCTGAGGTCCACATGTTTTGTCTCACAAACATAGTCCGTCATATGCAAAAGCACCATCCACATTGCAACATGATACAGTGATGCCACACATGCACGTAAACACCCTTGTCACATTGACCACATTAATTTAAGATGGTCGTGTGTCCAAAAATCATTGTTGAGGTAACACTTGTAGCATGTGCAGGTGGAAAGCAGGTGGACATAGACCAATAGGAGTGCTCCATCGTTGGCCGTATGGCGCAAAAATGGTTGTATGCTTGATTAGGAAGAAAAAGATGAGCGTATCCTGGGTGGCATGTCACACCCAGGGCCAAAACTTAACATATACTAAAACTGTGTTCGAATGCATCAGCTGCACTGTCCATGTCCATTTGCTGCTGCACACGGGGGGAACACTGCCCAAAAGTAACAATACTATGTGCAATCCAACAGGTGAGGTTAATAGTGTTCCACCAAATATGGCTAGGAATAGTCAAGCGTGACATGTCAACATTCCACTTTCTTTGAAAGTTCATGTGTGTTCTCAACAATGAGCAGGACTCCCTGCAGAACCATCACACAAACAGTGAATAGAACACCTCTGTAAGGAGAATTAAGTAGGTTAATAGTAATACTGTCCATCGCAGTCATATGTCTCACTCTCAGAGGTAAAACATCCAATGGGCCACTTTCTGGTGTAAAATGTCTATGGGTGTTGTTTCTCCAAAAGGTGGGTGATGGTGAACACCAGATGCACTGTAATAGACGTGTCCGGTATGTACTCAGCCCTGTGTCATGAGAGGATACGTATGTTCTTGTTAGCCACCATTGAAAAAACACCACACAATGCACACCGTTACACCTTTGCAAATTCACAAGAAAGGTATGTTAAACCACACAGTACATGATAACATTACTCAACAAAACATTGGTGATGACATCATTAATCCTAAACACACCACACGGGTAAAACATGGATAATGGTCATGTCCATGCTCGTGTCACACAGGTGTGTCACAGCTACACACGACATGCATCTGTTTATGTGCACATAGAGGAAACATTACATGCCTATAAGACAAGTCTGATTCATCAACAGGTAAACATAGATTCAAATCTGCAATTAACAAATGTGCAACTTACCTTGTGTGTGCATCAGGTGTATGTCAGCAATCCCATGAACCACTACACAGCAATAAGAGGTGACAGTGAAGGGAGAGAATCTCAGCAGTACGTGTACAAACAAAAGGTCAAGCCACTGTTGATGCATGTCCACATATGGTCATATCTGAAAATAAATAAAGGTGAACATCAGTGGTGACTCAGAACACAAGACATATTTTGTCTCACACCACACAACACATGTTGATAATACTCATAAGGTACACAGCACTACGGAATACCTACCACAGTCACAACTGCCACCCAGTGGCACAGTCCCCTCACAGTATATGATAATGTACTATGCATGAAGAGTGTCTCATCACACAGGCTTCCTGTAATCACCCACACACAAAGTATGCATATTTCTGCATTCCAGCTGCAACACATGGCCTGTATGTGTCCAAGTGGACCTTTAGACATATAAAGGCCCCGTGAACCGGCAATAATACCCTGTTGTTGGCTTATGGTACAATGTTGGGGTAGGGAGCAAGTGCAGCAAACCAATACAAAATTTAACTACACACACATGCAGATATGCTGTTACCTGTCACATATAGAGTGTGGCACAGGACATGCTGAACACAAAACACATGGGGATATGTGTGACAACAGCAAGGGATGGGTGATGGAGCTTGAAGTGAAAAACGAAAACAACACAACATCTGCCCAATATGATAGAGCAATGAAGATATGTTTTCCACATGACCCCAGGCACACACAATCTCGCTGTACATCCACCTACCCCAACGCAAAGCATTTTGGGTGATGTTCAGTCACATGCCAATCCAACACATCAACAGCATCTGAATAAACTATGTCCTGTGCATTGGGAAACACAACAGTAACAAACATATGTCATGTTCTACAAGAGTATCACACACTGCACCTTCCTGTCCACAACTCTCATACCCCACAACATCACCTAATGTCTGACTGCTCCCTATCACAATGTATAGATCTCTCACATGTGAGAGGCAGCACAGAGTTGTATGAGGCTATCTTCAGGTGTCCATAATCAATCCTTTCCCCATCGTACCTCTGTGTTGTTGTACAGAAAGATCAACAGACATGTCAGCAACCACCATGTTTGCACCTCATCACAAAGTACAGACGAGTCACACAGATCCACTATATTGGCAACAATGCCCCCTATCTTTGTGTAGGGGTGTGTCAATGTTGAATGCTAAGTCGCTTACAATTCTGGAAACACATATGGAATATGCACGAGTGTCTCATGTATGCAGGGACCAAATACATATCCTGGTGTGTAGATGTCATACCTTGAATCATAGTGACAGCTATTTGCTGATGATCTCCACAGATAGCTGTCAATGTGTGCATCATGTCATTAAAACACCAATGCCATGTATGTTTTTACGCAAACCATGATGGCTGCATGCCATCACACTGTGTGTCATTGAGAATGTCAACGCATGGATAGCCTATATCTGTACCTCAGAGAAACAACTCTCACATATGTCTGGTTTTCCTTGCCAACATAATCCTCCCCTTCCCTGTCCGACTATCTATGCAATCTATCTAATGTGGACTGTACTATCCTACACTACTCACATACCTAGCCTGTAGCTGAGGCATGATGGCATATGTTGAGATTTTATCAGCAAGATATGCCATGTACTCCCTGAGAATTCTGCACAACCATAAGCCACCAACACATTCTTTGCTCATCCTGCCCACTGTAACGCACCCCTTGCTGATATGGGGTAGGTTATCCTCTGTATCTGTGTACATATGTAGCACTGTACTTAAGGTCAATTCGCCAACATGTAAATGTGGCAATACTACCTCTCTGGCTGGACAATGCTCAGATCCCCATCCTATAACATGTCCATGTCATGGCTTTCTGGTGCAGTATACATTCCGACACACTGTAGGGTGACATTACCACCCTTCACATAGATTCCCTAATATCCACAGACAGAAACTACTACTAAGCATCTGTCTTGTGATATGTATGTCCTGATACGGCCATAATAACAAAGCAACACATAGCCAGCTGACAGGAGTTTAAGAACCAAATGTACACCCCAAAGGTGAAACATATAAATTCAACCCACTGGACTAATGTCCCCAAACGTGGACTGGTCTCACACTGTGAACATCTCACCATATGGCTAACACTGTTCTCCACCCATATCATCACAAAACATCATTTGTGTTCAACAACAACAGGTATGAGCAACCACCCACATCATCTGGCAACAAATGCTGTTGTGTACTGGCCACATTGTTTGTGCCACACACATGCCTATATGTGAGTTGTGAATTATCACTAAAATACTAATGTGGTGTCGCATACAAATGATATCCTGACATAAACTGTAACTGCTGTAAGCATAACACACATAGGATTAAAAAGCCGTGTGGGTAGGTAATACGCACATGAGAAGATCTCTCCAATCAACCTCCGTCTGACTGCTGTGCCCTCCTGTGTGTCACCACTGGCACGTACAGGGGGGCACATTGGTTCTTGCTCCAGATCCTCATTAATCTCTGCAGGGATATCGTGCCTGAGAGCAATGTTGTGCAGGATGCAACAGGCTATGATTATCTCTGCAACAGTCTTTGGCTTATATTGTAAGGCCCCGCCTGACCTATCCAGACACCTGAAGCGACTTTTCAACACGCCAAAGGTACGCTCGATGACTGAGCGGCTGGAGGCATGGGCCTCATTGTACCTCCGCTCTGCACGTGTCCGTGGCTGACGTACAGGGGTCAGCAGCCAGGGGCGACACCCATATCCTGCATCACCTTGGAAATAAAAAAAAAATGTGGGTGTCAATATTCAACATAACTGACATATGTTAAGATGTAGTAACCCTACACAAAACAAATTCTGACATAAACATATAACTGAACAATTAATGAGCTTTCAAAAAAAAACATATGCTGTTAGAAAAGGACCACATAGCCTAGAAAGTCAGTACACTCATGGGAAATACTCCAACAGTTCCATCTATACTGTAACATATTGTGTGTGTGTGTGCGCGACATGGGTATTGTAATGCATTTACTGTCCACATTGGCACCACTGCCAATGAGAGACTATAGTAACGATTCACTTGTCACATGTTCATATTGTATGTCTGAACAGTAACCTAGGTAAAATATGCTGCCATGAGAGGGTGGAAAAAAAACAGAACATGTATGCCATGGAGGCTGGTAAAAATGTAAACCATATCACCTAGATGCATCCTGTCCTGTACGGGCAACATATCTAGATTTCATACTCTGTCTCCTTATGCTGTATATTGCTAAACAGAAAGTTGTTGAAAGACCAATCCTGTGCACTGTGTCTATCCTGGGAACATCCCACTGAAGGTGGGGTCTGCAAACCTGCACACTGTACTACTCATGTCTTAACCTCAAAGAGATACACATCGGTACATTACCTTCATGTGTAGCTGTAAACAATACAACTCTATATGCACACACTTAGCCCACAGCTTTAGGCATCCCCTTTCCATTATGTTAAACTACATGAGGATCACTGGCCAATATGTGGCTAAATCATGATCATCTACAGTAGGCCAAGGTACTGCACCAACTATATTTTGTTACACCCCTGCTGTGACATAGGCAAAATGCGTGACCATACATATCCACACGAGTGCTGCTAGCTGGAAAGGGCAAAAGCATACATCAGATATTCCCAAACACCCCCTCATATTATATACTGGCTCCTGGGTAGCAACAACAGTCCAGAGTGAGTGTGTGAACCCAACACACACATGAGAAGGGTTACTTGTATGGATGAGCAATTATCTCAAGGTTAAATGACATACAAGCATTAGTTGGCAATGACCCATCATGATACGTGCATTTGAGGGCCAACCCCCCCCCCTCAGAATGTGTGCAGTTGATATTACCACACACTATGAGGGATTGTGCAACAGCCTAGCCACATGCACAGGGGTGTTGTCACCTGCACACCATGTGAATGTCAGGATCATATAATGTTAGGAGTCTGATGGTCTATGTTTGTTTGTAGTTGCTGTCTGTGTACGTCTATACCCCTGTAATAATCTAAACATACAACAGTCCCCAAACTAACATTGCTCATATGTTGATCTAAGTTTATGGGTTTAAACGAGTTTGCTAGATATGTGAGTTACCATAAAGTAAGTTACAACGACATACATACATTACGGACACCTGACATACTCACCCAGCAAAATACAGTCCCCATAACGTCCGCCTTCAAATTGTGTGAAGATTGCCGAGTGATGCAGGATATAGGAGTCATGGGTGGACCCTGGAAACCTAGGGACCACATTCAGAATATGCAGATTAGCATCACATACAACCTGAACATTCAGGGAATGGTAGTGTTTGCGGTTGCGAAACGCCACCTCCCTGTCTCTAGGCGGGACCAGGGCAACATGTGTGCAATCAATAGCTCCCATCACGTGTGGTATCCCTGCTAATGTCTCAAAGGCCTGGTTCAGGGTCCCCCATTGTTGCCTAGTGTGGGGAATGGCTATGTAATTCCCCACCCGGCTGACCATGGCACACAGTACTTGGTGGAGACATCGTGAGAAGGATGGGCAGCTCATGCCACCCACTGCAGCCACAGATGACTGGAAACAGCCAGAGGCAAAAAAATGTAAAGCAGCAAGGAGCTTGACTAAACCTGGTATTGCATGGGACCGATCAGTCAGGGGCTCGAGGTCAGGTCTTAAATCCTCATAAAGCTCCCTAATAGCCCTTGTGCTCAGTCGGTACAGGGAGATGACCTGGTCCTCACGCATGCCCTGGAGCTGTGCCCTGGGCCTGTAGAGGCGTGGCTGCCGAGCCTGCACCTCGGCATGCCTTCTGTGCCGTGAACGCACAGCACATGGCTGGACCACCTCCACAGCTGCAGGTCTGAGTTGCTGCGGGACTACACCCATGCCCTGTGCTTCAGCCCCGTGGACACCATCTCCCCTGTCCGGCAACCTCAGAATCTGCCCTACACTCAGGACACATGCATAAGCATAAATTGCTGCCATAAACTCCTCCCGTCCCACTACCGAATTGGCACTCTAACAACCACACAAACTCTAACAAACACACAAACCACACTATACAGTATCCAAAAGTAAAAACAACACCTGACAATACACACACAACACAATATAATAACCAATACAAACACCAATACAATCCTCTAGTACAACTGCTTAGACTTTCGTTCTTCTTCACACCAACCACACTCCTCCTGCTCTTCGTCTACAACCCTCAACGTGGGTAATGTTGTGATGGTAATATATGGTATTATGGGGTGTGTGGTTTGCGCACAATGCCGCATGCGCAGTTGATCGCATGCGATGCCCGTTGGTGGCGCGCGTGCGCCACTCTACGCATGGGCGTCGGTCAGTGCGTGGCCACACGTATGTGCGCCGGCGTGAACATGCGCACAAAACACAGACACCCATGCGGTAGTCGTTGTAGTGCGCATGCGTACTGCGACACATGCGCAGTACTGTGTCTCAGGGCGCATGTGCGTTTGTCCGCGTACGGCCACCCATGCGTTGGCGAGCACGCGCCCAACGCACGAGCGCCACGCCCGCCCAATTGCGCATGTGCAATGAAAGACACGTGGCAATACACAATAAATAGGCCTGCACACGTGCATCACGTTGAGGGTTGATAAAGGAGTTACAGTTAGAGAGAGAGGGTGTCATAGATAAAGTCTGAAACAGAGACAGTGGTGGGACTAGTGCACAGGAAAGAAGCACAGTGAGGGATAACAAAAACTATAGGTAGAGAGGCTGTGGTGGGAGTAGTCCAGAGGAAGGAGGGAGAGAGTCAGTCCAGGGAGTACGGCAGCGGAGAGAGGCAGAGAAAGATAGTTAGGAGCAGAGTAGATTCCTCACTTTGTGCTAATATAATTTTTATGTTCCCTTTGTTATTGTGTCCTTTACTGTGCCCTGTACTGTAACGTTTTGTAAGTCTGTATTGCATGCTGTGTTTTGTTTTGTTTTGTTTAAGTGAGTGCTGTTGTGTTGAAAGGAGCATTTAAAACATACAGAGATGGAGAGAGAGAGGGAGAGAGACGGTGAGGATGAGGGTGAGGGTGTGGAGGATGTGGGCCAACCTGTGGTGGGTGATACACTGACGCTACAGACTGCACATCCTAGGGAGGGACATGCAGGACCATCTTTTGGGCCACAGCCTGCACAATATGTCCAAACTGGGAAGAGAAAAAGGGTACCTGTGCCTGGTCCACAGCGAAAAAGAGCGTTACGCTTCAGTGATAGAGAGAACAATATCCTACTCTCGCATGTAATTGAAAACTATGACCTCTTATTTGGCAGGCTCAGCAGTCGCACAACAGTGGCCACCCGAATGGCAGTATGGGAGGAGGTGCGTGCTGCAATGTCAGAGGCAGGGGGCCCCACAAGGGATGCTGAAAGCCTCAAAAAGAGGTACTCTGATATTAAAAGAGGGGTGCGCCAGCACATGGTGGCTGAAAGACAACATGCGCTTGGCACAGGTGGTGGGGGCCCTTTTATCCCATCACTCACACCATTGGAACAAGAGCTGGCAACACGTTTGGGCCACATCTATCTCCGTGGACTGCCGGAGGCCCTTGACACGGCACATCCTGATGCAGGTATGTATAGTAATTGCCAGGTATAAATTCATGTTCACAATGTCCCTTCAGTACACATCATTCAGCTGCACAGACACTCCCATACCTGTGACCCAATCCACACCATGTTTAAAAATTGGTGTCACATGTGTGTGTTATGGCCATGCACAAACTGTGTTGTTGCCATGTCCTGTCACAACATTACATATGTGTCCCTCGAAAACAGCAACCTCCCCATCTGTTTCCAAAACTACACACAACAATTCCTATCCAACCTCCACATCTGTGATTGCAAAGCACCATATGATTTTGTGGCACACTAATCAGGTAACGTGTGTGTGACATACTATTTGCACAGTGCTACATGTGCTTCTCAGTGGCCCACAGGTGCTGGCTACTTGGGATCCACGGCACAATGGGTCACAGCCAAACATATCCAACAATGAGCATATAGTATGTCTAAAGACAATATTTCCTGTGCATAATTAAACATAAACAGGCAGTGTATGGTCAAAACAAGTGTAAGGGTGTTGTATTCTCACACATGTGTGGACATATGTTGCACAGATAGGGGAAGGGATGTGATGGGGGACACATGTGGCATGGCACTCCAAAAATACACATGGAAAAAATGCAACATGTGCATGGCCACACGACACACATGTGCCCCAGAAACAGCTGAATGACGTCGACAAACATGTATGGGAGGGTGTCATGGGTCGGGTATGCAGCACACACGCACATACCCACCCCATCATCTCTGTGGTGTCTGTACCACACATCTATAGATATGATGATGTTGAAACATATGTGTTTTCTCTGTTATTGTTCAATATGCAGGTGACTACAGTAAAATGGGAGAGGAAGAGGAGGAGGAGGAGGAGGTGGAGGAAGAGGGTGATTTTGACATCACAGTGCCAATGAGTCTGTTGGAGGATGAACCTGCTGTCTCAGGGGGCAGCACAAGTGCTGTTGATGAGCCCATAGAGACACCTGTACCCAGTATATCACCACTAGGGGCAGCATCAAGGGAGAACATCCAAGGACCCAGGCCGCAAGTATACACCGATAGCCCTGACCCTCAGATGATGATGGCAGAGTTAAGGTCCCATGGCGCATCTGCACGTCGCGATGCTGAAGGTGGGTGACAAACGACAGTCATAATTTCAAAACAAAAACCAATAGTCACTAGTTGGTGTTTGTGTGGTGAATGTTGCAACATAACCACCACAGATATCACATGTATGGCTCATGTTGTTGGGATATTGTTTCTGTAAAGAACGGTGTGGGGTATAATATATGGTGTTATTATGTCGCACAACAGAATCACCTAAGGTCAGGTGACACCCACAGATGCAGGCCTAAGAGGAATGTTGTATAAGGGCCACCATGTTGTTGTTATGAGAAAGATCAAAACTTGCCCTTGCAACAGTCTACCTCATTGCAGACACCCAGATGTCTGGTAAACCACAGGATGACAACTAAATGATAGTTAAATAAAAGAAAATACCATATATAAAGCAATGCAACCCTCCTCTGTGATGTAACATCACAAAGACCTCATTCCCCACAGTCTGCATCTGCAGGTGTCAAAATACATAGCATATGGAGAGAGGTGTGAAAATATGTCAGGTCAACCATAGATAAGGATCTACAGAGGGGTCTCAAACGTACAGAATGAACATGTTGGCTTGTTTGGAGAAGACATCCCTCAATTTCCCCTGTACATAAAGACATAACATAGACTGTAATCCAGACAGAAAAGGAAAACACCATGTCCCCTTACTGTAACGCCAACAATCCATCAACAGATTGCATAGGCTGTGAGCATGTGTGTCCCAGTTAAATTGTGGGCCTATGTCCCCATACCATGTGATGGTCCCCATTATCATAAGTGTCATACTTGCAATATGTGTTGTATGCAACCATACAGTAATGAGTATGAAGCATGTCTATTTCTCAACAAATGGTTAAAGAAGGACTAAAACCCTTAACAATTACTGTGCTGCAAACAAAACCTAAACACATATGAGTAACTACAACAAAAGCTTGCCATGTTGAGACCATATCATACACCACGTATCCACACAACATGACCAGAATTGGCACATCACCCAACCCCTCCTTTCCAAATGCAAACATTACAGCATTACACAAAGACCTCACATAACATACTGGTGGATGAAAGCAATTGTCAAGCCCAATGAGGAATAACATAAACTAAAGACCTCATCTCCTTTACGAAATAACCAGATACATCATCGTAGAGCAAACAACCAAATAAAAACAAAACCTAGTTAAAAAGTGTTATTGGAGCCACAAAAGGCAACCAGGGAATTTGACACAACACTGTATAAGTTCTACTATCAGTACAATGGCCAGTGGGTAGTTAGAAATATCTGACCGATCAGTACAGTGATACATACATTATCCCTTGCAGCAAGGTAAAAAATAAACATACTGAAGCTCAGCCTGTAAGGATCCATATGCTATGTCAAATGAGAAAGCGGAAAACATATGTTGTCTAGTTGTTTTGACTGTTTTCCAAGTCCTAATTGCTGCATCCACGTTCACAATGCCTGTTCATGAGTTCTGCTCACTCACCATTGTCTGATGTTTATGTGTTCAAAACGCTCTATTGTACTGTTTTATCCACTCTACATTGTCACATTTGCTGTAACATAACCATCTTTTCCTTGTAGTAGGTCTCTCACATCCCACACTATCAATGACGTTTTCAGCATGCCAATGTGTATCCTCAACTACACTCACATAAGCAGCTATGTTCATAAGGTATCACCCACTCCCACAAAAGCACGTAAATGCTTCACGGGATTAACGTCTGTCAGCACCATCACATTCTAGTCATTCCCCAACATCAGCTCCCGTACATTTTCTACACCACCAAGCATACAAATCAGTTTAGTCCTTGCACCAGGCAATTCCAAGGACCAGCACATCCATCCGGATAATGTTTACATCCCCACATCCAGCCCTTCTACTGACAATGTAACCCATCAGACCATACATTGTCATGTCATAAAACAATTATTAGGTCAGGTCAAACCTTATTTGCCGTCACACAGTCGGACCCAAAAATAAGCCATCCCATGAGGCTACATCCAGTACAAACATCTCATGGAGACTAGCAAATTCCATAAACACATAACACACAGTTCCTGTCATAACATGCCCCAACAGCTCATGTGCATCTCTATGCCACATACTGCAAAACCCTAGACCCATACATGACCCGTCATCCCACACCTCATAACTGTTGTCAATCAGCTATGGTCGGTTGAAGGTGTCCACCCCCCACAAATGCCCCCTTACCCCCTACACACTCACTAAAAAAACATATACTGTCCTAACCCAAAAAACCCACAGCCCTATGCACTTAACGTCATGACCAGAACCCCACCATTGGCTATGTGATGTTTTGCACAAATCCACTGCTTTATTGTGATGTTGTTGTAGCTGTAGCAGAAAGGAGTGTCTGAGGGGGGGGGGAGGAAAAAAGCCCCCTGCCTGCTGGTCCCCTCTGCAGAGCCACACATCATGGACAGGGAACATTGTCTGCATTGCGTCTCCCTTAAGGCAGCGTGCCTACTGACACGCTAGCCATCACACCCCTGTGTCCAAAGAAGCCAAGATGACAGTTACCAAAAGCACATGTGGCCTAAACAGCAACAGAAGGTAGACACTATCCCTTTACAGATAATAAAATACTTGCACACATGATAGGAAAACAGGGGCGACCTAGACAACACTCCATTCTGTCATTGCTGGTGCAGCAACGGCAGTAGCCAGATTCTCAAATCCTTTACAGACGGGTGATGAAATCCGCAATGTTCCTTACGTGCAAACCCCTGGAAGAGCATGACCAGTGCAAATGCACACGTGATCAAAGGTGCGCTTGGACCTGTATTGGATTGACACACGTAAGCACATAGCTGAGCAGACTACCTATGTGTGTTTCCTATACAATACACAACCCCCCGTTCAAACCCCTGATGGATATTGAAATCAGACATATAACCCGCCAACTCAGGCTATCACTGTCCTTCACCAGTCAGTACCAGCAGATGTGCTTCCCTCAACATACCCCGTCACTATTTTCCTGGTTGTTGCCCACCACTGATGGCCTCCTATGTTGCTTCCCTTGTTCTGTCTGAACTCTACAGATCTTTTCCAAAGTGTACCAGATCTGATCCCCAAGCCCTCATCAGTGGTACACAAGGTGCACATGAAACTCTCACGTGTCACACACACGCGCCAGCAGTGCACATGTGCAGGTAAGGTGTGACATTCCTGTGCTGTCATTCCATACCACTGAGTTCATAACACATCACCTATTACCTGTACATATTGAGAATATGTGTCTGAAGGTGGCTGTACCTGTGCAGACATTTCCAAACACTCCTCGGTTCAACACTGCTGCTGGCCATCTGAGGTGTTTATGGCTGCTGCATGCTGCACCTGCCCTACATAATGGATATGAGATGACTGTCCTTGCCCAATTCTGTTGCCACATCAGTAGTATGTGGGTGTGTATGCAGAAGCTATTTTATGACTGTTGTGTTGCCCTCACACATCTTCTTCCTGTATAGTGTTCTCTGTGTTTCTATTAGTTGTAGTACAGTGAGATATATGTATTCTACCCCTAACCATGTTCCCATATGACTCAGCACTATCACATTAGCATTAGTGTGGGATGTGCATGACATGTTGCTTTATGAAGGTGTATTAGTGGAGAGGTATTTCATTGACCACCCTGTGTCCCATTCACAGCCAATCGACGTGCTCTGGAGCGGATTCGCTGTGCTTTGGAGCAGAACACCAGAGATGTTTGTGCTGAGCTCTGGACATTACATGAGGGGGTCGTAGCCATGCCACTAACTCGCATGTGTGAGGCCCTTGAGGGCATACGTGATGTTCTGATCCGAGCTGCACCTGCACCAGCACCACCAATGTATCCGGAGGAGGGTATAGCCTTGCCAGGGAGAGGGGCCAGACGTGGCAGGCGTGGCCGACCACGCCGTCAGTAACCTATGATAATATAGATATGTACAGCAAGAAAGCAAAGGTTTCTCGTTGTTGCACTGTTCATTTTTAGCAACTATGTACATAGTTTTTTCTGTTATTGCGGCTTGGTTTGGGTTATATGTGAAAGAAGACATATGTGATTAGTATGTTGTATTTGTGTTATGTAATTGGCTTGGGGGGATCTTTGAAATGTATTACACACATGTTTGTAACAATAGTTTCATATGAGAGAATAGCTGTGACAATAAACAGCTGTCCAAAAATAGATACACTGTGTCTTTCCAAAGAGTGTCCATTTGGTCTCATGTGTATCTCTGAGAGGGGGGTTGGGAGGACCATATGATCTGCACCCATGTCCACTGCATAAGCTACGTTGCCACACGCATATACTATTTCCATGATGCACACATATGTAATGTTTCACTAGCACAATGTGTCACCACAGCCTCTGAGCTGCAGCGGCACAGTGTGCACAGACATCCATGTAGAACATGGGTGTGGAACCGTGATACTGTGGAGCCGCAGACCAGTCAGGTTCTGAGGAGGATATCCCTAATGTTTCTGCTGGTGATATATATCAGCATTACAATTATTATGACCACCTTACTGGTTTGTGGCCCTCAAAGACTGGATTTTGAGAGCGCTGCCTTACACCTCTGTCATGTAAGATTGTTTTTGGGCTAGGTGCAGATGTCTGAGACATCGAATGGTTATTTGGAATGTGTAACATTGCTCCTTGTTTCTCACCAGCAGCAAAGGGTGGTGGCAAAGGCAATATGTTGTTGGTGGTGAGAGGTGAGGAGGAATATGACACACTCTAGGTAACATGTTTGATGTCTTGGACATCTGCGCCTTGCCCACTCACAGTCCTAAATGGCAGAGGTGTAATCCAGGTCTCTCAAAAGCGAGCCCTGGAGGGCCAAACAATCAGTCACGCAGACAGGATATCTCCAATTCATATATATCTCTGGCATACTCATTAGGAATATTTCCAAAACCTGACTGGCCTGCGGCTCTACAGAACCACGGTTCACCACCCTTGATGTGGACACAGGGGGACTGTGTTATAAATGGCCTGTTTACGTTCCATAAACATCACCGTCTGCAACCCGTCATACACAACACTTTGGTGGCATATGTGGGACCCTTGCCCTTACCTATATTAGTGGTCACATGCCCCCCAACCCACCATAGGGATGCATGTTACAGAGGCAGACATGTGTGTGCTGCATATTTTGCCTGCTCATATATGTGAGAACATGTGGGTCATGTATATCCATCCCTGTGGCATGTACGTCTCTGGGGCAGCCACTACATTGTAACATATAATGCAGCACCCTGCTATCACACCCCTACACACATGATTTTCCAGACACACTGCATGTGGTGCCAATTGAGGTATCACACGCATGTTTACCCGTCAGGAATGTATGTGGCTGCACACATATGACATGCTGGCATCTATAGTCATATGCTACGTGAGACACGTGACCATTACAGGGTTCTGATAAAATAGTTTAATATTTACAAACAAAAATAAAACTATATACATATTTAGGGTAGGGGGAAAATGCCATCAACCGGCCCCCCATAACAAACCCTCCCCACCCCGCACACACACACCCGCCCTAAACACACTCCCACACACTACCCCCGAACCCCCACATGACCCCACCCTCCCTCAGCCTGCCCCGTGATGGCGGACAGGGCAGCACAGGGCACATGTGTGGACATCACAGGCACCATCAATAATGCCTGTGACGCCCTTCAGGGGGTGGCTGCCGACATGGCAGATGCTCAATGTCAGCAACCACCCTCTCCATGGCTCCCGCCATCCATTCCTGCAGGTGCACCAACCGGTGCACCCGCTGCTCCAGTGCATCCAGAGCCTCACACAGATGTACAACACATCTGCCACCACACACACACATTGTTCCTGGTGTTTGTGTGGTGGCATCTGCGTGCAATGTGTGTGGGGCCCTGGATGTTGGAGCCACCTGCCCTTGATGGCGGGAGCCCACAGTGCCCTGTGCTGCACTGTCCTCAATGTCACTCTCCCAGGCACCCTGTGGCCACTCTTCCCCCCCTGACTCCTCCCCAACACCCCCCACCACCTCCCCCCCACCCACATCACCTGCACCCTCACCCCCCCTTGTGACACTGGCACCCACACCTTCCATCCCAGCATCCCCCATGACCCCCTCCGCTGTGTCTTCCTCAGGACCCTCTGCCTCCTCCCCACTGGTGTCCAGGACTACCACCTCCACGGCAGCGCGGGAGGTGGGCCTTCGGAGGGCATAGGCAGAGGTGCAGGGGTCTTCGTCACTGTCATCACCATCTGTGGAAGATGACAGTCATCAGCACACGTAGATGTGTGTGACACATCACATGTACCCATGCAGGTACCATGCACACTGATGGGCCACTGTGACCTCTGATGGTGGGCAGCCACGTCATCAATACGCACCATCACCATGTGATGATTCTGCATTCTTCACGCGCTCAAGGTATGCGCCATGGTGCAGGCGCAGCTCCCTCCCTTTCTTTCTCAGATCCTCGACCTGTGTGTGTGAGAAAATATGGGTGGGAGCATGAGTGAGCACTTACGTCTGGTGGGTGGGCAACATAAACATAGAACAGTGTGTCCTGGGTCTGGACACATCAGCTCCACTGATGTGTGTTTCATGTATAGCATAGTTCAACACCTGTCACAGGGGATCTTCATGGGCACATGGAATGTGTTATCACATGTGGACAACACCATTACCAACTGAGCCTATTCACCAATGTTGGTCATCGTCACATATGTCAGTCTCTGGAGCCATGCCATGGTGCTTGCGTGATGCTACTAGCTGTCCAATATTTGTATCTCTTGTTGTGTATGTTTAGCACACCAGGAGCGGGTGAAGGGATACATTGGAGCAGTTGCTGAATGCGACAGAACCCAAGGGGGAGAGGGATGTTTGTTAATTTGTTCATCCTGCTGTGTCTGGAGACCACCTGTTACAGGCAATGAACTATTATTTAATTTATTTAAACAGATTTATATCCCGCTTTTTCCTTCAATCAAAGCGGTCACAGAACAATACAATACAAGGTTAAACAGAGGTGAATAAAACATATACCACTCTTAATAAAATCAGAGCGGTAATAAAAGGGATTACATAACACAAGGAATATGTTACAGTACATACATAGAATAACTATACATTACATACGATCTGGAAGGGGTGGAAACAGTCCCAGCCACCGCAGCTCGCCCAAAGGCAAGCCAAACCATAACAGTAGGAAACCACTTCAGAGACAGACGCCACGGACCAACGCCTAAGGGCCATGCCAAAGGGCCCTCTGGCGAGGCCCTCAGGCGCGGGCCCGCAAGGCGCGGGTGCGCCGTGGAAACGGCGGTGTTTATGCCGTTGAGCATTCTGTGCTATTGGTGGCTTAAGGAGGAAGGGGGAGCTCCTGCTCTCATCCCTGATAGAATGGCTTCTCTCCCTCAGCGCTGGAAACGGCGGTTTTTATGCCGTTGAGCATTCTGTGCTATTGGTGGCTTAAGGAGGAAGGGGGAGCTCCTGCTCTCACCCCTGATAGAATGGCTTCTCTCCCTCAGCGCTGGAAACGGCGGTTTTTATGCCGTTGAGCATTCTGTGCTATTGGTGGCTTAAGGAGGAAGGGGGAGCTCCTGCTCTCACCCCTGATAGAATGGCTTCTCTCCCTCAGCGCTGGAAACGGCGGTTTTTATGCCGTTGAGCATTCTGTGCTATTGGTGGCTTAAGGAGGAAGGGGGAGCTCCTGCTCTCACCCCTGATAGAATGGCTTCTCTCCCTCAGCGCTGGAAACGGCGGTTTTTATGCCGTTGAGCATTCTGTGCTATTGGTGGCTTAAGGAGGAAGGGGGAGCTCCTGCTCTCACCCCTGATAGAATGGCTTCTCTCCCTCAGCGCTGGAAACGGCGGTTTTTATGCCGTTGAGCATTCTGTGCTATTGGTGGCTTAAGGAGGAAGGGGGAGCTCCTGCTCTCACCCCTGATAGAATGGCTTCTCTCCCTCAGCGCTGGAAACGGCGGTTTTTATGCCGTTGAGCATTCTGTGCTATTGGTGGCTTAAGGAGGAAGGGGGAGCTCCTGCTCTCACCCCTGATAGAATGGCTTCTCTATGCTATCAGCAGCTACCAACATGGCTAAGTCACACATGTGGGAAACAGTGGGATGAGGAGGGCAGGAAAGGGTTACAAAACTGATCATGTGCTGTGGAGGGTCTGTACCTCCACCCATGTTGGCTGGCCATCCTGTGTGAGAGTCAGGTTGGGGTGTAGTATGTATGAGGTATGTTTGGTAGAGCAGCCTAAACAAACATACAACACCTGCAGGTGCCCTTATCTGAGCTTACCGTGCCCATGTAAGCTGGTGTAGGTAGCTGCGTCCACAAATGTAGTCTATATGTCAGGTGTGTACTTGACACCATGACTCTGCCATGACTCTCATATTGTGTGTCTCTACATGGGCTAACAGTGAATGCTGCTATCTACGTTACATAACAGGTTGAACCACTCAGTGCTCCAGTCGTTGCGAGATGGGGCAATAATGAACCCACATGCAAACATTTTAAAGATCTGAATAGTTGATGAGGCAGTGGCCTTTGTTGCGTACTCTGCAGATGTTAAGTCTCATCTCCTGCACAGTCAGGGGTATGATGTGTCCTGTGTGCATTTGCAGCATGCGACTGTTGACAGACTACAGGTACCGACATTTCCTGTGTTCACTGAGAGAGTGAATCTACCTTATGCCAAATGTGTGGCTGTGACCGTAGCATGACATGCTCATGAGTAAATATTGTGTGGGGTGCATAAGGTAATGTATAAATGTCTCCACCACTATGACTCGATGATGTGATTGCAGGATGTTATTTCACAAACACAGTCATACACCCTATGGATGTCGTCTAAACGGCCACCAAGTGCGTCAGCATCCGCTGGCCAGGCAGCAGATGGGGTCATATGTCTCTGGAGGTGTTGTAAGTCTAGGTCTTGCAGGTTGCAGGCCTCTCATGAATATTTGATTCTACAGGATGGGATGACATTGGTTGGGCAGTGAGGGGTTTTGATGGAGCAGCAATGCAGCTTTAGTGGACCAGGACTCACTCTGTTTGGAAACCAATGTTTGTTAAGTAATGGGGTACGTCACAAACATTTTTCCATATGCATGAGAGAAGGGGTTCCAGGCCTGTTGAGTGGCCCACATAAGCTATCACAGCCACCCCATGGCACATGAGGGCCCTATGGAAGGTGACAGAACACACAACCCACAACAACTACGCTTTCACACCAGCGGGAGGGGCAAAGCATCTACAGCCATCAGTAGACAGTCTCTGTGGTGTTGTGACGGGGGATCATTCTGCCATACATTTCCTTCCTCCCCCAACAATACGTCTGAAGCTAACCACACATACAGTGGATACACCTGGATCATATGTGTTAACAGAGTGCATCACAAACGTTAGTGCATGTGTAGGTTTTTAATGATCATGTGGCCTCTCGCACTCAGGGGTTGCAATGGGGTCTATGCAGACAACGCAGTGGCATGTAAGCAATATAGGAATTAGTGTTCCCAGTTGAGGGGGGCCTCATCCAGTGCTTATTAGTTCTGAGCTGGGAGGGCTGCCTTGTAACATTACGGATTTGCATATTCCGGACGTACAAAGATGTATGACTCCTGAGTTGGCCAGAGTTGCACTCCTCACCAAAGTGGGTAAATGTTTTCAGAAGATGTGTGGAACAGCACAACACCAAAACGTTTGTATGGCTAAGAATAGTGCTTTGCAGGGGACTTGACAAACACCAAATGGATCTGCTGCTGTTTTGAAGACACACACAGTTAGGGTGCATCTTCACAAGGTGACACAGAGCTCTGTCCTCTTTGTTATGTTACCTATACCATAGCTACATCACTGTTGTTGCAAAGTCAAATTCCAGTGTCTTGTAGACGTGAATGTCACACATTACTATCAAGGATCATATCTATGAGGTCAGAGGGCTTATTTTGGAGCTGCCTCTACTGACATATGCTCGTGCCTTGGTTGGAGGTTTAGAGATCATGTGCGGCACAGGCCACTTTGGCCACACCAGTTTAACATGCTATCTGAGGTGTGACTATTTATGGGAAGCTGTGCCCTTCATCAGTGTCACTGATCTCAACCATCAGTCCAGGCACATGGTATGGGGTTTCCATTGTCTGTGACATCTGGGATACAGTCAGATGTTTCCACTCACTAGGTAAATCATGTAACCACTGCGCAGGTCTCATATGGAGACATGCGTATAGAAACACATGCACCGTTGATGCCATGTGACGTAGCAACTCATGCATCTCATGAGGTGCGAGATGCGTCTGTTGTATGTTTGTCCAAACACGTTGCACAATGCCATGACAGTGACGCTGAGTCAGGTATGTCTTTGTTTGGCAGGTATGTAGCCCTGAACCGAGCAGCTCCAAGGTTCGCATAGGAGTCTGACTACATTGCTCAAAATAGCTGATTGGGCCTACATATTGGACTTCAAACATTGTGCAAGGGAGAGATGCATGGACATGCGTTAGTGACTGTGGCTGGATGTGGCATACGTCCACGTTGTGACTACCAAATAAACCCCTAGTACGGAGCACACCAGCAAACACAAACATGCACTTTCTACATACTGTGGCTGCTGTGGCACCGTTGTGGGGAGAACATATGTGAGATTGTTGTTTCCCTGATGGGGGGAATAACAAGACCTTCGGTGTGGTTGTGGACAAAGAGGATGGGTGTATGCATCGATTTGATCTACACAACACAGCCATTTCTGTGTGTGTGGGTTAGCAATTATGTGTTGTCGATAGCTCATGTGGAATGTCATCAGGATCAGAAAC
Organism: Ichthyophis bannanicus; assembly: GCA_033557465.1. Lineage (NCBI taxonomy): Eukaryota > Metazoa > Chordata > Amphibia > Gymnophiona > Ichthyophiidae > Ichthyophis > Ichthyophis bannanicus. The sequence goes on along the minus strand of CM066032.1, from coordinate 847,235,571 downwards.
TGTTTCACCTCTCTGAAATGTCAGATGTGTGTGTGACCTCAATCAACCATATTTTTGACTGGTTTTTCTTTTTTATTAACAAGTTATGTTAGTGATGGGATACCTCTTCCATTGCTCTGTGCGTTAAACGATGTGTTGACCCAGTACTTATGTGAGGTGAGGTCTGCCACATGATTATCCCCACTATGTGCATGACGCCTTTACCCTCTGGTATGATGGACAGAGTCCAGGGTTCTGATGTTATTTGCCTACATCTGTTGTTGATGTGTCCTAACTTTCCTTGACTTGTGGTCCGTTTCTTCCCCTGCAGTGCCATGGAGGTTAGGTACTCCAACACAGAGACCAATGCACTGTAGGGGCTGAGGCTGCTGAGTCTGCTGCAGCTAACAAGCTATTGGCTTCTTAAGCATATTAGCATTTTGAGCCTTTGTAGAAGCTTGCACTGCAGAGTGGAGTTAACTAACATAGGAATGTCTTGACAATTCCTTCGTCATGGTGACGTGTTTTTATACAGCTCTCATCTTTGCAGGATCATGAATATGTGATGGGTTTATCACAGCAACATTGTAGTGCTGCTTTCTAGACATACGTTTGTCAACAGTACAGGGGATGTTGACCACTTAACCTGCACACATTGTTGCAGGTGACAAACTTGAGGGCAGGAAGATGTATGTGACCCAATAGCAATGTCTGGTACTCTACCTTTGCATGACACACAGTAGGAGGCTGCCCTGATCACATCATGTGAAATTTACAGGACATGCATGACCGGTGCCTTTGAGTCTGGTTCTTTGTGATGTGGGACATGTGCACACAACAATAGTACATGTGTTTGGAAGACCCATCAGGAACATACCCATGTTCTCGATGTAGGCACCTGTCATGTCAGAGAGCACGAATGTATGGGCGACCAATCAATCTCACACAAATAAAGCTTTATACACCCTGACAGGGGTTTGGGTGGCATCATGTTTGTCAACATTATGTCCCCCCTAGCACACTTAACCATGACAGAGTGATTTGGGAGGGATTCGACCTGCAGACCAGTTGACAGCGGCACCTGTGGTTTTGTGCATAGGTGGTAGGGGCAATCATCCACCTTCTCTAAAGGTGTCTCCGTATAATGTGCTGTAGTGGCAGGATGTCTTGGCCCTATGATTTGTACACATACTGGAAGATCTATGTATCCCATGGCCTGTGCTCACATCGTGTTACTAATGACATGGGCACGCCCCCAATGACATGGTTTTTACAATTCTGCCAGGACATATATTTTATGGAGGACATTCTCCACTTCGTACAGGCACGCTTGTCCTTGGAAGGTATATTGTTCCCCTCTGAGATGTTACAGTCATCACACCCCTCAGGTGAATGCATGGTAACAATGTATGTAGGCTCAGGTAACATGATGTTGTGATACCAATTGGCCACACTATCATTGTGCTATGGTATTGGTGTGAACATACGAGTAATCAGCCAAACACATGTTGCATTTGACATTGACAGTCATGCAATTGTTACACCAACCGGTGTTGCAGTTTGGATGATCTGTGTTTGAACGTAGCTTGTGCCTGCCACATGGTCACATGGCACATTGTGATCAATGGCCACAGTCCTCTGTTCAAACAACACTGATGATGTCTGTGTATGAGTAGTGGCCCACGCCAGGTGGCCACAGCATGGAGCAGGTTTAATGCAACAGGATGAGGCATGTCTTACATCATGGGGTTCCATAGTGGTTTTGGGGTCTTGCCACTCACACTGGCCTTCTATGTTTCGAATGTCCACCTCAATGGCAATGCCATTGACAGTACACCTCTCATGATGGGTATTTTCCTTTGTGAGCCATAACCATTTGGTTTAGGTTACATGAGATGCACGGGTGAAAGAGTATGGGCTTGCAACACGTCTTGGTGCTAGGCCACGTTGGTGGGAAAGAGGTTACTCAGGTTGGCTCATGTGTCCTGCATGCCACTCTTGGCTGATATCCCCCTGCCCATACATTTCAACATATTTGTTGATAGCCATCACCTATGTCAAGAGCAACAATGGTTGTCAGTGACAGAGACAATACCTGCACATGCACCACATATGTTCTGGAAGCAAGGGGGCCTTCCCCATGGTTGATGTGGCATCAGAACCCAATCTGACACCGGGGGTGGTGTAACAAGGTGTGTTTTAATTTCCGCCAGACGTTTCATTGTGTTGGTGCAATGTACCTTGGGGAATATTTCATTTCTAGGATATTTGCAGGACTGCAGAGAAACAAAATGACAGTGGCACAGGGGGATCCGTACCATACACTTTTATAAGCAAGGCCAGGTACAATGACCCGCTTAATCTGTGGGAAGCCATTACGTGGGCCAAGTTTTTTTGGAAAGGAAACCTAACCATACACAGGTGCTGTGGGTTGCTTACAATAGCTTTCCTATACAACATTGTAGACTGTTTGCATACACGCTCTGTCGGTACTAATGACACCCACATGTATGGAGAACATCCTGCTGGTGCTGTGCCATTTTGTGTTCCCATTGAGACCTGCATACATAGTTGCATCTGTGGATATGTGTGCAGTGACACCTATCTGCAGTGTGACTGCCAGCCTAAACGCATCAAAACAATACCCTGGGGCCCCCTTGCATGACGTTGCCTGACCATGCCACATTGAGAATGACAATGATGGTGTACTTGCTAACCCCGGTAACCCTGTTTTGGTCTTGCAAGCCATTTGTTGTGACGTCACCTACACATGTCCTGGACAACGGTCCCAATGGCAACATCATATTCTACCAAACGTCACTGATTTGTTCCTACAAGGAACATTGTATGGGTGTCCATATTCACCTTGCCAGGGCCCACTCCCATGACATTTGGGTTTATGCACGTCCCAGGATAACAATGTTTCACATGGGGTACGTGCAAGCTGTGTAGGGACTACTTATAACACTGTTGTTGGAAAGAAGACTGTGCGTGACAGACGTAGTAATGACCCAGTCTAGCCTATATCTTGTAGAAATGTCACTATGACCTAAGACCTGTATGATGACAGCAGGTGTATTTTGATAAACCATGGACAGACACCAAACAAACACACTACGCAATTGCCACCTGTGCTCATGTGGCTGCTTGTGTCTGTGGTGTCCAACCACAAGAGGTGACTGTAGCTTTCCTACAACATCAGTTCTGTTCACCTGCTACAAGGTAATGGATTTGTAGGAGGTGTGAGGATGGGTAACCTAACTATGCATAAAGTGAGGGGAATATGGCTCTGTTACAGCCTTTGAGAATATCTTTGCCTAGGTCATGGAGATGTTGTACCTATACACACATCAACATGTGCACATAGCTTTTCATCGTGATACATCACAGACATGTGTGATGAGATAGTGACCTCACAGACTATGTGAGAGGTGCAACTTACCTGTCATAAACTACCACAACATGTGACTGCCATACCCACCAATTCAATGTGGCCTACGGCCCCATGGGGGTTGCGTGTTGTGCCACACATCATCAGCTGCATATCCCATTGCAGTGGGATAATAGACAAGCGACCTTACACAGGTCATAGGACTCCTGGAGATAGGGAGAATGTATTGAACTGGTTAGGCACACACAACCATATCACCAGGGTGCGTGATAGACCACTGTGATGGCCTCACTTAACTCCTGGGGAAAGGGATGATCTATTAAACTCATTATTCACACACAACCATATCACCAGGGTACGTGATAGCCGAGTGTGGTGGCCTCACTTAACTCCTGGGGAAAGGGATGATCTATTAAACTCTTTATTCACACACAACCATATCACCAGGGTGCGTGATAGCCGAGTGTGGTGGCCTCACTTAACTCCTGGGGAAAGGGATGATCTATTAAACTCTTTATTCACACACAACCATATCACCAGGGTACGTGATAGCCGAGTGTGGTGGCCTCACTTAACTCCTGGGGAAAGGGATGATCTATTAAACTCTTTATTCACACCCAACCATATCACCAGGGTGCGTGATAGCCGACTGTGATGGCCTCACTTAACTCCTGGGGAAAGGGAGGATCTATTACACTCTTTATGCACACACAACCATATCTCCAGGATGAGTGAAAGGCCACTGTGATGGCCTTTGAGGACTCCTGGAAATAGGGACGATGTTTTGAACTGTTTCAGCACACTAAACCATATCTCCATGATACATGAAAGGCCACTGGGATGGCCTTTCTGGACTCCTGGAAATAGGATAGATGTAATGAACTGTTTCAGCACACAGAACCATATCTCCATGATACATGAAAGGCCACTGTGATGGCCTTTCAGGACTCCTGGAAATAGGGAAGATGTAATGAACTGTTTCAGCACACAAGACCATATCTCCAGGATACAAGAAAGGCCACTGGGATGGCCTTTCAGGACTCCTGGGAATAGGGAAGATGTTTTGAACTAGTTCAGCACACTAAACCATATCTCCACGATACATGAAAGGCCACTGTGATGGCCTTTCAGGACTCCTGGAAATAGGAAAGATGTTTTGAACTAGTTCAGCACACTAAACCATATCTCCAGGATACATGAAAGGCCACTGTGATGGCCTTTCAGGACTCCTGGAAATAGGGAAGATGTAATGAACTGTTTCAGCACACAAGACCATATCTCCACGATACATGAAAGGCCACTGGGATGGCCTTTCAGGACTCCTGGGAATAGGGAAGATGTTTTGAACTAGTTCAGCACACTAAACCATATCTCCACGATACATGAAAGGCCACTGTGATGGCCTTTCAGGACTCCTGGAAATAGGGAAGATGTTTTGAACTAGTTCAGCACACTAAACCATATCTCCAGGATACATGAAAGGCCACTGTGATGGCCTTTCAGGACTCCTGGAAATAGGGAAGATATAATGAACTGTTTCAGCACACAAGACCATATCTCCAGGATACATGAAAGGCCACTGGGATGGCCTTTCAGGACTCCTGGAAATAGGGAAGATGTTTTGAACTAGTTCAGCACAAACAACCATATCTCCAGGATACATGACGGGCCACTGTGATGGCCTTTCAGGACTCCTGGGAATAGGGAAGTTGTTTTGAACTAGTTCAGCACAAACAACCATATCTCCAGGATACATGAAGGGCCACTGTGATGGCCTTTCAGGACTCCTGGAAATAGGGAAGTTGTTTTGAACTAGTTCAGCACAAACAACCATATCTCCAGGATACATGAAGGGCCACTGTGATGGCCTTTCAGGACTCCTGGGAATAGGGAAGTTGTTTTGAACTAGTTCAGCACAAACAACCATATCTCCAGGATACATGAAGGGCCACTGTGATGGCCTTTCAGGACTCCTGGAAATAGGGAAGATGTTTTGAACTAGTTCAGCACACTAAACCATATCTCCAGGATACATGAAAGGCCACTGTGATGGCCTTTCAGGACTCCTGGAAATAGGGAAGATGTAATGAACTGTTTCAGCACACAAGACCATATCTCCAGGATACATGAAAGGCCACTGGGATGGCCTTTCAGGACTCCTGGGAATAGGGAAGATGTTTTGAACTAGTTCAGCACACTAAACCATATCTCCAGGATACATGAAAGGCCACTGTGATGGCCTTTCAGGACTCCTGGAAATAGGGAAGATGTAATGAACTGTTTCAGCACACAAAACCATATCTCCAGGATACATGAAAGGCCACTGGGATGGCCTTTCTCGACTCCTGGAGATAGGATAGATGTAATGAACTGTTTCAGCACACAAAACCATATCTCCAGGATGAGTGAAAGGCCACTGTGATGGCCTTTCTGGACTCCTGGATATAGGGTAGATGTAATGAACTGTTTCAGCACACAAAACCATATCTCCAGGATACATGAAAGGCCACTGTGATGATCTTACAGCACCCCTGGGGATAGGGATACTGTTTTGTACTTTGATAGCACACAGACCAATATCACCATGATGACAGGTGAGCCAGTGTGATGGCCTCTCTAGTCCCCTGGTGATAGGGTGTATGTATTACATTGCTTGAGCACACACAACCGTATCTCCAGGGTGACTGATAGCCCACTGTGATGAGCTCTCAGGACCACTGGGGATAGGGGGGCATATTGAACAACATTGGCAAAAACAACCAGATCACCTGGGTGATTGACATACCATTAATGCTTTGCTTCACATACCCTTTCTGTGGACGGAAAGGTTTTTTGCTGCAGCTACACATTTCACCATATTCATATGATGTGATTTGGATCTAATTAAGCTGATCTATAGGTTTGCTTTCTTACAGTATGTGTTGGCACGTCCACAGCAGCAACTGCCAGGTAATAAGGCTAGCATCATGACCTGTGTGACCATATCCATCACCACCTGGGTACAGGTCAAACCTGTCACATCTTATACAAAGACAATATGGGATGTATGTTCAGCTGCAGCACATTACTGACACACAATACCTGACCCCAACAGCATGAAGATCTGCAATGCACACAGGCTCTAGATATATATGTCTATTTCTAATGACCTGTCCCCATCCACTTACCTCCCTTGGGAAGTCAGCTTCTCTATTGAATCTTCTCTGTAGCCGTTCCCAGGCCCTGTGGACCTTTCTGCTGTCCCTGTACCTGTTTTGCCCGGGGAAGAGCTTATCCTGCCTTGTGGCAATCAGGCGAGACAGGATGCGGAGCTCCCGAGGAGTGAATGCAGGCTTTCTGGTTCTGGTCGCCATTTTGAGATATTATCACCTGATTGCACGCAGCGTCATTGACGCGCATGCGCCCCGCAAATGCCACACATTTCCAATGTTTTACGTGCAACTGCGCCCCACAAATGGCGCAGTTTAGGGACGTATGACGTCCACCTGCACCCCAAAAATTTGCGCACTTTGGCGACGTAACACGTCTCATTGCGCTCCGCATCTGATGCATTTTTTATACATTTTTTGTGCCACAGCGTCCCGCAACTGGCGCAATTTATAAACATATGACGTTCAACTGCGCCCCGCACATTGTTTTGCGGAACGAGTTGCGCACATGCTCCCCACAACTGAAATATACAGTGCTGTGTGTCTCTTATTTAAAACACATAAATATTTCATGACCTTATGGTGTTGACACATTTGGGACTTGAACTTATCATCACTTCCACACTGGTTCTTAGGCATTTGTTTGATGTGATGTGCTACACCTCTCACATTGCACTGACTGCCACTACAACTGCTACTTCAACAAGGTGTTTTGAGAGACCATCAAATTGGCCTATCAGGCACCCTGGTGATATGGGGATATGTGTCGCAATAGATGATGTTCACTACTCCATCTCAATGTCAACCCATAAATTATGTATGTGATGGCATTGGGGGGGGGGGTTGCATCTGCACATGCTACATCCACATTAGGTTGCATAGCACACATATTGAGCTTATTGAGATTGGCATGCGATGGACATGGATGTAGATGTTAGGTGTATGTGCTGACATACAGAGTGAGTGGCTGGGGTGTGCGCCACATTCACTGTCATACCTACCTATGTTACAGACGTCGTGTTTTCCTTCACACCGTCAGCCTAATCTATATGACTTGCTGGCACATTACTATCTACTATCAACAGTGGTTTGTGTGGCCTTTGTTTTTTGGATTTGTTTTTTGAACAAACACACTGTGACAATGCAATAACCTAGTGTGGCACATCAGGTACCCTATGAGTCACTTCAGAGAGGACAATATGAGGTGCAGTGTCCACAACAGCACCTTCTAATGTTCAAATAAACGAACCTTATAGGGTACGTTTGAGGAAGCTTCATGCTACAGCATTGAGGGTGTTGTTGGTGGCACCACCAAATGACATTACAAAGGGAAGAGGCCTCAGAGAGCCATATTAGATTAGACCACTGTAGAATCAGAGGCATTACTTATGTCTCTACACGTTGTGACGTCACAGGGGGCGAAATCTCCATAGCTCTGTGTATGAGAGACACTCCTCCTTGAACCCCTAGGCCAGTCTGCTGATCAGTATAGCCCTAATTAATATGCATGAGATCTATAGGCATCAGAGCTACCCTGGCAACCTCACAGATTTGTGGCCCTACAGGTCTGTATTTTTAGACCCCTGTCTTACACCTCTGTCATTTAGGTGTGTGACTGTACAAAGTGCAGATGTCAGTGACATGACAAGCATATATACACACTGTGACATACTTCCTCAATTCTCATGACCACCATGCAGTTGTATAATCAATAAGATGTTGGTGGTGGTGAGAGGCAGAGAAGCATGTTACACAGTTTATGTGAACTTTTTGATGTCTTGCACATCAGCACCTTGCCCACTTACAAACGTTGATGACAGAGATGTTTGGCAGGGTTGTTGATGGCCAGCCCTGGAGGGCCACACACCACTCCGTTTGGCAAGACATCTGTAATGCATATATCTCATGCATCTTCATTTGTAGTAACATAAACACACGTCATGGCTAGACTTTCACGGAGGACTGCTTCAGAACCACTGCCATAGCTGCTAACACACCCCTGGCTGGCTACAGTTTGAGTATGGGCCAACACATGACCTGTTTGGTTTCTTTACCAAGATAGACTTCAAACACACATACCCATGATGCACTGCACATGTAAATAAGCAGTCTACAAATAACAACAATATGGTTTATGCAGCCACAGAAACACCTACGTATGAAAATGATTAATGAGCGTGTAGGTTAATGACACAGAGTTAGTCTTGGACATCACATTGTGCGGCTCCTGTGCTCACCCTGAATGTGAGAGGGGAAACCCAGAACCATGACCACAGCACCTGACTCAGCTAAGATAGCCTATGGTGTGAGTCCACATCAGTGACAGTGTCTGATGAGTAGCACTTGTAGATGCACATCCACATACACTTATGGCCATCTGTTATTTCCCTGTGACGTTTAGCCCTTGAGCAATTTGCTGCAACCACATTAGTCATATCCTGTGTGGTGGCCATTGCCACCGCCACATTAGTTGTAGTTGGGGTTGGGGTTGGGGTTGGGGTTGGGGGAGGGGGAGGGGGAGGGGGAGAAGTGTGTTTGACAGACAGACGGATTCTGTGACAACACCCTAACATACCAATCAAACTCATCACTGCAATGGTGCTGCTGGTGGGAAGTGATAACCTCTGTCCAGCAGAGAAAAATACAACATACAGCGTGGTGCATGCATTTATGTGAACATCAATAAGGTGAAAGCAGACAGGTGGCATGCCTGGAAATGCTCAGCAGCCCACCACCACTATCTGACATTGTCCAGCAGCAAACACAGACAAGCTGCAGCTGTTACACCCTTCAAAGTGTGGCACCCTTACACATACTAGGTGCAAGCAGTCTGATAGCTAGTCCATAGTGCATACTACTGGAGACAATGTGTGCAACCCAAACTGGGACGTCTGCACACGCACCAAGCAGTTACGTTCGTGATTGGGCTCCAAAAGGCAACCCATAGATATCACTTGCAAAAGATGTTGTTGCCACTACAGCTGACCTAGCCATGCTATGGTAACTGCTCAGTCAGGGTGAGAGTGACCTTCCAGGAAGACATGCTTGGGCTACCTTGTCCATGCTACTGATGACCACACACTGCAATTTCAGTTACATTGCCCTACGTTCTGTCCTCATGCATCCTGCCGAGACCAGCCTGTCGGGGGTCTAACCACAATACCTAGCACCTCATTATGCACAATGGCAAGCTAACATTAGACACAGTACAAACATTGTGTGCTGAGTAAGGTGTTGCATACATCACACACTGGATCTACAGCCACACAATCCCACAGCTATGCCATCACTGTGCTACTATAGATAGTTTTTCCAGTCTATACCAAATCAGCAGTCGTGGACACAGTGCATGCATGGCTAGGCTATGCAATAGTGCTACTGTCATACCCCAAGGTGGGGAACATTGTCAAACAACAGACCTGAGACACACTCCACAAACATCAGACATATTGGTGTGATACCACTCAATAACCATATTGTGATGAACGTAGACATTGATATCTGCCACTGATCACATCAACATGTTGCTATATGTGTGGTGTATTTCCAGGTTTATGGTGACAGTGCTACAGTGCGCACATACTAGTTTTAAGAGATGGACGCAACGCACACTATCATGACTGTCCAATAGGCTTTGGGTCCTGAAGCCTGTGTGTCTGGTCATTTCGCCTCCTGTTGGCCAGTACTCTCTGGCAGAGGTCCCCAACTCCAGTCCTGTTGGAACAGACACTGCTAAATTTTCACAAATGTGCCTCAGAAATATGCATGAGATATATCTGCATACCATGGACCGGCACATGCAGATGAACAGAGACATCTTTATTTAAGACATCATAACATGTGAATCAATTGTGGCCCTCCAGGACTGCATTTGAGGAAATCTGATCTATGTGATGCACATTTCTCTCATATATGTCAACTTTGAGAGACAATATACATGTACTGTCCCTGTTTGCACTTTCGGCACTACAGGTGGTTTGTTTTTTTGACAAAAAGTGGGGGATGTGACAATTGCGGGGATTGGTTCGGCAGACCTGACACACATGATTTGAACTTGTGACTTTCACCTCCTGCAGGCACTGCCTGTGTGCTTTGCACCACCTTCTTGACACAGAGACAGTGCATTTCCAGGAAAATCCATGTCTGTTTGTCAGACTAACCCTGTCTGTTGCACTACACAGCACCCACCTAAAAACGGATAGGCCATGGTGTGATGTGGACAGGTGTCACCAGTTCCCCTGCCATCAACATGCTCACATGGCCTTATATTGGAGTCTGCATAAACCTTTAATGATGTGGGACACTCCAGGACTGCTTTTGGTTGACTCTGCTGTAGGTGATGCACATGTTTATGTGGTGGGTACTGTTGAAGGTAACATAAAAATATGCCAAACAATCTTGGGTTCTCAACAGAAAATTATCAGTCTTTAATGCCTGGTTTTTTAAGGGTACACTTATGTGGACTAGTTGCAAGGAGCCACAGACAGAATTTGAACCTGTGACCTTCTGTTGTTGCACACACTGTCTGTGTACACTGCACCACTGTTTCTAAACATATATTCTGCATTCCCAGGGAAGTCCATGACTTTACATCTGACAGAGCCTGTCTGTTGTTGTGTACGGTGCCAGGCTACACACGCCTACGGCACTGTCTGCTGTGGCTTGCAGTCACTGCCCCATCCACCACCTCTACCCCTCGGCCAACATGCAGACATGTCCTTATCTGGCAAGCCCATATAACCTGATTGCGTTGTGGCACTCCAGGACGGGATTTGAGGGAATCGCCTGTACATAATGCCCATTGCTCTGGTTTGTGTGCGGTGTGGGGTAAAATGTAGGTGTTGAGAACATGTTTATGTTCTCTGCAGTAAAGCAGTGTGTGAACTCTCACTGTTTAGTGGTGGTTAAAAATATGGGTACTGGGTTGCCAGGAACCACAGCTGTGATTTGAACCTGTGAACCTCTAGTCATACAGTCACTGGCTGTGTCCGCTGCACCACACTGTGCCCACAGAAACAGTGCAGTATCTGGAGATAGGAAACCTGGCCGCACGAGCCTGGCACCCTGCTCTGCATAGGTTTACTGTGGACACGTTTTCCTTGTATGGGGACAGAGGTGCAGAACACACACAAATATGCCCTCCAAATAAGGGCAGTCAAAGAAATAAACCAAACAGTGCATCAGTGATATCACTGGGAAACCTGATATGCATTCCCAGGACAGTTCCTTTACATTGCAGTGCTTTTGAATGGGTTCACGGACCATAGACCCTTCCAATATTCATTTCAATTCTTTGGAGCTTTCCTGGGAGTGTTTATTATTGTTGCCCATTAATAGCAGTGTTGCCCAGCAGAAGTAAAATTTTTGCATACTTGGTTGTGGTTATTTTCATGTTAAATTAGCGAGTTTGTTCTGTGCACATGTTTCACACTGCTCACGTTTTTTGGGTTTCCACGATTTTGCTGTACATTGCTGACGGAAATGGTTTCTCTTCCCTTTAAATCACCTCTAACGCGGGTGTTTCACTGGCGGTATTTTTTCCTTGTAAATTCTGGCACGCTCCTGTGCGGGGAGTCTCTCCCCTCCCACATTCCACCCATTGACCCCATCTCTCCACCCCTCGGGGGCCTTCCTCCGCCCTCATTTCGCCTTTCCACGCCTCTATCGCACATGAGCGCCCCGCAAACGTGCGCGTTTTCGGCGCATGCGTGCGGGACCCGTTAATGTGCCGCGCACGCGTACAGGGTGCTTAAGAGCACTTAAATGCATCATTTTAGGGCGCTCATGTGCGCCCCGCACAAGTGCCCCGTTTAGTAAACATACCCCTTATTTGTTTATTTGTTTAATTATTTATTGATTTTACTTATCTGTTTATTTGTTTAGTTTTTTTCACACACAATCATAATTGCATCGTGCACTAGAGGCCGGTGGGATCCGTGCCTCTCCTCAGCAAAAGGTTTCTCTGAATTTAGCTTGGTGCAGTGGTAGGTTGTATTATTTATTTATTTATTATATTTTTTAATGGACATGTTATATTTTATTTTAGTTATATTTAACAATCATTGTTTTTATGTTTCTATAATTTCTTATCGTGTAAATTTGTTTTTATGCTTTTTTATAGTATAATTTTATTGTATATTATATGTGTGTATTTTTTATTTCTATTTTTTTATATATAAATATAATTATATACATATATATATATTTTTTTTATTTATTTATTTTTTAATATATTTATTAAATAAAAAATTTTTTTTTAATTATTTAATTTCATTTTAATTCTAACATTTTTAATTTTAATTTTAATTATTATTATATTTTATATTTAGTTTTAATTTATTTTGGACATTGGCATTAACAATTTATATAATTTTGTTTTTCAAGTCCTCCTCCTCCTCCTTTTTTCTCCGGTTTTCTCCTTTTTCTTTTGTTTTTGTTTTTGTGGTTATAATCAAGAGGATTTATGAACATATACACACAGTTGACCCATCTATTTTTTAGTTTTTTATTATTATATTTTATTTTTATTGTTGTTATTACCGTTGTTATTAACACTATTATAGATATTCTTAATGTGACGTAAAATTTTATAGTTTTAGCAAGTGAGTTATCGCATTATGATTGTTCATTTGTTTTTAATTAATTTTTAATTATTTTTAATTATTTTTTAATTTATTTATTATTATTTGTTCATTATTATTAAAGTGTTCTAGTTATATATATATTTTTTTATATTCAGTTTATTTTAACACATTTTTTAATGATTTATCTTAGTTGTTTATTTATTTAATGTGGTATAACATGCTTTGTCTTTTGGTATTCATGTTTACACAACAATTTCTCTTTGCTGTTGTTTTCACGTGTATGTATATTTTGTAGTGAGCCTATAACCCCTGAGGAAGTGGTGTACGAAACACGGCCTGTGTTGGGTTTGGCGCACCTTATCCGTGGATCAATAAAGGTCAAATTTGAACCTCCTGCCACAGTTTCTGACTGGTCCCAGAAGCTGTGGGTACAGGAGGTTAGAACCTGAAAGGGGACTTGAGAAGGGCATAGGAGAGAAGCTGTAGGTCTCGCCTTGTCTGCTATGAGAAGATTCCAGCCATGGGTTGTTATAGTTGTGTGTCTGAAAATAGTCAGCTGAGTGTTGGAAGGAGGTAGCGAGATGTTGCTGGTAACTTGGTGGAGGATAAGGGCCCTGGTGGCTTAAGCTTGGGGTCTTGGAAACCATCAGGGTCTGGGGATTTCCACTGATTGTAGCAGGAACTGAATATCCTGTGGACAAACTTGAGAATGTGTCTCCATGTTCCACAACCTAAATGATTTAAACAGAATCCAGGTACAGAGTTAGAAAAATGCCTTCATGGTTCAAGCGGGAGGGGGATTTCTCTGTTTTGCTGAAATGAAACTTTTAAAGATGCCGAACCAAAAAATGGAAGAAAAGCTGAAGAGGTTGTGGCTGTGGTCTTCTCTGCCAGTCCTTGAAGGCTACCAGTAGGTCGGGTGTTCAGGCTACATGGAATACGAGGACTAGTGGTGAAGGCTTTTTAGCTGGGAGGATGATTGAGAAGAGCTATGGTAGAGGTTTATAAAATCAGATGTAGGCTGGTACAGGTCAATAGGAAAGAGCTGTTTATCCTTTCAAATTTGTACTAACATAGGGATACACTCCCTGAAACTAATGCATCAAAATCTCTTTTGGGAATTATAGATTCCCCCCTAACAACAGAAATCAGAAATCTTGGGATACTGCTGGCCTCATCATTTAGTTTGTGCTCACAACTTCAGGCAACCTTTAAAAACTGCTTTTATTACCTACAGCAACCACTCAATCTCTTTCCATATATAGAGGATATTAGTCTGATCACAGTGGTTTATGACAGCAGCATCATGGCTAGACAATTGTAATACCGTGTATATTGGTCAGACTACAACGAGTTTGCATGAGCTCTACTTAATTGAAAATGCTGCAGCAGTACTGATAGGGTTGGAAGTGGCGTGACCACATCACAACTTTCCTGCAAAAACTACACCAGTAGCCTACAGGGCCAAACTCTTATCTTGACTACATGTCAGAATACAGTATGTACACCACATTGATTGCACTAGAAAATATTGTAGAACTTGTGAAAACCATAAATACACAACAACCTTTCAATTTTAAGAACGTCTGTGTTTTCTATCAGAATCAGAACTGTAATTTTTGTGCGCTCTGTTGTAAAGTATGTGCGCTCACTCGGTGAGGTGTATGCGCGCGCACACGCGCACAGCTTAGAGGGAACTGTGCTCACTACACACCTCTAAGATCCTCCCAAGGAGCATCCCTAACTGTTATGTGTAGGCAGGTCAAAAGTTTTCATTTTGTTTTGTTTCCCACGTCATTTGTGGTATTTTCATTTTCTGTGTTTATGCAGTACAAGGGGTCCGTCAATAACGGTGAGCACTACGGGCAAACAGTCGAAGGTACTGAGTGATAGCACCGTTGTTCAGTAGTGAGCGCTATGAATGACAGATGGGCAGTGACCAAATTTCAGCATTTTTTTTCTTCCATTTTTGTTCAAAAGCGACATGAAATGACATAAGAAATATTGTTTCACATCTCTATTAGCTGTACCCTCATCAAAGAAAATTGCACATTGTGACACCTACCAGTGAGCTTTCTCAGGAGTAGCCTCCGTCCTCTGGAACTCACTACCAGAGGGATTATGTCTAACTCAAGACAACGGCTGGCCCAAGGGTTTCAGCAGGCCCGATGACAACTCTGCTACTACCGCCCCCTGGCATCCATTCTCTCACCTTGGGGGGGAGGGGAGCTCTAAAGGGGCAGCTGACCTGTGCATATTCACGTCTTGCTGTACCTTGCTCTCTCCCACAGGAAGTTCTGTAGGAGGGGGCCTGCTATGCATGTGCATGCTTCAAAGCCTGTTGTAGTGCAAAGGTAGTTGTAAAAAGCTGCCTCTTTGAAGAAGGGGTTACAGGTCCACCCATAGGAGGTCTGTGGCCCTAGGCTGCTGCCTGGTCCACCTAGTGGGCAGGCCAGCCCTGCTCAAGAATTCTTCAACTTCAGGATGCATGCAGAATGTCTGGCTCTTCTCCCAAGCCTTTAATGGCTGTGGTGACTGACTTCATTCACTCATACTGTTTCAGGACTCACTTGTGCACACCCCTGAAACCTTCTTCTGGATGTATATGTTTATTAGGAAAATGTTATATCCCTCTTCTCGGACAAGCTAATTAGGCTGGTTGACAAGCAAATAAAAACATATCAGAAATAGATAATTAGAAGCTCGAGAACTAGAAGTCATGAAATGAAATTGGAAGGAGGTAAATGTAAAGGCAACATCAGGAAATACTACTTTACAGAAAAGGTGGTGGATGCCTGGAATGTCCCTCTGAAGGAGGCAATGGCCACAAAAATAGTGACAGAATTCAAAAAGGCAACAAACAAGCACAGGGGATCATTACGTAGCAAGAGGATGGAATGAAAGCAACTTAAACAACTCAAAAATAGAGAGAGAAGCAGAATCCTAAACAAAGGCAAAGTGTGTCTTTGAGTCAGTGTTGACCCAGCAGCCCCTGGGTCTCCTTGGCAAGGTGTAACCAGAAGTAGCTTTCCAGGTTTTTCTTCTGAGACAATGGAGGGTTAAGTGACTTGCCCAAGGCCATAAAGAGTACTAGTAGAAATCAAACCCAGATTTTTTGGTTACTAAGCCAGTGTGCTAACCACTAGGCTACTCCATAGAGTGGACAACCAGAGTTGGCCCAGCCACTAGGCAAACTAGGCAGACAGCTAGGACAGCAGCTTCTGGGAAGGGAGCAGAGAGCAGTTACAATCAAAGCAAAGCAGTGAGCCCTGGGCAGCTACAGAAACTCAGTCATCAGTGCATATCTATACTCCCAGGAAGAATAGGCATTGTGCAAGTAGTCCATTTAGTCTGCTAAGTGGTTTTGTGAAATCTCCCTCATTGTGCAGATATGTACAAAACAAAGTGTGATGGCCAAATATGCATTTTTTGTAGGATTACTCTAGGCAGGCCCTCACTTGGTTTGCAGCTTGTCATGCTGTGAGGGCTTGTGTGCATCAGTGATGCTGAGGGCTAAGCTATTGGTAGTTTAACTACTGGCAGGGCCTCCCAAGATAGACAAGTCTCAGCTGAGGTGCCAGACCAAGACAAGCCACCCATCTGGGCAGCAGCAGAATGGGACGGTGTTGGCGGCAGAGGATCACATTTCTGTGACAACGGCAACAACAGTAAACTTAAACTGCGCGAAAGAAAGGCCTGGCAATCTACTTCCGTATCTTGCCACGAAAACCCAATGGATAGTCACAACAAAACAAATTGCACTATAGTGCTGGAAAATGAGACCCCCAGGTTGGAAGGCACTTAACTGGCTACCGGGTAGGAGCTGGAGACTTTTTAGAGTAAAGCCAGCATTTATGATGTGGTTGGATCAAAGCCCTCGGGACGTCTGACTGCTGATGTAGCTGTGCATGAAATGAGAGTCAGAAGCTGCAAAGATGTCTTACATATTGGGACATGGAACATACAAAGCATGAACCAAGGGAAGTTGGAGGTGGTCAAGAATGAAATGGAACGTGTACAGTTTGATCTGTTGGGTGTCAGTGAACTGAAATGGACTGGCATCGGGCACTTTGCATCAGATGATCACATGGTCAACTATGCTGGAAATGAAAGACAACAAAGAAATGGTATTTCATTTATAGCTTGCAAGAACTGTAATGAAATACAATGCAGCCAGTGAATGCTTAATTTCTATTCATCTACGAGGAATGCCTATCAGCACAACTATAATTCAAGTATATGCCCCAACAACAGCTGCAGAAGAGGATGAAATTGATGAGTTCTATGAACAAGTACAGGCTGAAATGGACAAAACATGCAAACAGGACATCCTGATAGTCATGGGTAACTGGAACGCAAAAGTTGGCAACAAAGAAGAAAAGTGGTTGGAAAATATTGACTTGGCAACAGAAATTAAGCTGGAGAAACACTGATAGAATTCTACAAGACCAACGACCTATTCATCTCAAACACCTTCTTCCAGCAACACAAGCGGCGACTGTACACATGGACTTCACCCAATGGATTGTACAAAAATTAAATTGACTATATCTGTGGAAGTCAATGATGGAAAAGCTCTATAACATCAACAAAGACAAAACCTGGAGCTGACTGTGGTCCAGATCACCAGTTAAAGTTGAAAAAGAGCAAGCCACTCATGAATGTAGCAAAATATGATCTTGAGAATATACCACTGGAGTTTAAAGACTGCCTGCAAAATTGATTTGCTGCTTTAGATACAAATGACAGAGCTCCAGAAGAGTTATGGGATGACATCATGAAGGTTGTGTTGGAAGAAAGCGAGAAGTGTCTACAAAAGGTGAAAAAGCAAAATGGCCAAAATGGATGACCGAAGAAACTCTGAAAATTGCCCAGAAACGCAGCAAAGCTAAAGCCAGAGGAGAAAGAGGGGCAATTGTAGAACTCAATAGAGATTTCCAAGATGCAGCAAGACAGGACAAGGAAAAGTACTACAATGACACATGCAAGGAAATAGAAGCAGAAACTATTACAGGAAGAACAAAATAGGCTTTCCTAAAGCTACGAGAGTTTAAAAAAAATTCCAGCCTCGAATTGAAATGTTACAAGATGCTCAAGGATTCATGCTGAATAATGCTGAGAAGATCAAGAAAAGGTGGCAAGAATATACAGAGTCATTATACCATAAAGATCAAGTATGTCAACATCCGTTTCAACCTGTACCTTATGATCTGGAACCATTGGTGATGAAAGCCTTATCAAAGAACAAAGCACCAGGCATTGAAGGCATTCCCATAGAAGTATTACAGCAATTGGATGCAGCTGTTACCATACTTACAAGGCTCTGCCAGGAAATTTAGAAGACTACATCATGGCCAACTGAATGGAAAAGATCTGTGTTTATACCAATACTAACGAAAGGTGATCCAACTGACTGTGTAAATTATTGCACAATTGCTCTGATCCCACATGCCAGCAAGATTCTACTGAAGATTATTCAACAGAGACTATAACCATACCTGGAACAAGAACTACCTGAAGTACAAGCAGGGTTCAGGAAAGGGCGAGGAACGAGAGACATCACTGCGGATGTGAGATGGATCCTTGAAAAGACTAAAGAATATCAAAAGGATATCTATTTGTGCTTTATTGACTACAGCAAGGCTTTTGACTGTAAACCATGAGAAACTCTGGGCCACATTAAGACTCATGGGTATACCAGAACACCTGATCGTTCTCTTGCACAACCTTTACATTGATCAAGAAGCAACAGTTCCAACAGAACAAGGAGAAACTGAATGGTTTAAATCAGCAAAGGTGTACGACAAGTCTGCATACTTCCCCCCTACCTGTATAATTTATATGCAGAACAAATCATCAGAGAAGCAGAATTGTATGAAGACAACAGAAGTGTGAAGATTGGTGGAAGACTCATCAACAACCTTCGCTATGCTGATGATTCCACATTACTGGCTGAAAGTGAAGACGATCTGAAACATTTGCTTCTCAAGATCAAGGAACATAGTTTTAAAATGGGCCTGTGACTTACTGTAAAGAAGTCAAAGATCCTGACAACTGGCAAAATCAATAAGTTCATTTTTGATGGAGAAGAAATTGAAATAGTGGACAACTTTAACCTACTTGGATCAACTATCAATAAAGAAGCAACAAGCAGTCAAGAAATCCAAAGCCACATTGCTCTTGGCAGAGTGGCTATGTAGGACCTAGACAAGATTCTCAAGAGCAGAGATGTCTCTCTCCATACAAAGATTTGGCTTGTTCAAGCCATATGGATGCAAATGTTGGACAGTGAAAAAGACAGACAAGAAGAAAATTGATGCCTTTGAATTATGGTGCTGACGACAAATACTGTGTATGCCATGGACTGCCTGAAGAACAAACCAGTCATTACTAGAGGAGATGCTTTAGAAGCTAGGATGACAAGAGTTCGACTTTCATACTTTGGACACATCATGCAAAGAGAGAGATCATTAGAGAGAGACATCAAGCTTGGCAAGGTACTGTAGAAGGTCAACGCAAAAGAGGAAGGCCAGCAATGAGATGGATTGATACAATAACAGCAGCTACGTGTGCCAGTCTGTCAACAATGAGCCGCCTGAAATTGTCCGTCAGGTAAGGCAAGAAATCACGTAAGTATCGAAGACACAGTCCAAAAACGTGATAATAGTGGAAAAACAGAATTTTATTAGAGTTTAAAGACCTATTGCCAACCCGACACAGGCCGTGTTTCGCAAACCTTCATCAGGGGTTGATCAGGCAGGTACTAAAACATTAAAAACATAGACATTGCTTAAAATACATGATTAAAATAATGCAACGTGATAGAACAGATTGCTATAATAATATATATATAAAACATGCATGTGTATAGTAATAACATAAATATAATAAATAATTAAAAAATATATAATATAATACACAACAGATAAGAAGGATAAAAATGTAAATGACACAAATATAAATCATTACAATCAAACCATAGTCAGTGGATCATATAATATAAACATACAACCAAATAAAAACTAAAAAAACTAAAAGCCAAATGAAACCGGGATGTGACAACCAAATGTATTATATAATAAATACCTCTATATTGGACAGTGAAGACCTAGCAACTTATGGCCTTTATAGGGAATTGTACTTGTAAAACTAAAATGAATAACCAACAAATAATTAAGTAAAACTTTGTGCCTATCAACTGACATTCATAGTAAACATCATGACTGTAAATCATAAACTGGTAGAGACCAAGTAAATAGAATAATGGAGCATAGAAAGAAAAAGAAAGCAGCAGGAGCGACAAAACTATATCAATATAGCGTAATGCAAAATAATGGAGAAACATATTTGGAAGGACAAATGTCTTACTGACTAATAGGAAAAGAAATTACCTTTGGAAAATTGAGATTACAAATTGTATAAAATAAGATTTTTATGCACGGAGCCACATGATGGGTGCTAAACCTTTATTTATTTTATTTATTTGGTATACATTTGTATGCCGCCACTTCCAGAGATCAGCAGCGGTCCAATGGTGGAGAAAACAAGGGAGTATGTACATAACAATTTAAGAATACAGGCTGATTTGAGGGAGGGGTGCACCACACACACATGAATTACAATTATACATTTGAGTAACCAGATAAATTACAGTTTGATCACCCATTTTGAGCAACCAGATAAATTACAGTTTGATCAACAATATAAATTACAGTTATACAATACATCGCAAAATATGCAATTTTATTAACAGTGGATATATACATATATACATTTTAAATCGCCATAGATGTGAGCTGTCGGTGAAATAGATTTTTAAGACTCATGTGCTTCGGAGGGAGGTAGGCAACTTGGTCAATGATAATGGTTGCATCTGTCTAGGTGATGCCGTAATGTGATTGGAACAGGTGGGTTTTAAGCTTTTTTCTGAAGTCCTGTAGGTCGTTGATCAGGCGTATTTCATGGTTCCAAAGCATGGGTGCAGCGTATGTAAATGCCTGGTTGCTCGTTCGCTCTTTGACAGCTCTGATACTGCTTGGAACGCAGAGTGTGTTCAGGTTCGCAGTCCGTCGGCATCTGTTGGGGGGCTGTTGGATGATGAGGTTATCGATGAATGAAGGGGATATTTTGTGAATGATTTTGAATGTTGTTACCAGTATTTTGTAAACTACTCGTGCAGAGATGGGGAGCCAGTGAAGCGCAATCAGGACTGGTGTAATGTGATCTATCAGCTTCTTATTCATGATAATCCTGGCTGATACATTTTGCGCCAGTTGTAGGATGTTTAAAGTTTTTTTCGGTAGACCTTGCAAGATGGTATTACAGTAGTCAAAGTGGGGAATGATGAGTGCTTGAGCTACTGTTCTGAAGTCTGTGTGGTCAATTATGCTGCGTAGGGGTTGAATGACTCTCAGCTTGTGAAAAATTGCTCTGTTGGTTATCCTGAGATGTTTGTCCATTTTTAGGTTAGCATCAATTAGTACTCCTAGATATTTGATCTCATTCTTAGATTGATAATGTGTTGTTGTAAGGGCAATATCCTTAATATTCTTTATAGTGCATCTATATACTGTCACCTTATATTGAATTGGAAAGGTAAACGGCATATATTAGTCGACGGCTCAAAAACCTAAAGCAGGATTATACACTATATCGGGCCGGCTTATGATTGCAAATGATAACATTTAAATACGGCGTTGTGTAAATTTCGCACGGAGCCACCTACTCGGTGCTAACCCGTAAAATTGTAATGTAAAGGAATAACTGACATATTCAAGCTGACGGCTCCAGGAAGGGCACCCTACTGATACTGGAAAGAAGAAATTTAACAAGTCTAGCTGACATTAATAAAGTAGCTAATTTGAAAACTGGCGTTATAAAACCATACCTTCATAGCACATGAGGCATTTAGGAAGAAAAACAAAATTTCTTTTAAACTCACGGAACCGGCACGGTACGTGCTTTGTCAATGAACCATAGATTCTAAAAAAACGCCAGCTCATGCACATACTTGTCTACCCACCATACGGGCGGGAAGTACTGGGGGCGGATCGGGGGCGGAGTTATATCGCCGACTAACTTTTAAAATTAGAAAGTATAGCTAAGTGGGCTTCTATAGAACTGAGTGATATTCAAAAATCTGTAACCATATGTGCTTAATTATCTAGTCTCGTATATGTATGTGATTCGGATGACCAATTTAAAAAAACAAAAATAGAACAAAACAATTAAGGACTTCTTCATAAATATATAGTATATCAAAAAATTGTCAAACTATAGGAAGTCAAACATCATCTAATAATCTTATGGGAGAAACTTACTGAAAAAATGTATAATTGTAGATGAACATATAGACAAAAAGGAAATGGGGAAAGACCATATACAATTGGAAACCAACCTACTATATAGATACAGACCTTTTAAAGGAAAACGGAAAAATCTTTATCTAAATTAAGGCCATTTGGAACAAGTGCATCTAGTAGAAATATATACCTCTGTTCGAGCCTTAAAATAGTTTTATTGACATCACCACCTCTCCAATTGGGTTTAACCTTTTTTATAACAAAAAATCTCAAATCAGTGGTCTTATGTTGGTAATCTTGCCAATGGGCAATGAGGGGTTTATCTGCCACACTCCTTTTGATGCAGCTCTTATGTTCTATAATCCTAGTCTTGATAGTACGAGTGGTTTTTCCAACATACAATAAATTACAAGGACATTGTATTACATAAATGACATTGGATGTATCACAGTTGGAAAAATCGTTGATGTAAAACTTCTTATGTGTAGTAGGGTGAGTAAATATGTCTCTAATTGGTAATACATTAGGGCAGAGGGAACATCTCCCACACTGGAATTGTCCTTTGTATTGGGATAGATATCTCCTTTCGGTAAGAGCTGAGGGCACAAGTAAATTGCGCAGGTTCACGTTGCGCTTATGTGCTATTGTGAGACTCATATCTTGGAATGCTGGCAAAGTTTGCAAAAGATGCCACTCTTTCTTTAGTATCTTAGTTATTTTTGCTGAATACTGAGAGTATAAAAGAGGACAAACTACCCCTATATCTTCTTTCTTCATCTTAGATTTCAAAAGTGATTCTCATGAAGAATCTCTAGCTCTTTTATATGCATACTCTATGTGTCGTGTGGGGTACTTCTTGAACAAAAACTGCCTTTTCATGTGTAATGCCTCTATCAAAATCTTGCAAATTGGTACAAGCTCTTCTAACCCTAAAAAAACTGACTCACTGGAAGGTTATTCTTCAATGATGGGTTATGAAAACTATCGTAATGTAGGAAATGATTTCTATCAGTTGGCTTCTTTTAGAGTGTTGTAGAAAAACCACATTCTTCATTCCTAATCAGAAGATCGAGATATGAAATCTTGTGGTTCTTCTTTCCAGTATCAGTAGGGTGCCCTTCCTGGAGCCGTCAGCTTGAATATGTCAGTTATTCCTTTACATTACAATTTTACGGGTTAGCACCGAGTAGGTGGCTCCATGCGAAATTTACACAACGTCGTTTTTAAATGTTATCATTTGCAATCATAAGCTGGCCCGATATAGTGTATAATCCTGCTTTAGGTTTTCGAGCCGTCGACTAATATATGCCGTTTACCTTTCCAATTCAATATAAGGTGACAGTATATAGATGCACTATAAAGAATATTAAGATTTAGCACCCATCGTGTGGCTCCGTGCATAAAAATCTTATTTTATACAATTTGTAATATCAATTTTCCAAAGGTAATTTCTTTTCCTATTAGTCAGTGAGACATTTGTCCTTCCAAATATGTTTCTCCATTATTTTGCATTACGCTATATTGATATAGTTTTGTCGCTCCTGCTGCTTTCTTTTTCTTTCTATGCTCCATTATTCTATTTACTTGGTCTCTACCAGTTTATGATTTACAGTCATGATGTTTACTATGAATGTCAGTTGATAGGCACAAAGTTTTACTTAATTATTTGTTGGTTATTCATTTTAGTTTTACAAGTACAATTCCCTATAAAGGCCATAAGTTGCTTGGTCTTCACTGTCCAATATAGAGGTATTTATTATATAATACATTTGGTTGTCACATCCCTGTTTCATTTGGTTTTTAGATTTTTTAGTTTTTATTTGGTTGTATGTTTTTATTATATGATCCATTGACTATGATTTGATTTTAATGATTTATATTTGTGTCATTTACATGTTTTATCCTTCTGTTGTGTATTATATTATATATTTTTTAATTATTTATTATATTTATGTTATTACTATGCACATGCATGTTTTATATATATATTATTATAGCGATCTTTTCTATCACGTTGCATTATTTTAATCATGTATTTTAAGCAATGTCTATTTTTTTATGTTTTAGTACCTGCCTGATCAACCCCTGACGAAGGTTTGCGAAACACGGCCTGTGTCGGGTTGGCAATAGGTCTTTAAACTTTAATAAAATTCTGTTTTTCCACTATTATCACGTTTTTGGACTATGTCAACAATGAGCCGCCTGACTGAAGACCGAACACAATTTAGGACAACTATCCAGAGGGTTGCTATGAGTCGACACTGACCCGAAGGAACTTAACAATAACTCTAGGAGGGATGGTGTTGAGATGATTTCAGTTGAGTTTAATAATCAAAACTGTTGGGGGCAATATTGGTGTAAAAGCTAATTGTGAGGGGGTGCAAGGCATGTCTAATACCTGTGCAGCAGCCCTGGGAGTGACCTGCGTGGAGCAGCAGGTACCACTCTAGCCACCTTACTGTGCAGACTCGATGGACTATGCAAGTCTTTATCTGCCATCATTTACTATCTTACTATGTAATAAAATTAACCAGAAAGGGACTTTATGAATTTTATCTAAAACCTGATTAGCAAAGTTCCCATTATTCTAAAAACAGACCAGTATTAATGCAGAGACCCTAAGCCCAGCTAAGGATGCCTAAGGGAACAGATATCATTTTAAATAGTGACCATGATATCTCTTCATGCAAGTTCTTGGAAAGTACTATTACTAATCATTTGTATAGCGCTATAAGGAGTATGCAGCACTGTACATATAGATGTAAGAGACAGTCCCTGCTCATCAGAGCTTACAGTCTAATTGAGATGAAGAACTCACAATACTGGGACTAGAGTATGGTAAAAAACACATAAGTGGAGTGGAGGAGTGGCCTAGTGGTTGGGGCAAGGTATGTCAGGCCAGAAGGTCAGGGGTTCAAATCCCACTAGAGAACAGCAACCTTGGGCCGGAAGGACTGGAGCTTCTAGTCCCACAAGTGCTCCTTGTGGCCTTGGGCAAGCCACTTAACCCTCCATAGCCCATGTTCCCTGTAAAGTAGTTATCTCCAAGTTATAATGCCCTGTTCAATGTAAACCACACTGATGCAGAATAGCACAGTATATAAGAGAATGTAAATAAATAAGTGAAGAGTGAGGGGCATCAGGATCCAAAAGCATAAAGTGTAGATGTAGTTTACTCCTCATCTGGTTACTAATTTTTGTTTGTCCCTATGTCTTTATCTTTGTCTGTCTGTAAATCCTAGCTGCTCCTGTCCCCTCTTCTGCCTATTTGGATGCTTCATTGTATGGTGCCAGCATTGTGATTGTCCTGTTTATGTCATATAGAAGTTTTACCTATAGCCGTTTATGGTGCACCATGTGTTCTCCATGGACAGCAGTCTGAGTCAGCCACATGTAGGTGGGTCACCCTCTGGGACTGGAATAGCTCTCCAATAGCTCAGATGAATTCAAATTCTTTATTAGTTTTTTTTTAAATTCCTCTGAGCTTCCTGCCCTTCTCCTTCCTGTGCCGGGTCCCAGCCCTTCCTGCCTCCATTTTTTTCATTCGCCACTGGGGAGAGACAGATTCCAAGGAGAGAAGGAAAATCAAACCTCTACCTGCAGCAAGATGGGTCAGGCAAGGAAGTGCAGCAGCTGCAAATGCAAGATCAGCTCCAGCACTACCCAGGATCGCTGCTCCAAGTGCCTGGAATCACATGTGCTCAGAGGGAGGGAAGGGAAAGGGAAAGAGAATCGGGCCGCCCCCGTAGACTCCCAGAGGAGCAAGCTGCCCAATCGCACAGTCGGGCAAAAGACAGAGCTCTCCATGATTTCTCCTACATGCTGTGAAGCACCCAAGGTAAGCACTACCAGCACCCCCTCCTTTCTGTCTCTCTTGCATGCCTCTTCCAGCTTCAGAGCCTCCACTAATGCCTCCACACTCCAGGAAGCCTTGGAGAACCCCCATGCACCTGCCCCTGTACCTGCATCAGCATCCCAGGCCTCCAGCCATTGACACCTCTGCAGAAGCAGGAGGCAGCCCCCAGCACACAGACACCGCGGCTCTAACTGCAGCAGGAGCTCTCTGCAGGAAAACAGATACAGCAGCTCCAGTTACTCATGCGGTAGCAGAGCGGACTCATGCCGCCATCGCAGGAGCAGGCATCATCACCCTTGTAACACCAAAATGGTAAAAGGGATGGAAGGATACTCCTATGAAGAGAGACTAAAAAGGTTAGGATTCTTCAACCTGGAAAAGAGACGGCTGAGGGGAGATATGATAGAGGTCTATAAATTAATGAATGGAGTAGAACGGGTAAGCGTAGATTGATGTTTTACGTCATCAGAATATAGAAAGACTAGGGGACATCCTTTGAAGCTATAGGGTAAACTATTTAAGACTAATAAGAGAAAATATATTTTCACTCAACGTGTAATCAAACTCTGGAATTTGTTACCGGAGGATGTAGTAAAAGCTCTTAGTGTAGCTAGGTTTAAAAAAGGTTTGGACAAGCTCCTGGAGGAAAGGCCCATAAACCATTATTAAAAGGGACCCAGGATATCAATGCTTGACCCAATACAAGCATTGAGGAACCTGTGTCTTTTGGGGAGACTGCTAGGTACTTATGACCTATTCGAAACAGGATACTGGGCTTGATAGACCTTAGTCTGACCCAGTATTTTATTTATTTATTTATCTATTTCTTCTATACCGCCCCTTCCAGAGATCAGGGGCGGTTTACATGGAACAATTGTATACATTCGTATAACATTACATAGAACAAGAACTTTTTAACTTTTTACATATATCTTATGTTCTTATGTAACAGCCATCGCTCCCGGAGCTCTCAGTGTCACCGTCATCACTCATCACTGGCCCAGCAGTCCCTCTGCTGCCTCCTCTGGCTGGGAGGCCTCACCACAGCCTCTCAACCTGGCACTCTGCTCCCTTGTGCCACCTACAGGCAACCACCAGGACTGCAATACCCTCAGCTCCAGTATTATGCAGCAGCAACTGCGAACCCAGAGCCGCCATTCAGCACCCAGAACTAATTGAGCTGTGGGGCAGATTTATGGCACAGCAACTCCTGAGATCACAGAACCCGCTGAATCCTCCTGAGTCCACCACAGCGCAACCTCTACCACCAGATAGGGACTCCTGATCCCCCTCACCCTTCCCAGAAGAGACACAGTCAGGTGAGGAGGGCGAGATCATCGGCTCTGCCTGGTAATCCGAGGTTGAGAATTCCACTGCCTCCCCACCCTCTCCTAGGCTGTTTCTGGACACTCCCACATTTTCTTCAATTTGAGTGAACAGAAATTAGAACTAGAAGAGACAAACGATCAGAATGTGGGAAACGTGAAAGCAACATGGAAGCAGATATTGCATTACATACTCATCTGCATTCCTCCAAAAGCAATAATATGCCAAATCTATTAAGCCCTCTATGACACTCGGCTTTCAGCAACTAACCAACTCAGACAATATGAAAAGTCGCTATCAGCTGTTTTGCTTTAGGCCCATCCAGACTGTTGACTGGGAAGTGCCGGTGACTTCACCTTTCCGAAGCCTGCAATGAGGAAAAAACATGTTTGGTAAAGGCAGCAGATGGTGCTGTTTCTCAGGCTACATTGCTCTTGATTAATAGGCCTGAGAAACACATCAACAGAATCATCTGGGTTGTATGCCGTTATCCTGTAGCGGTTAGTCCTTTGTGTTGTAGTCACAGCAAACCTGAGCTTGCATTCGAATCATGGCAGTTGGCTTCTTTTGATAGCTTGGATAGGGGTAGTTTTCACAGTTTTCTCCACATTGCAAATTTGCTTCCATTCGAGGGAAAAGGAATTAAAAATAGAATGGACAAACAAACAGAATGTGGGAAACATGTAAGCAAAATGGACGCATGCCTGGCTTTGCATGCTCATGTGGAATCCACAAAAAGCCATGATATACCAAATCGATTAAACACTTTATGGCACTTGGCTTTCAGCAACTAACCAACTCAGACACTATGAAAAATTCCTACCAGCTGCTTTGCTTTAGGCCCTTCCAGATTCTTTACTGGGAGATGCTTGTGACTTCACCTTTCCGAAGCCTGTAACGTGGAAAAAATGCTTGGTAAGGGCAGCAGATGGTGCTGTTTCTCAGGCTGCAGTGCTCTTGATCAATAGACCTGAGAAAGAAGACAGCAGAAGTTTCTAGGATGTATGCCGTGATGGTATAGTGGTTAGTACTCTGTGTTGTGGTCACAGCAACCTCATTTCAAATCCTAGTCATGGCAGTGGGGTTGTTTTGATAATGTGGATAGGGCTAGTTTTCACAGTTTCCTCCAGGTTCAAAATTTGCTGTCATTTGAGGAAAAAGGAAATAGAAAAAAGGGACAAATAAGCAGAATGTGGGAACGTGAAAGCAATATGGAAGTAGGCATTGCTTTACATGCTCATGTGCACTTCTCCAAAAGCAATAATATGCCGTCGCTACCTGGTAAGCCGGGTAAGCGTGGCAGGAGGGCACCGATGGGGGGGGGGGGCACTCAACTCTTGCCACCCGCCACCCACCGCTTCAAAAAAGAAAGCAGCCGTGGAAACATTTTTCTGTTCCTGCAGCTCTGCTCTTTTTTAAACTGGTGGGTCGCGGAGTTTCTAAAGGCAGTAATAAGCATTTCCTGAGAAACAGGAAATGCCTGTTACTGCTGGAAACTCTGCGACCCAGCAGTTTAAAAGAGAGCAGAGCCGTGGGAACAGAGAAATGTTCCTGTGGCTGCTTTTGCTTTTTGAAGAATGAGTCGAGGAGAGGAGGGAAGGAAGGGGGACAGAAGGGAGCAGACATGGGGGAGGGGAGCTGGAAGGGAGCACATACTGGGGGGACTGGAAGGAAGCAGACATTGGGGGGCTGGAAGGAAGTAGACACTGGGGAGCTGGAAGGGAGAAGACATTGGGGGCTACAAGGGGGCAGACACTGGGGGGAGCTGGAAGGGATCAGACATTGGGGGAGCCGGAAGGGAGCAGACATAGGGGTGGAGCTGTAAGGGAGCTGACACTGGGAGAGCTAGAAGGGAGCAGACATGGGGGCTACAAGGGAGCTGACACTGGGAGGAGCTGGAAGGGAGCAGACATGGGGGGGGGGGAGCTGGAAGGGAGCTGACACTTGGGGATGGGACTGGAAGGGGGATAGACAGAGGAGAGGTGACTGGAAGGGAACTGACATGGGAGGGGCACTGGGACTGGAAGTTCGCTGACACCTGGTATGGTATTTGGACTAGAAGGGGTTGGACGATGGAGAAGGAGGGGGACTAAAAGGGAATAGACACCAGTGGCAGTGCTGGGAGGGGAGGCTGTAAAGGGGGCTGATACTCGGGAGGGTTATTGGGACTGGAAATAGGCTGATGGAAGAAAATGAAGAAAGCAAAAGGAGAGACAAGAAATGGCAGATGGACTATAGACCATAGAAAGAGAGCTAGGAGAAGACAGAGGAAAAGAAAAACCTCAGATCGGGACCAGCATGATCAAAAATCGTCAGACAACAAAGGTAGAAAAAATAATTTTATTTTGAATTTAGTGATTGGACTTTTCGCTATCTTTATATTTCACACAGTATGTGGAACTACCTCACAGAGGATCTCTAAAGGAAAAAAGGGGACTGTTGTAGTTGTTGATATTGAAGGACACACTAGAAAGGCCATCTGGTCTTTTTCTGTCGTCATATTTCTATGTTTCTTATTTGGTGTGGCACCACATGCGGAGTTTGGCTTCTTGGGGTTTCATTTTAATTTTTGTCTACATATTTTTATTTTTACTTTAGATTGTGGTCACTTATTCTGTACTTGTTGAGGGTCTGTGTTCAGAGTGTGCGACCAAGGCCAGGTGCTCTGTTAACATGGAGTTTGTACTTAGGTATCTGTACTATAGTAATTTGACTTGTATAGCTTTTCAAATAGGATGTTTTGGGGCCCATTGCAGTGTTTTGTATGAGTTTTGGAAGTGTATGCTGATATGGAATGCTAGATTTGGCCTTGTAGATCTTCAGTGACTTTTGCAGTGTTATCTATTAGTTCACAGTGTGCCTGGTACTGGAGAATGTTTATGTCGTCGTTAGTGAGATGACCAGAATCATATTTTTTTTTTGACTATCACAGCCTGTTTGTATAATGCTAAGTATTTACTGCTAATTATTTTTATTTTGGCTATGCAATTGCTCTTTTGCTGCAATTTTCTTACAATACTGGATTTGAAGGAGAAATGCTAATATTGCTTGAAAAGAGTTCACAAAGCGGTTTTGGGAAAAAAGGAGGTTAGGGTGCAGCCAATAATAATGAGGGAGGGGCGCTGATTTATAGGTTGCAGGGGGGCACTAGAACCCTAGCACCGGCCCTGAACAGAATGTGGGAAACGTGAAAGCAAAATGGATGCACACAGGGCCGGATTTACCTTGAGTGAGGCCCTACGCCAACAAAAATTGTGGGCCCCCAGCAGGGGCGGCCCAAGGGGGGTGCGGGGCCTCATTTGCATAAGGGGCCTCATTTGCATAAATATTTGCATAATGTTACCATATACTAACTTTTAGTAAACGTGCCTCTTAATGAGTGTATGGATAAAGAAAGACTAAAAGATTTCTACATTACTATAATCCAGTGCCAACTGCCAGACACATTAGGAACTACTACAAACACTGCCCATTTAGAACCCATAGTAAACCCGCCGTATCCTAACAGCACTACCAGGACTCACAGAACACCATACTCTACCAATCAAAAGGCAACACTGCAAATATTAAACCAATACATTTCAGAGAACAAGAATACATGACCTACTGGGGAAAGAGAACAAGTGGCAATGTCAAATAGGAATTATATAAACAGAACACCTCAGCTCAGTTACACATGCAGAACATAGACCATCACCAAACAAGTAATCACAATTTAGAAACAGGAAGACAATAATTAAACTGGGAATCCCAAAAGCCAAACTTGGAATGTACAACACTGTAGAAATAAAACTATACATTAATTTGCTCTTGTACTAAACAAAGCGCAGACGTTAATGATGCACATTTACCAGAGCTGACATATTCCAATTAATAAATTCAAAATAAAGAGATATTTTTCTACCTTTTGTGCATTTTTTTCAGCTGCAATTGCTCCAGCCACTTTCTTCTGGTTTCTTCGTGTCTTCTGCTAACTCTCCATCGTCTGCTGTCCATTTGTCCTTTCTTCTCTCTTCTAGATTTTTTCCATTCTCTCTCTACATCTGCTTTAACATACTAATCTTTCTCCTTTTGCTCTTTCCTCATTCCTATTTCATCCACTCAAATTTTACCCCTCCATCCTCAATCCCCACTTACTCTCCCAATACCCGGCCAATTGTAGATTTTTTATCCCTCCCACACAAAATATTTTTTCCTTCTCCATTTTACTCTTCCAGCCCCATCCCATTCTAATCCTCCCCCAACATCAGCTCCCTTCTAGTTCCAGCCTCACCCAGCATCCATTCCCTTCTAGTCCCTGCATCAGCCCATTTCCAGTCCTAGCCATCCATCAGCCCATTTCCAGTCCTAGCAACCCCCAACCCAATACCAGTCCTAGCCCCCCATCAACCCACTTACAGTCCTTAACCCCCCATCACCCCATTTTCAGTTTAAGCCCCCCCTATAACTCATTACCAGTCCTAACCCCCCATCAGCCCACTTCCAGTCCTAACCCCATCAACCCATTTCCAGTCAGCCCCCCATAGCCCATTGCCAGTCCTAACCCCCCCATCAGCCCACAGCCCATTACCAGTCCTAACCCCATCATCCCACCTCCAGTTTTAACCCCCCAGCCGATTTCCAGTCCTAGCCCCCCATAGCCCATTACCAGACAACCCCCATCAGCCCACAGCCCATTACCAGTCTTAACCCCCCCCAAAGCCCATTACCAGTTCTAACCCCCCCAACAGTCCATTACCAGTCCTAACCCCATCAGCCCACCTCCAGTCTTAACCCCCCAGCCCATTTCCAGTCCTAGCCCCCCCATAGCCCATTACCAGACAGCCCACAGCCCATTACCAGCCCTACCCCCCCAGCACATTTCCAGCCCCAGCCCCCCCAATAGCCCATTACCAGTCCTACCCCCCCCCATAGCCCATTACCAGTCCTACCCCCCCGTCGGCCTAAAGTAAAATTTAATTTAAAAAAAAAAACCTGGTGGCTGCCGCCGCGGGGCCCCCTCTGCTGCCGTGGCAGCACGGACTGACCCGCGGGGGCCCCGTCTACAAGCTGAAGCCGTCGGTTCGGTTCGTTCCTCCCTCCCTCCCTCCGTGCAGGCTGCAGGCTGTGAGAGACGCGAAGGGAGAGCATCTCCTCGCGTCTCTGTTAAGCCCGCAGGGGCTGATGGGAAATCAGCCCCTGCGGGCTTAACAGAGACGCGAGGAGACACTCTCCTTTCGCGTCTCTCACAGCCTGCAGCCTGCAGCCTGCACGGAGGGAGGGAGGGAGGGAGGAACGAACCGAACCGACGGCTTCAGCTTGTAGACGGGGCCCCCGCGGGTCAGTCGGTGCTGCCGCGGCAGCAGAGGGGGCCCCGCGGCGGCAGCCACCAGGTTTTTTTTTAAATTGTATTAAAAAAAAATGAACTTGTTCTTTTTTTGTGGGCCCCTGCTGGCTGTGGGCCCTACGCCATGGCGTACATGGCGTATAGGTAAATCCGGCCCTGGATGCACACCTTGCTTTGCATGCTCATGTGGAATCCATGAAAAGCCATGATGTACCAAATTGATTAAACACTTTATGGCACTTGGCTTTCAGCAACTAACCAACTCAGACAATATGAAAAATTGCTACCAGCTGCTTTGCTTTAGACTCATCCAGATTGTTCACTGGTTGGTGCTTGTGACCACCTTTCCGAAGCCTGTAATGAGGAAAAAAATGTTTGGTAAGGGCAGCAGATGGTGCTGTTTTTCAGACTACATTGCTCTTGATTACTAGGCCTGAGAAGGAAGACAGCAGAAGCTTCTAGGATGTATGCCGTGATCCAGGGCCATACTGAGTGTAAATCGCGTCCTGTGCAACTTGCACATCGGGCGCCCCCCCCACTGCGGGAGAGAAGAGGCGCGCCCGATGTGCAAGTCGCCGGCATGCTAAGCAGATCTGTAGCATGCCGGCGAGAAGGCTTAAGAGGCGCATTTTAGCTGTCTGTCGTTGCTTGCCACCGCTGAGAGAAGAAAAAGTGGCGGTGGCAGGTAACGGCAGACAGCTTAAATGTGCCCCTTAAGCCTTTGCGACCTGTGCGGCCGCACCGCTCACACAGGGCTAGGTACGGTCCTGCTGTGATCGTATAGTGGTTAGTACTCTGTGTTTTATTTCAGCTACAAACTCAACTGAGGAGGGACAGCTGGAAAGGCGGGAAGGCAACTACGCAGGTCCAGTGGGATGTTCCCAAAGGCTTTCCTATTGGACGCTGGGGAGCGTTCCCACGTAGGCTGCATCGGTACTGACGTCACCCTTATGTGAAGACTAAATTCCTGCTGTTCCCGGAGATCATCTGTTACAGGTGAGTAACTACGCTTGATTTGTTCTGTTTACTTAAACCATTGTTCTATGTAAACTGCTTTGACACGGTGAAAAGCAGTATATAAATCCTGCTAAATTAATTAATTAATTAATACATAAAAAAAGGTTTGGACAAGTTCCTGGAGGAAAAGTTCACAAACCATTATTAAAGAGGACATGGAAAATCAACTGCTTGCCCCAATACAAGCATTGTGGAACCTGTGTGTCTTTTTGGGAAACTGCTAGGTACTTGTGATCTGGATTGGCCACTATTAGAAACAGGATACTGAGCTTGATGGACCTCGGCCTGACCCAGTATATCATATCTTATGTTCTTAGTCTGATGTGGAGGAAAAAGTGTTTTCTCCTTCAAAGGATCATGTGGAGGCTGGCATTATCCACCTGTCGCAGAAGGGAAATCTGGCGGCATTAATTACTACGACTACTCACTACTTTTCTCACTGACTTTGACTCCTGGCTTTCCCTATTTCTAGATTCTTCTTCCTCCTCACTTATTCTTGGTGACTTCAGTATTCATGTTGATAAACCCCTCTAACCCCTGTGCTTCTAAACTCCTTTCCCTTACCTCCTCATTCATACTCCAACTTTGCTCTTTTGCTCCCACTTTATCAGCACGATCACTGCCTCGACTTGGTTTTCTTTGTTTACCCTCCAATTTCTGTTCCTCAGTTCTTTACTTATCTGATCATCACCTGCTAAGTTTCATCCTTCATCACTCCCCACTTCAATCCCGCCCAGTCTCCTGTTACCTTTTTAGGAAACTTCATGCTATTGATACATTGGCTCTCTTCACTATTGTCTCATCACCTCTTTCTTCCACCTTGTCTTCTAAATCTGTTGATGAGGTTATAGTTTCCTATAATACTGCCCATTCCCACATCCTGTGAGAAGCACTATACACCAGCCCTGGTTATCTTCAACTACCCACTATCTACGCTCCTGTGCCTGCTCAGCAGAGTGCATTTGGGTCAAATCCCACTCCCTTTCTTTCTTCACTTCAAAGTCATACTTACCTCCTTCCAGTCAGCCTTAGCACTCACCAAGCAAAACTACTATGTCCATCTGACTAATTCTCTTGCCACTGACCCCTGCCGTCTCTTCTCAACTCTTCTTAACTCTCTCCTCAAGGCTCCTCCCCCTCCTTCTCTTTCTGCCCAAACCCTAGCCTGCTTTTTCCATGACAAAATCCACAAGATTACTCTCCAAATTCCCACTAGAACAACTTCATTCCCTCTTCCCCCGCCTCAATACCAACTTTTCCCTTCAATTTCTATTACCCTTTCATCCTTTTCTAAGATTTCTGAAGTGGAAACCTCTCATCTTCTTTCTTCCTCCAAACTTACTACTTGCTCTTCTGATCCTATCCCCACCTGTCTCCTCAACTCCATTTCCTCCTGTCATCCCTTCCATCTCACTTATTCTCAACCTCTCGCTCTCCATTGCTACTGCCTCTGCAACCTTCAAGCATGCTGTGGTCACACGTCTCCTCAAGAAACCTTCACTTGACCTTAGCTGTCCTTCTAATTATCATCCCATCTCCCTTCTTCCGTTCATTTCCAAACTTCTAGAGCACACAGTCCTCTGCTGTTATCTTGAATTTATTTCCTCTCAAGCCCTTTTGGATCCATTTCAATCTGGCTTTCATCCCTTATGTTCTACTGAAATGGCACTTGTCAAAGTCTCCAGTGACTTGTTCTTTGCTAAATCTTAAGGGCCTCTACTCTAGCCTCAAACTTCTTGACCTTTCTGCTGCTTTTGACACTGTTGACCATTACCTTCTCCTTGATAGATTGTCCTCGCTTGGTTTTAGGGGCTCTGTGCTGTCCTGGTTCTCTTCTTATCTCTCCCATTGCTCTTACAGTGTTTGTTCTAGTGGTTCCTTCTTTACTGCTATCCCACTGTCAGTTGGTGTACCCCAAGGGTCTGGTCAGCGCGCTCTCCTTTTCTCTCTCTACACCCACCCCCTTGGTGCTCTCATCTTCTCCCATGGATTTCAGTATCATTTTTATGCTGATGATTCTCAGATCTGTCTTTCTACACCTGATAATTCTCAGACATTGCAGGCACGCATTTCTGTCTGCCTGTCTGACATCGCCACCTGGATATCTCACCGCCATTTGAATTAAACATGGACAAAACTGAACTTCTTATTTTTCCCCCTAAACCTTCCTCTCTCCTGCCTCTTTTCTCTATCTATGTTGATAACACTCTTCTACTTCCAGTTTCCTCAGCCCATAACCTTGGTGTCCTCTTTGACTCCTCCCTTTCCTTCTCCTCACATATCCAACAGATAGCTAACACCTGTTGTTTCTTTCTCTGTAATATTAACAAAATTTGCCTCTTCCTTTCTGAACACACTTGTCCACTCTCTCATTACTTCCCATCTCGACTATTGCAACCTCCTTCTTGCTGGTCTTCTTCTGAATCACCTCTCTCCCCTTCAATCTGTTCAGAACTCTGCTGCACAACTAATCTTTCACCAGCCTCGATATACTTATATAATCTCTCTTCTCGAGTCACTTCATTGGCTTCCCTTCTGTTTCCGTATCCCATAGTGCATTGAGGGGAGTTCCTAGCATCTCTGGATTGGGCCGATGCTTAATTTCATATCCCGATCTGGGAGGATCAGCAAATTTCTGCATTTTGATGTGCCTGGTTCACACTTTCATTTGCCTCCTTTCTCTTCGGCCTCATCACTGCCTCGAGAGTGTTCTCCAAGGTCTTGGTGGTGGTGGCTGCTGCACTACGGTGCCAAGAAATGTGTGTACTGCCATTTCTGGGCGACTGGCTTGCCCAAACCTGTTCTCTATTGGAAGCGCTTGGGTGTTGGCCCATGTAGTGCCCTTTCTAAAAGATCCAGGCTAGGTGTTCAATCTGAGGAAGAGTCAGTTGGAGCATTCCCAATCCCTGGTATTGCTAGGAGCACGGTTTGATACTTGAGTGGGCAGAATCTTCCTGCCAGAAGAGAGGGTTCAGAGATTGGTGGAGCAACTTGGGTTGTTCTGTTCTCAACAGGTTGCCAGGATTTGGTATTATCTACAGCTTTTTGGTGTGATGGCAGTGGTGATCAAAATGTTTCCTTTGGTGCGTGCCCATATGAGGCCACACCAGTGGTCTTTGCTGACTCTGTGGTCCCCGAGTTGTCAGGAGTTTGAGCTCCGTTTTCCTCTCTGACTAGGTGTGAGAGCTGGCATGAGGTATTAGTAACAGCCATGCCATCTGAAAAGTATGCCACTGGACAATTGCTTGTGGATACCTCTGATGACAAATGCCAATGTTACATGCTGGAGAGACCATTGTCAAGTCCAAGTGGCTCAGGACCATTGGAGCCAAAGGGAGGCGGTATGGTCCTCAACCATATCAAAGCAAGGGCTATCTGGCTGGCTCTCTTGTTTCTAGCCCTAGATCAGAGAAAGGCAGTGCAAGTGTTCTCGGACAATGCCACGGCAGTAGCATTTGTCTATAGTCAAGGCGGCACAGGGTATGAAGGAGTGCCACTATGGTTGGCTTTCTGGTTCGCCTGAGTGGAAACGAACCTCCTAACTCTGTCAGCTTGGCTCATTGCCAGGGTGGTCAATGTGAAAGTGGGAGTTGAGTCAGAAGGCAGTTCAGATGATTCTCCAGGGGCGGTTTCTGCAAATGGGTTAGTTTTGCGCATTACACAAACCACATCACCCTTAGACCAACAAACAAAATTGTACTCTATATCTATATCTTCACACACTCCACTAAAACATATTCACCTACCCCACACTCAATTATATGGGAGAAAGAGACCTCGGGGTAACTCACAAATCCCACTATGTGGCGAACTTAATCACCATAGGGGAATAAATATTTCTCACATCACCGGTCTCAGAAAACTCCCCTTACTAAACTACTGATTCATTTATTAATTCACTTCAAAAAAAGTACTTTTTTATTTTAAATAATCTATTTTTTTAAAAGAGCTAATACTCTATATACAATTATTATTTCAATATTTTAGCATTCTTTCCATATTTAGGTACATCGACCTCCAACATTTCTTCAACAGAATTCTGCAAAAAACTGAAAATTCTAATGACCATCAGCCATTTAAATGTACAACTTTAAGCACCAATTCTACTTATCTCAAAGACTTCACTCCCGAATTCTTCAAACATCATCGCCTGCACACCACTCATTCATCCAACAAATCCTTGTTTCTCCTTCTGTGGCAGGTGTAGGCCTGTGATCCACAGTGTCTGACATAAGTAGGCAGGCCTAACTAGCTTGACCTGTAAATGAAGCCTGTGAAGAGGCTCATAGGAATTACACATCCCCCAACATGCTGCTATTGTAGGATTAGAACTCAGTAAAAGTGTTGAATTAGCTTAGACAAGCAGAACTGGAAGATGGAAAAATACAGAAAAATATGTTTAAAAGTTACTGATAATAAAAGTACATCTGCAAGGAATTTAATTGGGACTGCTGACAGATGAGTTGCAGAGCCCTGCTCCCCTACATGCACAAATTGGCTCAATGGCCTTGAAAGTATGAAAGTAACAAGTTGATGAACTGGCCATTGTAATTGGGACTGGAAGGGGGGTAAGCAGGTGCTGAGCCCACTAAAGGAGCATAATTGGATAATCTTATCAGTACCGGGACCAATAGAAGGGGTACGGGAGAGTACCGGGACCAATGAAACGTGTTTCTATACCTAGAATGGAGTAAAAGTCTATAAAAGTTGTTGTATTGCCAGAAATCTTTGCTCAGCCATTTTGAATTGATGATTGCTTGAGACTTGTGCACAAATAAATGATTTGGACCTTCTGAACAGACTCCTGGTATTATTGGTTTGTCTGCGCTCTGCTGCTACATATTCTTGGTGCGTTGGCCGGGAAGTTGTGGAATCAGAGTGTATATAGGGCAATATACCACGACTTTCCGCCTCTATAGGCTTGGTCCTGCCGGGATCGCGCCCTTCCGACGAGGGCTGCTCCCTGGCGCCGCCGGTCCTTTGCATCGGAGGGAGCTGGTCGGACCTCGGCGGGTGCCGAGCCCGGCTGGAGCCAACGCCTCGAACCCGAGTGAGGGGAGTCCGAGGTCCAACTCATGCGCCTACTTGGGAAGTTTGAGGACCGGATCCGGTGAGTAGAGTTTTGATTTGTTGTCTAGACAGATATAGAAAGAGCAGTGCTGCCATTGGAACTTGGAATTTGTAATCTCGAGAAAATTGGTAATTGGTAAGAGAGCCTGATCACCTCTCAAAGACGGGCCGAGTAACCCCGCATGAGTATTCGCAGGGCGAAACCCCCATCTTTTTGTATTTTGGAAATTGAATAAGACTAGTCAGAATAGATAGAAACGAATGCATTCTGGGATACGTTGCTAGCAAGATTGTGTGAATGAAGTGTGGATGAGAGGTCTGGCAGCACGGACCAAGTGAAGGCGGACCCCTGAGTAGCGCATTTCCTGACCGGGCGACCGCGTTCAGGTCGCGAAAAGGGGGAAGCGATTGTCGTCTTGTCTTGTTATTAGTTCTCCTTATACGTTTCCAGGGCCGTGAGGACCCCTTACCCACGGTCCGCCCTCCTTTTCCCTTTTGTCTGTTGTTGCGCGCACACATCGAAATGGGAGGGGCGGGGTCTACTAGGAACACTCCATTAGAATGTATGATCGCACATTTTAAAGAGGGATATTCTGGAGATTATGGTATTAAAATGACAGCAGCCCATTTACAGATTTTGTGTACTAGGGAGTGGCCTGACTTAGACCCCACCTGGCCCCGAGAGGGAACTTTTAATGTAGAAATTATCCAGTTAGTACACCGTAGAGTGCGGATAGCGCACCCCGATCAGTACCCCTATATAGATTCCTGGTTAAGTATTTGTGAAGATCCGCCCCTTTGGGCGCAGCGCTGTTATGAAGAACAGTGCAGAATAATGTTAGCTAAGACAGATTATAGTCAGGAAACAGAACAGCCTAGAACAAAAGGGCAGGATAAGAAGTCCAGGAAGAAGCCCATCCTGGTAGATCCTGATTCCCCAGAAATAATTCCCCGACAGCCTCGAACCCCAGGTCCAGTAAGGGCTGCCCGGCGTCCCGCCCCAGAAACCCCGAGACAGCCGAGGCGGGACCCAACCCCAGAGCTATCAACCGAAGAGCAGGAAGATGAATCCTCTTTACAGGGAGGTGAATCGTCTGAAACAGAAAAAGGAGAGTCAGATACAGAAATAGAGCAATTAGAAACTGAAACTTCCATAAGTGATACTGACAGTGTAAAACTGGTTGCCAGCACTAGTTTACCAGCAAAAAGTACATCCAAAGTGAAACATGTAGAAAAGAAAAAGGTGACCCCTGATAAGACAGTTACGAAAATATCCCTTAGATCCCAAAAGATATCTACTGCCAAGATGATGCCCTTACGGCAAGTCCCGGGAGTGCCCGTAAAGAATGATAATGATGAGGTGGTAGCGGGACCCCTAAGTTATGTGTATATCCCTTTCTCTACAACTGATTTGTTAAATTGGAGGTCGCATTATGCCTCCTATACTAATAAGCCCCAGGAACTTACAGAATTAGTAACTACTATTATGGAAACCCACCAACCCACTTGGGCAGATTGCCGCCAGCTCCTGACCACTCTATTCACAACAGAGGAGCGAGCACGAATTAGAAAAGCAGCTATTGAGTGGATGGCAGATAACCCTGTAGCTCCGGGACCGGGGATGAACAGAATAGACCATCGGGAAGCGGCCCAGAGAGAATTCCCGAATGAAGACCCCCGATGGGATCCAAATACAGAGCAAGGATCCACAGCCCTAGCCCGTTTTCGCCAAAGCTTTTTACAAGGTCTGAAAAGGGGGGGCCAGAAAGCTATGAACCTTTCCAAAGTTGCAGGAGTTATCCAAGGTGTAGATGAGAGCCCCGCAGAATTTCATGAAAGATTAACTGAAGCATACAGAATGTATACTCCCTATGATCCCGAGGCATCAGGAAGTTTATGTATGGTGAATTCTGCTTTTGTAAACCAGTCTCAACCAGACATCAGACGTAAATTACAAAAATTAGAAGGGTTTGCGGGCATGAATACAACGCAGTTACTGGAAGTCGCTCATAAAGTGTATGTGAATCGTGATAATGAAAGGCAGAGAGAATGTGATAGAAAGATGAAGAAGAAAGCTGATTTTTTGGCTGCGGCCATAGTTGAACAGAAAAGGGGAGGTATCCCTAGTCGACGGAGCAGAGGAAGGGGGCGGGGCCGAGGTGGAGGCCGGTCCCAGCAGCTAGGCGTGAACCAATGCGCCTATTGCAGAGAAGAAGGACATTGGAGAGATGCATGCCCGCAACTCGAAGACGCCCAGCAAGATGACGAAAACGATCATCAGTGGCGAGAAGAAAGACGAGGCCGTCCCCGAAACCGCGGAGGAGCCAATCGAGAACAATTCCAGCGAGAAAGAGGAGGAGCCATCCAAGCATTGACCATGGCAATCCATGACGAAAATTATGTGGACTAGGACAGACCGGGCTCCGAGTTTGCTTTAGGTCTCCAGGAGCCTATGGTCGGAATACAAATAGGAGACCAAGTTATGAACTTTATGGTTGATACTGGAGCAGAACATTCAGTAATAGACAAAAAGATAGCCCCATTTTCTACAAAAGCAGTCACCATCATAGGAGCAACTGGTGCCAGAGCTACAAAATCTTTTCTTCAGAACCGTATATGCAGTCTAGGAGGACAGCAAATAACTCATCAATTCCTTTATATGCCCGAATGCCCAGTGCCACTACTGGGATGAGATATGTTAGCCAAGCTTCAAGCGCAAATATCTTTCTCTGAAAAAGGAGAAATGCAAATGACAGTAAACCCCCAAGCCAAACCAGCAGGAATAATGCTGCTGACAGTTCCCCGAGAAGAATGGAGGTATTACATTGATGACTCTGTCCAAGACACTTATTTCGAACAAACTTTAAAGAACATTCATGCACCACCTGGAGTATGGGCAGAAGGCAGTCCTCCAGGCCTAGCCAAACATATAGCCCCAGTAATTGTAACCCTTAAGCCTAGTGCTACACCAGTACACGTCAAACAGTACCCTCTCCCAAGAGCTGCAATTGAAGGCATTCATCGCCACTTGCAAAGATTTCTCGAATATGGCCTACTAAAAGTATGTCAATCCCCATGGAACACTCCACTTTTGCCAGTAAAGAAACCTGGGACAGATGATTACCGCCCAGTGCAAGACCTAAGGAGAGTGAATGATGCAGTTGAAACTATACATCCAGTTGTACCCAATCCTTACACTCTTCTAGGACTGATACCTGCTGAAGCTACCCATTTTACTGTACTAGATTTAAAAGATGCATTCTTTTGCATAAGATTAGCCCCTGTAAGTCAAATATTGTTTGCATTCGAATGGCAGGACCCCATCTCTGGAAGAGGGGGCCAACTCACCTGGACACGATTACCCCAAGGATTCAAGAATTCGCCTACCATCTTTAGTGCTGCATTGAATCAAGACCTTTCAAGCTATCCAGTGGCCCCGGGGAAGAGAGTGCTTCTCCAATATGTGGACGATCTGCTGATAGCTGCAGTATCAGAACATGAATGTATACAAGCCACCAAAGATCTCTTGCAGTTACTAGATGAAGCTGGATACAAAGTTTCCAGAGCAAAAGCACAACTATGCCAAAAAGAAGTGAAATACTTGGGCTTTCGTATAACCCAAGGAAGCCGAAGATTAGGCAGAGAAAGAAAAGAAGCAGTATGTAGAATTCCAACCCCAACAACCAGAAAGCAAGTCAGAGCCTTTCTGGGAGCGGCAGGATATTGCCGAATCTGGATACCCAACTTTGCCCAAATTGCCAAACCATTGTATGAAGCCACAAAAGGAGAGGAGAAGTCGCCACTGGAGTGGGGACTTGAGCAGGATACAGCCTTCAAGAAGTTAAAGGAAGAATTGATGTCATCACCAGCACTTGGACTACCAGATGTTCACAAGCCTTTCCACTTGTTTGTACATGAAGCACAGGGAAATGCCTTAGGCATGTTGACTCAGAAATTGGGAAATTGGGAGCGACCTGTAGCATATCTATCGAAACAGTTGGACACCGTGGCCAAAGGGTGGCCACCCTGCCTGAGAGCAGTCGCAGCTACAGCAGTACTAGTAAGTGAAGCGGACAAGCTCACATTAGGACAGAACATACGAGTCACTGTGCCACATGCAGTCCTTGCCCTCATGGAACAAAAAGCAAATTATTGGCTCACCAATTCCCGAATGTTGAAATACCAGAGCATGTTATGTGAAAACCCACAGATACAACTAGAAGTGAGTCATGCCTTGAATCCAGCCACCTTGATACCCATTAGCGAAGAACTCCCAGAACATGACTGTATTGAAGTCATGGAAACTGTGTTCTCCAGTCGACCTGACTTGACAGATGTGCCCATAGACAATCCTGACCAAATCTATTATGTTGATGGGAGCAGTCTCATCCTCGATGGACGACGCTGTGCCGGATATGCAGTCGTCACTCAACACGAAGTAGTTGAATCATCAGCTCTAGCCTCAGGCACATCAGCCCAGAAAGCCGAATTGATAGCACTCACCAGAGCATTATTATTAGGAGCAAAACTTGTGCTAAATGTATATACAGATTCCAAATATGCCTTCACTACTCTACATGCCCATGGAGCTCTCTATAAAGAACGAGGGCTCATCACATCCGGAGGAAAGTCAGTCAAGTATGGTCCCGAGATACTGATGTTACTTGATGCAGTTTGGGCTCCAACACGTGTAGCTGTCATGCACTGCAGAGAACATCAAGCAGGAAAAGGAGAAGTTGCCCGAGGAAATAGGTGTGCAGATGCCTCAGCACGACAAGCAGCTATAACGGGACAGATTACACCACAAGCTATGCCAATGCAAGCAGCATTGTTTCCAGTACCTCTGAATTTATGGACACCACAATATACCACCCAAGAATTAGATTACTATTGTAACAAAGAAGATGGAGTACTGAAAGATGGATGGATTGAGCTGCCACCAGCAGAGGGCAGTCAACCCCCTGGACGAATAGTAATTCCTGAACTGTTAGGACCATCTTTTGTCAAAGCCTTTCACGAAGCCACCCACTATGGGAAAAGTGCTATGGAAAAAGCACTCAGACCACATTTTTACATTACTCTATTGACAACTATATCAGCTTCAGTAGCACGTCAATGTCTAACTTGTGCCAAAAATAATGCCAAGCAAGGCCTTATAACGGCACCCCGAGT
The DNA here is from genome assembly GCA_033557465.1 of Ichthyophis bannanicus. Taxonomy (NCBI): domain Eukaryota; kingdom Metazoa; phylum Chordata; class Amphibia; order Gymnophiona; family Ichthyophiidae; genus Ichthyophis; species Ichthyophis bannanicus. The sequence goes on along the minus strand of CM066032.1, from coordinate 847,191,399 downwards.
TCAGTCAGGAGGTGTAACCCCCATGCACAACCTCCAAATTGATTTTACCGAAATGCCAAAAGCCAATGGATACCATTACCTATTAGTATTAGTCTGTACTTTCTCTGGGTGGGTAGAAGCCTTCCCAACCAGAACTGAGAAAGCCCGAGAAGTTACCAAAGTTTTGATGAGAGAGATTGTCCCTAGGTTTGGAATTCCAGCAGTAATAGGGTCAGACAATGGACCCTCATTTGTCTCCCAGGTTACTCAACAGTTAGCAAAAGCTTTGCAGATACAATGGAAACTCCACACTGCATATAGACCCCAGAGTTCAGGGAAAGTTGAGCGAATGAATCGTACCCTAAAAGCCCAAATGTCTAAGCTTTGTCAGGAGACGCACTTGAAGTGGCCCCAAGTGCTCCCAATAGCTTTACTCAGAATACGCTCAGCTCCTGTAAAATCAACAGGATTTTCCCCTTTTGAAGTTCTGTTTGGTAAACCCCCACCAATAGTGCAGGGAATTAAAGGAAGTCTAGCCCAAATTGGTTCAGAAATAACCAGGCAAGAACTCCTAGCTCTTAGTTTTGTTCTGCAGACTCTCCATGCGTGGATCCAAGACCAGTTGCCTATCAACTTGACGGAACCTCTGCATCCCTATCAGCCTGGTACCTCGGTGTGGACCAAAGATTGGAAGAAGACACCGTTGGAACCCCATTGGAAGGGACCGTACACTGTCATCCTGTCTACCCCGACTGCAGTAAAGGTAGCAGAAATTGACGCCTGGATCCACCACAGCAGAGTCAAGCCCGCCGCTGATCCTGAACCTGAGCAGTGGACAGCAGAGCAGCATCTTGATGCACCTTTGCGAGTTACTCTGAGACGGCAACCAGCAACTTAGACACTTTGTCACAGTGCCTTGCAGTAGCCAAGTCTTTCGAAGAGGATTGCTGTTTTTCCATGCAGCAACAGTTTTGTTTCAACGAACCCAATTTGCGTGCGATTTTGCACACCACTTTGATACTATATTGAACCATACTTCAAAAACCAACTGAAATTGCTAAGTTGGTTGATGCGTGATGGACAACTTGAGAATCTTCAATCAACACTCAACACCCGTTGAATTGCTTCATTAGCGAACGGGACAAAGAAAAGAACGTCGTGGTCAAGATCTGCAAGCTGAGGATTCAGAAGAACTCCAATCAACATGTATCTTTACCTTTGCTTTGCCCTGGTTGCCTGCTCTGGAGGTTTTGAACTGACTTATGCTTTACCTCCATGCACTGCTTGCATTACTTCTACTCGAACTGGACTAAAAGTAACTCAGACTTTGATTTACCATTCTTATTATACCTGCACTGGAAAAGTGACTCGGTGTATTTATAACACCACTGAACTAAATGTTTGCACCAATGGCAAATCTAGAGTATGCTATAATCCGCATCAGAATCCATCCTATTACATGTTGGAAATACGATGGAAGGATGCAGATGGACCTATAATAGCTGCTACGCCACCACTTAAGGACATTACTAGACCTGCTGTTTTGAATTTTGATGCATGTAATGTCATAAACAGAGATAGTCATTCCACCTGTGGTACTTGGGAAAAAGCGTATCGAAATGACCATAAGTATATGTGCCCAGAAGGTGCCACAGGATGGAGAAAGTGTACAGGTAAAAAGGAACCAGGCTATAGTACTGCCCCAGCAGCAGATTACTATTGCCCTAACTGGGAATGTGTTTTTTATGCTACATGGAATAATGGTATAGTTGACGAAAAGATAGATAAACGAATGGCCACTTTAACCAAGTCAACGACAAATGATAAATGTCAGAAAGATGCTTGTAACCCCTTACACTTACGCATACACAATCCCAATGCATGGAAACAAGGATACAAGTTTGGTTTACGTATTGCTGGTGGAGCAATAGATCCAGGAACCATTGTGTATATAAGATTGAATACCCAAGCCCACAAGTCATCTAAATATCATATCCACAATACCTTCTATGAGGCCATGCATGTAAATAAGTTTGAAATCCCTCATCCTTCTCAGAATTTATTTTTAGAATTAGCTGGAGCAGTAGTATCTAGTCTTAAAATCTCGAATTGTTATTTCTGTGGCGGAACCCAAATGGGTGACCAGTGGCCATGGGAAGCCCAAGAATTAAATTATTCTCTAACTTACAATCAGACTGAATTACACAAGACTACTAGCGAATGGGTGTTAGCGCACTCAATTGTTGGACGTCTTTGCTATACCAGAACTGGACCTCAGTTCACCCAACAGGTAGGACAGCTGGTCTGTCTTAGCCAGAAATTCTATAATGCCACGACCAAAAAGACGTCATGGTGGTCAGGAAGTCAAAACCCTGAACCTCCAAACCCATTAGCCAGATTTCCTGAACTTGCTGATTTATGGACTAATCTTGCCAAAAACCATGCCTGGCAAGCCCCACCTGGCCTATATTGGATCTGTGGAAACCGAGCGTATGCACAACTCCCGCCACAATGGGGAGGAGCATGTGTCTTAGGGACCATTAGACCTTCTTTCTTTCTTTTAAACACTGAACATGGAGAACAATTAGGATACCCAGTATATACTACCCACCGACACAAAAGAGCCTTGAGACAGAAGAGATCACCCCTCCAGGTAGGCAAGTGGGAGAAGTGGCAGGGTGATGATTGGCCACCAGAAAGAATCATTGAATATTATGGGCCTGCCACTTGGAATGATGATGGAATGTATGGATATCGAACCCCAGTCTATATGATTAATCGTATTATTCGCTTACAAGCAGTAGTTGAGATAATAACCAATGAAACTAGTCAAGCTCTTACACTTTTAGCTAGACAAAGTACTCAGATGCGCACTGCTATATATCAGAATCGCTTAGCACTTGATTATTTGTTAGCAGCTGAAGGAGGAGTATGTGGTAAACTGAATTTAACCAATTGCTGTTTAAAAATAGATGATAAGGGTCAAGTAGTTGAAGAAATTGCTAAAGATATGCAAAGACATGCTTATGTGCCAGTGCAAACTTGGCACTCATTGAAATTCCCTAACTGGTTTGCTAACCTTTTCTCATGGCTGGGAGGATTTAAAACTTTCATTATATTGGTACTAATCCTTGTTGTTGTTATTTTCTTATTACCATGTTTAATCCCATGTTGTATGTGTTCTATTCATAATGCTATTGATAGTACAGTAGAGCGGAAGACCGCAACTAAAATAATGGCCCTATATAAAGCCAGTCCTAGTCGAAATCCTTCAATCATGATATGACTATTTTAAGGTGATTTAATTCTCACACCTTATTAAGTAATAGGGTGAGATTAATCAAAGGGGGGAATGTGGCAGGTGTAGGCCTGTGATCCACAGTGTCTGACATAAGCAGGCAGGCCTAACTAGCTTGACCTGTAAATGAAGCCTGTGAAGAGGCTGATAGGAATTACACATCCCCCAACATGCTGCTATTGTAGGATTAGAACTCAGTAAAAGTGTTGAATTAGCTTAGACAAGCAGAACTGGAAGATGGAAAAATACAGAAAAATATGTTTAAAAGTTACTGATAAGAAAAGTACATCTGCAAGGGATTTAATTGGGACTGCTGACAGATGAGTTGCAGAGCCCTGCTCCCCTACATGCACAAATTGGCTCAATGGCCTTGAAAGTATGAAAGTAACAAGTTGATGAACTGGCCATTGTAATTGGGACTGGAAGGGGGGTAAGCAGGTGCTGAGCCCACTAAAGGAGCATAATTGGATAATCTTATCAGTACCGGGACCAATAGAAGGGGTACGGGAGGTACGGGAGAGTACCGGGACCAATGAAACGTGTTTCTATACCTAGAATGGAGTAAAAGTCTATAAAAGTTGTTGTATTGCCAGAAATCTTTGCTCAGCCATTTTGAATTGATGATTGCTTGAGACTTGTGCACAAATAAATGATTTGGACCTTCTGAACAGACTCCTGGTATTATTGGTTTGTCTGCGCTCTGCTGCTACACTTCAGTTGTCATCTGTGGTTGAAGAGAACCCCTGATGTAGCCTTAGGGGGGAGCCATGAAAGGATGATATCATGGCTGTATAAAGCTTTAAGGATGGAGAGATGGGGGAAGATAGGCAGGTTGCTCAGTGGAAGAGAGAATTGGGTGGGGGGAAGGGGACGAATCACTATGGGCCCAGATTTTTCAATCATTCTATAAGGGGCTGCAGGCGACCTATCTCATAGAAAACAATTACAAGATGATTTATAGGTGGTATGTCATACCAGCAAAGCTACAAAAAATGGGAGTGTGGGAGGGACTATGTTGGCACTCCTATGGCTAATGTGGTACCTATATGCATATTTGGTGGACCTGTCCCAGGGTGTTTCCCTATTGGAGGGAGGTTTTTGAGGTGCTATCTCAAATAATGGGACAAGTTGTGTCACCAGACCCATTTGTTGACTTATTGAACAGAGCGATTGGAGAGAGTGGCTCAGGGAAGAATGCGGTACTTATTCATCGGGGCACGGCTGACCTTGGCCCAACACTGGAGAAGCACCCAAATACTGAATCTGCGCTTAGTGCTCAAGAAAGTCTGAAATATCCAGGGTATGGTGCAGCTTACTGCAATGCGGAGAGCTCGTTTGCCTGCCTTTTATTGGGCTTGGGCGCTTTTGAAAAGTGGTGGGTGAAGGAGGGTAAGAGGAGATGGGGGACAGATGGAGAGGAGGGGGGAAAGTAAATAAGGATGCAGTAGCGAAAGTGGTAAGAGTATACAGAGTGATTGCAAAAGGAGGGTGAAAGTAAGTGTCATGTTGATGGAGAGAGACAAATATGCTTGAAAGCGAGGGAGATGGAACGGGGGGGGGGGGGGGGGGGCGGGTGCTCCTGGAGGGGGAGGGGTGGGGATGGGGGTAGGGGACAGTAAAACAAACAGTTGATTTTGGAATTGGTAAATACTGTTCATCGATGTGGTGTGTCTATATGATTGTTTAATAACAATTTTAAACAAAAAAAACTGTCCAGCTGATACATCCATTGACTCCTGCTATTAAAGGGGTGATTGTTGGTTACTCAGTAGAGCAAAGGAAGTAGTGTAAGCGGGAGCTGGATGAGCTGGAGGGGGAAATTTAGGCATTTGGAATGATCGCTGCTTAGGAAACATGATTATTCCGTTCTTCAATTACAAGGATTGAAATGTTCTTACAATTCAATTTTAAGTCATCAAGCTGTGGTCTATGTTTTGCATTTGTATGTTATTATGAAGAGAATAACTAAGCAGGGCATCTTGTAGCCCAATATTTGAAGGCTAAAAGGAATCAGAGTAGAATTTATTTGGTGAAGACCCCCCAGAGTTGAGTGATTTATAAGGATATGGAAATCCTAGAGCAGTTTCACCAAGACTGCTTGTATGCTTTGGAAATTCTTGCTGGCACAGGCCTGTTCTCCTAGGACAAGCAGGATAAGTCAGCCACACTAGGTGACGTCATTTGACGGCACCGAGATGGAAGTACTCTCCATAGCTCAGAAGAGCTTTGCTCTTCTGAGCATGAGCCAACTGGCCCTACCCCCCAGCCTGCCCCTAGCTAGCCAGTTTCAGTTCTTCCGCCTTGCCAGCAAGACAGACCTCTCTACTCTCCAACTGAAATTACACAATTCTGAAGAAAAAGAGGAATTCCTCCTCTTTGCTTAATTCTTTCTAAAATTCCAACACTGTGTCTGACGATTTCTTTCTAGATTGCTACAAAAAGATATATATATATATATATATATATATATATATATATATATATATATATATATATATATGAATATGAATTCCTGAATTAAAGAAGAGATCCAGGATGAGCAACGATACAAGAAATACCTGAAAAAGAAGCTCGGCAGCCCAGGACGTGCCTAATAAGGCCTCCGTCCCCGGCCAGCCTTTCTGATCGAACTCCTACCTCTTTTCTCCAGCAGCAGAAGCAAAGGATTCCAGAGGAATGGGCTTTAAAAAGAGGATCCTAGTCAGGCAGTAGCTTTCGTGGCAGCCCGGGACATGCCTAAGAAGGCCTCCGTCCCCAGCCAGCCTTCCTCTGCTCCTCCGTCGATCCGGGAACCTTCCTTACACGTGTGGCCTGTTGAAAAGAAGCTCCCAGTAAGGCAGTAACCTGTGGCAATCCAGAATGTGCCTAAGAAGGCCTCCGTCCCTGGCCTGCCTTCCTCTTCTTCCTCCGTCTATCCAGGAAGCCATCCTTACACGTGCTGACCATGGGGGCAGCCATCTTGTCCAGCCGTGCTGCCCATATCCTGGAGGTGAGGTCAGCAACTCTACTCCACCCCGCGGCGCCATTGGCCAAGCCAAACCCGCCCTGCAGCACCATTGGCAGATTCCAAGCGCCACCCCGCTTCTCCATTGGCAGATGCCAAGCTCCGCCCTGCGTCACCATTGGCAGACGCCAAACTCCGCCCCACGACGCCATTGGCGGATGTCAAACTCCGCCCCGCAACGCCATTGGTGGATGCCAAACTCCGCCCCGTGACGCCATTGGCTGACATCATTGACTGTGCTGCCCTCCATACCGGCCCCCCCCCCCCCGCTGAAGCCTGTAGCCTCTCTCCGCCCTCTTGCTGAATAGTCTGGGCTCTGCTGCTTCTTCGGCGCCGACAGGGAGCGCCTCCACGAACTGCTGGACACATTAAGCCAGTTCATCGGTGCTACCCGTGCCTCGGCGCAGAGGCACCTTCTTGGATGGTGCCAGATAAGTGAGGTGTCACTTCCTGAGGATGGCGGCGTGCACAACAGGAACAGCGGTACAACTCCTTCAGAAGTGGCTTGTGCTCTTCTCCGGGAGTGGGATTGCATTGATGTAAGTCCCGCTACTCAGACCGAATACAGCTTTGGCAGCGCACCCTCCCTCACGGCTGCTACACTCCCAAGGCGACTCCTGGAGAGGGAGGATGTCGGCGGCCATGATTTCCCTGCCCCGGGGTGCAAAAAGTGCTCTCTTTGCGCTTACTCTATGCTGAGCTGGAGGAGCAAGTGGTTGGAAGCATCACGCGCCTAGGCCTCAATCCGGGGACGTCTAATAGCTTTATGGCTAGCGTAGTGGAGTAGGACAAGGGAAGCCAGAATTCAAATTTCGCCGCTGCTCCTTGCAATGAAGCCAGAATTCAAATCCCACCGCTGCTCCTTGCAAACCCTTGGGAACTGCTGCGAAGGAGCACTTCCAAGCCAGTGCGGTGATAAGGAAAGTCTGGTGCAGGGTTGACCTCCATCACAGTTCTTTCTTTATGCCTCCCAAAGGTATTTAAAAAAAAAAAAACAACAACCCACCAACAAGCACTTAAGGTACTACTGTGAAGGAGCACATCCGAGGCAGTGTGGTGTAAAGATATGCCTGGTGCAGGGTTAACCTGCATCACAGTTCTTTCTTTGATCCCTCCCAGTTAGGGATAAGGGGAGTGGTATTTGTAGGATAAAGGAAGTGGAATTGGAGTGCCACCACCAAAGGATATAAGGCTTACCCCTAAAATTGCTGGCCCCGCAACAGCAAACTATAACCGGAGATAGCCATGTGCACACAGTGGCATCCGGAGCTCCAGAAACGACACCAGCCACCGGCAGACACTCTTGGGTGCAAGGGAAGCACAAGCTGGAGTCCCGGGAGCCCTGGCTCAACCCTGGGAGCTTTTCGACAAGTCTCTCTCCCGAATAAGATGAAAGTAAAGAGATAAAGGGACGGCGGGCCAGTACCAGGCCGTTCCCGCCAGAGCTCCTCCAGACTCTGCTCCCTTGACTATACCCACTGTGATGGTGACCCCTCATTCCCACCAGAGCTCCTCCAGACTCTGCTCCTTTGGCCATACCCACTGTGATGGTGAACCCCCCCTTTCCCTAAGGCCCTTGGGAATAGGATTCCCAGACAATGTGCAGGGAGAAGCAGGCCTCCCCTCGCATTGTGCTCTGATTTTCACTGTAGTATTCCATCACTGCTGCACCCAGAAGACTTGGCTTCACAGCGGTGAATGCTGGAAGAAAGGGCTACTTAAGGTGGCCACTCTCCTGGTCTGGCTTGGCTGGAGCACAAACCAACTCGGTGGACTTTTCTGCTGGCTCGGCTCATTTGAGCGCAATCAACATGGTCAGTGTTGTCAATGTGGTTCAGGGTGCTCAGTGTTTCGCTTCTATACGGAACAATACACTCCCATCGGGAATGCCTCCTAACCTTACAGGGTAGCCATCCAGTATGGTCTGACATATACACAACCAACCCGCATCTCCTTCGTGACAATAGTAAACAAGGGCAAGTCTCTTCCCCAGGGTAAGACAACAGGATTGTCTAGCCAGTTAAAAAAAAAAAAAAAAAAAAAAACCAGCCCCGAGGCCAGAGCTCCTTCAGTCTCTCAGACCCAGTAGCACCTATGACTCTGCAGCACTGCTCTTGCTGCCAGGGGACAACCGTCAGGGCTACCTCACACTCTCGCTCCAAGACAGTGCCCTCGGCAATGTACTCTCGCTACAAGACAGTGCTCTCGCAATGTACTCTGCATCCCGCTCCATGGAATAAAAAAAATAGAAAAATAAATAAATTAAATAAAAATGCTCCCACGTGCTCCTGCCCCACAGGTGGCGACCCCCGGGAAATGTAGTGGTGTCTCCCCACACTGTGCTTCGTGGGAAGCCAGGCAACGATCCAGCGAACTATACCTATCAACTTTGCTTCCACCTCATTAGCATCAGCATCACAGTCCCCAGGACTTCAGCACCAACGGTCTGGCGCAGTGCAGTGCACACAGACAGTGTTCTGGGACTGAAAATCACAGCTTCAAGTCTCAGCTGTGGCTTCTGCTAACCATGTCTATATATTTTCAATGCCGGATGGCCATCATCATCACCCCCTCCATCATCATGACACGGCCAGAGTCACAGGTTCAGACTTCAGCTCTGGATCTTGCTACATTACCTAAATACCATGGCCTACCGGGTGAGCCCTGCATCCCGGGCAAAACTACACAACTACCGATGCCAGTGTCACAACCAAGACTCCCTAGCTGCGCTCTGTCCCCCAGGGAGGGCAACAACAGGTTACCACCATGATACCCCTGCAGTCTGACTCCTGCACAATACTCAGGACAGGCCCCAGCGAGATCTGTGGCAATAGAATCTAGGGGACCTGTGGCACTAACCTAGGTCACTGTTGGCCTGAATGCAGCACGCTCGGCACCAGTCTGGGACTCCTCCCCCCTTTATGAGCCATCAAAGGACAGCACTGTAACTCACTAAGGGCAGAGCAGCAAAATATCACAAGTCCAAGACCTGACTCAGGTCTGGCTAGGGATTTATGCACACCAGCAGATCGCCGCAACGGCTCTGCATGTGCCTGCCCTGATAGTCAACAGGCGGTCGTAGACCCAAACCTGCACATAAGGGGAACAGGTTCCCACACTCCTGCAGGAAGACCCTAAAAACCTGAAACACCTGGCCACTGCCAAGCAGTATCCACCCACGGCAGCCTCACGCTGGGACCCAAGGAGAGCTGCCAGCCAGACGCTGCTCTCGGACGAACTGCGGGTATAAACGGAGCCCTTGGCCATCAGCTTCCGTCTTACATCGACGGCTGGACCACCAATCGTCCTGCCCACCATGTGGAGAGCATGAAAGGCAACTGCGTAGAATGGACAGAGCCCAGGCAATTCTCAACATACCCTGGCCGACAACAAGCAGGCTCCCTAAGCATCTGGCCATAGGGCCCCTGGCGGGGAAAAAGAGAGAATCTCAAGAGACTTACCCGGTTTACAGGTCACAACTCAGACCTGACCGTAGTCTTCTATGTATGGAACTCGCACCCCTACAGCGCCTGGTACAAGCACCAGCAACCAGATGGTCCCCCAGTTCCCTTGCAATCACTGCGTGCAGCAGCCTCGCTGCCACACTACTCTCTAGGACTACTCCTACGACAGTCTCACAGCCGAACCACTGTGGGCAGATCTGACTTGCAGCTAGACTATATGGATAGGGGTCCAAATGCTAGTTCTTATGGCTTCAGATCTGAGTTAGACCTACAGCTAGACTATATGGATAGTGGTCCAAAATGCTAGTTCTTATGGCTTGGATAGCGGTCCAAACCACTAGTCCTGATGACACGCCTGACACACTATGCTACTACGACCAAGCCATCCTTTGGAACCCCTGAGTCATCAGCAACACCATCAGACTGCGGGATTCCATTCTCTAAATAGCAGAGATTCCATACACTGGATAGCATCTCTGCCCTACCCTCAAGAGCATCACAGCCCTAGGCAGCTATATGTCCGGGACATGCATGAACAGTGCACCAGCAGCAAGGGACACTATGAACCTGGCCTGCTGGTCACAGCGTACCCACCTCCAGGGTACCCACCTCCAAGGTTTCCACATGCTCCTCCAGCAGGGTTCCCGCATGCTCCTCCATCTCGGCCGGGGGCACAAGCAAGGGCTCAAGCCACGACGGAGGCAAACACAGGACTCTAACCGCAAGCAGAGGTGTAGCACAATGGTTAATACACTGATTGATGGTACAGGGGTCATGAATTCAATCCCCCAGTGGCCTTAATGAATAAGGCTGTCTGAGCCATTACCCTCTACTTTCCAAAGGGTCCATCACTAACCTGAGGCCCCTAATTGCGCCGGGGCCACCTGGCTAACACTGCACACTGTCCAAGTACATCGCAGCAGGGACAGGCACATTGCCTAGCAATTTTCAAGATCTAGAACATTGCACCACACACTCTAGCAGTTTCAACATCTAGGCTGCTACCTCCTACCTCGACACACCCTATCAGGCCATGGACCGGTTCATGGCCATTGACTGGTGGTATTAACCGACTGGCGGTATTAATACTCTATTGCATCACTCTGGTAATGCGTCCGCGGTTAGCGTGTCTGGTTGCAGCGCATTTACGCACTGGGACTGCAGTTCACAAGTTCACTGTTTCCTACATGCCACATCTTATGGGCGCATTATCTCATAGGTGCTTTATTGCACGCTGTGCGTTTTACTGCATGCTGCCCTACCTAAAGGGGATGTTCCAAGGTGCACCAATAAGGATCCAGTACCAGTAAGTGTCGCCGGATCCCGATCTGCCCCTCAGCTACCCCTTCCACCACAGCACTTAGTAGCTTGGGAGGCACCAAGTGTGGCTGACTCATCCTGCTTGTCCTAGGAGAAAGCGATGGTTCTTACCTGTAACAGGAGTTCTCCGGGGACAGCAGGATAAGTCAGCCACACATACCCACCCTCCTCAACTGGGAAGGGGTCAGCCTCTAACCGGTGCCCGCCTTCTAGCGGCAAAGGCTCAGCTAGTGACGAACTGGCTAGCTAGGGGCGGGCCGGGGGTAGGGCCAGTTGGCTCATGCTCAGAAGAGCAAAGCTCTTCTGAGCATGAGCCAACTGGCCGCCCGCCCCTAGCTAGCCAGTTCGTCACTAGCTGAGCCTTTGCCGCTAGAAGGCGGGCACCGGTTAGAGGCTGACCCCTTCCCAGTTGAGGAGGGTGGGTATGTGTGGCTGACTTATCCTGCTGTCCCCGGAGAACTCCTGTTACAGGTAAGAACCATCGCTTTCTCCTAGGACAAGCAGGATGAGTCAGCCACACTTGGTGCCTCCCAAGCTACTAAGTGCTGTGGTGGAAGGGGTAGCTGAGGGGCAGATCGGGATCCGGCGACACTTACTGGTACTGGATCCTTATTGGTGCACCTTGGAACACCCCCTTTAGGTAGGGCAGCAAAGCTCTTCTGAGCTATGGAGAGTACTTCCGTCTCGGCGCCGTCGGATGATGTCACCAAATGTGGCTGACTTATCCTGCTGTCCCCGGAGAACTCCTGTTACAGGTAAGTAACATCGCTTAACATCTATTCTTAGAGAAGCTGCAACACCCTACCCTCTCAAGGGTGCAAAGCAGGCAGTTGGACAGGCCAATCATGGATGTGAAATTTGCTAAGGCAATTAAGAGGCTTCCCCTTAGGAAGGAATCCAGCCCTAATGGGTTCACAGCCAAATTCTATAGGATTTTCGCTTCATCGTTAATTCCTTGGCTTCAGAGATTGTATTTGGAGTTTTGGCAAAAAGGATCTGCAACTGGCTGTCTTTGAAGAAGCTGATAAAGACCTCACTCTAATCAAGAATTATAGGCCCATATCACTAATCAAGATTGATTGTGAAATCTATGCCAAAATCCTTGTATGTACAATGTACATTGACTACCATGTTGAGTTCAATCACAGGTACACTACCAAAAAACTGCCTCCAGTTTTGCAACTGATTCCTATAGATTTTGGGGTGCTGAATCCAGGAAAAATAGCCAAAATGTTCCATCACGTCACGTTTTCTTGCAAAATTAGATTTCTTACCCATATAAGGAATGTTCACATAATTTCTTTTTAGCCGACTGCAGTTTGTTTTCTTGGCCCAAAATAGAGGTTGTAATGGTTAACTAACTAGAAACACTCCCTCATGATATTTTAGAGTGTTTTGTATTCATTTTATACATTAACAGGACAATTGGGAGGCGGGGGGCTAAATCCAGTACTCGCGCTGGCACATGTTCTTTCCTGTTCGCCTCGCCTCGTTCGCAGCTCGCTCAAACACGGTGGTTGCGACATGAACGTTCCTGTCAAATTTCAGTTTCTTGCAAGTTCATTATTACCTTTTGTTTGCTCAGTCGTAATCCAGCTTTATTCCGAAGTGGTTCACTACAGTTGTAGTTTGCAGTGCTGTGTATTTGTGATGGCTCACAGAGCCAGAGGTTGCATCAACTCTCCGGACAGTTTTTGTTTTATTTGTGGGGAATATACCGTGAAAAAGCGGCAGAGGAACATTTCTGCATTTATTAAAAAAGTATATTTCGCCTATTTCGGTTTGAAGTTAGGCGATCAAGACAAACCGTGGGCTCCTCACAAAGTGTGCAAGACATGTGAGGAAGATCTACGCTTATGGATGAAAGGTAAAAAACAAGCATTTCGTTTCGGAATACCTATGATGTGGCGTGAACAAAGAGACCACAGCAGTGACTGCTATTTTTGCTCTTGCATTGTGAAGGGATACAACTTAAAAAATAAGAACATAATAAGTTACCCCAACCTTCCCTCAGCAATTAGGCCTATGCCTCATAGCAACGAAGTACCTGTGCCTGAACCACCAAAATCTTTGTATCATATTTGTGTGGACGGTCCTGATCATGATGAGACTCATCAGATGGCTTTTCCCGATGAGTCCAGTACTTCCGAGTTTGAAACTGAACCAGATCCGAAACCTGAACTTTTCTCTCAAGCTGAATTGAATGATTTAGTCCGGGATTTAGGACTCCCAAAAGATGCTGCCCAACTGCTAGGTTCTCGGCTTAAACAGAAAAATCTATTGTCACCAGGAACAACTTTTTATTGGTACCGCAACCGCGAGACACAATTTTTGAAGTATTTCAGCAAAGAGGAAGATTTGGTATTTTGCAACGATATATACGGAGTGATGGAAAAGTTTAAACTCAAGTATGATCCTGCTGAATGGCGGCTGTTCATTGATTCGTCAAAAGACAGCATAAAAGGTGTTCTTCTTCATAATGGCAACACATTCGCTTCAGTTCCTATTGCTCACTCTGTTATTCTCCAAGAAAAATACGAGAATTTGGCCCTGATTCTTCAGAAGATTCGTTATGATGAGCATAAGTGGATGATTTGTGGAGACTTTAAAATTCTATCCATGCTATTAGGGCAGCAATCCGGTTTCACCAAATATCCCTGCTTCCTTTGCTTGTGGGATAGCCGGGCCCGCGACCTACACTGGGGGAAAAAAGACTGGCCAATTCGGGAGTATTTGAGACCCGGTGAGAAAAATTCTATTACCACCTGTCCACATTAAGTTGGGTCTCATTAAGCAATTCATCAAGTCCCTTCCAAAAGATGGTGAGTGCTTTCGGTACCTTTGCTCAAAGTTCCCCCGACTTTCTGAAGCAAAGCTAAAGGAAGGAGTGTTTGTTGGCCCTGATATAAGGAAACTCATTTCAGATGGAGCATTCGCTGAAACGATGTCTGAGAAGGAAAAAGAAGCCTGGGATTCCTTCAAGGATGTTGTTCTCAAATTCTTGGGGAACAGGCGGGATGAGAACTATAAGGATATTGTTGCCAGGATGCTCAATGCCTTCAAAGAACAAGGCTGTAACATGAGCCTGAAAGTCCATTTCTTGCACTCCCATGTGAACTACTTTCCCGAAAACTTGGGGGCGTACAGTGAAGAACAAGGTGAAAGGTTTCACCAGGACATCAAGGACGCAGAGAGAAGGTACCAAGGAAGATGGAACACCACTATGATGGCTGATTTCTGCTGGTTGCTGCTGCGGGAAACCCCAGATGAAAAATACGCCAAGCAGCGCACCAAGAGAAGCATTCGGGGGAAGAAGAAACGGGCCCACCAGGAGATTGATTGACCCAAGAATGACTTTAAAATCTAAACTGTGTTGACAAATATCGTGTTTTTACTAAACTTTGAAATAAAAATTTGCTAGTTATTACCACAGTGTCGGATCTCATTTATTAGAATTTTATTTTCACACCATCGGGTGTTTGTCTTCATGTATTGCAATGGTGCGGTTTGCGTTTTCTATTCTTACATACATACCTGTACAACATTTTTTGCACATTTCTTTGCTTTGCTTTGTGTCTAACCTCGCTCTTATATGCTCAATGTTTGTGCACATGTATGTGGCTGTTTTAAGTGCAGACAATTTTGCTACCATCACAGTGTGTTTTGTTGACATTACTCTATTCTTATGTGCTGCCTTGTTACAATTTTCTTTATTCTTATTTGAATAACTACTAAACAATTAGTATAAAGAATTCATCCAAGAAACTTTTATCTCGATCGCACTCAATCTGAAACGTTCACCTCAAACTGCTAACCCAATGTAGCAAAAAATCTGTACGTGATGGAGCAAATTGGTTACCAGATTTGGATTCAGTGCACCAAAAAACGTAAAAATCAATCGAAACATTAGAGGCAGTTTAAAAAAAAATTTTTTTAGTGTACCTGTGTTATCTATAAGGATCAAAATGGTTTTATGGCTGGGTGAACTGCTGAGGACAATATGCAAGTGTTTTGTAATATTCTATCTAATCTGCTGCAGAAGAATACTTCAGTGGTAGGTGTCTCCTTTGATGCTGAGAAGGCTTTTGACCTATTAAATGGGATTATTTATTTTCCCTTCTGCGGTGATTTAGGTTTGGTTTATCATTTGCTTGTATGATTCAGCTTTTGTATGTTCCGCCCAAGTTTGGGTTCTAATTAATAGGCTGGTTACACCTTTCCTTTTGTTACGAAGAGGTACTAGACAAGGTTGTCAGTTATTGCTGCTTAACCTTACCTTGGACCCCTTGGTCATTGCCATTCATCAAGATCCTAAAATTGGGGGTATTAGGTCACAGCGTGTCTACTGTAAAATTTCTATTTATGCTGCTGATATCGTGGCCTAGGTCATGGTTCCATTTGTGCCAAGGTCTTTGGACATGATAGAGGAATTTTTCAAGGTCTCTGACTACAAGGTAAATTAAGATAATTTGTTAGCTATGCTGTTGAATAAGTACACAATGAAAGACCATGTTAAGCCTGTCAGACGGCTGCCTAGGGTGAGAACTTACACAATCTTGACGATGCATATATTCATATGATTCTTGCAAGGTATTGTGGGTATTGTAGTTCATTCACTCCCAAACACAGCTGATGACAATAATTTGAGTTGTGAAACCAAGTGGTAAGATCAATAAAATACTTCTTTTATTGATGGGGTTTAATTCACCCAGCACATGTATGCTTGATAGCACTATAAATGAGGTTACTTGCTTGCAGTGTTTAAAATGGATAACAAAAAGTCACAAAGTAAACCAGAAAACAACCTTCAGCTTGTCAGGCAATTAGCTAATGTTTTCTTAGCAAGTAATTACCAAATACAAAGGCACAAAGTAAAGAATAAACTTTGCTGGTTAGGTTAACTTCTGCTTATTTTCCACGCCGATCTCAGCAGTGATTCTCCCTTGCTCACACACACAATCAGGTGCAGCCCTAATTACTATCAATGGACCAGCTGAAAGCCTTTAGCTGGCTGGCTGCTACTGTGTGAGCCCAAATCCTGCTTTAAGAGCTGTTTGCAGTGGAAATAAAGAACAAAGTTAGGTTTCTTTGTGATGGCTGATGTGTTTGCTCACGGAAAACTAGCAATAGCATTTAGATAGAGAACAGTCCATATAAATAGTTTCATCTGCTGTATCTCTCTCTTCATCAACAATCATAGGGTCAATATCATACATTGGCACAGATGAGTCTTTCATTAAGGCACTATCATGAGAATGCTTATTCCCTTGCTGCCATTCTCTATTATAGATAGGGTCTGAATCAGTGTTCATACCTGAGCCTCTCCTGCCATCATAATTCCTCTCTGTAAAGCCTGGCCAATATGTAATCCAATTCTGATGTCCAGCCTTCCAATCTTGATCCCTGGACACTGGATCTCCTCTCACATACCTTCTGGCCTTGGTCTGAAAGTCCCTTCCACGTGCAGTCTTCTCTCTTCCAGGTAGCCACTGGTGATTCCTATCTCTGCCACTCCATTCCTCTGGCTGAATCCAGTCCAATGGACTCTGCTGGCTTTTGGAATACCTCCCAGTATGAGTACTGCCTTGGAATCTCCCAGACCTTCCAATAGCCTTTCTTCTCTTCCTTCCAGAGAGTTTCCTTCTCTCTCTATCTGCGTGGCTTTTGCTGAAGCTGTTCTTCCAACTGTTGCTGAAACTGAAGAATAAGCTCTATTCTTATCCTGTTCTAATGTGTGCTGCTCCCTAACACAGCGCAGCTGTGTTGAATCAGGCCCTGCCCTTTGAGATGAGTGCTTAGGGATTACCTCATAGCTCTCTTGATTGCACACACATTCTCTCACTTCAGCCTCTCTCATGGCTGCTGGAAACCTGGTGCATTCTGGGACTGGTAGTCTTTTATGTGAAAACTCTGTTTTCTTGCTTCTACCAGAACTGACAGGTTGCTTGTTCAGAGACACATCATCTTTTCTATAGCTCCTACCTGAGCTATGATAAGCTTCCTTATCACATACCCCCCTGCTTAAGTTATTACGGACTGGTTTTACTGGTGAAACTGCTTCTCTACAGTCCGTAATACCTACGAGAGTGTTATCTTCTTGAAGCTCACTTACTTCCTGACTGGGTTCAAGGTCATTATCTACAGGCCTCTCCCTCCAAGACTTAAGTACATTAATATGGTAGGTCTGCCTACGCCCTCTGGCATTTTCTACCATATAAGACACTGGGCTTACTTGTTTAACAACCTCCCATGGCCCTTTCCACTGTACCTCAAATTTTGGAGCAGTTCCTGCTACTTGAACCAAAACCTTTTCACCAATGCTTAATTGGCGGCTTTTGGCCTTTCTATCATACCACCCTTTCTGGCGAACTTGACTGTCCTGCAGGTTCCTCTCAGCAACCTGCGACGTCCTTTCCAAACGTGCTCTCAAGTCACGTAGAAACAGTGGCACCTCCTGACTTCCTGGTTCAGGATCAATCCATTGTTCCCTCAAAATATCCAACAAACCCCGTGGAGCCCTACCATACATCAACTCATATGGAGTTACACCTAGGGACACTTGAATTCTTTCCCTGCAGGCATATAAGGCAAAGGGTAATAACATATCCCATTCTTTTACCTCTCCTGCTAACCCCCTTCTCAACATTTGTTTGAGAGTTTGGTTGAATCTCTCCACCAAACCATTTGATTGTGGATGGTAGGCTGAGGTTTTCACGTGACGAATGCCAAAGGCATCCCAGACCTGGGCCAAATATTTGGATACAAAATTGGACCCTCGGTCAGTCAACACCTCTCTTGGGAATCCCACTTCACAAAACAATTTTACTAGCTCTAAAGCTATTGTTTTTGCAGAAACATTCCTCAATGGTATGGCCCAGGGAAACCTTGTTGCCTGATCTACCATAACTAGGATGTATTGGAAACCTCGGGGCGTTTTAACTAATGGGCCTACAATATCCATGGCAATGCGACCAATTGGGTCTGTGATGATTGGCATGGGGATCAATGGCACCACCGGTGGGTGAGCCGCTGTAACTCGCTGACATGCTGGACATGCAGCACAAAACTGGGCAGTTTCTTTGAATATACCTGGCCAGTAAAAACGCACAAGAATTTGATCCAGCGTTCCTTGCATACCTTTATGACCTCCCACTGGATGATCATGTGCTAGCCTAAGTACTAGCCCTTTGAAAGTTGTGGGTACCACCAATTGTTTACGTATGGCACCATTTCTGGGGTCCTGACTCTTTCTATATAATATGTCATTATCTAGTCTGAATCTGGGCAACTCCTCCCTGACCTCCTGAGCATACTTAAAAGCTCGGGTGAGAGCTTGATCAGCTCGCTGCTCTTGTGGAAAGTTAGGAAACTTTGCCACCAACTCAGCTGGCACCCAGGGTAAACTTTGACCAGCTAACATCTCAGCCCTACCCTGTGCTCTGCAAAGTCTCTCACGCCTCTTTTGTGCTTTCAACTTTCTTATTTTACCAGATGATGGGGTTATTAAATCATCATGAGAGGGTAAATCTCCTAATAACTCTGCCTGCTCCCCCTCCTCCTTCTGCTGGCTCTCTAACTTAGCCTGCGAGCGGGTGGATACAAGGCCCCTCTTATTACCCATAGTTTGGCCTTCTGGAAGCTTAACCATCTTTTTAGCTAGGGACTGAGGACTTCCAAAGAAAGGCCCGGGAGCTATTTCCATTATTAAACCTTCTCCCTCCTTCTTTCCTAGCCCTTTCACTAGTTCCTGCTTAAATCTTGGCCAGTCCTTTCCTAGGACCAAATCAAAGGGTAGCCTAGGCACCACTGCTAATAGGACTTCCTCTTGTTCCCCCAGGCACTTAACCTTAAGCCTATAGGTGGGATATGATGTTGCAGCACCATGAATGCATCTGATGTGAACTTGGCTTTCAGGGGTTCTAGGCACAAATCTTTCTTGGGCCTCTATCCTCTTCCAAAGCCTTTTTGACTTCATACTCTGGTCTGCCCCAGAGTCTAATAATGCATTTGTGGTAATTCCTTGCACATCAACCATCAAAAGAAATCCTTCCTTGGGCTGTTTTAAATCCAGACCCATTAAACTAGTGTGTGTCTGGCATCTCTTCTCTAAGTGTCCCACTTTTCCACACTTGAAACATGTCTTTCTATTCCACTGTGTCATCTGGTTTGATACAGTACATTCATTTTCAGAAACATTCTTAATTATTCCTTTTTCTGATACAGCACATCTAGCCTCAGCATCCATCTTTAGAGGGCCACCCATTCTATGGCAAGCCTGCGTGGCTTCCAAGAATCTCTCTGCTAGCATGGTTGCCTCTCCAAGATTTTGGCAATTTTGCTGTATAAGAAAAACATTCAAATCTTTAGGTACCCCAAGCATAAATTGTTCCAGCATTATAATATCTAATAACATTTCTACTGTCTTTTGCTCAGGCTCCAACCATTTTACAGCTAGACTTCTAATTCTCTGACTCAGAGCCCTGGGTGTCTCACCCACTTTCAATGTAACAGCTCTAAACATTCGCCTATACTCTGAAATAGACAACCCTAGGCGATCTCTAATAGCTGCCTTTACATCCTTATAAATCAAAGCCTGGGCTGCTGGCATTGCTCTGTAAGCTGCTAGTGCCTCACCAGTTAATGAGGCTGCCAGCCTTACTGCCCACTGGGTCTCTGGCCATGCTAAAGCCTGTGCCACTCTTTCAAAAGACTCTAGAAAATCATCAACATTATCTTCTGGAGTTAATTTCCCAAAATTAAATGCCCCAATCCCTTGATTGAGTCCCACATTGTCCATATGTGGTGTACCAGTACTAACTGCTGGTCTTGCATCTGTTCCACTTTGGCTCTGCAGCTGTACTAGAGCTTGCACCAGATCAAGCACTGGTTTCTGCTGTTCCATTAAGGCCTTCATAGCAGTGTCCTGGGCCTGCTGTGACAGCTCCTGCTGCTTGCTAAATTGGGCTGCCATCCACTGAGCCATCTCCCTCGGATCCATCTTGACCCCTGCAAGAAAAGAAAAAAAAAAAACCAAAGAGCAGCACCTTCCAACCACGTGTGGTTTTTTTTTTTTTTTTTTTCAACTTTTTTTTTTTTTCAATTACCCCCTGTGCTTACACACATCCACCACTAGACATGCCCAGGTACATATTACCTTGTCTCAGTGATGAATCCAGCTTTGCACAGGGTCTTTTCATCCGGGACAGCTTCCTGGAACAAACACTTTTCTTCCAAAGTGCAGATGAGGGAAAGAAATCTTCTTACAGCTTTAAACTTGACTTTTATTTGTAATCCACAACAAGTAAATCCTCTTGGTGCAAGAGCAATCCGAAAAACTACGCCATTTGTCAGACGGCTGCCTAGGGTGAGAACTTACACAATCTTGACGATGCATATATTCATATGATTCTTGCAAGGTATTGTGGGTATTGTAGTTCATTCACTCCCAAACACAGCTGATGACAATAATTTGAGTTGTGAAACCAAGTGGTAAGATCAATAAAATACTTCTTTTATTGATGGGGTTTAATTCACCCAGCACATGTATGCTTGATAGCACTATAAATGAGGTTACTTGCTTGCAGTGTTTAAAATGGATAACAAAAAGTCACAAAGTAAACCAGAAAACAACCTTCAGCTTGTCAGGCAATTAGCTAATGTTTTCTTAGCAAGTAATTACCAAATACAAAGGCACAAAGTAAAGAATAAACTTTGCTGGTTAGGTTAACTTCTGCTTATTTTCCACGCCGATCTCAGCAGTGATTCTCCCTTGCTCACACACACAATCAGGTGCAGCCCTAATTACTATCAATGGACCAGCTGAAAGCCTTTAGCTGGCTGGCTGCTACTGTGTGAGCCCAAATCCTGCTTTAAGAGCTGTTTGCAGTGGAAATAAAGAACAAAGTTAGGTTTCTTTGTGATGGCTGATGTGTTTGCTCACGGAAAACTAGCAATAGCATTTAGATAGAGAACAGTCCATATAAATAGTTTCATCTGCTGTATCTCTCTCTTCATCAACAATCATAGGGTCAATATCATACATTGGCACAGATGAGTCTTTCATTAAGGCACTATCATGAGAATGCTTATTCCCTTGCTGCCATTCTCTATTATAGATAGGGTCTGGATCAGTGTTCATACCTGAGCCTCTCCTGCCATCATAATTCCTCTCTGTAAAGCCTGGCCAATATGTAATCCAATTCTGATGTCCAGCCTTCCAATCTTGATCCCTGGACACTGGATCTCCTCTCACATACCTTCTGGCCTTGGTCTGAAAGTCCCTTCCACGTGCAGTCTTCTCTCTTCCAGGTAGCCACTGGTGATTCCTATCTCTGCCACTCCATTCCTCTGGCTGAATCCAGTCCAATGGACTCTGCTGGCTTTTGGAATACCTCCCAGTATGAGTACTGCCTTGGAATCTCCCAGACCTTCCAATAGCCTTTCTTCTCTTCCTTCCAGAGAGTTTCCTTCTCTCTCTATCTGCGTGGCTTTTGCTGAAGCTGTTCTTCCAACTGTTGCTGAAACTGAAGAATAAGCTCTATTCTTATCCTGTTCTAATGTGTGCTGCTCCCTAACACAGCACAGCTGTGTTGAATCAGGCCCTGCCCTTTGAGATGAGTGCTTAGGGATTACCTCATAGCTCTCTTGATTGCACACACATTCTCTCACTTCAGCCTCTCTCATGGCTGCTGGAAACCTGGTGCATTCTGGGACTGGTAGTCTTTTATGTGAAAACTCTGTTTTCTTGCTTCTACCAGAACTGACAGGTTGCTTGTTCAGAGACACATCATCTTTTCTATAGCTCCTACCTGAGCTATGATAAGCTTCCTTATCACAAGCCATATGCATTCCAGTGGAGTTGTAGCTCTGCAATTTATTTATGGGGTGTGGTTTTGTCTGACCATAAAGGAGATGCAGGAGATGAACATGTAAGTTCTAATGGTTCTGATACAGGAATATGTGGATGTATGGTCTCCCTTATTTCTAACCTGGCGTGGAAGATTGAAAGCAAGCAAAGTGATGATTGTCTCTAAAGAAAAGTTATATATTGAGTGTCATACCTCTTATTTTCATGTCGCTTTTATACTAAATTAGAGCGAGTGAGTAGGTTTCTGTGGAATAACAAAACTCTGAGGATCTCTTTTCAAAATTAAAGTTGCAGAAGTAATTAGGGAGGGGGGGGGGGGTAGATTTTCCTGACTTCTTTCACTATTATTTGGTGTTTATACTCCAGTTGGAGTGGATGTAGTTTCAGCAGTAGGAGGAGAGGGATAAGCCTGTTTGGTTACTGCTTGAAGAAGATATTTTGGAAAGTATGTCAATATGGATGGCCCATGACATATTAGTTGTGCCCTCTTAAAGAATCCTTCAGTGGTGATAGCCTGCACATCATTGAATGCCTCCATCAAAAAGGATGCCTATTTGACATTCTGGCATTGTCAAGGTAGGAAAGAAATCTATCTCTTGGAGAAGGTGGCAGGAGAAAGGGCATCACATACTATGAGGTTACCCCAGACCACTCCACTTTTGTGGGGCCTAGAATTAGAAAATGTTCTCAACCTTTTCCCTGGTCTTTAACAGAGATCTCTGATATGGCATTTGGAACAAAGCAGGGTTTTTTTTTCTGGTTACAAGCACAAATTCTTTCCTTTGGCTGGTTCGCTTTCATCTTTTTCAAGGCATTTTCAAGTAAGTGATCTTTCATTTCCAGGCACTCAGCACCAGCAATACCCATGACCTCTGTACTCTGAGCTTCCGTCCCCAGCTTCCTCATACCACCAAAACAGCAGGGAGGCTGCAGGGCAAGAGTATGATGGGGGGGAGGGTGCTGCAAAGGAGCAACCATGAGGTCCACTGGCAGAGCTGTGGATGGGTGGGGGGTCTTGTTCTTACTGCTGGAAAAGCAAGGGGTTCTCTATGGCAGGGATGAGGTGTATTGGCAGAGAAATGTATGAAAGTCTCTGAATTTGAATAGCATATGGTGCTGCAGGGAATGAATGAGGTGTGTTGGTAGAGCTGTGGTTAGGAGGAAGAGAAGGAGTTTCAGTAATAGAATAGCAGGAGGTCCTGCAGTAACCTGATGAAGGCAGGACAATTCTCACAAGTTAGTTACAGATATATAAGGTTTGTCCATTGAGAAGGAATTGCCTACACATTGTTTGACCCTCATTTCCATATATCTAAGTGGACTAACACACCAACCACAACTCTCTGCTCTATAGTGCAGCCAGTGGTTAGACTACACCAAGAATAAGTAATCTACCTCCTGAAGCTTGGCTGGGTAGTAAATCATGTTCCAAAGAACTGTGTCTTAGGACCAGCATTTACAATCTAGGGCGATAATTGATGTTAAACTAATGTCATTTGAAATATGCTACTAAAATTAATCCTAATCACCCTACTACCTTTCAGTGACTTCTGTGGACTCAGCCCCATTGCCTCTAGACCAGAGGTTCCCAACTCCAATCCTGGAGGGCCAAACACCATTCAGGTTTTCAGGCTGTCCCTAATAAATATGCATGAGATGAATTTGCATGCACTGCCCCCATTGTATTCAAATGTATCTCATGCATATTCACTAGGGACAGCCTGAAAACCTGAATGGTTTTGGCCCTCCAGGACTGGAGTGGGGAACCTCTGCTCTAGACCTTCAGTCCTTCACAGCTTTAAGCTAGCAGGCTGCTTTCTGAGGTGCTGAAGTCAACCAGGTTCAAGGCAGGCAGAAGAATTCCCAGGAGCATCAGTCTAAGAAATGTGATAACTTCCCTACCCCACCCCGCCCCTTTCACTGCCTGCTACCCTAAGCGGATCATTGAGGTGCCATGCAACAGGGGGTAATGTCATGTCATTGCTTTTCTCCAGGAACAGCAGGAATCAGTCCTCACTTATGGGTGACGTTGGCACATACAAAAGAGCGCACCACTTTCTGAGCCCAAGTTGGGTGCTCCAGCCCTCCCGCCCTCCAATCAGCGTCCATTTGGGGCCATACCAGCGTGAAAACCCTACCTCATTGCCTAAACAATTCTTGCTGCACTCCCTATTGACTCTACTGCTGCTTGCAACATCATACCCTGCTTGCAACATCCCTGCCTGTAGACTCCATTGCTGCTGCAACAATTCACCTTGTTTAGCCTACCACCTCACTGCCTAAATAACTCTTGCTGCACTGACTCTTGACCTCATTGCTGCTTGTAACAATTTACCCATTGCTACCACACTGCTTGCAAAGACCATCTGCTATTATTTAGTGCTACCTCATTACTTGAAATTAACTTTGCTGCACAGCCTACTGACTCCACTGGTAACTCATTGCTTGTAATTAACATACCGTGCTTGTAATTTAATTTATATTGCATAGCGTGTAGTCCCCTCTACCACATTGCTTGTAAGCTAACATATATTGCATAGCGTGTAGTCCCCTCTACCTCATTGCTTGTAATTTGACATATATTGCATAGCGTGTAGAACCCAGTGCCACCTCATTACCATCCCATCGCTATTAAATCTCAGATACTACATAGCCTCACCATTCCTCCCCATGGCCGTACATCACATTGTCATTCTTTTCTTCATACTCCCCAACTGCTTCCCCTCCTGCCAGCACCCTCCTTCCTTCCCCCATTCCCCCTCTACCTTCCTTCTCCCTCCATTCTGTCTTCTAACCTTAAGAACATAAGATATGCCATACTGGGTCAAACCAAGGTCCATCAAGCCCAGTATCCTGTTTCCAACAGTGGCCAATCTAGGTCATACGTACCTAGCAGTTTCCCCAAAAGACACAGGTTCCACAATGCTTGTACTGGGTCAAGCATTGATATCCTGGGTCCCTTCTTAATAATGGTTTATGGACCTTTCCTCCAGGAACATGTCCAAACCTTTTTTAAACCCAGCTACATTAACAGCCTTTACTACATCCTCCGGTAACAAATTCCAGAGTTTGATTACACGTTGAGTGAAAAAATATTTTCTTTTATTAGTCTTAAATAGTTTACCCTGTAGCTTCATTGCATGTCCCCTAGTCTTTCTATATTCTGATAACGTAAACAATCGATCTACGTTTACCCGTTCCACTCCGTTCATTAATTTATAGAGTTCTATCATATCTCCCCTCAGCCATCTCTTTTCCAGGTTAAAGAGCCCTAACCTTTTTAGCATTTCTTCATAAGAGTATCCTTCCATCCCCTTTACCATTTTGGTGTCTCTTCTCTGAACCTTTTCTAATAACGCTATATCCTTTTTAAGATACGGCGACCAGAATTGCACACAATATTCAAGGTGCGGTCTCACCATGGAACGATTAGAGGCATTATAATATCTTTTGTTTTATTTTCCATTCCTTTCCTTCATCAGCTCTCGAGCTTCATCTCCCTCTCCCTCTCATCCAACCATCCTCTCTCTCTCTAAGGCAACCCCACCCTCAGTTCCACCGTACTATCTCCTCCTTACCCCGCTCTCTATTACTCCTTCTTCTCTCATCAGGTAATATCAACCCCAATCCAGGCCTCCCTCAATTCCTATCCCACTCTAAGAAGAGTTCCTCATGTACCTTGTCTAATCTCATCCATATCCCTCTCCTTTCCCCTTCCACTCTCCCCCCACATGTGCCACACACTTACTCAGAAAAATCAACCCCCAACCCCGACCCCCCTCGATCTCTATCTCACTCTGAGAAGAGTTCCTCATGCACCTTGTCTAACCTCATCCATATTCCTCTCCTTCCCCCCCCCCCCCCCACTCTCCCTCATGTGCCTTATGGAACGCACACTCATCCAGAGATATCAACCCCAACCCTGGCTCAATTCTTCCCGTATCGGACCATCACCTGTTAAGCTTTAATCTTCAACTCCCACTGCCTCAACCTCATCCTGTCTCCTCCAAACTATTTAGAAACCTTCATACTATTGTCCCCTTGACTCTCTCCTCCATCATTTCTCCATCTCTTTCTCCTATTATATCTTCCAAATCCGTCGAAGAGGCAGTAACCTCCTATAATACTGCACTCTCCTTGGTTCTGGATGCTCTTGCCCCACCCACCCCTCGCCCTGTAAGACGTTCCACACCCCAGCCCTGGCTCTCACCCACCACCCGCTATCTATGCTCCTGTACCTGCTCTGCTGAACGTGCTTGGCTCAAACACCGCTCCCCTGAAGACTTTCTACACTTCAAATTCATGCTTGGCTCCTTCCAATCAGCCATAGCTCTTGCCAAACAAGAATACTACATCCATCTGACCAACTCTCTTGCCTCTAATCCTCGCCGTCTCTTTAATACTCTCAGTTCTCTCCTCAAAATGCCCCCACCCATGGTCCCATCCTCCCTTTCTGCCCAAACCCTGGCCAACTACTTCCATGACAAAATCCACAAGATCACTCTCCAATTCCCCACTTTTTCCATCTACCTCCCCTCCTCACCAATTCTCCCCCCCATCCTCGCTACCTCTGCCACCATCTCTTCCTTCCCTGTGATCACTGAAGAGGAAACCACACTCCTTCTCTCTTCCTCCAAACCCACCACCTGTTCCTCTGATCCTATCCCCACCCACCTCCTAAGCCCCATCGTCCCCACCATTGTCTCTTCCATCTCTCATATTCTCAATCTATCGCTCGCCATGGCAACTGTCTCCACAGACTTCAAACATGCTGTGGTCTCACCTCTCCTTAAGAAACCCTCACTCGATCCCACCTGTCCTTCCAACTATCGACCCATCTCCCTCCTTCCCTTCATATCTAAATTACTTGAACGTGCAGTCCACTGCTGCCTCGACTTCCTCTCCTCCCATGCCCTCATGGATCCTTTACAGTCCGGCTTCCATCCCTTACATTCTACTGAAACAGCTCTTACCAAGGTCTCCAATGGCTTGTTCTTGGCTAAATCTAATGGCCTCTACTCTGTCCTCATCCTTCTCGACATCTCTTCTGCTTTTGACACTGTCGACCATAACCTTCTCCTCGATACCCTCTCCTTACTTGGTTTTAGGGGCTCTATACTATCCTGGTTCTCCTCGTACCTCTCCCATCCCTCCTTCAATGTATGCTCTGGTGGCTCCTCCTCTTCTCCTACCCCGCTTCCAGTTGGCATACCCCAGGAATCCGTCCTGGGTCCGCTCCTCTTCTCTCTCTATACCCTATCTCTTGGTGTGCTTATCTCTGCCCATGGCTTCCAGTACCATCTCTATGCTGATGACTCCCAAATCTACCTCTCTACACCTGAAATCTCTCTGGCAATCCAGACCAAGATCTCTGCCTGCCTTTCGGACATTGCGTCCTAGATGTCTCATCGCTGCTTGAAACTGAACATGGCCAAAACTGAACTCCTTATCTTTCCCCCCAATATCTCCCCTCCTCTCCCTCCTTTCTCGATCTCTGTCGATAACTCTATAATCCTCCCTGTTTCCTCGGCCCACAATCTGGGGGTTGTCTTTGACTCCTCTCTCTCCTTCTCCACACACATCCAGCTCGTAGCCAAGACCTGCCGCTTCTTTCTCTACAATATTAGCAAAATCCGCCCCCTCCTTTCTGAACACACTACTAAAATGCTCATCCACTCCTTAATTACCTCTTGCCTCGACTACTGCAACCTCCTCCTTGCTGGTCTCCTTGTGTGTCATCTCTTTCCCCTTCAATCTATTCAACACGCTGCCGCTCGACTAATCTTCCACCAGCCTCGCCATGCCCACATTACTCCTCTCCTCAAGTCACTTCACTGGCTCCCTATCCGTTTCCGCATCCAGTTCAAACTTCTCCTCCTGACCTATAAATGCATTCACTCTGTGGCCCCTCAATACCTTTCAACTCTCATCTCTCCTCACAACCCCTCTCATGAACTTTGCTCTTCTAACAAACTACTTCTTTTCAGGCCCTTCACTCGCACCCCTAATTCCAGACTTCGCTCCTTTCACCTTGCAGCACCCTACGCCTGGAACAACCTACCTGTGTCTATACGCCAAGCACCCTCCCTAGCCCTCTTCAAATCCAGGTTGAAAACCCACCTCTTCACTGTCGCTTTCAGATCTTGACTTCTATCCCTTGTCTACCTGATTGTAAATGCCATGCTTGTCTGTCCTTTGTATACCTGACTGTAATTGCTGTGCCTTGTACTTCTTGCCCTGATTAGACTATTGCTTTATGTTGTTTGTTTTGTCTTGATTAGATTGTAAGCTCTAATGAGAGCAGGGACCATCTCATACATGTCTGTACAGCGCTGCGTGCGACTAGTAGTGCTTTATAAATGCTTAATAATAGTAGTAGTAGTAGTCGGCACTGATGGAGCCCGCACGGAGCAATTCCCCAGCTTTCAAAGAAAGCCTTTGGGATTGCTGCCATGCATGCGTGGTCCTCTTCCCACCCAAGGGTGCCATCTTGTTCAGTCTCCCTTTTTCCGTGGAGCCCTTCGGACACACGTCCTCGTCCCTCGGAAAAAAGTGTTTCTTTCTCGGCTTCCAGCCCTGTGTTTTTTTGGTTGCACCAGTCCTCTACCCGTCCTCTCTTCGCCCCTGTTCTCCTGTGGGTGAGGAGAAGTATTTTTTTCTACCATTTAACCAAATTTTCACTTCGGGCCCTTTTCGCACCCTTTTATTCTTTTAACCGCTGGCCTCAAGGGTCTTCAACCTCGCAGGGGCCCTTTTTGCCCCAATGGCCACAGGTTTCAAGAAATGCAACAGATGCTCCAAAAACATGTCACTCACAGACACACATGACTGCTGTCTGCGGTGCCTGGGGCTGACCATAACCCTGAGCTCTGCTCGTTGTGTAAGAAAATGTCCACGAAGGCCCTTCTAAGTCGTAAGCAGAAGTCTGATGACATTTTCATTAAGGCCACCCCGGAATTCCCGGCGGCGCCCCAAGTTGTCCCACTGCTCGCTGGTTCCCCTGTTGAGACTCCACGCCCAAGGTGGCACTCCGACCAGGGATCCCCTGAAGTGCAGCAGCTTAAGAAGAAGAAGATCTTGAAGTCGCTGTCGGGGGCACCAGACAAGTGAGAGCATTCTCATGCTCGGTCTCTTAGCCCTCCCCGGCGTTTCCAAGAGTCGGACAAGGAGCGGCCTCGAAAGGTACCTTGCACCGATATGGAGGCCTCTGGCGAAGGTGCCCAGTCTCCTGAGGGTCGTCCCGGCGAGGACCCCCTCTCTTCCTCCACACCAGTCTTCTTAGCTGCCCAGCAGGCGCTTCCACCCAGCATGGCTGGCTTGTGCCCCGAGACCGCTGGAAACTCAAAGCAGGGATCCATAACTGCCCTGGAAAGCCCGAGAGCCGTGGGCCTTGTGCGGGTCCTCTGCATTGGTCTCGCTCGGCATCCTATTCCTCGGGGGTGAGGTCTTCCAAGGCAAGCGCCCATGGCTCCAGAAGGGCCTCGCCCGCGGAGCAGGGCGACCAGCTTGACTCGGAGTCTTACTTGAACCTCTCAGACTGGGAATCGGATGGGGATACTTCCCCCGAAACCCATGCCCATAGGGATCTGCCTTCCAATCTGTCCCCCTTTACCTCGCAGAGACGTTTGCCTCCCAAGGACACCTTGTTTTTGTTGTTTATATGGGACATTGCCCATTCCCTCAACCTGCAGATGCAGACCGAGGAGGAATCCAGAGCCGAGGAATTGGACATCTTAGAGTACAAGTCCCTGCCTTGGGAATCCCTCACGGTCCCAGTGCAGCCCATTCTGGCCTGGTTGCTTCTATGCATGTGGGAGACACCTGCCTCAGTTCCCATTGTCAGTGAAAGGCTTGACGCCATGTATAGGGTTCAATGAGCTCTGGGGTTCAGGAAGACCCAGCTTCCCCACACCTCGATGGTAGTCAAGTCCGCTATGTGGAAACAAGAGTCCGAAGTCACACTCTTCAGTCCCACCTGGCAGGGAATCCTGTGCCCTCGATGCCCTTGGACGCAAGGCCTATTAAGGGTCCATGCTAGCATGCAGCATTCAGACCTACCAACTTTACATGGGCATGTTCCTGCGCGACCTTGCCTGAGAGCTCGGCGGGTTTTCAGCAGGCCTTGGGGGCAACCTCCTTCACAGATTCCAAACTCTCCTAAGGTCGGTCGCGGACTGCTCAAAGTACCTCTCCTGCACCGCATATGATGGGTTTGAATCTTCGGCCCGGGTGGCGGCGGCCAGCATTGGGGCCTGGTGCCAAGTATGGCTCCAGTCCCCGGTGAACAGTTGTTCGGCAAGCCCATGGAAGACAAGGCGGCCAAAATAGAGATGGAGTTTGTCACTTGCACAAGCCTCTCTCGGAAGACTTCTTCCCTTTCGCAGAAGAAACAGCAGACTAAAAAGCCCTTCTACCAACGGAAGGGACTTCCCTACCAAGGGTACCTGCCATACCCACTCACCCCTGAACGGCACCTACTGTGCAGGGCATGAGGGACCCAGGGTCATTCAAAGCCAAAAGGGCCAAAAACCCAACCACCGGCGCCACCCCAGGGGTTTTGACACTGAGCACATAGCCTCTCACACCCCGACCGCAATGCCGTCTGTGGGAGGATGCCTATCCCTTTTCACGCCCGAATGGGAAAAGATCACATCAAATACCTGGATCCTCCAGGTGATCTAGGGCAGTTACCATCTTCGCCTAGCCAGGCTCCCTCCCATCTTCTTCCTAGCCGAGCCTTCTCAGCTTCCCGTGCACCAGGTTGTCCTGCAGCAAGAGTTGGATAATCTCCTCGCCCAGCGGGCAGTCAAAAAAGGTTCTACACCACCTTCGGGGAAGGGGATTCTACTCCTGATACTTTCTCGTTCGAAAGAGGACAGGGGGCCTGCGCCCCATCCTCAACCTCCGGAACCTCAACAAGTTCTAGTGCGGGAGAAATTCCGAATGCTATCTCTTGACGTCCTACTGCCCTTCCTCCGGCAGGGCGATTGCCTATGCTCCCCGGACCTCAAGGATGCTCACCTCTCGCATGTGGGACTGAAATCTAACTTGGTCAGAGTTCACCTGAGTGCCATTTCGGCCAACCACTTCCCGGTTGACAGCAAGCCCCTCTCGGGCCAACCCTTTTTCTCCCGCTTCATGCAGGGCCTCTTACTCTCAAAACCCCCCATCTGGCCTCCGCCAGCGGAGTGGGACTTGAATGTCGTGCTCATGCAGATGACGCAGCCACCCTTCGAGCCGATGGCGACGTGCTCGCTTCGACACCTCTCCTGGAAGGTAGTCTTCCTGGTGGCCCTGACCTCGGCTTGGTGAGTCAGTGAACTCCAAGCCCTCATGGTCGAGGCCCCCTACACCAGGTTCTACAGGAACAGGGTGGTTCTCCGTAACCACCCCAAGTTTCTATGGAAGGTTGTCTCGGACTTCCACCTCAATCAAGAGATCGTTTTGCCGACTTTCTTTCCGAGACCTCACACCGACTGGGCATCGGTGGTTCTGCAAACACTCAACTGCAAGAGGACTCTCACCTTCTACCTGCAGTGTACCCAGGGTCATTGCAAGTCAGACCGTCTCTTCGTCGCCTATGATCCTGCTCATCTGGGGTTAGCAGTCACCAAGCGCACCCTCTCTATCTGGGTGGCGGACGGCATCACTTTTGCTCAGGCAAAGGCTGGGGCCCCACTGGATCGGCGTCCATGCCAAGGCGGCCTCGGTGGCTTTGCTGAGCTCAGTGTCTCTGACGGACATCTGCGGGGCTGCGACTTGGTCTTTGGCGAATACCTTCACCTTGCACTACTACATGGAGAGGGAGCCCCTCTGGGACAGTGCCTTCGGCCAGGCTGTACTCCATAATCTGTTCGGGGCATAAGCAACTCCTGCCCTCCGACCCTTCTTCTGCCGCTACCGAAAGCTTAGCTCCGAGAACCCAAGGTCATGTGCTCCTTCAGGCATTGGCTTCTGCTCACGGACTCGCGGAGGCATTTTTGGGTTGCAGGTTTGGAGCCATAGCTGGGGAGTCCCATAAGTGAGGACTGACTTCCTGCTTGTTCCTGGAGAAAGCTTAGTTACTCACTTGTAACAGGTGTTCTCCAGGGACAGCAGGAATCACTCCTCACTACCCTCCCACCTCCCCTGTAGAATTGCCATTTATTTTGCTTCCCTTGTCATCTGCTTAGTAGGGCTGTAGCTATGGGACCTGACTGAGCAAGATGGCACCCTTGGGCGGGAAGAGGACCACGCATGCGTGGCAGCAATCCCAAAGGCTTTCTTTGAAAGCTGGGGAATTGCTCCGCGTGGGCTCCATCAATGCTGATGTCACTCATAAGTCAGGATTGATTCCTGCTGTCCTGGAGAGTGCCTGTTACAGGTGAGTAACTACGTTTTCTCCACATGCAGTGGGGAATGGGGGGGGGGGGGGGAGGAGAGAAAGGGGAAAACTGTGCTGCAGCCACTGTAACTACAGATAGAAGAGTGCTGGCCCAGTGGAAGGGAGGCACAATCTCAATCTCAATTTTTGGTCTTGACAGATCCAAATCTTCTTATATAATGGACTGCATTAAGCCTCTAGCTAAAGTCCATAATAATGGGCAGTTTAAGCCAAGAGAGAGTTTATCTAGACATTTGGGGGTGTTTCTTGCTTGGTTCACATCAGCGGGATCATATTTTGTGTGTGTGTATATAGAACATATGCCCAGCTCAGTATTGACTTGGGGCTGTAGAAGAAAGATGGATGGGTGCAAGAGGTACATAATTCAGTGGGGGTCAATAAATTCAGTCACCTTTATTCCCTGTGTTCAATATCAGTGTCTGAGGTTCATGGAAACACAAAGAACCAATAGTGATAACTGGTGAAAGTGTACACGCTTTTCTTAGTGGATAGACGTCCTTAAACTAAACCTAACCGAGACAACAAGTCAACTATAGCCATAGTACGGAATGTAACTGGACTCTGTCCCCTTTACAGACTTGGGCTGCTTCTCGTCTGTCACCTGCACAATTTTCTGCAATTCCTGGACCTGGCTAACTCTGCTTAGTAAAGTTCCAAGGAAGGATGCCCCCACAACAAAGTAACAAGTACAAAGAACACCACAGAGGCCTTGCAAGAGTCTGCAGAGAAACTAAAATACTTTATTAAAACAACCCAACATGGCCATGTTCTGACACAACATGCCTACATCAGGGGTTGCTTCATAAATGATCCATCATGGATATACAACAAAACGATACATTAAAACAATTTATATATATATATATATATATATATATATATACAACAATTATATATATATATATATATCTGTATATATAAATATAACAATATATATATATATATATATATATATGATAAATAATATATAGTCAAAAGATTAATCTGAAAGCACAAATGATACTCATTAATGACAAATATTTATGAACAATGCTGAAAATTATTAAAAATTGTGACAAAAAAAGCTATTGGAGAGAACACAAAAACATAAAAAGAAAAATAAGAAAATGTTTAAAAAAGGAATAAAAGATTGTCACAGACAATAAAAGAACAAACACCATTAAAAGACATAAGAATGAGAAAAATAAAATATAGATTATGCAGTGCCATAAACAATGTGCGTTTATAATCCTAGAAGGTAAGAGAATAGTAGCAGTGTTACAACGTAAAATAACATAATTACATCATAAACTACAGAACAATTTTATTAAATCAAAAAGGCACCATGCTGTGTTACAAAGTGTGAAAGCTAATCCATCAGGGCAGAAATAACACGAATACAATGATGATGCCTGAGGTACCACTCAAAGCAATGGAGTCAATTACCATGCACAGGCTGAAATACTAAAGGTTAACGCGCAGTAATGAAATTAACGCATGTTAAGTGCCACTGCACCCATAGAAATAAAAGGGCTCTGGATACTTAACACACATTAATTTAATAAAAAAATGTGTTAAAACCTTTAGTAAACATGCCCCTTTATATATAGGCTTGATTGCCATTTGAATCATTGGGATCAACACCAACACATCAAAGCTGCTAACCAGTCAATACATATTTTAGAGTGGGGTAACCGCCATGGTGAATGCAAATATGGGCCTGCTGATATGCAGAGTAGTCAGACATCGCACATTAGGGTGGCGATTAGGTGGGTTGAGGCAGAGCATAGGCGTGGAGAGCACATTGCTGCTAGCGTGAGGACAACTGCCGCGTGTCCCATGTCACTGTAGCAATTACTGTGCGTATACACAACACTACCTTTATGGATATTGTTAGATGCATGCGCGGATAGGAGTATCCTTCCATCCCCTTCACCATTTTGGTGACTCTTCTCTGTACGTTTTCTAATAACGCTATATCCTTTTTAAGATACGACGACCAGAATTGCACACAATATTCTAGGTGCAGTTGCACCATGGAATGATACAGAGGCATTATAATATCCTTTATTTTATTTTCCTTTCCTTTCCTTATGATACCTAGCAATCTGGTCTTTCAGAAAGCCTTTGACGGGGTCCCTCATCAGAGACATTTGACAAAACTAAAAAGTCATGGGATAGGAGGCAGTGTACTATTGTGGATCAGGAACTGGTTAAAAGATAGAAAGCAGAGGGTAGGGCTAAATGGCCAATTTTCCCAATGGAAAAAGGTGAATAGTGGAGTACCGCAGGGATCTATGCTGGGTCCACTGCTTTTTGACATATTCATAAATGTGAGGTTAGCAAATTTGCAGATGACACAAAACTATTTAAAGTTGTTAAAACCCAAGAGGAGTGTGGAAAATTGCAAGAGGATCTTGATAAATTGGAAGACTGGGCATCCAAATGGCAGCTTAAATTTAATATAGACAAGTGCAATGTTACGCACCTAGGAAAGAACAAGAACAACCCAAACTATGGTTACACGATGCAAGGTTCCACATTGGGAACCACCATCCGGGAAAAAGATTTAGGCGACATCGTGGATAAGATGTTAAAACCCTCCGTCCAGTGTGCAGTGGCAGCCAAGAGAGCAAATAGAAACACTATATCAACTGACTCACCTTTGTCTACCTGTTTATTCACACCTTCAAAAAAACATAACAGATTAGTAAGACAAGATCTTCCTTGTTTAAAGTCACGTTGGCTGTCTCCCTTTAAGCCATAACCTTGTTCACTCTATTATTTCAGTCCAATTTTCCCATAAATGTTCAATTAACTTATAAGGTCTCAGACAAACTTTGGCACTAAAATTCTGGGTACTATGTTATCCCCAGATATGTGCCTGTCAGCATCAATGATCTTACATCAAAAAAGCAGAAAAGATATACCAGAGTACTTAACTTATTCTATTTCTTCATAAAAGATGGAGAGTATTGAACCATTGAAGAAATAGAATAAGTTAAGTACTCTGGTACATCTTTTCTGCTTTTTTGATGTAAGGTCATTGATACTGACAGGCACATATCTGGGGATAACATAGTACCCAGAATTTTAGTGCCAATGTTTGTCTGAGACCTTATAAGTTAATTGAACATTTATGGGAAAATTGGACTGAAATAATACATTGAGTGAACAAGGTTATGTTCATACTATAAAGTATTCACTCAGAGAAGAGACCATTACGTTTTTTCCCATTAAGCCATGACTATCTACATGTTGAGTAATTTTGTTCTCTATGATGGTTTCTACCATTTTTCCCGGTTCTAACATCAGGCTCACCGGTCTGTAGTTTACCGGATCACCCCTGGAACCCTTTTTAAAAATTGGCGTTACATTGGTGATCCTCCAATCTTCAGGTATTACAGATGATTTTAATGATAGTTCACAGATTACTAATAGCAGGTCTGCAATCTCATATTTCAGTTCTTTCAACACCCTTGCATGTATACCATCCGGTCCAGGTGATTTGCTACTCTTCAGTTTATCAAATAGTTGTAATACATCTTCCCTGTGTATTGATATTTCTTTCAATTCTTCTACAGTATCACCATTAAATACCACTTCAGTCATGAGTAACATCCCTACATCTTCCTCAGTAAAGACCGAAGCAAAGAATTCATTCAGTCTCTCTGCTATAGCCTTGTCCCCTCTTACTGCCCCTTTTACCAATATTTGTGTGAATAAGAAACAAAAAAAAAAAATACACAACTGAAGAATAACCAATTATTTGGTGTAATTTGCCTTCTTACTTTGGGGGGGGGGGGGGGAGGGAAGGGGATGGAAGTTATACTGGCAGTGGGGGCAGGAGTACCAGTTCACCATTAATGCCTGCAATATTTGGGGGTGCAGTACTCTCCCATATCCCTCTCCAAACTAAGCCTATTGAAGAGGGAAAGGATAAGAGGGAAGGAGAAGGAAAAAGGAGAAAGCAAGGAATATGGGATAGGGATTAAATAAGGAAGGGACAAGGGGAGAAACACTGAATTGGGGGGGGGGGGGAGAGAAAAAGGGAAAGAAATCAGAAGAAAAAATGATTAAAGACGCTATCAAAGAAAAAATCAACCTCTTAGTTGAAACCATGAGCGTGTACAGTGTTGAAATGAAAAACAAACCTCTGCTCTTCCCTGCTTAACAGAACCTTTTCAGTATTGCTGCCATGCCACAACATATGCACCGCAGAAATAGCTGGAAACCTCGTCAGGAAAAGCATGATTCTTCTCAAGGCAATGAGAGGCGCAGAGGGAAGCAGCCTGACAACGAGAGAGAGCAGGGTTTGAATCCCAGCAATCCTCCTTGTGACCTTGGTCAAGTCACTTAACTCTCTATTGCCCAGGTACAAACTTAGGTTGTGAGCCCTCTGGGGACAGGGAAATACCTGAATGTAACTCACCTTGAACTACCACTGGAAAGGTGTGAGCTGAATAAAAATAAAACCATGGATTTGTTTTCTAACTTCAACTTAACACAACCTTTATGCTCTAACAGTCTTACTTTCAGCTTATTTTAGTTTTACCAATACTTATATAACAATCCACAGGGGCACTATATAAGATTAAAAAAAAAAAACATTTTGTTGATTCACAACTTGAATAATTCTTCAGCTTATATTCAAAATTCAACGCAGGATGAATGACTACATCTGTATTAAAGGTCTGTGAATGTACGTTTCAGTTGCTTCACTTGAAGTGACTAATTTGTTCTAACTTGTCTTCTACATTAAAGGGTCTAATACCAACGATTCACTCACTTATCTTTAAGGTTAGGACCCCTAGTAAAGGTGACAACTGGATTTATCTCCTTAAAAACATTGCGCCTGATATTCAGCGGTAGCCGCTAGCGCTGCTGAAACTAAGGGGTATGTTTACTAAGCAGCGGTAGTGACTCCAATATCAGCTTAGTAAACTTACCCCTAAGACCCAAATATTCAAGGCCGGAGCCATATCTAGCCATCAGCATTGAATAGCCAGAATAGATCTGCCGCCGCTTCCAAGAAGGGAGGGACCACCTTGCTGCCCACGAGGGTCAGCTCCCCTAGGCAACCGCCTAGGTTGCCTAGTGGATGGGTCGGCCCTGGTCAGAATGCATTGAGTATAGTATATTGTCATTTTCACCTTTTAAAAACATGAGGCAAATGAGTTTGGTGTGGAGTTTTTGCCAGGCGAAAGAGAGAATTAGCAAAATCTCCCATTGATGATACCTTACTTCATGACAATGGGGTATGTTTACTAAACCGGCTAACGGTTAACCCGGACTATCTGCCACTAGGTCCCATATTATTCAATGGGACCTAGGGGTATGTTTACTAAAACGGCTAACGGTTAACCCGGACTATCTGCCACTAGGTCCCATATTATTCAATGGGACCTAGGGGTATGTTTACTAAACCGGGCTAACGGTTAACCCTGGCTATCTGCCACTAGGTTCCATATTATTCAATGGGACCTAGTTGCAAATAGCCCGGGTTAACCGTTAGCCCGGTTTAGTAAACATACCCCTTTATATGTCCTGATTTCTGGTTTTGCTATATTGTCACTTAAATATAGTTTTGATATTGGCTAGATTTCTGTCAGTGCATTTTCGTCCCACAACACACCCCATTATTTACCCCGATCCCAGAAGATTCTCCCCTTTTTAGGAGCTTGCAACCCTATCAAGGCCACTGTGCTATAAGCCTTTGCTTGTACTAGGTCGCCCCTCCACCATCCCGTTTTTAACCCTCTCTTCCAATGATAATCCTCAGCCAGAGATCACAGACTGTGTGACTTTCTCTGGAAGCTGGCATGTGCACACTTTACCAGTAGGTGTCACTGTAGTGTGACAGTTGCAGACCAGAGGCTGCGAAAGCGCTGCACAGGCTCGTCTGCTAGGCACGGTAACAGCAGTACAGGTGTAAGAATTTATATGTTTACCTTCATGGCTTTACAGTGTTCACAATTTGACCTTGAAAAATGTAGAATTTTTCCCTGCAGCACCTTTACACCACTATTACTTTAATTTTATACTCTGCTTTGTATATCTGTAGATTGTAAAAGCGGAATATAAGCGGTTATTAAATTAATGCGTGTCCACTTCCAGCAGCGCCAACGCTAATGGTTCAATTATGCCATAGTCTACAGAACTAACACACCATATTTACTAAAGGGTTTAATGTGCGTTCGTTTCATTAACATGCATTCATCTTTAGTTCAGATGCCCCTAAGAGGCGAATATAACAACATTTAAGTGCACATTAAGGCCCATTTAAGGTTTATTGGAATTTGATATACCACCCTTAGCTAGGCAGACAGAGGAGTTTACAAAGAGTGCGTATGTTAAGATAGTCCGTCAGTACTTTCATCTGTAACCACTAAAATGAGTGCTTACTCTGAAATCAAGGCGAGAGGCTTCATCCAGGGCCAGCCCAACCACTAGGTAAACTTGGCAGTTGAATAGGGCAACAGCTTCTTTGAAGGGGGTCCAGCAAAGAGCAGCTACAGTCAAAGCACAGCAATGAGTCTCGCCAGCCCCAGAAACTCAGTCATCAATGCATATTTTTACCTGCAGAAAGAATGGGCACTATGCGAATAGCCCATTGATCCTTGCAGGTGGCTTCTTGAAATTCCACTCTTTCTGTATACATTTACAAAACAAAGTTTAATACTGAAAAGTGTGATGTCAAAATAGCATTTTTAGAGAATTGTTCTTGAATGGATGGTCCTGAGATGATTACTATTGAGTTTAACAAACAAAATCGTGTGAGAGGAGGGCCGAGAGGTCTGAAAGCTAATTGTGAGGGAGAGCAAAGCTGAAGTTTCACCTAGAGTGCCTATAACTCTTGCATGGGTGCTGCCTTTACCTCAAGGCTTTCCAAACCTGTCCTGGTGAACTCTCGGCCAGCTGGGCATTCCGGATATGCGCAAGATAACTTTGCATGTATTGAGTCTCCAAATGTGTGCACTTTACTCTCCTGCACGTTCATTGTAGAGATCCACAAAACCCGATTGGCTCTGGGATTCCCCAGCACAGGACTGGGCAGTCCTTCTTTACTGGGCCTGCTATTTTATGTTGGTCCAGAAAAGAGAAAACTGTGACATCTGCAGCCAATCCAGGGAAATCACATTTACCATGTATGCCTGAAATCCTCTCTGCTAACTGTCCCTTTTACCTTGTGACATTTAGTACATGGAGTTTCCTCCCTGAACGCTGGTGAAGAGAAAATGCCTCCTTCTCCCATTCTGCCCCAGGACAAAGTAATCACCTCCACCATCAGTAATGTCCCTTCCCCACGCACATAGGTAGTTACTTGCCCCTTACATAAGCAGGAAACATCCCCCACCCCCACCCAGTGTACATCATCCTCTAATGGCAAAATAACCCCCAACCTCCTGAAACTTGTTTTACCATTTAAGAGAAGCTGGGCCTTCCTGCCCCTGTGACTGCTGTTGGCGATGTTACCATGCCACACCAGTGCATGGGTAAGTTGCCTGAGGCCACCGGTTCATTTCACACGGACTAGTGTTTCTTAGTCAAGTCCTGGAGTTTTCAGGATATCCACAATGAATATTCATGAGCTAGACATCCATACGATGGAGGCACTGCATACAAACCTGTCTTGTGCACATTCATTGTGAATATCCTGAAACTCCAGGATGGCTAGAGGCCTCTCCAAGACCGGCTTGAGAAACTCTGAGTTGTTGCATGGCCCTTCCTCAGTTTGTACACCATTTAATAACCTTGTTCTACTGTTCCACTTATTATGTAAAAATATCTACCGTCCATGTGTTCTAATTTCCCATATTGCTGTGTCAAATCAGTTTTATCTGCTAAATAAAAGTATTTGTATATAAAGAGCTGATTGATCCCTGTGCTGAAACTGATGCTGGGCGGTAAGCAAGAGAGACCCTTCCGGACCCCCCACAGGGTAAGGAATCCACAACATTTGCAAGGTACTGTATGCAGAGGTGATGTGCCCACTAGAGCTTGTTGGGCTCCAGCAGGAAACAGTTGTTAGTTGGCAATTTATATCACAGGCTGCTTTTTCTCAGATGTACTGTTGCTTGTTCAGACGTTGCATTCCACCTTGATCGACCTGGAAAGATGGTTTCTAAGGGCATTAACTAGAAGGACGCATGCTTAAAGCATTCTGGCAGTGTAATTTACTTTTGGAATTTACTGAGCAGCATAAAAATGAAAGACAGAGAGAGCTGATTCACTGACCTCCCTTTCCTAGTGCTTGGTTGCACACTGTTTCCCTTCTCCTGACTTGGTGTCCTCCAGTTCCCTGGGCGTTCTCCACCAACATCATCTCTACCTGCTCTGTGCTCTTTAAAACCCATTAACCAGTGTGAAAAAAAAACCCTGAGGTCGGTTCAGAGCATAGTGCAAAATTGCTGCCAAGCTGCACCGGAGTCCTCCAGTCATGCTGTTACTGGTAAGGGAAGGTGCTGGAATGTTGCATGTTTAGTTGCAAGGAGCAGACATTGCTGCTGGAGGACTCCCACGCAGCTTGGCAAGAACATTACCAAGAAGGGAATTAGACATTTCACCCAGTAATGGTGAACTCCAGTCCAACCATTACAGAAGCAGGTCACCATCACCAGACAGAGTCCTTGTATATACAGAAACCTAATATTCAAGACTCTGTAGCACTGTAGGATTAGTCATTAAGCTTTACCATTCCTGAATCAATAAGGTTCCTTCCTGGTAGCCATCCGCCAGTTCAGGAGGTTTTCAGCCAAGTCCTTGTGACACGCTTAGCCAGTCAGGTTTTCAGGATG
Source organism: Ichthyophis bannanicus (assembly GCA_033557465.1). Classification (NCBI taxonomy): domain Eukaryota; kingdom Metazoa; phylum Chordata; class Amphibia; order Gymnophiona; family Ichthyophiidae; genus Ichthyophis; species Ichthyophis bannanicus. Next base: position 847,150,306 of record CM066032.1, on the reverse strand, counting down.
ACCACAATGAATATGCATGAGAGAGATTTGCATATAATAGAGGTAGTGCATGTAAATGTCCCTCGTGCATATTCATTATGGTTATTCCGAAAACCTGACTGGCTAGGTGTGTCTCGAGGACTGGGTTGAGAATCCCTGATTATATATACACCAGGTAATTAAGTACCAAAAAATTCTAAATTATGCAACAGTAATTGCTTGTCTTTTTACACAATATATTAAAAAGAACAGTATTTAAACATTTGTTAGAAGTATATGCAATTGTTTTGGCACATTACAATTGTAATTATGCTAATATCATTCCAAATGACCAATGAATATGTCTGGGAGCAAACGGCTCCCTTTCGCTCTCTTATGCCCATGTGGCTGCTGTGAACATTCCACCTCCAGCATGTTATCACAATCATTTCTCATGACAGCACAAGAATACCAGACTTTGTTGGGCAGGGCTGTGGCAGCAGCCAGTCATCTCAGCTGAATCACTTGAGGCAAGCATCTGATGAGACCGAGAGATCTTCTGTCCATCTCCCTCGCCAGGAAATATTTGCCAGTTTGCAAAGCTGACTGGGAGCCAAGGGGAGGGAGCTGCCCACCCCTTTCCAGGGGAGTCCAGTGAGTGGGTGACGGGATGGGGCGTTATCAATGCCGGAGGGCCTGAGTGAGCGGATGAAGAGATTGTGAGTGGCTGAGAAGGTGAGGATTGCGACAAGTGTAAGTGTGAAGTGAGTGGATGAGGAGCAAATGCAAAAGAAATTGAATAAGTGGCCTGTGGAAGGGGTTATGATCTGGCCTTTCTGAAGGACTATTTAAATCCACCTGTACCTTTCCCTCATCCTGTTTCCTTGCCCCCTCCCTCTCACTTCTGCTTGCCTTCTTTTCCCTCCTTTCCCAATGCCCGCCATGCCAGCCGTTCTGCTGCCCCCCTGGTCTCCTGCACGCTGCTGTGCCGCTGGTGCCTCTTCAGACAGTGGTTCTTGTCCTTCCTGGCATCAGTCACATTCCTTTTCACGGTAGCAGCGGCTCTGGATCCAGATAGTATCATTATATCCCAAGACATCTACATGCAAAACTTGTAACATAACTACACAACACATCTCATGATACCAATGTATACAACCATACCACACACAGACTATTGTATATAGATATAAAAAGTGTATTGTATAGTTGTAACATCTTAAATGTACATAGCTTCAAAGTTCAATGTAAACGTTGCTGTGATGTTTCATGTAAACTGCCCTTGATCTTAGGAAGGGACAGTATATAAAAGCTTGTTAAATAAAATAAAATAAATAAATAAAAAATAAAAGATCATGACTGAGGTAGTGGATGGTTAAGTGACTTGCCTAAGGCCACAAGGAGAGTCAGTGGGCTTAAAATCCTGATCTTTCATTGCTCCCTAACCACTAGGCTACGCCTCCACTCAGGGCCAGATCTAGGCGTCGATATCATGACTGGGCTTCCAGAAAGCTCAGCAAACGTGACCTACTGCATGTGGCTGGGTGGAAATGAGCACAAAATGTATTCGTTACACAGGGTGCATTTCTAGCTTGGTATGGTCCCCCCCCCCCCCTCCATCCCACTAGGTGCATCCTTGACATTACCACTTTGCATTTATGGACTTGCAGATCTCCCTGCATTCAGTGAAATAAACCCTAAACTGCATCATTTGCTCAGAGAGAACAATATCTTTTTAACCCAGAAGCATAATGGTAATAGGCTAAAAGTCCCCCAAACATTCCAAAGGATGCTCAAGGTGGTTTGCAACATTTTTAGAATTCCATCCCTGTCTCAAAGAGCTTTAAGTGGAAACCCAAGGCAATGTCCAACAGCAGGAGGAGCTTTGGTGCAGTAAGTGGAGCAAGTCCCTTGACACCAATCAGGTGGTTATCGCCTTACATCGTCTCTCAGCGTCAGTGCCTTCTTTAATCTGCCATACATAGCAAAGATGGAATTTGATTTTCTCCAACTGCAGTGTGTCTGATGTGCAATGTAGACTATTAACAGCTCCATAATCGTTTAGTTCAGTGACGTGAGTATATAATGTTCCACTTAAAAATCTGTAATACTACCTTACCAGCCATGGGTCATCCAAAGAGGGTTGCAGCATAAAACTGACTTATAAAAGAACAGAAACCACAGATAAAATCCTTTTTCCAGCACCCTTATTAACCACCACCAAAACTCCAATCTCATATCATCCAACCCACTCTTCCCGTCTACCCTCTTGCATGATTTTTCAGCTACTCCAACTCACCACACTCATAATCACATTGGAAACAGAGACCAATCAGATTCTCAGCATGACGCTACTGGCAAGGTCCCTGCTTTCCTCACTAGCGTTACAAAGGGAATCCCAGCCTGTTTTTATCACTAAACATAAAGGCCTTTCAGGCCAAGTCTGCCCTGGCCCCCTCCCATACAAACCTAAAATGCCAGAGCCAGTACCTTAAATGAAACAAAACTTACTGGAAGCCAGTGTAAATATTTAATTAAAGGAGTAACTGAAACCTATCTAGGTGCCGCCAACATTTTGGGGCATGCTTACTTAGCCACACTACCCGGTAGTATACGATTTAGCACGGGGGTTTGGGCACCATGATAAAAAGTAGCATGGGCCTTAGTTGCCAAAAATCCCACCTTGGTAGCGTGCATCAGGGAGCTGACTAGGCGGAGCAAGGACGGAATGCTGTTGCCAAAATCTCATGGACCATAGTGGTCCGCAATAACTGTGCTTGATGCTCTTAGCAAGGGTGCTGGGTGGTGTTAAAGTGTGCCAGCTTGCATGATGCCCCATCCTGGGCACTCTTAACTGCAGGGGCACAGAAGCACCCCCCCCCCTCTGAAGTTAGCTCTGATGCCCCGCACTAGTAACGCAGCCCAAACATATGTACAAGGTTTAATAAACATGCCCCTTTGAGCTGACTATAGTCTGTGAACAATTTGTTAGGTAAGTCCCCAACAGGCCATTACATTAGTCCAAACCTACAAGCACAGATGATTGTATCACTGTGCAGAATAACTTCTCTTCCAGCAATGTTCCCTCTAATTTTCTGTAGGCTGTGTGCGCATAAAATATCAGCTGTGCAGCTTTTGAAGGAAGGTTAAATTTTTGTGCGCCACATAACGATACTTGGAGTTATATACTTTAAAATTTGACTACACGTCAGAATACAGTATGTACACCACATTGATTGCACTAGAAAATATTGTAGAACTTATGAAAACCATAAATACACAACAACTTTTAAATTTTAAGACGTCTGTGTTGTTTTCTATCAGAATCAGAACCGTAATTTTTGTGCGCTCTGTTGTAAAGTATGTGCGCTCACTCGGCGAGGTGTGTGCGCGCGCACACGCGCACAGCTTAGAGGGAACAGTGTCTTCCAGTAATGGACCTACGGTAGCTTCGGTTTGAAGAAAGATTGTTCTAAGAGCTTGAGAAACTGCCAAGTGTGGCTCCAAACAGATCCCTAAATCTCCCAAACTCCTGCTCCCACTGAAGTCCCCAGCCCCTTTCCAGAGTATCCCCATCTTATGGGTATCTGATGGTGCATTCATTAGGTCTCTAATGTGGGTGACACTTGTTTTTGTGTATTTCTTGTCGATTTATCAGTCAATGAAAGAGAAAAGCAGTAGGAAACCCGGTGGGGCTTCATCTTTGGCAGGGAGAGGGCACTCCAGGCCCCCAAATGGATGGCAGCAGGCTCCCGCAGAGGGTAAAAGGGCGACAATCTGTGGAAGGCCAAGATGCTTAGTTAACATTTATTAAACAAACAAGTTTAATGACTACATCACCCATAGCTAGCAGTGGAGGCTGGAGCTAAATTGTAATCTTTGTTCTCTGTAGCCCCAAAGGATTTGCAGGAGAAAATGAAAGAGGTGAGCCCAGGTTGATCACTCCCCTCATGCAGGGTCCAGTTAATTTTGTAGAGAAGGATGAATAAAACGGGTCTTTTCATATTATGCCCCCAAACTGTACCAGGAGCTGAAATCCTGAGTTTCAGGAAACACGCATGCTCTAGTTCTTAAAGTTTCGTGTCTACTAGCTCTCGATTATTTTGCAAGCAAGGGGTTTTGATGTCTATTTGTTTTTGAAGATAAGTTTGGTTGTGTGTTTTTGTTGAGCTTTATAGTCTATTGTCTAACCAGTCTCTCACCGATACAATTTTCTTTTCATTACGTTCACCACATCGCTGAAACCCTGCATTAAACAGTTGATAAGCTGAAATAGATAAAGTGCTCACTTTCCCTTGTATTTCACATTGCCCAGGAAGTATTCTGTTTGTTTTGGAGAGGTGCAGTCACAAAGCAGCTTGTACTTCTCCCCATTGTCCTTTGGGTTTTGATTTCATTTCCTTGACAATGTGGCAATTGAACTCCCATTGACTTAAATGGGCTTCATGGGGCGAGTTCCCTTGAGGCTCTCGACCAAGGAAAGTCCTCGGCAGACAAGGGGGGAGTGGGTGACTTGTCCTTCTGATAGGGATCATTTAGATGGCACTAGCAGTTATCCTCTAGGAAGGTTATCCAGGCCTAATCTAGAGTCAACCTAAAGGGACGGAGCTTGTCCCATCAGGCAGGCATCGAGAGGTGGGTCTGATTTCGGTTTATTCAAAATTCATTGGCCTGGAAATCCTACCTACCCTACTAGAGTCTTGCAAATTAATTATTGCACAGGTAAATGAGTGAAAATAAGTAAAAAAATGAGGCACCTTTTCTGGCAGAAAGATATTTGAAGAGGCAAGCTCCCAGGACTAAGGGTCCCTTGTGCACGAATAGTCCCGAAAGCTTGTATCTTTCTTCGTTAGTCTCGCATAGAATTCATCTCTTAATAACCTCGTTTTAACTGTCTTCAACATTTTCGTCAGAGTAACCAGATCTCTCGTCTGCTCCCCGTACTTACAGTCTGTTGTTGCAAGAAGCCGCTGTAGACGTTACAAAATCAAACCATCCCGTGGCCAAATACCAACCTGAGCCCCCTCTTTGAAGAAGTCAGTGTCCCTCCCAGCCTCGATGAGCCGTTAGTGCGCCGGGACTCTCATTAGCATTTCTATGGGCAAACCGACCCCATCCAGCTCTGGAGAGGGGCCCATAAACGCCTCCTCAACATGAGAATAGAAAGGCCTGGGCCAGTTGATGGGCCTCTAAGGACCCAGCTACCCCTGCATCAAGGAAATGCCCAGTTACACCTGAAGTGATTCGCAATGACTGGTTTGTTGTTATTGTTGTTGTTGGTGGTGGTGGTGGTAGTGAGGGGAGGGGGGGCATTTGGATGAAGGGGGGAAGAGTTACTATTGTGTTGGCCATTATCATAGCAATGCAAGTTGATTGGACAGGTTCTGGAGGCTTGCAATTGAACCTTCTTCTAGGGAGAGCAGGACTTCAGTGAGAAGACTACCTTGGCTTCCAACACAAGCAGAGAGAAAGGCTTGGGGGGTCTTGGGGCCGCTCCCATCCAGCATGGCTATGAATTTGTCTTTGCCACTCTCCCACCTCCGAGCCAGACTTGGCTACAGCTTCTGATCCGAAGACATCTAGAGACTTTCAGGTAATGAGAAACCCTTCCAGCCTGGTCTTTGAAATCTCTCGACCCCCCTCAGACTTACCTCCCTCTGTCTGAAAACGGGAACTGCACTTCTTTCTATTCTCTGAAAAATGTTCGGTTTACAAAATAGGGGTCGAAAATATTGGGGAACTTGACCGGTTTGGAGGGATCACGAAAACAGACCGTTTCAGCTTCTTAGATGCCCGAACTTCCCGACGTCGAAAAGTTGAAGTGGTTCTAAACGTGACTGTGATTTAAATAAACGCAAAAATCCGTTTATGTGCATAAAATGAAAGGCTCCGTTTACATAGCGTAGGTTGGAGGGAAAATTCAATAGCGCTTCTTCTCCCAAACCTAATCAACCATAGTGACTCTTGAGAGGGAATGGGGCTGTGGCTGGGCGTGTATGAACCATAGAAATGTATTCTGAATGAATGCTGTGATTGCCATTGTATTTCGTGCCTTATGCCTTTATTTTTAATGTCGAAACGAACGTGGTTTTGTGATTGTAACTTACCTCCCGCGAAAGCAGGAGAGAAATTTAGACGGACGCAGCAGGCGCTATCCGGGCAAAGCTTCTGAGCCGTTGTTTGGAGCAGAGCAGAGCCACTGAGACCGGCTCCGATTGACTAATAAAGGGGGTTAAGGTCTGGCGTGGCCCATTCGGATCCCAGAGAGTCGAGGGCAGCTTGGAGCATATGCCTGGGTCGGAGAGGTTCAAGGCTCCCTAGCAGAGCCACAATAAGTTCACAGATAGTGAGGGCCATTGAGCCTCTCCAGTTTCACTCTAGTTCATCCGCTTTCCCCCTACTCCTTAATGCCCAGGGATCCCCTCTGCCCTCTATTTGTTCAGGTTTCACCCCTCACCTGTGCTCAAAGGTGCCCTCTTTCAGATTGCATCAAAGGCTGGCTGGTGTTGGGGAAAGGGGGAGTGAGTACCTAGGAGCGAAGAATGTTTAATGTAATTTCAGTTTGTTCAATGTAAACCGCCTTGATATCATGAAAGGCGGTATATAAGAAATGTTAAATAAATAAAATAAAATAAATTTAAATTCCCCCCCCCCTTCCCACACCTAACCTCTGTATTACAGTGACTGGGGCCAATTACAGTTGTGTTAAAGCTACAGGAGTTGGGCCAAATATCTTCATTTGTGACTACTAAATGCTCCCCTTCCCTCATCACACATTTCCTGCCAGTGTGTGCAGCCTTTCACAAGATGTGTATACAAAAGAAATCTATTGTATACTTGGAGTTGTAGTGAATCCAGTGCCATCCACACCTCATCTCTGACCCACTCTGAGAATTAGAATTTGAAAGGACTGATGTGTCCTCCTTAAGTCCTTCCCATTGTGTCCCTGGAATTAAGCATGAATGATGTGTCTTTCCCTGGGGTGGATGCTATTTGCCCCTCCTCATAGAGAGCTCTTACCAAGAGATGTATCCCATTCATTGACTATATTATAGCTTGTCCAAGACCCATCCTCCCTTCCCTTTACTCAGAATCTAACTTCTGCATTTTTTCAACTGATTGCTCTTCTAGGGGGCCTTCTCATGAAGATGGTATTTGCTCTGCAGTCTCCTCCTACCTTGGTGCCAGCAGTCTGGGATTCCAGTTGTACTGAACTCTGATGTCTACGATAAAACTTTGGAAGATCAGTGAGAGCACAAAAGACCCAACAACCTGGTCTCTCAAGATTCCTGGCTGGAGTCCACTTTGAACTTCAGAGAGCCTCGGGCTTTAGGAGCAGCACCCACTCTACAGTTGCAGGAGTCTGTGGCAGCCCTTGGTGCCTCCTCTTCTTGAAGTTTAGTCTGGCCCATCCTGAATATCTATCCTCCTGTTATCTGGAGGAAGTGAGCATGTCTCCTGAAAGAGGAATTTGTGGCAGCAGCATGGAGAAGGAACTTGGCTTGGCTAATACAGGCAGAAAGATTCTGGATCTTGAGAAGGAGCACACAGAGGAATTCCTAGAGAAAGAAGGAAAGGGACCTGAAAGTCAAGAGGAATCCAGTAAGCAGAAGACTAAGAACAAGAAGAAAAATTACCACCGTTATGCCAAACCACCTTATTCTTACCTGGCCATGATTGCCCTGGTGATCCAGAACTCGCCGGAGAAGAAACTCAAGTTGTCCCAGGTAAGATGGTCTTTGGGCTTCCCTGGAGACCACCCTCCCACTGTTTCTGTAAAATCTCTATGGTTTGTTTAGATTTTGAGCTTTTCCCATTTACAAAAGACAGAAAATTGAAGATAAGACTTGTCTAATGTTAACACCTTATGTTTCTTCTCTCTTTATGCTATGGGATTGGTGTAGTTTCTTTACTCTGCAACTCCTATACCAAACCAGCCCTGGGAACACGCTTCTTCTGCTAGAGGCTTCACATTTATTTTCTGTTCTATGCCACCACATTTACAAAGTGGTGAACAATAAAAACATAAACATTACAATTCATATAAAATAAAAAAATACATTAAACTTAAGACACCTCATGTCTTCTCACAAATAATGAAATAACCACGTAAATCTCCACTTCCTAAACAATTTATAGTAACATGAACACAAAAACAAATAAAATGTGTGACCTCAACTGTGCTCGTCCACAGAGAACAGTAGTCCGTTGCCCAGGTTACTTCATTTCCAAAGCCTGCCCCATGAAGTGGGCATAGTGTAATGCAGTAGATTTAGGCAGACAGGAATTATATGAGTCAGCATGTCAGCATCTCCAAGGAGAAGAAAAAAGCTGCTCTAGAAAAAGACCAGTCTGCCCAGTTCTTCCTATCCACGCTGCAAGGATAGATTCCAGCTTACAGCTATAGAAACTTGACTGCTTATCCATGTTAGTTTACTTTTTTTTTCTTTCTCATTGGTTCTCTACCTACCTGGGTGAATCATGGGGTCTTGTTATGATATCTATCCTACATCCAGTGCCTCCCCTCCCCCACATCTTACCATCAAGCTTTGTAATAAAGAGAGCTATTAAACCCATTGTCTAGCCTTCTAGATCCCTGTGGCCCTGCTAGACCATGCCTGGCCACCACTGGCTAGTAAGTCACTGGGGAACTATGGCTTGCCACCACTAAATTGGCAAGTTCTTGCCTGCAGCATCCTTTATCACCTCTCCTCTTGCCCCTTTCGCACTCTCTAGGGCAGGTAACTTGGTTTCAATGCTGAAACCTCACAACCCCGCAGTTCCTACCGCTGTCACATAATGTAATAATAGCAGATCAGCAGAGTTGCCAAGTTACCTGGTCCGGGAGTGAGAGTGTTTTTTTGCCAGTTCTTGTTTTAAATTTGCCTTGCAATGCACTATGGTATTTGTAGTCACTGATTTTACCCATTGGCATCAGTGCTGCAAGGCCCAAAATGCATCAGGATGAGATAGTCAGAAATCCAGGACTGGTTTCAAATCTCACTCCTGGAACTGGGTAACTTGGCATTTTGTAAGTCCAATGTTTCTGATGCTGTGCTATAGAGTCTATAGACCATAGCTGGTCCCTGCTAACAGGGATCTTTTGTGCTTGTCTTATGCCAGTTTTTTTTAATGGTCACCGCTTTCCTCTCCATCAGATACTTAGCAGCTGTCACCTGCATAAGCCTGACAGTATGGCTTCCATTCCTACCTGCCATCATATTCCCTATTTCTACATTTCAAACCTACCCATTGCCTCACCACTATTTATATCTCTTTGTGCCATGCTGGGTGACCTTATCCTTTCGCTGGGAGCTTGATATAGACAGACCTTTCTGTTTATGGTTTATTATATTTGATATACCGCAAATCGAATTAGCTAAGCGGTTTACAGTAGTGTTTAGTGCATTTAGGTTTGGTAACTGCCCCTTATCACCTACAGCTTGTTTGTTGACCTTTATTTGCATGTGTCCAAAACAAAACCTAGGCCCTACTGTTACTTTAGTCAGTCATCCCTTACCACCACTCTCTCTATAAGCCCCAAGCAGGCTTCAATTTTATCACATTTTGGTCTCCATCAAATCTGCTGGTGAGCTGTTTCAAGTGTCCACCTTCCCCTCGGTCAGGAAGCATTTTCTCTGGACTCCCTTCCCTCCTTGCAGCTTCATCTTGAATTTCTATAGGAAATACAGCTGGTTTGTATTTTATTGAAACCTGCTAAATGGTTTTACTTGTTGATGGTCCTCCTTTTCCTACATTAAATATCTTCTGAGTTCCTTAAGCTGATCTGTACAGAGTTTGTGTTGCATTTTGGCAACCCTTCTCTGAAGTGTGTCCATACACTTAGGGGTATGTTTACTACACTGCGGTAAGGGAGTGGTATTTGCCCTGCATTAACGGCAGCTAGACGGGGTTACCATATGCTAAATGTGCTGGGCATGTCAGAGGTGTTCTGGCGTTAAAGGGTAGTAAATCTTGTAAATGGTTGCCAAGCAATTCCGGTCAACACCATACATAGGCGACCTGATTGCTGAGCCTGTATATAGTTACCCTCATTAATCCCAAGTTACAACACCTGTTCATTGTAAGTACAGTGCATATCCCAGCTGCACTGTACAAGTTATTGTTACCTGTAAACTGCACTGATTCTAAAGAGCGCGGTATGGAAAAGATTTTAAATAAATAAAATAAATAGTGGACACTTACAGTAACAGTACATGCTGTATTAAGAGGTGGTAATGGACACTTACCATGCGGTAGCAGGACATTAAGGAGTGGTAGTGGACACTTACTGTGTGGTAATGGGACATGCTGCGGGAAGGTGTCTGGCATACACCTTAATGCAGTAAAGTCACTGAAACTGAAAGGGGGGCAGGGAAGCCATTGGAGAAGGTATGGATGCAAGCACAATTGGTAGCTGATGGAGTTGACTCACCTGATGCCTGGCAATGTGGCCTATGCTGTTGACTAGGCGAGATAGGCGTCTGCCTAGTGATGATGGTCAGTGTGGGTGTTCGCTGTGTCATGGGTGGGTGGTGGTGGCAGTGGAGTCAGAGGAGGGGATGTTGCTGGGGGGGGCGCTGTGACAGGTGTGCAGTCCTAGATGCTCCTGAAAGCATACACTGTGCCGTAAGCTACATTATAGTGTCTGTGAGGTGTGGACAGGTATCCAAATGTACTGTCAGTGTGTGGCATGCCATAGGCCAGGATGGTGTCTGGGTGGAGGCAGCATGTTCCTGATCTGGGCAGCAAAGTGAGGATTGTCCATGAATGCTCATGTGGAGCAGTTACAAGAAAGGTGTGTATGATACGGCTAACTGATGCAAATGACCCCTGATGGCCATGGTGGGGCAATTTACTGCCAGTAAGCTGCTCCACCATGAATCTCCCTGATGGTCAAATGGTGGGTGCAGGGCTGTGCCATGGATTTTCCAAGCAGAGAGTGCAATATGTGTGGTGGGTGGATGTATGGGATCATACAGGCCAAAATCATTTGGTGTGTGAGAACCAAAAGTAGCAGTGCCATGGGCTACATGAAACACCATTTGTGCAGGTGGGACTGGTGCCTCAGCCTGTGCAACTGCAAGACAATACACCTGACAGAGTGACATGATAGAAAGGGACAAGTTGAACCCATTTGCCCCATGTGGGGCAAGCAATAATGGCAGAACAGTGAAGGGAATGGCTATGCAATGAGTGTTAGGTGCCTGAATGTACAAAATATATCTTCTTTACGCAAAGCTGGGAGGTCGCAATGATGGCAAAACAGAAAATGCATCCATACCAGTTGACCCAGACATCTGCTGCGTATACATCACTGACCCGCTGCATTGTGCCGCGGCAGAGCCACTAAAGCCATGCTCACAGATGTCCATGATGGGGAATACCATGTTGGGCTACCCAACATGTGGTCATTATGCATAGAAATGTAGAAGAATGATTATCTGCAGGTCACAGCAGAGCCAGAACTGTGCAAGTGCACCCAGGCACAAAATGAACAAGTGAGAATCAAACATGGGACCTTTGACCATGGAGCTATTGCACCATCCAGTAGGCTACATCTCCACACAGCTCTATGCAGATGTATAGAGTCTGCAGATCTCTGATCAAACTGCTGTCTGCCAGCATAGGTTGGGCCCTCCACTACCCATGAGGCACTGCTCGTGCAAAACAGCGGTCTTCAGCTGAAGAACCAATGGAGAATTCTTAAGATTGTTCTATGTAAGTTACTATGTTATTTAACTTGTTCTATGTAAGTTCTGTTCCTGTTGCCTGTAAATCGCACTGAATGTGAAATAGCGCAGTATATAAAACCAATAAATAAATATCAACTCAGTAAGAAGCACTGGTTGCGTGTGCTACATGCACATAACAACAGCAAGCCGTGCTGCAGAGCAGTTTCAGCTGTCACCCTGAGGGTGAGGAGAGGTGCCCAACACCTGGTTCACTGAACCTGCACCATTAGAGATGATCACTGCTAGTGTTTAGCAAGTAGTCTCTGCAGTGTGTTATGCTTTTTTATTTTCCCTAGTTTCCTGCATGCTGAGGGTGACAGTGATAGCAACAGCTCAGCCCTGTGCTCTGCCCATTGGACATGAATCCTCCAATAACAATGCAGGTTTGTGGCCAGTGTCAATATGCTGCTGCCATGGACAGCCACTGCAGTGGGGGTGTGTAGGCTGGTGTGGGGCTACTGCTACAGTCCTGTCAAGACCCCAGTGAGTAGGCCATGAACGACTGCTGCCCCAACCATTGAGAACTAACAATTGACTACAGCATGGGCAGAAAGACTGCCCTGCTACCCTTCACTGGGCTGTATCAGCCAAGCACAAACCAACTACAGTAGGTCTGCTGGTCAGCATGTGTGTGGTGAGACCACAAGCACTCTGCCTTGGGATACTCAGCATTGACATTCAACCATTTACTCAGTGATCAACAGCATTCCAAGACAGATAATGCATCCACATCACTGGAGCCAGACATTATAATAGCTCTATGTAGATACATATCTGTGCCATAGTCACTTTTTGGTCATAGTGAAAGTGCCATCTCAGCATGACATACAGTGGCCACCCAGGCAATGCACATGGCAGACGGGCACAATGGTGTCTCAGCCAGGGACCCTACCATTGTGGCAGACACATCCAGGCCAATCTGTGCTGTTTCAGGCAATACCCACAATCCTCTGCCTCGCCTTATTCATCTTTGCCAAACAGGCTGAGAAAAACTCAGACAATGTGAGCCAAAGTGCAATGCAGAAAGCCACAGGACAAAGAGCAGCTACACAGACACACACACTCTCATTGGTGTACTGAGCAAAAGTGGAGATGATTGGCATTCCTGCTTGACACTCTTGTCTCAATGTCAGCTCAAGGATTGATAACATGTGCTCTGTTTGCATGTGCTATATTACCATGTGCTATTAGCCTTCAAGGAGCTATGGACAGTGGAGCCTGGCAGTGCTGCTGGTGGGTGTTTCCACCCTTGCTGTCCATTTCCTTGGAGATTGCACATGCTGGAGCTGTACTTACACTATCAGCTAAACCTTGTCCACAGGAAGATGCAATACAAAAACCCCAGCAGGGAACCTGAACCTGTGACCCTCTGCACCTACACAAACCAACTGTGCATGCTGCACCACAGTGATGCCTTATGAGGGCAGCAGCTCCTGCTGCTGACATGCTTCCCTTCAGCTGACCTTTGGGACATGCTGCAATGCACATGGTGCACACGACCAGGACAAGGCTTCTGTCTGCTGCAGGCTGATGCCACTTCCCACGCCACCACCAACACCCCACCATGCAGACATGTCCATGCACTGTCAGTGGTGGTGGTCACAGTCCCAGCATGTTAGACATGCAGGTTTGGCGGGTGCCTTGGGCACAAGGTCCGGATGGGGGGGAGCAGGGGCACCCATGGATGGCCATGCAGCCCTCCACCAGCTGCCCATGCAGGGGCCCCATCGCTGCCTGCCACTGATATGTCTCGGGGGGAGGATGGCAGCCACTGCTGTAGTATTTCCAAGGGCATCTGCATTTTCCAGCTACCTGGAGGGCTACAGCATCTGGCACTATTGGCCTCTTCCCCCACAGCTGGATTCTGGGTTCTGTGGCAGAGGGGTGGGGGGCAGCCTGGATCTCTGCCTGGGGTGCGAGGACCCTTGGACCACCATATGTGGCACATTGCCTTTCCGCAGCAGTAGCAGGACTCTGTGCTGCCACTGTCACATCATGATGAACATCACAGATGGTTCTGCGGATGGCAGAATATCACTTTGTGGAGAGGCTAAAAAGGTCGGGGCTCATCAATCTGGTGAAGAGACGGCTGAAGGAAGATATGATAGAGATCTATAGATTATTGACCAGAGTGTAACAGGTAAATATAGGCCACTTTTTTATGTCATCAGACTGTGGACAAACTAGGGGACCTGCAATGTGGCTACAGTGTAACCCATTTGGGTCTTCTAGGTGAAAATATTTTTCAGTCAACACATAATCAAACCCTGGAATCCATTACCGTAGGCTGTGGTAAAAGCTATCAGTGTAGCTGGGTTTAAAAAAGTTTGGACAGGTTCCTCAGTAACAGTCCATAAACCATTGCTAAACAGGATCCAAGCTATACACTGCTTGCCCCATTACTGTTATTGGGGATCCTGTGTGTCTCTTGGGGAACCTGCTAGGTACTTGTGACCTAGATTGCACACTGTTGGACACAAGATACCGGGCATGATGGACCTTGGTCTGACACAGTTTGGCATATTTTGTAGTCTTATGTTCCTATGTGCCATCTAGGCAGCTGCCTGGTCCCCCCTGTGCACCAGCAGCCCCCACTACATGATCCACGTGCCACCTCCTTTGCCCCCATTTGCACCATCAACATAATGCCCTTTCATACTTGGGCACTATGCTGTTGCTGCTAATGGAGCACTACTATCACTCTTTTGGGCTCCCCTCTCTGTGCATCACATTGCAGACGTAAAATGGGCTCTCTCCTCAAAAAACATCCCTTCCGCCAGGTTTTGAATTGTGTTAGGGTTCCTGCCGTTAAGGTGCCTGCGTTAAGGGAGCAAGCCTTGTTCCCACCCACTCCCCACCCATTGACCCCCATTCTCTGCCCCTGCCCCTCCCCAACCACTTTAGCACACGCTCAGGTACTGTGAGCGTGTGCTAAAGTGGTTGGTACCATTAACGTGCGCTAAAGTGGATTTTTGCATGTGCTAAGTGTGCACATGCACAGTTAGCACATGCTAACAGCACACTTGCTCCTTTACAGCATGTAGATAGTCATGGCCTAATGGGAGACAGCCAAATTGGCTTTAGACAAGGAAGATCTTGTCTTACTAATCTGTTATGTTTTTTTGAAGGTGTGAATAAACAGGTAGACAAAGGTGGGTCGGTTGATATAGTGTATTTGGACTTTCAGAAAGCCTTTGACAAGGTCCCTCATCAGAGACTTTTGGCAAAACTAAAGAGTCATGGGATAGGAGGCAGTGTACTATTGTGGATCAGAAACTGGTTAAAAGATAGAAAGCAGAGGGTAGGGCTAACTGGCCAATTTTCCCAATGGAGAAAGGTGAATAGTGGTGTACCCCAGTGATCTGTGCTGGGTCTGCTGCTTTTTGACATATTCATAAATGACCTGGAAAGTGGAATAACGAGTGAGGTTATCAAATTTGCAGATGACACAAAACTATTTAAAGTTGTTAAAACCCAAGAGGATTGTGGAAAATTGCAAGAGGATCTTGATAAATTGGAAGACTGGGCACATGACATTTAATGTGGACAAGTGCAAAGTTATGTACCTAGGAAGAACAACCCAAACTATGGTTACACGATGCAAGGTTCCACATTAGGAACCACCACCCAGGAAAAAGATTTAGGCGTCATTGTGGATAACATGTTAAATCCCTTGGCCCAGTGTGCAGCGGCGGCCAAGAAAGCAAATAAAATGCTAGGTATCATAAGAACATAAGAACATAAGATATGCCATACTGGGTCAGACCAAGGTCCATCAAGCCCAGTATTCTGTTTCCAACAGTGGCCTATCTAGGTCATATGTACCTAGCAGTTTCCCCAAGAGACACAAGTTCCACAATGCTTGTACTGGGTCAAGCATTGATATCTTCGGTCACTTCTTAATAATGGTTTATGGACCTTTCCTCCAGGAACTTGTCCAAACCTTTTTTAAACCCAGCTATACTAACAGCCTTTACTACATCCTCCGGTAACAAATTCCAGAGTTTGATTACACGTTGAGTGAAAAAATATTTTCTTTTATTAGTCTTAAATAGTTTACCCTGTAGCTTCATTGCATGTCCCCTAGTCTTTCTATATTCTGATAAGGTAAACAATTGATCTACGTTTACCCGTTCCACTCCGTTCATTAATTTATAGACTTCTATCATATCTCCCCTCAGCTGTCTCTTTTCCAGGTTAAAGAGCCCTAACCTTTTTAGCCTTTCTTCATAGGAGTATCCTTCCATCCCCTTTACTATTTTGGTGGCTCTTCTCTGTACCTTTTCTAAAATCGCTATATCCAGGAAAGGAATGGAAAATAAAACAAAATAAATTATAATGCCTCTATCGTTCCATGGTGAGATCGCACCTTGAATATTGTGTGCAATTCTGGTCGCCGTATCTTAAAAAGGATATAGTGTTATTAGAAAAGGTTCAGAGAAGAGCCACCAAAATGGTTAAGGGGATGGAAGGATACTCCTATGAAGAAAGGCTAAAAAGCTTAGGGCTCTTTAACCTGGAAAAGAGACGGCTGAGGGGAGATATGATAGAAGTCTATAAATTAATGAATGGATTGGAACGGGTAAACGTAGATCGATTGTTTATGTTATCAGAATATAGAAAGACTAGGGGACATGCAATGAAGCTACAGGGTAAACTATTTAAGACTAATAAAATAAAATATTTTTTCACTCAATGTGTAATCAAACTCTGGAATTTGTTACCGGAGGATGTAGTAAAGGCTGTTAGTGCAGCTGGGTTTAAAAAAGGTTTGGACAAGTTCCTGGAAGAAAGGTCCATAAACTATTATTAAGAAGGGACCCAGGATATCAATGCTTGACCCAGTACAAGCATTGTGGAACCTGTGTCTTTTGGGGAAACTGCTAGGTACGTATGACCTAGATTGGCCACTGTTGGAAACAGGATACTGGGCTTGATGGACCTTGGTCTGACCCAGTATGGCATATCTTATGTTCTTATGTATCCAAGGTGGGGTCTTGTGGTTGTCCTTTGCAAGTGTGATATTATCTCCTCATCCCCCTGGTTGTACTCAAACAGACTTTGGGGTCAAACTGGAGGCTCTGTGGCAAGGTCTCTTCACTGCTATGTAGAAGAGTTAGCTTTTGAGGGCTGGAGGTGTTGTAGAGAGAGTACTCGCAGCACCAGGAGGAATAGTCCCAGTCATTGGCAATATTGACACCTACCAGCCAGTCTTAGGTCATGTTAGCTGAGTTCCTGAAGGAGTTGTGGCTTGTGCCCCAGCCCTGTTAATTGATGAATAAGTTTTGTACCCCAAGTTCACAATATTAGACTCTTTGCTCTGAAGCTCCGTGTCTATGCTCCTGACCATTCTTTCAGTTTGCTGTAAATCCTCTTTCATTCTTAGATGCTCTCAGTCCTAGTTGAAGAGCCCAAATAGTAATTCAATCCATCTTTTTCTCTGGGAGCATAATAACCTCTGCAAAACCTCAGACCATGCTCTGAAGAAGGTAACGCATGAGCCTGGCACCTTGATCCAATAAAGGTAAGATAATTTTCCAGAGGGGCATGAGTTTAAATCCATAAATAAGCCTGGTTTTTGCTTACATATTGCTCTCACCTCTTCCTGTGCATTAGTAGTTTTGGGCCTGCAAAAGAAATGGAGCAGAACCAGCATCAAGCCCTAAGGTAATCCAGTGAACACCTTATCTTCACTAGAGCCAAAACCACTGCTCACCACTCTGAGTCCTATTACCCAGTTCTCACCCAGTTAACAGCTTTCTGACAGCAAGATGTTCAACATTCACTGCACCTCCACTCTTTTGTCACCTCATCAAAGGACTCGGCTTATCTGGTGAAATCTTCCATTTGTGAATCCATGCTATTTAGGGTTTTGTTTCAAAGTAACACACTATCGACACTATTCTTTAGCAGAGTTTCTGTAGCTTTCCCATTACTGATGTTGAGATGTACTGATCTGCAGTTGCCTGTTTCTTTTATGGAGTGAGACTGCACCTGCTTTCCTCTAGTTGTCCCCCCACCGGAACCCCATCCCTCAAACTCTATGGACAGATTGAGCAAAGCTGTGAGGGGAGCAGCTGCTGTTTACTTAAATTCTTTCAGTGCTGTGGGGTGTGCTTTGTCTGGTCCCAAGTCCTTATCTGCTCTCATTTTGTGTACATGCACTTGGTTCATTAAATTGCTGAAGTGCTGGACTCTTCAGATGTTTCTCAGCTAGCTCCAGGGCCGGCCCGACCCTTAGGCAAACTAGGCGGCCACCTAGAGCAGTAATTTCAGAGAGACGGCAAAGAGCAGGCATTCAGAGCTAAACAATAAAGCTTAAGGTTGGCCTAGGGTGCCAACACCTTGAACCAATTTTGGGGCCAGCCCTAGCTAGCTCATATGTTCTCTGAGGAGGACCATCTTGTCACCCTAACAAAAGTGTTAGGTTTCAGATAAGTGTACTTACCCCGAAACTCCCTAGCACATCTGATTTTGGCCTGTAAAAATCTAACCTATTAATGAAAAGGTAGCAGGGCCTGGGGGGGTGGAGTTTTGAACTGTGCTGAAGGGGACCTTGTATTGTTTGGGCCGCCCTCTCTCTGGTGTAACACTACTATTCAGCTGAGTATATGATTTTGGCTTTCTAGATTGCCATTTCAATTTTAGCTTGAGAGTTTACAATCTAGGTACCTTAGGCATTCAGAGGTAAAGTGACTTTCCCAAGGTTGTGAGGAATATCAGCGAGAATTTCAACTCCTGATTTCCATGGTTCTCAACCCAGTGCTCTGCCCTCTAGGCCAGGAGTCCCCAAACATTCCACTTGAAGGGCCTCATTGGGCATTTCAAATCATGAAGAGAGATAGACATGGGGAGGTTTACATACCGGGGAGGGGTCCATGTCTGATCACTGCAGGCTTGGGGGGAGAGGATGGCATGGTTTGTTCTTCTCATCCTCCCAAGATTATATCCTATGCCTGTTCTCCTCGCCTCTCATCCCCACAAGCTCAAGGGCTTAGCCCGCCATTGATTGTCGTACTGCAGAAAGCATCAGGTATGGTGGCAAGATGAGATTTGGCCTGTGGGAACTATAATATGGGATGCTCCAAGAGTCATTTTTGTTCCCCTGAATTATTTAATTTGTATTTATAACCACTTAGGCACTTAATAATTGAGGCAGGCCTAGACTATATTATGAATTGGGGGTGGAGACTGGAAAGAGAATTGAATTAAATTTAATAGGGGTCTATAAGAATTAGTAAGTTGGTTGCAAGAGAATGGCCTTTTAATTATTTTTTTAGTAAGACATAAATGGCTTGGCTTTGGCATCTTAAACCTTAAAAGGAGGCCCTGTTAAATTATTTACAAACCTCTGTGCTGAGGATAAGAAGTGGAAAAGGCACGGGGTGTTATCAGCAGGACCGTACCGAGCCCTGTGCGAGCGATGCGGCCGCACAGGGCACAAAGACCTAAAGGGCGCATTTCGCTCTCTGCCGTTGCCTGCCACCACCACTTTCTCGGCCTCAGGCAGCAACAGAGAGATGAAATGAGCCCCTTAAGTCTTCGTGCCGGCACACTAAGCAGGACTGGTCTCTCCGGGAAGGACCAGACCTGCTTAGCATGCCGGCGACTTGCAGATCGGGCGCGCACCCCCCTCCCACACCCCCATAAAGTGTCTAAATGGAGGTGTGGGGGGGCGCGCGCCCGATGTGCAAGTCGCACAGGGCGCATTTCAGTCTTGGTACGGCCCTGGTTATCAGAGACTCCTATTCTACAGTGAGTCCCTTGGTAAGCTGTCTGGTAAAGGCTCATTTGTCCTTCTTTGGTAAAGTTACCAGATTTTTTGCAGGCAAATTTGGGATACATCCAAAGGAGCAGGGAGGGATGACCTTAGTTCAAGAAACAAGGCCTGGTGGAGGGAAGAGGAGTCATTGCCCTGCCCCCTCCCCAGGGACGGCTCAAGGCAATCTGCTGCCTGAGGCGAAGGATGAGATGGTGCCCCCCCCCCCCCGTAGAGGGGGCGGGGCTTTTTCAAAACTCCAATCAGGGACTGAACCAAACCAAAAAGCTAATTAGATTATATGGAAGAAATGCAAGATGTTTGCACACCAAGGAATTAAAAGAGAGCGAGAACCACAGCACAGTTTATAAAACTAAATTATAACTCATTTTCATTTTGTTGTTATAAACTGCGTTATGATTATTGCTTTTTCTTTTTCAATAAATATCTTGCATCCACAAAACCCCCTTCAACAGTGGTTGCAGAGCAGAACCAGGACATTCACCTACAGAACTCAATATTTTAAAAAAAAAGAAAATCTGATTCTGATCATCTCACTAACAACAACAAACATTCTCCAGTACCAGGTATATTGTGAACTAATACAAAACCCTACAACAAAGTCACTGAGAATCTATAGAGGAAATCTACCATACCATACCATACCATACCATATCAGCACCAACTTCCAAAACTCACATAAGGAGCCCACCAAAAAAAGTGTCACTGTCAATACTACAGTGGACCCTGGAACATCCATACACCTATTTGAAAAGCTGAACATGTCAAATTACTACGGTACAGTATAGATCTTTATGTACAAACTCTATGCTAACAGAACACCTGGGCTCAGTCACACACTCAGAACACAGACCCTCACCAAGTACAGAATAAGTGATTTACAATTTAAAGTAAAAATAAAAATATGTAGACAAATTTAAACTGAAACCCCAAGAAGCCAGACTCCTCGAGCAGTGCAACATCAGATAAATAGGCAGTTCCCCCATACACTATAAAATATAAAGATAACACAAAGTCCAATCACTAAAATGAAATAAAATTTATTTTTCTACCTTTGCTGTCTGACCATTTTATTCTCTGATCATGCTGGTCCCGATCTGAGGCTTCTGCTTTCCTGTCTTCTCTTAGCTCTCTTTCTGTGGTCTATGGTCCATCTGCCATTTCTTATCTCTTCTTTTGTTTTCTTCACTTCTTTCCATCAGCCTATTTCCAGTCCCAGTAACCTTTCCCAGTATCAGCCCCTTTCCAGTCCCCCCCCCAATAACTTCCATTGTCAACTTGCATTCCCATGACTGCCACTGGTGTCCATTCCCCTCCAGTCCCCCTCCTTCCCCACTGTCCAGTCCCTTCTAGTCCAAATACTATGGCAGCCCCCTCAACATCCACTCCCTTCCAGTTTCATTCTCCCATCCCCTCGCATCAGCCCATTTGTAGCCCTAGCCCCCAGTTTTCTTCCAGGGCCAGCAGTTCTATCCTCCCCTCTCCACCATCAGCCCATTCCCAGTCGAAGCCCCCCAATCAGCTCACTTCCAGTGCTAGTCCCCCCCTCAACCCCATTACCAGTGCTAGCCTCCCCTAATCAGCCCAATACCAGTCCTGTCCCCCCCCGATCAGCTCATTTCCAATGCTAGCCCCCCATCAGCCCATTACCAGTCCTAGCCTCCACTAATCAGCCCATTTCCAGTCCTAGCCCCCCCGATCAGCTAATTTCCAATGCTAGCACCCCATCAGTCCATTACCAGTCCTGCCCCCCATCAGCCCATTACCAGTCCTAGCCTCCACTAATCAGCCCATTTCCAGTCCTAGCCTCCCCGATCAGCTAATTTCCAATGCTAGCCCCCCATCAGTCCATTACCAGTCCTACCCCACTCCATCAGACCATTACCAGTCCTAGCCTCCCCTAACCAGCTCATTTCTAGTGCTAGTCCCCCCTCAGCCCATTACCAGGGCTAGCCCCCCTAATGAGCCCATTACCAGACCCAACCCCCCCCTCGATCAACCCATTACCAGTCCTAGCCTTCCCTAATCAACCCATTACCAGTCCTAGCCCCCACGATCTGTCCATTACCAGTGTTAGCCGCCCCATCAGCCCATTATAATCCTAACCCGCACTGTCTCTCCCCTTTGTCCAACATTTCTCCCCTGTCTGTCCAGTATGTCCCCCTGTCTCTCTCCTTTGTCTAGCATTTGTCCCCATCTCCCCCTTTGTCCAGCACTTGTCCCCCTGTCTCACCCTTTGTCCAGCATGTCCTTGCTGTCTCTCCTTTTGTCCGGCATCATGTCCCCTGTCTCCCCCTTTGTCCAGCATGCCCCCTGTGTCCCTCTTTGTCTCCCCTGTCACTCACCGTTGTCTCTCCTTGTTGTCCTCCTCCTGTCCCCATTCCCTCCACTTGCACCTCTCACCCAGCAGCGGCGGGGGCACTCCGACTGTTTTAATTTAAGATTTTGTCACCTCTGCCCTGCCTCTGCCTTCCCGCCGCATTTTTTTTTCGTCAAGAAATGCTTGCAAGAAAAAAAAAGCGGCGGGAAGGCAGGGCAGAGGCGACAAAATCTAAAATTAAAACAACCGGAGTGCCGCCACTGCCGCTGCACAAATCAGCCTGATCGCTTGCAGTTGCAAGCGATCAGGCTGATTTGTCCGATGCCGGCGGCACTCCGGCTCTGTTTTAATTTTAGATTTTGCCGCTTCTGCCCTGCCTCTGCCTTCCCATGCGGGAAATCGGAGGCAGGCCAGAGGCTGTTAATTCTAAAATTAAAAACAGATCCAGAGTGCTGCCGGCGCTGGGAGTACTCAGACGGCGCTGGGAGTACTCAGACGGCCTAATGGATGAACCGCCCCTGCCCCTCCCCATCCATCCCACGATAGCAACAATATCACTTCCAAGCAGACCAGCGCTGTACCTAGGCCTGTGCGAGTGGTACAACTGCATAGGCAGCAAAAAAATAGGGGTGCTTTTAGGGTTGACGACTGCCGGCCTCGGCTCCCCCCTCGTTGCCTGCCCTTGCCCCCCTGCCACTTTCCCTGTTCCCATGGCAACAGTGGTGATAGCAGCAGCAGTTCAGACCTCCAATTAAAAAGAAAAACGTGGGTCTTCCGACTCCATGCTTGCATGACTCTGCTGGTCTCTTCCTCCTCTGATGCAAGCGTATGTCAGAGGAGGGAGGGATCAGACCAGCCATACAAGTGTGGAGTCGGAAAGACTTACTTTTTTTATTTAATTGGAAGAGGTCCACTGCTGCTGCCCTAAGGGAACAGGAAAAGCAGCGGCAGGCAAGGGGAGAAGCCGGCCGGGCATGAGGAGGTGGGATAAGATGGGGAGATGCTGGGCATGGGGGTATAGGGCAAATTTGGGGGGGGGGGGGATGCCATGATTGCAAGACACACAGGATGCATTTATGGCTTGGTACGGCCCTGAAGCAGACAAATTCCACAGAGAAATGGAAACAGTGTTGCACGTCACCCGTATATAAATTCTAAAAACTGACTTATTCAAATCACTAAATTGAAAATAAATTGTTTTCTACCCCACTTCGTCCCCTTTGCTGGAATTGGGACTGAGAGGCTGCCAAACAGGTGGGAGTTGAGGACAAGCCCTGAAAATCGGGGACATCTGGGTAACCTTAGTCTTTGATACATACAGAAATTTATGCCAGTCCATGTCCCAGGAGGATTGATTAATCATCCATGCATTCATCGCCCCGTGTCTAGTTCATTATAACGTGGAGTTAATTGGTCTCCTAAATGCCAGGTAGCATGATGACTGTGGCCTTTCGGTAGCTGGGATTGCTCTTTGTGATCATACCACCCCGGTTTGAAATCATTACATTGGTTGCCTGTAGCACAATGTATGAGTTCAAAGTTATTGGGGGAGAGGGGGGTATTGAAAGGGATTAACACAGTTAGCGCCGCTGAATATTTCAGGTGCTGCTGCTGCGTGCCCCATTGCTAACCTGTTAGTATTGGGGCGTTGCGGGGCGGCTCCCAGCCATAACTGGGCAGTGCTGAACAGAGGCATGGACACACACTATGGAATGTGCCTCTAAGCAACTTCATTGGTCTGCCTGAACAGACACCTTTATTCAAAATATATGACTAACTTTTTCAACATTTTTTAAAAAAATCTTTTTAAATGGAGAGAAAAAGCCTTAGTAGTTCTATCATATTTCCTGTATACGGCAGAAACCTGCCCAAAGGGGATACGTTTGTTCACCATTACCAGCCAGAAAAACTCTCCGATATAATTTTTATTATTAAATTTGGAGACCAAACCTTTATCAATTATATTTAAATAAAATAAGTAAACTGCATCAAAATAAAGCGTTTCCACAAAAATCACTTCTCCATCACTTAACGGTACCAAATCTCCTGCAACTGAAAACGGCAACCTTAACTGGAGGGGGGAAACAAATGGCCACAAACAATTGCTCAAAAGTACTTTGTTTGCAAAAATCATCTTTTCAGGAAGAACGGTCACCCCAGCCTCATCAAGGGTGATTCTCACAAAATGTTTGTTCTCAACATTCACATTTCGTGAGCTAAGTACTTTTGAGCAATTGTTTGTGGCCATTTGTTGCCCCCTCCAGTTAAGTTTGCCATTTTCTGTTGCAGGAGAATTGGTACTGTTAAGTGGTGGTGAAGTGATGGTATTCACTCTATTTTTTGTGGAAATGCTTTATTTTGATGCAGTTTACTTATTTTATTGAAATATAATTGATAAAGATTTGGTCTCCAAATTTAATAATAAAAATTATATTGGAGAGTTTTTCTGGCTGGTGATGTTGAACAAATGTATCCCCTTCGGGCAGCTTTCTGCCGTATAAAGAGAATATGATAGAACTACTGAGGCCTTTTATCTCTGTTTAAAAAGATTTTAAAAAATGTTGAAAAAGTTAGTCATATATTTTGGGTTAAGGTGGCTGTTCAGGCTGACCAATGAAGTTGCTTAGTGTTTAGGAGTATTAGGTTTGACCTTGATTGTTAGAGTTATAATTTATGTATATGTGATCCGGGTTTTTTTTTGGTTGGTGGGATCCCTTACATGTGCCAGGCTTAGAGAAAAAGGTACAGTCATTTTTATAGCAGTTCCCCTCCATAGCACCTTTTAGTCTAAATCACTGGGCACAAAGGAATATGGCCAACTACAAAACTGTAACTTAATATAAAGTGGCACTCTAGATGGCCAGGGCTGGACCCACCTCACCAATGTTCCCTCTAATTTTCTGTAGGCTGTGTGCACATAAAATATCAGTTGTGCAGCTTTTGAAGGAAGGTTAAATTTTTGTGCGCCACATAACGACACTTGGAGTTATATACTTTAAAATTTGACTACACTTCAGAATACAGTATGTACACCACATTGATTTTAATCAAATTAAATGAAAAAAGACGATTACTAAATGCAGCGGAAAATTTCTAGTAATTACAATCACAACTTTTAAATTTTAAGACGTCTGTGTTGTTTTCTATCAGAATCAGAACCGTAATTTTTGTGCGCTGTATTGTAAAGTATGTGCGCTTGCTCGGCGAGGTGTGTGCGCGCGCACACGCGCACAGCTTAGAGGGAACAGTGCCCCTCACCATCCAGTAAACCCTACCTACCACTTGGCCACATCACCAGCCATTAACACCATACATGGTAATCACACATAGTGCCTAACCAGATGACCTGAAGCCACGCTCAGTAACCTATGCCCCTTGTCCACCCTCTCTAAATAACTCATCACCCACTTCCCCTCCACCAACATTCACCTCCTTCCATCTGCAATTTACTGACAAAATACCAGAGCAGTGTACATGAGCAAGGCTAACATTAACTATCCACCAAACCGGGGCCTCAGTGTATATTGACAACCTGACTTCATACTCTGGGGAAAAGTCTCTGGAAATAATTCTCCTCCCCCCCCAACCCCAATTCCCATAAAGGAGGCCCACCTATGTGACTGCTTTCTGGTCTCTTCACAATCCAGCAGTGTGAGTTGATGCAATGCATTCCTCCTCTCCCAAAAAGGCAAGCCACATTCATCCAATGAACAGGCTAAAATACTTTTCAGTCACTAACCAGGCCTTCCAAAGCCAAATTTTCTTCGCCACTCCTTGAATCTCCAGATCCCTGCACACATCAAGAACCACCACATGGGAGGAGAGCCCAACCTGCTGGCCAATGACCGTTTCTAAAAATTCCATTCTCCTCATCCAGAATCAAGAAATTTGGGGACAATAGCTACACACCTTTGATACTCATAAGCATATATTGTACTGTAGCAGCAAAGCGCAGACAAACCAATGATACCAGGAGTCTGTTCAGAAGGTCCAAATCATTTATTTGTGCACAAGTCTCGAACCAGTCAATTTCAAAATGGCTGAGCAAAGTTTTCTAGCATTACAACAACTTTTATAGACTTCTGTTCCATTCTAGGTATAGGAAAACATTTCATTGGTCCCGGTACTCTCCCGTACCCCTTCCATTGGTCCCGGTACTGATAAGTTTATCCAATTATGTCCCTTCAGTGGGCATGACACCTGCATACCCCCCTTCTAGTCCCAATTACAATGGTCAGTTCATCAACTTGTTACTTTCACACTCTCAAGGCCATAGAACCAATTTGTGCATGCAGAGGAGCAGGGCTCTGCAACTCATCTGTCAGCACTCCCAATTATTTCTTTGCAGATGTACTTTTTCTTATCAGTAACTTTTAAACATGTTTTTCTGTATTTTTCCATCTTTCAGTTCTGCTTACCTAAGCTAATTCAATACTTCTACTGAGTTCTATCTTACAATAGCAGCATATTGGGGGATGTGCAATCCTATATGCCTCTCCACAGGCCTCATTTACAGGTCAAGCTAGCCATGCTGGCCTGCTTATGTCAGACACCGTGGATCACAGGCCTTCACCTGCCACATTCCCCCCTTTGATTAATCTCACCCTATTACTTAATAAGGTGTGAGAGTTAAATCACTTTTAGAAGAATCACATCATGATTGAAGGATTTCGACTAGGACTAGCTTTGTATAAAGCCATTATTTTAGTGGCGGTCTTCCGCTCTACTGTACTATCAATAGTGTTATGAATGGAACGCATACAACATGGGATTAAACATGGTAATAAAAAGATAACAGCAACAAGGATTAGTACTAAAACAATGAAAGTCTTAAATCCTCCCACCCATGAAAAGAGGTTAGCAAACCAGTTAGGAAATTTCAATGAGTGCCAAGTCTGTACTGGCACATAAGCATGTCTTTGCATATCTTTAGCAATTTCTTCAACTACTTGACCTTTATCATCTATTTTCAAACAGCAATTAGTTAGATTCAGTTTACCACATACTCCTCCTTCAGCTGCTAGCAAATAATCAAGTGCTAAGCGGTTCTGATATATAGCAGTGCGCATCTGAGTACTTTGTCTAGCTAAGAGCGTAAGAGCATGACTAGTTTCATTGGTTATTATTTCAACTACTGCTTGTAAGCGAATAATACGATTAATCATATAGACTGGGGTTCGGTAGCCCCACATACCATCATCATTCCAAGTGGCAGGCCCATAATACTCAATAATTCTTTCTGGTGGCCAATCATCACCCTGCCACTTCTCCCACTTGCCTATCTGTAAGGCTTCTCTTTTCTGTCTTAATGCTCGCTTGTGTCGGTGGGTAGTGTATACAGGGTATCCTAATTGTTCTCCATGTTCAGTGTTTAACAGAAAGAAAGAAGGTCTGATGGTTCCTAAGACACATGCTCCTCCCCAGTGTGGCGGGAGTTGTGCATATGCTCGGTTTCCACAGATCCAATATAGGCCAGGTGGGGCTTGCCAGGCTTGGACTCTGGCAAGGTTAGTCCATAAACCAGCAAGTTCAGGAAATCTAGCTAATGGGTTAGGAGGTTCAGGATGTTTGAGTCCTGACCACCATGCTATCTTTTTGGTCGTGGCATTATAGTATTTCTGGCTAAGACAGACCAGCTGTCCTACCTTCTGGGTGAACTGGGGTCCAGTTCTGGCATAGCAAAGACGTCCAACGATTGAGTGCGCTAACACCCATTCACTGGTAGTCTTGTGTAATTCAGTCTGATTGTAAACTAAAGAATAATTCAATTCTT
Organism: Ichthyophis bannanicus; assembly: GCA_033557465.1. Taxonomy (NCBI): domain Eukaryota; kingdom Metazoa; phylum Chordata; class Amphibia; order Gymnophiona; family Ichthyophiidae; genus Ichthyophis; species Ichthyophis bannanicus. The sequence continues at coordinate 847,122,740 of CM066032.1, read as the reverse complement.
GGGCTTCCCATGGCCACTGGTCGCCCATTTGGGTTCCGCCACAGAAATAGCAATCTGAGATCTTAAGACTAGATACTACTGCTCCGGCTAATTCTAAAAATAAATTCTGTGAGGGATGAGGGATCTCAAACTTATTTACATGCATAGCTTCATAAAAGGTATTATGAATATGATATTTGGATGACTTGTGGGCTTGGGTATTCAATCTGATATACACAATGGTTCCTGGATCTATTGCCCCTCCGGCAATACGTAAACCAAACTTGTATCCTTGTTTCCATGCATGGGGATTATGTATACGTAAGTATAAGGGGTTGCAAGCATCTTTCTGACATTTATCATTTGTGGTTGGCTTGGTTAAAGTAGCCATCCGTTTATCTATTTTCTCATCAGTTATACCAGTGTTCCAGGTAGCATAAAACACACATCCCCAATACGGGCAATAGTAATCTGTTGCTGACGCAGTACTATAGCCTGATCCCGTTTTACCTGTACACTTCCACCAATTTGTGGCACCTTCTGGACACATATACTTATGGTCATTTCGATACGCTTTCTCCCATGTACCACAGGTGGAATAACTATCTCTATTAATGGCATTACATGCATCAAAATTCAAAACAGCAGGTTTAGTAATGTCCTTAAGTGGTGGCGTAGCAGCTAATATAGGTCCATCTGCATCCTTCCATCTTATTTCCAACGTGTAATAGGATGGATTCTGATGCGGATTATAGCATGCTTTGATTTTGCCATGAGTGCAAACATTTAGTTCAGTGGTGTTATAGATACACCGAGTCACTGTTCCCTTGCAAGTATAGTAAGAATGATAAAGCAAAGTCTGAGTTACTTTCAGTCCAGTTCGAGTAGAGGTAATGCAGGCGGTACATGGAGGTAGAGCATAAGTCTGTTCAAAACCTCCAAAGAAGGCAACCAAGGCAAAGCAAAAGCAAAGATACATGTTGATGTTGATTGGAGTTCTTCTGAATCCTCAGCTTGCTGATTCTTGATCACGACGTTCTCTTTTCTTCGTCCCGTTTGCTAATGAAGCAATTTAACGGGAGCTGAGTGTTGATTGAAGATCCTCAGGTTGTCCAGTACACATTAACCAACTTATTAGCAATTTCAGTTGGCTTGTGAAGTCTGGCTTAGTCAATGTAGTCTCAAAGTAGTGTGTCAAATCACACGCAAATTGGGTTCGTTGAAACAAAGCTGTTGCTGCATGGAAAACAGCAATCCTCTTCGAAAGACTTGGCTACTGCAAAGCACTTGTGATGAAGTGTCTAAGTTGCTGGTTGCCGTCTCAGAGTAACTCGCAAGGGTGCATCAAGATGCTGTTCTGCTGTCCACTGCTCTGGTTCAGGATCAGCGGCGGGCTTGACTCTGCTGTGGTGGATCCAGGCGTCGATCTCGGCTACCTTTACTGCAGTTGGGGTAGACAGGTTGACGGTGTACGGTCCCTTCCAATGGGGTTCCAACGGTGTCTTCTTCCAATCTTTGATCCACACTGAAGTACCAGGCTGATAGGGATGCAAGGGTTCCGTCAAGTTGATAGGCAACTGGTCTTGGATCCACGTATGGAGAGTCTGCAGAACAAAACTAAGAGCTAGGAGTTCTTGTCTGGTTACTTCTGAACCAATCTGGGCTAAACTTCCTTTGACTCCCTGCACTATCGGTGGGGGTTTACCATACAGAACTTCAAAAGGGGAAAATCCTGTTGACTTTACAGGAGCTGAGCGTATTCTGAGTAAAGCTATTGGGAGCACTTGGGGCCACTTCAAGTGTGTCTCCTGACAAAGCTTGGACATTTGGGCTTTTAGGGTACGATTCATTCGCTCAACTTTCCCTGAACTCTGGGGTCTGTATGCAGTGTGGAGTTTCCATTGTATCTGCAAGGCTTTTGCTAACTGCTGAGTAACTTGGGAGACAAATGAGGGTCCATTGTCTGACCCTATTACTGCTGGGATTCCGAATCTAGGAACAATTTCTCTCATTAAGACTTTGGTAACTTCTCGGGCTTTCTCAGTTCTGGTTGGGAAGGCTTCTACCCACCCAGAGAAAGTACAGACTAATACTAGTAGGTAATGGTATCCATTGGCTCTTGGCATTTCGGTAAAATCAACTTGGAGGTTGTGCATGGGGGTGACACCTCCTGACTGAACTCGGGGTGCCGTTATAAGGCCTTGCTTGGCATTATTTTTGGCACAGGTTAGACACTGACGTGCTACTGAGGCTGATATGGTTGTCATCAGCGGGATGTAGAAATGTGGTCTGAGTGCTTTTTCCATAGCACTTTTTCCATAGTGGGTGGCTTCGTGGAAAGCTTTGACAAAGGATGGTCCTAACAGTTCAGGAATTACTATTCGTCCAGGGGGTTGACTGCCCTCTTCTGGTGGCAGCTCAATCCATCCATCTTTCAGTATTCCATCTTCTCTGTTACAGTAGTAATCCAATTCTTTGGTAGTATATCGTGGTGTCCATAGATTCAAAGGTACTGGAAACAATGCTGCTTGCATTGGCATAGCTTGTGGGGCAATTTGTCCTGTCATAGCTGCTTGTCGTGCTGAGGCATCTGCAAATCTATTTCCTCGGGCAACTTCTCCTTTTCCAGCTTGATGTCCTCTGCAATGCATGACAGCTACACGTGTTGGGGCCCAAACTGCATCAAGTAACATCAATATCTCGGGACCATATTTGACTGATTTTCCTCCAGATGTGATGAGTCCTCTTTCTTTATAGAGAGCTCCATGGGCATGCAAGGTAGTGAAGGCATATTTGGAATCTGTATATACATTTAGCACAAGTTTTTCTCCTAACAACAATGCTCTGGTGAGTGCTATCAATTCGGCTTTCTGGGCTGATGTGCCTGAGGCTAGAGCTGATGATTCAACTACTTCGTGTTGAGTGACTACTGCATATCCGGCACAGCGTCGTCCATCAAGGATGAGACTGCTCCCATCAACATAATAGATTTGGTCAGGATTGTCTATGGGCACATCTGTCAAGTCAGGTCGACTGGAGAACACAGTTTCCATGACTTCGATACAGTCATGTTCTGGGAGTTCTTCACTGATGGGTATCAAGGTAGCTGGATTCAAGGCATGGCTCACTTCGAGTTGTATCTGTGGGTTTTCACATAACATGCTTTGGTACTTCAACATTCGGGAATTGGTGAGCCAATAATTTGCTTTTTGTTCCATAAGGGTAAGGACTGCATGTGGCACAGTGACTCGTATTTTCTGTCCTAGTGTGAGCTTGTCTGCTTCGCTCACTAGTAGCGCTGTAGCTGCAACTGCTCTCAAGCAAGGTGGCCATCCTTTGGCCACAGGGTCCAATTGTTTCGATAGGTATGCTACAGGTCGCTCCCAATTTCCCAATTTCTGAGTCAACATGCCTAAGGCATTTCCCTGTGCTTCATGTACAAACAAGTGGAAAGGTTTGTGGACATCTGGTAGTCCAAGTGCTGGTGATGACATCAATTCTTCCTTTAACGTCTTGAAGGCTGTATCCTGCTCAAGTCCCCACTCCAGTGGTGACTTCTCTTCTCCTTTTGTGGCTTCATACAGTGGTTTGGCAATTTGGGCAAAGTTGGGTATCCAGATTCGGCAATATCCTGCCGCTCCCAGAAAGGCTCTGACCTGCTTCCTGGTTGTTGGAGTTGGAATTCTGCATACTGCTTCTTTTCTTTCTCTGCCTAATCTTCGGCTTCCTTGGGTTATACGAAAACCCAAGTATTTCACTTCTTTTTGGCATAGCTGTGCTTTGGCTCTGGAAACTTTGTATCCAGCTTCATCTAGTAACTGCAAGAGGTCTTTGGTGGCTAGTATACATTCACTTTCTGATATGGCAGCTATCAGCAGATCATCCACGTATTGGAGAAGCACTCTCTTCCCCGGGGCTACTGGATAGCTTGAAAGGTCTTGATTCAGTGCAGCACTAAAGATGGTAGGCGAATTCTTGAATCCTTGGGGTAATCTTGTCCAGGTGAGTTGGCCCCCTCTTCCAGAGACGGGGTCCTGCCATTCAAATGCAAACAATATTTGGCTTACTGGGGCTAATCTTATGCAAAAGAATGCATCTTTCAAATCCAGTACAGTGAAATGGGTAGCTTCAGCAGGTATCAGTCCTAGAAGAGTGTAAGGATTGGGTACAACTGGATGTATAGTTTCAACTGCATCATTTACTCTTCTTAAGTCTTGCACTGGGCGGTAATCCTCCGTCCCAGGTTTCTTTACTGGCAAAAGTGGAGTGTTCCATGGGGATTGACATACTTTTAGTAGGCCATACTCGAGCAATCTTTGTAGGTGGCAATGAATGCCTTCAATTGCGGCTCTTGGGAGAGGGTACTGTTTGACGTGCACTGGTGTAGCACTAGGCTTGAGGGTTACAATCACTGGAGCTATATGCTTGGCTAGGCCTGGGGGACTGCCTTCTGCCCATACTCCAGGTGGTGCATCAATACTTTTCAAAGTTTGTTCAAAATAGGTGTCTTGGACAGAATCATCAATGTAGTATCTCCATTCTTCTTCTCGGGGAACTGTCAGCAGCATTATTCCTGCTGGTTTGGCTTGGGGATTTACTGTCATTTGCATTTCTCCTTGTTCAGAAAAGGATATTTGTGCTTGAAGCTTGGCTAACATATCTCGTCCCAGTAGTGGCACTGGACATTCGGGCATGTAAAGGAATTGATGAGTTATTTGCTGTCCTCCTAGACTGCATATTCGATTTTGAAGAAAAGATTTTGTGGCTTTGGCACCAGTTGCTCCTATAATGGTGACTGCTTTTGTAGAGAATGGGGCTATCTTTTTGTCTACTACTGAATGTTGTGCTCCAGTATCAACCATAAAGTCCATAATTTGGTCTCCTATTTGTATTCCGACCATAGGCTCCTGGAGACCTAAAGCAAACTGGGAGCCCGGTCTGTCCTAATCCACGTCATTTTCATCATGGGTCGTTGTGGCCAATGCTTGAATGGCTCCTCCTCCTCTTTCTCGCTGGAATTGTTCTCGATTGGCTCCTCCTCGATTTCGGGGATAGCCTCGTTTTTCTTCTCGCCACTGATGACTGCTGTCGTCATCTTGCTGGGCGTCTTCGAGTTGCGGGCACGTATCTCTCCAATGTCCTTCCTCTCTGCAGTAGGCGCATTGGTTCACGCCTAGCCTCTGGGTCCAGCCTCCGCCTTGACCCCGCCCTCTTCCTCTGCTCCTTCGACTAGGGACACCTCCCCTTTTCTGTTCAACTATGGCCGCAGCCAAAAAATCAGCTTTCTTCTTCATCTTTCTATCACATTCTCTCTGTCTTTCATTATCACGATTCACATACACTTTATGAGCGACTTCCAATAACTGTGTTGCATTCATGCCCGCAAACCCTTCTAATTTCTGTAATTTGCGTCTAATGTCTGGTTGAGACTGGTTTACAAAAGCAGAATTCACCATACATAAACTTCCTGGTGCCTCGGGATCATAGGGAGTATACATCCTGTATGCTTCAGTTAGTCTTTCATAAAAATCTGCTGGGCTCTCATCTATACCCTGGATAACTCCTGCAACTTTGGAAAGGTTCATAGCTTTTTGGCCCCCCCTTTTCAGGCCTTGTAAAAAGCCTTGGCGAAAACGGGCTAGGGCTGTGGATCCTTCATCTGTATTTGGATCCCATTGGGGGTCTTCATTCGGGAATTCTCTCTGAGCTGCTTCCCGACGGTCTATTATATTCTGCCCCTGTCTCGGAGCTACAGGGTTATCTGCCATCCACTCAATAGCTGCTTTTCTAATTCTTGCTCGTTCTTCTGTCGTGAATAGGGTGGTCAGGAGCTGGCGGCAATCTGGCCAAGTGGGTTGGTGAGTTTCCATAATAGTAGTTACTAATTCTGTCAGCTCCTGGGGCTTACTAGTATAGGAGGCATAATGCGACCTCCAATTTAACAAATCAGTTGTAGAGAAAGGGATATACACATAAGTTAGGGGTCCCGCTACCACTTCATCATTATCATTCTTTACGGGCACTCCCGGGACTTGCCGTAAGAGAAACATTTTGGCCGCTGTAGGTGTCTTTTGGGATCTAAGGGTTATTGTTGTAATTGTCTTTGAAGGGGTCACTTTCTTTTTCCCAACAGGTTTCGCTTTGGGTATATCTTTTACTGGCGTGCTAGTGCTAGCAATTGCTTGTACACTGTCCTCCTCGTCTGGGGCATTCTCTTTTTCTCCTTCTTCTACCTCCGCTTCTGGCTCACTTTTTATGTCCTCCTCTTCTCTTTCAGCTAATTCTTCCTCTTCCTCCCCTCCGGGAGGTGGATCAGGGGTTGGGTCCCGCTCCGGCCGTCGCTGGGGTTCTGGGGCAGGACGCCGGGCTACTCTTATTGGACCTGGGGTTCGGGGCTGCCTGAGAATTATTTCTGGGGAATCAGGATCTACCAGGATGGGCTTCTTTCTGGCTTTCTTATCCTGCTCTCTCATTTTGGGTTGTTCCGTTTTCTGTCTAGAATCTGTTTTCGCTAACATTATTCTGCACTGTTCCTCATAACAGCGCTGCGCCCAGGGGGGCGGATCTTCACAAATACTTAACCAGGAATCTATATAGGGGTACTGATCGGGGTGCGCTATCCGCACTCTACGGTGTATTGACTGAATAATCTCTACATTGAACGTTCCCTCTCGGGGCCAGATGGGGTCTAGATCGGGCCACTCCCTAGTACACAAAATCTGCAAACGGGCTGCTGTCATTTTAATACCATAATCTCCTGAATATCCCTCTTTAAAATGTGCGATCATACATTCTAATGGAGTGTTTCTAGTAGACCCCGCCCCTCCCATTTCGATGTGTGCGCGCAACAACAGACAGAAGGGAAAAGGAGGGCGGACCGTGGGTAAGGGGTCCTCACGGTCCTGGAAACGTATAGGGAATACAAATAACAAGACAAGACGACAATCGCTTCCCCCTTTTTCGCGACCTGAACGCGGTCGCCCGTCAGGAAATGCGCTACTCAGGGGTCCGCCTTCACTTGGTCCGTGCTGCCAGACCTCTCATTCACACTTCGTTCACACAATCATGCTAGCAACGTATCCCAGAATGCATTCGTTTCTATCTATTCTGACTAGTCTTTTTCCCAATTACAAAAAGGATGGGGGTTTCACCCGGCGAATTCCCATGCGGGGTTACTCGGCCCTTCCTTGAGAGGTGATCAAGCTCTCTTACCAATTCCCAATATCTCGAGATTACAAATTCCAAATTCCAATGGCAGTACTGCTCTTTCTATTTCTGTCTAGACCCCAAATCAAAACTATACTCACCGGATCCGGTCCTCAAACTTCCCAAGCAGGCGCGTGAGTTGGACCTCGGACTCCCCTCACTCGGGTTCGAGGCGTTGGCTCCAACCGGGCCCGGCACCCGCCTAGGTCCGACCAGCTCCCTCCGATACAAGGGACCGGTGGCGCCAGGGAGCAGCCCTCGTCGGAAGGGCGCGATCCCGGCAGGACCAAGCCTATAGAGGCGGAAAGTCGTGGTATATTGCCCTATATACACTTTGATTCCACAACTTCCCGGCCAACGCACCAAGAATATGTAGCAGCAAAGCGCAGACAAACCAATGATACCAGGAGTCTGTTCAGAAGGTCCAAATCATTTATTTGTGCACAAGTCTCGAACCAGTCAATTTCAAAATGGCTGAGCAAAGTTTTCTAGCATTACAACAACTTTTATAGACTTCTGTTCCATTCTAGGTATAGGAAAACATTTCATTGGTCCCGGTACTCTCCCGTACCTCCCGTACCCCTTCCATTGGTCCCGGTACTGATAAGTTTATCCAATTATGTCCCTTCAGTGGGCATGACACCTGCATACCCCCCTTCTAGTCCCAATTACAATGGTCAGTTCATCAACTTGTTACTTTCACACTCTCAAGGCCATAGAACCAATTTGTGCATGCAGAGGAGCAGGGCTCTGCAACTCATCTGTCAGCACTCCCAATTATTTCTTTGCAGATGTACTTTTTCTTATCAGTAACTTTTAAACATGTTTTTCTGTATTTTTCCATCTTTCAGTTCTGCTTACCTAAGCTAATTCAATACTTCTACTGAGTTCTATCTTACAATAGCAGCATATTGGGGGATGTGCAATCCTATATGCCTCTCCACAGGCCTCATTTACAGGTCAAGCTAGCCATGCTGGCCTGCTTATGTCAGACACCGTGGATCACAGGCCTTCACCTGCCACAGTACTACCTGTATATATCTGTATATAGTTACCCTGTCCTGTTCTAACTGTACCTAGTTACACTGCTTAACTACATTTAAGTTACATTGTTATAGCTGTACTTTTGATAACTGTTATATTGTAAGTCCAGTACAGATATTCTGCACTGAACAGTTTTGTTCGATGTAAACCGCACTGATACTGAAGAGCGCGGTATATAAGAAATTAAATAAATACATAAATTAAATAAATAAAACATGTAGTCTAGTGTAGCCCTACTCGCTCCACACTTGACAGAATTTGAAGAGGCACACAACCTGCCCAAATGCCATGCCTGAAGCAAAGAAAGCCCTCCGAACTAATTTATATTGAAACTCGCGCATTTCCACATTGGTCATCAGCTGGAGTATCATTTTAAGAGCCATGAGCAAATCTTTCTCCAGTAACCACGGAGTTCAGTTTGACATTCCATGTGTCTGCCAGCTTTTCACAATCAGTGACATCCGGTAAAACCAGTTATGGCTTATGGCTTATTTATTTCTTGATATCCCGCTTTTCTGTTGGCTGTCAAAGCGGTTTGCAATATTAAAATAACAGAAATCAGAAAGGAACATCACTGCTCTTAAGATAAAATAGAGAAGGAAGGCAGTAAGGCTAGATAGGTATCAGGAGGGATGAAAGATGGTTTCAATATGATGATAGTAGTAATCAGAAGGAGCACCATTGCTCATAATTAGAAAAGAGAAGGAAGATAATGAGAATAATTGGAAAAAAAAAATCACTCAATGCGTAATCAAATGCTGGAATTCATTGCTGGAGGATACAGTAAAACAGTTAGTGCAGCTGGGTTTATAAAAGGTTTGAAAGTGGACTGGGGAAATCCACTGTTTACCCCTGAGATAAGCAGCATGGAATTTGTCCACCTTTTGGGAACCTGACAGGTACTTTTGACCTGGATTAGCCACTGTTGGAAACAGGCTATGGGACTTGATGGACTTTTGGCCTGACCCAATATGGCATATCTTATGTTCTTATGAGAATAGAAGGGTGTTGCAGGGGGTCAGAGGGTTTGAGAGAGCAGCTGATCAACCCTCCAAATGCCATCACAGAGGGCCGAAGGCCTCATCAAATAAATATGCTTTGAGTGAGTCCCTAAACCAGCGATAGGATTGTTCCATACACAGATACGATGGCAAACTGTTTCATAGTAGCAAGGCTTTAATAAAGAAGGCAGATTGCTTGGTTGATTCATATTTAGCACATGAGGGTGGACGTATGTAGAGGCAATTACCATGGACTGAATGAAGGTAGGGTGACGGGATGATAAATATTCACAGATGTCACTGTGCAGAGCCTTGCATGCTAACGTCAGTATTTTAAAAGGGATCCTTGAAGAGGCAGGAAATCAATGGTTTTGAATAAAGAGCAGAGTAACATGTTCAAATTTTTGAGCAGGTGACAGAATTCTGGTAGCAGTATTTTGGATAGTTTGTAGATGCTTAATTTCATATGCTGGTAGACCAGAGTAGATGGAATTGCAGTAGTCAAGACATTTAATAAAGAGACTTAGGATAATGAGTGGTTAAAATGTTCATACGGAAGAAAGGCCTGGTTATTGCGGATACAATGGAGGGTGTTGAATGATGCTCTGGCAACTGTACCTATTTGATGAGCTAAGGTAAGTTCGGAATCTAAGTGTACCCTTAGGTACTTGAATGACACACTTCTGACATGCACCTGATATCTCCAATTAACTTAAGATCCTCCAATTCAGAACTGAAATCGCTCAAGAGATCCTCTGGCAACAATCCCTGAATGTAATTACTGTATGCACCTACAAATAAGCCAATATAGTTGTGGTCAACATTATTGGCACCCTTGCATTTTAGGTATGTTGTGTACAATATCTTGAGAAATAATTGGAAATATTCCAACTGTATGTCATCATAATAATTTTAATAGTATGCTCAAAGGTATACAACAACAAAAAATATGTCTGTGCAACTTAGACATAGTAATTTCTGAGGGAAAAAAAACAAAATGTGACCTGGACAAGAATAATGGCCCCTCACTATTATTTGGTTGCACAACCATTGGCAGTGATAACAGCCTCCAGACGTTTCTTGCAGCCATCTATAAATTTCATAATCTGTCTGCTGGTAGTTTCTCCCACTCTTCAATTGCAATTTTTTTCCATATCATGAAGCAGACAGGAGAAAGAGAGAAAAAAGATGAAAGAGAAAGATCACTGTCATACATTGATGTAGAAGAGAAAGAGAAGAAGACAAGAAGAGAGAGAACAGATTTCAGCTCTTTCCAAAAGTTCTCAGTTGGACTAAGATCAGGACTCATTGTTGGCCAGTTTAAAACAGTCCACTTTTTCCTTGTTAACCATTCTTTTGTACTTTTGAATGTATGTTTTGGGTCATTGTCTTGCTGGGGGACCCAAGATCTTTGACATAGACCTAGCTTTCTAACACTAGGTAGCACATTTCATACCAAAATACCTTGGTAGTCTTCTGACTTCATGATTCATTGAATACATTCCAGGTCTCCAGTTCCTGAGGCAGCAAAACAACCCTATAATATTATAGCACCTCCACCATTTTTAACTGTAGGAAGGGTGCTTTTCTTCCTTATAAGCTTCATTTCTTTGCCAGTAAATGTATCGCTGGTCTGCATTAGTTTGGTTTCATCTGTCCACAGAACATTTTCCCAGAAGGACTGTTGTTTCTTAAGGTGGGTTTGGGCAAAGATCAGGCGTGCCTTTTTATGTCTGTATTAGAGCAGTGAGGTCCTCCTTGGTCTTTGCCCATACATTCCTTCTTTGTTTAGTGCACGGTGTAGGCTGTGGGTTGAAATCACCACTCCAAATTGCTCCAAGACAGCTTTAAGCTCTTTAGATGTTGTATGTGGTGTTTTTCCAATACTTCGCACTAACCTTCAAAGACTTCTTGGATTAATTTTCCTCTTGCCACCATGTTCTGGGAGGTTCTTACAGTTCCTTGAGCAAAAAACATTTTTAATAACATTGTGAACTATAGACACAAGAATCCCAAGGTCTTTGGAGATGGCTTTGTACCCCTTTGAAATTTGATATTTGGTGATAATGGCTTTTCTGATGGTCTCAGGCAGTTCTCTTGTCTTCACTCATTGTGAAAATAGAGTGAATGTGGCCATTTTAAACATTAGAGCCATCATTCATTGGTTGATTCAAGTCATGTGAGTACTGACAATTGATCACAGGTGCATCTAATTTTACTGCAATGGGAATGTGGTTCTTCTGCTAAAACTGATTTGAATTGTTTATAAGGATGCCAATAATTATGTTCTAAAAAATAAGGTGAACATGCAAAATAATATCCTACCCTTTATACCTATCTATCAAATTTGATGTTATACTTTTTGTCGGATCACCCACCATCTGAATCGTTTCAGCTAAGAAGAAATTTTGAGATGGTTTTCATTTAGAGCTGACAGTTGTGATTTGTGGCAGTGCTTGGTAAGCATTTTGAGGTGGACTCTGGTGGGTGCTTATCTCATGTTATTTCAAGCTGTTTTTTCAGATGTTTTAAATTATATTTGATTAAAAAGGAGGACCTATTTCAGGAGGGAGATTCTCTCTCATGGTGGATGATCCAACAAAAAATATAACATCAAATTTGATAGATAGGTACAAAGGGTAGGATAATATTTTGCATGTTCACCTTATTTTTTGGAATATTAGTAGTGTTGACATATTTGGGGCTTTTTAGTTACTTGAATAATTATGTGCTGGCAATGTCCAAATTCTTATACTATTTCCTACTATTTATTTTGTTAATTGGTCTTGTTTTATTTGATTCTTTTATATATCAAATATGTGTACATATCTAGTCCAAAACCATTTCACTGGCCACTCTTTTTTTTTAGGAGATATTGGACATTAAGGGGTTGAACTGCAAGGGTGTCAATATTGACCACAACTGTATATCTGCACCAATAGGAGGGGAGGGGTATTGGGTGCTATCCTAGTCTCAGTACAAACAAGAAGACAAGAGGAGAGCTTTGGAGTAACCAATTTATCCCTAAAGTACCAAGGAGGGGACAGCTAGTGAACAAGGTGTTGTCCTGGGTTGGAACAGATTGTGGTTGAATGAGAAAGTCAAGAGCCCTGCATGTGCAACACAGCTGGGAACCCTAAGGAGAATCCAGAGAGGAGAGAGTGAACTTACTGAACGTAAGTAGTTCATGAGTATACAGGCATCCTCAGAGCATAGAAGTATAGGTGGAGATGTAAGGAGCTGGGCTAATGTTAAGGCATTAGTGCACAGTTTGCCTTCTAAATTATTTCCCAGGGTCTCTTTTACCATCTTCTGTTCTCTTTCTTCTTGTCTTCTTCTCTTTCTCTTCTACATCAATGTATGACAATGATCTTTCCATTTCATCTTTTTTTCTCTTTCTCCTGTCTGCTTCCATACATGTATAGATTTTATTCCTCTTTCTCTCCTTTTTTTACCCACTTTTCCTCTCTTCACTTTTCATCTATCCACTTTCCATTTCCACTCTGTTATCTCCCCAGTCCAACCATGCCGTCTGCTGTCTTTCACCTTTCTCAGTGTCTTATTTCCCTCTACCCACTTTCGACCACTTTCTAGTACCTCATTTTCACCCTCCATATGCACCTCCCTCTTCCTCTGCCTCTTATCCTCATTTCAGCTCATTCCAGTTTTGGCTCCTGCCCAACTGCAAGGTCTTTTTTTTCTCTCTTACCCCACCCCCCTCCCCTCAATGCCCATAATCTATTTCTACACTTCCTTAACCCTTCAAAGACCTGCCCCCTTCCTCTCTCTTATTCCCTCCACAGCCTTCTTTTTCCTTTATCTCCTATCCATGCTTTTACCCTCCACATCCAATCATCTATTCCCCATTATCCTCCTAATTCCCAAGTCCATGCCCTCTGTGTTACTCTTCCCTCCACTCAAACTCTGTGTCCATACTCTCCGAACCAATCCGGAAATCCCCACTTAACCCTGTCTCCCAGCATCTACTCTCCTCTCACCATAATCTCCTCTTCCCAGTATCTGCTGCTGTCTCTCCTCCTCCCTCTCCTAACATCTGTCTCTCTGCTTACTTCTCCAGCATCTACCCACTCTCTCTCCCTTTCCACCTTTCCATTAGTTGCCCCCTCCCATCTGTTTGTTGAGTCAAGTTGAGTAAGTAGCATGGGCCTGTCTCACTTTTCTCCCTTCCATTTGCACTGAAAACTCAGAGGCTACATGTCCCATTGACAATACTGGGAGATCATCAGCGGGAAAGGCAACCCACATGGTTTCAATGCACTCATAGTGCCAGCCCTTTAGCAGGGAAGGGAGGGTTTACGATGCTTAAGGTGGTGGGGATTGCCACTAACTATAATACTTCTGGAGAGACCAGAGCCAGAAATGGAGGGGTTTGTGTCCATCCAGATCCACTCTTGCTACATCCCTGCTTGTGCATACTTGTGACTCATGGGTCATTTTTTATACATTGATCCCATCATTGCAGATGAGCTGTCACATCACTTTGTGATCTCATTCTCTGGGAATCCTCCCTTTTACCAGAAAGTTCCCTTGTTTAACATAGGCACACATATCCCTCAAAAGCCTTAACTATGTCCGTGTTCCATAGCAAACTTATGTGTTGTGCATGCACTTCGATGTATGGTAAATACTGTGCACCCTGGTGTAAACTTATAGATGTGTCTTGAAAGAGGCTGCTAGTTCTGGGAGGAAGGCTGACCATCTTGTTTCCTTTCAGATTCTGAAGGAGATGAGCACCCTTTTCCCTTTCTTCAAAGGAGATTACCAGGGTTGGAAAGACTCCATCCGTCACAACCTTTCCTCCAATGACTGTTTCCAAAAGGTAAGGGGTGGGTGGGGGATGAGTGGGGGCCTACAGCAAACCAGACAAAAGCAAAGGCAGCACTTAGTGCATGGGGAAGAGGGAATAGGGCTGAGTCTAGGGCGCCGTGCTGCGTTAACAAGGCCATGGACTGTGATCTTGGGAAAAGGAGTTGAAGGGTTTCAGTTTCGTACCATGTGGACATTTCTTCATCTCAGTGATCCCCCCACCCCCACTACTAATTTTGGTACGATTACCAGTTTTAGCTTGAGTGCACCAGAATGAGTGAGGTGCATTGGAAGAGTTGGGTGTGTGTTTTGAGAGACTGAGGATGGGTGTCTTAGTGTTGGAACTGCAGAAGTTGCTGCAGGGCAGCGGTGAGGTGCATTGGTCCCAAAGAAATGAAAGCCATTTTCTTTCTCCTGTAATCCCCCCCCTCTCGACGGGCTCCGTGCAACATTGTCCCACCTCCAAAGGAAGTTGTTTACCACTTCCTTTGGAGGCGGAACAATGCTGCACGAAGCCCGTCGAGAGACATAAAGGCTCTGCAACGACTTCACAGGCACAGCAGAGGTTCCCTAAAAGACGGAGCTGCGGCTGCAGAAGAACAGGGCAGTAGCAGGCAGACATAAGGAGAGGGGAGGAGGGGGCAGGGAACCTGCAACAGGGCTGACATGGGGGGAGGGAGGGAGTGGGCTGACATGGATGGATGGATGGATGGAGGGAGGGGGGCTGACATGGACAAAGGGGAGAGACAGAGGGACATATTGGACAGACAGGATAAATGCTGGACAGAGGGGAGAGACAGTGTGGGTTAGGTTATAATGGGCTGATGGGGGGCTAGCACTGGTAATGGGCAGATCGGGGGGGCTAGGACTGGTAATGGGTTGATTAGGTAAGGCTAGGACTGGGAATGGACTGATAAAGGGGGGGGGGGTTGAGACTGGTAACGGGCTGATAGGGGGGGGGGGGTAGGACCGGTAATGGACTTATGTGGGGCTGGCATTGGAAATGAGCAGATCGGGGAGGTTAGGACTGGAAATGGGCTGATGGGGGGCTAGGACTGGTAATGGGCTGATTAGGGGAGCCTAGCACTGGTAATGGGGTTGAAGGGGGACTAGCACTGTAAATGGGCTGATTAGAGGAGTCTAGGACTGGTAATGGGCTGATGGGGTGGGGTAGGACTGGTAATGGACTGATGGGAGGCTAGCATTGGAAATGAGCTGATCGGGGGGGGGGGCTATGACTGGAAATGGGCTGATTAGCGGAGGCTAGGACTGGTAATGAGCTGATGGGGGGTAGGACTGGTATTGGGCCGATTAGGGGAGGCTAGCACTGATAATGGGGTTGAGGGGGGACTAGCACTGGAAGTGAGCTGATTGGGGGGCTTCGACTGGGAATGGGCTGATGGTGGGGAGGGAAGGATAGAGCTGCTGGCCCTGGAAGAAAACTGGGGGCTAAGGCTACAAATGGGCTGATGTGAGGGGATGGGAGAATGGAACTGGAAGGGAGTGGATCTGAGAGGGGCTGCCATGGTATTTGTACTAGAAGGGACTGGTCAGTGGGGAAGGAGGGGGACTGGAAGGGAATGGACACCAGTGGCAGTCATGGGAATGCAAGTTGACATTGGAAAGTACTGGGAGTGAGGACTGGAAAGGGGCTGATACTGGAGAGGGTTACTGGGACTGGAAATAGGCTGATGGAAAGAAGTGAAGAAAACAAAAGAAGAGATAAGAAATGGCAGATAGACCATAGACCACAGAAAGAGAGCTAAGAGAAGACAGGAAAGCAGAAGCCTCAGATCGGGATCAACATGATCAGAGAATAAATTGGTCAGACAACAAAGGTAGAAAAAATAATTTTATTTCATATTAGTGATTTGACTACAAATTCATAATAATTTTGAAAAATATTGTTACGTGTTATTGTGATTAATTATTGTGGTTTAAATAAGTAAATGTTATAAATAAAACATATTGCAAAGGCCTATACTATATTAATAATTCAACAAATGATTACAGCAACAATGCGTTAACAGTAAAGGAAGAGAGACGCATTTGATTTTATCATTGGGGGTCACCACAAGTTGACCAATGGTAAAAGGGGTCACGGTACAAAAAAGGTTGAGAACCACTGATCTAGAAACTTTATTTCCCTAGCATGTCCTGCCGTGACACTGACCCAGTCAATACCGGGGTAATTGAAATCACCCATTATTATTACTGTGTTGTAACTTTTGTTAGTTTCCCTGATTTTCTTGTTCATTCTGGCCAGGCGCTCGATAGTACACCCCCCCATTGCCATTGCCTTCCCCTTCCTCTTTTTACATGGAATTTCAGTCCATAGAGATTCTACAGTGAATTTTGTTTCCTGCAAAACTTTAATCCTCAATGCCCTCTCTAACATAGAGCGCAACCTCTCTACAATTTGATCTTCTCTATGATTATGGTATAGTTTGTACCCAAGTATCACAATCTCCAACTGGTTTATTGTTTATTTCACATTTAATATACCGCCTCCCACAACATCGAGGCGGTTTACAATATAAAATCAATAGTGAGAAAGATAAAAGTTACAATATATGATAGAAGGAGAGAGAAAGAGGAGCAGAATAGATATCCAGATTGCAGCCAAAAAAGACAGAGGAAAGGAGAGTTAGAAGGGAAAAGCTAGAGAGAAGAAGTGAGTTTTGAGAAGGGAGCGGAATTTGGGATAGGATTCTTCTGTACGGAGGTTGGTGGGGAGAGAGTTCCAGAGAGAGGGTGCTAAATAATAAAAGGCCGATTTCCTGGTGGATTGCAGATGAGCTTTGGAGGGTGCTGGAAGATGAAGACGGTTGATGTGTATGGATCGAAGACTGCGTGAAGGGGTATGATAAGTCAGTAGATCCGAAAGATAAGCAGGTGTTGAATGATAGATGGCTTTGTGAGTTAGGGTGAGAACTTTGAAAGATATCCTGTAATCAAGTGGTAACCAATGAAGGTGATATAGCAGAGGGGTGACATGGTCGCGGGGGGAGGCGTGGAGGATCATGCGAGCAGCTGTGTTTTGTATCAATTGAAGACGATGTTTTTGATTTTGGGGGAGACCGGCGAAGATAGTGTTGCAGAAATCTAATCTGGTAATAACTAAAGAGAGAAGAAGAGTGGTAAGGGCTTGAGTGGACAGAAAGGGGCGAACAGCACGGATTTTTCGGAGACATAAAAACGAACACCGAGAAATGTGGGAGATATGATCATGAAAACTGAGAGCACTGTCAAGGAAGACTCCAAGGTAGCGAAGCTTGGGAACTACAGTTATGGTAGAGCCTGCAAGTGATGGAGCAAGTGAGGGTGTAGGAGAAGTGTGGGGGAACCAGATTGCAGCAGTCTTATTTACATTAAGGATTAAACAGTTAGAAGAAAGCCACGAAGAAACAGAGGACAAACAATTTTCTAAAGGAGATATATCAGGACAGGATGAGGAGGTGTGATGCAACAGGAAGATATCGTCAGCATAGAAGTAACTCGAAATCCCAGATTGTTGAATGATCAGTGCCAGGGGTGCAAGAAAAACATTAAACAGTAGTGGCGCCAAGATAGAGCCCTGAGGGACACCACAAGGGAGTGAAAAATGATTAGAGCGAGAATTGGAGGAGGAAACCGCAAAGGACCGATGACAGAGAAAGGAGTGAAACCAATGATAAACTGAACCGCAAATACCCGCATCCCGAAGACGAGAGAGAAGAAGGGTGTGATCGACCATGTCCACCATGTCTCTGAGATACCAATCATATCTAACCTCTCATTTAGTGCTATATATTCTAACTCTCCCATCTTATTTTTTTTTACTTCTAGCATTTGCATACAAGCATTTTGGAGGCTGTATTTTATTCATATTAATCTGGTTATCGGTAGGCAGGGACAATTTGGAATCTTTAAGCTCTTTCTGCTCTGTACTAAAGGGCATTTGGGCTACTTTTGTCTTTATTGGAATCTCTCTGCTGATATGCCCTAACTTCAATCTTTTGGTAGTATCCTTCAAGGATACATTGTTTCGAACCATGTGCTCTTGGGCGACTGTCAGCTTTCCCCTATTATCTAGTTTAAAAGCTGCTCTATCTCCTTTTTAAAGGTTAATGCCAGCAGCCCGGTTCCTTCCCGGTTAAGGTGGAGCCCATCCCTTCGGAAGAGCCCCTTCTTTCCCCAGAATGTTCCCCACTTCCTAACAAATCCAAAACCCTCATCCTTGCACCATTGTCTCATACATGCATTGAGACTTCGGAGCTCTGCCTGCCTTTTGGGTCCTGCGCGTGGAATGGGAAGCATTTCAGAGAATGCTACCCTGGAAGTTCTGGATTTCAACTTCCTACCTAAAAGCCTAGATTTAGCCTCTAGAACCTCCCTACTACTCCTTTCTTATGTCATTGGTATCGACATGTACAAAGACAGCAGACTCCTCCCTAGCACTATCTAAGACCTTGTCTAGGTGGCATGTGAGGTCCGCAACCTTCGCACCAGGCAGGCATGTTACCAGGCGATTCTCAGGTTCACCAGCCACCCAGCTATCTACATGCCTAATGATTGAATCATCAACTATAACGGCTGTCCTAACCCTTCCCTTGGGGGCACATGGCCCTGGAGAAACTTCCTCGGTGTGAGAGGGTTTTACATTACCTGCAGGACAGGTCCTAGCTCCAGGATCACTTCCTGCCACACCAGGGTGATGCTCCCCTGTCACGTGACCTCTCTCCTCCATGGCAACAAAGATGCTGACAGACTGGAGGTTGGATTTCAGTGCTATATCCCTGTAGGTCTCATCTCTGTCTTTCTTATGTCCTCCAAGTCTGCTACTCTAGCCTCCAGAGATCAGACTCGTTCCCTGAGAGCAAAGAGCTCCTTGCACCTAGTGCACATGTAAGAACTCTCACCAACTGGGAGAAAATCATACATGTGACACTCGATGCAAAAGACTGGAAAACCCCCATCTTGCTGCTAGACTGCTGTCTGCATCTTAGTTTTAAGGTTGTGTTTAGGTATTTAAGTTATTTATTTTTTACATTCTCTTATATACCGTGCTATTCTGCATCAGTGCGGTTTACATTGAACAAACTGAAATTACATTGAACAGGGCATTATAACTTGGAGATAACTATTTTACAGGGAACATGGGCTATGGAGGGTTAAGTGGCTTGCCCAAGACCGCAAGGAGCACCTGTGGGACTAGAAACCCCAGTCCTTCCAGCCCAAGGTTGCTGTCCTCTAGTGGGATTTGAACCCCTGACCTGAAGTACCTTGCCCCCAACCACTAGGCCACTCCTCCATTCCACTTGAAATGAAAGCAGTGACGGTCAGTTACTTTAAGCATGCTGGCGGCCACCACTGAATATGGCCCCCTATGGGTGTCATTCTGACCCACATTTAGTGGGACTGGACGTCTGATCCAGATGTCCAGACCCGGTAAATACCTGGATCGAGCTGGCAGGAACAGAGCTCCCTGCATGTAGATGCGAGTTGTGTGGGATGCTCTGTTTGAGGGTAGGAGGGGGCGGGACGAGGGAGGAGTGAGGGCAGGCAGTGGGTGGCATCATGACTCTGGACACACAGGACCGATTTCTGTACGTCTGGGGTCAGCCATGTAAACGGGGGATGCCAGAACTAGGGCACCGAAGGTCCCTGTGACCCAAACCTGGCCATGGAAAGTCCATTTGGGGGTTGGGCTTCAGAGAAAAGAGATTTTGGGGTTTAGCCAGCAATCGTGGCTCCTACATGGAGCCGCGGTGGCATGGCAACAGGACGCCATGCCACCGTCACTCCATGCAGGAGCCTGGCCTGGGCTGGGCTAGTCGGGTAAGTGCCGGGACATCCAGGGTTCCTGAATCGAGGCACGTCCTGGACGTCCCGGCCTTATGCCACGATTCTGCTCTCACGGGGACATCTAGCTCACACAGGAGCAGTATCGGGTGCATCCCCAGGCCATGCGGATGTCAGGACGTCCGGATGGCCCGTGGACACACATCTCGGAATTGGCCCCCCACACTATTAAATATTACATTTTGCCTTGTGTGTATGTGTGCCCACTCTGCATGCAGGTAAGAGAATGTGTTGATAGTTCTTTGAGCTTGCATGACTCTCAGAATCTCTTGTTTCACTTTGACCGCCCCTCACAAGCTGCTTCCCTAGGCAACTACCTACCTGGTGAAAAGCGGTATATAAGCATTGCTAAATAAATAAATGAAATAGAAAATTAGGATTGCCTGATGGATGCACTGGGCTAAACCATCTTGGCGCCCTTGTTTCACATTTACAAGGTTTTCCAGTTGGGGGTGGGGGGGGGGTGGGGGTATAAGGAGTTTGCCCTTTCTTATGACCAGGTGAAAACATTTCAGGTGGTATTAGGGGAGGTCCTTTATAAAGTCACTGAGAAATACAGTAAACAGCTGAAATCTTATACAGGGGTACAGTATGAAGATTGTCATCAGTGGCTGGGGTGGGGAGCTCTGGGGTCAGGTAGGGATGCTCTTGAATCCTTTTGTGCGGTGGGATGAAAGTATTTAGTCTCTGCTGAGCAATAGCATAGTCTGTCTTGGACTAAAAATCTTCTGAGCTTAGAACAGCTGAAACCAAATACCTGTATGAACTGAAGTTAAGTTTATTGGAGATGACCTTTGAGAGCCCCTTTCTTGGAGAAATAAAATTCAGTACAGATGGTATGGGAGCTTTAGGGGTGACGTCTAGGAGGGTGGCATGGGGCAAGTTGGTTTACAGGGTAACTGTTCAGTACTATCAGATTATGTAACTCTCCCAGCAGAAAGGTTTTTAAAAGAATTTAAGCAGTATATGAAAAAAAAAATAAAAAAGGAAGCAAACTGCAGACAGAAAAGCTCAAATACAAGAAAGGATTGGAACAGATCTTTGCAGTACTTGTCCTATAATTGTCTAAGTTGAGCAAAACACAATAGAACAAGGAGGAGGGCATCCCAGTGTATTATCTCCTCAGAGCTGCTAAAATGGCCATTGCAAGAACTTCCATTGTAACATCGTTAATGTGTGTTACCTTTACTGGCTTACTGCCAGATCTCCTCTGCCAGCAATACCAATTCTTCAATCTCTTTCAGGTACTCAAAGATCCAGGGAAGCCTCAATCCAAAGGAAACTTCTGGATGGTGGACGTGGCGCATATCCCTCCAGAGGCTCTAAAACTGCAGAACACCTCCATTGCCCGGCAGAACAATACTCTCTTTGCCTTTGATCTTGCCCCTTACATTCTTCATGGACAGAAGTTCCACTGTGAGGACTTGGTGGGTTGGAAACCAGCAGTCAAAAATCCATCTGTCAGTTCCAAGCTCCAGGGTGTGAATGATTGCGAGGGCAGCAATGGGACCAAACTCCATAATGCCTTCATGATTGACTCCCTGCTCGATAACCTGCAGGGCATGAGCTTCCCAGGAAAACCCAAAACTCCAGAGACTGGCACCCACGTTCGAGAATTTCTGGAAAACAGGTCCACTAAACAGCATCTTCCCAGGAACAACAGTATCCAGAACCTAGCACCATCACATTCTATCTCTTCTAGAGCCCTTCCAATTCCTTGGAGACCTCCTTGCAACCTTATGCTTTCTTCCAGTGCCCCTGTGGATTCCATGTCTTGTCCTCCCTGGAGATCTTCTTGCAGCCTAGGCTGTCCATTCAGCACCTCAGTGGATCTAAGGACTTCAACTTCCTCTTCTAGCATCTCCACCAGCACCTCTTCTGATGATGAAAGGGATTGCAAAAGCCAACAACTACAAACAGAGATCCAAAAACGGCCATCAAAATTCCCAAGATTGGACTATGAAAGAGGGAGCTCCAGCTCAGACTCTGATGACACTGGAGACTTTATCCCAGCAGAACCTTCTAAGAGAGTCCCACTAATGCCTTGGGAACTTCCAACATCTTATACCAAGTTTGTGCCACCCAATGTTGTGGCCCCCTCTAGCATAAATCCTTTCTTGTCATTCACCAACATGCCACGCTTGCCTTATTACAGCTATGGCCCAACCACATACATCAGGCCAGCGTATTGGGGTTTGGTACCAGGTCCACCTATTCCTGGACAACAGAGTCTTCAGCCTCCTATTTTAATGGATTTGGATAGCATGCTGCAGGTCATTCCACCTAACAAAAGTGTTTTTGATGTCTGGTCAAGCCACCCAGGAGACATTTTGCACCCAGCATTGTTTTTCAGTCAACATATCACCCCTAGCAATTTAACTCTGAATGGACATAGTCCCATTTAATATGGGTGGCAGGAAGAAAGGAAATAGACGTGGGCACTTCCTGGACCTCTCACATCTTCAACAGAATTTGTAAATGTGGACTAAATTAGGATGTCCAACAAATTTCAGAAGATTCTTTTTATGACATGGGTGTGCAAGGAATTTGTTTGATGGGATAGTCCCAGGGTTCTTAAGCAATAAGGGGCCAGAACACCTGAAACCAAATTAGAGCCTCTCTCCGCTGTCTTCTAATTTCTGCTGTGAGTGTTCATTACAGTGGGGTAGTGATTTCTAAATGGGAGGAAGCCTCACATGTATAAGCTACTATCTCTGCCTGCAATTGTGTGTGCTGTAGAAGGTAACTGCAGTCTAACTTGAAAATTTAATGACAGATATATATGCAATCCAGCTGGTGAGGTGGGGGCCATCTTGTTTAATCCTAATGGCTTTGAACTGCATTGGTGCCTCTGAGTAAGCTCAGAGAGATGCCAAGTTGCTAACGGTGTATAAGTCTACTATGGGGTTCTCAATCCAACTAGTCTTCACCCAACTAGTCTGTTTTTCAAATATCCATAGTTAATATGTCCAAGATAGATTTGCATATAATGGAAGCAGTACAGACATATTGATTGTGGATATCCTGAAAAACTGTTTGGTTAGATGTGTCCCGAAGACTGGGTTGAGAAATTCTGGTCTTTAATGTTCCCTCACAGCTCAGAGCAGTGGCCCTACCAGTACTTTGCCCAACAGAGCATCAGCAATTATAAAGCTTAAGGACAGAACCAGAGATTGTATTATGTGGTCCCTCCAACCAAAAGGGTGGACTGCAATGGCACAAATTAATGACTGCAGTTGCTAATGGCAGTTTGGTGTAAAATGTTATTGGAAGTCTGAGTTGGAGGAGGGGGCAGGGAGAGAGGTCATTTTTCTTTGATGTTCTGGGTGTGATGAAGAGGTTTGAGGTATCCTCATGAGCTACCTATTGCGTAAGTCCTTCTACATACTGTGCTGCATGTGCATGCCTGGGAAGGAAATACCTGGGAGGGGAATGAAGATTTTAAAAGAAATGAAATGAAAGAAGAGAAACAATACATAGCAGGCATAATTTTCTCCTCCCCTCCCCCTCACTGTCTTGAATGGCTCAATTGAGCCCAATTGCTGACCCTGTACACTCAGAACCTCATTGACTGGATCCAGGCATGGGGGTCAAGGGTCAACTAGGAATGGAAGATTTAGGCCAATAGACCTCTTGGGTCTTTTCCCACAGGCTGAATTGTATTCTGTACTTTTCTATAAATATTTTTTTCATGTTCGGAGAGGGGGGGGGGGGTTTGCCTGCACGCTGCTGACGGAGCTGGGTTTGTGTGTTAATATAGAGAGAGAGGTGAGGCTAGTCAAATTGTAGAGATGAGTGGTGGTAAGAATGAGGGCTGGATTTTCTACAAAAGGTGGAACATTTTTATGAATTTTTATCTTTTTATATGCATATATTTGTGTGTGATGGTGAAGGAACTGAAATCTTTCATGAACTGGACCAAGGAGTATACTCTTGGCTTTATACACCCCTTTCCTTGACTTCATTCTGCCATTGGTGGAGTGTGTGTTTATCTGTGTGTGCTGTGCTCTATGACGTCTAGATCGTGATAACCCACATCTGGATTTTTAGGAGAAGCCTTCCCTGGATGGTGGGCTCACTTAAAAAACTTGTTTGATTCCCTACCTGGCCTTTATTTAAGATATGGCTCTCTTTGTCATTCTCCTATTATGATTAGTGTAATGTGCATGGTACATTAACTTTGAAGATCCTAAAAGCCAGAGGGCCCTAGTTTTGGGCATCTGTCTGTAGTAGCCCTTGAGGTCTTTCCAAGCAGAGTTATTTTTCAAGATAAGTTCTCCAAATTGACCCAGTTCTTCAGACCAAATAAATTAAAAACATCTTTACATAGTGTTAGACATCTTGAAAACCAAATGTGTGTGTGTGTGTGGTGGGGGGGGGGGGGGGGGGGGCGGGGGGGTCAGACCTGATGCACCCTGTCCCAGATTCATGTTTTCTCTGTTGATTAAATGCATGGCATGGGAGTTATCCTTTTGAGAATGAGGCCTGGTCCATGCATAGGCAAGAAATAACTTGCTAATGCTTTGACATTAAACTGTGATCCTTATGGGTCCATTTCTTCAAATAGTAACTATTATCATGATCCATTTAACCCTTTAGAGGTAGGATCTAAAGCCCATCCTGTGAAGAGTTAATGTCTGCTCATAAAGCCCTCCCTTCAAGTAAAGTTTTTTGTGCTTTCAGCTGTTTGTGACCTTGAGAGGTGTTCTGGGGTGCTTAAGGAGGTGTAGTGGAGGTGTGGGGCAGAGGACTCAGCCAGGTTCTGTCTGCCCCGAATTCTGCATGAGGTAACATCTTATTTCATGTTGAGCCTTCTATAAATCTTGCACACCATGGAACACCAAACTTGTAGGTGGCTGTTAAATCTAGTATGAGTGGTAGTCCCCAGCAGGATGTCTAGGGTTTCAGGCTGATATGTGAGAAGTATTACTTTTAGGCAAAAGTAGTGTGAAATGTCTCTCAGGAGCAGTACCCAAGGGCTTTGGTAGATCCTATATGTCCCCAATTTGGGCAAGTTGTCATCTCAAACTAGCCTTACAGAACAGCTGTGTATTTCAGATAACAGTGGGTCCATCTTTTTACAACATAGTTCAAGAGAAGCCAGCCAAAAGCACTTGGATTCATGGTGCTGTGTTTTGATACTTTCCCAACCCCTCTGTGGTGAGACTGCAGAAGTGTGGCAGCTATAGAGAGTGTATGGCGCCGTGATGAGCATGTCAGCTAAGGAAGACGAGAGAGGATGCAGACTTTGGAACAGAATGCGGCATGTTTCTATCTGACATGGGCATTTTTGTTGCCCCATTAAGAACAGGTTTGTGTTTTGTTAAAATTGATCTCTTGACACTCCACTCTGTCAGTAACTCCTGGACAGTACAGCCTATACATTTTGGTCAGTGACCTCCTGCTGTATCCCTGTGAGATAGGGGGTGCAGCATGTATATGGGGAACTGGGGCTCTTGGAAAAAAAGAGAAACATTTTAAGACTTCTGTTTAACTATGATTAGGGACCCCCACCCCACCTTCCTACCCTGCCATGTCCCACAGCCCCCAGACTTTGTCTGGCTGTTGGCTCGGACCAAAGCTGAACTGCAGCAAAGTTTCAATTTTATCTATTCCCTGGTGGAAGTTACGTGTCAGATTAACTGTGTAGTTTCCTCTATGATCAATACTCTGTAATTCTTTTCATGTGTTTGCAATAAAGGCTTGCTTGTAAAAAAAAAAAACCTTGGCTGTCTGTGTGTATATTCTCTAGTTTTCCTGAATTTGTCTGGCCTGAGAGGTATAGGGACAAACAAGCATTTAGGGGCCAATATTGAAAAGTATTTATCTGGGTCACAGCCAATGTTCCCTCTAATTCTCTGTAGGCTGTGTGCACATAAAATATCAGCTGTGCAGCTTTTGAAGGAAGATTAAATTTTTGTGCGCCACATAATGACACTCGGAGTTATATACTTTAAAATTTGACTACACATCAGAATACAGTATGTACACCACATTGACTGCACTAGAAAACATTGTAGAACTTAAAATTTAAAAGTTGTTATGTATTTATGGTTTTTATAAGACGTCTGTGTTGTTTTCTATCAGAACCAGAACCGTAATTCTTGTGCGCTCTGTTGTAAAGCATGTGCACTCCCTCGGCGAAGTGTGTGCGCGCGCACAGCTTAGAGGGAACAGTGGTCACAGCACTTGCTGCCTGGATAAATGATACTGTGGTCAATATTCAGCATTACAGAGAAACTCAACACTATCCAGCTAGTGCTGGGTTGCTCCAGGGATGGAGCAAAGAATTCTCCGGATAGGGGTAATTTTCAGCCACCATCCAGACAGCCTAGGACAGATGAAAAGCACCGCTCTCCTGCTATTTATGATTAGCTGCATATTCAGTGGCCTTCACTATCTGGATAGTGCTGCATCATTTTTGCCTGTGGTGTGGCCAGTATTAAAAACATAAAATGCTAAATGCCATGGGCTCGATATTATCCCTTTTATTCTCTGCAGCAAGAAGGTTGGAAACCAAAAAAAAATTCTGTCCAGCACAGCTGTAGCCCTCATTATATTGCAAAAGTGAGTCCTATGTAACCATGAATTAAGGTGTTTTTTTGTTAACTGGTTAGATATTATAAAACACATGATACATTTATTTAACTGATACGCAGTATAACCAGGGATGATCTTTTAAGATTTTTCCACTCTTGACCAACCATCAGACCAATGACCTTCATCTGAGAGTCACAAATGGCAGATTAAATTTAATGTGGACAAGTGCAAAGTTATGCACCTAGGAAAAAACAACCCAAACTGTTTACACGATGCAAGGTTCCACATTAGGAACCACCACCCAGGAAAAAGATTTAGGCGTCATCGTGGATAACATGTTAAAACCCTCTGCCCAGTGTGCAGTGGCGGCCAAGAGAGCAAATAGAATACAAGGTATCATAAGGAAAGGAATGGAAAATAAAGGATATTATAATGCCTCTGTATCGTTCCATGGTGCGACCGCACCTTGAATATTGTGTGCAATTCTGGTCGCCGTATCTTAAAAAGGATATAGCATTATTAGAAAAGGTTCAGAGAAGAGCCACCAAAATGGTAAAGGGGATGGAAGGATACCCCTATGAAGAGAGGCTAAAAAGGTTAGGGCTCTTTAACCTGGAAAAGAGACGGCTGAGGGGAGATATGATAGAGGTCTATAAATTAATGAATGGAGTAGAACAGGTAAACGTAGATCAATTGTTTATGTCATCACAATATAGAAAGACTAGGGGACATGCAATGAAGCTATAGGGTAAACTATTTAAGACTAATAAGAGAAAATATTTTTTCACTCAATGTGTAATCAAACTCTGGAATTTGTTACCGGAGGATGTAGTAAAAGCTGATAGTGTAGCTGGGTTTAAAAAAGGTTAGGACAAGTTCCTGGAGGAAAGGTCCAAAACCATTATTAAAAGGGACCCGTGATATCACTGCTTGACCCAATACAAGCATCGAGGAACCTGTGTCTTTTGGGGAGACTGCTAGGTACTTATGACCTAGATTGGCCACTGTTGGAAACAGGATACTGGGCTTGATGGACCTTGGTCTGACCCAGTATGGCATATCTTATGTTCTTATTACAGATTGCTAAACATAGGTATGCAATCTTATATTTCAATTCTTTCAGCATCCTGGGTTGTATGCCATCGATCCAGGTGATTTGCTACCCTTTAATTTATCAAATAGCTGTACAGTAATACATCTTCCTAGTTTATCGAGATTTGTTTCAGTTCCTCTGACACATCACCTTTGAATATCATTTCTGGCATTGGTAAGGTTCCTACATCTTCTTTAGCAAAGATTGAAGCAAAGAATTAATTCAGTCTCTCCACTCTGGCTTTGGCTTCTCTCAATGTCCCTTTTACCCCTCTATCATCTAATGGTCCAACTACCTGTCTCACAGGTATTTTAATATGAATGTATTTGGAAAAAACCCTTTATTTTTTTACATTGTCTTTATTGGATTTTCATGTAGCACAAACATACAATCCAACAATAACTAGGTCATACAAGACCCTATTATGTTCATCCATAACAACCTTCCAGAAAGAAAAAACAATTCAACATTATAAAACCTGTACAATTGTCGAGACTACCCCAAGAATCACTTACATTTAAGTTACTGTTCCTTATCGTCACTCCAGTCCAGTCCCTTTACTTCTGGGTTGCGTAACCCTTCCAGCAGCTTGGAGGCTGAGTCAAACCCTTTTGAGGTTGGTTAGGTATAAATACCTCTGGCACCACCCCTAATCCCCAGTATTCTCAGCCTCCAAGCAGCTGGAGGGTTCCGTAAGCCAAGGGTTTACTGGAGTCTCCCTTGTAGTCCCCTTATTGGAGATTTATAATTTTATTTAAGGTTTGCTGTTCAATTTAATTTTATTTATAATTTTATTTAAGGTGTTAAATGCCTTGACCAAAGAACCTTTCGAACCAATAATGGATGCCTCACTTAAAGATTTGACGTTGAAGACGGTCTTCTTGGTAGCCATCTGCTCAGCAAGACGCGTTTCCGAGCTCCAGGCTCTGTCCTCCCAGCCTCCCTTTCTCTCCTTCTTTAAGGACAAGGTGGTTTTACGAACAGTCCCTTCCTTCCTTCCTCCCCAAGGTGATATCGCCTTTCCATCTGAACC
This sequence comes from Ichthyophis bannanicus, assembly GCA_033557465.1. NCBI lineage: Eukaryota > Metazoa > Chordata > Amphibia > Gymnophiona > Ichthyophiidae > Ichthyophis > Ichthyophis bannanicus. The sequence continues at coordinate 847,094,173 of CM066032.1, read as the reverse complement.
AGCCGGTTTCGCTGCCTGCGTTCCCAGCTGCCAGGCGGGGAGAGAAGGATGGCATTCTACGTCGCCTAGATGTACGCAGAGCACTGAAGCGTTACCTCTCACGCACGGCCCCCTTCAGGAGGTCCAAACGTTTGTTCATTCAGTTTGGGGGCCCCCACAAGGGGGAGGCCGCGGCCAAGGCATCCATCTCTAAACGGATCAGAGAAGCCATCTCTTCCGCCTATATCCTGAAGGGGAAACAGTCCCCAGCAGGCCTGCGGGCCCACTCCACACGGGCACAGGCTGCTTCCTGGGCTGAGTCCAGCCTGGTTCCGCCAGTTGATATTTGCAGGGCGGCAACTTGGTCCTCGCTGCATACCTTTACCAAGCACTACAGGCTGAATGTGCAGAGGTCTACGGATGCTAGCTTTGGGGACGCGGTCATTCGTTCCGGCATAGCGAACCCCACCCAGGTTTGAACTGCTCGGTTACATCCCAGAAGTAAAGGGACTGGACTGGAGTGACGATAAGGAAGAATTAATTAGTCCTTACCTGCTAATTAGTGTTCCTGAAGGAACGACAGTCCAGTCCCTGATCCCACCCGGGCTACGGTGATTATAGCGGAACGATTCCGGGGCAGAGGCGGAAGGAGTCCTGGATTGCATGGGGCAGGTGAGCCGGGGGGGCGGGAAGGCTGCGGTAGCCTCTGGTTAAACCTTCCCTCCCTGTCCCACTTCTCCTGGTCCCCGCACGTTTCTATTCCTACATTAGTTAAAAAAAAAAAAGTTTTACAGTTAATGGTTTTTGTACGTTAAGTCTGCTTTGTCAATAGATTACTGGGGATTAGAGGTGGTGCCAGAGGTATTTATACCTAACCAACCTCAAAAGGGTTTGACTCAGCCTCCAAGCTGCTGGAAGGGTTACGCAACCCAGAAGTAAAGGGACTGGACTGTCGTTCCTTCAGGAACACTAATTAGCAGGTAAGGACTAATTAATTCTTGTCCATTCAATCCTATTTCTAATACACTAATACCCCAGTTTACCCCAACTTATCAAGTCCCTCTCTCCCCTTGCTCTCCCTCCGTATCCCATGCTGCCTGAGGGTAATTTATTTGAAACTGCAGCCAGATCTGTCGGTAGTGCGCCCATTTAGGAGTCTTGTGGGCAGCTTAAGCATGCTGTTCAGCTGCTGTGAGTGTGTGCATCACTGTTATCCAGTGTGTGAAAGAAGGAACCTCCTCACCCACCCAATACTGAAAAATAAGTTTCATAACTACCCACAGGGTTGGCCCATCCATTGAGCAAGAACATTCACGCAGGGCCCCGCGCCAACAACATCCTGCACGCTCTGGGCTCTCCTCCTTTTAGCAGGTCACGGCTCCCGGCAGGTCAGTAACAGCTCCTTACAGCCGCCGAAGTGAAGAGCATTGTTTCCTTCACTTCGGCAGCTGTGTTGTAATGAAGATCACAGGGGCGCTGAGTATATGGACACCGGAAATGTCCTTTGACCTCCAGCAGCCTTGGCCTTTACCTTCAACAGGGAGGATTGAAGAGAACACCACCTGTGCACCTAACTGCTTCACCCTCTGTCCCAGAGCCATGAAGTCACTTTTGATACGTTCCGAGGGATACCTGGCAGTATCATTTGTTCCAACATGGATTAGCAACATTGGGTAATAGTCAGTGGGCTTGATGATTCTCGGCAAACTCTCCATAACATCTTGGATTTTGGCACCAGGCAGACAACATACTTTTCTGGACATCAAGTCTGGTCAGCAGATGGATGCCTCAGTACCCCTCAGAAGAGAGTCTCCAACCACCACTACCCTTCGCTTCCTTGTGGTCACTGATTCTGCAACTTTGGGGTACTTGAGCTCTGGTTCTTCCATTTCCAGGGATGCTTTCACCTCCTCCACTTCCAGGGCTGCATAATGGTTCTTCAATTCAAGGGCTGGAGAAGTTGGATTGGTGATTTTGCAGGCCCTAGTGACTTGTGTCCAACCAAAATATTGTCTATTAGACAACTTTTTGATGGTGGTGAGAATCGAGAAGGAATGTAACACATTCTATCTACCCTTTTGATGTTTAGGACATCTGTACCTTGCCCACTCGCAATCTTAAATGACAGAGGTGGAAGGCAGGGGTCTCCAAATCCAGCCCTAGAGGGCCACAAACCAGTCAGGTTGGCAGGATATCTCTAATGCATATATCTCATGCATATTCATTAGGGATATCCCAAAAACCTGACTGGTTTGCGGACGTCCAGGACTGGATTTGAGTAGCTCTGTTCTAGATTGCATGCCTTGATAGTATAGTAGTAGTTAGTACCTCTGTGCTGTGGTAAAAGCACATGAAGTGATTACTTCTCTTTGTTGATGTTGCAGCAACCTAGTCTCTAATCCGAGTCAGGGGAGATGACCCATTTCGATAATGTGGATAGGGGTAGTTTTCAGTTTCTTCCGACTTCCACATTTTCTTCCATTTCAGGGAACAGAAATTGGAACTAGAAGAGACAAAGGATCAGAATTTTGGAAACGTTAAAGCAAAATGGAAGTAGGCATTGCTTTACATACTCATCTGCACTCCTCCAAAAGCAATAATACACCAAATCCATTAAGCCCTTTATGGCACTTGGCGTTCAGCAGCTATCCAACTAAAAAAATGTGAAAAGTTGCTTTGCTTTGCTTTAGGCCTATCAAGAGTGTTCAGTGGGAGGTGCTTGTGACTTCACCTTTCCGAAGCCTGTAATAAGGAAAAAAATGTTTGGTAAAGGCAGCAGATGGTGCTGTTTCTCAAGTTACATTACTCTTCATCAATAGGCCTGAGAAACCAATCAGCAGAAGCTTCTGGGATGTATGCCGTTATCATATAGTGGTTACTACTCTATGTTGTGGTCACAGCAACCTTGGCTTGAATCCGAATCATGGAAGTTGGGGTTGTTTTGATAACGTGGATAAGGGTAATTTTCACAGTTTCCTTCAGAGTTCAAATTTGCTTCCATTCGAGGGAAAAGGAATTAAAATTAGAAGGGACAAACAGAATGTGGGAAACATGAAAGCAAAATGGATGCATGCCTTGCTTTCGATGTTCATGTGGAATCCACGAAAAAACATGATATACTAAATCGATTAAACACTTTATGGCACTTGGCTTTCAGCAATTAACCAACTCAGACCACCAAACAATCATCAAAAAAACTCAAACACCTGTCCAGCAAACCAGATAAAATCAAATACTGCCAAACAAGTTCAAATACCACCACACGCGATTTAATAAATTCTGCACACAGTGTAGAGTGAACGCAAAGGCAAGGCGAAATAAAATTGCAGTGTAGAATCAACGCAAAGGCTAGGCAAAATAAAATTGCAGAGGCAAGCAAAAGTCACAGTGGTTTGAACCAATTCGAAGGCAAGGCATAGGCAAGTTAGAACAAAATTGGAAAAGCCTGCCAAAATCACCAAATTCTTTACACTATGTTGTGTCTGCCCGAAAACATTTATTGAAAGCAAACTATAAAGCGACCAATGACCAACACACGACACAACTAATACGGTAAGCGTATTCAGGTAAAGCCCAGGCGAATGGATACCCCAAAGGTCAGCTCGCAAACAGTCTCAGCAATCACCAAGACTCCCCCAACAGCACACCCAGCACACTAGAGAGCAGCTAGCCCCATCGGTGCAACTCCGTGTAAATCTCAGTGTGTACTGTACAGTTATTAGTGTAAATAATTTGTAGAAAGTTACCCCAGTTATGTCCCAAGTTATAGTTCCTGTTTATTGTAAATACAATGCAGCCCCGCCTGTTACCTGTATGCATTGTAGTATGTTTTGTTCGATGTACACCGCACTGATTATAATAGCGCGGTATAGAAGAAATGTTAAATAAATAAATAAAATTGTATAAGGTTCAGTTAAATGTACACTGCACTGATAATGAATAGCACGGTATAGAAGAGACGTTAAATAAATAAATAAAATATCGCCCAGTATATAACACACTTCTAAGGGGTGTTGGGGCGGGGGCAGGAATGGGTGATTCTGAGAGGCAGGAGAACAGGTATGATGCCAGGCCTGTGGCATCTCGTCACGGGGTGCAGGCGGTGGCCCCCTGGGGTACCCACAAACTATTGGCACGAAAACAACAAGTGCCCCCAATACACCTGCAGGCAAGATGTTTATGTTTATTGGGAACTTAATAGACCGCATCACAATAGCATCTGAGCGGTTTACAAAATACAAAAGGCTGGGAAAAAAAGATAGGCAAAGGATCAGCAGCGGCGGTGGCAAACCCTCGGCAGACGACCTGCCGGCACGAGCTCTCTCCTAGCGACAGGGCGAGCTGCTGGAGAGATGGAGCCAAGTGGGGCTGGCGATCTACCTCTGACCCTTCCGCGATCTACCTGTTGGACATGCCTGGTATAGTGGTTAGTACGGTTTGTTGTGGTCGCAGCAACCTCAGTTCAAATCTCAGTCATGGCAGTGGGCTTATTTTGATAATGCAGATAGGGCTAGTTCTCACAGTTTCCTCCAGGTTCCAAATTTGCTTCCATTTGAGGGAAAAGGAAATAGAAAAAAAGGGACAAAAACAGAATATGGGAATGTGAAAGCAATATGGAAGTAGGCATTGCTTTACATGCTCATGTGCACTTCTCCAAAAGCAATAATATGCCAAATTGATTAAGCCATTTATGGCACTTGGCTTTCAGCAACTAACCAACTCGTATAATATGAAAATTTGCTACAAGATGCTTTGCTTCAGAGCTATCCAGAGTGTTCACTGGGAGGTACTTGTGACTTCACCTTTCCAAAGCCTGTAATGAAGAAAAAATGTTTCTTAAAGGCAGCAGATAGTGCTGTTTCTCCATGGACAAGCAGTATGAGTCAGCCACGTGTAGGTGGGTCACCCTGTGGGACCGGGGTAGCCCTCCAATAGCTCAGAGGAATTCAAATTCTTTATTTGTTATTTAAATTCCTATCAGCTTTCTGTCCTTCCCTTTCCTGTGCTGAGTCCCAGCCCTTCCTGCCTCAGTTTTTTTTTCATCCGCAATTTGGGACAGATGGATACCAACGCTCTTCTTCTAAACACCACAAAAAAATAAAGGAAAATCAAAAATCTTCCTGCAGCAAGATGGATCAGGCAAGAAAGTGCAGCAGTTGCAAATGCAAGATCAGTTCTAGCACTAGGCAGGATCACTGCCCCAAGGGCCTGGAATCACCTGTGCTCAGACAGAAAGAGGGGAAGAAAGAAAGAGAATTGGGCCACAGCTGCTCCCACAGACTCCCGGATGAGTGAGCTGCCCAATTTCAGAGTTGGGGAACAGACAGAGCCCCCCCAATTTCTCCTGCATGCTCCGAGGCCTATGAGGTAAGCCGTACCGGCACTCCCTCCTTTCTGCCTCTCTTGCATGCCTCATCCAGGTTCAGAACCCCCGCAGACCCCCCCCCCCCCCCCCCACCGGCACTGCCTCCACACTCCCAGAAGCCTCAGAAACCCCTGCCCCCACTCCTGCATCTTCCCTCAGGCCTCTAGCATCCGGCACCTCCGCAGAAGCAAGAGCCCACCCCAGCACACAGATGCCAATGCTCTAACTGTATCAGGAGCCCTCTGCAAGAAAACAGACACCACAGACTCACGTGGTAGCAGCCCAGACTCGCACCGACACCACAGGAACAGGCATCAGCCTTGCCGCAGCAACCAGCACCACAGGTGCTCCTCTCCAATGCGCCATCGCTCCTGTAGCTCTCAGTGTCACTGTCATCACAAGCCTAGCAGTTCCTCTGCTGCCCCCTTTGGCCGGGAGGCCTCACCACAGCTTCTCAACCCAGCAGCCCTGAACTCTGCTCCCTCGCGCCACATACAAGCAACCAGCGGGACTGCACCATCCTCAGCTCCAGTACTAGGTAGCACCTGCAAGCCCAGAACCGCCATTCAGCATCCAGAACTGATGGAACTGTGGGACAGATTCATGGCACAGCAACTCCTGGGATCACAGAACCCCCCCGAATCCTCAACCACTGGATGGAGACTCCTAATCCCCCCACACATCCCCCGGAAGAGACAGTCAGGTGAGATCATCGGCTCTGCCTGGGAATCTGAGGATGAGGATCCCTCTGCCTTCCCACCCTCTTCCATGCCGCTTCCCCCCCCCCCCCCCAGAGGACTTGACATATCCCAAATTTCTACAGAAGATTGCAGTGCACCTGGGGCTTTCACCAGAAGACACCTCCAACCCAAGAAATGAGGTATTAGGGATCCTCAAGTATCTGGAAGCCCCCAAGGCCTTGGTGGCAGTCCCTGTTCATCAGATACTTCTGAACTGCAAGGAGTGGCCCTGGCAGACACCTGTGACCACTCCAGCCACCATCAAGCGACTCAACCTGAAGTACCAGGTCCGATCCGTACCTGGCTTTGACAAACCACAGCTATCCCTTCAGTCCATTGTGGTCGAATCCGCTCTGAAGAGTAACAAGAATTCTCCAGGAACAAGCAGGAAGTCAGTCTTCACACAGGGAGGAATCTAGCTAAGCTTGAAGAATGGTCTAGAACTTGGCAGCTGGGATTTAATGTTAAAAATGCAAGGTCATGCATTTGGGCTGCAGCAATCCAAGGGAGCAATATAGTATAGGGGGGGTGAAGTACTACTTTTGCCCACTAAAGAAGAGCGGGACCTAGGCCTGGTTGTGTCTCATGATCTTAGAGTAGCTCCAGGTAGAAAAGGCGACAGCAAAAGCTAGAAGAATGCTTGGGTGCATACGGAGAGGAATGGTTAGCAGAAAAAAGGAGGCGATAGTGCCTCTGTATAAGTCTTTGTGCAATTCTGGAGACCGTACCTTTAAAATGATATCAACAGGATGGAGTTGGTACAGAAGGTGGCTACTAAAATGGTTTATTATAAAGCATATGAGGACAGACTTAAGGATCTTAATATGTACACCTTAGAGGAAAGGCGGGATAGAGGTGATATGACTGAGACATTTAAATACCTCTGTGGCATAAATGCACAGGGGGAGAACCTTTTTCTATTGAAAGCAAGTTCTGCTACAAGGGGACATGGGATGAGGGTGAAAGGGGATAGATTCAGGAGTGATATGCAGAAATATTTTGTTACGGAAAGAGTAGTGGATCCATGTAATAGTCTCCCAGTGGAGGTGGTAGAGATGAGGACAGTATCTGAATTCAAAAAAGCATGGGACAAACACAGAGGATCTCTAAAGAAAAAAAGGGGACTACTGTTGTTGATATGGAAGGACAGACAAGATAGGCCATGTGGTCTTTTGCTGTCATCATTTTTCTATGTTTCTACATATGGGTGACGATGGCGCCGATGAAGCCCTGCGCAGAGCATTTCCCCAGCTTTCAAAGAAAACCTTCGGGAATGCTACCATGCATGCACGGTCCCCTTCTCGCCCAAGGGTGCCATTATGCTCAGTCTCCTTTTTTCCGCGGAACCCAACGGACATGGTCCTCCACTCCTCCAGAAAAATTCTCCAAACTTCTTAATTACTCTAGTTTTCAGTCCTGTACCGATTCCCGCCTCCAGCCGGCACCCTCGGGCACCGTCCTCAGCTCTTCCCCTTTTTGCTGTGTTGTTTTTGTCGAGGTTCTTCTTGACCAGCCTTCACGACAAATTTTTGGCCGGGGGTCGTTGACCCAGCCAGGTGTTCCCCACCATGTCTCCCGGTGGATTCAAGAAATGAGACCACTGCAGTCAGACCATCTCGGTCACTGATACCCATGACTGCTGTATCTGCTGCCTGGGTCCAGACCACGATAGTTCCACCTGTGACCGGTGCCAGGCCATGATGCCCAAAACAAATAGAAAAAGGTCAGAACTTCAAGGGAAATTTTTCCCCAGATAGGACTCTGCTCCAGCTTCCCTGTCATCAAGCCCCCAAGCCAGCACATCCCATGAGGTCTAGACGTCCTTGGAGTTCCGCGGCGGCGATTTCTCCATCAGGGCCCCGGATCCTCCTAAAAAGAAGCAGGCAAAGCCTTATAAGATGCCCCTGGTAAAGCCTGGGAATGTCCCACAGTGGGACTCGGACGACTCTGAGCAGCATTATCCAAAAGTCTCAAGACAGGAGTCCTCGGCTGCCAGATACTGCGCCAGGACTGGAGAACCTGTTACCCTCCTCGAGGACGCACCAGACATGAGCCCCCCGGTGTCGGCATCAAGAGCTGCTGAGCCATCAGGCCTCGAGTCTTTAATGGCAGCCATGGAGAAGAGCTTCTCCTCCATCCTGGCCTTGCCGCAGGCTTGATGTCTGGCTTGCCAGCATCTTCGGCTCCAATACCTGGATCCCCGACCTCAGGAGAGTCTCCAGGCATCAAGCCAGGCACTGAGCGCCGATGACCTTGGGTAAGTCCTCAGCACCTATCGAGGTCCCGGTCCTCGGGGATCTGGTCCTCTCCAGCAAGTTTCTGGGAGTCCGACCCCAGGTCCTCCAGGGGGGGTGTTTCCTTGGGGCTACCCCCGAGGCCGAGTCCTTGATGCCCTCAGAGTCCGAGTGGGAGACAGAGGATGAGGCCTCCCCCGAGACCTCCCGGCATAGGGATGTGCCCTTGGAGCAGTCACCCCCAGAGCTCCAGCGCCACTCTCTGCTGGAGGATGTAGCCTTTCACAACTTTGTCTGCGACATGGCCCAGTCCCTGATGGTCCAAATGGAGTCAGAGGAGGATCTGCACACCGAGGAGTTTGAGATCCTACAGTATGAGTCCCCTCCTAAGGAGACTCTCATGGTTCCAATCCCGCCCATGCTCGAAAGGCTACTTCTCCAGATATTGGAGACCCTGGCCTCGGTGCCAGCAGTCAGCTGGTGCCTCAACGCAATTTACTGCGTCCACAAGGGCCCCAGCTTCCACAAGCCAAAGCTCCCCCACAACTCTATGGTGGTTGCGCCCTCCATGCAGAAACTGAAGAGTAAATGACTTACTCTTCAGTTCGCCCCAGCAGGGAAGCTCATGCCCTCCACGCCCTGGGCCATAAGTGCTACCAGGAAGCCATCCTCGGGTGCTGCATACAGACATACGAGCTATACATAAAAACGTATCTTAAGGTACTCATTCAGGAGCTCTCGGGGTTCTCGGTGGGCCTCGCTGGGGAACCTCTGCAATGGTTCCAGTCTTGGCAGCAGGCATCCAGGATTGCTCCAAGTTCCTCTCCCGAGCCGCTTACAATGGGTTCGAGTCTGCAGACAGAGTGGCAGCCACGGGCATCGGCACCCGACGCCAGGTGTGGCTTCAGACCTCAGACCTGAAGCAGTGGGTGCTGGGTGTTCTGTATAATAGTGAGAACCTGTTTGGGAAACCAATGTCAGACAAGGCAGCTGAGGTTGAGGCCGATGTTGTCTCCCAGCAATGGCTGTCTAAGACCTTTGCTCTCCTCAGGGAAAAAGCCCTTTTTCCAGAGGAAAAAGGGCTACCCTCAGGCCAGTCACTAAAGAAGAACGGGATCTAGGCGTGGTTGTGTCTGATGATCTTAAAGTAGCTAAACAGGTAGAAAAGGCGACGGCAAAAGCTAGAAGGATGCTTGGGTGCATACGGAGAAGAATGGCTAGCAGAAACAAGGAGGTGATAGTGCCTCTGTATAAGTCTTTGGTGCAACCTCATTTGGAGTACAGTGTGCAATTCTGGAGACCGCACCTTCAAAAGGATATAAACAGGATGGAGTCAGTACAGAGAGTGGCTACTAAAATGGTTAGTGGTCTTCATTATAAAGCACATGAGGACAGACTTAAGGATCTTAATATGTATACCTTAGAGGAAAGGCAGGGTAGAGGTGATATGATTGAGATGTTTAAATACCTCCATGGCATAAATGCACAGGGGGAGAGCCTCTTTCAATTGAAAGCAAGTTCTGCTATGAGGGGACATGGGATGAGGGTGAAGGGGGATAGATTCAGGAGTGATATGCGGAAATATTTCTTTATGGAAAGAGTGGTGGATCCGTGGAATAGTCTCCCAGTGGAGGTGGTAGAGATGAGGACAGTATCTGAATTAAAAAAAGCATGGGACAAACACAGAGGATCTCAAAAGGAAAGTATTTGTTGATATGGAAGGACAGACTAGACAGGCCACGTGGTCTTTTTCTGTCGGCATTTTTCTATGTTTCTATCAGCCTTACTCTGTGCAGCAGCATCAGACCTCACAGCCAAAAAGCCAGGATCATCTGCCCAGGAATCCCAAGGCTCCCAAGTCTCAGACCCCAGTTCCCTCCCAACCAGGAGGGAACTTTGGACTCCCCGGGTGGGGCCTCCTCTCTCCCAGGAGTCCCACCACAGCCCAAGGGGAGTGACTCACCTTTTATGCGCATGAGTGGTCGGGCATCACCACAGAACAGTGAGTCCTGCAGGTGGTGAGGGACAGATACCTTCTGCATTTGCAACAAAACCCTCCAGATTTCTGTCCGGAGGAGCCACCATGGCCTCTCCTCCACCAGGCCTTGCTCATCACAGAACTCGCAGGCTTCCTCAGAGACAGGAAAGTGAAGCCTGTGTCCTAGCATCTCTGGGGGAAGGGGTTCTACTCAAGATATTTCCTTGTCCTACAAAGAACAGGAGGCCTTCCTCCCATTCTGGACCTGCGCAACCTGAACAAGTTCCTGGTGAGGGAGACGTTCAAGATGCTCTCCCTTGGAACACTGCTTCCTTACAACCACCAAGAAGACTGGCTCTGCTCCTTGGACCACATCCTGATCCGTCCCTCCCACAGGCAATACCTGAGGTTCGTTGTAGGGGGCAGCACTATCAGTACAGGGTGCTACCGTTCAGCTGATCCTCCTTATACAAGGTTCCATCATGATAAGGTAGCATTTAGGACTCATCCACACTTTATGCCAAAGGTGGTGTCACCTTTTCATTTAAACCAAGCGATTTACCTTCCTGTATTCTTCCCAAGGCCTCACGCCTAAAATGCAGAAAGGAATCTTCATATTTTGGATTATAAAAGAGCTTTAGCTTTTTACTTGCAAAGAACTCAGCAACATAGGAAGTCCTCTCAACTTTTTGTTGCTTTTGATCCTAGTCATTTGGGACTTCCAGTCTCCAAGAGAACACTGTCCAACTGGATTGCACAGTGTATTTCTTTTGCCTATGAGAGTAAAAACCTTCCTTTGGAAGGCCATGTCACAGCTCACAATGTGAGGGCCATGGCAGCCTCTGTGGCTCATCTTCACTCTGTGTCTATCGACGACATCTGTCGAGCAGCTACTTGGGCCTCAGTTCATACCTTCACAGCCCATTACTGCTTAGACAAGGACTCCCGCCGGGATACCTTGTTTGGTCAGGCTGTTCTTCAACACCTGTTCTATACTTAATCATCTCCTACCCACCATCCCTGGTAGGATGCCAGAGATCCATGGGGGGAAGTGGAGTCCTTTCACAAGGGCACACAACTTCTGGGGTTTCTCCCTGGCATCTGCAGCTAGGGAGTCCCCATATGTGAAGACTACATTCCTGCTTGTTCCTGGAGATAGCATAGTTACTCACCTCTATCAGGTGATCTCCGGGAACAGCAGGAATTTAGTCTTCACAACCCACCCACCTCCCCTAGGAGCTATATCTCTCTCTCTCTCTCTGTCTCAGCTATAAACTCAAGTGGAGAGGGACAGTTGGGAAATGCGGGAAGGCAGCACGAAGGCGCTGTGGGATGCTTCCAAAAGCTTTCCTATTGGATGCTGGGGAGTGTTCCTGTGCAGGCTCCGTCGGTACTGACGATACCCATATGTGAAGACTACATTCCTGCTTGTTCCTGGAGATAAGCCCAATTAACAAGGTAATATCCAATATGCTGGGTGGCTAAATTGCTTACATACTTGGGAATGCAAATTCCTATGAAATATGACAAGGTGGTTTATAAGGTAACTGTCTGCTAATAATCTCAAAAGGTTGCAAAGAGTTAGATGGGTGGATGCACTTAGAAACCTCTTGGCCGTGATAGGAGCTCTAACAGCTGTGGCAACAGAAGTCATGCGAGCCAGCATGCCTGGGAAAGAGAGGTGCCGCCACCACTACCATCGGGGCCACTAAAGCAGCCCCCCCCCCCCTTGACCGCAGCCACAGTGAATGCCATTCTAGCAGCACCTGCAGCACCTCAGATCACCACAGCGGACACAGGTATTGCCTACAGCCCCTCAACTTCGCCTGGATCATGCAGAGACATTTGCAGCCAGATGGAGGGCCTCGACAATGCAGACACCATGGACAGCCATGGCCCACAAGAGGCCCCCCTAGGGCCCGTCAGATTTGGTCACCTGCTCCCACAAGGGGTCCCCCTAGGGAAAGGCTATCTTAGTCACCTGCTTGTCAGCCTTCTCCAGCAGTGGTCTTCATCCACACAAGCGATCCCCCCCCAGTCACTAGCACCAGAGCTCACTACCAGATCTTCCGGCACTGCCATGAATGCCATGGCACCACCAGGGCCTCATACCCAGACCCCTCACTCCCAAAGTCCCCAGGCCACATGGGGGAGCCCAGTGGGGATGAAAAGGCAGTGGTTCAAGGGTCCCCAGTCAGGGATGCACTCATGACAGGTACAGCACCCTCAACCAATCCCCCCCACCTGTTGCACCCGAAGACTTGACCTACCCGAAGTTCCTGCGGAAGGTCACTGCAGCTCTGGCTATTACAACCAGTGAAAATGCGGACCAAGGACCGGAAACGCAAGGGGCCCTCAAGTTCCTAGAAGCGCCAAAACAGACTGCACTGCTGCCAGTAACACATTGCTGCGCTTCAACCTGGTCAGGTTGTGGCAGAACCCCGCCACCGGACCCGCCTCCTCAAGGAAGCATGACCCCTAGGTACCCCGTACAGGCCGCACCCGGTTTCGACGAAGTACAGCTCCCTCACCACTCAATAGTGGAGGAGTCAGCCTTCAAGCATGCCAAGTCCAACTGCATGCACACCAACAATCCACTGGGCCGGGACCACAAGTTTCTGGATGACGTGGGAAAGAGAGCCTTCCAAGGAGCCATGCTATGCACCAAGATATCAGCCCTCCAGCTCCAGCATGCACTGCATCAGGATGTCCTCTTGGGGAACCTTAAAGCCGCCATCTTGGCCCTCAATCCAGAAGTACAGACAGACATCAACCACAACACCCTTCACAGATCTCGAGGAATGCACAAAGCACCAAGTCTGGGCGGTCTTCAACGCGGCCGCATGGACTGCCAGAACCGCTATATCGACTCACCATCTAGCCTGGCTGCGAGCTTCGGGTCTCCGAGAGGATTTGCATGACCACATCGTAGACTCCCCCTGTGTCGGCAACATGCTTTTTGGGGATAAAGTTAATGACATAGTCAATGATATGAAAGACTGCTGCACCACATTGCAGACTCTAGCAGAAGATGGCCTGGAACGAGCCTCCAACCACAAGAGTACCTACCACCAAAAATCCTACTTTGCTAAGCGCCATAATTCTTATGGATCATACTGCAAGTGGCAGTTGCCATGGTAATAAGCAGCCAATCTACCAGTCCTATTGACCAAAGCCACACCAGTGGGAGAGAAATTATCAGAAACCTTTGCAGGCTGGTGCAGGAAAAGCCAACCTTTCTTTTTGACATAAATGCTACAGCCAACCTTCCCATGGGAGGTCAGCTAACAGTCTTCCTGCAGGCGTGGGAGTCCATCACGATGGACAAATGGTTTCTGCAGATCATCAGGAATGGATACCACATCAGGTTTTGCACACCTTCCGTACAGCGCAAGCCACCCTCCAGCAACTCTCCTCCATCGTCACATCAGACGGCCGAACTGTTCTCTCTTCTTACCTCTGGAGCTATAGAACCTGTACCATCCAACAAAGTCAAAACAGGCTTCTATTCAAGAAACATCCTGGTTCCCAAGAATACGGGCGGCATACGCCCCATTCTCAACCTCAGATGCCTCAACAAGTTCATCGTACAGGAGAAATTCAGAATGTACTCCCTCGGGTCCATCCTGTCACTCATCCAGCCGGGCGAGTGGCTGGCTTTCTTGGACCTGTAGGATGCATACATTTATATACCCATATATGAGGCACAGAGGAAATACCTGCACTTCCAAGTTGGGGGGCGGGGGGGGGAGGAACAACTACCAATACAAGATACTCCCTTTTGACCTCTGCCCCACGCCATGGGTATTCATCAAGTGCATTGCTGTTGCAATGGCCCACCTCTGCAAACAGGATAAATGTATCTTCCCCTACTTCGATGACTGGCTGATCTCAGCCCTGTCCTCACAGGCAGCTCTAACAGCTGTCCAGCTAACCATCCAGACCTCTATCATCCCAGGGCTTCCTAGTGAACCTTTAGAAGTCCCACCTGCGGCCCATACGATGGCTGGAATTGATCGGAGCAGACACCACTGCATCCAAGGCATTCCTCCCACAACCCTGGAGGGACACCATCACCCACAGCATTTCTTCCAGCCAGTAGACATCCGCACAGGACCTGTTACGCTTCCTGGGCCACATGGTGGCATCCACATAGGTCCTGCCCCTGGCAAAGTTACACATGTGCCACTTGCAGTGGCACCTATGTGCTTCCTGGAACCTGCATTTACAGCCCCTGGACAGGGCAGTCAGACACTCTACACTGGTGGACTTGAGAAGAAAATCCAACACAAGGCAGACCACTCCAGCAACCCAACCACTAGTTGATCATCACCACCGATGCCTTCCCAATGGAAGGGGAGCCCACTACCAGCAATTCTGTACACAAGGGGCTTGGTCGACGAAGGAGCTACCACTCCACATCAACCTGCTGGAACTCAGAGCAATCAGGTATGCCCTTGGGGCCTTCCAGGTTCTCATCTCTGGCAAGGCAGTCCTGATACAAACAGACAACCATGTGGCCATGTTCTACATCAACAAACAAGAGGGAACGGGCTCCCACTCCCTATGCACCTTCGCCCTATCCAAGCAATGCCTCCTGTGGGCCTCCTACCCCCCACTAGTGCAGAATGAGTCGGCAGACAGGCTTAGCCACTAGCTGAACCCTCACGAATGGACCCTGAACCTTCACATAGTGGTCTCCCTCTTCCAGCAGTGGGGATAACCACAGATTGATCTGTTTGCCATGGAGGAGAACTCAAAGTACACCCTCTTTTGCTTGAAACACCTCTCCAGACACAACGTCGCCTTCGATGCGTCATGGGGGGGTGGTCACTGGTGTATGCCTCCCCCCCTCATCTCCCTGACCATACCACGCATCATTGCAGACAGATCCCGGGCTATCTTCGTTGCTCCTCACTGGCTGAGGAAGATGTGGTTCCCTGATCTCCGCTGCCAGGCTCAGGAGCCTCCAGTATGCCTCCCACTGAGGACAGACCTCATCATTCAGGATGGCGGAGACATCCTCCATCCCAACCTTCACACCCTGTCTGACGGCATGGAAATTGAAAGGATGATGCTGTCATCTTTCAACCTGCCCTCCGAAGTGCAGCAAGTGGTTCTGGCAGCAAGACTCCCTTTGACAAGGAAGTCGTATGCCCTAAAGTGGTAACGCTTCAGCACCTCACCACTCCAGCTAAACCCCTTCTCCTGCTTGGTGGCACAAGTACTCCAGTACCTCACATCCCTCCTCGACCGGGGCCTCAAAACACAATCCATACGGGTGCATCTCTCTGCCATTGTGGCCTTCCATGACCGTAACGGCAGCAGCTTCTTAGCCACACAACCCCTAGTTACCCATTTCATGAAGGACTGGCGAACCTCCGTCCACCCATCAGGGCACCTGTGCCTCACTGGGACCTCAAAATCATCCTTGACCAACTCACACAGGCGCATTTCAAACCTTTGCACTCAGTGGATCTGAAATACGCCTCCTGGAAGACCCTATTCTTAATAGCAGTCATGTCCGCACAATGAATCAGTGAGCTGCAAGCATTAGGGGTGCACTCCTCATACACACTTCTCGCCCAAGATCGGGCCACCCTCAGGATTCACTCCAAGTTCATCCCCAAGGTAGCGCCTGCTTACCACATCAACCAGACCATCAAGCTCCCCTGCTTCCACCTGGAGTCCCATTCCTCCCCCGAGGAACAACAGCTCCACACTCTGAACTGTGTCAGGGCCCTGTGTATCTATCTGCACCGGACAGCCCCCCTGTGACAAGGGACTCAGCTCTTTGTCTCCTACGACCCCAATAAACTTGGCCACCCAGTCTCCAAGCAGACTCTTTCCCTATGGATCTCTGCCTGCATTGCCTACTGACTGGAACAAACCAGGGCTCAAGCCTCACCAAGGATAAATGCGCATCAACTCAGGGCGCTGGCCACCACCATTGCCAATCTGTGCTCTGTTCCTGTAGCCAACATCTGCAAAGCCGCCACTTGGTCCTCCCTCCGCACGTTCCAGAGGCATTACTGCTTTGACCTTGCGGCATGGATGTTTATACTCTTCGGACAGGCAGTCCTAGCCACTGCAGAGACTTAGGCCACCTTGGCGGCAAGCTGTGCGCATAGTGCTTGTATGCAACTCTGAGTTATCCTCCTTAGCTATATTATTATATTTCACTGTGTCACTTTACATTGCACTAGTTTATTGTTGCTCCTTTGCCCTACTGGCCTCTGCTCTGTCACTTTACACTGCACTGTTCTTGTTGCTGCCCTGCTGGGCGCAATAAATGCTATGCATCGTGAACCTGGCACACGTCTGCCTCCCCTTCTTACACAGCGCTTCCATACTGCAGAGAACCAGGTGTGGCTGATGCATCCTGCTTGTCCTAGAAGAAAGCATAGTTACTTACATGTAACAGGGATTCTCCGTGGACAGCCACATGCTCCCGCCTACCTCCCCTAGAAGGGTTCAGCCGTTTGGCCCTGGCATCCGCCTCCTAGCAGCTAGGGCTTAGCTAGGGACATACTGGCTGGCTAGTGGCAGGCCAGTGGGTAGGGTGCTTCCGTCTAGGCAGTCTCCAGATATGGTTGAGTTATCCTGCTGTCTACAGAGAATCCCCGTTACAGATAAGTAACTTTGCTTTCCTCCAGGTTTCAAATTTGCTTCCATTTGCAGGGAAAGGAATTAGAAAAATAAGGGACAAACAAACAAAATATGAGAAATAAGGAAGCAGACATTGCTTTACATACTCATCTGCACTCCTCCAAAAGCAATAATATACCAAATTGATTAAGCCCTTTATGGCACTCGCCTTTCAGCAAACTAACCAACTCAGACAAGTATGAAAAGTTGCTACCAGCTGCTTTGCTTTAGGCCCATCCAGAGTGTTAGCGAGGCTACTCATCTGTAATGGGGTTTTTTCCATGGATAGCAGGATAAATCAGTCACACCTGGTGACGTCATTCAATGGCACCGAGAGACAGAAGTACTCTCAATAACTCAGAAGGGCTTTTCCCTTCTGAGCATGAGCCAACTGGCCCTAGCCCCCTGGGCCCACCCCTAGCTGGCCAGTATGTCACTAGCTGAGCCCTTGCCGCTAGGGAGCAGGAGCTGAATGCAGGCCCGATTGCCAATCTCTTACTAGGAGAGAAGGGCAGGATGGTGTGGCTGACTTATCTTGCTGTCCACAGAGAACCTCCGTTACAGGTAAGTAACCTCGCTTTTTCCTAGAACAAGCAGGATGAGTCAGTCACACCTGGTTCCTCCCCATCTGCGATGCATTGTGGTAGAAGGGGGAGACTGGGGCATGAACATTTGTAGATTAAAAAGGACAGGTGCCAGGTTCACTGCAAGGAAATTTATTGCAGCGCAGTGCAACAGTGCAAAACAGAGTGACGACAACAACAGTGTGAAAGTAGCAGTGCAATAGTGCAATCTGACAGAGCAACCATGCAAACAGTGCAAAACAGTAGAATAACATGGGTAGTGCAATGGTAAGAGGCAGAGGCCCAACCATATAACATCATGATAGCTATAAAGTGCCTAATGGTCAGCATCAGTTCACAGTTCAGAGTGCGCAGTTGGCCATCACCAGGCCGTGTCCTGATTTTCTGCTGTGGTTAGGATCGCCTGTCCAAAGGAGGCAGCCCCGCCGCAAGGTCGAGGCAGTAGTGTCCTTGAAAGGTATATAGTGAAGACCAGGTTCCAGGTTGTGGCCTTGCAGATGTCTGTCGCCAATATAGAATGTAAGTTGGTGATGGTGGTAGCCAGTGCTCTCAGCTGGTGTGCATTGACCCTTGTCGAGGCTTGCACCCCCCGCCTGTTCCAGGTAAAAGGCGACACAGGTGGAGAATCACAGGGAGAGTGTTTGCTTAGTGACCGGGCGGCCTGGTTTGTTTGGGTGGAAGGAGCCAAAGAGTTGTCTCACCTGCCACAGGGGCACCGTCTGGTGCCGGTGCCGGTGCCCATGGATTTTCCCACAGCTCTCGGCATCACCTTTCAACGTCAACAGAGCTGAGGACCAGACCGGGACGGAGATCAAGACCCCTGACTGGTACCCTCATGAGATCTCTGGCTCTCAGGGGTCGCAACAGCACCCTGGAGAGCCATCAAAGCCGTGATCCCCATGGTCTCGGGGCACGTGCCAATAGGGCCTGGCATCAGCACCTGCTGGGCAGCAAGGCAGGCAGAAATGCTGCGCTCCAGTGCCAGCATGCAGGCCTCCCACTCTGGGGTGGGGCCCTGAGACACTGACACCGGGGTGACCGGGTCTGGTTTTGAGGAGATAGGGTCCTCGCTGGGATGACCCTCGGGAGACCAGGCGCCATCACCAGAGGCCTCCGTATCTGTGCAGGGTACTTTGAGGCCGCTCCCTCTCTGACTCCTGGGATTTCCAAGGGGGGCTGAGAGATTGAGCGCGAGAATGCTCATGCTTGTCTGGCATCCCCGACAGAGTCCTTGAGGCTTTCTTTTTCATCCACTCCCTGTCGGAGAAACCCTGCTTACAATGTCACCGAGGCACTGCAGGGGACCCCAAGAGCTGTGGGTCAGTGGAGCGGGGTACTACCAAGGACACCGGGGCTGCCTTGAGAAAATTATCGCCCAGCCTCTGCTTACGGCTCTGTATGGCCCTGGAGGACATTTTCTTACAAAAGGAGGAGAGCTCTCGGTTGTGGTCAGCTCCTAGGCACCTAAGACAACAGTCATGGGTGTCCACGAACAACATTTTCTTGGAGCATCTGTCACACTTCTTGAAACCGGAAGCCATGGGGGCAAAAAGAACTGCTGTGAGGTCGAAGACCTTCGAAGCAGTCAGCATTGGAAATGGCGCAAAAATGCGCTAAAGGGTAAACTAAAAAGAAGAAAATGGAAAAAGATGAAGTCCCAAGACCCACAGCTGAAGCGAGGGGTCTGGGGATGGTGGGAAGAGGACTGGCAAAGCCGGAATCAGAAAAAAATTCTCAAAAGGCTTTTTCCAAGGGACAGGACGTGCGTCTGAAGGGCTCCACGGAAAAAGGGAGACTGACCAAGATGGCCCCCTTCCCTTGGGCAGGAAAGGGACCACGCATGCATGGTGGCATTCCCAAAGCCTTTCTTTGAAAGCTGGGGAAATGCTTCGTGCGGGCTCCGTCGGGGCCGACGTCATCCATATGTGAGGACTGACTTCCTGCTTGTTCCTGGAGGACAGGCAGACCACTTGATTCATGTGAAAGGGAGAAAGCACCTTAGGTAAAAAGGAAGGTACATGCTGAATGGAAACTTCCTCCTTTGAAAAGACAGATAAGATCTCAGCAAGACAGAACTTGCAGCTTGGAACTCCACTTTGTAGAACAAATCGCGACCAAGAATACCATCTCAAGCATCAAATCCTTCAAACTAGCGTGCTTCAATGGCTCAAAGGATGCTGCCATCAGAGCCCTGAGCACTAGACAAAGATCCCAGGAAGGGATCACAGATGCCAAACCCCCTGGGAGAACGTATGAGACATCTGGGTGCAAGACTAAAGGCTTACCAGCCACCAGACCCTGGAAACAGGCCAAAGCTGCCACCTGACCCTTCAGGGAGCTAAGGGAAAACCCTTCTCCAGTCCATCCTGTAGAAAAGCCAACAGAGATGGCACATGATTGCCTCAAGAGCTAACCGCCAAGCATCACACATCGCTCAGAGGCATCAAATCCGCATGTATGCTAGCTTGGTAGATTCTCCTCTGGACTCTGAGCAGAATGGAGATCACTGCTGGAGAGTAGCCCTTGAATGCTAGTTGTCTCCTTTTAAGAGCCAAGATTTAAGCAAAAGGGGAACCGAGTTGTCCAGGATAATCAGACCGTGCTGCAATAGGCCCTGAGATGGAGACAACTGAAGAGGAGGCACCTGCAGGAGCTGCATCAGATCTCCCATCACATTTTCCTTGGCCAATTTGGCACCACCAGAACCAATCCTGCCCAGGTAGCATTCTACATGCCAAATCACACACCCTGCCAGGGTCCACGAAGGAAACATGTACAGCAGGTGCTGACTTGGTGAAGGCTGGGTCAGGGCTTCAACACCCTCGGACCCCGCCTCAATGTGGCAACTGAAGATGGCAAACTTTAGCAATGGAGCAGGTCACCAACAGATCCATTTTGGGGCAACCCCAGCGGTGTAGAATTGACTGAAAATGCCTCCTGACAACTCCCACTTTCCAGATACAGAGAATGACTGAGGAAGTCCGCTTCCATACTGTCCAGCCCAACAAGGTACTGAGCCGATAAGGATAGGTGGTTCTTCTCCCAGGCAGCCATCTCCAGAGCTACCGTGACACTTCTCATGTTACCTTACCAACTGACATAAGCCACTGCCATAGCATTGTCTGAAAACACTTTAACCACCTGGCTGGAAACGTAGAAGAGCCAACCTGATGGCCCAGCAATCCTTGGTAACCTGGACCCATTCCTGAAAGAAAAGGCAAAGCCTGCCTCCCTCCAAACCAGAGGAGCCAGGGAATGGGCCCCCAAAACACGGCACAGCCTGGGAAGGGGCTTCCTCTGGAGGGGACAGAGTCTATGGGCCCACACAATCAATGAAAGGACTGAGAATAAGCCTTAAGTCCATAAGGGGAAGAAGGGCTCTCCAGGCCGGTAGAAATGGAATTCCAGAGACCCCAGGGAGTCTGACCAGCGCTCCTGTGAGGAGCAGATGGAGGCTGACAAAAAAAGGAGCTCCTGCTTGCTACACAGGCACCTTGGACCTGCCCTCCAAAAGACAGAAGATTTTGTCTCGCCAAGGTCCTTTATCTGCTTCTTCTCCCAATCAAACCCAACAGAAGCACCCCTCTAAGGCCAGATGGGCAACTGGGCTTTGGAAGAGGAGTCTGCTGCCCCATGTTAAAGCCATGCCAACGCCATGTCACTATCAACAGGATACAATCCCCAGCCGCTAGACGTACCAGGTCGCAGGTCCTCATGGCATGAGGACGGCCATAGCAGACTACAAAAAAAAAAAAAAATAAAAAGGGGCAGTATCATCCAGCAGAAGAGTCTGAATTCACTGGGTCAGGACCAGAAACGTCAGGTCTGCACATACCACCAACTGAAGAATAGCAGCCACTGCAGTGAACTGGTTCTTCAAAACAAATCTAACTTTCAGATCAGAGTATCTTTCAAAGTCAATTTGCCTTCCTCAGGAATGGTGGTCCGTCTGGTAACCACTGAGACCTGCACATCCATCTTGGAAATATCAAACTACACAATGCCCTCCCCCTCCGGGAGAATGTTCATCTTCTAATACACCTTAAGCCCCTTAAGGCAGGGGAGTTGGGGGGAATCCTACTCCCACCCCTTGTGCACCTCTGGGAACAGGAGACAGCAGTGGATGCCTCTTTGGTTCCTGATCAGTGTTTGGAGCATCCGCCATACTCAAGGTGAATAAGATCCTGGGATCAACACCTCCAGTTCCTAGCTTTCAGAACAGGCAGATAAGATTGATCTCCTCCCAAGCCTCTGAAGACAATACTACTACTTCTTCCACATCAAACATCTCAAGCCACATCACAGTCCAAATCTCAGACCGATCCTAGCTGATCCCCATCTCGGGGGGGGGGGGGGGGACTTTTGCCGGGGACGCATAGCCATAAATTGATACAGCTTCCTCTCTCAGCCTACCCCTCACGAGATTGTGCTCAGGGGAAAATCAGAGGCTGCAGGGTCTGAATTTCCACACCAGAATGACCAAGTCTGCTGTAAAAGAAAAAGAATCACAGGAGGACAATCCAGACTCCGAAAGCTCTTCTCAGGGAAATGACTCCCCACACTAAGGGGCACAATCACCATCGATTCCCTACAGGATGGGGAGAGGCCCACAGCAGAACATAGGGGAAGCCACATCTAGGCCAAAGGGCAGGGCCTAGAATTGGAAAAACAGCCTAGACTACAGAAGCAGAGAAAACAGCTAATGCTGCTCCCAGTGGGAAAGTGACAGTATGTTTATGTTTATTAAATTTGATATACCGCTCAGGCCAAAGCATCAGAGCGGTTTACAATAATATATCATTTGAGGAAATATGAAAGGAACGCCATTTGTAAGATAGGACAGAGTAGAGGACAGAAACAGTCAAAAAGATAAGACAAAGAGAAGAAAGGGAACAGCAGGTTACCATAATATATGCGTATGACAGTCCAGATCACATCTTCCATGTTAACTTCAGGGCAAACGCCATGGTCCAACGCCTAAGGGCCACACCAAAGGGCCCTCTGGCGAGGCCCGCAAGGCGCAGGCGCGGCCCCGAAGCGGCGGTTTAAGCCGTTCTTGCTGGCATCCCATTGGCAGGCACTAGGAGGGAGGAGGGGCTCCTGCTCACAGCTCCAGTGGTAAAGACTGCTCTCCTGCGCGCCCCCGAAGCGGCGGTTTAAGCCGTTCTTGCTGGCATCTCATTGGCAGGCACTAGGAGGGAGGAGGGGCTCCTGCTCACAGCTCCGGTGGTAAAGACTGCTCTCCTGCGCGCCCCCGAAGCGGCGGTTTAAGCCGTTCTTGCTGGCATCCCATTGGCAGGCACTATTACTACTACTGAGCATT
The DNA here is from genome assembly GCA_033557465.1 of Ichthyophis bannanicus. Lineage (NCBI taxonomy): Eukaryota > Metazoa > Chordata > Amphibia > Gymnophiona > Ichthyophiidae > Ichthyophis > Ichthyophis bannanicus. The sequence goes on along the minus strand of CM066032.1, from coordinate 847,071,322 downwards.
TATATAGCACTACAAGTCGTACACAGCGCTGCACAGACAGGTAAGAGACAGTACCTGCTCATCAGAGCTTACAATCTAGTCAAGACAAACACAGAAGGTGTAGGCAGGGATAAAGTAAGGGGGAAAGAAAAAGGAGATCAGGTCAGTCAAGATCCAAAAGCAGCAGCAAAGAGGTGAGTTTTCAGCCTGGATTTGAAGAAGGTTAGAGAAGGTACCTGGTGTAGACACAGGTAGTTTGCTCCAGGCGTTAAGGCGCAGCAAGGTGAAAGGAGCGAAGTCTGGCGTTAGCAGCAGAAGAGAAGGGCACAGATAGAAGCAGTTTGCTAGAAGAGCAGAGTTCCTGAGGGGGGTGTAAGGAGAGAAGAGAAGAAAGGTACCGAGGAGCCGCAGAGTGAATGCATTTCTAGGTCAGCAGGAGAAGTTTGAACTGGATGCAGAAACGGATAGGGAACCAATGAAGTGACTTGAGAAGAGGAGTAATATGGGCATGATGAGGCTGGCGGAAGATTAGCCGCGCAGCAGAGTGTTGAACAGATTGAAGGGGAGAGAGATGATTCAAAGGGAGACCAGCAAGTAGTAGGTTACAGTAGTCAAGATGGGAGGTGATTAAGGAGTGAGGACACTATGGCAAGGTCTAAGGTGGTCAGAAGCACCCACTGCCTGACAGATGCAATGACAGACCTGAAGGATCTCATACAGAAATGAGAAACTCCAAGTCCAAAACGAAATAACTCTAGGTCCAGGATATGCCAAAATAACTTCCCTTCCTGCGCATTATCTTCCAGGATTCTTTGTGGGCAAGCTTCCCTTCCTAAAGAACAAGCAGCCCATAAAAGGAATCTGCTCAGCCACAAATTGGAAGCACTGCCAACTAGCCACTACCACCTCTGCCGTCGACTTGGAAGAGACTCTGAACCGGCCTTTACAAGCAACACCTACCTAGCCTCTGCATCACAATGTCTAGTGTACTGGAAATCACAATGTCTAGTGTACTGGAAATCACAATGTCTAGTGTACTGGAAATCAAACCTGCAATCTTTGGAGCCAGAGGTCACAGCCATATGGCTAGAGCCACAGAGACTACCGGTAGAGGATGGGTAAATCAGAGGGTTAGTCCTCAGGCATGCATACAAAGGTAAAGGCATTCTTAAGAGCACCTTGACCCTCCAAAACAGACAGGTATGGTTGTGCAGTTATCACAGCCGTGACCAGGACTCCCATCCTAGGGAGTCCGAAAGACTGATATCACTCACCCTGGGGCCAAGGGTACAGCTGAGGCATGAATTTAGGGCTGCTAGTGCCCAGTTCAGTACTTGCATTCCTAAAACCTTGCATTCCTAAAACCTATGTGATTCAGCATAGGGTTAGGTACAGGCATGAACATAGGAGCAACACTGAATACCCTTCGATATAAGGGAGGCCCCCATCTATTAACCTCACCTGAAAGCAGACTCTGCAACATACAGAGCCACTATAGCACACAGAAAAGGCATAAATAGGGTCCGTCAGTGAAAAAGTCATATCATGGAGAACCTAGCCTTCCCCCGGGGGAACCACAAATCTGTCCGCCTCAAAGACTTACCCTTCTGGCAACAGGAATGTCACTTGAGTCCTTCAACCAACTCCCCATAGAGGATAAGGTTGAGATCCTGGAGGAACGTTGGAGCACAGGGGCAAAGCAGAGGCTGTGATCCCTTCTAACTGCATGTGACGGAAGCGCTCATGGGCTCTTGAGTCCCATGCAGTGGAAGCTCAGGCCTCGGACCCCCAAGCAGCTATCTCAAAGTAATCTGGTTGTAAAAAGAAGCTGAACATTGTCAAAGCTTCCCTTCAAAGCTGCGTCACCCTCTACTGTGCTGGTGGTATGTTTTGATCACTGCCGTGACCAAGGCACCTGTCCTGGAAGTCTCAAACAGCTGCTCCATCTCCCCCTGAGGTAGTGGATACAGCTTAGTCAGACATTGCCTTGGTGCTTGCTTTTCAGCACCAGCTCCAGCATCTCCTACTGCAATACTACAAGCCTCTATAGCGGCTCAGTGAGCAGAAAGAAGCCAGTGGGATGCTTCAGACCCTCCAGAATAGGGTCCATCTTAGAGACCTCAGCTGGAGGAGGCTCTGCAATATGCAGAGGGCTCATGGCATCCACAGGGATGCTGCTGAGGTCCTCCGGGTGAAAAACAGACCACCACAGAATCTTCCCCCTTCGTCAGAGATAGTTTCCCCTCCTCCACCAACTCACTTATGAAGAGAGCAAACCCTCTTTGTTTCCACAGTACTTTCCCCTATGAGAGAGGCAAGGCCAGACTCTTGGAGGACACGATAGGAAACCCTAGGACCAGGGGCATTTAATACTCTGCCAACCAAATGGGGAGGTCCCAGAGTGCCCTGGGTCTCCCCATATATGAAGCCAGGGGCTCCCCATCCCCTGAAGCAAGCTTAGAGGCAGGGGCAGGGTCTGAAAATAGCCTGCAAGCTCTTTTTAGCAGCTGTAGCTCAAATCCTGCTGAGAAAAGCCCCTAAGAGTCCTCCAGAATCTGTCGTTACTGCCACAGAAACAACCTCCCCTGATCCCTCTCCACAGCGATCATGCAGCCATTCAAGACAACTGCTATTACCCACCAGTGGGAAAATTGGGAGAGGCATGACAGTGACAGAAAAGTCGCTGTTGGGTCCCAGGTTTGTAAGGGGGAGGGGGGAGAAGAAGGGGCCCAGAACAGCCAAAAAACCTTGTTTCAAAACATCCCCAGCACTGGCAAAACAGGCAGGGCCGAACCAAAAAACACCCCACAATCAATAAAATGAGAGCACACCACGAAAAGGAAATCCTCCCCCCCCGGCAAGCCAGCTGGGGAAACCCAAGAAAGACCTCTTCAATCACACAAACAAGCTGGGAGGTTCTGCTGCCTGAGACCTGTTTTTTTCCCCCTTTTAAATACTGCTTTATAAAAAGCAGAAAGAGAGCTGCCCATATAAAATAAAGGGAAATAGAAAAAAGAATTAGCGAGGACAGAGAGGAAAGATGCCTGGACCTTACCTGCCACCTCTAACATGGGCCCCATAGGGTCCCTCCTGATCACCTCCCCAGCTGAGTGCTGGAACCCAATCAACAGCAGCACTGGAATAGTGTATCCCTCTGGTTCCAGGAGATATGGGCACAACCAACCTGTGAGCAACCACAGGGCCAAGGGAGCCAGGCTGCAACTTCAGCACATGATGGTGGTCTTGACAGGTGAGCAGCTGAAGGAAGACAATGCAAGCAAATCTCAGTGATGCACTACCACTTATACAAGTGATGTGGTCACTGAAAGTATCTGTGATCTGCTCCCATCTGCTGGCTAGGATGCATAACCCACTCTTCTGGGCTGCTCTAGTAGGATAAGGAATTTCACATTGAGGCGGTTAGTATTAGAAGGCATTAGTGTGATCCAGAAGGTAAGAATGGACAATACAAGCAAGTTTTGTGAAGTTTTGACACTGAAACCATCAGATGTGTGTGCATTAGAGATTTTCTAGAGAAGGTTAAGGCTTAAGAGTCACTGCAGAAGGTCACATTTTTATTTTTATGTTTTATTTTATATCTTTTCCACACACTATTAAATAAACACATTCTACACCGTGACATTTTCCAGTTGTTAATCCTCGCATTTTAGTATATGCTAGAATTTAAAGGACAGTCAACTACTGCAGTTCTGCTTTAATTTTTTTTTTGCTTTTTTCCATAACTGGAAACGATGATCACTAGAAAGATAAAAGAATTTAACAATTAAGACTTTAAAGGGCATGTTTACTAAAGTTCGGTAATGTTTATCATGGGGCTTAGCGCATGCTAAACAGTTAGTGGAGGACAATGGTAATGCGTACTAAAACAGCCAGCGTGGTGAGAATTCTATACGTTCAGTGCAGAGACTGGGCAGGTTAGGAGCGGAGAGTAGGTATTGACTGCATACTACAGTTAAAGCAGGGATAATTAATGCAAGCTGTCAATGTTGCAGTTAGCATGGGTGCACATCAAGCCACCTCAATGGGTGGCATTAAGTGCTTCTACATTAACTGCAATTCAAGTTTTAGAGTGGTGAGGTACTTCTCAGTGTGGTAACTGCAAAGGGACATGGTGGGCATGCTTCCAACAATTAGCACAGGACTGTAGCACTTCCTATGATAATTTTTGACTCTCAACGTTCATTGAAGTGCAAACCTTTACTGCACTTTAGTAAACATGCTCCTAACTGCAATAAAAACAAAAGTGAATTTTCCATTAATATATACTGCAATTTTGTTCAATATTTTAAAAAAAACACCTCACAGCTGTAACAGAAAACACTGGGAACAGATGCATTAACTTTCATAGTTAGCAATAACAGCAAAACCAAAAAGTACAGCTTTTAGTTTCAGAATATAAAGTGAAAAAAGTAACGTACAAAAAAACCTCTCTCATATGCAGTACAATAATTTTCCTAGTACTTTTCATACCTAGTATCATAATCTAAAGCAAACTGAAGACTGCATAGAAATTTTAAAATAAAATTCTACTTCTGCAACTAACCTTTAACAGAGTAGAGTAGTTTCTTTACAGCAAGTATATGTAAAAAAAAAAAGTTATTGAATAAAACTTTACAAGGCTCCTAAAATTAGGATAAACGTTTTATAGAATATAAAATAAGTTTCTCCTTCCAAAGACAAAATGTAGGTGGCACGGTTACCTACTCTCCTTTGAGTCCACAGCACTGTATACTGAAGACAAAGATAAAAGGACTATTGGCTTTCTTGATTAAGCCTCGAGTAACATCCATTGTTGTTTACTGAATCCTTACATGAAAAATACGAGGTATCCCTAACCATTCCTGAGAACATATAGTCCATCCCAGGGCAAATAGGTAAAGCTGGAACCAGTCCAGATACAAGATAAGGTGACGTAAATCCAGGCAGTCCTCTTCCAGAGGAGGAATATGCCAGTCTCAATGGGCTAATCTCCAATCTAGGAGTTAGGCTATAAAGGTTTGTATTACTTGCCAGTGATGCAGAATTGGCATGAAGAGGAGAAAAGGCCGACTTAGTCCCTAGTGTTCCAATCCCTAGCCCCGCAAAGTTGAAAGCAGAAGCTCCCTGCAAGGCACCAAGTTCAGATCCTCCTGGGCTTACAGTGTCCCCAGAATCCTCCTTGCGCTCCTGCCCATTTAAGATATGTTCTATGGCTTGGACCACATCTCCTTTATAATACTGCAAAATGCCTTCCAATTTACACTGTTTCTGCTTTGGGAAAACCCTGATCAGCATCTCAAGAGGGTCCCTATGTTTTGAAGGAGGAACTGGAAGTCTTGAACAAGTAGCACTCAATTCCTTTGACCATTCGCTTTCATTTCCTGATTCTACATCTGAAGATGACAGGGATCGCGGACTGTCTGTACTTTCATGTTGCTGCTCAGGACTAGGTGACCGACTAATATCTTCCTTAATGAAGGCTTCTGGGCCCGATGGCTTCTTTTCAGGAATTTGACTGGAACCAGTTTGCTTGACAGAGGATCTCAGGGAAAGAAGATGCGACAGCACTGCAGATCCTGCAACTCCAATGTAGTATGGATCTTGCTTCTGATTCTTTCCTTCAAGACAAGAAACAGACAGTACTATTACACTTGCAAATTTTTGAACATTTAGCTATTTCTACTTGGACGTTATTTGACTAAATGCACAAATTGTCAGCATCCACATTTTTCACAAACTAAACTAGTCAATGAAAATTCATAATCCCAGAAAAAAAGCAGAATATGCTAAATCACAGCTAACACATCCATTTAAACTTTTCTAACATCTATATTCCTTACTTAGGACCACACAGACATCACTTACAGTTCAGTTCTCATTCTAACAGTCATCTCAAATTACCAAAACTGACAAAATATGGCTGACTTAATAATATACAGTGAAATGCTATAAAAGGTTTGCTTTTAGAACTATAGATATATTATTTTCATATTCTGAGACAGACCAACTGCATATCAGCAATAACTAATAACAGCTTGCTATAGAAGTTTTAAAATTAATCTCTGTTAGCTTTATGTACGCTTTTTCCCCCACTGACCCTCGCCAACTCTTACCCACCGCGGGCACATCCCTTAGTTATAACGTTAGTTCTTCCAAATAAGAGTGAACTTTGACACTACAGTGTATTTTCATCAAGAATTGATTACCCTTTATCAGATAAATTATAGCGCATTGCAAAAGTATTCATCCCCTCTGTGTTTGTTCTGTTTTGTCGCATTACAACCTAGAATTAAAATGGAGTTTTGGGGGTGAGCACCATGTGATATATACAACATGCCTACGACTTTGAAGGTGCAAAATATCCTTTATTGTGACACAAACAATAATTAATACAAAAAAAAAACAAAGCAGGAGAGTGCATATCGTATATTCACCCCCAAAGACAATAAGCTGTAGAGCCACCTTTTGCTGCAATTACAGCTGCAAGTCTCTTGGGATACGTCTCTATTAGCTTAGCACATATAGCCACTGGGATTATCACCCATTCCTTAAGGCAAAACTGCTCCAATTCCTTCAAGTTAAATGGGTTGCGTTGGTGTACAGCAATCTTCAAGTAACAGAATTCTTAATTGAGGTCTGGGCTTTGACTAGGCCATTCCAAGACATTTAAATGTTTCCCTTTAAACCAGCTTTAGTAGTATGTTTAGGGTCATTGTCCTGCTAGAAGGTGAACCTTCGTCCCAGTCTCAAATCTCTGGCAGACAAACAGGTTTTCCTCAAGAATTGTCCTGTATTTAGTGCCATCCATCGTTCCTTCAATCCTGACCAGTTTTCCTGTCCCTGCCAATGAAAAATGTCCCCACAGCATGATACTAAGAACATAAGACATGCCATACTGGGTCAGACCAAGGTCCATCAAGCCCAGTATCCTGTTTCCAACAGTGGCCAATCTAGGTCATACGTACCTAGCAATATCCCCAAAAGACACAGGTTCCTCAATGCTTGTACTGGGTCAAGCATTGATATCCTGGGTCCCTTTTTAATAGTGGTTTATGGACCTTTCCTCCAGGAACTTGTCCATAAGAACATAAGACATGCCATACTGGGTCAGACCGAGGTCCATCAAGCCCAGTATCCACCACATGTTTCACTGTGGGAATAGTGTTCTCGGGGTGATGGGAAGTGTTGGGTTTGCACCACATATGGCATTTTCCATGATGGCCAAAAGGTTCAATTTTTGTCTCATCTGACCAGAGAACCTTCTTCCATGTGTTTGGGGGGGGGAGGGGTCCGCCACCTGCTGATGTGCAAACTCCAAACATGTTTTCTTATTTTTTTCTTTAAGCAATGGCTTTTTTCCGGCCTTTCTTCTATAAAGTCCCACTCTGTGGAGTGTACAGCTTAAAGTGATCCTATGGACAGATACTCATATCTCCACTGTGGATCTTTGCAGCTCCTTCAGTATTATCCGTGGTGTCTTTTGTTGCATCTGATTAATGCACTCCTTGCCCGGTCTGTGAGCTTTGATGGGCAGCCTTCTCTTCTCAGGTTCATAGTGGTGCCATATTCTATTTTGTTATAATGGATTTAATGGTGCTCCATGGGATATTCAGAATTTGGGATTTTTATTTTTATTTTTTATAATGCAACCCTGATCTATACTTCTCCACAACTTTATCTCTGACCTGTTTGGAGTGCTCCTTGGTCTTCATGTTGCTTGCTTAGTGCTGTTGCAGAGTCAGGGGCCTTTCAGAACAGGTATATTTATACAGGCCAACAGAGATTGAACCTTAGCCGCCTTAGGAACCAGCTTTCGTGTGCCGCACCAATGCTGAAAGAGGCACCAGAACTGCACATATGCCAGTCTGGTAGAACCCCTCCAGGCTTGTAGCAGAGTGGAAACCATCACAGTAGAGTAGCCCTTATGCGTCAGCAAATCCTTTCAAGAGCCAAGCTGTAAGTGAGAAGGGAGCCATGTTGTCCAGGACAAATCGGTCCCTGATGTAGCAGGCCCTAAAATGGGGGCAGACAAAGAGAAGGTTCCTGCAGGAGCTGCATCAGGTCCCCGAAGTGCGCTCTCATAGGCCAATCCAGTGCCACTAGAACAATTTAGCCCAGATGGTGCCCTACACGCCGAATCACACGTGCCAACAGTGGCCAAGGAGGAAACACACAGCAGGCATTGCCTTGTCCAGAGAAAATTCAAATCCCAAAATGGAGTCAAATAAATGACCAAGAAGGATGAGTTGTTGCTTTTTTATTAGAGATAAGTCTTATAATATTTATTTATACAAGGAACTGTGTTTGAATAAAATGGATTATATCATCAGGAGGGGATAATATTTCATTTTTCCCTCCCTGGATACTATCCGACAAAAGAATTAGAGTATCTCACAGTGGGACTATTTGGAGTCTGGGTTTCTTGGTCATTGCCTTGTCCAGGGCATTGATGCCCTCATGCCTGCTTCCATGCAGCGATTTTAGCGGCCTACCTTGGCATTAGATCAGGCCACCATCAAATGCATTTTGAGGCAACCCCAACAGTGAAGAATCATCTTAACACACCTCCTGACTCAACTTCCACTCTCGGGAATCCAGAGTGATGACTGAGGAAGTCTGCCTTCACATTGTCTGCTCTGGCAATGTGCTGAGCCGACAGAGCTAGCAGGTGTTTTTCTGCCCAGGCAAAAACACAAGAAATTAATCTCCAGGGCCAGTCTGGCACTCCTTGTGCTGCCTTGCTGATTGACATAGGCTACTGCTGTGGCATTCTTCGAGAAAACTCGCACCACTCTATCCTTGATGAAAGGCCAGAAACACAAAAGGGCCAAACTAATAGCCCTTGCTTTGAGGCGGTTGATGGACCATGCTGCCTCCCTGCAGCTCCAATGGCTGCAAGCTGTTGAGTCTTGACAATGTCATCTGTCAGTAGAATCCACAAGTCATCGACCAGCAGGATGCCCCTCTACAGAATGATGTGGCTTTTGCCACTGCAGGTTGGCCTTCATCTCCAGTAGGAACAGAAGCCTGAGCTCTAATTCCTGAGAACTTGGGGACCACCAAATCAGCAAAGACCGCTAAAGTGGCCTCATATGAGCACATGCTCATGGCACCATCTTGACTGCTGCCACCATCAATCCAAGGAGCTGAAGATAATCCCAAATTCTGGTAGCCGGAAGAAAACCGAACACCACAAGGCATTCCACAATCTCTGCACTCTCTCATCTGGCAGGAAGACTCTGTCCACTCTAGTATCAAACCATGCTCCCAGGAATTCCAGGGACTGGGAAGGCACCAACTGATTCTTCCCCTGATTGATCATCCAGCCAAGGCTTTCTAGAAGGACACCACTTGGACTGACACCTGAAATGCCTCCAACAGAGAACAGGCTCAGATGAGCCAGTTGTCCAGATATGGGTGCATACAAATCTCTTGGCACCACAGCCACTACCTCCATGACCTTGGAGAACGTCCTTGAGGTGTTGGAAAGGCTCAAGGGAAGAACGGCAAACTGAAAGTGAGAGCCACGCATGGCAAAATACAGATATCTCTGCTGATCCTCCCCGATAGGGATATGAAAATATGCTTCGGCCAAATCCAGAGATGCTAGAACTCCCCCTTGGCGTACCGCCTGAATCACAGATCTCAAAATTTCCATTTGGAAGCAGAGAACTACACTCCCTCCTCTTGAGGTCAAGAATTGATGAAAGGAGTCATCTTTCTTTGGCACCACAACATAAATGGAATAGCTGTACTTGCCCCGATTGATCGGGGGAACAGGCACCACTGTCCTCAGGCGTAGCAACTTGTCCAATGTGAATCTTATGGCAGCTTGTTTGCTTTCCAGGACATAGCCATACTGAATATAGTGTCTACCACCCAGTAATCTGGACCTATTCCTAAATGAAAAGGCAAAGCCTGCCTCCAATCAGAGGCACCTGGGAATGGGCCCCCAAACCTTCACTGTGCAAAATGTGAGTGACCGCCTCTGGAGGCAATGGAGTCTCTGGGCCCATGAGCCCCTCAAAAGGACCGAGAACTAGTCCGAAATCCAGAATAAGAGAAGAAAGACTTACCAGGATGATAATGATGGGAATCCTGAGACCCCCAGAAGTCCATACATCCTGCCTGCTTCCCAGGTCCTTCCGGCCTAATCTTCCAGAAGGCAATAAAAGGTTTAACCTCACCCAAGTCCTTCACCAACTTCGCCAAATCGTTCCCCAAAAAAAGAGCTTCCCCTTAAAGGTCAGTTGAGTCAATCTGGCTTTGGAAGATGTGTCTGCTGACCAGTGGTAAAGCCAAATCCAAATGCCGCATCACCATTAACAGGATTCTATTCCTACTCACTAAATAAACACGATCACACATGGCATCCAAAAGGAAGGCAGTAGCAGACTTCAAAAGAGGGGTAGTATCATCTGATGGGAACGACTGGATCCACTGGAAAAGGGTTTGAGATGTCAGGCCTCCACACACTGCCAACTGCAGAATAGGGGCTGCTGCCTTAAACTGATTCTTCAGCAAAAAGAGTCCACCTTCCAGTCCAGAGTATCCCCTTCAAGGCCGATTCACCTTCCATGGCAATGTTGGTCTGCCTTTTAACTGCTGTGATCTGCACATCCACCTTAGATGTGCCAAACCACGCAAAGCACTCCTGCTCTGGGAAAGCATACATCCTTTTATACACCCTCAACCCCTTAGGCAGGGAGTCGGGCAGATCCCATTCTAACTGGATCATGTCCTTGATAACCTACGGAAACAGAGACTGTAGTGGATTTACACGGATGGACCTGTAGCTCCTGTTCCACCGCTGGAGCATCAACCAAGTAAAAAGAGGATGAGACTTAAGCAATCAACATCGCCAGTTCCTCCTTCCAGAAAAGGCGGATAATAGCAGCCTCTTCATAATCCTCTAAAGGCAAAAGCACTTCTTCCACATCAGAGTCCACAGCCGAGATGTTAGAACCAAAATCCAAGTACAAGTCTCAGACAGGCTCCAGATGATCCACATCTCCAGAAGGTGACCTCCGCCGGGAATGCTTAGTGTGAGAAAGGAAGGACTGACCAAGGCCCCAGAACAAGGTTAGAGACTATAGCAGAGACTGATGAGCTTTTGTGTGATAAGGTAACTTACACTAATATAGATCACCCTGGTTATGGAAATCTGGACCTGGCTATGGATAGCGATGAACTGATTTATGGTACTCTTGATATAGATAGACAGTGATGCAAGCACAGATAATGACGAACAAACAGGACTGTGAAGGTACTATAGCCATATACCTTTACTTAGGTAAAAATAAATATATGCTTATTGAAATGCTAGGCTAAGCCGCGAAACATACATTTTAGACAGAGGTTTCTGTCTCTCTGTGAAAATTGCAGACAGTTAATTGCAACAGAGATTAACTAACAAACTATGTACACAGCTACTGTGATCAAAGGCTAGCTTCTGCAAAATTTTGGGAACTCTCTGCAATCCCTCCGCCCATCTTGTGGTAGAATGATGGGTCGAACTGATAACAACTAATGTCAGCATTATTGCATGAACTTTCCGAGAATCAGAGACCTTAGGTCAACATGTAGCTGGAAATCAAAGCTTGGGAAATTAGTAGAATTTAGAAAGAAATTATAGTGTGACTAATCAGCTCTTGTTTAATGAAAGAATTACAGCGACACCTACTGTCGTTTTGTGATTATGGGCATGGCCTTGTAACTTCAGGTTTTTTTTTTAATGAATTTTTGAAAAGCTCAGCAGAAAAATGATCCTGTAAGCAATGTTCCCTCTAATTTTCTGTAGGCTGTGTGCGCATAAAATATCAGCTGTGCGGCTTTTGAAGGAAGTTAAATTTTTGTGCGCCACATAACACTCGGAGTTATACACTTTAAAATTTGACTACACATCAGAATATAGTATGTACGCCACATTGATTTTAATCAAATTAAATGAAAATAGATGATTAGTAAATGAAGCAGAAAATTTTCTAGTAATTACAATTACAAATGTGGTATTATTTCAGTTAATTTTTATTGAAAGCTATTGTTATTCCATGTAAATAATTTATGTATGGAAGAAGAGTTCGTTCTCAAAACTTTTCTCTTCGATCTTTCAAATGTACCCAGTCTGAATAAATTTTATCAAGGTCTACTGATCCACCATCTTGAAGATGACTCTTAACACGCATCAGCATTTCCAAATGTTCTAAATGTAAGCGATTCCTTATTTTGGTTTTTAAACTGTTCATCAAGCTGAAACCACGCTCACAATCTGCACTAGAAGCCAAAAATGTTCCACCAATATCCATCAATTTCGCTAAATCTGCAAACTGAGCATTCTGAAACGCCAAAGTCACCATATCCGGAAAATTGTTTATCAGTTTGCTTTTGATTTTTTCTGCGACTAAAAACTTGAAGTCATTGTATTGCTGAACAACAATATGTTCCTCCATAAGAAATTGTTTGTACTTTAAGCAGAGTGATCGGACGTTTTCAATTCCAAATTCATAATCACATTGTGCTATTGCTGTCAAGTCAAAAGCAGACCATTCCTCAATTTCATTTTCAGGAAATCTTTCCCCTAAATGCAGACACAGCATATTAATGAAAGTAAGTGTGGAACCAGGATCCATTGAAACGTCTCCAGGTATCTTGTCGAGAAGTTTTTTAACATTATCACTCCATTTTACTGTGTCACCCAAGTATTGCATTCGGATTTTGTTCAGCTTACCCTGTGTAAGATGATATGCTTCCAGTGGTGTTAGCCCACATTTTTGAAATGCCATTGTTAATGAAGCTAGTTCAGATAAAACATCATTCAAAATTTGCAGCGTTATATGGAATTGATGGCTGTTTAGCTTTTTATAACAGTACTTTGCAATGGGATCATTATCCTTCTCTTCTTCAAAGTATTTTATTAATGGATCATAATTTTGAATAATTGCTTGAAGAGCAAAATGTCTAGATAACCACCGCACTTCGTTCAGAGGTCTAAAAGCAATTGACTCACATTCAGAAGCATCTGCTAATTCTTTAAATTGTGACCTTAGTAGAAGATCGACAAAAGGTTGTGTAAACAGTTCTCATGAAAGTTTCAACTTCTTTCATCAACTTTACTTCCTTCCATGATTCAGAGATCCCCAAATCTTCACGATGGGCAACACAATGCTGCTGCACTAAATGTGAAACATTTTGTTTGAGCTGCGCAGCAACACCATTTATTCTGCCTGACATGACAGAGGCACCATCTGAAGTAAACATGACCATTTTGTTAAGGTCAAGCTTGTATTTCCCATAGAATTCCTGGAGTGCACTGACTATTGATGCAGCATCGCATGCTTCCAACTGTAGCATCCCACCAAATGAAGTTTTATACAGACATGAATTTACTGGCCGATATCTGAAGTACAGTATTAAGTATTTGTTGACAGAAATGTCTGTGCTTTCATCAATAGTTAAATGTATGATACGCTGCTGATGCAACATCTGCCATGAGCTTATCTTGGACATTCATGTTTATAATTTCAAGAAATTCAAACAAATAGTTTTTGCTTCTCCAGCTTTCAGGTATGGTTATGTACTTGGACATGTGTTCATTAATATCTTGAACAGAGAGCATGGAAATATACATCCGAACAGCCAGCAAAACACTATCAATTAGAATTTTAATTTCTTCTGGTGTAGAACGCTTCCATTCATTACTAATTTGCCTTTTCTCTTTTTCAGCGGTGCTCAAGCAACAAGTTAAATAATCCTCCTCTTAAATTTGGATTTTTAGCTCTTAGTTTCTTAACACTTTCAATATGAGTCTTACTAGACAGATGTCGTTTCAAAAAGTCCAGTTTCCACACATCATCCCAAATTTTGCCATTCGAAAACTCTGATGGTTTTTGCATCTCGGCAGTATAAACAGACTACTCCGTCATCCTCTTTGTATGTGAATATTTCATGCAGTTGAATGCACATTTTATCCTGAGATTTCGGTGTCTCCATTTCAACAATTTCTTCAAGCCATTCAGACTTAAAAGCTCTGGCCGTTCTCTTACGTTTTGTACCTCTCATTGCTATTGGTTTCGACATTTTAAAAGTGTGTGTGGTCACAGCAGGTGCTTTATTATTCAAAAGAAATGCCCCAACGCATTTCATCCAAAGCCTGATGGGCTTGGAAGTTGGAACTGCAAGCAATATAACAATATTGTTATAGTGGTAACAAAGAGAAAAAGAGTACCTAGTAAAAAAGAAGGCACAGTATTACTTACATGGATTAACAGTTTAACACAAATCCAGAAAAGTGACTTAAAACTATGGATATAGCCAAGATTAACACATAAAAAACATCTATAAAGGTATGTACATGTATAAAAACATACACACCCCAAGATTTTATGTAAAGCAACTCAAACAAAACATATGGCCTAGTGACTTACCAAAAGGTCAAAATATTAAAATTACATTATAATAGCTGAACACTAAAAATCGACGACCGAGGGACAAAAAGCATCAATAACATGGGGGGGGGGGAGAGGAAGGGGGGAAGGGAGATAGGAAAGGGGGGGGGGAAGGGGAAGAAAAAGAAAAGAAAAAGAAACTGACATTGTATTGTAAGAGCTCTGTCTGTTTAAAAGAAAAGGGGGGAAACAAATGGGACTAAAAAGTACCACTAATAAAAAAGGTGATGGATGGCATATGTAGTAAAAATAATAAATACTTTTGGCATTCCAGGGTTCCAGTTGGTTGTCCCCTTCCAATGCCTTAGGCATGTGGTTTACTCCTCTGTCTGATACTGTTACAGGGATCTAAAATTATATCTGCTTGGGCTTAATTATAATTTCAGTACAAAGAGATGCTGCTTTATTGTCAGGGCTGGCTCAGCAGGCGAGACTAGGCAGTTGCTTAGGGCAGCAGCTTTCCAGAGGCAGCAAAGAGCAGCAGCAGTCAAATGAAAACAAAAGAATAGATCCTGATAGCTCTAACTCAAAGAGCTCATTATTTTAATTGCTAGGAGAATGGACCCACACATATATACAGACCCACACATATATACAGAGCTTAACATTTAAAAGTATGTTGCCTACTTAGTTCTTACCGGATTGTTGTGGGAGGGATGGTACTGGGATGATCATGCTTGAGTTTAATTATCAGGATCTTGGGGGGGGGGGGGGGAGGAGTTGAAACGTAAGACTGAAAATTTGCCTAGCCCTATTATTTATTTATTTATTTAGTATACATTTGTATACCGCTACTTCCAGCGATCAGCAGCGTTTTTTGATTACAGATTGGAAATTGTCAAATCATGACAGGAAATTTTTGAGGTATAAACACATTGATTAGACAGGAAAGCACAGCACACAGAGAACTATTTTACAGGGAACATGGGCTATGGAGGGTTAAGTGGCTTGCCCAAGACCACAAGGAGCACCTGTGGGACTAGAAACCCCAGTCCTTCCGGCCCAAGGTTGCTGTCCTCTAGTGGGATTTGAACCCCCGACCTTCCGGCCTGAAGTACCTTGACCCAACCACTAGGCTACTCCTCCAACCCAGTCCCATCAAAAAGGTTAGATAGAATTTGTCACAGTCCTCCTCACTTCTCACCACCACCAAAAAATTGTCTATTAGACAACCTTTTGGTGGTGGTGAGAATCGAGGAGGAATGTGACACATTCTATATACCCTTTCGATGTCTAGGACATCTGTACCTTGCCCACTCACAATCTTAAATGACAGAGGTGTAAGGCAGGGGTCTCCAAATCCAGCCCTGGAGGGCCACAAACCAGTCAGGTTGGCAGGATATCTCTAATGCATATATATCTCATGCATAGTCATTAGGGATATCCCGAAAGCCTGACTGGCCGGTGGGCCCCATAGGACTGGGTTGGGGACCACTGCGAGAGCACCCAACATTCTGCAAGTTATGAGTTCAGAAGAGGCATTGCTAAATATAATGTTGCTTTGGTAGAGTTTTGCTGACATGCATTTTAAGCTTTAAATGAATGCTCTAATAAAGAAAGAAAGAAACAACTAATGATTTTTAGACTAAAGTCACTAAACTAGCAGACACCAGTATTTTTCAGTGATTATTTCCAGACAAAGTTCATTTACTTCTAGTAAATATATTTGGTTTACACCAATAGAACACCCCTGATGATAAAATTGGGTTTTAGTTATAAGCGATAAACTCTGAATTTCGCAGCATTGACCCGAGTAGATTTGCCATCTGTGTTGCTCCTTCCACGCTGCCCCCATTGCAGTGTTTACACTTCCTAAAAATACCATAAAACAATAAATTGCTATTTTTCTGACCCAAAGAATGCACCTAATTGCCTGCGAAGATAAACCTCAAACATTTTAAATGCTACACGCAGTACACGCGCTGTGAACCCCGACAGCATCAGGCGAGGGCGGCGCGCAGCACAAAGAACACCGCGGCCGGAGTTAAGCGGGGGGCACGGAGAAGAGGCCACAGACGCCCAACATCCCCATCCCCCTCACCACAAATGCCCACTTACTTGCATTACAGCAGCGATGGGGCACTGCTGCTGGTGGCGGGGTGACGGTGTGGGAGGCGGGGCTGGGCGCAGTACAGAGTAGACACATGCTCCAGCAAGAAAAACAGCAACAGCCACATAGATATGCACTCACCAGCTCCGCTGCCGATAGCCCGTCCCCAGGCAGCAGTCCCGGAGCACCAGTCTCCCCTTCTTCACTGGTGCGTGTGTTGCTCTCATCCAAGGCAGCACGTGGCACTGAAGGCTGGCTGAGGGAAGGATCCAAGGAGGTGCGTGGCTGGCAGGCAGGCAGGCACAAGAGCAGAAAGAGGCTGGCTTGCTGGCTGCCCCTCCCTTTTATTTCCCTCTAGCCTGCCATGATTCGTCAGTCATGTGAGAGGAGTGAGGGGCAGGGGACTCAGTGCAGACAGATTCGGAAGTGACGAAAATTACAGAATGGCAGTGGTGCAGCCGCGGCCTTAAAACCAAGGTTTGAAAACTCATGAAATCGGTAATTTTTGTGCGCTCCTTTAAAAGTTGTGTGTGCTCGCTCGGCGAGGTGTGTGCGCGCGCACACGCGCACAGCTTAGAGGGAACAGTGCCTGTAAGCAGATTTTATTCCAGGTCTGCAATTTTGTAACATGAATAATATCATCCAATGTTAATCAAAAATTAACTACGTCAGCTGATACTTCTTAATAAAAGGCAGATCCCTGGAGGAAGATTTTTGAAGATAGTTAGGGAGGAGCCATGATTTGCACCCTCTGACAATCTTCCTTCTAGAGCTCTGGAATTAATATAATTGATTTTCTGTGTATGTGTCTTGTTTTATTTTCCTTCCTGTTAGAAGGGCCGGGTAAAGCCTAAGAATCCAGGTAGGAGGGCCTGCCCCAAAAGGGGTACAACACTTAGAAACCGGCAACTGAGCAAGGCTTCTACAATCAGTCTGTTCCTCACGAGACAGAGCTTGGGGGAATCCATTGCCTCCTGCACTGAGGCGAACCAGACAAACCCCCTCGCTGGGAGAGGGGCAACCAGCACTCCAGGGAGTGTTCCAGGGATCTGTGCTGGGCCCACTACTTTAACATGTTTATTATTGACCTGGAAATAGGAACAAGCGAAATTATCAAATTGGCAGAGGACACAAAATTATTCAAAGTTGTTAAATCACAAGAGGATTATGAAACATTGCAATAGGACCTTGGGAACCTGGGAGACTGAGCATTCAAATGGTAGATGATATTTAATTTGGACAAGTGCAAAAAGGCACTTAGGAAAGAATAGTCCAATCTATAGCTACATGATGCAAGGATCCATATTAGTAGCTTCTACCCAGGAAAAGAGATCTATATTTCACTGTGGAAAATGCATTAAAATCCTCTGCTCAATGTGCAGTGGCGGCCAAGAAAACTAACAGGATGCTAGGAATCATAAGGAAAGG
Source organism: Ichthyophis bannanicus (assembly GCA_033557465.1). Classification (NCBI taxonomy): domain Eukaryota; kingdom Metazoa; phylum Chordata; class Amphibia; order Gymnophiona; family Ichthyophiidae; genus Ichthyophis; species Ichthyophis bannanicus. Next base: position 847,053,421 of record CM066032.1, on the reverse strand, counting down.
AATGGAGAATAAAACAAAGGCTATCATAATGCCTCTGTCACTTAATGGTGCGACCGCACCTTGAGCAATGTGTGTATTTCTGGTCATCACATCTAAAGACCCACCTTTTCTCCCTTGCCTTCAATCACCCTCCTCTCTAGCCTATCCTCCCCCCCACTTTGTCTACCCTCCCTTTTGTTTCCGTTTTTCTCTTTTACCTCTTCTCCTTTCCTGTCAAAGAAAATTTGTAACTTCCTTTCCATTTTCAGCCTTGTGCCTGTTGTACTTTAACTTTTTTGTGATTGTAAACCGCCCTGCTTAATACTGAAGGGCGGTCAAGCAAATTCAATAAACATAAACATAAACATAAAATTATTAAGTGGCATTGGTAAAGGATACCTCTATAAGAAAAAGTCAAAACAAAGGTTAGGGCTCTTCAGCTTGGAGAAGAGACGGCCGAGGAGAAATGATAGAGGTGTATAAAATTTAATGAATGCAGTAGAAGGAGTAAAATAGATTATTTTATCCTTCAAAAGACTAGGTGACATGCAATGAACCTATAAAGTAGTACATTTAAGACTAATCGTTATTTTTTCTACACCGGTCCCAAAACTCTCGGGATCCAAAATTGCTGTCTCATTTTTCTATCAAATGGTATATAATACATGACCATAGCAGAAAGAGAATCACTGTTATAACATATTGAATAAGACGGGTACAGTTTTCCTGAAATATGCAAAAATTAACCCAGCTGCAGAATGTCGATTAAAAATTTAAAGTAAACCTTCAAAGGGTTAAACTGAAATTTACTGACAGAGGATTAAGTAAAAGCTGTTAGTAAAAGATTTAGACAAGTCCATAAACCATTTTCAAAGTGGACTGGGGATAAGCAGCATGAAATCTACCTTTTGGAATTCTGCTAAGTTGTTTTGATCTGGATTGGCCATTGTTGGAAACGGGATACTAGGCTCGATGGACAACTGGTCTGAACCACTATGGCAAAGAACTCACAGCACCCGTTTGGCCACACCATAAGGTAACACCACTGAACATGTCTCATTTACTGTAATATAGAAAAGAGACATCCGTACAATATCTAATATCAACAATAAAAGCTAAAAGATTTACCAGGTGGTGGGGTTTTGGTTTTTTTTGCACTATACCACCAATGGCCAAAAGGCCATCATGGTGATTTACAAATTCATAAAAAAAGGAACAGTATAAAGTGAGAAGGAGGAAAAAAAATCCACCAGAGTGGGGGGGGGGGGGGGGGAAAGAGTACGCATTACAACATTATGGTGAATGGAGGGGGGGGGGGGGAAGAAATGGTGCAGACTAAATCCTTGAGGAGACTAAGGGAAGGTTAGGAATGAGAGGCCTGAGGGAAAGCAAGTTGGTAGAGCTGTATCTGCAAGCCTATTTGAATCTGGGGAAGGAGAGTTTTTGACACAGGGAAAAGGGGAAGGAGTTTCAGAGGAGAGGGCTGAGTTAAGTGAAGTAGTAAATTTAAAAAAATGTTTTAAAAAGATCACTAAGCAGAGGGGAGACAGAAGTGAGGCCTGGGAAAAGTGCAGGGTGCAAGTGTGTCTACAAGAGACAGGTGGCAAGATAGGGAGTGCACAGTGGACCAGAGTGAGAACCTTGTATTGAATGAGGAATGAAATGAAGAGTCAGTGCAGAGAGATCAAAAAGGGGGAGGATGTGGTCAAAGCAATGGGCAGCAAAAACAGGTTTGGCAGCCATAGACTGGATAAGCTGAAGACTAGGGAAGGCAGCTGCATAGCACATTACAAACAGTGAAGCTTCAGTTGGGACAGAGGGAGAGAAGAGCACAAAAAGCGATGATAGCATAGAAAAAAAAATAAGAATTTGAGACAGAATTGATCTGGTCTTTCAAAGGTAAGATACAACTTTGTAAGTTAACAATCACAGTAGGGGGGAGGGAGAAAAAGCACAGGACAGGAGCTAGGCGAAGGGAGACATCTAGACAAATAGCTGGTGATCCTGGAGCAGATGGTCGACTGCTTACAAGCAAGATCGAAGAAAAGTGAAGTGGTTGTGGGAGGATGAGTATCTGGCCCAAGTTTTCATTTTTTGTGGGCAAGGCATGAGGGTCATGGCTCATGGAATTATTTCCAACCTCTCCTTGTGTGTCTGTTTCTTTTGACATCAAGGGGGGGGGGGGGGGGGGAGTGTGTTGTTTTGGGTAGGTAGTTTTGAGGGGTGGATGAGATAGTAGTTTCAGAGAGATAGGTATAATTGGAGTTAACCATTGGAGGGAGGGGAAAGTTTGAAAAGGAGGAATTCCCTAACTGCCATGTTTCACTTCAACTAAGTTTCTTTGCTACAGAAACAAAAAAAACAATGGACTGCTTCTTTCATAGAAATTCATGGGAATTTTTTTTGAGAGACAGTTATTTCTCTGGAATCCCCAGTCCAATATGGCCCATTGTCAGACTTTGTGTCTTTTCACAGGTTTCCCCCATGCCAAAATTTAAGCCTGCTCTGTTAAAATTTTTGGAAAGTTACTCTGCCCACAGACAGACATACAAAACACTCCTTATGTATTATTTCCGACTTGCAATTGATTTGGGAAGATGACATTTTACATACTTTATTTTCTTTCCTTGAATTATGCTAGGCCAGTCTGGACAAACGGGTTATGCTCCCTTGCCAGTATGAAACTTCCCAAGCAGTAAGCAAAACTGAAAACAAAAACCTCAGAAATAAAGGACTCAAAGACTACCAGCGTTAACAAACCATAAATTCCAAATGATAATTACACTTACCTGGCAATTGTAGTTCCTTGAGTGACGACAGTTCAGTCCTCTACCTCTGGGTTGTCAATCTCCTCCTGCAGCCTGGAGACTGGTACGTCAGAATCATGACATCACTGGATATAGCCTGCCTGACACTCCCATCAGACCCAGTGTACCTATTTAACAAAGCAGACTCAAAGGAGCAACAAATAAGTAGCTATAATACTCATAAGAAAAACTAGAAACTCAACTAATAAACCTCTTATACTCTTCCCCGCTAAGCTTAGAAAGAGCGGAAGGAAATAGAGCAATGAGAACAAAGGTAAACGAAACTTACCAGTAAGCTGTGCGAGTGCGCCACTGACGTGCCACTAACCCAACACACACGGGTGGGAACGAGGACTGAATTGTCGTCACTCAAGGAACTACAATTACCAGGTAAGTGTAAGTATCATTTCCTTATCGTTCCTCCAGTTCAGTCCTCTACCTCTGGGATGTAGAAACATAGAAATATGACGACAGAAAGAGACCACATGGCCTATCTAGTCTGTCCTTCCATAACAACTACAACAGTCCCCTTTTTACCTTTAAAGATCCTCTGTGTTTGTCCCATGCTTTTTTAAATTCAGTTACTGTCCTCATCTCTACCACCTCCACTGGGAGACTATTCCACAGATCCACTACTCTTTCCGTAAAGAAATATTTCCGCATATCACTCCTGAATCTCTCTCCCTTCACCCTCATCCCATGTCCCCTCGTAGCAGAACTTGCTTTCAATTTAAAGAGGCTCTCTCCCTGAACATTTATGCCATGGAGGTATTTAAACATCTCAATCATATCACCTCTATTCCGCCTTTCCTCTAAGGTGTACATATTAAGATCCTTCAGTCTGTCCTCATATGCTTTATAATGAAGACCACTAATCATTTTAGTAGCCACCCTCTGCACCGACTCCATCCTGTTCACATCCTTTTGAAGGTGCGGTCTCCAGAATTGCACACTATACTCCAAATGAGGTCGCACCAAAGACTTATACAGAGGCATTATCACCTCCTTTTTTCTGCTAGCCATTCCTCTCAGTATGCACCCAAGCATCCTTCTAGCTTTTGCCATCGCCTTTTCTACCTGGTTTAGCTACTTTAAGATCATCAGACACAACCACGCCTAGGTCCGCTCTTCTTTAGTGGACAAAAGTACTTCACCCCCTATACTATATTGCTCCCTTGGATTGCTGCAGCCAAAATGCATGACCTTACATTTTTTAACATTAAATCCCAGCTGCCAAATTCTAGACCAGGGATGGGCAAACTACGGCCCGTGGGCCGTATACGGCCCGGCGGACCTTTTAATCCGGCCCCCTCTGCCCGGCTGAACTCTCCCGGCGCGGCTGAAGCCCTCTGCTCCGGCTTGCAGATACGCGAAGGGAGAGTGTCTCCCTCGCGTCTCTGTTAAGCCCGCAGGGGCAGATGGGACATTTCCCATCAGCCCCTGCTTCCCATCAGCCCCTGCGGGCTTAACAGAGACGCGAGGGAGACACTCTCCCTTCGCGTATCTGCAAGCCGGAGCAGAGGGCTTCAGTCACGCCGGGAGAGTTCAGCCGGGCAGAGGGGGCCCCGCGGGACACTCCATGCTGCCGCGGTGGCAGCGGCCAGCTTTATTTTTTATTTTAATTTCCATGAGCCGATGGGGGGGTTAAGACTGGCAATGGGCTGTGGGCTGATGGGGGGGTTAGGACTGGTAATGGGCTATGGGGGGGGTTAAGACTGGTAATGGGCTGTGGGCTGATGGGGGGGTTAGGACTGGTAATGGGCTATGGGGGGGTTAAGACTGGCAATGGGCTGTGGGCTGATGGGGGCTGTCTGGAAATGGGGTGATGGGGGGTTAGGACTGATAATGGGCTATGGGGGGGCTAGGACAGGAAATGGGCTGGTCACTTGGGAGGATCTGGATATCCCACTTCCTGACGCTTCGGCACGCAATAACTGCAGATTCATGTGAGGTGATTCAGAATCTTAAATCTCGCTCATATCTTGCCCACCCCATCTTTTCGGATGAAGCGGGTGGGACAGCCCCCACTTTGGCTACCACGCTTCAGAAACCAAAAGACCCACCCACAGAAGGAAGTAGGGAGGCATGGTCTAGTGCAGGGATGGGCAAACTACAGCCACTAAAATTGAAGGTACTATTTTATGAAAGAAATACATTGCATAAAAGTTTTGTAAAATAACTCTTTTTATGCTTTTCTACCTTAAATTAATCTAAACATTTAATGTTACAAATTTAAATTTAATTTATATTAATTCACACATACACACCGTCCATCTACTCTTGGTCCGGCCCCCGGGTCCAATATATGAACCCATTGCGGCCCTCGAGTCAAAATGTTTGCCCACCCATGTTCTAGACCATTCTTCAAGCTTAGCTAGATCCCTCCTCATGTTATCTACCCCTTCCTGGGTGTCTACTCTATTGCAGATTTTGGTATCATCCGCAAAGAGGCAAACCTTACCTGAAAGCCCTTCCACTATATCACTAACAAAGATGTTAAAAAGAATCGGACCAAGGACAGATCCCTGGGGCACACTACTGATAACATCCTTCTCCTCAGAGTGAGCTTCATTTACTTGTACTCTTTGTCGCCTCCCACCCAACCAATTTCTAACCCAAGCAGTAACTTTAGGGTCCATCCCTAGGGTGTTCAGTTTGTTTATAAGTCGCCTGTGAGGAACAGTGTCAAAGGCTTTACTGAAATCTAAATACACCACATCTAGGGCTCTCCCTCAGTCCAACTCCCTGGTCACCCAGTCAAAGAAATCAATCAGATTTGTCTGACAAGACCTGCCTCTGGTGAATCCATGCTGCCTCGGATCCTGTAATCCGCTGGACTCCAGAAACCTCACTATTTTCTCTTTCAGCAGCGTTTCCAATAATTTACTCACCACCGAAGTTAAACTGACCGGCCTGTAGTTTTCAACCACATCCTTACTTCCGCTTTTGTGTAAAGGCACCACATGAGCCTCTCTCCAGTCCTTTGGCACCACTCCCGACTCCAACGAGGCACTGAAAAGGTCAGTCAGTGGAGCTGCTAGAGCAGTACTCAGTGGGAGGGACCTTTCAAGCCAGAACGCAAAACCGCCGAACCGAAACGGGCATCACTCGCCGCCGCCACGTCCAGACGGTAATGCTTACTGAAAGTATGCAAAGACGACCAGGTCGCTGCTCTACAAATGTCCTCCGGAGGAACCAAGGAACACAAGAAGCAAGGAACGGAAAGATGAGTGAATGATAATCAGCGTTTATTCAAAAGGACCCCAACGCGTTTCGGCGTGACCACCTTCTTCAGGGAGTATACAGCTTAAAAATACAAAAGAGACACAAAAATATAACAATTAAAATTGAACCAATAAAAAGCACCCAGGAGGTAACTTTGTAAACAAGTAAATAAATTATACAGCGTGTAAGGATACACAAGAATAAATTTAAATTGGGTAAATTTTACATACAAATAAAAGCAAATGTGGTAAACGCAGGGCATAAGGCATTGAAGATGTATATAGTAATGGTAAAACTTATAAAGACAAACTTGTCACGTGAGTAATATTCTAATATGAAAAAAACAAAAAATAAAAGTGGCAGGTGAAAGCTATATATACTCAACATATAGTTGGAAATGTAAGTGGTTAATTATAAACAGACATAACAAGTCTGATTGCCTGTAATAACAAATGATAATAATAATAAGTAAGTAAAATTAATAAATCATCTTAAAAGGCAACTTTACATGATAAAACAAACATTGTCAAATGAAACTAAAAACAATTAAACCAATAAAACGGGCGTCATTTGCAAGAAATAGAATGCTATAAGCCCAAACGTAAAACTTCATAAATAGTTTTAAAAAATTTATTTTAAATTATATATATATATACTGAATTGATGAAAGTTTATGTATACAAATACTGCAGGGACGTATATACTTTGAAATGAAAGAACCAAGACAGTAGGGACTCTGTGCGCAGAATCAATTCAACTATTTAGAAGTAATGGAAAAGCTGAAACTACGATGTATTTTAAAGACTGCATACACTGTAAAGTTAATTACTAAAGTTTTGTATCCAAGACAATCTAGCCTTGTTACTCTATCGAAGTAACACTAATGCAGGTTGCATAGTCACCACATTAGGACCATTTGCAAGGACAACCAATAGTGTATTGTAGTGAAGTGTCGCTATAAAGTAGTAATGATAAAACTAGTTTTAAAAGGCTATTGCTTGCAGCTCCCGATGTCACCGAAGGCTTGCAGTAAGTGCTTATCTTATAATAATTCATGCTGTAAGGAGGCAGTGACCCTATCCTCAAATAGGAAATTGTCACGATATCTACAAACCTTACAGAGAACACTAATTTAGAATAAAGCAAATTGCTGAAGTAACCAATGATATGTTGAAGTGAAATATCATTATAAAATGGCAATAGTGATACTTATTGTCAAGAACTGTTTGCGGCAATACTCGCTGATTCCAAAAGCTGCAGAAAGTGCTGTTATTAAAATAATTAACACTAAAAAGGTAGTAGTAACACTACTTATCTTAGAGAAATATTTCACATAATTTATAAAGTCTCTGAAGACTGCAGAGGATTACTGTTGTTGGAGTAACTGTCGCTAGTGAAATACCGATAGCAGTGCTTGTCTAAAAAACTATTGACAGTAGACTCCGATTGAATATAAAGCGCTGTAGACAATGGAAAAGATGTTATCTATTCTACAGAAAGATCTGATGTTAATATTTCAGGGATTGTATAAAGTACCGCTGACCTGACTGGGGTTGCGAAAGCCAGACAGTTCAGCTTCAATTGACGCTTCTCCTGTGAAACTGTAAAAGCAGTTTTTTATATTACAATGTTGCAAATGACAACAAGGTTTGTATCAACAAATTGCAAAGCTGCTAAATAAACTGTGTTCATTTACCTTTAGAGTTGGAAGAACGCCAACACTATTCTCACATCTGAACATGTATAGAAAGCCAGTGAAGTAACCACTTTGTTATAACGCCTTTTTATTTGGTTTTAAAAAAGGCCACACTACGTTGGAGAGGAGGAGATATGAATAAGGTGTTGATGTTGCTCAAGTTTTAACAACACCTTATTAAGAACATAAGATATGCCATACTGGGTCAGACCAAGGTCCATCAAGCCCAGTATTCTGTTTCCAACAGTGGCCAATCTAGGTCATATGTACCTAGCAGTTTCCCCAAGAGACACAAGTTCCACAATGCTAGTACTGGGTCAAGCATTGATATCTTCGGTCACTTCTTAATAATGGTTTACGGACCTTTCCTCCAGGAACTTGTCCAAACCTTTTTTAAACCCAGCTACACTAACAGCCTTTACTACATCCTCCGGTAACAAATTCCAGAGTTTGATTACACGTTGCATGAAAAAATATTTTCTTTTATTAGTAGGGGGGCTCACACCCCTATGTGAAGTAGGGGGGCTCACACCCCTATGTGAAGTAGGGGGGCTCACACCCCTATGTGTCCTTCTGGGGCCACTTCTGAAGTAGGACATCAAAATTAGTCCTCTGTGGATCCTTCCTATGGCTGAAAATAAAGTTTTCCACTTTGATGGCCACTCAGAAGAGTGCCAAATCAAAAACCGGAAGGCCCCACCTTGCAATGAGGTCAAATGAAGGAAGGCTAAGCTCCCTCGCTGGGAACCAGTCTTCTGATCCACAAGTCAGCCTGCACATAGACTCCTGGTACGTGGTCTGCTGACAGAGCTGTGAAGTGCTCCTAAGCCCAGCAACACAGTGTTACCATCTCGAAAGCCACTCCAGCACTTCAAGTCCCATCTTACTTGCTGGCTTATGCCACAGCAGTGAGCATTGTCTGAAAACACTCAGACTGACTTACCCACCATAAGAGGATGGACCTCTCCAGAGCCAGTGGATTGCTCTGGCTTCCAACTTGTTGATCAGCTGGGGGGCGGGAGGGGACAGTCAACTTGAGGGGACCAGAGTCCCTGGACAAAATGACCTACACAATGCACTCCCCAGCCCTTCAGTCATACAAAGTGACCATCACCCAAGTCGTTCCCAGAGACATCCACTCTGCACCCCTAAGTTGGTGAGACTGTAAACCATAAGGCTAGCTGCTCCTTGATTTCCCGGGGGGAGAGGAAGTGCCTGGTCAAAAATGACAGGGAACATGAAACCAAAAGGTTAGCAGGTGTCTCTGCAGGGAGTGCATATGGACTCTGGTCCAAGGAACCAGCTTCAGTGTCAATGTCATGGACCCAAGGAGGTCCCAAGTCAATAGAGCTGACCAAACACCACATGCAGAGTTGGTCAAAGCTCGATAGACCTCTTCGTCATGAGCAAACTCTGCTCAGGAGAATATGGAACAGACTCTCAGGCATTTGAAATCCTGGGAGAGAAATCAGGATGTTGTAAGGACAAGTGAACAATGACCTCAGCCTTTCCAGTTAAAACTCACCAGGTCTGTGTTGTCAGTCCATCTCCAGCAAGACTGGTTGGACTAGCCTGAAGTCCAGGTATAGGCAACCCAGGCTCCCTGCATGCAAAGAAAAACTGCTATCACCACTATTACCTGGGAAAAGGTATGGGAGAGCCACATCCCAGCCAAAGGGCAGGGCCCAGAACTGGAAAGGTGGCCTAGAATACATAAAAAAACCAGCCAATACTGTTCCAAATAAGAAAGTGACAATACGCCACTGCAAGGTCTGGGGCTATGGAGAGAACCCCCACTCCCATTCCTGACCAATGCAACGACAAACCAAAGGACCTCATATGAAAATGAGAGAGACTCAGAAGTCTGAAAGCTGCCACCTCTAGGTTCAGAAGATGCCAAAAAGGTACCCAGGCAGGGAGGTTCTATGTATCTGCAATTACAGCCCCGACCCTGCAGAGAGGGCACGGGGGGGAGGGGGGGGGGAAGACAGCCTGCAATTATAAGAGGTGCTGAGGAATTTCCTTGAATGTTACCAATAGAGGAGAGCCTCAGGGAGACTCTACCGGGGAATACCTTATAAGCACTGCTATAATTCAAATATTATGCATCAAATTCCCAAGCTAGCCCAACCAGAGACTTCAGGGATAGAAGTCAAGCGTCTTGCAGAAGGAGATATATTATCTCCCACCTTGCCTGAGAACTCCTAAGACCTAGCAGGCTAATGTGGTAAGGGTCTCCTCGGTAGAGAAACCGCTTGAGTTGCATCCCAAGTGGCTGCATTTCAGGAGAGTCGTCAAAAGGAAGCACATGCACTCACAATATCAGAAGACCGTATAAGGAAGGAACTACTAATGCTTCAATAAAGACTCATTACTCCATATATTCTGTGTGTGTTTTGCCACCTTGCTCCTTATGCATTTCAGGAAGGGCCGGCATAGTTCTGCTACTAACCATTTGTATAACGCTACAAGGCATAGACAGTTTGACTCACTTCCCACTCCCCGGCATCAAGAGAGTGACAATGGAGAAGTCTGCTTCTATGTTGTCAACTTTAGCAGTGTTCCGTGGCATTGTCCAAGTAGACCTGGACCGCCTTGCCCTTGACCAGGGTCTGAAACTGCAAAAGGGCCAACTGAACAGCTTTCACCTCGAGTCGGTTGATGGGCCATGCCAACTCATGGCTCTTCCAACCGCCCTGAGCTGTTTGGGTCTCGTAATGAGCTACCCAGCCAGAGAGGCTAGCATCTGTCAACAGGAGAAGCCATGTGTGATCATCCAATGACATACCCTTCCTCAGGTGCTGCAGCTGCTGCCACCACCTCTGGCTGGAGGAGCAGTCTGACCTCAAATACCTGAGAGCTGGGAGACCATCAAGAAAGCAAGGACCTCTGAATCAGCCTCATATGAGCTAACTCTCAAAAAAACATGTCAATCACCACCGCCATCAATCCGAGAAGCTGTAAATAATTCCAAAATCTTTGGGAGCCTGCCAAGGTTCTTGGCCCTGTTGGCAGCCTTCCAATTTTTTCACTCTCTCCTCGGGCAGGAAGACTCTGCCTACCTAAGTGTCAAAACACACCTCCAGGTACTGCAGTGAATGGAAAGGGACTAAGTGTCTCTTTCCTCGATTTATCATCCAACTGCACTACATGGACTGAAACCCAAGACGCTTTGGACTGCAACCAGGCCCAAATGAGTCATTGTCCAGATATGCACAGAGATCCCCTGGTGCCTCCGTGCAGCAGCCACCACCATCACTACTCTCAAGAACATCCTTGGGGCAGTGGAGAGGCCAAAGGGAAGAGTGGCAAACTAAAAAGGAGGATCAAGAATGGTGAAAAGAAAGTGCTGTCGATCCTCTCAGATAGCTGAAGCACTTCCACATCCCTAAGTCTAGAGACATGGGAAACTTTCTGCGGCATATGGCCTGAATCACTGACCACAGGATTTCCATACAGAAGTGAAAAAAGTGTGCAGATGAGCGTGGACTCCCTCGAGGTCAAAGATTGGCCAAACAAACCATTTTCTTTGGCAAGACAAAAAGTAAATAGAATATTGGCCCTGGCTGGCTGGAGGAACTGGGTCCACTGCCCATAGACTGAGAAATCTGTCCAGGGTACAATGAACTGCGGCTCTCTTGGCTGTGGAACCACAAGAAGAGACTATGAAAGCATCTGGAATAAGCTCTCTGCATTCCAGAATACAGCCATGCTGAATGATATTTAGCATCCAGGGATTCTCAGTGATTTGGGTCTTCTCCTGGAAGAAAAGGCAGAGCCTGCCATCCACTGGGAGTGTCCTAGAATGGGCCCCCTAGCCATCACTGCACTAATGGGAGGTGGGATCTCTGGCAGTGTTAGAGTCCTAAGTCCCTTGAGGTCCACAAAAGGTCTGAATCAGAGACTAACCCAGAAGAGGAAAAAGGAGAGCTTTTCCAGGCAGTAACTACAAAGCCCCAGAGCAACGGGAGTCTGAATAGCGCATGCGAGGAACATAGGTGTATGCTGGACACTAGGATGTAGTAAAAGCTGTTAGGGTAGCTGGGTTTAAAAAAGGTTTGGACAAGTTTCTGGAGGAAAGGTCCATAAACCATTATTGAAGGGGACCCGGGAAATCCACTGCTTGCCCCAATGCAAGCACTGTAGAACCCGTGTCTTTTGGGGAAACTGCTAGGTACTTGTGACCAAGATTGGCCACTGCTGGAAACATGTCATACTGGTCAGACCAAGGTCCATCAAGCCCAGTATCCTATGTTCTTATGAAGTGGAAGACGTGCCTGTACATCATCTCCCAGGCCCTTTTTGCCTATCCTCTAGGAGGGCAATGAGGTTTGAACTCACCCAAATTCTTAATCAGCCTCCCTTTACAGGTGACTTGGGAGGATGAATTCACCGCCCAATGGTTGAGCCATCTGCAATGCTGCACCAGAAATAGACATAGCAGTGTCTTTAGCTGCCAAGCAAACGAGATCATACACAGCATCTGACAAAATGGCTGTAGCAGGCTTCAAGAAGCGTAATAGCCTCTGGCACAAGGGACTAACTCCAGTGAAACAGAGCTCAAAGTAGTCAGGCCCGTACACACCACTAACTGAAGGATAAATAGTGGAGGCTGCAAACGTGATTCCTCAAGATGGACCCCCCCCTGGATCACAAGGTGGATACTTTCAGGGCCCTTCTGTCCTCAATGGGCATGGTGGTCCGCTTCAAAACTGCTGTAACCTGTGCATCCGTTCTCAGTGTGTTAAACCACTTGGCATGATCCTCCTGTGACAGGGCAGAAAGCCTCCTGCAAAATTCCAGCCCCTTCACTGGGGAGTCAGGCAAGTCCCACTCCAATTGTATCATGTGCTTGATGGCCTTTCCCTTTCTGGAGGTTATCTTGGACTTCTGAACCCTCTGCATGAGGGGGTGAATCTGAAGCCCTTGTTCAGTCACTGGAGGGTCAGTCAAACATAGGATGGATGACACCTAAGCAATGAAGTCCACCAATTTGTCCTGCCTGAAAAGGCAAATACCAGACTTGTCATGATCTTCAGAGTGAGGACAATTTATCTTCCAGGTTGCAATCTGTGCCCAAAGCAAAGACACTCCAAGTCTCAGTCAGAAGAAAGTCTATCCAAATCTCCAGACTCCAACTGTCGCTGAGAGCACTTAGAAGGTGGAGACCGAGCTGGGCTCTGACTCACCCACTGTCCCTCCTCCGGAAGGGTAGAAAGAAACCAAGATGTTTGGGAGACTCCAGGATCCACACTGCCACCAAGCTTGCTGCAGAAAGAACTCCTCTAGGGAGGACACAACCTGGAATCCGAGAGCTCCCCAATAGCCAGATGGCCCTCCATCACTGGGAGGGGCAACAGGTAATGAGCTCTTCCACAAGAGGGAGAGTCCAGAGAACAGTGTCGAGATGGTCAGCTCAACAGCCATCCTTCAGGGCAACATCTGCTGCCTTCGACAGCAACAAAGATAAGGCCGGAGTACTCGCATCTTCTGGTTGAGATGGGAGAGAGACAGACCTTCTAAGGGTGCGCCCAAAGCATCCATGCAAGCAGAGCAGATACCAGAATCCAAAGATGAGAGACTCTGCTTTCTGAAAACTAAGCAAAACATCTTTGAAGGCAGCATAAAGCGTAGTTACTCATCTGTAATAGGTGTTCTCCAGGAACAGCAGGAATCAGTCCTCACATATAGGTGACGTCGGCGTCAATGGAGCCTGGGCGGAGCATTTCCCCAGCTTTTAAAAGAAAGCCTTTGGGAATGCTTCCACGTATGTGTGGTCCCCTTCCCACCCAAGGGTGCCATCTTGCTCAGTCAGATGACATAGCTAGGACAGCAGTAAAAATAAAACAAGGTAGGGAGGCAAATCCCAGGGGAGGAGGGAGGGTTGCAAGACTTGATTCCTCTGTTCCCTGAGAACACCTGTTACAGGTGAGTAACTACACTTTCTCCAGGGACAAGCAGGAAGTCAGTCCTCACATATGGGATTCCCTAGCTCCAGACTGCTGAGGACCGAACCACGACAACACCAATGGTGACCAACCGGGTAGCCACTGAGTTGCAGGAGAGTCCCCAGGGAGAGACTCTGCAAGACCCTAGCGTCCAGCGACACTATCACACCGGTAGCCTGAACACAGAATGGTCAAAAGGGCAGGAGTTACCTATACCCTGAGAATATTAAGGAGTACCACCTAGCCAAAGGCGCTGTCCATGCGGGACTCACTCTCCAGGCAGTATTGAGCTATGAATGTATGAACTGAAAACCATGTGGTGACACTGCAGATTTCTGTCAGTGGCACTGAGTGGAGGTTGGCCACTGATGCAGCTATTGCCCTCTCGCGATGCGCTGTGATCTGGTGCTCAAAGGGGGAAGCCAGCTCACTCGTAGGCAAGGGCAATACAGTCTTCCACCCAAATGGACAGAGTTCATTTAGTCACGGGGAGCCCCAGTCTACTAGTGTCATAAGACAATGAAAAGCTGAGGTGCTTTCTGATGGCCCCGAGTCCGTTGCAAGCAGGCCCTGTCCTACTTGCAATCTAGTGTATGACATATTAGTTCCTTCCTGCCTGTGTGAGGCCACGGGAAGAAGGTGGGGAGGACCATTTCCTAGTTGAGGTGGAAAGAAGATACCACCTTCGGGAGGAATTTGGGGTGTGTGTGGTTCTTATAGAACCTCGTATATGGTGGGTCCGCCACCAGGGCCCGAGTTTGCTCACTCTTCAAGCAGATGTGAGGGCCACCAGGAAGGCCACTTTCCAAGACAGGTATCTCAGGTGGCAAGTGGTCAGGGGCTCGAATGGCAGTTTAGTGAGCTGGGAGAGCACCACAATGAGGTCCCATTCTGCCACTGGAGGGCGGAGGGGGGGCTTGGATGACAGGAGGCCCTGGAGGAACCTAGAGACCAGGGTTGGCTAGAGAGGTATTTTCCCTCGATAGGGTGTTGGTACATGGCTATGGTGCTTAGATGTGCCCTCACCAAGTTGGATTTCAACTGGTGTGCGACAGGTTCAGTAGGTACTGAAGAACCAGTTGCATGTGACAGGAGAAGGGATTCTGCTCCTCCTCTGCATACCAGACGGAGAACCTTCTCCACTTAAAGGTGTAGGCTCACCTGGTGGAAGGTTTTTGAGAGGCCAGGAGGACCTTCTCGACTTCCCCTGGTAAGTTGAAGGGGGCCAGCGCTACCCTTTCAGAAGCCATGCTATTAGTGTTAGCAACCCCAGGTTGGGATGCAAAAGGGAGCCCTCCTCCTGGGACAGGAGGTTCGGGGCCCAGCCCAGTGGGACTGGGAGTGCCATCGACAGGGATAGCAACAGAGGGAACCAGGGTTGCCTGGGACACCTGGGTACAGTCAGTATGACTGATGCCCCCTCGCTCTGGACATTGAAGAGGGTCTTGGTAGGAACACATATAGTAGGCCCTCAGACCACAAGATTAGGAAGGCATCTGCCATCACTCTCTCTGGGTGTGGTTGGCATGAGCAGCAGCATGGTAGCACGTTGTCCGGGAAGACAAAAAGATATATCACTGGCTTGCCCCAACAATGGAAGAATAGCTTCATTACCCTGGGGTTCAAGCGCCATTCGTGTGGGCGAAGGACTCTGCTCAGTCTGTTTGCTAAGCAGTTGCCTGGCCTGGCAGGTATACCACTCGCAGGAGCATGCTGTTGCACAATGCGAAGGAGAGGAGAGCCACTGTCTCCAGACAGAGGGAGTACGAGTCCGTGTCCCCCTGCTTTTTGATATAAAACATGGCCACCTGGTTGTCTGTCTGGATCAGCACAGGCTGGTGCTGTAGGCAGTGGCGGAACACTTGCAGATCAGTAAAACTGCCCTGAGTTTGAGGAGATTGATCTGCAAGAGACACTCCTCCTGGGACCATTTTCTTTGTGTGCGGTGGTTCCCACAATGCGCCTCCCAACCCATGAGGGAGGTGTCTGTTGTCAGGGTCCTCTGTGGTGCAGGTAACCTGGAATGGCACTCCCGCCTGGAGGTGGTGCAAGTTTTGCCAACAAGTGAGGGATTCTGCCAGCTGGCAGGTGACCGACTCTGTCCCACAGCCTGCCCATGGCTTGAGTTCACTTTGAGCATTGGGCTGTCTGCATGTGTAAGTGGGCTAGTGGTGTGACGTGGACTGTTGAGGCCATGTGGCCAAAAGGCGGAAAAGGAGACGAGCCGGTTGTGACCTGTGGCATTGTACCTCTCCTGCCAGCTATATGAGGCTGTCTGCCCTTTCTCTTGCAAGGATAGCCTTGACCTGTAGTGTATCCAACTGTGCCCCTGTGAACTCCAGACTTTGGGTTGGAGCGAAATGGGATTTGGGGTGGCTGATGACGAACCCTAGGTGCTGCAGCAGGAGGGCTGTATGTTCTGCGGTCTGCCTGACCTCTGAGGCCATACCACCTCAGATTAGCCAGTCATCCAGGTAGGGAAAGACAAAAGCCCCTTGAAGACACAAGCGAGCGGCTACCACTGCCAAGCACTTGGTAAAGACCCTTGGGGATGAGGCCAGGTTGTACTGATCCACCCCTCCCACAGGCAGTACCTACGGCTCGTGGAGAGATGAGGGTGAGCGTATACATCTTGAATTTCTCCCTCACCAGAAACTTGTTCAAGTTTTACAGATCTAGTATGGGCCTGAGGTCCCTTGATCTTTTGGGGACAAGGAAATACCCCGAGTAGAAGCTCTTCCCACACAGATACCTGGGTATGGGCTCCAAAGCATTGTCCTGGAGCAGACCTGTGAGCTCTGAGAGAAGAAGGGTCTGGTGAAGGAGAAGTCACACTGGCTCTTCTGGAAAGAATGTGGGTGGTACCTGTTGAAAGTGAAGGAGGTCTCTCTCCTTTACCACCTGCAGCACCCTGTGGTCTGGTGAGAGCCTCTGCCCTGAGAGTCAAAAGCTCCTCCCTTGTTGGGCTGGAGCCGGGAGTAGGAGCTTCTGAGCTCCTTGGCCCTGCCTTTTGGGACGAGAACCCTGTTGCTGGCCAGGGAAGGGTTGGTATCGGTGACTCTGCTGGAAGTGCCCCTTTTTTACCAGGGAATAGGGCCTCCCCCCACCCCCCGGCGGGCTTTTTGCTGGGGAAAGAAGGAGGTCTTCTTTGAGAGCCTCTGGTAGGGCACCACTTCGACCTCTATCTCTGCTGCCTTGTTGGCCATGAGTTTGACGAACAAGTTTTCACTGGTGCAGGGGATGTCCAGCAGCTTGTCCTGGACCCACTGCTCAATGTCAGAGGACTGTAGCCAGGTTTGGCGTCGAGCCCCGATGCTGGCTTCTGCTATTAAGTCGTTGACTCTAATCCATCATAGGCTGCCCAGTAGAGGAGCTTTGAGCAGTCCTTGATCCCGGAGGTCAGAGCCTGGAACCGATTGAGACGTTCCCTGGCCAACCCTGCTAAAAACCCAGACAACTCCTGAGTCAGGGCCTTCAAATACATGCCTATGTATAGTTCAAAGGTCAGGATGCCACACCCCAGCATCGAGCCCTGGTAGCACTTACACCCCAGGGCATCAAGGGCTCTAACATCCCTGCCAGGGGGGACAGAAGAGTAAGTCTTGTGGCTTTTGAGTTTTTGCATGGTTGACTCAACCACCATGGAGTTATGTGGGAGTTGGGGCTTGTGAAACCCTGGCACCTTCTTGATGCGGCATATGGCGTCGAGGCTTCGACTGACCACCGGCACCAATTCTGGGGTCTCCCAAATTCGTAGTATTAGCCACTCGAGGATCGGTTGTACTGGCACAGTGAGAGTCTCCTTGGGTGGAGATTCGAAATGGAGGATCTCCAGCTCCTCGGTGCGTGGGTCCTCCTCTGCTTCGGTTTGCTCTGAGAGGATCCTGGCCATATCCCTGACAAAGTTGTGGAAGGCCATGTCCTCTGGAGAAGAATGGTGCCGGGGGGACGGGTCTGAGGGGATGTCTCGCTGCTGACTGGTTTCCAGGGAGGCCTGGTTGTCGGTCTTCCACTCAGAGTCGAGGGGAGGGCAACGAGTCAGAGGCCCTGCCACTCTGGCTTGAGGCCCGCCCCGAAGGGCTTGGGTCTTCCCGAAGACCTGGGGTCAAAGTCTCAGAATCTAGCCAGGAAGGACCAGATTCTCGAGGAATGGGAACAGGACCTCGACTGCAGCCAAGGACTTGCCCAAGGCCAGTAGCGCTCTGAGCTCGGCTCGACGAATGGGGGACTCCCCTGCAGTCGGGGCTTGATCATCGGGGCAGATGAACCTGCCATCATTGCCTGCTGCATAGCTAGCTGCCATCATTGCCTGCTGCATAGCTGTTCCATGGCAGCCATTCTAAATTCCAAACCAGAAAGCTTCGCAGCTTTCAGTGCGGGCACTGAGGAACTTGGGCCCCAGCGCTGGCACTCTCGCGAGTGCATCCTCTATGAGGATACGGCCTCAAGGACCCTTGCACAATCTCCACTGGCGGAGGAATCCTTCTTGAGGACCTTGGTAAGATGCTGTTCAGAGTTGCCAGAGTCCCCCTCTGGGTGGTCCTACCAGGTTTCTCTGGTAGAACCTCGACAGACTTCCAGGAGTTTTTCTTTTTCTGCCAGGTTCTGAGATCTTTTCATAGGAATCACTACTGCGGGACCCAGAGGATGCTCGGCTGTCTCGGGAAGTGCTGGACCTGGAGCTCTGCATCGAGGAGGCCAGTGCCGAGTTGGACCTGGGAACAGATTCTCTTGCAACTCTGACCCCTTTCTGTTGGTTTTAGGCATCATAGCCTGGAACAGGTCACAGAAGATGCTATCATAGTCCGGTCCCAGACAGCCTGAGGTGTTAGAAAACGAAGATATGTGAGGCTTTGCAGTGACCCTGGGTACGTTGCAGGTAGAAGGACAAGGCCCTTTTACAATCTAGAGTATGGAGAATGGCTGCTGCATTGTCAGTGTAGGGCCGTGGGAAGAAGGTGGGGAGCACCACCTCCTGATTGAGATGGAACGCAGATACCAACTTCAGAAGGAATTTAGGGTGGGTGTGAAGCACGATCCTTTTCTTGTAGGACCTGGTGTAGAGTAGCTCAGCCACGAAGGCCTGAAGCTCACTGATTCTACGGGCAGAGATAAGCACCACCAGGAAGACTACCTTCCATGAGAGGTAACGCATATAGCAGGTAGCCAGAGGCTCAAATGGCAGCTTGTTGAGCTGTGTCAAGACCACACTGAGGTCCCCTTCTGTCAGGGGCGCGTGGGCCGATGGGAGGCTTAGAGAGCAGAAGGCCCTGCATGAACAGGGGCTGAACAGAAAGGGGTTTACCCTCCATAGTATGATGATGCAGAGAAAGCACACTCAGTTGCGCCTTGCCAGAGTTGGACACGAGTCCAGCTTGTGAAAGGTGAAGCAAGTACTGCAGCACTGTGTGCAAAAGGCAAGAGAATGGGTCAATCCGCTGCTCTGCACACCATATTGAGAATATGTGCCACTTGGAGTTCTTATAATAGGCCAGAAAGACTTCCTCCACTTCCCTTGGGAGGCTGAAGGGGGCTAAGGCTACCCGTTCAGCAGCCATGCTGTTAATGTCAGGGATTCCAGGTTGGGGTGGAGAAAGGAGCCCCCCTCCTGAGTAAGTAGCACCAGGGTGTTCCCCAGAGGGACCAGGGGCTCCGTCAAGAGGTGGAGCAACAAGAGGCACCAAGGCTGTCTGGGCCACTACGGGGCCATCAGGATCATGGAAGCCTTGTCCCGCGAGACCTTGGGTCTGGGCAATTAGTGGCATGGGAGGAAAGGAGTACAGTAGGCCCTCTGACTACGAGATGAGGAAAGTGTCCGCTGTGACCTGGGACGGGTGTTGCTGGCGACAGCAGAAGTGGGGCAGCTGAGCATTGGTCGGGCTGGCAAAGAGGTCCAGACTTGGGTGCCCCAGAGTGAGAAGAGCCACTATGCCACCCTGGGGTCTAGTCACCATTTGTGTGACTGAAGGAACCTGCTCAGCCTGTCTGCTAGGGCACTGTACTGGCCCAGAAGGTACACTGCTCTGAGGAGCATTCCTTGACTGATTGCGTATGAGCAGAAAGCTTCTGCCTCCTGGCAGAGGTGGTAAGAACCTGTGCCCCCTTGATTGTTCAGGTAGAACACTGCAACTTAGTTGTCTGTTTGGACCAGCAGCGACTGGTGCTGCAGGCAGTGGTGAAAGGCCCTGATCGCCAGAAAAATGGCACTGAGCTCCAGCAGGTTGATCTGCTGCTGGCTGTCCACTAGGAACCAGTTGCCCTGCATGCAGGGTTCCTTGCAATGGGCACCAGAAAGGAGGCATCTGTGGTAAGGACCCTCTGGGAATTTAGGGGCTGGAAGCGCATGCCCTCTTGCAGATGCTGTGTAGCCTGCCACCAGTCTAATGACTCTGCTAGCTTATGGATCATTAAGACTTTGCCCCGGAGCCTGCCTGTGGCTTGTGTCCACTGGGAGCAGAGGCACAACTGGGCTGCCCGCATATGAAGGCGGACATTGGGAATGACATGGACTGTGGATGCCATGTGACCCAGCAGGCGGAGCATGGACTGCATCGACACCGTGTGGCAGTATTGCACCTCAGTGGCTAGAACCATGAGGCAACCTGCCTTGTCCAAGGGGAGAAAGGGCTTGGAGTTCACAGGGACTTGACTAGACACTGTTCAGGTCAAGGCCTGTGTCGAAGTGAGGTGGGACTTGGGTGGTTTATCACAATCCCCAGATACTGTAGGACACTGATGGTGTGGGGTGTGGGCTGTGGCCCATTGCACCTCGGTGGCCGTGTCTCCCTTTACAAGCCAGTTGTCCAGATATCGGAAGACAAAGGCTCCTTGGAGACGGAAGTAGGCGGCCACCACTGTCTGGCATTTGGTGAAGAGGTTAGACAGAAGGGTAGTACTCTGTAGTGGTAGTGGTTGCCCCTGACCATGAATCTTAAGTACTGCCTGTGGCTGGGATGAATGAGGATATGTGTATAAACATCTTTCAGATCTAAGGAGCACAGCCAATCTCCCTGCTGGAGGTATAGCGGCAATGTTCCAAGGGAGAGCATCTTGAACTTCTTCCGCACCAGGAACTTGTTCAGTTTTCGCAAGTCTAGGATAGGCATTATGCCCCCTGTTCTTTTTGGGACTAGAAAGTACCAGAGTAGAATCCCTTGGCTTTGAGGTTCCACGGATCTGTCTGTGAGGAAGCCTGAGAATTCCTGTAAGAACAAGGTATCTGGTCCAGGTGACTAACTGGAGTGCCCAGGAATTGGTGATGATAACAGGCCACCGATGGGCAAAGTGTACCAGATGCCCCCCCCCCCCCCCTGTTGGTAAACTGCTCCCCTGAAGATGGAGAGGCTATGCTCAGGGAGTCAAAAACCCATCCCCAGCAGGACAGGAGCCCGGGTCTGGGGCTTGGAGCCCTTAGGCTTGCGGAGGCCCTGGCCCACTCCCTTGCTCTGGTGACCCTCCTGTGGGTTCTGGAGAGCCTGACAACGGGAGTAGTCCAGGTAAGGTTGGCCTCTTCCCTGGTGGTTTCTTCTTAGGGAGCGTGGAGGTCTTCCTGGAGAGCTGAGTCCTCGTGACGTACTCTTGTCTTGATCACTGCTGCCTTCTCCTCCATCAGCTTCCAAAATAAGTTCTCACAGAGGCAGTTTCTCTTGGACCCATTGCTCGAGGTTCGAAGCTTGGAGCCAGATCTGGCAATGAGCACTGATACCCGCAGCGGCTACCCTCACGTTGGACTCTAAGCTGTTGTAGGCAACTCGAAACATATACTTCGAGCACACCCTGACACACTTTGTGAGGGTTTGAACCGCTGGAGGTGATCCCTCCTCCGAGGCCTGCTGAGAAACCTGTGAGTTCCTTTGTCAAGTCCTGAAGATACAAGCCTACCAGCTGTATATCAGCATGTATTTGGCAGGCCAGCATTGAGCACTGGTAGCATTGTGGCTAAGGGCATCGAGGGTGCGGGACTCCCTACCTGGGGGCTCAGAGGAGCGAGTCTTCTGGCTCTTCTGCCAATGCATAGTCGACTCCACCACCATGGAGGTGTGTGGCAGTTACGACTTTTGGAAGCCGGTGCCCTGCTGAACTCAGTACATGGTGTCCAGGCATCAGCTAACTATGAGTACCGATGCCAGTGTCTCCCACATATGAAGGAGGAGCCACCCGAGGATGGTGGGGACAGGAACCGTCTTAGCCTCCTTGGGTGGAACCTCTTATTGGAGGATTTTGAGTTCCTCCTTATGAGAGTCTTCCTCTGATTCTGTGTTGAAGGACAAAGCCTTCGACATATCCCGGACAAACTCGAGGAATGATGTGTCCTTGGGTAGGGACAGATACCACAGTGCTTCTGCATCTCCCTGTGATGCCTCGTCCTTGGACTCCCAGTTGGAATAGTCAGTGGATAATTTGGTGGCTGACCGGACCTGGGGGTGCAGAACCCGGAACGGGAGCCTGGTGAAGGCTACGTGGCCGGAGTCATGAGTGCTCGCAAGGAAGGAGCTTACTCCCAAGGAGCATGAGTGAGATAAGAAACCCTTGTTGAAGATAGACTCGAGGCTTCGGGCTCATAAGGATAGGCTCGGTGATCGGGGGAGGCGAGGAGGAGAGTCCTCTGTGACAAGGTCCCTGTGGTCTTGGCAGACGCACCATGGATACCAGGTATTGGTGCCTGCTGCATGGCGAGAAGACAGTGAAACTATGCTCCAGCGCAATCATCCTTGGTTTTCCCACACAGGAGGTGCAGCCTTCGAAGCGGACACCAAGATCACCGGATCCGGCGTCAGTGAGGAGAGGGAGTCCTCGGTGATCTGGGACCTGTCAATAGAAGCCTCTGCATCCATTTGGGGAAGTTTAGCTGGCCACTCCGACTCCCTGAGTTCCCTCCGCAGGCTTCAGGACCTGGCGTGGGACTTGCACGGTGTGTCCGAGTCCTGGGATGAGGTCCTCAAGGATTTCTTATTTTTTTTGTGTTTCTGCTCTAGGGAACCCTTGTCAGAATGTCTGCAGTCCTGATCAGGTGCTGCGAGGATATTACGTGACTCTGAGGACCCATGCTTGGCCTTGGAGTGTGAGGCTATTGGGGATGCTGGGATAGAGTCTGGATCTGTGGAAGATATTGTCCTGCTTCTGCCAACGACACTGGATGGCCTTTGCGGACATCTTTTTACAAAGGGAGTAGACCTCTGGGTCGTGGTCGGTCCCTAGACACCAGAGGTAGCAATCATATGTTATCGGTAAGTGACATGTTTTTTGCACACCAATCACACTTTTTGAACCTGCTGGTCATTGGGGGAAAAAGTGCCTTGGCAAGGTCAAAGACCTTCGGAGTGGCCAGCGGATGGGAGAGAAAAAAAAAAAAAAGGTGCGAATCGCGCTGGGGAAAAAACCTAGTACAATTTTGAGATATGATGCCAGGACAAGCGTGCTCGGAGGCGGGAAAGGACCAGTTGCAACCGGATAAGGAAAAGGAGGGTTTTTTTTAAAGAACAAATCAATCAACTTTTTCCAGGGAAAAAAGACCGACATCTGTTGAGCTCCGTGGAAAAAAGGAGACTGAATAAGATGGCACCCTTGGGCGGGAAGGGGACCAGACATATGTGATGGCATCTCCCAAAGGCTTTCTTTGAAAGCTAGGGAGCTGCTTCGACGAGGGCTCAGTTGGCGCTGATGTCACCCATATGTGAGCGCAGACTTCCTGCTTGTTCCTGGAGAATTAACAATATCCATAAAATGATGGGAGAGTGGTGGATGTTTCATTAATGTAAACAAAAGTATCATCTGCATAAAAAGACATTTTATATTCTTCCTCAGACTACTTTTTTTTTGTGTGCCATCAAGTCAGCGTTGACTCCTGGTGACCCAGCTACCTCTGTGTTTTCTTGGCAATGTATCACTGGAAGTAGATTGCCAGGCCTTTTCTTCCAAGGCAATAGAGGATAAAGCAGCTTGCCCAGTCTACTATCTGTAGAATATCTGTTGCTTCTCAAATTGCACACACAAAGAGCAAATAACAGGGGGGGGGGGGGGGTGGAAAGAGGGCAGCCCTGTTGCATTCTACAGCCCAGAACAAACAGGAGCAGACCTGTCATCATTAACTAATACTTTTGAAGTGGAAGAGTGATATATCCTGAGCCCACCAATATGTTTCATTTTAAATCCAAGAGCTCAAAATTCAAGCGAGTCAATTTAGTGGCTATTTTTTTTAATTTAAAAAATCCAACACCACACTACAATGCCCAACCAGGGCCAATTCACCTTCAGTCAGAATTTTGTTTTACATATACAGTATTCTCTCCCCCCCCCCTTTTTAGCTAAACACAATAGTCTGCCTTCCTAGTATATCGTGTTCCTTCTCTTACCCTCTTAGCTCTTAGATATCCCTCTGTAACCACTCCCACACCACTTTCCATTGGTTTTATACCCATTCTGCCCACCCATGTTTGATACAGTGCATTGCAAAAGTATTCATCCACTGTGTTGTCTTGTTTTCTCACATTACAACCTGGAATTAAAATTCAGTTTTGGGGGTTAGCACCGTGTGATATATACAATATGCCTACGACTTTGAAACAAACAATAATTAAGACAAACCTCCCCCCAAAAAAAAAAATTAAAGTAGAGCATGCATATATATTCACCCCCCCACCCAAAGTCAATACGTTGTAGAGTCACCTTTTGTTGCAATTACAGCTGCACATCTCTTGGGGTATGTCTCTATTAGCTTAGCACATCTAGCCACTGGGATTGTCACCCATTCCTTAAGGCAAAACTGCTCCAACTCCTTCAAGTTAGATGGGTTGCATTGGTATATAGCAATCTTCAAGTAATGCCACAGATTCTCAATTGGATTGAGGTCTGGGCTTTGACTAGGCAATTCCAAGACATTTAAATGTTCCCCTTTAAACCAGCTTTAGCAGTTTGTTTAGGGTCATTATCCTGCTGGAAGGTGAACCTTTGTCCCAGTCTCAAATCTCTGGCAGACTGAAACAGGTTTTCCTCAAGAATTACCCTGTATTTAGTGCCATTCATCGTTCCTTCAATCCTGGCCAGTTTTCCTGTCCCTGCCGATGAAAAACTTCCCCACAAAATGATGCTGCCACCACCATGTTTCACTATGGGTGACGTCAGCACTGACGGAGCCCCCCCCCCCCCTCCAGGTGTCCCCCTGGTTTGTTTTTAGAGTCTCATATTCACAGTCTGGTGTTTAATTTATTATTGGTCACTGCTTCCATTTTATATTGATCATTTTGTGGTTTAATTATCTTTATTATTTCTCATTTTTATTGATAAAAATTGTATCTTTAAGGACACATTTTTCGATACACTTGCACTACTGGTTTTATTTTGTGCTTTAATGCTGTTCTTGATTTTAGCTCAATTTTATTTGTGTAGGCTTACATGGTCTATTTTCGTTCCACAGAGATTTTTCTCCAACCATACTTTTTCACATTTCCTCCTAGTGCTATTTCCTGGGACCACGGTTTTCCTGCCTCGGTTCTATTTTTAATTAGTTTTTAAATTTATCTTTCAGTATGGAAACATAACAGCATCTTGTTCAAACAATTGCAGATAATTGCCCTGAACATTTTGCTTTTATGGGACACATTTGTTTCTACCACTTGCAATGAGGTCTATTCTCTGATGCCTTTTTAGGATTGCTAGCAATGATGTCACTTGACATATATGATTGAGCAAAATGGGTCTCCCTAATAATTTGTTATATCCTCTTTATGCCTTCTTAGATTTAGTTTTTTTACATTTCAATTGCGACATTGGATTGAATTGTGAAGGGAATGATTAGAACATTTTGTTGCCCTCTATAAGACATTTCATAAACTAGTTAAACTTTACAGAGGATCTCTCATTGGTTGGCTGGGATTTCACCATGTGATTCCCCATTACCATTGCTCCTTTTTGTTTTTATTTTTTTCATAGCTGACAGTGGCTGTCATATTGACATTCCCTCATTAGCATAATTTTATATCTAATCGAGTAAACAATAGTTTTAGTCATTTCATTTCATTCCCACATTTACAATTTTCATTTATCACAATATGCCCCACCATTTTTATCTTATTATTGTTTTTGTTTTAATGACGTCGGCCTGTTTTTAACCTTTCACCTTTTGGCGGCAGGAAAGATGACTTGTGTTTAAAAGCAGCTTCAGTCGGCTGGCATTCCTTTTCTGATCATTAGATCTGAGAAATAACTACGGCGCAATTGTTTGGTAAGTTTCTATATAACTTTACAATTACTCCTTCCCCAGTAAGATATGATATAGTTCTGGTATGATCAGGTTTGTTCTTCTGTTTTACAACAGCATTTGTCATTAGAAAGCGGCAGGATTTTAAAAAGGTACTCGTGACTCTTCTGGAGTGGTTTTAAGCTCATGTAATATATTTGGTCCTCCTCATCTCTTTTCCCTCCCCTGGGGGTAGTTACTACTTTGTTGACACCATCGGTGACTCACTAAAGATATTTTTTCTGACATAGCTCACCATGCAGTGCATAGATTCATGTTCAATATCCACATTATATGAACTAAAGTGGTTTATTGGTTCCTTTTTATAAATTTGTGTTTATATTTTATAGCATGATATTTTTATGTTTTTACATTATGTATAAAATAAATGAAAAAACTAAAAAAAAATTAATATGTTTTTATATCTTGTATTTATATTATGATCATTATGTATTTTCATTGTTTTAATTGTACTTTGTGGTTTGTTATCCTTTTTTCCCCCCTGAAGGCAGCCCTACAGGCCGAAACGCGTTGGGGCTTAATAAAAACCTGAAATCCACCAGTTCGCATACCAGTTCTTGGTTCCCAGTGGTACTGGGGCCACTACCAATAGGGAGAGCAATAGGGAGAACCAGGGCTATCTGGGTCACCTGGGAGCAATCAGGATTCCTGAGGATTGCTAGCTCTGGATCTTGAGAAGACACTTGGCAATCGGAGGGGTCAGCGGAAATGCATAAAGCAGGCGCCTCAACCAGGAGAACATCCGCTAACCACCCTCCTGTGGTATGGCTAAGGAGAACAGAATTTCAGCAGCTGTGAGTTTAGTGGGGAAGTAAACAGGTCTAGCCAGGGTCTGCCCCAGAGGCAGAAGAGCCGCCAGGCCACCCTGGGGTGCAAGCGGCTCTGCCCTCAGGAGCATGTTGTTACGCACTGCAAAAAAAAAGAGTGGAGGGCCACTGCCTCCCGACAGAGGGAGTATGAGCCCATACCCCCCTGCTTGTTCACAGAGAACTTGGCAACCTGATTGTCCATTTGTATGAGGACTGGGAGGTTGCTCAAGAGGCGGCGGAAGGCCTGTAGAGCCAGAAAAAATGTCTCTGAGCCGAGGAGACCGATTTGCAGTAGAGATTCCTCCAGGGACCAGTTGTCCTGAGTGCAATAGCCCTTGCTGTGTGTGCCCCAGAACGCAAGGGAGACGTCTGTTGTAAGGACCCTTTGAGGAGCTGATGCCTGGAAGGGAGTCCCTGAAGGTGATACAGGGACTGCCACCAGGTGAGGGAGGTCACCAGCCGGCAGATGACTCTTACCCTGTCCCTTAAGCTGCCTGTGGCTTATGTCCATTGGGACCAGAAGCACCACTGGGCCACCTGCATGTGTAGGCGGGCCAGATGTGTGATGTGAACCATCAAGGCCATGTGGCCCAACAAGCGTAGGAGAAACCGAGCTGCCACTGACCTGTGGTCCTGCACCTCCTTTGCCAACTACATCAGCTGGTGGACCCTTCCCACTGGGAGGAAGGCCTTGACCTGTAGGGTGTCCAGTTGTGCCCCTATGAACTCCAGGTCCTGAACTGGAGAGAGGTTGGACTTGGGGTAGCTGATGATGAATGCCAGTCACTGCAGGGTGTGGATTGTGAGCCCTGTGGCTTGAATGGCCTCAAGGGTCGTGCTGTCCCTGATTAGCCAGTCGTCGAGATATGGAAAGACATGTGCCCCTCACAGGCGGATGTGGGCTGCCATGACTGCCAGGCATTTTGTGAAGACCCTTGGAGCGGAGGCAAGGCCAAAAGGCAGTACCCTGTACTGATAGGAGGGCAGCACTATCACGAACCTCAGGTATTGTCTGTGGGAGGGATGAATTAGGATGTGGGTGTAGGCATCCTTTAAGTCCAAGGAGCAAAGCCAGTCTCCCTGGTGGAGGTAAGGCAGCAGTGTTCCAAGGGAGAGCATCTTGAACTTCTCCCTCACCAGGAATTTGTTCAGGTTGGGAAGGTCCAGAACGGACCTTAGGCCTCCTGCCCTTTTCGGGATGAGGAAGTACCTTGAGTAGAACCCCTATCCCCAGAGGTCCCTGTCCCTGAGCAAGCCTACGAACTCTGTGACTAGCAGGGCCTGGTGAAGGAGAGGCTGTGACAGCTCCCGTGGGCAGAAATCTGGAGGGTGTTGTTGCAACCGGAGGAGATACCCCTTCTTCACCACCTGCAGGACCCACTGGTCTGTGGTGATGCCAGACCACTCATGAGCAAAGGAGGCGAAATCATCCCCCTGTGGGCTGTGGTGGGGCTCCTGGGGGAGGGGAGACCCTGCCCCGGGAATCAAAACTCCCTCCCGATTGGGCAGGAGCCGGTGCCTCAGGCATGGGAGCTTTGCTTCCTGGGGCCATGACCCTGTCTCTTCGGCTACGAGGGCTAATGCTGCTGCCCAGAGTAAGGCTGGTAGTTACTGGTCCGAGAGTAGCCCTTTTTCCTCTGGGGAGGGTTTCTTCCTGGGGAGGGCCGAGGTCTTCTTAAACAGCCTCTGCCAGGTGACCACCTCGGCCTCTATCTCAGCTGCCTTGTCAGATATTGGCTTCCCGAAGAGGTTCTCGCCATTACATGGGACATCCAGGAACTTCTCCTGTACCCACTGCTCCAGGTCCAAAGTCTGTAGCCTCACCTGCCACTAGGCACCGATGCCTGTGGCTGCCACCCAGGCTGAAGATTCAAACCAGTCATAAGCGGCTCAGGAGAGGAACTAGGAGCAGTCTCGAATGCCGGCTGCTAAGGCCTGGAACCGCTGCAGGAGCTCCCTGGTGAGACCTGCCGAGAACCCCGAGAGCTACCGAATGAGAACCTTCAGATATATCCCCATGTATAACTCGCATACCTGTATGTGGTACCTGAGCATAGCGCCCTGGTAGCATCTACGGCCCAGGGTTTTGAGGGCCTGGGGAACCAAAGAGTAGGTTTTGTGACTCTTCAGTTTATGCATGGAGTCCTCCGCAACCATTGAGTTGTGGGGGAGTTGCAGCTTGGGGAAGCTGGGACCCTTGTGGACACAGTAAATGGCGTTGACTATCAGCACTGAGGCCAGGGTCTCCCACGTCCAGAGGAGCAGCCTCTCGAGGATGGGGGGTATTGGCGCCATGAGTGTCTCTTTAGGGGGAGAATCATATTGTAGGATGCTCCTCGGTGCATGGATCCTCTTCCGACTCGGTCTGGACCGACAGGGCCTGGGCCATGTCACGGACAAAATCATGAAAGGCTACATCCTCGGGGGGGGGGGGGGGGGGGGTGGCACCTGGGCTGCGAAGGCGATGGCTCTGAGGGCACATTCCTGTGCTAGGAGGTCTCGGGGGGAGGCCTCATCCTCCGTCTCCAAAAGGTATCGAGGACTCTGCCTTGGGTGTAACCCCAAAGAAACTGGTCCCCCCCGGAGGACCTTGGGTCGGACTCCCAGAAAACTCGCCAGGGAGGACCAGAACCCCAAGGACCGGGACAGAGACCTCAATCTGCGCTGAGGACTTACCCAAGGCCGTTGGCACTCAGTGCCTGGCTCGATGCCTAGGGACTCCCCCGAGGTCAGGGGCCTGGGTGTTGGGGCCAAAGTTACTGGCAAGCCAGATATCAATGCCTGCTGCAAGGCCAGGATGGAGGAGAGACCCTTCTCCATGGCCGTATTTGAGACGAGGCCTGATGGCTCAGCAGCTCTCGGCGTGGACATAGAGGGCCTTGAGTCAGATGCCGGCACCCCAGAGAGTGTGTCCTCGAGGAGGACTACAGGTTCTTGAGTCCTGGCACAGTCTCTGCTGGCCAAGGACTCGTCTCTCGAGACTTTCAGAGGGTGCTGCTAGGAGTCGCCCGAGTCCCGGCCCTCTGGAATTCCCTCCCGGATGAACTGTGGGCGATAAATGACCTCAAGGATTTCCGCAAACATTTGGAACATCTTGCCTCATCTATGCAGATGATGTGCTACTATTCACACCAGTCAACGTATTGAAACCCGACTATACCACACTAACTACCTGCTTCAATGCAATCTCAGACTGGCTGCTCTCACAAAACCTCCGAATTAACTTTAAAAAAACGGAAGTTCTGATTGTAACAAGGAACAAAGACTTCTCACCCCCACCAACTCTAAGAACAAGAGATGCCGAGTTACCACTCAAATCAACTATACGTTACCTAGGCGTTATACTCGACCAGCGACTTGAGTTCAAAGATCATATAAAAAATACAGTTAAAGCCATCTATCACAAGATCAGAATTCTACGACACCTCAGACCAATGCTTGAACCACAAGACTTCCGAACAACCTTCCAAGCGTTGGTCACCCCACACTTCGACTACGCTAATATTGTGTTACAGGGCCTACCCAAGAGTACGCTTAATCCTCTACAATTGGCCATGAATACGGCTGCCAGAGTTCTACACAGAGCCCCAGGGAGTCATTATATCACTCCTATCCTATTCGAACTTCACTAGCTCCCGATATCATATAGGATTTTATACAAAGCCCTTCTCATCACATTCAAGGCAATTCACCAAATCTCATCATCATCATTATCTGACCTCCTGCATTACTCACAAAGTTCCAGATCCCGACGCTCCACAACAGAAAACACACTAGCGATCCCAAAATACCAATCAAAACTCAACCAGACAACTAGCACAAGAGCATTCTCATCCTTTGCCCCTAGATGTTGGAACATGCTACCACCCAATATCAGATCACAAAAGGACCTCTCACAATTTAGAAAAGATCTAAAAACACACCTCTTCCTACAACACTTCCCTCAGAGTATGAACTCCCTAAGTCATTCCCTCCCAACACGAACCAATGATCATGGTTAGTCAAATACACCCCCATATTCATTTCTCACCCCATTTCAAATCCCCTTAGAGCACCAAGCCTTTGAACCATAAACATGTGATTTCTTGCTGTAAGTTTGAATTCTTGTTATCTATTTAACCCCAGTTATCCAAGTTCATTCCCTGTTATCTGTAAACTTAACATATGTTCATACTTAAGTACAATTTGTTAAAATGTAAACCGCGCTGATGACGAAGAGTGCGGTATATAAAAGATGTTAAATAAATAAGACCTTCCTATTCATGGAATTTTATGACCAAGCAGCCTAAGAACACCATTAACCACATTTGAATGTAAAGATAATCCCAACCACTTTAATCCTTTTGTAAGTTGTGTTACCCCTTTTCAATGTAAACCCAATTTGTGTAACCCACCACTTTGATTGAAGGAAAAAGTGGTATACAAATCTGGATAAATAAATAAAATAAATAAATAAATCTTCCCAGGTTTGACCAGGGGCACCTCAGTGGACTTCGCCTGCTTCTTTTTAGGAGGATCCGGGGCCCTGACGGAGGAGCCGCTGCCGCAGGACTCAAGAGGATGCCCGGACCTCACGGGAAGTGCCGGCCTGAGGGCTCGGTGACAGGGAAGCTGGAGCACAGTCCGATATGGGGAAAAATTTACCCTTAAATTCCAACTTCTTTTTATTTGTTTTGGGTGTCATGGCACCAGTCACAGGTAGAACCGTTGTACTCCGGACCCAGGCAGCGGATACAGCAGTCATGGGTATCAGTGACCAAGATAGACTGACTGCAGCAGTCACACTTCTTGAAACCACCGGGATTCATGGTGAAAAACACATACCCAGCTGGGGTCTATGACCTCCAGGTGAAAATTGGCGCAAAGGATGGTCAAGGAAAACACAAAAATCACAAGGAGTAGCAGAGGACGGCGCCCAAAGACACCAGCTCGAGGTAGGAACCAGTGCAAGACCGGAGACTAAGAGAATCTTTAAGGAATTTTTCCAGAGGAGTTGAGAACCATGTCCGTTGGGCTCCGCGGAAAAAAAGAAGACTGAGCAAGATGGCACCCATGGGCATTCCCAAAGGTTTTCTTGAAAGCTGGGAAAATGCACAGTGCGGGCTCCATTGGTGCCAATGTTGCCCATATGTAAGGAATGACTTCCTGCTTGCTCCTGGAGAACTTCAATTTTCGTCTCATCTGACCAGAGAACCTTCTTCCATGTGTTTGCACAACAGCATGTGGCAGCCCCTCCAAACTCCAAACACGTTTTCTTCTTATTTCTTTCTTTAAGCAATGGCTTTTTTCTGGCCATTCTTCCATAAAGCCCTACTCTGTGGAGTGTATGGCTTAAAGTGGTCCTATGGACAGATACTTCCATCTGTGCTGAGGATCTTTGCAGCTCCTTCAGTGTCATCCTGGGTGTCTTTGTAGCATCTTTGATCAAATACCCTCCTTGCCCAATCTGTGAGTTTTGGTGGGCAGCCTCCTCGTCAGGTTTGTAGCGGTGCCATATTCTTTCTATTTTGTTATAATGGATTTAATGGTGCTCTCTGGAATATTCAGAATTTGGGATTTTTATTTATTTATTTATTTTTTAACACTCAACCCTGATCTCCACAACTTCGTCTCTGACCCGTTTGGAGTGCTCCTTGGTCTTCATGTTGCTTTTTTAGTGGTGTTGCAGAATCAGGGGCCTTTCAGGACAGGCATATTTATACAGGCATCATGTAACACTGACTGCACACAGGTGGACCCTAATCAACTAATTATGTTACTTCTGAGGATAATTGTTTGGACCAGATCTTATTTAGGGGTTTTCAGTTTTTACTTGTATGTATGTATGTATGTATGTATGTATGTATGTATGTATGTATGTATACACACACATATACATACACACACACAAGAGGTACTGTATTGTCATTTCATGTCACCAATTTGGACTATATTGTTAGGTCCATTACCTAACATCCAAATGAACTTCCATTTTCATTCCAGGTTATACATAATGTGACAAAACAGGACAAATACCAAGGGGTTGAATACGTTTGCAAGGCATGGTAGTTGTCATGGAGTGCATAAGCTAGAGATTACCTAGCCTCCTTAAACCCCCCCCCCCCCCGTATCTCCCCATTGTGCCACCAACTCACAGCGCACTGCTGCAATAACATTGTTGTGTGATAGGCGATGGCCTAGTATGTAGCAGAGCTAGGTCTGAAGCCCTTTTCTCCTGCTTTAAAATGTTATTGCTGATTTTGGAAAATTACAGAATGCTGTTAGCTGTTAGAAAGAAATACCGTTCTATTCTGGTTTGATAACATGTTCTGCTCTCCTGGAGATAAGAGAATTAAAACTTTCTTACTGTTTATTGTTTAGGTAAGCCAGATGTCTGTTTCAGTAGAATGTCGTGCCACTGTATCTTTGCTAGATGTGCACTGACCTTGTAATTAGGATGAAAATATAGTAGAGAAGCTGAACAGTGTAAGAATATTTTGTCTAGCGT
Organism: Ichthyophis bannanicus; assembly: GCA_033557465.1. Lineage (NCBI taxonomy): Eukaryota > Metazoa > Chordata > Amphibia > Gymnophiona > Ichthyophiidae > Ichthyophis > Ichthyophis bannanicus. Next base: position 847,020,214 of record CM066032.1, on the reverse strand, counting down.
TTTGATTGTTTAGTATTTTGAGCCAGGGCTAGAGAAATGTGCCTGGAATATTACAGAAATCACCGGTAGCTATTAGAAACACTTCTTAGCCTTGCTTTATTTTGCTTTTGATAAGAATGCTTCTGATATGCCTTCCACTATCTTTGCAAGCTAACTGACCTTGCAGAAGTAGCAAAATATACTGTAGTAGAAGTATTATGTTTAGTGTTATGTCTAGTTGCTGACCCGTGGCTAGTAAGACCCAAGCAGGGGGAGCGAGTCCTGGGCCCGGTCAGAGATGTCTATTGGATGAGAGTAAGTGGGCCACTGTGGCCAATGAGGAGTTTTGCCTGTATTAGACTGGAAAAGAAAGGTATAAAAGCTGTTGTTTTACTAGGAGCCATTGCTCAGACCTTTTTTTGAATGCTACTGCAATCTGAGCCTGTGCACAAATAAATTGGCTTGAATCTCTGCCTGACTCCGGGTATTATTTATTGCATTCTTATCAGCTACTACAGTTGGATTACGCCCCGCTGATGCTTGGGGACAGTCTCCATTTCATGGAACAGACGTACTGGCGCCAGACATCTGTTCAGTTGTATTCCCACTATTTCCTCTATAAATATCAAGCATTTGCCCCCAGTACTGTTGTACTGCTCGGCATGCCCACCACATGTATAAGCCCCACTCCCCACAATCTGGCGTCCACCTTCCTCCCACTCTATGGAGGAGTACAGGGGTAAGGTAGCACTGCAAGAACAATTTATATCCAATTTTCCACCAGATTCACCACTATGGATGTCTTGGCTATGTTCATAGCGATCTTTGTTATCCCCACCCCAACCCCAAATCTCTTTCCCATTGCCCCCTGTAGGGTGGTTTATAGTCCTCATCCAAACCCAGTCCCCTATATAGATATTATCTCCTTAGAACGTAGTGTCTCAAAAGCACATCCCCTCGAACCAAGTACGCTCCTTCCTGAGATCCTGTTGCACCATTTCCTATCCCGGATTGAAGTGCAACTGTATGTAGCTATACCTGTCCTGATTGTCCAGCTGATATAGGTCCCTCAGCCCCTCGAATGGCCATAGCTTTCCCCCTTGTGAGATCTGTGTTAAGCTATGTGCCACCCATTTCCTCCAGATCCTAGGGTCTGGCCCCTCTCCTTCTGCAAAACAATCTATGGTGTCGTCGTCGTCATGCATTTGCCCCCTAAGAGGATCTGTCTATAGCGGTATTAATACCCCAGATATGGCCTATACATGGGTTTGCTGGTTTCAGCCATCAATTGCTCCATATCCACCTTCCTAGCCTCCCCCCTGTATACACAGTCGTTCCAGTGGTACCCAGGATTTAGAGGTCATGCACAGCCACCCATACACTCCCCTCAATTGTGCAGCCACATAGTATTGTTCCAAATTCAGCAAGCCTAGCCCCCCCATCTCCTCTCGCTCTATATAGGACCTGCCTGGCCATGAGTGGTAGGCATTCACTTCACACAAATCTGCTTATTTTTCATTGAATGCCCCTCAGCACGGTTCTAGGACCTCCACTGGGAGTGTCTGGAATAGATACATGAAACACTGTAGCAATATTATTTTCATGGCCACTATCCTGCCCGACCAAAGATGGTTCTGGCTCCACCTTCGAAGCAGCCCTTCTAGACTCCTTACTACCTGTCCATAGTTCTGCTTGTAGAGATCGGTACACTCTTTCTTCCTATATTGATCCCCAAATATCGGATGCCCTTGCTAGCCCACTTGAAAGGGTATTCCTTTTTTATTTTTTCCACACATGGGCCCTATTTATTTATTTAACCAGTTTTGTATCCCACCTTTTCCTTCAATCAAAGCGGTAAATACAGCACAGGGTTATACAAAGGTTAGGGAAAACAAAAACAATAAACACTTGGAATACATAACATAGGGAAACACAGCAGATACATTACGCAAAGCTACAATAACGTACCGTTACACAGAATTAATAAAAAACAGCCGTATCTTTGGCCCGTATGGTCCTATGCTTAAGGGCCACGCCAAAGCACGGGCACGCACCCGAAGTGGCGGTTTGGGGCCGTTGTGAATGCCGCTGATTGGTGCTGCCGGGGGATGAGGAGGAGCTCCTGCTCACTCCCTCTGCTGATGGCTGCCTCTGTCCCGGTTTCTGTCCCTATCATCGTCATGTCCAATGTATCAAATTTAATACTTTGCAGACATTATTGGCCGCTTACCTACTGGGCATAAAGCTGGCCCGATACTCGTGGATCAAAGTTAAGATGACCTTGTTTAATCGGTTGGCTAAAACCTTTGCATCAATATTGAACAGGGAGATTGGGCAATATGGATTTTTGCCAGTTTTGTGTATCAATGTGATGCCTGCCCATCCCATCGTATCTGCCAGCCCTCCCCCGTCTCTGGGTAAATTCTACATTCGCACCAGATGTGGCAATAGATTTTCACCAAATTTATGGTAGGAGCACACTGTCAAGCCATCTAAGCCAGGCACCTTCTCCAATTTCTACCTCTTTATGACCTGTCTCACCTCCTGCTCCTCTATCTCACTGTCTAGCTTCTCTCTCATTTCTTTTTCAAGTTTGAGGGAGATAGACATTAATAAGCTTCTCGATATCCTCCTTGGGAGAGGGGGGCAGGGGCGGGGCTGCATACAATTTTTTTTTAATAGAACTCCACAAACTCTCTGCGCAGTGCTTCCCCCTTGGTAACCAGTTGCCCCTTGTGGCCCTTCACTGCCGCAATCTGTGCCAGTGCCCTCTGTTGTCATGTGCTAAATAGCACCCTCCTTTGTTACCCCCCCTCAAAAAACGCCTGTTTTGCCAGTTGCATTTTGTAGCAAATGGCTGTATCAACTATAGCGTTTATTTGGGCCCTCAAAGTTCCCTGGTGTCTCGAGAGGAAATGACGTCATCGGTCCGAGCGGGAGCGTGAGAGTAGAGCTCCGACGGCCCGGGAATATAATTGGCACACAATAAGCTTTATACCAGCGGGAAAGTCCTCAACTTTGTTGGAGAAGTAAGTGAAGGTGTGCGGAGGTGAGCCGCGATGAAGAAAGGGGCGGCGGAGTTGAAAGCATTTGCTTACAAAGGCGGATCGGGGAGCACCGCGCCGAAAAGCAAAATGGCGGCACCCGGGGCTTCAGTGGAGGAGGCGGCGAGATCCCCCAAATGTGTAGAACCAGCCCAGACCAGTGAGATTGAGGGTCTGCGCGGCGAATTGAAATCATGGTTTGGCACAATCCGGCAAGACCTTGCTAGTTTCCAGGCCGATGTTCAGATCTGGCTGGAGGACTTGAAGGGGGAATTGAGAGAAGTGGGAGGCCGCCTGGAGGAGGTGGAAAATAAAATGGAGGCCCAGGGCAATGTGGTGCAGGGCCTGTCAGAAAAGATGGAGACCTTGGACGGTGATCAGGCCGAGCTGTGGGCGAAGATTGAGGACCTGGAGAATCGGTCCCAGAGGGCTAACATTAGAGTTCGCGGGGTGCCTGAAAGCCAAAAGAAAGAAGATTGTATACAGCTGGTTGAGCAGCTGAGCAAACAAATCTTGGAACAAGTTGAGGGGCCTGACAGCACGCGGTGCTTGAAGCTGGAGCGTGCCCATCGGGCGCTGGGCCCGCGGCGGGAGGGCAGGCCTCGAGATATTGTGGCCTGCTTCCATGAGCATTCCACCAAGAATGCTATAATGGAGATAGCGAGGCGTCTGCCTGAATTGAAGTGGGAGAATCATCAGGTCGAGATCTACGCAGACCTCTCTGCCATCACCATTCGGAAACGGAGGGACATGGTCCCCATAACGAAGAGGCTACGGGAGCAACAGGTTAAATACAAGTGGACCTTCCCTTTTGGGCTTCAATTCTCCATTGGCGGGGTGGCCTCCCATGTTAGAACCCCGGAGGAGGCGGCGAGAGTGCTTAAACAGGCGGGCTGGGCCGACGTCTCGGGCCTGCCGGCGGGGGAGCCAGCGAGCGTTTCCCGGACAGCAGAACGAGCGGGAGGATGGCAGAGAGCACAAAGAGGAGATAAGTGGTTGCGTCGACAGCAGCAGAGCTCCCCCAGGGCTGGTGAATGCGGCTGAAGGACTGGACTGTTGAGTTTAGGAGTCAGAGTTAATTATGCTATGTGTGCCATAGGTTATGTGTTATAAGTTTTGGCGGGTGTTGTGGGGCTGGGATGTCATGCCTCTTATTGATCATATGGATGGTCTGGGGAAGGGGGGTGAGGTGGGAGGGGGGAGCGGGGGGGTGAGGTGGGAGGGGGGGTGGGGGGGTCAGGGTGGGGATCTCTTACCTCGGTTAGGACTGTGGAAGGGGAGGGGGGAAATGTGATGGATGGATAAACTACGGGTGATTACTTTGAATGTGCGTGGGCTGAATGCGCCGGTTAAGCGGCAGCGAGTGTTCAAGGAAATTGAGAGACTGCGGGGGGATATTATCTTCCTGCAGGAAACACATCTGAAGAGACAGGATGAGTGGCGAATGTCTCATAAAAAATTTCAAGGCCAATGGTTCTCCTCCAACAGATTAGCGTTGCGTAAGGGGGGGGTAGGTATTCTGATAAGAGGGGCTATTCCACATGAGGTGTGTGATATTAAGAAGGACCAGGGAGGGCGGTATATTCTTCTTAAGCTTAAAGTGCATGACCAGGTCCTCACTCTGGTGAATTTATATGGTCCAAATGATGCGCAGGGGCCCTTCTACCAAGAGTTAAACTCAGTTATCGACCAGTTTGCTGAGGGCCCGGTGATTTTGGGTGGTGATTTTAACCTGACTGTAAACCCCAAGTTGGATAATTCTATGGGGCATGTAGATGGGAATGCTAGATGCCGGCGAATGTTAAAGGTTATGGGTAACAATCTTGGGGTGGTTGATATATGGAGAGAGTTAAAGGGACGGGAAAAAAAGAGTACACCTTTTATTCTCCGGTACACCACTCATTTTCACGATTGGATATGATATGGGTTTCTCGTCCCATGATGCAGGAGGTAGTGAGTTGTGAGATAGGGGAACGAACTCTCTCTGACCACGCGCCTGTGTGGATTGAGGTGCGCGTGGGGCCTCCAGGTAGGAAGGGGGGAGGATGGTTGCTAAATGAGTCCCTACTGGAAGATCCGGGGGTAGTGCAGAAAGTGGAACAGAGGATAAAAGAGTACTTAGCAATTAATGACACTGCTGAGTGTGGGATTGGTTCGATATGGGAGTGTCTGAAGGTGGTAGTGAGGGGGGAGCTGATATCTATTGGCTCATATATGAAGCGGCTGAAGGAGGGGAAAAAAGAGGCTCTTAGGTCGCAGATTCGGAACTTGGAAGCTATGCAGAAATTGGGGCAATTGAGGAACCATCAGGAGCAAGAGCTGCGGAAGTGTAATAGAGATTTGGGGGACCTGGAGCTGGCGGAGATTAAATTTGCCCAGGAGAAGTTGAAACAACAATTCTTTGAATGGGGTAATAAGCCCTCGCGCATACTGGCTCGTAGGCTGAAGCGGTTGCAGACCCGGAATTTTATAACAAAAATTCGGGATGCCCAGGGACGTGAGTTGCGGGGGGGGGAGCAGATTCAGGAGAGATTTGTGGAATTCTATAAACAGTTGTATGCGGTGGAGGGGACTGGTTCGCAGGCGCCCATAGAGAAATTCTTACAGGTCAATTTATCGAGTCTAGGGGTGAAGGACTCTGCGTTGCTTTCTCGTCCCATTGAGGTGCGGGAAGTGGTGGATGTTATTAAGGCCTTGCCGGCTTCGAAGGCCCCGGGGCTTGACGGTTTCTCAAATAAGTTTTACAAAACGTTTGTGGAGGTCTTATGTGACCCGTTAGTGAGGCTCTAACACTCTTTTGCGGCCGGGGGACGGATCCCTGAAACTATGCGTACGGCCGGAATAACTATCCTGCCGAAAGAAGGGAAGGATCCCAATCTGTGCGGATCCTATCGGCCTATCTCGCTCTTGGGGTCAGACTTCAAGATTTTCACAAAAATCCTGGCCAATAGAATGCTGGTCTTCTTGCCCCGGCTGGTTCACGAAAATCAAGCGGGATTTGTCCCTGGGCGTCAGGCTGGGGATAATATTAGGAGGGTTTTGAATGCGGTATGGCAGGGGAAGAAGCGGGCGGATCCATTGGTCTTGTTGGCTATTGATGCTGAGAAGGCTTTCGACAGAGTCTGTTGGCCCTATTTGTTTACAGTCCTGGAAAGGATGGGGATAGGGGGGGCGTATCTGGAGTGGGTGAAAGCTATTTATGATCGGCCTTTGGCTAAAATTCGCATAAACGGGGAATATACGTCAGCTTTTGAATTATTTCGTGGAACCCGGCAGGGGTGTCCTCTTTCCCCAATTTTGTTTGTTCTGTCTATGGAACCTCTGGCCCAGTTTATACGGGAGAGTAAGGAGGTCTATGGGGTTACTGGACGGAAGGTGGACTGTAAAATTTCGCTATTTGCTGATGACCTTCTCTTTATGCTGACAAGGCCAATGGAATCTCTGGTGGCGTTAGATAGTGTCTTGCGGGAGTTTGGGGAGTGTTCAGGCTTTAAAGTTAATGCCTCCAAGTCGGAAATTCTTAATATTTCAGTGGATCGGGTGATTCAGGAGAGAATTCGGGAGCGTTTCCCCTACAAGTGGGCCCGAGATGGGATTAAGTATTTGGGAATCTATTTGACCCCGAATGAAGGGGCCTTATTTGGGGCTAATTTTGGAAGATTGGAATGCAAGATACGTAGGGAATTGGAGGTTTGGCAGAGTAAGGGGCTGTCCTGGCTGGGGAGGATTGCGGCTGTGAAAATGGTGGTGTTACCACAGTGGCTGTACCTCTTCCGGGCTTTGCCCATATGGGTAGGGAGGCAGTGTGTGGCGCGGTGGCAGAGATCCCTGATGCGGTTTGTGGAGGGGGGAAAACACCGCCGAGTGGCGTGGCGGATTTTGATGAAACGTAACGAGAAGGGGGGGTTGGCGGTCCCTGACCTTGCACGTTATTTGGAAGCCTCGCAATTGGGGGCCCTTGTAGATTGGTGGGGGGAGGAGGTGAAAGAGTGGGTACTCATGGAGGAGGAGGAGTTGGGAGTGCGGAACTTGGGGGAATGGATATGGCTCCCGCGGGATCAGCGAAGAGGGTACCCGGTACGTACATAAGAACATAAGATATGCCATACTGGGTCAGACCAAGGTCCATCAAGCCCAGCATTCTGTTTCCAACAGTGGCCAATCTAGGTCATACGTACCTAGCAGTTTCCCCAAGGGACACAGGTTCCACAATGCTTGTACTGGTTCAAGCATTGATATCCTGGGTCCCTTCTTAATAATGGTTTATGGACCTTTCCTCCAGGAACTTGTCCAAACCTTTTTTAAACCCAGCTACACTAACAGCCTTTACTACATCCTCCGGTAACAAATTCCAGAGTTTGATTACACGTTGAGTGAAAAAATATTTTCTTTTATTAGTCTTAAATAGTTTACCCTGTAGCTTCATTGCATGTCCCCTAGTCTTTCCATATTCTGATAAGGTAAACAATCGATCTACTTTTACCCGTTCCACTCCGTTCATTAATTTATAGACTTCTATCATATCTCCCCTCAGCCGTCTCTTCTCCAGGCTAAAGAGCCCCAACCTTTTTAGCCTTTCTTCATAGGAGTAGCCTTCCATCCCCTTTACCATTTTGGTGGCTCTTCTCTGAACCTTTTCTAAAATCGCTATATCCTTTTTAAGATACGGCGACCAGAATTGCACACAATATTCAAGGTGCGGTCTCACCATGGAACGATATAGAGGCATTATAATATCTTTTGTTTTATTTTCCATTCCTTTCCTTATCATACCTAGCATTCTATTTGCTCTCTTGGCCGCCGCTGCACACTGGGCAGAGGGTTTTAACAAGGTATCCACAATGACACCTAAATCTTTTTCCTGGGTGGTGGTTCCTAATGTGGAACCTTGCATCGTGTAACCATAGTTTGGGTTGTTCTTCCCTAGGTGCATAACCTTGCACTTCTCCACATTAAATTTCATCTGCCATTTTGATGCCCAGTCTTCCAATTTATCAAGATCCTCTTGCAATTTTCCACAATCCTCCTGGGTTTTAACAACTTTAAATAGTTTTGTGTCATCTGCAAATTTGATAACCTCACTTGTTATTCCACTTTCCAGGTCATTTATGAATATGTCAAAAAGCAGCGGACCCAGCACAGATCCCTGGGGTACACCACTATTTACCTTTCTCCATTGGGAAAATTGGCCATTTAGCCCTACCCTCTGCTTTCTATCTTTTAACCAGTTCCTGATCCACAGTAGTACACTGCCTCCTATCCCATGACGCTTTAGTTTTGCCAAAAGTCTCTCATGAGGGACTTTGTCAAAGGCTTTCTGAAAGTCCAGATACACAATATCAACCGACTCACCTTTGTCCACCTGTTTATTCACTCCTTCAAAAAAACATAACAGATTAGTAAGACAAGATCTTCCTTGTCTAAAGCCATATTGGCTGTCTCCCATTAGGTCGTGACTATCTACATGCTGAGTAATTTTATTCTTTATGATGGTTTCTACCATTTTTCCCGGTACTGATGTCAGGCTCACTGGTCTGTAGTTTCCCGGATCACCCCTCGAACCCTTTTTAAAAACTGGTGTTACATTGGCGATCCTCCAATCCTCAGGTATTAGAGATGATTTTAATGATAGTTCACAGATTACTGATAGCAGGTCTGCAATCTCAAATTTCAGTTCTTTCAACACCCTTGGATGTATACCATCCGGCCCAGGTGATTTGCTACTCTTCAGTTTATCTAATAGTTGTAAGACATCTTCCCGATGTATCGATATTTCCTTCAATTCTTCCACACCTTTAAATACCACTTCAGTCATGGGTAACATCCCTACATCTTCCTCAGTAAAGACCGAAGCAAAGAATTCATTCAGTCTTTCCGCTATCGCCTTGTCACCTCTTAGTGCTCCTTTAACCCCTTTATCATCTAATGGACCAACTGACTCTCTCACAGGTTTTTTGCTACGAATGTACTTGAAAAGGTCTTTATTTCGCGTTTTTGCTTCCGCAGCAAGCTTCTTCTCAAATTCTTTCTTTTCCTGCCTTATCAATGCCTTGCATTTGACTTGCCAGTGCTTGTGCTGTTTCCAGATTTCATCGTTTGGCTCTTTTTTCCATTTCCTGAAAGATGCTTTTTTGGCAACAACAGCCTCTCTGACCTCACCTTTAAACCATGCTGGCAGTTTTTTGGACTTCCTTCCACTTTTCTTAAAGCGTGGAATACAGCTGGTCTGGGCTTCCAAGATAGTATTTTTCAACAACACCCCAGCTTGATGTACGTCTTTAACCTTTGCAACTGCTCCTTTTAGTTTTTTCTTAACTGTTTTCCTCATTTTATCATAGTCTCCCTTTCGAAAGTTAAAGGGTAGTACTGTGGATTTCCTTACTATCCCTCCTCCACTAATTAAATCAAAGGTGATCATGCTATGATCACTATTGCCAAGTGGCCCCAACACCCTTATCTCTTGCACTACATCTGGTGTTCCACTAAGGACTAGGTCTAATATTGCTTTCCCTCTGGTTGGTTCATGAACCAGCTGCTCCAAGAAGCAGTCATTTATTTCATCTAGGAACTTTATCTCCCTAGCATGTCCTGTTGTGACACTGACCCAGTCGATGCCGGGGTAATTGAAATCACCCATTATTATTACTGCACTGTAACTTTTGCTAGCTTCCTTGATTTCTTTGAGCATTTCATCATCCATTTGTTCATTCTGGCCAGGCGGACGATAGTACACCCCCATTGCCATCGCCTTCCCCTTTTTACATGGAATTTCAATCCATAGAGATTCTACAGCAAATTTAGTTTCTTGCAAAACTTTAATCCTTTCTGACTCAATGCCCTCTCTAACATAGAGCGCAACCCCTCCACCAATTTGGTCAACTCTATCATTACGATATAGTTTGTACCCAGGTATCACAGTGTCCCACTGGTTGTCCTCCTTCCACCATGTCTCTGATATTCCAAATCATATCTAACCTCTCGTTTAGTGCTATATATTCTAACTCTCCCATCTTGTTTTGTAGACTTCTAGCATTTGCATACAAGCATTTTAGAGACTGTATTTTATTCATATTAATTTGGCTATTGGTAGACATGGGTAATTTGGGATCTTTAAGTTCTGTCTGCTCCATACTCGAGGGCATTTGGGCTACTTTACTCTTTTTTGGAACCTCTCTGCTTTTTGTAGTATCCTTCAAGGATACATTCTTCCGAACCATGCGCTCTTGGGCGACTGTCGGCTTTCCCCTATTATCTAGTTTAAAAGCTGCTCTATCTCCTTTTTAAAGGTTAATGCCAGTAGCCTGGTTCCATCCCGGTTATTAAAAAAGGGCTGCTACACAGTACCTTGTCCTGTGCCGCTGAGGTAAGCTATATTCTGATTTGATTTAAATTATAGCTCTTTGCTGCTACTAGGCTCTACTAGGCTCTAACCTATTAAGAAATTTAAACTACAAGCTCTCTGCTGGATTCTAAATTTAACCAGAAAGCTTTCTTCTGTGTTTTAATTTGAAACTAAAAGTACTTTGCTGATGCTAGGCCCTGAGTGACTATGAAATTTAAACTACAGCTGTCTACTGGGTATGAAAGCTAACCAGAAAGTTCTCTTCTGTGTTTTAAATTGAATCTTAAACTGTTGCAACTAGGCCCTGACTGATTTAACAAAAAAATAGTGGGTTCACAGATTAATTAGCTTTAAAAGAAAACAATTCCTTTCAGAAAAATTCCCAGAAGTATATACTCACAATTTCAGATTTCTCTCCAGAAGTAACAGCCCCCCTTTCTAGTCCTACGGAACCCCTATACTAGACGGACGGTGGAATTATGGAATAAGTGGCAGCAGGCCTGGTTGGGAAGGTCGGGAAAGTCTAGACTGGTGCCCATCCGGGGGAATCCAGAGTTTCCGCCGGGCCTGGGGAGTTCGGGGTTCGCCAAATGGGAGGAGAGGGGGCTATTTCTGGTAGGACAACTGCTAGAAGGTACTCGTATTGTAGCTTTCCATACCCTGGCGCGTCATTACCATCTGGAGGGTAATGAGGAATTTCATTACACCCAACTAAGCCATTATGTTCGGCATAACATTCTGCCGGAGCTTGCACGGGCATTGAGGTGTTGGGTTTGATGGGTCAGACCAAGCGTGTGGTAACGCAGCTTTATCACCTCATGGCCATGGAGGGGGGGGGAAAGAGGCCTTTCAGAAAAAGTGGGAGAGGGATTTGGGGGAATGTTGGGAAGAGGCCCAATGGGAGCAAATTTTTAAGTCTAGGTACAAGGGGTTGTTGGCGGCTCACCTGTTGGAGAACAACTATAAAATTTTGTATAGATGGCACTTGACGCCGGTGAGAATACAAGCGATGTATCACCTTACTGACGGGCAATGCTGGCGTCAATGTGGAGAGGATGGCACTTATTTGCACATCTGGTGGCAGTGTAGGGAGTTGCAAGTGCTATGGGGAGTGGTGTTTGGTTGGGTGAGTGAGATTATAGGTAAGGAGATCACTCCACTACCGGCCGTGGCCCTGTTGGGGCTGAACGCTGGGGGGTTAACTAAAGCGGAGGGGGGCTTTTTGAATTTTTGTTGTGTGGCTGTGCGTATTCTGGTGGCCAGGAGGTGGAAACAGACTACTCTCCCGGGACTGGGGGAAGTTCAGGCCATTGTGGGGCAGATCTTTCTGATGAGAAAGCTCACAGCACTAAAAAACAGGTATTTACAGAACTTTTCTAACACCTGGGGGAAATATTTGGAGTGGGAGGAGCGCCCCGTGGGGTAATAGTTTGGGGTAATAGGTCCGGGGAGGGGGGGGGGGGTTGGGGGGAAAATTGTTTGTATTTAAGTTGGACAATGTGAGGATTGTGGATACTTGTTGTTGGCTATACTTCAAAGTTGAGGGGTGTGTAATTAAGGTTACAGAGGGCCCCCTTATTTGGAGGGGGATTTACATTATTTAGACATTGTTTAGCTATACTAGTCAAAGACCTCCTAATGTGGAGCAGCGTCCCTTGTGAATGCAGCCATGATATTATAGACTGCCTATATATGGGGGTAGAATTATTTGGGGTGAGGTTTCAGTAATGTGTGCTTGTTACGCTTTTAGGCTGCACCTGTGTAATTTCTGGGATCACTCAGCGTCGCTGATGGTCCATGGGGGCTGGGAGAATGCGTTTTGGGGCCTGGCAAATTTTTATACTGCAATGCATTGTTTCTTTTGATGTGTGCAATAAAAATTTTAAATTAAAAAAAAAATTCACATTCAGATAGCATTACAGTGTTACTGTAGTATTACATATTTTCATGTCTGCATAAAAAGATTCCAAGATACATGAACATTAAACAAATGGGGAAAGCTTGAAAAAGAAAAAAAAAAAAAAAAAGTTCCCTGGTGTCTCCTTGTCGGGTCACTGGTATCCTCTTCCGAGGCTTTTAACAACTGTCCAGAGCTGGGTTAGATGCTCCCCTTTCAACCTTGCCCCCCACTTTAGCAGGGCCCCTCTTACTGTCAACCTTAAACCCGTCCCACACCAGTGGCCCGTCGACCTCTCCATTGTTGTTTATCACAAAATATTCCTGTATACACCTATCCACCTGCTCATCATTTAATAGCGCTTCATTCTGCCTCCAATATCAGGTGCCCTCTTCCTCTATGTGGCATTCTAGCTCTATGCCAATGGGCACATGGTCAGACCATGTTATAGCCTCTATCTTGGTCTGTTTTAACCTCGAAACCCCCCTCTCTGTCCACCCATATCATATCAATGTATGAGTAAGTGCCAAGAATGTGCAAGTAGTATTTGAATTGTCATCAACCTGAATGGAGTAGATGTCACACAGTAAACAAGTCCAGTTCTCTTACTAGTTTAAGATGGGTGCTGTTGGTCCTCCTATACTCACCTCTCCCGGTTGAGTACCTTCTGCAGTCCCAGGTAATGTGCATGTCTCCCCTCATGATGATTAGGCCAACCTCCTCAAAAAAAGACCCTTGTGCCGCATTGGGAACATATATATATTGGCCACTTTATACCATACAGACTCTACCCACAGACGTGCCAATAGGTAGCCCCCTTCTTGATCACGTACCGTGTCCCTTACGTCTACTCATACTTCCTCTGCTACAAATACAGCTACCCCTCCTCTCTTCTTATCCACTTTGTTAGATGCAAACAGGCTCAATTGTATGTACTTCGGGGCCACTAGGCTTTCGTGTTTACATAAGAGATGTGTTTCTTGGACCAGGGCAATGGTTGCCTTAAACCTCCCCATTTCTTTGTACAGTTTTTGCCTTTTCATTGAAGAATTTAATCCCCAGATGTTTAAAGAAATCATTTTAAGTGCAGGCATCATAGGCTTCCTTGCCCAACCCCCACTGTGATCTCTTCAACCTCCCCTCCCCCCCAACTCTTCCCTGTTACTCAACCATAACCGGCTTGGGTTTCCTAGGGTTGCTGTCACAGTGACAAGATGGGTGAGCCTCGTCTCCCTCCCCTCCTCTTGTTTTTCTCCCCCCCACCCATCCACTTTCCACGCTCCACCTCACCCACTTTTTCCCTCCTTTCCCTTCGTTTTCCTCTACTACCCATTCCATGCACCCCAACTTAAGCAAACAAACATTCTTACTTTCACAACAAATTATTAACACCCTCATTCTTGCACTCCTGTTCCCTTCCCCACACCCCCATGCCTACCAGTGCCACAGGGTCCATGGAGCTCACTGCCCAGTGGTTGCACAGCCACCAATAGTTAAGTCCCCGACTTATCTAGAGCCAAAGCAGTCCCAGCTTGATAGATGTCACTGATGGCGCTCATGCTGGTTCTTCTTTGGTTTTTGTGCTCCAGTTCCCTGGCTGGCGGTGAAGTCTCCTTCACCCATTAGGTCACTCTTTGCCAGAGCGGTTGATCTCTCGGGGGGGGGGGGGGGGAAATTCTTGTGTTTGCTCTTGCACTACTCCAGTTACTTCCCCCTTCTCTAGTGCATGAGCTGCTTCTTAACGGTTGTGTATCCACCACTGCTTCCCCCTTACTGTGAAGGAAAGCCCGAAGGGGAATGTCCATCCATATTGGATACAATTTCACTACATAGTTTCTGGACAATATCCCTCCTCTTTTGCAATATGATTTGAGCTAGGTCCATGTATATCTCCACTGAGGTGTTTTCCCGATGCAAAGGCCTTGTCAGCTTGGCCCTGTTGGCTAATAGTTCTTTCAGGCCATAATCATGAAGCAAGCAACAATATTTTGAGGCCTATTTTTATTTAGCCCTGGGCGTACCAGGGTTCTATGAGCTCTATCGATCCAACAGTCTCTCCCTTTCAACTCCAGACCCTCCTTTTGCAGCAATGCCTTCACGATGTTTTGTACCACCTCTGCACAGTCCTGGTACTGCTCCCCCTCTAGTATCCCGCAGAAGTGGAGGTTATGGTGTCTGGATATATTTTCCAGATCCTCCAGCTTGTCATTGGCTTCTGTTTGCCGCTGTATCACCTCCTTCCATTTTTGTTCTAATGCTGCCATCGCCTCTCCTTGCTCTTCCAGGTGTGTCTCTAACTCCTTGACTCTGTGTCCGAGCTCCCCCAAATCTGCCCGCACACTCCCTATGCCACTTGCCAGCTCTTCCCGCACCAGATTCAAGTCCGCTTTTATCTCCCAGAACCATGCTCTCATCTCGCTCGGCAAGTCTGCTTCTGCGTCCTCCACCACTACTGTAGCTCTGTCTTTGCTCCCGTCCCCCTTTGCAGTATCTTTTTTCTTGTCTAGGCTGCTGCCCTCTGCCTTTCCCAGTTTTGCCGTCCTGGCCACCATGATGTCCTCTGGCTTTTGGGGGGGTATGCAGTTGCCGCTATGGTAGTGTAGTCGCGGATATTGCCCTTTTTTGCTTTCTCTGCCATCTGAGCGGTATATCAAATTTAATAAACATAAACATAAACATCCTCCCCCTTACTCCAGCTCTGGCGAGTATCGAGGTGGTGAATACACTGCTTTGGGGTATGGTTTATATGCATTTTGCTCCTTTGGCCCACCGGAGCTCCGGCTTACATAGCCATCGTGTGCTATAACATCAGCAACCTCTCCAGTGGCAGTTTTTAAAATCCAGAATGTAGTTAAGTATTTGACTATATCAATGTAAGCACTACTCACAAAAGAAAAATACACGTTGAATATTTTAACATCGACATTGAGAGCTTAATATGCCACATAACTGTCAGTATGTTAAGGATAAATTAATTTTGCTATTAAAACAAAAAAGCGACTCAATGGAAAAATGTCATTAAATATAACAGGTAACTAAAGTCACATTTACAGCATTTTAAAGTGCAGCAAGATTTAAAGCATGCATTTAGATTTCATACAGTTATCTGAAGTAGCCATTGCTCATTAACTATCCTGAAGTTTGTCAGATTTGCCCATAATTTTTAATCTACCATTTCCCCTATTTCTTTAAAAATATCTTATCTGGGATAGACTTTTCAGTAACTGACTTGAAGATTATAAATGCTGGATTTTTCTCCTTTTAAAAAAAAAGGATGGATCAGCCATGCCAAACAAAGACTGAAGCATGTCCCAGATAGCAATTTCCAGAGTTTGATTACAAATTCCAGAGTTTGATTACACGTTGAGTGAAAAAATATTTTCTCTTATTAGTCTTAAATAGTTTACCATGTAGCTTCATTGCATGTCCCCTAGTCTTTCTATATTCTGATAACGTAAACAATCGATCTACGTTTACCCGTTCCACTCCGTTCATTAATTTATAGACTTCTATCATATCTCCCCTCAGCCGTCTCTTTTCCAGGTTAAAGAGCCCTAACCTTTTCAGCCTTTCTTCATAGGAGTATCCTTCCATCCCCTTTACCATTTTGGTGGCTCTTCTCTGAACCTTTTCTAAAATCGCTATATCCTTTTTAAGATACGGCGACCAGAATTGCACACAATATTCAAGGTGCGGTCTCACCATGGAACGATATAGAGGCATTATAATATCTTTTGTTTTATTTTCCATTGTTTTCCTTATCATACCTAGCATTCTATTTGCTCTCTTGGCTGCCGCTGCACACTGGGCAATTGTGTAAAACAATTGTGCAATTGTGTAAAACCAACATTTTGTCAAAGGTCCAAAATGCAGCAGCAATCACATTAAAAACTGAAAAAAAAACAGAATCTTCAAAAATGTTAGAAATGTGGGGTTTTTTTTACGCAAAGCAACTGACAAATCACAAAGGCAAGCAAATAAATACAAGTCGTTCCTATGCTTCCGCAGTGATGAAATTAATATGATTTGAAACCATATGGGTTTTGCCCTTTTTTTGCCTCACTTAGGAGTATGATATCTATCATTTACACACATTAGGTGATGCCATGGCAGCACTTGACGAGCTTTAACTTTCATTAATGCAAGTTAACCTTTAGCAAACATACCCCTTATGATAAGAAATGCATTAAAACATGCTCATTACCAGTTATTGTATAGAATTATAAACCTCACTCTGTGAACTAAATATAACACCCAATGTCAGAGTTCACTACAAAGTACCCCTTATCAAAAAACTATTTTTTTGGGGGTTTTTTGTCGAAGCCAGCTGTAGAAGAGTTGGTATTGGCACACAACCCACACCAGACAGCTAGCTACATTTTATTCAAAAGAGGTATTCTTTACCCTAGCCGCAGAAGACGGCGTTTTTCTACATTGTTGCCAGACTCTAAATACCGGGAAGCACTTGATACAGGGTTTGATACCCGAAACGTGCACGTCGTGAAAATAGGATATTTTGAGAGCAACATATGTTCCTTTCCCTCAGCAGCGCGTCGGTTGACTTAGTTACGCGACTACGGCAATATTCAAAATGATCCCACCCCTGGAGCAGAAGAATCTCCCAGAGGATGAGAATACCCCACAGAAGAGGGCAGATAAGCTGTGGGCCTACTTCAAGAATGACGACAAGGATAAAATCGCCGAGGGGGAATTCATCCAGGGCGTCCTGAAGAACGATGACATCATGCGTCTCATCCAATATGACCCCAAGAAACAATCTTAACAAAATTCAAGAGGAGTAAGGTCATGAGGAAGACAGACGGAACTGTGAACAGGACTGTACATGAGAAGGGGGGCGGGGAGTTGGGGGAAATTACAAACATACAAATGCATAGGACCGGAAGGACTGGGGTTTCTAGTCCCACAGATGCTCCTTGTGGTCTTGAGCAAGCCACTTAACCCTCCATTGCCCATGTTCCCTGTAGGTATTAGTATATGTGTCTCATATCCCTGCGTGTTAAATGTATCCCCCAATTGTGTTGTGACCGCTTTGATTGAAGGATAAGGCGGTATACAAAACTGTCTAAATAAATAAATAAAATAAATAAATAAATAAAGATTCAACAACGAAAGTTAATGAAACAGATAAGTGCTAATAATTTAATCATTTTATAAGGTGATGAACCTCTTTTGAATAAAATGTAGCTAGCTGTCTGGTTTGGGTTGTGTGCCAATACCAACTCTCCTACAGCTGGCTTCGACAAAAAAAATAGTTTTTTGGTAAGGGGTACTTTGTAGTGAACTCAGGCATTACCAGTTATTGGCACATTTCTCCAGCCACTGTGTAATATCTTTATTTTACACCACTTGTAAGTCTCTCCAGGAGCACCCAATTGTAACCATTTTATTCCAATAATAAAAACGCTTTGAATTTGCTTGTGTTGCAAAAATACAAAATCCCACTCATATTTTGGTAACACCTCCCAAGTTCCATAATTATGAGAGTATATCTAATCCCCATCTTGATAAACAGGCATCTACTTGCCCTTCAAAACTACAAAAGGACAGGAAGTGACAGTAGCTTAGACTGTGACTACGTTACGAAAAATTTAAGTACTTTTCAGTCATAAGTATCAAAAGATTTTGCGCTAAAATGAGGTATGACATACCACGACTGCACAAAAATGCCATAGGTACCTTCAAGACAGCCCAATTTGTATAAAATGCAGAAAATTGAATTTTTATTTTATTTTTTTTTTTTTACATGAAATACTATTAATAATGCTGTCCATTCTGAAAAAAAAATGAAAGAACTCCTGTACATGAGAACAAAATCTTGAAGCTGAAAGTGCAGACAGAACAAATGAGCCTCCAGAAATATGAAAAACTATGCTGGAGATGGTTTTCCCCTATTTACCACCACCTTGGTATTATGCAAAATAGCCTACTTTCAACTAAGTACAGCAGAAAACTGCACTGCTAAAACATTACTACTACTACTGTTACTATTAATCATTTATATAGCACTATTTGGTGCAAGTAACAAAAGGAATCCAAATGCATATACATACACGCATATACATATACATACATACATATTTAAAAAAACCACACAATTTTTCTTTGGCATAGAAAAATACAAACAAATATAGGGGCTCTGTGCAGTCTCCGTTAGGCCTGGTGGTGGGTGCATCCCCCTCCCGGTTGGCAACAGGGTGGGCCGCACCCACCACCTCACCCTTGGTAGACCACTGCCTTTTACTAATGTGCACTAAGCTGTTAAAATTCACTTATTCATGGTAATTTTTTAAGGGAAAAAGTATATACCTGAATGCGCATATCCACAGTTAATCTGTATCATTTATATAGTTTCACTATCAAAATCTCATTCTCTAGAGCAGGGGTTCTTAACCTTTTTACGATTACAAACCCCCAGTGGATTGTCCAGTATGTCCCCATACACCCTTTGCCAGACTGTCAAAATCATATAGCAGCATATAGCTAGAAAAAGAACAGTTTAAACCAGGGGTGGCCAACTGCAATCCTGGTGCATCACAATCCAGCTTGGTTTTTAAGATGCACCTAATGAATATTCATGAGGTATATTTGCATATACTGCATCCCATTGTGTGTAAATATAGCTCATGAATATTCATTATGGACATCCTGAAAACCAGGCTGGATTGTGGTGCACCAGGACAGGAGATGGCCACCCCTGGTTTAAACAAAATCTAAGTTTTATCATATTTATTCAAACCACAAAATGTATACACAAGCAATCTACAACTAGTGATATTATTTGTTGTTTTCTTTGTACAATCAAAACAGGGAATTGAGGTGCAGTTACTGACAACCTTACTCCTATGTCATCTGACACATGAAGTTGATTTCTCCACTTTGATTTCAGGTTTAATAATGCAGAGAATCCTATTTCACAGAGATAAGTAGGTGTGAAGGGAACCAAAACATTCATTGTCCTTATCGCCAAGCTACTAGGATAAGCTGTGATTTGCTCACCCCAAAATGCCTGATATCCAGCCCAGCCTTTTCCAAATCAGCTTTATTTTCTTGAGTCTTCTTGGAATTCAATGAAATCATCCTTTGCTAAATCGTTGTCACTCATCGTAGATTTATCAAACGAGAATGAATTCATGATCCAAAGATTCCACGCTAAAATCATTAATATCTGAGAAGTAAGCCTCAAAATTTGTACTTAGGACTTCCAAATGGTACTTGATTTCTTGAAGTATTTCTGCAGGCAATGCTATATTAATCTAATGTGCACTAACATCTTTTTTAAATAGATGTGCAAAGGGGTAAGTTTCTCCCAACCACATCAGACTGCTCTAATCAAGACTTTGGGACATGTTAACTAAAACTCTAAACAGTTAATGCAGCTTTAGCATAGGCCTGTGGTAATGCTACTGCATGCTGAAAGCAGCCAGTCCAGTAAACACACCACGCCAACTGCTTAGCATGCAATGGGGTAGTGACTGGGTGAATCAGGGGTGAAGATGGGTATGGCTGTGCACATTGCGTTTAGCTAATTGTCAATGTTGCAGTTAACGCAGGTGCACTTAATGCCACCTCAATGTGTGGCATTAACGGCAAATGACATTACTGCGTGGTAAGGAACATTTCTGTGCGGTAACTGCAGGGGACATGCTAGGCACGCTTCCAACATTCAGTGCACAGCCTTTGTACTTACCGTGCACTAATTTTTGCTTTTAGTGCACAGCAAGTGCAAAAAAACACCCACAAACACCTTATGCAAAGAAGGAATAAAGAACAGGTAAAATTAGAGTGCAGTGGTCACAAGGGTAAAGGATCTTAGGCCAATATGGAGATCGCATAACTAAAGTAACTTCTATGCTGGCAGCACTGCCTAAAATTACATTTATTCCCACTGGAAAAGAAGCTATCAGCAAGTCCCTACAAAAAAAAAAAAGGAAAGGGAATACATTCCCAGCTATATAATGCAGCAGAACTTGTAGCTTTTTATTTAGCCTCCATGTCAGTTGTTTAGGACTATACACCCATGTAACTTAAAGTAAGAGTGAAAGAGCCATCAGAATGGAGATACAGGAAAACTGCTAAAGGTTATGTTATGAAGCATTGTTTTACCCCTTTTCAATCAATCATATGTTCTATTTCATCTCTCTCTATATATAGTTAAATTCAACCGTTCATTGTAAATAGTTAAATCTAATTGTTCAATGTAAATGTATACATCTGTGTACAGTTGTTAAAATGTTCCTTGTAAACCGCCCTTGATCGCTGGAAGGGGCGGTATAGAAATATATACATAAATAAATAAATATATATCTATCTATATAATTTATTCCAAAATTTTCTTTATTCTTCATTTATTGTTTTTTAATATTTAAAACTTATTTCAAAGAAGATCATATCGTGTTATGTCCTTCACCACAATATTGTTTTCTTCCAAAAGCTTTCAGTCACTTTAAAAATATAATTTCAAATGAATCTATTCAGCCCTTTCCAATTGTAAACATCATAGCAGTGCTTTCACCATACTGATAGACTGAATGGAAACTCTTCAATGATTAGGCTATGATACTCAGCTTTATAGAATATTTTTACACATCCACCACGTCTTAAAAGAGAGAGTTTCCAGTTTGCCTATCAGTATGTGAGGCTTGCCATGTTTCTCCCATATGTTTTGGGACGAATACTGAAGGGACCTCTGGTGGCTGAGGCGAATAGAGGCATGAAAGTGATGTCACTGAAACCTGGGTTTTCATTGTTTTTTTGTCTCCACCAATCTGCTGGTAGGGGAACACAACCCACTTGTCTGGACTGGTCTAACAGGACAATATGGAACAACAGCTATAGTTTCAGATAGTCTGTATGTGTGTGTGGTACAACAGTGGTGTGCCTGTCAGTGCGTGGGATGTGGCAGTGGGGTGCAGGGCTGCAGTGCATGTGTGTGTGCTGGAGAACGGGAGGCTCTCTATGTGGTGCGGATGTGGGGTGCCTGCATGTGAAAATGTGTGGTGTGCGGACAGGGTACTTGTGCACGTTCTAGGGGGGAGGGGAGTACATCTTTTGGCAACACCTTGCACTCTTCTCTCCCCTTCTAAATCCTCTCCTCCTGTTACTCTTTAGACTGTTCCCCCTTTACTAACAATCCTAGCACTCCCATCCTCTGCCCTAAAATGGGGGATTTAGGGCTCCCTCATCTTCCTATTCTAAATAGGTCACTGCCCCTTTATTTCACTTCTCCTCCAAACACCTTTTCTGCTGCAGGCCGCAACCTCCCTCTTCTCATCTGCCCGCAGGGATAAGAAATTAAGAAGAAAGACCCTTTTCTTTCTACCCACAGGGGATTGGATCTCCGCAGGCAGACACCTTGCCTCTGGACTGTGATCATGGCTTCCCCCTTTTCTTCTGTCCTTGGGGGATTGGATCCCCATGGGCAGCCAAAAGGGATGCAGCCATTGGGTCTACTCTTTTGGGGAAAGGGGCAATGCCTCCTCACCCCCCAAACTATACCCATACCCTTTCCCCATCTTTCATTAGAAAGACTACAGTCCTGAGAGACTCCCATCATCACTATTACAAAGTCCATCCTTCTGGTTATATGAACTGCAACACAAAGCATCAACAACCACCTGATTAACCCTGCACTATGTGTCTCAGGATGTACTGCTAGGAAGGGGGGAAAATAAGTTTGCCAAATAAAGCAGGGGTCAGGCACCACCATTTTGAAAGATGGCAGCACGGAGATAGGAGCATGTGAGCATTGCTCTGTCTCCTGACTTACCTGAAGGTATTGCAGGCAGGTGGAGGTCTAGCATACAGGGAGACCCAAGGACCACCCCATAGGGTGAGAGGGCCAGGGCCCATGGGGGTCACACAAACTCTTTGTTGAGGGAAAGTGTCAAACTTCTCCCTAGCTGACTTTTTTAAAAAAGGACAGTATGCCAAACTTGAGCACAGAGGTCTGTGTTAGCAGCCCATATACGTATTTTGTGCAAGTGTCTGGCTTTGTGCCCTTGTCTAGCACAGAGGTTATACCCATAACTTATTTGCACAATGTCTGCTTACAGCCCTGGGCTCTAGTGCAGCTTTCTGCATTGAGCTGTGCGGGCACCAGGGTTGCCAAATGGCTCCAGATTTGCCCAACAGGTATGATCCAGTCGTAGGTTCATCTAGGGGAGCCCAAAGATTTCTGCTACTCCAGGCAGAAACCCCAGCCGCACCGCTTCCATCTTGTATGGGGGGGGGGGGGGGGTGCAGGGGCAGGTGGCACTATTTTAGAAGCGGCAGCTTTGTGCCACCCCTTTGTTGCCCGCTACAGGCTATGTGCTTGAGCACACATAGCTTAGGAGGATCAAAAGTGACAGATCATCTGTGTCAAAATACATAACCTGCCACAGGCAATACAGTTGCACCACAAAGCTGACTACCCGGGTCGGCTGCCTATCCCCATTGCATGCAGAGGCTTTTAGTTTTGATATCTCTATTGCATTCCATAAGAAAAAAGCAAAATGACAAGTCCCTGCATACAGTGGGGGTAAACCTACGACTGGATCAAGCCTATCAGGCAAATCTAGAGTTAGTTGGCAACCCTAGCGGGCACTCTTCACCCTACTCCACCAACAATAAAGAATTGCTTGGGCCGCAGTTATGAATAGGGAAAGAGAGCACCAAGCTTGTCAAACTGGAAGCAAGTGTGTTTCCACCATACCAAAGCAGATTATTTTCCCAGGCCCAAACACAACCCCTGCTTGCTTTCCAAACTTAAAACAGAACCCCATGCCCGCCCCTCAAACCTCATACAACCTGCCACCCAACGTCTACAGATGGCCAAACAAAAGCATAGCAGCCCATCTCAAAACCAGAAAGATACCAAGTACCCTGGTTTAGGAGTGAGGTTCATGACTCTCACGGTTTGCAAAAAAACAACCCATTTGGAGAAATTGCTCCAAAGGCGTTTGTTTCCTCCGGACCCCTGCAGTCAACCCATTCATACCCCTCATCGAGAACAAATCTAACGGTTCCCCGATACATTTTGTAAACTTGGCGCTACGCACCTGTGCTGCCGTCCGCCCCCGGGAGCTGCGGAGCCGTGGTCTGCGCGGGCCGCCCTCCCTGCTCCTCGCTCTCCTGCGCCTGCTGCCGCCTCAGCGCCACCTGCGCGGCCATCACGCGCTGCCGCTCGGCGATCAGGGTGCACTTGGCGCAGGCGCAGTCCCGCCAGCGGCAAAAGCGCTTGTGGCCCTTGAGCGCGGACACGGCACCATGGTTGCGGCAGCGCGCGCATTTAGGAGTGCGCGGCGAGGGCCCCGGCGCGTGGCGCTGCAGCAGCGAAGGAGGCGGCGGGCAGGAGGCGGCCGCTCTAAGCAACAGCGCCGGCGGGGGCTGCAGGAAGGAGGGAGGCACGGGCAGACCCGGGGTCATTAGCCTCTGAGTCAGGAGCGCTTTGCCACCTCCGTCCATTTTCTACAGCGGTGCGGGGATCTGCTGAATCCGAGCCTCCGACGACTCCTACAGCACACCAGTCCGCTGATCGCTTTTTTTTCGCCCTGCAACTGAGTCCAAGGACTATGACAGCTGCTGAAGTTGGCGAGGGGGCGTGGCCTCCAGCCGTCGGGACACGCCTGCGCACCTGTGTGGGCGGGGCCAACGAGAACTGGCGAGGTTTGTTCGTGACTGCTGGGGAGCTGCTGTTTTTGGAGTTATGTTCGTCACATCTCTGGCCGCTCAACATTGTAACAGTTACCAGTCCGATAAAAGCTGTTTGAGTTTAGTGTTTTAGTACAGCTTTTCAAAAGGAGGGTTTGTTTTGTGCAGGTCTGTGTCCGTACATGACGAGCAGTTTTCTTAGCAATTTCCAGTGTAAAAGTATTCTAGCCTTCAAATTAAGCTTGATAATTTATTTTTATTTTTAGTGCCGTCAAGTCAGTGCTGACTCCTGGTGACCCAGCTGCTTCTGGGTTTTCTTGGCAGTGTATCACTGAAGGTAGATTGCCAGGCCTTTCCTTCCGAGGCAATGGAGGGTAAAGTGACTTGCCCAAGGCCACAAGAAGTGTCAATAGGAATTGAACCCTTGATCTGCTGGATACAGACATTTGCTCTAACCACTAGGCTACTCCTCTACTCCGATAAAAGTTATTTTGCTCTGACTGCTGCTCCTTTATGTTCCCTCTGAAGCTGCCCTAGGTGACTGTCAGGCTTTGCTTAATGGTTCAGCTGTCCCCAAAGAAGTGGCATGATGAGGGACTTGACTGAAATATACATATATATACTGTGTATCTGTATTAGTTTTCTAAGCGAAAATAGCTGTATAATTTTGCTTAAAGAATTGGTCTAGTGTTTAGCTCATGGCTTTCCAAGTGAGTTGCAATCAGGTACGATGGGTCCTGTCCCCATAGGGCTTACAGTCTTAAGTTGATAGCCATGATTAAAACATACCAGGGCTGTATCAAGCCATATATGCGCCTCCCCCTGCTTATCACAGGTTTGCCTTTTGCCCCATGCCCAGCATCTCCCCATCAGTGTTCCCTCTAATTTTCTGTAGGCTGTGTGCGCATAAAATATCAGCTGTGCAGCTTTTGAAAGAAGGTTAAATTTTTGTGCGCCACATAATGACACTCGGAGTTATATACTTTAAAATTTGACTACACGTCAGAATACAGTATGTACACCACATTGATTGCACTAGAAAATATTGTAGAACTTGTGAAAACCGTAAATACACAACAACTTTTAAATTTTAAGACATCTGTGTTGTTTTCTATCAGAATCAGAACCGTAATTTTTGTGCGCTCTGTTGTAAGGTATGTGCGCTCGGCGAGGTGTGTGCGCGCGCACACGCGCACAGCTTAGAGGGAACAGTGCTCCCCATCTTGCCTTACCCCACACCTCCATGTCCTGCCAGCTCCCCACGCTGCCTGCCCTTGCCCTGCTGATGCTTTTTGGGTATCCTTGGCAGTGGTGGCGGCGGCAGCAGAGGAGTGGACATACAATTCTTTAAAAAAAACAAAACAAAAAAGAACCCCATCCAGGTCTTTGCAACTCTGCACTTGAATGGCTGGTCTGGTCCCTCTCTCCTCTGAGGCGAACATATGTCAGAGGAGGAAGGGATCAGATCTGCATGCAAGCATGGAGTTGGAAAGACCTGTGTGGTTTTTTTTTTTTGTTGTTGTTTTTTTTAGAATTGGATGTCCGCTCCTCTGCTGCTGCCAAGGAAACACGAAAGACAGTGACGGGGCAAGGGCAGACAGTGGGGAGGAGGGGAGCCAGGGCCAGGGTCAGCAACCCCAAATGTGCCCCTAATTTATTTGCACACTGTGCGGCCGCACCACTTGCACAGGGCTAGGTATGGCGCTGAAAAGTACATCCTGTCTTTGACCCAAAGCAGGTGATTTGAAAATTGCCTTTTCTGGGGCTAATTTTATAAGCAACCTAGCATGTAAATTAGGGCTGGTTCAACCAATAGGCAAGACTAGGCAGTTGCCTAGGGCAGAAGCTTCTGAAGGGTGGCAAAGAACAACAGCCATCAAATCAATACAATGGATCCTGACAGCCTATTTAACTCAAAGAACCAAAAGCACATACTGTCACTTGTAGCGTGGGGAGTGGGAACACATCCATGCTAAGCAAAATTTGATGTTTCAAAGTATGTCCAGTTATGAATTTTTACAGTATTGTTGTAGGAGGATTGGTATTGGGATGAGCATGGTAATTGAGTTTAATTATCAAAATGTTGGAGTGGGGGCTGTAAGGATGAAAATTTGCCTTAGGTGCCCATTACCCATGCACCAGTCCTGTGTAGAACAGCGCTTTACATGCTGAAGTAGACACTTTTGAAATTGCCTTGAGGTTATATGTACGTGAAAGTAGTCATCCAGAAAATATAGCGCCTGCTTTTATACAGTATGGAGGTCATTCTGGTATGCGGATAGCTATTTACACAGCCCGTATGCTGCTAACCAGGCTCCCTGCACGTACAGGGCCTCTGTGTGGGGAGTACTGGATGGGGGCAGGACAGAGGCAGGCCGAGGGAGGAGCTACACACCAGGATGTACAGGGCAAATTCGGGTCCCTGTCCTGTACGTCCTGCATCTGGAGGCTATCCGTGTTACTTGTTCCACCACTGAGGTGGAAAAGGCGATGGGGCGACTGGGCCCGGCAGCCCCCCACCAGCGCAGGAGCTGCGGCAGGTGAGGCCCCTCCACCTGGACAGACCCCGCTGAGGGTTAGGCAGCAGGGTTAAGCCACATTTGCACGGTGGCAGGCTTCCGGGGCTCCTGCTGGGCATCCCAGTGCCATGGTGACGGGGCGGCACTGGCACCCTACAGGAGCATAGGGCGGGCTGGATGGGGTGCTGGGTGGACATCTCACAGCAGGGAATCGGGGCAATGCTGGGTCATCTAGGTGTCCGATTCTGCAGCCGCGGGAACATCTGACTCCCGCATTGCAGAATCGGGTGCCTTTTGGGGCTGTCCATTTCTCTGCTGTCTAGACGGCCCGGACGTGCCCCTTGCTGAATCAGGCTCTATATGTGTAGGTGTTCCTTGGGGCAGAGAATACATGGAGCAGGGGCTAGATTAGCACTAATGCCCTTATTTTGTAGAATATGTGCCAGTTTCTACTGCCCAAGGCCACATGAAGTGTCTACTGGCACATACACATACTGAATTACTTCTGCCTCAGATCAGGTATATGAGAGCTTTCAGGTAGGCTGTTTTATAAAAGTACATGCAGTATACATGTATGTACAGGGTACAACATATACAGGTATGCACAGGGCCAACCCAGCCATTAGGCAAAACTAGATGGTTGCCTAGGGCAGAGATTTCTAGGGCAGGGGAGCAAAATAATAGATTCTGATAGCCACACAAACTCAAACAGCTATCCACACATTCTTTTACCTGCAGAAAGAGCAGGCACGCACATATATGCAAAGCAAATTGTAATATTTAAAAGTATGATGTTGAATTATACATTTTAACAGAATTCTTGCTGGAAGGGTGATGATCATATTAGTTAAGTTTAATGATCAAAATCTCAGGTGGGGGGAGGGGGCATAAGACTAGAAATTTTCCTAGAGCACATTTTATCTTGCACCAGCCCTGGGGTCGACCCTGTGTATGCAGCTTCCTTGCCTAGACACCCTGTTATAAAATTACCCTCTTTATGAGTGTGCTGGAAGTCCCAGGACCACACGGTCAGAAAAAAGTTCACAGGTAGGGATGTTATGGTGTGAGTTAGAACATAACATAAGAACATAAGATTTACCATACTGGGTCATACCAAAGGTCTATTCAGCCCAGTATCCTATTTCCAACAGTGGCCAATTCAGGTCACAAGTACCTGTCAGGTTTCCAAAAGCCAGACAGATTCCATGTTGCTTCTTCCAGAGGTAAGCAGTGGATTTCTTTGGTTCTCTTTAATAATGATTTATGGACTTTTCCTCCCGGAACTTGTCCAAACATCTTTTAAACCCAGCTGTACTAACAGCTTTAACTACATCCTCTGGTATCGTATTCCAGAGTTTGATTACACACTGAGTGAAAAAATATTTTCTCAGATTACTCTTAAATTGGCTACATTGTAGTTTCATTATATGTCCTCTAGACTTTCTACTTTTTGAAGAAGTAAACAACCTATCTACGTTTACCCATTCCACTCCATTCATTATTTTGTAGACCTCAATCGCACCTCCCCTCAGTCATCTCATTTACAAGTTGAAGAGCCCTAACCTTTTAAGCCTTTCCTCATAGGGGTATCCTTCCATCCCCTTTAGCATTTAAGTGGTCCTTTTCTGTACCTTTTCTAATTCTGCCATATCCTTTTTAAGATATGGCGACTATGACTGCACACAATATTCAAGGTGTGGTCGCACTATGGAATGATACAGAGGCATTATAATATCCTTGGTTTTATTCTTCATTCCTTTCCTTATGATTCCTAGCATTCTATTTGCTTTCTTGACCACCACTCACGCTGGGCAGAGGGTTTTAACGTATTATCTGCAGTGATACTCAGATCCTTTTTCTGGATGATGATTCCTAAAGTTGAACCTTGCATCATGTAAATATGGTTTGGATTGTTCTTCCCTAAGTACATAACTTTGCACTTGTCCAAATTAAATTTAATCTGCCATTTGGATGCCCAGTCTCCCAATTTTCCTCTTGCAATTTTTCACAATCCTCTTGTGTTTTAACAACTTTCATAATTTTGTGTCATCTGCAAATTTGATCACCTCACTCGTTATTCACATTTCCAGGTAATTTATAAATGTGTTAAAAAGCAGCGGACCCAGCACTGATCCCTGGAGTACTCCACTATTCACCTTTCTCCATTAAGAAAATTGACCATTTAGCCCTACCCTCTGCTTTCTATCTTTTCACCAGTTCCTAATCCACAATAGTCATCGCCTCCTATCCCATGACATTTTAATTTCTGCAAGAGTTTGTCATGAGGGAGCTTGTGAAAGGCTTTCTGAAAATCCAGATACACTATATCATCTGTCTGAACTTTATCTACCTGTTTATTCACATCAGATTCGTGAGACAAGACTTTCTTTGACTAAATCCATGTTAGCTTTCTCCCATTAAACCATGATTTTCTACCTGTTTAGTAATTTTATTCTTTATAATGGTTCCTACCATTTTGCCTGGTACTGATGTCATGCTCACCAGTCTGTAGTTCCCGGATTACCCCTGGAACCCTTTTTCGAAATTGACATTACATTGGCCACTCTCCAATCTTCAGGTACTACAGATGATTTTAATGATAGTTCACAGATTACTAATAGGAGGTCTGCAATCTAATTGTTCAGTTCTTTCAGCACCCTGGTCCAGGTGATTTGCTACTCTTTAGTTTAACAAATAGCTGTATTGCATATTCCCAGTTTATCGAGATTTGTTTCAGTTCCTCTGATACGTCATCTTTAAATACTATTTCAGACATGGGTAACTTCCCTACATCATCTTCAGTAAAGACCAAAGCAAATAATTTATTAAATCTCTCCACTTTGTTCTTGTTCTCCCTTGGCACTCCTTTTACCTGTCATCTAATGGTCCAGCTGACTCTTTCACAGGTTTTTTTTCTATGAATATACTTAAAAAAGTTTTTATTAAGCATTTTTGCTTCCATAGCAAGCTTCTTTTCAAATTGTCTCTTTGCCTGTATTATCAATATCTTGTATCTAACTTTCCAGTGCTTATGTTGTTTCCTGTTTTCGTCATTTGGTTCCTTTTTCCATTTTCTGAAAGATGCTTTTTGGTTACAACAGCCTCTCTGACCTAACCCATGCTGGCAGTTGTTTGGCTTTCCTTCCATTTTTCTTAAAGCATAGAATACATCTTGTCTAGGCTTCCAAGATAGTATTTTTAAACAACACCCATGCTTTATGTAAATCTTTAATGTTTTGCAGCTGCTTCTTTTAGTTTTTGCTTAACTATTTTCCTTGTTTTATTATAGTCTCCCCTTTGAAAGATAAATGCTAGTGCCATGAATTTCCTTGCTGGTCTCCCTCCAATTATTAAATCAAACATAATCATACTATGATCACTATTGCCAAGTTGCCCCCAACACACTTATCTCTTGCACCAGATCTTGTGTACCACTAAAGACTAGGTCCAAGATGGCTCTTGTCGATTTATGAACCAGCTGCTCCAAGAAGCAGTGATTTATTTCATCTAGAAACTATTTCTGTAGCATGTCCTGCCATGACACTGACCTATTCGATACCGGGGTAATTGAAATCACTCATTATTATTATTGTGTTGTAACTTTTGTTAGCTTCCCTGATTTCTTTGAGCATTTCATCATCCATTTGTTCATTCTAGCCAGGCGGTCGATAGTACATCCCCACTGCCATCGCCTTCCCCTTTTTACATGGAATTTCAATCCATAGAGAGTCTACAGTGTATTTTGTTTCCTCAAAACTTTAATCCTGTGTGATTCAATGCTTTCTCTAACATAGAACGCAACCCCTCCACCAATTTGATCTACTCTGTACCCAGTATCACAGTGTCCCACTGGTTGTCCTCCTTCTACCAGGTCTCTGAGATACCAATGTGATCATGTTATGATTGCTATTGCCATGTGGCCCCAACACCGTTATCTCTCACACCAGATCCTGTGTTCCACTAAGGACTAGGTCTAAAACAGCTTCCCCTCGTATCGGTTCATGAATCAGCTGTTCCATGAAGCAGTCATTTATTTCATCTACAAACTTTATCTCCCTAGCATGTCCTGCTGTGACATTGACCCAATCAATACTGGGGTAATTGAAATCATCCATTATTACTCTGTTGTAACTTTTGTTAGCTTCCCTTATTTCTTTTAGCATTTCATCATCCATCTATTCATTATTTCCTAACTTTACCTGGTTATGCAATCTGACCAGTGGCTGAATATTGCCGCTGACCAGACTGCCAACAGACAGCCCAGCTAACCAAGATATTCAGTGCCGGTGGTTGGATGTGGCATTGAATATCCAGGTTATAATTAAAGTGGTGACCCCCAGCTGCTTTAAGTGTGCTGACCACAACCCAGGGCTGGTGCAAGGATCAGAGGTGCCTAGGTGGGCCCTTCACCCTGCCCTCTCCCCATTGTTGCCGCTGTCATCCTCTTTTGCCTCTCCTGGGCCTGAATTGAAACTGTGATGTAGCACCTCAGAGTTTAGGTAAGCACTGCATTGCGATTTCAATGAAATTACTTCCGCTGCAGGCCCTGGAGAGGGGCGGTAGCCGTGGCAGTGGGTGCCCCTGGAAGGCTGGCACTCTAGTTCACCTAATAGTACCACCGGCCCTGCCACTCTTGCTGAAACTGCCCACAACATGTATGAATGCGACCAATTAACAAGGGAAACTGTAAAAGTTTTTTTCCCCCCACTTTAAAGTTAACATTAATAGACAGGGATTAAGCACATTAACTCCTTTAATCCCTCATACTAAACCCTGACCCAAACAAGCACTTTTATGAAGTTTCACCCACTTCGGAGCAGGTGCAATAACTGATAAGAAAGTTAATTGGCATATGCATTTATTCCTATTGTAAACTGGAAAATACATTTATATTTATATCACTGGCAACTGATATTCAAATAACAGATTTGAAAGAAATATAAGAAAAGCAAATAATTAAACAATTTAAGAAAAATGGCAATGGCTGACAGCAAGTGTAAATAACATCCTGAAGGGCAAGTCCATCCACTAGGCGGACTAGGGGTCTGCCTAGGGTAGCAGGCCTTGGGGTGGGGGTGGGGCAGCACCACAGCCTCTCCGCATTCTTCAAACTTGGCAGGAGCAGGCTTGGGACAGGTGCCGTAACTGCGGTGTTTGAAGTGCTGACAGGATACCCAGAGCTGCAAGTAGCACTGAAGTCACATGTGTAGCAAGGAAAAGGAAAACCAAAGCTGCAAGTGCAGTGGGGACTGGCCAAAGAAAGGAAACCGGGCCTTGAATCTGGGGAGAGACAGAGAGGCACTGGGCCTGGAGTGTGAGCAACGCTAGGCCGCATAAAAAAAAATAAAGGCAAAGGCGCACTTCACAGCCCGAGGCAAACCTCTGAGAACTGGGTCTGTGAGTGGCGCAGACAGCATTTAAAAATAATAAAGAGCTGGGGATTATCCTGATGGTAGGAGGGAAGCAAAGAGAGAAGGCTGAGAGGAGAATCAGAGTCTGGGCAGCCAAAGTTTTAAAGGGTTTAGATCCGGTTGAAAGGGAGAAGCAGACAGTCTCCTACGGATGAGGGGGAAAGGGAAATGCTGGACACCTTGGGGGGGGGTGTAGGGAAAGGAAATAGATAAGAGATTTAACTGCAGTGTAAGGGAGAAGGGAAAAGGGAATAGGAAATACTAGATACCTTGAGGAAGAGAGAAGGAGAGATATTGGAATACAAGGGCAGGGTAGAGAAGGTGCTGGAGTATGGGGGGGGGGGGGGGGGGTGAGTGCAGGACCCTGGGCTGCCAAGCAGGGGAAGGGTGGCATGGCTAAACGTTTGCCTAGAGGATTAGACACCCTGACCACTGGTAGAGGGGGAATCACCCATAATGAGAATGCCACTTCTACCCATCTCCAACTATCTGTTTTCCTTTCCCTGAACATCCATGCTCTCTTTGGCTCTATCACTATCTTTCATCATTATCATGATTTTTATACTGCATGCCATTATCCCCACATTGACTTTTTTGTTCCAAAACCTTCACGGGCACCTACATAACATGCTTAGGGCATCAGTTGCCATTCATTCCTACAGCAAATTATAATTCTTAAGGCCATTATGTTGCTAGTTTAAGGTAAACATAATATTAATGGTACACCTTTTATCTTTATATTATTTTATATTCATAATCTTGTTGAATTTACTCATCTTTTTAGCTTTAAAAATGTTGAATTATTTTGGAAGTCTGCTGGTTATGTGTCTTCCAATCATGCCCAGGTAATCAAGAAAACTGTTTACAATAATCAGCACTAAAAGGAGGACTCATCTGTTCAAGATACAGGTCAGTGGGTGAAACTCCTGAGTGGCATGTTCCTGAGAGGAAAAGAGAGAGTTCTCTCACTAATTTATTTACCCAGTCTGTTGACTAACTTTACTCAACCATATCATTCTAGAAGGAGCAGCTCTAGCCTATATTAAACAAACTGCCCAGGTAAAACTGCTAAAGAAGCCATAGGCAAAACTAGAAAACTATGAGTTCGATATTCCAATAAAGTCGAGCTCCTAAATTTAGGCTCCTAAATATCTGCCCTATTTTCAGCCACAAATTCATTCTAATTTAGGAGCTTAAAGTTTATGCTCCTAAATTTAGGCCTGCCATTCATTTGCATAGACATATGAATCTAATATGGGTGCTTAGTGCTGAAAATCAGTGGTAAGCTCCTAATTCCCCCACCATGTGTTGTCACCCTCTTTTTATAGTCCTAAAATTGGGAGCTTAATGAGATTTTCAAAGAGGTTAGGAGCATAAATCCTTTGAATATCGGGCCCTATGTATTATACAGTGCATTGCAAAAGTATTCATCCCCTCTGTGTTTGTCCTGTTTTGTCACATTACAACCTGGAATTAAAATGGAGTTTTGGGGGTTAGCACCATGTGATATATACAAAATGCCTACGACTCTGAAGGTGCAAAATATCCTTTGTTGTGATACAAACAATAATTAATACAAAAAAAATCCTGAAAGCAGAAGTGTGCATATTTATTCACCCCCCAAAGTCAATACGCTGTAGAGCCACCTTTTGCTGCAATTACAGCTGCAAGTCTCTTGGGATATCTCTCTATTAGCTTAGCACATCTAGCTACTGGGATTGTCACCCATTCCTTAAGGCAAAACTGCTCCGACTCTTTCAAGTTAGATGGGTTGCATTGGTGTACAGCAGTCTTCATGTAATGCCACAGATTCTCAATTGGATTGAGGTCTGGACTTTGACTAGGCCATTCCAAGACATTTAAATGTTTCCCTTTAAACCAGCTTTAGCAGTATGTTTAGGGTCATTGTCCTGCTTGAAGGTGAACCTTCGTCCCAGTCTCAAATCTCTAGCAGACTGAAATAGGTTTTCCTCAAGAATTGCCCAGTATTTAGTGCCATCCATCGTTCCTTCAATTCTGACCAGTTTCCCTATCGCTGCTTATGAAAAACATCCCCACAGCATGATGCTGCCACCACCATGTTTCACTGTGGGAATGGTGTTCTCGGGGTGATGGGGGGTGATGGGACGTGTTGGGTTTGCGCCACATATGGCGTTTCCCATGATGGCCAAAAAGTTCAATTTTTGTCTCATCTGACCAGAGAACCTTCTTCCTTGTGTTTGGGGGTCCACCACATGCTGTTGTGCAAACTCCAAACGTGTTTTCTTATTTATTTCTTTAAGCTATGTTTTTTTTCTGGCTACTCTTCCATACAGCCCCACATTGTGGAGTGTACGGCTTAAAGTGATCCTATGGACAGATACTCCCATCTCCGCAGTGGATCTTTGCAGCTCCTTCAGTGTTATCCTTGGTGTCTTTGTAGCATCTCTGATTAATGCCCTCCTTGCCTGGTCTGTAAGTTTTGGTGGGCGGCCTTCTCTTGTCAGGTTTGTAGTGGTGCCATATTTTTTCTAGTTTGTTATAGTGGATTTAATGGTTCTCTGTTGTGGCAGGTGCAGGCCTGTGACCCACAGTGTCTGAACATAAGCAGGCCAGCATGGCTAGCTTGACCTGTAAATGAGGCCTGTGGAGAGGCATATAGGATTGCACATCCCCCAATATGCTGCTATTGTAAGATAGAACTCAGTAGAAATATTGAATTAGCTTAGGTAAGCAGAACTGCAGTATTGAAAGATGGAAAAATACAGAAAAGACATGTTTAAAAGTTACTGATAAGAAAAAGTACATCTGCAAAGAAATAATTAGGAGTGCTGACAGATGAGTTGCAGAGCCCAGCTCCTCTGCACGTACAAATTGGTTCTATAACCTTGAGAGTGTGAAAGTAACAAGTTGATGAACTGACCATTGTAATTGGGACTAGAAGGGGGGTATGCAGGTGTCATGCCCACTGGAGGGACATAATTGGATAAACTTATCAGTACCGGGACCAATAGAAGAAGTACGGGAGGTACGGAAGGTTACCGGGACCAATGAAATGTTTTTCTATACCTAGAATGGAACAGAAGTCTATAAAAGTTGTTGTAATGCTTGAAAACTTTGCTCAGCCATTTTGAAATTGATTGGTTCGAGACTTGTGCACAAATAAATGATTTGGACCTTCTGAACAGACTCCTGGTATCATTGGTTTGTCTGCGCTTTGCTGCTACATATTCCTTGGTGCGTTGGCCGGGAAGTTGTGGAATCAAAGTGTATATAGGGCAATATACCACGACTTTCCGCCTCTATAGGCTTGGTCCTGCCGGGATCGCGCCCTTCCGACGAGGGCTGCTCCCTGGCGCCATCGGTCCCTTGTATCGGAGGGAGCTGGTCGGACCTCGGCGGGTGACGAGCCCGGCTGGAGTCAACGCCTCGAACCCGAGTGAGGGGAGTCCGAGGTCCAACTCATGCGCCTGCTTGGGAAGTTTGAGGACCGGATCCGGTGAGTATAGTTTTTATTTTGGGTCTAGACAGAAATAGAAAGAGCAGTACTGCCATTGGAACTTGGAACTTTGGAATTTGTAATCTCGAGATATTGGGAATTGGTAAGAGAGCATGATCAACTCTCAAGGAAGGGCCGAGTAACCCCGCATGGGAATTCGCCGGGTGAAACCCCCATCCTTTTTGTAATTGGGAAATTGGAAAAGACTAGTCAGAACAGATAGAAACGAATGCATTCTGGGATACGTTGCTAGCATGATTGTGTGAACGAAGTGTGAATGAGAGGTCTGGCAGCACGGACCAAGTGAAGGCGGACCCCTGAGTAGCGCATTTCCTGACCGGGCGACCGCGTTCAGGTCGCGAAAAGGGGGAAGCGATTGTCGTCTTGTCTTGTTATTTGTATTCCCTATACGTTTCCAGGACCGTGTGGACCCCTTACCCACGGTCCGCCCTCCTT
Organism: Ichthyophis bannanicus; assembly: GCA_033557465.1. Classification (NCBI taxonomy): domain Eukaryota; kingdom Metazoa; phylum Chordata; class Amphibia; order Gymnophiona; family Ichthyophiidae; genus Ichthyophis; species Ichthyophis bannanicus. Next base: position 846,984,436 of record CM066032.1, on the reverse strand, counting down.
TTCCCTTCTGTCTGTTGTTGCGCGCACACATCGAAATGGGAGGGGCGGGGTCTACTAGAAACACTCCATTAGAATGTATGATCGCACATTTTAAAGAGGGATATTCAGGAGATTATGGTATTAAAATGACAGCAGCCCGTTTGCAGATTTTGTGTACTAGGGAGTGGCCCGATCTAGACCCCATCTGGCCCCGAGAGGGAACGTTCAAAGTAGAGATTATTCAGTCAATACACCGTAGAGTGCGGATAGCGCACCCCGACCAGTACCCCTATATAGATTCCTGGTTAAGTATTTGTGAAGATCCGCCCCCCTGGGCGCAGCGCTGCTATGAGGAACAGTGCAGAATAATGTTAGCTAAAACAGATTCTAGACAGAAAGCGGAACAGCCTAGAATGAAAGAGCAGGATAAGAAAGCCAGAAAGAAGCCCATCCTGGCAGATCCTGATTCCCCAGAAATAACTCTCAGGCAGCCCCGAACCCCAGGTCCAGTAAGAGTAGCCTGGCGTCCTGCCCCAGAACCCCAGAGACGGCCAGAGCCGAGGCGGGACCCAACCCCTGATCCCCCTCCCGGAGGAGAGAAAGAGGAAGAATTAGCGGGAAAAGAAGAGGAGGACCTAAAAAGCGAGTCAGAAGTGGAGACCGAAGAAGGAGAAAGAGAGAATCCCCCAGATGAGGAGGAAAGTGTACAAATAATTGAGAAAGCTAGCGTTAGCACTAGCACGCCAGTGAGAGAGAAACCCAAAGCAAAACCTGTTGAGAAAAAGAAAGTGACTCCTGCAAAGGCAACAACGATAACCCTTAGATCCCAAAAGACACCCATGGCAGCCAAACTGTTTCCCTTACGGCAAGTCCCGGGAGTGCCCGTAAAGAATGATAATGATGAAGTGGTAGCGGGACCTCTAACTTATGTGTATATCCCTTTCTCTACAACTGATTTATTAAATTGGAGGTCGCATTACACCTCCTATACTAGTAAGCCCCAGGAGCTGACAGAATTAGTAACTAGTATTATGGAAACTCACCAACCCACTTGGCCAGATTGCCGTCAGCTCCTGACCACCCTATTCACGACAGAAGAGCGAGCAAGAATTAGAAAAGCAGCTATTGAATGGATGGCAGAGAACCCTGTAGCTCCGGCACAGGGGCAGAACATAATAGACCGTCGAGAAGCAGCTCAGAGAGAATTCCCGAATGAAGACCCCCAATGGGATCCAAATACAGATGAAGGATCCACAGCCCTAGCCCGTTTTCGCCAAGGCTTTTTACAAGGCCTGAAAAGGGGGGGCCAGAAAGCTATGAACCTTTCCAAAGTTGCAGGAGTTATCCAAGGGATAGATGAGAGCCCAGCAGATTTTTATGAGAGATTAACTGAAGCTTACAGAATGTATACTCCCTATGATCCCGAGGCACCAGGAAGTTTATGTATGGTGAATTCTGCTTTTGTAAACCAGTCTCAACCAGACATTAGACGCAAATTACAGAAGTTAGAAGGGTTTGTGGGCATGAATGCAACACAGTTATTGGAAGTCGCTCATAAAGTGTATGTGAATCGTGATACTGAAAGACAGAGAGAATGTGATAGAAAGATGAAGAAGAAAGCTGATTTTTTGGCTGCGGCCATAGTGGAACAGAAAAGGGGAGGTGTCCCTAGTCGAAGGAGCAGAGGAAGAGGGCGGGGTCAAGGCGGAGGCCGGACCCAGAGACTAGGCGTGAACCAATGCGCCTATTGCAGAGAGGAAGGACATTGGAGAGATACGTGCCCGCAACTCGAAGACGCCCAGCATGATGACGACAGCAGCCATCAGTGGCGAGAAGAAAGACGAAGCTATCCCCGAAGCCGAGGAGGAGCCAATCGAGAACAATTCCAGCGAGAGAGAGGAGGAGCCATTCAAGCATTGGCCACACCAGCCCATGATGAGAATGACGTGGATTAGGACAGACCGGGCTCCAAGTTTGCTTTAGGTCTCCAGGAGCCTATGGTCGGAATACAAATAGGAGACCAAATTATGGACTTTATGGTTGATACTGGAGCACAACATTCAGTAATAGACAAAAAGATAGCCCCATTCACTACAAAAGCAGTCACCATCATAGGAGCAACTGGTGCCAAAGCCACAAAGTCTTTTCTTCAAAACCGAATATGCAGTCTGGGAGGACAGCAAGTAACTCATCAATTCCTTTACATGCCCGAATGTCCAGTGCCATTACTGGGACGAGATATGTTAGCCAAGCTTCAAGCACAAATATCTTTCTCTGAGCAAGGAGAAATGCAAATGACAGTAAATCCCCAAACCAAACCAGCAGGAGTGATGCTGCTGACAGTTCCCCGAGAAGAAGAATGGAGATACTACATTGATGATTCGATTCAAGATACCTATTTTGAACAAACTTTGAAAAGCATTGATGCACCACCTGGAGTATGGGCAGAAGGCAGCCCCCCAGGCCTAGCCAAACATATAGCTCCAGTGATTGTAACCCTCAAGCCTAGTGCTACACCAGTGCACGTCAAACAGTACCCTCTCCCAAGAGCCGCAATTGAAGGCATTCATCGCCACCTACAAAGATTGCTTGAGTATGGCCTACTAAAAGTATGCCAATCCCCATGGAACACTCCACTTTTGCCAGTAAAGAAGCCTGGGACAGATGATTATCGCCCAGTGCAAGATTTGAGAAGAGTAAATGATGCAGCTGAGACCATACATCCAGTCGTACCCAATCCTTACACCCTCCTAGGACTGATACCTGCTGAAGCTACCCATTTCACTGTACTGGATTTAAAAGAAGCATTCTTTTGCATAAGATTAGCCCCTGTAAGCCAAATATTGTTTGCATTTGAATGGCAGGACCCCATCTCTGGAAGAGGGGGCCAAATTACCTGGACAAGATTACCCCAAGGATTCAAGAATTCGCCTACCATCTTTAGTGCCGCACTGAATCAAGACCTTTCAAGCTATCCAGTAGCCCCGGGGAAGAGAGTGCTTCTCCAATACGTGGATGATCTGTTGATAGCTGCCGTATCAGAAAGTGAATGTATACTAGCCACCAAAGATCTCTTGCAGTTACTAGAGGAAGCTGGATACAAAGTTTCCAGAGCCAAAGCACAGCTATGCCAAAAAGAAGTGAAATACTTGGGTTTTCGTATCACCCAAGGAAGCAGAAGATTAGGCAGAGAAAGAAAAGAAGCAGTATGCAGAATTTCAACTCCAACAACCAGAAAGCAAGTCAGAGCCTTTCTGGGAGCGGCAGGATATTGCCGAATTTGGATACCCAACTTTGCCCAAATTGCCAAACCACTGTATGAAGCCACAAAAGGAGAAGAAAAGTCGCCACTGGAGTGGGGACTTGAGCAGGATACCGCCTTCCAAAAGTTAAAAGAAGAATTGATGTCATCACCAGCACTTGGACTACCAGATGTCCACAAACCTTTCCACTTGTTTGTACATGAAGCACAGGGAAATGCCTTAGGCATGTTGACTCAGAAATTGGGAAATTGGGAGCGACCTGTAGCCTACCTATCGAAACAATTGGACCCTGTGGCCAAAGGATGGCCACCTTGCTTGAGAGCAGTTGCAGCTACAGCGCTACTAGTGAGTGAAGCAGACAAACTCACACTAGGACAGAACATACGAGTCACTGTGCCACATGCAGTCCTTGCCCTTATGGAACAGAAGGCAAATTATTGGCTCACCAATTCCCGAATGTTGAAGTACCAGAGCATGTTATGTGAAAACCCACAGATACAACTTGAAGTGAGCCATGCCCTGAATCCAGCCACCTTGATACCCATCAGTGAAGAACTCCCAGAACATGACTGTATCGAAGTCATGGAGACTGTGTTCTCCAGCCGACCCGACTTGACAGATGTGCCCATAGACAATCCTGACCAAACCTATTATGTTGATGGGAGCAGTCTCATCCTTGATGGACGACGCTGTGCCGGATATGCAGTCGTCACTCAACATGAAGTAGTTGAATCATCAGCCCTAGCCTCAGGCACATCAGCCCAGAAAGCCGAATTGATAGCACTCACCAGAGCATTGTTGTTAGGAGAAAAACTTATACTGAATGTATATACAGATTCCAAATATGCCTTCACTACCCTGCATGCCCATGGAGCTCTCTATAAAGAAAGAGGACTCATCACATCCGGAGGAAAATCAGTCAAATATGGTCCCGAAATATTGATGTTACTTGATGCAGATTGGGCCCCAACACGTGTAGCTGTCATGCATTGTCGAGGACATCAAGCAGGAAAAGGAGAAGTTGCCCGAGGAAATAGATTTGCAGATGCCTCAGCACGACAAGCAGCTATGACAGGACAAATTGCCCCACAAGCTATGCCAATGCAAGCAGCATTGTTTCCAGTACCTTTGAATCTATGGACCCCACGATATACCACCAAAGAATTGGATTACTATTGTGACAGAGAAAATGGAGTACTGAAAGATGGATGGATTGAGCTGCCACCAGAGGAGGGCAGTCAACCTCCAGGACGAATAGTAATTCCTGAACTATTAGGACCAGCCTTTGTCAAAGCTTTCCACGAAGCTACCCACTATGGGAAGAGTGCCATGGAAAAAGCACTCAGACCACATTTCTACATCCCTCTGATGACAACCATATCAGCTTCAGTAGCACGACAATGTCAAACTTGTGCCAAGAATAATGCCAAGCAAGGCCTTATTACAGCACCCCGAGTTCAGTCAAGAGGTGTGACCCCCATGCACAACCTCCAAGTTGATTTCACCGAAATGCCAAAAGCCAATGGGTACCATTACCTATTAGTATTAGTTTGTACTTTCTCTGGGTGGGTAGAAGCATTCCCAACCAGAACTGAGAAAGCCCGAGAAGTTACCAAAGTCTTAATGAGAGAGATTGTCCCCAGATTCGGAATTCCAGCAGTAATAGGGTCAGACAATGGACCCTCATTTGTCTCCCAAGTTACTCAGCAGTTAGCAAAAGCTTTGCAGATACAATGGAAACTCCACACTGCATACAGACCCCAGAGTTCAGGGAAAGTTGAGCGAATGAATCGTACCTTGAAAGCCCAAATGTCTAAGCTTTGTCAGGAGACACAATTGAAGTGGCCCCAAGTGCTCCCCATAGCTTTATTCAGAATACGCTCAGCTCCTGTAAAGTCAACAGGATTTTCCCCTTTTGAAGTTTTGTATGGTAAACCCCCACCAATAGTGCAGGGAATCAAAGGAAGTCTAGCCCAAATTGGTTCAGAAATAACCAGACAAGAACTTCTAGCTCTTAGTTTTGTTCTGCAGACTCTCCATACGTGGATCCAAGACCAGTTGCCTATCAACTTGACGGAACCCTTGCATCCCTACCAGCCTGGTACTTCGGTGTGGATCAAAGATTGGAAGAAGACACCGTTGGAACCCCATTGGAAGGGACCGTACACCGTCATCCTGTCTACCCCAACTGCAGTAAAGGTAGCCGAGATCGACGCCTGGATCCACCACAGCAGAGTCAAGCCCGCCGCCGATCCTGAACCTGAGCAGTGGACGGCAGAACAGCATCTTGATGCACCCTTGCGAGTTACTTTGAGACGGCAACCAGCAGCTTAGACACTTCATCACAAGTGCTTTGCAGCAGCCAAGTCTTTCGAAGAGGATTGCTGTTTTCCATGCAGCAACAGCTTTGTTTCAACGAACCCAATTTGTGTGTGATTTGACACACTACTTTGAGACTACATTGACTAAGCCAGACTTCACAGGCCAACTGAAATTGCTAAAAAGTTGGTCAATGTGTACTGGACAACCTGAGGATCTTCAATCAACACTCAGCACCCGTTAAATTGCTTCATTAGCAAACGGGACGAAGAATAAAAGACCGCCGTGATCAGGATCAGCAAGCTGAGGATTCAGAAGAACTCCAATCAACATCGACATGTATCTTTACTTTTGCTTTGCTTTGGTTGCCTTCTTTGGAGGTTTTGAACAGACTCATGCTTTACCTCCATGCACTGCCTGCATTACTTCTACTAGAATTGGACTGAAAGTAACTCAGACTTTGCTTTATCATTCTTACTATACCTGCAAGGGGACAGTAACTCGGTGTATCTATAACACCACTGAACTAAATGTTTGCACTCATGGAAAAATTAAAACATGCTATAATCCGCATCAGAATCCATCCTATTACACGATGGAAATAAGATGGAAGGATGCAGATGGACCTATATTAGCTGCAACGCCACCACTTAAGGACATTACTAAACCTGCTGTTTTGAATTTTGATGCATGCAATGCTATTAATAGAGATAGTTATTCCACCTGTGGTACATGGGAGAAAGCGTATCGAAATGACCATAAGTATATGTGTCCAGAAGGTGCCACGGGATGGAGAAAGTGTACAGGTAAAAAGGAACCAGGCTATAGTACTGCCCCAGCAGCAGACTACTATTGCCCGTATTGGGGATGTGTTTTTTATGCTACCTGGAACACTGGTATAACTGATGAGAAAATAGATAAACGAATGGCTACTTTAACCAAGCCAACCACAAATGATAAATGTCAGAAAGATGCTTGTAACCCCTTACACTTACGTATACACAATCCCCATGCATGGAAACAAGGATATAAGTTTGGTTTACGTATTGCTGGAGGAGCAATAGATCCAGGGACCATTGTGTATATCAGATTGAATACCCAAGCCCACAAGTCATCTAAATATCATATTCATAATACTTTCTATGAAGCCATGCATGTAAATAAGTTTGAGATCCCTCACCCCTCACAGAATTTATTTCTAGAATTAGCCGGAGCAGTAGTATCTAGTCTTAAGATCACAGATTGTTATTTCTGTGGCGGAACCCAAATGGGAGATCAGTGGCCATGGGAAGCCCAAGAATTGAATTATTCCATGATTTACAATCAGACTGAATTACACAAGACTACCAGTGAATGGGTGTTAGCGCACTCAATCGTTGGACGTCTTTGCTATGCCAGAACTGGACCCCAGTTCACCCAAAAGGTAGGACAGCTGGTCTGTCTTAGCCAGAAGTACTATAATGCCACGACCAAGAAGATAGCATGGTGGTCAGGAATTGGACATCCTGAACCTCCTAACCCATTAGCCAGATTTCCTGAACTTGCAGGTCTATGGACTAACCTTGCTAAAGTCCAAGCCTGGCAAGCCCCACCTGGCCTATATTGGATCTGTGGAAACCGAGCATATGCACAACTCCCACCACACTGGGGAGGAGCATGTGTCTTAGGAACCATCAGACCTTCTTTCTTCCTGTTAAACACTGAACATGGAGAACAATTAGGATACCCAGTATACACTACCCACCGACACAAAAGAGCACTAAGACAGAAGAGAGAGGCCTTACAGATAGGCAAGTGGGAGAAATGGCAAGGTGATGATTGGCCACCAGAAAGAATCATTGAATATTATGGACCCGCCACTTGGAATGATGATGGTATGTATGGTTATCGTACCCCAATTTATATGATTAATCGTATTATTCGCTTACAAGCAGTAGTTGAAATAATAACTAACGAAACTAGTCATGCTCTTACGCTTTTAGCTAGACAAAGTACACAGATGCGCACTGCGATATATCAGAACCGCTTAGCACTTGATTATTTGTTAGCAGCTGAAGGAGGAGTATGTGGTAAACTGAACTTAACCAATTGCTGTTTGAAAATAGATGATAAAGGTCAAGTAGTTGAAGAAATTGCTAAAGATATGCAAAGACATGCTTATGTGCCAGTACAGACGTGGCACTCATTGAAATTTCCTAATTGGTTTGCTAACCTCTTTTCATGGGTGGGAGGATTTAAGACTTTCATCGTATTGGTACTAATCCTTGTTGCTGTTATCTTCTTATTACCATGTTTAATCCCATGTTGTATGCGTTCCATTCATAACACTATTGATAGTACAGTAGAGCGGAAGACCGCAACAAAAATCATGGCTTTATATACAGCCAGTCCTGGTAGAAATCCTTTAGCCAGGATGTGATTCTTCAGAAAGTGATTTAATTCTCACACCTCATTAAGTAATAGGGTGAGATTAATCAAAGGGGGGAATGTGGCAGGTGCAGGCCTGTGACCCACAGTGTCTGAACATAAGCAGGCCAGCATGGCTAGCTTGACCTGTAAATGAGGCCTGTGGAGAGGCATATAGGATTGCACATCCCCCAATATGCTGCTATTGTAAGATAGAACTCAGTAGAAATATTGAATTAGCTTAGGTAAGCAGAACTGCAGTATTGAAAGATGGAAAAATACAGAAAAGAGATGTTTAAAAGTTACTGATAAGAAAAAGTACATCTGCAAAGAAATAATTAGGAGTGCTGACAGATGAGTTGCAGAGCCCAGCTCCTCTGCACGTACAAATTGGTTCTATAACCTTGAGAGTGTGAAAGTAACAAGTTGATGAACTGACCATTGTAATTGGGACTAGAAGGGGGGTATGCAGGTGTCATGCCCACTGGAGGGACATAATTGGATAAACTTATCAGTACCGGGACCAATAGAAGAAGTACGGGAGGTACGGAAGGTTACCGGGACCAATGAAATGTTTTTCTATACCTAGAATGGAACAGAAGTCTATAAAAGTTGTTGTAATGCTTGAAAACTTTGCTCAGCCATTTTGAAATTGATTGGTTCGAGACTTGTGCACAAATAAATGATTTGGACCTTCTGAACAGACTCCTGGTATCATTGGTTTGTCTGCGCTTTGCTGCTACACTGTGGGATATTCAGAATTTGGGATATTTTTTTATAAAGCAACCGTGATTTATACTTCTCCACAACTTTGTCTCTGACCTGTTTGGAGTGCTTCTTGGTCTTCATGTTACTTGCTTAGTGGTGTTGCAGAGCCAGGGGCCTTTCAGAACAGGTAAATTTATACAAGCATCATGTGACAGATCATGTGACACTGATTGCACACAGGTGGACCTCAATCAACTTGTGAATTCTGAGGTTAATTGGTTGGAACAGATCTTATTTAGGGGTTTCATAGCAAAAGGGAGAATACATATACACCCACAACTTTTCAGTTTTTACTTTTTTTTTTATATATATAAAGTATTTTATTGTCATTTCACTTCACCAATTTGGAATATATTGTTAGGTCCATTACCTAATATCCAATTGAACCTCCATTTTCATTCCAGGCTGTACGTAATGCGACAAAACAGGACAAAAACCAAGGGAATGAATACTTTTGCAAGGCACTATAGCTATATATGGCTATACAAGGTAAATTTTCAGCAGCACATGCTCCCTATAACTTTGTACAGATAAATTATATCGTATACGCAGCTCTCTCATTACGTAAGTCAGCAGGCTGAATATCCACATATAATTGTGTATGGATAATTTCTTTGCATAAAGTTATACCTGATATTTATTCATTTGGGTTAAACATATAGGGCCTGATATTTGAAAGACATTTACACGGTTTACAGCTCAGATATTCAACGGCACTTATTCAGTTAGTGCCGTTGAATATCCCTTCCTAACTCACCTATGTGCCCCAATACTATCCGGTTAGCATAGGGGTATGAAGGGAGTGGAGCGGAGGCAGGGAGTACTGCTAACTGGGTAGCAGCGATACTGCACCGCTACCTTGTTAGCGATCTGCGGCTAATACTAGACAAGCTTTTGTCTCGCCTAGTTTTAGCTGCGAATGCTATTCGGGTAGAGGTGATATATCGCCGCTACCTGGTTAGGCTCTGCGGCGGTCTCCTCTGGGCGCCTAACCTGGATATTCAGTGCCGTCACCACGGCATTGAATATCCAGGATTAGGGATCGGCGGGCAGGCTATGTGCTGTAGTGGCGCATAGCCTGCCTAAATCAATATCGGGCATATAAAGTTATATGGAAACATAGAAACATGACAGCAGATAAAGACCATACATCCTGTCCATTCTGCTCTTCTATACCAACTACTAAGCTCTACAGTCCCTTTTTTTTCCCTTTAGAGATCTTCTGTGTTTGTCTCATGCTTTCTTGAATTCAGATACTGTCCTCATCTCTACTACCTCCACTGGGAGACTATACCATGCATCTACCACGCTTTCCGTAAAGAAATATTTCTTCAAATTACTCCTGATTCTGCATCCTATGCCCCCTTATTGCAGAGCTTTCTTTCAATTGAAAGAGGCTCTTCACCTGTGCATTTATGCTATGGAGGTATTTAAATGTCTCTAACATACCGTATTTACTCGAGTCTAATGCGCCATCAAATGTAATGCGCACCCCTATTGTGAATGGCTTGAAAGTTAAAAAAATGTTTGCTGGCGATTGTAGTGCGCACCTCCCCTTAGTGCTGCTACTGCGCCCCCCGCACCCCCCCTTAGTGCTGTTTCACGTTGCAAAGGCGGTTTCGGGAACGGCAAGGGTTGCTACGGCAGCAGCAATGGCAAACTGCTCTACACTGGCCTGGTGCCGGCAGCTTCGGCAACGGTGGCTACAAAACGGTCTCAGTAACAGTGGGAAGGGTGCCGGCAGCCTTGGTAACGGCAGCAACGGCAAGGGTGCCGATTGCTGCTGCTGCGACTTCTCTCATCTCGGTGGCGCTGAAGATAAGCAGGAGACACAAGTGACAGGAGACTTCCGCAATGCCGGTTAAAAGGAAAAGCTAAACGAAACCTGTGAGAGGCTGGGAACTCCTTCTGCAGCAGCGCCTGAGGAAGTGATGTCAGAGGGGGCGGGTGCTGCAGAAGGTGTTCCCCGCCTCTCAGGTTTCGTTTGGCTTTTCTTTTTAATCAGCGCTGCAGAAGTCTCCTGTTCTCCCTCACTCATGTCTCCTGCTCATCTTCAGCGCCACCGAGATGAGAGAAGTCGCAGCAGCAATCGGCGCCCTTGCCGTTGCTGCCGTTATCGAGGCTGCCGGCGCCCTTCCTTCCGTTACTGAAGCTGTTTATGTAGCCACCATTGCCGAAGGCGCCGGGCCGGTGTAGAGCAGTTTGCCCCCCAATCTAAGGCGCCCTCGAATGTAATGCGCACCCTGAATTTAGAGCCTCTTTTTGGCCAGAAAAGGTGCGCATTACATTCGAGTAAATACGGTATATTCCCTCTGCCGTCTTTCTTCCAAAGAATACATATTGATATCTTTAAGTCTGTCCCCATATGCCTTATGACAAAGCCCACTGGCCATTTTGGTATCCACCCTCTGTAGATAGACTTTTTAAACTCTGAAAAATGTCCAGACATGTTAACCATTCTTCTGGCTTCCAGACATTAAAGCAAAAATTAGTAGAATCCTGAAAAAAGCCAGCCAATTGTTAATCCTGGCTTCCCGAGATTTGAGGACATCTGACAAGGCCGCTTCCGCCCTCATGCTACAGGAAGTCGACATTGTGCATCTGAGAGGACGGAAGCACAAAGAGCCCCGCAGTGGCAGAGGTTTAGGTAAGTGCTGCAAGCCTGTTTGAAGTCGTTGCTGCCGCCACTGCGTATCCCAGAGCAGGGCAGCAGCGGAGGCAGTGAGTGCTGGGGAGGGCGGCATGAGGAATGAGGTTTGCTTAGGGTGCCTCATATCCTTGCACTCAGTTCCCATTCACATTGCCTGATGGTAACAGCAGTACCAGAGCTCTGAGGTTAGTTGGAAGGCAGTGGGAGGGAGGGAAAGAATCAGAGAACTAGGTAAAGGAGGAGGTGGGAACTTAATTTGCTGGGGATGAAAAGGGGAGAAATGTGTAGGTCCACAGGAAGAGAAGTCTGTTAGTAGGGCCTTCAGAAAACTGGAGATCTGTGGAGGGAGAGGCCCGGCACGTGTGTTCGTATTGACTAGGGCCTGCAGAAAGCAAAATCCATCATTGGCAGCTTGTAGAAGGTGGCTGAAGGAAATGACAACAGAACTGTAGTGGTGGTTTTAGGCAGTCTTCCATAGTGAAAGCACCCTAGGGACTCAAGCTGTAGGCAACATAACACCTGTTCTAACAACCTCACTATGGTTTCAGATTATGTCTAGCAACAACACTCACTTCTGGCCCTAAAAGACAATATTAACAAGTGAACAAATACAAGAAGAAAATTAACTGTAATTAGAACTCATTGCTTGCATATGTGTAGAAAGTCATTGTTTCATCATGTCTTTTTGTTTTTGCCTCTATTTAAAAGCGCTGAATATATTCCTTGGGGAAAGTGTTGAGTTTACTAGTGTTTTCCTACCTTCCAATTAAGAGCAGATCAATAATGCAAGCCCATCTGTTCACACATAGTCATAATTACGTTAGTGTTCAAGACCAGAGTCTTTGGCCATGTTATTTTTATGCAAAAACAAAGGAATATCATGTTTCCCATACTAGATTTCAGACCAATTAGTGCTCAAGAATATTAACCTATGAAGAGAAACACAAAAACATTTGTGTGATTTCTCCTTCAGCCCCAAATTCTTCTTGGTATCAGCAGCTAAATGCCTATTTATTTTTGTTTCGCTCTTGGTTGCATGAGATCGAATTATCAGTAAATCACCTCTTCAGTCATTTCATGATTCAGAGGTCATCATCCTACAATCAATGCAGAACCATGAATAGAGAAATTCAAATTTAAATAAATTTGAAATTGCATGTTAAACAGTGTGACAGTGAGTGATGCTACTGAGGTTATATCAAGGATTGTTATGAGTAACTCGCCATTTCCTAGGAAGCCTGAGATAGAAGAGGAGAGTTTTTAAGAAAATAAATTGCAGTACAGGCTTCATGTAATTTACCCACACATGAATTTGAACAGTATTACATTTTCTGAAATGCATTTGTGGAAATTTTAATTTAAGTTCAAGTTCATTAAACCTTTTCCTTCCTGCCCACGCTAAAAGCGTAGAGTGGCTTGCAATAAGTAAAATACACAAATGATTAAAACACACCATGACAGTCAAAATTAAAATCCACCCTGCACTCACAGGCCCTGCCTTCCACAAGAAGCCTACAGGGGTTAGTACACTTCAGTGCCTTTGAGGTCAGGGCCGTAAGCTCACTTAGGGTTGGTGCAAGGAGATAAGGGCACCCTAGGTGAACCTCATCCTTTATGCCCCCTCCCCTCTCCAGCACCCATTGCCTCCGCTGCCTGTCCTCTCTGGGACCTGCAGTGGTGGCAATGGTTACAAACGGCCCCGTGGCACTTAACTTACAACTTTTTGTCATGGGGCTGTTTGCTTCCACCCCTCAGATTGCTCAATGCCAACTTTCTGTTTGCAAACAGCCCCACGGTGACGAAGTTGTAAGGTAAGCACTGTAGGGCTGTTTGTGAGCATTGCTGCTGCTGCTGCAGGTCTCGGAGAGGGATGGCAGTGGCATCAATGGACCACCCTGGACCATTGCCACTCCAGGCAGCCGCCTCGTTCACCTAATGGTCGCACCAGCCCTGCTCTCAGCCCCCTCATATGGCATCTTATCATAACTGTGGGGGCGTGCACAGTAGCAGGAGAGCAGAAGCCATCAAGAGCAGCTGTTTGTAAATGCTCCCTCCCCCTGCTAAGTGGATCGCGAGGGAAGAACTTTTAAACTGTCACTGTGGGGGCGCGCAGAGGGCCCTTTGGCGTGGCCCTTAGGCGTTGGACCGTGCGAGGCAAAAGAAACGTCTGCTCCTTGCTATATAGTTGGTAACTCTGTTTGAAGGTATGACTATGTTAGTTAATTGTATTGTAATGTATGTATTGTCATTCCCTGTGCTATGTGGTCTCACTTCCAACCACTTTGATGTAATGATAAGTTCTCCAGGACCAAGCAGGAAGTCAGTCCTCACATATGGGTGACGTCGGCGCCGACGGAGCCCTCGCGGAGCAATTTTCCCCAGCTTTCAAAGAAAGCCTTTGGGAATTGCAGCGCGCATGCGCGGTCCTCTTCCCGCCCAAGGGTGCCATCTTGCTCAGTCTTCTTTTTTTCCGCAGAGCCCTACAGACGTTGTTTGTAATTCCCCGCTAGAAAAGTTGATTTTATTTGTCTTTTTTCTCGGTTCGACGCCGGTTCTTTTCCTGCCCGGACCCGCGACGCCGGTTGCGAGTCCGTTCTTTATTTTTCGTTTTTTTGTCCTTCGTGACAGATTTCGCGCCTTTTTTTCTTTTTCACTGGCAGCCCTGTCTTTTGACCTCGCAGGGGCCCTTTTTCCCCCGATGGCTGCCAGCGGGTTTAAGAAGTGTGATCGGTGTAAGAAGCTCATGTCTCTTACCGACACACACGACTACTGCCTCCGCTGCCTTGGACCCGATCATGACCCGATGATCTGTGGTCCGTGTGGCAAAATGTCCTCAAAAGCGTTGAGGAGTCAGCAGCATCAGCGGGAATGTATCTTCTCTGACTCTGGCCGGGCCCGGACCTCGTCAGAGGCTTCGACGTCTCGGGACTCTGGTCCTGAGCATCGTCAAAGTTCCTCTGAACGGGGGTCTCCTACCCGGGAACATCATCGGAAGAAGAAACCCGCGAGGGCGGGGTTGGTGGACGCTCCTGGTTCCTCGAGGGCCAGGTCGCATAGCCCCGATACCCGTCCCGGGTCCTCGGAGATGGAGAGGCCTTCCAAACATCCTCGTCTCGAGATGGACTCGCCCGCTCACGTGAGTACTGTTGTCCTCGTGGACTGTCAAGTCGGGGGCTGCTGGGTCTCCTGAGCTCAGACTCAGGTTGACGGCCTTGGAGAGCAGTCTGACTGCCTTCATGGACCAGCAGCGGGCATTGATCGCTGGCCTCGCCGGTGCTTCTGCCCTGACCACTGGGACGTCGACGTCCAAGTCGACCCCGGAGACCGAGCCGATCCTCGAGTCCATGAGGGCTCGAGTCGATCCTCGGTCGCGGTCTCCTTCGGTCTCCCGTTCGGGACCGAGGTCGTCGACGCCGACTCCCTCGGCGTCGGGGCGAATGGCATCGATGCCCGCCCGACCGGAGCCGCTCGACTCCTCCTCCGAGGAGTCAGCCTGGGAATCCGAGGACGAAGAGTCACCTGGTTCTTTTCGGACTCGGTGTGTCCCATCGGACTCCCCCGAGTCCGAACCTCGGAGACGGTCCCCCCCGGAGGATACCCGGTTCTCGGACTTCGTGCGGGATATGGCCAAAGCCTTGGCCTTCCCCGCGGATCCCGAGGAGGAGCCTCGAGTCGAAGAGCTCGATGCCCTCCAGTATGACTCTCCCCCAAAAGAGGCCTTTATTGTACCGGTTCCTCCGATGCTGGAACGACTTCTCTTCCGCATGTGGGAGAGCCCGGCGTCGTCGCCGGTGTTAAGCAAGCGGGTCGATTCCATTTATCGAGTCCGCAAGAGCCCCGGGTTCCAAAAGGCACAACTACCGCACCATTCCATGGTGGTGGAATCGATCATGCATAGACTTAAGAGTCAGAAAATGCACTCCTCGGTGCCTCCCGGTCGGGAGGCTTGAAGCCTGGATGCCCTCGGTAGGAAGTGTTTCAAGGGCTCTATGCTTGCTTGTCGAGTCCAGACCTACCAGCTCTATATGGGCATGTATCTCCGAGACCTGGCTAAAGAAATAGCCGGGTTCTCTGCTGGTCTCTCCGAAGAACCTTTGCAGAGGTTCCAAGCCTTGTCAACTGGTATTCGGGAGTGCTCAAAGTTTATCTCTCGAGCAGCCTACGATGGCTTTGAAGCATCGGCTCGAGTAGCCGCAGCCGGCATCGGTGGCCGCCGACAGGCTTGGCTTCAGTCATCCGACCTCGAGCCATGGGTGCAGGACAAGTTGGTCGATGTCCCCTGCAGAGGTGAAAACCTCTTTGGCAAGCCCATGGATGAGAAGGCTGCACAGATCGAGACCGAGACTCTCACCAGGACTCGTCTCTCAAGGAAGACCTCTGCCCCTTCTCAGAAGAAGAAGGGCTCGGGGAAAAAGCCCTTTTACCCGAGGAAGGCGGCTGCCTATCACCACTACCCTCATTATCAGGCCTCAGCAGCTCCCCAACAGGGTAAGCAAGCCAAGGGACGGGGTAATGGGTCCCGTAGGCAGCAAGCCCCCAAGCCTGCACCACCGGCCCCTCAGCAGGGTGGGGGTTTTTGACTTCATCAGCATAGCCTCTCCCCCTCAGCTGGTTTCTCTCAGCACAGGAGGCCGGCTGGTCCACTTTGCCCACAGGTGGTCCAACATCACTACAGATACCTGGGTACTTCACATAGTCCAAGAGGGCTATCTTCTGCACTTCCACCAGGTACCTCCCTCCTACTTTCCGGGGGAGCCTCTCAGACTCCCTCTGCACAGGGACTTACTCCTTCAGGAGTTAGCAAGTCTTCTTCAGGAACAGGCTGTGGAACCGGTGCCCCACCACCTGAGAGGTCAAGGCTTTTACTCCAGGTACTTTCTGATACCAAAAAGAACAGGAGGCCTCAGACCCATCCTGGACTTGCGGAACCTCAACAAGTTCCTCGCAAAGGAAAAGTTCAAGATGCTTACCCTTGGAATCCTGCTGCCCTACCTCCAGCAGGGAGACTGGCTATGCTCCTTGGATCTAAAGGATGCCTACACTCACATCCTCATCCACCCCAGCCACAGACAATATCTCAGGTTTGTTGTGGGGGGCAATCATTACCAGTACAGAGTACTACCCTTTGGCCTATCCTCCGCACCAAGGGTGTTCACCAAATGTCTAGCAGTGGTGGCGGCTTATCTAAGACTTCAAGGCCTCTTTGTATTTCCATACCTGGACGACTGGCTCATCAGAGCACAGTCTTCCCAAGAGGCCACTCACGCCACGCACCGCACTGTGGCTCTGCTCCAGCACTTGGGCTTTGTCATAAACTTCGCAAAGTCCACTTTGCTCCCCTCTCAGGATCTCGAGTTCATCGGCGCAAGATTAAACATGCTTCAGGCGCGTGCCTTTCTGCCTCTCGACAGGGCAAACAGGCTCATGGATCTTGCCAGCCACTTTCACAGCAATTCCCTGGTCTCTGCCAGGCAATTTCTGAGACTGCTCGGCCATATGGCTTCCACAGTCCATATGACCCCCAATGCCCGCCTGAACATGCGGCCTGCTCAATGGTGCCTTCGCACACAATGGCATCAGGCCACTGGGAGCCTAGCGGATTCCGTACAGATCTCCGACCCGCTGGTCTCTTCTCTGCAATGGTGGCTTTATCTGCCAAACCTAGTGCTAGGAATGACTTTTCAGTCTCCTCCGCCTTCTCAGGTCCTAACGACCGATGCTTCTCTCCTGGGTTGGGGAGCACATTGCCAAGGAACATGTACTCAGGGCCTCTGGACTCCTTGGGAGTCTGCCCAGCAGATCAACTTCCTGGAGCTCAGAGCTATCTACCTAGCTCTGAGGGCTTTCTCCCACCTCACTTCTCACCAGTCTGTGCTGGTCCAGACGGACAATCAAGTTGCGATGTTCTACGTGAACAAACAAGGGGGCACAGGCTCCTTCCTTCTCTGTCGGGAAGCACTAAAGCTGTGCTCTTGGGCCGTCAGCCGCGGCATCCTCCTCAAAGCTGTTTATCTCCCGGGTCAAGAAAATTGCCTGGCAGACAAACTGAGCAGAATCCTCCAGCCACACGAGTGGAGATTGGATCCGTTAGTGCTTCAGCAGATCTTTCTCAAATGGGGCCTACCCACCATGGATCTCTTTGCCAGTCCTCTCAACCGGCAACTTCCCCGATTCTGCTCTCGACAACCGCATCCTCTCAGAGTAGCGGCGGATGCTTTTCTTCTCTCCTGGTCCACAGGCCTTCTGTATGCCTTTCCTCCCATGCCGCTGGTGTCTCGGACGCTCTTCAAGGTTCTCCGGGACAAAGCCTCAATGATCCTCGTGGCTCCCCGGTGGCCGAGACAGCCCTGGTTCCCGCTTCTGATGCAGCTAGCGGTGGACACTCCTCTCCCTCTGGGGTTTCAGCCCGATCTCCTGACCCAGGATCACGGGACTCTCCTACACCCCAACCTCCGGTCCCTTCATCTGATGGCCTGGCTGCTGAAAGGGTAGTCCTTGCTCCCCTCCTGCTGCCTCCAGATGTGGAGGAAGTCGTCTTGGCCTCCAGGCGACCCTCCACCTGGAAGTCCTACGCTCTGAAGTGGCGTCGGTTCTCCGTCTGGTGTGCTTAGGAGTCTCAAGATCCCTTCTCCTGTTCGTTATCAGTGGTCTTGCAGTACTTGCTTTGCCTCTCCGATCTTGGACTTAAGTCCAACTCGGTCAGGGTCCACCTCAGTGCTCTTTCTGCGCATCACATGCCGGTGGATGGCAGACCTCTTTCCAGCCACCCTCTAGTGGCTCGTTTCCTCAGAGGCCTCCTTCTCCTTAAACCACCTTTGCGCCCACCAGCCCCTGACTGGGATCTGAATGTGGTTTTACAGCGGATTACCTGTCCGCCTTTTGAACCTATGGCTACCTGTCATCTTCGTTTTCTTTCTTGGAAAACCTTATTCTTGGTAGCCCTCACTTCTGCTAGACGCGTTAGTGAGCTACAGGCCCTAGTATCTGATCCTCCTTACACTAGGTTCTACAAGAATAGGGTAGTCCTACGGACTCACCCTAAGTTTCTTCCTAAAGTGGTTTCCCCTTTTCACATCAACCAGGAGGTGGTACTTCCGACCTTCTTTCCCAGGCCACACTCCAGCCGAGCTGAAATGGTCCTGCATACCCTGGACTGTAGGAGGGCATTAACCTTCTACCTTGACCGTATGCGGGAGCACCGAAGGGCTGTTCAGCTCTTCGTGTCTTATGACCCCAATAAGTTGGGGCTCCCTGTCTCCAAGCGTACTCTGTCCATCTGGATTGCTGACTGTATCGCTTGGGCTTATGAGGCAGCCGGCCTCTCGTTGGAAAGTCGAGTCACGGCTCATCGTGTTAGGGCGAAGGCTGCGTCAGTGGCTTACCTCCGCTCTGTTCCATTGGCAGACATCTGCCGGGCCGCTACTTGGTCTTCAAGCCGGACTTTTGCAGCCCATTACTGCCTGGAGAGGGAGTCCCGCAGGGACAGTGCTTTCGGACAGGCAGTCCTCCGTAATCTCTTTGAGGTATAGGCAACTCCTGCCCTCCGTCCCGGATGTTGGGCTACCGGTTGGGGGTGTACTCAGAGAATATTCCTTCCTTCTGTGCTACTGAGCTTGAGGGAGCTCCTTTTTTGTGCTTAGGGTCTCCGGTAGCCTTAAGCTTGGGAGTCCCATATGTGAGGACTGACTTCCTGCTTGGTCCTGGAGAAAGAGTAGTTACTCACCTGTAACAGGTGTTCTCCAGGAGCAGCAGGAATCAGTCCTCACAACCCTCCCTCCTCCCCTTGGAGTTGCAGTTCTATGATTTCGTTTTTGCTAATTTTTTGCTGTCTTTTAGCTATGTCATCAGACTGAGCAAGATGGCACCCTTGGGCGGGAAGAGGACCGCGCATGCGCGCTGCAATTCCCAAAGGCTTTCTTTGAAAGCTGGGGAAAATTGCTCCGCGAGGGCTCCGTCGGCGCCGACGTCACCCATATGTGAGGACTGATTCCTGCTGCTCCTGGAGAACACCTGTTACAGGTGAGTAACTACTCTGTGGTGCATGTCCTCCCTGCCTTTGTATGACCTTTGTAGTATGTTGTGAACCGCTTTGATTGAAGGAAAAGGCGGTATACAAAACATGTCAAATAAATAAATAAATTAAGAGATGGAATGAAAACTTAAATGAAAAGAATGTTACACTTATTTGTAAAGAAAAGGTTTTCATCTGTCCCTTCCTCCCCTTCACCCCTTTTTTAAATTGAATATTCATGCTTATAAGAGACAAGAATGACAGCGCCATGCATGGAGCACAGAGTGTGCCAACTCTAGCTCAAAACACGGTGTTCACAGAGTGCGTAAACTCTGGCACAGACTCGAGGCCAGGTGATACATGGCGTGCATACAGCATGCAAACTATAGGGCCGTGTATTGTAATACACAGAATATATGAAGCATACAGAGTGAGAAAGCCCTGAGTACTACAAGAGGATGATTAATATATGACAAGCATGCTAGCCATGAGTTCCAGTGAGGACACCCTGCTGCATCCAGTATGCCAGCTCTACAAATACAGACAGAACAGTGGGTTCACGACTACAAAGAGCCAGGCTTGTAGGAATGTATTGAGATGTTGGCATACAAAGAAATGCACCTCTCCTCTAACTCATACGGTTCAGTATTTAGATTCTAATCATTTACAATTCAATCTCAAAAACTGTCAGGCAATGGGGATCACTGGCAGAGATCTTGGTCCTACCACTGCTCCACAACTAAATGGCCATACTATGGAGGTTTTTTAGAGGCCTCCCTTCATCTTAAAAACAGATTTTACATGTGTAGATTGGCATTTATGTGTAAATGGCATTCTCCTAGGACAAGCAGGATGAGTCAGCCACAATTGGTGACGTCATCCGACGGCGCCGAGACAGAAGTACTCTCCATAGCTCAGAAGGGCTTTCGCCCTTCTGAGCATGGGCCAACTGGCCCCACCCCCCTGCCCATAAATGGCATTTTATAACAGGCTTTTCATACTTGGGGATGCTTACCACGGCTAAAAAAACTGGAGGCATGGGGAGAAGGAGTGGTTTGGGTACGCCTACAGCATAGACACGGATTCCTTATTTCATATAGGGAATCCACATTTCCAAGGGAAAGTTTATACATCAGCATTTACAGCTTCCCTCAGGCACGTTTAAGTGCAGGCTGGCAGGAGCAGCCATCAGTGTCAAGGTTTGGGCCCCGCTTCCCCATCCTTGATCCTACCCTCTCAAAATTCTTCCTCTAGTATCTATTCCCTCTGACACCCCTCCGCTAAGTATTCTTACCTCTGAAAAGCAACTTCCCACTCTCCCTACCTGGCATGACCTCCCTTTGGCAATAACAGCCCCCCTGAAGCCTCCACTAGCATCATCCTCCACCCCTCAATCACACTCCCCAGCCTTACTGGAATCCTTGATGTTTAGTTGGAGCAGGACTAATGCCTAAACACTCCTGCTCTTACTGCTCTCAAGTCCAAAATGGTACCAGTGATCCTTAGCAGTAATCATGTGGTTCTGCTAGTAGTGGTCTCTGTGTACTGCCCATCTGCCTTTGGTCCGCATCTCCAGCCCCAATAGAATCCCAGAGGTGACACTGATAAGGAAAGCATTTAGTAATAAGATAGCTGTGACAGTGCCTCACGGAGGCATGCACCAAAGAAGCATGCCCAAGGAGCAGGTCCTGTTCCTTTGGGCTCTCTTTGGGGCAGTGACTTGTGGCTAGGTTATGTCCTTGGTATCTCTCTCCTCCTTTTTCTCTTCTTCAGCTGGTTTGCTTTCCTGTCTCCAATTGTCAGTCCTGTGACTGAATATAATATTCTTGCTCTCTATGGAAGCCACCGACTGGCTTTTTTTTTTGTCCCGCTTCACTTTTGAAGAATAGAAAGCTGAGTCATTGCTGTTTGGATAAGGATATGCAATTCTTGGTTAATTCCCCTTGTACACATTTAGAAACTGGTCTCCTGATTTCTAGATCCATTCAGAAGAAAACTGCCGTTCGTGACTTCATTCAGAGCAGTAACTTCACGGCTCTCTGTTTGACTGAGACATGACTTAAAGATAGTCAATATCCTTACTTAGTCATTGCTTCTCCAGCTGGCTTTTCCTTCCTTTTTTAAAAACAGACAGGCTTGGACAGGAGGAGGTATTGCTCTTATTTATCATCTCTCTCTGTAGATTAATCTTTTGGATAAATGTAATTTGTCACACTCTGAATTGCTGCTGTTTCAGCTTGGTTTTTACACCTGTTGCTATTTGCTCTATCGTTATTGTCTCCTACCATTATCCTTAGAAAACCGAATCTGTAACATTTTTTCCTTAATTGGTTTCCAGTATCCATGACTGATAATTCTAGGTGATTTTAATGTTCAATCTGATCACCCAATTAAGTTAAATGATAAAGAATTTCTAATTTTACCAAATGGTTTGGTCTTAAGCAGTATGATGATTGTCCTACACTTGCTCTATATTCACAATGGATCAGTATAGGATATGCAATTTCTATTTTATGATCCAAACAATCCCATACACTCTATTATGTTCCCACAAATATATTTTTGTTGGACTGTCTGTCAAGGTGGCTATAAAGAACTACCTCCGCTCAAGTTCATTTTATTTTTAAATTTTAGTGATCATGTATAAATGCTATAGTTAAAAACTGCCATGTATATACCAACATGACTGTTGCGTTTCGAACCTGAGAAATACTAGGATCTGCTTCAGGGCAACGTAAGCAGTACTTATCTTAGTGATTAATTCGCCATTTTCCACCACATAGGCAAATTTCCAAAATCACAGGAGAGTAACCTCCAAGCTCATACTGGAGCTCTCTGGCTTTCTAAGAAAAAAATGGCTGTGGCATTTTTTAATATGCCATAACACCGCCCTTTCTCTCAATCTTAAAGGGGACTCACACTAAATAAAGGTGTGCCAGTCAGTTTGCTGATTTAATTCTTCAGGTTGAGCTGCTTCTAAAGAATAAATCCAAAATTGTTCCCTAAGAGTCAAATGTGTCTCCCAGTTTCCCCCTCCATAATGATGGTACTTTTCAATTATTCACCATTTCAAATGCTCAAATAAATGACTCATTTGTAAACAATGCTCCACAATGTTGTGTTAATACAGTATTGATGCTCCCTTAATCTAGCACCATAGTGCGCCTAGTACATCCAACATAGATCTGGATCTTTTGTATTCTCTAATTTGTACTATAATAGCTGGGAATGGATCTATATTGGAACTTCTGTCCATTTGTGTGGATAAGATATTAAATTCCTTAGCTTGGCAAGCCATGTCATATTTGAAGGACTCATATGTTTAATATACTTTCTGATGTGACTTCTTTAATAGGAGAAATTTGGTTAGTAACCTATGATGTAACATCACTGTATACCAACATTGATCAGTGTGAAGCATTAACAGTCATAATAACATAGTATATGACGGCAGGTAAAGACCAGTATGGTCCATCTAGTCTGCCCAGCAAGGTGGCAAGAGTAGATGCACTTGCTGCTCCGTGCAGCTTACCCTCCCCATGACTTTGTTTAGGGGTGTACCCACTGCTTCGTGTAGATCACCTCTATTTTTTCAGATATAAGAGATAGTTATGCTTATTTTGATTTTATCCTGTTGCTATAAAGGGATCCACTATGTCTGTTCCATGCCATTTTGAATTCTGTCACTGTGTTTGCCCCCACCACTCCATCAGGAGGGCATTCCAAGCATCCACCACCCTTTCAGTGAAAAAGTATTTCCTGACATTGCCTTTCAGTTTACCCCCTTGCAGCTTCATGTTATGTCCTCTAGTTTTACAGCTTCCCCGTCTTTGGAAGAGATTTGTTTGTTCATTAATACTCTTAAGTATTTAAAGGTCTGAATCGTATCTCCCCTGTCCCTCCTCTCCTCCAGAGTGTACATATTTAGGTCTTCAAGTCTCTTCTCATAAGTCTTCTGACGCAGGCTCCAAATCATTTTGGTCACCTTCCTCTGAACCGCTTCCAGCCTTTTTATATCCTTTGTGAGACACAGTCTCCAAAACTGAACACAATCTTCCAAGTGAGGCCTCACCAGCGACTTGTACAGTAGCATTAGTACCTCTTCCTTTCTTCTGTTAATTCCTCTCTCTATGCAACCCAGCATCCTTCTGGCTTTTGCCACCACCTTGTCACACTGTTTCGCCACCTTGAGATCATCAGAAAGAATCACACCAAGGTCTTTCTCCTGGTCCGTGCATATCAATCTCTTGCCCCCTATCGCATACAATTCCCTTGGATTTCTGCTTCCCAAGTGTATTACACTGCACTTCTTCACATTAAATCTTAACTGCCAAGCATTAGACCATTCTTCCACCTTTTGTAGATCTTTCCTCATGTTCCCTACTCCTTGAGGGGATTCCAATCTGTTGCAAAGTTTGGTGTCATCTGCAAAAATGCAGACTTTTCCATTCAGCCCTTTGGCAATATCACTCACGAATATATTGAACAGTACCGGAATCAAAACCGAACCCTGGGGCACACCGCTAATCATCTTCCTTTCATCCAAGTGAGTTCCGTTTACCATCACCTTCTGTTACCTGTCAGTCAACCAATTTCTGATCCAGTTCACCATCTTGGGACCCATCCCCAAGCCGTTGAGTTTATTGATAAGTCTCCTATGAGGAACAGTATCAAAGGCTTTGCTGAAATCAAGGTAGATCACATCCATCGCATGCCCTTGATCTAGTTCTCTGGTCACCCAGATAAAGAATTCAATTAGATTTGTTTGGCAAGATCATCCTTTGGTAAAACCATGTTGCCTTGGATCATGCAACCTGTTGATTTCGAGGAAGTCCACTATTCGCTCTTTCAGGAGTGCCTCCATTACTTTTCCCGCCACCGAGGTAAGGCTTACTGGCATGTAGTTTGTCACTTCTTCCCTATTACCACTTTTGTGGAGAGGTACCACATCGGCCCTTCTCCAGTCCTGTGGAACTTCTCCTGTCTCCAAGGATCAATTAAAAACATCCTTTAAAGGCCCTGCAAGAACTTCTCTGAGCTCTTTCAGTATCCTGGGGTGTATCCCATCTGGTCCCATAGACTTGCCCACTTTCAGTTTTGCAAGCTGTCCTAACACATCATCTTTTGTGAATGGTGTGGTATCTACTCCATTCCCATTTGTATATATGTTAATCACAGGTCGTCCTTCTCCAGGATTTTCTCTAGTGAAAACAGAGCAGAAGTATTTGTTTAGCATTGTCGCTTTTTCAATGTCACTTTCCACAAATCCGTTCCCAGCACTTTTGAGTCCTGCAATTCCTTCTGATTTTCCTCTTCTCCCGAATATACCTGAAAAAAGTCTTGTCGCTACACTTTACATCTTTAACCATCTTTTCTTCTGCCTTTGATTTTGCTATCCTTATTTCTCTTTTTGTCTCTTTTAGTTTGATCTTGTATTCTTTTCTGTGTTCTCCTGTTTGTGAGCTTCTGAATTTTGTGAAAGCTGTGCTTTTTGCCTTTATTTGTGCAGCCACTTCTTTGGAGAACCAAATAGGTTTCCTTTTCCAAAGAAGTGGCTGCACAAATAAAGGCAAAAAACACATTTCATAAAAGATGGATTGGAGAAACGTTTTGCCGGCAAGACTTCCTAAGGCTTTCATTTTGGAACTACTAAAATTAGTGTTGGAGAAAAATTATCCACAGGCGGAGAGACAGAGATGTGGGGCGTAGTCTTACACAACACTATAGGAGCGTTCCGGCAGTGGAAGCCGGATTATCTCCTTGGCCCCGCCTGAAGGACGTCCTCCGGGCAATAAGAGGAAGTGGTTGGAGATGTTGTAAGTTATGTTATAAACTGTGGCTTGGTGTGAAAGCTGTTTTTTTTTTTGTACTTTGTCTTTGGTATCGTCTGGGGGGGTGAGAGGGTGGGGTGCCAGGGGGGCTGGGGGGTGGGGTAATCAATGGCTGCTAGAATAAAGATCATAACAATCAATGTAAGGGGCATGCAAACCATTAGGAGGTGGAAGTTGGTCATGAAGGAACTGCGTCGTTTGAAGGGAGATATTTATTTGCTACAGGAAACACACTTGACTAGAGCAGAGTTTGGAAGGATTCAGGCTCCATGGGTGGGTGATGTGGTGCACTCCCCGGGCGTTCTAACAGTGCTGGAGTGGCCCTCATTATTAGGAAGGGATTTGAAGGGAAAATACTTTGTACGTGGAAGGACCAGCAAGGGTGCATAGTTGGGGTGGAAATACAGGGAGTAGGACCCAAGTTGTGTCTGATAAATCTATACACTCCTAACAAGTGTCAGATTCCCTTCCTTAAATGATTGATTAAAGCAATAGAGTGCTGTACGACTTTGCCTATTATATATAGGAGGGACTTTAACATGATGCAAAGAAAGATGGACTGTTCCTTGGGGGGGGGGGGGGTGTAGGGGAATTGGGTAAATTACTTACGGCGAGCAATTTGGTAGACGTTTGGAGAATTAAAAACCCAAGTGAGAGGCAATATACATTTTATTCGCCGGTTCACAAGTCCTACTCGAGAATAGATATGTTTATGCTAAACCCAATTCTTTGCCCAGTAAGTGAATGCACTATAGGCAATATTATATGCACTGATCACGCTCCAGTCACCTTATCATTGGAATGGGATTGGGCTAAGAGGGAAGGCAACAAAGTTGAACACATTGCTTCTACACGATCAAAGGGTGGTAAATGAAGTTGGCAAAAAAATTTGGGATTATATAGAGGACAACAATACAGGCCAAACATCTTTGGCCGTAGTGTGGGACTCACTAAAAGCAGTGGTAAGGGGGGGGGGTGGTTGAGATTGGGGCAAGGAAAAAGAAAGAGCCGACTTTCAGCGAGAGAGGCTATGTGAAGAGCTTCATGAACTTGAAAGAGAGTACATGTGAAGTCATTCCAAAGAGGTGGAAGAGAAGCTAATTATTGCTAAGACTGAACTGAGGATCAGGTTGCAGTTTGATTTGGAAGTACTCCTAAAGAGGACAGCGCACACGTATTGCTATAAGGGGGCAAAATTGCCAAATTGTTATCTGCAATGTTAAAGGAGAGAGAGGCTCAGATAACTGTGCTTCAAATTAGGGATGAGGGAGGGAGGATCTGCACGGAGAGGGACGACATAGAGGGGGCCTTCTTGCAATTCTATAATGCATTATATACTTCAGAATTGGCCTTGGGGGGTGGAGAGAGAGGAGATGCAGTATTTGCAGGGGAAGGTTGCCTGTTAAGTGACCAAGGAGCAGGCGGAGTGGCTCGACCGTCCAATCTCAGAGGAGGAACTAAGGAGTACAATAAGGGGACTCTCCAAGGGAAAGGCAGTGGGACCAGATGGGTTCCCCCCAGAGTTTTATCAAACTTTGAGGAGGCTCTCCTTCCTTTACTGGGTTGGGTAGTAAATGAGGTTTTGAGTAGGGGGGTAGCCTTCCCTCCTGGTTGGAAGCATATATTGTCCTGATCCATAAGTCAGGGAAGGACCTCTTAGCGCCAGGTTCAAACAGACCAATTTCCCTATTGAATACTGACATAAAAATTCTAGCCAAGGTCTTTGCACAGAGATTGAATCAAATCATACTGGATATTGTGCATTGGGTCCAGACAGGTTTTGTTGCAGGACGTAACTCTTCAGGCAATGTGAGGAGAGTCTTAGGTCTGGTTCATGAATGCTCCAGTAGGTCGGAGGAAGAGGCAGTCTTTCTCACTTTAGATGCCAAGAAGGCATTCGACAGGGTAGAATGGCCTTACCTGTTAACCATGTTAGAAGCTTATCAGCTAGGCCCGGGCCTGATGAGAGTGATAAGGGCCTTATATACTTCCCCCACTGCTAGACTGAGGATTAACAGGTTCCTTACCACTAGTTTTGGTTTGACAAGGGGTACAAGGCAGGATTGCCCATTGTCTCCTCTCCTTTTTGCACTCTCTTTGGAACCATTTGCCCAATCACTGAGGGACAATATAGGCCTTAAAGGTATTTGGGTAGGTGACATTGAATACAAGGTGGCACTATATGCCGATGATACATCGCTGTTCTTGTGAGATCCAGTGAATTCCCTGGCTGTGTTCAAAGAAGAATATTGGGCGTATGTGAAGGTCTCGGGCTGTAAACTTAATGTGGGAAAATCTGTCCTCCTTCCCTTTAAGGTTGGCGAAGATAGAGAGCTCATGCTGAGGCAGCAATATCCCTATCAGTGGGAGAAGGAGGCATTGTCTTATTTATGTGTCCGTATACCTAGGCAGATGGATAGACTCTTTGCTCTCCATTACCCTCCCCTGTTGAAGAAAGTAAAAAAAGATATGCAGAGGTGGAGATCTCTCCCCCACTCGTTGCTTATTAGGGCGAATGTGATAAAGATGAATGTGCTCCCTAGGTTGTTGTATCTCTTTTTGATGCTTCCCTGTTTGGTCCCAGAGGCTTTCTTTTGGGAGTTAAAAAAGCAAGTAAATCAGTTTTTATGGAATGGGAAGAGGGCCAGGGTGAAGTTACAGGTGCTTATGAGACCCAGAGAGGGGATTGGAATAGGGCTGCCAAATTTCAAGATCTATTATTGGGCTGCGGAGGTCCGGGTGGCTTATTGGTGGTGGACATATAATCAGCATCAGCACTGGATTGCTCTAGAGTCAATGCAAGTTGAGAGAGGACAGATAGGGAGCCTGCTATTTTTGCAGAGAGGGAGGAGTGAGAGACAGGCACAAGAGCATCCAGTGGTACAACATACGTTGAGTATATGGGATAGGGCAACACAGTGGGTCAGATTTGATACCCAAAAGACACGTCTGGCCGCAGACTGGCAACTCTTCCCTCCCGCAGTAATGGATAGGCTCAGATTTAAGTGGTTGGAGGAGAGTGGCCTCTTGAGGGTGGTAGACTGCATTTCACGGTTGATTCCTGACCAGGCATGAATTTATAGAGAGGGCTGCTGAGTAAACTCAAGAGTATTTTTTTCTATTCTTCAGTTGAAGCACTTCCTCAACCCACACAAAGATAGTTTTGAAAAATGATGCACCGCGTGGGGCTAGGCACTGCCATTTTTCAAGATGGTGGTACAGGAGCGGGAGCACATGTGCAGTGCTTCCACTCCTTTGTGAAGGTCTTGGGAGGGGGGTGGCAGGATCAGGGCTGCTGTGCCACTAGAGGTTTTTTTTTAGTTGGGCAGGTGGGGAGATCTGGGCCACCAGGGTGTTATTTAATTGGGTGGGTGGGGAGATTGGAGCCACTGGGCTACCAGGCTTATTTTTAGTTAGGCAGGTGGGGGAATCGGGGCCGCTGGGTCACCAGGGATTTGCTTTCTGTCAGGGACACCGGCCTCCGACAGTATTTTTTTTTTTTTTTTAGATTTTTATTAAAGTTTACAAATAGAAAAACAATACAACAAACGTCTCATAGAGACGTCACCTTCAATATCCATTGCTACAAGCATATTCTCCCCTCTCCCGCCTCCTCACTCCCCCCTCTCTTGCCACCTTCCATAAAGGATTACACACCTCCTCTCCCCTTCCCCCACCCCTCCAGCAGACTCTACTTCCCTTCCTGCCTTCCTCTTCTATGCTGCAACCAACTTAGACCCTCTCCCACTGGGCTTGAACCATTTCCACATGGTCATATTTAAGTGTTATTAACTGATCTATCAAATACAGGTTAACATGGTGCCTCACAAATCCTGCTAGCCTCAGAAGTTGTGTCTGATTCTAATGTGCCGCAATCTCACATCTCGCAACTACAATATAGTGGTATAACACCCCCTGTACCCTCCTAGGCACTTCAGCCCCTGATGCAAAAGCAGTGCCTCTGGGTGCCTTGGCACCTCAATTCCCAGCATGTCTTCAGTGGCAGACAGTACAGTATTCCAGTACTTCTGTATATTCCCACCATATATGAAGAAGTGACCCCTTTGCCTCACATTGCCGCCAACAGTGATTGGTTGGCACTACTGTCGGTTGCAACTGTTCAGGTGTAAGGTACCAGCGCAGCAGCACCTTATATTCATTCTTCACCAGATTGGCTGCTAGTGACAGTTTCACTGTCCGCTGGATCAGCCATTCCCATTCCTCCTTTGCCCACTCTATCCCCAATAACATGAGAGCCTCTTCAGTCTGCAACCTCTTATATATGAGAGTAGATGTTTCCTCCCCCGGAATCCCAGTGCAAAGTACTTCATACCATGTCCTCTTTTGCCCCAGCTCTGTCACTATCCCCCTTTGTGTTAAAAAGTGTCTGACCTGCAAGAAAGGGAAACAGTCACGTAATTTCAGCCTATAAAGATCACAAAGGCCCTCAAAGGACCACAGCTTCCCTTGATGGAAGAGCTGATGCACCCGGCTCAAACCCTGCTGTTCCCACCGGAACAGGACCTACACCCCCGCCCTCCCCCCCTCCCAAGTGGAGATTGCCATCACCTTGGAGACTTTTCCTCCCTAGTAAGTTCTGATGGTGGTGGCACCACATACTCAACATATGCCGGACCTAATACCTCACTCCCAGCCTGTCCATAGTCTGTCCTCCAGAGGTCCCCTCAGGACTGACCCCTTTTCCAACCCTACCCATTGCTTCTGCGGTTCGCACAATCATGAGTATACCCCTTTTAACTGCACAGCTGCATATAACAGCCAATATCCAGTAGCCCTAACCCCCCTTTCCCTTTTGACTGCTGTAACACCCTTCTCGCCACGTGAGGTACTTGTTCCTGCCACACAAACCGACCCACTTTATGTTCTATTACTCTGAGGACTGTCCCTGGCACCTCCACCAGCAGTGCCTGAAACAGATATAAAAAGCATGGAATTTAAAGCATTTTCACTGCCACAACACATCCAAACTAGGACAAGTAGCCCTGTCCCCAGCGCCTCAGTGAGCTATTCCCCATTAACCTTCTATAATTTCCCTCCATGTCTGCATCGCTAATATCTGCCCTGTGTGCTTCCCTATGCTCTCTCAGGCTTCCGCCTCCATAAGGCACAGCAACTGGTTATGCAAACTTGCCTGTTGCTCCCCCCGCTCCCTCTTATGTCGGGCCCCCCATTTCAAGAAACATCCTTGCAGCGTGGCCTTAAACCCATCCCATACCATCCTACACTCAATCTCTCCATTATCATTCCACTCAAAATATTCCCCAATGAGTTCCTCTACTGTACTTCCTGCACCACCCGCTCATCCTCTAACAGAGACTCATTCATGTACCAGAACTTCGACCCCCCCCCCTTCTAACCCCCTTCGCTCCAAGGTCACTCCTACTGGGGCATGATCCAACCAAGTAATGGCATCTATCTTTGCCGCCGGAACTTGGGATATCCCCTTTTTGCCTACCCAAAGCATGTCTAGGTGGGAGTATGAGCCGTGGACAGTAGAATAATATGTAAACGGCCTTCTTCCCGGTTCAAGAACCTCTAGATATCCATCACCTCCTGGTCACCCCGACAGTATTTTGATGGCATTGGGGGCTTTCCCCGATACCTGGATCATCTGAGGGGAAGTTTGACACCACCTCAGATGATCCAGGCATTGAGGAAAGCCCCCGATGCCATCAAAATACTGTTGGGGGCACACATAAAACATTTAAGCCACCTCAACACCAGCTGTAGAGATACCGGCGCTGAGGCTGGTTATGAAATCCTAATCCGTTTCTCCGCATCAGGTGCAGACAGTATTAGCATGCCATTTTATTATGGCCAGCTCATTTGCTTATAAGTAGTAACATAGTGACATATTATATGACAGCAGATAAAGACCATTATGGGCGGGGGCCTCCCATACAAAATCTCAAACGGGGATACTTCTAATGGCGTGGTGGGGGCTGAATGTATTCGGAGAAGGGCTATGGGAAGAACTTGGGGCCACTTTAAGTGGACTTTCTGACAAAACTTGGATAACTGGGACTTCAGGGTCTGGTTCATTCTCTCCACTTTCCCTGAACTCTGGGGTCTGTAAGCTGTGTGTAGCTTCCATCGTATTTGCAGAGCAAGAGCTAGCTGCTGGGTTACTTGTGACACAAAAGAGGGCCCATTGTCTGACCCCATGGTCAAAGGTATTCCAAACCGAGGGATGATCTCATGGAGCAAGGCTTTAGTGACTTCTCTGGCCTTCTCAGTTCTGGTGGGAAAAGCTTCCACCCATCCGGAAAAGGTACAGACTAGGACTAACAAGTAGCGATATCCATTTGCTCGTGGCATCTCTGCAAAGTCTATTTGAATATTTCCCATGGGGGTAACTCCTACTGACTGAACTCTTGGGGGTGGGACAGGACCTTGTCGGGCGTTGTTCTTGGCATAAGTCACACATCTTCGGGCTACTGAGGTGGTCAAAGGTCCCAGCAATGAGATATAGAAGTATGGTCTCAGAGCATTTTCCATTTTAGTTTTTCCATAGTGTGTGGCTTGATGGAAGGCTTGGACAAAAGCAGGGCCTAGTGCCTCAGGAATCACGGTCATACCAGGGGTTGAGCTCCCTTCGGGCGGTGGCAACACTATCCATCCAGTCTCTGATAGTTGTCCCCCCCCTTATGTCGACAGTAATAGTCCATCTCATTCTGGGTATATCAGGGCGTCCATGCACTAAGAGGCACTGGGAATATGGCTGCTTGAATTGTTACACTAGGGGTAGTAATTTGTCCAGCAATGGCCGCTTCTCGGGCTGAAGCATCAGCAAATCCGTTTCCTCGGGACACTTCCCCATCTCCAGTCTGATGGCCTCGACAATGCATTACAGCAACGTGTTTGGGGGCCCATATGGCTTCCAATAGTGTCAATATTTCTGGGCCATACTTGACAGACTTGCCTCCCGAGGTGATCAATCCACGCTCCTTGTACAGGGCTCCATGGGCATGTAGTGTTGTAAAAGCATATTTAGAGTCTGTGTATACTTTCAAGCTGATTCCTGTTCCAATTTTAAGCGCGCGTGTGAGGGCTATCAATTCAGCCTTCTGTGCTGAGGTTCCTGGGGCCAGGGCTGACGATTCTACTACCATGTCCAGGGTCACCACTGCATAACCAGCACATCGCTGTCCATCAATTATGAGACTACTTCCATCCACGAAGAAAGTTTTGTCTGGGTGGCTTAAGGGGACATCAGTTAAATCTGGGCGGCTTGAGTATACGGTGTCCATTACTTCCAAACAATCATGGTCAGGAGGGCCTGGACCGGCTGGCAATAGGGTAGCTGGGTTCAGAGTTTGGCTGACACTCAATTTCAGTCGAGGATTTTCACATAGCATACTTTGATACTTCAACATTCGAGTGTTAGTGAGCCAATGGTTTCCTTTGTGTTCCATCAGGGTTAAAACAGAATGTGGTACGGTCACTTGAAGATTTTGTCCTAAGGTGAGCTTGTCAGCTTCGCTCACTAAGAGGGCTGTAGCTGCTACAGCTCTCAGGCAAGGTGGCGATCCTTTGGCAACAGGATCCAACTGTTTTGACAGATAGGCCACAGGTCGTTGCCAAGACCCAAGGGGCTGGGTCAAGACTCCCAATGCATTTCCACCTGACTCATGGACATACAGACGAAATGGTTTCTGCACATCTGGTAGTCCCAAGGCTGGGGACGACATCAATGCTGTTTTCAGGGATTTAAACGCTTTTTCTTGTTCTGGGCCCCATTCCAGGGGAGATCGTTCCACTCCCTTCGTGACTTGGTACAAGGGTTTTGCCATGAGCGCCAAATTTGGTATCCATATGCGGCAATAGCCTGCAGCTCCCAGGAAAGCCCGCACCTGTTTTCTGGTGGGGGTTGGGATACGGCATACTGCTTCCTTTCGCTCCAGTCCTAATTTCCGGGTTCCTTTGGACAGATGGAACCCTAGGTATTTCACTTCTGTCTGACACAATTGCGCCTTGGCTCTGGAGACCTTGTATCCGGCATCATTCAAGAGGTGCAAGAGATCACTGGTAGCTTGCACACAATCAGTTTCGTTGTTGGTGGCTATAAGCAAATCATCTACATATTGGAGTAGGATTCTTTTTCTTGGAGTCACAGAGTAACTTGACAGATCTTGGTTGAGGGCTGCACTGAAGATAGTGGGTGAATTCTTGAATCCTTGTGGTAATCGAGTCCAAGTGAGTTGTCCTCGTCTTCCTGTGGTAGGGTTTTCCCATTCAAATGCAAACAAAAGCTGACTAGCAGATGCCAGGCATATACAGAAAAAGGCATCTTTTAAGTCCAAAACAGTAAAATGAGTGGCTTCTGCTGGAATCAGTCCCAGGAGGGTGTAAGGATTTGGTACTACTGGATGTATGGTTTCAACTGCACTGTTTACTCGACGTAGGTCTTGCACTGGGCGGTAGTCACCCGTCCCAGGCTTCTTGATTGGGAGAAGGGGGGTGTTCCAGGGTGATTGGCATTCTCTGAGTCCATACTGCAGTAATTTCTTCAAGTGGCGATGAATACCTTCAATTGCTGGTCGTGGGAGGGGATACTGACGCACATGCACTGGTTCTGCTCCTGGTTTAAGGGTGACAAGCACAGGAGCTATATTCTTCGCTAGGCCAGGTGGATTATTCTCCGCCCACACTCCAGGCGGGGCTGCAATGCTGGTAGGTATACAGGAGCTTGCTGCTTTGGATGCAGGTAAATAGAACCACCATTCTTCTTCTCGGGGGACAGTTAACACCATCAGGCCAGCAGATTTTGAGTTTATAGTCATTTCCATTTTTCCTCCTTCAACAAAGGATATCTGTGCTTGGAGTTTCGTGAGCATGTCTCGGCCCAACAGGGGAACTGGGCATTCAGGCATATACAGGAACTGGTGTGTTAGCTTCTGTCCCCCTAGTTCACAGGCGCGGTTCTGCAGAAAAGGTCTTGTGGTTCTAGTTCCAGTAGCTCCCACGATTGTGACAGATCGAGAGGACACAGGGGCCACAGGCTTGGCTACTACTGAATGCTCGGCCCCTGTGTCTACCATGAAGTCCATATGCTGGTCTCTAATCATTAGATTGACCATAGGCTCCTGGGGACCCAGGAAGAACTTGGAGCCCGGTCTGGCCTAGTCTTCATCCATAAAATAGTCTTCAGCGGTTGCCACTCCCTCTATGGCAGCCTCTTCTTGCTGCTGAAGCTGTGTGCGCTGCATCCCCCCTCGCTGCTGGAATCGCCCCCCCGCTCTTCTAGCGCTCCCGCCTCCCCTCCAGGGGGTGGAGCCAATGTTCGGGCACTCGTTCTTCCAATGTCCTTCCTCTTTACAATAAGCGCACTGATTTGCACCTAAGGGAGGCCGAGCGCTCCCTCGGCCCCTTCCCCATCCTCTGGCTCTTCTGTTAGGATATCTTCCTCCTCGTCCCTCAACTAGTGCTTCAGCAAGCAGATCTGCCTTCTTCTTCATCTTTCTTTCACTTTCTCTTTTGCATTCTTGATCACGATTCACAAATACCTTTTGTGCGACTTCCATTAACTGTGCTGAGTTCATGCCCGCAAATCCTTCTAATTTCTGCAGTTTTCGTTTTATGTCTCCCTGGGACTGACTCACAAAAGCGGCGTTCACCATACGTAAATTCTCCTGGGCTGCTGGGTCATATGGGGTGTGAAGTCTATAGGCTTCAGTTAATCGTTCATAGAAAGCAGCTGGACTTTCATCTGGGCGCTGAAGAACGTCCGCTACTTTCCCAACATTCATAGCTCTCTGTCCTCCCTTCTTCAGGCCCTGCAGTACGGCAAGGCGGAACCGGGCGAGGGCCTTCTCTCCATCTGCACTATTTGGATCCCACTTTGGATCTTCGTTTGGGAAATCTACAGCTGCTGCCTGTTGGGGATTCAGGTCTCTCCCATCTTCAGGGTTCTCTTCCAACCATCGAGTGGTTGCTCGCACTATCCGTGCCCACTCTTCAGTAGTAAAAAGGGTAGACAAGAGCTGGCGGCAGTTGGACCAGGTAGGCTGGTGGGTCTGCATAATACTAGACATCAATTCTGTCAACTCTTGGGGTTTCTCAGTATAGGAGGCATAATGTGCTTTCCAGTTTAATAAATCTGTTGTGGAGAAGGGCACATAAACTAGACTGGTCGGTCCGACCACAACCTGACCCCCATCATCTACAATTGGTAATCCTGGGACCTGCCGCAGTGGCATTTGGCGCACTTCTCTCGGGCCCGCTGCCCTGCTTCTAAGGGCGTAACGCAGATTTGCGGACCCGGGGGGTAATTCTGCTGCTGGTGCTTGGACTAGTGGGCGACCCTGGACCGGCATCTGACCCTCCGCTGGCAGATCCTTCAGGGGATGATGGTTCCGTTGCAGAGCTCTGCTCAGGACTAGGGCTCCGACTTTGGGGAAGGGGGTGGTCCTCGGGTGTTGGAAGTGGTTGTGGAGGTGGGTGATCGGGTGGGGGTACCTCAGCTGGAGGTCGTCTTTCCACTTCTGGCTCTACTCGGGGTACTCGTGGAGCTGACGGGACTGGAGTATACAGAAATGTGGGTGGATAACCCGGGACCTCTGGAGGCTCTGGGGCTGCATAAATAGGGGGTTTTTCTTTCTTAGCTGGGACTCCCATTGCAGTTGCTAACATAATTCTACACTGGCCCTCACGGCAACGCTTCATCCAAGGGGGTTGTTTCTCACAGATATCTAGCCAGGAGTCTATATAGGAAAACCGTTTGGGACCATATTTGCGCACCACCTTGTGCACTCGGGAC
Source organism: Ichthyophis bannanicus (assembly GCA_033557465.1). NCBI lineage: Eukaryota > Metazoa > Chordata > Amphibia > Gymnophiona > Ichthyophiidae > Ichthyophis > Ichthyophis bannanicus. The sequence goes on along the minus strand of CM066032.1, from coordinate 846,948,429 downwards.
ACAATTTTAACATCAAAAGTACCCTCTGGTGGTCACACGGCGTCCAGCACCGGCCACACCCTACTACACAATATTTCTAAGCGGGTCGGTGTCAGTTTTTCCCCATAATCACCACTAAATCCCTTCTTAAAATTTGTGATCATACAGTTCAGCGGAGTTTGTATGGACTCCGCCCCTCCCATTATGACGTATGACGTACAAGACAACAAACTGAAAGGGTAGGTAGGATGGCTGCGGGTAAGGGGTCCGCACAGCCCACAGAACAATAAGGGGGACAAACACCGAACGCTTCCTCCTTTTCGCGACCTGGGTGCGGTCGCCCAGCCAGGAACTGCGCTACTTAGGAGTCCGCTCTCGCTTGGTCTGTATTGCAAGACCTCTCAAGCACACGTCACACAAACAAACATGCTAGCATTTCCCAAATCCCAAATTCCCTGGCTAACTGACTAAACCAAAATTTACCAAACCAAAAGGGTCAGTGGCTTCGCCCCGTGCACACTCATGCAGGGTTACTAGGACCGCCCTGGGAGTTGATCAGACTCCCTTTACCATTACCATACCATATTAGTCTCGAGACATTCCCAGAGCTAACTGACTAAGAACCAGGAAAATCATTACTCACTGGATCCGGTAGCTAATGCGCTGTGCAACCAAACCCTCCTTGGGTTGAATCCTGGACTCCCCTCAGGGTTCGAGGTGTTGGCCGGCCGGACCCAGCAAGCCGCTGAGGCAGGGCGGAACCCTCCGATGCAAGGGGACCGGTGGCGCCTGGGATCCTCTCCGCTGTCGGTCGGCCGCGGTTCCAGCCGGACCAAACCTGGAGGTGGTAATACGTGGTAGTATTCACTTGCGCACCATTCACGTACCCCACTTTCCCGGCCAATGCACCAGGAATATGTTGTAGCGAAGTGTCCGCAATAAATAAAACCAGGAGTCTATTTACTAAGATTCAAGCCAATTTATTTGTGCACAGTCTCAGGCACTGTCACATTCAAAATGGTCTGAGTAATGGAGTTCAACAAAACAACAACTTTTATACCTTTCTTCATCAGTTCTATACAGACAAACTCCTCATTGGTCCCGGTGCCCACTCCACCTCCCTCCAATGGGGACCGCTGACCGGGCATAACACCTGTTCCCCCCTGTTCAGGCCTCTCTAGCCATGGCTCAGTTTCTAGACATAACACATTCTGCTACAAGGTCCCTCTTCAGCTTAAAGAATGTGTGAAAGCAAGATACTGGACCACATCTGTTATCAACAAAAAGGAGCTAAATAGAAAATTCTTGCATTCTTATCAAAAGCAGTTTAAAGCAGTTTTCTAACTTCTACTGGCTTTCAGCTCTGCTCAGCTATAATATTCTCAAGTGGGGGTTGGGACTCAGGCCTAACCTACAGGCCTTTCTTGCTCCTGCAGGCTATGCAGGCTATTCTAGGCCATAGCCTATCACACTCTTTTATTGCCTCCTTTAGTTTAGCCCACTGCTATTCCACTTCCCTTACCTCCTCCCATCCTGCCAACTCCTCCTTCAGGCACTTGGCCATTTTACCAAAATCAGCGTTTTTGAAGTCTAGGACTTTGAGCTTGATGTGATTGGACTCTGCCTTGGCTTTTATCTCATATCACACCGTGTGATGATCACTGCTGCTCATGTGGGCACCCACCCAGACATTCAACACACTATCTCCATTGGTGAGTACTAAATCCAGCATCAAACTTTCCCTGGTCGGTTCCATTATCATTTGTCGAATAAAATGCATCTTGTAAGGCATCCACAATTTTTTTTACTTCTTTCCAGATTTGCAGAAGGAATACTCCAATCCACATCGGCTAGATTAAAGTCACCCAATCTGATCACTTCCCCCTTTACGGCCATCTTTGCAGTATCAATAATCAAGTCTCTATCCGTTTCTTTGGTTTGAGTTGGAGGCCTGTAGACTACACCAGCATGGATGATTCTCTTGGTGTTATGTGTACGCTTGCTTTTCCTTTGCTGTTTATGCACTAGTCAATCTCTTTTCTGCATTTGGCTGTGGTGGTAATTGTGCCTAAAAGCGGCATTAGCTGTGCTTTAAAGGCTTCGCTAATTCTCTGCATCGGCCCGTTAATATATCCCTTCTCTTCAGATGGCTAATCGGCCACTATCAATCCTGCTGCTTTCTGCTGCCCACTCACTGGCTTCCCGTGTACAGTCTGCATATGCGGTATGGCACTTAAAGAAGGAAAGAATATTCCTGTCGCTCCGTTTCTTTCCACCCTTTGTACAACTCATGTGGCATGAAAATGAAAAAAAAAAAATCTTTAGCCCAGTGGATGTTGCCTCATAGCTTCCCATTCTGCCCACACAAGCAGAAGCAACAGATCCGGCCTATCGCCACTGCTGCCTCCCACATTGTCTCCAGCCAATGGGATAATGGCTGATGCTGCACAGCCACTCCCTCCACCCGTGTCCCGCAGGGGAACATGCTCAATATTTCCAAGCCCTCAACTGCATGAGAAGGAGAATAATTGAAGTTGGGGCAGTAGGATTACAAACATTGATGGCTATGCTGCTTTCCTGCTGGGCCCAGAAGATGGGGTAAGAAGATCCAGGAGTTAGAAAGAAATAGCTATGAAATTAGGTGGGGGCAGGAGGGACCCAGGGATTGGGTCCAAAAGAGATATCTGATATTTAGGGATTAAGTGCATGTTTGTGTGTTGGGGAGGGGGGCAAGAGAGGTCTCAGGGACTGGGTGGGGAGGGAAAAGAATGAAAATTTGTGATTAGGATTGGGATTGGGAAGGGGGAGAAAAAGAACTAGGGGATCTGCATGGTGACTTGAAGCTGGTGAGGAAAATGAGGACTTGGGGATTGGACCAGGAGTAAGAGTGGGAACTCATGGATTTAGTGGGGATTTGGGAGAACGGAAACTCAGGAATCGGGGGGTACAGTGGTGACTTGGGAGAGAAGGAATTCAATGAGTGGATGAATTGTGAAGCAGAGAATGAGAGACTGAGCTGGGGATGTGAGATGGAATGTCAGAAGGGGCTGGTGAAAGAGAGACAGAAAAGGGAATGAAAGGCTAGGGAAAAGGTGAAAGTAGGAGTAAGACTGTAGCTGGGGAAGGTTCAAGACAATAAAAGATATAAAGAGATGGTGAGTAAGCATAAGGAAAGAGACTGTAATAGGACTGCATGAGAGGGTGTGACTGGAGGGTTTGGAAGAGCTGAGAAGAGGTGAGAAGGGAAAAGGAATATGGCCGGGATAAGTGAGGGCTAGTTGGAAATAGTCATAGGGGGTTGATTTGAGAGAACCAGAAAGGAGACTGCTGTTAAGGGTAAGGACAAGGGATACTGGTGAGGAGCAATAGAGGGACATGTATTTTAAAATTCTGCATTCTTTATTAATAAAACGTTTGTGCAGAATTACCCCATTGTAAAGCTTAACTCCTCCTCTAGACCTGAAATTTCCCCTGCTTTTTTCCTCTGTAGCTTTCTTGCTCAAATTACAGCGCTGTCCCCATCCCCCAAGCTGTCCTTGTCCCCCCTGTTCTCTCTCCTTCTAACTTCTAGCCCCAGCCACACCCAGACTCACCAGCAGCCCTTCTCTTGTCCTCAGTCACCCCCTGACTCACCAGCAGCCCTTCTCTTGCCCCCAGGCACCCCCCGATTCAGTAGCAGCCCTTCTTCTGCCCAACTGCAGCAGTCTGTTAACAAAGCCGCGGGAGCATTCCCTTTGCTCCCGCAGCTGTGCTAGGCTTCCAATGCTGGCACGGCATGTTTTAAAATGGTAAACAGAAGTGCTTCTTTCTCTAGCAAGAATCAGGAAGTACTTCTGTTTTCTGGCGTCGGAAGTCTATCACAGCCACAAGAGCAAACGGAAATGCTCCCACAGCTGTGGAAAGGCGAAGACTGAAGCAGGATCAGGCACCCTTAAAGCTTGTGCCCAAGCAGAATTCAGCACAGCAAATGAAGAATTCTGCACAGGTGGGGAATTCTGTGCAAATTCTGCCTTGTGCAGAATTCCCCCTGGAATTCAACTTGAAAATATTTCTCCTTTCTGTCTGTTTATATATATGTGGTGAGATCCAATGCAGCCCTCTAGTTTTATAGTAAGTGTTCTCTGCTAGTAGGGGATTTACTGTGATCCCTGTGAGAGTCCTTCTGACTGCTTGAGAAAATTGAGAATAAAAGCTGCTGTTAATGGTTCTGTAGAGCACTGGGATGGCAGACAATTCTGGAGTCCTAATGGGGATTCAGCACAGCCCTGTATCCCATTCTCCTTAGGGTTGTAGCTAATGAGAGTAGTACCTGCTCACTACTTGAACTCTAAAGAATAGAATTAGCTCCAGAAGAGGCTGCCTGTGATCAAGTGAACCAGTCTAACCTTTGACCACACTTTCATGGAATCTGTGGACCTTGTTTACTAAGCATTTTTCCCATAGACATAAAATGGGAGAAGGGCTCTGTGAGTAGACCACATACTGTATGTGCCTTGCAATCAGGGCCGGCCCACGGGTTTCTGTCACCCCAGGTAGAACCCCCCCATGCTGACCTACCCCACACCAAGTTGCCCCCGCCAAGCCATGCTGCCGCCAATTCCATCTTAGGGAGTGAGGCGGGTGACGGCAGCAGCGGTAGTATTTTAAAAGCGGCGGCTTTGTGCTTCCGCTTTGTTGCCTGCAGCAGGCCATGCACTTCAACACATATGGCCTGCTGCTTCTGACCCCCCTCCGACTGTAACTTGCGTTGGAGGAGGATCAGAAGCAGCAGGACATGTGTGCCAAAGTATATGGCCTGCTGCAGGTAACAAAATGATGGCAGAAAGTCGCCCATCTGGGGTGGCCACCCTAGGCAGCTGCCTAACTTGCCTAGTGGACGGACCAGCCCTGCTTGCAATCCCTGATCAGCCTGATTGGAGCTTAGACAGTTACATACTGCAGAACCTATCCACTTGGGCTGAAAAAGTTGAACATTTTGGGACATGTTTACTTAAGCACTGTAGCCAGCAGCACAAGGTTTAGCGTGGGGTTCATGTGCATTTTGCAGGGCCAAAAGGCACCCGCACTAAAACTGCTGCTCTACCAGAGCAGCACGCAGATAGGTGGGGTTAGAGTGGATCTAGGTGGAAAGTGAGCAGCAAGTGTGGGGCACCATTAGCGTGACTGTGCTAGTGGCACGCCAGAGGCACAAAGACACTGCTAGGGTGGGTGCCTGTCTCTGAGCAGGTGGTAGTTGCACCTGCCTTGCTAGCACATCACAAACAACAATGTGAAGGGCAGAAACGGCTAATATATGGAAGAAAAAAAGAGCAAATAGGTAATGTTAGCAGAAAACCTAAGCGCTTGCCTAGGCCACTGGTTCAGAGGGGCTGCATGGTGGAGCTGCCATGGCAAAGGAGTGACTGAGGGGATCTGATCCGACCCAATCCCCCCACCCCAAAACACTAGATGCTTTGTACTGTGTTCACTGTCACTTATGCGAACAGGCGCCCTAGACAGCCCAGAGAGGGGTGCGGGTTCATATACCAGTTCCACCTGGTGGACACCCTGCCTGATCCTATACATGGTTCCCTGCGCCTTCAGATGCCATGTTTGCACCCTGCCTCCCACAGTTAGGGGCACATCATGGACTCTCTGCATGTGTTTCCTCATTTACATGCCCCGCCCCCTTGTACTTTGCCCCATTGCTCTGAGCTGTGCAGCTGCTTGTGCCTATTCCTGGGCATCCCTCTCTATTCTGCTCTGACCTGTTACTTCTGTCCTGTAGGTGGGGTAGGGCCCATTTGTTACTGTCTGCTGTGGTTCTGTGGATCACTGCCACCCCAATAACGCATTTGTAGTTGACAAATACTGGGCATGCATTGTGACTGCGTTTGCTGTGCACATGGGCTATGGTTGCTTGTTCGCAACTACTTCAGTAGTGATGTACCTAGAGTTGCAGTATGTCCCTACCATGACTGTGCCTCTACATCTGCCATGGCCGCTACGCCTCCGTCATGGTATAAATACACAGTACCTGCCACGCTTTGGTAAACATGCCTCTTTCTGCCTTAAACAAAAGGACATCCCCTGTGTCTTGGGATCTGTGTCCACACCTAGAATTAAGCCCACTGAGAATGTTTGCCTTCTGACATCCTGAAATCACCAACTTTTGTTGAGTACTGTTTATTTGATAGGGCAGCGAGTAAAGTGTATCCTCCCTGACCCCAAAGGAGGTCAAATTCTACTTCTTTATGACCTGCTATGGAAAAACCCATGTACAAATACATTAGAATAATTGATACACTAGCTACATAAAGTAAATCGGTTCATAAAGTTTTCCATCTTCAGCAGCTCACGCAAAGGTGCTACACTAACTCTGTCTGCTTGAACTAGTGCAGTTTCCTTTATGCAGCACAAGGGGTGATACATCTGCATTTTCCAAGTACTGAACAGCAGTGAAATTTATTACAGAAAGCTCTATTGTCACCTTACGCTCTGTAGGATCCAGTCTGTCTCTCTCCTGCACAACTCATATGGAGATAGAAAAACAATGTTTAACACCTTACCAGGCGTCTTCAATAGTCACAAGGTAAAATCATGCCAGAAAGGGTTTTGCTTATCAGGTTTTTTGGCTACTCATCAGCTGAGGCAATTTGAGATGACTGTGTCCTAAATATTTAGGTCTGAGCTGCAGTATTGCTAGGTACTTAAAAGATTTGGCACTCAAGCACAACAAGGATCCCTCTCACACCACCATTTTGATAACAATTAACTCTGAAATTACAGGTTTCCCTCCCCTTTCCCACACCTCCCACCCCTCCCAGAAAAATTAGGCATTTCAACAAAATACAAGAATGTACAAGTGGAGGGTACATTTTATAACAGGGTGCCTACTTGTCTTTATAAATACTAGTATAAGGGGCAGCGATTGTACCTTAAGTCAAGTCTCAGGCATTTACACCAGCCCTAGAATAGGTGTTAATGCCCACACCTAAAATTTCCTAGTATGTGTCTAAATTAGTATTCTAGAATCTACATGTGTAGCTGTGTGCTCCTTCCATGTGCACGCCCATTTGCAAAGTCCACATCATTGAGTGAATGCAAATACTTTTACTATGATTTGTAGCACCTGCTGACGGCTGCCCCTAAAATTGTGCTGCTTTAGCCAATTGCTTGGCAGAAGGGCCTGCCCTGAACACTATGGAGGTCATTTTAAAAGCCTTAGTTGTGATTTGGATGTCCAAAAACATCCACCTAAATCACAAATACATCCCGGAGTCATTTTTACAAATTGCTTTCAAAGTTGTTTCCTGTACAGGGATAGCCAAGTAGGCAGGGGCACAATGGACTTAGATGTCCCCACTTGATTTCAGAAATGGGGATGTCTGTGACCCCATCCGAGTTTAGACCTGCTCCAGGTTTCAGGAAAGTGCTTGTTTTGGCCAAAGGACATTCAGAGACTGTAGAGAAGATAATAATCTATCATTCCCTGTAGTCAGCACAGTGTCAGCGATAGCAGCGGTGGGATTTGAATCCTGACTGCCCTGTTTTTAGCCCACTACTCTTATCAATAGGCTATCCTAGATATCTAGGTTCTAAGATACTTTTCCGGGGATGTCTATGTACACGCCTCCACCAGCGTCCATATTGGGCACATCCATGTTTGTGAAATCGTGTCTGCACCTGGATATGTCTGCATTTTTTCAGATTTTCTGGGCTTGGATGTCCCAGATTGAACTTGGATATCATTTCTAAAATGTGCCTTTGCACCTATATTCAGCACTGCTACTTATACAGATAGAAATGTTGCATATATGGAGTAAGTTAAATGCCAACACCAGCATTTAACTGAATCCGGTCACTGCATCAGCTGAAATTTGGCCCCACAGTAAGCTGCATAAGCAGGGCCTCGGATGCATGTTCATTGTGCATATTCTGAAAACCTCTTGAGGTCTATAGAAAATGCTTGGAAACCACTGCAATATGGTATGCTATGTGATGATTACAGAATAATAATCATACAGGCTCTATTTGAAATAGGAAAATGAAAATAAGTTGTAAAATACTGATGGTCAGCACAAAGCCTCAATTAATCCATCGGGGAATCAAAATAGGCCCTTTCTTGGCCAGCCGCCTCTGCCTGATCCAAGTTGACACTGAGGTGACATTAGTGTGTAGCTGTTCATGCCTTTTTAAAGAGATGGCAGGGAATAATTTGTACAAAATCACATTGCAACAACAGTAATGAATAGTATATTTATAAATTACTCATATTTCATACATTGATACATTTTCTTTTCCTTTTTTTAATTTTTTTTAAACACGATACATTAATAAATATGTTGAAATATTCATAAATCATACAACCTCACACCATATATATACATATATGACAATTTATTAATAAAGTTACAATTAGAAAATACTATTAAAAATACTAATTTAAGACACAGTTCATAAACAGCACATAGCTAATAAAAATGCAACATTACCCCCAATATTTATACATATCATTGTATTTAAATGTAGCATTAATTTAACAAGATGTATTAATCCAAGACATGACTTTCACAAAACTCTTACTAAATGTTAACACATGCCTTATCTTTGCCTGCCTTATGCCAGTGCTTATGTTGTTTCCAGTTTTCGTCATTTGGCTCCTTTTTCCATTTCCTGAAAGATGCGTTTTTGGCTATAACAGCCTTTCTGACCTCAACATTAAACCATGCTGGCAGTTTTTTGGATTTCCTTCCACTTTTCTTAAAGTATGGAATACAGCTGGTCTGGGCTTCCAAGATAGTATTTTTAAACAACACCCAAGCTTGATGTAAATCTTTAATCTTTGCAGCTGCTCCTTTTAGTTTTTTTCTTAACTGTTTTCCTCATTTTATCATAGTCTCCCTTTTGAAAGTTAAAAGGTAGTACTGTGGATTTCCTTGCCGTCCTTCCTCCGTTTATTAAATCAAATATAATCATACTATGATCACTATTGCAAAGTGGCCCCCAACACACTTATCTCTTGCACCAGATCTTGTGTACCACTAAGGACTAGGTCCAAGATGGCTTCCCCTCTTGTCGGTTTATGAGCCAGCTGCTCTAAGAAGCAGTGATTTATTTCATCTAGAAACTATTTCCGTAGCATGTCCTGCCATGACACTGATCTATTCGATACCGGGGTAATTGAAATCACTCATTATTATCATTGTGTTGTAACTTTTGTTAGCTTCCCTTATTTCTTTGAGCATTTCATCATCCATTTGTTCATTCTGGCCAGGCGGTCGATAGTACATCCCCACTGCCATCGCCTTCCCCTTTTTACATGGAATTTCAATCCATAGAGAGTCTACAGTGTATTTTGTTTCCTCAAAACTTTAATCCTGTGTGACTCAATGCTTTCTCTAACATAGAACGCAACCCCTCCACCAATTTGATCTACTCTGTACCCAGGTATCACAGTGTCCCACTGGTTGTCCTCCTTCTACCAGGTCTCTGAGATACCAATCATATCTAAATTCTCATTTAGTGCTATATATTCTAACTCTCCCATCTTATTTTTTAGACTTCTAGCATTTGAATACAAGTATTTTAGAGGCTGCATTTTATTCATATTAACCAGGTTACCGGTTGGCAGGGGTAGGGTTGCCAGATGTCCTGATTTTATCAGGATTGTACTGATCTGTGGAAACTTGTCCTGATTTTGTCCTGAATTTTAGCATTTTGTCCTGACTTGTCCTGAATTTCTGTAAAATTTGACAGATGATTAAGATGAACATTATAATACAAATTAAGTTATTTTTTATTCGCTTATTGTACATAAAATGTAGAAATGAAACATTAATTATAAGTTTTTTTCTTTTTCAATGTGTGAGTGTGACTCAGTGTTTTTGCCCAAAAACATTCCTTTTGGGGTTTGTTTGAAAAGGAGAAAAAGTTTGGGCTCTTTCCTGAAAATGGGAGTTTGGGTTCCATTGTACATACAAAATATAGCAAATTTAAGACATATGTAAAGAGGGGGAAAATATAAAAATTTTCCAGAAGTGCAAAGTCTTGATTATAGTTTATCATTTGTTAAAAATTTTAAATTTTTGTTGTCCTAGTAATGTTACTAATATAAATTAATTTGCAATTATGTATAATTTATACAGAAAAGAACCACTAATTACAAACAATCAAGAGAAATGTTGCATATATATCATCATATATCACTCCCTGCCCTACTGTCCTTCTCCCATTTCAAGTCCTCCCCCCTGTTCTCCCCCTTGCTCCCCTCACCTGTCCCACGTCTGGCATTCCTTCCACCCACTCACTTCCTCTGAGCTCATTGCTATCATCACCTCCTCTAAAAAAACCTCCTGTGCTCTGGACCCCATCCCCACCCCCTGGCTTCTCACCCCCTCCCTAGCCCTTATCCCTCCTATCCTCTCTATGATTAACACCAGTCTATCCTCCGGTGTATTTCCCCAACCTTGGAAGCACGCTCTTGTCCGACCTATCCTTAAAAGGTTCTCTCTTGACCCCATGATTCCCGCGCACTACCGCCCAGTCTCTAACCTTCCCTTCTTATCTAAAATCCTCGAAAAAGCTGTCTTCTCTCAACTTTCTGCCCATCTTGATTCTACTCACTTTCTCCACCCCCGTCAATCTGGCTTCCGCCCCGGCCATAGCGTCGAAACTGTTCTCCTTGGTTTCCTGAATGAAATTCACACTGCTCACGACCGTGGTGATCTTTCGGTGGCAGTTTCTCTTGACCTCTCCGCTGCCTTTGATCTTGTAGACCACTCCCTCCTCTTAGCCCGTCTTCGCGAAGCGGGCCTCTGCAGCACCATTCTGCACTGGTTTCACTCTTTTCTCTCCTCTAGGTCCTTTTCAGTTCTCTCTGCCTCTACCCACCCAACCGCCTCTACACCTACTCTCCTGCTTTGCGGTGTCCCCCAGGGCTCTGTTCTGGCTCCCCTCCTCTTCAATGTTTTCCTTACCCCCCTTTCTGTACTGGTTCAACAGCACGGGATTTCTGCCTTCTACTACGCTGATGACCTCCTTCTTCTTTACCATACCTCTCCCCTTTCCCCTGACCTCTCCCCACTGAACACCTGTCTCACAGCTGTAGCCCACTGGCTTACCACTCACTGCTTACATCTTAATCTTGCAAAGACTCTGGCCATCTGGTTCTCATGTGACGGTACCCCTCCCTTGGTTTCCCCCTCCTTTTCTGGCTCCCCCACTCCCTTAGTCTCCTCCTTCCGTTACTTGGGTGTCCTTTTTGACCCTGGCCTCACCTTTCGGGATCACATTGCTCACATCTCTAAGACCTCATTCTACTTTCTACGTCAGATCCATGCTATTCGTCCCTTTCTCTCTCCACAGGCTTTTTCTACCCTCCTTCTCTCCCTGGTTATATCTCGCATCGATTTTTGCAATTCCGTCATGTCTGGTCTCCCTGTCTCCCAACTACAACGCCTCCAACGCATCCAAAACACCGCTGCCTGGCTCATCTTTCATGCATCTATCCGTGATCATATCACTCCTCTCCTCATCCGTCTCCACTGGCTCCCTGTCAAGTTCCGCAGTCATTTCAAGATTCTGGTCCTTCTCCACCGTGTCCTCCACACCCACTCCCCTCAGTATCTAGCTGACCTGGTTCACTTCCATAACCCAACCCGTTCCCTACGCTCCTTTCACCTAAATCGTCTGCATCTCCCCTCACCCACTTGTGCTCGCCTCCAATCCACCCGTTCCTCTGCATTCTTCTTCCTTGCTCCCGCTCTGTGGAACTCTCTCCCCTCTTCTATCCGCCTCGAACAGGACCATGCCACCTTTAAGACCCGCCTTAAAACTCACCTCTTTACCCTTGCCTTCGACCTTCCTGAACCTCCCTCATGATTTGTCTTCCCCTCCCCCTCCCCTCACTTTCCTTTCTACTGTCCTGTTGTATGAATCTGCCTAGTTTGCTTTCCTATCAATTGATGTAACTTCTTTTCCTTTCTCTTCCCACCTTTTGGTGACTGTTTTGATTTGAACTCTGTAAACCGCTATGATGTACATTGCGTTTAGCGGTATATTAAGTTAATAAACCATAAACCATAAACCATATATTAATCCAAAACATTTTTTTGTTGGAACACAAATGATACAGTAATTAATATGTATTAAATATGTAATATTAAATACCCAATGGGGGTAAATTTGTATTCATGTTTATTATGTGCTGCTCATGAATGGTGTCTTAAATATTATCTCCCAATTGTGACTTTATCAATAAATCATTATATGTTTGTATGGTTGATCAAATTGGTACAAGGTTTCATGATTTATAAATATTTAATACATATTAATTATTTTTTTTTTAAATTCTTTATTTTCGTTTTATAACAACAAAGGAAAAGGAAGACATACAGCTAAAAGACAGATACATAACGTGTAATACATACACCAAAATAGACCCCTACCACCCCCCTCCCAATACATATTAATTATTGTATCATTTGTGTTCCAACAAAAAACATTTTTGGAATAATGTATTATATATATGCAATATTTCTCTTTAAATTAATTTGTTTCATTGTGATTTTGTATCAATTATGTATAATGTCACTAGTGGAACGAATATTTTCAGTGTGCAAGAAGCAATGGACGGATGATCAAAATCGATTGGATATTAAAACTGTAAAATGCTTGCTTCAAGTTAAAATAAACTAGTCATTATTTTGTGGTGATATGTACAAAAAGATTTTGGCTGACGAAAATATGCTAAATCAAATATCATTGAACAGTAAATACAGGTAAATAATATTTTATTGTGTTTGATGCCTAATAAACATTTTTTGAAAAGTGTTATTTTTGGAAAAAAATGTCCTGAGTTTGGACCAAAGGAATCTGGCAACCCTAGGCAGGGGTAATTTGGAATCTTTAAGTTCTGTCTGCTCTGTACTTAAGTGCATTTGGGTTACTTTTGTCTTTATTGGAATCTTTCTGTCGATATGCCCTAACTTCATTCTTTTGCTAGTATCCTTCAATGATACACCCCTCCAAACCATGCACTCTTGGGCGGCTGTCGGCTTTCCCCTATTATCTAGTTTAAAAGCTGCTCTATCTCCTTTTTAAAGGTTAATGCCAACAGCCTGGTTCTACCCTAGTTGAGGTGGAGCCCATCCTTTCAGAAAATCCCCCCCTTCCCCAGAATGTTGCCCAGTTCCTAACAAGTATTATGGCAAGCATTTGCAGTAAATTTGAGAAATTGAGATCATACTTTACATACCCTGGAGCTTAGGATTATGCTTCATAGAAACATAGAAACATGATGACAGAAAAAGACCACATGGCCTATCTAGTCTGTCCTTCCATATCAACAACTACAACAGTCCACTTTTTACCTTTAGAGATCCTCTGTGTTGGTCCCATGCTTTTTTGAATTCAGTTACTGTCCTCATCTCTACCACCTCCACTGGGAGACTATTCCATGGATCCACTTCTCTTTCCGTAAAGAAATATTTCCGCATATCACTCCTGAATCTATCTCCCTTCACCCTCATCCCATGTCCCCTCGTAGCAGAACTTGCTTTCAATTGAAAGAGGCTCTCTCCCTGAACATTTATGCCACGGAGGTATTTAAACATCTCAATCATATCACCTCTATCCCACCTTTCCTCTAAGGTGTACATATTAAGATCCTTAAGTCTGTCCTCATATGCTTTATAATGAAGCCCACTAATCATTTTAGTAGTCACCCTCTGCACCGACTCCATCCTGTTCACATCCTTTTGAAGGTGCGGTCTCCAGAATTGCACACTTTACTCCAAATGAGGTCGCACCAAAGACTTATACAGAGGCATTATCACCTCCTTTTTCTGCTAGCCATTTCTCTCCGTATGCCCCCAAGTATCCTTCTAGCTTTTGCCGTCGCCTTTTCTATCTGTTTAGCTACTTTAAGATCATCAGACACAACCACGCCTAGTTCCCGCTCTTCTTTAGTGGACAAAAGTACTTCACCTCCTATACTGTATTGCTCCCTTGGATTGCTGCAGCCCAAATGCATGACCTTACATTTTTTAACATTAAATCCCAGCTGCCAAATTCTAGACCATTCTTCAAGCTTAGCTAGATCCCTCCTCATGTTATCTACACCTTCCTGGGTGTCTACTCTATTGCAGATTTTGGTATCATCCACAAAGAGGCAAACCTTACCCGACAGCCCTTCCGCTATATCACTAACAAAGATGTTAAAAAGAATCGGACCAAGGACAGATCCCTGGGGCACACCACTGGTAACATCCTTCTCCTCAGAGTGAGCTCCATTTACTTGTACTCTTTGTCGCCTCCCACCCAACCAATTTCTAACCCAAGCAGTAACTTTAGGGTCCATCCCTAGGGTGCTCAGTTTGTTTATAAGTCGCCTGTGAGGAACAGTGTCAAAGGCTTTACTGAAATCTAAATACACCACATCTAGAGCTCTCCCTCGGTCCAACTCCCTGGTCACCCAGTCAAAGAAATCAATCAGATTTGTCTGACAAGACCTGCCTCTGGTGAATCCATGCTGCCTCGGATCCTGTAATCCGCTGGACTCCAGAAACCTCACTATTTTCTCTTTCAGCAGCGTTTCCAATAATTTACTCACCACCGAAGTTAAACTGACCGGCCTGTAGTTTTCAACCACATCCTTACTTCCGCTTTTGTGTAAAGACATCCTGTCCTCTTGATCCTATTCCCTATTCCTGGCTTCTAGATTCTTCTTTGGCTTTTCTACCTCACATTCTTACTATGTTTAACTCCAGTCTATCCACAGGGGTTTTTCCCTCCTCTTGGAAGCATGCCTTAATTCGCCCTATCCTTAAAAATCCCTCACTTGATCCCCTGGTTCCTGCTCACTACCGTCCTGTCTCTAATCTTCCTTTCCTCTCTAAACCTTTAGAGAAGTTTGTCTTTGCACAACTCTCCCATCACCTGGATTCCATCAACTTTCTTCACCCTCGCCAATCTGGGTTTCGTCAGGGTCACAATGTCGACACTATTCTCCTTGCTTTTACTAACTCTCTACATGTGGCTCACGACTGTGGTGACATTTCGGTGGCGGTTGCTCTTGACCTCTCAGCGGCTTTTGATCTGGTTGACCACTCCCTCCTCCTTCACCGCCTGCGAGAGGCAGGCCTATGTAGTACTGTTCACCACTGGTTTCATTCTTTCCTCTTTTCTCGATCCTGTGCGGTTCTCTCCCCCTCCCCTTCCACCCCCTCTTCAGATTCCTTTCCTCTCCCCTGTGGGGTTCCCTAGGGCTCTGTTTTAGCTCTTCTTCTTTTCAACCTCTTTCTGGCTCCCCTTGCTCTTTTAATTCAACAGTCTGGAGTTTCCGCTTTTCTTTATGCTGATGATATCGTGTTACTTCATCATACTTCCCCCTCTTGTCCTGACCTTTCTGTTCTCAATTCCTGTCTTGCTGAAGTGGCTAATTGGTTGTCCCTTAACTGTCTTCACCTTAATCTCACTAAAACTGTTGCTATTTGGTTCTCTCATGGTTGTCCACCCCCCCTTCTGGCCCCTTCATTTTCTGGCTCCCCTGTTCCTTTGGTCTCCACTTTTCGTTACCTTGGTGTTCACTTTGATTCTGACCTATCATTTCAGGCCCACCTCCCCCACATCACTAAATCGTCTTTCTTTTTCCTCCATCAAATTCGTGCGGTGCGTCCTTTTTTTATCCCCTTCGGCCCTTTCCACCCTGTTGTTGTCCCTGGTTATGTCTCGTGTGGATTTCGCTAACTCCGCTCTCATTGGACTCCCTAAGTCTCGGTTATCTCGATTGCAACGGATACAGAATACTGCTGCTCGCCTTGTCTGTCACGCTTCTCCTCGGGACCACATTACACCTCTGCTTTTCCGTCTTCACTGGTTGCCCTTCCCTTACCGCTCTCAATTTAAGCTACTCACCTTGGTTCACAAAGCTCTCCATACAGGCTCCCCTCAATATCTCTCCGACCTCCTTTCCTTTCACTCTCCCCGGTATACTCCTCGCTCTTTCCATCTCAACCGCCTCATTCTTCCTTCCCCTTCTCGTGCTCACCTTCAATCCACCCGTGCTTCTGCCTTCTTCTTTGTTGGTCCCGCCCTCTGGAATTCCCTCCCCTCTTCCCTTCGTTTAGAGCCTCACCATACCACCTTTAAACAAAATCTGAAAACCCACCTTTTCTCCCTGGCTTTCGATGTGCCCTCTCCTTTTGTGTAACTCCCATTCTCCCTGCCCTTCGCCTACCCTCTTGTTTCTTTCCCCACCCCTTACTGTTTCTCCTGTCCGCTCTATCTTTTATGACGCAATTGTAACTTTCTTTTTCCTTTTCACTGGCTTTGGCCTTTTTAAACCTGATTTTAATTGTACACCGCTTTGATTATTGGAGAAAGGCGGTTTTATCAAAAGACAATAAACATAAACATAAGACACCACATGAGCCTCTCTCCAGTCCTTTGGCACCACTCCCGACTCCAATGAGGCATTGAAAAGGTCAGTCAGTGGAGCTGCTAGAACGTCCCCAAGTTCCCTCAGTATTCTAGGGTGTATCCCATCCGGTCCCATCGCTTTGTCTACTTTAAGTTGAGCTAGTTTCTCACGAACACAGTCTTCTGAAAATTGTTCAAGATGTCCCTCGCTTCTGTTCCTATTTGTGGGTGTTTTCTGAGGTCCTGCTCCTGGTTCTTCATCTGTGAACACAGAACAAAAATATTTGTTAAGCAATTCCTCTTTATCCTTATCAGCTTCTACATATTCCCCCCCTGCACCCTTGAGTCTGACAATACCACTCTTGCCCTTCCTCTTCTCACTAATATATCTGAAAAATGTCTTATCCCCCCATTTTATTGCATTGGCTATTTCCTCCTCCTTTTGAATCTTTGCCTTCTTGACTACTTTGCTAGCTTCTCTAAGTTTTTCCAAATACAGATGCCTGTCTTCCTCTCTCTGTGATCTCTTGTATTTCATGAAGGCCTCCCTCTTTTTCTTCACTTTTTCAGCTACTTCCTTAGAAAACCATAGCGGTCTCCTTTTCCTTTTGCCTTTATTTACCATTTTAACAAAAAGGTTGGTTGCCCTTAAAATATCCCCTTTCAGTTTTGCCCACTGTTTTTCTACATCCCCCAGCTGTTCCCATCCCACTAACGACTCCCTGAGGTATTGGCCCATCTTCGCAAAGTTAGTCTTCCTAAAATCTAAGATCCTCACCTTGGAATGGATTCTAACAGCCCTAGTCCTAATACTGAACCACACCATCTGGTGATCACTGGATGCAAAATGATCTCCCACTACAACATCAGAAATACTTTCACAATTGGTAAGCACCAAGTCCAGTATGGTCCCTTCACGTGTGGGGTCTGTTACCAATTGCCTGAATAGTTCTCCCTGTAGAGAATCCTGGATCTCCTTACTTCTAGATGATACTGCAGCAGGAATGTGCCAATCAACATCTGGCATATTGAAATCTCCTATCAGTAGCACTTTCCCTTTCCTAGCAATGCTGCGTATGTCTTCAATTAACTCTCTGTCCACCTCTTCCTCTTGTGAGGGAGGTCTGTATATCACACCAATGCAAATAGATTTCTCTTTCCCTCTTTCTAGTTTAACCCACAATGCCTCCTCTCTCCCTTTTAAGCTCTGTAATTCCAAAGCTTTAATAGTAGTTTTTACATATAGTGCCACTCCTCCTCCCCTTCTTCCTACCCTGTCCTTTCTGAATAAAGTATAGCCAGGTATAGTTACATCCCAGTCATGGTTTTCTGTGAACCATGTTTCTGTAACTGCCACTAAATCCAAGTCAGCCACTCCCACCAAAGCTTCAACATCAGGGATCTTATTTCCCATGCTACG
This sequence comes from Ichthyophis bannanicus, assembly GCA_033557465.1. Lineage (NCBI taxonomy): Eukaryota > Metazoa > Chordata > Amphibia > Gymnophiona > Ichthyophiidae > Ichthyophis > Ichthyophis bannanicus. The sequence continues at coordinate 846,930,629 of CM066032.1, read as the reverse complement.
GGCATTTATACACACTGCTTTCCATATGTTACCCCTGTTACCCATTTCCATAAAGGTATTTAATGTATCACCTACCTGGGGGCTTTCTTCACCTATCCCCAACGAATCTAGTTTAAAGCCCTCTTCAGTAGATTAGCCAGTCTACTACCGAAGATGCGTTGACCTTTTTTGGACAGATGGATGCCATCTCTGCTCTGCAACCCTTGAAACAGCATCCCATGGTCTAGGAAACCAAAACGCTCTTGATGACACCATCCACGCAGCCATGCACTCATCTCCAGGATGCGAGCCTCTCTGCCTTGGCCTTTACCCTCAACAGGGAGGATTGAAGAGAACACCACCTGTGCACCTAACTGCTTCACCCTCTGTCCCAGAGCCATGAAGTCATGACTGTCATGGTATGTGCAAAACTAACCCATTTGGAGAAATTGCCCCCAAGCCCACCCAAAGAACACATGGGAATGCAGAACAGGTGGACATCCCCACCGAATGTGTGGCACACCACTATACCCATCCAAGATGACCTCTGGTATGCACACATATGCAAGATACCAGAGCCACCAAACCTATACATGAAGTCCACTGAGAATATGTTGAGTCCCAGGACATGGAACACCTGACACCCACAGAGCTAGAACCTGAAAAGGAGCCTTCTGGGCATACAAACTCCGGGACAATGCATGGAATGCCTAGGCACAAGGATTCCAGAACATCCCTGAAAATAAACAGCTACCACAGGGAAAATCAAACAAACTAGAAAGGGAGTAGAGGGGAGTGCACTCTGAGGTGGCTACTTTATCAAACTGTACAGGCTCCTGAGTTCTGGGATGCACAACTCAAAATGCTTACAGAACAATCCATGGAGCCCCCGATGAGAAAGATGCACCACAAGAGATGGAGCACAGAGTTTAGTTTATGTAAAACTTGATATACCACCATACCTATCAGCACAGCAAGGCAGTTTACAATAACATAAATAAAAGAAGAAATAAGGAAAGGAAATCCATTAAAAGATAGCAAAGCCATTCACACCACAGGGAAAGCAGAAAACAGGAAAGAGCAGGCTAGATCAGAAACAGAGAGAAATAAAATCAGGCTGTTGCAGTGTCCAAAATAGAGAAGAAGGCCTTCTGAAACAAATGGGTATTTATTTTATTTATTTATTTAGACAGTTTTGTATACCGCCTTATCCTTCAATCAAAGCGGTCACAACACAATTGGGGGATACATTTAACACGCAGGGATATGAGACACATACACTAATACTTACAGGGAACATGGGCAATGGAGGGTTAAGTGGCTTGCCCAAGACCACAAGGAGCATCTGTGGGACTAGAAACCCCAGTCCTTCCGGCCCAAGGTTGCTGTCCTCTAGTGGGATTTGAACCTCCGACCTTCCGGCCTGAAGTACCTTGCCCCAACCACTAGGCTACTCCTCCTTAAATCTAGGGTTAGAGAATTCTAGATGAAGATCATAAGGAAGGTTATTCCAGAGTTTGGGAGCAAGGAAGTAAAAAGCAGAGTGTTTGGTGGATTCATACTTAGTCTGACAGGCGGAGGGAAGGTGTAAGCCAGGCCTTCATAAATTTTGTGCAGATTTAGGAACCAGGCCAAAACCTTGGGAGCCAGTATTTGTCACCTCTTCATCCCCCCTCCTCCAGTTCTCTTGCACTGGTCTCATGTTCTAGTGCTGGGGAGGAGTCTGCTGTCTTGGTACATATTGGTACCAATGACATAGGAAAGTATGGTAGGGAGGTTCTGGAGGCCAAATTTAAGCTTTTAGTTAGGAAGTTGAAATCTAGAACTTCCAGGGTAGCATTCTCTGAAATGCTTCCCATTCCACGCGCAGAATCCAAAAGGCAGGCAGAACTCTAGAGTCTCAATAAGTGGATGAGACAATGGTGCAAGGATGAGGGTTTTGGATTTGTTAGGAACTGGGCAACATTCTGGGGAAAGGAGGAGCTTCTCCGAAGGGATGGGCTCCACCTTAACCAGGATGGAACCAGGCTGCTGGCATTAACCTTTAAAAAGGAGATATAGCAGCTTTAAAACTAGAAAATGGGGGAAAGCCGACAATCGCCCAAGAGCACATGGTTTGGAATGATGCATCATTGAAGGATACTAGCAAAACAGGGAAGTTAGTGCATCCCAACAGAGAGATTCCCATAAAGGTAAAAGTAACCCAGGTGCCTTTAAGTAAAAGTCAGACAGAGCTGAAAGATTCCAAATTACCCTTGCCATCTGACAGCCAGACTTAATATGAACAAAAAACAAAGGGGAAGAGGGTTGGTGGCGTGAGGCCACAAAATAATTTAGATAGCAGTGATATTCAGCCACTATCCATGTAAATTTTATATTTAGTTTAGGCCCGCTAAAGCATCAGAAAAGGGCTATGCATTCTACAAAAAAAAAATCATCAGTAAAGACTTGACCTTCCTCACTGTAGCCTTCTGTGGTCTTCTAGACACTGTGTGTGAAAGGCATATTCTTTCTATACTGAGTATTACATCCTAGGAAGATTAATAAGGTGTGTTTGGGGGAGTGGGGGGCTGCTTTTGGCTGCCTCTTTTGAAAACCATAAGGAAAGCAGACAGGGTCTCCCTATTCCCTTTGCAGCGGTGTCCAGCTGCTGTGATTGTTTTAACAAACAGAACTGACCCTAATCAAAGAATAGCACCTGATGGAGATGATTATTGTTCCATTATGATGGAATAAGCTGCAGTTCTAAAAACAAGTAAAAGTTTGAACAGATTGGAGAAACTATTCAAGTTGTAAATTGCCAGCACAGAAGTAATACAGGACTTTAAAAAAGAGATCATTAAACTAGGGTATGATTTTTTTCCCCGTCTTTGTGGCAGATTGTGAAGCAATTATCTTGCCTGTGACATGAATACACAGGGTCTCAGTTTTCTTTTCTTCAAACATTTGGTTTACAGTTGACTGTGGGCTTCATCTCAGTCTGCTGATATCAAAAAGCCCTTTTCTGAAACAAAGAATGATTTGTTTCTTTCAATGTCAGAGTCAGTTTTCAAAGGGTTTAGGCTCCTAATTTGGAGTTAGGCTCCTAAATTGGCAGCTTTGAAAATTTACTAGGGCTGAGTTCCATCAACCCTCTGCCCCCTTTTGTTATGCAGATGTTATCAGGCTGTTCAGACAGTTTTTCAACTCAATGCTATCATATAAGGGCCAAAAATCTAGAGATATGTTTACCACTAGCCAGTGAACATATAACCTGTTTTGAATATTGACCCATATTTTCTAATGTTTTAAGTACTGTATAACCTACTTATGAACTGCAGCAAGTGAGATAGACAGAAATGCTACTGCAACAGAAGATCCAGGGAGTACTTTGACATTTTCACAGTGCACTTTATTGGCAGAGCATATTGGATTTCCATAAAAAAAAGATGAACACCTAGTGACTATCGGTGAGATGCGGAAACGGAAAAATAAAGGAGGGGGGAAAATGGACCTTGGGACATCTTTGGAAGGTAAAATTGTTAGTTCAGTAGATAAACATTTAGCCCTCCCCCGATGGAGCTTCTTTAAGCTCCGGGGCTCCGACGCCGCCACCTCACCCTCTGCCTATGTTGTCATCAACGTTATTGGGAATTGGTTCCCCTGGGGAGGTAGCTGGAGACACTCAGGTTTTAATTCCAAAACCTGTTAATTTTATAGAGTCTCCTGTGGTTGGGTTGGCCCCCCTGAATGGGGAAGTCACACTTAAAGATTTATGGGGTGTGATTAGTGCTATTGGTGTTAAACTTTCTTCTACTGTAGTTTCATTATGTACTTTTACTCAGGGTGCTGTGGAAAAGATTTCTGAAGTGGATGCTAGGTTGTCTAAGATGCAAAATTTGATGCTTGTCCTGGAGTAAGCAGTGGATTTCCTGGGTCCTCTTTAATAATGGTTTATGGACCTTTCCTCCAAGAACTTGTCCGAACCTTTTTTAAACCCAGCTACACTAACAGCTTTTACTACATCTTTCGGTAACGAATTCCAGAGTTTGATTAGGCGTTGAGTGAAAAAATATTTTCTCTTATTAGTCTTAAATGGGTTACATTGTAGCTTCATTGAGTGTCCTCTAGTCTTTCTACTTTTTGATGGCATAAACAACCGATCTACATTAATCCATTCCACTCCATTCATTAAGTTATAGACTTCTATGATATCTCCCCTCAACCTTCTCTTTTCCAAGCTGAAGAGACCTAACCTTTTAAGCCTTTCCTCATAGGGGTATCCTTCCATCCCCTTTACCATTTTGTTGGCTCTTCTCTCTATCTTTTCTAATTCTGCTATATCCTTTTTAAGATATGGTGACTAGAATTGCACACAATATTCAAGGTGTAGTCAAGCCATGGAATGATACAGAGGCATTATAATATCCTTGGTTTTATTCTCCATTCCTTTCCTTATGATTCCTAGCATTCTGTTAGCTTTCTTGGCCGCCGCTGCATACTGGGCGGAGGATTTCAATGTGTTATCCATGATGACACCTAGATCCTTTTCCTGAGTAGTGATTCCTAATATGGAACCTTGTTTTGTGTAACTGTAGTTTGGATTATTCTTCCCTAAGTGCATAACTTTGCACTTGTCCACATTAAATTTCATTTGTCATCCGGACGCCTATTCGTCCAATTTATCAAGTCCTCTTGCAATTTTTCATGATCCTCTTGGGTTTTAACAACTTTAAATAATTTTATGTCATCTGCAAATTTGATCACCTCACTCGTTATTCCCATTTCCAGGTCATTTATAAATATGTTAAAAAGCAGCGGACCCAGCACAGATTCCTGGGGTACTCCACTATTTACTTTTCTCCATTGAGAAAATTGGCAATTTGGTCCTACTGCCTTCTATCTTTTAACCAGTTTCTGATTCACAATACTATACTGCCTCCAATCCCATGACTTTATTGACATTGCATTGAACATAATCTAACAATTCGTACCATTATCCATGCAAGAAAAGGAAGCTCAATGTTTAACAAATTTTATTAGTAAATATCCCCCTATTCCCTCCACCCCTTCCCTCAGCAGGTCATTCATATAAAAATCCAAAAATAGATGCCATTGATTATTAAACTGGTTGATCCTCTGGTGTTGAGCCACTGTCAGTCTCTCCATCAAGACAACTCTGCGTAGCCGTATTTTCCATGCCTCTATTGTGGGGGCGCTTACATTTTTCCAGTTCCAAGCAATCTCTCCTCTGGCTCCCTAATAGGTCAGGCCCACTGAAGTGGTCATTCCTGCGCCCATTTGCCCAAAAGATAAAAGTCAGAGTCCCACCCAGGGTCCACAGCAAAAATTTGTTTTATAATTGCTTGTAGGCACTCCCACCAAATATGATACGATGTACCTTTTGCTCCACAGAGTCTCCAACAATATTCTGAAGCCAAGGGGAACATAGCATTTAATCTTACAGATGTATAATACCATCGCATCGTAATTTTATAAGAATTTTCTTGAATTGAAACCGATAGTGCTTGTTTCACAATTCGCAAGCATACCTTTTCCCATTCTTTCTCCACTCAACCCCCATATCCTTTTCCCATGCAATCATATAAGGTAGTTTGCTAAAAGCAGAACCCTGGAGGCTTCGGTATAGTTGGCAAATTAGGCCCCAGCTTTTATGGTGGCTCACCTACAACACTTCCAAGTCATTACACCCGTCTTCCAATATTCCCCACTGCAGTTGTCATAAAAAATGGGTTACCTGCATATGGGCAAAAAAATCTCGAACTGGGACTGGAACCTTTTCCTTAACTTATCAAAAGACAGCACCTCTCCCTGTTCCATTAATTTAAAGAATATATCTAAACCTGCTCGTTCCCACCATTGGAAGGTCGCCTCTCTGCCCGGGGCAAATCCAGGAACCCCCCCCCCCCAATTGGTGCCAGTGGAGTAAAAGGTACCGTGGGGCCACCCTTCTCCAAGCCCTTTGCCACTGGGACCAAAGATACTGTAGATAAGGATTTTCACTTCACTGGGACTGCTTTTAATAGCCATGGCAAAATAACCAATTTCACTGCTCCTGCCCACGATTGCTCTATCCCCCAGAACCGCTTGCCAGTCTCTTCCCTCCAATCCATGACCTGGCGCACCTGTGAAGCAAGGTCGTAGAGATGGAAGTCCGGAACCCCCAAGCCTCCTCTATGGCGAGGAAGTTAGAGGACTCGTCTCACCACTTGCAGCGGCCGTTTATGCCATATAAAGTCCATAACCTTCCTCTGAAGCTGTTGGAGCACAGAAGAGGGCACAGTGACCGGCAGCACCTGAAAAAGATATAAAAGCCGGGGGGAGAATATTCATTTTTACCGTCGCTACCCTTTCCAACCAAGAGAAATCACCGGACTGCCACTGAGTCAGATCTCTTTCCACCTTGCGCAGTAAGGCCGGGTAATTGTCCTGATATAAATTGCCAAGTGAGTGCATGATATATACCTCTAAATATAGCAAAGAGTCGCGTGCCCACCTAAAGGGGAACTTAAGCTTTATCTGTCTCTCCACCTCCTGCTCTAGTGAAACATTCAATTCTTTCATTTTATCCCAGTTGATTTGGAAGCCCGATAGAGCCCCAAACTGAGCAACCTCACACATTAAGTGGGGCAGGGAAAGCATTGGTTGCATCAATGTAAAAAGGAGATCATCTGCAAATAGTGCAATCTTATGTTGATCTTGCTCTATTGGGATCCCCATAATATTGGTGTTAGCCTGAATCATACACGCTAAGGGTTCCATCACTAATGCAAATAGCAAATGCGATAGGGGGCACCCCTGCCTTGTACCTCTTTGCAGATCAAAAAATTATGAATAGCCCCCATTAACCCGCACTAAGGCCCTCGGGGCAGTATATAACGCATGCACGCATGCCAAAAACGTTGGCCCTATTCCTACCCTCTCTAGGACAGCAAATAGAAAGTCCCAATGCACTCGATCGAATGCTTTCTCAGCGTTGATTGCTAACAAGAGGGCTCCATCCATTCTCTTCGAGCTCACCGGATCAATTGGAGGACCCTGCAAATATAATCTCCCTTCTGGTACCCTTGATAAAGCCTGTCTGATCTGACCGAATAAGGTCCGGAAGCAGTGTACCCAGCCAATTGGCCAGGATCTTTGCCAATAACTTAGCATCCGTGTTAATCAAGGATATAGGCCTATAAGAGGCACAGATCTCAGGGTCTCTTCCCGGCTTAGGTATCACTAATATGGCTGCGTCCCTAAAGGTCTGTGGAAGCCTGCCATCCTGCAATTCTCCGTTAAAGACCTACAGGAGGGCCGGCATTAAGACTGGAGCAAGTTTCTTGTAGAACAGCCCCGTGAACCCATCTAACCCAGGGGCCTTGCCCAGTCGTAAGCCTTTAATTGCCATTCCCAACTCCTCTGCTCCGAGAGCCTGCTCCAATCTTGTTTTTGCGTCATCCCCGAGAGTTCATAGGCCTTCCACCCCCCGCAAGTAGCTATATATCCGGTCTGTAAAAAACCCCTCCTCCCGTTGATATAGTGACTGGTAAAATTGCACAAATTTCTCCCGGATTTCTGAGTTCTTGAAGAGTATCTTGTCACCCCTTACCTTTAATTTAGCTACCTGAGAAGCTCGCTCCCTAGCTCGTAACTTGCGCACCAATAATTTCCCTATTTATTATCAAATTCGTAGTATAGTTGGCACACTTTCTGTAACTGGAAGGAGACCCACACTATTTGATGCTCATTTAATTCTATGCGCACTGCCTCTAACTGAGCATGTACCCACCGATCCCCTGTCTTCTTATGTAAACTCTCCAAGTCCTCTAACATTTGCTGTAAGATTTTGATGCGCTCAGCCTTCTCTTTTTTGTGGCAGGCTCCCAGCTGGATCAACCTGCCCCACACTACTGCCTTTAACCCGTCCCACAAAATACCAATCCCCACCTTGCCAGTGTCATTAAGCTCTAGATACTCTCTAATTGTACCATCGGCACCTCACTGGGACCCTATATATTTAACAGAGTAATTTCTTCTCCCCCCAAAGTTCCCCACACTAAAAGAGCCTTTCCATCATTTTTCTGTTCTACCCCACCAAGTTGGAATGGAGCATCTCCTTGAATGAAAATGGCCAGTCCTCCCTTCTTCCCTGTCACTGAGCCCGTAAAAAAGACACAAGGATAGGCAAGCGGACGGATCAGGCGCTCATTCTTTTTTATCAGGTGGGTTTCCTGGACAAAAGCTAAATGCCATCCTCCCCATCTCATGTCATATAGCAGCTTATGTTTTTGTGGGGTGTTGAGGCCCTTTACATTTAGGGACCCCAGTTTAAATTTTGGCATACCTACTTATGTGATAAACCTGCTTCCTGCTCGTATCCCGCTGAGTACAGCTACAAACCCTCCTTCCCCCTCCCCTCCCCTCCCATTCCTCTCCTGCAGAGTATACCTCTGCCATGTCTCCAGAGGAAGTGTCCCTACTGCAGTGCATTACCCAGTGTTGCTGCCAGACTCCCCCCTCACCATTAAATCCGGCCCCCCTTTACCTCCCCTTTCCCTTTCTTCATTGATCACTCATTCAGGCACTTTCTAATTGTCCATTCACACATCCAGCCTCTTGTCCACACTGCAGACGCCATCCCCTCCTTCTCCCTCCCCCTCCCCCCACCCACCATACAGCAACTTGTCACCAACAAAAGTAAAAGTTGAGCAGCCTCTCGGCCCCAGTCTCATATTAAAAATGTCCTGCACCCAGATTCAGACTGGAGAAAGCAACCAAAGTATCTGTAGGGTACGATAGGACAAAAGAACATACACCTAGACTGGCAGTATTTTCAGGTTTGAAGAAACCCCTTTATTTATTGTCCCCAAGAGAGGCCCTGGGCATGTCCCTTTCTCTGAAGATGATGACCCTTGGAGGTGACTCGCACCCATTGCGGGGGAAGAGATATGCTATGCTCCGTGGTGCTCACAGGAATGTTAGTAGGCAAGTTCGCCGCTCCTTCCTCCTTCAAGAAGGCCCAAGCCTCTTTCCCAGTCTGCACTCACTTCGCCCGCCCATTAATCTCAAATTGTATTGCAAACGGAAAGAGCCAGCGGTAACGGATCTGTTCTTTCCGTAAGTACTGGGTGACTCCCCACATTGCACAGCGGTGTTGTAGTGTGACTGGCACTAAATCTTGAAAGATCTCCACAGTGTGCAAATCCCAGGTAAAAGATCCCTTTTCCGTGCTAAGCATAATACTTTATCCTTTGGTAGCTTCGGACCCACCGACGGACCCAGGGCCCGGTGAGCTCTTTTAATATCAAAATTCTCTTCCTGAGCTTCCTCATCTCCGCAAACCACAAGGCCTTGCATATGCTTTGTACCACCACTCTAGCCTCTTTATATTTTTCTGTGTTGGGGATACCTCGAAAACAGAGATCTATTTTCTAGGTCTTCGACTTTATCACATAACTGAGCTTGCACTAAAGTCCTTCCGCAGCTCGCAAAGCCATTGCCACAGGTCACCCCGTGTACATTGATCGCTGGCTCTCTCTATCTCCTCCTCCAACTCTGCACTCAGTCCTGTCTCAGAACCCTCCCTCCACTGCTCCAAGCCTTCCTTGGTGGTATAAGAGGAGCGAATTTCTTCTGCACCGACATGCCGCTGTTAGAGAAAGGGCTGTTCCTCTAGCTTAGCTGCCCTAGGTCGTATTGGTGCCACTTTGGATGCTCTAATTACACTGGTCAACATTGAAATCGTTACTGACTTTAAAAGGCCCTAATCTGTAGTATCTTGGTGAGCTGAACACGAATATAACATTAAAAAAAATGTATTGGCTCTCGTTTTGAAGATATTGCATTTAGTTCATTTTTGACGTTTCACTGTAAAAATTTATCCAGTGGGACATCAACAACATCCCAAATAAGCCTTGAATGATGTAATATTGCATCACATTGCATAATACCAGCATGCACACATCATCCAGAGTTCATTGCATCATTTTCTTATGCAATGCAATACTACTGCCAGACGGCTGCTGAAGCCATCTGACGTCAGCAGTGTACTATACGCAATCGGAAAGGTTGAGCATTTAAAATATTTCAGACTGTGCGAGACAGTTTAAGCTACTGTTACATGTAACTTTTATTAATCATATAATTTTAGCCATTTAGGTACAATACAGAACAGTAATGCCGCGAAAGTGCGTTAATACCGTTGACAATTTCTGTTACATTTGTGGGGAAGTGACATTTGCCAACCAGAAGAAAAGTATCACTTCTCAACTGAAGAAGGCATATCATCTTTACTTCGGATGCAAGATTGGTGACCAAGACAAGCCTTGGGCCCCGCATATATGCTGCGCTTCATGTTCAACACAGCTTTCACAGTGGTTGAATTGCAAAAGACCATCGATGGCGTTTGCAGTCCCCATGGTGTGGAGAGAGCCAAGCAACCACATAAATGACTGTTACTTCTGCTTGGTTCCTCCTCTTTCCAGCAGAATAATGAAGCAAAAGAAGTCGAGCATAGTCTACCCAAACATTCCGTCTGCATTGAGACCAGTTCCACATGGTGAGGGACTTCCTATTCCAGAACCTCCATCAGAATATTCTCTTGATTCATCTGATGAGGACAAGGGTGAGCCGACCTGTTCTTCTCCTGGTCCATCAGCATTCAGTGACCCAGATTTTCACTGGGATGCATTATCAACTCCACACAGAATAACACAGGAAGAACTAAATGACTTGGTTCGTGATTTGGACTTATCCAAGAACAAGGCAGAATTGCTAGGATCAAGACTCCAACAATGGAATCTTCTAGAAGAAGATGTCAACATTACTCCATATCGAAAGCGCCACCAGCAGTTGGAGCCTTTCTTCAGAAAGGAAAGTAATCTGGTATTCTGTTCCGATATTGAAAGCCTCATGAATGCCTTAAAAATCACTCATGACCCACAAGACTGGAGACTATTTATAGACTCTTCGAAACTGAGTCTGAAGGCTGTGCTTTTGAACAATGGAAACCGTCTTCCATCTATTCCAGTAGCGCATGCCGTCCACATGAAAGAGACATGCGATAACTTAAAGCATCTACTGACTTCCATTAACTATAACAAGTACAGCTGGCACCTCTGTGGTGACTTGAAGGTAGTTGCCCTTTTAATGGGACTGCAGCAGGGATATTTATTTAATTTATTTATTTACATTCTCTTATATACCGCACTATTCTGCATCAGTGCGGTTTACATTGAACAAACTGAAATTACATTGAACAGGGCATTATAACTTGGAGATAACTATTTTACAGGGAACATGGGCTATGGAGGGTTAAGTGGCTTGCCCAAGACCACAAGGAGCACCTGTGGGACTAGAAACCCCAGTCCTTCCGGCCCAAGGTTGCTGTCCTCTAGTGGGATTTGAACCCCGACCTTCCGGCCTGAAGTACCTTGCCCCAACCACTAGGCCACTCCTCCACAAATACATGTGTTTCTTATGTGAGTGGGATAGCCGAGCAAGGGATTGACACTACTTGTGGAAGGAATGGAATCGCAGACAAAATGTAACAGTTGGAGAGAAGAATATCCAGCACCCAGCTCTGGTTGAGGCTCACAAAATCCTGCTACCACCTCTTCACATCAAACTAGGTTTGATGAAAAACTTCATGAAAGCCATGGACCGCACTTCGCCAGCTTTCCGATACCTGCATGAAAAATTCCTTCGACTCAGCGAAGCAAAGATTAAAGAGGGAGTTTTTGTGGGTCCTCAGATTCGAGAGCTCTTCAAAGACGACCGGTTCAACAACTTGCTGCAGGGTGATGCGAAACAAGCATGGAATGCTTTTCACCTAGTGTCAACAAACTTTCTCGGGAATGTTAGGGCAGAAAACTACAAGGAACTAGTAGAAGACATGCTGATGCAGTATCAGAAACTTGGCTGCAATATGTCTCTAAAGATCCATTTCCTTGATTCCTATCTCTATTTCTTTCCTGACAACTGTGGTATGGTTAGTGATGAACAGGGTGAACGTTTTCACCAGGATATTGCAACGATGGAGCAAAGATACCAGGGAAAATGGTCCACTACAATGCTGGCTGACTACTGCTGGACACTCCCCAGAGAAGCTCCCGAACAGCTGTACAAGAGACAGGCGAAAAAAATCTAAGAAGTAGTCTATGACTTGGTTTTTTACAGGTATTAACCGAAGGCCTATTATATTTACTATTGACATGCATTTCGTGATGTAAACATTAATGCTTGTAGATTACAAAAAAACTAGAGACAACTTTGCAACTTCACTGTCATATTCGTGTTCAGCATATAAAAATTGATAAGAAATGACTATTTTTATTTCAGTAACATGACTTTTGTAAAAATTTGTTGACCAATTTTGTAATAATTATTACACCGCAGCAGGGAGCCTCGACTTTAGGCTGCCATCTCTGATGATATCACTTCCTCCCCATGACTTAATTTTGCCAAGAGTCTTTCATGAAGGACCTTGTCAAAGGCTTTCTCAAAATCCAGATACACTATATCAACCAGCTCACCTTTGTCTACCTGTTTATTCACGCCTGCAAAAAATATAACAAATTAGTAAGACAAGACTTTCCTTGGCTAAATCCATGTTGTCTTTCTCCCATTAAACCATGACTATATTCATGATCAGTAATTTTATTCTTTATAATGGTTTCTACCATTTTGCCCGGTACTTATGTCCGACTCACAGGTCTGTAGTTTCCAAGATCACCCCTGGAACCCTTTTTAAATATCGGCATTACATTGGCCATTCTCCACTCTTCAGGTACTACAGTTGATTTTAACGATAGTTCACAGATTACTAATAGTAGATCTGAAATCTCATATTTCAGTTCTTTCTATATCCTAGGATGTATACCATCTGGTCCAGGTGATTTGGTATTCCTCAGTTTATCATATAGTTGTAATACATCTTCCCAGTATATCGATATCTTTTTCAATTCTTCCGATACATCACCTTTATATACCATTTCAGGCACGGGTAAATTCCCTACATCTTCTTCAGTAAAAAACAAAGCAAGGTGCGGTCTCACCATGGAACAATATAGAGGCATTATAATATCCTTTGTTTTATTTTCCATTCCTTTCCTTATGATAATACCTAGCATTCTATTTGCTCTCTTGGCTGCCACTGCACACTGGGCCGAGGGTTTTAACATGTTATCCACAATGACGCCTAAATCTTTTTCCTGGGTGGTGGTTCCTAATGTGGAACCTTGCATCGTGTAACCATAGTTTGGGTTGTTCTTCCCTAGATGCATAACTTTGCACTTGTCCACATTAAATTTCATCTGCCATTTTGATGCCCAGTCTTCCAGTTTATCAAGATCCTCTTGCAATTTTCCACAATCCTCTAGTGTTTTAACAACTTTAAATAGTTTTGTGTCATCTGAAAATTTGATAACCTCACTCGTTATTACCTTTTCCAGGTCATTTATGAATATGTCAAAAAGTAGCAGACCCAGCACAGATCCCTGGGGTACACCACTGTTCACCTTTCTCCATTGGGAAAGTTGGCCATTTAGCCCTACCCTCTGCTTTCTATCTTTTAACCAGTTCCTGATCCACAATAGTACACTGCCTCCTATCCCATGACTCTTTAGTTTTGCCAAAAGTCTCTGGTGAGAGACCTTGTCAAAGGCTTTCTGAAAGTCCAAATACACTATATCAACCGACCCACCTTTGTCTACCTGTTTATTCACACCTTCAAAAAACATAACCGATTAGTAAGACAAGATCTTCCTTGTCTAAATCCATGTTGGCTGTCTCCCATTAAGCCATGACTATCTACATGTTCAGCAATTTTGTTTTTTATGATGGTTTCTACCATTTTTCCCGGTACTGACGTCAGGCTCACTGGTCTGTAGTTTCCTGGATCACCCCTGGAACCCTTTTAAAAAATTGGCGTTACGTTCCCCATCCTCCAGTCTTCAGGTATTACAGATGATTCTAATGATAGTTCACAGATTACTAATAGCAGGTCTGCAATCTCATATTTCAGTTCTTTTAACACCCTTGGATGTATATCATCAGGCCCAGGTGATTTGCTACTCTTCAGTTTATCTAATAGTTGTAATACATCTTTCCGATGTATCGATATTTCCTTCAATTCTTCTGCACCTTTAAATACCACTTCAATCACGGGTAACATCCCTACATATTTCTCAGTAAAGACCGAAGCAAAGAATTCATTCAGTCTCTCCGCTATCGCCTTAACGCCTCTTAGTGCCCCTTTAACCCTTCTATCATCTAATAGACCAACTGACTCTCTCATGTTTTTTTTTGCTTTGAATGTACTTGAAAAAGTCTTTATTACGCGTTTTTGCTTCCGCAGCAAGCTTCTTCTCAAATTCTCCCTTTGCCTGCCTTATCAATGCCTTGCATTTAACTTGCCAGTGCTTGTGCTGTTTCCAGGTTTTGTCGTTTGGCTCTTTTTTCCATTTCCTGAAAGATGCTTTTTTGGCAACAACAGCCTCTCTGACCTCACCTTTAAACCATGCTGGCAGTTTTTTGGACTTCCTTCTACTTTTCTTAAAGCGTGGAATACAGCTGGTCTGGGCTTCCAAGATAGTATTTTTCAACAACACCCAAGCTTGATTTAAGCCTTTAACCTTTGCAACTGCTCCTTTTAGTTTTTTCTTAACTATTTTCCTCATTTTATCATAATCTCCCTTTCGAAAGTTAAAAGGTAGTACTGTGGATTTCCTTACTATCCCTCCTCCACTAATTAAATCAAACGCGATCATGCTATGATCACTACTGCCAAGTGGCCGCAACACCCTTATCTCTTGCACCAGATCTGGTGTTCCACTAAGGACTAGGTCCAATATGGCTTCCCCTCTGGTTGGTTCATGAACCAGCTGCTCCAAGAAGCAGTCATTTATTTCATCTAGGAACTTTATCTCCCTAGCATGTCCTGCCGTGACACTGACCCAGTCGATACCGGGGTAGTTGAAATCACCCATTATTATTACTGTGCTGTAGCTTTTGTTAGCTTCCTTGATTTCTTTGAGCATTTCATCATCCATTTGTTCATTCTGGCCAGGCAGTTGATAGTACACCCCCACTGCCATCGCCTTCCCCTTTTTACATGGAATTTCAATCCATAGAGATTCTACAGCAAATTTTGTTTCCTGCAAAACTTTAATTCTTTCTGAGTCAATGCCCTCTCTAACATAGAGCGCAACCCCTCCACCAATTTGATCAGCTCTATCATTACGATATAGTTTGTACCCAGGTATCACAGTGTCCCACTGGTTGTCCTCCTTCCACCATGTCTCTGATATTCCAATCATATCTAACCTCTCATTTAGTGCTATATATTCTAACTCTCCCATCTTATTTTTTAGACTTCTAGCATTTGCATAGAAGCATTTTAGAGACTGTATTTTATTCATATTAATCTGGCTATTGGTAGGCATGGGTAATTTGGGATCTTTAAGCTCTGTCTGCTCCATACTTGAGGGCATTTGGGCTACTTTACTCTTTTTTGGAACCTCTGCTTATTGTAGTATCCTTCAAGGATACATTCTTCCGAACCATGCGCTCTTCTGCTGGTAATTCCTTTCTGTATGCATCCCAGCATCCTTCTGGCTGTGGCCATCGCTTTGCCCCACTGCTTTGCCACCTTGAGATCCTCAGAAACAATCACTCCAAGATCCTTCTCCTGGTCCGTGCACACCAACCTCTCACCCCCTATCGTATAAAATTCCCTTGGATTTCTTCATCCCAAGTGCTTGATGCTGCACTTCTTCACCTTAAATCTTAAATGCCCAGCATTAAACCATTCTTCCAGCTTTTGTAGGTCTTTCTTCGTGTTATCCATTCCCTCAGAGGAGTTCACTCTGGTGCAAATTTTCATGTCATCACAAAAAGACAGACTTTTCCATTCAGTCCTTCAGCAATGTCACTCACAAATACATTGAACAGTACTGATTTCAGGACCGATCCCTGGGGCACACCGCTAATCACCTTCCTTTCATCCGAGTGAGTTCCGTTTACCATCACCTTCTGTTGTCTGCCAGTCAACCAATTTCTGATCCATTTCATCACCTTGTGACGCATCCTCAGGCTGTTCAGCTTATTGATAAGCCTCCTGTGAGGAACAGTATCAAAGGCTTTGCTGAAATCTAAATAGATCACATCCATTTCATGCCCTTGATCTAGTTCTCTGGTCACCCAGTCAAAGAACTCAATCAGATTTGTTTGGCATGATCA
Source organism: Ichthyophis bannanicus (assembly GCA_033557465.1). Taxonomy (NCBI): domain Eukaryota; kingdom Metazoa; phylum Chordata; class Amphibia; order Gymnophiona; family Ichthyophiidae; genus Ichthyophis; species Ichthyophis bannanicus. The sequence goes on along the minus strand of CM066032.1, from coordinate 846,914,426 downwards.
TCCTTTGGTAAAATCATGTTGCCTCAGATCATACAATCTATTGGTTTCGAGAACGTTCACTATTCTCTCTTTCAGGAGCGCCTCCATTACTTTTCCTGCCACCGAGGTAAGGCTTACTGGCCTGTAGCTTGACAATTCTTCCCTATTGCCACTTTTGTGGAGAGGTACCACATCAGCCCTTCTCCAGTCCTGTGGAACTTCTCCTGTCTCCAAGGATCTATTAAAAACATCTTTTAAAGGCCCTGCAAGAACCTCTCTGAGCTCTTTCAGTTTCCTGGGTTGTGTCCCATATGGTCCCATGGCGTTGTCCACTTTCAGTTTTGCAAGCTGTTCAAACGCATCATCTACTGTGAATGGTGTAGTATCTACTCCATTCCCATTTGTATATTTGTCAATCACAGATGGTCCTTCTCCAAGATTTTCTTTGGTAAAAACAGAACAGAAGTATTTGTTTAGCATATTTGCTTTTCCAGTGTCATTTTCCATGAATGCATTCTCGGCACTTTTGAGTCTTGCGATTCCACCTCTGATCTTCCTCTTCTCCCGAATATACCTGAAAAATATTTTGTCTCCATGAATTCAGATCTTTAACCATCTTTTCTTCTGCCTTTGATTTTGCTATCCTTATTTCTCTTTTTGTCTCTTTTAGTTCTATCCTGTATTCTGTTCTGTGTTCCTCTGTTTGCGAACTTCTGAATTTTGTGAAAGCTGTGGTTTTTGTCTTAATTTGTTCAGCTATTTTTTTGGAGAACCAAATAGGTTTCCTTTTCCTCTTGTTTTTATTTACTTTCCTTACATATGTATCTGTTGCCCCTTTTATTGCCTCCTTTAGTTTAACCCACTGCAGTTCTACTTCCCTTACCTCTTCCCACCCTGCCAACTGCTCCTTCAGGCACTTGGCCATTTTACTGAAATCAGTGTTTTTGAAGTCTAGGACTTTGAGCTTGCTATGATTGGGCTCTGCCTTGATTTTTATCTCAAACCACACCGTGTGTTGATCACTGCTGCTCACATGGGCACCCAACCGGACATTCGACACACTATCTTCTTTGGTAAGTACTAAATCCAGCTTCAAACTTTCCCTGGTCGGTTCCATCACCATTTGTCTTAGCAAGGCATCTTGGAAGGCATCCACAATTTTTTTTACTTCTTTCCAGATTTCAAGAAGGAATACTGTAATCCATATCTGGTAGATTAAAGTCATCCAATATGATCACTTCCCCCTTCATGGCCCGGCCACTTTTGCAACATCAATAATCAAGTCTCTATCCATTTCTTTGGTTTGAGTTGGAGGCCTATAGACTACCCCAGCATGGATGATAGTGTCGCCTCCTCTTTCCAACACAATCCACAGTGCTTTTTCTTTTCCCCACGTCCCCTGTATTTCAGCAGCTTTAATATTGCTTTTGACATATAGGGCTTCTCCTCCTTTTCTGCCTTCTCTATCTCTTCTAAATAAATTATAGCCAGCTATGGCTATATGCCATTCATGTGACTCGTTAAGTCATGTTTCTTTAATGGCCACAATGTCCAAGTCCATTTCCACCTTTAGGGCTTCCAGGTCAGGAACTTTGTTGGCTAGGCAGTGAGCATTTGTGCTCATTGCTTTCCAGCATTTGTTGACTGGCTTGCCTGTATTTTGCATGAATTTTGTTCTGCATGCCTCTTCCCGTTTGCCATTTGTATGTGGGTTAATAGTGTGGCTGTTTCCAATGTTGTTATGTTTTTGCTGGGAGTGTTTTTTCTCCATCTGTCACCCTTTTTCCCTAGTTTAAATGCCTGTCCACATACTGCCTGAATTTTTCACTTAGGATCCTTTTCCCAACAGAGAGATGTAGTCCATCCACACAGTATAGCCTCTTGTTTATCCATCTATTTCCTCAGTTGCCAATATATGTAAATCCTTCTTGTTTGCACCAGGTTTGGAGCCATGTATTAAAGTCGATTATGCGATGCAGCCTTTCTGCTCCCTTACCAATAACAGGTAGAACTTCTGAGAACGCTATAGCATTAATAGTGGGTTTGAGTTGCTCTCCCAGAATCTGGAAGTCCCTTTGAACTGTAGAGGCACTGTTTCTAGCCAGGTCATTTGTACGATAACATCAATTTTGGAGTGCTCACTTTCTGCATTAACTGTGCCAACAATTTGGTTTATATTCCTGCAGGCTGAAGAGTCTGGGAATATTTGACCATCTTCTCTCCTTTGAACTGTGTTCCCAAGTTGGTGCCTCTGATGATGGAATCTCCAAGTAGTAGTAGTTTCCTGTTTTGTGATTTTTTTCTTCATGTTTGGTGCATTATCAGTAGATTGGGCGTTAACCTTCTCATTTAAGGGTACTTCATTTTCCACTAATTGGGCACTCTCATTTTCCAAGGCAGAGGGAGTTTCCATGTTACAGATTGCAACCTACTAGAGCCCACTGTGATCCATTTGTTTCTGGGCTGTTTGATTCTTTGTGGGAGCGGTGTAAGCTGTGGTTGGGTGGGCTGAAATAGCCTGCCCTTGCTGAGGTTCATTCAGGATATCCACCAGCTCAGTGTTCTCTGGGAGGCATGATCTATCAGGAGCCTGTGATGAAGTGGCTGCATATGCTTGTTCCAAGATCTCCGCAAGTGCCACTGGAGCTTGGTGCATGTGGAGCCTCGTGTGCAGGACAATGTGGATGGCCACCGCTAGGTGGCCTAAGAGGCACAAGAAATCCTGGCCAAAGTTGTGTTTACCAAGGAGATTCTGCAGGCTAACATGATGACATTGTCTGCTCTGTGGGATGAGAGGAATACCCTGGCAAGTGTCACGTAGATGTCTGCCCTGATGAATTTTAATGTTTGGATGGATTCCATCTGCAACTTATCAGTGTTAATGAGGAACCCCTGTGTGTGAAGGAGGGAGGCTGTGGTGTGAACTGCTGTCAAGGCGTCACATTTCAACTGGCCTGCAATCATTCAGTCATCGAGGTAGAGGAAGATGCAGATCGCTTCTTTACAGAGGTGGGCCACTGTGACTGCCAAAAAGACGCCACACTTGTGCAGGGAATCTATATATATATACATAAACATAAGAACATAAGATATGCTATACCGGGTGAGACCAAGGTTCATCAAGCCCAGTATCATGTTTCCAACAGTGGCCAATCAAAGTTTCAAGTACCTAGAAGTTTCCCCAAAAGACACAGGTTCCACAATGCTTGTATACAAGTCCATCCTACTCACCCACAAAGCCATCCACCAAGCGCAGAACACCCAGCTCTGCACCCTGCTGACCTGCCCGACCCACGGAATAACAACTAGACAGACCTCCAACAACTACCTCACCGTCCCTCACAAAAGAACCAAAAGCTCTCAAAAGACATGCAACTCTATGCACCATCCCTATGGAACTCTTTACCAAACCACCTCAGAAACAATAACGACCTCCTATCATTCAGAAAACAGCTGAAAACCATCCTATTCCAAGAATATTTCAAGACAACCCCCACCAAAAAAATGCAACAACCCCTGAACTCACCATGACCCTCTGAGTGACAACTACACTGTACTGTCCATGTCTAAAATCTGTCTTATGTCGGAATCATCAATGTTGCCAACCTGATGATGGCCCCCACCCTTCTACTTGATTTCCCCACCCTTATATGTAACGCCGCTTTGACCCGGTGAAAAGTGGGATATAAATACAGTTAAATAAATAAATAAAATAAATAAATAAATAAATATTGGATCAAGCAATGGATATTCTGGGTCCCCTTTAATAATGGTTTATGGGTATATATATAAAAATCTATAATCAGTAGGGAGGGTTTGCCTATGAGGTTTGCGAATTCATGGCGATAGATTGGATGGTGATGATGTCATTAAGTATGGAGCGAGTCTGTCTTTGTGGGAATATAGATGGGTCCTTTAATTGTTTGGCATTTATAGTAAATGGGGAGGCTAGGTCAGCGATAGCCCATTTGAATGATGACTTTCTGATTGGGTGACGTGAGCATGTGAAGGTGGGGTTTGATAGGTACTTACTGCGCAAGTGCAGCGTCTTTATGGCAGCCATTTGCAAAGAAGAAGTGCGGGCTGGAACACGGTTGTATTATGGGCGCTCTTTAGTGTATTTGGTGGGTACCTTTTAAATTTTCCTGTTAGCATGTTGGTTAATTTGTTGAAGATATTTTAGGCGTCTGGATAGCTAACTGAATTGGCTTGTGTTTTTAGGCTTGTTATGAAGATCTGCATATTTTAACAGTGTGGCACTGTAAGATACGGGTTTGGCTCCCTGACAGAGCATTGGCGAAACACCTGGCATCGGAATTGGACCAATGGTTGTTTGAAACGCATCTGTAATGTGTCTGCAGAGTGTCCATCGCTAAATATAGCAACCATGTTGCAGGTTGGTTTAGGGTTGCTTGAACTGTTCATGCATAATTCTCCAGCATTTTTGCATTTTTTCATTTTCTATCCAGCATTTTTGCATTTTTTCATTTTCTATCCAGAGGCTGTTACATGTGAAATATTTGGGGTATACTTCTCAGATTTCTACATTACTATCAGCCTCAGCGTACAAGAACAAAAAAATCGACTTTTTATTGTAGTAAATAGCCTTTTCTTTGTTACATGGAAAACGCTTGTATTCTTGAATTGTCTCCTGTATTTTTGTTTTAGCCCAGTGGCATATTCTTTTTCTGTTTTTTTATCAGTATTTTCCAGAACAAAGATTTATTGTATTTCATATTCTACAGGTCGATGTGAGGAAGATATACGTCTCTAACGTTTGTCTTCTTGGTAGTGGAAAATTATCAAAGAAAGTACTAAGGGGCTAACCCAGTGACTCAGCAGCAGTGCTGCACAGAGGCAATGTTCACAGCCCCTGAGAAAAGAGAATCCAAGCTGTTGCTCAGCAATGACACCTAGTGGCTAGACTCAGGATCCACATTACCAAGGAGCCGCGGTCCATGGTCTATGGCCAGGAAATGGTACTATACAAAAAAGAACCGCTAATTGCAAATAATCAAAGATCATACAATATCACATTGCAAAAACATTAATTTAAAGATATATTTTATATATTAACTATATCTCATACAATGATCCAAAAAATGTTTTAATCTTTAGAACACAAACGATACATTAATAAATATGTATTAAATATGCATAAATCATGAAACCTTACACCAATTCAATCAACCATGTAAACATATAATAATTGTTCCAAGAACTCCACAAGTGCCACTGGAGCTTGGCGCATGTGGAGCCTCGTGTGCAGGAAAATGTGAATGGCCACCACTAGGTGGCCTAAGAGGCACAAGAAATCCTGGCCAAAGTTGTGTTTACCAAGAAGATTCTGCAGGCTAGCATGATGACGTTGTCTGCTCTGTGGGGTGAGAGGGAAACCCTGGCAAGTTGGGTTTTGTGGCAGACCTTTAGATAAAATTATATATGATGCATTAGGGTTTTGTAGCAGTGCCTTAAATGAAAGTGTATATGAGGAATTAATTATATATGGAAAATGTTTACATTATATTGTTTTTAGAAACTAATGATATGTATAAAATTTGGGGGTAATTTTGTATTCATATTTGTTATGTATTGGTTAAGTATTGTGTCTTAAATATTTCTCAATTGTGACTTTATGAATAAATTATTATATGTTTACATGGTTGATTGAATTGGTGAAAGGTTTCATGATTTATGCATATTCTGTGTAAAGATTTTTATTGAAAGATAATAGCGTAACAATAATAAGAAGTCAAGCATTTGGATTACAACATGTATCAAGCCCCTCTCCCATCTTCAATGAAACCATACTTGTATCCAGGAAAATCTGGAATGTCCAAAACATTAACAGTAGGATAAGTAAAGAGTAAATCAATTATCATGAAAAAGTTGGCAAAACAGTCAAACCCTGAAGGGATAAGAAATAGTGTACTATACTATTTCCTGGATCACCAAGGAAAATGATATAACTGTCAAAGTAGTACCAACATCTATAAATTGGGATGGTTTCGCCAATAACCTATGTCTAAACAACCTTTCATTCTTTCAATTACCCCCCACCCACCCATGACACCCCCCCTGCCCCCCCCTGCCGAACCCCAAGCTTGAGGAGAGAATGGGATATCTGTAAAAATAAGATTTAAAAAAGGTGACGGAGATACAAGTCGATCCTCAATTGGTAAAACCATTCCTATCAAAATTTGGATGTTCAAATATTTATTTCCCCAGAACACAGATGTAACTCAACTTTCTAAAGGCAGAAATTGACTCCAGAGCTGCTGTAATCTATCTGGTTTGCCTCTCAACTCCGATGTGAGTTTCTCCATTTTATATATGTCCCAACCCTTTATTAACCATTCGGTAAGAGTGGGCACAAAGCTCCGTTTCCAATAGCGGCTAATTACCGAACGAGCCGCAAGAAGCAAGCATTGTACTAGTCGGGTAGTATTGACTGGTAAAAGATCTGGGTCAAAATACCCTAAAACACAATAGTCAAGATTACAAGGGAAATCAATCTGCAATTTCTGAGTGATTTGGGCATGGATTTTCCGCCATAAACATTGTATCTTTGAGCAGTCCCACCACATATGGCAGAAAGTTCCATGACCACCACAAGTCTCCAACATAAAGAATCATCAGCTTGCTCCCAGTGTAAGGATACTGGGACAATAGTCATATGTGTCAAAATTCGCAACTGGGTGTTAACTAATGATAGAGGTATGGAGCATTTATGGGAGTAATGGATGGTATTGACCCAAAAATCTTCAGGTATCTCCGAGAGATCTTTTTCCCATTGTATACAAAAGGATGGAGTAGGTAGAGACTCAGACATATCTTTTAAAAGAGCACGATAAAGTCTGGCCAAGAAGGCTTTCGTAGATGAAGTTGCAAAGATGATACGTTCCCAAGGTCTAGGTGTCCTCATTCCAGCTTCCACTAAAACCTGTGTATGAAAGCAATGCCTAAATTGCAGATATTGGAAAGGGGAAAGGGAGCAATGCAGTATCTCCTCTAAACAAGACTTAGATAAACAAGCAGATTGTTCAAACTTAGAAGTTAGATAAACATTCCTTGGAAAGAAAAGAAGACCCCAGATCCCTAACTAAAGGAAAAACACCAATCGGTGAAAAAGGTGACCATGAAGGAGGAAGTGAAGTTTTCCTGCAAATCTTTTGCCAAGCAGTCCATACGGGAACAAGAAAAATATGAGATTTAAGTTTTCCCCACTTCCCCCGCAGAAAGAAAAGGTACGGCCCGTAGTGGAATTGGGGTTACCCACCTAGCTTCTAAGTCAATCCAGGAGGAAGAAGTATTACGATACCAAAGGTGAACTGCGCATAAACACAAACTGATATAATAGAGCTCTACATCTGGGAGACCAATGCCGCCTGCTGACTTGGGACAGATCATCACAGACCAACTCAACCTAGGGCGGCGACTTTGCTATATGAAACCCATGAGTATTCTATGTAATTTTGTAAAAAAGAAACGTGGAATCCCAATAGGAAGTTGTTATTATTACCAAAACTTATATTTCTATTTCAACATCTTAATTGTGTGTACCCTTCCCAACCAGGATACTGATAAAGACTGCCAAACCAAGAGCTCTTGGGCTATAGACGATATCATAGGAAGGTAATTATAAGAATAAAGTTCCTCTAATCGTTGGGGTATCTGAATTCCGAGATATCTGAATCTCGAAACCACGGGAAATTCACTTGTTCCCAGACAGGAAGGTATACCAGTCAAAGATAGACAGGGCAATAAAGCAGATTTTTGAAAGTTAATAGTGTAACCTGAAAGATGTGAAAATTCCTGAAGAAACCAAGATAGGTAAATTAGTAGCAGGATCATGCAAAAAAATCAGAGCATCATCCGCATATAGGGATAATATGTGATATTGATCAGCCAAAGCTATCCCAAGAGAAGGGGCATGAGTTCAGAGTTGTATAGCCAGAGGTTCTAATGCGAATGCGAAGAGGGGACAACAGACATCCTTGCCTCATTCCCCTCTGTAAGATAAAGGGATGTGAAGTAAAGCCATTAATCTGAATTGTGCTTACAGGAACCTTATACAGAGCCATAATCCAAGATTGAAAAGAGGGTCCAAAGCCAAAAGAATGCAAGGCATACAATAAATAGCGCCATTCCACCTTATCAAAGGCTTTCTCCGCATCTAGAGATACAATAGCATAACTTCCTTCAATCTTGCGTAAACTAAACATAATATCAATGAGCCGTCGAACATTTTCAAAGCCGTAGCGGCCTTTGATAAACCCGGTCTGGTCAGGGTGTATAATATCCTGAATTCTAGATTCTAAACGTAAGGCAAGAATTTTTGTGAAGATCTTATAGTCCGTATTAAGTAATGAAATCGGTCGATAATTATTGCATTAATGAATCTTTACCTTCTTTTAGCAATACTGTGATCATAGCTTGAGATATAGACCTGGGCAGACATTGCTGATGTAATATATCATTAAAGGCCTGAGATAATATAGGGGCAAGACAATCCGAAACGGTTTTATAAAATTCAGCCGGAAGTAGATCCGGAACTGAAGCCTTCGCAATTATTAATTGTTTGATTGCGCATTGAACCTCTGCTATTGAAATTTATTTATCAAGGGCTATTTGTGCTTCTTGAGATAACTTGGGGAGATTGAGCGTATTCAGCCAGCTCTGAATATTGGCAGAGTCTGTCATCAATTGCGAGGTATATAAGGTTTTATAAAAGGAAGCGAATTGTTGAGCTATCTCACTGGATTTATGAAGTAGCTTCCCCTGCGTATCCATTATACTATTTATCCGTCAACGTAAGCGTTGTCGCTTTAACTGCCATAAAAGAAGTTTGCTTGCCTTATTTCCATGCATAAATCAAGGGGTATGTTTACTAAACAGCGCAATTGTGCGGGGCGCACTTGAGCGTGCGCTAAGGTACCTTAGCGAACACTAATAGTGCATTTTTGGTGCCCTGCACGCGTGCGCTCCGGCCGCACACGTGCGCACCGCCTGCCAAAGTGCGCGGCGCGTTAATGTGCGATAGAGGCGTGGAAATGCATTTCGAGGGCGGAGGAAGGCTCCCGAGGGGTGGGGGGACGGGGTCAATGGGTGGAGAGTGGGAGGGGAGAGGCTCCCCGCACAGGAGCGGGGCTGAATTTCGGCAAAAAAATACCGCGAGTGAAACCCTCGCGTTAGAGCCGATTTAAAGGGAAGAGAAACCATTTCCGTCAGCAATGTACAGCAAAACCGGGGAAACCTGCAAATCGTGAGCAGTGTGATACATGTGCACAGAACAAAATAGCAAATATTAATTGAAAATGACCACAACAAATTCCAAATAAATTATGATCCAGCTGGGCAACAGTGATATTAATGGGCAACCATAAAAAACACTCCCAGGAAAGCTCCAAAAAAAAGAAATGATTTTTGGAAGGGTCTACGCTCCGTAGACTCGTTAAAAAATCACTGCATTTTAATGGAGCTTTCCTGGGAGTGTTTTTCATGTTGCCCATTGATATCACTGTTGCCCAGCTTGGTTTTGTTTTTTTTCCCCTTTTTGGAGGTCTTTTTTGAGGTTTAATTGCACCTTTGTCCCCATACAAGGTAAACGAGCGCACAGTAAAATTGTGCAGAGCAGGGTGTCTGACTCGTGCGGCCAGGTTTCCTATCTCCAGAGACTGCACTGTCTCTGTGGCCACAGTGTGGTGCAGCAGACACAGCCAGTGCCTGTATGACCAAAGGGTCACAGGTTCAAATCCAAGCTGGGGCTCCTGCCAACCCAATCCCCATAGTTTTACCCACCACTAAACAGTGATACTACAGACACTCCTTTATGGCAGAGAACATAAGCATGGTTCCAACACCTATATTTTACCCTACACCGCACACATACCATAACAATGGGCATTACCTACAGCTGAGTCCCCCAAATTCAGTCCTGGAGTGCCACAACTCAATCAGGTCATATGCTTTTTCCCAGATAGGGACATGTCTGCATGTTGGCGGAAGGGTACAGGTGGTGGAGGGGGCAGTGGCTGCAAACCACAGCACACAGTGGCCTAGGCCTGTGCAGGCTGGCACCGTCCACCGCAACAGACAGGCTCTGTCGGATGTACAGTCATGGACTCCCCAGGGAACACAGCATATCTGTGGCAACATGGTGGTGCAGTGCACACAGACAGCATGTGCAGGAACAGAAGGTCACAGGTTCAAAGCCCAGCTGGGGCTACTGCCAATCCAGTCCACTTATTTTTCCTACAACTAAACCGTGATAATAAGGACAAACCTTTATTGCTGAGAACATACGCATGGTTCATACGCCTATATTTTACCACACCATAAACAGCCGCATTACCTAGAGCAGAGTCTCCCAAATGCAGTCCTGGAGGGCCCCACACCATTCAGGATAAATGCTGCCTCTAAGAAAGATGCCTGTGCTGCATATCTATGCACCACCCCCATGGTATGCAGATGTAGCTCATGCATATTTATGAGGGACAGCATGAAAACCCGAACAGTGGTTGGAACACCAGGACTGGAGTTGGGACACTCTGCCGTAAAGCAGCAGCCAACAGGGCCAGACACACACACACACACACACACAGGCCCCATTGGCCCTGCCTGTATCTCCCAATACTAGCAGTTGCATACCTTAGCAATGCCACCCTACACCTGGGTATATGGTACACAGCTATCAAACGTTGCCCATGATAACTGGCAGATATCAATTCCTACGTTAAGCACATTTTGCTCATTGATCTCCACCATAACAATCATTGTGATGTCTGCGGTGTGCGCTGCAGGTCTGGTCTCTGACAGTGTTTACCACCCTGGGGAGTGACCCCCAACAGTAGTGCGTACCATATCCATGCCTGTACTGTGCCCAGGACTGGTGTGGTGGGTATGGCTGCTGGACTCCTCTATAGTAGCACAATGCTGGCGTAGGTGTGGGGGTGGCTGTCTGCCTATCCAGTGTGTGGTGGCTGCAAACACCTTCCACAGCCCACACTGCCAGCAATGTTGCCAGTATTGGGCTGCCAATGTGCATAATGAGGAGCACGGTACCATGGGTATAGGCCGGACAGGGTGGCTTGGCCAGGGTGCATCTGCACAGGGCATAGGGCACTGACTGGGACATTTTAGTGCCCGGCCAGCACCTACACAGACAGGGTGACCTCAGTATGTCCTGCTGAGAGATCATTCTCACCCTGACTGTGCAGTGACCACAGCATGGCTAGGCACCCCCATAGTGCTATCTAGTATTTCTCTCATGTGATAGATATGGGTTTCCTTTTGGGGCCCAGTCACTGATTTATCTGCTTGCTGTATATGCTGACATCCCAGTTCTGGGTGCACGCACTGTGGACTAGCTAGCACACTGTTTGCAGCTGGTATGTGTTGTGATGGAGCAGGGTGCAGTGGCTGGTGATTTGCTGCAGGTGAATATCAGATAGTGGTGGGGTGCAGCTCACCATATCCAGGCCTAATATCTGTCTGATATTGTGTTATGGATGTGTATAGAGCTGCATTGACTGCCCTGTGGGGTGTCTGCTCCTCAGCAGGACTGGGGTTGATGGTCCCCTCTACTGCCACCTTTGCAGGGAGGTAGTATGTGGATCTATTGATGGGAGATCCTGTTTGCCACCCTCAGCCCTGGGGGGTGGGGGTGCATGGCCCACCTGGGGATCCATAGGGGCTACACCTGACTGAGTCAGACAGAGATATCCAAGGTGTTTGTGCAGGAACTACCTATCTCACACATTAACACTACTTTGGACCTCCTGCATGGCCTCTTTCAACCATGGAAGGTGTTGTGGACCTGGTCCTGGGCGCCTCATTGACCCTCAGGGTGAGCACAGTACCCGCACAATGTGACGGTGTGTAGCTACTCTGTGCCAGTAAAACACACAGTCAGTACCCCCTACCAGGCCGAGGTGGTGTGTGGGTGCACATGGTCACTTCCCTCTACCGGGCCGAGGTGCTGTGGGGGTGCATTGGCCATCTTGTGTTGATCTGTGGACAGCTGATTTGCATGTGCAGTGCATCATGGGTATGGGTGGGCTAACCCTATCCTGGTGACCACAGCAGACTGTCTGTGTGGTGACATTCATGCTCTCTGCAGCCAGCCAGGGGCTTGCTAGTAGCTATAGAGCTGTAGCCCAATGGTTACTTCAGTGCTTGTGAAGCCAGAGGGCATGGGTTCAAACCCACAGTGGGGTTATTTGATAGGGTTGTCCAATGCATTATTTTTTTTTAATGTACATATTTTGATGCCAGCAAAAACACCCTCAGCGTACTGTACCCATAAGGTGCCTCTGAGGGTGCTTTATAGGGCGCCCTATAGGGCACCTTATGGTTCCTGTCCATATAAGGTGCACTATACAATATCCTGTGACGCAACCTATAGGGTGCCCTATAGGGGACATTTTAGGGTGCTGTGGCGGACAGTGCAATTTCTAATGTGCCCTATGGAGTGCCTTATAGGGTGCCTTATATGGCACCTTCAATTACGGCACATGAGGACGTGTTTGCTGGCAGCAATTAATAACATAAAATTAAAGTGCTGCAGGACAAAATATGTACACTGCAAAGCTGATGCCACAGCCAGCCTTACGTATTAGGCACACTGGGGAGCAAACGCATGACCCCTGTATCAGCAGTCAGTGCCTTAACCATTGTGCTCCACTGCTGCTCCTCCTTGCCTGTCAGCGCACCTACTTATGCTTTTCATTCCTTAAACTGCAGAGTGCTGCCATAAAAAACAGTACACTGACCTTGCGGTACCTCATACGGCACCCTCTAAGGCGCCCTATAAGCAACATTCTAGGGTGCCTTGGCTGACAGTGCACTTTAAAATGTGCCTTATAGGGCACCTTATGTTAACACGCTTTGGGAGTGCGTTTGATAGTAGTGATAATTAAAATATGAATAAAATGCCTCCTAAAGCAATCTTCCCCTTAATATGTTATGCCTCAGCCAGCCTTGTTCATTGGGCACTTTGGGGGATTGAACCCCTGATCCCTGCACCATTGGTCAGTGTCTTCACCATTGTGCTGTGGTTCTGTTCCTGTGATTGCACATCAGCGCGCCGCCTTATGCCGCCCAATATTAAAATGCCTCCTAAAACATCAGCGCGCCGCCTTATACCGCCCATCATTTAAATGCCTCAGCCAGCTATCTCCATTGGGCACTGTGGGGGATTGAACCCCTGATCCCTGCACTATTGGTCAGTGTCTTCACCATTGTGTTGTGGTTTTGTTCCTGTGCTTGTACATCAGCGCGCCGCCTTATGCCGCCCAATATTAAAATGCCTCCTAAAACATTAGCATGCTGCCTTATGCCCATCAGCTTGCCGCCTTATACCGCCCATCATTTAAATGCCTCAGCCAGCTGTCTCCATTGGGCACTGTGGAGGATTGAACCCCTGATCCTTGCACCATTGGTCAGTGCCTTAACCATTGTGCTGTGGTTCTGTTCCTGTGTTTGTACATCAGCGCACCGCCATATGCCTGCCAACATTAAAATGCCTCCAAAATCATTAGTGCACCGCCTTATGGCTATCAGCGCACTGCCTTATACCGCCCAATATTACACTGGCTCCTAAAGTAATACCTTAGCTAGCTGTCTTCATTGGGCACTGTGGGGGATTGAACCCCTGATCCCTGCACCATTGGTTAGTGTCTTAACCATTGTGCTGTGACTCTGCTCTTCTTCCTGCACATCAGCACGCCACTTATACCGCTCAGTATTATAATGCCTCCATAAACATCTGCGTGCCGCCTTATGCCGCCCAGTATTTCTGCACCTCATAAATTAATGCCTCAGCCAGCTGTCTTCATTGGGCATTGTGGGGGATTGAACCCCTGATCCCTGCACCGTTGTCAGTGTCTTAACCATTGTGCTGTGGCTCTGCTCTTTTTCTTGCACTTCAGCGCGCCCCTTATGCCTCCCGCGCAGCTATCTCATGCGCTAAGGTGCAGGGTGCACATGGGCGCCGCGCACCTTAGCGCATATGTAAATTCCGCCTTTCCTTTTTCAGGACGGAACGCCCACTCCTTATATGGCATCCGCACACTACCGGGGCCCGCACTTTAACGGGGTTTTAGTAAACATGCCCCCAAGTGTCCTTAGGAATAGAATTAGTGTGAAGTGTGCCACACCAGACCATGAAATTGCCCATCATTGCTATTTTGATGCAGTGACTCAGGATTAACAATAAAATACAGTTCTGCTGTCAAAAGTCTCTTTGTGAGATCATAAAATCTTGGTGCTCATCTCTACATTTATGGGCACTGCACATTAATTACCTTTCTCAAGTCATAGCAATTTACTCTTTTTATGAAGTTTGTACAGTTCTAGTGCTTTTTCTGTCTAGACAGCAATCTTGTCACAAAGGTATTTCCTACAAAATTCTTCCATTGCCTTACTCCAACATGTATTGCACAGTCATATTAAATGTAATTGCAACACTGTTTAATCGGTAATTTTAACTACAAGGCATGCATTTAATAGATATATATGGCTTCTTTTTAAATAATCTTGAGATACAGAAATATATCTTAAAAAGTCCTTTCAGTTCCTGCTCTTGTACTGAAGGGTGCCACCTCTGTGCTGACATGCAGTTCTTCACCTCGGTGATAGATTACACTTGCGATCATTAAGTCTAAAGCTGCAATAGTCAATTAAGCCACAAAATAGCTCTTTTAAAGTAGCTTCACCGTTCCTGATCACCAATTGCCCATAACATTTCAGCTCTGGCAAGACGGCATTCCCCCCCCCCCCCCCCATCTCTTTCCCATTCTAACATAGTGGCAGACTGACAGGCAGCACTTGAGCACACCTTCTCTAAACAATCGCTCAAAACTATTGACTGAAACCTTCGCCAGCTTTTGGCCTCTCTTGTTACCTTTTACTCTTTGGCATTTAAGTGTCTTATTAGAAAGCCTGGACCAGCATCAGGTCTTTGACAGATGCCACTGATTTGCTGAAAGACCACCAGGAAGGTCTGTGCATTCCTTGCCAACCATTTTCTATAGTGGGAACCCCATCTATTGACATGCTTCCTAAAGTCAATATGCACTTAGGATATATGAATCCCAGTCCAGACAGTAGGGAAATGTGCCTTATTCTGAGGATGGATGCAGAGGCCTTTCTTTTCAGCATGCATGGCAGAGTTTTCTGGGTCACTTGGTGCAATTGTATGCTGAGGTGAGAGCAGAAACCGATACATGAGGCCTGAAGATAAAGTGCTGATTACATAGTAGGTGCACTTTAATTCATTAACTTCTCTGATTTCTGTAATTATCAATTATTATTATTATTATTTGTTTTGATTATTGCTTGTATAGTGCTATCTTCTATGTGTACACATCCTTCCGTAAACTGCTAAAAACATTCCTGTTCAAGGAGCACTTTGACAATTCTACATGTAAAAGTACAGTCCTCACACTTTTCAAGATGCTTTCAAGTTCATTGTAACTAATTTATATATATGCTTAGTTCTCTGTACATAGTTATTACTTAAATCAGCTGTTGCTGATTTAAGTTAATTTGTCCCTTTTCCCCTTTCACTCCCTGTTAAGATGTTACATATATTTTTTATTTAATGTAATGTTCAATCCTTGAGTTCTCTGTAAACGGCTTTGATTCATGAAAAGCGGTAAATAAGCACTAATAATTAAATAATTAAATAAATAAACATCCATTACAAACGCACATAATTTAAAGTTCCTGCTTTTTGTAACTTTCCATCTAATAACAGAGAATTATATATTGCTGTTATTATATGCACCATTGACCAAAGTGATTAAAATTTTTGCCCATTTACATTTCATAGTCATTTTATCTACTGGAGAAGAATAAATGTGTGAAATGACTATCAAATTTTCAATCAGTAGAAGTCTGATTTACATATATGTTACAGAAGTTGGCTTAGCTTAGCTCTTTCTCCGGTCATAAAGAAAAATTAAGCTAGGTGGTCATTCAAATGCACAAAAGACAAGTTATGGCTACTGATACTCAGTAGCTATGTTTGCTGCCATGGCATCAGAAATGTTACTGAGATCTATATAAAATAGAGAAAGCCATCTACCTACTACCCATCTTTCCTTCTGCCCTCAGTGTACCTCCTCATAACTCTAGTTTACTTTGTTAAAGTCTGATACACTGCTTCTCGTACCAGCAAAGCAGTTTACAATAAAATAAATACAATTAGGAACTCCATTTATGAAAGAAAAGGTGAAGAAGACACTAAACGCCAGACAGGAAAAGACAGGGCCGGCCCGTCCATTGAGCAAGAATGTTTTTTGCACAGGGCCCCGCGTTTCAGGGGGCCCCGCGCAAAGAACATTCTGCTTTTTTCAAAACTAAATTAAAAAAAAAAAACGCTGGCTGCTACCGCTGCCGCCACTGCCGCCGTGGCAGCGGCAGCATGGACTATCCCGCGGGGCCCCTTCTGCCCAGCTGAATCCCTCCGTGCCCCCCCTCCCTCCCTCCCTCCCTGCCGGCTGAGCCCCTCCGTGCCGGCTTTGAGAGTCGCGAAGGGAGAGTGTCTCCCTCGCGTCTCTGTTAAGCCTGCAGGGGCAGATGGGAAATTTCCCATCAGCCCCTGCGGGCTTAACAGAGACGCGAGGGAGACACTCTCCCTTCGTGACTCTCAAAGCCGGCACGGAGGGGCTCAGCCGGCACGGAGGGAGGGAGGGATTCAGCCGGGCAGAAGGGGCCCCGTGGGACAGTCCATGCTGCCGCGGTGGCGGCAGCGGTAGCAGCCAGCGTTTTTTTTTTAAATTTAATTTTACTTGAGCCGATGGGGGGGGGGGGTTAGGACTGGTAATGGGCTATGGGGGGGCTAGGACTGGAAATGTGCTGGGGGGGTTAAGACTGGAGGTGGGCTGATGGGGTTAGGACTGGTAATGGGCTGTTGGGGGGGGTTAGAACTGGTAATGGGCTATGGGGGGTTAAGACTGGTAATGGGCTGTGGGCTGATGGGGGCTGTCTGGTAATGGGCTATGGGGGGGCTAGGACTGGAAATGGGCTGGGGGGCTAGGACTGGAAATGGGCTGGGGGGGTTAAGACTGGAGGTGGGCTGATGGGGTTAGGACTGGTAATGGGCTGTTGGGGGGGGTTAGAACTGGTAATGGGCTATGGGGGGGTTAAGACTGGTAATGGGCTGTGGGCTGATGGGGCTGTCTGGTAATGGGCTATGGGGGGCTAGGACTGGAAATGGGCTGGGGGGCTTAAGACTGAAGGTGGGCTGATGGGGTTAAGACTGGTAATGAGCTGTGGGCTGATGGGGGGTTAGCACTGGTAATGGGCTATGGGGGGGGCTAGGACAGGAAATGGGCTGATGGGGAGGGGTTAGGACTTGAGGTGGGCTGATGGGGTAGGGACTGGTAAAGGGCTGTGGGCTGTTGGGGGGGGTTAGAACTGGTAATGGGCTATGGGGGGGGTTTAAGACTGGTAATGGGCTGTGGGCTGATGGGGGCTGTCTGGTAATGGGCTATGGGGGGGTTAGGACTGATAATGGGCTATGGGGGGCTAGGACAGGAAATGGGCTGATGGGGAGGGGTTAGGACTTGAGGTGGGCTGATGGGGTTAGGACTGGTAATAGGCTGTGGGCTGATGGGGGGGGGTTAGGACTGGCAATGGGCTATGGGGGGCTGACTGGAAATGGGTTGATGGGGTTAGGACTGGAAGTGGGCTGATGGGGGGTTAGGACTGGTAATGGGGTATAGGGGGGGCTTAAACTGAAAATGGGGTGATAGGGGGTTAGGACTGGAAGTGGGTTGATGGGGGGCTAGGACTGGTATTGGTTTGGGGGGGTTGCTAGGACTGGAAATGGGCTGATGGGTGGCTAGGACTGGAAATGGGCTGATGCAGGGACTAGAAGGGAATGGATGCTGGGTGAGGCTGGAACTAGAAGGGAGCTGATGTTGGGGGAGGATTAGAATGGGATGGGGCTGGAAGAGTAAAATGGAGAAGGGAAAAATATTTTGTGTGGGAGGGATAAAAAATCTACAATTGGCCGGGTATTGGGAGAGGAAGTGGGGATTGAGGATGGAGGGGTAAAATTTGAGTGGATGAAATAGGAATGAGGAAAGAGCAAGAGGAGAAAGATTAGTATGTTAAAGCAGATGTAGAGAGAGAATGGAAAAAAACTAGAAGAGAGAAGAAAGGACAAATGGACAGCAGACGATGGAGAGTTAGCAGAAGACACGAAGAAACCAGAAGAAAGTGGCTGGAGCAATTGCAGCTGAAAAAAATGCACAAAAGGTAGAAAAATATCTCTTTATTTTGAATTTATTAATTGGAATATGTCAGCTCTGGTAAATGTGCATCATTAACGTCTGCGCTTTGTTTAGTACAAGAGCAAATTAATGTATAGTTTTATTTCTACAGTGTTGTACATTCCAAGTTTGGCTTTTGGGATTCCCAGTTTAATTATTGTCTTCCTGTTTCTAAATTGTGATTACTTGTTTGGTGATGGTCTATGTTCTGCATGTGTAACTGAGCTGAGGTGTTCTGTTTATATAATTCCTATTTGACATTGCCACTTGTTCTCTTTCCCCAGTAGGTCATGTTCTCTTAAATGTATTGGTTTAATATTTGCAGTGTTGCCTTTTGATTGGTAGAGTATGGTGCTTTGTGAGTCCTGGTAGTGCTGTTAGGATACGGCGGGTTTGCTATGGGTTCTAAATGGGCAGTGTTTGTAGTAGTTCCTAATGTGTCTGGCAGTTGGCACTGGATTATAGTTATGTAGAAATCTTTTAGTCTTTCTTTATCCATACACTCATTAAGAGGCATGTTTACTAAAAGTTAGTATATGGTAACATTATGCAAATATTTATGCAAATGAGGCCCCTTATGCAAATGAGGCCCCGCACCGAGTCTCCGCACATGGCCCTGCACCCCCCTTGGGCCGCCCCTGGGAATAGAGATAACAAATAGAAGGAAATCTCAAGGATGGGAAGTGTAAGAGAGGGGCAGAGGTCTTATTGGATGAGGAAAAACAACAGACATTTACATGATCTTCCCCTATTTCCTCCCCCCCCCCAATAATATTTGCCTCCTCTTGTCTTTGCTTCCATTGTATGAATCATTTTTCTACATAAATTCTATGCTATGATTCTTAGTTTCTTCTCCAGTTTGCCCTTCCTCTTTTTATTTCTGCCATGTCCTCACCTCTGGCTGCTTGCCGATTGCTTTTCACATCTCTTACTTTGTGCTGTGGCACTTTGCCTCTCATCTTCCCATTATCCTCCTCAAGAAGTACTTAATCGCCCCTTTACATACCTCTGATTTCCAAGCATCTTACCCTTCATCTCATTTTCCCATCTATCTCTTTCTACCGACTGTTGTTCTATATGTAGCCGTCTCCCCAATGCGACTGTCCTGTTACGCTCTTTGCCTTCCTTCTCTCCTTTTCCTATCATTCTCTCCTATGAATCTTCTGTTCACGCGTGTCTTCCATTCTATCTTTTTCCTGTTTTATCCACAGGCACTTTTTGCCTTTTTTGTGTTTTCCTCCCTCATATGTTCCCCATAGCCATACTCCTTCCAGCCCTTCTCCTGACCTTACTGCTGCACAACTTTATTTCTGAAGTTATCTGTGATTTAATTTTCTTTCTTCATTTGCAACATAAGGTCAGTGTAAAAAAGGTGTGGTATGGGGATGTGAACAGGCAAACATTTTCAGTTCGCTTTATGATTTTTGGGTTCTTTCCCTATTTTTCAGGTGCATCTTTTGATTCATTTCAGACATTCATTTTACTAAAAACAATTTTTTATGTACATCCAGGGCTGGTGGAAGAGTTTTAGGCTCCTTTGTGTGCCCCATGACCCCCTCAAATGATCTATCAGGCTCATAAGCCCTCCCTGAGATTAAACTCAACAGTCATGATGACCTCAACATTCCCATCCCAGAACAATACTGTAAAATAGTATAGACAGACATCACACATTTAAATGTTAGACTGTTTCCTATGTGTTTCTGTAATGAGATCAGTTTCCAAAAAACATTTACCCGAGTAAATGGCTATTTTTCTCATAAAACTGGCTGCTTGAAAAATTGTCCCCTTTCTCCGTGAGTAAAACTGCAAGCAGATGGTTCTTTCACCTTGTATGAATGTCCATATATTAGTGGTAGCTGCTCTTTGCCACCCATAAGAAGCTGCAGTCCCAGGCAACTGCCTAGTTTACCTAATGGTTAAACCCAGCTCTGTGCGCGTTAGAACTTTTTAATGTGAGCAAAGCCATTCTGTGTGCATTTTCTCATAGGTTAACATGTGCTGAACCAATCTTGTGAAGACTAAGGGGCATGTTTACTAGCGTGAGCTGTTAGCATGGGGTTTGCCACACACCAAGCTCTGTGCTAACAATAAGCATGAGGGCCCATGCTAAAAATCTTGTGCTAACTGGTTCGTATATGATTGGGCGGAGACTTGTTAAGTTAGGGAGGTAATGTGGACATTGATAGCAGGTTAGAGGTATAGCGTGGACATTGACAGTGCGTTGTAGTTAGCTCAGGCATGTTGGGATGCTGCTAATCATGCCTCTTGCCGTTAGCACAGGTGCACTTGCATTAATTGCATCCAGGTATCGGTTAGCACAGTGCCATGGATTAGCAATATGCTAATGGCAGGAAAATGGATGCACATGCCCCCATAAATTTATATGGGCCTCCATGTTAATTTTGCATCTCAAACATGCTCATAAAAATTTTAAGGGATGCATATCTCTGCATGTGTTCCATTCTTTAGCACCCCTTAAAAAATGTGTGAAAAACTAATTTAATAAAAATTAATTTATGAATTGATAGCAGCTCGCAATCAGTCCAGAGAATTGTTTGCTACAAGACAGCACTGTATTTATTTAGCTGCATTTATATCCCGCTTTTCACCGGGTCAAAGCGGTTGGGGGATACATTTAACACGAGAGGATATGAGACACATACACTAATACTTACAGGGAACATGGGCAATGGAGGGTTAAGTGGCTTGCCCAAGACCACAAGGAGCACCTGTGGGACTAGAAACCCCAGTCCTTCTGGCCCAAAGTTGCTGTCCTCTTGTGGGATTTGAACCAGCAACCTTCTGGCCTGTGGTACCTTGCCCCAACCACTAGGCCACTCCTAGAACAGAAACATAAAATGGAAGCTTTTTTAATTTTATTTTTAGCTCACACCTTTTCAGTAGCTCAACCCAAGGAGAGATCCAAGATGGCGTTTGAGTAGGACCCATTTGGTGCTTGCTTCCCTGCTGACTCTTTCCTTTTACCTGATGCCGAACCACAAGGCTAAGGGCAAGGGTGATATTCCCTCAACGCTCAAAGCATTGGCGGTGGGACAACACACCATGGATAGCTTCACTCAGAAGAAGAATTCGGGCATTCCTGCTGCCAGGACTGGGGAGAGCCCCAGCTTGGGCAGCGACATCTCGCTGAGCCTGGCGGGCCTTCCACTCTCCCTGTGCCTGCTGCAACCGGGTTTGAAGCACTTGACGTCGGTGCAGGCACCAGAACCCAGGCAGCCTGGGCTATGGCGTTTGTTTCATCGGTGGCTGAAGGCTGTGTAATTACCAGCACCCAGGTTGGAGGTGATTCCCTTGTGGGAGGGAGTGTGGCTTTCCAGGAATCCTCTCTTTTGTCAGTGCTCCCACCTCTTATCCGTCCTAAGGAGGTGACCCTGGATTCCATTTGGGCCACTATGCAGTCTGTTTACCAGGTATGTGTGGAGGTATATCGGGCTTTGGCTTCATACCTCGATTGGAGAGGCGCATGGAGACCCAGCAAGGGCGAATGTCGGGGCTCATGGTAAAGGTTCAACAGCTTCAGGAGCAGCATGATGCACTTACTCAGGATAGACTAGTTTTACAGTGTAAAATTGAGAACTTGGAAAATCAATGGAGAAGTTTAAACTTAAGTGTTTTGAACTTTTCACGGGTGCCTTTGGTCTCACCTAGGGACCTATTTATTAGGTTTCTAAAAGAGACCTTTAGTTATCTTGAGTCTGGGATGCCTCCTCTTCAGAAAATCTATTATCTCCCTCCATTGGCTTCTAAGAATGCTCCGTAGAGAACCAACGCCTTTTTGGTGGAGGTCTTGTCTGCAGGGCCGGCCCGTCCATTGAGCAAGAATGTTGCTTGCACAGGGCCCTGTGTAAACAACATCCTGCATTGACTGGCAGGCAGGGCAGTTTTAGAGGGAGCTGGAGAGGTTATTGGGGGGAGAGGGGGTTGCTAGGACTGAAAATGGACTGTAGGGGGGGCTAGGACTGGAAATGGGCTGTGGGGGGGGGGGGGGCTAGGGCTGAAAATGGGCTGGGAGTTACTAGGATTGGAAATGGGCTATGGGGGTTGCTAGAACTGAAAATGGGTTGGGGGGTTACTAGGACTGGAAATGGGCTGATGGGGGCTAGGACTGGAAACGGGCTGATGCGGAGACTATAGAAGGGAGCAGATGCTGGGTGGGGCTGGAACTAGAAGGGAGCTGATGTAATGGGGCTGAGAGAGTAAAATGGAGAGGGGAAGATATTTTGTGTGGGAGGGAAGAAAAATCTACAATTGGTCAGGTATTGGGAGAGTAAGTGGGGATTGAAGATGGAGGGGTAAAATTTGAGTGGATGAAAAAGGAATAAAGAAAGAGATGGAGGAAAGAGTAAAAGAAGAAAAATCAGTATTTTAAAGCATATGTGGAGAGAGAATGGAAAAAAACTAGAAGAGAGAAGAAAGGACAAATGGACAGAGACGATGGAGAGTTAGCAGAAGACACGAAGAAACTAGAAGAAAGTGACTGGAGCAATTACAACTGAAAAAAAAATGCACACAAGGTAGAAAAATACCTATTTATTTTGAATTTATTAACTGGAATATGTCAGCTCTGGGAAATGTGCGTTTTTAACATCTGCATTTTGTTTAGTAGAAGAGGAAATTAATTTATAGTTTTATTTCTACAATGTTGTTGTACATTCCAAGTTTAGCTTTTGGTGTTCCCAGTTTAATTATTTTCTTCCTATTTCTAAATTGTGATTCCTTGTTCTTTGTTTGGTGATGGTCTATGTTCTGTATGTGTAATTGAGCTGAGGTATTCTGTTTATGTAGTTTCTATTTGACATTGCCACGTTCCCCAATAGGTAATGTATTGTTATTCTCTGAAATGTATTGGTTTAATATTTGCAGTGTTGCCTTTTGATAGGTAGAGTATGGTGCTTTGTGAGTCCTGGTAGTGCTGTTATGATACGGCGGGTTTGCTATGGGTTCTAAATGGGCAGTGTTTGTAGTAGTTTCTAATGTGCCTTGCGGTTGGCACTGGATTTAAGTAATGTAGAAATCTTTTAGTCTTTCTTTATCCATACTCATTAAGAGGCATGTTTACTAGAAGTTAGCGTATGTTAACATTATGCAAATATTTTTGCAAATGAGGCCCCGCACCAAGTCTCCGCACATGGCCCCGCACTCCCTTTGGGCCGACCCTGCTCATCTAACTCCTTGGACTTGAGTAACTTGTCTGAGATGTTAGAACAGTCCACCAAGGTGGCCGAATCTAGGGCTATGCTCTTGATTTCATTTGTATTTCTTCAGGATAAAGAAGCGTTATTGCATATCTACTTTAAAAAGTCTGATATTTTCTTTTTGGGGGGTAGGATACAGATTTTCTCAGATGTGTCCAAGTTGACGCAGCCTAGGAGGAAGACGTTTTTTGAACTTTGTGCCGAGGCCTCTGCTTTGGGCGTGAGTTTCCAATTGAGGTTTCCGTGTGCTCTCTTATCAAAATAAGACCTATCATTTCTTTGAGCCCTCTCGGTTACGTTTCTTTTTGGATGCTAAATGATTGCAGTGCTAATATGTGGAATTTTGTGGGCTTATTGTTTGTGTTTTGCCTTTAAATCCTACTCAAATTCCTGTTTTAATTTACCTATTTCACAATCTTCCTACAGTTATTGTAATTCTTGGCTCTCCTCCCTTTTGTTGTGAACTATTTTCATTCTGTTGATGCTTTAGTTAGGTTTGTTTTTTGTGTTTCTTGTAATTATGTGATGCATGATGGAATGTGTTTTTCCTTAGTTTATTGTAAAATTTAATAAATAGACAATTTAAAAAAAAAGTAGCTCAACCCAAATTTCAGTCAGATATAGTAAATATTACTCTAACCACTAAGCTACTCTTCCACTCGGAGGTCTGTATTGTCTTGCACTTTAAGAATATGATTATTCAGATGTGCAATTTGTTGCTTTTTTGTTATGTTATAATGGGCATATATGTTTGGCTTGCATTAGTTTAAAAAAAAGAAGGCACAGGTTGTTCCTTACTTTACGCTGTAACAAGTATAAAGGTCCATTTTGAGCTTTGCACAATCTTTTTATCTATGACTATATTATGCCACATCTCCTGCCTCTACATTTTTACCCTCACGCTCTCTTTCTACCATTCTTCTGCTCAGCTTCATCCTACCACAGCATACCACGGTCTGCAAGGGGGAGGCATCACGCTAATACAACAACCCAGTCATGACAGCCCTTACACCCTTCCATTTGGGAGTCACCTGTGTGTGACTGACTCATCCTTGCTTGTTCTAGGTGAAAGCTAAGATACTTACAGTACCTGTAATAGGGATTGTCCAGGACAGCAAAATGAGTCACCTACACAGCCCATCCACCTTCCCCTTCCTGCCAGTGCTGGGGAACTCACTGAGGGAGGAAGTGAGACACTCCTGTGATGGGGGCTGGCACATGCTCAGGGGGACCTCCCCCCTAAAAAAAGTCTCTAAGAGCTATGGGAGAGCCATTTCCATCCTGGCACTGTTGGATGATGACACCCCTATATAGGGCTGGGCCAGAGGTGCGGCCACACAGAGCGCAAATACAGAAAGGGTGTTGATATCATTACTTGGGCTTCCAGGAAGCTCAAAAAAGAGTGAGTTATTGCAGTTGACTGGAGAGGAAGAGGACTCCAGATTCATTAGTCGCCACAGGGTGCATTTCTAGCTTGGTATGGTCCTGCACCTACTGTATATGTGGCTGACTCATCTTGCTGTCCCGGAGAACCCCTGTTTCAGCTAAGTAACTTTTAGTTTTCTTCTTGTAGAAATATAGAAACATGATGGCAGAAAAAGACCACATGGTCTATCTAGTCTGCCCTTCCATATCAAATACTAAAGTCCCTTCTTTTCATTTAGAGATCCTCTGTGTTGGTCCCATGCTTTCTTGAATTCAGGTACAGTCCTCATCTCTACTACCTCCACTGGGAGACTATTCCATGCATCTACCACTCTTTCCATAAAGAAATATTTCCGCATATTACTCCTGAGTCTATCCCCTTTCACCCTCATCCTAGGTCTCCTTGTAGCAGAGCTTGCTTTCAATCGAAAGAGGCTCTCCTCCTGTGCATTTATGCCACCAATTTTAAATTCACTTTGGTCCAGTGACACCGCCCTATCATCACTCTACCAATGTCTTCAGTTGGAGATGGGAATGTCCTCCATTAATGACATCTGAATATCAGCACATCATTAAAAGGTGGACATTCCAGGCTCCGAATGATGGCATTGTAAGAGCAAACACTGTAGTGCAGTTGGTCACATCAGGCAGGGACACTTCAACCTCTTATGGAGCCCTGGGTAAACGTTTGAGAATGGGCCCCCCCTGTTCACAGCCCTCCCACCCACAGCAGCACAGTCAGTGGCCCTGCTACTCCCTTCTGCTCCCTCAAGCCGCTTGCAAATAAAGTGAGCGGCGCTTTAGTGAACAGACTGGAAGCAGGAAGTTATCGGACTGTTTACTAAAGTGCCGCCCACTTCTCTTGCAAGTGGCCTGAAGGAGCAGAAGGGAGAAACAGGGTTGTTTTTACCTATGGACAGCAGGGCAGCTGGACCCCATTGTGTAGGGGCCCAGAGCTTATGCCCCTTTTGCCTATAGGTAAAAACAGTCCTGACACCAGGCAGCAGTAGCTAGCATGGCCCTAGCTATAATATAACAGGGCAGTGGCACTAAACCGAGAGAACAGGCCAGGCAAGCATAGAGGGGCAAGGAAAGAGGAGGTTTTCTCTCTTTAACTGTTTTTATATGTGGAGCTAACAGAACCCATTGGAACCAACTCAACAGGCCAAGAAACGGCAGAGCACCCAGTGACATAAGCTGTAGCTGCACCAGAAGGACAAGCTTTTCTCTCCTTGTATTGTTTTATATAGGACTAACAGAACCCAGTGTGACCAAGGTAGCAGGCAAGCAGCACAGGTCACAGAACAAGCGGAGCAAAGCAGTCACACAAACTTCAGAAGCAAAGAGAGGTAAGGAAAGACGAGACTTTTCTCCTTTTTCTGTTTTTGTGTGTGGAGCTAATAGAACCCACTGAAAAAGATAAAAGCCAGCAGCGAATGGTAAAACAACAGCAAGACAAGAGCAAAAGTGGGCATGCATTGCTTTAGTGGAACTACAGTACACACTCAGTCCGCCTCCCATTTATAGAGAAATTGAGAGAAACCTTGCAGAGTGAGGTTTGTCTTTAGAAATACTACCTTCTTCACCTAGTCTGGCACTAGTTGTGAATGATGTAGAATTACAATATCCCCTGCCACTGAGAATATCCATTCACTGGACACGTTGATTGGTGGGCAGCACAGGATATGCTGGGTGACCTTGACCAGGAGGTCTGGCCAGATTTCAGACTCGTGTGTCCATTATACCAATGGGTCTATGGCAGAGGTTCCCAACTCCAGTCCTGGAGGGCCAAACACCATTCAGGTTTTCAGGCTGCCCCTAATGAATACACATGAGATACATTTGAATACAATGGGGGCAGTGCATGCAAATGCATCTCATGCATATTTATTAGGGACAGCCTGAAAACCTGAATGGTGTTTGGCCCTGGAGTTGGGAACCTCTGGTCTATGGCCATAACCTTGATGGACTCAGCTAGGTACCATGTCACAAAAATTCATGCAGGGGTCCTCAGTTACAGTACAGAGATGCTGGTCTCTGCCATTTATCACTGTAGCTAGGACCTCTGACCACAACGATGGTGCTGTGGTACTCATAGGGACTGGTAGATAAAGGTTGGGGAAGGTTACTGCTCATCTTGACAGCACTGTTTGATGGACTGTCTACTTTTTCCCAGGCTGCATCACCTCTGGCACTCTCTTTCCTCCACTTTAATGACCAGCTTATCCCTCCAGTAAATCAGCATATTACATTGTAGGCTGATATTCCCTTTCACCCATAGATCATACAGGGTGGTTAGCATGTAATTATCTTCCTTGGAGGAGTTTCAATCTTTTTTGTACTTTCAGTCACAAGGAGTCCACTAGCACCAGCACCAGCACCACTGATGTCAATCCTTCTCCCTGCCAAAAACCCTCTACTTCACTTCCAGGATATTTACCATTGGATAGCATTGCCCAGGGTGGTTCTTCTTGAACTTTGTTCCTCCATAGTATTTTGGAAGGGATTCAGGGCTTCGATGACCTGTGTCATATTTATCCAGTCCTGATGCCCCAAGGGACTTTCAGTATTGATACTGTCTCCGATGGCATCTAATGGAGAGCTGCCCGTTGCTTCACTAACCTCTCCATCATCAGATAAGTGTAAGTCCATCTGATGCTAACATCCTGGATGAGCTAGTACACAGATGCCCCTGCTTCTTCCTGCTTCTCCTGCAGCTCATGTCCACCCTTCACACTCTAGAGAGTACTTATTTATCAGGCCCTTCAGGATAGGGCTGGCATTGTCCTTGCTTCTGAGGCCTAGGTAGTCTCTTACTACCAGGTGGAGCAAGTGTACAAAGCATCAGATACTTTAAAATACTCTGTCTTTCACTCCCTTAACCATATCTGTTAAAATATAATCTATAAGCTCAGTTGTCTCTGTCTGGTATAGCTGCAAGTCCTCTATTATTGCCCTTATTTCTGCTGTGGGCTGAGTATGGCTTTCATCCATCTGGGTGTGTAGCACAGCTCACCTGTACATTGCTGATGGTGAATCCCACTTTGCCTACAATCTGCGTCAACTTCATCCAGGTGCTACCAGTGTACTTAGGTATGTGTAGCATTCTGGCAGGTCTGTCCCAACCACTAGGCAAACTAGGCAGTTGCCAAAGGTTGGTCTTCTGGAGGGGGAGGCAACAAAGAACGGAACATTCAAAGCTAAACAATAGATTTTGACAGCCAGGGGAGGCATAAGATTTAAGGTTTGCCTAGGATACCAACACTTTAAACCAATTCTGGGGCTGGCCCTCCATTCCAGCTACTCTGGATGTTGCTAGTAATGTTCAAGTTTATGGTTCATTCCTCACTTGCACCAAGAATGCAATGAACTAGACACTTCCATACAAAACTGGGATAAAATCATTTCTGATGCCTCTCTAGCTCCTAATAAAAATAAGACACAAGTGCGCAGAAGAAACAGCGCACCATGGCATTCAAATGAAATCAGACACGCAAAACACACATTAAGAAAATTAGAACGTAAATGGAGACAAAATAAATCTCAGCACATAGAGTTCTTATATAAGGTTAAGCAAATAGAATATAATAACATGATTAACGATCGCAAACAGCAATACCACACAAATTTAATTTTGAAGTCAGCTAATAAACCAAGGGCGTTATTCAGCAACTCACCAAAGTAAGCACTCCACATAATGACCACCAAATAGATCCTCAAGAATATGAAAATTATCTAATAAGCAAAAATGTAAATCAATTAAGCATTATTACATCCTCACAATCTACTCAACTAATGGTAAAAACCTTCAATGATCCCAAACACTCTGGACTGATTTTTCTATACCGACAAAAAACAACATTGAAGATATATTAAGCACAATCAACACAACAACCTCTCCAGCCGATCCATGTCCAGTAGAGTGGATTAAAAACACTAAGAAAGAATTAAGCTCACATTTGATGAAATTTGTGGAAAATTTGTTAAGGTTATTTACCTGCTATTCTCAAAAAAGCATCAATTCGACCAGTACACAAAGGCAAATTATTAAGCATCTCTGATCCCAAGTCATATCGTCCGATTTCCAGTTTACTATTTATCTCGAAGGTTATAGAGAAAGTAGTTCAAAAACAATTGCAGGATCATATAGATTTATATGCACCATTGGATTTACATCAACATGGCTTCAAACCATTTCACAATGTGGAATCTCTACTTATTTCACTATTTAATAACCTCATAACCGGCCTGGACAAAAAGGTGAAATTAGGTCTTACCTGCTAATTACCTTCCACAGGCAATGGTTCTTGTCCTTCCCATGGCACTGGACCCTAGCAATGAAGGACAGACAAACCACCTGATTCACCTGGAAGGAAGACACCACTGATCGCTTGTTTTCCTTGTGTCTCCTTACCTTTCCTTATTTGTACCCATGTTTTCGGCTACTATAATGTCTGTCTTGTTTTAGATTATAAGCTCTAACGAGCAGGGACTGTCTTTCTACATATATATGTCCAGCGCTGAGTAACTCTTGTTGTGCTATATAAATGATTAATAGTAGTAGTGGTAGCGATAGTAGTACTTTGGGTAAGAATGACTGCTGTATGGAGTAGCTGCTTCATAAACCAACATGGAGCTATTTTGAACTTGATCCTTAATGGAACACAGGAACTCGCATGAGTGGTGGTGGTGTTGGAACCACTTCGCAATAGCGATCATAACATGATAAAATTTAATTTAATAAATGTAGGAACAACAGCAGGGAAATCTATTGTGTTAGCATTTAACTTTCAAAAGACAGACTATAAAAAAAAAAAAAGACAAGCGTTTCCCTGGACTGGCCCGGAGAAGTGATAAGGAAAATAACGTTTTTCTTTTAATATTTCTTGACATCTCATCAGCATTTGACACCGTATCTCATTCAATAATGCTCCAACGTCTTGAAGATATTGGCTTATGTAACTACACCCTTAAATAGTTCACATCATACCTGAGTAATCGTACGCAAATAGTAAAATGTGGAGAAAAAAATCCTCTCAAATTCCCGTCACACAAGGTATACCACAAGGACCAGCTTTATCATCTATTCTTTTTAATATCTATATTCAACCCTTATGTCAAATTATTAAACAGCACAGAATAAATTACTATCTCTACGCTGACAACATTATGATCTATACTACAATCGACCAAAATTCTTTAGACACAGTAATAATTGATAAACGTTTGATTGACATGAACAACTGGCTTGCAAATAATAATTTTAAAATAAATTCAGACAAAACCGAAGCACTATTAATCTCTAAATGTAAAAACCTAAAGGCTGCTAAAGAAATTTATATCCTAAACAAATCCATAAAACTTAGGGGTATGTTTACTAAACCGTTTTAATGTGCGCTCTGTGACGTTATCGCGCGATAAGGTACCTTATCGTGCGATAATGGCGCTTTATCTGGCGCAGAGGTACCTTAGCACGCAATAATGCGCGCAGTGGCGCAAATGAGTGCTGAAGGCGGAGAAAGGCTCCCAGAGAGCGGAGGAAGGCTCCCCAGGGGCGGAGAGAAGGGGTCAATGGCAGGAGAGTGGGAGGGGAGAGGCTCCCCGCACACTAACGATGTGAAATCCGAGGCTCAAAACTAATGCCAGTGAAACCCTGGCGTTAGAGCTGATTTAAAAGGAAAAGAAACAATTTCCGTCAGCAAAACCAGGGAAACCTACAAAAAGTGATAAGTGTGATACATGTGCACGGAACAAAAGGGCAAATAAACAGTGAAAATGACCGGAACAAAATTGAAAAAAACCATAACCAAGCTGGGCAATAGTGATATTAATGGGAAATATCAACCCCCCCCCCCCCCCCGAGAAAGCTCCAAAAAAAAAAATATGAATATTGGAAGGGTCTATGCTCCGTCCCCATACAAGGTGAATGAGCCCACAGTGAAAGTGCGCAGAGCAGGGTTTTCCCTCTCCAGTGGGCAGGTGTCCTATGGCATGCGCATGTTCCGCAACAGCAGGGAGGGCATGTCGGAACGGGCAACTGGACAGATGCTTGAAAAGGGGACACAGAGGGCCGCAGGCGGCACATGTTGTGGTGCAGCTGGGCCACAGTGCGGACTAGGGTGATGCCTAGGTGGCCCATAGAAATGCTGAAACAGTAATGCAGCCAGACAGCAACTGATGAGGGCCCAACATGGGCATGAGTGTGCTTCCCACAGTGTCACAGGGGATAGTACCCAGCAGGTACCCCCAAGGGCACAGAACATTGGCAGGCGGTGCTGGGGGGAAGCGTGGACAGCTATGCAGGCACCCCTACCCCAGAACCCGCACCATAGGCAGCCGTCTACCCACACACTGGATGGCCTGAGACTGTGCTCCACCAGCACCACCAGCAGAAGGGCAAGTCAGCAGGGTGGCAGAGGGGTACTGGTGGGTGAGGGGGCAGTGGCAGCTGCCCAGAGCAGACCATGGCCTAGCCCTGTGTAGGTGGGTGCCATGCACTGCAACAGACAGGCTCTGTCTGACAAACAGTCATGGTATCTCCAGGGGGAATGCACTGTCTCTGTGGCAACAGTGTGGTGCAGGGCACGCAGCCACTGTGTTCAGGAGCAGAAGGTCACAGCTTCAAGTCCCAGCTCTGGCTCCCACCACCCCAATCCCCATATTTTACTCAGTCCTAAACCGTGGTAATAAAGAGGGAACCTTTATTGCAGATAACATAAATGTGCCTGAAATGCCTATATTTTACCCTACAGAGCACAGACACCATAAACATGCGCATTACCTAGAGCAGAGTCCACCAAATGCAGTCCTGGAGGGCCAAAAATCATTCAGGTCTCATGCTGTCTCTAATATAAGGACATGTTAGCATGGTGGCAGAGGGGTACTGGTGGTGGAGGAGGCAGTGGCTGCTGCCCTCAGCAGACTGTGGCCTAGCCCTGTGTAGGTGGGTGCCATGCACTGCAACAGACAGGCTCTGTCTGGCAAACAGTCATGGTATCTCTAGGGAATGCACTGTCTCTATGACAACACTGTGGTGCAGTGCACATAGCCAGTATGTTCAGAAGCAGAAAATCACAGGTTCAAGTCCCAGCTGTGGTTCCTGCCAACCCAGCCCCCATATTTTTTTTTTCATATTTTCAGTTTTTATTGAAACAGCATAGATACAGAACCAAAACACATAACCAAAACTTTCAACTACAACATCCAACATGGCTCACATATGCCCCCATCATATTTTATCCCATCAATCCCCCCTAACCACAACCCCACCCACCCCAATCCCCCCCCCTCCTCAGGTCTTAGACAATTACTAAATTGTGTATGCCAGGCATTAAGACCCCATATGTACCCCCCCACTCCCTAACCCCCCCTCCCCGCTATTTAGCTAATACCCCCCTCCCCCTCAAACCCCACCAAGCTCCCCCCCTCCCACCCCTTAAGGGGCTACCCCCCCCCTTGACCCGTTCTACCCTACCCCTAGGATGTGACACAGCTTCCCCCAAACCTTATTAAACCTCTCCCCCCTCTGCTTTTTGATAGCCGTAAGTTTTTCCATAAAGACAATGGCCTTCAGCCGGGCCTCAAATTGTTCTAAACCCGGCATTTCCTTTTGTTTCCATGCCCCAGCCACCGCCCCCCGCGCTACACAAAGACAAGCTAGTACCATTTTCCCCCCCCGCCCTGACCCCCCGCTCCCCCACCCGGTCAGGAAGCATATAGTTGGAACTAAATCCACCTCCATCCCTAACTTCCCCTTAATCCACTCCAACACTCTTCTCCAATAGGATTGGGCTTTGCTGCAACTCCACCAGATATGCCAGAAGGTCCCCCTTTCCCCACACTCCCTCCAACACATAGAAGAGTCCCCAGTGTACATCCGACTCAGTCGGTCCGGTGTATAATACCACCGCATCAGTACTTTATAACAGTTCTCTTTGATTCGTATCGCGCTGGGACCTCTCCGAATTTGGTCCCAAATCCCTTTCCAATCCTCTGCCATCAGGGGCTGCCCTAAATCTTTCTCCCACTCAACCATATACCTATGTTTCCCAGCTCCCCCTCCCTGGACCCCTTTATAGAGGCCAGAGATCAACCCCCGCGTCCCCCTCTTACCAAACCAAACCGCCTCCAAACTGGAAACCTCTCCACCCAGACCTTCTTTCTTCAATTCTTTTAAAAGGAAGGAGCGCACCTGAGCATAAGCAAACCTATCCCCCACCCCTAGCCCAAAATCCTTACTCACCTCCTCAAAACTCTTAAGCTCTCCCTCCTCCATAAGTTGCAAACTGCATTCCAACCCTTTCTCCCGCCAACTATCAAACCGTCCTACCAACCACCCACGCCAAAAGCCCCACCACCCCCACCACCGGGTCATAACAGAAAACCCCGTGCCCCTTACAGCAATTTCCGGCTCCCTCACTTTGTCCCAAATCTTCGCTGCCTGCCGCATTGCTGGAGTCCCATCCCCAAGCTCCCTCCTCATTCCTTTCGACGCCCACACCCATGCATCCAACCTCCCCCCCTTATTATTATTATTATTATTATTTATTTATTAACAATTCTTATATACCGCACTATTAGACATCAGCGCGGTTTACATTGAACAAAAAACATCCGACAATTTACATATGTCTGGTCAATTACATTTAACAGGAGATATAAACTTGGGAAATAGGGGAAACTATATACAAAGGTGTGTTATCTGACAAGAGATATCATGGTTAACTATATACAAAGGTGGTGCAATAGTATATGGAACTGTTTGTATTTACATTGTGTAGTTGGCCTGTTGCGATGGTCTGTCTGTTTGGCCACTCCTGCTATTCACCTGGAGGTTATGTTCTGAGCTGTCATTGAGATATTTAAGGAAGAGGAAATGTTTCAGTGACTTTCTGAACTGACTCAAATTTGGTACTGATCTGATTTGTGCTGGTAAGGTGTTCCATAAAGTGGGGGCACAGAGTCGGAATGCTCTGTTGGCTGTTGATCTGGCACATCTTGTGGTGTCGTTTGGGATAGCTAGTGTGTTCATTTCTGCTGTTCTTCTTGGCCTGTTTGGTGCAAGTGGTAGTATGAGGTTGGAGAGAGAAGAAGAGGTGAGCCCCTTGGTCGCTTTAAATGTTAG
This sequence comes from Ichthyophis bannanicus, assembly GCA_033557465.1. NCBI lineage: Eukaryota > Metazoa > Chordata > Amphibia > Gymnophiona > Ichthyophiidae > Ichthyophis > Ichthyophis bannanicus. The sequence continues at coordinate 846,880,395 of CM066032.1, read as the reverse complement.
CAGTACAGTCTTGAAACTGATCCTTGCTTGAATGGGAAGCCAGTGTAGCTGTTTTAGGAGTGGTGTCACGTGGTCTCTCCTAGATGCCCCGAGGCGTACCCTCGCTGCACTATTCATGGCCAGTTGCAGGGGGTTCAGGGTGGACCGGGGGAGCCCCTGTAGAATAGAGTTTGCAAAGTCGAAATGGGGAAGTATAAGGGCTTGATAAATGGTACGGAAATCATCTGGTTCAAGTAGTGTGCGTAGGTGTCTGAGGGATCTAATTTTAAAGTAGATTACCTTGACTGTGTTGGCTATGTGACTCTTCATGTCAAGGTTTTGGTCCAGTGTTACTCCAAGGTAACGTATTGCAGGTTTCACTTGGAGCTGGGCATCCTTTACATTAATACAACTAGGAGGAGTGAAGTTGGTGTTCCTTGAGACGAAAAGGACTTCCGTCTTTTTGTGTTGTATTCTCAGGTTTTGGGATAGGAGCCACTCTGCTACGGCGTCAAAACAGTTAGTCAGCGGTGTGAGATCCAGGCAATCCAATGATATTGGCATATATAGTAGCACATCGTCTGCATATATCATGTAACTGACATTAAAGGATCTGATGATGTTGCAGAGGGGTTGAATATATATATTAAACATCAATGCAGATAAGGAGGATCCTTGGGGTACACCTTGACTTTGTTGGAATGGTTCAGATGTATCCCCGTCAATTCGGATGTGCTGCCATCTGTCGGACAGGTAAGATTTGCACCATTCAAGTGCTGTTCCGCAGATGCCTTTTTCCCTTAACCGGCAGATGAGAATTTCATGGCATACCGAGTCAAAGGCCGCTGCTATATCGAGAAATACAAGAGCGAAACCTTGGCGTATGTTATCCATACCTGAGATTATGTTGTTGAGGAGTGTTGTAAGTAGTGTTTCTACTCCATGTGACTCTCTGAAACCATGTTGAGCCGGATCAAGTGGAGCAGAGGTGTCTATATGATCCTGTAGTTGCCTGTGCACTACTTTCTCAATGATTTTTGCTAGCATAGGTATGCTAGATATGGGCCTATAAGATTCTACCTTCTGAGGATCAAGTTTAGTGTTCTTTAACAGCGGTCTTACAGAGGTCTGCTTGAGCGTAGTTGGAAATGAGCCGGTGGTGAAGGACTGGTTTAAAATTTTTGCTATAATTGATGATATGTCACAACGCAGGTCCTTTATCCAGTGTGCAGGGCAAGGGTCTGTGTGCGCAGTGGATGTATTTAGTGCTAGGATGGTATCTTCAATGGTTTTCTTTGAGGGAGTGGAGAAGGATGCCAGAGATACTGGGTAGTCTTGTTCATCAAGAGGTTCCGGTATTAATCATTTATTAGTTTTGCACATTTTAGATTGCATATAAATTGCATAGTCCTGTGGGTGGATCATGCTGTGGTGCTCCGGGGTTGGTTCTTTGGCAAGTGTTTTAACTAAGTTAAACAGGTCATGAGGTTTATTCAATGACCGTTTCAGGGTGTCTGTGTGGTGTTGTCTGATTTTATCTGTGATGGTTCTACGATGCTCTGCCAGGTGTTGGATGTAAGCTGCTTGGTCACTACTGGTGCGTGATTTTCTCCATCGTTTTTCTAGCCTTCTTAGAATAGTTAGTGAGGCTTTTAAGTCCGCTGTGAACCATGGGGCTGTAGATCTCTTTTTTGGGTTCTTGTTTGTTGGAGGGCGGATAGCAATAGTGCTGATTTTTCTGTTCCAGGAGGAGATCAGTTCTTCAAGGCTTAGGGAGGTGTCATCAGAGAGTGTGCTAATCTCAGAGAGGATGCGTTCTCTGTTAAATGGTTGGAAACTTCTGGTAGATGAGTTAGTGGGCTTGCTTTTATCCATTATTGTCTTGTGTGAATGGTTAGTGGTATGCATCTGGAAGGTGATGAGTTTGTGATCGGTCCATGGGACTGCCGTTATGGATAGTACTATGTTTTGTGGTTGATCCAAAATTAGCTGTGGTGCGAATATGAGGTCGAGGATATTGCCTTTCTCGTGAGTAGGTTCTCTCACCATTTGCGTGTATCCGAGGCTCTCTAGGGCATCTAGGAATGCTGTTGCTTGGGTGTCCTGTAATGATGGTAGGTTGATATCTCCTAAGATCCAATTGGGTTTGTTTGGGCCCTGGGTGAGAGATGCCAGATTTATTATGGTTGCTAGGTCGTCTGGATCTCCTGATGGTGATCTATAGACCAGGTTTATAGAGCATAAGTTGTTTGAAATAGATACTGTCTCTAGATGGTTGTTGCTGTTGGATTCCTCCAATTTAAACTGTAGGTCGGCTTTGACGATGATAATTACTCCTCCGCCTTTTTTGTTCTGTCTGTGTCCGGTGAAGGCTGTAAAGTTAGGTGGGAGCAGCTGGTTAAGGATGATATTGTCTTCCGCTGAGAGCCATGTTTCGGTTACCATGAGAATGTCTAGTTTATGGGATATTATTATGTCTGTGATCGCTGGCCACTTGTTTCGAAGTGAGCGGCATTTATAAGTGCACACTTCATGCTACTAGGGTAGAACTTTTTAGATTGTCTGGTTTTCTTGTTGTGTTGTAGTGGGACTTGTAATAGGAGGTTGTGGTGCGAGAGGTTGGCCCCATGTGAGTTGTGATAGGGGTCTCCTGACCATTTTCTCTCCCTATGTAGTACAATAGGAATGTGGTTTTGTGGGGTGGTGAGGGCCAAAATATTGGATGGTAGTGCTATAATAAGTAGGAACAGGCATATCAACCTGATGATCATGTCTTCCATGTTAACCCCAAGAGGTAGGAGGCTTGCAGGAGGTGAGTCGAGGCGGTTTTTGGCACACTAGAGCTGACTGGATCTTAGCTGGTATATTGTGTAACCGGTAAACAGGCTAGTGTGTCATATCGTATGATGAGAAGACAGTATTTGTAAATTTATGGGTGGTGACGACAGTATGTCTGTCTATCTACTGACAACAGTATAGTTTTCTGGAATATGGCAACAGTATGTCTGTCTATCTACTGACAACAGTATAATTTTCTGGATTATGACAACAGTGTGTCTGTCTATCTACTGACAACAGTATAACTTTCTGAATTAGGACAACAGTACATTCTATCTAGCTACTGGGGACAATAGTTCACAACTAGTGAGTACTGGCAACAATGTATCTTATTAATATGAACAGTGTATGTTTATAGCTACTTAGTATATTTACTGATATGGTTACTAACAATAGTAAGCAAGGCTTTAAGGGATATGCAGGATATCAGTTAGAACATAGTTCCATTTGTATGTGGTATACTTGCTGTTCTCGTAGAGGGATCAATTCAGCAGTGGAGCGAGCTGCTCGATTTTGTTTGAAGTATCGGTTGCCGATTTGCTATTAAGTTGTTGAGGCGTTAGGCCAGCGTTCTTTTTCCGCCTGTCGTGCCCCACCTAAGGGCCACGCCAAAGGGCCCTCTGGCGAGGCCCTCAGGCGCGGGCCCGCAAGGCGCGGGCACGCCTGCCGGCGCGATCTTTTGAAGCAGTTGGTCTGGCCCGATTGGCCGGAGCTGGTTTCCTGGGCTGCCCTCACCTCTGGAGGCTCAATCCCCCGACTGGGGAGAGCCGATGAAGGAGGTGGGTGAAGAAAGAACGTGCGCCTGCCGGCGCGATCTTTTTCAAGCAGTTGGTCTGGCCTGATTGGCCGGAGCTGGTTTCCTGGGCTGCCCTCACCTCTGGAGGCTCAATCCCCCGACTGGGGAGAGCCGATGAAGGAGGTGGGTGAAGAAAGAACGTGCGCCTCCCGGCGCGATCTTTTTCAAGCAGTTGGTCTGGCCCGATTGGCCGGAGCTGGTTTCCTGGGCTGCCCTCACCTCTGGAGGCTCAATCCCCCGACTGGGGAGAGCCGATGAAGGAGGTGGGTGAAGAAAGAACGTGCGCCTGCCGGCGCGATCTTTTTCAAGCAGTTGGTCTGGCCCGATTGGCCGGAGCTGGTTTCCTGGGCTGCCCTCACCTCTGGAGGCTCAATCCCCCGACTGGGGAGAGCCGATGAAGGAGGTGGGTGAAGAAAGAACGTGCGCCTGCCGGCGCGATCTTTTTCAAGCAGTTGGTCTGGCCCGATTGGCCGGAGCTGGTTTCCTGGGCTGCCCTCACCTCTGGAGGCTCAATCCCCCGACTGGGGAGAGCCGATGAAGGAGGTGGGTGAAGAAAGAACGTGCGCCTGCCGGCGCGATCTTTTTCAAGCAGTTGGTCTGGCCCGATTGGCCGGAGCTGGTTTCCTGGGCTGCCCTCACCTCTGGAGGCTCAATCCCCCGACTGGGGAGAGCCGATGAAGGAGGTGGGTGAAGAAAGAACGTGCGCCTGCCGGCGCGATCTTTTTCAAGCAGTTGGTCTGGCCCGATTGGCCGGAGCTGGTTTCCTGGGCTGCCCTCACCTCTGGAGGCTCAATCCCCCGACTGGGGAGAGCCGATGAAGGAGGTGGGTGAAGAAAGAACGTGCGCCTGCTGGCGCGATCTTTTTCAAGCAGTTGGTCTGGCCCGATTGGCCGGAGCTGGTTTCCTGGGCTGCCCTCACCTCTGGAGGCTCAATCCCCCGACTGGGGAGAGCCGATGAAGGAGGTGGGTGAAGAAAGAACGTGCGCCTGCCGGCGCGATCTTTTTCAAGCAGTTGGTCTGGCCCGATTGGCCGGAGCTGGTTTCCTGGGCTGCCCTCACCTCTGGAGGCTCAATCCCCCGACTGGGGAGAGCCGATGAAGGAGGTGGGAGTTTCTCTAAGCTAACCCATGTCTTCTCCTCCCTACTATTCCGCCATCCCAAAACATGGGTCAATTGGGCCGCTCGATAATAAGCCCTGATATTGGCGACCCCCAACCCTCCCTCCTCTCTGGCAGCATACATCACTGCTCGCGCAATACGTGGGGGCCGTCTCTTCCAGATATAGCAAAACATCTTCCGCTGCAAAGTCCTTAATGTGGTCTCTGGAACCTCCACCGGCAAAACTTGAAACAAATACAGTAAGCGCAGAACAACATTCATTTTCAAAACCGCTATTCTACCCACCCAAGATGTTTCCAAGCGCATCCAGCCTTCTATGTCTTTGCATATCTGCCCAATTATCTGCGGGTAGTTAGCCTGAAACAACTCCTCATAACGCTCAGTTAATCGCACCCCTAGATAATCTATCGAGCGACGCACCCACTTCAGGGGGAACAGCCTCCTCAACCTTTTTTCCCCCCATGACTCAGCCGCACCTTTAGCACTTCGGTTTTATCAATATTCATTTTAAATCCCGAAACGGCCCCGTATCTTCCAACTTCGCCCATCACCTCTGACAGGGTCTCCCCCGGGTTGCTTAAATACAGGAGTATATCATCAGCATATAAAGAAATTTTATGATGCTGATCTCCCCTCACCAGACCAGTTATCTTTCCATTCGCCCGAATCTTTTCTGCAAACGTTTCCACTACCAGTGCAAAAAGTAACGGGGATAGGGGACACCCCTGACGGGTCCCTTGCCCTAGCTCAAAATCCGCCGAGTACCTACCATTAATTTTGATTCGAGCTCTGGGGCCTGCATACAAACTTCGTACCCACCTCAAGAAATTAGGCCCGCACCCCACCTTCTCCAACACCTTCATCAGGAACCCCCAGTGTACCCTATCAAAGGCCTTCTCGGCATCTATGGACATCACCAAAAACTCCCCAGGATCCTGTCGGGCCGCCAACATCACCTCAGTCGCCCTCTTAATATTATCCCCCGCCTGCCTCCCCATAATAAATCCCGCTTGATCCACTCCAACGATCCCCGGCATCCACCTCGCCAACCGCTCCGCAAGAATCTTAGCCAGAATCTTTACATCTACGTTAAGGAGCGAAATAGGCCTATATGAACTACAACTCAAGGGATCCTTCCCTGGTTTCAAAAGAATCGTGATCCCTGCCGTCAGCATATCCCTGGATAAGTTTCCCCCTGGACAGAGAATCCCATTAAAGACCCTCACGAGAAGGTCCCCCACTTCTTCCATAAAAACCTTATAGAACGGCCCTGATAGACCATCTAAGCCCGGGGCCTTCCCCCCCACCAATCCCTTAACTACCACCTCCACTTCTGATCGGGTGATCGGAGCCTCCAAGACCCTCTGAGCCTCCTGCGGGAGACTGCCCAATGCCACCCCCTCCAAGTATTCCAAAATATCCCCCTCCCCCACCCCCTCCTCTCCTTTATACAGCAACCTATAAAACTCCGTGAATTGGTCCCTGATTTCTTCCTCCCCCGGTGCATCGTACCCCCTTCCCTTAATTTGATAAATTACGGCCGCCCCTTTTTGCTGCTTCAACCGCCAGGCTAACAACCGTCCCGCCTTATCCCCATGCTCGTACAGTACCTGCCGCGCCCTCTGCAATGCAAATTCTACCTTCGACATCTGCAGAGTGCGAAGCTCTTCCCTCACCTCACCCATCCTTTCCCTATCCTTCCATGCTCCTGATGCCCGGAAGGTAGCCTCCGCTGCCCTCAGCGCTCCCTCCAACTCCTCCTCCCTCCGTGCCTGCTCCTTCTTTCTCCTAGCCCCCCACATCACAAACCTCCCTCGTACTACTGCTTTCAACCCCTCCCATACCGATGTCTGGGCCACCTCTCCCGTATCATTAAAGCTCAGATATTCTAGTATAACTCGTTTAACATCTTCCACAATCCGCCCATCCTTAAGAAGGCTCTCATTCATCCTCCAGAACACCGTGCCACTCCTCCCCCGTCCACGACTGCGTATCTCCACTGCACTATGGTCAGTCCAACCTACCACCTTAATATCTCCCTCCTCCACCTCCAACATCCATTCCTTATCCATAAGAATCATGTCTATCCTACTCCAACTGCCATGAGGGTGGGAGAAGAATGTGAATGCCCTCTCCCTAGGGTGGAGCGCTCTCCACGCATCCACCAAATTAAATTGTTTCATCAACAGCTGCAAGCCCTGCCTATTCCTACGCTCCCCTCCATCCCCCTTAGGTTCCCTATCCACTCCCGAGTCTAGAACCACATTAAAATTCCCCCCACTACCAGCCGCCCCCCTCTGCCCCTTCAATCAACCGTCCAACTTTCCTCCAAAAGCCCTTCTGATTCCCGTTCGGGCCATACACCACCACAAGCACTATATCCTCTCCCCCCCAATTTCCCTCGAATCCCCACCACCCGCCCTTCATCATCTTTAAAACTTTTCTCCACCTGAATCCCACACCCAGTCCTCACCCATATGGCCACCCCCCCTCTTCACCCCTCCCCCAGTACAAGAATAATACTGATCTGGGTAGTGCCGATTTTTCAATCTGCCCACATCCCGGTAGCGCAAATGAGTCTCTTGTAGCATCACCACATCCCATTGGAGCCTCCACACCTCCCTTGCCAACATACTACGTTTCGCAGGAGAGTTCAGGCCCTTAACATTAACAGTACCTATACGCAGCATTAATCATGCTCCTCCCCCCCCTCCAAGCCCCCAGCTGTGCCCACTGTCCTACTCCTTCTCTTTTCCCCTACCCCCCACCCCCCTCCCCCCCCGATGTACCCCCTCCCCCTCCCCCCCATTCCCCTCTCCCCCACCACCTTCCCCATCCAAGCCCTTCCAGACGTCCTGTGCCATCCCGGCTCCCCGTACCCCCAGTTTAACCAAGTATCCCTTTTTAACCCCCCGTTATGACCACACATACTCATACCATACCAACCCCCGCCCCAGCCACCCCCTTATGTCCTTCCCGGTCCCCAGACCCTCATTCGGGTGAGAAGAGGTGCTACCCTTCACCACCCGCAGCTCTCTGCCAGTCCAGTCTCTCCACTCGCTCTCCTCAGGTAGCCGGGACAGGCGTTGCTCCTTGTTGCTCCCTGGACAATCTCTGAAGCCTCTTCCCTTTTTCTCCAGCCTGCTGCCACTGCGATCCCAGAGGTGGTTTCTCCAGAGCACTACCTCCTGACTTCTGGGTAACAGACCCCGCTGCCGATGGAAGGCCGTCACAGCCCAACTCCCGCAGTAGTTTCCAGGCGTCTTCCGCCGTCTTCGTCCGTCTGGTCACCCCATTCGCCGACACCAACAGTCCAAAGGGGAACAACCAGCGATAACGCAGTCCTTTCCCCCGCAGGTAGGCCGTAACCTCCTTCATGGCCCTCTGTCTCTCAAGAGTGCCTTTAGAGAGGTCATTAAATACCTCCACTTCTCCGCCTTCCCAGGCAATCCGTCCAAATTTTCTGGCCACCATCAGAATCTGTTCCTTAAGGGGAAAGCTGCTCATGCAGGTAATGATATCACGTGCCTGCCGCTCTCAGTGGGGGCCCAGGCTCCTGTGGGCTCTCTCCACTGCAATCACAGTGTCCTTTGCACCGGGGACCTCTCCCAACTGTAGAATATGGCTGCACAGCTTCTGCACAACCGCCACACAGTCCTTATGGGCTTCCTCCTCCGGCATCCCCCGTATGCGTAGATTATTCCTGCGCGCTCTATCCTCGAGCTCCTCCATTTTGTCTTGCAACTCCATGTGCTGCTCCTGCAACTGGCTGTGCTGCACGGTGATTTCACGTACCTCCGCTGCATAGGCCTCCACATGACTCTCGAGGTCTTCCACTCTCTGGCCTAAACACCCGACCTCTTTTTGGATCGCCATCAGCGTCTCCTTCACCTCCTTCCGCATGGCTTTGATTTCGCCCGTCATCTCACTTTTAAAGGCATTCAGCCATTTCTTCAGCGGCAGGTCACCGCACTCCTCCATGCCCTCCTCCTCCTGCGAACTCCCATCATCGACCTTCTCTCCGGAGTCGGCCGCTTCTGCAGCCTCTTTCCGCGCATACGGGGACTGAAAATTGGCCAGCTTTTTCTTCGCTGCCAGCGCCATAATATTCGCCCTCTGGTCTTCCACTTTATTTCTCTGGGGGTACTGCTTTTCCACCACAATCTCGGGATTTGGACGGAGCTAGGCTTCTAAGCTGCCATCGGCTCCGTGACGTCACCGGAAGTCCAGCCCCCATATTTTACCCACTACTACAATGTGCTAATACAGACAGAACCTGTAGTGCAGATGACATAGACATGCCAAAACACCTACATTTTACCCTACAGAGCACAGACACCATAAACATGCGCATTACCTAGAGCAGAGTCTCCCAAATGCAGTGCTGGAGGGCCAAACACCATTCAGGTTCCATGCTGCCTCTAATAAATGTGGTTGTGATGCATTGCTATGCACCGCCCCCATGGTATGCAGATGTATCTCATGCATATTCATTAGGGACAGCATGAAAACCTGAACAGTGTTTGCCCCTCTAGGACTGGAGTTGGGAACCTCTGCCCTAGAGCAGCGGCCAACAGGAGCAGACACACCTGCACCCACAGGCTCCATTATCCCGCCTCCTGGAGAGGCAGGATGTTGGACCCTGCGTGCATCTCCCTTGCATACCTTAGCAAAGCCACCCTAAACATGGGAAAACTGTACACAGCTATCAAAAGGTTGCTATGATAACTGGCAGATAGCAATTCCTATGTTAAGCACAATTGGCTGATTGAGCTGCATCATAGCAACCTTTCTGATGTCTGTGGAGTGTGCCTCAGGTCTGGTGTCTGACAGAGTGACCCCAACAGTATTGCGTACCATAGCCATGCCTGCACTGTGCCCAGGACTGGTGTGGTGGCCAGGGCTGCCAAACACCTCTATAGTTGCACAATGCTGGCATAGGTGTGTGGAGTGTGTGTCTGTCTATCCAGTGTGTGGTGGCTGCCAACACCCTCCACAGCCCACACTGCTAGCACTGTTGCCAGTATTGGCCTGCCAATGTGCATAATGAGGAGCAAGGTACTGTGGGAATAGCCTGGATAGTGTGGCCTGGCCTGGCCGCATCTGCACAGGGCATAGGGCAATGGCTCGGACATTGTAGTGCCCGGCCACCACCTGCACAGACAGCGTGGCCACAGCATGTCCTGCTGGGAGGTCACTCTCACCCTGACTGAGCAGTGACCATGGCATGGCTAGGTTCCCCCATAGTGCTATATAGTATTTCATTGACTTATCTGCTTGGTGTGTATGTTGACATCCCAGTTCTGGGTACATGCATTTCCTTCAGGACCATGCACTATGGACTAGCTAGCAGACTGTCTGCAACTAGTATGTGTCTTGCTGGAACACCTTGTAGGGTGCAGCAGCTGGAGAATGTCAGATAGTGGTGGGGGGCAGCTGGGGCAATGGCTCTGACATTGTAGTGCCTGGCCACCACCTGCATGGACAGCATGTCCTGCTGGGAGGTCACTCTCCACCTGACTGAGTAGTGACCATGGCATGGCTAGGTTCACCTATAGTGCTATATAGCATTTCTTTCATGTGATATTTATGGGTCCCTTTTGGGACCCAATCACTGATTTATCTGATTGGTGTGAATGCTGACATCCCAGTTCTGGGTACATGCAACTCCTCCAGGGCCGTGTACTATGGACTAGGTAGCAGACTGTCTGCAGCTAGTATGTGTCTTGCTGGAACACCTTGCAGGGTGCAGCAGCTGGAGGCTTGCTGCTGGAGAATGTCAGAGAGTGGTGGGGGGCTGCTGAGCATTTCCAGGCCTACTGTCTGTCTGCTATTGCCTTATGGATGTGTACAGCTCTGCATTGCCTGCCCTGTGGGGTGTCTGTTCCCCAGCAGGACTGGAGTCGATGGTCCTCTCTACTGCTACCATTGCAGGGAGGTAGAATGTGGATCTATTGGTGGGTGATCCTGTTTCCCACCCTGAGCCCCAGAGGGTGGGTTGTGTGGTGGTACATAATCCACCTATGGGTCCAAACACCCTCCCCTCCCCTCCCCTCCTCCTCCCCTCTTCCCCCCCTCAACCCCCCTCCCCCCCTCTCCCCCTCTCCCCCTCTCCCCTCCCCTCCCCCCTCCCCCCTCCCCCCCCTCCCCCCCTCTCCCCTCCCCCCCTCCCCCCCTCTCCCCTCCCCCCCTTCCCCCCCTCTCCCCTCCCCCCCCTCTCCCCTCCCCCTCTCCTCCCCTCCCCTCCCCTCCCCTCCCCCTCTCCCCTCCCCTCCCCTCCCCCCTCTCCCCCTCCTCCCCCCCTCTCCCCCCCTCCCCCCTCCCCCCCCTCTCCCCTCTCCCCTCCCCCCCTCTCCCCTCCCCCTCTCTCCCCTCCCCCCCTCCCCTCCCCTCCCCCTCTCTCCCCCTCCCCCCCCCTCTCCCCTCTCCCCTCCCCCTCTCCCCTCCCCTCCCCCTCTCCCCTCTCCCCTCCCTCTCCCTCCCCTCCCTCCCCTCCCCCTCTCCCCTCCCTCCCCTCCCCTCCCCCCCCCTCTCCCCCTCCCCCCCCCCCTCTCCCCTCCCCTCCCCCTCTCCCCTCCCCTCCCCTCCCCCCCCCCCCTCCCCCTCCCCTCCCTCCCCCTCTCCTCCCCTCCCCCTCTCCTCCCCTCCCCTCCCCCTCTCCTCCCCTCCCCCTCTCCCCTCCCCTCCCCCTCTCCCCCTCTCCCCTCTCCCCTCTCACCTCTCACCTCCTCAACCTACATCATGTAACCATGGCACCAACATAGGATATGCACTATTATGGGTGCATCATAGCCCATAAGGGCTAGACATGACTGAGAAATACAAAAGGACACAGATGTAACCTAGGTGTGTCTGCAGGTACTACCTATCACACACAGTAGCACTGAGGGGGACCTACAGCATGGCGTATTTCAGCCATGAAAGGTGCTGTGGACCTGGTGCTGGGCGCCCCACCTCACCCTCAGGGTGAGCACAGTACCCGCACAATGTGACAGTCTGTGGCTACTCTGTGCCAGTACCACACACGGTCAGTTCCCCCTACCAGGCCGAGGTGCTGTGGGGTGCATACCCCATCTTGTGCCCATCTGTCGACTGCTGATTTGCATGTGCAGTGCATCATGGGTATGGGTGGGTTAACGCTATCCTGGTAACCACAGCAGACAGTTTGTGTGGTGACGTGCAGTCCTTCTGCAGCCAGCCAGGGGTTTGTTAGCAGCTTTAGCCCACTGGTTACTTCACTGCCTGTGAAGCCAGAGATCATGGGTTCAAACCCATGGTGGGGTTATTTGATAGGGCTGTCTGATTCATTGTCTATTTTTAATGTACATTAGTGCTGCCAGCAAAAACACCCTCAGAGTACTGTAACCTTAAAGTGCCTCATAAGGCGCCCATTAAGGCACCCTATAGGGGACATTATAGGGTGCCTTGGCGGACAGTGCACGTTATCATGTGCCCTATGGAGTGCGTTATGGGGTGCCTTATGCGGCACCTTAGGTTACGGCACGTGAGGGTGTGTTTGCTGGCAGCAATAATTAAAATACAAATAAAATGCCTCAAGAAACAATACTTATATGTCAAAGCTGATGCCTCAGCTAGCCTTATGCATTAGGCACACTGGGGGATCAAACTCATGACCTCTGTATCATCATTCAGTGCATTAACCATTGTGCTACCCCTCTGTTTCTATGTTTGCATGTCTGGGCACCTACTTAAGATTACCGCGCGTTAATGCGCTTAGTGGCGCTTCGCCCGATAATGTGCGCAGCAGCGTGCGTTATCGCGTGATAATGCCATTTTGCTACTTTAAGACTGAAACGCCCACTCCTTTTATGGCAGCCTGCACACTATCGCCAGGCGCACGTTAAGACGGTTTAGTAAACATACCCCTTAGTGAACATAAGAACATAAAGATATGCCATACTGGGTCAGACCAAGGTCCATCAAGCCCAGTATTCTGTTTCCAACAGTGGCCAATCTAGGTCATATGTACCTAGCAGTTTCCCCAAGGGACACAGGTTCCACAATGCTTGTATTGGTTCAAGCATTGATATCCTGGGTCCCTTCTTAATAATGGCTTATGGACCTTTCCTCCAGGAACTTGTCCAAACCTTTTTTAAACCCAGCTACACTAACAGCCTTTACTACATCCTCCGGTAACAAATTCCAGAGTTTGATTACACGTTGAGTGAAAAAATATTTTCTCTTATTAGTCTTAAATAGTTTACCCTGTAGCTTGTCAGACGGCTGCCTGGGTGAGAATCTTCACACTCTTGGCAAGTGCATATTTCTATATGATTTGCAAGGTATTGTGGGCAATGTAGTTCATTCACACCAGACACAGCTGCTGACAATAATTTAGTTGTGCTCTTGGGTAAAGCCAATAAGATATTTATTTATGGGGTTATTTCTCCCAACACAGATATGCTTGGTAGCACATAAATTAGGTAACTTGCTTTCAGTGTTAACTTGGAAAAACAAAGTCAAAATCAGGAAAACAACAAATGAAAAGCTACAAAGCAAGAAACAAACTGTTCTTTTCAGGTTAACTTCTGATTACTTCCCACATAAATTCAGAAATGATTCTCTCCTAGCTCACAAGCAATTAGGTAAGGCTTAATTGCTAGCAGTTATCAGCTGAAACCCCTTAGCTGGCTTGCCTTCCACTGTGTGGGTCAAATCCTGCTTCAGGAGCTTTTCTGAGTAGATTAAAGAACAAATTTGTATTTCTTTGTGATGGTTGCTGTACTTTATAACAGAAAGTTACCAACGGAGTTTAGATAGAGAGCAGTCCATATAAACAGGATCCTCATCTGCTATTATTCCCCCTTGTTCAACAAGCATGGGTTCAATATCATGGATTGGCACAGATGAATCTCTCAATGGAGCATTTTCAGGAGAATACTTGTTTCCCTGCTGTCTTTCAAGGTTATAGCTAGGGCATAGATCAGTGTTCATACCTGAGCTTCCATTGCTGCTAGAGTTCCTCTCTATATAACCTGGCCAGTATGTAGTCCAGTTCTTATGTCCAGCCTTCCAATCCAGATTCCTGGACACTGGATCTCTCTTCACATACCTTCTGGCACAGGTCTTAGGGTCCCTTCCACGTGCAGCTGTCTCCCTCACAGGTAGCCTCTGGTGATTCCTAGCTCTGCAGCACCATTCCTCTGGCTTTCCCCAGTCCAATGGTATATGCTGGCCCTTGGAATACCTCCCAGTATACGTACTGCTTTGGACTCTTCTAGACCTCTCAAAGGCTTTTCTCTTCCTTCTTCCAGAGGGCTTCTTTCCCTCTCTCTCCGTCTGGTTTGGCTTCTGCTTCTGATGATCCTTCAGATGAAACTGATGATCAAACTCAAGCTGATTCTCAGGATACTGAGGACAATTCTCTGGATATCCAAGGTGATCATGAAGATGGTCATCTGTAGAATAAACTCTACTCTTATTCTGCTTAGATGAGTGCTCCTCCCTAACACAGCGCAGCTGTGCTGAATCAGGCCCTGCCCTTTGAGATGAGTGCTTAGGGATTACCTCATAGCCCTCCTGATTGAACACACGTTTCCCCACTTCAGCTCCTCTAATGGCTGCTGGAAACCTGGTGCATTCTGGGACTGGTAGTTTTTTATGGGAAAATTCTGTTTTCTTATTTCTACCAGAACTGACAGGTTGCTTGTTCAGAGTCACTTCACCTTTTCTATAGCTCCTTCCTGAGCTATGATAAGCTTCCTTATCACAAGCTTCATTGCATGTCCCCTAGTCTTTCTATATTCTGTTAAGGTAAACAATCGATCTACGTTTACCCGTTCCACTCCGCTCATTAATTTATAGACTTCTATCATATTTCCCCTCAGCCGTCTCTTTTCCAGGTTAAAGAGCCCTAACCTTTTTAGCCTTTCTTCATAGGAGTATCCTTCCATCCCCTTTACCATTTTGGTGGCTCTTCTCTGAACCTTTTCTAATAACTCTATATCCTTTTTAAGATACGGCGACCAGAATTGCACACAATATTCAAGGTGCGGTCTCACCATGGAACGATATAGAGGCATTATAATATCCTTTGTTTTATTTTCCATTCCTTTCCTTATCATACCTAGCATTCTATTTGCTCTCTTGGCCGCCGCTGCACACTGGGCCAAGGGTTTTAACATGGTATCCACAATGACGCCTAAATCTTTTTCCTGGGTGGTGGTTCCTAATGTGGAACCTTGCATCGTGTAACCATAGTTTGGGTTGTTCTTCCCTAGATGCATAACCTTGCACTTGTCCACATTAAATTTCATCTGCCATTTTGATGCCCAGTCTTCCAATTTATCAAGATCCTCTTGCAATTTTCCACAATCCTCTTGGGTTTTAACAACTTTAAATAGTTTTGTGTCATCTGCAAATTTGATAACCTCACTCGTTATTCCACTTTCCAGGTCATTTATGAATATGTCAAAAAGCAGCGGACCCAGCACAGATCCCTGGGGTACACCACTATTCACCTTTCTCCATTGGGAAAATTGGCCATTTAGCCCTACCCTCTGCTTTCTATCTTTTAACCAGTTCCTGATCCACAATAGTACACTGCCTCCTATCCCATGACTCTTTAGTTTTGCCAAAAGTCTCTCATGAGGGACCTGGTCAAAGGCTTTCTGAAAGTCCAGATACACAATATCAACCGACTCACCTTTGTCCACCTGATTATTCACTCCTTCAAAAAAACATAACAGATTAGTAAGACAAGATCTTCCTTGTCTAAAGCCATGTTGGCTGTCTCTCATTAGTTCATGACTATCTACATGCTGAGTAATTTTATTCTTTATGATGGTTTCTATCATTTTTCCCGGTATTGACGTCAGGCTCACCGGTCTGTAGTTTCCCGGATCACCCCTGGAATCCTTTTAAAAATTGGTGTTACATTGGCGATCCTCCAATCTTCAGGTATTAGGGATGATTTTAATGATAGTTCACAGATTACTAATAGCAGGTCTGCAATCTCATATTTCAGTTCTTTCAATACCCTTGGATGTATACCATCCGGCCCAGGTGATTTGCTACTCTTCAGCTTATCTAATAGTTGTAATACATCTTCTCGATGTATCGATATTTCCTTCAATTCTTCTGCACCTTTAAATACCACTTCAGTCATGGGTAACATCCCTACATCTTCCTCAGTAAAGACTGAAGCAAAGAATTCGTTCAGTCTCTCCGCTATCGCCTTGTCGCCTCTTAGTGCTCCTTTAACCCCTTTATCATCTAATGGACCAACTGACTCTCTCACAGGTTTTTTGCTACGAATGTACTTGAAAAGGTCTTTACTTCGCGTTTTTGCTTCTGCAGCAAGCTTCTTCTCAAATTCTCCCTTTGCCTGACTTATCAATGCCTTGCATTTGACTTGCCAGTGCTTGTGCTGTTTCCAGGTTTCGTCGTTTGGCTCTTTTTTCCATTTCCTGAAAGATGCTTTTTTGGCAACAACAGCCTCTCTGACCTCAACTTTAAACCATGCTGGCAGTTTTTTGGACTTCTTTCCACTTTTCTTAAAGCGTGGAATACAGCTGGTCTGGGCTTCCAAGATAGTATTTTTCAACAACAGCCAAGCCTGATGTACGTCTTTAACCTTTGCAACTGCTCCTTTTAGTTTTTTCTTGACTGTTTTCCTCATTTTATCATAGTCTCCCTTTCGAAAGTTAAAAGGTAGTACTGTGGATTTCCTTACTATCCCTCCTCCACTAATTAAATCAAAGGCGATCATGCTATGATCACTATTGCCAAGTGGCCCCAACAACCTTATCTCTTGCACTAGATCTGGTGTTCCACTAAGGATTAGGTCTAATATGGCTTCCCCTCTGGTCGGTTCATGAACCAGCTGCTCCAAGAAGCAGTCATTTATATCATCTAGGAACTTTATCTCCCTAGCATGTCCTGACGTGACACTGACCCAGTCGATACCGGGGTAGTTAAAATCACCCATTATTATTACTGTGCTGTAACTTTTGTTATCTTCCTTGATTTCTTTGAGCATTTCATCATCCATTTGGTCATTCTGGCCAGGCGCTTGATAGCACACTCCCACTGCCATTGCCTTCCCCCTTTTACATGGAATTTCAATCCATATAGATTCTACAGCAGATTTTGTTTCCTGCAAAACTTTAATCCTTTCTGACTCAATGCCCTCTCTAACATAGAGAGCAACCCCTCCACCAATTTGATCAGCTCTATCATTACGATATAGTTTGTACCCAGATATCACAGTGTCCCAGAAGTAAAGTACCTTGGTGTTACCCTAGATAAACATCTAAATTTAAAATCACATGTAAATAAAATTACAAATAAAGCTTACTATCGTTTAAAAAACATTAGAAGACTTAAACCAATTTTGCATACAAATCATTTCCGAACAGTATGCCAAGCAGTTATTACACCTTGACTTTGGAAACATCCTTTATCAAGGTCTTCCCAAAAATACCATCTACCCCCTTCAAATGGTTCAAAACATCACTGCAAGAATTATAATGGGATCCACAAAATATGAACATGTAACTCCCTTGCTTGAAGAACTTCATTGGCTTCCAATCACTTCAAGATCAAAGTACAAAAATCTGATGATCATTTTTAAAATTCTTCACGGACCATCAGCAGGTATTCTAAAATCTATTATTTCTAAAGACACAAGCTCAAGACCCAGACGTTCCAAAACTACCAACAGACTTAATACCCATCTTAATTTTAATAAATCTAAACAAATGACTTCTAAAAGGGCTTTTTCATTTATGGCACCAAAACTATGGAACTCTATTCCTGAGGAATTAAGATTTCAGACTGACATGAAAGACTTCCGCAAGTCCCTTAAAAAGACATATCTATTCATCGAGGCTTATGGCAAACAACCTATCACATAAAAGTTCAAGATACCTTACTAACTATTTCTACTCAATTTTGTTATGTTATAGTATAATATTATAGTTTATCTTTATATACTATTACAATGTACTGCAATTTATTGTAAATTAATATGATGCACTGTAATTTATTACAGTGTCTTGTCTCTCTGTCCTCCATGCCCCAATGTAAACCCTTCTGTTGTCCTGTTAAACACTTTGATTGAAGGATAATGTGGTATACAAAACTGATTAAATAAATAAATATACTGCCAATCACGATTGTCTAGGCGATTTTCATTAAAAGCCCATAAAAAAGGGATTAAAATAGATATAACAAAACCAAACATACTCAAACACATAAGATAAATTAGAAAATTAAAGGTCTGCAGTATTTGAAATAACACTATAGGAAAGAATCCCTCACTTGGTTTGCAGCTTGTCATGCTATGAGGGCTTGTGTGCATCAGTGATGCTGAGAGCTAAGCTATCAGTAGCATAACTACTGGCAGGGTCTCCCAAAATAGACAGGTCTCAGCTGAGGTGCCAGACTAAGACAAACCACCCATTTAGGCAGCAGCAGAATGTGACGGTGTTGATGATGGAGGATCACATTTCTGCGACAACCGTAACACTAGAATTACCTGTGTGGAAGAAAGGCCTGGGAATCTGTATTTTGCCATGAAAACTCAATGGATAGTCATTACAAAACAAATTGTACTAGTGCCAGAAGATGAGACCCCCAGGTCGGAAGGCACTCAACTGGCTACCGGGGATGAGCTGAAGACTTTTCAGAGTAAAGCCAGCATTTATCATGTGGTTAGATTAAAGCTCTTGAAACGTCTGACTGCTGATGTTGCTGTACATGAAATGAGAGTCAGAAACTGCAAAGATGTTTTACATACAGTGGAACCTCGGTTTTCGTGATTAATCCATTCAAAAAAGTCTGACTAAAACCGAATGTATGAAAACTGAAGCAATATTTCCCATAAGAAATAATGTAAATCCAATTACTCTGTTCCAGACACCCAAAAATATTAACAAAAATACATTTTATAGATAATAACTATATTTTTACATACAGAAAACAATGAGAAATAAATATAAATGACTAATGAAATGGATAAATGAACATTTAACATCACTTTTACCTTTATTGAAGACTCTTGTTGGCATATGGAAGACAGTCAATCAGCAAGAGAATCAAAATAAAGAAAATCCCACTTCTGGCCACAAGATGGTGCTCCATTTTCAACTGTATGAAAACTGAGACAAAATCTTGACGAAAAAAGTCAACGAAAACCGAATCGTACGAAAACTAGGGCATAAAAAAACCGAGGTTTGACTGTATTGGGACATGGAATGCACAAAGCATGAACGAAGGGAAGTTGGAGGTAGTCAAGAATGAAATGGAATGTGTACAACTCAATCTGTTAGGTGTCAGCGAACTGAAATGGACTGGCATCGGACACTTTGCATCAGATGATCACATGGTCTACTATGCTGGAAATGAAAGACAAAGAAGAAATGGTGTTGCATTTATAATCAAGAAGAAATTTGCAATAACTGTAATGAAAAACAGTGCAATCAGTGAATGCTTAATTTCTATTCATCTACAAGGAATGCCCATCAACACAACTATAATTCAGGTATATGCCCCAAGAACAGCTGCAGAAGAGGAAGAAGTTGATGACTTCTATGAACAAGTATAAGCTGAAATTGACAGAACATGCAACCAGGATATCCTGATAGTCATGGGTGACTGGAATGCAAAAGTTGGCAACAAAGAAGCAGACAAAGTCCTTGGAAAATATGGAATTGGTAACAGAAATGAAGCCAGAGAAAGACTGAAAGAATTCTGCAAAACCTTCTTCCAGCTACATAAGCGCCAACTGTACACATGGATTTCATCTAATGGATTGTACAAAATCAAATTGACTACATCTGTGGAAGTCAACACTGGAAAAGCTCTATTTCATCAACAAAGACAAAACCTGGAGCTGACTGTGGTACAGATTACCAACTGCTAGTATGCAAACTCAAGCTAAAGTTGAAAAAGAGCAAGCCACTCATGAATGTTGCAAAATATGACCTTGAGAATATATCACCGGAATTTAAAGACTGCCTGCAAAATCAATTTGCTGCTTTAGATATAAATGACAAAGTTCCAGAAGAGTTACGGGACAATATCAGGAAGGTCGTGTTGGAAGAAAGTGAGAAGTCTCTAGAAAAGGTGAAAAAGCAAAAATGGCCAAAATGAATGACTGAAGAAATTCCGAAAATTGCCCAGAAATGCAGAGAAGCTAAAACCAGAGGAGAAAGAGAGGCAATCACAGAACTCAACAGAGATTTCCAACGTGCAGCAAGACAAGTCAAGAAGAAGTATTACAATGATGCATGCAAGGAAATAGAATAAAAAACTATTAGAGGAAGAACAAGATGCTTTCTTAAAGCTACGAGAGTTAAAGAAAAAATTCCAACCTCAAATTGGAATGCTATGAGATGCTCAAGGATCCATGTTGAATTATGCTAAGATCAAGAAAAGGTGGAAAGAATATACAGAGTCTTTATACCATTAAGATCAAATGGACCAACAACTATTTCAACCTGTTATCTTTATTTATTTATTTTTATTTAACATCTCTTATATACCGCGCTATTAAAATCAGTGCGGTGTACATTGAACAAAATATACTGCAATGTGTACAGGTAACATCGAGTTTACAGAGAACAAGGGAATATATAACATGGAATAACAGGGATAACTATGTACAATCAACATTATACTATGAATATGCTTTTATTATTATCTTATGATCAGGAACCATTGGTGATGAAAGAAGAAGTCAAAGCAGCATTGAAAGCTTTATCAAAGAAAAAAGCACCAGGCATTGATGGCATTCCCACTGAAGTATTATAGCAATCGGATGCAACTGTTACCAGTCTTGAAGAACTAGAAAAGGGGACTGTTACTTCTGGAGAGAGATCTGCAATTGTGAGTATATACTTCTGGGAATTTTCTGAAAGGAATTCTTTGTATTAAAGCGAATTAATCTGTGAACCCACTATTTTTTGTTAAATTAGTCAGGGCCTAGTAGCAGCAGTTTAAGTTTAAATTTAAAACACAGAAGAGAACTTTCTGGTTACATTTCATACCCAGCAGAGAGCTTGTAGTTTAAATTTAATAGTCACTCAGGGCCTAGTATCAGCAAAGTACTTTTAGTTTAAATTTAAAACACAGAAGAGAGCTTTCTGGTTAAATTTGGAACCCAGCAGAGAGCTTGTAGTTTAAATTTAATAGTCACTCAGGGCCTAGCATCAGCAAAGTACTTTTAGTTTAAATTTAAAACACAGAAGAGAGCTTTCTGGTTAAATGTAGAGCCCAGCAGAGAGCTTGTAGTTTAAATTTCATAATAAGCTAGAGCCTAGCAGCAGCAAAGAGCTATAATTTAAATCAAATCAGAATATAGCTTACCTCAGCAGCACAAGACAGGGTACTGTGTAGCAACCCTCTTTTAATAAGTGTTATTTCCCTCCCTCCCTCCCTCCCTCCCCAACACCCACCCACCGCTGGGATAATCGTAGCTTTATAGGTACTTACACATCTTAAAAGACAGGAGGTGCTCTCAGGTGAAGCTCGTTACCCAAATCAGTCATACACTAAGGACCTGAGATTAATTAAGCTTCAGGTGAACAAGGTATATTAAACGTATTAGGTACAGTTTTATTAGTATAAATATCCATAGCAACCCTTAGTAAGTAAAGAACTTAAAGATCTAAACACAAACTTAAAACTAAGATGCAGACAGCAGTCCAGCAGCAAGATGGGGGCTTTCCAGTCTTTTGCATTGAGTGTCACATGTATGATTTTTTTCCCAGTTGGTGAGAGGTCTTACGTGTGCACTAGGTGCAAGGAGCTCTTTGCTCTCAGGGAACGAGTCCGTTCTCTAGAGGCTAGAGTAGCAGACTTGGAAAACATAAGAAAGACAGAGAGGTACATAGATGAGACCTACAGGGATATAGTCCTGAAGTCCCACCTCCAGTCTGGCAGCATCCCTGTTGCCATGGAGGAGAGAGGTCACGTGACAGGAGAGCATCACCCTGGTGTGGCAGGAAGTGATCCTGTAAATAGGACCTGTCCTCCAGGTGATGTAAAACCCTCTCGCACCAAGGAAGTTTCTTCAGGGCCATGTGCCCATGAGGGAAGGGTTAGGACAGCTGTTATAGTTGGTGATTCGATCATTAGGCATGTAGATAGCTGGGTGGCTGGTGGACGTGAGGATCGCCTGGTAACATGCCTGCCTGGTGCGAAGGTAGTGGACCTCACGCGCCACCTAGATAAGGTCTTAGATAGTGCTGGGGAGCAGTCTGCTGTCTTGGTACATGTCAGTACGAATGACATAGAAAAATGTGGTAGGGAGGTTCTGGAGGCTAAATTTAGGCTTTTAGGTAGGACGTTGAAATCCAGAACTTCTAGGGTAGCGTTCTCCGAAATGCTTCCCGTTCCACGTGCAGGACCAAAAGGCAGGCAGAGCTCCGGAGTCTCAATGCGTGGATGAGACAATGGTGCAGAGATGAGGGTTTTGGAGTTGTTAGGAACTGGGGAAAATTCTGGGGAAAGGAGGGGCTCTTCCGAAGGGATGGGCTTCACCTTAACTGGGATGGAACCAGGCTGCTGGCATTAACCTTTAAAAAGGAGATAGAACAGCTTTTAAACTAGATAATAGGGGAAAGCCGACAGTCGCCCAAGAGCAGATTGTTCGGAAGAATGTATCCTTGAAGGATACTACCAAAGGCAGAGAGCATCCAAAAAAGAGTAAAGTAGCCAAAATGCCCTTGAGTATGGAGCAGACAGAGCTTAAAGATCCCAAATTACCCATGTCTACCAATAGCCAAATTAATATGAATAAAATACAGTCTCTAATATGCTTGTATGCAAATGCTAGAAGTCTAAAAAATAAGATGGGAGAGTTAGAATATATAGCACTAAATGAGAGGTTAGATATGATTGGAATATCAGAGACATGGTGGAAGGAGGACAACCACTGGGATTCTGTGATACCTGGGTACAAACTATATCGTAATGATAGAGCTGATCAAATTGGTGGAGGGGTTGCGCTCTATGTTAGAGAAGGCATTGAGTCAGAAAAGATTAAAGTTTTGCAGGAAACAAAATTTGCTGTAGAATCTCTATGGATTGAAATTCCATGTAAAAAGGGGAAGGCGATGGCAGTGGGGGTGTACTATCGACCGCCTGGCCAGAATGAACAAATGGATGATGAAATGCTCAAAGAAATCAAGGAAGCTAACAAAAGTTACAGCGCAGTAATAATAATGGGTGATTTCAATTACCCCGGTATCGACTGGGTCAGTGTCACGGCAGGACATGCTAGGGAGATGAAGTTCCTAGATGAAATAAATGACTGCTTCTTGGAGTAGCTGGTTCATGAACCGACCAGATGGGAAGCCATATTAGACCTAGTCCTTAGTGAAACACCAGATCTAGTGCAAGAGATAAGGGTGTTGGGGCCACTTTGCAATAGTGATAATAGCATGATCACATTTGATTTAATTAGTGGAGGAGGGATAGTAAGGAAATCCACAGTACTACCTTTTAACTTTTGAAAGGGAGACTATGATAAAATGAGGAAAATAGTTAAGAAAAAACTAAAAGGAGCATTTGCAAAGGTTAAAGACTTACATCAAGCTTGGGTATTGTTGAAAAATACTATCTTGGAAGCCCAGACCAGCTGTATTCCACGCTTTAAGAAAAGTGGAAGGAAGTCCAAAAAACTGCCAGCATGGTTTAAAGGTGAGGTCAGAGAGGCTGTTGTTGCCAAAAAAGCATCTTTCAGGAAATGGACAAAAGAGCCAAACGACGAAACCTGGAAATAGCACAAGCACTGGCAAGTCAAATGCAAGACATTGATAAGGCAGGCAAAGGGAGAATTTGAGAAGAAGTTTGCTGTGGAAGCAAATACGCAAAATAAAGACTTTTTCAAGTACATTCGTAGCAAAAACCTGTGAGAGAGTCAATTGGTCCATTAGATGATAGAGGGGTTAAAGGGGCACTAAGAGGCGACAAGGCGATAGCGGAGAGACTGAATGAATTCTTTGCTTCGGTCTTTACTGAGGAAGATGTAGGGATGTTACCCATGACTGAAATGGTATTTAAAGGTGCGGAAGAATTGAAGGAAATATCGATACATCGGGAAGATGTATTACAACTATTAGATAAACTGAAGAGTAGCAAATCACCTGGGCTGGATGGTATACATCCAAGGGTGTTGAAAGAACTGAAATATGAGATTGCAGACCTGCTATTAGTAATCTGTGAGCTATTATTAAAATCATCTCTAATACCTGAAGATTGGAGGATCGCCAATGTAACACCAATTTTTAAAAAGGGTTCCAGGGGTGATTCGGGAAACTACAGACCGGTGAGCCTGACGTCAGTACTGGGAAAATTGGTAGAAACCATCATAAAAAATAAAATTACTTAGCATGTAGTCATGGCCTAATGAGAGACAGCCAACATGGCTTTAGACAAGGAAGATCTTGTCTTACTAATCTGTTATGTTTTATTGAAGGTTGTGATAAGGAAGCTTATCATAGCTCAGGAAGGAGCTATAGAGAAGGTGAAGTGACTCTGAACAAGCAACCTGTCAGTTCTGGTAGAAATAAGAAAACAGAATTTTCCCATAAAAGACTACCAATCCCAGAATGCACCAGGTTTCCAACAGCCATTAGAGGAGCTGAAGTGGGGAAGCGTGTGTTCAATCAGGAGGGCTATGAGGTAATCCCTAAGCACTCATCTCAAAGGGCAGGGCCTGATTCAGCACAGCTGCGCTGTGTTAGGGAGGAGCACTCATCTGAGCAGAATAAAGGTAGAGTTTATTCTACAGAGAATTATCCTCATTATCCTGAGAATCAGCTTGAGCTTGATCATCAGTTTCATCTGAAGGATCATCAGAAGCAGAAGCCAAACCGGACGGACAGAGAGGGAAAGAAACCCTTTGGAAGAAGGAAGAGAAAAGCCTTTGAGAGGTCTAGAAGAGTCCAGAGCAGTACGTATACTGGGAGGCATTTCAAGGGCCAGCATACACCATTGGACTGGGGAAAGCCAGAGGAATGGTGCTGCAGAGCTAGGAATCTCCAGATGCTACCTGTGAGGGAGACGGCTGCACGTGGAAGGGACTCTAAGACCTGTGCCAGAAGGTATGTGAAGAGAGATTCAGTGTCCAGGGATCTGGATTGGAAGGCTGGACATAAGAACTGGACTACATACTGGCCAGGCTATATAGAGAGGAACTCTAACAGCAATGGAAGCTCAGGTATGAACACTGATCTATGCCCTAGCTATAACCTTGAAAGACAGCAGGGAAACAAGTATTCTCCTGAAAGTGCTCAATTGGGACATTCATCTGTGCCAATCCATGATATTGAACCCATGCTTGTTGAAGAAGGGGGAATGATAGCAGATGAAGAATCTGTTTACATGGACTGCTCTCTGTCTAAACTCCTTTGGTGATTTTCTGTTATAAAGTACAGCAACCATCACAAAGAAATACAAACTTGTTCTTTAATCTACTCAGAAAAGCTCTTGTGTAGGGTTTCTAGCCACGCAGTAGAAAGCAAGCCAGCTAAGGGGTTTCAGCTGGATAACTGCTAGCAATTGAGCCTTACCTAATTGCTTGTGAGCTAGGAGAGAATCACTTCTGAATCTATGTGGGAAGTTATCAGAAGTTAACCTGAAAAGAACAGTTTTTTCTTTCTTTGTGGCTTTTGGTTTGTTGTTTGATATATGCTAAGAAAACATTAGCTAATGCCTGACAAGTTTGAATGTTGTTTTCCTGATTTTGATTTTTGTTTTTCCAAGTTAAACACTGGAAGCAAGTAACCTGATTTATGTGCTACCAAGCATATCTGTGTTGGGAGAAATAACCCCATAAATAAATATCTTATTGGCTTTACCCAAAAGCACAACTAATTATTGTGAGCAGCTGTGTCTGGTGTGAATGAACTGCATTGCCCACAATCCCTTGCAAATCATATAGATATATGCACTTGCCAAGACTGTGAAGATTCTCACCCAGGCAGCCGTCTGACAAGGTGTGAATAAACAGGTGGACAAAGGTGAGTCGGTTGATATAGTGTATATGGACTTTCAGAAAGCCTTTGACAAGGTCCCTCATCAGAGACTTTTGGCAACACTAAAGTCATGGGATAGGAGGCAGTGTACTACTGTGGATCAGGAACTGGTTAAAAGATAGAAAGCAGAGGGTAGGGCTAAATGGCCAATTTTCCCAATGGAGAAAAGTGAATAGTGGTGTACCCCAGGGATCTATGCTGGGTCCGCTGCTTTTTGACATATTCATAAATGACCTGGAAAGTGGAATAACGAGTGAGATTATCAAATTTTCAGATGACACAAAACTATTTAAAGTTGTTAAAATTGGAAAGACTGGGCATCAAAATGGCAGATGAAATTTAATGTGGACAAGTGCAAAGTTATGCAGCTAGGGAAGAACAACCCAAAACATGGTTACACGATGCAAGATTTCACATTAGGAACCACCACCCAGGAAAAAGATTTAGGCGTTATTGTGGATAACATGTTAAAACCCTTGGCCCAGTGTGCAGCTGCGGCCAAGAGAGCAAATAGAATGCTAGTTATCATAAGGAAAGGAATGGAAAATAAAACAAAAGATATAATGCCTCTATATCGTTCCATGGTTAGACCGCACTTTGAATATTGTGTGCAATTCAGGTCGCCGTATCTTAAAAAGGATATAGTGATATTAGAAAAGGTTCAGAGAAGAGCCACCAAAATGGTAAAGGGGATGGAAGGATACTCCTATGCAGAAAGGCTAAAAAGGTTAGGGCTCTTTAACCTGGAAAAGAGACGGCTGAGGGGAGTTATGATAGAAGTCTATAAATTAATGAATGGAGTGGAATGGGTAAACATAGATCGATTGTTTATGTTATCATAATATAGAAAGACAAGGGGACATGCAATGAAGCTACAGGGTAAACTATTTAAGACTAATAAAAGAAAATATTTTTTTTACTCAACGTGTAATCAAACTCTGGAATTTGTTACCGGAGGATGTAGTAAAGGCTGTTAGTGTAGCTGGGTTTAAAAAAGGTTTGGACAAGTTCCTGGAGGAAAGGTCTATAAACCATTATTAAGAAGGGACCCAGGATATCAATGCTTGACCCAGTACAAGCATTATGGAACCTGTGTCTTTTGAGGAAACTGCTAGGTATGTATGACGTAGATTGGCCACTGTTTGAAACAGGATACTGGGCTTGATGGACCTTGGTCTGACCCAGTATGGCATATCTTATGTTTTTATGTTACCATACTTTCAAGGCTCTGCCAGGAAATTTGGAAGACAAATTCATGGCCAACTGACTGGAAAAGATCTGTGTTTATACCAATACTGAAGAAAGGTGACCTGAAGGACTGTGGAAATTATCGCACAATCGCTCTGATCCCACATGCCAACAAGATTCTACTCAAGATCATTTAGCAGAGACTACAACCATACCTGTAATGAGACCTGCCTGAAATGCAAGCAGGATTCAGGAAAAGGTGAGGATCAAGAGACAACATTGTGGATGTGAGATGGATCCTTGAAAAGACAAAAGAATACCCAAAGGATATCTATATGTGTTTTATTGATTACAGCAAGGCTTTTGATTGTGTAAACCATGAGAAACTCTGGACCACATCAAGAAGCATGAGTTTACCAGAACATCTGATAGTTCTCTTGCACAACCTTTACATTGATCAAGAAGCAACAGTTCGAATGGAACAAGGAGAAACAGAATGGTTTAAAATCAGCAAAGGTGTTCGACAAGGCTGCATACTTTCCCCCTACCTCTTTAATTCATATGCAGAACAAATCATTAGGGAAGCATGACTGTATAAAGACAAATGAGGTGTGAAGATTGTTGGAAGACTCATCAACAACCTTCGCTATGCTGATGATACCATATTACTGGTTGATAGTGAAGACGATCTGAAACTTTTGCTTCTTAAGATCAAGGAACATAGTCTTAAAATTGGCCTGCACCTTAATGTAAAGAAGACAAAGATCATGACAACTGGCAAAATCAATAAGTTCATCATTGATGGAGAAGAAATTGAAATAGTTGACAACTTTAACTTGGATCAACAATCAATAAGAAAGGACGAGCAGTCAAGAAATCTGATGATGCATTGCTCTTGGCAAAATTGCAATGAAGCACCTAGACAAGATTCTCCAGAGCAGAGATGTCTCTCTCCATACAAAGATTAAACTTGTCCAAGCCATGATATTTTTAATAACATCATATGGAAGTGAAAGTTGGACAGTGAAAAAGATAGACAGGAAGAAAATTGCTGCCTTTGAATTATGGTGCTGGCAATTTATACTGTGTATATCTTGGACTGCCCGAAGAACAAACCAATACAAGAGGAGATCAAATCTAAGTTTTCTTTAGAAGCTCAGATGACAAGACTTTGATTTTCATACTTTGGATATATCATGCGAAGAGAGAAATCATTAGAAAAAGACATCATGCTTGGCAAGGTTGAAAGTCAATGCAAAAGAGGAAGGCCAGCAATGATGGATCAATACAAGAACAGCAGCTATGAGAGCCACTCTATCAGCAATGAGCCGCCTGACTGAACACAGTTTAGGTCAACTATCCAGCGGGTCGCCTTGAGTTGACACAGAATCTACAGCACTTAACAACAAAAACATGGGAAAGAACAAATGGATGGGGGCAATAAGGCTGACATAGTGTTGTGAAACCGGCCATGGCACTGATGATACAGACTGAGGATCACTCACCTACTGACAATTGTCCTGGAGGCACTTGATAATTGAGGGCTAAAAGACACATTCTCCATGTTCTCTTCCCTGATGCCCTGTGCTACTAACTTCGATGCTCATTTCCGCTAACCCTGGGGCAGTGATGCCAAACACTCTGTCATCTCCTTCATGTTGACTTGCTGAAATGGACTTCAGGGCTGCTCACTGGCCACCTCAGTGGAGGAAAAGGCTGGAATCTCAGCTTAGGAAATGGGTTTCCTCGTTTCTCTTGTTTTCCTGCCATTGCTACGTGCAGTGCAGGATGGATTCCCCAACATAGAATCAGCACACTCCTTTGAACCTAGCTTGAATGAGTGTTGTTTCTGAAGATCTTCACTGTATAACCCCCCAGTTCAAGTTAACTGTAAACTGCTTTGACTGAAAGCTAAAGTGGTACAGAAAATGCGTCAAATAAAAAAACGATGCAGCATGCCATTGTTCGAATGACTGGCCATTACCATTTCTCTTTCTCTTTTTACAATACGTGCAATCTGCACTGTGCTGAGCTTCCTTAGGTGCTGCTACTGCTGCTGCAGGACCTGAGGTTGAGAAGTCCAGGGGCATCTTTCACACTGTCCACTACCTGCTCTGCTTATGGGTTGCTATTTATCTTGCCAGTGTCACTTCTATCTTTGGGCCCTATCTTGATTTCTGGAATATTTTGTATGGGGCTGATATTCAGCGGTGGTGGCCAAGTGCGTTTAAAACACTTGGCTGCCGCTGCTTTAACTGAACTGGATAGTTCTGCCAGAATGTATCCAGCATCTGACGCTGAATATCTGGTTCTGCTGGACAGTGCAGTTGCTATCCGGTCAGCGTCGATATTCAGCCCCTATCCGGAAAGCAAAAAAAGGATAAAATTAGGACCCTTTGGAAACATGGCAGGTAGTTGTGACCTGGACTGGCCACTGTTGGAAACAGGATACTGGGCTCAATGGACCTTTGGTCTGACCCACTATGTAATTTCTTATGTTCTTATATCCCTAATCATCACTGGTAACCCTTTAATGTCAAGGATGATTGATTTCCATGATTGGCTGAAGATGGCTTATAAGACCAGTCCAGACCTGACAGACTGTATTGTGCCAGTTTCGGATTGGTGATGCGCAAATTCATAATGCCCATTGAAAAAAGAAAGAGTATCATAACTTATATTGCCAAGTTTTCAATTAGATTCTGTTAGGTCTCATTGAGAATGAATTCTTTGCTGGTAATAGGGATTTAAAACTAAAACGCGTTATAATAATTTTTACTGACCTCTGAGCTTTATTCATAGAGTTTTCTTCTGAGTTGTACTTGTGATAAATATTCTTTGTTGAATAGGTCTTATTGTTTAGAAAAAATGTCATTACATACAATGTCACAATGTTTCCTGTCTTATTGCATCAGTTGTTTTGCGATTCATTGGCTGGATTAAAATAATGTAACATAATAGAAGGAATTGCAGAGCTGGATTTTGTGAAGTTTAAAACCAGCAATGTTATATTTGTTCTTGGGAAAGGGAAGAAGAGGATCCAACTGTGATGTTTCATCGCTTCAGAGGCAGATGATTCCAAGAAAAATGAAAACATACTTTAAGTCTCAAATGCAATGAAGTAAGGTCTTTTTCAGGTGGGTCAAGTTAGTCGAATTAGCCCTTTTCTCTTAAATTACTGTAAGGACATCAATCAACATAAAACTTGACATGAAGATTCACTCTGTTAAAGAGGACAATGACTTCTGGTTGTGTGGTTATGTTCCATGTCGCTCATTAGGGGGAATGTTTACTAAAGATCTTGCCGGTAGCGTGTGTTTGGACTGTGAAACCTGGGCAGACACCTGTGTCAACTTCAGGGGGTGTGTGCATCCATCCCCCTGTCATTGGCATAGTGCAAACATGTGACACCATGGGAAGCTGACACATGAGTGCAGCTAATGCCACCTATTGAGGTACCATTAAGTGTACCCACATTAGTGGCAACAATCATGGTCAGTGTATACCCAATATGGCCCCTACTAACTGCGATGCACCATCAGCACCCATGTTCCACCTCTAACCCACCCTGTCTCTGCCCAATTGCATGCTAACCTACTAGCGTGGGATTTCAGCACAGGGTGCTATGTACATTTTATTTATTTATTTAGCTGCATTTATGTCCCGCTTTTCACCAGGTCAAGGTGGTTGGGGGATACATTTAACACGAGAGGATATGAGAGACATACACTAATACTTACAGGGAACATGGGCAATGGAGGGTTAAGTGGCTTGCCCAAGACCACAAGGAGCACCTGTGGGACTAGAAACCCCAGTCCTTCCGGCCTAAGGTTGCTGTCCTCTAGTGGGATTTGAACCACTGACCTTCTGGCCTGTAGTACCTTGCCCCAACCACTAGGCCACTCCTCCCTCCCTCCCAGCATGCGGAAAGCATGGTGTGCTTTCCGCATGCTGAACCCTATGCTACCAGTTAGGGTGGTTTAGTAAACATGCTTCTAGGTTATCTTATGAGAGTTTTTAAGCCATCTATACATTGTAGATGAAAACCAACTATTTGGATATATTTTTCTGTTAGAAAAGCCATTTACCTTAGTAGTAAATTGGCTGTCTGAAAAGTGCCATACCTCAGTGCAGCTAAAAGTACTCCTTCAGTTCCATCCGTAAAAACAACTTTTTCTACCAAATTTTTATAGTGCATCTATCAACTTACAATGCAATATATAATTTACTTTAGCATTCAATAATTTAAAAAAAAAATCCAGTTGTATGAATATTTCAACTTATAGAACAAAGCTCGTTTCATGAATCCGCTTGTCAAAAAGATTATGAATTGTCAAGATTTGCTCTGGTGGTGTCACACTTCCAGATTCATCTTCTGTAGTAGAGTAAAGCAGAAATTGTTCCCTAGTTCTAAAGCTTTTTTGTACTGCAGTGAAGGTCCTTATGTAATATGTAACTTTTCTTGTGCCTACTTTTTCCTCTGCTCACCTCACTAGAGGACAGCAACCATGGGCCGAAAGGACTGGGGTTTCTAGTCCCACAGGTGCTCCTTGTGGTATTGGGTAAGCCACTTAACCCTCCATAACCCTTGTTCCCTGTAAAATAGTTTTCTCCAAGTTATAATGTCCTGTTCAATGTAATTTCAATTTTTTCAATGTAAACTGCCTTAATATCATGAAAGGCGGTATATAAGAAATGTTAAATGTTAAATAAATAAATAAATATACACTAAAAGTGCAATACGATTTTGCAGTTTCTGCATGCTAATTGCCAAAATTAATGAATGATAGCTGCAAAACCTCTGTGTTAACTGTTGGGGGGGGAGCGTTTTCCCAGCAGTTTCCCATTTAGCTCATGCAGAGAAAATGCCATTACCACATGCTACCTGCATTGCATTTATAGTAGTGCACTTAGCTGCATTGATTGTGCAGTATTATCTGCTGGATTAAAACACATGGTAACTACCTCAGCGTTAAGTGTAAGGTGCATTCGCTGCCTGTTCTCTGCCCTGTTTCACTTTAGCTGTTAACACAACAGAAAATGTGCCTAAACAGCTAAAGCCCCTCAATAACTGTTGATGTGCGTTAGTTGCCTCGTTGCCAAGCAAGGGTTTAATTTAGTTTTCTGGCTAGCAGCAATATTCCTTATACATTTAATTTAAACTTGCTGCTCAGCAGGCCTAAACTAAACAGTGTGTGCTGGGGCAGTGACCTCACTTTCCATATCTTCAGTGCCATTATCTACTGTATAAAGATAAAGGTACTGAATGTATATACTAATTTAAATACCAGTGCTGACCACTAAATTGATGCGGTTACCATGCTGGCTCAATCTTGAACCTCCTATAGCTTATCCAGTCTGCTCATCCACAGCAGCTACAAAGCTCTGTCATATTTCTGTTCTGTGTTCACAGCTGAAGAACCAGGAGCAGGACCTCAGAAAACACCCACAAACAGGAACAGAAGCAAGGGACATCTTGAACAATTTTCAGAAGACTGTGTTCGTGAGAAACTAGCTCAACTTAAAGTAGACAAAATGATGGGACCGGATGGGATATACCCTAGAATACTGAGGGAACTTGGGGATGTTCTAGCAGCTCCACTGACTAACCTTTTCAATGCATCGATGGAGTCGGGAGTGGTGCCAAAGGACTGGAGAGAGGCTCATGTGGTGCCTTTACACAACAGCGGAAGTAAGGATGTGGTTGAAAACTACAGGCTGGTTAGTTTAACTTCAGTGGTGAGTAAATTATTGGAAACGCTGCTGAAAGAGAAAATAGTGAGGTTTCTGGAGTCCAGCAGATTACAGGATCCGAGGTAGCATGGATTCACCAGAGGCAGGTCTTGTCAGACAAATCTGATTGATTTCTTTGACTGGGTGACCAGGGAGTTAGACCAAGAGAGAGCCTTAGATGTGGTATATTTAGATTTCGGTAAAGCCTTTGACACTATTCCTCACAGGCGACTTATAAACAAACTGAGCACCCTAGGGATGGACCCTAAAGTTACTGCTTGGGTTAGAAATTGGTTGGGTGGGAGGCGACAAAGAGTACAGGTAAATGGGGCTCACTCTGAGGAGAAGGATGTTACCAGTGGTGTGCCCCAGGGATCTGTCCTTGGTCCGATTCTTTTTAACATCTTTGTTAGTGATATAGCGGAAGGGCTGTCAGGTAAGGTTTGCTTTTTTGCGGATGATACCAAAATCTGCAATAGAGTAGACACCCAGGAAGGTGTAGAAAAATGAGGAGGGATCTAGCTAAGCTTGAAGAATGGTCTAGAATCTGGCAGCTGGAATTTAATGTTAAAAAATGTAAGATCATGCATTTGGGCTGCAGCAATCCAAGGGAGCAATATAGTATAGGGGGTGAAGTACTTTTGTCCACTAAAGAAGAGCGGGACCTAGGCGTAGTTGTGTCTGATGTTCTTAAAGTAGCTAAACAGGTAGAAAAGGCGACGGCAAAAGCTATAAGGATGCTTGGGTGCATAGGGAGAGGAATGGCTAGCAGAAAAAAGGAGGTGATAGTGCCTCTGTATAAGTCTTTGGTGCGACCTCATTTGGAGTATAGTGTGCAATTCTGGAGACCGCACCTTCAAAAGGATGTGAATAGGATGGAGTCGGTGCAGAGGGTGGCTACTAAAATGGTTAGTGGTCTTCATTATATAAAGCATATGAGGACAGACTTAAGGATCTTAATATGTACATCTTAGAGGAAAGGCGGGATAGAGGTGATATGATTGAGATATTTAAATACCTCCTTGGCATAAATGTTCAGGGGGAGAGACTCTTTCAATTGAAAGCAAGTTCTGCTACGAGGGGACATGGGATGAGGGTGAAGGGGTTAGATTCAGGAGAGATTTGCGGAAATATTTCTTTATGGAAAGAGTGGTGGATCCATGGAATAGTCTCCCAGTGGAGGTGGTAGAGATGAGGACAGTAACTGAATTCAAAAAAGCATGGGGCAAACACAGAGGATCTCTAAAGGAAAAAAGGGGACTGTTGTAGTTGTTGATATGGAAGGACAGACTAGATAGGCCATGTGGTCTTTTTCTGTCGTCATGTTTCTATGTTTCTATCCCTTCCTCCCTCTCAGAGATCCTGTGTGCTTTTCCCATGCTTTCTGCATTTCTGATACTGTCCATGTCTCTACCACGTCCACTGGGAGGCTGTTTCACGCATCCACTACCATTTCTGTAAAGAAGCCTTTCCTTCGATTATTTCTGAGTGTATCCCCTTTCACCTCATCTTAAGAAGTGTGTTCCAGAGCTCCCTTTCAATTAAAACAGGCTCACATCCTGTGCATTTATACTGTGGAAGTATTTCAATATTTCTATCATTATTTATTTCTTTATTTATTCTTATATACCGCATTTCAGAAGATCAGTGGGGTTTATAGGGAACATAACTAAACATTACATGAAACAGATTTACATGGAATGGTAACAGTTTTAAATGGAACATGGATCTAACACTATATATATGACACAGAACATTAACTATATACAGTTAGAGAGCTGCTTACGACACAGAACAGTAACTATATACAGTTAGAGAGTTGCTTATAACTTAGTGTGGCTATTTACAGTTAGAGGGTTGTTTACATCTGATGGTATATTAAGGGGTAGATAGGTAAGAGGGGGTTATGTTATCCCATCAAAAATGTTCCTTGAATAAGTGTGTTTTAAGCAGTTTCTGGAAAGTTGAAAGGTCATGGGTGTCTCTGATTTGTGGTGGTAAAGCATTCCATAGGCGTGGAGCATGCAGGGACATTGCCCTAGAGCGATGAATTCCTATGTTGTAGAGACCCTGCAGGAGGATGTTATGGCATATGATGTCAAATGCCAATGCAATGTCTAAAAAGATAAGAACGAAGTCTTGTTGATTGTTTTCTATACCCTTGATTAGTCTGTCAATTAGGGATATTAGTAAGGTTTCTATGGATGACCTACACGGAGCGATGGGTACATTCCTACACAAAGGTATGGGGAGGGGCGACCTGCACCTACTCTTGCCGCCTTGCTGGGCAGACTAGATGGACCATACTGGTCTTTATCTGCCGTCATATACTATGTTACTATGTAAACAGCAGTAGCAGCTTCTGTGCGATATCAGAGCTGCGTCCCCAATGATTTCAAGGCCCTTGGAAACTGGAACACAAATGGAGAATCACACTGGACGATCAAGTAAAGAATCTCTACCTACTCACCCTCCAAACATATCGCTCCAACAAAGCCAAAAGAGACCACCACACCAAATCAATAATGAAAGCAATAAACAAACCTATAGAGTTGTATGAGATAGTTAACAGGCTAACAAGAGAGAGCAGCCAAACTTTCAACATAAACATCATTGAATCACAAGAATCTGCTGACTTACTGCAATCAAAATACCCAACGCCATCACACCTTCTCCTCCATCCTAAAGAAAACCCAATGACCTACACTGCGATAACACACTACTGCATTCCTTCAGCCCAATCTCTGTAGGTCAGTTGGAAAACATAATCCACAGCCTAAAAGCTACAACGTCTCCTCTTGACCAATGCCCCGCCATCTGGTTCAAGATCACGAGAGCAGTGCTTGCCCCAATCCTCCTCAAACTAAGTTCAACCTCCTTCATCCAAGGATCCCTCCCAAAATACTTGAAAACAGCCTCAATACGCCCAATACTAAAAAACCCTAAACTCGACCCTAATGTCCCTAGCTCCTTCAGACCTGAACACTGCTGAACACTGAACCCGGATATTCAGTGCTTTGAATATCCAGATCAGCTGCTGAAGCAGGAAGCTAACCAGGCAGTGGCAATATTCAGCTTCTGCCCAGTTGGCTTTGGCGGCAAAAGTTAGTATAGCCTATAACGTGCCTAACTTTTGCCACCAAGGTATAACCAGGCAGCGGCTGAATATTGCCACCAACTGGTTATCCGCGGGTACTACCCCTGGAACACCCACTACTAACTGCTTAGAATCGGGGAGTGTAGCAGCAGTACCCGTGGGTATTCAGCGGCACTAATCGTGTTAGTGCCGCTGAATAGCCCACTTAACCTTCAAGCACCCTTTGTATCGGTCCTTTAAATATCGGGCCCATAGTTTATTAAAATTTGGTATATCACCCTTCAAATTAAAAACAGAGTGGTTCACATAAAACAATAAAAGAAAGTCAGAAAGGAACTCCAAAATTGGGATAGCAAAGGATAGAGATACACTCATACAAAAGACAGAAAAAAGGAGTGTGCAAGAGTGCAGGACAATCCAAGACAATCAGCTACAGAGATAGATTGAACGCCTTCTGAAAGGAAGGTTTTCAAAGTAGATTTAAGTGTCTTATAGACAGATTCCTGATGGAGGTCTGGTCATAAAGCATTCTATAGGTGCAATACATAGAAGTCAGGACCGTACCAAGATAGAAATGCTCCTTGTGCGACTAACTCATCTGGTGCCTCCTCCCCACCCAGCCACATTCAGTAACTCACTTTTTTTGGGCTTCCTGTAAGTCCAGTTATGATATCAGAGCCCCCTTCTGTGCTTGAGCCCTGTGCGGCCACACCGCTCGCACAACCGTTGGTACAGCCCTGATAGAAGTAAAAGATGAGTGTCTGGTTGAGTTGTATCTGGTGCGAGATATGGGGGAGGGGGTGGGAGGTAGAGGCAGTTAGCATGAATCATGCGAAGAGTTTGGAGGGGAGCATGAGGGATGCGTAAAGAAGACAGGTACAAAGTTTTGTGAACGAGTTAAAATCTTGTACGCTATACGATCAGAAATATGCAACCAATGATACTGAATCAGCAGGGGGATGATGTGATCAAACTTGGAAGCATGCGCAAGCAGTCTAACAGCACTATTTTGTATAGTTTGCAGACTTTTTAGTTCATCTTCTAGAAGCCCAGCATAAACAACATTACAGTAATCCAGATGGGTTATGACTAAGTTTAAGATCAGGGTAGTGAGGGAAGAGGGGCTGAGAAACGAACAAATGGACTGGATTTTGTCATAGAGCATGTTGGACTTAGTGGGATGGATATGCAAGATGAGAAGAATGTCATCAGCGTAGTAATATGCAGAAATACCAGTGTCCTGAATGATGGTAGTGAGTGGAGCAATAGAGATGATAAACAGCAACAGAACCCTAAGGGACTCCGCAGTGAGGGGCTAAGAACCTGAAGAGAAAGAGCCAAAGGAAATGCAGAAGGAGCAATCAGTGAGAAAAGAATGGAACCAATGCAAAACTGTGCCCTTAAGGCCAACATCATGGAGGCATGAGCAGAGAAGGGAGTGATGAACCAGGTTAAAGGCTGAGGAGAGACTGAGACAAACAGCCAAAGAGATATTACCTTGATCAAAAGAGTGATGTATTTCACTGAAGAGGGATGCGAGAATAGCTTCCTTGCTATGACCTGGGTGGAAATCTGATTGATGGGGGTGGAGTGTATTAGTTTTTGTAAGATGGCCACTGAGTTGAGAAAAAACTCTCCCCGATCCAAATCTGTGGTCACCCACACAAAAAGGTTTACCAAATTCACCTGACAAGACCCATCTCGAATGAAACTATGCTGCCTTAGATTTTCTAACTGTACTATTCTCTTTTTAAAACCAATTCTATTAAATTGTCCACCACTTAGGTCAGACTAATTGGCCTGTAGTTCCCAACCTTGTCCCTATTTCACTTTTGTAAAGAGGAACCATATCCACCTGTCTCTAGTCCTCTGGGACTACTTCTGATTCTTCAGAAGCACTGAAAAGATCAGACAACGTTGCTGCCATATCTTCCCTAAGTCCACTCAATATCCTCAGATGCAGGCTGGGCCAACTACCAAGCAAATCAGGCAATCGCCTAGGGTGGTAGCTTCTGGGGGGGGGGGGGGCAGCAAATAACAGGGCATGCAAAGCTATGCAATAGATTCTAACAGCCAGGGGAGGCATATGGCTGAAGGTTTGCCTAGAGTGCCAACATCTTGAACCAAGTCTGGGGCCGGCTCCGCTCAGATGTATCCCATCCAACCCCTTTGCTTTATCTTCTTGTAGTTTAGCTAGCTTCTCATGAAGCCAGTCATCTGAAAAATGTTTGAGATCTACCACACTCCCATTCTTACTTGTGTCTTTCTTCTGTGGTCCTACTCCCCAACCTTCCTTAGTGTACACCAAAGGTTCTCAACCCAGACCTCGGAAACACCTAGCCATTCAGGTTTTCAGGATAACCACAATACGTATGCCTGAGAGGGTTTTGCATACAATCGAGGCAGCGCATGCAGATCTCTTTCATGCATATGTTGATACTGAAAACCTGACTGACAAGGTGTGTCCTGAGGACTAGGTTGAGAACCACTAGTATACACTAAACAGAAATATTTGTTAAATTATTCAGCTTCATCCTCATCAGCCTCTATATTCTTCCCCTTCACCTTGGAGTCTCACAATACCACTTTTGAATTTCCCTCGTCAGTAACATATCTAAAAAAATGTCTTGTCCCTTCATTTTACTGTATCAGCTATTTTCTCTACCATTTGCATCTTCACTTTCCTGATTATTTTCCCAGCTTCTCTTGCTTTTTCCAGATATAGTTGCTTGTCTTCCTCTTTCTGTCATCTATTGTAATTTATGAATGCTAACCTTTTTTCTCTCACCTTTTGAACTACATTTTTGAAAACCATAGTGGCCCTTTCTCTCTATTTTTTACTTTCTTAACAATATTTCCTTTCAGTTTTTTCCCCACTGTTCTTCCATTTCCTTTAGATGCTTCAGTCAACTAACAACTATTTGTTTATTTGGCCGCCAGTAACAGTGCAGTCGGCTTTGGAGCGTGGCAACAGAGTCGATGATTGATGGTAAGATGGTCGTGGACGAGAGGGAGAGTGGTGGCAGTACAGCACCATAGCCACCTCTCAGCAGCAGGGAGTCTAACGTAGCAGGGGGAGCTATGGCTGGGAAGGGGGGAGGGGAACACGCATGAGAGGCAGGGAGGGCAGCACGACCGAAGATTTGTCTAGATTGCCAGATACCCCTGGGCTGACCCTACCTCCATCTTAACGAGGGCAATTTTCCTGAAATCTAGGACCCCGTGCTTTTGAATGAGACACATCATCAGATGATCCAAGTCAGCCTCTTCAATTACAGCCTCTAGATTAGGATCTTTGCTTCCCATATTACGGGCATTAGTATACATAGTTTTCCAGATGTTATCCTTTTTGCCCATTTTCATAGGGCCTGATAGTCAGCGGCAGCAGCTAGTGCTACTAAAGTGACTAGCTGCCGCCGCTGAACTTTAAACCTGGATATTCAATGCCGGGGTCAATATGTGTGTTGCTCAGATTGCTGTGAAGCTAATTGAGCAGCAGTGATATTCAGCCGCTGCCCGGTTAGTTTCAGTGGCAAAGATTAGGCCAGCCTTTACTGCACCTGACTTTCACCATTTAGCGATCACCGAGCAGTGGCTCAATGTCACCGCTGCTTGGTTATTATCAGGGCATGCAGCGGCAGCACCCACAGATATTCCGTGGCACCAGCCGTGTTAGTGTCTCTGAATATCCTGGATAGGAGATAAACATAGTTAGCAGGTCTAATACTTACCTGAAGTTTTTAACTTATTTAATGGCTTTGTCCATCCATCCCTATTGATCCTAGTTTAAAGCCACTCTTTTCCAGAAGACACTTCATCCTTTCTTTGATAGGTGGATGTCATCTCTGCTTTGCATCCCTTGGAAAAACATCCCATATTCAGGAAGTCAAAACACGCTCCTCAACACCATCTATGTAGCCATGTATTCATCTTAAGAATGTAAGCCTTTCTACCTCATCCATTACCCTTGACTGGGAGGATTAAAGAATACCTATCTGCTTCAGCTAGCAGTGTCAAATGTGTGAATATGAATGAGGGGCATCATAGTAGGCTTGATGAATCTTGGCATCCTCTCCATAATGTCTCAGATCTTGGCATTCAGCAAATAGCACCCTTCTGGGAGCTCATGTCTGGTCAGCAGATGGATGCCTTCGTATCCCTAAGAAAGGAGTCACCAACCACAACTACCCTTTGCTTCCTAGGCACAGTGGTTGCTCATCTTGAAGCTTTGGGGTTTACAAGTTCTGGTTCCTCCTCATCCTGGGATGGTTTCACCTCTTCCAATTCCAGGACTGCATACTGGTTCCTCAGTTTGAGAGAAGGTGGAGATGAGGTGATAATTTTACTGACTCTTTTTTTAGCTCAATATTATTTTATTAAATATCAAACAACACCCAAATAAGAAACAGAAGAGCTACAGACGTTTGTATCCCACCCTCCACCCACCCCCATATTACATAGACACATCCCACACAGACCAATTCAGATATCACAGCTGCTGGGTTTATATTCACCCTTGAAAGTATTCCTTAACTGCAGCCCAGTCTGCCACAAATGATGCAAGGTTCCCTTTCCTTTTCGCCATTACTGACCAGCAACCTTGGGGATATCTTTGAGTCTTCTCTTTCTTTCTCCTCACACATCCAACATATAGGTAAAACATATCATTTCATTCTGTAATTCATCCCTTCCTTTCTGAACACACTACCAAGAATCTTATCCACTCTCTAGGCACCTTCGTTTTAGGCTGTTGCAGCCTGCTCCTTGCTGGTCTCCCCCTGAGCCATTTTCATTCCATTAAGAACTCAGCTGTGCTAGAATTGCTGTGCCCATATAACCCCTCTCCACAAGTCACTCCTTTGGATCCCTATCCATTTTCATATTCAGTTCAAACTTCTCCTACTGACTTACAAATGCATTCACTCTGTT
The DNA here is from genome assembly GCA_033557465.1 of Ichthyophis bannanicus. Taxonomy (NCBI): domain Eukaryota; kingdom Metazoa; phylum Chordata; class Amphibia; order Gymnophiona; family Ichthyophiidae; genus Ichthyophis; species Ichthyophis bannanicus. Next base: position 846,839,708 of record CM066032.1, on the reverse strand, counting down.
GTTCCTCATTACTACTAATAATCATTTATACTACTACTATTTATAAAGTGCTAGAAGGCATATGCAGTGCTCTATAAACAGATAAAGACAGTCCCTGCCCGTGAGAGCATACAATCTAATTAGGACAGATAAGACAAAGGATACGAATAAGGGGAAAAGGAGGGTAAGGAGACACAAGGAAAAAGGGGGTCATGATCCAAAAGCAGCTTCAAAGAGGTGAGCTTTTAACATGGACTTTAAAAGGGACAGAGATGAAGCTGACGTACAGACTCAGGTAGTTTGTTCCAGGGATAAGAAGCAGTAAGGTGAAAGGATCGAAGTCTGGAGCTGGCAGTGGAAGAAAAAGGCAGAGAGAAGCAAGCCAGAAGAAGAGCAGAGTTCACGAGGAGGGGTGTAGGGAGAGAGAAGAGAGGAAAGGTAGAAAGGAGCAGAAGAATAAATGCACTTATAGGTCAGAAGGAGAAGCTTGACTTAGATATGGAAACGGAAGGGAAGCCAATGAAGTAATTTGAGAAGAGGAGTTATATGAGAATATCGAGGCTGGCGAAAAAGTAGTCACTCAGCAGAGTTCTGAACATATTGAAGGGGAGAAAGGTGACTAAGAGGGAGACCAGAAAGAAGGAGGTTGCAATGGTCAAGACGGGAAGTAATTAGAGTGGACAAGTGTTTTAGCAGTGTGTTCAGAAAGGAAGGGATGAAATTTGTTAATGTTATAGAGAAAGAAATGACAGGTTTTAGCTATCTGTTGGATATTTATTTATTTAACAATTTTTCTATGCCGCTTTTCTTAAATTCAAAGCGGTTTACATTCAACAATAAACAATGAAACTTTATATAGGATATGTGAGAAGAAGGAAAGGGAGGAGTCAAAGATGACCCCAAGGTTGCAGACTGAGGAAACAGGAAGTAGAAGAGTGTAATACACAGAAGTAGAGAAAGAACGAAGGTTTAGGGGGAAAAATAAGAAATTCAGTTTTGGCCATGTTTAATTTCAAATGGTGGTGAGACATCCAGGTGGCAGGCAGGCAGGCAGAGATGCGAGACTGGAGTGTCAAAAAGATATCAGGTATAGAAAGATAGATCTGAGAACCATCAGTGTAAAAATGTTACTGAAATCCATGGGAGGAGATGAGAGCACCAAGGGACTGGGTGTAGAGAGAGAAAAGAAGAGGGCCAAGGACAGATCCCTGGGGTACACCAACTGAGAGTGGGATAGTAGTAGAGGAAGAACCACCAGAACAAACACTGAAAGAGCGATGGGAGAGATAAAAAAAGAACCAGGACAGGGAGAATCCGTAAAACCAAGAGAGGACAATGTGTTAAGGAGAAGGTGGTAGTCAACAGTGTCAAAAGCAGTAGAGAAGGGTCAAGAAGGATGAGGACAGAATAAAGCCAGGAATAAGTCATTGGAGACTTTGGCAAGTGCCGTCTCGGTAGAATGAAAGGGATGAAAGCTAGATTGAAGTGGATCCAACAGGGCTTGAGAGGAAAGAAATTCAAGACAATGATGGAGGACTGCATGCTCAAGAAGTTTAGAAATGAAGGCAAGAAGGGAGACGGGTTGATAATTAGAAGGACAACTAGGGTCAAGAGCAGATTTCTTAAGGAGAGGTGTGACCACAGCATACTTGAAGGCTGAAGGGACCGTGGTAGTGGAGAGCGAGAGGTTCAGAATATGTGAGATGGAAGGGATGATAGAGGAGGAAATGGAACTAAGGAGATGGATGGCAATAGGATCAGAAGAGCAAGTAGTAAGTTTAAAGGAGGAAAGTAGATAAGAGGTTTCCTCATCAGAGATCTTAGAGAAGGAAGAAAGGGTAACAGAGGTTGAGGGGAAAAGTTGGTATTTTATTTATTTTTATTTTATTTATTTAACATTTCTTATATACTGCCTTTCATGATATCAAGGCGGTTTACATTGAACAAACTGAAATTACATTGAACAGGGCATTATAACTTGGAGATAACTATTTTACAGGAACATGCACAATGGAGGGTTAAGTGGCTTGCCCAAGCCCACAAGAAGCACCTTTGGGACTAGAAACCCCAGTCCTTCCGGCCCAAGGTTGCTATCTTCTAGTGGTATTACCTCTCCTTTCTCATCTCTCGCTATATTCCTCCTCAGGAACTCTGCCCATCAGGCAAATCTCTTTTATCTGTTCCCTTCTCTTCCACTGCCAACTCCAAATTGTTTTTTTTCCCACCTTTCCATTCCATATGCCTGGAAGAGACTACCTGAGTCAGTGTGTTAGGCTCCATCTCTGGTCCTATTCAAATTCAGACAAAACCCCCCCCACTTTTTCAAGGCTGCTTTTGGATCATATCTCTTTATTTTCCTGTTTATCACCCTTGTGTGTCAAGACCATACCTAATCCCTATTTGTTGTGTTTCTGCCTTGCATAGACTGTAAGCTTTATTGATCAGAGACTGTCTCCTAAGTGTATATGTACAGCGTTGTATATGCTATGTAACACCGTAGAAATGATGAGTAGTGGTACTAGTAGTAGTAGTAGACAGGCATCTTCTTGTGCCCTCCACAGGACACTGAGAAAGGAGGAAACCTGCAGGAGTCTAAGCGGCTTGTGTGCATCCTGGAGGCAGCCTTCCTGATGGCTGATTAGGTCATAAAGGTCAGGTATTGACCCTAAGCCAGCTAGGCTTAATTGCAGCTGAGTGTTGAAGTAAAGGAGAAAAAATGAGAGAGACTCATGAGGTCTTGGTTAGAGGAATCTGTAAGCTGAAGGAACTGCCAGGAATGATTTTTAGTTAGGGAGATAAATGGGACCAACAAGGTGCCTCCCATCTCAGCCCCTGAGAGCCCTACAGCTGAGGCATGAGGGACATAAGAACATAAGAACATAAGATGTGCCATACTGGGTCAGACCAAGGTCCATCAAGCCCAGTATCCTGTTTCCAACAGTGGGCAATCTAGGTCATATGTACCTAGCAGTTTCCCCAAGAGACACAAGTTCCACAATGCTTGTACTGGGTCAAGCATTGATATCTTCGGTCACTTCTTAATAATGGTTTATGGACCTTTCCTCCAGGAACTTGTCCAAACCTTTTTTAAACCCAGCTACACTAACAGCCTTTACTACATCCTCTGGTAACAGATTCCAGAGTTTGATTACACGTTGAGTGAAAAAATATTTTCTTTTATTAGTCTTAAATAGTTTACCCTGTAGCTTCATTGCATGTCCCCTAGTCTTTCTATATTCTGATAACGTAAACAATCGATCTACGTTTACCCATTCCACTCCGTTCATTAATTTATAGACTTCTATCATATCTCCCCTCAGCCGTCTCTTTTCCAGGTTAAAGAGCCCTAACCTTTTTAGCCTTTCTTCATAGGAGTATCCTTCCATCCCCTTTACCATTTTGGTGGCTCTTCTCTGAACCTTTTCTAAAATCGCTATATCCTTTTTAAGATACGGCGACCAGAATTGCACACAATATTCAAGGTGCGGTCTCACCATGGAAAGATACAGAGGCATTATAATATCTTTTGTTTTATTTTCCATTCCTTTCCTTATCATACCTAGCATTCTATTTGCTCTCTTGGCCGCCGCTGCACACTGGGCCGAGGGTTTTAACATGGTATCCACAATAATGCCTAAATCTTTTTCCTGGGTGGACACTCCAGTGCATCTAACTCATTCAGTCCAGAGATCTTTGGAACTTTTTAACATTTAATTTAATTTTTATCAATTTGCTCTGTTCGGGAGGAGAGTAAATGTCTCAATTTTTATATGTCCTGTTAGGAGATATAAACACTGTACAAAGGCGTTTTAGATTTTATGAAACACTGAAAGTGCCTGCTTAAGGTAAAGAGTTAGGAGGTTGTATTTTCCCTTTGCAACCATCTTGCAGAGACTGCAGAAGGAAGTTTAGGCACAGGACTTGAGAGAGAAGAGGAGTGAATCAGAGAAGTTATATCATGTCTCAGAACTTGAACTATTAATCATCTTAATATTTTGATTGGTTTTATGTATTCACTTTTTTATTCTTTTTGTCCTATTTTGTATTGTATATATTTAATTTTTGGGGATCACCAGTAAAGGTGTTTTACTTCATGATATCTTTTATGTTCACATGCCTTTTAGGAAGCTTTGTATTTTTATTCACTTCAGCTTGCGGTCTCTGCCTCCATGTCCTGCCAGGACCCTTTATGCTGTTTTGCACTAGTGAATTGCTTCCATTTTTCTCTTTGTGTAAAGTTCCAGTGCCCTTTTCTTTTATGTAAAACCTCCGCAGTTAGCCTCATGCCCTCACCTCCTTTAATGAGAGGCTTCTCTACACATGCATCCAGATTTTCACAGATTTCACCATATCGAAGGTATAACAGTTAGTTGGAAGGTTCAAATCAATAAACTGAAAGAATAGCAATGAAAATACATTGACAGTTTAAAAAAACTTTTTTTGGCATAGACAGCAAGGTAGTAGTTTATGTATCATGTCATTTGAGGAAAACCCCTGGTAATACAGTATACCATTATACAAATGAATACTGTAAAAACCTTTGCTGCCGCATTTCCAAAATACAGCACCAAGTAATGCTGTCCATGGCTCTACAAAATATATCATGATTTTCATTCTGAAAATGTCCTGAGATAGTCAGGCAAGTTGCTGACAGCCATCTTTCAGAAATGCAACTGCAGGAAGACTAGATAGTGTTACATTGAGGTCAGCAAGACTATTGGTGGCCATTAGTTTCTTTTTAGCAATTTACATGCACTGCAGTATACTATAGACTAGGAAAATGCTCCCAGCCTAACATATCTTCAAAGATTTTGGTAACGATTGTGATTTAAAAAATAGCACATTTTTTTGTGCTAATGTGCATCACATTTATACTGTGCTCAATGGAGCCCTCTATACTGTAAATCAGTTTCACTCTAAGAGATCATCAGAGGGGGCAGGGCACATTGACCAATTATACAGGAAGGGTACCAGACACTGATTGCCAACATTATTATTAACATTATCATTTGTATAGCGCTACCGGGTGTACACAGCGCTTAATAGACACACAGACAATCCTGTTTCTTCAATGATAAGCATATCTTGGAGACCTAAGTCAATCTTGGGCAAAATGAATCGAAATAGGATACTCTACTTTAAATACATCCTGTAAACAAAGAGCTTAGAGGGGCAGTATGAGCCAAGATGATTAATGACTCTTATGCAAGCACACACCTATATGAATGATTGAGGAAGCGAGGAAAGTTTGCGTATCAGAAGGCAGTGAGCTGAGACAAAAATGTTACAATACTTGTGTGTGCAACAATTAACCTGTCATTTGGTCCCTTCTCCTTTCTCTCAACAGAGCGTGTTGACTTTCACTCTAGGTTTATTAAAGTTGGGTGTTCCTTATGTTTGCTTCGTAAATCTTCAACAAGCCATGGCTAGGTCATTATGGCGCCCTGAAGTCTGTCATTTAGGAACAGTCAGCAGTCATCAAACAGGGAAACTGTTTCTGGAGTTGGTGTAAAAGAAATGTGTCCTACTGTGTTTGCACCTTTTGAAAAGGTTTTATGTAAGATTCACAGATTATTTTAGTTTTTCTCCATGAAAATAAATGAAAAATCTGAAACTGTAAATATGAAACAGGACAGAATGCCATTTCCAGATATTCACAGACTGAAACCAAAATTATTGTAAACTCGAGCTGATTTTATGATTATGTCTTTCACGCACAGAGCACAAAAACTGTAAAGTGTTACCTGATTTCTATGAGCAGACCGAGAGGCCAGTCACTAATGCCACATTAGTTAGGTGCAAACTCTTTATTCTAATGTTTCTGTTATGTTGCCACAAAAAGCCAATTTTGGGACCAAAGTATTAAAAGTCGCCCTTTATTAAACACCCATCTTGAGCAAACCCGTCACTCTGCTTTTTTTCTTCCTTGGCCCAGCACTCTGGAACTCCCTCCCAGCCCAGCTTCATGCCGAACCCTCATTCACGAGGTTTAAATCCATGCTAAAAACTCATCAGTTCTGCCATGCATTTGATCTACCCCTCACTACCTCCTCCAAATGCCCTCTCTAACCATTAGAGTTTCCTTATATGCCTGTCCTCTGCTCTTTCTGGGTGCTCTATCCTCTTGGCTTTCCTGTTATGCATTGGCTTTCTTGTCCTACTTTTGGTTGCAGCTATTTATTGTAAACCGCCCTGAAGCTGTTTTGCATGGGCGGTCAATCAAGCAACAGAATAAAGGTAAAGATAAAGATATATAGGAATTCCTTCATAATCTTTCTTGTCATCTAATTGCCGACACACCCAACCAATCTCTGAGATCTCTAAATACCCACCTACTGGCGGCTCCAACTAAGTGCACTGCCCTGCTTGAGTCCACAAGAACATCCGCTTTCTATGCTATTGCTCCACAGCTTTGGCATTCCCCCCTCAATATCTGTGGGAGGAATCCTCCCTAAGGACATTTAAGAAAAATTTGAAGGCCTATATTTTTGAGCTAGCCTAGATGTAAAGGTGTGTATACAGTGGGCAATCCGAACATGTAATGCAACCTGCAACAAAACTGTTGCTACTTGAGGTGCAGAGTGCACACAAAGCGTGCATTTGCTGAGACAGGCTGCACACAGTATACTCTGCCTTGTTCGTGAGCATGCTGCTGTCGGCGTGAGCATGTTTTCTCAAGAAGAAATCGTGAGTTTAGTCCTTGCTAGTGGCACTATAATAAGTTTAGCACATCTCCTCATTAAAAAAAAAGAGAAAGCCTCGACATTGGTGGCACACCAATTTATTTACAAAAAGATCTGGTTCAGGGTTACTGTACTTCAAGATTTAGAGTTTCAACATATGAGTGGACAGTATAAAAACTTCACCCGTATGTCACCTACAGACTTTGAAAACCTATTAAATATGGTAGGACACAGGATTGCAAAAAAAGGAAACAAGTTTTTGAACACCCATTTCAATTCAAGACAGGTTAGCGGAAACTCTACGATTCCTAGCCACTGGTGATTCATATACAAGCCTTCAGTATCTACTCAGAATATCCAGTCTATTGGAAGAATAATTCTAGAGGTTTGTGCAGCACTTATTGAGGAATTCAAAGGAAACATTAAGGTACGTATACAAATATTTCCTTAATTTCTTATCTCCGTTTAGCTGAATCATAACTACTTCACTTCATCATTTATAAAATCAAACCTCATAGACAAATCATTGGAAAATTTGTATGCTTGAGGACATGGCGTGTATGTGGAATGACGTGGAGGTGGCATTGAAGTAGAATTATGTGGAGATTGAGTGGAAGCGGACTGTAGTGGAGGGGGTTCCGAGGGTGGTATATATGACAATATATAAGTAGACTGATGTGAAGATTGTTGCAGTGGTTGCATTTGTGGACATGGGCATGGGTAAGATGGCACTTGCATTGTATGACCTGGTCGTTGTTGACTGAACCGATAGTTTTGTATCTGGAAATCAAAAAAACCGCTGTCTGCTTTTTATTATGACGTCAAATATAGCATGCTGAACACTTTTCCTAGTTTGTGGTGAATACAAATTCATTTTGGTTGCCACAAAAGCAAAGAATGATTTTATCTTGTCATCGACAGAGGAAGAGGTTTCTAACTTATTTGCTGCAGTTTTTTAAATCCCTAGAGTGTCCTTTATCAATATACTGTCATCTCTTTTTTTGGTTCTGGGAGTTTTTGCTGTTACAAACTCAGCTAAATCTGCTCGATCTGTGCTGCCTTCATTGTCTTGTTCCTGATTTTCTCCTTCGCCTTGTTCTTCATTATTTTCTTCACCTTATTCCTGAAATGAATAATCAAATTAATAAAGAAATGTATGCTAAAAATGACTTATTTTTTACTTTTCCAGCTTCCTACTATTCCCATGGAAATAAGCAAGATATTTGAGGACATCTGGCACCTTCCTCACTATGTTGAGGCTATGGATGGGAAACACCAATGAATACTAGTAGTGAGTTGTTGTTGTTAAGTGCCATCGAGTCGGAGTCGACTCATGGCGACCCTCTGGATAGCTATCCTAAATTGTGTTCGGTCTTGAGTCAGGCGGCTCATTGTTGACAGACTGGTACCCGTAGCTGCTGTTATTGTATCGATCCATCTCAAAGCACAATTTAGCATTGTGTTATTTGCATTGGTTGAAGGAGATTACAACTTCTTATTTGTGGATGCAGGATGTCAAGAAAGAATTTCAGATGGTGGTGTTTTTAAAGACACTAAACTACACAACATGATCCAAGATGGCAGCTTGGGACTGCCTCAACTGGAGGAACTTCCAGGATGGCACACAAAATTGCCCTATTTCTTTGCTGCAGATAGTGCATTTGCGCTTAGTGAAAATATCATGAAACCATACCCAGGAGATCATGAATGTGAATCTACTAAACAAATATTCATTTATTGATTAAGCAGAGCTCACAGGGTAGTGGAGAATGCTTTTAACATAATAAGTGTGGTATTTAGTGTTTTACGAAAACCAATTCTTTTGGAATCCAAGACAGCAGAAACAGTGGTGATGACTATTATTCATTTACATAATTATCTTAGACAGTATTCACACAACATTTATACTCCAAAAGGATCACTGGACTATGAGCAAGACAAAGTTTTAATGGAAGGTTCTTGGTGCAGTAATCAAAACATGGCTGCGATGTTGCCCCTGGGGAATATACCTAGAAGAGCAGCTTTTCTTTGTAAAACAAGAGATGAGCTAGGAGTTATATCATGGCAACCTGAATATGCTTAATTATATTGTTATCACTCCCCATATGTTAGCGCTTTTTGGGCTTATCCCTATCTCCCAAGAAATGGAGTGCTTCATATGCAAACCAACAGCTAGAGTAAACTTCTGATGCACCTTTAAAAAGTTAAAATTGTTATTAGAACCTAGAATCTGATCCTAATTGTTCTGTATGAAAAGCTTTTGAATACAGTCACTTTATTTACCTTTTCCTGTCCCTTTGGACTTATCCTCCTTTGCTCTCTCTCTTCGATAGGATGAGCATAAACTTAGCATTTTGTTTCGACATCTGTCTTCAGTTTGCCCAAATACAGTAGTTATGTGCCTCCATGCGTCTTCCTTCAGATTCTTTTTGTAGCAATTTATGTCCTTTGGATTCCACACCATATGGTATTTATAAACCTTCATCGGGTGCAAGGCACTTTCTTCAGTCCAGTTGTCCATGTCTGCAAGCATGTAGTAGTTGAGAGGAAAGCCACAACAACATCCCAACTGGCACTGCGCGCCCCTTTGTGTTCATGGTAAAAACTGACAAAGTTTGGATTTGAATGAGCATGAAGCGAATGCACGTAGCATGCATGCAGGATGCACGCAGGCCATTTGCTAACATGTCCCAACTAGGCAAAAATGTTGCAGGCTAGGTTGCATTGCATGTTGCATTGCACCTAATGTATATGCAGCTTAACCAGGAGATCTAGCCCTAACAGCAAAATTAATATGTTTTGTTCTCAGTCTGTATAAACGTAAACAACATTGTTCATAGTAATCATCTAGTCAACTCCCCTTGCCCGCCCCCCCATCTTTTCCTCCCTTACACTATTCCATTTATGTTATATGATGTTATTTGATCTTATGTTTATTATGATTGTATCTCTTTTGGGATTTTAATTCCATTGAATTTTAAGTCAGGTACTGAGTAATGAGCGGAATATTAAATAAACCATAAACCATCTTACCTGGATGCAGTACCATACTGTATATCTATAATTACTGTTTAATCAAATATATACAAATTTCCTTTTGCTCTAACTCAATAGGGCTACTGAAGTGTCTGCACAGTGTTTCCACCCATAGAAAAAATGGGTAAAGAAACACATACTGTATTTCAATTTACAATCTCTTTCTACAGTCTCTTCTCTGTTTTACTGTTTAGCATATCAAACATATACAGTGTCACCCACTAACATACCCAGAGGCTAAAAAGGGCTTGGGTCGTTTGATGGGGCAGTATTTTTATGGCTAGAGCTCCTATGAAGGCATTTTGCAAAGCCTTCTGGATCCTGTAGTTTTCACCCTTAGCCAAAGAAGAGTAGTTGAAGCAGAGGGTAAGGTTTAAACTCAGGCTTTATTCCCCGTCCGGGGTGGATTCATAACAGTGGAACTTAAAGCAGGTCAGACCCTTCGTCTGATAACACAATTAAAGAAAAATACTTTCAACAAAACTTAGCTTTCTTCAGCATTAAACCAGGAACAAAAAGTAACAGAAAACAGTTCCTTTTACTCACGGAACTCTGGCACCTGTTTCTTCTCATAAACAGTTCTGGCTGCTTTTAACATAGAGATGCTATACAATCAGATAATGTGTATGTGCAGTCCATCTCATTTTCCTCTAAAGATTCCTCAAGAGGTTCAATCTGCATCTCCTCTTCATCAGAGTAAACCTCTGGCTCCCAATTGCCGTTAAAGTTATAAGATTCTTGTCGGGGAGTTAAAACACTCTCCTCCCCCACTATACTAATGGCCCGTGGGTAACTACCGTATTTCCTGTAGTTGGGTTCCTGAGAACTACAGAGCTCTTGGTACATGCATAGAAAGTCAGAGTATTGCAAACCTCTCTTATTAGGGTAAATACGCCTACCTTTAGGCACTGCTGTTTCCTGCTCTCTCAGATAAGCACAGCTCTGCTTTGAAGCCCCTTTTCCACGGTGTTTCTCTGACTCATTCAAATGTGCTTCAGGGTAAAAGTTTTCCCCTTCTGCATTTCTGGTGTTAGGTAATTTATATCTTAAAGCCTTGGCTGTTGGACTGCCTTCTCTGCTTGCCTCACAGCAACGCTCCTGGGAATATTGAGAGGCTGTGCACTGCTGTTCCCAACAGTTTCTCTGAGAATCACCAACCTCATGTACTCTGGATAATCCCCTTGGTTCCGTCCTCACAGCTCCACGGACACTGCCCTCAAGCTCAGCAGTACCTAACGGTTCTCCCGTAGTTCCAACTACAGCCCTTGTAGTTCCTACTACTTCTCTCTCCGTTCTACTTTCTCCTTCAGTTCCTCCTCTACCTTCCGGTAAGTGATTTTTAAGTACGTTCAAACTGGTGTTAGCCTGGGCTCCGCCCCCATGCAGGTGCTCTTAATTTTCTAATGAATTCTGTGCTCCCTTTCTGTTCGGGCGTTCCCTAACACCTCGTGGCTTTGTTTTCATCTGTTGCTGATAGCAACCTTCCCCCATGTGTGAACCTGAGCTGTCAGTTTCCCTTACATTTTGCTCACAATCCCCTACTTCCATGGGTTCTGATGGCGCTACCTTATGACAGATCCCCCCCCTTAAAATATTACGGGCTGCTGGACGACTAACCGGACAGCACGTAATCATCTCTTGGGTTCTGTCTCGCTGCCTTACATAGGCCAAGCTGACTGTGGCCAATCTCTCCTTCCAAGGTTTTAGAACGTTCAAGTGGTACACCTGCTGACATCCCCTCTCATTCTCCACCTTGTATGTCACAGGACCTACTTTCTTTATTACTGTACACGGTCCCTTCCACTGGGCCTCAGACTTGGGTCCCGGGTCCGCTACTTGGACAAGGACTTTATCCCCTATGCTCAGGTGCCTTTCTCTTGTGCTCCTGTCAGAGTAACGTTTTTGCTTTTCTTTGCTGGCCTGCAAATTTTCTCTTGAGGCCTTTGCAGTTCTTTCTAAGCATTCCCTCAAGTTTTTAAGGAATTGAGGCACCCCAACTTCCTGCGAGTCTGGCTTCACCCACTGTTCATGGAGAATGTCTAAAATTCCCCTAGGGGCCCTGCCAAACATAAGCTCATATGGGGACGCTTTTAATGACGTCTGTATGCGTTCTCGACATGCATAAACTACAAATGGGAGTAGGGTATCCCATTCACCCATCTCTCCCTTCTTTAAACCCCTCCGAAGCATCTGTTTCAAAGACTGATTCATCCTCTCAACAAGTCCATTTGTTTGAGGATGATAGGCTGCAGTCTTTATGTGCCTTATGCCAAAGGCTTCCCACACCGTTGCTAAGTGTTTTGATAAGAAATTGCTCCCTTGGTCAGTCAATACCTCCCTGGGAAAACCCACTTCACAAAAGAGCTTTACCTGCTCTTGGGCTATTACTCTGGCCGATGTACTCCTTAAGGGAATAGCCCATGGGAATCTAGTTGCGTGGTCTACTACCACCAATAAATACTGAAATCCTCTGGGCGTACGGATCAGGGGTCCTACGATATCCATACCTATGCGTTCCATAGGTACTGCTATGGTGGGTGTGGATACCATCGGTACAGCTTTCGGCTTTAAAGCTGTGACCCTCTGACAAGTTGGACAAGCCTCGCAGTATTGTTTAGTCTCTTTAAAGACCCCAGGCCAATAGAATCGAACCAATATTTGGTCCAGGGTGCCTTGGACTCCCTTATGGCTGCCTATGGGGTGGTCGTGTGCCAACCTTAGTACTGTGGCTTTAAATGTCGTTGGAACGACCAATTGTTTCCTTATCGCTCCGGAATACGGGTCAGTACTTTCCCTATATAGGATTTCCTTTTCCAGGAAAAACCTGGGTAGGGGAGGCCGGATTTCCCTGGCCCATTCGAAAGCTCTCTTTAGAGCTGGGTCAGCCCGCTGTTCGGCTGGGAATGAGGGGAACTTGCTCACCACCTTGGCAGGTACCCAAGGTAACCCTGCACCCGCCTCCAACTTGGCCCTCCCCCGGGTCCTTTGACGCCTCTCTTGGCGTTTTTTGGCTTTCGCCTTCCTGCCTTCCTTAACCGGTTCGTGTATTAGTTCATCATGTGTGGGCAGAATGCCTAATCCACCCCAATCTAGTTCCTCCTCTTGGGGTTCTTCCTCCCCCTCAGGCTCCCCGGGATCCTCGGATGCTATCCTTCCTTCCCCTGAGGTCCCTGCCTGCGATCGGGTAGATATTAGGCCGGTCCGGGTATTCAACCCTACTGCTAGACCCTTGAGAAAGGGTGGCCAGTCCCTGCCTAAAATGACATCTCTAGGCAATGTAGGGATTATGGCTACCTGTAATGTGTGTTCTCTATCTACAGCACGTATAGATAACCTCTGTGAAGGATAACAGGAAAATGCCCCATGTATGCATTTTAAACAGATCTGGCTTTCTGCTTGCCTCGGGGCTGACCGACGGCGCCTCTCAATGGCTTCCCAGAGCTTGGACGTAATCATGCTCTGGTCAGCACCCGTCAAGCAGCGCCAGCGTTTCCACCCCTTCTACCTGCACAGGAATCAGGAACCCATCTTGTGCTGGCTTTTCTCTCCCAGCCATGAGGATAGTCCGCTCCGTGCAGTCTTTTTGGAAGTGGCCCGCTCGCCCGCACACATAACATTTCCCTTTGTGTATAGAAAAAATGTCATCATTAGTATTCTTACGACATACATTAAACATTTTCCCTTTAACATATTTCTCTCTTTTATGCTCTGCCATGCCTGCTGCTTTCCTCAGACCTATTTCTGAGGTGCCCACTATCTGAGCCTCAAAATAGCGTTCAGCTAGACTGGCTGCTTCATTGGTATTCTGACAATTTTGCAAGGTGAGATACTTTTTTACCTCGGTAGGCACAGCCTGGAGAAACTGCTCCAAGATAATTATATCTAGCACTGCTTCCATTGTCCTCTGCTCAGGGGTTAACCACTTGTAGGCCAAATTCTTTAATCTCTGCTGCAGAGCTTTAGGGGTTTCTTGGGCCCTCATCCTAGCTTCTCTAAACAGCCTGCGATAATGCATGTTAGATAGGCCCAACCTATCCTTAACTGCCCTTTTTATCTCCTCGTAGTCAGTAGCAAGGATGGCAGGCATTGCTTTATAAGCAGAGAGAGCTTCCCCGGTAAGAGATACAGCAAAGCGGGTAGCCCACTGCTCTCGTGGCCATTTCAATGCCCCCCCTATTCGTTCAAAGGCATCAATAAAATCATCAATGTTGTCCTGTGGACTTAACTGTCCCAACGTAAACGCATGACTCGCATTAAGTCCTACCCCTGGAACTACGTAGGGGTTCTCAGTCCCATGTCCTGGTGACTTTTCCAAAAATGCCCTCATGGTCTCCAGAAGTGGCCTCTGCTGCTCCATGATCATTTTTGCTGTTTGCTCTTGCATGTGCCGTGCTAACTCCAGTTGTTTGTCCCACTGGTGTTGCATCCAGCTCATTATGTCCTGGGCTTCCATCTTCTTGCTGTGACCCTGCGGAGAAAAGAAGAGAAAGAAAACCACCAAGTGCGGTACTTTTTACACTTCTTCACCCCTTTCCCGCACCACAGAAGCGCCCTCTTTCTTGCCCTTTTATCCACCTATGCTAGTGCCCTAGGTATCCGTTACCTTAGGATCTGCGTAGATTCAGGCTTTGGCAAGAAAGGTCCTCGATCAGCGTCTGGCCCGTCTTGTGTGCTTGCTTCTTATGGGTCCTCCGGTACAGCAGTATTTTTTCTTCAAAAGTGTCCTTTTTTTCCACAGTTAAAAAAAATCCTGCCAACTTCGCCACTCATGTCACCCACTAACGTACCCAGAGGCTAAAAAGGGCTTGGGTCGTTTGATGGGGCAGTATTTTTATGGCTAGAGCTCCTATGAAGGCATTTTGCAAAGCCTTCTGGATCCTGTAGTTTTCACCCTTAGCCAAAGAAGTGTAGTTGAAGCAGAGGGTAAGGTTTAAACTCAGGCTTTATTCCCCGTCCGGGGTGGATTCATAACAGTGGAACGTAAAGCAGGTCAGACCCTTCATCTGATAACACAATTAAAGAAAAATACTTTCAACAAAACTTAGCTTTCTTCAGCATTAAACCAGGAACAAAAAGTAACAGAAAACAGTTCCTTTTACTCACGGAACTCTGGCACCTGTTTCTTCTCATAAACAGTTCTGGCTGCTTTTAACATAGAGATGCTATACAATCAGATAATGTGTATGTGCAGTCCATCTCATTTTCCTCTAAAGATTCCTCAAGAGGTTCAATCTGCATCTCCTCTTCATCAGAGTAAACCTCTGGCTCCCAATTGCCGTTAAAGTTATAAGATTCTTGTCGGGGAGTTAAAACACTCTCCTCCCCCACTATACTAATGGCCCGTGGGTAACTACCGTATTTCCTGTAGTTGGGTTCCTGAGAACTACAGAGCTCTTGGTACGTGCATAGAAAGTCAGGGTATTGCAAACCTCTCTTATTAGGGTAAATACGCCTACCTTTAGGCACTGCTGTTTCCTGCTCTCTCGGATAAGCACAGCTCTGCTTTGAAGCCCCTTTTCCACGGTGTTTCTCTGACTCAAATAGTCAGAGACTCAAAAACCTGCAAATAGTTAGCATTATTCCTTCTTTTTACTGTTGTCAGTAGTACCTTATTAATCAAAAACATTGTCAGTAACTAGCTAGCTAAGTAACTCTCAAAAAAATTTATTACTGTTACCAGTAGTATATTATCTTCTATCAGGTTTACTATTAGTTACACTCACAATTATATACTGTTACACTCACAATTATATACTGTTGTCAGTAGCTTATACAAATCAGGATTGATACTGTTTCTAGCAGCTATATTTACAACATCTACTTACTACAACTACCCATTGCAATTACCTTGCTCACATCCTCTTACCCTAGTATATTACTGCTTAGCCCCACCAACACCAACCCTTCAAAAATGCCACGCACAAACATCAAAAGAAGGAAAATATTCTATATTGGCTTACTCTTAGCAGTACTAACCATTGACCTAACTCTAAGCCTAAACAGCATAAACCACAAAACAATTCCCATTATTCACACACACATGCGAAACAACTACCATATTGGACACATTTATCAAAATAACCATCCCAGATCAAACTTACATAGACTAATTCACATAAAACAAATAAACCCAATTCAAACACCCAAGGGAACACACTTAAATAATACACCTTCCCTCTCATGCATTCTTATCAACGCACGGTCGATGAAAAACAAACTACCTATATTTAATGATTTAATATCTGACTTAAAACCAGACATATTATGCATTACAGAAACCTGGCTCTCAGATACCGATTCAGTCTACATAAACCAACTTAATACAGAAAACTATGACACCTTCTATAAACATAGAACTAATAGAAAAGGCGGAGGTGTATTAATGATGACAAAAAAGGTACTATGCGCCAAAGCAATCCAATCCAATATCTCTGACAACATAGACACACTATTAATAAATATTGGACTCATGAAACTCTGCTTGGTATATAGGCCCCCAAACCAAAAACCGGACTGCATCGACTCTCTCATTGAACTCCTCAGCTCCTCAACTGAACAACACCCTATAATAATGCTAGGAGATTTCAACCTTCCCTCGCTACCAACATTGGAATCTAAACTATTCTTAGATACTATCTCTGACATGGAATATCATCAAATAATAAACACATCTACACACATCAAAGGTGGAACTCTTGATCTTGTCTTTCTCCCTAACTCACTCTTCAAACTAATCAACCCAAATTCAGTTGAATGCACTCAGATACCCTGGTCAGATCACCACATTATTAAACTAAACCTTACATATCCATCCACTAATACTAACAATTGCATCAGAAATGTTCCAACCACAAGATTTAAAAAGTTTAACAATGAAGAATTTATTGACTTAACAATACCCCACCTTGTTACAACGGAGACGAATTTAGATGACACTGTCAAAAACTGGCATGACACCATCTACAACGCCGCCAAAACTAATCAAATACACAATAAGATCAACCACTCTAATACCAACGCCAAACCATGGTTCAATACTACTTTAAAACAGATGAAAAGGAACCTTAGAAAACTAGAACATAACTGGCGTAAATCCAAATTGACGATACACAAAGAAATATACAATAATCTACTCACTAAATACAAAGAAGCCTTAGACAAAACAAAAAAAGAATATTACGCCAAAATACTCTCAAAATCATATAACAGACCAAGAGAGTTATTCTCCATTGTCAGAAATCTAACCAACCCCCAAACTTCTGACAGTGAAATCACTGACATCTCAGTTCATACTCTAGCCCACCATTATCAAAACAAAGCAAAATTGCCATCAATGCATATAAAAGCTATCATCTCGTCACACCAGCATATAGATGAATGGTCAGAGTTCCATCCCATAACTAAAGAGACACTAAAAAACATCATCACCAACCTCAACACCACAACGTCTTATCTAGATCCATGTCCTGTAACATGGATAAAAAACACACTACCAATTTTATTACCCTACATTCTCTCAATAGTAAACCTCTCACTTACCCAAGGCTACCTCCCAACATCTCTTAAACATGCACAAATTCGACCAATCCTCAAAAACAGCAAACTGGATAAAACATCCCCTACGTCATATAGACCTATATCAAGCATACCATTTTTGGCCAAAATAATTGAAAAAGTAGTTCAATTACAAACACAAGATTTTCTAGACTCATCCTACCCTATCGATGAGCAACAATATGGCTTTCGGCCCCGCCATGGAGTGGAAACACTCCTGACAGTTTTAATAGATGCGCTCCTAAGAGAGATTGACAATCCTAAACAGGCATTTATTTTACTGTTCATCGACATATCAGCTGCGTTCGATAGCGTACACCACACAATAATGCTTAATAACTTAAAACAAATAGGACTAAATTCTACAGTACACAAATGGTTCTCATCCTACCTAACTGATAGAACACAAAATGTAAGAATTGGAAATCAAAACTCCACCACCTACAAGCAAGAAATTGGATTACCACAAGGCTCAGCGCTATCAGCTCTACTTTTCAATATTTACATAAAACCAGTCTGCAACATATTCAAAAGTTTCGGAGTACGATATCATCTCTACGCAGATGATATTATGCTGTATATTCCATTCACAATACCCAACATACCGCTTCAACTCTTATCGGAATGCTATAATGAAGTCACAACTTGGCTAAAAGCACAAAACCTTCACATCAATCATGCTAAAACCGAAGTTCTAATTGTAACCAAGAACAGAACCTATAACCCTCCATCACACATAAGACTCCAAAACCAAGAAATCAAAATAAAAAAGGAAATAAGATATCTAGGTGTTATACTAGATACACACCTTACAATGGAAACACACATCAGCAATACCATAAAGAAAATCTATTTCAAGCTTAAAACTCTCAAACAACTTCGTCCACTAGTTTTCACACAGGATTTTATTAACATAATACAGGCCACAATAACCCCACATTTTGACTTTGCCAATCTAATCCTAATAGGCTTAACAAAACAAAGTATTAAACGATTGCAATTAGCACAAAATGCTGCAGCCAGAATCACATTGAAAATCAACTCCCTTCAACACATATCACCAATACTAGCCTCCCTTCATTGGTTACCAATTCAAAGTAGAATAATTTACAAAATAATAATAACAACATTCAAAACCTTATATGATCTGGCCCCATCCATGTTATGTAACTTAATACACAAAGAACCATCTAAGCCTACACACAGAAAAGGACAACTAAACAGATTAAAAATCCCGAAAGATTTTACAAAAGCTCACAAATCAACAAACAATAGAGCATTTTCGCACATAGCCCCTACTATCTGGAATTCCCTTCCAGAGGACCTACGAAAGCTAACAGAGATCACAGAACTCCGCAAGAAACTGAAAACCTACTTGTTCACCAAGCATTATAACATAGATAACTCATCATCTACACTAGACAAAGGTTAAACAGACAATCGATTACTCCATGCAATAAACCTTTAACCTACACAGTTAGCACCCTCCAATGATGATCCTTTGACCTCCCCTCAAGTATTCCATATATATATATTCATAGATAACTTGTATATAGTTTTTCACACTGTTCGGTATTATACCACATTATTTGTTCTATATTTCATATGATATTCCTTGTAAATAAGTTCTGTTATATTTCATTGTTCCATGTAAAACAAACTTGATTTGTAAATTATTGTTACCTGTAAACCGCAACTGAACTTTGGAAGATGCGGTATATAAATGTGAATTAAATAAAATAAATAAATAAATAAATGTGCTTCAGGGTAAAAGTTTTCCCCTTCTGCATTTCTGGTGTTAGGTAATTTATATCTTAAAGCCTTGGCTGTTGGACTGCCTTCTCTGCTTGCCTCACAGCAACGCTCCTGGGAATATTGAGAGGCTGTGCACTGCTGTTCCCAACAGCTTCTCTGAGAATCACCAACCTCATGTACTCTGGATAATCCCCTTGGCTCCGTGCTCACAGCTCCACGGACACTGCTCTCAAGCTCAGCAGTACCTAACGGTTCTCCCGTAGTTCCAACTACAGCCCTTGTAGTTCCTACTACTTCTCTCTCCGTTATACTTTCTCCTTCAGTTCCTCCTCTACCTTACGGTAAGTGATTTTTAAGTACGTTCAAACTGGTGTTAGCCTGGGCTCCGCCCCCATGCAGGTGCTCTTCATTTTCTAATGAATTCTGTGCTCCCTTTCTGTTTGGGCGTTCCCTAACACCTCGTGGCTTTGTTTTCATCTGTTGCTCATAGCAACCTTCCCCCATGTGTGAACCTGAGCTGTCAGTTTCCCTTACATTTTGCTCACAATCCCCTACTTCCATGGGTTCTGATGGCGCTACCTTATGACAACAGTCACTAGACTGAATGAGGAATATGTTTGTGATGTATTGAATATCTATGAAATCTTCTATAAAGGGAAACATATTATTATATTTATCCAATTGAAGTTGTTTGAACAGAGAAAGCGAATTACTGGTGCTCAGAGGTATGGCTGGCTTAAAAAGTAAGCCACTGAGACTACTTTCGCTTCCCATTTTTGGGCCAGTCTTGCAGTAGGAGCCAGGCAGATGTTGGGCCACATACCGCAAGAATGGCCTCACATTGGAAGTAATATGGAATGGAACTTAATTGCCATTGTTTACCTAGGGGTATGTTTACTAAGCAGTCTTTTTTTTTAAGTTTTAAAAGCTTTATTGAAAATGTTGACAAGTTTACAGGTCCAGTAAAAAGAAAAAACACAAAATTGTTGACAGTATGTTATATTTCACTTACACCAAACACTAACCAGAAGCTAACCTGCCCCACCACATCCCCCCCCCCCCCCGTACCTTGCAAACCACGGAGAATCTATTCAACTTACAGCTGCGTACGTGAAGCGATCTAAAGCGGACCATTTGTTCAGCGCTATGCCTTTCCCTCTTAAGGTATTGACCTTGTCCTGAGCTTTTTCATATCTGCTATAAAGACACACCTGATTCCACCAAATATGCCAATCTAGCTTGGAAAAGTCCTTCCAATTCAATAAGATCAATTTTAGGGCTATCGCAATCATGAAGTTTAAAATAAAGAAATGTCCCTTTTCCAGCATTGGGATCTCTACAGCTGATCTCAGGACAATTATACGCCATGTTAGAGGGAAAGAGCAATCAACCACCTGCAATATCCTGTCCCATACTGGCTTCCAGAAACCCTGGATGAAAGGGCAGTCCAGAAACATGTGGCGCATTGTACCCGTGGCACCTTGGCAGGACCAGCACAAAGAGGAATTACCAGTCTTCCATTTAGAGATCTTGCACGGAGTTATGAATGCCCTGTGCGCGAAAAAATACATGGATTGTGTAATTGCAGCAGATCTTGAAACACGAACAATAGGACCCCGTATGAGACTCCACAGGTTCAGCTTCGCCGGGGCCTCTGTCTCTTCTCAAATTTTACACAGGCCCCGTATTTTACTTGGATTGTGCAACCTAAAAAGCGCATAGAGGTTGGAAATACCCCCTTTCTCAGAGTTGACTGCTGCCATAATCTTCTCCAAGCCCCAAAAGTAGGAACATTCCCTAGGCCGCGTCCGCAGCTGTGACAGACAATGTCTAAGTTGTAGCCACTGATATTGGCATCTCATGGGTATCCCAAACTCCGCCCGCAGTATTTCGAAGGACTTCCATTCCTCTCCGCTCATCAGTTGCCCCACGGTCCAGACGCCACACCTCTGCCAAGCAACCCACGCAAAGGGGACCTTGTTGATTTTAAAAGTAGGGTTGTGCCAAATGGGCATTTGCCGGGAGGTTGGGTTCTCCTTCTCTATGATGTGCATAAAACTCTGAAATGCACTCTGCGTCGATAGGATTACCCGTCCCACCTCTGAGGACTGAGGCCATCTCATTCCCATAACCAGGCTGATTGGGTAGGGTTGACATAGATGCTCCTCGAGTTCTGTCCAGATTGGTTTTTGCATATCACATTCTCCGCCTGATCAAAGACTTCCCTGTTTCAAAATTGCTGCAAGATGATACCACTGAAAATCAGGAAAGTGGACACCACCATCATTTTTACTCGCCTTCAACTTCTTCAGAGCAATCCTAGGTGTCTTCCCGTTCCACAGGAAAGCACTCATAGTACGTTTGATCTCCTTATACAGAGCCGTTGGGAATAGTACGGGAATCATCCCTAGTATATAGTTTATTTTTGGCATCAATACCATTTTAATAGACTCCATGTGAGGTGTAACGGGGACCACTTCAGCGCAAAAGACCGGGCAATCTCCTTGATCCTCTCCATGTTCCTTTGAAGAGTGCCCTCCAGAGGCACCTCAAACTGAACCCCCAAGTATTTAATAGCCTTAGGCTCCCATAAGAATGAGTATTGTTGCACCATACTGCTGTGCACCAGACTGTTAAGCAGAAAAGCTACCGACTTTGTCCAATTCACTTTATATCCCAAGAATCGGGCATACCTATCTATCAATGCCAGGAGGGGCGAGATCGATGAAGGCCGTAGGAAAAACATCAGATCGTCCGCATACGCTGACAGCTTGATATGCAGGTCTGCTACCGATATTCCTTCAATTTCGCTTGTTTGACGTGCTAGCAGCAACAGCGGTTCCAACGCCAGATTGAACAATAGAGGGGACATCGGACAGCCTTGACGAGTGCCCCTATGCAAAAAGAAAGGAGCAGAAAGCTCCTGATTAACTAAGATTCTGGCTACAGGGCAGGAGTATAGGACCTGAATCATATTTATAAACGACTTGGGGAGACCAAACCACTCCAACCCAGCAAATAGGAATGGCCACTCCAGTCTATCGAAGGCCTTTTCAGCATCTAAAGACAGGCCAATATAAGGCACGCCCTCCCGCTCTGCAATATCCAGCAAGTTGCAGAAAAGCCTGGCATTATCCGTGGTAGATCTGCCGGATACAAAACCACATTGATCTGGATGGATTAATGTATGAAGAGACTTATTGAGCTGCCTGGCCAGCATCGATGAATAAAGCTTGTAATCCGCGTTCAAAAGTGAAATAGGCCTGTAGTTTCCTACCAGCTTCGGGTCTCTGCCAGGTTTTTCAAGCACCACTATAGTGGCCTCGGCAAAGGCTCCGGATTCACTAATATGCTCTTGAAGTTGTTGATAGTAGGTCAGTAAGTGCGGTGCCAGTTCCTTAACAAACACCTGATAGAATTCCAATGGCAAACCATCAGGACCCGAGGCTTTCCCACGCTTCATAAGAAGCAAGAGACGAATCATCAGGATGATAAATATTGATATTGTTTATTAGACCAACTCCGACGCGTTTCGGTGTTGCCGCCTTCCTCAGGGGGTATACAGCTAAAAACATATAACCAAAAAATAAATTAAAATACAATATATGCACAATTGTGCAAAAAGTCCCAAAGGGAATGAAACTCAAGTGACATCTAACATTAAAAAGTATCGAAACAAAACAAATCGACATGATAGACAGTAATAATTGTACACAGGCGCAGGAACAAGGACATGTCATAAAAATAATTGAATTATAAATATAAAATATATTATAAATTAGGGAACCCAAAAGTAATATAACTTAATAAAACACAAATGATGCATTATGCTACTATATACAGAACATATTGCAAACATGCATAAAATAGAAAAGTTATGAACATCCATATATTAAAATCAATATACTTAGACAGACAAGAATAATAAGAATCCATGAATACAAGATGGTAGTATACTTACAGTGGAAACTGTATATGTAGAACAAAACAGTGTACTAAACCAGATACTAGTAAGCCTACTGGAGCAATGCTTCAGGATTCAAGAGCACAACTAAACAGCAGGTGAGGACAAAAAAGAATATTAATGAATTTTAACAAAATTTGAATTGAAATTTAAAATCTTTAGTGATGGAATATTGCAATAAAAAGATGGTATAATAAACAACTTATTTTGTTGCCATATATGGAACATTTGAAAACTTCAAGTGATGATGGAATAAGCCTGTAATCCGTGAACCCGATGTAAAAGGGGACAATGGCAAACAAGGTGAACAATACAAGAAATAGTCTTGTGCTCACGAGGTCACGGGTAGCTGTAAAACTGTGAAAAATCAAACTTAAAGTCAAACACTATGGGCATGTTTACTAAAATCCGCAAAATAGCGCGCCGCAAAATAGCGCACGGCAACGCGGCACTGAAACGCGCAGAAACGCGTTTAAACGCCCCGCACACGTGCGTGTCACCCCCGCACAGGTACGCGGCTCACTAACGGGCCCCGTACAAGTGCGGGCCCGCAAATGTCCGATAGAGGCGTGGAACGGCGAAAGGAGGGCGGAGGAAGGCTCCGGAGGGGCGGAGGGACGGGGTCAATGGGTGGAGAGTGGGAGGGGAGAGGCTCCCCGCACAATATCGGGGCCGAATTTGCATGTAAAAACTAGAAAGCATTTAAAGGGAAGAGAAACCATTTACGTCAGCAATGTACAGGAAAACCGGGGAAACCAGCAAAACGTGAGCAGTGTGATATATGTGCACAGCACAAAAGTGAAAAGAAAAATAGAAAATGACCACAACAGAACTATTAAAAATAGTAATTCAGCTGGGGAACAGTTATAGTGATGGGCAAATACAGAAATCACACCCAGCAAAGCTCCAGAAAAAAGAAATGAATTTTGGAAGGGTCTACTGAGAGGAGACTCTTCCAAAAAACATTTCCACGTTTTGGAGCTTTCCTGGGAGTGTTTGCTATGGTTGCCCATTAATATCACTGTTGCCCAGCGTGGTGATATTTTGTCCCACATTTCCCGTGGTCATTTCCGGGGTTTATGTGCACGCTTGTCACCAGACAGGGTGCATATACCCACAGTAGAATTGCGTAGAGCAGGGTTTGTGACTCCATCCTGCCAGGCTTACTGCCTCCAGGGGCTGCACTGTCTCTGTGGCCAAAGTGTGGTACAGCGGACAGAGTCATTACCTCTAGGACCAGAGGGCAGAGGTTCAAAACCCAGCTGGGGCACCTGCCAGCCCAGTCCCTATATTTTACCCACCACTAAATAAAGATAGCGCAGACACCCCTGTATGCATGGGGAAAACACCCATATTTTACCCAACACCGCACACACACCACAACAATGGGCATTACCTACAGCCAAGTCCCCTAAATGCAGTCCCATACTGCCACATTGCAATCAGGTCAACTGCTTTTTCTGAGAGAAGTTCATGCCAGCATGTTGGCGGACAAGTACATGTGGTGCAGGGGGCAGTGGCTGCTAACCACAGAAGACAGAGGCCTAGCCATGTGCAGGCTGGCACAGTCCACTGCAACAGACAGGTCCTGCCGGATCCACAGTCATGGACAGTCCAGGGAATCCAACCAATCTGTGGCTACACAGTGGTGCAGTGCACACAGACAGTGCATACAAGAACAGAAGGTCACAGGTTCAAAGCCCAGCTGGGGCTACTGCCAATCCTGCCCACATATTTTTCCCACAACTAAACAGTGATAGTAAGGACACACCTTTCATGGCGGGGACATATGCAATGGTAAGACATCCATCTTTTACCCCACTGAGCACAGACACCATGAACAGGGGCAGTACCTAGAGCAGAATCACCCAAATGCAGTCCTGGTGGGCCACACACCAGTCAGGTTCCATGCTGACACTCATACAAATGCCTGTGCTGTATATCTATGCACCACCCCCATGGCATGTAGATGTAGCCCATGCATATTCATGAGGGATAGCAGGAAAACCCGAACAGTGTGATGCAAACCTGGACTGGAGTTGGGAATCTGTGCCGTAAAGCAGCAGCCATCAAGGGCAGACACACCCACACCCACAGGCCCCATTGGCCAATGTCTCCTGGAAAGGCAGAACATTGGACCGTGCATGCAGCACCCAAAACGAGCACTTGCATAACTTACCAATGTCACCCTACACCTGAGGTATACGGTACACAGCTCGGAGACGTTTGCTAGGAGCACAGGCAGGCAGTTATCCATACGTTACGTACATACTGCTAGTTGACCCCATCCAAACAATCTGTTAGGTGTTTGCGGGGCATGCTCCAGGCCTGGCCTCTGACGGTGCTTACCACCCTGGGGAGTGACCACCAGCTGTAATGCGTACCATATCCATGCGTTGCCGTGCTCAGGACCGGTTTGGTGGGCAAGGCTACTTACCCCCTCAATCGTAGCACCATGATGGCAGAGGTGTGGAAGTGTGTGTCTGTCTATACAGTGGGTGTTGGCTGCAAGCCCCTTCAACAGCCCGCACTGCCAGCACTGTTGCCAGTATTGGCCAGTCAATGTGCATAATGAGGTGCAAGGTACCATGGGTATAGCCAGGGCAGGGTGGCGTGGCCAGGATGCATCTGCACTGGGCATAGAGCCCTGGCAGGGACATTGGCTGGGATATTGTAGTGTCCGGCCACCACCTACACAGACAGGGTGGCCAAAGCATGTCCTTCTGGGGGATCACGCTCACCCTGACTGTGCAGTGACCACAGCATGGCTAGGCCCCCCCCATAGTGCTGTATAGTAGTTCTCTCATGTGATAGATATGGGTTTCTCTTTGGGGCCCAGTCACTGATCTAGCTGCTTGCTGTGTATGCAGACAGCCCAGTTCTGGGTGCATGCATCTCCATTGGGAACATGCACTATGGACTAACCAGCAGACTGTTTGTAGCTGGTATATGTCTTGCTATAATGGCTTGCAGGGTGCAGTGGCTGTTGGCTTGCTGCAGGGGAATATCTGGTGGTGGAGTGCAGCTTACCATACCCTGGGCTTATGTCTGTCTGCTATTGTGTTATGGCTGTGTATGGAGCTGCCAGCCACCTTTGCAGGGAGGAAGAGTGTGGATCCCTTGATGGGGACCATGTTTGCCACTGTGGGGGGGTGGTGGGGGGGGGGGGGGGGTGCCTGATGGCGGTAGACAGGGATATCCATGGTGTTTGTGCAGAAACTAGCTATCTTACACATTAACACTGCTTTGGAACGCCCGCTTGGCCTCCATCAGCCATGGCAGGTGTTGTTGACCTGGTCCTGGCCACCTCATTGCACACTCAGGGTGAGCACAGTACCCGCACGATGTAACGGTGTGTGGCTACTCTGTGCCAGTAAAACACCCGGTCAGTGCCCCCTACTAGGCCAAGGTGCTGTGTGGGTGCACCCGGTCACTTCCCCCAACAGGGCCGAGGTGCTGTGGGGGTGCATTCCCCATCTTGTGTCCATCTGCGGACAGCTAATTTGCATGTGCAGTGCATCATGGGTACGGGTGGCCTAACCCTATCCTGTTGACACCAGCAGACTGTCTGTGAGGTGACGTGTAGGCTATCTGCAGCCAGCCAGGGGCCTACTTACAGCTATGGAGCTGTAGCGCAATGGTTACATCACTGCCTGTGCAGCCAGAGGTCATGGGTTCAAACCCACAGTGGGGCCCTTTGGTAGGGCTGTCCACAGCTTTATTTTTATTTACTGTACATATGTCTATGCCGGCAAGACCACCCTCAGCTTACTATACCCATTAGGTGCCTCTGAGGGTGCTTCATAGGGCGCCCTGTAGGCCACCTTATGGTTGCCATCCCTATAGGGTGCACTATACATTATCCTGTGTCGCAACATACATGCTGCCCTATAGGGGTCATTCAAGGGTGCCTTGGCGAACAGTGCACTGTAACATGTGCCTTATGGGCCGCCGTATGTTAACATGCTGGGAGAGTGCGTTTGCTAGTAGTGATAACAAAATAAACTTATACAGCCTCCTACAGCACTCCACAACATAATACATACTGCCTCAGCAGGCATTTTTCACTGGGCATTGTGAGGAGTTGAACCCCTGATCCCTGCACCATTGGTCAGTGTTGTAACCATTGTGCTGTGGCTCTGTTCCTGTGCTTGTGCATCAGCGCGCCGCCTTGTGCCTATCAGCGCGCCGCCTTCTGCCGCCCAAGGGGACCAGTGCGCCACCTTCTGCTGCCCACAAATAACTGTGCGCCGCCTTATGCCGCCCAAAAAGCACTGTGCGCCGCCTTCTGCCGCCCAAAAATAACTGTGCGCCGCCTTATGCCGTTCCAAATTAATTTGCCTCCTAAAACAATGTTAATCATTACAGTTAC
This sequence comes from Ichthyophis bannanicus, assembly GCA_033557465.1. Classification (NCBI taxonomy): domain Eukaryota; kingdom Metazoa; phylum Chordata; class Amphibia; order Gymnophiona; family Ichthyophiidae; genus Ichthyophis; species Ichthyophis bannanicus. The sequence goes on along the minus strand of CM066032.1, from coordinate 846,812,365 downwards.
TGCCTCAGCTGACCTTTGTTGTTGCGCACACTGGGGGATTGAACCCATGGCCCCTGCACCATTGGTCAGTGTCTTCACCGTTGTACCACGGCTCTGTTGTTTTGTATACTCAGCAGCGCGCCACTTTATTTATTTATTTATTTATTTATTTAGACAGTTTTGTATACCGCCTTATCCTTCAATCAAAGCGGTCACAACACAATTGGGGGATACATTTAACACATGGGGATATGAGACACATACACTAATACTTACAGGGAACATGGGCAATGGAGGGTTAAGTGGCTTGCCCAAGACCACAAGGAGCATCTGTGGGACTAGAAACCCCAGTCCTTCCGGCCCAAGGTTGCTGTCCTCTAGTGGGATTTGAACCCCCGACCTTCCGGCCTGAAGTACCTTGCCCCAACCACTAGGCTACTCCTCCCTCCCGTACCTTGCCCCAACCACTAGGCTACTCCTCCCTCCCTTTGCCTTTCCACGCGCTAATGTCGACCCCCGCACATTAGCACGACGCACACACGTCCGGTTGCTTACTGCCGTTTTTTTTCTATTTTCTGCCTGAACCGCCCACTCCTTATATGGCACAGGCACACTAGCGCGGCCCCGCACGTTAGGAATGTTTAGTAAACATGCCCCTATGTAGTTATACATGGCACAAAAGTTCATCCTAAAACCGGCACAAAAACGAAGGTAAAAACAATCGGAACCAAAACCTTTAAACTAAAGATGTAAACTAAGGGACAACGGGCATGGAATGAGCTGTAAAAACAAATAACAACAAATAAGGTATTCAAGCTCGATATAATAACACTATCAAAGTAGTGAGACTAACTCACGGAAGGACTGCATTACACTTGGGGAGGATAATGTAGCCACTCGTTCTAGGGACTAATAATATTGGCGAAGAGCACGGTGCAAATCCAATCAAACTAATGTAAATACAGTCTGGCCATTGAGCATCCCCGAGGTGATAGCTGTGTGAAAGAAGGTGCAAGAGACATAACTTGTGTACAATCATTCATCGTAATCTTAAAATAAGATAAATAGTGAGTGAGCCAAATGCGTGGTAGTGACTAAAGCTATTAAGTAAACAAAGCAATACGGAATGATGAAGAGCATAGAAACCCACCTTGAAGCTGCAGTATCATTTAAACCAGGGGTCTCCAACTCCAGTCCTGGAGGGCCGCAAACCAGTCAGGTTTTCAGGGTATCCCTAATGAATATGCATGAGATATATATGCATTAGAAATAGCCTGTCAAACTGACTGGTTTGTGGCCCTCCAGTGCTGGATTTGGGGACCCCCACCTTACACCTCTGTCATTTAAGATTGTGAGTGGGCAAGGTACAGATGTCCTCGACATCAAAAGAGTAGATAGAATGTGTCACATACCTCCTCGCTTCTCACCACCACCAAAATGTCGTCTATTAGACAACTTTTTGGTGGTGGTGAGAAACGAGGAGGGATGTGACACATTCTATCTACCCTTTTGATGTCGAGGACATCTGTACCTTGCCCACTCACAATCATACATGACAGAGGTGTACGGCAGGGGTCCCCAAATCCAGCACTGGAGGTCCACAAACCAGTCAGTATGGCAGGCTATTTCTAATGCATATATATCTCATGCATATTCATTAGGGATACCCTGAAAACCTGACTGGTTTGCGGCCCTCCAGGACTGGAGTTGGAGACCCCTGATTTAAACCAATGTGAGAACATTCAGCGTGTCAAACAGCAAGCCGACACAGACTTCAGTGAAAGTGGAAGAGCAGGAGTGCTGAAAGACAACTTAAAAACGCTGCCGACATTCGCGCCAAAAACTAAAACGAGACTAGAGGGGCGGAGCTAAAACATATACAGAAAATATACAAAAAAAGTACGACCAGGAGTAAAACTAGCTTGATATAATATGGTCAAATATAAACACTAATCACAGAAAACAAGGTGATAACATTCCAAGCCTAAAACTGGACAATAGCAAGGATGATATTGAAGGCAGTAGACTCGTGCTATGAGGGCTGGCGCTATAAAAACCATAAAAAAACAGAAGTGATGTGCATCTCCAGGAAACAAGAATTCAACCCTCCACCAACGGTTACCATGAACAACAACGTTTATACCACAAAGCCCGAAATAAAATACCTAGGAGTAATGCTGGACAGCAACCTAAATATGGACAAGCACCTCCGAATTACCAATCGGGCCATTTTCCACAAATTAAGAGTCCTGCAACCGCTACGGAACATTATTGATCACGCCGACTTCAGAACAGTGGCACAAGCCCTCATCATTCCCCACCTGGATTATTGCAACGCCATTCTACAAGGTCTGCCTAAAAAAACCATTAACATTCTTCAACTGGCACAAAACGTAGCAGCCCGAGTCATCATGAAAAAAGGTCTAACAGAGCACATCACTCCCGTCCTAATCGAGCTACATTGGCTCCCCATCATGGCCCGCATCCAATATAAGATATTAGTAACCACTTTCAAGCTTGTTCATAATGTAGCACCCTCTTACCTCAACACCTTAATCTCAGCACAACCAATCAACAGAAGCAGAAGAACAGTGAATAGCAATACCCTTCAAGTCCCGAGTAGCCTGAGAAATTTCAATGCTAGCACCACTAACAGAGCGTTCTCCTTTATGGCTCCACGACTCTGGAACCAAATGCCCCACGAACTGAGAGCAAATAAGGACCTGAAGGACTTCAGGAAAAAACTAAAGACTCACCTATTTCAGACTCATTACAACCTAACCTAGTCAATATAATCCTTTCGAACAACATAGCTACTAAAAATCATATTCAACAAGAAATGCATCCTGTAATTATGTAATTTATGTATATATGTAAAGCCCCCTCTCAAGAAATGAAATGTAAATCTGTAACCATTTGCTGTGACTTTCACCCTCCCCTGCAATCCTACTGTATGCTTAAATTCTGGTCTGTACAACCGCTCCCTTTTGTATAGAAAACCGCCACTGATCGCTGGAAGTGGCGGGATACAAGTGTACACTAAATAAATAAATAAAATAAACAATATCAATATTTATCATCCTGACGATTCGTCTCTTGCTTCTTGTGTTTCCGCTGCCTCTGCAAGAGCACTGCTCTTCGCTGTGTTTTTTCCCACGCTTCATGCCAGCCAGAGTCTCCTTGAGCTCCTCCAGGTCCAATGCCTTATCTAACTGCTTCACTTGTTGAGCATCTATTTTGGGATGATCTACAGATGATCACAAGATGGGGTATGCACCCCCACAGCACCTCGGCCTGGTAGGGGGAACTGACCGTGTGCACCCCCACAGCACCGCAGCCTGGTAGGGGGTACTGACCGTGTGTGTTACTGGCACAGAGTAGCTATAGACTGTCACATTGTGCGGGTACTGTGCTTACCCTGAGGGTGAGGTGGGGCACCCAGCACCAGGTCCACAGCACCTTTCATAGCTGAAATGCACCATGCTGTAGGTCCCCATCAAGTGCTAGTGTCTATGATTAGGTAGTCCCTGCAGGCACACCTAGGATACATCTGTGTCCATCTGTATTTCTCAGTCATGTCTAGCCCTTATGGGCTATGATGCACCCAAAATAGTGCATATCCTGTGTTGGTGCCATGGTCACATGATGTAGGTGGGGTGGGGGTTTTGACCCAGGACCCATAGGCGGATTGTGTACCACCACCCTCTATGGCTCAGAGTATCTCCCACCAACAGATCCACATTCTACTTCCCTGCAATGGTGGCAGTAGAGGGGACTATCAACCCCAGTCCTGCTGGGGAACAGACACCCTACAGTGCAGTCAATGCAGATCTGTAGACAGCCCTAAGGCAAGGCAGACAGACAGTAGGCCTGGAAATGCTCAGCTTCCCACCACCATTATCTGACATTCTCCAGCAGCAAGCCTCCAGCCACTGCACCCTGCAAGGTGTTTCAGCCAGACACATACTAACTGCAGACCACCTGCTAGCTAGTCCATAGTGCATGTTCCTGGAAAAGATGCACGTACCCAGAACTGGTATGTCAGCATACACACCAAGCAGATAAGTCAGTGATTGGGCCCCAAAAGAAAACCCATAAATATCACATGAAAAAAAAACTATATAGCACTATGGGGGAACCTAGCCATGCCGTGGACACTGCTCAGTCAGGGTGAGAGTGACCTCCCAGCAGGACATGCTGTGGCCACCCTGTCCATGCAGGTGGTTGTCGGGCACTACAATGTCCAAGCCATTGCCCTATGCCCTGTGCAGATGCATCCTGGCCAGGCCACCCTGTCTGGGCTATACCCATGGTACCTTGCTCCTCATTATGCACATTGGCAGGCTTACACTGGCAACAGTGTGGGCTGAGGAATGTTGGCAGACACCACACACTGGATAGACAAACACATGCTCCCACACCTATGCCAGCAGTGTGCAAATATAGAGGCTCTTGGCAGCCCTGGCCACCGCACCAGTCCTGGACACAGTGCAGGCATGGCTATGGTATGCAATACTGTTGGGGTCACTCCCCATGGTGGTAAACACTGTCAGACACCAGACCTGAAGCACACTCCACAGACATCAGAAAGGTTGCTATGATCAGGGCCGGCCCGTCCATTGAGCAAGAATGTTTTTTGCACAGGGCCCCGCGTTTCAGGGGGCCCCGCGCAAAGAACATTCTGCTTTTTTTCAAAATTAAGTTTAAAAAAAAAAGATGGCTGCTACCGCTGCTGCTGCCGCTGCGGCAGCAACAGAATGGAGTGTCCCGCAGGGCCCCCTCTGCCCGGCTGAGCTCTCCCTCTGCGATGGCTGAGCCCCTCTGTGCCGGCTTTCAGATACGCGAAGGGAAAGTGTCTCCCTTGCATCTCTGTTAAGCCTGCAGGGGCAGATGGGAAATTTCCCATCAGCCCCTGCGGGCTTAACAGAGACGCGAGGGAGACACTCTCCCTTCGCGTATCTGAAAGCCAGCACGAGGCTCAGCCGTCACAGAGAGAGGGAGGGAGGGACTCAGCCGGGCAGAGGGGGCCCCATGGGACACTCCATTCTGCCGCTGCCGTGGTGGTAGCAGCAACAGCAGCGGCAGCGGTAGCAGCCAGCTTTTTTTTTTTTTTAATGTTCCTTGAACCGATGAGGGGGGGAGGTTAGGACTGGTAATGGGCTATGGAGGGGGTTAGGACTTGACTTGAGGTGGGCTGTGGGTTGATGGGGGGGGGTTAGGACTGGTAATGGGCTATGGGGGGGCTAGGACTTGAAATGGGCTGGGGGTTAAGACTGGAGGTGGGCTGATGGGGTTAGGACTGGTAATGGGCTGTGGGCTGTTGGGGGGGTTAGGACTGGTAATGGGCTGTGGGCTGATGGGGGCTGTCTGGTAATGGGCTATGGGGGGGTTAGGACTGGTAATGGGCTATGGGGGGGCTAGGACAGGAAATGGGCTGATGGGGAGGGGTTAGGACTTGAGGAGGGCAGAGGGGGTTAGGACTGGTAATGGGCTGTGGGCTGTTGGGGGGGTTAGAACTGGTAATGGGCTTTGGGGGGGTTAAGACTGGTAATGGGCTTTGGGCTGATGGGGGCTGTCTGGTAATGGGCTGTGGGGGGTTAGGACTGATAATGGCCTATGGGGGGGCTAGGACAGGAAATGGGCTGATGGGGAGGGGTTAGGACTTGAGGTGGGCTGATGGGGTTAGGACTGGTAATGGGCTGTGGGCTGATGGGGGGGTTAGGACTGGTAATGGGTTATAGGGGGGGCTTAAACTGAAAATGGGGTGATGGGTTAGGACTGGAAGTGGGTTGATGGGGGGGCTAGGACTGGTATTGGGTTGGGGGGTTGCTAGGACTGGAAATGGGCTGATGGGGGGCTAGGACTGGAAATGGGCTGATGCAGGGACTAGAAAGGAATGGATGCTGGGTGAGGCTGGAACTAGAAGGGAGCTGATGTTGGGGGAGGATTAGAATGGGATGGGGCTGGGAGAGTAAAATGGAGAGGGAAAAAATATTTTGTGTGGGAGGGATGAAAAATCTACAATTGGCCGGGTATTGGGAGAGTAAGTGGGGATTGAGGATGGAGGGGTAAAATTTGAGTGGATGAAATAGGAATGAGGAAAGAGCAAAAGGAGAAAGATTAGTATGTTAAAGCAGATGTAGAGAGAGAATGGGAAAAAAACTAGGAGAGAAGAAAGGACAAATGGACAGCAGACGATGGAGAGTTAGCAGAAGACACGAAGCAACCAGAAGAAAGTGGCTGGAGCAATTGCAGCTGAAAAAAAATGCACAAAAGGTAGAAAAATATCTCTTTATATTGAATTTATTAATTGGAATATGTCAGCTCTGGTAAATGTGCATCATTAACGTCTGCGCTTTGTTTAGTACAAGAGCAAATTAATGTATAGTTTTATTTCTACAGTGTTGTACATTCCAAGTTTGGCTTTTGGGATTCCTAGTTTATTATTGTCGTCCTGTTTCTAAATTGTGATTCCTTGTTTGGTGATGGTTTATGTTCTGTTCATGTGTAACTGAGCTGAGATATTCTGTTTATATAATTCCTATTTGACATTGCCACTTGTTCTCTTTCCCCAGTAGGTCATGTATTGGTATTCTCTGAAATGTATTGGTTTAATATTTGCATGTTTCGTTTTGATAGGTAGGGTATGGTGCTTTGTGAGTCCTGGTAGTGCTGTTAGGATACGGCGGGTTTGCTATGGGTTCTAAATGGGCCGTGTTTGTAGTAGTTCCTAATGTGTCTGGCGGTTGGCACTGGATTATAGTAATGTAGAAATCTTTTAGTCTTTCTTTATTCATACACTCATTAAGAGGCATGTTTACTAAAAGTTAGTATATGGTAACATTATGCAAATATTTATGCAAATGAGGCCCCTTATGCAAATGAGGCCCCGCACCGAGTCTCCGCACATGGCCCCGCACCCCCCTTGTGCCGCCCCTGGCTATGATGCAGCTCAATCAGCAAATTGTGCTTAACTTAGGAATTGCTATCTGCCAGTAATCATAGCAACCTTTTGATAGGTGTGTACTGTATTCCCAGATTTAGGGTGGCATTGCTAAGATATGCAAGTGCTAGTATTGGGAGATGCACGCAGGGCCCAACATCCTGCCTCTCCAGGAGGCTTTGGATAATGGAGCCTGTTGGTGTGTCTGCCCCTGTTGGCCACTGCTCTAGGGCAGAGGTTCCCAACTCCAGTCCTGGTGGGCCAAACACTGTTCAGGTTTTCATGCTGTCCCTAATGAATATGCATGAGATAAATCTGCATACCATGAGGGCGGTGCATAGACATGCAGCACAGCCATGTTTATTAGAGGCAGCATGGAACCTGAATGGTGTTTGGCCCTCCAGGACTGCATTTGGGAGACTCTGCTCTAGGTAATGTGCATGTTTATGGTGTCTGTGCTCTGTAGGGTAAAATGTAGGTGTATTGGGCATGTTTCTTATCTGCAATAAAGGTTCTGTCTGTATTACCACGTTTTAGTAGTGGGTAAAATAAGGGGACTGGGTTGGCCAGAACCACAGCTGGGACTTGAACCTGTGAGCTTTTGTTACTGAATACACTGGCTGTGTTCACTGCACCAACGTGTTGCCACAGAGACTATGCATTCCCTGGAGATACCATGGCTGTTTGTCAGACAGAGCCTGTCTGTTGCAGCGCACGGCACCCACCTAAACAGGGTTAGGCCATGGTCTGCTCTGGGCAGCTGCCACTGCCCCCTCCACCACCAGTACCCCTCTGCCACCATGCTGACATGCCCTTCTGCTGGTGGTGCTGGTGGTGCACAGTCTTAGGCAATCCAGTGTGTGGGTAGGCGGTTGCCTATGGTGCAGGTTCTGGGGTAGGGGTGCCTGCATAGCTGTCCACGCTTCTCCCCAGCACCGCCTGCCAATGTTCTGTGCCATTGGGGGTACCTGCTGAGTACTATCCCCTGTGACACCGTGGGAAGCACACTCGTGCCCATGTTGGGCCCTCAGCAGTTGCTGTCTGGCTGCTCTACTGTTTCAGCATTCCTATGGGCCAGCTAGGCATCACCCTAGTCCGCACTGTGGCCCAGCTGCACCACAGCATGTGCCGCCTGCAGCCCTCTGGGTCCCCTTTTCAAGCATCTGTCCAGTTGCCTGTTCCGACATGCCCGCCCTGCTGTTGTGGAACATGTGCATGCCATAGGAAACCTGTCCAATGGAGAGGAAAACCCTGCTCAGAGCAATTTCACTGTGGGCTCATTCACCTTGTATGGGGACGGAGCATAGACCCTTCCAAAATTCATATCTTTTTTTTTTTTTTAGCTTTCTTGGGAGTGTTTTTTGATGTTTCCCATTGATATCACTATTGCCCAGTTTGGTTATTTTTTTTTTACATTTTCTTCTGTTCATTTTCACTGTTTATTTGTCCTTTTGTTCCGTGCACATGTATCGCCCTTTTGTTCCGTGCACATGTATCACACTTATCACTTTTTGTTGGTTTCCCTGGTTTTGCTGTACATTGCTGACGGAAATGGTTTCTTTTCCCTTTAAATCAGCTCTAACGCCAGGGTTTCACTGGCGTTAGTTTTCAACCTCGGATTTCACAGCGTTAGTGTGCAGGGAGCCTCTCCCCTCCCACTCTCCGCCCATTGACCCTCTCTCTCCGCCCCTGGGGAGCCTTCCTCCACCCTCCGGGAGCCTTTCTCCACCTTCAGCGCTCGTTTGCGCCACTGCGCGCGTTAACGCGCGATAAGGCGCCTTATCGCCTGGTAAAGCACCATTATCACATACGATAATGTGACAGCAGTGCAAATAGCGCCCTTTAGTAAACATACCCCCTAGTTTTTGGACCAAATGTAGTACTTTCTCGGGTTATGCTGCTGCAGCCTGTTCTGACTCCCTAAATATCTGCGCACATACAGACTCTGCACCCTCCTTCCAGAACTCCCTTTCATGCTCCAGCAAAATTGACAGATCACCTCAGTAGTTCTAGCCCAATTTGGGTTAAAAAATAGCCCAAAACCGCAGCTCATCTTTAGCCTCTCCTGCCCCTTCCCTTGGCCCACCCTTCCTTTCCATGATTGGCTGCTCTGGCAGTTCATCAGGTGTGCACGCAAACAGAAGCAGGCAAACAAGTTCCCTTGGAAGGAAAAACAGCTTTATTGAGGGTCCACCCAACACGTGTTTTGGCCAAACTGGCCTTCTTCAGGAGACTATGACCACTAGGGACATAAAAATACATAAATAAATAATCATAATCAACACAATAATTCTAGAAGCAAAGATGAGCTGATGCTCATTAAAATATGGACATCTCGTAAATGTTTTTCCTGATGTTGCACGCAGCACCCAGCTTAGACGTAGACAGTTCCTGGCTTTAAAGCCGCAGGTTTTGTCTTTAGGTGAAGCCTCCTTCTTTCTCCGTTTTCCTTGTAAGTGTGTAATTACCTGGAAGGAGGTTTCATATATCTTCACCGAAGTCACACAATTGGAAAGTTTCCTGCTTGAGAAGCGGAAGGCACTTAGTGAGGTACAGGGCGCCCAAGAATGAGTTGTTGCCTCCTTATGTGGGCCTTGTGTCTGATTTTCCTGAGTATGACCTTATTCTAATGTTCAGTTGAGTTCCTTGATGTGGGCTATATCAATGTGTTGGTCTATTCGCTTGATGTTTATACATCTGTTTTGGTTGAATTTATTCTTGATTTTCTTTGATTGTATTATGTGAATGCAATTTTGAAACTAATTTAAAAAAAAATATGCAAAGATAAAATAATAAAATTGCATAAAAGTGATAATGGTAATAACATTAAAAGTATTAATATACAAATTAAAATCAAATGTAATTCATAAAAACATCCAAAAGAGGTCAATGGATATGTTAGAAAACATGTACGGTCAGTAGCCCAAATAAATAAAGTAACATACAGGTGAATGATAAACCATACATAAAATAGCAAGAGGATAAAAACTCACCAAAAGCTGGAAATCAAATGTCATGTACCAACAAAGGGTAAGAAAACAGAATGCAGACAACTAACAACAAAAAAGTGGATATAGTACATTATGGGGTATGTTTACTAAACTGTGGTAATCGTGAATAACGCGCGTTATGTAACATTAACGATCGTAAGCGCAGCATAACGCGCGTTATGCTGCGCTTACAATCGTTAACATTATATAACGCGTGTTATGATGCGCTAACGATCGTAAAGCCCCGCGGCGCGGTAAAACAACGCAGAAGGTGGAGAGAGGGCGGAGAGAAGGGGTCAGTGGGCGGAGAGTGGGCGGGGAGAGGCTCCCCTCACACTAACGCGCTGATTTTCAGGGCTGAATTCCAACGCGAATGAAAACCTGCCGTTAAAGGCACATTACAGGGGAGAGAAACCATTTCAGTGTCAGCGATGTACAGCCCAGGCAGGGAAACCAAAACAAAGTGATAAGTGTGATACATGCGCACAGAACAAAAGGGCACAGAAACACTGAAAATGACCCCAACAAACTGGAAAAAAACAATAACCAAGCTGGCCAATAGTGGTATCAATGAGAAACATCAACCCCTCCCCCCCCGAGTAAGCTCCATAGAACAGATATAAATCGTGGAAGGGTCTATACTCTGTCCCCATACAAGGTGAATGGGCCCACAGTGAAATAGCGCTGCTCAGGGTTTTCCCCACCATCGGACAGGGTTCCTATGGCGTGCACATGTCCCACAACATCAGGGCAGGCATGTCGGAACGTCAACTGGACAGATGCCGGAGAAGGGGATACAGAGGGCCGCAGGCGGCACATGCTGTGGTGGAGCTGGGCCATAGTGCGGATTAGGGTGATGCCTAGGTGGCCCATACGAATGCTGAAACAGTGGAGCAGCCAGACAGCAACTGCTGAAGGCCCAACATGGGCACGAGTGTGTTTCCCAAAGTGTCACAGGGGATAGTACCCAACAGCTACCCCCAAGGGCACGGAACATTGGCAGGCGGGGCTGGGGGAGAGCGTGGACGTCGATGCAGGCACCCCTACCCAAGAACCCGCACCATAGGCAGCTGCCTAGCTGCACACTGGATGGCCTGAGACTGCGCACCACCAGCTCCACCAGCAGAAGGGCATGTCAGCATGGTGGCTGAGGGATACTGATGTTCGAGGGGGCAGTGGCAGCTGGCCAGAGCAGACCGTGGCCTAGCCCTGTGTAGGTGGGTGCCATGCACTGCAACAGACAGGCCCTGTCTGACCAACAGTCATGGTATCACCAGGGAATGCACCATCTCTGTGATAACATGGTGGTGCAGTGCACAAAACCACTGTATTCAGAAGCAGAAGATCACAGGTTCAAGTCCCAGCTGTGGTTTCCGTCAACCCAGTCCTCATATTTTACCCACTACTATAACGTGCTAATACAGACAGAACCTTTCTTGCAGATGACGTAAACATGCCCAAAACACCTACATTTTACCCTACAGAGCACAGACACCATAAACATGCCCATTGCCTAGAGCAGAGCCTCCCAAATGCAGTTCTGGAGGGCCAAACACCATTCAGGTTCCATGCTGCCTCTGATAAAGATGCCTGTGCTGCATTTCTATGCGCCACCCCCATGGTATGCAGATGTATCTCATGCATATTCATGAGGGACAGCATGAAAACCCGAACAGTGTTTTGCACCGCAGGAATGGAGTTGGGAACCTCTGCCGTAAAGCAGCAGCCAACAGGGGCAGACACACCCGCACCCACAGGCCCCATTATCCAAAGCCTCCTGGAGAGGCAGGACTTTCGGCTCTGCGTGCATCTCCCAATACTAGCACTTGCATACCTTAGTAATGCCACCCTAAACCTGGGAATATGGTACACATCTATCAAAAGGTTGCTATGATTACTGGCAGATAGCAATTCCTAGGTCAAGTACAAGTTTCAAAGTGAGCTGCATCATAGCAACCTTTCTGATGTCTCTGGAGTGTGCTACAGGTCTTGTGTCTGACAGTGTTTACCAATCTGGGGAGTGACTCCTACAGTATTGCGTACCATAGCCATGCCTGCACTGTGCCCAGGACTGGTGTGGTGGCCTGGGCTGCCCAACACCTCTATAGTTGCACAATGCTGGCATAGGTGTGGGGAGTGTGTGTTTGTCTATCCAGTGTGTGGTGGCTGCCAACACCCTCCACAGGCCACACTGCTAGCACTGTTGCCAGTATTGGCCTGCCAATGTGCATAATGAGGAGCAAGGTACTGTGGGAATAGCCTGGATAGGGTGGCCTGGCCTGGCCGCATCTGCACAGGGCATAGGGCAATGGCCGGATATTGTAGTGTCCGGTACCACCTGCACGGACAGGGTGGCCATAGCATGTCCTGCTGGGAGGTCACTCTCACCCTGAATGAGCAGTGACCATGGCATGGCTAGGTTCCATGGCTAGATAGCATTTCTTTTAAGTGGTGTTTATGGGTTTTCTTTTGGGGCCCAATCACTGATTTATCTGCTTGGTGTGTATGCTGATATCCCCGTTCTGGGTACATGCATCACCTCCAGGACCATGCACTATGGACTAGCTGGCGGACTGTCTGCAGCTAGTATGTGTCTTGCTGGAACACCATGCAGGGTGCAGCAGCTGGAGGCTTGCTGCTGTGGAATGGTAGATAATGGTGGGGGGCAGCTGAGCATTTCCAGACCTGCCGTCTGTCTGCTGAGGGATACTGGTGGTGGAGGGGGCAGTGGCAGCTGCAGCTGCCCAGAGCAGACTGTGGCCTAGCCCTGTGTAGGTGGGTGCCGTGTACTGCAATAGACAGGCCCCGTCTGACGAACAGTCATGGTATCACCAAGGAATATACTGACTCTGTGGCAACAAGGTGGTGCAGTGCACAAAACCAGTGTATTCAGAAGCAGAGGGTCACAGGTTCAAGTCCCAGCTGTGGTTCCTGCCAACCCAGTCCCCATATTTTACCCACTACTACAACGTGCTAATACAGACAGCACCCTGACTGAGCAGTGACCATGGCATGGCTAGGTTCCCCCATAGTGCTATATAGCATTTCTCTCATGTGATTTATATGGGTTTTCTTTTGGGGCCCAATCACTGACTTATCTGCTTGGTGTGTATGCTGACATCCCCATTCTGGGTACATGCATCTCCTCCAAGGCCATGCACTATGGACTAGCTGGCGGACTGACTGCAGCTAGTATGTGTCTTGCTGGAACACCTTGGAGGGTGCAGCGGCTGGAGGCTTGCTGCTGGAGAATGTCAGATAATGGTGGGGGGCACCTGAGCATTTCCAGGCCTGACGTCTGTCTGCTGTTGCGTTACGGATGTGTACCGCTCTGTCTTTTCCCCAGCAGGACTGGGGTTGATGGTCCCCTCTACTGCTACCATTGCAGGGAGGTAGACTGTGAATCTATTGGTGGGTGATCCTGTTTCCCACCCTGAGCCCCAGAGGGTGGGTTGTGTGGTGGTACATGATCTGCCCATGGGTCCATACACCCACCCCCCTTCACCTACAGCAGGTAACCATGGCACTAACACAGGATATGCACTATTCTGGGTGCATCATCGCCCATAAGGACTAGACATGACCGAGACATACAGCAGGGCACAGATGTATCCTAGGTGTGTCTAACGGAACTACTTATCACACACTGATGGGAACCTGCAGCATGGCGTATTTCAGCTATGAAAGGTGCTGTGGACCTGGTGCTGGGTGCCCCACCTCAACCTCAGGGTGGGCACAGTACCCGCAGAATGTAGCTACTCTGTGGCAGTACCACACACGGTCTGTTCCCCCTACCTGGCCGAGGTGCTGTGGGGGTGCATACCCAATCTTGTGCCCATCTCTCGACTGCTGATTTGCATGTGCAGTGCATCATGGGTACGGGTGGGTTAACCCTATCCTGGTAACCACAGCAGACAGTTTGTGTGGTGACGTGCAGTCCTGCAGCCAGCCAGGGCTTTGTTCACAGCCTTATAAGGTGCCCTGTAAGGGACATTATAGGGTGCCTTGGCGGACAGTACACTTTATAATGTGCCCTATGGAGTGCGTTATGGGGTGCCTTATGCAGCACCTTAGGTTATGCCACCGTGAGGGTGTGTTTGCTGGCAGCACAAATTAAAATGCATGTCAAATGCCTCAACAATCACTACTTAAATGAAAAGGATGCTGCCTCAGCCAGCCTTATACATTAGGCCCACTGGGGGATCGAACCCATGACCCCCATACCATCAGTCAGTGCTGTAACCATTGTGCTACAGCTCTGTTGCTGTAATTGTATGCCTGTGCGCCTTCTTAAGAGTAACGCGCGGTAACGTGCCCTGTAGCGCTCGTTCATTTATGGCGCCTTGTAGCACGCGTTCTCGGTGCGTTCTCGGCAACGATGTACTGCCCATGTCCTTATTTGGGGTTTCTGTCTCTACCGCGGCTCCTAACACGAATCGCACTAATGCAGTTTAGTGAAAATACCCCATAGAGTCTAACATGTAAATATACTTTTGTTCTAACTGCATTAAAGTCCTATCAATATTGCCACCCCTCCAATTAAGTTGGACCTTTTTGATAATGAAAAATTTAATATCTGAAACCTTATGTTCCTGTTCTATCCAGTGTTCTACAAGGGGCTTCTCTATATTGCCCCTTTTAATGGCACTCCTATGCTCGATAATCCTAACACGGATGCTATGTATAGTCTTACCCACATACAGTTTCTTGCACGGACACTGGATAACGTATATAACATGGGACGTCTCACAATTAGAAAACTCTCTAAGGCCAAATTTCTTGTTGGTGACAGGATGAAGGAAACAATCACGAACCGGCAAAACATGCATACACACGGAACACCGACCACACTGAAAGGACCCTTTATATTTGGATAGAAAGGGACGTTCTGTCAAAGCGGAAGACACTAGAAGATCCTTCAAATTAATGTTTCGTTTGTGTGCTACAGTAAGAGGGACGTCTTGAAAACCATCAAGAGATTGAATTAAATGCCACTCTGTCTTTAATATTTTAACAATCTCCCGGGAGAGGGTAGTATACAGCAAAGGACACACAATCCCTTTCTTATTGGCTTTGTGTCTAGGTATGAGAGGGGTCTCTCGATCGGTTGTTTGGGCCCTCGTATATGCTTCAGAGACATACTGCAGGGGATACTCTCTTGCATGAAACCTAGCCATCATCTTATCTGCGTGAAGAGCAAAGTCTCGAGCTTTTGTACATAAATCTTCTGGCCCTAAGAAACTGGCCAACCGGAAGATTTATTTTTAAAGCCGGGTTGTGGAAGCTATTGAAAAGTAATAAATGATTACTGTCAGTGGGTTTTCTGTACAAAGATGTAATAAGCCGATTATCTTCGTTTTTGATGAGTAGATCTAAATATGGAATACATTGACGATCATATGTAAGTTGAAACCTTAAATTTTTATCTAAACTATTAATCCATACATTAAACAAGGAAAGGGCATCTTCAGTGCCCTGCCATAAAATAAAAACATCGTCAATGTATCTAATCCACAATATCTTGTTATGTTTATATGGATGCTCTTTCAAAAATTTCTCTTCAAAGTCGAAAACATATAAATTGGCGATATCTGGGGCCATCAAGGAGCCCATCGCCACACCTTTTATCTGTTGATAAAAAAGGTCCCTAAAACAAAAAAAATTCTCACATAAAGCAATTTCTGCCAATGCAAGTAAAAAATGTGTAGGAATGCATGTATGCATAGTTCTTTTAAAAAAATATTGCTCTAAAATAACTAACGCTTCAGCCTGAGGAACATTGGTGTATAATGACTCGACATCCAAAGTGACCAAAATAGTATTTGAATCGATATCTTGACATTGTGCCAAAATCTCGATAACATGTGATGAGTCCCTGACATATGACCACATGGAAAGAACGAAAGGGCGCAGAAGGATGTCTAAAAATTGAGATATCGGTCCTCTTACCCATGCTATCTCAATGTTGATTATAAAACCATATAGTATCTCTTACCCTGTATATACCTTGTACATAGTTACTCTCTGTAAATAGTTCCATGTATTGTTTCTAATTTCTGACACTCATATTTATCCTTGTTCATTGTTCCATGTAAACAGTTGAAACATACTGCTATAAAATGTTCTATGTAAACCGTCCTGATTTGTAGAAGGACGGTATATAAAAAATGTTAAATAAATGAATAAATAAATAAAAGAAAGGCAATCGCAGAAACAATAGGCCTACCTGGTGGAGATGTCAATGATTTATGAATTTTTGGAAGAATATAGATTGTTGGCGTAACTGGTGAAGGGACAATGAGAAAATCTCTTTCCTTCTTAGTAAGAAACCCAATTTCAAATGCTGTTTGTACCAAATTGTCAATTTTACTCTTCAAACGTTCGGTGGGGTCGCCACAAAGCCGTAAATTTTTTATTTTTTTATTTTTTATTTAGCTATTTCTTTTATACCGCCCCTTCCAGAGATCAAGGGCGGTTTACATGTAACAGCTTAACAGTATTGTACACATTTGTATACATTTATATTGAACAGTAGAAATCAACTATTTACATTGAACAATAAAATTTAACTTTGTAAGGTATTAAGTAAAACAGTTAACTATTTACAATAAGTAAATAAAAGGTGTGATCCTTAAGTTGTCTCTCTATTTCATCTATATATGATTTTTTATCCATGACAACTACAGCCCCACCTTTATCAGCAGGTTTTATGATCACTGAGTTGTTTTTCTGTAAAGAAATAATGGCATCTCTTTCTCCTTTTGAGAGATTATTATATGAAGAGGTAGGGTTGGTGCAAACTTGTCCCACTTTTTTCATTATTACTTGCTCAAAAGCTGCTATGATTGGATCGGTAGGCAACGGTGGCATCCAACCCAACTTCTTACTTATCACGGAGATGTCAGAAGAACTACTTTGATGTGTATTAAAATAGTCTTTTATGCGAATTTTTCGAAAAAATTTATAAAGATCTAGATTGATCTCAAATGTATCTGGTCTCCTTGTTGGAACAAAGGATAAACCTTTATTGAGTACAAAGAAGTCCTTTGCAGATAAAGAGCAACAGAGATCTACTAAAACCCCTTTTTTCGATATGGATTCTTTTTGGAAGGGGGGTGGTCGAGATCAATCACGCAATCGATTACCACAAGAAAATCAGGTCTGGTCCCACACTCACCATCTAGACAAGACTTCACATTATGTCCCTCCTCCCAGGGAACAGAGGCGGATACGGGATCAGTCTCCCCCTTACCTCGATCACGAACAATATCGCAATCAGGATCGTACCTACAATCACTATCATCGTTCACCCCCGAGGGGTCGAGGACGGGGACGAGGATGGGGCAGAGGTACCTGGAACAGAGATCGGTCTTACGAGAGGAGACCTTGTGCCACATTTCACTTACCAATGTGATTAATATTTCTAATTACCAACTTACACAGGATGAAGAATCTTTACTCAATAAAGGTTTATCCTTTGTTCCGACAAGGAGACCAGATGCATTTGAGATCAATCTAGATCTTTATAAATATTTTTGAAAAATTCGAATAACACACTATTTTAATACACATCAGTATGTTGAATGATGCTGAGAGGATCAAGAAAAGGTGGAAGGAATATACAGAGTTTTTATATGATAAAGATCAAGTGAACCAACAGCTGTTTCAACCTGTACCTTATGATCCAGAACCATTGGTGATGAAAGGAGAAGTTGAAGCAGCATTGAAAGCCTTATCAAAGAACAAAGCACCAGGCATTGATAGCATTCCCATAGAAGTATTGCAGCAATCTGATGCAGCTTTTACCGTACTCACAAGGCTCTGCCAAGAAATATGGAAGACAACATCATGGCCAACTGACTGGAAAAGATCTGTGTTTATACCAATACTAAAGAAAGGTGATCCAACTGACTGTGGAAATTATCGCACACTCACTCTGATCCCACATGCCAGCAAGATTCTACTGAAGATTATTCAAAAGAGACTACAACCATACCTGGAACAAGAACTACCTGAAGTGCAAGCAGGGTTCAGGAAAGGGCGAGGAACGGGAGACATCATTGCGGATGTGAGATGGATCCTTGAAAAGACTAAAGAATACCAAAAGGATATCTATTTGTGCTTTATCGACTATAGCAAGGCTTTTGACTGTGTAAACCATGAGAAACTCTGGGCCACATTAAGAAGCATGGGTATACCAGAACACCTGATCGTTCTCTTGCACAATCTGTAATTGATCAAGAAGCAACAGTTCGAACGGAACATGGAGAAACAGAATGGTTTAAAATAAGCAAAGGTGTGAGACAAGGCTGCATACTTTCCCCCTACCTGTTTAATTTATATGCAGAACAAATCATCAGAGAAGCAGGATTGTATGAAGACAACAGAGGTGTGAAGATTGGTGGAAGACTCATCAACAACCTTCGCTATGCTGATGATACCACATTACTGGCGGAAAGTGAAGATGATCTGAAACATTTGCTTCTCACAATCAAAGAACATAGTCTCAAAATGGGCCTGCACCTTAATGTAAAGAAGACAAACATCATGATAACTGGCATAATCAACAGGTTCATTGTTGAAGGAGAAGAAATTGAAATTGTGACCAACTTTAACCTACTTGGATCAACTATCAATAAAGAAGCAACAAGCAGTCAAGAAATCAGACGACGCATTGCTCTTGGCAGAATGGCTATGAAAGACCTAGATAAGATTCTCAAGAGCAGAGATGTCTCTCTCCATAGAAAGATTCGACTTGTTCAAGCCATTGTATTTTCAATAACATCATATGGATGTGAAAGCTGGACAGTGAAAAAGACAGATAGGAAGAAAATTGATGCCTTTGAATTATGGTGCTGGCGGCGAATACTGTGTATGCCATGGACTGCCCGAAGAACAAACCAGTCGGTACTAGAGGAGATCAAACTTAAGCTTTCTTTAGAAGCTCAGATGACAAGACTTCGACTTTCATACTTTGGACACATCATGCGAAGAGAGAGATCATTAGAGAAAGACATTATGCTAGGCAAGATAGAAGGTCAACGCAAAAGAGGAAGGCCAGCAATGAGATGGATCGATACAATTACAGCAGCTACGGGTACCAGTCTGTCAACAATGAGCCGCCTGACTGAAGACCGAACACAATTTAGGATAGCTATTGTGAGCCCCGCCCCTGTGCCAGATAGCTTGACCAGCAGGAGGCGCTGCACCTTAACCTTGAGGTTGTATAAGAATTTGTAGTTGAGCCGTTGGTTAAAGATCACAGATTTTTATTTGGGTTCTCAGAGACTCACAACAGGTAATGTCCACAGGAAAACAAAAGTAGGGATACTCCTCCCAAAGAAAATATATGCAAACTTTGCCTGGTCAAAAATAAAGTCTTTTAAACAAGCTTTTCTTCTTAGCTCTTACAAAAGGTATTTTCCCTCTTAACAGTTATTCACATACAGTGCAACAATCACATTCCATGTCAGTGACTGAAGGATCTGAATCCCCTTTGAAAGAGTCAATTTCCATGCTCTCTGGAGGACTCTCGGGTAGCGGTTCTGGACTCTCAACTGGAATGGTATTAGCCCCATACATTAACAGTTTCTTCAGTCTTGGCCACCTAATAGGTTTCTCCGCTTTAAGTAAAAGCTCATGGGGTTTCAAAAACCGTGGTTTAAAAGTTCCTTTCCTTTCATGTAAATGTCTACAGGTAATCTCCTCCTCATCTGAAGAACTATGCCTGTGTTCAGTTTTGGGCCTAGGCTTTCTCCTGGTTTGATGCTTAACTTGCACAGTTTTACATACAGGCCTTCTATCAATAAAACCCTCTTCTGAGCTATAATCAGAGGACAGGTCAGACCTCCTTCGGGCTCTATAAAAAGTTCTTGCTTTGGAAGCTTCCCTAGCAGAGCAATGCCTGCATCTAGGTTCCAGCAAGGGTTTTGCCTGGGTAAAAGTTCTGCCTTCTTGTGCCTTCTTTAAGCTTCTTTCAAATACAGGGTTTAGCCTGCCCACTAACCTGCATTGTGGTTTCACTGCACTAGCAGTGTATCTCTGGGCCTCGCAACAGCAGCTGCCTGGCCTGTGAGTATTTCTTCCTGGAGAGCAGCAGTATTTCCCTTTCTCCTGGGGAGCGAATCTGGCTTCAGGTCTTCCCTTCCTCTCAGCATAGAGCCTGGGAGCCTTGTTCCAGTCAGGTTCAGAATCCTCGTGCTGGTAAGACAGGTGATTCTCTTCCTCTGCTCTCCTCTCTCTCTCCGTTCTCCCTTCCGTTTCTGTCTGCCCTTCTTTACAAGCAGCTACGTGACAAGGGAACTCCCTTGCAGGCTCCTCCCCCGAGTACCTGCTTCTCTGATTCCTATCTGGTGTGTAACGTGGGAATGACTCAACACTAGTTTTGGCCCACTGACTATCAACCCTGGGGTTTTTCTGCTGTGAACTTCTAACCCTGGGTTTTCTCTGACAAGTGTTTTCTAATGTGCCCATCCCCCCAGCCAAGGTAAAACCTTCAATGTTTCCTGCTTTTCTAGGTGGCACTACTCTCTCCTTGCCACACTATCCAGAGGGTCGCCATGAGTCGACTCCGACTCGACGGCACTTAACAACAACAACAACAATACACATCAAAGTAGTTCTTCTGACATCTCCGTGATAAGTAAGAAGTCGGGTTGGATGCCATCTTTGCCTACCGATCCAATCATAGCAGCTTTTGAGCAAGTAATAATGAAAAAAGTGGGACAAGTTTACACCAAACCTACCTCTTCATATAATAATCTCTCAAAAGGAGAAAGAGATGCCATTATTTCTTTACAGAAAAACAACTCAGTGATCATAAAACCTTCTGATAAAGGTGAGGCTGTAGTTGTCATGGATAAAAAATCATATATAGATGAAATAGAGAGACAACTTAAGGATCACACCTTTTATTTACGGCTTTGTGGCGACCCCACCGAACGTTTGAAGTGTAAAATTGACAATTTGGTACAAACAGCATTTGAAATTGGGTTTCTTAAAAAGAAGGAAAGAGATTTTCTCATTGTCCCTTCACCAGTTACGCCAACAATCTATATTCTTCCAAAAATTCATAAATCATTGACATCTCCACCAGGTAGGCCTATTGTTTCTGCGATTGGCTCTCTTTTAGAACCGATCTCTCAATTTTTAGACATCCTTCTGTGCCCTTTCGTTCTTTCCATGTGGCCATATGTCAGGGACTCATCACATGTTATTGAGATTTTGGCACAATGTCAAGATATCGATTCAAATACTATTTTGGTCACTTTGGATGTCGAGTCATTATACACCAATGTTCCTCAGGGTGAAGCGTTAGTTATTTTAGAGCAATATTTTTTGAAAAGAACTATGCATAGACGCATTCCTACACATTTTCTACTTGCATTGGCAGAAATTGCTTTATGTGAGAATT
This sequence comes from Ichthyophis bannanicus, assembly GCA_033557465.1. Classification (NCBI taxonomy): domain Eukaryota; kingdom Metazoa; phylum Chordata; class Amphibia; order Gymnophiona; family Ichthyophiidae; genus Ichthyophis; species Ichthyophis bannanicus. Next base: position 846,791,040 of record CM066032.1, on the reverse strand, counting down.
TCTTTTGTTTTAGGGACTTTTTTTATCAACAGGTAAAAGGTGTGGCGATGGGTTCCTCGATGGCCCCAGATGTCGCCAATTTATATGTTTTTGACTTTGAAGAGAAATTTTTGAAAGAGCATCCATATAAAGATAACATGATATTGTGGATTAGATACATTGATGATGTTTTTATTTTATGGCAGGTGTGACAAGGCAGAGGGTTTAAAACCTAGAAATAGGGCTTTAAAGCAGTTCTTTTCAGTAGAAGCTGTCAGTAAAGCAGGTCAAGAAAGGGTTAAAGTTGTAGCCCAGAAAGATTCTCTGCACAAGAGAGCACAAAGAGAGCCACGCCCCAGCTCCAGGATAACCCAGGGAGCTGACGTGGGAGAGAGAGGGGCGGAGTCAAAGCTGATAGGGCAGCCCCGTCCTCTTAATCAGGAAGGAGCAGTTGGTAGAGGAGCAGCTGCTGAGAAGGAAACTGAAAGTGAGACTGAGACTGGAAGGACGAGGGAAGTTCAAGGTTCAGCTTCTGGAGGAGACTCAGATATTGAGTGGGATCAAGCCAGAAAGCTGAGGACCGGAGGAAGCAGGAAAAGAGGCAGCCATTACCAGGATAGCCTAAGGGGCTGGGAGAGGTGCCAGCCAGATTGCAGAGAGTCAGAGAGAACTCTGGAGAGGCGTCTGGAAAAGCTTCCAGGTAGGAACTACCCCAAGTCAAGCAAAAAGGAGAAACAGATTAGAGGTCACTTTAAACCTGGGGAGAAGAGTTTTAAAACTTTGCCCAGAAGAGATAGAAGTACCTCTCTAGAATCTTCCTTGGAAGCTACAGTCACACGTGGAAGGTTGGGCAGAAGGAAATTGCCACTTGTTAAACTGCAAAGATATTCCCAAGGCAGACAGCGTGTCAGAAGCTCCAGTTCTGAGTACAGCCCAGCTGATTCTAAACAAACAGCTAATTGCAGGCTACAGAGCAGAACGTGGAGGTCAAACCTTGCAGAGCAACTTGCTACACAGGAGCCAGGGAGGAAGTACCAAGACAAATGGTTACCTCCTAACCAAAGAAAGAATCTTAGTCATGCCAGGAGAAAGGTGAGCCCTTTTAACACTGTGTTTAAAAGTGCTGGTAATGCTAAATCCTTGCATGTACCTAGAAGGTTGAATAAAACTAAGTGGAAGCAGCTTAATGCACTTATAGAGCAATGGAAGTCTGTGGACTTACCTAAACCTAAATATAAGGACATATCAGATGCTGAAGAGGAGCCGATGCAAACTGAAGCACCTTTATCAGAGGATAGTTATTCTGATATGGACTGTTGTTTTTGCCAGAAAGAGTGAAAGCTGTAAAAGCCATTCTAGTAATAAGTAGCTGAGAAAGCCTGATTGGTTTACCTGAGTTTTATATGAAGAAAGGCAGCGTTCTGCCTGAGTGGAAACTCAACACTCTTTGTGCAGCTGTGAAACTAAACGCAGTGCTGTGAAGTTGCTTATGTTTGGACCTAGTACCAGAAGCAGTGCTTAGTCTGAGGAAAAGCACTTGTATTTAAAACCTGGAAAGAAGTTTGAGAAGATATGTTTGTTTGAAGTAATTGCCTGAGAAGCATCAGGAGGACTTTGTTATCATTCTTTCTTTATTTGGCACGACAAGCACCAACATCTTATTTCTGTGTTTGGGGAAGTAGGTGTATGAAAATTCCTGTGCGACAATAAACTTATTGTTAACCCCTTTAACCTTGGCTGTGATTCACTTGGCCTCACAACTACATAGATACCAGGTTACAGCGTTTCAAGGTCCATATAAAATACTGTGGTCCCACCTGCCAACCCTTCTAGGCAACTACCTATATTACCCTAGAGGGGGAAGATGGGTGTGTGACACAGGGCACTGAAGATGCCCTTTCCTTGTTTAATGTATGGATTAATAGTTTAGATAAAAATTTAAGGTTTCAACTTACATATGATAGTTCAACCGAATCTAATACACTTCCCCCCACACGCAAATTATAACACTTCTTTCACTGCATGAATTACACCTCCACTACTTTTGATTGTATTGTTGTGACACCGCCTTGATTTTAGGATAAGACGGTATAGAAATACTGTTAAATAAATAAATAAATAAATGATCGTCAATGTATTCCATATTTAGATCTACTCATCAAAAAAGAAGATAATCGGCTTATTATATCTTTGTACAGAAAACCCACTGACCGTAATCATTTATTACATTTCAATAGCTTCCACAACCCGGCTTTAAAAAGAAATCTTCTGGTTGGCCAGTTTCTTAGGGCCAGAAGATTTATGTACAAAAGCTCGAGACTTTGCTCTTCACGCAGATAAGATGATGGCTAGGTTTCATGCAAGAGAGTATCCCCTGCAGTATGTCTCTGAAGCATATACGAGGGTCCAAACAACCGATCGAGAGACCCTTCTCATACCTAGACACAAAGACAATAAGAAAGGGATTGTGTGTCCTTTGCTGTATACTACCCTCTCCCGGGAGATTGTTAAAATATTAAAGACAGAGTGGCATTTAATTCAATCTCTTGATGGTTTTCAAGACATCCCTCTTACTGTAGCACACAAACGAAACATTAATTTGAAGGATCTTCTAGTGTCTTCCGCTTTGACAGAACGTCCCTTTCTATCCAAATATAAAGGGTCCTTTCAGTGTGGTCGGTGTTCTGTGTGTATACATGTTTTGCCGGTTTGTGATTGTTTCCTTCATCCTGTCACCAACAAGAAATTTGGCCTTAGAGAGTTTTCTAATTGTGAGACGTCCCATGTTATATACGTTATCCAGTGTCCGTGCAAGAAACTGTATGTGGGTAAGACTATACGTAGCATCCGTGTTAGGATTATCGAGCATAGGAGTGCCATTAAAAGGGGCAATATAGAGAAGCCCCTTGTAGAATACTGGATAGAACAGGAACATAAGGTTTCAGATATTAAATATTTCATTATCAAAAAGGTCCAACTTAATTGGAGGGGTGGCAATATTGGTAGGACTTTAATGCAGTTAGAACAAAAGTATATTTACATGTTAGACTCTATGACTCCCAAAGGGTTGAATTTAGATCGAGACCTTTCTGTTTTTCTTTGAGGTTCTTGTTCTTGATATGTGTCTTTGCTTTTAGCCCTTTGTTTTTAGAGATGAAGTCTCCTAACTGTTTGGTCTTCTTTTTTTGTGACCCGTTTCTTGTTATGCATTTATGATTTTAGCCTTTTGGCTTTATAGATAATGCACCGTGCCGCAGGGCAGGGTCCCGAGGCCGGTATGTAACCGGGTCCCCGGGGCCAAAACCCCTTTGCGGCAGTAGTGCGGTGTAGGCAGGGGGGGCAGCATGGAAGGGGCGTATAGGGGATGCTGGAGCCAGCAGCACGTCGGCGTGGGGGTGGCTGGCTATCGGTGCTGGTGCCGGCTGAGGGGGCGTGGTCTCAGCGTGAGAGGGAGATCGCGGCGTGTGATCTCCCTCTTTCTCATTCCACGCTGGGAAGAAAAGGTGTGTGCTGGGTTGCGGCTCCTTGCGGCCTATTTCGAGGCGTGTGGGCAGGCCGCGTTGTTCCCTGGGCTGTGGGTCGGTGTTTTCGCGGGGGAGGGGGAGGGATGGCGATCGTGCCGGCAAGTGCTGAGTCCCATGGGGTTAGCAGCTTGGTGCTGCTGGCTGGATTGCACGTGGGCGGGGGGTAGTTGGGGTTTTCGGGGTTGGCAGTGGTCTGATGTTTGGCAGGGGGGATATAAAAAAAAACAAAAAACTGCAGAAACCGAAGACAATCAACCCTGCATAGCCCATACTTAGGGTATCTTTTCTGCCTTCTTTAAAGGGGGGGAGGTGCACCATGGCCCGTAGGTCTCCAAGGCTCGGGGCCCGAGCGAGGGACACAGGGGCGGCTGTTAGAGCGCAGCGGTCAGGACAGCGCGGGACTGGCCCGTCGGCACGGGGTAGAGCTGCGGACAGGGTGGCGTTGGCTGAGGGAGCAGTTGGGGGTTCCCGATCGCGGCGGGGTAGGGGTAGGTCCAGGTGCGTTGGGGGCGGGGGTACAGTAGGCCAGGCCTCGCAGGGTGCTGCGATCTTGCCTGTGTGCGAGGGGGTTGGAGTGCTTGGGGGGCCCTCGCAGGGGAGTGGCAGTGCTGTGGCTGAACCGGCAGTGGGGGTGCCTGGGGTCAATGGTCTTGGAGGGGTTGGGGCCGCGGGGCCGATGGCTGGCTCTTGCAGCGCGGAGGCGTCGCTAGCTTCTGGGTTGCAGCTTGACGTCTGGGGGAGGGGACTCTGGGTGTGTCCTCGACCCCTGCTTCTTCTGGTTGGTCTGCCCCCGGTTGGGCGGGTGGGCGTTTCCCGCATCCTGTTTTTTCGGGGCCCCCGGGGCCTAGGGTGTATGGGGTCAGCCCATGGAGTGGATGTGGGCATTGGGGGGGGGTGGCTGGTCTGACTGGATGGGGGGTGGGGGGTGGGGACGGAGGTGCCGCAGGTGGGAGTTCGGCAGCCTGGGCGGCTGGTGGCCTCGGCTCCTCGACGCGGGGATGGGGGGGTCGGGTGTCGTTCCCAGCACTAGGGGGACAGTTGCTGCTGGCTTCTCCTCTTCTCTTTCTATGCAGGTTCCTTGGAGTGCGCTGCCTGGGATGACCTCATCCGATACTTGTCGGGCTGGCGGCGCAGGGCCCACGAGCCCTACGGCGGAGCTATCAGGTTCGGCGGCGGGGATGCAGTCTGTTGGCGAGTTGGCGGTGCCCTCCGGTGCGGTTGGTGAGTATGTGGGGGGTGTTGGCAGCGAAGGGGGGGTGTGCAAACCCCGGGGACAGGCGGCACGGGGGGTGGAAAGGCACGGGTGTAGCGCAAGTGTGGGCACCGCTGCTGGCGTGCGTCTTCTTCCTCCTCTTCCTCGACATCCTCGGTGTCCTCTTCTGACTCTGTGGTGGTGGTGGGGGAGAAGGTTGGGGGTGGGGGGACCTCAGCGGTGCGCTGTGCCGAGTTGTGGGAAAGCGTGCCGCGGAAACTGCATCATCGGATCAAGCGTCATAGGTACATCGATATTTTTTGGTTGCTCGAGGGTCGGAAATGCTCAGGTGAAAGCAAAAAGAAGCGCAAGGAGGATGAAAAGGCGGGTCAGGTGCAGAAGGCATCTCGGAACACTCTTAATTGGACCCGCGTCTTCTTGCGCTTGGCCAGCGTGTGGGGCCATTATTTCCCAGAGCAGTATGGGGCGCTGTTGTCTTATGGGGATTCCATCTTAGCTGCATCGCAGGCGCATGATGGGTGGGCCTGGCTAAACTACGATGAGGAGTTCCGGGACATGATGGAGGAGAATGGGCAGTTATCATGGGGGATGAAGGACATCAACTTATGGCTGACGCAAATATCTGCTCGGAGTCGGGTTGGGGGGGCGGGCGGTGGAGGCAGCAAGTTGGTATCGGCTGCAGCGGTGGTGAGTTCGCGGTCCTTTCGAGTGCCAGCCCCCGCGGCATCTCAGGTCAAAGGGGGGGTGGTGGGCGGGGACATCTGTTGGCATTTCAATAAGTCATCGTGCCCCTTCCCTGACTGTAAATTCAGGCATGCCTGTTCCTTGTGTGGTGGCAGACACGCGGCGGTTAAATGTAGTCGCAAAGGAGTGGCAGGAGCCCCGGCGGGAGGCAAGTGAGCGGGAGCTCATGTCGTTGGCCCCTACGCCGGTGAGGGTCGACCTTATGCGCCCCTGGTTGGTGCAGTATGGGCGGTCTCGTCCGGGGGGGGCGGGGAGTTTGATTTTGAAGGGTTTTTCGGAGGGCTTTCGGATTCCGTTTCGGGGTGCTCCAGCGAAGGGTGGGTTGCGCAACGCTAGTTTAGTGCGGTCAATGGCCGAGGTCATGCGGCGGAAGGTCAGGGAGGAGAGCGAGTTGGGCCACATGGCGGGCCCCTTTTTGGAGCCCCCATTTTCGCCGTTTACGGTATCCCCGTTGGGAGTTGTTCCCAAGAAGGAGCCGGGTAAGTTCCGGTTGATCCATAATCTTTCTTGCCCTCCCAGGGATTCCGTAAATGACCGCATTCCTTGGGATCAGTGCACAGTGCACTATGCTTCCTTCGATGCAGCGGTAGTTTTGGTGCGGCAGTGCGGGGCTGGTGCGCTGTTGGCGAAGGTAGACATTGAATCGGCGTTCTGCTTGTTGCCGGTTCATCCTTCGGCTTTCCCGTTGTTGGGTTTCCGTTTCGAATCAGGGTTTTATTTTGACAAGTGCATGCCTATGGGCTGCGCGATATCCTGTGCCTACTTCGAGGCCTTTAATACCTTCCTGCACTGGGTGTTGGAGAGGCAGGTGGGCGTCGCCAACATAGTGCATTACTTGGATGATTTCCTGTTCGTTGGGCTGGGTCAGGTGCGAACTTGCGCTCACCTGCTTGAGACTTTTCTGCGCTTGGCTGGGGATTTCGGTATTCCCATAGCAGCTAACAAAACCCTGGGGCCTGTGACATGCCTTACTTTCCTGGGCATTGAGATCGATACCGCGGGTATGGTGGTGCGCCTGCCTGAGCAGAAAGTCGAGCGTCTTCGGGAGCTGGTGGCGTTAGTGGGATCGTCGGATAAGATTACTCTGCGGGTCATGCAGTCGTTAGTTGGTCATCTTAACTTTGCCTGCGGGGTCTTGCCGAAGGGGGGGCGTCCCTTTGCGCGGCGGTTGTCGCTTTCCATGGCGGGTGTGCATCTTCTGCATCATCGTATTCATGTGTCGGCTGGCATGCGCAAGGATTTGCGCGTGTGGGAGGCCTTCTTGACCGGTTATAACGGTCGTTCAGTTGTACAGCTGCCGGAGCTTTCGAATTTGGACTTGTACCTCTTCACGGATGTGGCTGGTAGTTCGGGGTTTGGGGCGTATTGTCAGGGGGCTTGGTGTGCGGAGCCTTGGCCTAGTGCTTGGGTGCAGTCCGGGTTGACGCGCAATATCACCTTCTTGGAGCTTTTTCACATTGTTGTAGCTTTTTGGGTTTGGCCGGAGCGTCTGCGGGACAGGTGGGTGGTGTTCTGGTGTGATAATGCCGCGGTTGTGGAGGTTATCAACCGGCATGCCCCACGGTGTCTGCGGGTAGCTGCCTTGATGCGGCTCTTTGTGCTGGCTTGCCTGCATTTGAACATCTCCGCCAGGGCGTGGCATGTGCCGGGTTCCCAGAATTCCATAGCTGATGCTCTGTCCTGTTTCCAGTGGGAGCAGTTCCGGCTGTTGGCTCCGGAGGCAGAAGAGATGGCCGCGTCGGTCCCGACGCATCTTTGGAGGGCTGGCATCCCGACCTGATGGCATTGCTCTCCTCCTCGGTGTCGCCCGGTACTTGGACACAGTATCGGAGAGGTTACGCCCAGGTGAGTAGGTTTATGAGGGCAGGGGGGTGGACTGGGGGGAGGGTCCCCGATGGGCTAGTTGGGCAGTTTGTGCTGTGGGCAAAGAAGGAAGGTTGGGCTCGGTCGGCGGCCGTGGCTGCACTGGCCGGGTTCTCCTTCTTTTGCAAGGCGGCTGGCTGGGGGAACCCCAGGGTCTCCTTTCTAGTCAAGCACCTGCTGGCAGGTTGGGCCAGGGCGCATCCCAGACTGCGGGACTGGCGACTCCTGGCGACTCCTGGTTTCCCACGAGCTGTTGCTTTGAATTTGCGAGGTCTTACCTTGTGTCGCAGCATCTGGTTTTGAGGCAGTATTGTTTCAGGCGACAGCATTTTTTGGGGCGTTTTGCGTGTCTGAACTTGTGCCGTGCTCCTCTAAGCTGGGCGCGTTTGGTGGTCTCGATTTTGGGCACTTGTCGGTTGAGGCATCTCAAGTACGTATTTTTCTCCCGCGGTCCAAGACGGATCAGTCGGGAAAAGGGGGCTGGGTGGTTTTGAGCGCTATTTTTCCGCTGCCCTCCTGTCCGGTGCAGGCCTTGCGGAGCTATCTGCAGCGGTGATCCTGGGTTCACAGATATTTCTTTATTCACGAGGACGGTGGGCCGGTAACGCAGTTCCAGTTCACGTCTGTGTTGCGTTTGGCTTTGCGGTTCTTGGGCTGTGATGAGCGGAGCTATGGATCGCACTCTTTCAGGATCGGGGCGGCCACTAGTGCGGCGGCGGCGGGTTTGGATGGGCGGGTTATCCAGCGGATCGGCAGGTGGCACTCCGGTGCATATGAAGGGTATGTTTGTCTTTAGGTAGCCCATGCAGGGCTGGTGTAGGGGTGGTGGCGGGCCTGTCGACCACTCCGCGGTTGGCGTGGGTGGTGGGAAATGGGGGGGGGGCATTAACATTTTCCTTCCTATTCCAGAGTTGCCTGCTGGTGGCAGTCCGATTTGTCCTTTCAGATGGTGCCCCCTCCGGTGACTGGTGGATCATTGGCCATTCCTTCGTTTATTGGGCCGAGCGACGGGCAGCCGTTGGGCATTCACCTCGGGATGGCAAATGCTGGAGTGCGGCTGTGTTGGATGGGACAACGTGGAATGCGATGGTGGCAACTCTTGGACTTTGTTCAGGCGAAGCTCTTGCAGCGGCGGCGGCCAGTCGGGCTGTTGCTTCACTTGGGAAGCAATGACTTGGTGAGCTGGTCATGCTGGCAGCTCATCCGTACTGTGCAGAGAGACATTGCTTTGCTGCGGGACCTAATTCCGAATGTGGTTATTGTCTGGTCGGACATCGTTCCGTGCCCCGCCTGTTGGTCCCAGCAGCGGTGGTCGCGGGGCCTGGTCAAAATCAACAGGCAGATAGGGCAGTGGGTTCAGCACACGGGCAGGTTGCAGGTGCTACATCCTTGGGCGGAGGTCCGGTGTGCTGGCTTGTACCGTCTTGACGGGGTTCATTTGGCCCCGGTAGGTCAAGATCTTTTGCTGAATGACTGGCAGGAGGCCCTGGAAAGTTGGTGTTGGTCGCAGCTTTCATTGGTGGGGGCAGCGCAAGGATAGAGGTCTACCTTGCGCCGGTGGCAGGGTAGTGGGCTGGCGCTCGCTGACCCAGCGCGGCATTTGAGGCTGATGCCGCTTTGCAGGGGAGCGGCAGTGCTCCTTGGTTGGGAGAGACATCACGGTTGGGGTCTCTGCCAGGTGGAAGGCACCTTGCCGGCCTTTGCTAATAACATGGCGAGGCGGGCGGTAGGGGAAATGGGGGGTGGATGATGCACCACTTTGCTAGAAACGGCTGGTGGGGTGGCATCATCCGGAAATAGGGGGGGGGGGTGCAGATGTTGGGATTTATGAATGTTGTGTTGGCCCATGTTGGGGCCGGTTTTATAATACATTTAATAAAGCTGCGACCAGGAAAATCATTGTTACCAATTTCCAGTGTGCGTGTGTTTTGTGTGGGTGACGATCGGAGGGGTGGGGGGGGGGCGGAAGGGGAGGGGGGGGGTCAGGCCGGCAAGACCGATGGCTGGCAGGGGATTGGCATCCGGATACCTCGGTTAATAGTGTTCCAAAGTTTTTTTCAGAAGCCTTACAAGAACAATGGGACTATACACATATGTCTCACATGGGTTTTAGACCATTGCCTAAGGTATAATTTTAGTTCCTTTGGTACTTTTAAAAGGTTATGTTGATTTATTTTTAATTCATTGGTTTGTTACGTGTTTTGTCACTTTTTAGCTATCACATACACATCGGCAGTTGTAAAGTTATGTTTCAATGAGCAACCTTTTTTATAGTACTTGCTCCTTCTGCTATTTACAATGATCCTTTTTAGCCTTTGTAGGTCTTTTGGATTACTATACACTTTTTAGATTAGTGCAATTAAGGCAGTATATATGGATTTTATACTATGTCTAGTTCTTTGTGCAGTATAAACATAACAAACCTCTTTAGAGCCCTTCACAGTTTATCTTTTTAAAGAAAAGTCAATCACACAAGGCTTCCTTTCATTTTACCGGTGTGTGACATCACTGGGTTCACAGCTATTTAGCTATTGCACATGCGCCGCCGTCTTTTTCATATTAAGCTTTCATTGAACGGCTTACTTCGTATGGTGCCTGCTCTGTCACTAATTTGCAGCGATTCCGGTCAGGATTTACAGTCCTTTTAAACAACGATATTCTTTTCAGATTGGTGAGCTCACTCATCTGTGTAAATCTGGATTAGTCCCCCTTTCTTTTTGATATTTGGGATGACGTTTGTTTTTGTTTTATTTCAGCTCAACACGAGGCATATAAATGATACTGCCGTAACGATACTGCCGTTTGTAAGTAAAAAATATATATTTCTTATATTGGTTCACAATGAACGGCTTACTTTATATGGTGTCTGCTCTTTCGCTATTTGTAGCGATTCCGGTTAGTATGTAAAGAGGAAAGGGTGATCATGTTTGAAGACCTGATGAAAGAATACAGGATAATCAGGGAGGATTTCTATGGATACCTACAAATACAACATTGGCTGCAGGCATAACAGTGAAGGGAAGCAATTCGACAGGGCCTATCAGAGTTTGAAACCTTATGCTGGAAAAAGGAAATAAAAAATGATCCTTGTCAAGCATCTATGGGATGCTGGTAGAGGAGCACATGGGAGGAAAGGCACTATACCAGCTGCAATGGGAGAAAGATCTAGGACAGGAGCTGGGGGCAGAAGAATGGAAAACAATAAATAAGGGTTTAAAAGAAGGAATCAATACAACTAAACATATAGAACAAAATTATAAAATGATAACACGGTGGTACCTCACCCCGGTCCGCATGCACCAAATGACAAGGAAGGGTAAACAGGATTGCTGGAGTGGATATTCAGAAATAGGAGATTATAAACGTATGTGGTAGACTTGCCCATACGTAGTTAACTATGGGCAAGTAATCCAGCATGAAGTGGAAGAGCTTGTGGGACAGAGAGTAGAATGGGAGATGATTAATGTGCTACTAGGAGTGAAAGGAAAAGGATGGGAAGTGGAGAGTGGCAAACTAATACGACTAAGGGGTATGTTTACTAAACTGCGTTAGTGCGATTCGCGGTAGGAGCCGCGGTAGAGACAGAAATCCCAAATAAGGACATGGGCGGTACATCGTTACCGATAACGCGCGTCACCAGACGCTATAAATGAACGAGCGCTACAGGGCACGTTACCACGCGTTAATCTTAAGAAGGCGCGCAGGCATACAAAGACAGCAACAGAGATGTAGCACAATGGTTACAACACTGACTGATGGTACAGGGGTCATGGGTTTGATTCCCCAGTGGGCCTAATGTATAAGGCTGACTGAGGCAGCACCCTTTACATTTAAGTAGTGATTGTTGAGGCATTTGACGTGTATTTTAATTAGTGCTGCCAGCAAACACACCCTCACAGTGGCATAACCTAAGGTGCCGCATAAGGCACTCCATAGGGCACATTATAAAGTGTACTGTCCGCCAAGGCACCCTATAATGTCCCCTATAGGACACCCTATAAGCTGTGAACAAAGCCTTGGCTGGCTGCAGAAGGACTGCACGTCACCACACAAACTGTCTGCTGTGGTTACCAGGATAGGGTTAACCCACCCGTACCAATGATACACTGCACCTGCAAATCAGCAGTCGAGAGATGGGCACAAGATTGGGTATGCACCCCCACAGCACCTCGGCCTGGTAGGGGGAACAGACCATGTGTGGCACTGCCACAGAGTAGCCACAGACAGTCACATTGTGCGGGTACTGTGCCCACCCTGAGGTTGCGGTGGGGCGCCCAGCACCAGGTCCACAGCACCTTTCATGGCTGGAATATGCCATGCTGCAGGTCCCCAGCGGTGTGTGATAGGTAGTTCCGTTAGACACACCTAGGATACATCTGTGTCCTGCTGTATGTCTAGTCTATATGGGCGATGATGCACCCAGAATAGTGCATATCCTGTGTTGGTGCCATGGTTACCTGCTGTAGGTGAAGGGGGGTGTATGGACCCATAGGCAGATCATGTACCACCACACATCCCACCCTCTGGGGCTCAGGGTGGGAAACAGGATCACCCACCAATAGATCCACAGTCTACCTCCCTGCAATGGTAGCAGTAGAGAGGACCATCAACCCCAATCCTGCTGGGGAACAGACAGAGCGGTACACATCCATAAAGCAATAGCAGACAAACGGTAGGCCTGGAAATGCTCAGCTGCCCCCCACCATTATCTGACATTCTCCAACAGCAAGCCCAAAACCGCTGCACCCTGCAAGGTGTTCCAGCAAGACACATACTAGCTGCAGACAGTCTGCCAGCTAGTCCATAGTGCATGGTCCTGAAAGAAATGCATGTACCCAAAACGGGGATGTCAACATACACACCAAGCAGATAAGTCAGTGATTGGGCCCCATAAATATCACATGAGAGAAATACTACATAGCACTATGGGGGAATCTAGCCATGCCATGGTCACTGCTATTCAGGGTGAGAGTGACCTCCCAGCAGGACATGCTATGGCCACCCTGTCCGTGCAGGTGGTGGCCAGGCACTACAATGTCCGAGCCATTGCCCTATGCTGTGTGCAGATGCATCCAGGCCAGGCCACCCTATCCAGGCTATTCCCATGGTACCTTGCTCTTCATTATGCACATTGGCAGGCCAATACTGGCAACAGTGCTAGCAGTGTGGGCTGTGGAGGGTGTTGGCAGCCACCACACACTGGATAGACAGACACACACTCCCCACACCTATGCCAGCATTGTGCAACTATAGAGGTGTTGGGCAGCCCAGGCCACCACACCAGTCCTGGGCACAGTGCAGGCATGGCTATGGTACGCAATACTGTAGGAGTCACTCCCGAGGTTGGTAAACACTGTCAGACACAAGACCTGTAGCACACTCCACAGACATCAGAAAGGTTGCTATGATGCAACTCACTCAGAAAATTGTACTTAACTTAGGAATTGCTATCTGCCAGTAATCATAGCAACCTTTTGATAGATATGTACCATATTCCCAGGTTTAGGGTGGCATTACTAAGGTATGCAAGTGCTAGTATTGGGAGATGCATGCAGAGCCCAATGTCCTGCCTCTCCAGGAGGCATTGGATAATGGAGCTCGTGGGTGCGTCTTAATGTGCGCCTGGCGATAGTGTACAGGCTGCCATAAAAGGAGTGGGCATTTCAGTCTTAAAGCAGCAAAACGGGAGTATCGTGTGACGTGCCGCTAAGCGCGTTAACGCGCGGTAATCCTAACTAGGTGCCCAGACACGCAAACATTAAAACAGAGGTGTAGCACAATGGTTAATACACTGACTGATGATACAGGGGTCATAAGTTTGATCCCCAGTGTGCCTAATACTTAAGGCTGGCTGAGGCATCAGCTTTGATATGTAAGTATTGTTTCCTGCTGCACTTTATTTGTATTTTATGAATTGCTGCCAGCAAACACACCCTCACATGCCCTAACCTAAGGTGCCGCATAAGGCACCCTATAAGGCACTCCATAGGGCACATTATAACGTGCACTGTCCACCACGGCACCCTATAATGTCCCCTATAGGGCACCCTATAAGTCGCTCCATAGGATACCGTATAGTGCACCTTATATGGACGGTAACCATAAGGTGCCCTATAGGGCGCCCTATAAAGCGCCCTCTGAGGCACCTTCTGGGTACAGTACGCTGAGGGTGTTTTTGCTGGCAGCACTAATGTACATTAAAAATAGATAATGTTTTAGACAGCCCTATCAAATAACCCCAATGTGGGTTTGAACCCATGACCTCTGGCTCCACAGGCAGTGAAGTAACCAGTGGGCTACAGCTCTATAGCTGCTAGCAAGCCCCTGGCTGGCTGCAGAAGGACTGCATGTCACCACACAAACAGTCTGCTGTGGTCACCAGGATAGGGTTAGCCCACCCGTACCCATGATGCACTGCACATGCAAATCAGCCATCTACAGATGAACACAAGATGGGGTATGCACCCCCACAGCACCTCGGCCTGGTAGGGGGAACTGACCATGTATGTTACTGGCACAGAGTAGCTACACACTGTCATATTGTGCGGGTACTGTGCTCACCCTGAGGGTGCAGTGGAGCGCCCAGCACCAGGTCCACAGCACCTTCCATGGCAGAAATAGGCCATGCTGTAGGTCCCCAGCAGTGCTAGTGTGTGAGATAGATAGTTCCTGCAGATACATCTGTATTTCTCAGTCAGGTTTAACCCTTATGGACCCATAGGCAGATTATGTACCACCACCCAACCCACTCTCTGGGGCTGAGGGTGGGAAACAGGGTCTTCCAAAAACAGATACACATTTTACATCCCTGCAATGGCAGTAGTAGAGGGGACCACCAACCACAGTCCTGCTGGGGAACAGACACCCTACAGGGCAGTCAATGCAGCTCTGTACACATCTATAAAGCAATAGCAGACAGACATTAAGCCCAGAAATACTCAGCTGCACCCCACCACTATCTGATATTCTCCTGCAGCAAGCCTGCACCCTGCAAGGTGTTCCAGCAAGACACATACTAGCTGCAGACAGTCTGCTAGCTAGTCCATAGGGCATGTTCCTGGAGGAGATGCATGCACCCAGAACTGGGATGTCAGCAAACACACCAAACAGATAAGTCAGTGATTGGGCCCCAAAAAGGAACCCAGAAATATCACATGAGAGAAATGTTATAGGGCACTATGGGGGAATCTAGCCACGCCGTGGTCACTACTCAGTCAGGGTGAGAGTGAACTCCCAGCAGGACATGCTGTGGCCACCCTGTCTGTGCAGGTGGTGGCCGGGCACTACAATGTCCCAGCCATTGCCCTATGCCCTATGCAGATGCATCCTGGCCAGGCCACCCTGTCCGGGCTATACCCATGGTACCTTGCTCCTCATTATGCACATTGGCAGGCCAATACTGGTAACAGTGCTGGCAGTGTGGGCTGTGGAGGGTGTTTGTAGCCACCACACACTGGATAGACAGACACACACTCCCACACCTATGCCAGCATTGTACAACTATAGAGGTGTTTGGCAGCCCTGGCCACCGCTCCAGTCCTGGGCACAGTGCAGGCATGGCTATGGTACGCAATACTGTTGGGGTCACCCCCCAGGGTGGTAAACACTGTCAGACACAAGACCTATAGCACACTCCACAGACATCAGAAAGGTTGCCAATCAGACAATTGTACTTAACATCGGAATTGCTATCTGCCAGTATTCATAGCAACCTTTTGATAGCTGTGTACCGTATTCCCAGGTTTAGGATGGCATTGCTAAGGTATGCAAGTGCTAGTATTGGGAGATGCACGCAGGGCCCAATGTCCTGCCTCTCCAGGAGGCATTGGATAATGGAGCTCGTGGGTGCGGGTGTGTCTGCCCTTGTTGGCTGCTGCTTTAGGGCAGAGGTTCCCAACTCCAGTCCTGGTGTGCCAAACACTGTTTTGGTTTTCATGCTGTCCCTCATGAATATGCATGAGATACATCTGCATACCATGGGGGCAGCGCATAGAAATGCAGCACAGGCATCTTTATTAGAGGCAGCATGGAACCTGAATGGTGTTTGGCCCCCAGGACTGTATTTGGAAGACTCTGCACTAGGGTATGCGCATGTTTATGGTGTCTGTGTTCTGTAGGGTAAAATGTAGGTGTCTTTGGCATGTTTACATCATCTGCAATAAAGGTTCTGTCTGTATTAGCACGTTTTAGTAATGGGTAAAATATGGGAACTGGGTTGGCAGGAACCACAGCTGGGACTGGAACCTGTGCTCTTCTGCTTCTGGACACACTGACTGTGTGCACTGCACCACTGCATTGCCACAGAGACAGTGCATTCCCTGCTGATGCCATGACTGTTCGTCAGACAGGGCCTGTCTGTTGCAGTGCATGGCACCCACCTACAGAGGGCTAGGCCACGGTCTGCTCTGGGCAGCTGCCACTGCCCCCTCCACCACCAGTATCTCTCTGCCACCATGCTCACATGCCCTTCTGCTGGTGGTGCTGGTGGAGCACAGTCTCAGGCCATCCAGTATGCAGGTAGGCGGCTGCCTATGGTGCGGGTTCTGGGGTAGGGGTGCCTGCATAGCTGTCCACGCTTCCCCCCAGCACCGCCTGCCAATGTCCCGTGCCATTGGGGGGACTTGCTGGGTACTATCCCCTGTGACACCGTGGGAGGCACACTTGTGCCCATGTTGGGCCCTCAGCAGTTGCTGTCTGGCTGCTCTACTGTTTCAGCATTCCGATGGGCCAGCTAGGCATCACCCTAGTGCGCAATGTGGGCCAGCTGCACCGCCGCATGTGCCACCTGAGGCCCTCTGTGTCCCCTTTTCCAGCATCTGTCCAGTTTCCCATTCCGACATGCCCGCCCTACTGTTGCAGAACATGTGCATGCCATAGGACACCTGGCCAATGGGGTCAGAAACCCTGCGCAGCGCAATTTCACTGTGGGCTCATTCACCTTGTATGGGGACGGAGCATAGACCCTTCCAAAATTCATATCGTTTTTTTGGAGCTTTCTTGGGAGTGTTTTTTGATGTTTCTCATTGCTATCACTATTGCCCAGCTTGGTTATGTTTTTTTTACATTTACTTCTGTTCATTTTCAATGTTTATTTGCCCTTTTGTTCCGTGCACATGTATCACACATCACTTTTTGTAGGTTTCCCTGGTTTTGCTGTACATTGCTGACGGAAATGGTTTCTTTTCCCTTTAAATCAGCTCTAACTCCAGGGTTTCACTGGCGTTAGTTTTGAGCCTCGGATTTCACAGCGTTGGTGTGCAGGGAGCCTCTCCCCTCCCACTTTCCACCCATTGACCCCTTCTCTCCGCCCCTGGGGATCCTTCCTCCGCCCTCCGGGAGCCTTTCCCCGCCTTCAGCGCTCGTTTGCACCGCAGTGCACGTTGTCGCGCGATATGATACCTGTGCGCCTTAAAAAGCACCATCGGAGACGCTTGCCTGCCTGCTGTTTCCTGGATCCGGTTGCTGGTAGAGGAGGAGCCTGTGATCCCGCCCACTCTCGCCGCTATTTCACCGCTGGCCCAGCTACCCCTCCGGTGAGACGCTTGCCTGCCTGCTGTTTCCTGGATCCGGTTGCTGGTAGAGGAGGGGCCTGTGATCCCGCCCACTCTCGCCGCTATTTCACCGCTGGCCCAGCTCCCCCTGCCGTGAGACGCTTGCCTGCCTGCTGTTTCCTGGATCCGGTTGCTGGTAGAGGAGGAGCCTGTGATCCCGCCCACTCTCGCCGCTATTTCAACGCTGGCCTACCGCGGTAACGCGACCCGCGGTTGCGTACCCGTGGGTGCGTGCCCGAAGGGGCGTGACCAAAGGGGCAGGTTACGCCCCTTTGGAGCCCCTTCGGAGCTTTGAGGAGCTTCTTACCCGGTCTCATGGGTCGTCGGAGAAAAAAGATCTTTCCTGCTACCCCTGCTAAAGTTGGTAAACTTGTGGGGCCAATGGATCGTCACCTTTTGGGTCCTGAAGTTACAACCTTGGATAAAGATCAGTCGGGGACATCCGTGAGTACTGTGTCTGATTTGTCCTCTAATACGCTGGGGGTTGCCCACCCCGAGGAGGAAGTAAAATCGGAGGCTTGTCTGGTCCGGGAGTATGCTCCCGGGTCAGATTCCCTTGATAATGCTGATCAGGAACTTTCAGTTATGCCGATGTCTAGAGAACAGAGAGTTAAATTGCCTTCCCCTGTTATTTTTTCTTCTGCTTCTCCGCAGGTGGTTGCACCTGCGGATGTTTCCTTAAAAGATATCTGGGAACTTTTAGTGCGTATGGAAGGTTCCGTTCGTACTTCTTTTTCCCAGGTTGAATCCTTCTCAGGGGAGGTGGTGCAGAAGCTCTCTGAGCATGATGAATTATTGTTAAAGAATAAGAAATCCTTAACTAAAATGGAAGGTCGTTTTGATGTGTTAGAGGCATCTGCCTCTTCTTTTATTAGAGATAGTGCTTCTATTCATCATCAATTGGAAGCTCTTGAGAATACTAATCGTTCTAAGAATTTACGTTTTCTTAATTTTCCTCGTACACATTTTCTTTCTCCCTTGATTTTGTTGCATAAGTATTTCAAAGAGAACTTGTTAATTGATGATGTAAATGTTATAAAATTTGCCTCAATTTATTATGTTCCGTTGAACCTTAAGAACAAAACTTCTTCTCCTGTGGTTGATCAGGAAGGAGGTCCCCAAGGTGCAGAGTCCTTAGATCTTTCCCAGTTTTTAGAATCATCTTTGGATGTGATCCCGCAGCGTGCCACCTTAATAGTTTCTTTTCTTTCGATGCAGGATAAAAATTTGATTTTGAGTTTGTATTTTAAAAAGAAAGGTCAAAACTTTTGTGGTGAGCCCATACAAATATTCCCGGATGTGAGTCGGATTACTCAAGTCCGGAGGAAAGCTTTCTTGGCTTTAAAGGAGCGGACCCTGGCCATTGGGGCTACCTTCTTTCTGAAATACCCGTGCAAATGCATCTTGGTGTTAGATGGTGTTAAATATGTTTATCTGGATGTTGGACAACTTGAGGCTTTTCTGATCGCTAGAGAATCTTGTACGAGTTGATTGTTTTCTTGCTTTTTCCTCATGTATTTTGGGCTATTTTTTTTGTTCGGATCTGTGTGTTTAAATTTATTCTGTTATTGGCGAGTGTCTTCTTGACGTGGATTTATTTTGTATTCTTGCTTTATTTATAATAAAGTTATTTTTAAAAATTAAAAAAAAAAAAAAAAAGCACCATCATCGCGCAATAAGGTACCTTATCGCATGATAACGTCGCAGAGCGCACGTTAGGATGGTTTAGTAAACATACCCCTTTGTTCTTTGATTGTGAGAAGCAAATGTTTCAAATCATCTTCACTTTCAGCCAGTAATGTAGTATCATCAGCATAGCGAAGGTTGTTGATGAGTCTTCCACCAATCTTCACACCTCTGTTTTCTTCATGCAATCCTGCTTCTCTGATGATTTGTTCTGCATATAAATTAAACAGGTAGGGGGAAAGTATGCAGCCTTGTCTTACACCTTTGCTTATTTTAAACCATTCTGTTTCTCCTTGTTCCATTCGAACTGTTGCTTTTTGATCAATTACAGATTGCGCAAGAGAACGATCAGGTATTCTGGTATACCCATGCTTCTTAATGTGGCCCAGAGTTTCTCATGGTTTACACAGTCAAAAGCCTTGCTATAGTCGATAAAGCACAAATAGATATCCTTTTGGTATTCTTTAGTCTTTTCAAGGATCCATCTCGCATCCACAATGATGTCTCTCGTTCCTCGCCCTTTCCTGAACCCTGCTTGTACTTCAGGTAGTTCTTGTTCCAGGTATGGTTGTAGTCTCTTTTGAATAATCTTCAGTAGAATCTTGCTGGCATGTGGGATCAGAGCGATTGTTCGATAACTTCCACAGTCAGTTGGAGCACCTTTCTTTAGTATTGGTATAAACACAGATCTTTTCCAGTCAGTTGGCCATGATGTTGTCTTCCATATTTCTTGGCAGAGCCTTGTAAGTATGGTAACAGCTGCATCAGATTGCTGCAATACTTCTATAGGAATGCTATCAATGCCTGGTGCTTTGTTCTTTGATAAGGCTTTCACTGCTGCTTCAACTTCTTCTTTCATCAGCAATGGTTCCCGATCATAAGGTACAGGTTGAAACGGCTGTTGGTCCACTTGATCTTTATCATATAAAAACACTGTATATTCCTTCCACCTTTTCTTGATCTTCTCAGCATCATTCAACAAAGAACCTTGAGCATCTTGTAACATTCCAATTCGAGGCTGGAACTTTTTCTTTAACTCTCGTAGCTTTAGGAAAGCCAATCTTGTTCTTCCTCTAATAGTTTCTGCTTCCTTGCAAGTGTCATTGTAGTACTTTTCCTTGTGCTGTCTTGCTGCACGTTGGAAATCTCTGTTGAGTTCTGTGATTGTCTTTCTTTCTCCTCTGGCTTTAGCTTCTCTGCATTTCTGGGCAATTTTCAGAGTTTCTTCCGTCATCCATTTTGGCCGCTTTTGCTTTATCACCTTTTGTAGAGACTTCTCGCTTTCTTCCAACACAATCTTCTTGATGTCATTCCATAACTCTTCCGGAGCTCTGTCATTTGTATCTAAAGCAGCAAATCGATTTTGCAGGCAGTCTTTAAATTCCAGTGGTATATTCTCAAGGTCATATTTTGCTGCATTCATGAGTGGTTTGCTCTTTTTCAACTTTAGCTTGAATTTCCATACTAGTAGTTGATGATCTGTACCACAGTCAGCTCCAGGTTTTGTCTTGATGTTATAGAACTTTTCCATCGTTGACTTCCACAGATGTAGTCAATTTGATTTTTATACAATCCATTGGGTGAAGTCCATATGTACAGTCGCCGCTTGTGTTGCTGGAAGAAGGTGTTTGAGATGAATAGATCATTGGTCTTGCAGAATTCTATCAGTCTTTCTTCAGATTCATTTCTGTTGCCAAGTCCATATTTTCCAACTACTTTGCCTTCTTCTTTGTTGCCAACTTTTGCGTTCCAGTCACCCATGACTATCAGGATATCCTGTTTGCATGTTCTGTCAATTTCAGCTTGTACTTGTTCATAGAACTCTTCAATTTCATTCTCTTCTGCAGCTGTTGGGGCATATACTTGAATTATAGTTGTGTTGATAGGCAATCCTCCTAGACGAATAGAAATTAAGCGTTCACTGACTGCATTGTATTTCATTACAGTTCTTTCAAGTTTCTTCTTTATTATAAATGCAACACCATTTCTTCTTTGTCTTTCATTTCCAGCATAGTAGACCATGTGATCATCTGATGCAAAGTGCCCGATGCCAGTCCATTTCAGTTCACTGACACCCAACAGATCAAGTTGTACATGTTCCATTTCATTCTTGACCACCTGCAACTTCTCTTGGTTCATGCTTTGTACGTTCCATGTTCCAATGCGTAAGACATCTTTACAGCTTCTGACTCTCATTTCATGCGCAGCTACATCAGCAGTCAGACTTCCCGAGGGCTTTGATCCAACCACATCATAAATGCTGGCTTTACTCTGAAAAGTCTTCAGCTCTTCCCCAGTAGCTAGTTGAGTGCCTTCCGACCTGGGGGTCTCATCTTCCAGCACCATAGCACAATTTGTTTTCTTGTAACTATCCATTGGGTTTTCATGGCAAGATACAGAAATAGATTGCCGGGCCTTTCTTCCGCGCAGTTTAAGTTTGGTGAATATGTATGAGGGTCATATATGTAATGGAGAAAATAACAGCCATTCAGAGGGACAAGACCCAACAATTCAAAAACATATTTGAACCATTTGTGACCAAGTTTATATCTTAGGGAAATCATACAATACGGAATTAATAGGAACACTGTTTGGGGGAGGGTGGGAAGGAAGGTGGGGGAAGGGATGCGGAAGGGGAAGGGGAAGGGTTGGAGGATATGGGTAGAAATGTATAAAGATTAACAGGTTGAAAGGTTGCGGAAAATCTAAATGAAAAGATGTTAACCAAGATGTTGATGTCTAGGACCAGGATAATTTACCTGGGAAATGCATATTTAATGAAGAATGTACACTGGAAAGTTGGAATATTTAATAAAATTTAAAATAAAAAAAAAATCATCTGTACTACCTGAAGATTGGAGAATGGCCAGTGTATCGCCATTTTTAAAAAGGGTTCCGGGGTGATCCAGGAAACTACAGACTGGTGAGCCTGACATCGATACCAGGCAAGATGGTAGAAACCATTATAAAAAATACAATTACTGAATAGGTAGATGGTCATGATTACTAACTTTTGTGTATTGCTAACTACTGTTTATTGTAAGTGTTTTTGTTCTTTGTAAACTGCTTTGATTACTTGATAAGGCGGTATAAAAATCTTCTAAATAAATAAAAATGAATTTAGCCAAGGAAGATCTTCTCTTACTATTCTGTAATATTCTTTTGAAGGTGTGAACAAACAGGTAGATAAAGGTGAGCCAGTTGAGACTTGGCAAAATTAAAAAGTCATGGGATAGGAGGCTGTGTACTATTGTTGATCTTGAACTAGTTAAAAGATAGAAAGCAGAGGGTAGGGCTAAATGCTAATTTTCTCAGTGAAGAAAGGTGAATATTAGTGTGCCCCATGGATCTGTGCTGGGCCCGCTGTTTTTTAACATATTCATAAATGACCTAGAAATGGGAATAACAAGTGAGGCGATCAAATTTGCAGATGACACTAAATTATTCAGACTTGTTAAAACACAAGAGGATTGCAAAAAAGTGCAAGAGGACCTTGATAAATTGGAAGACTGGATGTCCAAAAATGGCAGATGAAATTTAATGTGGAAAAGTGCAAAGTTATGCGCTTAGGAAAGAACAACCCAGACTATGGTTACACAATGCAAAGTTCTACATTAGGAACCACCACCCTGGAAAAGGATTTAGGAGTCATCATGGAAAATACGTTGAAACCCTCTGTCCAGTGTTCAGTGGCAGTCAAGAAAGCAAATAGAATGCTAAGAATCATAAAGAAAGGAATTGAGAAGGAAACCAAGGATATTAAAATGCCTCTGTATCGTTCCATGGTGCGACCGCACCTTTAATATTGTGTGCAATTCTGGTCGGCATATCTTATTTATTTATTTATTTATTTAAAGTCTTTTCTATACCGCGCTCTTCGAGTCAGCTCGGTTTACATATAACAGAAACATTATCCATAAGTAAGGAGAAATCGTACTGGACTTACATAAAACAGGATATAAGAACTTGGGTTGAACTGGGTAAACTATCTACAACTCTAGGCTAAGGCAGGTTGCTGTCTGTATGCATCTGCTGGGGATAGTGGTTCTATTGTGTGGTTCTATTGTTCTATTGTGTATCTTAAAAAGAATATAGCGGAATTAGAAAAGATACAGAGAAGAGCCACCAAAATGGTAAAGGGGATGGAAGGATACCCCTATGAGGAAAGGCTTAAAAGATTAGGGCTCTTCAACTTAGAAGCAAGATGGCTGAGGAGAGATATGATAGAGGTCTATAAATGAATGAATGGAATGGAAGGGGTAAAAATAAATCAGTTGTTTACTCCATCAAAAAGTAGAAAGACTAGGGGATACGTAATGTAGCTACAATGTAACCCATTTAAGACTAGAGAAAATATGTTTTCATTCAGAGCTTTATTGGATGGGGGCATACCAACTAATCAAACTCTGGAATTCATTACCGGAGGATGTAGTAAAAGCTGTCAGTTTAGCTGGGTTTAAAAAAGGTTTGGACAAGTTCCTGGAGGAAAGGTCTATAAGCCATTATTAAAGAGGACCAGGAAATCCATTGCTTACCTCATGACGAGCATTGTGGAACCTACGTACCTTTTGGGAACCTGCCAGGTACTTGTCACCTGGATTGGCCACTGTTGAAAACAGGATTCTGGGTCTGATGGTCCTTGGTCTGAGTCAGCATGACATTTCTTATGTTTTTATGTAAAAGGAGGCATTCCATAACTGCTGAGTTTCAGTATATGATGTAAGATGGATCCTTGAAAAGAGAAAAGAATACCAAAAAGACATCTACATACAGAAAGGTTTAAAATTGTCAAAGATGTATGACGAGGCTACATAATTTCCACCTATCTGTGTAATTTATATTTATCTATTTAACTGGTTTTAATATACCATTTTTCTACCAGGCAAAACAGTTTATAGGGAACAAAAATAGAACAGTTTACATGAAACAATTGAAAATGCATACAGGGAACTTTATACAAATTCAACTAAATTATAAGCAGCATATAACATGGGGGTACAATGCAGGGGATATAGAACTTGGAACCTATATTACAGAATGCTTAAGATGATAGCTGGGGGGGGGGGGGGGGAGGAGAGGGAAGCATCAGAGTAGCAGGACTGTATGAAGACAACCAAAGTCTGAAGACTGGTGGAAGGCTCATCAACAATCTTCACTATGCTGATGATATCATGTTGCTGCCTTAAAGTTAAGATGATCTAAAACATATGTTTATCAAGATCAAGGAATTTGGGGGGTATATTCAGTGGCAGAGGCCAGCCCGAGTACAGGGCTGACCATCACTGCTTTAAATTTAATCTAGATATCAACGCCAGTTCCATATCCAGCCACTGGCATTGAATATCCAATTTGCCCATACAGAGGATTCGATATCCATTCAGCAGCAATATCAGGGGCTGCAGAATGCCTTTCTGATTGGGGGGGGGGGGCAAGCTCTGCCCCTGACCCCCCGCTGCCTTCCCCTCCTGTTCTGCCCATAGGGATCCCTTCTCCCAGGGGCAGAAGAGAATGGCTGCGATTGCAGCAGGCTCCTGTCTGCCCATGAGAGATTGGATCCCCGTGGGCAGAACGGGAAGGCTCCTGTGATCGCAACAAAGATTCCTTCTAGCTGCCTACGGGGATCTCCCGTGGGTGGACTGGAGTCTTTGCCCTGATCATGGCGGCCTTCCACCCTTCCCATGAGGATCCAATTTCTGGAACCCCAGTCCAAATTGGCCCATTTTCGAACTTGATGTGTTTTTTTACCAGTTTTTCCCACATGCCAAGTTTCATTGTATTCCATTAATTTTTTGGAGAGTTAATTTGGCAACAGATAGATGGGCAGACAGAGACATTCTCAACCCTTTTTGTATAATTCATTCTAACTTCCATTGGGTTGAAAAGAATAAAAAAAGATGCCTTTCCACACCTACTGTAGAGTCTTTCTATAAACCATTTCTTGTGATGTAAGCAAATATTTCATATATCATTTTCTGAACTTTATTTTGGACATTGTCCCCTGTATTTCAGAAATGCATAAAGCAATCTAAGGGGTATGTTTACTAAACCGTCTTAACGTCGCAGTGGTGGTATTATCCCGCAATAACTGATGTTATTGCGCGATAATGTAACATTATCGTGTGATAACATCACTTAGCACGCGATAACGCGGCTGCGGCGTTAAGGCACACTAACGCTGTGAAATCCGGCTCTGAAGGGTGGAGTAAGGCTTCCCAGAGGGCGGAGAGAAGGGGTCAATGGGCGGAGAGTGGGAGGGGAGAGGCCCCAGGCACACTAACGCTGTGAAATCTGGGTCTGAACACTAACGCCAGTGAAAACCTCGCGTTAAGGCACATTTGCAGGAAAGAGAAACCATTTCAGTCAGCAATGTACAGCAAAGCCAGGGAAACCTAAAAACGTGATAGTAGTGATACATGTGCACGGAACAAAAAGGCAAATAAACATAGAAAATGACCTGAACCACATGTAAAATACCAATAACCAAGCTGTCCAAAAGTGATATTAATGATAAACATAAAACAACACCACTGACAAAGCTCAAAAAATAAGATATCATGTTTGGAAGGGTCTATTCTCTGTCCCCCTACAAAGTAAATGATCCCACATTGAAATAGTGCTGATCAGTGTTTTTTCACGTCTATATTGGGCAGGTTTGTTATGGTGTGCACATGTGCAGTAACAGCAGAGTGGGCACTTAGGAAAGGACAACTGTACTGATGCTGTAAATGGGATATAGAGGGCTGCAGGTGGCATATGCTGTGGTCCAGCTGGGGCACAGTGCGTGTTAGGCAGATGCCTAGGTGGCACATAAGAATGTTGAAACTGTAAAGCAGCAAGGCATCAACTGACGAGGGTCCAACATGGGCACGAGTGTGTGTCCCACAGTGTCACAGGGGAGATTACCCAGCAGGTACCCCCAAGGGCACATAACATTGGCAGGCAGTATGGGGGGGGGAAGCGCGCATGTCCATGTAGGCACCCCTACTCGAGAACCCACACCATAGGCAGCTGCCTACTGGCATACTGGATGGCCTGGGACTGCGCACCACCAGCACCACCAGCACCACCGGCATAATGGCATGGCAGCATGGTGGCGGAGGGGTGCTGATGGCGGAGGGGGCAGTGGCATCTGCGCACAGCAGACCCTTGCCTAGCCCTGTTTAGGTGGGTGCCATGCACTGCAACAGACAGGGTCTGTCTGACGAACAGTCATGGTATCCCCAGGGAATGAACTGTCCCTGTGGCAGCAGTGTGGTGCAGTACACACAGCCAGTATATTCATGAGCAGAAGGTCACAAGTTCAAGTCCCACCTGTGGCTCCTGCCAACCCAGTCCCCATATTTTACCCAGACTAAACTGTGGTAATAAAGACGGAACCTTTATTGCAGATAAAATAAACATGCCTGAGACGCCTATATTTTACCCTACAGAGCACAGACACCATAAACATGTGCAATACCTAGAGCAGAGTTTCCCAACTGCAGTCCTGGAGGGCCAAACACCATTCAGGTTTCATGCTGTCTCTAATAAATATGCCTGTGCTGCATTTGTATGCGCCGCCCCCATGGTATGCAAATGTATCTCATGCATATTCATTAGGGACAGCATGAAAACCCAAACAGTGTTTGGCCCACCAGGACCGGAGTTGGGAACCTCTGCCCTAGAGCAGCGGCCAAAAGGGCATAAACACCCACACCTACAGGCTCCACTATCCAAAGCCTCATGAAGAGTTAGGTGTTGGGCCCTGCGTGCAGCAGCATCTCCCAATACTAGCACTTGCATACCTTAGCAATGCCGCCCTAAACCTGGGAATACGTTACACATATATCAAAAGGTTGCTATGATTAATGGCAGATAGCAATTTTTAAGTTAAGCACAATTTGCTGATAGAGCTGCATCATAGCAACCTTTATGATATCTGTGGAGTGTGTTTCAGTTTTGGTTTCTGACAGTGTTTACCATCCCGGGAAGTGACCCCAACAGTATTGCGTACCATAGCCATGCCTGCACTGTGCCCAGGACTGGTGTGGTGGCCAGGGCTGCCAAAAGCCTCTATATTTGCACAATGCTGGCATAGGTTTGGGAGTGTGTGTCTGTCTATCCAGTGTGTTGTGGCTGCCTACACCTTACTCAGCCCACACTGCTTGCACTGTTTCCAGTGTTAGCCTGCCCATGTGCATAATGAGGAGCAAGGTACTGTGGGTATAGCCCGGACAGGATGCATCTGCACAGGGCATAGAGCAATGGCTGGGACATTGTAGTGCCCGGCCACCACCTGCATGGACAGGGTGGCCACAGCATGTCCTGCTGGGAGGTCACTCTCACCCTGACTGAGCAGTGACTACGGCATGTCTAGGTTCTCCCATAGTGCTATATAGTATTTCTCTCAAGTGATATTTATGGGTTCTCTTTTCTGGGGCCCAATCACTGACTTATTTGCTTTGTGTGTGTGCTCACATCCCAGTTTTGGATGCACACATCTCCTCCAGGAACATGCACTATGGACTAGCTAGCAGACTGTCTGCAGTTAGTATGTGTATGGCTGGAACACCTTGCAGGGTGCTTGCTGCTGGAGAATGTCAGATACTGGTGGGGGGCAGCTGAGCATTTCCAGGCCTACTGTCTGTCTGCCATTGCCTTATGCATGCGTACAGATCTTCATTGACTGCCCTGTAGGGTGCCTGTTCCCCAGCAGGACTGGGGTTGATGGTCTCCTCTACTGCCACCATTGCAGGGATGTAGAATGTGGATCTGTTGGTGGGAGATCCTGTCCCCCCACCCTGAGCCCCAGAGAGCAGGTTGGGTGGTGCTACATAATCTGCCTAGGGGTCCAAACACCCCCCTTCACTTAAATCATGTGACCATGGCACCCACACAGGATATGCACTATTCTGGGTGCATCATAGTCCACAAAGGCTAGATGTGACTGGGAAATACAGATGGACACAGGTGTATCCTAGGTGTGTCTGCAAGGACTACCTATCACACACTGGCACTGATGGCAACCTGCAGCATAGTCTATCTTAGCTAAGCCAGGTGCTGCAGACCTGGTGCTGGGCGCCCCACCTTGCCCTCAGGGTGAGCACAGTACCCCCACAATGTGTCGGTCTGTAACTACTCTGTGCCAGTAACACACACGGTCAGTTCCCCCTACCAGGCCGAGGTGGGGGTGCATATCCCATATTGTGATCATCTGTAGACTGCTGAGCTGCATGTGCAGTGCATCTTGGGTACAGGTGGGTTAACCCTATCCTGGTAACCAAAGCAGCCAGTTTGTGTGGTGACCTGCAGTCCTTCTGTAGTCAGCCAGGGGTTTGTTAGTAGCTATAGAGATGTAGCACACTGGTTACTTCACTGACTGTGGAGGTAGAAGTCATGGGTTTGATCCCACAGTGGTGTTATTTGATAGAGTTGTCTGAGGTGTTTCCTTTTTTAGTTTAAATTAGTGCTGCCAGCAAAAACACCCTCACAGTGCTGTAACCTTAAGGTGCCTCGTAAGGCGCCCTATAAAGTGCCCTATAAGGCGCCTTATAAGGCGCCCTATAGGGAACATTATAAGGTGCCTTGGCGGACAGTGCACTTTATAATGTGCCCTCTGGAGTGCCTTATAGGGCGCCTTATGCGGCACCTTAGGTTACGGCACTGTGAGTTTGTGTTTGCTGGCAGCACTAATTTAAATTAAAAAAGAAAATGCCTCAGACAGCACTGATTTAAAGTAAAGGGTAATGCCTCAGACAGCTTTACTCATAAAGGCCACTGGGGGATCAAACTCATGACCCCTGATTCATCAGTCATTGCATTAACCAGTGTGCTACACCTCTATTGCTGTGTTTGTAGGTCAGCGCACCTAATTAAGGCTAACGCACGTTAACGTGCCATGGCTCCCACTTATCGTGTGATAACCCAAAATGCTACCTTAAGATCGGAACGCCCACTACCTTATATGGCATTCGTCACAGTAAGACTGCAACTAACGCCGGTAAGATTAAGACGGTTTAGTAAACATACCCCTAAGACTTATAAAATACACAGGTGCTTCTGTAAAATTTATACCAATAGGGAATTATCCTCTTTTTCAGCTCCATCAAGTTGCATCAGGACTGTGCTTCCTGCTCAAAGCACATGATGACTACTTTGCTTTGCAGGGTACCATGTTGGATCAGAAGTATACTTTACTAATTTCCTGTCCATTGTTTCACTGCTGTTTTTAACCACCAGGCCAGCAAAGAACTGTAAGCCTAACAGTCCTTGCTCAGAAAGATTTGTTGTTAGTCCTCTTAAGTGCCTTTGTTGACAAAGCGATGAAGCAGCAATACCACAGAATGTTTGTTTCTGCTGTTGAAAAGCAACAGGAGATTGCATTGTTTGATAGAAACTCTTCGGCTTTGTGCATCCATGTCAGTTACTACAACACACTGAGTAAGAACAGGCATGTTATTGTATGAGTAAAGGCTTTGCCCCCAATTTGCATCTGATATGAACAGAAACCTGAGCAGGCAAAATGCTTCTACTTCAGTAAGTTGCTGTGGAGAACGCCTACTTAATTGCCATTGTCGTACTCGCTGAGAGAATGTAACACTACTCCTGTCCTATAATAAAAGTTAGCTGTATTAAAATGATAAAGTTTCCTTTTCTTCTTACCTGTTTGCTGCTGCTGGGAAAGTATAGTGTTTTGTGTACTTTTTCCTCTCACTGAACAAAAAGTATAGGAGGGGTTTTGAGAAAGCTATTGATTTGGCAGGGAACACAGCTGTTTCAACTCCAAGTTATAGGTTTTTGTTGTTCCAGTAATACAACCATATAACCAGGTATTATAATAACAGGCTAGCTTTCTTAGAAACTTGGAAAGCATCTAGAATGCTGCAAACAGAGGGAGTAATTCACCCAAATTTATTTATGGATGGAAGAAGGTCAATAGCAGGAGATACATGTTTTTTGTCTAAAAATGAACTATAAAAAATAATGTAATAGCCCTCACTTTGTAAATAGATATTTTTGCCTTATAGTGGAAAAGGTCACCATAGACATTCGACCGAAATCCTAAGCATTACCCATGGATCTGTCTCCCAAGCTTGATTTATTTACATATGCAACCCCCTAGTTACTACTACTACTACTTAACATTTCTATAGCGCTACAAGGCATGCGTAGTACTGTACATATATGCATAATGGATAGTGGAGGAATGGCCTAGTGGTTGGGGCAAGGTACCTCAGGCCAGAAGGTCAGGGGTTTAAATCCCACTAGAGGACAGCAACCTTGGGCTGGAAGGACTGGGGTTTCTAGTCCCACAGGTGCTCCTTGTGGTCTTGCCACTTAACCCTCCATAGCCCATGTTCCCTGTAAAATAGTTATCTCCAAGTTATAATGCCCTGTTCAATGTAATTTCAGTTTGTTCAATGTAAACCACACTGATGCAGAATAGCATGGTATATAAGAGAATGTAAATAAATAAAATAAATAGTCCCTTCTCAGTAGAGCTTACAACCTATTCAAGAAAAACATGATAAAAAGGGACCAGGATAAACTAAGAGGAAAGTTTGTAACACACAAGGAGGGGAAACAATATTCAGAGGCAGCTTTGAAGAGGTGTTTAGGAACACTTCCATATGTCCTGGGGTGCACAAATAATCTATTTTCCCTGGTCTTCTCTCCATGCTAAGTACAAACTTTCCTCTTAGCTTATTCTTTCAAGATCCAAAGTATCACACATAGACTCATCAATAACACAAATAATGGGGTTACTTACCTGTAATGGGGATTCTCCGTGGACAGCAGGATAAGTCAGCCACACCTGGTGACATCCTCCGATGGTGCCACAGACAGAAGTGCTCTCCTAGATCTCAGAAAAGCAATGCCTTTCTGAGCATGTGCCAAAGTGACCCTGCCTCTGAGCCTGCCCCTACCTAGTTCAATTCGTTCCTAGCAGTGGCCCAAAGGCTAGGTCAGCAGGTGCTCAATTTTGGTTCAAAGGTGAAGCGGTGTGTGTGTCGCCTTCATCCAAGGGGAGGAGGATGAGAATGTGTGGCTGACTTATCCTGCTGTCCACAGAGAACCTCCATTATAGGTAAGTAACCCCACTTTTTTCATGGACAAGCAGGATATGTCAGCCATACCTGGTAACTCTATAGCCATGGGCAGCGGTTACGTGTTTGCTGTGGTAGGATGAAGGAGGCCACCAAATGGGGATGAGAACATGAAAGCTTTTGTTTGCACCTGCGATGGTTTGTAGCAGAAGCTGACATTAATAATGAACAGGTGGCCATAGATTGGCAATTGGCAGTAAATGGAATTCAACAATAGACAAGAATGTTAACACAGCCATTGCTTTGCATCTGGTAGCAACATGACAACATGGCAATAGTAACTACCTAGTTAATGGGGAGACAGCCCCACGCAGTGACAGGGACTACAATGGTGCTATAGTCCAGTCTTGGGCCCAGCAGTGTGTCTTTCATGGTGGAGTGGTCATAGCCAAGACTGCTTGACTGAAGGAGCTATCCATTGGTGCATATTGGTCCAGGCCACCAGCTCTGAGCCATGACCCCTACTCTTGCAAACCTTAACTCTGTTCCAGCAAGAGACATATGGAGTAATGTCTTTGGAAAGTGTGTAAGGAGGGCCAGGCCACAGCCTTCCATATGTCTCTTGCTGGAACAGAGTTAAGGTTTGCAAGAGTAGGGGTCATGGCTCAGAGCTGGTGGCCTGGATGGTGCACTCAACTGAGCATAGCAAAACGCTATGTAGGCTGATATCTATAGTGACAGCAACCTATTTGTGACTGGATGTCCCGGTCTGTTGTGGGCAAAGGAGACAAAACGTTGAGTCCCCTGTCACTAATGCTCCATCCTCTAGATATAGGTACTCAGAGCACGCATGAAGTCCAGGGTTGGAGATGCTGCTCTTCTGGTGAGCAGTGAGGCTTGGGGTAAAACGTGGGTAGTGTGATGGTGAAAGCATAGTAGAAAGCATGGATATGGATGAAAATCCTGAAAGCCCCATGGAAGTCAATGACAGTGCACAGATGCAAGGGGATTACAGCCTACGTCAGAGAAAAGCTCAGCCCCCTGCAAGGGGTGGAACATGCCCTAGCTCATGGGTGGAGACAAGCCACCCTCCTGATTGGTCAGAGGAGGGCGGAGCTCAGGGAAGGCCCAGCAGGAAGCAGTGGTTAAAAACCACGTGTAGCAGACAAGGAGGGGGACAAGGAAGGAGCCAAGGAAAGAGACAAGCACAGTGTCAAGCTCAAGGACAGAGACGGAGAGACGAAGGGAGACTCCAGGGAGTGAGAGTCAGCGGGAGACCTGCTGGAGAGAATGCCAGAGGAGAGTGGCTGAAGCCAGACAGAGAGAGAGAAGTCTGGGTGAGAGAAGGAGCCAGAGAGAAGGCTCAAACTCAGGCAGCAGCAGCTCACCAAGAGGCAGTGGCAGTCTCAGGCCAAAGCCCATCTACTGTTTCAGACCAGGAAGAAAGAGATATTGAGCCAGCATTTAAAAGCAGAAGTACAAGTAACTGGAGGAGAAGTGCACGTCAGGCCAGCAACCGGGACAACGGTGATAGCTGAGAGGTGGAAAAGGTATCAGTGCTGACATACAGAAACAGCCTCAAGGAAAAGCCGATAATTTCTTTCCTGATAATGTGGCAAGAGGGCTAAGGGCTGGTTTAAAAGGGCAGGAACTGAAACCTTCACCTCCCACCGTTAACCAGTAGATTGAAAGCTTAGCCAGTGTTGGAATCCCCAGTGCAGATAACAGAGGAGCTTTTGAATCCTCTAAATTAGGGGCTTTGCAAGGGATACACTCTAATGAGAGGAATTCTATCTCCAATGCAAAAATACCTACGAGGGCTGACTTGCTGTGGGACCAGTTTCAGCAGTTTCTAAGAGAGGGGAAACTTAAAGAAACTCCACAATATGAGAGAGACTCTGTTGGTACAAATGATTTTGAAGAAATGCAAATAGAGACATGTGTGCCTAATGAGGTCTGTTGCCCAGTTTCTATGGATTGTTCTCTGGCTCAAAGGAAAGCTACAGTTGTGAGATAAGAAAGGAAGAAATGTAAAAACCCTATAGTAAGGGTAGTGCTTACCACGAGAGTTGTAAGAAGCATTCAATGTTTGTTTGTTCACTGACTGAGAGCAACGGAGCTGTGAGGGAACGTTGCATTACAAAGTGAGAACAGCTGTGATAGAGTTCTGCTGCAGTTCATTGTGTGACCACACGGAGCAGTGCAGAGTGTGAGGACACAGAGCAGCAGTAAGGCTGAGAAAAGAAAAGTTTATTTGATTTATTTCTCCTGGTTTTCCTGAGTTCATCTTTTCTGTTTGGAGATGTTATCCTTCTGCCTTGGTTGTAATTGAACCCCAGCGTGCTTTTGGAAATCCCCATAAAAGAAAATAAAAATCTTGCAAAGCCTTACCACTGACTCAACTACAAATTTATTGCCTGAGGAGTGAAAGAACTTTATTCCAAGGGACCCTAAGGCCGCCTACCAGCTGTCAGCCTCTTGGCCCAGTTGGTGGGTGTCGCAGGTAGCTCAATGGTTTGGTTCATGTGGAAGGATAAGACCACCTTCAGGACAAACCTAGGGTGTGTTCTGAGAGTGGCGCGGTCATGGTACAGTTGGTTATACTATGGGTGGACGACCAATGCCTGTAGCTCACTGACGCATCTGGCCAAAGTGATGGCAATTGGGAAGAGGGTCTTCCAGGTGGCATTTTTCAGTGGTGCAGAGGCCATATGCTCAAAAAGGGTCCTGTGTAAGTTGATGTAGGATGACATTGAGGTCCCAGGCACAAGCTGTCACACTGGGGGCCTTGAGTTGGTCAGGCCCTTAATCAACTGTGCCATCAGCAAATGCATGGAGATTGAGGCACTGCTTTGGTGGTCATGGTAGGCTGCAATAGCAGACAGGTGTACCCAAACTGATGCAGTCTTGAGCCTGCAGTGAAGAGGGTTGCAAGATATCGGAGGACCTGTGGAGTCTGGCAGTAAAAGGGACCAAGTCCCATGGAGGTACACCAAGCATCAAAGCATTTCCATATGAGACTATGCAAATTCCTCATCTGGCAGCCCAGATGACTCGTTGCACTTCAGTAGCAAGGTGTAGGGAGGGGAGGGTCATTCTCTCAATTTCCAGGGAGTCAGAGCAAGAATGGGTAGGTTGAGGTGTTGAATGCTGCCCCCACCTTGGGTGATGAGATCCAGTATTTTTCAGATATGTTAGTGAGAGGAGGAAGGGAAAAAGTAGCATTGTCAGATTCAAGGGTGAAGGGGATGAATATGTAGAAGCTGAGAAGGATAAAGTGGAATTGCTTAACAAATATTTTTGTTTTGTGTTCACAGATGAAGGACCAGGAACAGAACCTCAGAAAACACCCACAAATAGTAACAGAAGTGATGGGAATCTTGAACAATTTTCAGAAGACTGTGTTCATGAGGAACTAGCTAAATTAAAAGTAGACAAAGCGATGGGACCGGATGGGATATATCTGAGAATATGGAAGGAACTTGGGGATGTTCTAGCAGCTCCATTGACTGACCTTTTCAATGCTTCTTTAGAGTCAGGAGTGGTCCCAGAGGACTGGAGAAAGGCACTTGTGGTCCCTTTACACAAAAGCAAAAGCAAGGATGAGGTTGAAAACTACAAGCCAGTTAGTCTAACCTCTGTGAGTAAATTATTGGAAACGCTGCGAAAACAGGGAATAGTGAGATTTCTGGAGTCCAGTGGATTGCAGGATCCAAGGTAGCATGAGTTTACCAGAGGCAAGTCTTGTCAGAAAAATCATACCAGAGAAAGCCCTAGATGTGGTATACTTAGATTTTAATAAAGCCTTTGACACCGTTCCGCACAAGCAATTTAAAAACAAATTGAGCACTTAGGGATGAACCCTAAAGTGAATGACTGAGTTAGAAATTGGTTTAGTGGGAAGTGACAAAGGATACAAGTAAATGGAGCTTATTCTGAGGAGAAGGAGGTTACCAGTGTTATGCCGCAGAGATTTGTCCTTGTTTCGATTCTTTTTAACATCTTTGTTAGTGATATTACAGAAGGGCTGTCAGGTAAGGTTTGCATCTTTGTGGATGATACCAAAATCTGCAATAGCGTAAACACCCAGGAAGGTGTAGATAACATGAGGAGGGATCTAGCTAAGCTTGAAGAATGATCAAGAATTTGGGAGCTGAGATTTAAAGCTAAAAAATTCAGGGTCATGCATTCAGGCTGCAAAAATCCAAGGGAGTGGTACAGTGTAGGAGGTGAAGTACTTCTGTCACGAAAGAAGAACGGGA
Organism: Ichthyophis bannanicus; assembly: GCA_033557465.1. Classification (NCBI taxonomy): domain Eukaryota; kingdom Metazoa; phylum Chordata; class Amphibia; order Gymnophiona; family Ichthyophiidae; genus Ichthyophis; species Ichthyophis bannanicus. Next base: position 846,756,192 of record CM066032.1, on the reverse strand, counting down.
TCTGGGAGTGATTGTTTCTGATGATCTTAAAGTTGCTAAACAGGTAGAAAAAGTGACGGCGAAAGCCAGAAAGATGCTTGGGTGCTTAGAGAGAAGAATGGCCTGTAGAAAAAAAGAGGTGATAGTGCTTCTATGTAAGTCTGGTGCAACATCACTTGGAGTATTGTGTGCAATTCTGGAGACCACACCTTCAAAAAGGATGGAGTCAGTGCAGAGGGTGGCTACTAAAATGGTTCATGGTCTTCGTTATAAAGCATATGGAGACAGACTTAAAGATCTTAATATGTATGCATTAGAGGAAAGGCGGGAAAGAGGAGATACGATAGAGACGTTTAAATACCTCCATGGCATAAATGCACAAGAGGTGAGCCTCTTTTGATTGAAAGCAAGCTCTGCTATGAGGGGACATAGGATGAGGGTGAAAGAGAATATATTCAGGAGTAATATGCAGAAATATTTCTTTATGGAAAGAGTGGTAGATGCATGGATCAGTGAAGGTAGTAGAGATGAGGACAATATCTGAATTCAAGAAAGCATGGGACAAACACAGAGGATCTCTAAAGGAAAAAAGGGGACTATTGTAGTTGATATGGAAGGCCAGACTAGATGGGCCATGTGGTCTTTTTCTGCTGTCATGTTTCTGTTTCCATTTGCAGGAGTTGGATGGGGAGGCCTTCAGACAGGCGGCGTAGATTATGGGAACCACACTTTTCTTGGCCAGTGGAGGGCAATGAGGATGATGGTAGTTTAGTCGTGGATATCAGTGGGGTGGGAGGGTAGGTGTGCAGGAGCGGAAGGTTTTCTCAGTGAATGTTGAATGTATCTAAGGCAAAGATGCGGGGGCATGAGCATTTGGAGCAGCAGCAGTTGCACTTTGTGTTGCCTTTGCTGGTGAACAGATGCAGATATGGCCGTCCCTATCACAATATTGGGGTCAAGGGACCATTTGTGTGGGTCTGACAGCTGAGGCTGTCTGCTAGGTGGTTTTGCTTCCCAGAAGGTAAGACACACCTGTAGGAAGCATCCCCTGGAGAGAGCAGACGTGCAGATCCTGTGTGCCCCCAGCAGAGTACCAGGGATCCCATTCCATCTTGTTTGTTGATGTTGAACATGGTGACCTGACTGTCGGTTTGAATCACTATGGACTTGTTCACTATCCATTGCCCAAAAGCCCTGATCATACGCTGCTTGAGGAAGTTGATGTGGTGGCTGCACTTTTCCTGTGTCCCTAGGCCTTGTGTTTGGAAATGGAGTAGGTGGGTGTTCCAGCCCACTCTGGAGGCACCTGTTGTGACAGTCAGGTAGTGGTGAGGCTGCTGGAATGTCCTGGCCTTGTGTCCACCAAGAGAGTGCCTCCTGTGCCTTGAGGTTTACAGTGATTCAGTTTGAGGGAGGCTGGCAATGCTGGTTCCAGCATTTTTGCTGGTACCACTGAAGGTGCCACATGTGGAGCTTGGTATGGGGAAGGATTTGCATGGTAACTGCCATGTGTTCCCGGAGGCATAGCAGCATCCTGGTAGTGATGCATTTGGAGGTTGAAAACCTCCTGGCTAGAATGGTGATAGTGTCTGCTTGTAGTGTTGAGAGGAATGCCTTTGATTGGATCAGTCTGATGTCCTCCCCAGTAAACTCCAGGGATTGTAGGATGTTGATGTGATTCCTCATAGTTGTCGAGAAAGCCCAGAGGGGAAAGAAATGTGATGGACATTTTGACAGATGCCTTGATTTCCTGTTGTGTGGATACTGCTAGAAGCCAGTTTTCCCAGTATGGGAATACACACACACACCAGGTTTGTGGAAGTGCACTACGGACGCGGCAACATGCTTGGTGAAGACTGTTAGTGCTGGGGAGAGACCAGAGGGAAATATCCTTCTGTGGACTCAGTGTACAGGGAAGCATCCTGCAGATCCAGGTATGCCAACCAGTCATTGGTTTGCAGATGAGGGAGAATGGAGTACAGGGAGTATATACAGAACTTCTTTCGGATGAACTTGAGGCAGCATGAGTCTAGGATTGGGCAGACACTTCTGGATTTCTTGGGGATAAAGAGTATTTGCAGTAAAATCCCTGGTTGACTTCCTTGGGGAAATTAGAATGATCTGCTTCTGTTATCTATGCTCCCTCTAGTGTGGCTTGTCTGGTACGTTGTGGTTGTCACCGGTGGCAGGAGTTGTGCCACTGCCACGAGGAGTATGACTTGTGCAAATGCAGCCCTTAAGACCTGTGAGGGCTAGAGTTGCACTCCATGCCCTCCACGGATTTCTGGAGTGTTGGGCAGAGGTCCTTCAGGTCATTGATGGTGTGCTGCACCTTTTCACCAAAGAGGTTGTCCCCTGCGCTAGGGGTGTCGCTGATCTGCCCATGGGCAGTGGTATCGAAGGCCAAGTGTATGAGGTGTTTTTTGCACTCACTCAGGTCTGCCAGGGTGGAGAAGGTAGCAGCCCTAGACGTTTTTGCAGCAGTGCATTGATGGCACTCTTAAGCTTTTCCAGAAATGAATCTTTGAAGACAACTTGTTCTAAATGGTGGGTGGCAATTTCTTCTTTTTTTTTTTTGTACTGAGCCAGGGTACCCTGAAAAGTCTTCTTCAGCAACTCATCCAGCTTTTATTTTGGTACTTTCCTGGAAGTGTGTTGGCATGGGAGTGAGAATTCATAGCGGGTTTCATAGCTGATTCCACCACAATAGATTGGGGGGAAAGTTGTATCTTCTCTATCCAAGGGGCAGGCTATGCCTGGTCCTTGGTCTCAAGGCTTCTGGAGGTGGTTGGTTCTGATACTGGAGTTTTCCAGATCCCCAGTAAGCAGCCCATGATAATCTTGTGTACTGGTATCGCCACCAGCGTTCTTTGGGTGTCCAGGTACTTTAACAAAGCTAGTACTTTGCTCCTAGGGTCTGGTGCATGTGCTGGGATGAGGGAATGTTGTGTTTCTAGCTTCTGGAAAAACTAGGGGTAGGTGAGGTCCTCAAGTGGTGAGGGCGGCTGTGGTGGAGACGGCGAGTACCCAACCAGATGTCTGGTGAGTATGGGAAACATGGTGACTCCCCAATTGAAACTTGGGTGGCTGTTTCTTCTCTTTCACTGTCCATTGACCCTGGTTCTGGTGAAAAGCATAGTGGCATTGGAGATGGCAGAGTTAGGGGCATGCATTTGTCCCTTGACAGTGTGGGAGGGTGTGCCAGAAAGGGCAGTGTCATGGAGCTTGTAGCAGTTGCCATATGTTTCTGTGGGCATGAAGGTGCATGCTGTGCCAGGAAGCTGGCAAGGAAGTCCATAAAGGCTGCAGGTGCCAGCAGGGATGCTGTTGGCTGTGGCTGTGGCCTGAGTTTACAGCTGTCTTGCTTGTGAGGAGGGCTGCAGTAGCTGTTGTGGCTGCTGGAGCTGAAAGTAGGTCTCCTTCTCTCATAGATCCATGACCTGGATCCAGATCGGTATGATCTGTGCTGTGGGCTGCCTAAGCTGCTTTTGCAGCTGTTCCATCCTTTGCTGCTGCTGCTGCTGCTCTTTCTATCATGATTGTGCTGGCAAGGGATAACTGCCTTTTTGTGTGCTTTTATCTCTCTTTTTTGCTGCAGCAAAACTCAGAGCCAAGAGAGCTGATCTCTGGGGCAATCCCATCTTCATGAGGGTATTCCTGGCTGGAAGATGGCTTCTCCCAATTGCTATGGTGCTGACAAATGGTGCAGGAGAAGGCAGTGCAGACTGCAGGGGAGGCATGGCCAGACACATGCATTCTCAGCTGGGAAAGGGCTTCTCCTATATGCCATGGTACAAACCAATGGTACTGGAGAAGGCGGTGCCGAGTGCAGGTGAAGTGTGGCCAGACACATGGGACATTCCGGCTAGGGTGCTTCAAATAAGCTTATTTCAAATGTGTGCAAAATAGACAGTTTCTGTGAAACAGACATATTCCATAGCTGTATAGCATTAATCAAACACTGTTTCTTCTTCATAATAAAACACACCACATCTTTATCTGTGTCTGATTCTTTTTGCTCACTGAATCCTTTCAGATAACAGGATTTCCTGGTTGCTGGCAAACTTAATCCTTAGATATGGGCTTTCGGTTTTACTGGCACATCAGCACACAAACTCCCATAGGAAGTTTCCACAACAGCCTCTTCTCTTTAGGTTAGCTCTGATTGGGGGTTTTCACTCTTCAATCTTCTGCTCATGTATCAAGTCAGAACAGGGCTGACCCCAGAGTTGATTCAAAGTGTTGGCACCTTAGGCAAACCTTAAGCCTTATGCCACCCTTAGCTGTCAGAATCTAGCTTTGACTGTTCTGCTTACTTTTGCCCCCTGAAGCTTTTGCCCTAGGTGACTGCCTAGTACACCTTGTGGTTGGGCCAGCCCTGAGTCAGGATGTCCACTACAGAGTCCATCCACAAATCAGAGGTGTAGGTAAATCATATGGGCCCGAAATTCAGCAGTAGTGGCTAGCACAATTACAGCGGCTAGCCATTGTCGCTTAACGCTAAACCCAGATATTCAATGCCAGGGCCATATCCATCCACCAGCATTAAATATCCAGGCCAGCCGCCGAAGCAGGAAATTAACCGGGCAGCAATGATAGTCAATCTTTACTGTTCCTAACTTTTGCCATCAAGGGATAACTGGGCAGCAGCTGAAAATCGCCAATGACCGGTTATCCCCAGGTGCCACCCACAGAATGGCCCTGGAACACCCCAGTGCTAACCGGCTAGCATCTGGGCATTTACACAGTTTGCATGTCAGCAAATTATGTAAATGCTTTGTTGAATTGTGGACCCTATGTCTCTGCAAACTTTATGAAGGATACAAATTAATACTCAAGAGAGATTCTTCTCAAGACTAAAACTACAGCCCAAAACAGAGCCAGAAGAAATCCATACATTACTGACTGTGAGCTAAAAGGAATCATTGGTTTATATAGATTTAGGAAGAGCCATTGTAGTAAACCCAGATGGGGATGCTGTAACAAAAGAATTACATGTCTTCACTACTCTAATATGGTGAAGTCTTATTGCTAGGAGCATACTAGAATAATGACAGTCCCTTATGCATACATATGTAGCATTTTCATCATTCCTGAAACCCTGTCAGATGAATACATTTACTTCTGCCTTGGTTGTTGTTAAGTGCCATCGAGTTGGTGTCGACTCATGGCGACCCTCTGGATAGTTGACCTAAACTGTGTTCGGTCGTCAGTCAGGTGGCTCATTGTTGATAGAGTGGCACACATAGCTGCTGTTATTGTATCGATCCATCTCATTGCTGGCCTTCTTCTTTTGTATTGTCCTTCTACCTTGCTAAACATTATGTTCTTCTCTAATGACCCCTCTCTTCGCATGATGTGTCCAAAGTATGAAAGTCAAAGTCTTGTCGTCTGAGCTTCTAAGGAAAGCTTAGGTTTGATCTCCCCTAGTACTGGCTAGTTTGTTCTTCGGGCAGGGGTCATATATGCAACTCCAAGGAGACAGACTCAGGAGAAATGTCAGGAGATGGGAATGGTTGGTGTGTGCCTGGAACATCGTTCCAGAGCATGTGATGATGACTGAAATAAGAACAGACACGAAGAAGCATCAAGAGAACCCCAGCTGCAAAACTAGAGAGACAAAGGAGGCCTGATCCAGTGACACCACAGACAAAGGGTTAACTAGGTTGATGCCAGCTGACTACAACTCCCCTAAGTCTGAATGGGTTGGTATAGCAGGTTGGAAGTTGCAGGGAGAACAGATGTAGAACTTGTGTGGAGTTTGTTAGAAGAGGAACACTGAGCAATGCTGTATTGGAGACAGCTTGGTGCACAAATTAGGGGCTTGGGATTCCTATAAATAAAGGACTCCTGGGAGCTAATGAGAGAAAATCTAGTCCTGAGTTTGGATGGATCCAATAAATGTAAACCAGGAGTTGGAATGAGGGAGAGAGCCAGATGCAGTATACTTAGATTTCAGCAAAACCTTTGACACTATTCCACACAGACAGCTTACAAATAAATTGAGCATCCTAGTGTGAATAGCATGAAAAAAAAATTACCTAGAATCCACTGTTCTGGGGCCCTGGCCCATGGCTGATGGAGTCCGGGCTGCATCGGTGCCTCAGGAGGGGAAAGCCACTGTGAATCGTAGTATCGGGAGAAGTGCAAGTAGAAGTCGGCTTTTTTTTTTTTAATAAAGAGGGGACCTGACCATGGTGTTCTGCGGTGTTGAAGAGATGCTGGGAACCTGGAATGAGGCTTCCCGTGCTGAATCATGAGGGAGCCGGGGTACGGGGCAGCAAGCACGGCCGAGCTGCGTTGAAAACTGCAAACCGGAGCTGAGCTCAGGTGAGCTCCAGCTATTTAAAGGGGCTGCAGCATCAAAATTAAAGGTAAAAAAAGTGAAAGAACTGGGGATTTGTTGTTAGGATAGGTCAGAAGGGCTTTGTAGAAATACTGCTCCGTAGTTACTTTTAAATTTAAAGGGACAGTGTCTTCAAAATTTGGTGAAGTTGGGCCGAGGGAAACCTGGACCCTGAAGGGACTCCTGAATGGGAGGGGTGGTCAGAAGAGAGCCTGAGAGAGTCAACCTAGTGTTCAATGCCAAAAATTTAAAAGGCCAACACTCCACTTTGACAGAGGTACTGTAATGCAATAAAAAAGCTGTAAAAATGACTTTCATGAGTCCGAGGGGACCTTATCTGGAATAATCTGTGAGGGAGAAACAGAGAGAGGTTAGTCGGAGGTGAAAAAATATTTTTCCAGGGCATAAAAAAAGTCCCAACAGGGTATAAAGATTACTTTTGGGGAAGTATTACTGATTTTATTGTAATATTGAGTATACTTTATAACAAAATATATTTTCCTATTAAAACTGATGGGCATTGCATGGCAATCATTTAAAAATCCAAAGTCCAGTTCACTTCAGGGATGGAATCCCCAGCTTTGGGGAAGTGGGAGATTCAACGCCTGATTGGTGTCAACAGGGAGACACCTTGACATCATAGCTACGTTCTGGAAGCAGGAGTATCACCATGGAAACCTGGGTTTGTTTGTGTCAGAGACCATCAGGGATTCAAAGGGTGCAGACCTGTTTTAAAGTAGCTGAGGGACTAGGCCTCCAAAAGCCTGATTTGAAGGTCTGAAGGGTAAATAATAGAGCTGTTTTGTGTGTGAGAGTGGGACATATGAAGCGCAAGTGTTTAAAAAAGTGGTTTGTGTAATTTTACCACCGAATGAGAACATGGTAACTTTCTAAAGCTGGAAACAAACCAGTGCTTAACGTATGATACTGAAGGGTTTCAAACCTGATTAAAAGTTCTTCCCTCAGGGGGAGTCAGGTAAAATAAACCTGCAAAATTCCTAATCACAGTAGTGCAAGGACTGGCAAAGTCTGGATTTTTGAGGCTGTCTCAGAGTTTGATTACAGAGAAGCCTCAGTAATATTTCTTGCCAACTGAAGTAAACAGTTGTAATTAAGAGTGAAAAGTTTATGTTTTGATTGAGACAGTGAGTACTGAGTGTTGAACAAAACAGCAAATTAGAGGTCTCAGAAGTAAGGTAAACTTAAATTTCTCTTATTTTCCTTCCTACTTTGGGACAGTTTAGTGGAAAAACCTGCTGCTCAGGTTAGGAAGAATAAATGCAAGAGAATAAGGGAAGAGCTTTTAAATAGAAAGGTTAATCCTAAATTCCCTTGTAGGCCACGTAGGATTTTATTCCCTTTTAGTTTTGTATAGTCAGGATAGTAGATTCCACAAGGGAGACACAGGAGTCTCCGCTGAAGGAGGACAGAATTCAAGGCTGCTGACCTGACGACAAGTAGACATCAGTACACCAGTGTTTGTTGCCCTGGCCAGTGGCATGGACATTTGAAATTTGAAAAAACAAGAAATATAGGGAGAGTGAAGCTACAATTTAGTTAAGACAGAGCTAATACTTGCCTGCTCCTCGAGAAGGGATTGATTTTGCTAATTTGAGGAACAACTGTTGTATACAAAGTATCAATCCTTAAATACATAGTGTCACAAAGTAATTCATAGAAAGAATGAAGTGATTGAAACTTATCTGAATATTTGCTGATAATTTAGAGTTTTGTTGTTGAAAATCTGCAGCTTTACCCATTTAATAACTATCCAAATTGGTTTTTAATAAATTTAATTCTCTCTATTGCACATCATTTTTATAATAGCATTTAACATTTTACTTTGAGGAAGTCTTACGTGAGCACACTAGCTGAAGAGGGCCTGACCTTATCCTTAACCATTTGTCCACGACTCCAAGCATCAGTAGGGAAGGCCCCGGCTCAAGAGGGCATCCATACTAGAGATGGACCCTAAAGTGACTGACTGGGTTAGAAACAGGTAGAGTGGGAGGCAACAAATAATACAGGTAAATGGAGCTCACTCTTAGGAGAAGGATATTACCAGTGGTATGCCTCAGGGATCTGTTCTTGGTCAGATTCTTTTTAACATTTTTGTAAGTGATATTGTGGAAGGGCTATGAAGTAAGGTTTGCCTCTTTGTGGATGATACAGATATCTGCATGTTATCTATACTCAGGAAGGTGTAGATAACATGAGGAGAAATCTAGCGAAGCATGAAGAATGGTCAAGGATTTGGCAGCTGAGATTGGTCAGTGATTTTCATCATAAGGCATCTAGAGATAGAGATTTCAATATGTATACTTTGGAGGAAACCGTACCTCCAAATCAAAGCCTTACTATACTCATGCAGCACTCAAAACTTAGGCTCTGTTATAAATTCGCTTTTAGTTTTTAAAGTTTTGTGGACAATCAAAATCCATGCAGTGCTATTTCTGTTACCAGCACTCACAATTTCATCATCGGGCCGTTTGATGTGTTTCTTATGTATATTTTTTAGATTTTATATATTTTTCATTCATTTCAAATCAATCAATAACTTTCTCCGACATAGTACTATGTTTTGAAAAAATAGCTACTTAGCTTTTTTCTGCATCAAGGAGATCCAGCCATTATAACAGATAATCTTATACGAGGTATGGATAATAGTAAACAAGGATGTCTCCTAATCTTTATGGATATATCCGCTGCCTTTGATACAGTCTCACATATAGGAATGATACGACGGCTTTATGAAATCGGTCTTCGTAACAACACATTAAAATGGTTCCAATCCTATCTCACTAACCGAACTCAACAGGTAAAATGTAGCTACATAAAATCGTCATGCTTCAATATGACACAAGGAATACCTCAGGGTTCCTCTTTGTCCTCCATTCATTTTAATCTGTATATTCAACACATCTGTTACATTCTCAAAAAACATAGGATGCTCTATCACATCTATGCAGATGATATTATGGTTTATACTTCAATAAATATGCAAGCACCAGACCTCATCCCTATAACTAACTGCTTGATTGATATGATTACATGGATTACTAACAACAACATGTCGGTTAATTATAATAAGACAGAGACCATGTTTATTACTAGAGGGGACAACTTCAATCTGCCTTCTATGATCTGCATCCAGGACAAACACATTGAAGTGAATAATGAGGTAAGATACCTTGGAGTCACCTTAGACACTAAGGGGTATGTTTACTAAATGGTCCTAATGTTCCCAGCACTAGTTGCAGGGATAACGTGAGGAATGCCATATAAGGTGGTGGGTGATCCGGCATAAAGGAAGCAATGGCAGGGTATCGTGCGATAGAGTGCGCCCTGGCCAACATCGCGTGATAGACGTGCCGTGGCATGTCATTGTGCGGTAACCCTAAGTTCGCGCGTTGCGATGTGATCAAAGGACTAGAGGAGTAGCACACTGGTTAATACAATGACTGCTGATACAGCGGTCATGAGTTCCACAGTGGTCATATGTGATTAGGCTGTTGAGCCAATCCCTTTTCCCGCCTGTAACAGTCAGACACATCTCAACAATCTGCAGTGTCCCCCCAAAAAAGCGCTCATCCCTGTGCCCTAACCTAAAGCATCTTTTAGGGTGCACCATAAGGCACATCATTAAGTGCCATGGCAACCAAGGCGGGTCAGAATGTGGCCCAGAGGGTGGCACGAATGGGTGGTACCCTCTAAGGCATCATATAAGGCGCCCCAGAAGCTGGCCGAACCCAAGGTGTTGCAAAAGATGCCCCAAAGATGTTAAGGTGACCAAAGAAACGTTGGCCAAGGGCAGTAAGATGCACCAACCTCACAAGCATGAAATGTATGGGTCAAACACAGATGTAACCTGAACACTGCATAGAGCAGTAACGAAAGCCAATGAAGAAGTGATGTAAGGAAGTAGATGTCTGAGGTGATGGACCTGCCATATCTGCGAGCAGCCAATGTGGCAGCTGTTAAAGTGGACAAATATATCAGAGGCAGCTGTACCATTGCACAGGGTGATGGTACTGTAAAGTGCAACAATGACAGTGTGTGGCAGAGGATAGGAATATGTGTCCAGCAGAGGAGCCAGAGGTGGCAGGAGAAGTGCAATGACAGGAGGACAGAGGAGTAGCAGTGCCATGCAGAGCAGACACAGGAGAGGCAAGAATGAAGAGCCGCTATGCAGAAAAGGGTGCCAGTGCAGGACATGGGGTAGCAGCCTGCACAGTAGGTCAGGATGCCACAGAGCTTGCAGACACAGATAGACTGACAGAAGGATGTTTGCCAACAGTGATGAGGGTATAATGTGCCATCAGCACAGATCGTCACAGATAGGACTGTAACAGTAATGCAAAGTACGTGTGGATGACAGGCATAAAATAATTAGAACACAGAGGAGTCAAACCCATGACCAGTAGCATAAATGGCAATGTACAAACCAGTAGGCTACAACACCAACATGAGTGTCACAGCAAAGGATGCATACAAGAACACTGGAGGGCACCACACCACAACCCAGCTGGCTGCCAGGATAGACGCTATCAAAATTCAGGCTTCCTCGCGGAGTGTATTGAACAATCTCTACTAAACCACTGGTTCACTCCATAAATATCAAAAACCCCTGGGACTGTATTCTATATTGGGACTTGTCAGACGGCTGCCTGGGTGAGAATGTTCACAGTCTTGGCAAGTGCATATATCAATATGATTTGCAAGGGATTGTGGGAAATGCAGTCCATTCACACCAGACACAGCTGCTCACAATAATTAGTTGTGCTTGAGTGTAAAGCCAATAAGATATTTATTTATGGGGTTATTTCTCCCAACACAGATATGCTTGGTAGCACATAAAACAGGATACTTGCTTTCAGTGTTAAACTTGGAAAAACAAAATCAGGAAAACAACAGTTGAACTTGTCAGGCAATCAAAGCAAAAGAATAAAGACCTGGTTGGTAACAAACTGGTCTTTTCTGTAGGCTTTAGCTAATATTTTCTTAGCAGTGTTTCAAACAACAAGCAAAACCCACAAAGAAGGGAAAAACTGTTCTTTTCAGGTTAACTTCTTATATCTTCACACATAGACTCAGAAGTGATTCCCTCAGAGCTCACAAGCAATTAGGTAAGGCTCAATTGCTAGCAGTTATCCAGCTGAAACCCCTTAGCTGGCTTGCTTTCTACTGCGTGGCCCAAAATCCTACTCAGGAGCTTTTCTGAATAGATTAAAGAACAAGTTTGTATTTCTTTGTGATGGTTGCTGTACTTTGTAACAGAAAATTACCAAAGGAGTTTAGACAGAGAGCAATCCATGTATTCACAGCCTGTATCTAAGACTCCTCCCCCTTCTTCAACAATCATGGGTTCAATATCATGGATTGGCACAGAGGAATTTCTCAATGGAGCACTTTCAGGAGAATACTTGTTTCCCTGCTGTCTTTCAAGGTTATAGCTAGGGCATAGATCAGTGTTCATACCTGAGCTTCCATTGCTGTTAGAGTTCCTCTCTAAATAGCCTGGCCAGTATGTAGTCCAGTTCTTATGTCCAGCCTTCCAATCCAGATCCCTGGACACTGGATCTCTCTTCACATACCTTCTGGCACGGGTCCTAGGGTCCCTTCCAAGTGCAGCCATCTCCCTCACAGGTACCGTCTGGAGATGCCTAGCTCTGCAGCACCACTCCTCTGGTTTTCCTCAGTCCAATGGTGTACGCTGGCCTTTTGAATGTCCCTCAGTATACGTACTGCTCTGGACTCTTCTAGACCTCCCAAATGCTTTTCTCTTCTTTCTTCCAAAGGGTTTCTTGCCCTCTCTGTACGTCCGGTCTGGCTTCTGCTTCTGATGATCCCCCAGATGATGAAGCTGTCCAAGATGAATCTGAGGATCTCCCAGATGAAACTGAGGATAATTCTCTGTAGAATAAACTCTACCTTTATTCTGCCTAGATGAGTGCTCCACCCTAGCACAGCGCAGCTGTGCTGAATCAGGCCCTGCCCTTTGAGATGAGTGCTTAGGGATTACCTCATAGCCCTCCTGATTGAACACACGTTTCCCCACTTCAGCTCCTCTAATGGCTGTTGGAAACCTGGTGCATTCTGGGACTGGTAGTCTTTTATGGGAAAATTCTGTTTTCTTATTTCTACCAGAACTGACAGGTTGCTTGTTCAGAGTCACTTCACCTTTACTATAGCTCCTTCCTGAGCTATGATAAGCTTCCTTATCACAGACTGTATTCCATTATGAGATGACATTCTATTGGGACATATTGTTTATTAAGGGATTGGTCATTGATGCTATTAGGCACCGCTAGTTTCCGATATTCGGCAGCTAGTGTTTATGGTGTCGGGAAGTCTGAGGCCATTCCCTTTATTTAAAAAGTGGTTTATTTGATATTTCGGATAGGGGTTTTTGATATTTATGGAGTGAGCCAGTGGTTTAGTAGAGGCTGCCAGGATAGGGCAACCCCAACAGTAACGAAGATGCAATGCACATGCAGAATCGGTGTGTACAGCTCATATCACAGTCAGTAATTGGGACGACAGCCACATATAAACACATGCACACACACACAATGAAATGTTATGCAGTGGACACAGCATGCAAAAGAGCAAAGAACCTAAACACAATGGGCAGCAGGGGATGCTCTGTGGAGCAGGGCAAAATGGGGGACAGAATGGAAAAGGAGCATGTGAGACATGAACCTACAAACAGACATGGACCAGATCAGATCAACAACAGCAATGCCAATCCCCCAAGCCGACATGGACAGTACAAAGAAAGAGCCATATGTAACAGCTAATATGCGATGGATAGGCTGCATCGAGGGCATACTGTGGTGTAAAGTGAAGAGATGGAAGGGTGTGTGGAGAGGTGACTAATCGTCAGGCAGCTCCTGGTCAGGTTAGCACAAAACAAGGAACATGTGGGACTCAAACCCGCAACCTATGGTGCACCAAAACATGTCCACAATCACTATCCCAAACAACCACAGCCCAAATATGTCCCCTCAAAGGGAATGTCACTATGGAAACCCTTAGCACCCTGTGATGTGTCAGACGACTGCCATATAGCCAGCTGCCACCGTACAAGGATGTGAGTACAAGTGGGCCATGTACATTACCAGAACATAACGAAAGACATGTGTCAATGTTGTCAAGCAGCAGCAGAGAGAAATGTGAGTCAAACACATACTTTAATTGTGGTCAATCAGTAGACATATCGTATATACCGCCTGTCATCATATCAAGGTGGTTAGTTTACAGTGAACAAACTGAAAATACATTGAGCATGCCAGCTACCCACATGTCACCCCAAAGTCACTGGCACGTCTACAGATAATGGGCAGGAGAGATAATGTGCCGTAGCTGCATGGTGTTCACTATGCAGTATCCCCCTACCACCCACATGTTGCTGCCCATCCCAGATGCCCGAGTCGCATGTAGACAATAGGCGGTGCATGATGAGGGACCAACACACATCAGTCATGAATTGTCCCCAAAAACATATCCGTCTGCGAATACAGGTGGCAAAAGCCTGAAAAAGCATAAGTAGCAAGATGTAAGCAAGTGTACACACAGATATAGATATATATGTCACAGCTGCCCCAGAATGCATGATATAGCAATGAAAGCATCACCAATGTAACCCAAAACAAAGGCCAAATGCAAAATGAGGATAAGGTAACAGGTACAAGAGGCACATGATCCCAGAGAAGACCAAAAAAGGAACTTCACAGACATGCAGAGATATCACCATGCAGCAGGTCCCCTACAATGGGTGTTGTGGACACATGAACCGTACACATAGATCACAGTACATGGGATGCACAAATGAAGGACGAAAATGGACAATCACACTACCACACTGCAAATGTCATGGGCGAATGTGAGTGGCGGAACATCAGGGGATAAAGAGGACTGTGCAGACATGCAATGCTATGTTTGTAAATCAATGTACAGCAGCACGTCTGTACAGTAGCCAAACACAATGACCTGTATATGGAGTGTGAAAGAAAGGTCAAACATGGACCAGTACCCCACACAGAAGCCATACTGCCACATGCTCTGGTGTACCAACATATTCAGTCACATGCACATGCACCGTGTACAGTGAACCATGACACAGTGATGCCCCACATGCACTGTAACTCCCTTGGTGAGGGCAAACATTAATCCAAAATGTTGGTGGCCATTAAACTGGTGGTAACAACTGTGTCATGTCCAAGTGCAGGGTAGGTCGACATATACAAGAGTACATATACAATGTTGCCCCTGTGCAACACGCATGGCTGTATGCCCCCGTGACTTCAACAGATGAGGATATCTTGCGGTGCATGTTACACACATGGCCAACACACACTAACAAAATGTCAGATGGATGTAGAACAAACAATGACTATTCCAGTCCGTGATGCACACATATGGACCAGTAATGCAAAGGGCATCTGCAACCCCACATGTCCCGTTAAGACTGTACGTGAATCACTGGGCATCCATAGTCAAGTGTGATATCTCAATGTGCCACAGTACTCAAACGGTCATGTGTGTCTTGCGCAATCAACAGGACACCCAGCCAGACCACTGTAGCAACGGTGTGTTGGACAGGCTTGTTATACGGAAAGTAGAAGTCCAACAGTAATGTTCATCATAGGCATGTGTCCCACTCGCAGAGGTCAAACATCCTATGGTACCATCTCCCAGCGATAGTTGAATGGTGTTGTTGTGTACTCCAACAGGTGGGTGATGTCACCCGAAGATGCACGTAAGTAGATGTGCTGTGTGTGTCCACTTCCCTGTGTCAGAATAAGGACAAACACTGTCTTGGTATGCTGGATGCAACAGCAGGGCACATTGCAGGGAGTCAAACATCAGTACCAACGTAATTAAATGTTACACAGGCAAACAACATGATCACAACACAGAACACTGTGCATGTTGTGGACATTTGGAAATGCAACCTGTGATAAGGAAGCTTATCATAGCTCAGGTAGGAGCTATAGAAAAGATGATGTGACTCTGAACAAGCAACCTGTCAGTTTTGGTAGAAGTAAGAAAACAGAGTTTTCACATAAAAGACTACCAGTCCCAGAATGCACCAGGTTTCCAGCAGCCATGAGGGAGGCTGAAGTGAGAAAATGTGTGTGCAATCAAGAGAGCTATGAGGTAATCCCTAAGCACTCATCTCAAAGGGCAGGGCCTGATTCAACACAGCTGCGCTGTGTTAGGGAGGAGCACACATTAGGAAAGAATAAGAATAGAGCTTATTCTTCAGATAACAGCTTGAAGAACACTTTCAGCAAAAGCTACAGAGGGAGGAAGAGATACAGAGACAGAGACAGCAACGGCTACAAGCTCAAGCACCAGTATCACCTGGAGAAACAGAAGCCAAGCCAAGCGGATAGAGAGAGAAGGAAACTCTCTGGAAGGAAGAGAAGAAAGGCCATTGGAAGGTCTGGGAGATTCCAAGGCAGTACCCATATTGGGAGGTATTCCAAATGCCAGCAGAGTCCATTGGACTGGATTCAGCCAGAGGAATGGAGTGGCAGAGATAGGAATCACCAGTGGCTACCTGGAAGAGAGAAGACTGCATGTGGAAGGGACTTTCAGACCAAGGCCAGAAGGTATGTGAGAGGAGATCCAGTGTCCAGGGATCAAGATTGGAAGGCTGGACATCAGAATTGGATTACATACTGGCCAGGCTATACAGAGAGGAATTATGATGGCAGGAGAGGCTCAGGTATGAACACTGATCCAGACCCTATCTATAATAGAGAATGGCAACAAGGGAATAAGCATTCTCATGATAGTGCCTTAATGAAAGACTCGTCTGTGCCAATGTATGATAGTGACCCTATGCTGATTGATGAAGGGGGAGATACAGCAGATGAAACTATTACTTACATGGACTGTTCTCTATCTAATTGCTATTGCTAGCTTTCTGTGAGCAAACACATCAGCCATCACAAAGAAACCTAACTTTGTTCTTTATTTCCACTGCAAACAGCTCTTAAAGCAGGATTTGGGTTCACACAGTAGCAGCCAGCCAGCTAAAGGCTTTCAGCTGGTCAATTGATAGTAATTAAAGCTGCACCTGATTGTGTGTGTGAACAAGGGAGAATCACTGCTGGGATCTGCGTGGAAAATAAGCAGAAGTTAACCTAACAAGCAAAGTTTATTTATTTCTTTGTGCCTTTGTATTTGGTAATTATTTGCTAAGAAAACATTAGCTAATTGCCTGACAAGCTGAAGGTTGTTTTCTGATTTGCTTTATGACTTTTTGTTATCCATTTAAACACTGCAAGCAAGTAACCTCATTTATATTGCTAACAAGCATACTTGTGCTGGGTGAATTAAACCCCATCAATAAAAGAAGTATTTTATTGGCCTTACCACTTGGTTTCACAACTCAAATTATTGTCATCAGCTGTGTTTGGGAGTGAATGAACTACAATACCCACAATACCTTGCAAGAATCATATGAATATATGCATCGTCAAGATTGTGTAAGTTCTCACCCTAGGCGCAGACGAGTGTGTCCCATGGATATGGTCATGTCCATGCCCAAGTAACACAGGTGTATCACAGCTGCACCCCATGTCCATCAGCAGTGGTGCACAGACCCAACAGGAAAGGTCCATGAAACAAACAGCAAAACACAAACATATAAAGGCTGATGTTACTCCCAAACAATCCAAGGTGCTACCTCCTGTATGTCTGCAGAAAATGTCTGCTTGGGATCCTCACAGGCAGGCAAAGTCCACAACACGTCTCAGTAAAGGTAGAAGATGTCATCAAAATGTGCCGAATAACCATGTCCCCATGTCCAGCTGCCGTTGCCGCATGTCCAAATTATGGTGATATCTGGGATACATAAATGCTGTTCTGCAATGGTCTGTCAACACACATGAGATAGGTCAACCCACAACACACAACACACGCGCACACTGTGCACACGGTTAACACCAGTAAGGTAGAGATAGCACACTCACCACCGCTCCACAAGTGTGCAGACCCCGCCTACCACATGTTAATGCAAACGGCATGTACACTGTATCAAAACAGAGCCACCCACAAACACACACACATACACACACAGTATGAGAAGGTGAGCGTGCCACCAGTAACATACAGCCTGTATGTGCACAATTGGAGAATAGTGGAGATAAAGGTCTTGCAAATGCTATGATACACTGCTGTTGGCTGATGCTACAATGTCAGGGAAGGGTGTAAGTGCGGCCCACCACCAGAACACCTAGGACCTGTAGACACACACAGCCCTGTTGTATGTGTCCCAGAGACAGTGCTGGAGAAGACAAACTGGGCACGAATGCATGTGGATATGTGTGGCCAACATCAACATATGGGGTATGGGGGAGCATGCTAAATAGGTCACCCACAACATATGTGCATTAGACAGATAACCTCTGACATGTGCTGCTCCTGACTGTCCACACAGACAAATTACCTGTATCTCCACCTACCCCAGTGTCCTGAATGTTGAATGAGGTACACACAGCTGCCACTGCTCTACAGCCCCAGGAACGTCAACAAGCATGTCCTGTGGATTGAGAAACACAAGGGAAACATACATATGTCATGTTCGAGCTGTGCAACAAACACACCAGCTTCACGTCCTCATCTCTCATAACCCCCTAGATCCGTCACAGTCTGGCAGTTCATCATGACACTGTACCTAATTGTCCCCACCCAAATCCACCACTGACGTGTTCCTGGCCAGGTCCAAGGGCCTGTAGCCTATCCGTCCCCTTTGTGACCTCTCTGCTGCCCTTGAGACCGTTGACCACACCCATCACCGCGCTACCCTGTACATGCTCGGCCCAAAGGTCCCGGTACAATCCTGCTTCCCCATATGTCTCCCATAGCACCTTCAGAGTGTGTTCCTGTGGGTCCACCTCCCCTGCTAACCCGCTCCCAGGTGCTGTACGAATGGGATATATGCAGGGGCTGCTAGATTCCCCTGGCCCCATACCCAGTTCCCTGGTGCAGTAGGCACATCCCCTGGCTATCAATAGCAGCTGTACGCTGATGTGTCCCAAAGATATCTCTCCATGCATGAACTATGTTTGGCAATCTACATCCTGACCTCAGCTTGCTCCCTGACATTGCTGGCTGCATGTTCCCCCACTGCATGAATTGAGCATGGCCAAGACCGGACATCTGGGCATCGGCCTAAACCCTCTCCAACCTTTACAGTGTCTGTGTATAGGTTGGATACACCTTATGTCGACGTGGTCATCAAGGTAGCAGGTCTCTATGATCCTTCACTCCCCTTCCCCACACATACCCATCATGTAGTTAAGGGCTGCGGTGTCCCCCTAGATAACATCAGCAAGATTCCTGCCGTCACCCCAGAACACACAAATAAAACGCTAATACCCCCCGTCATCACCTGCCATCCTGTTCACTGTAAGCTACACCTTGCTGGTCTGCCTTGAAATCATCTCTGTCCGCCGCAATGTATGCAACACTGCGCTGCATGGCTAATCTACCGACAGCCCCAGTATGACAATAACACCCCACCTGTCACGACACTTCACAGGCTCCAGGCAAGGTCAGGACGCACCTGCTGATCTATACATGCAGTTACACTGTGGTTGCCCTGTATGTTGACTCGCATAACAATACTACTACTACTACTACAGAGCATGTAAACAGTGCTAATACCTGTATGCATCGCCATACCGAAACATGTAACACACAGTCCCTGCTCATCAGAGCATCCAATCCAATCAATACCCTCATATCCCCCAAATGTCATCCCCACACATCAAACCAACTGGTCCTATCTATGGGTCGCTCCCCCACTGTTAACGCGGGACCACACACCTGTTACCTTGCAGCACCCAACACCTGGAACTAACTACCTGTGGCTGCAGGGCAGCCACCCTCACCAACCATCTCAAAACCCTGTGTGACAGCCTACCACATTGCCTAAGCCTAATAATCCAGACTACATTAATCACCTCCACCCGCTGTTGTCCCCTGTCCACACCTTCTGTGTTAGCGGTTGGACTATATTGTAAGCTCAGATGGCCAGGCATTGTGTCAGCAATGTCAGTGCAGTGCTGCGGAAGACTGGTAGTGCGATACCAATGATCAGTAGTAGTAGTAGTACATATATCTATCCAAATGTTATTCCCAAAACATCCAGTACTCACATGAAAATAGCTCCTCAATCAGCTGCCGCCTGAGTGCTGCGCCCTCACGTGTGTCACCATGGGCACGTACAGGAGGGCATGTTGGATTGATTTCCAGATCCTCATTAATTTTGACATCGATATCGTGCCTGAGAGCAATGTTGTGCAGGATGCAACAGGCAATAATGATCTCTGCCACTGTCACGGGTTGGTATTGTAAGGCCCCGCCGGTCCTATCCAGACACCTGAAGCGACTTTTCAAAACGCCAAAGGTGCGCTCGATGATTGGGCGACTGGAGGCATGGGCATCATTGTGCCTCATCTCTGCACGTGTCCGTGGTAGACGCACAGGGGTTAGCAACCAGGGCCGACACCCATATCCTGCATCACCTGCAAAAAGAAATGTTGAACATTAAACCAGGAGCTGATGTCCACACACATGCACGCATGAATGTACGCGCAAACCCACAGCACCTACATGTCAGACAGAAACATAGGGGAACACATGATGGGACACAACAACTATGTGCCAATGTCTGGAGGTGTGAGATACAGAGCATGGGTGAGGTAGAAGAACATTATCCTGAACCACAGCAGACACATGGGCAGACACCAGAGGCCGAAAGGTAGTAGCGCCAGCCCTGAACACATCAGAGGCACACATGCAATGCACCCTGGACAAGGGCAGAGATGCACACATGTGCAAGCATGTGATGGTCATGCTAATGTCCACTCACAGATGGTGCAACAGGAACAGGTACCCCACCATGGCAGGCAGGATGGCATAGACAACACCACACTGTTGATAAACATGAAGCATGCGTGTCCTACCGTGCCAACTTAAACACATGTCAAATGTCATGTAATGTCAAATGTCAGTGTGCCACCAACACACAGCACCGCAGCACAGAAAACCTGGAGTCGTTCCCCCCCCCCCCCCGTCAGCTCTCACACACACAGATGACACACACACACAACTCGGGACACACATCACAGACAGACATGTGTGCAGACGACTAGCAGGGGTATACGATGTGCATGTCAGATATGACAAATACCCACCCAGCAGTATACAGTCCTCAAATTGACCAGCTTCAAATTGTCTGTACAGTGCCGAGTGGCACAGGATATCGGAGTAATGGATGGACCCTGCAAACCGCGGGACCACATTCAGAATACTCATACCTGCATCACATACAACCTGAACATTCAGGGAGTGGTAGTGTTTGCAGTTGCGGAACACTGCCTCCCTGTCTCTGGGCGGGACCAGGGCAACATGTGTGCAATCAATAACTCCCATCATGTGTGGTAACCCGGAAAATGCCTCAAAAGCCTGGGTCAGGGTCCCCCATTGTTGCCTAGTGTTGGGAAATGCAATGTAATTCCCAACCCGGCTGATCATGGCACACAGTATGTGGTGGAGACAGCGGGAGAAGGTGGGGCGGCTCATGCCACACACTGCGGCCACAGATGACTGGAAACAGCCACAGGCAAAGAAATGTAGGGCACCAAGGAGCTTGACCAAACATGGTATGGCATGTGACCAACCAGTCAGGGGCTCGAGGTCAGGTTTTAGATCCTCATAGAGCTCCCTAATAGCCCCTGTGCTCAGGCGGTAGAGGGAGATGACCTGGTCCTCACGCATGTCCTGGAGCCGGGTCCTGGTCCTTTAGAGGTGAGGCTGGCGAGCCTGCAGCTCAGCACGCCTCCTGCGCCATCCCGGCACAGCCCCTGCCTAGCCTGCCCCCACAGCTGCAGGTCGGTGTTGCAGCGGGCCTGCACCCCTGCCCTATGCCCAGGCCCCAAGGACACCATCTCCCTCGTCAGGCAACCACAAGCCCTGCACATCCCCCAGTGTACATGAAGCAACCACAAAGGCCGCCATAGCGGACACTGTTAACCCAACCTCCCTCACCTCTCCACCTCACGCTAACCCTGCCACTAACCTTCCCCACCACACACCAACCCCGCTGCACACCTCCCCCACCACTCACCAACCCAGCCACACACCACACCCACCACCGACCAACCTTGCCACACACCACACCTACCACACACCAACTGTGCAACCCACCTCCCCCACCGCACACCAATCCTGCCACCTACCTTGCCCACCACCCACCAACCGTGTCACCTACCTCCCCCACCACACACCAACCCTGCCACCTACCTCACTCACCACCCACCAACCATGTCACCTACCTCCCTACCACTCATCAACCCAGCCACACACCTCCCCCAGCACTTACCAAGCCCGCTGCTTGCCTCTCCCACCACTCACCAACCAAGCCACCTACCCCCCACCACTCACCAACCCTGCTACTCTCCACGCCTAACCTGCCTCTGACCCTCCATTCGCTTCACCACCAATAACGCACGCCTTCAACCTCGCTCGCCTGCACTAACCACTCAGCATGTACCAGGTGTGCACATTCATTTATGGTATGTTTGGATGTCCACGCATGTGTGCGCGCATTGCGCATGTGCAGAGGTGATGCGTCACATGCATACGTGGAACCGTGAGCCGCACATGCGCAAGATGCATTACCTTTGGTCACCGATGTGCACGTGTCCATTTTTGTGTCAGGGGTCCCCTGAGTGGGCGTCCCAATTGGGGTTACCATGGTCACATGTGCCCTACCATGTCACAGGCTGGTGGGGTGTCTGCACCAGCAGCAGTCATGACAGAGCGGTCCACACATGCCCCGTGTTCCCTGCACCATGCCATGTGTTAACGGCCATACATATGCCTGGGGTTACACCCTCCCTTCCCCTGCCACCTGCTGTATATGTCTGCTTGTTTACCAACATTGTGGGGTATATATCCCCTCTGTCCCCGCACATCATCCACATCAGGCTATCTACATGGGTGACCCGTCTGTCAGACACACACCAGGGTCACCATGGCATACTAACCACACATGCTTGGCGTACAGACATGATGTACCTAGCTGCTGTCAGTTGTTTACCCCCCTCCAGCACTTGTAGTGAGCCACTGCTCCTTCACCCCACCAGACCCCATCTTAGTAAGACGCACCGACTAACGCCCTGTCAGACACGTGGGCCCCCGCATACATCACATCTAGGCTGTATCATGGGTACCACATCCACACCTCCCCACCCTCCTATCATGTGCTGCATCCCTGCTACAGACTGACTATCTGTGACAACGTGCATTTGTCCATGTCTGTTGGATGGTGCAGCACATGGTTACATCACGATGTCATCAGGGATACATCCGGCAGCACACATGGCACTCCACACAGCCTGTTGTGGGCAGGGGCAATGTATGTGGCACCAATACACACTGGGACATGCACACAGGTGTTACAGTCACCGCTACAGCATTTATGTACAAAGGACACATGACCATTGCAAGATTTGGCTGCCTACACAATGTTTTAATACAAAATATGTGTCGGTATGTGCCATACAAATGTTAAAAGGTACAACAGAACAACACCCTCCCACAGGCGGGCTAACATTAAAACTGGTTCACATTTGGCGTTAGCCCAGCATGTATATTCGTCGCACACATTAGTGGGGATACATTTGGCTATTAGGGTTGCCACCTTTGCCATCTGTGCATCCACTTAACTACCTTGCAGACATTGGGAGATGGCCACAGCTATATATGTTGATCACACACCAGGGGGCCTGCCGTGGGGGTATGGCTGGGGATGCGCCATGAACATGCCATGATAATGCTGGGGCTCATCACCTCAGCCATACCCTCAACAACAGCTGTCAGCTGCCTGATGGCATGGCCATGGTCACTCAGGGTCCGCATAACGGTGCCCATCACCACACACAGGAGACCCACACATTTGCTACCACATCCACACCATGTGGCTGTGGTCTGGGTGGTGGCATCTGTGTGGGCCCTGTGTGTGGCAATGTGTGGGGCTCCCATACCCGGCCTGACACTTTGGCCATGCACATGGGGCAGGGGCCCCCAGTGCCCTGTGGTGACCTGCATCCGCCCTCAGGCACAGGCTCCCCCTCCCCACCCTCCATGGCCCCCCGCCCTGGCGGGTGCCCTCACTCTCCTTGCCACCCTCCCCCTCCTTGCCCTCCCACTCCACCTCCCCAGCACCCTCCGCCACCCCCTCCTCCCACCCCTCCCCACCTTCCATGTATTCCTCCCCCACATCCATGGCATCCTCCGCCGCTGCAGGTACATCCTCCACATCGGTACCTCCAGTGGTCGTGGGGGGGGCTGCCACCAGGCAGTGTGGGTACAGATGTCCCCTCCCCAGCATCTGCAGCCTCTTTGGAGAAGGCAGAAATGAATAGGGCGTCATGCGTTTGTTACGGCACAGACACATTGTATGTGGCATCACAGGCTGCCATGCCACTGGGACATGGTATGGTGCAATGCATAGGCTGGGACACTCACCGTCACCCCAGGCCATTACCTCCCGCTGCATGCGGTGGAGGTATCCAGGGCAGTGTAGCCGCATCTCTCTGCCCTTCTTCCGTAGGTCCTCTACCTGGGGGGATAAGCAATGTTTGCAACCATTAGGGCCCTGTATCCCTGCCCATAGTGAACCACGTGGCACACATGTCTGTGTGCAATGGGGGCTGCTCCTGCTATGGGCAGAGGGTCCCATACTAGCTGTTGGCAGCACCGCCTGCATGTATGGGTGTGAAGCTGGGCATGTGTGGTGTGACACCTATGTGCCCTGTGTGCCACCTCACAACCACCCCATGCCATGTCCCTGCCATCTCTTGGCATGACATGACAGCAACATGGCATGTGGGGCGTTCCAATTCTGATCTACACCCACTCCATACCCTCAGTGAAGTCCAGCACACACTTTGGTGTTGGGCAGCCCGTCCCACATCAACAGTAGCCATCACCATGACACCTGGATGCTACTCCAGCCTCTATGGTGTGGGCTCGGACACCTGGGGGTGTGAGGGAGCTGGGTACCTGCACCAACATCAGCTACCATTACACTGGGATGCGTGGTGGACCACTGGAATCTGGTGTGCTGCCTCCTGGGGATGTGGTGGAGCTGGGAGCCTGCAACAGCAGCTGCAGCCATAACACCAGGGTGACTGATAAGCCTCTGTGTTGTGGGCTGGGGCCCCCTTGGGGTGCGCCACAGCTGGGAGACGGCAACTGCAGCAACCACCATGACCCCAGGATGTGTACTGCGCCTCTGTCATCAGGTCTGGGGGCCTCCTGGGGATAGGGTGATGTTCCACACATACACAGCAGCACCTGCCATAACACCAGGATGGAGAATAGACCTGTGTGGTCTGGTCTTATGCCTCCTGGGGTTGGGGCAGAGCTGCAAACCTGCAACAACAGCAACCACCATAACACCAGGATTTAGAATAGACCTGTGTAGTCTGGTCTGGGGCCTCCTGGGGTTGAGCTGTGAACCTGCAACAACAGCAACCACCATAACACCAGGATGGGGAATAGACCTGTGTAGTCTGGTCTGGGGCCTCCTGGGGTTGGGGCAGAGCTGCAAACCTGCAACAACAGCAACCACCATAATACCAGGATTTAGAATAGACCTGTGTAGTCTGGTCTGGGGCCTCCTGGGGTTGGGGCAGAGCTGCAAACCTGCAACAACAGCAACCACCATAACACCAGATTTAGAATAGACCTGTGTAGTCTGGTCTGGGGCCTCCTGGGGTTAGGGCAGAGCTGCGAACCTGCAACAACAACAACCACCATGACACCAGGATGTAGAATAGACCTGTGTCAGCTGTTCTGGGGCCTCCTGGGGATAAGGCAGACCTGTGACACTGCAACTGGAGCAACCACCCCGACACCAGGATGTTTGAAACACCTCTGTGCGCAGGTCTGGGAGTCTTCGGGGCCAAGGGTGATGTTCCACACATAAACAGCACCAACTACCACACCACCAGGATGACTGCTGGACCTCTGTCATCAGATATGATGCCTCCTAGGGATGGGGCAGGGCTGTCGTATTCCAATTGCAGCAACTACCAGTGCACCATGATAACTACTTAACCTCTGTGATCAGGTCCGATGTCTCCTGGGGATTGGCCAGAGCTGGCAATGTGTCAGAAGCAGCCATCATGGCACAGGGATGCCTAATAGAGCTCTGTCATGGGGGCTGCAACTCCTGGGGGTTGGGCAGAGGTGTGCACTGCAACAGAAGCAGCTTATATCACACTGCGCTAACCTCTGCACCTCTACTTTCATGTCTGTGGCTCCTGGGGATTGGCATACGTGCACACAGCAACATACGCAGATAGCTTGATCACAGGGTTGCCCACATACATGTGTCACGCACATGTGGTGCATATCTTATGTGTTTTTATTGCTGGATCTTGTGTTGCACACCTTCCATTTAGTGACCTGTCCCCATACACTTACCTCATGTGGGTAGTCTGCTACATGGTCGAAGCACCTTGTTATGCGCACCCACACCCTCCTGACACGTTCCAGATCCTGGCATTTTGAGGCGTGGCTGCCTGGTGCAGATTAAGGCTGCCAGCTGTCATAGGTCGTGGCGGCTAAATGCTGGCTTGCGGGATCGCGTCGCCATTTTGGGGGATGCCCATGTGCTGATGACGCACGCACGTATGCCGCGCATGTGCTGCATCATGCATATGCTGTGCCACACTACGCCGCACACATGATGTGCATGTGTCACGGACACCACACGGCAAACTATCTCTGGGGCCGCATGAATACACGTCGGATACGGAGATTGGCAGACACGGTGGCTGGCTTTAGTTTACAACATTGCATGACTTACGCCATTTGGCCTGCACCGCATCTGGTGCGTCTTAGCTTTAGGCGCCTTATGAAACACTTTTGCTGATGCAACGCCACGCTTCTCCTTAGAGGCACGGGACAAAGGTTATAGTGTATTAGGCTTGTGTCACTGATTGTAGAGATGTGTCTGACTGTTACTAACACTCATCTTGCTGTTGGTACAGTGGGGATTCAAACCCATAAGCAGTGACTCTGAGGGCATCGTATTAACCAGTATGCTATGCCTTTTCTCATAGCAAGGGCTAACTACACAGCAACTGCAGGTCAACCCAGTAAATGTCAGCTGTGCTTACCGGGATCGGGTATACCCACAGCTAAGGCACTTTACAGGGTACCTTAGGTTTTCCAGCTGAGGTGATGGTTTATTTTTGGTGGACACACTGATATTTGCTATGGGGTCTGTGTACTACACTGTCCTAATGTTACCGGCGAAACTCCCAGTGATAGTGTGAGCAATGCCATATAGGGAGTTGGGCGTGCCGGTGTCCACGTAGCATGCACTGTGTATTGCCGAATAGGAGGCGCGTTGGCTGTTTACGCACAGTAACCTTAACTTCGTGGTAGCGCTATGAGAAGGTGTATAGAGCTGAAGCCCACTGGTTAATACAATGACCAACAAGGCAGAGGTCATGGGTTTGATCCCTCAGGGGTCTCATCTGATATGGCTTTCTGAGGCAATCTCTTTTGCTGCATGTAACAGTCTGACACATCTCTACAATCTGTGCTGCCAGCAGAAACACCCTCACCTAATTGCCATCACCTACTGCACCTTATAGGGCAGGAGAGGTGTCTGGACCCACATGCGGATTAGAAGGCAAAACCTACCAACCCGCCCTCTCAGGGACAGGATCTGCCACCAACAGACCCACACTCTACATCTTTGCAATGGCAGCAGTGGAGAGACATGATGAAGGGCTGTGGGACCAGCTAACCCGGTCCTGCAGGGGAAGGAGCACCCTCCAAGGCAGTCAATGCAGATCTGTTTGTATCACACAGGGCACTGGCAGTAGGCCTGTAAACAATCAGATGTTCCCCACCACCATCTGACATCCACCAGCAGAGAGCACTGTCAGTCTTCACCCTGCAAGGTGCTCCTGCCATACACATGCTAGCTGCAGACAGTCTGCTAGCTAGTACATAGTGCATGTTCTTGGTGAAGCTGTGTGCACCCAGAGGCAGTATATCAGTGATTGGGCCCCAACCAGGGAAACTCCCAGATATCACTTGAGAGAAGCACTGTATGGTACTATGTGGGGACCTAGCCATGCCATGGTCACTGCTTAGTCAGGGTGAGAGTGACCCCCCCCCCCCCCACCCCCAGCATGACATGCTGTGGTCACCCTGTCCCTGCAGGTGGTGGTCGGCCACTACAATGTCCCAGCCATTGCCCTATGCCCTGTGCAGATGCATCCTGCCCAGGCTGCCCTGTCCAGCCCATACCCACAGTACCTTGCTCCCCATTATGCACATAGGCAGGCTAACACTGGAAACAGTGCAAGCATTGTGGGCTCCTCAAGGTGTGGCCAGCCACAAAACACTGGATAGACATACACACACTCCCACACCTACGTCAGCATTGTGCAAATATAGAGGTGGTTGGCGGCCCTGGCCGCCACACCAGTCCTGGGCACAGCGCAGGCATTGCTATGGTACTCAATACTGTTGGGGTCACTCTCCGGGGTAGTAAACACTGTCAGAGACATAAACCGAACACACTCCACAGATATCAGACAGGTTGCTCTGATGGATATCTGTTAACAAATTGTGTTTCATTTTGGACTTGTTATCTGACATTAATCATAGCAACCGCTTGATATGTGTGGAACGTGTTTCAAGGTTTATGACGGCATTGCTAAGGTATGCAGGTTCTAGTAGTGGTAGATGCTGCTCCGCGCAGGGCCCGACAGCCTGACCCTCCATGAGGCTTTGGATAGCGGAGCTGGCCGATGCTCTGGGGCAGAGGTTCCCAACTCCGGTCCTGGTGGGCCTAACACGATTCAGGTTTTCATGCTGTCCCTAATGTATATGCAGGGAATACATTTGCATACAATGGGGGCGGGACATACAAATGGATCTCAGGCATATTTCTTAGGGACAGCATGAAACCTGAATGGTGTTTGGCCCTCCGGGACTGCAGTTGGGAACCTCTGCTCTAGGGACTGCACATGTCTATGATGAATGTGTTCTGTAGGGTAGAATATAAGCGTTTATGGCGTGTTTATTTTATCTGCAAAAGGTTCCTTCTTTATAACCATGGTTTAGTACTGGATAATATATAGGAACATGGTCTGTAGGAGCCACAGCTGGGGCTTGAACCTATGACCTTCTGCCCCTGAATGCACTAGCTGTGTGTACTGCACCAAACTGTTGCCACAGAGGCAGGTCATTCCCTGGGTATGCCATTACTGTTCGTCAAACAGACCTTGTCTTTTGCAGTGCACGGCACCCACCTAGACAGGGCTTGGCCTTGGTCTGCTGTGGGCAGTTGCCACTGCCCCCACCACAACCGGCATACCTCTGCCACCAGGCTGACATGCCCTTATGCCGGTGGTGCTGGTGGTGTGCAGTCCCAGGCCATCCAGTGTGCCGGTAGGCGGTTGCCTATGGTGTGTGATCTGGGGTAGGGGTGCCTGCATGGACATCCATGCTTCCCCCAGCACCGCCTGCCAATGTTCTGTGCCCTTTGGGGTATTTGCTAGGTACTGTCCCCTGGGACACTGTGGGACACAGACACTCGTGGACATGTTTGACCTTGATCAGTTACTGATATTGCGTTTCTGTTTTTCTATGTGTCACCTAGGCATCTGCCTAGCCTGCCCTATGCCCCAGCTACCCCAGTTGCTCCACTGCATGTCATGCCTGCAGTCTCCTGTACCCCATGTGCAGCCACACCATAGTGCCCTTTCGTACTTGGGCACTATCTGGTGGTGCAGCACATGTATCACTACTATCACTGTTTTTGGTCTCCCTGCCTTTGCTGTACATTGCTGACTGAAATGGTTTCTCTCTCCTTCACTTTTGCCTCTAATGCCAGGTTTTCACTCGCGCTATTTTTCAGACCTTCATTTCACGGCGCTAGTGTGCCTGGAGCCTCTCCCGCCCATCCACGCCCATTGACCCCTTCTCCCCGCCCTCTGGGGAGCCTTACTCCACCTTTTCTGTGCCTTAGCACCGCCAGGGACGTTGTTCAGGCGAAACAGTACGTTATCACGCGAAGAAGTTGATTGCGCCGCTGCTACGTTATCGCCGTTTAGTAAACATACTCCTAAGTTAAACCTCCATTCTCATATTAATAAAACTGCTGCAAAAGCATATTATAAATTAAAACTCATAAGGAGGCTAAAACCGATTTTAAGCCAAGATAATTTTAGAACTGTATGTCAGGCAATCGTCACAATAGACTATGGAAACTTGCTTTATGGTGGTCTCCCTAATCACTCTATATACCCTCTCCAACTGGTGCAGCACACGGCAACTAGAATCATCACAAATACAGCAAAAAACGATTATATCACTCCAGTGCTCCAGAACCTCCATTGACTGTCCATCCAAGCTCGTGCAAGATTTAAGGCTACTTTAAATATTTTAAAATTATTAATAATATTTCAGCTAATGCCCTTCAGAGCTTAATAATCAGGCATACTAGTATGAGACCACTTAGAACAAGTATGGACAATAGGATAGCCACTCTACCTGATTTCCAAAAAACAAATCAGGCAACGTCCAGAAGGGCTCCATCCCTTTATGCGCCAGAATTATGGAATACTCTACCTGATAACATGTGAGCAATGAGAGATTTAAAGGACTTTAAACAAATGCTTAAGACTATACTATTTATACAATTTTATGGACCTTCCTAGGGCATAGCATACGTTTGTGCAATTTTAATGTAATTTTAATGAAATGTGATTTGTTACCAATGTATATGCTTCCCTACACCTCCCTACCTTATAATTGTATACCCTGTGCTGTGTAAACTACTTTGATTGAAGGAAAAAGGGGTATATAAAACTGGTTAAATAAACAAATTAAATAAATAAATAATTTCTCAGGTAGTAAATCTACTCAATCAAGATGGACCATAATGTTCCCATTCTCCAGTCATTCTGAAAAAGAAAATGGCATCAGCATCTTCTTATAACCACATTCATTAAATCAAAGTTTGTCATTCACTCTCCAAATTTAGTCCTCCAGTATCTAAGTCAAAAATCCAATTGCTCTCTATAGTTCAACGAATATTCTTGATTGCCAGCTCATGGGCTCAGCGAATTACAAGCCATTTAAGATCCTCAATAGAATGATTCAGATCTTTCCAATGTGTTACAAGTGGAGCATTTAGAGTGTTAGTCAATATCTTGCTCTTATCTTCATCCAATCGAACTTTCACGCTCTTTTTTGTTCATCCAATATATAACAAGAAGGAACATAAGAACATAAGATATGGAAGGACAGACTAGATAGTCCATGTGGTCTTTTTCTGTCGTCATATTTCTATGTTTCTATGTGTGTGTATGTCTATCCAGTGTTTTGTGGCTGGCCACACCTTGAGGACCCCACAATGCTTGCACTGTTTCCAGTGTTAGCCTGCCTATGTGCATAATGAGGAGCAAGATACTGTGGGTATGGGCCGGACAGGGCAGCCTGGGCAGGATGCATCTGCACAGGGCATATGGTTCTATGTTTCTAAGATATGCCATACTGCTTCAGACCAAGGTCCATCAAGCCCAGTATCCTGTTTCCAACAGTGGCCAATCTAGGTCGTAAGTACCTAGCAGTTTCCCCAAAAGACACAGGTTCCACAATGCTTGTATAGGGTCAAGCAGCGATATCCTGGGTCCTTTTAATAATGGTTTATGGACCTTTCCTCCAGGAACTTGTCCAAACCTTTTTTAAACCTAGCTACACTAACAGCTTTTACTACATCCTGCGGTAACAAATTCCAGAGTTTGATTACACGTTGAGTGAATTTAGCCCTACTCTCTGCTTTCTATCTTTTAACCCATAAATATCACTTTAGAGAAGCACTGCATAGAATTATGGGGGAACCTAGCCATGCCATGGTCACTGCTCAGTCAGGGTGAGAGTGACCTCCCAGCATGACATGCTGTGGCCACCCTGTCTGTGCAGGTGGTGCCAGGCACTACAATGTCCCAGCCATTGCCCTATGCCCTGTGCAGATGCATCCTGCCCAGGCCACCCTGTCCGGGCCATGCCCACAGTACCTTGCTCCCGTTATGCACATTGGCAGGCTAACACTGGTAACAGTGCAAGCAGTGTGGGTTCAGTAAGGTATAGGCAGCCACAACACACTGGATAGACATACACACACTCCCACATCTATGCCAGCATTGTGCAAATATAGAGGCTTGTGGCAGCCCTGGACACTACACCAGTCTTGGGCAAAGTGCAGGTATTGCTATGGTATGCAATACTGTTGGGGTCACTCCCCGGGGTGGTAAACACTGTCAGAAGCAAAAACTGAAACACACTCCACAGATATCAGAAAGGTTGCTATGATGAATCTCTATCAACAAATCGTGTTTAACTTCGGATTTGTTAGCTGACATTAATCATAGCAACCTTTTGATATATGTGGAACGTGTTCCCAAGTTTAGGACGGCATTGCTAAGGTATGCAGGTGCCAGTATTGGGAGATGCTGATCCGTGCAGGGCCCAACAGCCTGACTCGCCATGAGGCTTTGGATAGTGGAGCCTGTGGGTGTTTGTGCCCCTGTTGGCTGCTGCTCTAGGGCAGAGGTTCCCAACTCTGGTCCTGGTGGGCCAAACACTGTTCAGATTTTCATGCTGTCCCTAATGAATATGCACGAGATACATTTGCATGCAATGGGGGTGGTGCATACAAATGCAGCAGAGGCATATTTATTAGGGACAGCATGAAACCTAAATGGTGTTTGGCCCTCCAGGACTGCAGTTGAGAAAGTCTGCTCTAGGGATTGCACATGTTTATGGCGTCTGTGCTCTGTAGGGTAAAATATAGGCGTCTCAGGCATGTTTATTTTATCTGCAATAAAGGTTCCGTCTTTATTACTACGGTTTAGTACTGGGTAAAATATGTGGACAAGGTTTGCAGGAGCCACAGCTGGGACTTGAACTTGTGATCTTCTGCCCCTGAACACACTGGCTGTGTGTACTGCACCAAACTGTTGCCACAGCGGCAGATCATTCCCTGGGGATACCATGACTGTTCATCAGACAGACCTTGTCTGTTGCACTGCATGGCACCCACTTAAACGGGGCTTGGCCGTGGTCTGCTGTGGGCAAATGCCACTTCCCCCTCCGCCACCAGTACCCCTCCGCCACCATGCTGACATGCTCTTCTGCCAGTGGTGCTGGTGGTGAGCAGTCCCAGGCCATCCAGTGTGCCGGTAGGTGGCTGCCTATGGTGCGTGATATGGGGTAGGAATGCCTGCATAGACATCAACGCTTCCCCCCGGCACCGCCTGCTAATGTTATGTACCCTTTGGGGTAATTGCTGGGTACTGTCCCCTGGGACACTGTGGGACACACACTCTTGGCCATGTTTGCCCTTGGTCAGTTGCTGTCCTGCTGTTTTCCGCTTCCACATTCCTATGTGTCACCTAGGCATCTGCCTAGCCCACCCTCTACCCCAGCTGCCACACTGCATGTCCCGCCTGAAACCCCCTGTACCCCATTTGCAGCTTCACCGTACTTGGGCACTATGATGTTGCTGCACATGTATCACTACTATCACTTTTCTTGGTTTCCCTGCCTTTGCTGCACATTGCTGACTGAAATGGTCTCTCTCCCCTGCAAATGTGCCTCTAGCGCGAGGTTTTCAGACCTTCATTTCACGGCGTTAGTGTGCATGGGGCCTCTCCCTGCCCACTCTCTGCCCATTGACCCCTTATCTCCGCCTCTGGGGAGCCTTACTCCGCCCTCTGGGGAGCCGTACTCGATCCCTCTGCGCACCTTAACGCTGCAGGAGATGTTATCGCGCGATACGTGATGTTCTCGCACGGTAATGTCCCATTATCATGCGATAACATCACGTATCACGCAATAATGTCATAGCTGCAACATTAGCGCCATTTAGCAAACATACCCCTATGTTTCTATGAACGTTCAGAAAAAAGTAATATATATAATAGAGCCCTAATACAAGAAAAAAAGGTATTAAATTTACTCAGAGGTAAAAAGTGTCCCCAGTAGCGTGCCACAGGTATCATTTCTTGGTCTGGTCCTTTTCAATAATTTCATACTGTAGAAGTGCTGCAGGAAAGGTTTACGTTTATGTGGATGATATTAAAATCTGCAACAGGATAGACAACCTGGAAAGTGTAGAAATACAAGGAGGAAACTAGTAAAGCTGGAGGAATAGTCTAGATTTTGGCAGCTAAGATTTAATGGCTGGATCTAAAATACCAATACAGAACTACAGTATAGGGGGTGAAATTCTTCTGCATATTAACAAAGAATGAGATCTGGGGGTGATTGTTTCTGATGATCTTAAGGTGGCCAAACAGGTAGAAAAGGTAACAGCAAAAGCCAAAAGAATGCTTGGGTGAATAGGGAGAGGAATGGCCAGCAGGAAGAAGGAGATGTTAGTGTCTCTGCATAAATCTTTGGTGATCCCTAATTTGGAATACTGTGTGCAGTTCTAGACCACATCTTCAAAAGGATATAAACAGGAAGGAGTCATTCCAGAGGGTAGCTATTAAAATGGCCAGTGGTCTTTGTAATAAAGCATATGGGGACACACTTAAAAATCTGAACATGTAAACCCTGGACAAGAGTCAAGATAGGGGAGATATGTTAGAGACATTTAAATATCTCCAAGGTATAAATGAACATGAGGTGGGTATCTTTCAACAGAAAGAAGACTCTAAAATGATGGGTGAAAGGAAGAGAGTAAATGGGGACAGACTCAGGCATAATCTGAGGAAATATTCCTTTACAGAAAGAGTGTTGGATGCATGGAACAGCCTCCCATCAGAGGTGATGCAGGCCAGGACATTATCTTAATTCAAGAAAGCAAGGAGCAATCATAGAGGATCTCTGAGTGAGTTATTTCCCATCATGTTGGGTATCACAGGCTTAATTAAGAGGAATTTCCAAGCATACTTTGATAAACGTAGCATCTTACAAACTCCAAAAAGAGTTTCTTGTACCTCTCTTTGATACAATGCAAGTACTACATTAACAGTAAATTTGACAAACTGTGGTCATACTCCACATATCCTGGCTTAGAAGTGAGGTTCATGACTGTTGTGATATGCGCAAAACTCACCCAATTGGAGAAACTCCCCAGAAGAAAAGATTATAGAGATTGAGCTGTTGGTTTGGACGGGCAGAATTAATAGGCTATATAGTCTTTTCCTGATGTCTTTTTCTAGATTTCTGAAAGAGGAAGGTTGAGCCCAAGCAGGATATAGCAGGCCAATGGAAGACAGTTTGATTCAGCAGTGATCCTAGAATTCAGCCTCCCCCCATACACACACACTCAATGGCACCAGTGCGCTGTCCCAGTATTTAATGTTTTGAGCCATGAAAGCGCTTAGGATAAGCACCAAATGGGGTGTATATGCATTGGATGGGAATATGTAGAATGAGATGGGATCAATTGATACCTGCTTTAATATATGAGGGGAAACATCACCTTTTGCATCTCAGATTCACCTAGAAGGCAAAGACATTGTGACCTGCAAAGGAGGCCAAGTTGATACTAATGAATTAGAAAATACTTGGATAACAGTTTTATTCATTCTGGGGAGACTAGGAAGAAACAAAATAGGCATGAAAGAGATGGAAATGGGAGCTGTCTGGAGATTTTCCCCTTTCTCAGACTGGTAGACAACCCTGATTTTGAACTGGGGCAGAGGTGTTCAAGATTCCAGGGGTGGAGGGACAGGGGTTGTAGAGATATGGGCCATTTGGTATAGTTAAATGTGGAGACCTTCTCCTCCTTCTTGCAAGGAAAGGAGAAGTAGAATGTACCCAATGGCCATCTATTGTAGTTTTTGCAGGCAAGGAACTATTGGGCTGAGCTGAAAGCCAGAGACTCAAGAGGTTTGGTAATAAGGAAGGCAGATGAGGACTTCAGGGGCTTTCTTCATTTTGGAACAGGTTAACTACGTGGTACCATTTGGGTACAGATATGTTTGAGGATATATAGTGAGAGGCCCTCGCTTGGTGTTAGACAAGGGAGTTAGGGGAGGAGGTAGAGCAACTGGTGGGGTTGTTTGAGCACCTTAAGGATGCAACGGTAAATGCAGTACTACAGGAAATACAACATAAAATTTTACATAGGGTTTATCTGACAAGGGAGTATGGGATCAAGCTAAAGCTGTGGGAGAGTGAGGAATGTGAAAAGTATAAAGTGGGAAGAGATACCTATAGGCACACCTTCCTTGAATGCCCAGGGTTGACTGAACTATGGCAGGCTGTGTAGGAGTCCATAAATAGTTGCCTGCAGAAAACAGTGGAATGGACATACAGGCTCCTTCTTTTGGGAGATGCTACTGCCTTGAGGGAAAGCAAAGTATCAAATGCAGAAATTAAATTCATCCAGGTGGCACCCTGGTAATGAAAAAGGTGATCCTAAAATTCTGGATGAGAGACGAATATCCTCTCAAGGAAATGTTGGATGAATACAATGCTAAAAATGGTAAGTACGGAACGTCACGTAGATAGGCACAAAAATCACCCATGGTGGATACAATATTTATTCTTTTGGAACCAGTTTCAAAATGAGCATCCAGTAAAAGCAGACAGTGGTAGGGATGGAGGGGAAGTTAGTTCATAGGGGGGGAGAAGGGGGGTTTGGGAAGGGAGGAAAAATGAAAAAGAGGGAAGGGGCAAAAGAGGCCCCCCCCCTTTGTTGTTGATTAAGATAGGCATTGGATAATGCATGTACGTGTTGGTTTCATTTGTGCTATGGTAGGTGCCATGGTGTATCCTCTTGTGGATGGTCAGGTGTGGCCAAGGGGGTGAACTCTGTAATATTTTTGCCTGGATAAACAATTGTACCTGGCATGTTGGTACCTCTTGTGGAGACAATGTTAAATAAATAATAATAATAATAAAAGAGGGTCTCCATTGAACTGGCAGCCAAAAGCAACTTGTATTGCTAGACACCAGGGGTGAAAACCGAGTTGCATTTATTTATTTATGATTGCCTCTCATAATCTTTACTGCCATATACTAAATTTAGTTGGAAAGCAGATTTGTAACAAAAAATGTTTTGCATGAAGTTCAGCCAGAAATGATTTCCTGTACAGGACCAGTTCTCAAAATTTAGCAGCTAGGTTGCTAATCAATTAAAGCCATTTCATAGCGTTCAAAAAGTTAAAAAATAAAAAGAGATTGAATCGAGAAGAAAATGAATAAATTGGAAGGTATCAAAAATTCTTTGGAGAGA
The DNA here is from genome assembly GCA_033557465.1 of Ichthyophis bannanicus. Taxonomy (NCBI): domain Eukaryota; kingdom Metazoa; phylum Chordata; class Amphibia; order Gymnophiona; family Ichthyophiidae; genus Ichthyophis; species Ichthyophis bannanicus. The sequence goes on along the minus strand of CM066032.1, from coordinate 846,719,542 downwards.
CAAATAAAAGATGAGTATTGTCACCAGCTCTCCTTAAACCCCCGTGTATAAGTGGATAGAGGTTAAGTGAGTGGATTTTCCCCACTGAAGCAGCTACTTTACAAATCCTGAAGCTGGACTTTTTGGGAAATGTAGTCCCTTCACCGAATCAATGAAGAGCAGTTGTGGAAAAGTGGTTTAAGCAACCAAAGGATTTTATTTCCCCTCCCGGGGTGGATTTCACCATGAACAAAGTAACACAAACCAGGTATTTACTGGCATAAGGACAAATCAAAGGTTCTTTAACAGAAAAAGCTTACTTCAGCAATAAACAGGTTGATATCTAGAATTCCAACGTAACAATGCTGTTTCTTCACAGCTCTCTGCTTCTCAATGCTAGTAGTGCTGTACTTTCTCTTTCAAAGCATGCCTTCAGCGTAATGAGATTATTTCATTAGCAAGCGATATCGTACAGTCCATGATATCTTCATCAATATTCACACACTCAGGTTCAAAGTCCATAACTCTTCCTGGCTAGAAGGAAATGTTTGTAACGGCAATCCTGATGCCACGCCCTTTCTAACTGCTTCAGGTTTCACCTGATATTCCTGAGTTAAATACTGGCTTTCACAAACGTTATCAGCACAGGTATTCTCTTCCCAGCTCCAACCCTCTGGGTAAATACAGTCACTGTAACTATTTTTATACCAGCCTTTTGGCTTACCTTTTAGCCTAGCTGGTGGAGGTTTTCTTTGTGGCTTTGGACTGGCTGTAAGTTCCCAACCTAAGCCTTGCACAGAAGATTTCACTTGTCTTCCTGGCTTCCTTTCACTTCTGTGTTCCCCTGGATACTGCAGGTAATCCACTCTGCCCTTATTATATCCTTCCCTTGGGGTTTCTTTTCTTTTCCTGAAGAAAGACACTGTCTCACCCTTCCCCAGAGACTCTGGCTTTTTCCTGGCACTGCTGTCTTCACCGTAGCTCTCATTAGCTTCCTTATCCAGCACACATGCCTCAGCTCCTTCTTCTCCTTCCTCCCCTTCTTCTTCTAACCCCATAAGCTCAACTGAACTCTCTTTATCAGGGTGAATTCTAGAGCAGTGCTCAACTCCACCCCCTAACAGGTGTCCTGCATTAGCTCGTGACTCATTCCCTGAATGGTAGCACGGGCGTTTCTCTTGCCTCTGTGCTTGGTTTCTAAGGTAACCAGGAGCCATGTGCTTTTGTTTACAACTCAGCCCTACTCCTGTTCCTGGCTTTTTAGCCTCTTCTACCGGGCTGGAAGGACCCACTATGTCACAGTATACACCGCAATCATAGACTTAACAGGCTGCTGTAGAAAGCTGGATCTGACGTCGCGCACTATTAGCTGAGTATACATTTTTGTAATGTGACAATAGTCTGAAACTTCAGCACCAGTATGCAGCAAAGGGCATGTATTCAAATAAGTTGTGCGCAAAACCTGGGCATAAAGTTGAAAGGAGGGGAGCCAACACATGCGCAAACAACAGACATGCTAGAAGTGGCTGTGTGCGCATGCACATAAATGTCAAATGCTCATGTTATGCACCAAAGACGTGCAGGTTCTTTTGGTGCTCAGCCAATAATCAACATTATTTCACTCAAAAACATTTTTTTATGAAATCACAATAAAGAGACCTAATAGTTAATGGAGAATGATATAACTGAGTCCAAAAAAACACACAAGGACAAAAAGCAAAAGACATTTGTTCTTGAATGCCAAACTTTCACTTAGATGCTGAAAGGTACACGCAGAAAATTTTCACGTCGAAGGTAATTGTTCATCGATACATACTCTGAAATAGTCTTTCCCTACATGCACAAAATGTTTAAATCACCTCAGACAAGACATAGGGATATGATTACTAAACAGTCCTAATGTTACCGGCGCTAGTTGCAGCGATAACGTGAGGAATGCCATATAAGGTAGTGGGTGTACCGGCATAAAGGAAGCAATGGCAGGGTATTGCGCGACAGAGGGCTCCCTGGCCGTCATCATGCGATAGACGTGCCGTGGCACGTCATCGCGTGGTAACCTTAAGTTCGTGCACTGAGGTCTGCTCAAAGGACTAGAGGTGTAGCACGCTGGTTAATACAATGACTGCTGATACAGCAGTCATGAGTTCAATTCCACAGTGGTATGTAATTAGGCTGTCCAAGGCAATTCCTTTTCCTGCCTGTAACAGTCAGACACATCTCAACAATTTGTACTGTCCTCCAAAAAAACCCTCATCCCAGTGCCGTAACCTAAAGCACCTTTTAGGGCGCACCATAAGGCACATCATAAAGTGCCACATCAACCAAGGCGGGTCAGAATGTGCCCCAGAGGGTGGCACGAATGGGTGGTACCCTCCAAGGCATCATATAAGGCGCCCCAGAAGCTGGCCGAACCTAAGGTGGTGCTAAAGATGCCCCAAGGATGTTACGGTGACTAAAGAAATGTTGACCAAGGGCAGTAAGGTTCACCAACCTCACAAGCATGAAATGTATGGGTCAAACACAGATGTAACCCTAACCCTGAATAGAGCAGCAACAAAAGCCAATGAAGAAGTGATGTAAGGAAGTAGATGTCTGAGGTGATGGACCTGCCAAATCTGCGAGCAGCCCATTTGGCAGCTGGTAAAGTGGACAAATATATCAGCGGCAGCTGTACCGATGCACCGGGTGATGGTACTGTAAAGTGCAACAATGACAGTGTGTGGCAGAGGATGGGAATACATGTCCAGCAGAGGAGCCAGAGATGGCAGGAGAAGTGCAATGACAGGAGGACAGAGGAGTAGCAGTGCCATGCAGAGCAGACACAGGAGAGGCAAGAATGAAGAGCCGTGATGCAGAAAAGGGTGCCAGTGCAGGACATGGGGTAGCAGCCTGCACATTAGGGCATGACATCACACAGCTGGCAGACACAGATAGACAGACAGAAGGATGGTTGGCAACAGTGATTTATTTATTTATTTTATTTATTTAGTAACACTTATATACCGCTACTTCCAGCGATCAGAAGCGGTTTGATTACATCTTTGGGATTTGTCAAAAAACAAGACAGAGAAGTTGGAGCATATATACAATAGTTCAGAGGTAAATCACAGCACACAGAATATGGTCTCGAGATTGGCCTAGGCATATTTACATAATTTTACAAAAGGGATTCTACTTAAACATATTTACATTTTTACATATAACTGTTCACTTCATCCTTTATCTCTTTGGGATTTACTACTGGTTGTAGTGACAGTGGAATAGATGCGTTTTTAATTTCTTCCTGAAATCAACTATGTCTTTAATTGCTCGCAGCTCATATGGCAGTTGGTTCCATAAGGTTGGGGCATAGAATAAAAATGCTCTGCAGCTAGTACTGGCTTTTACCTGTCTGATGATGTTTGGAACTTGTAGCGTGTCTGAGTTGATAGTTCTCCTGACTCTGGTGTTAGGTTGCTTGCAGATAAGGGTTGAAAGGAATGATGGGGCTAGGTTATGAATGAGTTTGAACGTTGTTACCAATGTTTTATATTGTATCCTGGCAGCAATGGGTAGCCAGTGTAGCTCGATCAATACGGGTGTAATGTGTTCAGTTATGCTTGATCGCATGATGATCCTCGCCGCCACATTTTGTGCCAATTGCAAGATATTGGTGGTTTTCTTTGGCAGACCCTGTAGGATGGCGTTACAGTAGTCTAAGTGAGGCATGATGAGTGCTTGCGCAACAGACCAGAAATCACATGGTTCAAGTATATTCCACAGGGGTCGTAACACTCTAAGTTTGTGAAAAATGGGTATAATGTGCCAGCAGCACAGATCCTCACAGATAGGACTGTTACAGGAATGAAAAGTACTTGTGTACGAGAGGCATAAAATAATTAGAACAGAGAGGAATCAAACCCATGACTACTAGCACAAATGTCAATGTAGGCTACAACACCAACATGAGTGCCACAGCAAAGGCTGTTTACAAGAACACTGCAGGGAACCACACCAAAACCCAGCTGGCTGCCAGGATAGGGCAACCCCAACAGTAACGAAGATGCAATGCACATGCAGAACCGGTGTGTACAGCTCATATCACAGTCAGTAATTGAGACGAGAGCCACATATAAACACATGCACACACACAATGAAATGTTATGCAGTGGAGACAGCATGCAAAAGAGCAAAGAACCTAAACTCAATGGGCAGCAGGGGATGCTCTGTGGAGCAGGGCAAAATGGGGAACAGAACGGAAAAGGAGCATGTGCAACATGAGCCTACAAACAGACATGGCCCAGATCAGATCAACAACAGCAATGCCAATCCCCCAAGCCGACATGGATAGTACAAAGAAAGAGCCATATGTAACAGCTAATATGCGACGGATAGGCTGCATCGAGAGCACACTGTGGTGTACAGTGAAGAGATGGAAGGGTGTGTGGAGAGGTGACTAATCGTCAGGCAGTTCATGGTCAGGTTTGCACAAAACAAGGACAAAAAGAAGGAACATGTGAGAATCAAATCTGCAACCTATGGTACTCCAACACATGTCCGCAACCACTATCCCAAACAACCACAGCAAGCACAATGCAAATATGTCCCCTCAAAGGGAATGTTGGTATGGAAACCCTTAGCACCCTGTGATGTGTCAGACGGCTGCCACATAGACAGCTGCCACGTACAAGGATGTGAGCATAGATTGGCCATGTACTTTACCAGAAAATCATGAAATACATGTGTCAGTGTGGTCAAGCAGCAGCAGAGACAAATGTGCATCAAACACATATTTTTATTGTGGTCAATCAGTAGACATATCGTATATACCGCCTGTCATCATATCAAGGTGGTTGGTTTGCAGTGAACAAACTGAAAACACATTGAGCATGCCAGCTACCCACATGTCACCCAAATGTCACTGGCACGTCTACAGATGATGGGCAGGAGAGATGATGTGCCGTAGCTGCATGGTGTTCACTATGCAGTAGCCCCCCCCACCCCCCACATGCTGCTGCACGGCCCAAATGCCCTAGTCACATATGTGTGCATGTAGATACTAGGCAGTGCATGATGAGAGACCAACACACATCAGACATGAATTGTCCCCAAAAACATATCCGTCTGCCAATACAGGAGGCAAAAACCTGAAAAAGCATAAGTAGCAAGATGTAAGCAAGTGTACACACAGATATAGATATATATGTCACAGCTGCCCCATAATGCTTGATATAGCAATCAAAGCATCACCAATGTAACCCAAAACAAAGGCCAAATGCAAAATGAGGATATGGTAACAGGTACAAGAGGCACATGATCCCAGAGGAGACCAAAAAAGGAACCTCACAGACATGCAGAGATATCACCATGCAACAGGTCCTCTGCAATGGGTGGTGTGGATACATGAACCGTACACATAAATCACAATACATGGATGCACAAATGAAGGACAAAAACGGACAATCACACTGCCACACTGCAAATGTCATGGGCCAATGTGAGTGGCGGAACGTCAGGGGATAAAGAGGACTGTGCAGACATGCAATGCTATGTTTGTAAATCAATGTACAGCGGCACGTCTGTACAGTAACCAAACACAATGACCTGTATATGGAGTTTGAAAGAAAGGTCAAACATGGGCCAGTGCCCCACACAGAAGCCACACTGCCACATGCTCTGGTGTACCAACATATTCAGTCACATGCACATGCACCGTGTATGTTGAACCATGACACAGTGATGCCCCAGATGCACTGTATCTCCCTTGGTGAGGGCAAACATCAATCCAAGATGTTGGCGGCCATTAAACTGGTGTGGTGGTAACAACTGTGTCATGTCCAAGTACAGGGTAGGCCGACATATACAAGAGTACGTATATAATGTCGCCCCTGTGCCACATGCATGACTGTATGCTCCCAGTGACCTCAACAGATGAGGATATCTTGTGGTGCATGTTACACACATGGCCAACACACACTAACACAATGTCAGATGGATGTAGAACATACAGCGACTATTTCAATCCGTGATGCACACGTAGGGACTAGTACACAGTGTCCACAGTGCAAAGGGTGTCTGCAACCCAACAAGTCCCGTTAAGACTGTCCGTGAATCGCTGGGCATGCATAGTCAAGTGTGATATCTCAATGTGCCACAGTACTCGAAAGGTCATGTGTGTCTCGCGCAATCAACATGACAACCAGCCAGACCACGGTAGCAACGGTGTGTTGGACAGGCCTGTTATACTCAAAGTAGCAGTCTAACAGTAATATTCATCATAGGCATGTGTCCCACTCTCAGAGGTCAAACATCCTATGGCACCATCTCCCAGGGATAGTTGCATGGTGTTGTTGTGTCCTCCAACAGGTGGGTGATGTCGCCCGCAGATGCAGTGTAGTAGATGTGCTGTGTGTGTCCGCTGCCCTGTGTCAGAATAAGAGGAAACACTGTATTGGTATGCTGGACACAACATCAGGGCGCATTGCAGGGAGTCAAACATCAATATCTACGTAATTACACGTCACTCAGGCAAACATAACATGATCACAACACAGAACACTGTGCATGTTGTGGACATTTGGAAATGCAACCGCAGACTAGCAGTGTCCTATGGATATGGTCATGTCCATGCCCATGTTGCACAGGTGTTTCACAGCTGCACTCCATGTCCATCAGCGTTGGTGCACAGAGACCCAACAGGAAAGGCCCATGAAACAAACAGCAAAACACAAACATATAAAGGCTGATGTCACACCCAAACGAGCCAAGGTGCAACCTACTGTGTGTCTGCAGCAAATGTCTGTTTGAGATCCTCAGAGGCAGGAAAAGTCCATAACACATCACAGTGAAGGCAGAAGATGCCATCAAAATGTGTAGAATTACCATGTCCCCATGTCCAGCCGCCGTTGCCGCATGTCCAAATTATGGTGATATCTGGGATACATAAATGCTGTTGCGCAGTGGTCTGTCAACACACATGAGATAGGTCAACCCACAACACACGCGCACACTGTGCACACGGTTGATACCAGTAAGGTAGAGATAGCACACTTACCACCGTTCCACAGGTGTACAGACCCTGCCCACCACATGATAATGCAAACTGCATGCACACTGTATCATTACAGAGCCACCCCCAAACACACACACACACACACACCGTATGACAAGGTGAGCGTGCCACCAGTAACATATGGCCTGTATGTGCACAATTGGAGAATAGTGGAGATAAAGGTTGTGCAAATGCTATGATACACTGCTGTTGGCCAATGCTACAATGTCAGGGAAGGGTGTAAGTGCGGTCCACCACCAGAACACCTAGGACCTGTAGACACACGCAGCTCTGTTGGATTAGTCCCAGAGACAGTGCTGGAGAAGACAAACTGGGCACGAACACATGTGGATATGTGTGGCCAACATCAACATATGGGGTACGGGGGAGCACACTAAATAGGTCATCCACAACATATGTGCATTAGACAGCCTTTGACATGTGCTGCTCCTGACTGTCCACACAGACAAATTACCTGTATGTCCACCTACCCCAGTGTCCTGCACGTTGAATGAGGTACACACAGCTGCCACTGCACTACAGCACCTGGAACGTCACCAAGCATGTCCTGTGGATTGAGAAATACAAGAGAAACATACATATGTCATGTTGGAGCTGTGCAACAAACACAGCACCTTCACATCTTCAGCTCTCATACCCCCCTAGAACTGTCACAGTCTGGCAATTCGTCATGACACTGTACCAAATTGCCCCCACCCAAACTCGCCACTGATGTGTCCTTGGCCAAATACAAGGGCCTGTAGCCTGTCCGGCCCCTTTGTGACCTCTTTGCTGCCCTTGATACTGTTGACCACAACCGTCACCTCGCTACCCTGTCCTTGCTCGGCCCACAGGCCTCGATACAATCCTGCTTCCCCCATATCTCTCCCATTGCACCTTCAGTGTGTGTTCCTGTGGGTCCACCTCCCCTGCTAACCCTCTCCCAGTTGCTGTACCAAAGGGATATATGCAGGGGCTGCTACTTTCCCCTGGCCCCATACCCAGTTCCCTGGTGCAGCAAGCTCATCCCCTGGCTTTCAGTAGCAGCTGTACGCTAATGTGTCCCAAAGATATTTCTCCACGCCTGAACTATGTTTGGCAATCCACACCCCGATCTCAGTTTGCTTTCTGACATTGCTGGCTGCATGTTCCCCCGCTGCATGAATTGAGCAAGACCGGACATCTGATCATCGCCCCTAAACCCTCCCCAACTTTTACAGTGTCTATGTATAGGTTGGTACACCTTCTGTCCACTTGGTTTGCAAGATAGAGGTTCTCTATGACCCCTCTCTCCCCTTCCCCACACATACTCATCATGTAGCTAAGGCCTGCGGTGTCCATCTATAAAACATCAGCAAGATTCCTGCTGTCACCCCAGAACACACAAATAAAACGCTAATGCCCCCCTTCATCACCTGTCATCCTGTTCACTGTAACCTGTACCTTGCTGGTCTGCCTCGAAATCATCTCTGTCTGCCGCAATGTATGCTGCACTGCACTGCATGGCTAATCTACCGGCAGCCTCATCATGGCAATAATACTCCACCTGTCAGGACACCTCACAAGATCCCGATCCATCTATGCAGAGAGGTCAAGCCGCACCTGCTTATCTAGACATGCAGTCACACTGTGGCTGCCCTGTACCTTGACTCGCATAACTCAAGTACTACAAATGCCACTACTACTGAGCATGTAAATAGTGCTAACACCTGTATGCATCGCCATACCGAAACATGTAACACATAGTCCCTGCTCATCAGAGCATGCAATCCAATCAATCCCCTCATATCCCCCAAATGTGATCCCCACACATCAAGGTAACTGGTCCTATCTATGGTCCGCTCCCCTACTGTTAATGCGAGACCACACACCTGTCACCTTGCAGCACCCAACACCTGGAACTAACTACCTGTGGTTTCATCTCAAAACCATGTGTGACAGCTTACCACATCACCTACGCCTAATAATCCTGACTACACTAATCCCCTCCACCTGCTGTTGTCCCCTGCCCACACCTTCTGTGTTAGAGGTTTGACTACACTGTAAGCTCTGATGGCCAGACATTCTCTCAGCAATGTCAGTGCAGTGCTGCGTATGACTGGTAGTGCGATACTAATGCTCAGTAGTAGTAGTAGTAGTACATATATCTATCCAAATGTGATTTCCAAAATATCCACTACTTACATGAGAATAGCTCCTCAATCAGCTGCCGCCTGAGTGCTGTGCCCCCACATGTGTCACCACGGGCACGTACAGGAGGGCACGTTGGATTGTCTTCCAGATCCTCATTAATTTGGACAGGGATATCGTGCCTGAGAGCAATGTTGTGCAGGATGCAACAGGCCATAATGATCTCTGCCACAGTCATGGGTTTGTATTGTAAGGCCCTGCCGGTCCTATCCAGACACCTGAAGCGACTCTTCAAAACGCCAGAGGTGCGCTCGATGATGGAGCGACTGGAGGCATGGGCCTCATTGTACCTCATCTCTACACGCGTCCGTGGTAAACGCACAGGAGTCAGCAACCAGGGACGACACCCATATCCTGCAACACCTGCAGAAAGAAATGTTGAATGTTAAACCAGGAGCTGATGTCCACACACATGCACACAAGAATGTACGTGCAAACCAACAGCACATACAGGTCAGACAGAAACATAGGACAACACATGATGGGACACAACAACTATGCGCCAGTGTTTGGAGGTGTGAGATACAGAGCACAGGGGAGGTAGAAGGAGTGCAAACAATATTATCCGGAACCACAGCAGACACATGGGCAGACACCAGAGGCCTAAAGGTAGTAGTACCAGCCCTGAACACATCAGAGACACACATGCAATGCGCCCTGGACAAGGGCAGAGATGAACACATGTGCAAACATGTGACGGTCATGAAACTGTCCACACACAGATGGTGCGACAGGAACAGGTACAGGTACCTCACCTTGGCAGACAGGATGGCAGAGACAACACCACACTATTGATAAACATGAAGCATACATGTGTGTTATACTGTGCCAACACAAACACACAATGTCAAATGGCCAGAAATGTCAGAGGTCAGTGTGCCACCAACACACAGCACCGTAGCACAGAAGACCTGGAGTGAACCCTTCCCCCCCCCCCCACGTCAGCTTTCACAGACACAGATGACACACACACACAACTCGGGACACACGTCAAAGACAGATATGTGTGCAGACGGCTAGTCAGGGGTACACGATGTGCATGCCAGAGATGACAAATACCCACCCAGCAGTATATAGTCCTCAAATTGACCGGCCTCAAATTGTCTGTATAGTGCCGAGTGACGCAGGATATAGGAGTCATGGGTGAACCCTGCAAACCTCAGGACCACATTCAGAATATGCATACCTGCATCACATACAACCTGAACATTCAGGGAGTGGTAGCGTTTGCGGTTGCGGAACACTGCCTCCCTGTCTCTGGGTGGGACCAGGCAACATGTGTGCATCAATAGCTCCCATCACATGTGGTAACCTGGCAAATGCCTCAAAGGCCTGGTTCAGGGTCCCCCACTGTTGCCTAGTGTTGGGAATTGCAATGTAATTCCCCACCCAGCTAATCATGGCATGCAGTGGAGACAGTGTGAGAAGGTGGGGCAGCTCATGCCACCCACTGCGGCCAGAGATGACTGGAAACAGCCAGAGGCAAAGAAATGTAGGGCAGCAAGGAGCCTGACCAAACCCGGTATGGCATGTGACCGACCAGTCAGGGGCTCGAGGTCAGGTCTTAGATCCTCAAAGAGCTCCCTAATAGCCCCTGTGCTCAGGCAGTAGAGGGAGATGACCTGGTCTTCATGCATGTCCTGGAGCCGGGGCCTGGGCCTGTAGAGGTGGGGTTGGAGAGCCTGCAACTCGGCACGCCTCCTGCACCATGTTGGCACAGCCCCTGCCTGGCCTACCCCCACAGTTGCAGGTCTGTGTTGCAGCGGGACTGCACCCCTGCCCCGTGCCCCAGCCCCATGGACACCATCTCCCTCATCAGGCAACTGCAACCCCTGCACATCTCCCATTGCACATGCAGCAACCACAAAGCCCGCCATAATGGACACTATAAACCTAACCCCCCTCACCTCCTCTACCTCACACTAACCCTGCCACTCACCTCCCCCACCACTCACCAACCCAACCACTCATCACTACCACCACTACCAACCCTGCCGCTCACCTCCCCCACCACTCACCAACCTAGCCACTCACCACCCCCACCACTGACCAACCCCACCACTCAACTCCCCCACCACTCACCAACCCAGCCACTCACCACCCCTACCACACTCCAACCCTGCCACCCTCCTTGCCTAACCTGCCTCTGACCCTCTCTTCGCTTCACCAACAACACACGCCTCCTACCTCCCTCGCCTACATGAACCCCTCAGTGTGTACCAGGTGGTCATGTATATTTATGGTATGTCTTGCCGTCTACACATCTGTGCACGCATTGCGCATGCGCAGAGGCGATGTGTAAGGTGCAAATGCAGAACCTGGTGCCGCAAATGCACATGCGGATTACGTATCCATGTCTGAGGCGTACGCATGTGTGGCGCCAGCTCCCATTACACCCTGTCCATTGCAGCTTGCGCGGATCCCTGTGCCGCACATGTGCAGACACGTATACCTCTTGCGCATGTGCGGTGCATGGTTCTACTACGCCCTGTCCATTGCAGTGTGCGCTGAGCATGGTACGGCACATGCGCATACCCGGTTATGTGTCTGTGTAGGGGACGTACGCATGTGCGGTGGCTGCTGCCACTACACCATTGCCTGTGAGATGTGCGCAGAACCAGGTCCCGCACATGCGCATGCACTGTACATATCTGCGCATGTGCGCCACATGGGTCTGCGCACATCCCAAGGGCTACAGTATAGTGGAAGATGCTGCTGAACATGCGTATGCCTCCCACACAGATACATAGTCTGCAAGCGCATGTGCGGTGCCAGGTTCCACGTACGCACCCTATGCATCACTGCTGCGCATGTGCAATGCATGCACAGACACGCAGATGGCAAAACATGCCATAAATAAACATGAACACCTGGTGCACATTGAGGGGTTAGTGCAGGCGAGGGAGATAGAAGGAGTGTGTTGTTGGTGAAGCAAAGAGACGATCAGAGGCAGGTTAGGCGAGGAGAATGGCATGGTTGGTGTGTGGTAGGGGAGGTGAGTGGCTGGATTGGTGAGTGGTGGGGGAGGTAAGTGGCAGGGTTGGTGAGCTGTGAAGGAGGTGAGTGGCTGGGTTGGTGAGTGGTGGGGGAGGTAGGTGGCTGGGTTGGAGAGTGGTGGGGGTGGTAAGAGTCAGGCCTGGTGAGTGGCTGAGGTGGTGAGGGCTGGTGTAGGTGAAGGGGAGGAGGCAAGGGCCACAGGAGGTCAGACAGGTCCGAGAAGCAGAGGGAGGACAGGGAGAGCAGGGACATGCTGCGTCCAGACATGACAGGTGGGGTGTCCGGGGAAACGCCAGGGCCGCAGTTCCCAGAGCCGGGAGGGATGGGTCAGCCAGAGTCTGAGGTTGCAGGCCCTTCAGGTATGTACGACTCCACCCAGGAGCAGCCTAAGGGGCATCACACAGGCAGGCATAGGAAGAAGCCTGTGCCGGATGGGGAGAGGAAGAGGGCCATAAGAGTCAGCCAGCAGGAAAATCACAACCTGCTGGCAAGTGTCCTCGAACACTACGAGGAGCTGTATGGGCGCATGAGCTCACGCAAAACTGTGAGCATAAAGACCCAGGTGTGGGAGGAGGTGCAGGAGGTCATGGCACAGGCTGGGGGGGGGCACCAAGGGACCTTGATAGCCTCAGAAAGAGATTCAATGACATCAGGCGGGGAGTCCGTTCACACATGACTGCCAAATGTCGACATGCTAGCGGCACTGGTGGGGGTGGTCCCTTCATCCCAAGCCTCACGTCCCTGGAGCAGCAGCTTGCCGAGCCTCTAGGCCCAATCTGCATACATGGATTCTCCCCAGCGATGGACACAGCAGACCCACAAGTAGGTATGTTCGAGACATGCAGCACACTTACAGCTATCCACCAAGCACACGCTGGGCCTGCCACGGGGTGGTGCGGGCCCATGTCCTGAGAACAGGTATGGCTGAACAGATGCAGAGGAGGCCACAGGGGCAGCAACAGTTTGCAAAGTGTCCCAGGGAGGCCACTGGGGGTACCTGGGGGTGTGTTCCAGACATGCACAGTGGTGGATATGATACTGCACTGAACAGGTGTACCAAACGAGGGGGGGGCACACAGTCGGGCAGGTGGAATGATACCCCTCCCCCACCATGCACACGAGAACACAATGATCTGCAGACGGGGATGGCCTAGCACCCCCACCAGAAACATAACAGCCCATGCCATGTGTACCCATACAAGCCACATATGTCACACACATCTGACACACGGATGAATGCAGCATCTCAAACCTTTGTCACAGATGAAAACACACACAACATGCAAACCAAGTGACAGCGATACCGAGTGCCCTGGAGAATCTACACAACATCCGCAGATCATAGCCGTAACGACAACAAGATATGTCCTGTTCATAGACAGATCACAGCACAGTGACAAGGAATATACACAGCCAAACCCTGAGATGAGCTGTGGTGTATGTCACACAGACATCACACACGTATGACACACCCCACTGCTGACATACCATGGGTAATCTGCAATTCAACATCTCGAGGGCATGAGGTGTACAGCACAATTACATTAACAGATCTGTCATGTTACATTGTGACTATTCGCAATAGTCCCATTGTAGCCCTTGCCATGCATCTGCCGTTCCCACTCACACATCCCTTTGCCCTGTCAGCTCTGCACGCCCTGTAAGCCACAGATCTGTGGTCTCTGATGGCCCTGTGTCTACACCGGAATGCATGCCATCACAGATCTATTACCTGTCAGCTGACCACCTAGCCTACCAACCACCGTCACACCGTGGTTGTGTTTCCAGTAACTATGTCCGTGAAACATCGGGTATAGATGTTGTATTGGTCTTCAGAGCATATATGAGTGACACATGACCCTCATACTCATGGGACCTCCAACTGCATGATGTTGCTAGGTGCGGACTATAGAGTTTGCATTGTTTAAGGCCTGGGCAGTGGAAGGCGTACATGTCCAGCGATAGGTGTGTGACACCTTAGAGAGTATGTTGTATATTATGTATCTACCGGTGAGGGATATGTCATGTCACCATGCCATGTTCAATGTAATGTGCACATGCACAAATGAACCATGCATACCAGGCCCACCCACCCCGTGCCACCACCACTAGCATAGGTGTGGCTCCAGTCAGCCAGGCTTTGTACTGACCACCCCAGGACACCCAATACATAGACATATGAGCAGATACACCCCCACAGACACAATGTACACACCCTCCTGCCCCATGTCATGTCCCTATCACCAGACCCAGAGACCCCTGTAACAGATGCACCTACCCCAACACTGACACCACCTGGGGTCAACCCCCAAATAGACACCGCAGTGCTGGGGACACTGTTCCAATACCCCCCCCCCCCCGTGCAACCTCATGCACGCCAGGGCCTCCCCATCCCCCGGAAAACCACACCACAGAGTGCACAGTCCTGCATAGCTCCCCACCCATGACACACATCCGCCAGCACTATACCAGTCCCCACACATGTCTGGCTGACCACCACACCTGCAGTAACATCTACCGTCCATACCTGCACCCCACAGTGCATACATATCGCTCACACACACTGTGACAGGCCCCCACACAACTTGCAGGGTCTCACACACACACCGGCCACATGTAGCTCTGTGGTCAGAGCCCATGTCTCACACTGCGCACCTGGTGCTGCGCATTGTGTGTGCAGCACTCACCACCCCAACCCCCAAGTCAGACATGACAATGTGGCGCTGCACCTCACGCACAATGTGCTTCCCCCCCCTCCCAGGTACATCACAGTCGACACACATGTGCTGCCCCATTGTGGGTGCTGTGATATCACTTACAGGCGGTACACGCATTGCCCATGGTGGTGACATTACAATGGGCTCTATGTATGTGTCTGTGTCAACCCCATATTTACTGTGTACCTTGTTTCACCACCCCCAGGTGACATCCAGGCCATCAAGGCGGCTGAGGAGGGCAATGGCGGTGAGCCTGAGCCAGTGGAGGTCACAGAGGCACTGCATGCAGAGGCTGCCACCAGCACCACCCCAGACACCCCATGGGCTGATGTGATGCCTGAGGTGGTGGCCCCCCCCAGAGGACGAACACACACCACACCACAGCGGAGCGGTTACACAAGCACTACAGTGGCTGGGGAGGGGCCAGAGACTGTGGGGGTCAGGCCCACATTGCCACCACCAGGGCCATTGAATGCAACACCAAGTGCTATGCATGTCATCCTCCAGGAGCTGCGGGCACATACAGTGTCGTCATGCAGGGATGCTGCAGGTAGGTAACTGGCAGGATGGTTGCATGTGCTGGTGTGGCACACCAACCTCCAGACACAGTGGTGGGGGCACACACACGCACAATGACAGTGGGCCTCCACACATATATATGCCCTCCTGGTCATGTCTGGGGTGGGTGGTGTGGCATGTTGGGGAATGGACAGGTCATACACATTGGGATGTATGCAACAGATGTCTCACAGGTCACACTGTGTCCCACCCACAGGCACTCACCAGGTGCTGATTGCAATATGGGTAGAAATGCATGGACAGCAGCAGGTACAGCGTGCCCAATGCCAGGCGGTGCGGGCCCTCATGCGGGCGGTGTGTGGGCTCCGCAGGGACATCAGGGAGCACAACATGAAGACACGGCAGCTGCAAGGGACTGCCGTAGAGATTGCAGCTTGGATAGGCTGGGTGGCCAATGCCCTTGAGGCCATGGCGGCACGTATCCAGCAGCCAGCAGTGGTGCCAGAGGCAGCAGCAGCAGTGGCGGCAAGGAGTATGGGGGGTTGTGGGCGGGGGCATGGGTGGTCACGCAGGCCGTAGGTCTGTAATTGCATGTAGGACTGACCACCGCATTCAAACACAGCAGCACGTTTGATTTCCTATGTGCACGTGTCCACTGTTTGTGTCGGGGGTTCCATGAGTGGGCTGTCCCGATTGGGGTCACCATGGTCACATGTGCCCTACCATGTCACAGGCGTGTGGGGTGTCTACACCAGCAGCAGTCATGACAGATAGGTCCACACATGCCCTGTGTGCCATGCACCGTGCCATGTGTACACAGCTATACATATGCCTGGGGTTACACCCTACCTCCCCCTTCCACCTGCTGTATATGTCTGCTTGTTCACTATCATTGTGAGGGATATATCCCCTCTGTCACCGCATATCATCCACATCAAGTTATCTACATGGGTGACCCATCTGACAGACCCACACCAGGGTCTCCGTGTCATACTAACCGCACATGCTTGGAGGACAAACAGGACAGACAGATCTACTTAGCTGCTGTCAGTTGTTTACCCCCCTCCAGTGCTTATAGGGAGCCACTGCTCCTCCACCCCACCAAACACCACCTCAGTGAGCCTCACCAACCAACACCCTGTCTTACACGTGGATACCCGAATACATCACATCTAGGCTGCATCATAGGTACCACATTCTCACCTCTTCACCATCCTGTCATGTGGTGCATCCCTGCTACAGACTGACTATCCGTGACAACATGAATGTGTCCATGTCTGCTGGACCGTGCTGCACATGGTTACATCACAATGTCACTAGGGGATACATCCGGCAGCGCACATGGCGCTCCACACAGCCTGTTGTGGGGCCTGGTCCATGTATGTGGCACACATACACACTGGGACATGCACACAGGTGTCACACTCACTGCTATGGCATGTATGTACAGAGGACACATGACCATTGCAAGAGCTGGCTGACTACACAATGTTTTACTTCATATTTGTGTCAGTACATGCCATACAAATGTTAAAAGGTACAAAAATACAACACTCTCCCACAGGCAGGTTAACATTACAACTATATCACTTTTGGCGTTAGCCCAGCATGTACATCCGTCTCACACGTTAATGGGGATACATTTGGCTATTAGAGTTGCCTTTTTTGCTTTCTGTACATCCAATTTAAATACTTTGCAGACACTGGGAGATGGCCACAGCTATTTATGTGTATCGTGCATCCAAACTGGTCCTCGACTATCCAACATGCACTCGTCATTTCTGCCAATGAGGAGGCAGGTTCCAACAACCTATCACATTGCAGATATCTGGGCAACAGTGCAGCTATACTCATGCACAGACATTTTGATTGTCATACACTTACTAGATTGGGCATGAGTATGACTCAGACCCTGACGTTCACGGAGTGTGTCTGTGGCCCCATCATGGGCGAGGACGGGGTTGCACGCCACCAGAAAGCCAGAGACGTTGGCTGCAGTCTGGGCGCTGTTGTTACAATTGTACAGATGAAGAAGGAAACGAGTTCTGTGATGGACAAGCCCCGTTCAGGTCTTCCACATGTATCAGAATCACGCCACGAACGCGCATTACACCGCATTTCACTGACTGATCGCAGGTTGACCTCTCCTCAGCTACATTGGGGCTGGTCAGACAGGAGTGAGGTCTGTGTCAGCTCCTCAATAGTCCGTCGCTGGTGCCAGCAGTTGTGTCTATGGGTGTGGCAAGCACCAAATAAGCCACTGTTGACTGACATACCAGTGTGCAACAGGATCGTGTGGGCGTGGAGGCCCTCAGACTGATCGACTGTGATGTGGGAAACGGTGCTATTCTGTGCTTAGAGCGCCTTCTGCCTGTTTGGTAATCAAGCCCACACCTATGTGAGGGGGGTCCCCAAGGTGGTTTTCCTCAGTGTGCACCATCCTCTGATGGTCACAGTCTGGGGCTGCATGGTTGCCAGTGGCATTGTACGTCTGCATATCAGGGATGGAATGCTCAATGGGGCCCTGTACATCACCATACAGCATATGTGCATGTTGCCATCAGCACACCAGCTGGCTCCTGGACAGTTCCTTTTCCGAGTTGACAATGCACCCTGCCAGTGCTCCAGATAGGTGATCAGCTGGACACTGTGGGAGACCATCACGTCAATGGACTGCCCTGCTCAGTCCCCAGATTTGAATACAGCCACGAACCTGTGTCACATGGTGGTGTGGGGAATATCCAGGGGGCATCCAACATCACAGCGTCAGCTGATAGTGTCACTCACTGCAGCTTGGAACAGTGTTCTCACCAACGGTGAACTAGTCAGACAGCCTCATTCAATGATGGCAAGGTGCACTCTGATGAACAGGAACAATGGGTGTCGCATCAGATACGGAGCCATCACTAATGCATACATGTGGACATTTGCAAGGCGACATACATTCATATGAGGAAAACCTGGTGTGCGTCCATGATATATGGGAGCATATATACAATACTGTATCATTGCCCAACAATGTAGATCACGTGATTTCCACATAATACCTATCAACAGGCCAACCATGGGGAACAAACCTTGTATTCTGGGCCACACACGCAGTGGCGGTTAACCCTAATAGCCATATGTATCACCTATCATGAGTTACACAGAGGCAGCCATTGGGTGGACCATGACATACAGCTGCACGGTCAAGTGGCTGCAGACACATCTATTTTCAGGTTGTCACAGATCTTTTGGCACAACTGTAGGTCACATGCGGCCAATTCCCAGTGGACTCCATGTGCTGGTCCCGGGTACCAGGACAGCATAGGGAAGGTGTGCCATGTGCACATGTGTGCCTCACACACCCGGGGGCCCGCCATGAGGGATGGCTGGGGATGCACCGTGAACATGCCATGATAATGCTGGCGGCGCATCACCTCAGCCATACCCTCAACAGCAGCTGTCAGCTGCCTGATGGTATGGCCATGGTCGCTCAGGGACGGCATAACAGTGCCCATCGCCACACACAGGAGACCCACACATTTGCCACCACACCCACACCATGCGTCTGTTGTCTGGGTGGTAGCATCTGCATGGGCCCTGTGTGTGGCAATGTGTGGGGGTCCCACACCCAGGCTGACACCTTGACCATGCACATGGGTCAGGTGGCAGGGGCCTCCAGTGCCCTGTGGTGTCCTGTGGCCACCCTCAGACACAGGCTCCCCCTCCCCACTCTCCATGGCCCCCCCGCCCTCCCTGCCTTGGCCAGTCCCCTCACCCTCCTCGCCACCCTCCTCACCCTCCCACTCCACCTCCCCAGCACCCTCTGCCACCCCTCCTCCCACCCCTCCCCATCTTCCAGCCCCTCCATGTATTCCTCCCCCACATCCATGGCGTCCTCTGCTGCTGCAGGTATGTCCTCCATGTCGGTGCTTCCATTGGTCTCGGGGAGGGCTGCCACCATGTGGTGTGGGTGCTGAGGTCCCCACCCCAGCATCTGCAGCCTCTGTGGAGAGGGCAGAAATGTACAGGGCGTCATGTGTTTGTTACAGCCCAAACACATTGTATGTGGCACCACAGGCTGCCATGCCATTGGGACATGGTGTTGCGCCATGCAGGGGCTGAGACACTCACCGTCACCCCCGGCCATTGCCTCCTGCTGCATGCGGCGGAGGTATCCAGGGCAGTGTAGCCGCATCTCTTGCCCCTTCTTCCGTAGGTCCTCTACCTGGGGGGATAAGCAATGTTTGCGACCATTAGGGTCCTGTATCCTTGCCCATGGTGAACCACATGGCACACATATCTGTGTGCAATGGGGGTTGCTCCTGCTATGGGCAGTGGGTCCCATACTAGCTGTTGGCACCACCGCCTGCATGTGTAGGCGTGAGGCTGGGCATGTGTGGTGTGACACCTACGTGCCCTGTGTGCTGCCTTGCAGCCATCCCATGCCATGTCCCTGCCATCTCCTTGCATGATATGACAGCAACATGGCATGAGCGGCGTTGCATTCTGATCTCCAGGGGATGTGACTGCATACCCTCAGTGCAGTCCAGCATGCACCTCAGTGTTGGGCAGACCGTCCCACATCAACAGGACCCATCACCATGACACCAGGACCTGAACACACCTCTATGGTGCGGGCTTGGACACCTGGGGGTGTGGGAGAGCTGGGAACCTGCACCAACAGCAACTACCATTACACTAGGATGCTTGTTAGACCACTGGAATCTGGTGTGCTGCCTCCTGGGGATGGGGCGGAGCAGGGAGCCTGCAACAGCAGCGACAGCCATAACACCAGGGTGACTGATAGACCTCTGTGATGTGGGCTGGGGCCTCCTGGGGGTGGGCCACAGCTGGGAAACGGCAATTGGAGCAACCATCATAACCCCAGGATGTGTACACCTCTGTCATCAGGTCTGGGGGCCTCCTGGGGATAGGGTGATGTTCCACACATAAACAGCAGCAACTGCCAGTACACCAGGATGATGACTTGACCTCTGTAATCAGGTCTGGGGCCTCCTGGGATGAGGGTGGGGTTCCACACATAAACTGCAGCAACCACCATAACACCCAGTTGCATAGGAGACCACTGTCATCTGGTCTGGGGCCTCCTGGGGATGTGCCACTGCTGGGAAACAGCAAAAGCAATAACCACCATGACACCTGGATGCATGGGAGACCACTATTATCAGGTCTGGGGCCTCCTGGGGTTAGGGTAGAGCTGGGAACCTGCAACAGCAGCACACACCATAACACCAGGATGTAGAATAGACCTGTGTAATCTGGTCTGCTGCCTCCTGGGGATAGGGCAGAGCTGGGAACCTGCAACAGCAGCAACCACCATAACACCAGGATGTCTAATAGACCTGTGTAGTCTGGTCTGCTGACTCCTGGGGATAGGGCAGAGTTGGGAACCTGCAACTGCAGCACACACTATAACACCAGGATGTAGAATAGATCTATGTAATCTGGTCTGCTGCCTCCTGGGGATAGGGCAGAGCTGGGAACCTACAACAACAGCAGCCACCATAACACCAGGATGTAGAATAGACCTGTGTAATCTGGTCTGGGGCCTCCTGGGGATAGGGCAGAGCTGGGAACCTGCAACAACAGCAACCCCCATAACACCAGGATGTAGGATAGACCTGTGTAATCTGGTCTGCTGCCTCCTGGGGATAGGGCAGAGCTGGGAACCTGCAACAGCAGCACACACCATAACACCAGGATGTAGAATAGACCTGTGTAATCTGGTCTGCTGCCTCCTGGGGATAGGGCAGAGCTGGGAACCTGCAATAGCAACACCCACCATAACACCAGGATGCATATGAGACCACTGTGATCTGGTCTAGGCCCTCCTGTTGATGGGCCACTGCTGGGAAACAGCAATAGCAGCAACCACCATAACACCAGGTTGCATAGGAGACCACTGTGCTCTGTTCTGGGGCCTCCTGGGGATGGGGCACTGCTAGGAACCTGCAACAGCAGCACACACTATAACACCAGGATGTCTAATAGACTTATGCAATCTGGTCTGGGGCCCCCTGTGGATAGGGCAGAGCAGGGACACTGCAACAGGAGCAACCACCATGACACCAGGATGTTTAATACACTTCTGTAAGCAGGTCTTGGGGCCTTCGGGGCCTAGAGTGATGTTCCACACATAAACAGCAGCAACTATCACAACACCAGGATGACTACTGGACCTCTGTCATCAGATCTGATGCCTTCTGGGGATGGGGCAGAGCTGTGATACTCCAACTGCAGCAACTACCAGTACACCATGATGACTACTTGACCTCTGTGATCAGGTCAGATGCCTCCTGGGGATTGTCCAGAGCTGGTAATGTGTCACAGCAGCAGCCATCATAACACTGGGATGCCTAATAGAGCTCTGTCATGGGGGCTGCCACTCCTGGGGTTTGGGCAGAGGTGTGCACTGCAACAGGAGCAGCTAACATCATACCACGCTAACCTCTGCACCTCTGTTTTCATGTCTGGGGCCCCTGGGGATTGGGCATACGTGCACACAGCAACATACGCAGATAGATTGATCACAGGTTTGCCCACAGACAGGTGTCTCTCCCATGTGGTGCATGTCTTATGTGTTTTGATTGCTGGATTTTGTGTTGCACACCTTCCATTTTGTGACCTGTCCCCATACACTTACCTCACGTGGGTAGTCTGCTACATGGTTGAAGCGCCTTGTGACACACACCCACGCCCTCCCGACGCATTCAAGATCCTGGCATTTTGATGCGCCTGGAAAGAGGCGCGGCTGCCTGGTGCAGATTAATGTTGCCAGCTGGCGTTGGTCCGAGCGGCTAAATGCTGGCTTGTGGGATCGCGTCGCCATTTTGGGTGATGCCCATGTGTTGATGACGCACGCATGTACGCCGCACATTGTCACAGGGCCTACCTTGGCAGCATACTGGAGCAAGGTAGGTGGGACATAAAAACATTTAAGGTTGGGTTTGGCCAATATCTTACAGGGCCAAGGGACTTTCAGCCCTGGTAGCGTCCTTTGGTACCAAAATCCCACAGAAAACAACAGGTCCGAGTGGAGGGAAAACAAAAGGCATTTATTTCCCCTTTCATGCAAAAAGGTTCATATGCTTGGACACAAAAACGTCAAACACAAATTCCTTGCTTCAGGTAAAAGAAAAAGAAAGCATTAAAGGAAAACTGTTATCTTCACAGCAACAGGTATAGCAGGCAAACAAACAGTCTTAACTCCCAAGACAGAGCTTAGTTGCTCAGTAATGACTCCAGGCTTCCTGTCTTACAGAAGCTACAGTCCATCTCAGTGTCTGATGCAAATTCCACCTGCATCGGTTCCCCTTCTGAAGCCTCTGAGCCTAAGTCAGTATTTGTTGGTAAGTTGTAATAAGGCTTTTTAAATATCTTCTGCACAACCTCCCAATGCTCAGGGTTGAATACAGGGCGTCGGTCCTGCGCCCACAGATACTGGGAACTGTCTTCCTTTTGCAAGTGTTTTGTCTTAGCTTTCTGTAAAGCTTGGTTATTAACAAGTCTCTTGGTTGGTGCGTGTTTCTTGCACCTTATCTCATAAGCATTCTCACAAGGATAATATTCCTCTGCTCCCTGTACTCCCCATACATCAGCAGTTTGTACCCTGCTTTTAGTTAAATATGGGTTACCTTTTCTTCTCGGCTTGTCTGCTCCAGGTGAGGTTTGAGGCCTGCTCCAGTTGGGATCCAGCCTGGCCTGAGCAATAGGCCTTGAGCTCTCCAAGCGTCTTGCTGTTGGCTTTAGACCATAGTCACAGCCACGCCTTTGCCTCTCTGTACAACAAACACTCACTCTGGCTGGAGTTGTCCCACCTTCTCCACGGGGTCTCCTTTCTCCAAGCCAATGCGGCTGCTGCCTCCTGTGGAACCGTGGTTCAGGGATTACTGCTCCTTCTGGATATCTAGCCCATGCACTCGGATGTCCTGCCCAACCTGCTGGTTCTGCTGGTTCTCCTGGCAGTCCTCCTTTCCCAGGCCGTCCTGCCTGTGCCTTTCTCCAGGGCTGTCCTGTCTCCTCAGGATATCCTCCTTTCCAGGGTTGTCCTGCCAGTTCTCTTCCTGGCCGCTCTGCTCCTGATTCTGCTTCTCCTGACTCTGCCGGTTCCACTCCTGGTTCTGCTTTCCAACCTTCCAAATTCCCTTTAAAAGGCACTCCTCTCTTTCTTGATTGGAAGCTGGCTGGCACTACCTCATGACCTAGGAGGTGTGGTTCCTCTGTTCCTCGGAGGTCCCTCCTGCTCCCCCTATGTGGTTCCTCGCGATATTGCAGGTTGTGCTTGACTTTTCCTGCATTTAAAACATTTTCTGCCCCTCTCAGAGGGTCTGCAGCATCACAACATGCACTGTATCGCGCCATGCCCTACTACACCACACTATCTCTGGGGCCGGATGAATACACGTCAGATACGGCGAATGGCGGCTGGCTTTAGTTTACAGCATCGCATGCTTTATGCCGTTTGGCCTGGGCTGCATCTAGTGCGCCTTAGCTTTGGGCGCCTTATGATGCGCGTTTTGCGATGCCACGCCTCTCCTTAGGGTACGGGACAAAGGTTAAAGTGTACTAGCCTTAAGCCACTGATTGTAGAGATGTGTCTGACTGTTACAGACACTCATCTTGATGTTGGTGCACTGGGGACTCAAACCCATAAGCAGTGACTCTGAAGGCATTGTGTTAACAAGTATGCTATGCCTTTTCTCATTTGTACTCGTACAAAAATTAAATTGGTCTTCTTGGAGTAGTAACCTATGGTTCAAATCAAACTAATTTACTCCATCTTAACTTGCGGCTATATTGAGAAGAAACTGTGGTGTTATTTTGCAACAGATTCAACCTTCCCCTATGTAGTCTCAGACCAACATCGCGCTCTTGATTAGTTTGATTTGATGCCTTTTCTCATAGCAAGAGCTGACTATACAACAACTGCAGGTGAACCCAGAAACTGTCAGCTGTGCTTACCGGGATCGGGTAGACCCCCAGCTAAGGCACTTTACAGGGTACCTTAGGTTTTCCAGCTGAGGTGATGGTTTCTTTTTGGTGGACACACTGATATTTGCTATATGTCTGACTGCTACTGCCATAAAAGGGCGTAGCCTCCAACAGTCTTACTAAAGGAGGCCCACGGTGTGATTGAACCCATGACCTCTGCCACTGATGTCATTGTATTACCCATTGTAATAATCAATGTGTGTTTTGTGCTCCCAATGGCTGGCCACAGCACGGGTGCGAGTCACCGAACAAACTATCTGCTGTGGTTACATGGATAAGCTGGAACCAGGGATACCCATAATGCAATTCACATGTGGAACAGCAGTGTACATCTGCTCACCAGATGGTGTATGCACCTCTACATCACGTTAGCTTGGTTGGGGGTACTGAGCGTGCGTCTTACTGCCACTGAGTACCTACTGGCCATGCCGATGTGGCTGTTCTGTGGTCACCCTGTGGGTGACGTGGCGTGCCGTGCACCAGGTCTGCATTACCGAAGTTGGTGGGGGTACATTTTGCTCCAGGTCACCATCACTACCAGTGTGTGATGGGTATTCTTTGCAGAGCAGCCACAGAACCTTCTGTGTTTGTCATCGCCAGTCATGTCTGGCCCTTGTGGACCATGATACACCCAATATAGTGCATTTCCAGTGTGTTTGGCATGGGCACAGGTTCAGGGAGCAGGTGTGTGTCAGGACTCACATGACGGTGATGTATATCGCAAATGACCCTCATTGGGCCTGGGTGGGGGACATGATCTGGCCCCAACAGACCTGCACTCTCACCGTTTGCAATGGGGGCAGTGGAGGTACATGACGATGAGCTGTGGGACCAGCAATCCCAGTCTGGCTAGCCAACACACAGCTGATGCAGATCTGCACTTGTGACAGGGCCACTGGCAGACAGGTAGTCTGCCTGGTCAGCTCAGCTGCCCCCCACCATGATCTGACATTCAACAGCAGCAGCCAGTCAGTCTGCACCTGCAAGGTGTTGCGGCCATACACATGCTAACTACAGACAGTCTGCTAGCCAATACATAGTGCATGTTCATACAGGAACTATGTGCACCCAGATGGAATTGGCACAAACACCAAGCAGGTTTGTCAATGATTGTGCGCCGGAAATGGGAACACACAAATATCACTTGACAGAAACACTGTATAGCACTATGTGTGTACATGGACATGCCATGGTCACTGCTCAGTCAGAGTGAGAGTGACCTCCCAGCATGACATGCTGTGGCCAGTTTGTCATTGCAGGTGGTGTTTGCACAATACATTATCTGAGCCATTGTCCTGTGCCCTGTGCACATGCATCCTGCCCAGACCGCCCTGTTGGGCCCATACCCACAATCCCTTGCTCCTCATTATGCACATTGGCAGGCTTACGCTTGAAACTGTGCACACATTGTGTGCTCTATAAGGTGTGGGCACCTACAAAACACTGGTTAGACATATACACCCTCCCACACCTAATTCTGCTTTGTGCAAAGATTGAGGTGGCTGCCAGCCCTGGCTGCCACACCAGTCCTGGGCACAGTGCAGGCA
The DNA here is from genome assembly GCA_033557465.1 of Ichthyophis bannanicus. Taxonomy (NCBI): domain Eukaryota; kingdom Metazoa; phylum Chordata; class Amphibia; order Gymnophiona; family Ichthyophiidae; genus Ichthyophis; species Ichthyophis bannanicus. The sequence continues at coordinate 846,693,563 of CM066032.1, read as the reverse complement.
GTGCGACGGAGCCCTATACTGTTAGGGTCACGCTCCAGGGTGGTAAACGCTGTCATAAACATCTTTGGGGACACACTCCACATATATCTGCAAGCTTCCTATGCTGAATCTGTGTTAACAAATTTTGTAACAATTTGGATTTCTCATCTGACATTATTCAGAGCAACCTTTTCATATATATGCAGCGTGTTTCCATGTTGATGACAGCATTGGTAGGGCATGCAGGTGCTATTGGTGTTAGCTGCTGCTCCACACAGGGCCCCACAGCCTGACTGTCCATGAGGTTTTTGGTGGTGGAGCTTGTGGGTGTTTGTGTTTGTTCCCCTGTTGGCCGGTGCCCTGGAGCACCGGTTCCCATATCCGGTCCTGGTGGGCCTGACACAATTCAGGTTCCTGGGCTGTTCCTACGGAATTTGCATGTGAAACATTTGCATACAATGGCGGGGGTGCATGCAAATGCATCTCATGCATATTTCTTTGGGACGGCCTGACAGCCTGCATGGTGTTTGCCCCTCCAGGACTGGAGTTGGGAACCTGTGCTCTAGGAGGTGGACATGTGTACAGGTTATGTGGTCTGTAGGGTAAAATATTGGGACATGGTCTGCAGGAGCACCAGCTGGGACTTGAACCTGTGACCTTCTGCTTAAGAGCGCACTGGATATGTGTACTGCACTACACTGTTGCCACAGAGGCAAGTCATTCCCTGGGGATACCATGACTGTTTCTCAGACAGACCTTGTCTGTTGCACTGCACGCCACCCAACAAAACAGGCCTTGGACTTGGTCTGGTGTGGCCAGATGCCACTGCCCCCTACACCACCAGCATGCCTCCCCCATGTTTCTGACGCCATTGCTAAGGTTTACAGGTGCAACTAGTGATAGCTGCTGCTCCTTGCAGGGCACAACAGCCTGCCTCTCCAAGAGGCTTTGCATAGTGGCCCCCGTGGGTGTGGGTGTCTGTGCCTCTCTTGACCGGTGCTCTGGGGCAGAGGTTCCAGACTCTGGTCCTGGTGTGGCAAACACGATTCTGGTTTCCTGGCTGTCCCTCATGATTATGCATGGGGTAAATTTGCATACAATGGAAGCAGTGCATGCAAATGCATCTCATGCATATTTCTTTTGGACAGCCTGACAGCCTGCATGGTGTTTGACCATCCAGGACTGGAGTTGGGAACCTGTGCTCTGGGAGGTGGACATGTGTATGCTGTATGTGGGGTAAAATATTGGGACATGGTCTGCAGGGGCCCCAGCTGGGACCTGAACCTGTGACTTTCTGCCTCAGAGCACACTGCCTATGTGTACTGCACCAAACTGTTGTCACAAAGGCATTTTGTTCCCTGGGGATCCCATGACTGTTCTTTATACACACCTTGTCTGTTGGACTGCACGCCACCCACCTGAGTGGGACTTGGCCCTGGTCTGCTGTGGGCAGATGCCACTGCCCCCTTAGCCACCAGCACCACTCTGCCACCATGCTGCCATGGCCCTATGCCGGTGGTGCACATTCCCGGGCCATCCAGTGTGCCGGTAGGCGGCTGCCTATGGTGTGGGTTCTGGGGTAGGGGTGCCTACATAGACATCCACACTTCCCCCAGCACCGTCTGCCACTGCTATGTGCCCTTTGGGGTATCTGCTGGTTGGTGTCCCCTGGGACACTGTGGCACTCACACTCAGGCCATGTTGAACCCTGGTCAGTTGCTGTCTTGCTGCTTTTCAGTTTGTGCCTTGCTATGTGCCACCGAGGCATCTGCCTATTCCGCACTGTGCTCTGGCTGGGCCACTGCATGTGCCGCCTACGGCCCCCTGTACCCCATTTACATCAACACCAGGTTGCCCTTTCCTACGTGGACACTCTGCTGTTGCTGCAGATGTGTACGCCACATCTGCAAGTTGCCCAATGCACATAACACTAACCCCTCCTCAACACTCTTTCAGTATTGTTACATTCACTTTGTGGGGGGAATGTGACTTGACACTTCTAGAATTGCAATCCTCCGTTTTATTCTTTATATGTGGTGTTGATTTCGGTTTTTCTATATTGTTTCTCTTGGCCAGCTTTGTGTTTTTGATTTCACTTCTGGTTCTGGTCATTTTATATGGTTTTTGCATCTTTGGTTGCTGCAGATGTATCACTACTATCACTTTTCTGGATCTCCCTGCCTTTGCTGTACATTGCTGACTGAAATGGTTTTTCTCTCCTGCAAATGTGCCTCTAACGCCAGGTTTTCACTGGCGCTAATTTTCTGGTCTTCAGATGCAGGCGTTAGTGTAGCAGGCACCTCTTCCTGCCCACCCCCGCCCATTGACCCCTTCTGTCCGCCCTCTCTGCCCTCTGTGTGCCTTAATGCCACCGGAGACATTATCGCCAAAACATAACATTATCACGCGATAATGTTGCATTATCGCGCAATAACGTTAAATATCGTGCGATAACATCACCACTGCTACGTTAAAATGGTTTAGTAAACATACCCCATAGAGATATTGGCGCTCCTGTTGGTTATGGTATTGTCAGGCTCAAGGGTGAAGAGGAATATGTAAAAGCTGATGAGGATAAAGCGGAATTGCTTAACAAATATTTCTGTTCTGTGTTCACAGATGAAGAACCAGGAGCAGGACCTCAGAAAACACCCACAAATAGGAACAGAAGCGAGGGACATCTTGAACAATTTTCAGAAGACCCTGTTCGTGAGAAACTAGCTCAACTTAAAGTAGACAAAGCGATGGGACCGGATGGGATACACCCTAGAATACTGAGGGAACTTGGGGACGTTCTAGTAGCTCCACTGACTGACCCTTTCAATGCATCGTTGGAGTTGGGAGTGGTGCCAAAGGACTGGAGAGAGGCTCATGTGGTGCCTTTACACAAAAGCAGAAGTAAGGATGTGGTTGAAAACTACAGGCCGGTTAGTTTAACTTCGGTGGTGAGTAAATTATTGGAAACACTGCTGAAAGAGAAAATAGAGGACGGATCTAGCTAAGCTTGAAGAATGGTCTAGAATCTGGCAGCTGGGATTTAATGTTAAAAAAATGTAAGGTCATGCATTTGGGATGCAGCAATCCAAGGGAGCAATATAGTATAGGGGGTGAAGTACTTTTGTCCACTAAAGAAGAGCGAGACTGTAGGGTTTAAGTACTTGTAGAGGTAGAGGTTAAGTATGATAGATTTGGGGTTTAGTATTATAGATTTGCTTTTAATTTTTAAGTGCTAAGGATTAATAATGTTCCTGATTCATAATCACTTACTGGCTACCCTGAACCTCACAAAATAGCCACCGAAGAACAGCATGCTGCTATGACATGTGAGCCAGTATTCAGGTCTTTGCAAGAAGAGATCCAAGAACCAGATAAGGAGATATCATGAGCCTTGTAAGGTGCCAGTTTGGGCTGAAGAGTCTAAACTTTGACCTACATGGAGATATCAGATAAAGGCTGGGTGCAAAGAAATGCATACACAGGAAACCACAAAGCTACTAACATATATGCTAGACCCGGCTCTGAAGAAAAGCAGCTAGCCAGGTCATGGTGAGTATGAGGAGGGGGGCCAGGAGGGATTTTGCAACAGGAACTAAGGGGAGCAAAAAGGCAACGATAGGAAATAAGGTGGGGAGGGGGAGAGAACACAGAGGAATAGCTCTGGGGACTGGACTGCATGTAATAATACGGAAGGAAAAAAGGTATAAAACGTAACATGCTTTCTATATTCAGGGGGAGAGTTGCATTCTTGAGGTGCCTAGTGCCCGATAGAACTCTCTTCCCCACTTTGCTACCTGTATTTGATCATCAGTTATCTAATAAACAGAGACTCTGATTGCACCTGTACTGACTTTTTGGATCTGATCATTTCAGGTAATAATAATAATAATTAGGTTGTGGTTCATTTTTGTACGAAACAGGGCCGTACAAAATTGTGCCGAAACCCGGGATTGGCCTACGGGTGGGTCTTTATGGCCAAGATATAAATTTAAAGATTTGGATTCCCCTCAAGAAAAAGAGGGAGGTACGTAAAGATTTGGATTCCCCTCAAAAGGTTGAGGGAGGTGTGTTCCCGATGCTGAGTGAAGACCGGAGAAGAAGTGAGTGATTGATTCCCTAGGATGACGGCGGCCTGTAATGATGGCGTCGTGAGTATATTTTTAACCAAGCTTGGTATGTGTTGTTTAATTTTTGTTGTTGTTATATGCATAAAGTGTAAGAATAATTTGCTGTTATAAACTGGGACTGAATGATAAGTGATTGAGACAGTACGTGTCGTCTGACACGAAGCGTGTGTGTGTTCTTGCTCATGGTTCCATACCTCCGCGAGGAGATTGGCTGGGCTTGAACGAAGCGAATTCTTGTTTGAAAGGTGTCCTGGACATTTCGTGCACTTCCTTCCTCTGTAAATAAAGAGGGTGGGTATTGAGACCCTTAAATAAAAGGTTGCACGTCGGAATCATGTCTCTGTTTAGGAGAGAGAAAGATAGCAATCAGACATAATGGTAAATCAAGTTCCCCCAGTGACTCCGGTCGAACGGATGATGAGAGATAATCCCTTATTAGGAAAGGAAATAGAGAAAGTTTTGTCTATTTTCACCCCCACACAGTGAAAACACCAGGTTTACTGATTTATAGGCTGAGGGACAGTGAAGGAGAATAAAAGATTGTTCTAAAAGAAAACAATGGAAGAAATCCCCTTATCTGGGATCAGACCAGAGAGGGTGACAATTAGATCAATTGAAAGAATCAGTCTAGTTACATAACAATGTAAACAAGATACACATCAATTGTAATTATGGAGTTCTGAACTTTGAGGTTTATTCTTTGAACATTGCCAGTACCTGGCCAGTGCTTGGTTGTGTTTAATGAATAATTGCTCCTATATGTCGTCTGATGAAAGATAGCTAATTGCCTGCAGCAGGATAAGATGGTTGCCTGTTTTTAGCTAGAAAGAGGGAGGGGGACTGCTGGGGGATTTTCTTCTGGTGATGGACGCATTACCTAGAGGAAACTCTCGATTGAGCAGTCTTTCTTGTTTGTTTAAATAAAGGATTTATTCAGTGTGACAGGAGTTGAAGTTCAGAACTCGGTGAAGTATTTTTTCCTCTGTAATTAGCTTGCTAGCTTTCTAGGTACGGAAATGACACTGAAAAAAAACCAAACTGTTTTTAGAAAAACTTAGGGACCTGATTCTGTTCTATGTGTGATAGTTATAATTGTTGTGAATGAATGGGAAGATCTTCCATGCTTTGATATATGATTATTGTTTTGTGGTATATTCTGGAAACAATTCTTTGCTACTGGTGCAACAGATGAAGACTGTTTCCTTTTTCCATTTGACCTTCAAGTAGAGATTAAGATCCTTACAGGATTATGTGGTATTCTGAGCAGATTGCAACTTGAGAATGATTTAAATCCTGAGTGAATAAAATGTTAACCATGTTTGGATTTTGTTCTGATTGTATTAAGCAAAATTAAAAGTTAAACAGGGATTTTATATATTGTGGCAAGGTCGAGGTTAGCTGTAACTCTCAGTGATTGAAATAACTTAAAAAAGGGAAGTGTTTGCATTCTAGATGTCCACCAATCTTTTCATGAAAAGAGTATCAGTTTCGCTTCCCCGAACTGTAAGAATTACTGTGTAAGTCTTTTGAATTTCAGTTCCAGGAGTTCTGTCTTTAGTTGCTGTTTAGAATGAGCACATATATCCATTCAAAACTACACCAATTAAGTTAGTGGGACTGAGACACTGTTTAACAATCTAAATTTATATTTTCTGCCTCCTATTTGTTTGACTTTTAACAATTGTTTTAGAAGCAGGATTAGCTGTTGTGTGTGAGCAGCAATCCAAGAAGAGGAAAGGGGGAGGGGAAACAGCATTCTCTCTTTTGTTTGTACCTGTAGAATTTCAGGCAACTGAATTGGTGGAGTGAGTGACAGACATTCTGATAAGAAGTTATTTCAGATCTAATGCAGCACACCTGTGGACAACAGCGACCCCTACTGCAACTACATAATGCTGACTTTTGTGTGACCTTTTGAAATGGTTCAAGCTTGATTGAAATTTATATAGAATGGTATAATGGTATAAACAGTATTGTGTGTTCTCTCCTTCTGCTCTCTCTCTGGAGAATGGCAAGTGTTTGCTGCATTATGTTTTAAATGCTGTCATGTATCCAAGAATATCAGTTTCACTGCTGTTACTTAATCTTTTTTTTATGCCTGGAAGCTAGTGTATCAGGCTGTATTTCTGCTCTTTTCTAAGCCATGCTTTAAGCTTACCTCTTTAGGGCTACTTTTGAATATGTGATCCAGCTCACCATTGTCACCGTTACTTCCCCCTTTGCTGCCCACTTGAATGATACTGACACTTGGACTCATGTCAGTGAGTTGAAGTTTTCTCCAACGGTCACCTCTGTTTGATCTACTTCCTTCCTGTATGAACTGTTGCTGACCAAGATAATTGCTGCCAAACCTGCTCCTTGGGACACCATCTGTTTCCTTCATCCTGATGGACAATTAGTCTTACTTCTGCGTGTTCACAGTACAACACACATCTCCAAAGAGGTTCTCAATCAAACCCTGCCTTGAACTGAATTCTTATCGGACCATTCTATTGAACCTTTTGATACCCTTGTGTCCTCCATTGCTATTACACGTAGGTTAGATGCTGGACTTCCTTGATATCTTTCTAGACCCCTGCCATAACTGCTGGACTTGGTATGGCTATATGCTGTCTACAATGCTTACTGTATGTTCAAATGAAAGCTGTTATTGATTCTATAACTAAGTTGTCAGAGTCCCTAGAGCAGAATACACAAATGACTCTGCAAAATAGACAAGCCCTAGATTTGCTCCTTGCTTCTGAATGAGGCTTTTTGTTCTTTTATTAATGCCACTATCTGTTGTATAGTCATAGCGAATCATTCAGTGTTTGTGCTTAATGCTATGGATAAAACAATTCAACAATTCAAATTCAGTTACAAGAACACATTGATGAACACAAACCCCTTGACTCACACCAATTTGGTTTCCGCCCATTCCATGGAGTAGAAACCCTCCTAATCACCCTTATGGACTTCCTCATCAAGGGCACAGATGACAAACATCAAGGCTTCTTACTCCTATTTATAGATATCTCTGCCGCCTTCGATAACATTAATCACATGACACTGATCAACAGATTAGAAAACCTAGGAATAGGCGGGATTGTCCTTAACTGGTTCAAATCCTATATTTCACATAGATTAATACGAGTCCAAATTGACCAACAAGCATCAGAAACATTCCCTCAAGGACAGGGAATACCCCAGGGATCAGCCCTTTCAGCCCTCTTATTTAACTTGTACCTGCAACCGATAACAGACATATTTAAAAAACACAGGATTAACCATTTTATATATGCCGATGACATCATGTTAGCTATCCCCATAAATGCTAAAAACCCTACATATGACTCGCTATCCAAATGCATGGCTGAGACCTCCTCCTGGATGGAAACTAACCACCTTAGCATAAACCTCAAAAAAACTGAGGCAATGTTTGTGACAAGACCACCCACGACTGAGAACACATACCCAGAAACAATCACAATCAACAAAACCTCCATACCCGTCAGAAAACAGGTAAAATACTTAGGAGTAATAATAGACCACACCCTCACCATGCTACCACACATAAAACAAATAGTAAAAACCATTTTCTATAAACTCAAAACTATTCAGCACCTAAGGCCACTCCTTGAAACACAAGACATTAGATCCGTAGTAAGTACACTGATCACCCCACACTTCGACTATTGCAATAGTCTTCTAATAGGCCTCCCCCAAAAAAGCATATACCTTCTCCAAAGAGCACAAAACATCTGTGCAAAGGTAATCTCTAAAGCTCGCCTAACAGACCACGTAACCCCAATACTGCTGGAACTCCACTGGCTCCCTATAAACAGCCGAATCAAATATAAGATTATCCTAACAACCTATAAACTCATAAATGACATAACCCCTTCACACCTATCCACATTACTGCAATCTCCAACATCGACAAGGACCCTCAGACAGAACGCGGCCCACTCCCTCATCATACCAAAAGCCATCCGTAAAACTAAGAATTCCACTAGCTCCAGAGCATTCTCATTCACTGCCCCTACACTCTGGAACGACCTCCCTATTGAACTTCGCACCATAAGAGACCTCACCCAATTCAGAAAAGAATTAAAGACCTACCTGTTCACTGAACACTTCGAAATCCCCTATACCCCCAAAGCCAGCTCCACAACAAACATGGTCACACATACACAAACTCCCTTAATCCCCTAACCCAACAATGTAACCACAAGACTTTTCCCCCCCTCACACCTTGAAGATGAAAAAAGGAACTAAAGTCCAGCACCTACACCAATTCCTGCCCCACACACCACACACACCACACACTGTAAATATTCATTTGTATAAAGTTTAATGTGTTTGCTTTAATACCTATAAATGTTATATTTACTGTTTAATGTAAATAGTTGATTTCTATTGTTCTATGTTCTATGTAAAATGTATACAAACTGTGTACATGACTGTTAACTTGTTGTATGTAAACCGCCCTTGATCTCTGGAAGGGGCGGTATAAAAGAAATAGTTAAATAAAAAAATAAATAAATAAATAAAATAAAATGCGTCACCTATCTGAATTACATATTGATGATTTTAAGGGTGGTTTCCAGATTGGAGATTGGTTTTCATCTCTCTCCTCCTGGTTCCACTCCCTTGGCTCTGGCTTGAAAGGTTTATTAATTTCTGCTGGCATTATTTTAATCATTGCTTTACTCTTCTGTTGTTTTGTTTCTATGTTTATATCCTGCTGTAAGAAAAATTGCACCAAAGTATCTACCTCTTTTTTGCCTGTTCAGACTAGCCCTACTCTTGTCAATGTTTCTTATGCAGCCGTCCCCATGTCAGACTATTCAGACTTGGATTTCTCCCATTCCCCAGCCGAATAAAAAAAAAATAAATAAAAAAATGGGGGAGTTGTAGGGTTTAAGTACTTGTAGAGGTAGAGGTTAAGTACGATAGATTTGGGGTTTAGTATTATAGATTTGCTTTTAATTTTTAAGTGCTAAGGATTAATAATGTTCCTGATTCATAATCACTTACTGGCTACCCTGAACCTCACAAAATAGCCACCGAAGAACAGCATGCTGCTATGACATGTGAGCCAGTATTCAGGTCTTTGCAAGAAGAGATCCAAGAACCAGATAAGGAGATATCATGAGCCTTGTAAGGTGCCAGTTTGGGCTGAAGAGTCTAAACTTTGACCTACATGGAGATATCAGATAAAGGCTGGGTGCAAAGAAATGCATACACAGGAAACCACAAAGCTACTAACATATATGCTAGACCCGGCTCTGAAGAAAAGCAGCTAGCCAGGTCATGGTGAGTATGAGGAGGGGGGCCAGGAGGGATTTTGCAACAGGAACTAAGGGGAGCAAAAAGGCAACGATAGGAAATAAGGTGGGGAGGGGGAGAGAACACAGAGGAATAGCTCTGGGGACTGGACTGCATGTAATAATACGGAAGGAAAAAAGGTATAAAACGTAACATGCTTTCTATATTCAGGGGGAGAGTTGCATTCTTGAGGTGCCTAGTGCCCGATAGAACTCTCTTCCCCACTTTGTTACCTGTATTTGATCATCAGTTATCTAATAAACAGAGACTCTGATTGCACCTGTACTGACTTTTTGAATCTGATCATTTCAGGTAATAATAATAATAATTAGGTTGTGGTTCATTTTTGTACGAAACAGGGCCGTACAGGACCTAGGCATGGTTGTGTCTGATGATCTTAAAGTAGCTAAACAGGTAGAAAAGACAATGGCAAAAGCTAGAAGGATGCTTGGGTGCATACGGAGAGGAATGGCTAGCAGAAAAAAGGAGGTGATAGTGCCTCTGTATAAGTCTTTGGTGCGACCTCATTTGGAGTATAGTGTGCAATTCTGGAGACCGCACCTTCAAAAGGATGTGAACAGGATGGAGTAGGTGCAGAGGGTGGCTACTAAAATGGTTAGTGGTCTTCATTATAAAGCATATGAGGACAGACTTAAGGATCTTAATATGCACATCTTAGAGGAAAGGCGGGATAGAGGTGATATGATTAAGATGTTTAAATACCTCCATGGCATAAATGTTCAGGGGGAGAGCCTCTTTCAATTGAAAGCAAGTTCTGCTACGAGGGGATATGGGATGAGGGTGAAAGGGGATAGATTCAGGAGTGATTTGCGGAAATATTTCTTTATGGAAAGAGTGGTGGATCCATGGAATAGTCTCCCAGTGGAGTTGGTAGAGATGAGGACAGTAATTGAATTCTAAAAAGCATGGGACAAACACAGAGGATCTCTAAAGGAAAAAAGGGGACTTGTTGATATGGAAGGACAGACTAGATAGGCCATGTGGTCTTTTTCTGTCATCATATTTCTATGTTTCTCTCTAGGTATTATTTAATATTTATTGAAGTTTACCAAATGAACATGGACATACACAACTCCAATTACAGAGTATACTCACAGGAAAAGGAAAAACATTGCATCACATCAAATATCCAATAATAAAAGAAAACATCCATATATGTAGTTTTCCATACGAGAAAAATAAATGAGGGAATTGAAAACAAATCATAGTTAAAAAAAAAATAAAAAAACAAATATTAAGGACGTAGGAAGATACAACATACCCTCTAATCCGCCCCAAACTAGATTACCTCATCAATCCAGCGAGTAGCAGGTGAGAAAACAAGAGATAATACAACTATCCACCTATACCAGGCTAGTCATGTTTTCAGGGTATCCACAATGAATATGCATAAGTTAGATCTGCATAACTCATGCATATTCATTGTGGATATCCTGGAAACCTGACTAGCCTGTGTGTCCCAGAGGACTGGGTTGAGAACCAGTGGCCTACACGTTACTGGCACATTCTTGGGACTGAATCAATGCTTGCAATTGTGAAGGTTCAAAGAATATGTCATTTTTATCTAAATACTTAAACACTTCCGAGGATACTTTAAGAAGAAAGTCATACCCAGTGACAAAGCTCTTGGCTTCAACTGGAGAAACCCTGTCCGAACTTGCTGTGTCTTTGCAGACACATCAGGATAAACATGTATAAGGTGACCATGAAAGGGAGTTAATTGCTCTTTGAAAAAAACAGTAAAGACTCTCTCTTTATCTAAGACACTTTGAAAGATGGCCACACAATACCCCTGTTAAGACTCCTGCACTGAAGTCTCTAAAAGAGCAGTCAGATCCCCTTTTGGAAGCTGTAGGAAACTACTATCACTAACATTTTTAATAGAAGAAGAAACATAATAAGCATTCAAAATGGTAGGTAGGTGATCAGCCTCCAGATACATTACAAAAATAAGACTCCAACATTTCTATAGCAGAAACCATATTACAAAAAGGAAAATTCACAAATTGAAGATTACATGCTTTCAAAGAGTTTTCAAACCTTTCCATTTTATTTTTCCAACACTAAATTGCCCTTCACCAAAGTGTTGTTTGTCCCTTCCAATGCCTGAATTTTCTTTATAGTCCCCTATCGTACCCCCTTGAGACCTTAATTCCCCCTCCAGGAGTGACAACTTGTTAACCATTTCACCTAAAAATTTACATAATTGAGAAAGACAGTGACAAAGAATAGCATCCATCTTCGCCATTACTCTCCAAATTTCCAAGTTAGTCACTTATTTGGGGGGAGTCATTGGTATAAGAGACTCAATCCCCAAGCCCCAGAAAAAAAACACTCGCTCAGGGGACAATACAGGGGACATCCCTCCCATTACTGACCCACTTGTAAAGGTTTTGCTAAATTCCACTCAGGTTCAGTTCAATCCATCCTGGCTCTCCCTTCCACCCATTGGGGTGGAAACCAGATTGGCTATATCAGGGCTCATTGCTGGGTGAAGAGCTGGTGAGTGGGAGTCTAACTAAGGGAAGGAGCCTCTGGATTCATTAGACTCACTGTAGATGGAACCATTCCTGAATCAGGCAATACCCTTCCCTGCATCAGGACAAATGAGTCCATAGGACCCTAAGCAGGCAACCGAACCCCCAGAGTACCATCCTTCAATTTAACCTTCCTTTTCCCCATACTGGCAATTCTCAAAAAACAGTACCTAGATCATAAGATGATGTTCAATTTGTGGTTCCGACAGTCTGCTCATTGGATGATGCTATGGAGCATACCAAGCTGTGTATTAGCACAGTGAAATCTTGGATGGCCCATCATAAGCTGGCACTGAATGTTATCAAAACTGAAGTTTTGCTTTTATATTGGGTACTTCCAGACCCAGTGTCATTGATTATGAAAACTGGGGATTATTCTTTCTCGGTGGGCCTTCAAGCTAGGGATTTGGGAGTTGTATTAAATACCCAGCTGAATATGTAAACTCATATACAAAAAATTACTAAGGCTGCTTTGTTTAATTTGCATTTAATTCAGAAACTCAAACCATATTTATCAGCTGAAAATTTGGTTTCATAATGCAAGGTTCCACATTGGGAACCACTACCCAGGAAAAAGATTTAGGCGTCATCATGGAAACCCTCTGCCCAGTGTGCAGCAGCGGCAAAGAGAGCAAATAAAATGCTAGGTATCATAAGGAAAGGAATGGAAAATAAAACAAAGGATATTTTAATGTCTCTGTATCGTTCCATGGTACGACCGCGCCTTGAATATCTTGTGCAATTCTGGTCGCCATATCTTAAAAAGGATATAGCATTATTAGAAAAGGTGCAGAGAAGAGCCACCAAAATGGTAAAGGCTAAGAAGGTTGGGGCTCTTCTACCTGGAAATGAGACGGCTGAGGGGAAATATGATAGAGGTCTATAAATTAATGAATGGAGTGGAACGGGTAAACGTAGATCGATTGTTTATGTTATCAGAATATAAAAAGACTAGGGGACATGCAATGAAGCTACAGGGTAACGTATTTAAGACTAATATGAGAACATATTTTTTCACTCAACGTGTAATCAAACTCTGGAATTTGTTACCGGAGGATGTAGTAAAAGCTGTTAGTGTATCTGGGTTTAAAAAAGGTTTGGACAAGTTCTTGGAGGAAAGGTCCATAAACCATTATTAAAAGGGACCCAAGATATCACTGCTTGACCCAATACAAGCATTGAGGAACCTGTGTCTTTTGGGGAGACTGCTAGGTACTTATGACCTAGATTGGCCACTGTTGGAAACAGGATACTGGGCTTGATGGCCCAAATGCCCTCAAGTATGGAGCAGACAGAGCTTAAAGATCCCAATTTACCCATGTCTAACAATAGCCAAATTAACTTGAATAAAATACATTCTCTAAAATGCTCGTATGCAAATGCTAGAAGTCTAAAGAATAAGAAGGGAGAGTTAGAATATATAGCACTAAATGAAAGGTTAGATATGATTGGAATATCAGAGACATGGTGGAAGGAGGACAACCAGTGGGACACTGTGATACCTGGGTACAAACTATATCGTAATGATAGAGCTGATCAAATTGGTGGAGGGGTTGCGCTCTATGTTAGAGAGGGCATTGACTCAGAAAGGATTAAAGTTTGGCAGGTAACAAAATCTGCTGTAGAATCTATATGGATTGAAATTCCATATAAAAGGGGGAAGGCGATGGCAGTGGGGGTGTACTATCGAGCACCTGGCCAGAATGACCAAATGGATGATGAAATGCTCAAAGAAATCAAGGAAGCTAACAAAAGTTACAGCGCAGTAATAATAATGGGTGATTTCAATTACCCCGGTATCGACTGGGTCAGTGTCACGTCAGGACATGCTAGGGAGATAAAGTTCCTAGATGAAATAAATGACTGCTTCTTGGAGCAGCTGGTTCATGAATCGACCAGAGGGGAAGCCATATTAGACCTAGTCCTTAGTGAAACACCAGATCTAGTGCAAGAGATAAGGGTGTTGGGGCCACTTGGCAATAGTGATCATAGCATGATCACCTTTGATTTAATTAGTGGAGGAGGGATAGTAAGGAAATCCACAGTACTACCTTTTAACTTTCGAAAGGGAGACTATGATAAAATGATGAAAACAGTTAAGAGAAAACTAAAAGGAGCATTTGCAAAGGTTAAAGACGTACATCAAGCTTGGGTGTTGTTGAAAAATACTATCTTGGAAGCCCAGACCAGCTGTATTCTATGCTTTAAGAAAAGTGGAAGGAAGTCCAAAAAACTGCCAGCATGGTTTAAAGGTGAGGTCAGAGAGGCTGTTGTTGCCAAAAAAGCATCTTTCAGGAAATGGAAAAAAGAGCCAAAGGACGAAACCTGGAAACAGCACAAGCACTGGCAAGTCAAATGCAAGGCATTGATAAAGCAGGCAAAGAGAGAATTTGAGAAGAAGCTTGCTGCGGAAGCAAAAACGCGAAATAAAGACCTTTTCAAGTACATTTGTAGCAAAAAACCTGTGAGAGAGTCAGTTGGTCCATTAGATGATAAAGGGGTTAAAGGAGCACTAAGAGGCGACAAGGCGATAGCGGAGAGACTGAATGAATTCTTTGCTTCGGTCTTTACTGAGAAAGATGTAGGGATGTTACCCATGACTGAAGTGGTATTTAAAGGTGCGGAAGAATTGAAGGAAATATCGATACATCGGGAAGATGTCTTACAACTATTAGATAAACTGAAGAGTAGCAAATCACCAGGGCCGGATGGTATACATCCAAGGGTGTTGAAAGAACTGAAATATGAGATTGCAGAACTGCTATCAGTAATCTGTGAACTATCATTAAAATCATCTCTAATACCTGAAGATTGGAGGATCGCCAATGTAACACCAATTTTTAAAGAGGGTTCCAGGGGTGATCCGGGAAACTACAGACCGGTGAGCGTGACGTCAGTACCGGGAAAAATGGTAGAAACCATCATAAAGAATAAAATTACTCAGCATGTAGATAGTCATAACCTAATGGGAGACAGCCAACATGGCTTTAGACAAGGAAGATCTTGTCTTACTAATCTGTTATGTTTTTTTGAAGGAGTGAATAAACAGGTGGACAAAGGTGAGTCAGTTGATATTGTGTATCTGGACTTTCAGAAAGCCTTTGACAAGGTCCCTCATCAGAGGCATTTGGCAAAACTAAAGAGTCATGGGATAGGAGACAATGTACTATTGTGGATCAGGAACTGGTTAAAAGATAGAAAGCAGAGGGTAGGACTAAATGGCCAATTTTCCCAATGGAGAAAGGTGAATAGTGCTGTACCCCAAGGATCTGTGCTGGGTCCGCTGCTTTTTGACATATTCATAAATGACCTGGAAAGTGGAATAACGAGTGAGTTTATCAAATTTGCAGATGACACAAAACTATTTAAAGTTGTTAAAACCCAAGAGGATTGTGAAAAATTGCAAGAGGATCTTGATAAATTGGAAGACTGGGCATCAAAATGGCAGATGAAATTTAATGTGGACAAGTGCAAGGTTATGCACCTAGGGAAGGACAACCCAAACTATGGTTACACGATGCAAGGTTCCACATCAGGAACCACCACCCAGGAAAAAGATTTAGGCGTCATTGTGGATACCATGTTAAAACCCTCGGCCCAGTGTGCAGCGGCGGCCAAGAAAGCAAATAGAATGCTAGGTATGATAAGGAAAGGAATGGAAAATAAAACAAAAGATATTATAATGCCTCTATATCGTTCCATGGTGAGACCGCACCTTGAATATTGTGTGCAATTCTGGTCGCCGTATCTTAAAAAGGATATAGCGATTTTAGAAAAGGTACAGAGAAGAGCCACCAAAATGGTCAAGGGGATGGAAGGATACTCCTATGAAGAAAGGCTAAAAAGGTTAGGGCTCTTTAACCTGGAAAAGAGACGGCTGAGGGGAGATATGATAGAAGTCTATAAATTAATGAACGGAGTGGAACGGGTAAACGTAGATCGATTGTTTACCTTATCAGGATATAGAAAGACTAGGGGACATGCAATGAAGCTACAGGGTAAACTATTTAAGACTAATAACAGAAAATATTTTTTCACTCAACATGTAATCTAACTCTGGAATTTGTTACCGGAGGATGTAGTAAAGGCTGTTAGTGTAGCTGGGTTTAAAAAAGGTTTGGACAAGTTCCTGGAGGAAAGGTCCATAAACCATTATTAAGAAGTGACCGAAGATATCAATGCTTGACCCAGTACAAGCATTGTGGATCTTGTGTCTCTTGGGGAAACTGCTAGGTACATATGACCTAGATTGGCCACTGTTGGAAACAGAATACTGGGCTTGATGGACCTTGGTCTGACCCAGTATGGCATATCTTATGTTCTTATGACCCAGTATGGCATATCTTATGTTCTTATTTGCACTCTGGTTCAAATTTTGGTTTTGTCACCACTCAATTATTGCAACAGTTTGTTGCTTGGTCTTCCTTCGTATGTTGTTCGACCTTTGCAGTCTGTACAGAATTCCTCAGCATTTCCCCTCACTGGTAGCAAGCGGTTTGATCATATTTCTGTTGGTTTTTATAGATCACATTGGTTACCCGTTACATTTTGAATACTATATAAAGTTATAATGCTAACATTCAAATTTCTTAATCACCGCTTATCTATCAGCCTCTCTGCGAGTTTATTGTTCTCTTTGTGCTTTATGCTCGCAAGATACGCTCTTATTGGATGTTCCATCATTTCAGTGGATTCACTTCCAGATATTTTGTAATAGAACCTTCTTTATGGCTGTTCCCTGCATTTGGAATGACTTGCCTGCCGAATTGCATTGCATTTTGGATATCTTGGTGTTCCGGAAAAAACTGAAGGTGCATTTATTTCAAAAGGCATTTGCTGCTGTTGTATGAATTAGGCAATTGTGTTCTTCATTGGTCCTTTTTGGAGTAGGACAGTGAGCTCATAGGGTTTTGTAAAATAGCAAGACAGTAAGCCTATGGGATTTGCAGTTTTTGGAAATTGCTATGTATGCATTTATATTATTCGCCTAGGGTGTAGTATGGACTATAAATGTCTTTAAATAAATAAAATAAATAAGATCTTCACCACATCAGTTTCCTCCTTCAAGATTCCTCAGTTGGCTCCAAAGGAGAACGCACCCCTTTGGTCATGTCCCTTTGGTCATGCAACCACAGTCCACGTACCACAGCAGGGCGCTGAACAAATAGCCATGGGACTGAAAGTGACATTACTTGATGTGACCACGGCATCCTGGAGCTGCTTGCAGAGAGACAGTGTCCCAGGGACTTCCCCCCTTGCTCCTTCTCCTCCTTGCTCCTGGCAGATGTCAACTCGCTTTCCCCTCCTGCTGGTTATGTAATCCTCTATGATTTCTCTGCATTGTATGCAGACCTTATAGATATGTGCAGCTCATTTGCATATTATTTAAGTACGCTTGGCGTTGCTGTGTGTGCATACTTTTCTTTTGCTGTGTACATGCGCATCAATCTCTTTTCTGCATTTGGTGTGACAAACTTGTGCCTATAAGTTGTGTTATTTATGTGTAAAGGGTGCGCTAGTCTTTCTGCATTGGCCCATAAATGAGCTACTATGTTTGACTAGCAGGCTACAAGAACAGAAATAACTCATTAATATAACCAAGGTCATCTGGCAGGCTATATGGGAGACCTAGGAAGCCAGAGGTTCAGGTAAGAATTTGGTGGCTAGACATAGGAAGTGAGAGATACTGGATGTGAATTAAAAAAGGAAGATGACAGTAGTAAACAGCTGTGCTGCTTGGTGAATGGTGGTATATAAAGTCCTAGAATAAGCATAAACAGGTAGGAGTGGAAGGGGTGAGAACTGAGGATGCTGCTGCACATGTTTTGCAAATATCTGCTAGTTTATATAGTATTTTCCAAGTAATGCCATCACTGTACACTGTTTTATGAAAGATAGCTATGTTTCAGTGTTCTTTCCCCATGAGTTTACAATCTAACAGGCTGATGCAGAAAGAATACTGAACACTTTGTGCAGAGATAACGCAACTTATACGCACAAGTTCCGTCATACCAAATGCAGAAAAGAGATTGACGTGCATAAACAGGAAAAGAAAGGTATGTGCACACAGCAACCCCAAGGGTATTTAAATAATATGTAAATGAGCTGCACATATTAAAATGCTATTCTAATAAGATCTGCGCCCAATGCAGAGAAATGCGTAGAGGATTACATAACCAGCAGGAGCGCCAGTATCTCTACGGCTTGTCTGAGGTGATTTAAACATCTCGCGCATGTAGGGAAAGACTTTCTGCGTGTATCTTTCAGTATATAAGCAAACGTTTGGCATTCAAGAACAAATGTCTTTTCCTTTTTATCCTTGTGTTATATCATTCTCCATTTACGGTTAGGTCTCTTTGTTGTGATTTCATAAAAAAAATGTTTTTGGGTGGAATAGTGTTGATTATTATGGGCTGAGTGCCAAAAGAATTTGCACATCCTGTGCATACAACGTGAGCGTTTCACATTGATGCGCATGTGCACATGGCCATTTCTAGTGTGTCTGTTGTTTGTTCATGCATTGGCTCCCCTCCTTTCAACTTTATGCCGAAGTTTTGCACACAGATCATCTGCATACACGCCCTTTGCTGCACACTGGTGCTGAAGCCTCGCACTATCGGCACGCTATGAAGACGCGTACACAGCTAATAGCGCGATACTTCAGCGCCGGCTTTCTGCATCAACCTATAAGTCTGAGCACAGAAGTTTAGCAACTTCATCAAGATTACGCAATGAGCAACAGATGTGAGGCATCAAACCAGTTCGGAGATCTGTGCCATAATCTCTAAGCTAGAGCTGCACTCTCTGAACATACACATTTTCCACTATTGCAGTTACACATTTCTTCCTTTCTTGCTTGATGTGCTAATAATTGTTTATAGTGCCAAGAGCTGAAGAGTGTAAAACCAGTGATAGCAGCCTGCCTAAAACACTGCATGTCAGTCATTACTAAATACAGATCAAGTCTTTGTCTTCAGGCTTCATGAGAACGTGCGGTTTTCCTTTCTGGTTGCTTGCACTGTCATTTCTACATACTTATTTGTTTCTTTCCTTAAATTTATGTAATGTTGGCCTTCAGATTGCCCATAAAAGAATCTGGAAACTCAAGACAAGTGTTAAAGAATTAATCTTTGCATTACTGTATTATAAGGAAACCAGAAGGAAGGAAGAAACAAGAGACCATCAAATGATAAAAAGTTGCATCGGTTTGGTTCCTTGTTCAAATTACATATAATCCCTGTTATATTAGCAAGTTTAGGTAACCAGCATGTGATTTGCAAACATTTTCTCTGGCACTCTCATGCATAGTTCAATAGGAATAATAACCATTTACAGCTGTTTGGTTTAATTAATAGCATATGCCGTGACCTTTCTCTACAAAGGATGGATACAAAAACTACAAAATCAGAACTAGGAAACTGACTGAAAATCTTATTTACCCAAGGTTTATGATGTTAAAAAGTATTAGTTAATTGTTCATTTAAAACCTGGCGAGGTATCACTTGCAGAGAGAAAGGTGGAGAGTGCTGCAAGGAAGAAGGAACTCTTTCCCTGCCAGTGTTTGTTCAATGCTAATCCAAAAGACATCTACTGATAGAGATTACACAAAAGACGTATTACATGGCTTGTTGAGTGCTGGCTTTTCCAGATGGTTAACCCGCTGCCGTAGATAAGTGGCTATTAAAAGTTTCCTAAAGCTATGAAAATGAGTTATGCAAGGGCTGTGGTAGCAAAATGTGATTCTGTTTGGGCAAATAGTGCACTTATTTGGACAAACTCATCCTGCTTTAAAAAGAGCTTCATTACTGCTCTAGCTGCTAAAATTAAACATGCAAAAACAAGACAATATTTTTAGCACCTTATCACCTACTGTACTTGTGACTGTATTTGTAGTCCCTGAATGTACCCATTGAAACCAGTGCTCTAGATTCCATACTGCATCAGGACAGGATTGTCAGAAATCCAGGAATGGCCTAATGTCTTCCCTCCTGGAAGTGAGTAACTTGAAAGCTGTACAGTTTACCAAACAGAGTGAGTTTGAGTGGACACCATGCATTTATTGGGCTAACCCGCACTGAAAACTCTGAAGATCTGGATCCTGGCCCCCCCCCTCCCCCGCCCCATGAGCAAGGATTCACAATAGCTCTCAGGATTTTGCCCTTTTTTTTCCTGGCAGGCAGCATCTGCTCTTTCACCCACACATCACTCCAAACCACCAGGATGTTCAGCACCTTACAGGCTGCTATGCTTGTCATCTTTTCCATAGAACATATCTGAACACTATTCCCCTCAAATTTTAGGATCGGGCACAGGGAAGTCCGCTGTTAGATTGATATTCTAAATAAAGCATCATATTTTCATGCTATTATTATATCTTTGAATTTAGCTCATACCTTTTTATTGGTAGCTCAGAGTAAGTTGAATTCAAGACTAGTAGATATGTCTCTGAAGGACCAAGGTCACAGGGATGGTGTACAGGTACCGGGTACACTAAGCACATCAATTCTGTACCTGCCTCATTGTCCTTGATTTGCCTGCTGCTCTTCACTGCTCTTCCTCCTCCCTTAAGGATGGTGCCCTGAGCATGGTCACAGGCCCAGCCAGGGCTGGCCCAACCATTAGGCAAAACTAGGTGGTCACCTAGGGAAGCAGCTTCTGAGGGGTGACAAAGAGCAGAAGCAGTCAAATCAAAGCCATAGATCCTGACAGCCCATTAACTAAAAGAACCAACAGCATATACTTGTACTTGCAGAGAGAGTGGGCCCGGACACACAGGCACAGAAAATTTTAGTATTTAAAAGTATGGGACCCGACATTCGAAGGGCATTTACATGTTTTCCAGCCCAGTAAACCGTGCAAATGCCCTAAATCGTGATATTCAATGGTACTTACAAAGTTAGTGCCGTTGAATGGTCCTTTCAAAGCCTGCTACACGTGCCGATGCTCTGAGGTTAGCATCGGAGCATGTTGGGGGTGTTCCAGGGTGGAGCGGAGGTGGAGACTGCCGCTAACCAGGTTTTATTTGAAACATGTGAGCAGAGACTTCCCATGGCTTCTAAACCCATGCAGAAGGAGCGCGATCGCCCACAGGTGGGCGACTCCAACATGGTGACTGCCGAGACTCCGGACCTACATGTTCCCACTGCATCCACCAGCACAGTGGCGGATGAGGTGACGACTGCAGTTTTGAATGCACTCTAAGGATGGCTTTATTCTAAAATGAATGAACTGGCCAACAGCATGAAGTCCTTTCAACACCAGGTGGTGATCTTGGAGCAGCAAATGGAGGCTGTAGGAAGAGATGATATGGCGGACCAACAGTGAGCTGGCAACCCTTAAGAAAGCCTTGGTGTGATAAGTGGAGAAATTAGATGACTTAGAAAACTGATCCCGCCACAACAACCTCCGGTTTTGTGGGTCCCTGAAATTGTGGTGGATTGGAGGGCTTTCTGGAGACTTGATTCCCTTCTAGCCTTTTCCTGGACAAGAACTTAAGCCCTCTAATTGGACTCCATTTATTTATTTATTTATTTTTCTTATATACCGCGCTATTCATCATCAGCGCGGTTTACATGTAACAATAACTGTGCAGTGAAGACAATCTACACTGAACTTACAATATAACAGAAATGTACAGTTTTAACAGGATAACTACATTACAAATAACATATGTTAAAGAGAAACTAACTATTTACATGTTGGCTTATCTGAGAATTGTAGTCGGTTTGGGTGGGAGTTAATGCTATTTGTCAGGTGGAACAGGGTCTGGTATGTTCGGTTTCAATCCTGTATGATTGGTGCTTGGATTTTGTCTGTATGTACTACTGGGCATGTCAAGGTGTGGATGGTGATCTTGGTCCGCGTAGTGCTGCAGGAAAAGGTGATGTTTAATTGCTTTCCTGAATTGGTAGAGATCCTTGATGGCCCTGATGGCAGGAGGTAGGTCATTCCAGCACGTGGGTGCATACAACGCAAATGCTCTGCTCCTGGCTGTTCGTGAGCATTTCGTGATCTGCTTTGGGAGTATCAAGTTGTTGATGGCCACTGATCTTCTTGCCCTGTTAGGGGGAGTAAGCTGAATGAGGTCAGTTAGTTATGTAGAGGAGCATTTGTTAATGGCTTTATGGGTCATCGTCAATACTTTGAAGGCAATCCTACTTTGGATTGGGAGCCAGTGTAGGTTTTTTAGGATGGGGGTTATAAGTAGAATTCTAGCAGCTGAGTTCATGGCTAGTTGCAGAGGGTTTATTGTGTTCTTTGGGAGGCCATGTAGTATGGCGTTCGCGTAATCGAAATGAGGGGTGACAAGAGCTTGATACACAGTACGAAAGTCTTTCGGATCAAGCAGCTGTCTCAAGTGACGGAGCAACCTTATTTTGTTGTATACGGACTTGACCATATTGCTTATCTGGGCCTTCATATTGAGCTGTCGGTCAAGTATTACTCCGAGGTACCGAATTGTAGGCTTGCTTAGGAGTTCAGCGTCCCTGACCTTGAGGGAGCTGGGTGGTATGAAAGTTGAATCTCTTGTGAGAAAGAGAACCTCCGTTTTATTAAAATTTATCCTTAATTTCTGTGAATGTAACCAATCTGTAAATGCATCGAAACAGGTGGTGAGGGGCGATAGGTCCGGTTTGTCTAGCAGGAAAGGCGTGTAGAGCAGAACATCGTCGGCATAGATTAGGCAGTTTACGTTGAATGAGCGGATGAGATTACATAAAGGCTGCATGTAGATATTGAACAGCAGGGCCGACAACGATGATCCCTGTGGCACGCCTTTTTCTTGGAGGAAAGGTGTGGAGATAGAGGGACGGGCACGGACATGTTGCCATCGGTCAGTCAAGTAGAATGCACACCATGAGAGGGCATTTCCTTGTACTCCCTTCTCACTGAGACGGGAGAGTAGCACTTCGTGACAAACAGTGTCAAAGGCTGCAGCAATGTCCAGGAAAATCAGAGCAAAACCTTGTTTGATATTATCCATCCCGATGGTTAGGGTGTTAATTAAAGTAGTTAGCAACGTTTCAACCCCGTGTGATTCTCGAAAGCCAAGTTGACAGGGGTCGAGGGGCGCACTAATCTCAATATGCTGTTGAAGTTGCTGTTGTACAACCTTCTCGATGATCTTAGCCAGTAGCGGGATGCTTGATATTGGCCTGTAAGACTCCATCTTTGCTGGGTCCAGCTTACTGTTTTTTAGCAGCGGTCTTATTGCTGTCTGCTTCAGACTTTTGGGGAATGACCCAGTTGCGAAAGATAGCCCAATGAGTTTGGAGAGGAAGGGACTAAGTTCTGTCCGCAGGGATTTTATCCAGAATGCTGGACAAGGGTCGTTGGGTGCTGTAGTGGTGTTTATGGAAGAAATGATATCTTGAAGGTTTCTATCTGATGGAGCAGAAAACATGGAGATAGTATGTTTAAAGACATTTGTAGCTTCCGAAGTGGTATGCGCTCGAGTTGTTGGGGGAGAGCTAGCAATAGTAGATGTGTAGGGCTGGCTTACCTTGGCCTGTAGATAGTCAGCATATTCTTGGGGGTCAGGGAGGTTTGGTTGTGATGGTGAGGGTTCCTTTGCTAAGGTCTTAACTAGGCTGAAGAGCTCGTGCGGTTTGTTTAGTGATCGTTGCAGCATCTCAGCATGATATTGTTTCATTCGTTTTGTGACTTCATCTCGGTGTCTTTTCAGGTGGAGAATGTATAATTCGCGCTTATCAGCTGATGGAGATCGGCGCCATCCTCTTTCGAGCTTTCTAAGTTTAATAAGTGATGTTCGGAGTTCGGGGGAGAACCAGGGTGCATTACTCCTTCTTCTTGGTGCTTTCTTTGTGATAGTTCGCTCGATGGAGGCGTCAAGGCTTGAAGTCCAAGCAGCAATCATATCATCAAGGCAGTGAGCTGGGTGGTTTTGGAGAGGCTGGATTTTGTCGATGGTGTCCTCCTTATTGAATTGCCGGAACCGTTTTTCAAAGGATTCAGTAGATTCTTTTGGGACCTTGGAACTATATTTTAGGCAGGGTGATGGCATCTGGAACTTTATTAGACTGTGGTCGGACCAAGGTACAGGGCTTACAGAGAGGTCCTGATTAGGCATGGCATCAATTGTATCTTTTGGGGCAAATATCAGGTCAAGCTTGTTTCCTTTTATGTGTGTGGGGGCGTTTACTAGTTGGTTACCATGTGTGAACATACAAACTGTGCTCTTTGCATGGTGCATATAGCCCCATTGGGCTCGTGCCTTTGGCAGTTTGTTCTGTGCAAAGTGCAGTCTCAGGTTAGAGATCTAGTTGAGACCAGCAGTTGCTGACTGTACAAGCAGCTGGCTTGCATGCCTGTGGATTCTTTCTTTAAGTGTGCTATGGAGTAGGTGGCCCTGCTGGATTATACAGGGGCTTTGGTGGGCGTTCCTACTGTCATGTTACCCTGCTGTGGAGACCTTTGAACTGTTCACTTATTTGACCTATGTCCGAGGTTGGAGGGCCTTTGAGTGGGTCTTGCTAGCTAGGGGAAGAGACATAAGCTTGGGGTTTTGTTCTTGCTGTGGGCTATTTACTTTGGTATTTGCCGTAGTGGGCCTTTCCCATTGGGCTTCTTTGAAGTGCTATGGGAGTTCTCTGATGCTCACTATGGTAATTTGTGAATGTGGAATGTGTATATCTGTGTTGAGTGCTTCTGGGGTGAGTTGGGGACGACTGTGTGGGGAGTTGTGTGTGCTGTATGGGGTTGGAGAGAGTTCCAAGGGTGTGTTTAATCTGTGGAGGCTGTATGAGTGTGACTGGGAAGGGAGGTTAACTGGAGGGTTCTGCCTTGTGGAGTGTGACTGGCAGATTGGGTAGTGTCTTGACGGAGGGGGGCCTGGATGCATCTGTGGTGACTCTTGACTGGGTAGATTGAGGGGAGGGATAGTGGAAGAGGGTGGCCAGAAGTGAACTCTGATGTTGTTTTGGGGGCAATAGATGTTATGCGTGTTAGAGGGTGGGGGGCTTGGGGGCTGGGGGGGGGTGAGGGTGGGATGTAGAGCTCTGTGACTGTCTGTGGACCTGGACTTGGGATAGAGGAGGTCTTTGGCTGGGAAGGCCTTCACCACTTGGATGACTTGGATTTTGAGTTGGGTTCCATGTCTGTTGACCCAAGTTGAGTTCCAAGCAGATAGCTAGTATCCGCCTGATATCCTGGAATGTGTGTGGGTTTGTTGTTGTTGTTGTTAAGTGCCGTCGAGTCGGAGTCGACTCATGGCGACCCTCTGGATAGCTATCCTAAAATGTGTTCGGTCTTCAGTCAGGCGGCTCATTGTTGACAGACTGGTACCCGAAGCTGCTGTTATTGTATCGATCCATCTCATTGCTGGCCTTCCTCTTTTGCGTTGACCTTCTATCTTGCCAAGCATGATGTCCTTCTCTAATGATCTCTCTCTCCGCATGATGTGTCCAAAGTATGAAAGTCGAAGTCTTGTCATCTGAGCTTCTAAAGAAAGCTTAGGTTTGATTTCCTCTAATACAGACTGGTTTGTTCTTCGGGCAGTCCATGGTATACACAGTATTCGCCGCCAGCACCATAATTCAAAGGCATCAATTTTCTTCCTGTCTATCTTTTTCACTGTCCAACTTTCACATCCATATGATGTTATTGAAAATACCATGGCTTGAACAAGTCAAATCTTTGTATGGAGAGAGACATCTCTGCTCTTGAGAATCTTATCTAGGTCTTTCATAGCCATTCTGCCAAGAGCAATGCGTCGTCTGATTTCTTGACTGCTTGTTGCTTCTTTATTGATAGTTGATCCAAGTAGGTTAAAGTTATTCACGATTTCAATTTCTTCTCCTTCGACGATGAACCTGTTGATTATGCCAGTTGTCATGATCTTTGTCTTCTTTACATTAAGGTGCAGGCCCATTTTGAGACTATGTTCTTTGATTGTGAGAAGCAAATGTTTCAGATCATCTTCACTTTCCGCCAGTAATGTGGTATCATCAGCATAGCGAAGGTTGTTGATGAGTCTTCCACCAATCTTCACACCTCTGTTGTCTTCATACAATCCTGCTTCTCTGATGATTTGTTCTGCATATAAATTAAACAGGTAGGGGGAAAGTATGCAGCCTTGTCTTACACCTTTGCTTATTTTAAGCCATTCTGTTTCTCCTTGTTCTGTTCGAACTGTTGCTTCTTGATCAATGTACAGATTGTGCAAGAGAACGATCAGGTGTTCTGGTATACTCATGCTTCTTAATGTGGCCCAGAGTTTCTCATGGTTTACACAGTCAAAAGCTTTGCTATAGTCGATAAAGCACAAATAGATATCCTTTTGGTATTCTTTAGTCTTTTCAAGGATCCATCTCACATCCGCAATGATGTCTCTCGTTCCTCGCCCTTTTCTGAACCCTGCTTGCACTTCAGGTAGTTCTTGTTCCAGGTATGATTGTAGTCTCTTTTGAATAATCTTCAGTAGAATCTTGCTGGCATGTGGGATCAGAGCGATTGTGCGATAATTTCCACAGTCAGTTGGATCACCTTTCTTTAGTATTGGTATAAACACAGATCTTTTCCAGTCAGTTGGCCATGATGCTGTCTTCCATATTTCTTGGCAGAGCCTTGTAAGTACGGTAACAGCTGCATCAGATTGCTGTAATACTTCTATGGGAATGCAATCAATGCCTGGTGCTTTGTTCTTTGATAAGGCTTTCAATGCTGCTTCAACTTCTTCTTTCATCACCAATGGTTCCAGATCATAAGGTACAGGTTGAAACGGCTGTTGGTCCACTTGATCTTTATCATATAAGAACTCTGTATATTCCTTCCATCTTTTCTTGATCTTCTCAGCATCATTCAACATAGAACCTTGAGCATCTTGTAACATTCCAATTCGAGGCTGGAACTTTTTCTTTAACTCTCGTAGCTTTAGGAAAGCTGATCTTGTTCTTCCTCTAATAGTTTCTGCTTCTATATCCTTGCATGCGTCATTGTAGTACTTTTCCTTGTCCTGTCTTGCTGCACGTTGGAAATCTCTGTTGAGTTCTGTGATTGTCTTTCTTTCTCCTCTGGCTTTAGCTTCTCTGCGTTTCAGGGCAATTTTCAGAGTTTCTTCCGTCATCCATTTTGGCCGTTTTTTCTTTTTTACCTTTTGTAGAGACTTCTCGCTTTCTTCCAACACAACCTTCTTGATGTCATTCCATAACTCTTCTGGAGCTCTATCATTTGTATCTAAAGCAGCAAATCGATTTTGCGGGCAGTCTTTAAATTCCAGTGGTATATTCTTAAGGTCATATTTTGCTGCATTCATGAGTGGTTTGCTCTTTTTCAGCTTTAGCTTGAGTTTGCATACTAGTAGTTGATGATCTGTACCACAGTCAGCTCCAGGTTTTGTCTTTGTTGATATTATAGAGCTTTTCCATCGTTGACTTCCACAGATGTAGTCAATTTGATTTTTATACAATCCATTGGGTGAAGTCCATGTGTACAGTCGCAGCTTGTGTTGCTGGAAGAAGGTGTTCGAGATGAATAGATTGTTGGTCTTGCAGAATTCTATCAGTCTTTCTCCAGCTTCATTTCTGTTGCCAAGTCCATATTTTCCAACTACTTTGTCTTCTTCTTTGTTGCCAACCTTTGCGTTCCAATCACCCATGACTATCAGGATATCCTGTTTGCATGTTCTGTCAATTTCAGCTTGTACTTGTTCAGAGAACTCTTCAATTTCATTCTCTTCTGCAGCTGTTGTTGGGGCATATACTTGAATTATAGTTGTGTTGATAGGCATTCCTCGTAGACGAATAGAGATTAAGCGTTCGCTGACTGCATTGTATTTCATTACAGTTCTTGCAAGTTTCTTCTTTATTATAAATGCAACACCATTTCTTCTTTGTCTTTCATTTCCAGCATAGTAGACCATGTGATCATCTGATGCAAAGTGCCTGATGCCAGTCCATTTCAGTTCGCTGACACCCAACAGATCAAGTTGTACACGTTCCATTTCATTCTTGACCACCTCCAACTTCTCTTGGTTCATGCTTCATATGTTCCATGTTCCAATGTGTAAGACATCTTTACAGCTTCTGACTCTCATTTCATGCACAGCTACATCAGCAGTCAGACGTCCCGAGGGCTTTGATTCAACCATATCATAAATGCTGGCTTTACTCTGAAAGGTCTTCAGCTCTTCCCCAGTAGCTAGTTGAGTGCCTTCCAACCTGGGGGTCTCATCTTCCAGCACTACAGCACAATTTGTTTTGTTGTAACTATCCATTGGGTTTTCATGGCAAGATACAGAAGTAGATTGCCGGACCTTTCTTCCACACAGTTTAAGTTTGGTGTTGTTGCCGTTGTCACAGAAATGTGATCATCCGCCGTCAACACTATCCCATTCTGCTGTTGCCCAGATGGGTGGTTTGTCTTGGTCTGGCATCTCAGCTGAGACCTGTCCATCTTGGGAGACCCTGCCAGTAGTTAAACTACCGATAGTTTAGCTCTCAGCATCACTGATGCACACAAGCCCTCACAGCACGACAAGCTGCAAACCAAGTGAGCATTTCTATAGCGCTGTGTGGGTTTGGGAGCTTCCAATTCAAACTTCTCCAGCTGACCTATAAGTGCATTCACTCTGCAGCTCCTCATTATCTTTCCTCTCTTATCTTTCCCTACACCCCTCCTTGGGAACTCTGTTCTTCTGGCAGATCGCTTCTCTCTGTGCCCTTCTCTTCTATTGCTGACTCCAGACTTTGCTCCTTTCACCTTGCTGCTCCTTATGCCTGGAACAAACTACCTGAGTCTATACGTTAGGCACCTTCTCTGACCCTTTTCAAATCCAGGTTGAAAAGTCACCTCTTCGCTGCAGCTTTCAGATCTTGACTCACCTGATCTTTGTGTTTCCTTACCATTCCCCCTAGGTGTATCCCATGTCTACAGCTACTGTGTTGTCTGTCTTGACTAAAGTGTAAGCTCTGATGAGCAGGGAATGTCTTTTGCATGTGTCTATTCTGCACATGTCTTGCAGCGCTATAGAAATGCTCAGTAGCAGTAACATTGTAATGTACATTAAACAGGGACATTGATAACTTGGATCATTTTGAGGCAATGGAAAGTTAAGTGACTTTCCCAAAGTCACAAGGAGTGTTAGTGGGAATCAAACACTGCTCTCTTAGCACCTAAGCCAGTGCTCTAACCACTAGGCCACTCCTCTGCTTTAGAAACTCAGGGAGTCATCAAGGGCCTGCAATTGGTGAAGGCTCCTGGCCCCAACGGGTTTAGTGGAGAGTTTTTCAAGATGCCAGAGGACAAAGTGAGCTTGCCACTGTCTGAAATGTACCAACAATTGGTGGCGCAAGAATCTTTCTCTTACACTAACAATGAGGCACTGAATGCAGTGATCCCGAAATCAGGCAAGGATCTCCTCCTTCCAGGCTCTTATCGTCCAATCTTGTTGATAAACATGGACCAGAAGATTCTATCTAAAATCTTGGCCGACCACTAGGTGTCTATTATGCCCCAGCTGATTCACCCCTTGCAGGTGAGCTTTGTGCAGAATGTCATGTGGTGTTTAATGTCCGGTGGATATTGGTGGCCATGCAGGACTGTGCAGCATGGGAGGTACCTTTGCTGTTGATAAGCTTTGATGTGGTAAAGGCTTTCAATCATGTGACCTGGCACTATATTGTATGTTTATGGTTTTAGATTAGTTTGGTTTTCAGGGCACCTTTGTACAAGCAATTAAACTTCTATATGCCTTGCTTTGGGCCCATGTTTTGATTAATGGTTCTCAGACAGATAGTTTTCCACATGGCAGAGGTGCCCTCTTTCGCCTTTGCTGTTTCTGCTAACCCTTGAACAATTGCTTAATGTTAAATGTGCTGATGATCGTATTAAGGGAGTGTTTATGGGAAACTTTTATTTTAAGATCTCAGGGTTTGCGGACAATCTCTTAGTTTATTTTATGGAAGCCAAGACCTCAATGACTGCTTTATTGGAGATTTTTCAGAGTTCAGCTCCTTTTTTATTTATTTATTTATTTATTTATTTAGTATACATTTGTATACCGCTACTTCCAGCGATCAGCAGTGGTTTTGATTACAGATTGGAAATTGTCAAATCATGACAGGAAATTTTTGAGGTATAAACACATTGATTAGACAGGAAAGCACAGCACACAGAGAACTATTTTACAGGGAACATGGGCTATGGAGGGTTAAGTGGCTTGCCCAAGACCACAAGGAGCACCTGTGGGACTAGAAACCCCAGTCCTTCCGGCCCAAGGTTGCTGTCCCTCCAGTGGGATTTGAACCCCCGACCTTCCAGCCCGAAGTACCTTGCCCCAACCACTAGGCCACTCCTCCACTCCATACTTTTTGGGGTATAAGCTTAACCCAGACAAGTCTGAAACCTTACCCCTGCAGGCCCACATTAGGGATAATTGGGTGGGGCCCTTCCCATTTCATTGGGCCTCCGAGTTGTTTTGTTACTTGGAGCTTGTTATCCTGAGAGGGTTGTGTGATCTCTACTGCTGTAATGTCTCTCCCCTACTTTAGGTGATACTCTTGAGGCGTTTTGTCAATGACTGGATCTTCCCCTAACATTGGGGGGCTGAATTGCATTATGTAAGGTGATCCTTTTCCCACGCTGGCTTTATGTCCTTCAGATGTTACCCTTGTGACTTTTGGTTAAGGACTTGCACCAATTGGAGAGTGCTCTAAGTTCTTCGGGCAGGGTAAGAAACCTCCTATTTCAATTAAGAGGCTACAGGGGTGATGGTCTACTGCTGGCATGGGTCTGCCTGACCTGAGGACACACAATCTGGCATGCTTACTATGCCACTTTAAAGATTGGCTATTTGACTCGGAGGAATACATGTGCTTGGCTTGTGACAGGGCTTTGGTAGCCCCTTTCTCCTTGGAATATGTTGTGCATTCCGGCAGAGGCCAACTGCCTGGGAGAATGGGGACTTCTGTGTGGGTGCTTCTGATTCTGCGTACATGGCATTGGATTTTTCAGGGTTGGGTCCCCTGGCAAGGCAGTCAGTTTATTTTCCCATTCTGGGAAATGCTAACTTCCTCCTGGGGTAGTCATCCAAATGGTTTTGTGCAAGGGCAGAAAGGGGTTTGCGGCATCTTGAGCAGGTGCTTACAGAGGAGGGCACACTGCTCCTTTTTTGCTGATGTCTGGACTCAGTTTGGTTTGTCAGGGGTGGACTCCTTTTCCTTCCTCCAGCTTCAGAGCTATGTCTGGAGTCTAGACCCTGAGCAGCTCTCCAGTGATTTTTGCACGCAACTAGAGGATTTCTTTCTATCTGAGGGTCACTGTTTCTAGGGCCCAGGGTTCTTACACAGGGAATTGCGCTCGGATTGCCTGTGAAGGCTTGGTGTCACAATAGAACATGGAGGTGGGGACTGTGATGGTTGCACTTCATGACATACAATATCAAATAATATGCAAGAGTGTACGTAGTCCTTAGTCGTGCTTTCTGGATGGAGTGTAGTTTGTCTTATGCTTGTAAGAACTGGCAGGGTCCAAGATCCAGCTGTATTGGGTTCAGGTCCATGCTTACTTGGAGCGAGTGCTGTGGGACAGGTGGCCCTTGATGGCCCCAACAGTTCTCTTTCATATTTTGGAGGGGTTTCCCATCTCTGGATCAGGGCATCGCTGCTGGCTGCATCTGGCTTGGTGGCCGGCCAAGAAGGTGGTGCTGTTTTCCTTTTCCAGGCCTAACGGATCCCTCTATCGTTGCCCTACAAACCTTCTGGTCTGCTCACCTTCCTCTCACATCTGTCCTTCCTTCTCATGATCTGCTGCTTCCCTCTCACGATCTGCTGCACTTCCTTCATCTATCAAGCTAGGGCTGCTCAACTGTCGATCCCTGCGGACTAAAACTCTCCTGTTACAAGATCTCATCCTTAGGGATTCCTTGGACCTTCTTCTCACTGAAACTTGGCTAAAGGATGGTGAGGACGCCCTTCTTGCTCGCTGCTTCCCTCCTGGTTTCATTGCTGTCTCTGTCCCCCGCACAGGTCGGGTGGTGGGGTCGCGGCTCTGGCCTGCTCCTCTCTCACCTCTCACAAGTCTCATCTGCACTACTACACTACCCGGAATCCCTTCTACTTTACTTTCATACCTCACCTGCTTTACATATCCTCCTTATCTATGCTCCTCCAGCTCTCTGCCCTGACCTTTGGAACTCTCTTCTTTTGACTATCTCGGACTTATCACTGGCCTTTCCTCATTTACTGATCGCAGGGGATTTCAATCTTCATCTTGACATACCTTCTTCCTCTCGAGACTACTCTTTTATTTCTTTCCTGCAGGATCTGTCTTTGGCTCAGTATGTTCTTTTCCCCACCCACTCAGCAGGACACACCCTTGACCTGCTTCTTTCTCTGGCTTCCTCCCCATTTACCCTAAAGGTCTTACTGCTACTCCCTTACCCTGGACTGGTCACTATTCTTTAACCTGTCATTTTCTTCTCTCTCCATCTGATTCTGCCTCCCTCTTACAGACAGCCCGTCCTCCTCCACCTTCCTCCCCTCGTTATTTCCGTCGCATCACCCCTCTCACTCTCCAGTGATTTCCAACTGCTAAAGATCTCCTGTCCTCAGACTTCCCTTCTCTCTCTCCTGACTCCAAAGCCTCACATTTGTCCTCCTGTCTTTCTGATGCTCTTGACACACTGGCTCCCCTGCGACCCCAGCCCTTTCGTCAATGCCTCTCACACCCCTGATATCACTCTGGTCTTCGTCTTCTTCATACGCACCTCCGTCGCGCTGAACAGCAGTGGCAGACAACACCTTCATTTGTCACGTTATCTTCTTTCAAATCACAACACGCACACTATCGCTCTGAGGTTCACAAGGCCAAATGAACTTACTTCTCTGTTGCCATCACCTCTGCCCCAAACCAAACCCGGCATCTTTACTCTGTTCTCAAATCTCTCACTGTTGCAGCAAATGCTGTGAAAAGCTCTAATTCTCTCACTCACCCACAGAAGGAAGACCAACAGACAGGCTGGAATGCAAACAGGATCTTTTAATGTGCACAGGTTCAGACAGAGAGCCGGTACCCTCCACAAAAAATCTGAGCCCAGAGGGACGTCCTACAATGTCTTATATACAGTACAAGTTTAAACTCATTCTATAATCTCATTCACCTCAGATATTTTCTGTCCACCAATCAGTAGCCCCTGGGGAAGGTACCTGGGTGACCTGTCCAAACCGGTATGCTCAGGTCTGCTGATTTCTGGGCAAGGGGATATTGTGCTCAGACCTGGAGTGGGGGGAAGGGTGCCTACTGAAATCTTAATGTCTTCTCTTAGCAGGCTGATAGCCTCATGGCTTGGGGGAAGGGTCAGGCTGATTACTTTATGTAAGAGCCTCATGGCTGCCTCATTCCCCCCTTTTTAAGTGAGACCTCAACCGCTAGAGGCGGTAGAGGGCTGTATTACTGGAGGCAAGCCGCAGAGGGGTGTATTTGGGGACAGGGCCAATATCTGGGCCGTTCTTTATCTCAGAGCCAGCTGCAGTAACTAACCCTCTTTCTTTGTACAGGGCCCCGTGGGCATGGAGAGTGGAAAAGGCATATCTGGAGTCTGTGTATATATTTACACAACTGTTAGTCCCAAGGGTTAAGGCACGGGTAAGGGCAATGAGTTCCGCCTTCTGTGCGGATTCTTTTCAGGGGGTATAGGCTGAGCTTCGACTATCTCTTCCATCGTCACTACCGCGTACCCCACACACCTGCGGCCCTCCAACACCAGACTGCTTCCATCTACGAAGTAGGTCTCATCTGGATTGCTTATCGGCACATTTGCCAGATCAGGGCGACTGGAGAAGACTGTATCCATCACTTCCAGGCAGTCGTGATCAGGTGGTCCCGGGCCAACAGGCAGGAATGTAGCAGGGTTTAAGGCTTGGCTGGTAGTTGTCTGCACTCTGGGATTTCCCCATAACATGCTCTGGTCTTTCCACATCTGAGAGCTGGTGAACTAGTGACTTCCTTTATGCTTTAGCAATGTTTGGGCTGAATGTGGGACGGTGACTAGAAGGCCTTGGCCCATGGACAGTTTATCATACTCTTCCACCAACAAGGCTGTTGCTGCTATTTCTCTCAGGCAAGGTGGCCATCCCTTGGCCACTGGATCCAGTGGTTTAGACAGGTAGGTGACTGGTCGCGGCCAAGACCCCAGTTGTTGGGTCAAGACCCCCAAAGCTGTTCTTGCTGCTTCGTGTACGTATAGAGTGAAAGGTTTGGTAACATCCGGAAGGCCTAGGGCTGGTGATGACAGTAATGCCTTTTTCAAATGTTCGAAGGCCTCCTGTTGGTCATGACCCCATTCAAGGGGGCTCTTCTCTGGGCCCTTTGTAGACTCATAGAGGGGCTTTGCGATCTTTTCGAAGTTGGGAATCCAGATACGACAGTACCCAGCGGCCCCGAGAAAGGCACGTACTTGCTTGCGGGTTGTTGGCACTGGGATCTGGCATACTGCTTCCTCCCTCAGCTGCCCGCGGCAGCGGGTATTGTCGCACATGTACCGGGGAAGCTCCAGGCTTCATTCCAATGCATACGGGAGGGATGTTGATGGCCATTCCGGGGGGGTTTCCTTCAGCCCATACTCCAGGGGGTACTGATTCCCACGTATCCAGGGTAGCCACATCAGATTTGGGCCTGTTCTCATATAACCGCCATTCTTCTTCTCGGGGGACGGACAGTACCAAAACTGTTGGGCCCAGGATGGGTATTTCGAGCTCAGCCTGGCCATCAGACCCGAATGAGATTTGGGCCTGGAGTTTTGCCAGAACATCCCGACCCAGCAAGGGTATGGGACATTCAGGCATATACAGGAACTGGTGAGTGATGGTCCGTCCCCCCCAACTGGCACATGCGGTTTTGCAGAAAAAGGTCTCTGGGCCCTCTCCCCCGTTGCTCCGGTATCGACCATGAATTGCATTCTCCGGCCCCCTAAATTCATGTTGACCATAGGCTCCTGGGGACCCAACAGAAACTTGGTGCCCGGTCTGGCCTAGTAGTCATCTGAGTCATAATGTTCCATGGTTACAAGGCCTTCAGTGGCTGGTTCCGGTGGAGGCGGGAAAGCATCATACTGGTTTTTGCTCCCGTGTAGTACGTACAGGTGCTCTCGTGCCCCTTGTGGATGGGTATCTCCCTCGTCTTGTGTTACGATTTGGACATTCATTCTTCCAATGTCCCTCCTCTTTGCAGTAGGCACATTGATTGGGGGCTAGGGGAAACCTCGGCCCCCCGTATCCACGGCCTCGCCCTCGTTCTTCTGTGCTGAACAAAGTAGAAAGCAGTTGTCTAGTGTCCGACCAGGCAGGCTGGTGTGTTTGCATACTACTGGTCATAAGGTCTGTCAGTTCTTGGGGCTTTTCAGTATAGGAAGCATAGTGGGTTTTCCAGTTCAACAGGTCCGTGGTGGAGAAAGGGACATAAATCAGGCTGGATGGTCCCACTGCCACCTTTCCAGTAGCATCAATATACGGGAGCCCCTGTACTTGTCGTAGTGGCAATTGGAGATCATGCGACCGCAGGCGGCAGGCTACCGGGGTGGACGATTCAAGCTCAGCCTCTGTGCTCTCAGGGGAGGAGATGGTGGCACTGGAGGTGGCACCAGAAGTGGGAGGGGAATCTGAAGATGAGGGGCCGGAGTCCGTAGAATCTTCCCTAAATCTGGCATCACCCACCCCAAGAAGAGGTCTTCCTGACCTTTCAGCTGTGGGCGGATCCTGCAGTGGTGCGGATGGGACATGGGGTTGAAGTAGAGGGAGGGGGCGTGGAGGAATATCAGGAGAGTCCCGTCCCTGGTAGATAGGGGCGGATGTCCATCCCTTTAGGCGACCGATGGCCGCCACCATTACTCTACACTGATCCTCGTGGCAGCGCTGGAGCCACCTTGGTCTGAGTTGGCATATGGTCAGCCATGAGTCAATATATGGGAACTGGTCAGGGTGCTCTTTTGCTACAATTTGATGGACCAAAGACACAGTGGCCAGGTCAATGGACCCCTGGGGAGGCCACAGCCTAACTAAGGCTAGCCATTCCCTCTCACACAGAAAAGATAATCTGGAGGCGGAGAGGGGTACTCCATAATCCTCTCTAAACCCAGATTTAAAATTACGAAGCATGCACTGTAGGGGCGTTTTCACTTTTGACTTTCCCGACCCCATGCTCTAATTCTAGTTCAATAACTAAATGCAGTATACAATGTGGATCAGATCTTATAACCTAATCTCAATTCAGGAAAATTCAATTTACAATACAGATCTTATCTAATCTCAATTCAAGAAAATGCAACTTACAGTACAGATCTTATCTAGTCTTAATTCAGGAAAAATGCAATTTACAGTACAGATCTTATCTAATCTCAATTCAGGAGGGGAGAGAGAGAGAAAAAAACACAAAATTTTACAATATAGATCTTGGCAATTTACAAAATATACACTCAGATTTGATTTGGATAATAGAGTTAAAAATTATAGCTAGCTATTCTTAAAATGTCCACCAGATGGAGCTCCAGGATTTCTTTAACCATAAGGATAGTATGAGAAAATACAGCTAATGTCCACTAGATGGAGCTCCTGAATCAGGCATCGGGTCAAACAGCTCCAGAGTGAAAGAGAACCAGGGAACAGGAGAAGAAGAGAAGAGAGGAAGGAAAAAACAAAAACAAATCAAGGGGGAGAGCCAGCCGGCCCACGGCACACAGAAAACAGCGCACAGAGGGAAAATAATTAAAGGAGGAGAGCCACCGGGCCGCGGCACACAAAACCCACAAAAAGGAGCAGCTTAAAGGGGCCAGCCGGCCCGCGGCACACAAAACCCACAAAAAGGAGCAGTTTAAAGGGGCCAGCCGGCCCGAGGCACACAAAACCCACAAAAGGAGCAGTTCAAAGGGGCCAGCCGGCCCGCGGCACACAAAACCCACAAAAGGAGAAGTTTAAAGGGGCCAGCCGGCCCGCGGCACACAAAACCCACAAAAGGAGCAGTTTAAAGGGGCCAGCCGGCCCGCGGCGTGCAAAAATCAACGGATCCTAACCGGCACACAAAAATCAACAGATCCTAAGGGCACACAAAAATCAACGGATCCTAATCAAAGGGGAAGAGCCAGCTGGCGTCCACGGACAAATTACGGTCAGTACGATTTTTTATTTTTTTTAATAGCTTTGGCAGCGCTGCACTCTAAATACCTTTTAAGGGGCCCGAGGTGACAAGGTTACATTTTTACTGCAGTTATTTACCGGTACTCGCAAGCGCCCCCCCCCCCCTCTGATTTCTACTCAAAACTGGACGAACGGTGGCTTCAGAAACCCCCCCCCCCCCCGGGGTCCCTACTAGGACCGTTCGTTGTGGGTGATCGGGCCGCTACAGGTTCACAGAATTTACTACCCAAAACAGTAAGGCAGTACTTACCAGACCTCTGATCAGAAAGAGTTTGGATGCCAGTCTATCCAGCCGGTTTTCAATCGGGGGGGTCAGCCGCAGGGACCAACTGACCACACAAGTCAAAGAGTCCTTCGGAGCACAAAGGGGCCCCGTGGCGCCAAGGATCGTTAATCACCTGGAGGGGTCGGTCCCTGACCGGTGGAGGCCCTGATCCTGCAAAAAGCAGTAGTCTTCCCACCGTGGGTGTGATGAGAGAGGCTTTTCTTTAACCATAATTTAATTTCGTCCCATCTGGGTCGCCAAGAAATGTTGCAGCAAATGCTGTGAAAAGCTCTAATTCTCTCACTCACCCACAGAAGGAAGACCAACAGACAGGCTGGAATGCAAACAGGATCTTTTAATGTGCACAGGTTCAGACAGAGAGCCGGTACCCTCCACAAAAAATCTGAGCCCAGAGGGACGTCCTACAATGTCTTATATACAGTACAAGTTTAAACTCATTCTATAATCTCATTCGCCTCAGATATTTTCTGTCCACCAATCAGTAGCCCCTGGGGAAGGTACCTGGGTGACCTGTCCAAATCGGTATGCTCAGGTCTGCTGATTTCTGGGCAAGGGGATATTGTGCTCAGACCTGGAGTGGGGGGAAGGGTGCCTACTGAAATCTTAATGTCTTCTCTTAGCAGGCTGATAGCCTCATGGCTTGGGGGAAGGGTCAGGCTGATTACTTTATGTAAGAGCCTCATGGCTGCCTCATCACAACACTTCAATCAGATCCCAAGCTAGTAACCACTCAGTCAATTCCTTCTCCTTCTCAGCTTGCATCTTTCTTTAGCACCAAGATTCTGGACCTTAGAGCATCTTTACTGTACTGTCCCCCATCTATCACTCCTCCCCTCCCTCCCTCCCCACCACCTATCTCCCAACTCTCACACACTTGGGGTTCATTCCATCCCCTCACCACCTCAGAACTTATTAAACTCATCTCCTCCTACAAGAAAACTTGCTGTTATCTCGATCCTATACCTTCCTCTTGGCTACTTACACCTTTTCTCGCTCTTATCCCTTTCATCCTCACTATGATCAATACAAGTCTTTCTGTTGGTATCTTTCCTCACTCCTGGAAGCACGCCCTTGTATGTCCTATTCTGAAAAAACCTTCCCTTGATCCCCTTACTCCGGCACACTATCGTCCTGTTTCTAACCTCCCTTTCCTCTCTAAGATACTTGAAAAAACAGTCTTCTCTCAGCTTTCCCATTACCTTGACTCTACACACTTTCTTCACTCCCATCAATCAGGTTTTCACCTGGGTCACAGTGTGGAGACTGTCCTTCTTGCTTTTCTCAATGAATTGTATGTGGCGCACGATCGTGGTGATTTCTCGATGGCGGTGTCTCTTGATCTTTCTGCAGCTTTTGATCTGGTTGACCACTCTCTCCTCCTTTCTCACCTACAGGAAGCTGGACTACACGGTGGAGGAGTGGCCTAGTGGTTAGGGCAAGGTACTTCAGGCCAGAAGATCAGGGGTTCAAATCCCACTAGAGGACAGCAACCTTGGGCCTGAAGGACTGAGGTTTCTAGTCCCACTTGTGGTCTTGGGCAAGCCACTTAACCCTCTATCTATTTACATTCTCTTATATACCGCGCTATTCTGCATCAATGCGGTTTACATTGAACAAACTGAAATTACATTGAACAGGGCATTATAACTTGGAGATGACTATTTTACAGGGAACATGGGCTATGGAGGGTTAAGTGGCTTGCCCAAGACCACAAGGAGCACCTGTGGGACTAGAAACCCCAGTCCTTCCGGCCCAAGGTTGCTGTCCTCTAGTGGGATTTGAACCCCCGACCTTCCGGCCTGAAGTACCTTGCCCCAACCATAGCCCATGTTCCCTGTAAAATAGTTATCTCCAAGTTATAATGCCCTGTTCAATGTAAACCACACTGATGCAGAATAGCACAGTATATAAGAGAATATAAATAAATATTCTGTAAACGTAGGACTATTTGTACGTCCAAGTGTTTATTGTTTCAATGTAAACTGCACTGATGAGGAATAGCGCGGTATATAAGAATTGCCAAATAAATAAATATTGCTGGTTTTACTCTTATCTTTTCTCTCATTCCTACACAGTTTTCTCTCTTTCCCTCCCGACAGCCTCCTCCGAACCTTTCCCCCTATCCTGTGGTGTCCCTCAGGGGTCTGTACTAGCTCCCCTCCTTTTCAATATCTTCTTGGCACCCCTGGCTCTTCTGGTTCAACAATTTGGGATTTCTGCCTTCTATTATGCTGACGACCTCATCCTTTTGCACCACACTTCCTCCCTTCATCCTGATCTCTCTCCTCTCAACTCCTGTCTTTCTGCTGTAGCTGGTTGGCTCACCTCTAACTGTCTTCACCTAAACATCACCAAAACACTCGCTATCTGGTTCACTGACGGCAGTCCCTCTCCACCGATGGCTCCCTCTTTCACTGGTTCCCCTGTCCCTGTGGTATCCAGTTTTTGGTATCTTGGGGTTTTCTTTGACTCTGATCTCTCTTTTCGGGACCATATCTCTCACATCACCAAGACTTCATTCTTCTTCCTTCGCCAGATCCATGCAATTCGGCCCTTTCTCACACCCCAGGCACTCTCATGTTGTCTCTTGTCATGTCTCGTATCGATTTTTGCAATTCAGTTCTCCTCGGTCTTCCATAATCACAACTTCATAGACTACAGCAAATTCAGAACACGGCTGCACAGATCATTTCTCACTCTGCACTCCGCGATCATGTCACACCTCTATTAATTCACCTCCACTGGCTCCCCATTGACTTTCGCATTCGTTTCAAACTCCTCACCCTAGTTCATCAAGTTCTCTACACACACACACCACAATACCTGGCAGATCTCATCCAATTTCATACTCCTGGTTGTTCTCTTCGGTTACTACACATAAATCGTCTTCACCTCCCTTCCCCCTCTCACGCTCACCTCCAGTCCACCCGCACCTCTGCTTTCTTTTTCATCGGATGTGCACTTTGGAATTTCATACTCCTGGTTGTTCTCTTCGGTTACTACACATAAATCGTCTTCACCTCCCTTCCCCCTCTCACGCTCACCTCCAGTCCACCCGCACCTCTGCTTTCTTTTTCATCGGACGTGCACTTTGGAACTCCCTACCCACCTCACTCATACTCGAACAACACTACAGTACTTTCAAAACTCACCTGAAAACCCATCTTTTCTCTAATGCCTTTGACCTCCCTTCTCCTTTTATGTGATCTTACCCCATACCATTCCCCTTTTTCTTAGTTTTCTCTGTTATTTAATTTATTTATTTATTATTTATTTAACAATTATTTCTATACCGCTCTTTCACAAGTATCAAGTGCGGTTTACAATGAACATTATGTTATATGGTATGGGTAGTATCATACCAAGTCATTTTACATAGAACATAGAACAGGTGAACTAGGTACAGGTAACAGTATAATATTTAAACAGTAAATTATTAGAACGTTAAACTATTAGAACATATGTACATAGTAGATATTTACAATTATCAAATATCGCTTGTAGGTGTAAACATTAATTTAATCTTGAAGGCACGTAGTTATATAATGGTTGTATTTGCTAGTTAACCTGTGTCTCTTTGTGTAGTCTGGCTAGTTTCTGCTCCTTTGTTGTAGTGTAATGAGAATAAATGGGTTTTCAGTTTTTTTCTAAATTCCTTTATGTCCGATAGTAGGCGAATGTTGTCAGGAAGGTTATTCCAGAGGATAGGTGCTGAATGAGAGAAGGCTCTCATGTTGGTTTGTTTTCTAGCTTTTGTGTAATCTTTTGGTACTGCGATAGTGTTTGTGTTTCTACTCCTTTGTGATCTTTTATCTATTTCTACATTGATGAGTGTATTGAGTACTGATGGCGCTAAGTTATTTATTAGTTTAAATGTAGTTAGTAGAATCTTGTATTTTATTCTGCTGTGAATAGGTAGCCAATGGAGTTCAGCCAAGGTCGGTGTGATATGTTGGATTGAGCTTATATTCATTATTATCCTTGCTGCTATGTTTTGAGTTAGTTGTATCTTTTTAATGTTTTGCTTTGTGATGCCATTAAGGATTAAATTTGCAAAATCAAAATGTGGGGTTATGATAGCTTGAATTATGGTTATGAAGTCTTGTAAGTGAATTAAAGGTCTTAGTTGTCTCAAGGTCTTAAGTTTGTAGTGTATGTTTTTTGTTAGATATTTTATGTGTGAATCCATGTTAAGCTTATTGTCAAGTATCACACCTAGGTATTTTATTTCTTTTTTTATGTTGATCTCATGGTTATCAAGTGTGATGGTGCTTGGAGGTGTGTATGTTTGGTTTTTAGTAATATATAGTACATCAGTTTTTGAGAAGTTAATGTGTAGGTTCTGATCGCTGAGCCATATTGTTAGTTCTTTAA
This sequence comes from Ichthyophis bannanicus, assembly GCA_033557465.1. Taxonomy (NCBI): domain Eukaryota; kingdom Metazoa; phylum Chordata; class Amphibia; order Gymnophiona; family Ichthyophiidae; genus Ichthyophis; species Ichthyophis bannanicus. The sequence continues at coordinate 846,651,787 of CM066032.1, read as the reverse complement.
AGCATTCTGTTATTTGTTGTAGTGGAGGGTGTGGGATTTTAAATGGGAGGTAAAACATTATATCGTCGGCGTAGATATGATAATGGACGCCATGACGTTTAAAGATGTTGCTGACTGGTTGTAGGTAAATGTTAAACAAAAGTGCTGATAGTGCAGATCCCTGTGGGAGGCCTTGTGTTTGGTTGAATGTGTTGGATGTTTGGTTAAGGATTCTTACTGTTTGGGTTCTGTTTGATAAGTAGGATTTAAACCAGTTATAGACAGTGGATGTAATTCCTATTTGTTGAAGTCTGTTGAGCATTGTTATATGGTTTACGCTGTCAAATGCGGCAGAGATGTCGAGGAATACTAGGATGAAGGCTTGTTTTGTGTCATCAATTCCTCTTAGTAAGGTGTCGTAAAGGACTGTTAGCAATGTTTCGACCCCATGGAATGGTCGGAAGCCATATTGGTGTTCGTCAAGGAGGTTCAAGGTATCAATAAAATCCTGTAGTTGGGTTTGAACTATTTTTTCAATAAGTTTGGCCATGAAAGGAATGCTCGATATGGGTCTGTATGATTTTGGGGATAATTTGTCTAGTGTTTTATTTTTAAGTATTGGTCTTATTTGAACATGTTTGAGTGATGGTGGTAAGTATCCTTCATCTAGTGAAATGTTAACCATGGGGAGGATGAAGGGAGAGAGTATTGAGAGTGTCTTTTTTATCCAATCAACTGGGCATGGGTCAAGATATGATGTAGTTGTATTGATGTTAGATATGGTAGCTTTGAGTGTGGTCTTTGAAATTGGGCTGAAATTGGACCAGTTATCAGAGGTTGTGTGCTTCATTTCAGAGTGTGTTGTTGAGGGGTTATTTGTTTGTATTTTTGTTTTATTGATATAGTATTGAGCTAAGTCTTGTGGGGTAATATCTATGGATATTTCATCTGAATTGTATGTTTTGTTTGTTAGCTTCTGTATTATATAGAACAATTCTCTTGGTCGGTTAATTGAGTTATTGAGTAAGTTAGAGTAGTAGTTTCTCTTAGAATTGTCTATTGTTACTTTATATGTGTGTAGGGTATTTATGTATTTTTCATAGGTTGTTGGAGATTTGTTTTGCCTCCATTTCCTTTCTTCCATTCTTAGTTGTCTTTTAAGATTTTTAAGTGTCATGTTAAACCATGGGGCATCCTTTTTATCAATTATATTGTCGTTTCTATTATGTTGAGACAGGTTAGGTTTTTTTTCTGCTGCCAGTGAGATGGTTTTGTTCCAGGTTTTGATGTGCTTGTCTGTCCTCTATACTTTCCTGTCATTATTGTAACATCTTTTCCTCTCTTCCGGCCATTGGTCTTTTCCATGTAATTTGAATATTGTAAACTGCTTTGTTGTAACTATGAATGGCGGTATATCAAATAAATAAACATAAACATTGGAGGAATGTTTTGCATTGACACATGCAGATTGACCAGTTGTGGGCTGCTCAGGGGCAGAACAGAGCACCCAAATTCCTAACTATGTGGGAGGATTACATCCAGAATTTGTCCCCACGGGTGAGGAGCTTGGTTTTGAATAACCTGTAAGGCACTGGAATTGTGAACTTTGAGTCCATGGATGGTTGCAGGGGAGGGAGGGATGGGGCAGGGGGGTAGGCAGTTTGATTAGGAACAGTGTAGGGAATGTGGAGGAGACTGTCTGTTCAGGTGGGTATGGATGTTATGGGGGTGGATAGGGGCTTGGGTGGTCAATGTTGTTGGGAGGAGGGTATATAGATCTTGCTTGGGTCTTAGAGCCACACCCCAGTGGATGCATAAGTGTCCCCGAACTGTTGGAGCGGTTGCCACTGTACATTTCTCCGCTTTGAGCCCAATTCTGAAAGGGACATATCCGGGCCATCTGGACAGCCTTGAGCAGGACCCAATTCTGTACTGCGGGAACAAAATGTTCCCACAGCATACAGAATTGGGTCCGAGGACGGCCCGGTGTGCCCCTGCATGCCTGCAGGGACGTTCTCCCCTCAGGCTCCCCTGGTTCCCATGGTGCAGACCTCCCTCTTGCCTGCTGCCCAACCCACAGCTGGCCAGCCGGGGCCTGGATCAGGCAGCGGGGACCCCCCCTCCACCAAGTCCCGGCCCCGGGACCTGATCTGCAGACCCGATCACAGGTCAGTGCTGATTATTCCACCTTCGAGGTGGAATAATTCACAGGTCTGCAAAAAATTTTTTTTCAAGAGCTGTTTTGGTTATTCCATGTAATCTATATGGTTTGTGGTGCGCTGAATCCGAACATGACCTCCATTTTGTCATAGGACATCACGTTTCCTGACAATTTAGGTAACTATGTTAAATAAGGCAATACCTCAAAATAAATGGAAATAGACTTATAAAATTAAAGTTTTATTACAATATTTTCATGAACATCCTTTTTTGAACTGAAATGAGCTCACCTACACACACTAAACTCGATTCTTCTTCCTTGTGAGGCTCCTCTTGGTGCATTTACGCTTGTGAGTAGCATCTGGAATGTCTCTCTGAAGCATCCAACAGTAGTCTGCCATCATTGTAATGCTCCATTTTCCCTGGTTTCTCCTTTCAATCTCTTTAATGTCTTGTTGGAATCGTTCACCTTGTTCCTCACTTACAACTCCCAAATTTTCAGGAAAGTAGTCAAGGTGGGACTGGAGGAAATGCACTTTCAAGCTCATCAGGCAACCTAAAGCTTGAAATGCTTTCAGCATTCATCCGACGATCTTTTTGTAGTGAGGATCTTTGTTATTGCCTAAAATTTTCTGTACAACTTCTTTAAATGCAATCCACCCTTCTTTTTGAGGATCCGTCATGGTATTGACAAACTCTTGATCAACTATAAGCCTTCTAATGTCTGGTCCAACACACTTTCCTTCAAATTTGCCTCCGACAGGCCTGGAAACTTGGTGACCAAGTATTTGAAGCATTCTCCATCTCTTGGAAGTGATTTTACGAATTGCTTCATCAATCCCAATTTTATGTGGAGAGGTGGTAGAAGAACTTTATGGGAAGGTACCAAAGTTTCTCGGAGGACATTTTTTCACCGACTGTTAGTACCCTCGGCTGCCAACTCGTCTTGGTCCAGTGATTTTGTCGATCTCGACTATCCCATAGACACAGAAAACAAGGATATTTGGTATACCTAGCTTGTTGCCCGAGCAGCATGCACAAGACCTTCAAGTCCCCACACACTTGCCAACCATGGTCTTCATATTTAAGTTTACAAAGAACCAATTCAAGGTTCTCGTAGATTTCCTTCAAGTGTACGGAATGACCTACAGGTATGGAAGCATAAAAACCGTTGTGGAGTAAAACTGCTTTGAGACTTCTTTTTGAAGAATCTATAAAAAGACGCCATTGCTCTGAATCATATTGGATTTTAAATTGACCCATCAGACCTTCGACATCGATGCAATAAACCAACTTGTCTTCCTGGGCGAAGTAAGGAACGAACTCCTTTTCACAATGTCTGAACCATGAAGATGACACTCCTGGCAGCAATAAATTCCTGCTTTTCAGCCTTGATCTGAGTAACTCAGTGGCATCTTTGGGAAGATTCAAGTCTCTTACCAAATCATTCATCTCCTCCTGAGAAAACAATTTTGGTCTTGTATCATCTTCAAAGTCAGAACTTTATTCGTCATCTGGTTCAGGTATGACTTCACCTTCATCGGAGCTAGGTATCTCTTCCAAGGTAGCAGGGGGCTTGGGTACTGGTATATCTGTGCCATGGGGGATGGGACGAATTGCCGAGTGAAGATTGGGGTATGAAATGGAATGCTTCCATTTGGAATTAAACCCTTTCACATCACATGAACAAAAGTAACAGTCGTCACTATGGTTCTTTTGCTCTCGCCATACCATAGGAATCCCATAATGGAAAGATTTTTTCTTACCCTTGAACCAGTTTCGGAGGTCCTCAACACACCATTTGCACACTTTATGAGGTGCCCAGACTTTATCTTGATCTCCAATTTTTAGTCCAAAGTATGCAAAGTATACTTTTTTTCACAAAGTCTGTAATATTCTGCTGTTGCTTCAACACTGTATATTCACCATAGATGAAACAGAAACTGTCTGGCGAATTAATACACTTTCGCGGAGCCATAACAAAACGGTTGAAGAATGACGAGCTAACACAAATTGAGATGAAAAAATGTAAACAGCCTAGAACCAAGTACCTGCTGATGATTCGTGCACAAGTGTGGCATGCAGGAGAGAGAGCAGCTCTGTGTCTGTACACGAGATGTCACAGTGCTGGCCATGCCCCCTTGCACTGACCGGAGCTGCTGCTATCTGCCCTGTGTCTCCCTCCCACTGGATTCTTCAGGAAAGATTAACCCCTTCTACCATTAGAAGCACGGACTTAAAACTTGCTTAGCTTCTGTATATATGGAGTGGCCTAGTGGTTGGGGCAAGGTACTTCAGGCCAGAAGGTTGGGGGTTCAAATCCCACTAGAGGACAGCAACCTTGGGCCAGAAGGACAGGGGTTTCTAGTCCCACAGGTGCTCCTTGTCATCTTGGGCAAGCCACTTAACCCTCCATAGCCCACGTTCCCTGTAAATTAGTTATCTCCAAGTTATAATGCCCTGTTCAATGTAATTTCAGTTTGTTCAAAGTAAACCACCTTGATATCATGAAAGGCAGTATATAAGAAATGTTAAATAAAATAATAAATAAATACATATATTGCTGACCATCAGATTTACAGTGCTATATTTTTTTTACATAACTCGGACAACCCCTTTAAGGTTTTTTTGGCATTTTATATCTTAAATGCACTTATGTGAATTAATTAATTGTAATTTGAATTAATTAATAGTAATTTGAAAAAATTTGATAAATTTGAAGACAATTTTGCATGTTGTGGCAAATCATGACGTCTAGGAGTTTTTTCAATATTTTATTTGTTTTCAGCACACCAAAATACATGGAAATTAGATGAAAATAATCAAACAGCTTTTTAGTCGCAGACCTGTGAATCAGCACGTCTCCTCTGACCCTGCAGGATGTACAGGGCCACCCCCACTTCACCCAGACTACGCTGGCTCTCCCTGTCCTGCTGCTCTAGCTGTGCGGGGAGAGTCGGTGGGGGAATAGGATCAAGATGGCCTGCAGGACCCGTTTCAGAATCGGGCCCATTGTATCTGCGCTGTCATTGGGGGTGATGATGAGAGGGGTTTGGAATTATGTACATAAAAAAAATCCCGAAAGGCTATGTAATGGGCATGCAATTTCTTTGTTGGTTTTCTACTTTGTGTTTGTTCTTCTTGTTTGGCTGCTTGTGTTATTGTCTCTCTTAATAAAGATGATTTGAACTAAGATGGCTGCTGTATATATCCAAAAAAGATGAGTGTGGCAAACAATAGGTCAATTGGATTAAGCTAGACAGAAAAAGTAAAAAATTGAACATTCATACCCACACAGTAAAAAAAAAATCATTACTATCTCCATGAGGCCAAATTGGAAATAAAGTCACCTGGGTTCAAACATTGATATCTAGAGGCAACCAGTTTCAAACAGCCACAGTGAACCTCATCATCGTGACTTCAATGTGCTGATAAAATCTATCATCCAATGGCCAATGAAGTTATTGCTTTTGGACATTTTACAAGGTGGATGGATAAGTCTCTGGCCTTGTAACAAAACAGAAAGCTACGGGCACGCTTCAGTTCCGGAGGTCCGAATGATCTCTCTGCAGTTTCATTTTATTTGTACCAAATAAGCAAAACAACAACCACCCCTGCCCGGGAACAGAATGAGTGGGAAATCCCTGCCTAGGCACGGTTGGCAGGGGTGCAATTAGCACCAAATAAAACAAAAATGCAGAGAGATCATTCGGACCTCTGGAACTGAAGTGTGTCCATAGCTCTCTGTTTCATTACAAGGACAGAGTCTTATTAGACCCTCCTCGTAGTAGACAAGGTAGTTATTTTATTAACTCTGTTTATAAAATGCCTACAGATGATAATCATCCTAAGAAACTCAGGGGTCGAGGATGTCTGTCTGTCTCTCTGTCCATTTATCTGGGAGGCAAAATAACTCTGAAAATTTAACAGAATGGTATGAAACTTGGCATGTGGAAAAACCTAGTAAAAACACACTTCAAGGGGGAGGCAGCTAAATAGATGGCTGAGAGCAGAGATCCTCTAGATCGTCACAAATAGTGCCATAATTAGCAATACCCAACTGTGGCATTAACACCCATCAGCACTGGGCTGTTTCTGAACCTCTTCAGAGTGAATAGGGACTGATTATGTGATGCAAGGCAGCAGACCTTGAAGACTTTGCATACCAGCGTGGTGAGTCTGAAGAACATGTGCATGTTAGGGAAGAAGAGCATGTAGTAGTAGTAGAGAGACTGATACATACTGGCAGAGAGTTGCAGCCACTCAGTTAACCAAGGTGGAGCTTAAAGAATGTCTTGTGAATTAAAGCGGGAGTTGGTTGTGGAACTGAAGCAGTTAAATAACTTCAGTCAGGGAGGACGTGAGTGACTTGATTACTGAGTTGAGGAATGATATGCTTGACTTAGGATGTTGGATGGAAGATGCTGAGTCCCATGTGGTAGAGCTTAGTTAGGACACATAAGTGTTAAAATAACACAGGGAGTCAGCAGACCCAGAACGTTCCATGCTGCTTCTCCTCTAATTATTTTTCTTCTTACCTTCCTGATCAGATGCAAATGAAAGGGGAAGGTGTAGCCAGTGACATTGTGGACTGCTCCGGATGGGAAAAGGCCCAATACGCATTATTGTCTTTTAGCCAGCTGTGATGGAGTTGGCTACTCCAAGGAGCCTGCTTGGGTCAGCTGGAACAGAAAGAAGCTCCCTACTGTCCCATGGCCAGATACCACCTTGAGCCTGGAGATGCAAATCCCCCCTCCTCCCCAACAAGGCCAAGTGGAGCGGAGGATGCGGGGACAGCTGCTGCGCTTTTGTGAAAAGAAAGTGAAACAGCAACCACCCCTGCCCAGGAACAGAATGAGTGGGAAATGAGTGGCAAGGGTTCAATTAGCAGTTAGGAGTGAAGCTGGCATGGAAGATCCATTAGCTAATACTGCTCTTATCAGGACGTAGAAACCCCCTTGGTAGCAGCAGGAAAAATTGGAATTTCTTCACAATCTCATCCTTTTTTGGTGAGATTGAAGTATTTTGATTTCCACTCTCTATGAGATGGTCTTGTTTCCTTGGAACATTCATTCTCAATGCAGTTTAAGGAACTTGCTAAAAAGTTTGATGGTCCTGCATCTGTGGTTGTTGAAGTGTAGCAAGATAAGACTGACTTGAAACAACGGGTCACAAGCTTAGAAGAGGAGGCAGTAATATCCCAAACTAAAGAAGATGCATTTGTTCTGGACTCTAATGACATATATAGGAAATCAGAGGTTTTGCATAATGCTATTAGAAGGAGGAATTTGCGTTTCTTACATTTTTCTTGAATTCCATCAGCTTCACTGCTGAATCTCTGCTGAATCACTGCTGAATTCTCTCTGAATCTGTTCCCCCTCTGACAAAAAAATATTTTATTTACCTTCTTCTAAAAGAAAACAGTCTGAGGAACTGAAACAATCTGCTCAATTGACATTAGTTAGTTTGGAGTTAACAGTCTTCCTGGAGGGATCAGATGTTGGACACGTTTCTACTGCTACACTATGAATAACATGTACTTTAGTTCCTGATAGAGATTGGCTAATGAAAATATTTTTTAGAATAAAAGATGCTCAGTTTATGGGTTGCTTGGTGCATGTTTTCCCGATGTTGCTAAAACACAAAATTGAAGGAAATGATTCCTTCTACTAAAATCAGGAGTAGAGCAGCTAAGAGGGCTTTTCTTTTTACGGTATCCTTGTTGAAGTGTCAGGGTAAGAGATGATTTTTTTAACCTCATCAATTGTCCTTGTTTTTGAATGCTCTTCAGTCTTATCTCCCTCTGCTGTTAGTTCACCTACGGTGCTGTAGGTGTCTTACACTCACTGTATAATTGATATACTCCATTATATTCAGCTTGCCTGATTTACGGAACTTCTTTTGTGTTTGGTTTCCTCCCTTTGTGGTGAACTAATGAAGAACTTATTTTGACCTTTGGGTTAGGAATACGTACTTCATGATTATTTAATTGTCATTTTCTTCTTTGGGTACTCCACCTTTCTGTGTGTTATTGTAAAATTTCCATAAATCTTTATCTTTATTTATCTTTATTTGTTTTTTTTTTTTATATACCGCTCTATGCTCGGGCACCAGAGCGGTTTACAATACATAAAACATAAAAGACTGCTGAAAGGAGAAAAGAACACCATAGTTTTGATAGGAAAGAGAAAGAAGAATGAGAGATGGAGAGAAAAGACAGAGAAGGAGGGGAGGGAGCCATCTCAGCATAGGGGGGAAGAGGGAGGAAGATTAAACGTGGAGCGGAAAAGTTAAGTTTTCAGCATTGACTTGAACTTACTGAATGAGAGTTCCAGTCGCAGATCTGGAGGGAGGGAGTTCCATAGTTTGGGGCCAAGAAAGAAGAAAGCAGAGTTGCAGGTGAACTCTAGGTGAAGATGACCAACATGAATTTGGCAAAAGAGAAGATACTTTTAAAGCTGGAGGACCTTGACAATCAGATGCAGCATAATAATCTCTACATCTGGGGAGTCCCAGAGAACCCCGAGTTTATGGATTACAGACAGGTTACCATAGATATATGCAAGGCTTTGCTCAATATGAATCCCCCAGGACTAGTGGAAGTGGATCGAGCACACCAGATATGGGGCCCACTGAGGGGCCAAAAGCAAATGATATTGTTCTATGTGCCCATGAATTTGAACTGAAGGAGAAGATTGTAGCCAAGATGCAGAAGACTACAAATTTCAAATGGAATACCTACCAAGTGGCAAATTTTGCAGATTTAACCTTGGCCACGTTGCAGCAACAAAGAGCATTTAAGTCTATTGCAGCTAGACTCCAGCAAAAATGTATTTTGTATAAACAACTATTTTCTTTGGCCTAGCCTTAACAATTTATGGGGTCACTCAGAAAGCTTCAACCCCAGAAGGAGCTGTGAAATGCCTATCAGAGGCAGGACTAAAGAGAGATGAACTCCCAGATATGCACCTAAGAAACCAGCAGCCCCAGGGATCAGATGGCAAAAAGTTGGTAAGGGCTACAAAAAAATGCAAGAAAAGCAAAATCTGAGCAGGGAGATCAATGGAAGTTGCCAAGCTGGATTAGAATGTGATTAGTATTGAGCTCACCAGTTTAATTCTAATCTCTTTACTCAGAGAAGTGACTTACTATTGTTGTGTTTGTTTTGGTGAATATTACTTTTCCTTGCTGTCATATCAGTTTCATGTGGTATAAGGAGACTTGAAGATGTTGTATGAGATGGATGGAGAAGTATGTTTGGACTGTGATGCAGCATTGTTGTGAGGTTAAGATTGGCTGAGTCAGTGGATAGTGGACTGCTAGTGTTGGAAAGGGGGATGGTGACGAGTGGATGGGGTGGTATAATATAAATGGATAGATATCTGGAGATGGATGATGAGTGATTGGAAGGAAAAATTAACTTGGGAGTTAGATGTGACAGATTCAGCTGAGTGGGTCACTATTCCATGGGAGGAGAGGCTGTGGAGAGTCATGGGGATTGGAAGGATGGACTTGTGATGGGTGAGAAGGATACTAGCAGGGAATTGGTGTGCAGACAGAGGGGCTGAGGAGAAAGGAGGGAGGTTGGGAGCAGGGCCGGATTTACCTATACGCCCATTACGCCATGGCGTAGGGCCCACAGCTGGCAAGGGCCCACAAAAATCGAACAAATTCGCTTTTTTTAAAAATAAAATTTTTAAAAAAAACTGCTGGCTGCCGCCGTGGGGCCCCCTCTGCTGCCGCGGCAGCATGGACTGACCCGCGGGGCCCCCTCTGCAAGCTGAATCAATCGGTCCGTCCGTCCCTCCCTCCCTCCCTCCGTGCAGGCTTTGAGAGGCGCGAAGGGAGAGTGTCTCCCTCGCAACCCATCAGCCCCTGCGGGCTTAACAGAGACGCGAGGGAGACACTCTCCCTTCGCACCTCTCAAAGCCTGCACAGAGGGAGGGAGGGATGGACGGACCGATTGATTCAGCTTGCAGAGGGGGCCCCGCGGGTCAGTCCATGCTGCCGCGGCAGCAGAGGGGGCCCCGCGGCGGCAGCCAGCAGTTTTTTTTTTTTATTAAATTTTACTTTAGGCCGATGGGGGGGGGTAGGGCGGGGAATGGGGGAGTGGGGGGGGCTGGGGCTGGGGCGGGAAATGGGCTGGGGGCCCAAGGCTGGAGGTGGGCTGATGGGGTTAGGACTGGTAATGGGCTGTGGGCTGTTGGGGGGGTTTAGAACTGGTAATGGGCTATGGGGGGGGTTAAGACTGGTAATGGGCTGTGGGCTGATGGGGGCTGTCTGGTAATGGGCTATGAGGGGGCTAGGACTGGAAATGGGCTGGGGGGTTAAGACTGGAGGTGGGCGGATGGGGTTAGGACTGGTAATGGGCTGTGGGCTGTTGGGGGGGTTTAGAACTGGTAATGGGCTTTGGGGGGGTTAAGACTGGTAATGGGCTGTGGGCTGATGGGGGCTGTCTGGTAATGGGCTATGGGGGGGCTAGGACTGGAAATGTGCTGGGGGGGTTAAGACTGGAGGTGGGCCGATGGGGTTAGGACTGGTAATGGGCTGTGGGCTGTTGAGGGGGGGTTAGAACTGGTAATGGGCTTTGGGGGGTTAAGACTGGTAATGGGCTGTGGGCTGATGGGGGGCTAGGACTGGTATTGGGTTGGGGGGTTGCTAGGACTGGAAATGGGCTGATGGGTGGCTAGGACTGGAAATGGGCTGATGCAGGGACTAGAAGGGAATGGATGCTGGGTGAGGCTGTAACTAGAAGGGAGCTGATGATTGGTGATGATTAGAATGGGATGGGACTGGAAGAGTAAAATGGAGAAGGGAAAAATATTTTGTGTGGGAGGGATAAAAAATCTACAATTGGCCGGGTATTGGGAGAGTAAGAGGGGATTGAGGATGGAGGGGTAAAATTTGAGTGGATGAAATAGGAATGAGGAAAGAGCAAAAGGAGAAAGATTAGTATGTTAAAGCAGATGTAGAGAGAATGGAAAAAAACTAGAAGAGAGAAGAAAGGACAAATGGACAGCAGACGATGGAGAGTTAGCAGAAGACACGAAGAAACCAGAAGAAAGTGGCTGGAGCAATTGCAGCTGAAAAAAATGCACAAAAGGTAGAAAAATATCTCTTTATTTTGAATTTATTAATTGGAATATGTCAGCTCTGGTAAATGTGCATCATTAACTCTTCGCTTTGTTTAGTACAAGAGCAAATTAATGTATAGTTTTATTTCTACAGTGTTGTACATTCCAAGTTTGGTTTTTGGGATTCCCAGTTTAATTATTGTCTTCCTGTTCCTAAATTGTGATTACTTGTTTGGTGATGGTCTATGTTCTGCATGTGTAACTGAGCTGAGGTGTTCTGTTTATATAATTCCTATTTGACATTGCCACTTGTTCTCTTTCCCCAGTAGGTCATGTATTGTTGTTCTCTGAAATGTATTGGTTTAATATTTGCAGTGTTGCCTTTTGATTGGTAGAGTATGGTGCTTTGTGAGTCCTGGTAGTGCTGTTAGGATACGGCGGGTTTGCTATGGGTTCTAAATGGGCAGTGTTTGTAGTAGCTCCTAATGTGTCTGGCAGTTGGCACTGGATTATAGTAATGTAGAAATCTTTTAGTCTTTCTTTATCCATACACTCATTAAGAGTGTGATGAAGAAGCCCCAATTTCCACTGTTAAAATACAAAACATGCAGCATGTCAGTGCAAAAACTGACAGGAGAACAGACCAGGTGGATAGCTGTTGTCAGTGGCAACGACAACAAAGGCAGCCACGAGGTCTGGAGAAACGTGTGTAGTAAGAAGAAACGCCCTAATTCCCAATAGCACACACCTGGTAGGGAAGAGTATGCACAGCCCTTATAAGGATAGTGCAGGGAACACAAGGGGGAAGCATTACAAGGACGACACCTCCAAAGAGTTGCCAGGAGGAGAGGAATTGTCAGAGAGCTCAGATTTGGAACAAACCCTGAGAGGGAGAAACCTGGGACAAGGTGAGCACTGTAGGAAGAGAAGACAGCCTGTCTTACCTACAACAGTTACCAGAGAGGAACCAGGAAGAGTCTCTCACTTCAGTATAGGAAGTGACTCAGAGTCTGAACCAGGAAGCGTTCAACCTCAGAGATACCCAGAATCCACTAGGAGGAAGCAGCTTGCTAGAGCCGAAGCCAGCTGGGCAGCTCCTGCTGATTGCAGAGACACGGCAGCATGGAACCTACGTTCTAACCAGAGGAACTGCAAGCCAGTAGCTAAAAAGTATGTAACAAGAAGCTGGGACTTGGGGAATGAATGTGAGCCATTGAAAGTTAAAAGGAATAAAAGTGTTTGTAGAGTGAATGCAGAGCAGCCTTATACAGGAAGCCAGAGGTGGGGGCAGGGCAGCTACTCCCAACCTAACTACCTGAATAGAGAGCATTCACAGCCGTCAGAAAGGCTTAGAGACTGGCCAGAAGACGTGTATATGTCAGAAGAGGAGCTGGCAGTAAGCTTTAAACCCCAAAAGAAGCCTTACAAGCTAAAGTCTGTTAGCAAGAGGGGACAGAGAGTTCCTCTATCCCAAACAGAAGATAGCAACAGAGAAACTTACCGTGAGGGCTTGCCAAGGGAAAATGTCCAAACATATTTCAACCAAGAGGGTTTGGAACGTGAGGAGGAACCCATGTTAGTGGACTCTCTCAGTGAATCCTCATCTATATCTGACCTAATGGACTGTACATTAGTCTCATCTGAAAGAATATCTCTGCGCTAGACAGAGCAAAAACCTGTATGCTACAGTTAAAGTTCCTACCTTGAAGCAAGAAGTTATTGCTGTATGTCCTTTGTGTTTTTGCCAAAAGATTGGAATACTTTTGTTTCTGCTTGTGTTCTGTTCACTTGTTTATTAATCCACCCCGGGAGGGGAATAAATCCACATTTTGCTTTACCATTCGAGTTTGCACAACTATTTCTTCACCATCAGCAGCACACTGCCCCCTGGTGGTGACATAAAGTGGCGTAGTTCTTCGGATTTTTCAAGTGGATGAAAAACACAGCACCGAAGACACACATAGGATTTACCTTGCTGAAGGAGGAAAAGTTTGCCGCCGGAGAAAAAAAGAAAGAAAAAGCCGGAGCAGATTTTTTCAAAATTCCTGACCTGGAGTGCAGCGAGCCTACAGCTTTCTCAACGCACGATCCTTCACCGTGCTGAGGTAAAGGTAGGAGGGCACGGGTGATTTGGATCTGAGAAAGAGGGAGCTGTGGTGTTAGGAGCAGCAAGAGGAATAGCTGAAAAAAAAAAAAAAAAAAAGTTACCTATAGTGGAAACACTTTGTTTGGTGCCGCACTTGGTGGGCTTGTCTTTTGTTTCTTCACAGGTGCGTAAAGATGGATCCCCAGCAAATGAAAGACTGGATGGAGGTCCAGTGGAAAGCACAAGGAGAACTGGCCCGGCAAAGCCAAGAGAGAATGATCCATGCAATGAATGAGCAACAGCAGCCGCTACTAGAGTTGCTGGAGACTCTGATAAAGAAAACTGCTACCGCAGCCGAGGTTGAGTCTGCAGGACCGAGGGCGGTAGGACTACATGAATACAATGCTCTATCATTGGGACAATTAAAGTCATACAATAGTTTTGATGACTTCGCTGACGCGTTCGAGCGAATAGCAGCAGCGGCTAAATGGCCGACTGATCAGTGGGCAGTAAGATTCGCCATGACTTTGTCTGGCGAGGCGCTCGCCGCATACAAAACAATGCCCGTTGATCTGTCTTCCAGTTACCCCGACGTGAAGATAGCTATTAGAGATAGGCTGGGTTTAACGCCCATGCACTACAGAAGGCTCTTTAGAGAGGCCAAACTCCTGGATAAGGAAACGCCTAAAGCCTTGTTACAACGACTAAAAGGTCTAGCGACCAAATGGCTCGTTCCAGAAAGGGCGACGGTCGAGTCTTTATTTGATACCGTCCTCCTGGAACAGTATTTGGAAGCCATTCCGCAAGAAATAAAGGCATTTATATTGCTACAAAAATGCAATTCTACGAATGATGCAGCCATCCTTACGGAGAACTATTTTGAGGCTGAATTAGCCAGTACCTCCGGAGGCGGTATTTTAAAAATGGCTGGCATTGATAGAATGCATGGTGTGAGAAAATCTTTTAAAAGAATGTATATGGTGATACTGCATGTAATGTTAAGATGTCTGGTAACACTAGCGTGAAAATGATTCAAAGGAAATGTTTTAACTGTGGTCAGCCTGGACATGGGTACAAAAAGTGTACTGAACGTAGTGCTCTAGTAGTGGGAGGACAGAACCCCCTAGAGAAGGGCATTCAGGTAGAGGTCCAGATTGAAGGGGTAAAAGCTTTGGCGCTCTTAGATTCTGGAGCTAGCCAAAGCATGGTTTCTCGTGAATTGTGGGAGACCATTACCGCCCGTAACCCTTTTTCACAAAAGCAAGCGAGGGACAAAATTAAAGTAAGATGTGTGCATGGTACGTCTGTATTTTACCCACGGTATGGAATGTCTGTGATAGGGATGAATACTCGGGAGAAGATACAGATGGCTGTAATTCCTCATCTCCCGTATGAGCTTGTGTTAGGCCGTGATTGGCCACCGTTCAACCGAGGTCTTAAAGAGAGCCTAGGTAAGAAAACTACTTTAGTTTCCACTAGATCCCAGGCCAAAGCCTCAGAGATAGGGGTAGGTTCCACTGAGGAGGAAGAAAATCCAGAGGAAGAGGAAGGCCAGGGAGAGGAGCTAGTAGATATACTCCCCACACATGACGATCTAATAAACCTTCCTTCTAAGGAAAGAAAGGGAAGGGCAGAGAGACGGCGGGAGCAAAGAAATAGGTCCCAAGGGAGGGCAGAGCTGGTAGCAGGGGAAGATTTGCCCTGGGTCCCTGCTGAATTAGTCCAGAAGTTCCCTTCCTTCCCAAAGGAACAGAGGGCAGATCCGGCCCTAAAAAGAGCTTTTGAATTTGCTCAGGAGGGTAGAGCCATCTTGCCTAGATTTTTCCTAGAGGGTGAGCTGTTATACCGGGAAAGTACGGACCCGTATACAGGGGCCATCCGCAAGCAGGTAGTGGTGCCAGCAACCTTTAAGACCATAGTAATGCGATTGGCACACGACCACCCTGTGGGTAGCCACAAAGGCATACAAGGCACAATAGACCAAATACTGGCCCGCTTTTACTGGCCGGGCGTCTTTAAGGAGACCACCCGCTACTGCCAGTCTTGTCCCGCGTGCCAGAAGGTCACTGCCATAAAGCCGAAACCGGTGCCAATGATTAGTACACCCATTATTGCCACGCCAGTCCGACGCCTGGCTATGGACATCGTAGGACCCTTAGTTAGGACGCCAAGGGGCTTCCAATATCTATTGGTAATTGTAGACGTTGCCACTAGGTTTCCGTGGGCCATTCCGCTACGGAATATTTCTGCTAGGTCGATGTCATTAGAAATAATAAAATTATTTTGCGAAATAGGTTTCCCACAAGAGGTCCTAACGGACCAAGGAAGCAACTTTACCTCAAAGTACTTGGCCTTAGTGTGGGATGCCTTCGGGATAAGGCACGTCCGGACCTCCGCCTATCACCCACAGTCGAACGGACTGGTGGAAAGGCTAAACCAGTCAATTAAACAGATGTTGCGACGCGGACTGGAGGGACAGATGGGGGAGTGGGATAATTTACTTCCCTTTGTATTGTACGCTTGCCGAGAGCGTAGGCAGGCATCATTAGGGGCATCGCCCTACGAGTTATTATTTGGCCGAGCTCCAAGGGGGATCTTGGATATCCTGAGAGAGCAATGGAGCGAGCCGGAGGCAGAGGAAGTGGGGGTTCCCCAGTTTCTCCGGGATCTTAGGAACCGCCTAGAAAGGACTTCCCGGGTTTCCATGGAAAATTTACAGGCGAGCCAAAGCCGGCAAAAACGGTATTATGACCGGAGGTCCAAGGAACGGCAATTAAGCATAGGAGACAAGGTATTGGTCCTAGTACCCGCTGTAGGTCCCAAATTTGAATCTAGGTGGAAGGGACCCTGCAAAGTGGTGGCTAGAGTAGGCCCAGTCTCCTATAAAGTTGAGCACGAAGGAGGGCGTCAACAGATATACCATTTGAATTTATTAAAACCCTGGCAGGAACGATCGGCGTCAGTACAGCTGGTCAAAGAGAGAGGCGAAGGGTTAGTCACCTTCGGCTTACGTGCTGTCAGACGGAAACGTCAGCAACACGTAAGGTTTTAAGGGGGGGGATATGTGATGAAGAAGCCCCAATTTCCACTGTTAAAATACAAAACATGCAGCATGTCAGTGCAAAAACTGACAGGAGAACAGACCAGGTGGATAGCTGTTGTCAGTGGCAACGACAACAAAGGCAGCCACGAGGTCTGGAGAAACGTGTAGTAAGAAGAAACGCCCTAATTCCCAATAGCACACACCTGGTAGGGAAGAGTATGCACAGCCCTTATAAGGATAGTGCAGGGAACACAAGGGGGAAGCATTACAAGGACGACACCTCCAAAGAGTTGCCAGGAGGAGAGGAATTGTCAGAGAGCTCAGATTTGGAACAAACCCTGAGAGGGAGAAACCTGGGACAAGGTGAGCACTGTAGGAAGAGAAGACAGCCTGTCTTACCTACAACAGTTACCAGAGAGGAACCAGGAAGAGTCTCTCACTTCAGTATAGGAAGTGACTCAGAGTCTGAACCAGGAAGCGTTCAACCTCAGAGATACCCAGAATCCACTAGGAGGAAGCAGCTTGCTAGAGCCGAAGCCAGCTGGGCAGCTCCTGCTGATTGCAGAGACACGGCAGCATGGAACCTACGTTCTAACCAGAGGAACTGCAAGCCAGTAGCTAAAAAGTATGTAACAAGAAGCTGGGACTTGGGGAATGAATGTGAGCCATTGAAAGTTAAAAGGAATAAAAGTGTTTGTAGAGTGAATGCAGAGCAGCCTTATACAGGAAGCCAGAGGTGGGAGCAGGGCAGCTACTCCCAACCTAACTACCTGAATAGAGAGCATTCACAGCCGTCAGAAAGGCTTAGAGACTGGCCAGAAGACGTGTATATGTCAGAAGAGGAGCTGGCAGTAAGCTTTAAACCCCAAAAGAAGCCTTACAAGCTAAAGTCTGTTAGCAAGAGGGGACAGAGAGTTCCTCTATCCCAAACAGAAGATAGCAACAGAGAAACTTACCGTGAGGGCTTGCCAAGGGAAAATGTCCAAACATATTTCAACCAAGAGGGTTTGGAACGTGAGGAGGAACCCATGTTAGTGGACTCTCTCAGTGAATCCTCATCTATATCTGACCTAATGGACTGTACATTAGTCTCATCTGAAAGAATATCTCTGCGCTAGACAGAGCAAAAACCTGTATGCTACAGTTTAAGTTCCTACCTTGAAGCAAGAAGTTATTGCTGTATGTCCTTTGTGTTTTTGCCAAAAGATTGGAATACTTTTGTTTCTGCTTGTGTTCTGTTCACTTGTTTATTAATCCACCCCGGGAGGGGAATAAATCCACATTTTGCTTTACCATTCGAGTTTGCACAACTATTTCTTCACCATCAGCAGCACACTGCCCCCTGGTGGTGACAAGAGGCACGTTTACTAAAAGTTAGTATATGGTAACATTATGCAAATATTTATGCAAATGAGGCCCCTTATGCAAATGAGGCCCCGCACCCCCCTTGGGCCGCCCCTGCTGGGGGCCCACAATTTTTGTTGGCGTAGGGCCTCACTCAAGGTAAATCCGGCCCTGGTTGGGAGGGATCTTCAGGGACTGCTGTGAGTATGGAGGGCAGAGGTAGTGGGCTGTAAATGATGTTTTCTCCTCAAACAAAGTGTGGGTTTGTGTCTTTTAATGTAAAGGGCTTAAATTCTTGGCAAAAGAAAGCTTGTGATGTGCAGTATGTCTGACTTGTGGTTAATCATTAGGTTGTGTTCTTTAAGTCAGAGATTGATTGCAGAGAAGCAGTTTGAGATTTTGGTGTAGTCTGGCAATACGGTGATGAAAGGGGTAAATATCATTATGTCATCTGCATATATAAGGTAATTGACACCGAAGTTCTTGATGATGTCACAGAGTGACATGGGTGGATGTATTTAGTGAAAAGGAAGGAGGAGAGAGCAGATCCTTGTGATATTCCTTGTTTGAGGGAGAATGGTGTGGAAATTAGAGGACTAATTTTGACTTGTTGAATAGGAGTGAAATCATTTTAAAGGAGTTTCTTGAATTCCAATGTTATGGAGTCTGTTTAATAGTAGTTGATGGGCGATGGAATCAAAAGCGGATGTAATATCTAGGAAAATGGGTATAAATCCTTATGTCATAATTTCCGTGCCCTTGATCAGGGGTGTTGAGTAGGGAAGTCAGGAGGGTTTCTATACTATTGTGAGGTCAGAAACTATGCTGGTAAGTGTCTAGAGGCGAGTTCATGTCCAGATAACCTTGAAGTTGCTCCAGAACAACTTTTTCAATAATTTTGGCAATGAATGGGATGTTAGAGATGAGTCTATAAGAGGTCGGGCAAGCAGTGGCGAGGTTGGGTTTCTTTAGTATAGGAAGGATAGAAGATTGCTTGAGGGGGGCATAGTTCCTTGTGACAGTGAGCTGTTAACCATCTTGCATATGTAGGTTATCATAGTTCGCATTCTTAGCTTTAAGGTGTTGAGCCATGCTGTGTGGGTTCAATGAAGGTTTTGTATGCGGTAGGGTGGGGTTCTTTATGAATGAGTTAGCAATATCAAAAAATTCCCTGAGCTTGTTAATAGCGATCTTAATAAGGTTGGTATAGTATTCTCATTTTGCTTTACTGGTGAGGTCACAATATTTATTCAGCTCTTGGAGGTATATTGCTCATGTGGTGTTGTCTTGGGAAGTTCTCCATTTGCGTTCAAGGATTTTTGGTCCTTTAGGTTTTTAGAGTACCAGGGAGACATGTTTGTGCATTTGCACTTGTTGATTGTAGGTGGGGCTTTATCAGCGGCTGAGATGGTGGTGTTCCACATTCTTATCAGGGAGTCTATTTGTTCATCTGTAGAGTGCGCTTTTAGCTTAGGAGTTATTTTCCAGCTGAAGTCTTGGCTGTCAAAAGGAAGAAACCTGTGATTTATTTATTTATTTAACAATAATTTCTATACCGCAATTTCCATGGATCAATTGTGGTTTACATGGAACAACAGGTTTGAGTAGTACAACAGGTACATGCTCAAATACATAGAACAGAAATTAATTATGCACATGGTGATGATAAAAACTATCATCTGAACATTTATTTGTGCATAATACAAACAAAGAGGAAATTAGACTTACCTGCTAATTGTAGTTCCTTTAGAAACTCCAGTCTAGTCCCGGAACTCTGGGTTCTGCCCATCCTCCAGCAGCTTGGAGACTGAACGTCATCTCTTTTTGTGATGTCACTGGTATATCTATCCCAGATCCTCCTCCCGCCATCAGTTTCCTATTGACAAAGCAGACTCAACGGAGCAACAATTAAGTAGTATGAATCCAAAACACTGTGTGCCCCTAACTCAAAAAAACCAACACCTGGAAAAACCTTTGGTAACCAAATGCTGCCTCTGCACCCCTAAGTGTGCCCATTAACCGTAGGGAATGCCCTCTCCCTTCTTGGGGTGCTCGAAGCCCCTAACAATTCACAGCCTATTTAGCCCAGAACAAAGACGGCCTTACCTGTTACCACATAGAACTGCTGGTCTTAGCCTGTAATTGAATCAGGAGGGATACGAGACTAGACTGGAGTTTCTAAAGAAACTACAATTAGCAGGTAAATCTAATTTCCTCTTCCTTGTCAACACTCCAGTCTAGTCCCGGAACTCTGGGAAGTACCAGAGCAGTAAAGAAAACATGTCATTGGGAGGGACCCGCTAGACCAGCCTGAAGCACAGCTGATCCGAAACAGGTATCCCTTTCCACCTGCACATCCAGACGGTAATGCTTCACAAACGAATCCGTCGACAACCAGGTGGCTGCCTTACATATGTCCACCACCGGCATCAACTGGAACTCGGCCCACGACGTGGCCTGAGCCCATGTGGAATGAGCCCTGAGCCCTACCAGAACCGCTCTACCCTTCAGAATATAGGCAGATGCTATAGCCTCTTTCAACCATCTGGCTATGGAAGCTTTAGACGCTGCCTGTCCTCTCTTAGGGCCGCCAAACAACACAAAGAGTCTATCTGACTTGCAAAAACTCGCTGTTCTGCGCAGATAAAGCGTCAACGCTCGACGAACATCCAGACGATGCAATCTTCCTGCCGAGGCCTCCGAGATGTACTCTTGGAAAACCGGTAATGAAACCTCCTGGTTGATGTGAAAAACCGAAACTTCCTTTGGCAAAAAGGACGGAACGGTCCGTAACACGACCTTAGAATCATAGAAGGACAAGAAAGGCTTCCTGCAGGACAGGGCCTGCAACTCCGAAATCCTGCGCGCCGAACATACCGCTATCAGGAAAACCACCTTTAACGATCCCGTCGACAACGGCTCAAACGGCTCCTTTCCTAGCACCTCGAGCACAAACAGCAGACTCCAAGAAGGCACCACCTGCCGACAAGGAGGCCGGAGCAGGGCCGCAGCTCTCAAGAACCGCTTAACGTCAGGATGAGAAGCAATGGAAAGCACCCGGATCTTCCCTCTAAAACACGTCAAGGCCGCCACCTGCACACGTAAGGACGATGACGCTAATCCTTTATCCAAGCCATCCTGCAAAAAAAGCCAACACGTGCGGGATGGAGACCCGCAAAGGTTCAAACTGCTGAACCACACACCAGGCCTCGAAGACGCTCCAAATCCGCACATAAGCCAGGGACGTGGATCTCTTCCTGGATTTTAACAGAGTGGTGATGACTGACGCAGAGTAGACTCTAGCCTGTAGCCTAGCCCTCTCAAATAGTCAAGCCGTAAGACAGAACTGATCCACTTGAGGCATGCGCAGTGGCCCTTGTGTCAGAAGATCCCCCCGCAGGGGTAGATGCCACGGCACCCCCACAACGAGCCTTTGTAAATCTGCATACCACGGTCTTCTCGGACAATCCGGAGCTACCAAGATCACCGTTCCTCTGTATCGCTCTATGCGCTGTAGTACTCTTCCTATTAGGACCCAAGGGGGGAAAACATACAGAAGTTTGCCCTCAGGCCATCTCTGAATCAGAGCATCTAGGCCTTCTGACATCCTTTCCCGTTGCCTGCTGTAAAAACGTGTGACCTTTGCTGACCGAAACGTAGCCATGGTTTCCATCACTGGTGTCCCCAGCATTCCACCAGCCGGACGAACATGCCCTGATGGAGAACCCATTCGCCTAGGTCCACCTTCACTCGACTTAGGAAGTCGGCTTCCACATTGTCCACCCCGGCCACATGTGCCACCGACAGAGCCAGAAGATTCTCCTCGGCCCATTCCAACACCATGTCCGCCTCCACTTCCATGGCCACACTGGTGGTGCCACCCTGCCAAATTGATATAAGCCACTACTGTGGCGTTGTCGGACAGCACCCGGATGGCTTTGTTGTGCAGGAACTCTTGAAACGCCACAAGAGCTAGACGCACAGCTCTGAGCTCTAGCCGGTTGATGGACCAGGACCTTTCCAGGTCCGACCACTGACCCTGCGTGTAACGACCCTGGCAGTGAGCTCCCCAGCCTGCCAAGCTGGCATCCGTAGTCAGTGGCATCCAGGAAGGAGTCTCCAATGGCATCCCGCTGCTGAGCACCTCTGGCCTGAGCCACCATAATAAGGCCTGATGCGTCTCTGAGAGGCAAGGCAGCATTCGCGACAACGGATCGTGCTGATGAGACCACCGCCGAAGCAACGCCCTTTGCAGCGGTCGCATGTGCATCCTTGCCCACAGAACCAGCTCTATCATCGCTGCCCTGGTCCCCAACAGCTGCATATAATGCCACGCTGTCGGAGTAGCCCTGGCCAGAAACCGCCACACTAGTGACATCAGCCCGTCCACTCGCTGATGCGGCAGAAACACTTTTCCTGCTTCGGTATCGAAAAGGGCTCCCAAGTACTCCAGCTGTTGAGATGGGACCAAATTGCTCTTGGCCATATTGACCACCCAGCCTAGCCTCTGCAGAAGGTCCACTACCTTTGACGTAGCTGCCTGACTCTCTACCTTGGACTTCACCCGGATCAACCAATCGTCGAGATAAGGATGCACGAGGACGCCTTCCTTTCACAGAGCTGCTGCAATGACCACCATCACCTTGGTAAACGTCCTCAGAGCAGTTGTCAGACTGAAAGGCGGCACCCAGAACTGGAAGTGACCCAAGGGCACGGCAAACCTGAGGAACCTCTGATGCTCTTCTCGAATCGGAATGTGAAGATACGCCTCCGAAAGATCCAGTGAAATCAGAAACTCTCCTTTCCGGACTGCCACTATCACTGACCTGAGCGTCTCCATGCGGAAATGTTGTACCCGCAGACACCGATTTACGCCCTTGAGGTCCAAAATGGGCCGAAACGAGCCCTCCTTCTTGGGAACCACGAAATAGATGGAGTATCGACCTAATCCGTATTGGTCTTGAGGCACTGGCACTATTGCCTGCAATCCGAGCAACCGCTCGACCATCTCCCACAAGCCCTTGCACTTGACCTGTGACTTGCACGGCGACTGAACAAAGAACTCTCGTACCGGGCGCTGGAACTCCAATGCGTACCCTTCGCTAATGAGCTCCAACACCCACTGGTCGGAAGTTACCTCGACCCAGGCAGGGTAAAAATCCCATAGCCGACCCCCTATGGGCACCAGGTCCGCCTGGGTCCTCCTGATCTCATTGTGACTTTCGGGAATTCGAGAAGGCGGTCGAGGACCCAAAGCCCCTTCCTGCCCCTCAAAAGCCACGAAACCCTTGGTTTCTACCTGGAAATCTCCCTCGCGAAGATTGGTTAAATCTGCTCTGCCTAAAGTGCCTAAACTCCCTCTGCTGACCCCTGCCAGAAGAAGAAGATGGCCGTCCTAGCTTCGGTTTGTCCTCAGGAAGCCTACCCCCTTTGGACTCCCCAAGATCCTTTACCAACTTCTCCAAATCTTCCCCAAAGAGCAATCTACCACAGAAGGGGAGCCTGCCCAATCTAACTTTCGAAGAGCTGTCTGCTGCCCAGTTTCGCAGCCACAGGTAATGCCGAGCCGCTACCACCGACACCATATGATAAGCCTTGGATGAGGTTATACTGGATGTCCACTAAGTAAGCTGTCCCGGACTCCAGTCTTGCTGCCTCTCCCAAGTCCTCCCCGGGCTGATCGCCATGCACTCATTGAGCCCAGCTCAGGCAGGCTCTAGCCACCCAAGCTCCAGAAATGGCCGCCTGGATCGACAAGGCGTTAACGTCAAACACTTGTTTCAACAAGGAGTCCAACTTCTTATCCTGGGAATCCTTGAGTGCTGCACCGCCCTCTACCAGAATGGTAGTCTTCTTAGTGACCGCTGAGACAGCCGCATCTACCTTAGGGGATTTAAACAGTTTGCGATCCTGATCCACCAGGGGGTAGAGTCTACTCATCACCCTGGATCCTTTGAGTGTGGCCTCTGGCAAGTCCCACTCCTCCTGAATCATCTCCTTAATCACTCTATGTACCAGGATGGCTCGCTGGGTTTTTCTAAACATCTGCAGTAATGGATCCTCCAAGGTCGCATCCTCTGCGGGTTCCGGCGCAGGCATATTCAGCGCTTTTAGCGTTTCCGCAATAAGGGCAGGCAACTCATCTCTTCTAAACACTGTCACTACCCGTGCCTGATCCTCTTTGTCCGTGATTTCTCCTTCCTCCAACACATCTTCCACATCTTCGCCTAGGTCTCCATCATCCGACAGCACTCCCTCAGAGTCCATGCATCGCTCTTGCTGTTCCTTGTCTGTCCTTGCTCTCTTAGCCGGACTGACCGGTCTACCCAGTGCCAGAGGAGTCCCTGGTCTCTTCGATCCCCAAGCTTCCTCCGAGGTGCCTGCCACTAACTCCTTACGCTGGCCGCTAAAGACGTGCTGAATGAGAGCCACAAAGTCAGGAGAGAAAATGCCCGCCAAACCCCCAGACAGGGCTACTGGCGCAGCTGGGAGATCTAAGGCTGAGGATGGCCCAGCTATGGGCTCCTCCACACCGCCAAATGACTCCTGCATGCTGGAGGGCTCCTTTTGACCCTCAAAGCTATCCAAGTCGCGCTCCACTGTAGGTGCTAGATGTGAGCACTTCTTGCAGACCCCCGTGTCTGCATAAGCGCCCCTTCTGGAGCCGCAGAGCAAGCAAATTGGCTTGGAAGTCATGCTTTCCCGCCAAACTGCAGACCGGCTCACTGCCATTCCTCCACGAGCCTCTCTCTCTTTTTTTTTTTAAACGAAGCAGTAGCGCTCCTTGAAAACAGGCCCGCAGCTGAAAAAATTGTCCTGGCCACCCAAAATGAGGCTTTTTCCTCAGTCCCTAGGCTGCCGAAGGCCCCGCCAGGCCGCTTGTGCTTCCCGCGCGAAACCACGAGGCTGGGCCCAAACCACTGCTACTACAGCGCCGCTTACCTCAATTTGCCGCGCTGTAGTACGGTCTTGCTTACCGGCCTCTCTCTCTCTCCCACCGCTCCACCGACCCGGAAGGCTTTCAAGAGTCGGGAGCAGGCAGAAGCCAATTGGCGAGAACCTCTCGCAGCCCTAACGTCCGAGGCATCGCCGACGCTCCAAACGGCATTCCCCCACTGACCGAGTTGGGCCAGGCTCACTGCCCCCTTCCAACTCCGTGGGCAGATGCTTGTGATTGGGGCCAATTCTCCGCTTACCACAGAAACTACTAACAGATGCGGAAGAAGGAG
The DNA here is from genome assembly GCA_033557465.1 of Ichthyophis bannanicus. Lineage (NCBI taxonomy): Eukaryota > Metazoa > Chordata > Amphibia > Gymnophiona > Ichthyophiidae > Ichthyophis > Ichthyophis bannanicus. The sequence goes on along the minus strand of CM066032.1, from coordinate 846,626,872 downwards.
AAGGCTCCCGGTGCAGGGAAATGACGGTTTCCCACTGCCTGAACCTCTCCACAGCGCCACCAGACAACACATCTGCTGGCGCTGACTGACTGCCCTTAAGGCTCACCCCTGATTCAGGCAGCTCCCATGCTGATCCACAAGACCCAGGTAAAATAAAAACCTAACTACCAAAGACTACCCCCCCCCCAACAAAACACCCTGGAGATGAAAAAAGGGAAGGGGAAAAACGAAGGGAGCAAGGAGGGAGAGGTTCCTCTGGGTCCTGGAATAACTCCCAAGGAAATTTTCCCAAGACAAAATAAACCAGGGCCCAACCTAAACCAAAAAATTCCACTGATGCCCCCTAACTCTTCTTAATTGTCTCTCAGTCGAGCCTGCACCCCCAGGATCTTCAATCCTCCAGCTGTTTGGAGACTGAACAAACTGATGGCAGGAGGAGGATCCGGGATAGATATACCGGTGACATCACAAAAAGAGATGACTTCAGTCTCCAAGCTGCTGGAGGATGGGCAGAACCCAGAGTTCCGGGACTAGACTGGAGTGTTGACAAGGAATAACAATGGAACTATATACAATTTATATGTTTGATTGAAGTCATGTGTTGTGTTGGTGGTGTGTCTTAGATATATTATAGTGTTGGTGCTGAGTTTTCTGATTGCTCATGCGTGCCGAAGTAGTGTGTTTTAAGCTGTTTTTTTGTTGGAATATAAGGGATGTTGTAACTGAGTGCATAAGGTCTTACAAGAATACTTTGAATTGAACAGGAAGGGGTAATTCTCTATGGGTATCATTTGAACTATTATGAAGGCTGTGATAAGGAAGCTTATCATAGTTCAGGAGGGAGCTATAATAGAGGTGAATTGGCACTGCACAAGCAACCTGTCTTAGCTGGTAGAAATACTAAAACAGAATGTTTTCATAAAAGACTACCAGTCCCAGAATGCACCAGGTTTCAAACAGCCTCTATAAGAGCTGAAGTGGAGAAACGTGTGTTCAATCAGGAGAGCTATGAGGTAATCCCCAATCACTCATCTCCAAGGGCAGGGCTTGATTCAGCACAGCTGAGCTGTGCTAGGGTGGAGTATCCCTCTAAACAAGTTAAAAGTAAAACATATTCTACACAGAATCAGATCATACAGATGAGGAACAGGAACTCAGAGCTCAAGGACAGAGAGAGCAAGAAGAGAAAGACATCTTGGAGGTCTAAGGAAGGAGGCCACAGCAGTACGTGTGTTGGGAGTCATTTCAGAGGCAAGCATACTCCATTGGACTGGAAGAAGCCAGAGGAGTGGGATTACAGAGCCAAGAATTCCCAGACGGCACCTTTGAAAGAGACGGCTGCATTTGGAAGGGGCCCTAAGACCAGTGCAAGAAGGTATATGAAGAGAGACCCAGTGTCCAGGGATCTTGATTGGAAGGCTGGACATAAAAGCTGGACTACTTACTGGCCAGGATATCTGGAGAGGAAACCTAACAGCAAAGGAAGCTCAGGTATGAACTCTGATCTATGCCCTAGCTCTTTACCTGGAAGACAGCAGGGAAACAAATATTATCCTGAGAGTGATCCATTAAGGAATTCCTCTGAGCCAGACCATGATATTGATTCTATGATATTTGAAGAAGGAGGAGATATTTCAAATGATCAGTTAGAATACATGGACTGCTCTCTGTCTAGGCTTTTGTTTTAAAATACTTTCACAAATACAACAACCATCAAAAGGAACTATAACTTGTTCTTTTATCTACCCAGAAAAGTCTGCAAGAAAGCTTTAGGGTAGGATTTGAGCCACGTGGAGAAAGTGAACCAGCAAAGGGGTTTGCAGCTGGCTAATTATTGGTAATTGAGCCATGCACAATTGCATGTGAGCTCTGAAAGGGAACTTCTGTTTGTGTGTGAAAATAGAAGAAAGTTATCCTTGAAAAAGAACAGTTTTTGTTACTTTTGGGTTTTGTTTTTGCTTTTGGAGCACTGCTAAAAGTTATTAGCAGGAGCCCTCAAAAAGACCTTTTCTGTTTCCCAACAAGGTCTTTATTGTTTGATTGCTTAAGAAGTTCAGTTGCTTATATCATGATTTGTTTTTCCTGAGTACAAGACTGAAGCAAGTGTCCTTTTGTGTTACCAAGTAAATCTGTGTGGGAGAATTAACCCCATGAATAAAATATATTTTTCTTTGCTTACACTCTAGCAACACAACTGATTATTTTGTGAACGGCTGATTCTGGTATGAATGGACTACATCCCCCACAATCCTTTGCAAGTCATAATAGTATTTTGCCTTTGCCAAGACTGTGGACATTCACGCCCAGCGCCCCCGTTTACAAGGCTTATATGATAGCTATAGTATTTATTTAACATTTTTTATACGACTTTATCATTTTAATCAAAGCAGTTTACATTATAACTTAAACTTGGTAATGTACATTAAACAGGGACATTGATAACTTGGATTTTTTCTGAGCAATGGAGAGTAAAGTTGAGGTAGGCTATGGCCTAGCATGGCCTGCTACTATGAAAGGCCTGTAAGTTAGGCCTGGATTCTAACTTCCATTATAGCTAGAAAAGAACCAAAAATTTGTGAAAAATAAGAAAGCTGTTTCAAAATGCTTAATAAGAAATTTTCATGAATGCATAAGTCTTCTATTATTCTCTTGTATGTGAAAGAACAGCAAAGTAACAGTATATGCATTCCAGAAGCTGAAGTTAACCTTGCAGTAGAAAAGTAACGAGATCTAGAACTGTACTATTGTTCAAGCAATCCTAAAGGAGGGGGCCAGTTGCTAGGCTCCGGAGGGCTTTCTAATTGGATAAATGAAGGGAATGTATAACCAATGAGAAGTATGCATGTATCGAGCTAGAACCAATAGAAAGTTCTCATGTATCAAACTGAAAAAGAGGTATAAAAAGTTATGTCTCTGTATAAACTTTCGCTCAGTACCTTTTGATGCTTTGACTGACTGGGCCTTGTGCACAATAAACTGACTTGGACCCTGTCAATCGACTCCTGGACTTGTTCATTGACTGCACTTTGCTACAGCATATTCTTGGTGCGTTGGCCGGGAAGTGCGAGTGGTAAATGGTATTCAAGTGAATAATCCACGTAATTCGCCTTGAGGTTTGGCCCGGTTGGAACCGTGTCTGTCCGACCGCGGGGGAGACCTCAGGCGCCACCGGCCCCTTTGTGCCGGAGAGGGTTCCGCTTGCCTCGGCGGGCCATCGGGTCCAGCTGGCCAACACCTCCGACCCGGGGGAATCCAGGTTCCAACTCAGATGCTGGTGAGGTATCGGGGATCGGATCCGTTGAGTAGACATTTTTGTGATTTAATAGTCAGAAAGAACAGCCTGGGACAGCGTCTTGCAAGTGCAAGACCAATTTGGTAAATTTGGTATAGACTAACTGGGAAATCTGGGAAATCTCGCATGAGTATGCGCGAGACAAGGGAGCCTGATCACCTCCCATAAGGGCGGTCCTAGTAAGCTCCGCGTAAGGAAAGCGGAAGCTGAAACTATCGACCCTTCTTGTTTGTTTGGAATAGTCAGTTAGTCAGAAAACCTGGGCACTTGAAATATTGAAATATGATATCTTGTGGAAATATGCTTGTGTGTGTGAGTGAGAGGTCTTGAAATACAGACCGAGCGAAAGCAGACTCCTAAGTAGCGCAGTTCCTGGCCGGGCGACTGCGCCCAGGTCGCGAACAGGAGGAAGCAAGTGGTGTTTGTCCCCCCCAGTGTTCTGTGGGCTGTACGGACCCCTTACCTACAGCCATACTACCTACCCTTATTGTTCGTTGTCTTGTATGTCATTACGTGTACGTAGAGACGTAGGGACGTAACGTACGCAGGTACGTTGAGTACGTAGGCAGTAGCATAGGCAGGTGCGTTTACATTATGGGAGGGACGGAGTCCACGCAAACTCCGTTGGCATGTATGATCAAGAATTTCCGTAAAGGATTTTTGGGTGATTATGGTATTAAAATGACTTCATCCAGATTAAAAATGTTATGTGAAAGGGAGTGGCCCGCATTAGCTGCTTCATGGCCCCGAGAGGGCACCTTTGATATTGAGACAGTTTTACGAATTCATCAGCTTATACTGAGAGTGTATCCCGACCAGTTCCCCTATATAAATTCCTGGTTGAGTGTATGTGAACAGCAGCCATCATGGATGAAGCGCTGTTATGAGGAGCATTGTAAAATATTTGTAGCTACTACTAGGGGAGCCACAAAAGCTAAGGAAGAGAAGCCGCCAGTATATTCTGACCCAGAGTCCTCATATATTCTGGATAATTTACCCCGGCACCCACAGAAATTAGTCCCCACGGCCCCACAACTTGAAGTAGAGCCTGATGAGGAGCCCCAGAAAATACCAAAGCAACAGCCTAAGAAGCGCCCTACCCCGAGTGAAAGTTCCGGGTCAGGCCCAAGTACAGCAGGGGGACTTGAATCTTCTGATGAGATAGAAAGCGGAGGCTCTCCTACCAGTTCAGGGTCACCCACTAAGGAAACTGGTGCTCAGGAGCCTTATGAGTTAAGAAGCGTAACTCCCAAGAAGAAGGAGAAAGCAGGGCACCTAATGCCATTACACCAAGTGCCTGGAATTCCTGTTTTGAATGATCAGGGCCAGATGGCGCCAGGACCAACCAGCTTAGTCTATGTACCTTTTTCTACTACAGATTTATTGAATTGGAAAACGCATTATGTTTCCTATACAGCCAAGCCTCAGGAATTAACAGAATTAATGTCTAGTATTATGCAAACCCATCAGCCTACCTGGACCGATTGTCGCCAGCTCCTGTCCACCCTCTTCACTACTGAGGAGCGAGGCCGGATCGGGCAAGCAGCCCTCCGGTGGTTAGAAGAGAACCCTGTAGAAAGGGGGGCAATAAATCCCCCGCAAGCAGCAGCTGTAGAATATCCCAATGAAGATCCCGGATGGGACCCAAATGATGAAAGGGGGGCGGCAGCCCTAACCAGATTTCGCCAGGCCTTAGTGCAGGGCCTGAAGAAGGGAGGCCAGAGGGCCATGAATATTGGAAAAGTATCAGAAGTTCTCCAGGGTCCAGATGAGAGCCCAGCGGCTTTTTATGAGCGGTTGTCTGAAGCTTATAGACTATACACCCCATATGATCCCGCTGCTCAGGAAAATTTACGCATGGTAAATGCGGCTTTTGTTAGTCAGTCCCAGAGAGACATAAAATGAAAATTGCAGAAATTAGATGGATTTGCGGGCATGAACACAGCTCAGTTAATGGAAGTCGCTCAGAAAGTATTTGTGAATCGTGAGAATGAACGAGACAAGGAAAGTGAACGAAAGATGAAGAAGAAGGCAGATCTTCTTGCTGCTGCTATTGCGACACCCACCGGCTGGGCCAAGAGGCGGACAGCTGATAGGCGGCCTTACTGTCCTTTAGAATAAAAGTTCTTTACTCTGTAGGAATGAATTGTAGTTGAGGCAGGTGGTAAGGCTTTGCAAGATTTTTATTATTTATACAATGGGGATTTTCAAAGGCACGCGGAGGTTCAAAACACAACAAATGCACTAGGATAACTTCTCCAAATAAAAGGATGAACACAGGAAAACCAGGAGAAATGAAAAACAAAACTTTTCTTCTCTGCTGTTCTCTGCACTGCTCCGTGTGGTCACACACTATACTGCAGCAGAACTAAACACAGCTGGTTTCACTTTCACCAAACAACGTCTTCACAAACTCCGTTACTCTCAACACTGAACACAGCACAGCACTGCTTTCTTCTGAGTCACAGGTAAAAGCTACCTTATTAAAAGGCTTTTAAAACTCTCTCCTGTTTCACTTTCTTACTGTGGTATTCTTGTGAGTCAAACAACAGTCCATTGGTATAGGAAAATCATCACATTCAGGCACAGTGGTTTCTATCTGCATTTCCTCAATGCCATTAGAATTACCAAAGTCTTTCTCATATGTGGGGACTTCTTTTAGCTTTTCTCTCTTTAGAAACTGGTGGACGTGATCCCACAGCAAGTCAGCCTTTTCAGGTGTTTTGGTACTAGGGATTTGAATCCTCTCACTAGAGAATAGTCTCTGCAGTGCCCCTAATTTAGAAGCTTCACAAACGTCAGAGTTATCTGGTCTGGAATTTGCAGCAGGTACTAGGCTTTCAATCCAACGTTTCACAGTAGAGGGGGAGGGTTCCAGCTCCTGCTCAATAAAACTAGCCTTTATCTCTTTTGCCAATTTATCAGATATAAAATGGTCAGTTTTACTTTGAGGCTGTTTCTCTGTGTCAGCACTGGTGCTCTTTCCACCTCTCCAATCCTCCCAGCTGTAGCAACTGTTTGACTGGCCTGCACGGCTTCTCCAATTGTCTGTGCTTTTACCTTTGAATGCTGGCTTTGTCTGAGTGCGTGCCTTTCCCTTGGCACCTTCTCTCACACAGGCTGTTCTGCCTGGACTCTCTGGTCTCAGACTCTGGTCTTGGCTTTCTCTTGCCTTCCAACTGGCTCTCTGGATATTTCCCTGACCAACTTCTTTGTGGGTTCTCCAATCGGTTCTCCAATCGGTTCTGTCTCCAGGTCTGTCCCCAGGTCTCTCCTCAGGTCTCTCCTCAGATCTCCTCTCCTTCCCTCTGCATGTGGTTTTTAACCCTGGCTTCCTGCTTCCTTGTGACCAATCAGAACGGGGGTTAGTCTCCACCCTTGCACTAGGGCGTGGTTTGCTTCCTACAGGGAACTGCCTTTTTCTCTGACATAGGCTGAGTTTTCCTTGTAGCTCTGCATTGTCATCCATTTCCATGGGGATTTCTGGATTCTCTTCTGTGTCCATGCTTTCCACCAAGCTTTCCCCATCACACTATAACCGAACGACGTGGAGGAGGTATTCCTAATCAAAGGACCAGAGGACGTGGAAGAGGCCGTGGAAGCGAAAGGCCTCCATTAGGTGCAAATCAGTGCACCTACTGCAAGGAAGAAGGACATTGGAGAAATGAGTGCCCGCATCTGGACTCCGCCCCTGTGAGGGGAGGAGGGAGTCCCTGGAGGCCAGGAGGAAGATTTCAAAGGAGAGGAGGAATGAATCGAACGCAGTTCCAACAGGAGAGGGAAGAAGCCATTGAGGGAGTGGCAGTAGCAACGGGCTATGACCTGGATGACATAGATGAAGACTAGGCCAGACCAGGCTCCAAGTTCACCCTGGGTCCCCAGGAGCCTATGGTCAGTTTAAAGATAGGGGACCAATATATGGAATTCATGGTAGATACAGGAGCAGAACATTCAGTAGTAGCCAAGCCAGTAGCTCCACTGTCCTCACGATCTGTCACCATAATAGGAGCCACTGGAAATAAAGCCACAAAACCATTCTTGTAGAACCGCATGTGTGAACTAGGGGGACAGAAGATAACGCACCAGTTCTTATATATGCCTGAGTGCCCAATTTCACTACTGGGCCGAGACATGCTTGCCAAGCTCCAGGCCCAAATAACCTTTGCTGAAGGGGGAGAAATGAAAATGACTGTGAACCCAAAGCCTGCTGGATTGATGGTGCTGACTGTTCCCCGAGAAGAAGAATGGCGGTTCTATAGTGCACCTGCAATAAAGTCAACCAGTCCTTGTATACCTACCAACCTTATAGCCCCACCTGAAGTTTGGGCAGAAGATAATCCACCTGGCCTAGCGAAGAACATAGCCCCTGTCATTGTCACCCTCAAGCCAGGAGTGGAACCAGTACATGTGAAGCAGTATCCTCTCCCTCGACCAGCCATTGAAGGAATTCACCACCATCTGATGAAACTGCTGAAGTATGGACTTCTCAAAGAATGCCAGTCACCATGGAACACTCCCCTTCTCCCAGTAAAGAAGCCTGGGACAGGGGACTACCGCCCAGTACAAGATCTAAGGCAAGTAAATGATGCCGTTGAAACAATACACCCAGTAGTACCAAATCCTTACACTCTCTTGGGACTGATCCCCGCTGAGGCTACTCACTTCACCGTCCTGGACCTGAAAGACGCCTTTTTCTGTGTACGCCTAGCACCCACCAGTCAACTTTTATTTGCTTTTGAATGGCAAGACCCCACAACAGGAAGGCGGGGTCAACTTACCTGGACTAGATTACCCCAAGGATTCAAGAATTCACCTACTCTCTTCAGCGCTGCTCTGAATCAAGATCTTTCAAGTTACCCAATGGACCCAGGAAAAAGGGTTCTTCTTCAGTATGTAGATGACTTGCTCATAGCCACCAACTCAGAAAGTGAATGCCTGCAAGCTACTAGTGAACTTTTGTACCTTCTCAAAGATGCTGGATACAAAGTCTCAAGATCCAAAGCACAACTATGCCAAACTGAAGTCAAGTATCTAGGATTCCAGTTGTCCAATGGGATCCGCCGTTTAGGACCAGAACGCAAAGAAGCTGTATGTAATATTCCCACTCCAACCACTAGAAGGCAAGTAAGAGCCTTCCTAGGGGCAGCAGGATATTGTCGCATATGGATCCCCAACTTTGCCCTAATTGCAAAACCACTATACCAAGCCACCAGAGGAATGGAAAAATCCCCACTAGATTGGGGACCTGAAGAGGATGTAGCATTCCAAACTTTGAAAAAGGCCCTGATGTCATCTCCAGCGTTAGGTCTTCCAGATGTTCAGAAGCCTTTCCATCTCTTTGTCCATGAGTCACAAGGAAATGCATTGGGAGTATTGACCCAATCTCTTGGATCCTGGCAACGACCAGTAGCTTATCTATCAAAACAATTGGATGTAGTTGCAAAAGGATGGCCCCCTTGTCTGAGAGCTGTTGCAGCAACAGCCCTCCTAGTGGGCGAAGCAGATAAACTCACACTAGGACAAACTCTTCAAGTCACTGTGCCACACTCTGTTCTGACTCTCATGGAACACAAAGGAAACTTCTGGCTAACCAATGCACGAATGTTGACGTATCAAAGCATGTTGTGTGAAAACCCTCGGATACAGTTGAAAGTTAGCCAAGCTTTGAACCCTGCTACATTGTTTCCAATTGGTCCTGGGCCAACTGATCATAATTGCTTAGAAACCATGGACACTGTATTTTCAAGTCACCCTGATTTGACCGATGTCTCTCTAGAGGACCCAGAACGGACTTTCTTTGTAGATGGAAGCAGTCTGGTCATCAATGGACATCGTTGTGCTGGATATGCAGTGGTGACCCTAGATCTGGTAGTTGAGTCCTCAGCCCTGACCCCTGGAAGTTCTGCACAGAAAGCTGAATTGATAGCCCTCACCAGAGCCTTGACATTAGGAGGACTCCGCATAAATGTGTACACAGATTCCAAATATGCTTTCACTACTTTGCATGCACACGGAGCCTTGTATAAAGAGCGAGGGTTAATCACTTCTGGGGGTAAAGACATTAGGTATGGGCCCGAGATATTGATGTTATTAGATGCTGTATGGGCCCCCAAACAAGTAGCAGTCATGCACTGCAGAGGTCATCAGGCAGGAGCAGGAGAAATTGCCCGAGGGAATAGATTTGCAGATGCCACAGCCCGAAAGGCAGCCACCACAGGACAAGTAAGGACTCAAGATACTGTAATGCAAGCAGTCCTATTCCCTGTGCCCCTTAGTTCCTGGGCACCCCGATATACTACACAAGAGTTAGACTATTATTGTGAAAAGGAAGGAGGAGTCTTAACAGAACAAGGTTGGATAATGCTACCACCTCCAGAAGGTAGTCCACCTCCAGGTCCTACAGTCATCCCTGAAGCACTAGGGCCAGCCTTTGTCCAAGCTTTTCATCAAGCCACTCATTATGGGAAAACAGCCATGGAGAAAGCCCTCAGACCTCATTTCTGTATTTCATTGCTAGGATCTCTGACTGCCTCAGTGGCACAGCAATGCCTGATATGTGCCAAGAATAATGCCAAGCAAGGTCCTGTTCCACCCCCAAGAATTCAGTCAGTAGGGGTGACCCCCATGAGTGATATACAGATAGACTTTGCTGAAATGCCCCGTGCAAATGGATATCACTATATGTTAGTGTTAGTCTGCACATTTTCAGGGTGGGTAGAAGCCTACCCCACCCGAACTGAGAAAGCCCGAGAAGTCACTAGGGTATTGCTCCATGAGATCATTCCCCGATTTGGAATACCATCAACTATAGGGTCAGATAATGGTCCATCATTTGTATCCCAAGTGACCCAACAGTCCTGCAAATAAAATGGAAGTTACACACTGCTTACAGACCCCAGAGTTCAGGGAAAGTAGAACGCATGAATAGAACCCTGAAAGCTCAGTTATCCAAACTTTGCCAAGAAACACACTTGAAGTGGCTCCAGGTTTTACCCATAACCCTTCTTAGGATACGTTCAGCTCCCACCAGATCCTTAGGAGTCTCCCCTTTTGAGATTTTGTATGGGCGACCTCCACCCATAGTACAGGGAATAAAGGGAGACATGAGACAGATAGGATCTGAAATAACTAGACAAGAACTATTAGCTTTAGGTTCTGTTTTGCAGAAACTCCAAACGTGGGTGCAAGACCTATAACCCATCAACCTGACCGAACCTCTGCATCCCTTCAAGCTGGGAACGTCCGTGTGGGTGAAAGAGTGGAGAAAAACCCCACTGGCGCCGCATTGGAAGGGACCATATGTCGTCATCCTGTCAACAACCACCGCAGTGAAAGTTGCAGAATTCGAACCCTGGATCCACCACAGTCGAGTGAATCCAGCAGCTGCTCCTGATCCTGCCCAATGGACGTCAGCAAATGATCCCGAGACTCCATTGCGACTCACCTTGAGGAGACAGCCAATTCTGTAGAGAAGTCTTCAGAATCCACCAACGTCACGTGAAAGTGACCATCGCAGCAGAAACAGAAGCAAGCTCAACACAGATCATTATCCTCAACTTTACACCCATGTATCCTTACCCTATCGTATACATCATTCTTTCTATGAAGCTATGAAATCAGAGTTTGCAATTCCTCCTGCCTCCCAGAACTTATTTCTTGAATTAGCAGGAGCAGTCACATCTAGTCTCCATGTTACAGACTGTTTGTTTTGTGGAGGAACAACAATGGAAGACCAATGGCCTTGGGAGGCACAAGAACTGAACTATTCTATTCCATATAATCAGACTAATATACACAATACCACAAGTGAATGGGTATTGGCTCACTCTATTGTGGGTAACTTATGTTTTTCTCGTTATGGACCCATGTTTAATATGGAAGTGGGGCAGCTGGTCTGTCTCAATCAGAAGTTCTACAACAGTACCACTAAGAAGACATCTTGGTGGTCCGGCGTCAACACTACTGAACCTCCCAATCCTCTTGTTCAGTTCCCCAAACTTGCCAGTATTTGGACTAACTTAGCAGCATAAAATTCTTGGCAAGCACCACCTGGACTGTACTGGATTTGCGGAACCCGAGCATATGCCAGACTTCCTCATCACTGGGGAGGTGCATGTGTATTGGGAACCATACGACCTTCCTTTTTCCTTCTGCCTACATCCCAGGAAGAACAGCTGGGATATCCTGTGTACAGAAGTCGACAGCTGAAAGAGGCCTTGAAAATAGGCCAATGGAACAAATGGGATGGTGAAGAATGGCCACCGGAGAGAATCATCGCATACTATGAACCTGCTACTTGGGAGCAGGATGGGACTTGGGGATATCAAAGGCAGCCGCCGTCTGGCGGGATGAGAAAAGAACTGCTACCAGCCTCTGCTCCCCCGATCGGGGTTGAGCACTCCCAGTGGGCCTGCATTCTTCCCGCGCCAAGGTCTCCGGCCCAATCGGGGCTGTGGGAGAGGGAGGAGGAGCCACCGGAATCTTCAAAGGCAGCCGCCGTCCGGCGGGACGAGAAACCGACAATATCAAAAAGGGCTTTGCACTAATATTCCTGGACATCTCTGCAGTGTTTGATTCTGTGGACCATAACAAACTCCTAACCCGACTCCAATGCAAGGGCATCCAGGGATTAGCATGGGACTGGTGCAAATCTTACCTCGAAGAGCGCTGGCAACATGTTCAAACGGGATCAAACACCTCAAAACCCTTCCAGTTGAAACAAGGCGTCCCTCAAGGATCCTCCCTCTCGGCGCTACTCTTTAATATCTATATGCAGCCGATATGTGAGATCACCCGTTCATTTGGAGTATCCTCTCTAATCTATGCAGATGACGGTCTGATTTTCACACCAATCAACATTACTCGGCCTGATTATACAGCACTAACAGAGTGTTTTGATGCAATTACAGACTGGTTCCTCACACAGAATATGAGAATAAACTTCAAAAAAACAGAAGCCCTAATCATCACGAAGAATAAAGAATTTTCACCCCCGTCTACTCTAAAAGTACGGGACGCCGAGCTTCCTATCAAATCCACCGTAAAATACCTAGGCGTAACCCTGGATCACCGACTGGACTTCAAAGAACAAATAAACCACACAGTGAAAACTATCTACTTTAAGATCAGGACCCTCCGAAACCTCAAAAACATGCTCGACCCTGACAACTTCCGCACCATCTTTCAAGCCATAGTCATTCCACACTTTGACTATGCAAACATAGTTCTACACGGCCTCCCAAAAAGTACACTAAACACGCTGCAATTAGCGATGAACGCTGCTGCCCGCATCCTCAATGGTGCATCAAGGAACACATCCTCTTTCCAACAGTGGCCAATCCAGGTCACAAGTACCTGGCAGGTATCCAAAGTCCTCAGCTTCCACAATGCTTGTTCTGGGTTAAGCAGTGGATTTCACGGGTTGACTTTAATAATGTTTTATGAACCTTTCCTCCAGGGACTTATTCTAACAGTTTTTTAAACCCAGCTACTCTAACCGCATTTACTACATTCTCAGGTAATGAATTCCAAATTTTGATTACGCGTTGAGTGAAAAAATAATTTCTCTTATTAGTCTTAAATGGGTTACATTGTACTGTAGCTTCATGCATGTCCTCTAGTCTTTCTACTTTTTGATGGCGTAAACAACCGGTCTAAGTTAAACCATTCCACTCCATTCATTAATTTATAGACTTCTATCATATCTCCCCTCAGCCTTCTGTTTTCCAAATTGAAGAGCTCTAATTTTTTAAGTCTTTCCTCATAGGAGTATCCTTCCATCCCCTTTACCATTTTGGTGGCTCTTCTCTGTACCTTTTCTAATTCCGCTATATCCTTTTTAAGATATGGCGACCAGAATTTCATATAATATTCAAGGTGCAGTCGAACCATGGAACGATACAGAAGCATTATAATATCCTTGATTTTATTATCCATTCCTTTCCTTATGATTCCTAGCATTCTATTAGTTTTCTTGTACGCTGCTGCACACTGAGCGGAGGGTTTCAACCTTTTATCCACAATGAAGTTCAAATCTTTTTCCTGGTTGGTGGTTCCTAATGTGGAACCTTGCATCGTGTAACTATAGTTTGGGTTTTTCTTTCCTAGGTGCATAACTTTGCACTTGTCCACATTAAATTTCATCTGCCATTTGGACATCCAGTCTTCCAATTTATCAAGGTCCTCTTAACAATTTTTCACAATCCTCTTGGATTTTAACAACTTTGAATAATTTTGTGCCATCTGCAAATTTGATCACCTCACTCGTTATTCCCATTTCCAGGTCATTTATGAATATGTTAAAAAGCAGTGTACCTAGCACAGATCCTTGGGGTACTCCACTGTTTACTTTTCTCCTTTGAGAAAATTGGCCATTTAGTCCTACTCTCTGCCTTTTATCTTTTAACCAGTTTCTAATCCATAATACTACATTGCTTCCAATCCCATGACTTTTTAATTTCGCCAAGAGTCTCTTATGAGGGATCTTTTCAAAGGCTTTTTGAAAATTCAGATACACTTTATCAACCGGCTCACGTTTGTCTACCTGTTTATTCACACCTTCAAAAAATATAACAGATTAGTAAGACAAGACTTTCCTTGGCTAAATCCATGTTGGCTTTCTCCCATTAAACCATGACTATATATATTCTTTATAATGGTTTCTACCATTTTGCCCAGTACTGATGTCAGACTCACAGGTCTGTAGTTTTCCGGATCACCCCTGGAACCCTTTTAAAATATTGGCATTACAGTGGCCATTTTCCACTCTTCAAGTACTACAGTTGATTTTAATGATAGTTCACAGATTACTAATAGTAGGTCTGCAATCTCATATTTCTGTTCTTTCAATACCCTTGAATGTATAGTGCATTTCAAAAGTATTCATCCCCTCTGTGTTTGTCCTGTTTTGTTGCATTACAACCTAGAATTAAAATGGAGTTTTGGGGGTTAGCACCATGTGATATATACAACATGCCTATGACTTTGAAGGTGCAAAATATCCTTATGATACAAACAATAAATAAGACAAAAAAACTGAAAGCAGGAGTGTGCATATGTATTCACCCCCAAAAGTCAATATGTTGTAAAGCCACCATTTTGCTGCAATTACAGCTGCAAGTCTCTTGGGGGTATGTCTCTATTAGCTTAGAACATCTAGCCACTGGGATTTTCACCCATTCCTTAAGGCAAAACTGCTCCAATTCCTTCTTGTTAGTTGGGTTGCATTGATGAACAGCAATCTTCAAATAATGCCACAGATTCTCAATTGGATTGAAGTCTGGGCTTTGACTAGGCCATTCCAAGGCATTTAAATGTTTCCCTTTAAAGAAGCTTTAGCAGTATGTTTAGGATCATTGTCCTGCTGGAAGGTGAACCTTCATCCCAGTCTCAAATCTCTGGCAGACTAAAACAGGTTTTCCTCAAATATTTCCCTGTATTTGGTGTCATCCATCGTTCCTTCAATCCTGACCAGTTTCCCTATCGTTGCCAATGAAAAAAATCCCCACAGCATGATGCTGCCACCACCATGTTTCACTGTGGGAATGGTGTTCTTGGGGTGATGGGAAGTGTTGGGTTTGTGCCACACATGGCGTTTCCCATGATGGCCATCTGACCAGAGCATCTTTTTCCATGTTTTTGGGGGGTCCGCCACATGCTGTTGTGCAAACTCCATACGTGTTTTCTTTCTTTAAGCAATGTCTTTTTTCTGGCCACTCTTCCATAAAGCCCCACTCTGTGAAGTGTATGGCTTAAAGTTGTCCTATGGACAGATACTCCCATCTCCGCTGTGGATCTTTGCAGCTCTTTCAGTGTTATCCTTGGTGTCTTTGTAGCATCTCTGATTAATGCCCTCTTTGCCTGGTCTGTGAGTTTTGGTGGGCGGCCTTCACTTGTCAGGTTTGTAGTGGTGCCATATTCTTTCCATTTTGTTATAATGAATTTAATGGTGCTCCGTGGGATATTCAGAATTTAGGATTTTTTTTATAAGGCAACCATGATCTATACTTCTCCACAACTTTGTCTCTGATCTGTTTGAAGTGCTCCTTGGTCTTCATTTTGCTTGCTTAGTGATGTCGTAGAGTCAGGGGCCTTTCAGAATAGGTATATTTATACAGGCATCATGTGACACTGATTGCACACAGGTGGACCCTAATTAACTAATTATGTGACTTCTGAGGTAAATTGTTTGGACCAGATCTTATTTAGGGGTTTCATAGCAAAAGGGAGAATAAATATGCACTCACAATTTTCAGTTTTTACTTTTTTTAATACAAGGTACAATACAAGGTATTTTATTGTCATTTCACTTCACCAATTTGGACTGTATTGTTAGGTCCATTACCTAACATTCAAATGAACCTCCATTTTCATTCCATGTTATACATAATGCTTCAAAACAGGACAAAAACCAAGGGGATGAATACTTTTGCAAGGCGCTGTATACCATTCGGTCCAGGTGATTTGGTACTCTTCAGTTAATCAAATAGTTTATCGATATTTCTTTCAATTCTACTGATACATTACCTTTATATAACATTTCAGGCATGGGTAAATTCCCTACATCTTCTTCAGTAAAGATCAAAGCAAAGAATTAATTCAGTCTCTCCGCTATGGCCTTGGCTTCACTTAGCGCCCCTTTTACTCCTTTATCATCCAATGGTCCAACTGACTGTCTCACAGGTTTTTGCTGCAAATGTACTTGAAGAAGTTTTTATTATGCATGTTTGCTTCCACGGCAAGCTTTTTTTCAAATTCTCTCTTTGCCTGCCTTATCAATGCCTTGCATCTAACTTGCCAGTGCTTATGTTGTTTCCCATTTTTTCATTTGGCTCAGATGCTTTTTGAGTTTGGAAATAAAATAGGCAAGCTGTTAGTCTGCAAACTCAAGGTACAAATGAAACAACAGATGATGTTTAAAATTAGGGATGCTAAATGGGCAGTTATTAGATGATATTGAGGAAATTAGTACTGCCTTAAGATCTCTCTATAAGGATATATACACTAAAGAGGAAGAAGGTGGGGAAGCAGTGGTGGCGAGTTTTTAACAGAGTGCCCTCTTCTTTCCATTAGCAAAGAAGAGGCTCAAAGTTTGGAATAGGATATTACAAACGGAGGTTCTTATAGCTATAAAGTCGGTGAAGAAAGGGACAGCTCTGTGGTTAGGTGGTTTCCCAGCACAGTCCTATGAGAAATATCAGGAAGTGCATGGCTCCTTTAGTTGCTCTTTTTATTGGAGTTCTGAGTGGGAAGGGTTTACCTGACTCGCTGTACATGGCAGAGGTGACAGGCATATCAGGGAAGGATGTGATTGTATGCATTTCTTAAAGGTCAATCTCCCTAATAAATTTAAGCACTAAACTCCCGGCTAAAGTTTTGGCTAACAGACTGAGCATCATCATTCCTTGCTTGGTGAAAGAGAACCAATGTGTGTTTATACCAGGGAGCCAGGCTAGTGATAGTATAAGACATCAACTACAGCTTGTTCAGAGGGTGTGGTTAGACCCAGAGCAAGCTCTTTTGGTTATGGTCGATGCTGAAAAGACATTTGACCTAGTGTAGTGGGGCTTTACGTTTCAGGTACTTCAGAAGTTATTAACCAGATGAGAACATTGTATGTGAGACCACTAGCATGAGTTCGGGTGAATGGTGACTATTTGGAGCCTTTTAGTTTGTCACAAGGCACCAGGCAGGAGTGATTGCTAAACCCTTTATTGTTTGTACTAGTCATAGAGCTCTTGACAGAGAGACTGAGGCACAATAAGGATACTAAGGGAATTTCTGTGGGTCCCTACATATATAAAATTGCCCTATTTGCAGATTATCTTCTCACTTAAGCAATCACTGGTAACCTGCCTGTTTTGCTGAAAAAGATAGAAGGTTATAGTCAGGTTTCTGTTTATAGGATAAACCTAGGGAAAATGGAAGGCTTAAGTTTACTCCTGGATCAGGATCTAGAGCAAAGACTAAAATCTTTTCCTTTTAAATGGGCAAAAGTGGTAATAAAGTATTTAGAAGTTAATATTGGCAGAGACTATTCACAGCTTGAAAGCCTAAACTTTGATGCCCTCTTGAATAAGATCAAATTGGGTTTAGATAGGTGGATGAAAATGCCTATTACCTGGAGGGAGGGAGTAGCAGTTGTGAAGATGTATCTCCTACCAAGGCTGCTGCTCTTGTTTATAGCCTTGTCGGTTGCCCTTCCCAATTTATTTTTAAAAGGTTGCAGGGTGGATTTTTTTTCTTCATTTGCTAGAAGAGACCCCCAGACGGTGAGCAGCCAAGTATTATTTTTGAGGTGGGAGGAGGGTGGTACAGGTGTTCCAAACCTACAAGCCTACTCTGAAGTGGCACATTTGTGGGATAACAATGGGTTCAGATAGAACAATTGGTTTGGGGAAAACCTACCCTAATGGGTGCAACCCGATTAAGACCAATATGGAAGGGAAGGAAGATAGGATTAAATGTTTATGTTTATCTAATCTAAACCCGGATTTATGCATAGGCAATAGAGGCACATGCCTTCAGTGCCAAGATTTAGATAGAAGCTTTTTGAAGTCAGTGCCTCCTACAGAGAGTGTTAATTATTTAATTGTCTCTTCTAACATAAAGGCAATACAAAGAAGAACTTCTTTTCTTCTTGACACAAACACACCCCTCCCTGTTTCCCCCACCACATTATTTGAGTCTTGTTTCCATTTTGAGGTGGCCTAGAGTTTTACAGTATCTGCTGTTATCTGCTGTTCTTTGTAGATTGCCCCCTCCCCCCATCTATTCTGTGCAGGTTACTCCCCTCTATTTTTTTGAATTAAAGCAAACTTAAATAACCTTTACACATCAAAAAATAGAATGACCTGTACAACCCCTAAACAAAAATATGGGGAGGGGTTAACTGCACAGAATCTTCACCTCAACCTCCCCCCAGCTTTGCTGCTGCCAAAATAGTTGGCCTAGTCAGTGGTTAGAGCACAGGCTTAGTAGCCAAAAGATCAGGGTTCAAGTCTTGCTAGCACTGTTTTTTACAGCAGTGGCTGATTGGTCTAGAGCAGAGGTTCCCAACTCCAGTCCTGGAGGGCCAAACACCATTCAGGTTTTCAGGCTGTCCTTAATAAATATGCATGAGATGCATTTGCATGCACTGCCCCCATTGTATTCAAATGTATCTCATGTATATTCATTAGGGGCAGCCTGAAAACCTGAATGGTGTTTGGCCCTCCAGGACTGGAGTTGGGAACCTCTGGTCTAGAGGTATGTTTCTCACTTTGGGTGTGAGAAATCCTTGGTTCAACTCCAGAGGAATAGTCTCCCAGTGGAGGTTGTAGAGATGAATACAGTATCTGAATTCAAAAAAGCATGAGACAAACACAAAGTAACTCAAAAGGAAAAAGGGGGACTATTGTAGTAGTTGATATGGAAGGGTAGACTAGATAGACCATGTGGTCTTGTTCTGCCATCATGTTTCTATGTTATACACATAAGAAATGCCTTACTGGGTCAGACCCAGGTTCAACAAGCCCAGTATCCTGTTTCCAACAGTGGCCAATCCGGGCCACAAGTACCAGACAAGTTCCACAATGCTCGTCGTGGAGCAAGCAGTGGATTTCCTGGGTCCTCTTTAATAATGGTTTATGGACCTTTCCTCCAGGAACTTGTCCAAACATTTTTTAAATGCAGCTACACTAACAGCTTTTACTACATACTCCGGTAACGAATTCCAGAATTTGATTACGCATTGAGTAAAAAAATATTTTCTCTTATTAGTCTTAAATGGGTTGCAGTGTAGCTTCAATGTGTGTCCTCTAGTCTTTCTACTTTTTGATGGTGTAAACAACTGATCTACGTTTACCCGTTCCACTCCAATTCATTTATAGATCTCTATCATATCCCCCCTCAGCCGTCTCTTTTCCAAGTTGAAGAGCCCCAACCTTTCAAGCTTCTCTTCATAGGGGTATCCTTCCATTCCCTTTACAATTTTTGTCACTCTTCTTTATACCTTTTCTAATTTAGCAATATATTTTTAAAGATATGGCGACCAGAATTGCACACAATATTCAAAGTGCAGTCACACCATGGAACGATACAGACACATTGAAATATCCTTGGTTTTATTCTCCATTCCTTTCCTTATGATTCCTAGCATTCTATTTGCTTTCTTGGCTGCCAATGCACACTGGGCAGAAGGTTTCAATATATTATCCACGATGACGCCTAAATCTTTTTCCCGGGTGGTGGTTTCTAAGATGGTACCTTGCATCGTGTAACCATTGTTTGGGTTGCTCTTTCCTAGGTGCTTAACTTTGCACTTGTCCACGTTAAATTTCATCTGCCATTTGGACGTCCAGTCTTCCAATTTATTAAGGTCCTTTTGCAATTTTTCACAATCCTCTTGATTTTTAACAACTTTGAATAATTTTGTGTTATCTGCAAATTTGATCACCTCCCTCATTATTCTTATTTCCAAGTCATTTATGAATATATTAAAAAGCAGCAGACCCAGCACAGATCCCAGGGGTACTGCACTATTCACCTTTCTCCATTGAGAAAACTGGCCATTTAGCCCTATTCTTGTTTTCTATCATTTAACCAGTTCCTGATCCAAGAGTTTCTCATGAGGGACCTTGTCAAAGACTTTCTGAAAATCCAGATACACTATATCAGCCAGCTCACCTTTGTCTGTTTATTCACACCTTCAAAAATATAACAGATTAGTAAGACAATACTTTCCTTGACTAAATTCATGTTTGCTTTCTCCTATTAAACCATGGCTATCTACATTTCAGTAATTTTATTCTTTATATTAGGCTCACCTCCCGGTTTATCAATATTTCTTTCAATTCTTCTGCTACATCACCTTTATATACCATTTCATGTATGGGTACTTCTTCTTCAGCAAAGACCAAAGCAAAGACTTCATTCAGTCTCTCTGCTATGTCCTTGTCCTCCCTTAACATCCCTTTTACCCCTATAGTATCCAATGGTGCAACTGACTCTTTCACAGGTTTTTTGCTAAGAATGTCCTTGAAAAGTTTTGATTATGTGTTTTTGCTTCCATGGCAATCTTTTCAAATTTTCTCTTTGCCTGCCTTAACAATGCCTTGCATCTAACTTGCCAATGCTTATGTTGTTTCTGGTGTTCATCATTAGGCTCCTTTATCCATTTCCTGAAGGATGCTTTTTTTGGCAAGAACAGCCTCTCTGACCTCGCCTTTAAACCATGCTGGAAGATTTTTGGACTTTGTCCCACTTTTCTTAAAGCATGGAATACATTTGGTCAGGGCTTTGAAAATAGTACTTTTAAACAACACCCAAGCTTGATATAAATGTTTGACCTTTGCAGCTGTTCCTTTTAGTTTTTTCTTAATTATTTTCCTCATTTTATCATAGTCTCTCTTTTGAAAGTTAAAAGGTAGTACTTTGGATTTCCTTGCCATCTTTCTTCCATTTATTAAATCAAATGCATTCATGCTATGATCACTATTGCCAAGTAACCCCAAAACCCTTATCTCTTGCAACAGATCCTGTGTTCCACTAAAGACTAGATCCAGAAAAGCTTCCCTTCTTGTCAGTCCATGAACCAGCTGCTCTAAGAAGCAGTCATTTATTTCTTCTAGAAATCACCTACTACTGTGTTGTAACTTTGTTAGCTTCCCTGATTTTTTTTAGCATTTCATCATTGATCTGTTCATTCTGGCCAGGCAGTTGGTAGTACACCCCCACTGCCATCACCTTCCCCTTTTTACATGGAACTTCCATCCATAAGGATTCTACAGTGTATTTTGTTTCCTGCAAAACCCCTCCATCAAATTGATCTGCTCTATCATTCTGATATAGTTTGTACCCAGGTATCATAGTGTCCCATTGGTTGTCCTCCTTCCACCAGGTTTCTGAGATGCCAATCACATCTAACCTTTCATTCAGTGCTATATATTCTAGCGCTCCCATCTTATTTTTTAGACTTCTAGCTTTTGCATATAGGAATTTTACAGGTTGTATTTTATTCATATTAATCTGGTTATCAGTTGATAGGTATAATTTTGGAATCTTTTGGCTCTGTACTGAAGGGCATCTGGGTTACTTTTATCTTTGTTGGAACCTCTCTGTTGGGATGCCCTAACTTCCCTGTTTTGCTAGTATCCTTCAAGGATACATCCTTCCAAGCCATGCACTCCTGGGAGACTGTTGGCTTTCCCCCACTACCTCATTTAAAAGCTGCTCTATCTCCTTTTTAAAGGTTAATGCCAGCAGCCTGGTTCCATCCCGGTTAAAGTGGAACCCATCCCTTCGAAAGAGCTCCTTCCTTTCCCAGAATGTTGCACAATTCCTAACAAATCCAAAACCCTCTTCTTTGCACCATCATCTCATCCATGCATTGAGACTCCAGAGCTTTTCAATTTTGTGCCTATGGGAGTCAAGCGTAAATTCAGCCCTGATCTAATCCTATGGTTTGGGAAACGATTTGGAAGAGGTTGTTGCAGAATAAAAAAAATATACAAATTCACACCTATTAGACATAATCCTGAATTTCCTCTGGGACAAACAAGGTGGATTTTTGATAGATGGGGAAAACTGGGTCTGAATTCCATTGAACATTTTACTACTAAGGAGAGAAAGGAACCTTAGAAAGGTTCAGATACAATTTGACTTTGAGGAGAGAGATAGATTCATTTATTTGCAGATGATCCATTATTTACAGAATCCCAGCAAAGGAGAGACGTGGGAACAATACCCACACATTTAGTATTTCATTACTAGAAGCCTGCTCTCGAAATTATACGTGCTGCTTAATCCTAAAATGACTGAGAAACCTGAAGTGTTTGCTCAGTGGGAGCGGGACATTTGGGAGGATTTGTGATGATACAAAGTCACAATGTGAATTTGGAGCTACTGCTAAGTTATCAGTGTGCTCAGGTCTCCAGGAAAATGGTTATAAAACCCTCTGTAGGAGGTATCCGACCCCCGACAAATTAAATAAAATGCAGTTGGGCTATAGCCCCCTGTGTTGGCATGAGTATGGTAGCATGATTGGATCAGACATGGGGTGAGATCCTAAATTGTACCTGCTGTATGTACTTCCGAGAATATGGATGTCTGTCATGCTAAAGTGGGGAGAATGTGTATTGTAGCAGCTAGATTAGAAATAGCTTGGGCTTGGAAACTGCTCAAATACCGGGGACAGACCGAATGGTTGAGAGATTGGATTCCATCTGTAGAACGAGTGCAATTACTTTGTATAAGACCATAACTTTGATTCTTTCAATTGGATTCAGCTTCCCTTTCGAGAGTGATGGAAGACATTACCTATATTGACGTGATCTGTATTTTTGGCAAAGATGAGATATTTTTATTTTTATTATAATTCTACTTGTGTGTTTTTGTTATTGCAACTGAAAGAAGATTTTTGTTTTTGCTGTAATATATATAAACGTTTCAGAAGGGGCAGCTCCAGTAATGGGGGGGGGGGGGGTGGGGGTGGTTTCAGACAGTACTTTGGAGAGATCTGATAAGAGGTGGAGATAAATGCACAGGAGGAGAGCCTCTCCTTGTTCTCTACCCTTCCAACCCTCCAAAACTGCCCCTCACAATTGCCACAAAAATACTTCCTACCACACTACCAAATGCTACCACATTACAAGAAATATCCCCACATAACTGCTTCACTAATCCGCAAACTGTTCCACCCCCAAAGGCTACACCCCTATAACTGCCTCACCACCTCACAAACTGCCCACACCCCAAAATACCCCATGCAACTGCCCCACCACCCTGCCAACTGTCTCACTCTCAAATATACTCCACCACCCCTGCAAACTGTCCCACCCCAAAAAACTACCCTGTTGCAACTATTCCACTACCCCACAAATTGCCCTGCTCCAAAACTCTGTCTCATACAATTGCCCCACCAAACTACACACCGCCTCCACTCCTAAAAAATATACCCCACAGCTATCCCACAACCTTGAAAACTGCCTAGCCCCCCAAAACTACCCATTGTAACTGTCCCACCACCAAACAAACACCTCTCCCAAAATATACTACCCTGCAATTGCATCACCCCCACCACCCTGAAAATGTGGAATGTGGACATTTCCTCTGGAAATATCCCAACACCCCAGCTCGCCCCCCCCCAACAGACACAAAGGGGTATGTTTACTAAACTGCGCTAATGTGCGCGGTGCACATTAGCGTGCGCTAAGGTACCTTAGCGCACGCTAATGTCACGTTACGGGGCACAAATGTGCCCGGTACAGGTGCACGGCGCACTAAAGTGCACGCTCATGTGCATGGCGCGCTAATGTGCGATAAAGGCGTGGAAAGGCTCCCAAAGGGCGGAGGAAAGCTCCCCAGGGGCGGAGAGAAGGGGTCAATGGGTGGAGAGTGGGAGGGGAGAGGCTCCCCGCACATTAGCGGGGCTGAAATTCAAGGCAAAAAATACCGCGAGTGAAAACCTCGCGGTAGAGCCGATTTAAAGGGAAGAGAAACCATTTCTGTCAGCAATGTACAGCAAAACCAGGGAAACCTACAAAACAGTGATAAGTGTGATACATGTGCACGGAACAAAAGTGCAAGTAAACATTGAAAATGACCCCAACAAAATAAAATAAAATTATAATCAAGCTGGGCAATAGTGATAGTAATGGGAAACATCAAAAAACACTCCCAAGAAAGCCGCAAAAAATAAATATGAATTTTAGAAGGGTCTACGCTCTGTCCCCATACAAGGTGAATGATCCCACAGTGAAATAACACTGATCAGGGTTTCCCTCTCCATTGGACAGGTTACCTATGGCATGCACATGTTCCACAACAGCAGGGCGGGCAGGTCGGAATGGGCAACTGGACAGATGCTGGGAAAGGGGATACAGAGGGCTGCAGGCGGCACATGCTGTGGTGCAGTTGGGGCACAGTGCGGACTAGGCAGATGCCTAGATGGCACTTAGGAATGCTGAAACTGAACAGCAGCCAGACAGCAACTGATGAGGGCCCAACATGGGCACGAGAGGGTTTAGCACAGTGTCACAGGGGATAGTACCCAGCAGGTACCCCCAAGGGCACAGAACATTGGCAGGCGGTGATTGGGGGACATGCGGACAGATATGCAGGCACCCCTACCCCAGAACCTGCACCATAGGCAGCCGCCTACCCGCACACAGGATGGCCTGAGACTGCATACCACCAGCACCACCAGCAGAAGGGCATGTCAGCATGGTGGCACAGGGGACTGGAGGTGGAGGGGGGCAGTGGCAGCTGCCTAGAGCAGACCATGGCCTAGCCCTGTTTAGGTGGGTTCAATGCACTGCAACAGACAGGCCCTGCCAGACAAACAATCATGGTATCATCAGGGAATGCACTGTCTCTGTGGCAACACAGTGGTGCAGTGCACACAACCAGCGTGTTTGGAGACAGAAGGTCACAGGTTCAAGCCCCAGCTGGGGCTCCTGCCAATCCAGTCCCCATATTTTACCCACAACTAAATCGTGATAGTAAAGACGAACCTTTATTGCAGAGAACATAAGCATGGCTCAAACACCTCTATTTTACCCTACAGAGCACGACAAAATTATTGAAGTTTTTATTCAATACGCAACGTGAAAAGTTGAGAGAAAGCAAAGAACCATCTAAAAGATGTGCAGGTGCTACCCATGGAATGTTCTGTTTCATCAACAAAGATAACCACGTGAACTGAACGCTCGCTGATGGCGGGTGGCGTAAGCTCGCTCGCTGGCTCGTAACTCAGATTCCGGCTCGTATCATAAAGCAAAAAATCGACCGAGTGACAGCTCTTATCTCGGAAAACTCGTAAGTTGATTCACTCGTAAGTCAAGGTTTCACTGTATTTCATTTTTTTTGCTGTTATTTCTACTGTGAAAGCTACTGACTGAATTGTACTGATTTCTTACTGGTTGCTATCTGTACTGATAACTAATAGGTACTACCATGGGCAGGGTAAGATTAAGACACTAGTAAGTTAGAAATTTACCTATGGTCTAATGTTTACAGGGGTGCTGGCGGGTGTAGTTTTTACTGAGGAGGCTAGGACTGACAACTGTCTAGCTTATCTCAGGATTCTACTAAGTTTAACATTAATGTCTGGACATTTTTTTTAGAGTTTAAAACCTCTATCTGGAGTTCTCTAATCCTCCCTTAAGGCCAGTACTACCTTTTTTCCTGCCCTGTGAGAATGATTACCGTGCTGCCCTGTACCCCTATCTCATCCCAGTGAATTCCCATGGAGCCCTTCATAAGCCTTTCTTTTGTCCTAACGATAAACATTTTCTGAGGGGATAGCCTTGTTAGTCTGGAGTAGCAAAAATGGCAGAGGCAGGTGGCGCCTTATAGACTAGGAGGTTCTCAACACAATCCTCAGGACAAACCTAGCCAGTCAGGCTTTTAGGATAACCACAATGAATATGTATCAGAGAGATTTGCATACAATGGAGGCAGCATATGCAAATCTCTCTCATGCACATTCATTGTGGGTATTCTGAAAACCTGACTGGCAAGGTATGTCCTGATGACAGACTTTAGAGTCAATCATGTAGACTAACCATTTACTAGTTACTGTTTTGGAGAACAAAGGCCCGATTTTCAACTGGGCAGGCTATGCATTACTACGGCGCATAGCCTGTCCGCTGACACTTAAACCCAGATATTCAATGCTGCAGTGATGGCATTGAACATCCAGTGATCGTCGCAAAAGCTGGAAGCCGCCGAAGCTAACTGGGCAGCAGCGATATTGGATGCTGCCCGGTTAGTTCATGCACCTTAAAGATAGGTGAGGGTTTTCCTCGTCTATCTTTAAGGCACAGATTGCTAACCGGACAGCAGGCAATATCGCTGCTGCCAGGTTAGCGCCATTCTCCACCTCCGCTCTGCCCCAAAACGCCCCCAAAACACCCTGATAATAACCAGATAGCATTGGGGCATTTAAGGGACTTAAATGGGGATATTCAACGACACTAACTGTGCATGCTGTTGAATATCCCCATCTAAGGCATTTGCATGGTTTACTGGGCTGTAAACTGTGTAAATGCCTTTCGAATATCGGGCCCCAAGAGTCCACTTTAAAGTCCACCCCTCAGAGCCCAGTGTCTGCCTCCTCCTCTCTCTCTCTCTCTCTGTTCACCCCTCAAAGCCCAGCATCTGCCCCCCTCTCTCTTTCTTTCTCTTGATACCTCGCATAGCCCAGATTGTGCCCTCCTCTCTTTCTCTCTGTCTACCCCTCAGAGCCCAGCATCCTTCTGTCATTCTCTTTGTCCACCCCTCAGAGCTCAGCATTAGCCCCTGTCTCTTTCTGTCCATCCCTCAGAGCTCAACATCTTCTCTCTCTCTGTTCCCCCCAACCCTGTATCTTTTCATTCATGCCTAGTTCAGCGGCTTCCTGTCCCTCCCCCCTTCCTCTCGTAGTTCAACACCTTCCTGGCCCCCTCTCCATGCTGTTTCTTCCCCTTCACTTTCCCTCCTCTTACTACTGCCACAGTACTAGTGCCATCGGTTCTATAAATTAAAAAATCAGCATGCAATTTTGAAGCCCATGCATGCACTAAATATCTGAAATGTCCTCACCCCTCAGTTACAGGACGTTTCATCGGAGGAGGCAGGGATGTGTCAGATATGCAGGGCATGTATGGGCTCCAAGCCCCATGCTGACTTTTTACCTTTTGCCGCCTGACTGTCCACCACACATCATCTGCAGCTCACTGCTCAACAGCTCAGCCTGGCCATCTCACTATGCTGATCCTAACTACAATCCTAACACTAACATTAACTTCAAATCTAATACTAACTGAAACCCTAACTTTAGCCCTAAGCCTAACCTTAACTACAACAATAGCCCTAACTTAGCTCTAACTGCAATGCTAACCCTGCACCATTTTCATCCACAGGTGCTACAGGATATATTGGGAAACAGAGGCTCTCAAAACTCAATTCAGCGCTACCAGGAGGAAGAGGCCATGGATCTCGGCAAGGCCATGGATCCCGGCAAGGGAGATTGCTGAACAGCAAGGTAAGGACACAAGAAATGCGAACACAGCCACTCAAGTTCCTAGCATGTTTCAGTCCATGGCATGGCATGGAAGCAGCACAGGGTGGGTGCCAGGGGCGCAGAGAGCAGTGATGATCATGGAGACAGGAAGGCCAGATGTTGCGCTGGTGGCACAGGGTGATGCGCTAGACAACAGTCAAAGCCTGGCAGCAGATGTGCCCTGTGATCTGGAGGCAGAGGAGCAGAATCAGGAGGCTAAGACGACCCAATCTGTCTCCACACCCCCTACACGAGATTCAGTGGTCAACAGCATGGCAAGCAGCAGCACTGGTGCCTCGTAATAGGTACATCCTGGGAAGAGGATGACAAGACACTGGAGGTCACCACCATGCAAGCCATGCTCTGCCTTCATTATGCTGGAGGCAGAAGTTGGACAAATAAGGACTGGCAGCCCTTGCCCATGCAGCCGAGAGGCTATGGGCTGCATGAGAAGAAGGGGGGATGCATGCAGGGTGG
Source organism: Ichthyophis bannanicus (assembly GCA_033557465.1). Classification (NCBI taxonomy): domain Eukaryota; kingdom Metazoa; phylum Chordata; class Amphibia; order Gymnophiona; family Ichthyophiidae; genus Ichthyophis; species Ichthyophis bannanicus. The sequence continues at coordinate 846,599,081 of CM066032.1, read as the reverse complement.
AGGGAGAGGTGGGTGCCTAGAGGGAGGGGGAGGGGAAGGGATTAGATGTAGAAAGGTTGGGGTACAGAGTTGCCAGTCACTGGCAGCACTGTTATGACACAGCGGCCTGTGGCTTTGGCACGGAAGCAACTCCCTGTAGCGGGTTCCCAGATGCCCACCATGAGGCTGCCCTGGGCCCTGCTGAGCCATACATCCTGCTGCACCTGCAGGCCCTCAGGCAAGAGGTGCAGCAGGGCTTTGCAGCCATCATCTGGGCCTAGGATCTCATGATGGACCATCTGGAAGGCTTCAGGGCAGAGATACAGGTCCTGACACAGACCATGTTGGACCTGCAGGGCTGCATCTCTGCTATGATGCCATCTACACCCACAGGGGAAGGGCCTAGATAGAGAGGAAGATATTATTGTTGCTGTGGGACTCTGGTTCTTCGTTCAAAAAATAAATGCAGGTTTATGAATCAGACAACCACTGTATTTATGTGTCCTACCATCCCCTCCTGAAGCTGTATTCTCTGTGTCCCTGTAGCTGTGGGGATGCTTCTACCTAGGGGCCATCTGTTCCCAATTACCCTACACGCATCCACAATGCGCATCCTGATTCCTGAACAGCAGACCTACATGGGAAGGGCTGCAGGTCTGAATGCTGCCTGCTGCAAGGGACTGGTTGTATGAGTACATTATGCACCAGTGCAACGGTGCAATAAGCCTACATTGCTCATGCTTGCATTGGCCAGGATGATACAAGATAAACATCATGACAATGCCCCAGAGCCAGGGGCCTGCTAGTTGCATAAGGGTCAAAAATAACATATTGCCATCTGTAGGAACCGTTTATTTTTTAGTTATTATTTATTATTTTTGTTTAGCTCACGTCTTTCCATGAGATGATCAAGGCAAGTTAAATTCAGGTACAGTATGTATTTCCTTGTCCCCAGAAGGCTTACAATCTAAGTTTGTATCCGAAGCCATGTTGGACCATTAGGCACCATCCTGAGTCTCTATCTGCAAATGGCAATAGGACATGGTCCCTTTGATCTTGACTGGTTAAAAGTGCCCTCACTCCCACTATACACCACAAAATGAACATTCCTAAATAGCAACAGTGATATGCCATGATAGTCCCTGCCACAATGAAGTAGTTGTGTTGCAGCACCAACAGAATGATGTGCTGGGGGTCCACATTTGCTCTGCTGCTATACCGTTGGCGTCTGCAGCAGGTACATGGTGGTCATCCACAGATATACTCTGCAGTATAGCGTGTCTCCGATACCCACAGGTAGGCTATCAGTCATGATCCCCAGCACAGACACTTGCACCTGACAATGTAGAGGCACTGTACACACACCCATATTCTACAAGGACTTGTAGGCACTCAACAGATGTCTCTCTATCACTGAAAGAGTGGTACAGTGAGCTCAGTTACAGCATTCCTCTGGCTCATTGTGGGGTGCAACAATGGGTGAAATGAGCCAGCTCCTCAGCAGGTGTCCTCTGTCTCCTTCAAGGAAAGACAGATGTAGTAGGTGGAAGAGAGGGGGATCTTATTGAGTAGGCCATGTCACTGACTACAGCTCACAGCCATTCCGATACCTGTATCCCTCTCTTCATGGACTCTAGCCTGCTGATGGTCAGCTGGTACTTACCATTTGATTTCACTATGCCCAAAAACCCAAGGCCCTTGCAACTGGGATATAGCCATGTACTCTGTTGTGCTCTGCTCCTCCATGGGTACTGCCCTGCCATTCCCTGCACCCCCATTCTCCTTTCTTCATAGGCACTTGGCCTACAAATCTCTCTGCAAACCCCAAGGCTAAGCAGTGTTTAGGGCTCTGATTCTCACCGGGCACACCCTCATCCTCTTGCCACATTTTTTGGCATGCCTTCTATGGAGTACCCTCCATTCCTAGCATAATTACACTGCACTGCTGCCCATCCCATTCACACATGCAATCCTAGTGGTTGCAGAGGTCTACCTTGCTGCCAGGCATGGGATTTGTACTCCAAACCTTCGCATATTGGGGGGAGCATACACTACCACCCAGCCATTTCCAGCAATATCACCTGATTTGATGCTCTTTGCAATCATCACTCCAGCATTTGATGCTCTTTGCAATAATCATCACTCTCGGCCGATGAGTCATTAGATTTTGCGGCGCATGTGGGGACATGGAAGAGGGTGTCACTGAGGAGCCAGCCACCCATAATTTCCCCACTGCTGAATCACTCATGAATACCTGATTGCACCAAGATGTATACATCATGGAATTACCATGGAAAAGGAGGAAAGGCTTCTCCAGGACCAAGCAGGAAGTCAGTCCTCACATACGGGTGACATCGACGCCGATGGAGCCCTTGCGGAGCATTTCCCCAGCTTTCTATGAAAGCCTTTGGGAATACTGCACGCATGCGCGGTCCCCTTCCTGCCTAAAGGTGCCATCTTGCTCAGTCTCTCTTTTTCCGTGGAGCCCGTCGGACGTCTGTCCTAGTTCACCCGGAAAACAGTTCGATTTTTCTATTTCCTGCGATTCCATCGCGGTTTTTTGCCCAGTTCGACTCCGGTTCCCCTTCCCGCCGGGTTCGGTACACCGGTATCGAGCCCGTTCTCATTTTTTTGTTTTTTGCCCTTCGTGGCTGGCGTTCGCGCCCTTTTTTCTTTTTCCCTGGAAGGCCGGTCCTTTGACCTCGCGGGGGCTCTTTTTTCCCCGATGGCTTCCAGTGGTTTTAAAAAGTGTGATCGGTGCAAGAAACTAATGTCTCTCACCGACACACACGACTGCTGCCTTCGGTGCCTCGGTCCGGATCATGATCCTAAGATCTGTGTACTGTGTGGAAAAATGTCCACTAAGGCACTTCGAAGTCGCCAGCATCAAAAGGAGAGGCTTTTCTCTGATTTGGCCTCCGGCCGGGCCTGGACCTCGTTTGAGGCCTCGACGGGAGTCTAACCCCGAGCATCGTCGGGGTTCCTCGGACAGGGGGTCCCCCGAGCGGGAGCGAAAGAGGAAGAAGCGGCTCGCGAGGGCAGCATCAGAGGAGGTCCCTGGCACCTCGAGGGCCAGGTCTCAGACCCCTGACCGCCGTCCCGGGCCTGTGGAACAAGAGAAGCCGTCAAAAGTGCCTCGTGTGGAGCCAGAGTCTGCTGGACACGTAAGTCCTGTTGTCCTCGAGGGCTCTCCTCCCAGGGAGCCGACATCGGGCCCGGCGCCGCAGGGGCCCGAGTTGGTGGCTGCTGAGTCTCCTGAGCTGGGTCTCAGGCTGACAGCCTTGGAGTACAGACTGTCTGCCTTCATGGATCAGCAGCGGGTGCTGATGGCCAGCCTTGCTGGCGCATCTGCCCCGACCACCGGGACATCGACATCGAAGTCGACCCCGGAGACCGAGCCGATACTCGAGACCATGAAGGCTCGAAGTCGTCCTCGGTCGCGGTCACCCTCGACCTCCCGGTCGGGGACCGAGGGCGTCGACGCCGGTGCCTTCGGCGTCGGGGCGGGTGCTGCCGGGCCCCGCGCGGTCGGAGCCCGACTCCTCTTCGGACGAGTCCGCCTGGGAGACGGAGGACGAGGAGTCCCCTGATACCTTCAAGACTCGGTGCGTCCCGTCGGACTCACCACAGTCTGAGCCCCGGAGTAGATCCCCTCTGGAGGATACCCAGTTCTCAGAGTTCATTCGGGAAATGGCCACTGCTTTGGCGATCCCCGTGGACCCCGAGGAGGAGCCTCAAGTCGAAGAGCTCGAGGCCCTCCAGTATGACTCTCCTCCGAAGGAGGCCTTTACTGTGCCGGTCTCTCCGATGCTGGAACGGCTCCTCTTCAGGATGTGGGAGGCACCGGCCTCGGCGCCGGTTCTGAGCAAGTGGGTTGATTCCATTTATCGACTCCGTAAGAGCCCTGGGTTTCAAAAGGCACAGCTACCACACCATTCCATGGTGGTGGAATCGACCATGCATCGTCTGAAAAGTCAGGGGTCAGACGTGCCAGGAGGCCAGGCAAGCCACCCTCTGCATTATTTCTCTACTTCAACACCTGGGGTTTGTCAAAAACTTCGCAAAGTCCACTTTGCTCCCCTCCCAAAACTTGGAGTTCATAGGGGCAAGGCTGGACTCTCTGCAGGCAAAGGCTTTCTTGCCAGAGGACAGAGCCCAAAGACTGATAGACTTGGCAAACCAGTTTCTAAGCAGGTCACTGGTTTCCGCCAGGCTCTGGCTGAGGCTTCTCGGCCACGTGGCTTCGACAGTACATGTGACTCCCAATGCCCGGCTCCATATGAGGCCTGCACAGTGGTGCCTCAGAACTCAGTGGACACAGGCCACAGGGAGCCTCAGAGGCAGAGTAAGGGTGTCCAGACCATTCCTGAACTCCCTATGCTGGTGGCTGCACCCCCCCCAATTTACTGCAAGGGGTGCCTTTTCAGATACCTGGTTTCACAGTGGTGTTGACCACCGATGCCTCCCTGCAGGGCTGGGGATCACATTGTCTGGGCAAGTGCACCCAGGGCCTGTGGTCTCCCTGGGAGGCCACGCAACAGCTCAACCTGCTGGAACTCTGGGCTATTCGCTTAGCCCTCAAGACTTTCTCTCAAAACCTGGCTCACCAGTCCGTCTTAGTACAAACAGACAACCAAGTAGCCATGTTTTATGTGAACAAGCAGGGCAGTACTGTGTCCAGGCTCCTTTGTCAGGAGGCACAGGACCTTTGCTTGTTTGCGCTCAAACACAACATGTTTCTCAAAGCTGTTTACCTTCCTGGCCAGGAGAACTGCCTGGCAGACCGGTTGAGCAGAGTTCTGTAGCCCCACGAATGGCAACTCCACCCATTAGTGGTTCAGAAAATTTTCATGAAATGGGGACTTCCATCCATAGATCTCTTTGCCAGTTCCCTCAACAAGCAACTGCCCAAGTTCTGCTCCAGGCACCCGCATCCCATGAGGTGGGCAGCGGATGCTTTTCTGATTTCCTGGTCTCAGGGCCTCCTATATGCGTTTCCTCCCACGCCTCTGGTGGCCTGAACCCTGTTCAAGGTTCTCAAGGACAAGGCCTCGGTGCTACTAGTAGCTCCCAGATGGCCGAGGCAACCTTGGTTTCCACTTCTGCTTCAACTGGCAGTGGACCCCCCTCTGCCTCTGGGGTTGCAGCCCGACCTTCTCTCTCAGGATCAAAGTTCTCTTCTGCACCCCAATCTCAAATCTCTCAATTTGATGGCCTGGAGGCTGCAAGGGTAGGTTTGGCTCCTTGGGGCCTACCTCCAGAAGTTGAAGAGGTCGTCCTGGCCTCTAGAAAGCAGTCCACTAGGAAAACCTATGCCCTGAAATGGAAACGATTTTCTGTGTGGTGTCAGCTGCTTACAGAAGATCCTTTTCCTGTGCTGTACCGGTAGTGCTTCAGTACCTGCTGCACTTATCCAATCAGGGACTTAAATCCAATTCTGTTCGGGTTCACCTCTCAGCTCTAGCAGCTCACCACTCACTGGTGGACGGACACTCTCTGTCGGTTCACCCCTTGGTGTCCCAGTTCCTCAGAGGTTTGCTCTTGCTCAAGCCTCCTGTCTGGCCTCCAGCCCCTGAGTGGGAGTTGAATCTGGTCTTGCAGCAACTGACTCGCCCACCTTTTGAGCCGATGGCTACTTGTCCTCTCCGCTTCCTGTCCTGGAAGGCAATCTTCCTGGTAGCCCTAACCTCGGCCAGGTGAGTGAGTGAGCTTCAGGCCCTGGTCTGTGACAGGCCTTACACTCGCTTTTATAGGAACAGGGTAGTCCTTAGGACTCATCCAAAGTTCCTCCCAAAGGTTGTCTCCTCTTTCCACCTCAACCAGGAGGTGGTTCTTCCAACATTCTTTCCTAGGCCTCATGCAAGCCAGGCTGAAGCGGTCCTGCACACCCTGGACTGTAGAAGGGCCTTGTCCTTCTACCTTGACCATACGCAGGGGCATAGAAGGGCTACTCAGCTCTTCATATCTTTTGACCCTAATAATTTGGGGTTAGCTGTGTCCAAGCGTACCTTGTCCATTTGGGTGGCTGACTGTATCACCTGGGCTTACAGGGCGGCTGACCTTCCCTTGCAGGGTCGGGTCACGGCCCACCGTGTCAGGGCAATGGCTGCCTCAGTAGCTCATCTCTGCTCTGTACCGTTGGCAGACATCTGCAGGGCTGCAACTTGGTCCTCAAGCCAGACTTTTGCGGCCCATTACTGCCTGGAGAGGGAGTCCTGTAGGGACAGTGCTTTTGGCCAGGCAGTACTCCGGAATCTCTTTGAAGTTTAGGCAACTCCTGCCCTCCAGCCCTCCGTTGGGCTACTGGTGGAGGTTCGTTCAGTGAAAAGCCTTTCTTTGACGCTGGGACTAGAGGGAGTTCTCTTGTTCAGCCTGGGTTCCTGGTAGCTCAGAGCTAGGGAATCACCCATATGTGAGGACTGACTTCCTGCTTGGTCCTGGAGAAAGAGTAGTTACTCACCTGTAACAGGTGTTCTCCAGGAGCAGCAGGAATCAGTCCTCACAACCCTCCCTCCTCCCCTGGGAGTTGCAGTTTTACATAGTTTATTTTTACTTTTTTATGTGCTGTCCTTTAGCTATGTCATCAGACTGAGCAAGATGGCACCTTTAGGCGGGAAGGGGACTGCGCATGCGTGCAGTATTCCCTAAGGCTTTCATAGAAAGCTGGGGAAATGCTCCGCAAGGGCTCCATCGGCGTCAATGTCACCCATATGTGAGGACTGATTCCTGCTGCTCCTGGAGAACACCTGTTACAGGTGAGTAACTACTCTATCTGTTATTTCACCCTTGACATTACAGATTACCTGCATATTCATGGAATGGCAGGCCTTCCTATTCCTGTATTTTATTTTTATTTATTTAATTAACATTTTTATACCACATTTTCCAAATGATCAAGCACGGTTTACAAATAACAACATTGTAAATTGTACAGAAACAAGTACAAATTGTGTTATAGGGAACGCTATAAGAACTATATACATAGAAGCTGATGTACATAAATTTACTTAGGACTTCTGAGCAGCAGAAGCTATTTACATTTCTGGGCTTATTGATGTGTGGTATTTAGGGTGCAGGGGTGGTAGCTATGTGTGTATCTTGTTCTGCTAGTGTGCCATAGTGGATGGAGAATAGATGAGTTTTGAAGTTTTTGTGAAAAGTTTGAATGTCATATAATTCCCTGAGGTTGTCTGGTAGGGCGTTCCAGAGGTTTGGAGCTACATGTGAGAAGGCTTTATTGTTTGTTTGTTTCCTGGCTTTCCTGAAGTCTGTTGGAATAACCAGCTTGTTTTTGTTGTGGTTGCATTGATTTCTATTGTTGGGTTCCTTAGATATGAGTGTGGATAGGTGGGAGGGGGCAATGTCATTTATTACTTTGAAGGTGGAGATCAAGATTTTGTAATTAATGCGACTTTGGATGGGTAGCCAATGGAGGACATAAAGAGTTGGGGTTATGTGCTCCACTGGGTTGACGTTCATAATTACTCTAGCAGTCATATTTTGGACAGTTTGGAACCGTCTTAATGCCTGTTTTGTGATACCCTGTAGCATGGTGTTGGCATAGTCAAAATGGGGCTTCCCACACCCTTGTGGGCACAGGGTTACATATGTGTCATCAATTACACCGAGCACCACAGGAAAGCCTACTACTTGGTGAAATTGGAGTATGGTATGTTGGCACTGCTGTACTGAGCTTGAAAAGACATAGTGACACTGCCAATTGATTAATGTCTGCCAAAGCAGCCAGTATGATCTGAAAGCTCCCAGTTGCCAGAAATGCAAGGGCTATAGTGACCTTGATGTGCACAGGGGATGGGATTGCCTCTCTGTGTGGTGGCAATGAGGTCATGCTCTAGCTCCTGACATAGCTGGTGTATGGTGGCTTTATCAAATTGAACCGCATCAGGCACTGTTCATCAGTGAGCCCCATGTATTGGGCTTTCACACGATATACCTTCTGGTAGGGGTGCCCTCTGTGTGCCCTCCTGCGCGCCCTGTCCAGATCCTCCTCAATGACTGCGGAAAATCACCTGCTTTATTGCTACTACTCGCCACCAACACCTATGAGGACCACCACCTACACCCCCTCACAACTACCACCAGCACCCTTGTGCTACCACCACAGTGCTTTGTGCTGGGTGACATGCGGACACAGATGGATATAGACACTCACTCACAGCCATACAGACACCAAGACCTGCATCAACACAGTCACATACCCTCCTCAGCTCCTTCACTCCTACACACATACATATGCACTCCAATGTCCACAGCTGGGCCCCAGACAGGAGTGGTTGGGGGGACACTGGGGAGTGGGGGGTCTGGTGAAGCCTTGCTGGGTGGTGGAGAGGGTCAGCCAGGGGCCTGTGGCTGGGTTGGGAGGATGGGGGTTTCTGGGAGTTCCTATCGGAGATGGGGCAGCAGTGACAGACACATGGGGAGCATGATTGAAACAGGGCACAACACAGTACGCAGCAGACAGGGACAAAAGGCAGACTCCTCTCTCTCAGCTTTTCTCTTGACTTTATGCTCTTCCTAGCATAATTGCACTCATGGTCAGCATGGACAACAAAGTCCCCCATCTGTTCATGCTTTATAGCAGATCTAGGCTGGGATGCCTGACTTCTATGCCCGGTATGTCCAGGAAGCGATGCAGATTCTGTAATTGCATGTTGTATGTCCCTGCCGTTCAGACATCCACTTTGCACATTTCGGATATCTAAGCCATGTCCATCTCTTCTAAAATTACCCCCTAACTGAATTGTGGCTTTCCTTCCATAAAGAAGCTATATTGTTCATTCCAGCAATTTTTCAGGTATTAAATAATTACTAGGCCTCTGTAAACAAAATTTTATATAGAAGCATTTTCTTTGGGATGGGTGTCACAATAAGTAGTGTCAACTTGTTTAAACATGGTTATGGTCAAATGACCAGTAGTTTACCCTGTACAGACATTGCCACTACCTTGAACTGAATGAAATTAACACATCTGGAGTAAGCAATGCAAAACTTTACTGTTATGGTTGGTTAAACTCATTCTTCATTGAATTTTTTTCTCAGATTAATATTATACATTTAAACAGCCCCTAAACCGAGATCTTAATTACTAGCTGCGATTTTTCCATTGTCCAGGTTAGTGTCCTAAAATTTATCCTCATTGAAACCTGTGAATTTTGAGAGAGAAGCTCAGGGCTGGGTTTGAGAAACTGATTTCAAGCACAGCCCCTTGCTTCCTGAATGGTTATATTTTTTCTTTTACTTTGTACTGTCTGCTAATACACCCTTTGAATGCGGTATCATTATGTGCACATTCACTGTAAGATTTTGTATTCATGAGTTTAAAAAGCCTGCCACTTTTGTTTTAATTGGAGTTTTCATCTATACTTACAAAGAAACATACAGGAAACATGACCATAATAAATACAAAAGAAACAAGCACATCAAAACAAAATCTACAAATTATCAATTTAGCCCACATCTAGGGGAGACTACCATACAGAAACATCATATACCTAAATAGAAAAACCAGGGGAAACCCCAAAAGCGGCCTTTATCCACTAACCCACCCTTTCTTTATCCCCCCCCCCCCCCTCCAATCTGTTTCTCCCTCTCAACCAAAAATTCTCAAATCAGAAGAGTCCACAAAAATATACCTGGAGCCCTGATAAGTTATCGAGCATTTGCATGGATATCGAAGAAAAAAAGAAGCCCCCAAGGGTAATATTCTCGGCTTGAGAGCCAAAAAAGCTTTCCACTGGAGTAGGGTAGCCCTGGATAAATCTGGAAAAAGTTGGATCCTAGCCCCACAGAACACTGAAGCCTTATTTTTAAAGTAACACTTAAACACTGTACTCTTTATCTTGCTGAGGAACAAAGGTAGCAAGCAATGTCGCTCTAGTGGGCATGGTATCCAGGGAGCCTTCAAGAAATTGTGTTAAAAATAAATTCTGCTGCAGGCTGCAACACATTACAACCAACAAAAGATTCCACAGAAACACGACCCACTGGGAGATAATAAACTTTGGAAAACATAACTGAATTAGCTAGCACCTCCTTAAAATATTTCTGAAGTAATACTTCTGGAGGAAACAACTGTGTAATTGGGAAATTCAAAAACCTTATATTATTTGCTCTATGAAAATTATCCAACATCTCAAGTCGCCTATAGACAATAAAGTTATCCTTAATCATCGCAGAATGCACTGACTGAAGAGAGGAACAAATCTGTTCAGATTTAACTCCTGACCGCTTAATGAGCTCACCAGCTCCTCAACCCCACTCAGCCTTGTTACCGTCTCTTGAGAGAACACAAAAAGCCGAGATACAGTAGAGACCAGCGTCTGCTCTGTTCGGGTCACCACTTTCCAGATGTCGGTAAGAGACACCTGATCAGTAGGTATCTCTGCAATGACATCCGAAATAGGCGACTATGTCACACAGCCTGATAAGGCATAGCATTAGAAGAAGGAGTACTCTGACATATTGGGCTGACACTGCTGATAGTCTGAGCAGGGGAGACCAAAGTCCCTGGGGAGAGAGGTGAAGTATGAGCTGAGGAGCTCAAAGACACCTCGGAATCTTGGATAGTCAAAATGTCAGTACCTGCGAGTGGGTCCAGCTCTCCTTTCGAAACCAGGTGCTTGTCCATTGGACCAGTCACAACTTCTGAAGGCAACAACTTCTTTTTTTGTTTCCCCATTGCAAAATTATTCCAAGAACAGATACTCACACTTACAGGGCTCCAGTAGTGCTCCAAAGGGGCTCACAAGGGGCTACAAGCCCCTTATTACACGCCCCTTTGAAAAGGCCATGACCGCGTGCCTAGGAACGCATGAAAGATATCCAAGCCCCCAATCACTGTGGGGCTGTCCGGTGGAAACCTGTGCCTCATCAACACCTGCACGGCTGCTGAAACACCTCCTGAAGCTTGCCACTTTAAGTACTAAATGCTTTCCTAAGGTCTGGATGAACATAAAAATTTATAGTTCTTATTTATTTATCTTATGCATTTATATATATCTCATGCCTTTCCAGGAGTAGTTCAAGGTGAGTTACATTCAGGTACATAAGTTATTTTCCTGTCCCCAGAGTGCTTACAATTTGTATCTGAGGCAATGGAGGGTTAAGCGATTGCCTAAGATAAACACAAATTTAAAAAAGGGAATAAAACAACCAGCCAACGGAAAGAATAAGGGCAAAGAAAAAAATAACGCAGCTTGTTAAGTTGTTGTAATAATCTCATCCTGGGTTCTAAAGACTCTCAAAGCTAAAGAATAGAAAACAGTTTTGAGCAAGAGCTTACTGTGCGCAAAGACTCAAACAGACACATTTATATCCGTTTAAATGGATAGCAATGAAGCAATTAGCATTGCAGCGCAAATGCAGAGAAATGCACAGAAGGCAGAGCTACGATTTTAATGCAGGATCTGAAGAGACATTAAGGATTAGTTCATGGTTCAGTGGTCTATGTGGTGGGAACTTTATGGCTGTTCTTAGCACACCCAACTTTTTCTGTCTTTGCTGAAGGGAGTGGCGAAAAAAATGGACAGGGAAGGTGTGTTGGAACGATGTTATGCATATGTGCTGGAATGCTATCTGACGCAAAAATATTGATATTCTGTGCAGAAGAAACATAAAAATGTAGACGCAAGATGGCAGAAAAAGACCACATGGCCTATCTAAAATGCCGTGCTGTAGGCACCGTATAGCATTCTGGCCCATGCGCACAAGTGTTTTTTCTGCACAAGATAAAAGTGCTGTTAATGCAGATCCCCATGCACATGTCTGTCTTTATCTGTAAAAATTTATGCCCAAAAAATATTTTTGATTTTGGCAAATCAGATATATTGTTGGCCTTTTTTAGGAAGCCCCTATGGCCAATGTTTTGTATTTTTCAGCTCACAAGAGCCATATAGATGGGGCTTTTTGACAGCCCCTGCTACTAGTAATTTATTTTAATCTATCCACCTATCACTATTCCTTTACAGATATATTCGCCTAATAGCATTAGCCCTCCCCCAAAGATGTCACACATATCTGGCATAGACCTAAAAGAGGCATGTTCAGATTGAGTTGCCATCATGAGGAAAGGATAAGAAACCATGAATGTATTCCTTAGAGAAAAAATATTCTTTTTACCTTTATTAAACATTTTTCTACCAGACAATTCAATAGCATTCAATGGAAAATTACATTTTTAATATAAATATAATATTTTAATTGAATATTTACTAAACACTAAAGCACAGAAGATCTCTAAAGGATAAAAGGGGACTATTGTAGTGGATATGGAAGGCAGACTAGATAGGCCATGTGATCTTTTTCTGCCGTCATTTTCTATGTTTCTATGTTTAAACATTCAGTATTGAGAAAACATTTTTAACACTCTTAGGGGCTTGTTTACTAAGCAGCGGTAATGGCTTCTGACCGATATTGGAGCTGCGGCCCCATTGACTTCAATGGGGCTGTAGCTCCGATATCGGTCGGAAGCCGCTACCGCTGCTTAGTAAACAAGCCCCTTAGAATGGTCTATATTCTAGCACATCTTTTATACAAAACATAATTAGATCCTAATCTAAACCGTGATAAGAGAGACTGCTACTATCACTGAAAATAACTCAGACAAAATAGATATATTTGTATTATTTATTCAACAAAAGATTCAATTATACAAATCCTTTTGTTGAAAGGTTTGTGAACCCTGCATTCAGTAACTGCTGAGAACTCTTTGAGCAAAAATAACTTTGATTAAACTTTTCCTGTAACTATTTCAACGCTTTGACATTTCAGGACTTCTTTGTAAGAACGGTTCATTTCAGGTCTTGCCACAACATTTCAATAGACTTTAATTTAGACAATCCAAAATATGAAGGGGTCGATATTCAAAGGGGTTTATGCAGTTTGCAGGACCTGCAAATCGTATTAAATCCCACTCAGCCCATTATTCACCAGCACTTAATGGTCAGTGCCGCTGAACAGCCTCACAGATCGCCTTGCAAACGTTAGTCTTGGGGCAGTCCTGTGGACTATCTGGGTAGCAGCAATATTCAGCCGCTAATCAGATAGGCAAACTGCATAAAGTTAGGCCAGGTCAATGGCTGTCCTAATTTTATTTGGTTGTGCTATTTAATTCGCGGCTGAATATCACCACTAACCAGATAGCCATCACTGTCGGCAGCACAACTGGATATTCAACTCCATACAGGCTTCAGCAATGAATATCCAGTTTCATTTTTGCCTGCAGCAATCAGGTGTTTGAGTAACACTGATCGCTGCAGACTGAATATTGACTCCAAAATATCTTCTTCTTCAGCCATCATGTAGCTGATTTATTTGAACATTTAAGATCAGCTTCAGCTCACGTATATTTACAGCCAGACATTCTCTCTTATAATTTTATGATATAAAGCAGAATTCATAATTCAATCAATGATGACAAACTGTCAGGATTTTGATATAGTACAGCAGACCTCGTTTGCTGTGGCTGATGTGAGGGTTTATTAATTAACCTTCAGGAAAAAAAATGATTAGGAATGGTGTTCATGGGAAGATAGCTAAGAAGAAATTAGGGGTGTGCATTTGTCAACACCAATTTGGTTCATTTAGGCACAAAGAATATCTTTGTGCATGCAAATCACTTGTCTTTATCTTTATCTTTATTCATTTCTTTATATACCGCACATGCCATAGACACCAGCGCGGTTTACAATAAGCATAGAACAGAGATCAGTTCAAAAACGCTGCAGGAAAGGAGGGATAGAAGAAGTAGAGCTCCATTAATGTGATAGGAAAGGGTTAGAGGTAGAGAAGGAGAAAGAGAGTACGAGTAGGTCAAAGTCAGACAGACAAACAAACTGAGGAAGACGAGACAAACCTAAGGAGGGGCTGTGGGGATGGAGGAGGGGAGGGGAAGATCGTAGGCCGTACAGAAAAGGTGGGTCTTTAGTCCAGTTTTAAATTTGCTGAAGGATAGTTCAAGACGGAGGGCAAGGGGGAGCGAGTTCCAGAGCCTGGGGCCAAGAAAGAAAAAGGCAAAGGAACGGGTGGATTCAAGATGAGCAGAGGCTGGAGGGGGAAGGAACATACGGTTGGCGTGAATAGAGCGCAGGGAACGTTGAGGAACATGGAGGCGAACCAAGTCAGAGAGGTAGTGCGGGACACCAGTGTGTATTGCCTTATGAACGAATGTGAGGACCTTAAATTGAATCCGGTAGGAGATAGGAAGCCAGTGGAGACCGATGAGAAGGGGAGAGATGTGATCATAACGGGAAGCATGAGTAATGAGCCGAGCAATGAGTATGGGTTGTGTGTGCAAAAATGTTTTAGCATACATAAAAAGCACACATTTAAAACAAATGTGGGCAAGAACATGAAGAAAAACGGGCATGATAATTGTAAAAATGCCTTTTAAAATGAAGACTAACCAAACTTTTTTTGGCCACATCATTCCTAGAAGAAGCCACTGCTCTCGAAAAGGAAGCTACTGCCTGTCTCAGGTTCATCAAACAGCATCTGGATGGTCCATAAGATGTATAGAATAATGTTCTTTGGACAAATGTGTAAAAAATGTAATTTTACAGTTATAGTGTTATGTTTGGGGAAAGCGATACAATGCTTTCCAAAGTCCTCATTCCCACTGTCCATTATGTTGATGGAGGTATAATGGTGTAGGGCTGCCCTGCTGCATCAGTACATGGATGACTTGCCTTCATTGATGGAACCATGAATTCTCCTTCATAGATAGAAACCTCTAAGGAGAATGTCAGGCCATACGTCTGCAAGCTGCAGTTGAGCCAAAAGTAGCTCATGCAGCAAGACAATGACCATAAACATTTACTGTAAGTAAATCTATTGCAGAATGACTGAAGAAGAAGAGATTTGACATTTGTTTGGCCACGTTAAAGATGCAACCCCAAGTCCTATTATAAGAACATAAGAAAAGCCATTGAGCCCAGCATTCTACCTCTGATAGTCGTCAGCAAATCACAAAAAGCAGATCTAATTCTTATAGCTCACTTCCAGGGATAAGCAATGGCTCTCCAAATCCTATTTGGCTAATACCTTTTCATGGCTTTGCTCCAGGAACTTGTTCAAACCTCTTTTGAACCCCACTATGTAAGTCACCTTGATTATGTCCTCCAGCAACAGATTCCACAGCTTAATTATGGGCTGCATGAAAAAGTACATTCTATGATTTGTTTGTAATCTGTTGACTAGTTTCATGTAGTGACCTCTTGCTCCACAGTGGCAAACCAAGGGCAGAGTGGTGGGTGTGGCCTGCCCCGGGTGCTGGCCTGGAGGGGGTGCATCCCCACCAGGCCCACATGATGGCAGACCCAGCACGGCAAACTTAAAGCCCTGGGTGACTTGCTGTGCTGCCTCCGCTCCAGGCCAATGTTGCATTTCTTCTCTTCTGGCCAAAGTCTTCGGCCCCTGAGAGAACAGCTTCCAAACCTGGAACAGAGGCAGCATGGCAGAGGGCTTTAAGTTAAGTTTGCCATACTAGCTCCCGGTCAGCATCTGCGCGGGTGGGGGGGGAGGGGCGGGTACCGGCTATAAGGCTGGGTGCCCGTCCTGGATTCCCATGAGTCTTGGAATACCACTGGTGCTCCATTCCTTTTATTATTTTTCTCATCTTTCTCTGAACTTTTTCTAGTTTGGCTATATCCTTTTTGAAATGGGGCAATCAGAACTGCATACAGTACTCAAAGTGCAGTTTACCATAGATCTATACAGAGGCATAATAATATTCTCAGTTCTATTCTCCACTGCTTTTTGAATAATACCAAGAATTTTGTTTGCTTATTTTGGAGCCACAGCACACTGGTCTGAAAATGTCAATTTCCTTATCGTCTCTCCAGTCCAGTCCTGGAATCTCTGGGATATAGGCTCCTCCAGCAGCTTGGAGACTGAACAATGACATTCTTTGATGTCACCAGCATAAATACCCAAGGGACCACCTCCTTGCTCCAGTTTGTTCAGTCTCCAAGCAGCTGGAGGTTGATGAGCCTAGAGATTCTGGGCTCACTGGAGGGACAATTAAGCATTTTTTGAATTTATTTTTTGAATTCTTTGAATTTATTTTTGTTAGGTAGTACAGTTATTGTGGCTTTAAAGCCTCAGATGAGCCCCCCCCCCCCCCTCTCTCCTTTAAATTTTCTTCTCTGCTGGTTTTTAAAGCCGCGTTTGTGTTCTGGCTCAATTTATTTATTTTGATGAAGGCTCAATTACATGAAATAGAACCTCTCTCCTAAGGTTTATGTAACTATCTACTTCTTACCAGAGGTCTCAGATTTAAAAGCAAGATTTCTGGACTTTTTTTACTGCCAGCGTTTGTGCTAATTTTGCATCACTGACCTCCGGTATTTATAAAATTCTACCCTTTTATACTGCTAGCTTATAAACTTGTTTCAAAAACTCTATGTTGGGTTCAATCACTATGTGAAATGGTGACTTGCTGATCCCATTTCTTGTCTAATAACAACCCCACTTCAAATTAATATTGAACTCTATTCGTCAAGTTCCTTCAAAAGCTTAGCAGTATGTGCAGTATGTGCAATCTCACAACTCCCGGATCCCAACAACTCCCGGTGAAAAGCGGGATATAAATACAGCTAAATAAACTCCCTTCGGCGCCATAATCACGTTTCACTTTCCGTTTCTTCAGGGGATCAGTTTCACTTTCTGTTTCTTCAGGGGATCATCTTCATTACTAGAAAAAAAGAGTGAAATAAGCCCCTATAACTCTATTGGGTATGTTTACTAAACCGTCTTAACGTGCGCCCGGCGATAGTGTGCAGGATGCCATAAAAGGAGTGGGCATTTCGGTCTTAACGTAGCAAAACGGGATTATCGTGCGATAATGCGCGCTGCGCACATTATTGGGCAAAATGCCGCTAAGCACGTTAACGCGCGATAATCTTAAGTAGGCGCGCAGACACACAACCATAGAAGCAGAGGTGTAGCACAATGGTTAATACACTGACTGATGGTACCGGGGTCATGAGTTTGATCCCCAGTGTGCCTAAGGCTGACTGAGGCATCACCCTTTATGTTTAAGTGGTGCTTTTTGAGGCATTTTACTTTTATTTTAATTAGTGCTGACAGCAAACACACCCTCACGGTGGCATAACTTAAGGTGCCGCATAAGGCACCCCATAACGCACTCCATATGGCACATTATAAAGTGCACTGTCTGCCAAGGCACCCTATAATGTCCCCTATAGGACACCTTATAAGGCGCTCTATAAGGAGCCTTATGGGGGGCCTTATGAGGCACCTTAAGGTTACAGTACTCTGAGGGTGTTTTTGCTGGCAGCCCTAATGTACATTAAAAATAGACAATGCCTCAGACAGACCTATCAAATAACTCCACCATGGATTTGAACCCATGACCACTGGTTTCACAAGCAGTGAAGTAGCCAGTGGGCTACAGCTACCAACAAAACCCTGCCTAACAAACTAACTATTGCTCTACACTATAAACCCCAAACAATAATAGAGAAATATGCATGAATCAAATGACTGGCGTGTATGTAATAATGTCGGAAGGACAGCCTTGAGGTTTTAACCGCCTCTTGAAGCTAAACTTCCATTTTGCTCACATTTTTTTGTTATTGAGCCCCCAAAGGAGCTATATAATTTAAGGTGAAACACCACAAATAAGTGACACCAATATAAAACCTACTAATGTGTAATGATTTAAAAATCCAATCGGGTATTCCCCGAAGCCCAATCCAGAAGCACAAGAGAACTCGGGGTTAAACGTATCTGAAACGTCCCGTAGATATATCAGGCTTCATCAAAATGCTCCTTCAAAACAATTTGCAGTTATAAACCAGGTACACAGCACTGCGTTTCGGGCCAACACCAAATTATTCGCCCTGTCTCAACGCTCCATGTAACTGCAATGTGAAACTGTCTTCCAGCTGATCAAAAACGCCAGCGCATGCTCAATAGCAATCTGAACCCCGCAGCAGGACTCACTAGTTAAAAATCAAGATGCAACCAATCAATACTCAGCATACAATCTTCAGCAAAAAACTGAAAAATGGCAATGAAATTTATCCAAACCAAACTATAGAAATTCTAAATTTAAAGTTTAAAGAATGCTAGCCCAATCTAATTCTTTGTTAAGACCGGAGGGTTCCACTGTGGACCAACGAAAAATCCAATGCTGTTCCAACACCTGAAGTCGTTGTTCACGATCACCCCCTCTGGGGTGTTCAGGGACCAAGTCCAAAATGCGCCATTGAAAGTTCTCAAAAACATGATGTAGATCAAAACAGTGCTGAACTAACGGGGCAGATGTCACAGAATTTCTGATCCTAGAGGCATGCTCATTTAAACGAACCTTTAGTGGGCGAATCGTCCGACCAATGTACAAAGGTTGGCATGGACAAACCAATACATACACTGCAAATGATGTAGAACAAGTCGTATGCCAATCTGCTATATGAATGAAAGTTGAGTTAGGGACCCTCCATTCTACGCCCAAAATAGTCCACGGACAGTGTGAACAAGAGGCACAAGCATAATGACCAATATCAACTGGTCTATCAACTACCCTATCCAAAGGGGAGGAAGTGGCCCCCACAATATCTCGCAGGTTAGGACCACGAGAATGTGCAATCTGCAAAGTTTTTTTGGAAACAAGGGTGCAATTGTAAAATGTGCCAATGTCTAGTTAAAATCTTTTTTATCTGATGCGTATGAGACATATATAGTAATACACCCACAAAAACATCTGAACTGTCCTTGGAATCTGGAGATTGCGAAAGAAATAGCCATTCGCGGTGAGTGTATTTAGCTCTTAAAAATGCTTTTTTAACAACCCATTTAGGGTAGCCCCGCTGACTGAGGCGAACCGACAAATCATGTGCATGTTGAAGAAAATCCTCAAAATTAGAACATATACGACTTCAGGTGTTGGCACAGCATTGGATTTTTCGTTGGTCCACAGTGGAACCCTCCGGTCTTAACAAAGAAGTAGATTGGGCTAGCATTCTTTAAACTTTAAATTTAGAATTTCTATAGTTTGGTTTGGATAAATTTCATTGCCATATTTCAGTTTTTTGCTGAAGATTGTATGCTGAGTATTGATTGGTTGCATCTTGATTTTTAACTAGTGAGTCCTGCTGCGGGGTTCAGATTGCTATTGAGCATGCGCTGGCGTTTTTGATCAGCTGGAAGACAGTTTCACATTGCAGTTACATGGTGCGTTGAGACAGGGCGAATAATTATATAGCTCCTTTGGGGGCTCAATAACAAAAAAATGTGAGCAAAATGGAAGTTTAGCTTCAAGAGGCGGTTAAAACCTCAAGGCTGTCCTTCCGACATTATTACATACACGCCAGTCATTTGATTCATGCATATTTCTCTATTATTGTTTGGGGAACAAACCCCTGGCTGGCAGCAGAAGGACTGCACGTCACCACACAAACTGTCTGCTGTGGTTACCAGGATAGGGTTAACCCACCTGTACCCATGATGCACTGCACATGCAAATCAGCAGTTGACAGATGGGCACAAGATGGGATATGCACCCCCACAGCACCTCGGCCTGGAAGGGGGAACAGACCGTGTGTGGTACTGGCACAAAGTAGCCACAGACCGTCACATTGTCCGGGTACTGTGCTCACCCTGAGGGTGAGGTGGGGCACCCAGCACCAGGTCCACAGCACCTTGCATGGCTGAAATATGCTATGCTGCATGTCCCCATCAGTACTACTGTGTGTGATAGGTAGTTCCTGCAGACACACCTAGGATACATCCGTGTCCTTCTGTATTTCTCAGTCATGTTTAGCCCTTATGGACTATGATGCACCCGGAATAGTGCATATCCTGTGTTGGTGCCATGGTTACATGATGTAGGTGAAAGGGGGTGTTTGGACCCGTAGGCGGATTATGTACCACCACACAACCCACCCTCAGGGGCTCAGGATGGGAAATAGGATCGGCCACCAACAGATCCACATTCTACCTCCCCGCAATGGTGGCAGTAGAGGGGACCATCAACCCCAGTCCTGCTGGGGAACAGACACCCTACAGGGCAGCCAATGCAGAGCTGTACACATCCATAAAGCAATAGCAGACAGACAGTAGGCCTGGAAATGCACAGCTGCACCCCCACCACTATCTGACATTCTCCAGCAGCAAGCCTCCAGCCGCTGCACCCTGCAAGGTGTTCCAACAAGACACATACTAGCTGCAGAGTCTGCTAGCTAGTCCATAGTGCATGGTCCTGGAGAAGATGCATGTACCCAGAACTAGGATGTCAGCATACACACCAAGCAGATAAGTCAGTAATTGGGCCCCAAAAGAAAACTCATAAATAGCACATGAGAGAAATACTATATAGCAATATGGGGGAACCTAGCCATGCTCCATCAGGGTGAGAGTGACCTCCCAGCAGGACATGCTGTGGCCACCCTGTCCATGCAGGTGGTGGCCGGCCACTACAATGTCCGAGCCATTGCCCTATGCTATGTACAGATGAATCCAGACCAGGCCACCCTATCCTGGCTATTCCCACGGTACCTTGCTCCTCATTATGCACATTGGCAGGCCAATACTGGCAACAGTGCTAGCAGTGCGGGCTGTGGAGGGTGTTTGCAGCCACCACACACTGGATAGACAGACACACCCTCCTCACACCTATGCCAGCATCGTGCAACTATAGAGGTGTTTTGCAGCCCTGGCCACCACACCAGTCCTGGGCACAGTGTAGGCATGGCTATGGTACGCAATACTGTTGGGGTCACCCCCCAGGGTGGTAAACACTGTCAGACACAAGACCTGTAGCACACTCCACAGACATCAGAGAGGTTGCTATGATGCAGCTCACTCAGAAAATTGTACTTAACCTCAGAATTCCTATCTGCCAGTAATCATAGCAACCTTTTGATAGCTGTGTACCGTATTCTCAGGTTTAGGGTGGCATTGCTAAGGTATGCAAGTGCTAGTATTGGGAGATGCACGCAGGGCCCAACATCCTGCCTCTCCAGGAGGCATTGGATAATGGAGCCTGTGGGTGCGGGTGTGTCTGCCCCTGTTAGCCGCTGCTTTAGGGCAGAAGCTCCAGACTCCAGTCCTGGTGGGCCAGACATTGTTCGGGTTTTCATGCTGTCCCTCATGAATATGCATGAGATACATCTTCATACCATGGGGGTGACGCATAGAAATGCAGCACAGGCATCTTTATTAGAGACAGTATGGAACCTGAATGGTGTTTGGCCCTCCAGGACTGCATTTGGGAGACTGCTCTAGGTAATGCTCATGTTCATGGTGTCTGTGCTCTGTAGGGTAAAATGTAGGTGTTTTGGGCATGTTTACGTCATCTGCAATAAAGGTTCTGTCTGTATTAGCATGTTTTAGTAGTGGGTAAAATAGGGGGGTTGGGTTGGCAGAAACCACAGCTGGGACTTGAACCTGTGACCTTTTGCTCTTGAACACATTGGCTGTGTGCACTGCACCACCGTGTTGCCAAAGAGATAGTGCATTCCCTGGGGATACCATGACTGTTCGTCAGACAGGGCCTGTCTGTTGCAGTGCATAGTACCCACCTACACAGGGCTAGGCCACGGTCTGCTCTGGGCAGCTGCCACTGCCCCCTCCACCACCAGTATACCTCTGCCACCATGCTGACATGCACTTCTACTGGTTGTGCTGGTGGAGCGCAGTCTCAGGCCATCCAGTGTGCAGGTAGGCGGCTGCCTATGGTGCGGGTTCTGGGGTAGGGGTGCCTGCATAGCT
This sequence comes from Ichthyophis bannanicus, assembly GCA_033557465.1. NCBI lineage: Eukaryota > Metazoa > Chordata > Amphibia > Gymnophiona > Ichthyophiidae > Ichthyophis > Ichthyophis bannanicus. The sequence continues at coordinate 846,577,349 of CM066032.1, read as the reverse complement.
GTCGAAGCTTCCCCCCAGCACCGCATGCCAATGTTCTGTGCCCTTTGGGGTACCTGCTGGGTACTATCCCCTGTGACACTGTGGGAAGCACACTCATGCCCATGTTGGGCCCTCAGCAGTTGCTGTCTGGCTGCTCTACTGTTTCAGCATTCCTATGTGCCAGATAGGCATCACCCTAGTCCGCATTGTGGGCCAGCTGCACTGCAGCATGTGCCACCTGCAGCCCTCTGTGTCCCCTTTTACAGTATCTGTCCAGTTGCCCATTCCGACATGCCCGCCCTGCTGTTGTGGAACATGTGCATGCCATAGGAAACCTGGCCAATGGAGTCGGAAACCCTGCTCAGCGCAATTACACTGTGGGCTCATTCACCTTGTATGGGGACGGAGCATAGACCCTTCCAAAATTCATATCTTTTTTTTGGAGCCTTCTTGGGAGTGTTTTGTGATGTTTCCCTTTGATATCACTATTGGCCAGCTTGGTTATTTTATTTTTACATTTTCCTCTGTACATTTTCAAGGTTTATTTGCCCTTTTGTTCCGTGCACATGTATCACACTTATCACTTTTTGTAGGTTTCCCTGGTTTTGCTGTTCATTGCTGACGGAAATGGTTTCTTTTCCCTTTAAATCAGCTCTAACGCCAGACTTTCACTGGCGTTAGTTTTGAGCCTCGGATTTCATAGCGTCAGTGTGCGGGGAGCCTCTCCCCTCCCACTCTCCACTCATTGACCCCTTCTCTCCGCCCCTGGGGAGCCTTCCTCCGCTCTCCGGGAGCCTTTCCCCGCCTTCAGCGTTCGTCTGCCCCGCTGCGTGTGTTATCGCGCGATAAGGTACCTGTGCGCCTGATAAAGTGCCATTATCACGCGATAAGGTACCTTATCACGCAATAACGTCACAGAGCGCACATTAAGACGGTTTAGTAAACATACCCCTATGTCTCTTAAACATTTTTTTTGCCGATTTCATGTTCCTATAAGGGATAAATATGTACCTATTTCAATGCTGCAGACGATTCTTACCGCCTCTGTATAGGAAATACTCTCTTTCAGAAATCTTCTAACGATCACTTCAGAGGAACGCCGCACATGCGGTTTAAAATCCAACTATTCCCTTTAAAGCTCCTTCTGCGTTTCCATTGGTGGTCTTGTTAACGTTGTTACTGATGACATCATCTATCATCCTGGAACTATATACCGAACATGTGTCTCCAACCCTAATCTTAACTCACTATCGTTCTAAAGTTTCTACTTCTTTTTGTAGAAAAACTAACTTCCAAAGGGGTATACCGTACTTCTCCTTTCATAAATATAATTTGTGCGGTCCTTTTGTGTGACTTGAGCTAATCTAACTACATACAATTTTTATCATAAACAGACTGCCCATTCGACTACAGTTTTTTGTAAAATCACGGATCGGAACACTTTTCTACATTTTAATAGTGCACATCCTTTGCGATTAAAAGAGAGTCTCCCCTTCTCGCAATTTTTAATATATAGGCAAAATTGTTCAGATGATACAGATTTTAAATATTTATCAAAAGAATTAAGTAACAGTTTTAGACAACGTGGGTATCCACCCAGGATAATAAAACACGCGTATACCAGAGCTAGATTTAATAATAGAAGTCTGTTATTGGAGCGGAAGAGCAAAGAGGGAGGAGTGTATGATTCCACAAATATTAATTTAATTACTCGCTATTCACCATGGAGTAATGATATTCAGAAAATATTAAAATGACATGCACCAATATTAGAAGTAATCCCAGGATTAGAAAATACAAATTTTTTGTTGTGTATGGACACGTAATCGCAATTTGAAAGAATATCTTAGTCCCACAGTTTTGAGACCTATAAGTCCTACCATAGAAAAGAAGGGACATAGAAAGTGTGGACATTGTACGATCTGTGACATTACATTAGAAAAAGATGAGTTTGTCCATCAAAAGAAAAAGTATAAATTACGAAGTCAAACAACATGTACCTCAACAAACGTGGTCTACATTATTCAATGTCCCTGCGGTTTGCTATATGTCGGAAAAACAAATCGCCCATTCAAAACAAGAATGGGAGAACATCGTAGCCGCTTGAAATGTATGAAAAAAGAAGCCCCATTGGTCCAACACTGTTTGCAGAAGATGCACATCTTTGAGCAGTTGAAATGTTTTTGTATAGATAAGATTGAAAGAGGAGTTGCAGGAAAATCACTGGATCAATCTCTGTTGATAAAGGAACAAAAATGGATATATATTCTTAATACAGTAACACCAGATGGGCTCAACAACACTATTGAATGGGCAGTCTGTTTGTGATAACAATTTTATGTAGTTAGATTAGCTCAAGTCACACAAAAGGACCGCATGAATTATATTTATGAAAGGAGAAGTACGCGCGCTGACATCTAAACACAGAAGCAGAGGTATAGCACAGTGGTTAATACACTGACTGATAATACTGGGGACATGAGTTTGATCCCCAGTGTGCCTAATGAACAAGGCTGGTTGAGGCATCTTCCTTATGTTTAAGTAGTGCTTTTTGAGGCATTGTTGTTTTATTTTAATTAGTGCTGCCAGCAAACACACCCTCACGGTGGCGTAACCTAAGGTGCCGCATAAGGCACCCTATAAGGCACTCCAAAGGGCACATTATAAAGTGCACTGTCTGCCAAGGCACCCTTACAATGTCCCCTATAGGACACCTTATAAGGTGCTTTATAGGGCACCCTATAAGGCGCCTTATGAGGCACCTTAAGGTTACAGTACTCTGAGGGTGTTTTTGCTGGCAGCACTAATGTACATTAAAAATAGACAATGCCTTGGACAGCCCTATCAAATAGCCCCACTGTGGGCTAGAACTCATGATCTCTAGTGTCACAGGCAGTGAAGTAACCAGTGGGCTACAGCTCTACAGCTGCTAAGAAACCCCTGGCTGGCTACAGAAGGACTGCATGTCACGACACAAACAGTCTGCTGTGGCTACCAGGATAGGGGCAACCCACCCGTACCCATGATGCACAGCACATGCATATCAGCAGTCTACAGATGATCACAAGATGGGGTATGCACCAAACAGCACCTCAGCCTGGTAGGGGGTGCCGACGGTGTGTGTTAGTGGCACAGAGTAGCTACAGACCGCCACATTGTGTGGGTTTTGTGCTCACCCTGAAGGTGAGGTGGGGCGGCCAGCACCAGGTCCGCAGCACCTTCAATGGCTGAAATAGGCCATGTCACAGGTACCCATCAGTGCCAGTGTGTTTGAAAGGTAGTTCCTGCAAACACACCTAGAACACATTAGTGTCTATCTGAAGTAGTCAATCAGGTCTGGCCTGGCCTTTATGGGCTATGATACACCCAAAATAGTGCATATTCTGTCTTGATGCCATGGTAACATGATGTACATGACAGGGAGGGTGTTTGGACCCATAGGCAGATTATGTACAACCACCCTCTGTGGCTCAGGGGTGGGAGACAGGATTCCCCCACCAACAGACCCACATTCTACCCTTCTGCAACAGTGACAGTAGAGGGGAGCCATCAACCCCAGTCATGCTGGGGAACAGACACCCTACAGGGCAGCCAATGCAGAGCTGTACACATCCCTAAGGAAATGGCAGGAAGACAGTAGGCCTGGAAATGCTCAGCTGCCCCCCACCACCATCTGACATTCTGCAGCAGCAAGCACAGTGAGTCACCAGCCACTGCACCCTGCAAGGTGTTCCAACCATACACATATAACTGCAGACAGTCTGCTAGCTAGTCCACAGTGCATGATCCTGGAGGAAGTGTGCACCCAAAAGCTGGGATGTGAGCACACCCACCAAGCAGATAAGTCAGTGATTAGGCCCCAGAGAAGAAAACCTATATATTTCACTGAAAAAATATATAACATAGCACTATGGGGGAGCATAGCCATGCCGTGGTCACTGCTCAGGCAGGGTGAGAGTGACCTCCCAGCAGGACATGCTGTGGCCACCCTGTCGGTTCAGGTTGTGGCCGGGCACTACAATGTCCGAGCCATTGCCCTATGCCCTGTGCTGATGCATCCAGGCCAGGCCACCCTGTCCAGGCTATACCCACAGTACCTTGCTCCTCATTATGCACATTGGCAGGCCAATACTGGCAACAGTGCTAGCAGTGTGGGCTGAGGAAGGTGTTAGCAGCCACCACACACTGGATAGACAGACACACACTCCCCACACCTATGCCAGTATTGTGCAACTATAGAGGTGTTTGGCAGCCCTGGCCACCGCACCACTCCTGGGCACAGTGCAGGCATAGCTATGGTATGCAATACTGTTGGGGTCACTCTGTTAGACACCAGACCTGAGGCACACTCCACAGACATCAGAAAGGTTGCTATGATGCAGCTCAATCAGCAAATTGTGCTTAACTTAGGAATTGCTATCTGCCAGTTATCATAGCAACCTTTTGATAGCTGTATACCGTATTCCCAGGTTTAGGGTGGCATTGCTAAGGTATGCAAGTGCTAGTATTGGGAGATGCACGCAGGGCCCAACATCCTGCCTCTCCAGGAGGCTTCGGATAATGGAGCCTGTGGGTGCGGGTGTGTCTGCCCCTGTTGGCCGCTGCTCTAGGGCAGAGGTTCCCAACTCCAGTCCTGGAGGGCCAAACACTGTTCGGGTTTTCATGCTGTCCCTAATGAATATGCATGAGATACATCTGCATACCATGGGGGCAGTGCATAGAAATGCCGCACAGCCATATTTATTAGAGGCAGCATGGAACCTGAATGGTGTTTGGCCCTCCGGGACTGCATTTGGGAGACTCTGCTCTAGGTAAGGCGCATGTTTATGGTGTCTGTGCTCTGTAGGGTAAAATGTAGGTGTTTTGGGCATGTCTACATCATCTGCAAAAAAGGTTCTGTCTGTATTAGCACGTTTTAGTAGTGGGTAAAATGTGGGGACTGGGTTGGCAGGAACCACAGCTGGGACTTGAACCTGTGACCTTCTGCGCCTGAACACACTGGCTGTGTGCACTGCACCACCATGCTTCCACAGAGACAGTGCATTCCCTGGGGATACCATGACTGTTCGTCAGACAGGGCCTGTCTGTTGCAGTGCATGGCACCCACCTACACAGGACTAGGCCACGGTCTGCTCTGGGCAGCTGCCACTGCCCCCTCTACCACCAGTACCCCTCTGCCACCCTGCTGACATGCCCTTCTGCTGGTGGTGCTGGTGGTGCACAGTCTCAGGCCATCCAGTGTGTGGGTAGGTGGCTGCCTATGGTGCGGGTTCTGGGGTAGGGGTGCCTGCATAGCTGTCCACGCTTCCCCCAGCACTGCCTGCCAATGTTCTGTGCCCTTGGGGGTACCTGCTGGGTACTATCCCCTGTGACACTGTGGGAAGCACACTCGTGCCCATGTTGGACCCTCATCAGTTCCTGTCTGGCTGCTCTACTGTTTCAGCATTCCTATGGGCCACCTAGGCATCACCCTAGTCCGCACTGTGGCCCAGCTGCACCACAGCATCTGCCGCCTGCAGCCCTCTGTGTCCCCTTTTCAAGCATCTGTCCAGTTGCCCGTTCCGACATGCCCGCCCTGCTGTTGTGGAACATGTGCATGCCATAGGAAACCTGTCCAATGGAGAGGGAAAACCCTGCTCAGCGCAATTTCACTGTGGGCTCATTCACCTTGTATGGGGACAGAGCATAGACCCTTTCAAAATTCATATCTTTTTTTTGGAGCTTTCTCGGGAGTGTTTTTTGATGTTTCCCATTAATATCACTATTGGCCAGCTTGGTTATGTTTTTATTACATTTTCTTCTGGTCATTTTCACTGTTTATTTTCCCTTTTGTTCCGTGCACATGTATCACACTTATCACTTTTTGTAGGTTTCCCAGAGTTTGCTGTACATTGCTGACGGAAATGGTTTTTTTCCCTTTAAATCTGCTCTAACGCCAGGGTTTCACTGGCATTAGTTTTCAGCCTCGGATTTCACAGCGTTAGTGTGGAGGGAACCTTTCCCCTCCCACTCTCCGCCCATTGACCCTCTCTCTCCGCCCCTGGGGAGGCTTCCTCCACCCTCCGGGAGCCTTTCTCCACTCTCAGCACTCATTTGCGCCGCTGCACGCGTTATCGCGTGCTAAGGTACCTCTGTGCCCGATAAAGCGCCATTATTGCGCGATAAGGTACCTTATCACGCGATAATGTCGCTGAGCGCACATTAAGACGGTTTAGTAAACACACCCCATAGAGTTATAGGGGTTTATTTCACTGAAGAAACGGAAAGTGAAACTGATCCCCTGAAGAAACGGAAAGTGAAATGTGATTATGGCGCCGAAGGGAGGTGTTGGGATCCAGGAGTTGTGAGATTGCACATACTGCACATACTGCTAAGCTTTTGAAGGAAGTTCGATATTAATTTGAAGTGGGGTTGTTATTAGACAAGAAATGGGATCAGCAAGTCACCATTTCACATAGTGATTGAACCCAACATAGAGTTTTTGAAACAAGTTTATAAGCTAGCAGTATAAAAGGGTAGAATTTTATAAATACCGGAGGTCAGTGATGCAAAATTAGCACAAACGCTGGCAGTAAAAAAAGTCCAGAAATCTTGCTTTTAAGTCTGAGACCTCTGGTAAGAAGTAGATAGTTACATAAACCTTAGGAGAGAGGTTCTATTTCATGTAATTGAGCCTTCATCAAGAGAGTATAGGCATTTTAGCTCAAAAAGAAGACCATTGTTTGTTCAATTTATTTATTAACAAGTCTCCCGAACCTACTTACCATAGGTGAGGAGTACTTATTGGCAGAGTAAGGACAGCTCTTTGTTGTTGTCGGGTAAGTGCTTTTTTTTCTGGGAGGCACTGTTTCCTGTGAGGTGCGTCCTTTTTGTTGAGCCGCCGGAGTTTTTCAGTTTTTTACTTCCTGGTTATGCGGCGCATCCGGTTTCTCCTCCGACGCTGGAAAAAAGCTTAGCGTCGGGGAGCCGGTTGATTGGAGATAAGTTTTAAGGGGCTGGTTTCCTGCAGGCCGCACTGTTTGTTTCCTGCTGCGAAGTTATTCGCTGGTGGCAGTTGCTGCAGGCCGCGCTGTTTTTAGCACATGCACGACGAAGCGCCAAACAGTAGTTGAGTGTGAAAACGGTGAACAGTGAGTTTTTCATTCTTCTTAGGTTTCTTTCTGAGGGAAACTTTGTTTTTAAAAGATATAGAAATTTTTTTATTTGCTTTTAGTTAATTTCACTTTAAACGTTTTGCTGTTATTTAAAAAAAAAGAGAGAAAAGAGACAGCAATCTAATAATTTAATTTATTCACAGTAGTGTCTTTTGAAACTAGATTAGAGTAATGCCTTCTAAGCCACAGTGTTTGGTTTGTGGCTCTAGAAGAGGAAAAATATCTGACTCGGGGGTCTGTAAATCCTGTGTTCAGGAAACTGAAGATGTGCAGCAGGGTTTGGAATCTAGTGCTGAGGGGGCTAGACTTGCTTCCTTATCTTTAGGGGAAGCTAATTCTCCTCCGCAGCTCTTCCCAGAGCCTGTTGCAGGGTCTTCTTCTGTTCCAGATGTGCCGCAAGAGCCTTCAATTTTTTCATCTGGTTTGGCATCATTGTTTTCATAGGATTTTTTGTCTCTGCTTCAGCAGACCTTTGGAAATGGTCAAAAAAGCTCCCTTCCTTCTGTGGTAGCTGATCTTGGGAAGAAGAGGTCGGCTATTCCTTTAGAGATTGTTGAAGGTTCTATTCCTGTCAAAAAGGTTAAAACAGGAAAGGATCTACAGGAGCATTCTATAACCTCTGAGATTCACTTGGATCCTTTGGATCCAGATTTAGATGTTGAGGATGAATTAGAAGAGGGAGAACTTACGGATCAGGAGGATCAGTCCAGAGTAGTTCGTGTTTTTTGTCGAGAAGAGTTACCTGCATTGATTATGGAAACTCTTAAAGCACTTAATATGCCAATGTCAGGACCAGAGGAGGACTCTGCTTTAGAGGATCCTTTGTTGTAGGCATTTAGGAAGATGCAAAGGGCTTTTCCCGTTCACAGAGTGGTAAAGGAGATGATTCAACAAGAGTGGGATAGGCCTGAAGCTGGGCTTAAGGGGTCCAGGGTCATGGCCCGTTTATATCCTCTACTGGATCAGGATCGGGAGTTGTTTAAATCTCCGAAAGTGGATGCGGCGGTATCAGCAGTTACTAAAAAGACTACAATTCCGGTGGAAGGTGGTGCCCTTCTTAAGCATAGCCATGATAGGAAGTTAGATACTTTATTAAAACAAGTGTTTGATGTTAATGCTCTATCTATTCAAGCTTCGATTTGTGGAGCATGGGTAGCCAGAGAATGTCTTCATTGGTCTCAGCGGGTACATGGAGAAAATGTGGAAGACTCTGCGACAGAAGCAACTAGATTAGAGACTGGAGTGGCTTATTTAGCTGACATTCATTATGACCTTATTAGAGGTTTATCAAAGAGTATGGTCTCTGTTGTGGCAGCTAGAAGATATTTATGGTTGCGTAACTGGGCTGCAGATGCTTCTTCTAAAGCAAGACTCTCTAAGCTTCCTTTCAGGGGTAAACTCCTTTTTGGGGAGGACTTAGATAAATTAGTAAAGGACTTGGGAGATTATAGAGGTGGCAGGCTGCCAGAGGACAGGCAGAAACTAGGGCGCCCAATTCAGGCGTCTAGAGGCCTGTACAGAGATTTTCGTCGTTTTCGTTCCGCACGTTTTGGTCAATTTCAAAGAGGCCGTCAATTTTTCAGGAGTCAGAGGTTTCGAGGTTTTTGAGGTGCAAACAGAGGATTTGCAACCTCCTCTTCCTCTTCGAACTCTAGAAAATCACAATGATATGAGGAAGACCCAGGCGGATTTTATTCCTGTAGGAGGTCGGCTACGGGACTTTTATTTAGCCTGGGTTTAAATCACATCCGATCGGTGGGTGTTGGAAATCATTCGAGAAGGTTATGCTCTGGAGCTTCAACGCCCAGTCGTCAATTTGTTCATTCAGTCTCTTTGCAAGGCACGCATCAAGAGTGCAGTGGTGCACGAGACCTTGCAAAGACTTTTGAATCTCAAAGCTGTTGTTCCGGTACCACCAAGCCAATGCGACTCCGGTCGATACTCCATCTATTTTGTGGTTCCAAAGAAAGAAGGGTCTTTTCGACCAATTTTGGATCTTTGAAAGGTAAATTGTTACCTTCGGGTAACTCATTTTCGTATGGAAACATTGAGGTCTGTAATAATGGCAGTAAGAAAAGGGGAGTTTCTTACATCTCTGGATTTGATAGAGGCGTATCTACACATTCCCATTTGTCAGGAGCATCAGAAATTTTTGAGGTTTGCAGTCCCAATGGGTCATTTCCAGTTTCAAACGTTGCCGTTCAGTTTGGCAACGGCTCCGTGAATGTTTTCCAAGGTAATGGTGGTCGTTGTAGCAGCATTGAGAAAAGAAGGAATTCTAGTACACCCATACTTAGACGATTGGTTGATTCGGGCAAAGTCCGAGAAGGAAAGCAAGTTGGCAACAGCCAGAGTAGTGGAATTTTTACAAAGTCTGGGTTGGGTTGTCAATATGGCAAAGAGCAAGTTAATTCTGTCACAGAATTTAGAACACCTGGGTGCTCGCTTCGATACAAAGATAGGAAGAGTATTTCTTCCTCAGTCGAGAACCCTGGCGTTGAGACATCTGGTGTGAAGTTTCTTGACTAGAGAAAATCCCACTGCATGGCATTATTTGCAGTTGCTCGGAACCATGGCAGCAACCTTAGACTTGGTTCCATGGGCGAGAGCTCATATGCGACCATTACAGAGAGCGTTACTAAGGAGGTGGTCACATCAGAGGGATCCTCTCTCAAGGAGGTTACGCTGCCTTCCGGAGATGCAGCAGGCTCTACATTGGTGGATAAAACCGGGGATTCTAGAGTTGGGAATGCAGCTAGACTCGCCTGTTTGGATTCCTCTGACGACGGATACCAGTCTGATGGGCTGGGGAGCTCACTCCGAAGGAAGATTCGTTCAGGGTCAATGGACCGAACAGGAGAAAGTTTGGTCAATAAACAGATTGGAGTTGAGGGCAGTAACTTTAGCTCTCAAGCGTTTCAATGTTATCTTCAGGAGAAGGCTGTTCGCGTTCTGTCAGACAATGCAACCCCAGTAGCTTACATCAACCGTCAAGGGGGCATAAGCAGTGTTGCTCTGGAGGCCGATGCCAAGCAGTTGTTTGTGTGGGCCGAGAAGAATTTGAAAGCTTTGTCTGCAAGTCATTTCACAATGTGGAAGCCGATTTTTTGAGTCGGATGAAAGTGGATCCAGGAGAGTGGATTCTCCATCCCCAGGTGTTTTAATTGATGATAAATCGTTGGGGAGCTCCAGTAATGGATCTCATGGCAACCTTCAAGTCGGTGAAAGTCAATCGGTTTTACAGTCGAAGGCGAGAAAGAATGTCAGAAGGTCTGGACGCACTCATTCAAAGTTGGCCGGAGCAACAGCTTCTATACGTCTTCCCTCCGTGGGTATTGATAGGGCGTGTTCTACAAAAAGTAGAACGGCACAAGGGGCTAGTAATATTAATAGCTTCAGATTGGCCAAGACGTCCATGGTACGTGGATCTCATAAGATTGTTGGTAGACCGGCCTTGGCTCTTACCGATAAGAGAAGATCTGTTGAGTCAGCGTCCGTTACGCATGCCTCAGGTGGAGCGATTCTCACTTACAGCTTGGCTCTTAAAAGGGCGAGGTTAAAGGCCAGGGGATACTCTTCGGTGGTGATTTCCACTTTGTTGAAAGCAAGGAAGATTTCTACCTCTTTGGCTTATATTTGTACATGGAGGATATTTGAGGTGTGGTGTGAAGACGAGTGTTTTGAAGCATTTGAAGCTTCTATTTCTCAAATTCCATCTTTTTTGCAGGAAGGATTTGAGAAAGGTTTAGCACCGGCGTCATTGAAAGTGCAGTTGGCAGGCCTTTCTTCTTATAGAGGGAGAATAAAAGGCAGAGTGCTGGGTGCACATCCGGATGTGAAGCGTTTTTTGAGAGCGGTTTCGTTACTGAGGCCACCGTGTAGACCACGCGTTACGTCTTGGAGTCTCCATTTGGTTTTAGAGGCTTTAGTGCACGAACCGTTTGAGCCATTGTCTCGAGCGTCATTAAAGGATCTTTCGCTCAAAGTAGTTTTTCTTGTAGCTATTTCATTGGCCCAAAAAATTTTGGAATTGCAAGCATTGTCTTGTAGAAAACCTTTTCTATTATTTTTCAAGAAAAGGGTGGTCTTAAGGCCAGTGCCTTCATTTCTACCCAAGGTGGTGTCGGCTTTTCATATCAATCAGGAAGTTTCATTACCAGTATTTGAAAAAGATACAAAGGAGAATCAATTCAAGAAGTTGCATTTGTTGGATGTTCGTAGGGCGTTAGAGATGTATTTAAATCGAAACCAAGTTCTGTAAAACAGATAAATTGTTTGTTCTCTTTGGAGGTGCAAAGAGAGGTCAGGTAGCTTCTAAGGCTTCTATTGCTAGATGGCTCAAGGAAGCTTTAGCTTCAGCGTATTTGTTAAAGGGTAGAACAATTCCTGATGGACTTAAGGTGCATTCAACGAGGGCACAAGCTGCATCCTGGGCTGAGTACAGTTTGGTGCCGCCTGTGGACATCTGTAAAGCGGCTACTTGGTCGTCATTAAATTCCTTTGTTAAACATTATAGATTAGATATAGAGGCAGAAAGAGATTCCTGTTTTGGTTCGGCAGTGCTTCAGGCTGGCCTAGCAGGACCCACCCGTTAAAGGTTTTTACTGCTCTGTTATATCCCAGAGATTCCGGGACTGGACTGGAGAGACGATAAGGAAGGTGAAATTAGACTTACCTGCTAATTGTTTCTTAAGGAACTCCAGTCCAGTCCCGCATCCCTCCCTGCATTTAGTTGAACTACAGGCCTGAAGTATAGAGATATGGTATGGCCATGATAAGCCTTATGGCTTATATAGGGAGGGTGATACTTTTGGGGATCTTTATAGAGTATTATTCTTCTATAGAGACGGAGGGCAGACTATAATAGGAAAATTTATAGTATTACTTTAAGGGCACATTATGTGTCTTAATTTATAGTTGAAGTATGTTAATGTTTATTATAGTTCGTTAAAGTTTGATAGATATGTTGGCTACTTAATTGTTGCTCTGATGAGTCTGCTTTGTCAATAGGTAAACTGGAGCAAGGAGGCGGTCCCTTGGGTCAGGGGCGGCCCAAGGGGGGTGCGGGGCCATGTGCGGAGACTCGGTGCGGGGCCTTATTTGCATAAGGGACCTCATTTGCCTAAATATTTGCATAATGTTACCATACACTAACTTTTAGTAAACATGCCTCTTAATGAGTGTATGAATAAAGAAAGACTAAAAGATTTCTACATTACTATAATCCAGTTACAACTGCCAGGCACATTAGGAACTACTACAAACACTGCCCATTTAGAACCCATAACAGCACTACCAGGACTCAGAAAGCACAAGACCCTACCTATCAAAAGGCAACACTACAAATATTAAACCAATACATTTCAGAGAACAACAAGACATGACCTACTGGGGAAAGAGAACAAGTGGCAATGTCAAATAGGAATTACATAAACAGAATACCTCAGCTCAGTTACACGTGCAGAACATAGACCGTCACCAAACAAGAAATCACAATGTAGAAACAGGAAGACAATAATTAAACTGGGAACCCCAAAAGCCCAACAACACTGTAGAAATAAAACTATAAATTAATTTCCTCTTGTACTAAACAAAGCACAGACGTTAATGATGCACATTTCCCAGAGCTGGCATATTTCAGTTAATAAATTCAATAAAGAGATATTTTTCTACCTTTTGTGCATTTTTTTTCAGTTTCAATTGCTCCAGCCACTTTCTTCTGGTTTCTTCGTGTCTTCTGCTAACTCTCCATCGTCTGCTGTCCATTTGTCGTTTCTTCACTCTTCTAGTTTTTTTCCATTCTCTCTCTACATCTGCTTTAACATACTAATCTTTCTCCTTTTGCTCTTTCCTCATTCCTATTTCATCCACTCAAATTTTACCCCGCCATCCTCAATCCCCACTTACTCTCCCAATATCCGGCCAATTGTAGATTTGTCTTCCCTCCCACACAAAATATTTTTTCCCTCTCCATTTCACTCTCCCAGCTCTATCCCATTCTAATATTCCCCCAACATCAGCTCCCTTCTAGTTCCAGCCCCACCCAGCATCCGCTCCATTCTAGTCCCCGCATCAGCCCATTTCCAGTCCTAGCTCCCCCATCCGAGTCCCTCCATCAGCTCATTTCCAATCCCAGCCCCCCATCAGCCCATTTCTAGTCCTTTCCTAGCCCCACCATCAGCCCATGTCAAATCCTAGCTCCCCTCCACTCAGCCCATTTCCAATCCAAGCCCCCCATGAGCCTACTTCCAGTTCTAGCCCCTCCATGAGTCCATTTCAATCCAAGCCCCCCAACAGCCCATTTCCAGTCCTATCCTAGCCCTCCATCAGCCCATTTCCTGTCCTAGCCCCCCCTTACTCACCCATTTCCAGTCCTAGCTCCCTCCCCTCACAGCCCATTTCCATTCCAAGCTCCCCTCCCCATCAGCTATTTGTAGTTCAAGCCTTCCTTCCACTCAGCCCATTTCCATTCCAAGCCCCGTCCCCATCAGCTATTTGCAGTTCAAGCCCTCCTTCCACTCAGCCCATTTCCAGTGCTAGCCACCCCCCAGCCCATTACCAGTCATAGACCCCCCATAGCCCATTACCAGTCCTAAGACCCTATAATCCATTACCAGTCCTAAGCCCATCAGCCCACTTCCAGTCCTAAGCTCCCCCATCACTGCATTTTCAGTTTTAGCCCCCCCCCCATAGCCCATTACCAGTCCTAACCCCCATCAGCCCATTTCAAGTCCTAGCTCCCCCATCCGAATCCCTCCATCAGCTCATTTCCAATCCCAGCCCCCCATCAGCCCATTTCTAGTCCTTTCCTAGCCCCACCATCATCAGCCCATGTCAAATCCTAGCTCCCCTCCACTCAGCCCATTTCCAATCCAAGCCCCCCATGAGCCTACTTCCAGTTCTAGCCCCTCCATGAGTCCATTTCAATCCAAGCCCCCCCCAACAGCCCATTTCCAGTCCTATCCTAGCCCTCCATCAGCCCATTTACTGTCCTAGCCCCCTCACTCAGCCCATTTCCAGTCCTAGCTCCTTCTCCTTACAGCCCATTTCCATTCCAAGCCCCCTCCCCATCAGCTATTTGCAGTTCAAGCCCTCCTTCCACTCAGCCCGTTTCCAGTCCTAGCCACCCCTCAGCCCATTACCAGTCCTAGGCCCCCCATAGCCCATTCCCAGTCCTAAGCCCACCATAGCCCATTACCAGTAAGCCCCCCATCAGCCCACTTCCAGTCCTAAGCCCCCCAACACCCCATTTTCAGTCTTAGCCCCCCCATAGCCCATTACCAGTCCTAACCCCCATCAGCCCATTTCAAGTCCTAGCTCCCCCATCCGAGTCCCTCCATCAGCTCATTTCCAATCCCAGCCCCCCATCAGCCCATTTCTAGTCCTTTCCTAGCCTTACCATCATCAGCCCATGTCAAATCCTAGCTCCCCTCCACTCAGCCCATTTCCAATCCAAGCCCCCCATGAGCCTACTTCCAGTTCTAGCCCCTCCATGACTCCAATTCAATCCAAGCCCCCCCAACAGCCCACTTCCAGTCCTATCCTAGCCCTCCATCAGCCCATTTACTGTCCTAGCCCCACCTCACTCAGCCCATTTCCAGTCCTAGCTCCCTCCCCTTACAGCCCATTTCCATTCCAAGCCCCCTCCCCATCAGCTATTTGCAGTTCAAGCCCTCCTTCCACTCAGCCCATTTCCAGTCCTAGCCACCCCCCTCAGCCCATTACCAGTCCTAGCCCCCCCATAGCCCATTACCAGTCCTAAGCCCCCCATAGCCCATTACCAGTCCTAAGCCCCCCATCAGCCCACTTCCAGTCCTAAGCCCCCCAACACCCCATTTTCAGTCTTAGCCCCCCCATAGCCCATTACCAGTCCTAACTCCCATCAGCCCATTTCCAGTCTTAGCCTCCCCACAGCCCATTTCCAGTCCTAACCCCCCATTAGCCCATTTCCAGTTCTAGCCCCCCATAGCCCATTTCCAGTCCTAACCCCCCCATAGCCCATTACTAGTCCTAACCTCCCATCAGCCCATTTCCAGTCTTAGCACCCCCATAGCCCATTACCAGTCCTAACTGCCCCATCAGCACATTTCCAGTCCTAGCCCCCCCTATAGCCCATTACCAGTCCTACCCCCCCATCAGCCCATTTCCAGTCTTAGCCCCCCCATAGCCCATTACATCCTAACCCCCCATCAGCCCATTTCCAGTCCTAACACCCCATCAGCCCACTTCATCTTAGCCCCCCCCCATAGCCCATTAGTAGTCCTAACCCCCCCCCCCATAGCCCATTACCAGTCCTAACCCCCCTCCCCCCATCAGCCCTGATAGATTAAAAAAAACCAAACCGGCTGCTGCTGCCGCTGCCACCGTGGCAGCGGCAGAATCAAATGTCCCGCCATGGGGCCCCGCCTGCCCAGCAGAGCCTCCCTTCACCATCAGCTCCTGAGTCCCTCCCAATGCGTGGGCTTTCAGAGCCGCGAGAGTTTCCCTTTCTTCTCGCGGCTCTGTTAATCTCGCCGGGGCTGATGGGATTTCCCATCAGCCCAGGCGGGATTAACAGAGCCGCGAGAGGTCAGAGAAGCTCTCGCGGCTCTGAAAGCCCGCGCATTGGGAGTTTTTCTGATATAATCTTATCCTCTTTCAGCTCGTTTTTTACCACTGGTCATCCAATAGTCCAACTGACTCCCTAATAGGCTTTTTGCTTTAAATGTACTTGAACATTTTTTAGTATTTATTCTTACCTCAAAGCATGGAGTGGAAAAAAACCACAGCCACAAGCGATGGTCTTCAATTAATACACTCCTTTTGGGTCGTCAATAAAGTATATTAAAAGAAGACCATCTCGTGTGGCTGTGGTCTCTTTCTGCTCCTTTATTTGGTGTTCTTGTTTGTGGAGATTGCTGTCCTCTTTTATCTTCTTTTATTTTTACCTCTACAGCCAGTTTATTTTTAAAGTCTCTTGGCCTTCCTTATTACTATTTTACATCTAATTTGCCAATACTTGTGCTCAACCCTATTTTCTTCATTAGAGCCTGCTTTCAATTTTCTGAAAGATGCCCTTTTGGAGATGCCTTTTTAACTTTCACTGCCTCTTCCACTTCACCATTAAACTATATTGTCTGTTGTTTTGCCTTCTTTTGCCCTTTTTCAGTGCATGGAATATATTTTATCTGGGCTTCCAAATGTTTTTTTTAAATAATATCCACTCCTCATTTAAACTTTTGACCCTGGCAACTACTCCTTTTAGTTTCATTCTCATTCTCATTTTATTGCTTTTTTAGCATCTTCATTTAAGACCTACGGGTATGTTTACTAAACCGCAATAACGTTACCGATGAAAAGTGCAGTGTTAACGTGAGCAATGCCATATAAGGAACTGGACGTACCGACATTGAGGTAGCAATGTCTGTGTAACGCACGGAAAAGGGTGCCTTGCCAGGTATCGCGCGTTAAATGGACAATACATATTAAAGCTGACAGCACATTACAAGGCTGACAAGGTGCTGTATAAGGTGCCCTACCCTAAGGCACCCCAAAAGGTGCCATATGAGGTGCCCTAGGTTAAGGCACCTGTGCCGTATAAGGTGCCCTAAGGATGTTAAGGTGACACAAGATATGGCGCCCAAGGGCAATAAGGTGTCCCAAGTTGACAAGCATGAAATGTAAGGGCAAAAAACAGATGTAACCCGAACACTGCACAGAGCACCAAGGAAAGGCAATGAACAAGTGATGGAAGGAAGTAGAGGTGTGAGCTGATGGACCTGCCAAATCAGCATGCAGCCTATGTGGCAGCCGGTAAAGTGGGCAAACATATTGGAGGCAGCTGTACCGATGCGTAGGATGTTGGTAATGTAAAGTGCTACAATGACAGTGGTTGGCAGAGGATGGGAATTCGTGTCCACCAGTGGAGGCAGAGGTGGCAAGATAAGTGCAATGAGAGGAGGCACAGGAGAGGCAAGCATGAAGAGCCACAATGCAGAAAAGGGTACCAGTGCAGCCTGCATATGAAGACAGGATGCCACACAGCTGACAGACACAGATAGACGGACAGAAGGATGGTTGGCAACTGTGATGAGGGTATCATGTGCTGGCAGCACAGATCTGCAGAGGACAGGAATGACAAGTAGTTGTGTAGGACAGGCATAAAAAAGGAGAACAAAGAGGAATCAAACCCATGACCACTGGCTAGAAAGTCAGTGCACAAACCAGTAGGCTACACCACCATGGCAAGTTCCATATCAATGGCTGCATACAAGAACACTGCAGGGCACCACACAAAACGCCTGTTGTGTGCCAGGATTGGGTAACCCCAACAGTATCCATGATGCAACGCACATGCATAATAGCCATCTACAGCTCATATCACAGGCTATAATTGGGACGAGAGCCACATATAAACACATGCACACACACCATGAAATGTTATGCAGTGGAAACAGCATGCAAAAGAGCAAAGAACCTAAACAGAAAGGGTGTCAGGGGCAGGCTGAGGGGACAGCCGTGTGGATGGTCTGTGGACCAGGCCAAAATGGGGAACAGAACGGAAAAGGAGTACCTGCACACCCAACGTGAGCCAAATCAGCTCAACAACAGCAATAACAATCTCCCAAGCCAACTGCTCACATGGACAGTACAAAGAAAGAGCCATATGTAACAGCTAATATGTGACAGATAGGCTGCATAGAGGGCACACTGTGGTGCACACTGAAGAGACGGAAGGGTGTGTGGAGAGGTGACGAAGCTGTAGACATTTCATAGTCAGGTTAGCAGAACACAAGAAAATAAAAGGAAAGGAACAGGTAGGATTCAAACCTGCAAACTATGGTGCTCTAACGCATGTCTGTAACCACTATCCCAAACAACCACAGCAAGCATAATGCAAACATGTTCCATCAAAGGGAATGTGTATATGGAAACTCATAGCACACTGTGAGGTGGCAGACGGCTGGCACATAAACAGCTGCCACCGTACAAGGATGTGAGCACAGGTTGCCCATGTACATCAGCAGTAAATCACCAAATACGTTTGTCAGTGTGGTCAAGCAGCAGCAGAGACAAATGTGCGTCCAACATCTATATTTATCTATGTTATTTATTGAACATTTCGTATATACCGCCTTTCATGATATCAATGCAGGTTACATTGAACAAACCAAAAGTACATTGAACAGGGCAGTAACCCACATGTCACACAAAAGTCACGGGTCCATCTACAGATGATGAGCAGGACAGATAATGTGCAGGAGCTGCATGGTGTGTACTGTGCAGTAGCCCCCCCATGCAGCCTCACACTCCAAATGCCATAGTCACATATGCGTGCATGTAGACAGTAGGCGGTGCATGATGAGGATCCAACACACATCAGTCATGAATTGTCTCCAAAAACATATCTACCCCCCCAATACAGGACGCACAAACCTGAGAAAGCATACATAGCAAAATGTCAGCAAGTATACAGACATATATATATATATATATGTAACAGCTGTCAGAAACTGCTTTATTATACCAATCAAAGCAGCCCAAATGGGACCAAAAACATTGCCAACATGCCAAATGAGGACATGGTAACAGGTACATGAGGCACATGTTCCCAGAGAATAAACAAAACAGAACCTCACAGAGATGCAGAGATAGCAGAGGGTCTGCTGTAATGGGTGCTGTGGATACAGGATTCTCACACCTATGTCACGGTACATGGAATACACAAATGAAGGAAGAAAATGGACACTCACACTGCTACACTGCAAAGGTACCGGTGCAATGTGAGCGGCGGAACGTCAGGGGATAAATAGGACTGTGCAGACATTCAATGATTCGTTTGTAAATCAATGTAGAGCAGCATGTCAGGACAGAAACCAAACACAAGAACATGTAAATAGAGGTAGAAAGAAAGAACAAACATGAGGCAGTAACCCACATAGAATCCAAACCGCCATATGCACTGGTGTACCAACATATTCAGTCACATGCACATGCACCGTGTACGTTTAACCATGACTCAGTGCTGCCCCAGATGCACTGTAACACCCCTGGTGAGGGCAAACAGCAATCCAAGATGTTGGCATGCATCAAAGTGGTGTGGTGGCAAACAGCGTGTCATGTCCAAGTGCAGGGTAGCCAGACAAATAGAAGAGGACCTATACAATGTTCCCCCTGTGCCACACACATGGCTGTATGCTCCTGTTGATCCAAACAGCTGAGGATAACCTGTGGTGCAGGTCATACACATGGGCCACACACATGAACACAATGTCAGATGGACGTACAACATACAGCGAGTATGTTAGTCCCTGATGCACACGTAGGGACCAGTAACAGTGTCCACAGTGCAAATGATGTCTGCAACCATACATAGAAACATAGAAACATGATGACAGAAAAAGACCACATGGCCTATCTAGTCTGTCCTTCCATAACAACAACTACAACAGTCCACTTTTTACCTTTAGATATCCTCTGTGTTGATCCCATGCTTTTTTGAATTCAGTTACTGTCCTCATCTCTACCACCTCCACTGGGAGACTATTCCATGGATCCACTACTCTTTCCGTAAAGAAATATTTCCGCATATCACTCCTGAATCTATCTCCCTTCACCCTCATCCCATGTCCCCTCATAGCAGAACTTGCTTTCAATTGAAAGAGGCTCTCTCCCTGAACATTTATGCCACAGAGGTATTTAAACATCTCAATCATATCACCTCTATCCCGCCTTTCCTCTAAGGTGTACATATTAAGATCCTTAAGTCTGTCCTCATATGCTTTATAATGAAGCCCATTAATGATTTTAGTAGCAACCCTCTGCACGACTCCATCCTGTTCACATCCTTTTGAAGGTGCGGTCTCCAGAATTGCACACCATACTCCAAATGAGGTCGCACCAAATACTTATACAGAGGCATTATCACCTCCTTTTTTCTGCTAGCCATTCCTCTCCGTATGCACCCAAGCATCCTTCTAGCTTTTGCCGTCACCTTTTCTACCTGTTTAGCTACTTTAAGATCATCAGACACAACCACGCCTAGGTCCCGCTCTTCTTTAGTGGACAAAAGTACTTCACCTCCTATACTGTATTGCTCCCTTGGATTGCTGCAGCCCAAATGCATGACCTTACATTTTTTAACATTAAATCCCAGCTGCCAAATTCTAGACCATTCTTCAAGCTTAGCTAGATCCCTCCTCATGTTATCTACCCCTTCCTGGGTGTCTACTCTATTGCAGATTTTGGTATCATCTGCAAAGAGGCAAACCTTACCCGACAGCCCTTTCGCTATATCACTAACAAAGATGTTAAAAAGAATCGGACCAAGGACAGATCCCTGGGACACACCACTGGTAACATCCTTCTCCTCAGAGTGAGCTCCATTTACTTGTTAAACTAGAAAGAGGGAAAGAGAAATCTATTTGCATTGGTGTGATATACAGACCTCCCTCACAAGAGGAAGAGGTGGACAGAGAGTTAATTGAAGACATACGCAGCATTGCTAAGAAAGGGGAAGTGCTACTGATAGGAGATTTCAATATGCCAGATGTTGATTGGCACATTCCTGCTGCAGTATCATCTAGAAGTAAGGAGATCCTGGATTCTCTACAGGGAGAACTATTCAGGCAATTGGTAACAGACCCCACACGTGAAGGGGCCATACTGGACTTGGTGCTTACCAATGGTGAAAGTGTTTCTGATGTTGTAGTGGGAGATCATTTTGCATCCAGTGATCACCAGATGGTGTGGTTCAGTATTAGGACTAGGGCTGTTAGAATCCATTCCAAGGTGAGGATCTTAGACTTTAGGAAGACTAACTTTGCGAAGATGGGCCAATACCTCAGGGAGTCGTTAGTGGGATGGGAACAGCTGGAGGATGTAGAAAAACAGTGGGCAAAACTGAAAGGGGGTATTTTAAGGGCAACCAACCTTTTTGTTAAAATGGTAAATAAAGGCAAAAGGAACAGGAGACCGCTATGGTTTTCGAAGGAAGTAGCTGAAAAAGTGAAGAAAAAGAGGGAGGCCTTCATGAAATACAAGACATCACAGAGAGAGGAAGACAGGCATCTGTATTTGGAAAAACTTAGAGAAGCTAGCAAAGTAGTCAAGAAGGCAAAGATTCAAAAGGAGGAGGAAATAGCCAATGCAATAAAATGGGGGGATAAGACATTTTTCAGATATATTAGTGAGAAGAGGAAGTGCAAAAGTGGTATTGTCAGACTCAAGGGTGCAGGGGGGGGAATATGTAGAAGCTGATAAGGATAAAGCGGAATTGCTTAACAAATATTTTTGTTCTGTGTTCACAGATGAAGAACCAGGAGCAGGACCTCAGAAAACACCCACAAATAGGAACAGAAGCGAGGGACATCTTGAACAATTTTCAGAAGACTTTGTTTGTGAGAAACTAGCTCAACTTAAAGTAGACAAAGCGATGGGACCGGATGGGATACACCCTAGAATACTGAGGGAACTTAGGGACGTTCTAGCAACTCCACTGACTGACCTTTTCAATGCCTCATTGGAGTCGGGAGTGGTGCCAAAGGACTGGAGAGAGGCTCATGTGGTGCCTTTACACAAAAGCAGAAGTAAGAATGTGGTTGAAAACTACAGGCTGGTTAGTTTAACTTCGGTGGTGAGTAAATTATTGGAAACGCTGCTGAAAGAGAAAATAGTGAGGTTTCTGGAGTCCAGCGGATTACAGGATCCGAGGCAGCATGGATTCACCAGAGGCAGGTCTTGTCAGACAAATCTGATTGATTTCTTTGACTGGGTGACCGAGGGAGAGCTCTAGATGTGGTGATGTGGTGTATTTAGATTTCAGTAAAGCCTTTGACACTGTTCCTCACAAGCGACTTATAAACAAACTGAGCACCCTAGGGATGGACCCGAAAGTTACTGCTTGGGTTAGAAATTTGTTGGGTGGGAGGCGACAAAGAGTAGCACTTCCCCTTTCTTAGCAATGCTGCGTATGTCTTCAATTAACTCTCTGTCCACCTCTTCCTCTTGTGAGGGAGGTCTGTATATCACACCAATGCAAATAGATTTCTCTTTCCCTCTTTCTAGTTTAACCCACAATGCCTCCTCTCTCCCTTTTAAGCTCTGTAATTCCAAAGCTTTAATAGTAGTTTTTACATATAGTGCCACTCCTCCTCCCCTTCTTCCTACCCTGTCCTTTCTGAATAAAGTATAGCCAGGTATAGTTACATCCCAGTCATGGTTTTCTATGAACCATGTTTCTGTAACTGCCACTAAATCCAAGTCAGCCACTCTCACCAAAGCTTCAACTTCAGGGATCTTATTTCCCATGCTACGGGCATTAATACACACTGCTTTCCATATGTTACCCCTGTTACCCATTTCCATAAAGGTATTTAATGTATCACCTACCTGGGGGCTTTCACTTACCTGGGGGCTTTCTTCACCCATCCCCAACGAATCTAGTTTAAAGCCCTCGTCAGTAGATTAGCCAGTCTACTACCGAAGATGTGTTGACCTTTCTTGGACAGATGGATGCCATCTCTGCTCTGCAACCCTTGGAACAGCATCCCATGGTCTAGGAAACCAAAACGTTCTTGATGACACCATCCACGCAGCCATGCATTCATCTCCAGGATGCGAGCCTCTCTGCCTTGGCCTTTACCCTCAACAGGGAGGATTGAAGAGAACACCACCTGTGCACCTAACTGCTTCACCCTCTGTCCCAGAGCCATGAAGTCACTTTTGATACGTTCCGAGGTATACCTGGCAGTATCATTTGTTCCAACATGGATTAGCAACATTGGGTAATAGTCAGTGGGCTTGATGAGTCTCGGCAAACTCTCCGTAACATCTTGGATTTTGGCACCAGGCAGACAGCATACCTTTCTGGACATCAAGTCTGGTCGGCAGATGGACGCCTCAGTACCCCTCAGAAGAGAGTCTCCAACCACCACTACCCTTCGTTTCCTTCTGGTCACTGATTCTGCAACTTTGGGATACTTGAACTCTGGTTCTTCCCTTTCCAGGGATGCTTTCACCTCCTCCACTTCCAGGGCTGCATAATGGTTCTTCAATTCAAGGTCTGGAGAAGTTGGATTGGTGATTTTGCAGGCCCTGGTGACTTGTGTCCAACCATCGACATTCTGTTGGCACCCATCTTCTCCTGTGCTGGAGAGCTTGGTTGCTGCAAGAAGCATCTCATCAATGTACTTCTCACTGTCTTGAATGCTCCTCAGCCTCGCCACCTCCTCTCTGAGTTCCTCCACTTGTTTCCTCAGAGCTTCAGCATGCAGGCACCCTGCACATGGAACCGGTCCTTCAACTGGCATTAGGACCTCTGTCTGGACTGAGGCAGAAGCTGTAATGGGGGCAACAGCTTTAGCAATATGATTTTTCCCAGCCATTGTTCTGTTCGTGGAGCTTAGGTATCTGTTAAAGCAAAAGAGAGAGATCTACCAAGTACCAGCCGGTTTCGCAGCTGTCCTTTCAGAGAAAAAGCAGTTAAATCTCTTTAATTATATTCAAAATGTGCTGGTCCAATTCTCTGTGATTTGTTAAAGAGGGAGGTGCCCTATAAAGCAAGACTGCTCACTAGGGGTGGGTGGGAGTCGGGGTGGGTAGGGAGGGAACTAACACCTGATTAGGTGTTAGCAGTTTCTAAACCTGAGGAGGTTACTGGAGTTCAGCAACCTACTGTGCTCAAGGAAAGTTCCCCTAAAACAGCAAAAATAAAAGTAACCTTGCTTTAAAAAATATACAAAAAACCCTTTTAAGAGCTCCCAGTCAGAGAGCTAGCAATGTAATATAATAAAACAAACAAACAAACCCTCAAATCCTTACTGTTTGTTTGATCTGTGGAGCCCTGGTTAGGAAAGCCTCAAAAGGGCAGGGCACTGGAGCCTTTTATGCAGGCTTCAACTGCACTCAGGAAACAGGCCCACTAACTCCTGATTAGGTGTTAGCAGTTTCTAAACCTGAGGAGGTTACTGGAGTTCAGCAACCTACTGTGCTCAAGGAAAGTTCCCCTAAAGCAGCAAAAAGAAAAGTAACCTTGCTTTAAAAAATGTCCCTTTAACACTGTCCTTGAATCCCTGGGCATACATAGTCAAGTGTGACATCTCAATGCGCCACAGTATTGCAAAGGTGATGTGTGTCACCTGCGATGAACATGACACCCAGCCAGAGCACAGCAGCATTGGTGTGCTGGTCATTCCTGTTATGTTCAAAGTAGCAGTCCAATAATAATGTCCATCATAGGCATGTGTCCCACTCGCAAAGGTCAAGCACCATATGGCACCATATCTCAGGGATTGTTGCATGGTGTTGCTGTGTCCTCCAACAGGTGGGTGATGGTGACTGCAGATGCAGTGTAGTAGATGTGCTGTGTGTGTCCTCTGCCCTGTGATAAAAGAAGGAGAAACACTGTCATGGTATGCTGCACACAACATCAGGGTACATTGCAGGGAGTCAAACATCAATATGTACGCAATAAAATGTCAGACATGCAAAGATTACATGATGACAACACTGAACACAGTGCATGTTGGGGACATTTGGAAATGGTACCGCAGACGAGAGTGTCACATGGACATGGTCATGTCCATGCCTATGTCACACAGGCGGCTCAGAGGTCCACCTCATGTCCATCAGCGTTGGTGCACAGAGACCCCACAGAAAAGATCCAACAAACAGCAAAACACAAACATGTAAAGGATGATGTCAGTCCCAAAAGATCCAAGGTGCAACCTACCATGTGTGTGCAGCAAGTGTCTGCTAGGGATTTTCTGAGGCAGCCAAAGGCCACAACACGTCATAGTGAAGGCAGAAGATGTCATCGAAATGTGTTGAATCACCATGTCCCCATGTCCAGCCACTCTTGCCACATGTCCAAAGTATGGCGACATCTGTGATACAGAAATGCTGATGGTCAGTGGTCTGTCAGCACACAAGAGATAGGTCAGTTCACAACACAGAACACATGTGCACAATGTTCACAAGGTCAACAGCAGTAAGATAGAGATAGCACAGTCACCACCGCTCCACAGGTGTACAGACCCATCCCACCACATGATAATGCAAACTGGCTGCACAGTGTATCATTACACAGACACGCCAAAAACACACACACACACACACACAGTATGATAAGGTGAGCATGCCACCAGTAGCATACGGTCTGTCTATGCACAATTGTAGATTAGTGGAGGGAAAGCTTCAGGCCTTGCAATGATACACTGCAGTTGGCTGATGCCACAATGTCAGGGAAGGGTGTACATGTGGCCCACCACCAGAACACCTAGGACCTGTAGACACACGCAGCTCTGTTTATGTGTCTCAGAAACAGTGCTGGAAAACATGATCTGGTCAGGAACACATGCGCATATGTGTGCCAACATCAACAGATGGGGTATGGGGGTGCAGGTCAAAGAGGTGAACAACAACATATGTGCATTGGACAGATAACCTCAGACATGTGCTATGCTTGACTGTCCCCACGGAACATTTACCTGTATGTCCACCTACCCCAGTCTCCTGCACGTTGAATGACGTACACACAGCTGCCACTGCACCACAGCACCAGGCAGGTCACAAAGCATATCCTGGGGAGTCAGAAACACAAGTGCAACATACATATGTCATGATGGAGCTGTGCAACACACATGGCACCTCGACTTCCTCTCCTATCATGCCCTCCTGGATCCATTACAGTCTGGCTTTCATCCTTAACACGCTACCGAAACGGCTCTTGTCAAACTGCTACCCCACTGCCAGTTGGTGTACCCCATGGATCTGTCTTGGGTCCGCTTCTTTTCTCTCTCTATACCCAGTCCCTTGGTGCACTTATCTCTTCCCATGGCTTTCAGTACCATCTGTATGCTGATGACTCCAAGATCTACCTCTCTACGCCTGAACTCTCGCCAGCAATCCAGACCCGGATCTCTGCTTGACTTTCTGACATTGCTGCTTGGATGTCTCACTGCCGCTTGAAATTGAACATGGCCAAGACTGAACTTCTTATCTTTCCCCCAAAACCTCCCCTCCTCTTCCTCCTTTCTCAGTCTCTGTGGATAGCTCTGTACTCCTTCCTGTTTCCTCGGCCTGCAATCTAGGGTTTGTCTTTGACTCCTCTCTCTCTTTCTCCACACATATCCATCTTGTAGCTAAGACCTCCCATTTCTTTCTATAGAACATTTGCAAAATCACCCCTTCCTCTCTGAACACACTACTAAAACGCTAATCCATGCCTTAATCATCTCCCTCTTGACTACTGTAACCTACTCCTTGCTGGTCTCCCTTTGAATCATCTCTCTCCACTTCAATCTATGCAACACACCGCTGCACGGCTAATCTTCCGCCAGCCTCGTCATGCCCATATTACTCCTCTTCTCAGGTCACTTCACTGGCTCCCTATCTGTTTCTGCATCCAGTTCAAGCTTCTCCTGCTGACCTATAAATGCATTCACTCTGCGGCTCCTCAGTACCTTTCCTCTCCTATCTCCCCTTATATCCCCTATCGGGAACTCCGCTCTTCTAGGCAACTGCTTCTATCCATGCCCTGCTCTCGTACTGCTAACTCCAGACTTCGCCCCTTTCACCTTGCTGCACCCTACACCTGGAACAAACTACCTGTGTCTGTATGCCAAGCACCTTCTCTAACCATCTTCAAATCCCGGTTGAAAACTTACCTCGTCACTTCCGCTTACGAATTGTGACTCACCTAATCTTCTTTCTCCCCTTGTTTTCCCCTGCTTACACCTTCTGTGTTTTGTTTTGACTAGATTGTTTTGTTTTGGCTAGATTGTAAGCTCTGATGGACAGGGATTGTCTCTTATATGTCTGAGCAGAGCTGCAAACGACTGGTAGCGCTATACAAATGCTTAGTAGTAGTAGTACATATATATCCATATGCATTTCCCCACATATGCAGTACTTACATGAGAAAAACTCCTCAATCAGCTGGCGCCTGATTGCCGTGTCCTCACATGTGTCACCACAGGACGGCACGTAGGATCATCTTCCAGATCCTCATTAATTTGGACTGGGATATCGTGCCTGAAAGCAATGTTGTACAGGATGAAATAGGCCAGAATGATCTGTGCTACAGACATGGGTTTGTATTGTAAGGCCCCCACCGGTCCTATCCAGACACCTGAGGTGACTCTTTAAAACATGTGTACTGTAGGGATTATAAGGTTTAGGGATATGTTCCTGATTCATAATCACTCAATGGCCTTTATTCTGCTCTAATAAAAAATATGTCAACCAAACTACTATATTTGTGGACAAAGGAAAAAACCCAGGCCAGCATAAGGATATCACAGGCCTTAGCAATGCATATGTCCGAACTGAAGGGTCCAGACATAGACATGCAGAGGCTTTGTGCAGAGAGCATGTACACAGGAAACCATGCAAAACAGTATAAGCTGAGCCGTTAGTCCTGAAGACAGTAGATGGTTTTTGACAGTTGGTGAGTATAAGCAAGACAGAGGCCTGAGGAATGTTGAAACAGGAATACAGAGGGGACAGAAAGGTCAATGACAGGAAACAGAAGGAGGGAGGAGAGGGGGCCTCACAGAGGGATGGATTTGGAGACTGTATGCATATACGGAAGTAATACACGGAAGCAAAAAATGTATATATGTAACATGACTATTATACTCAGGGGAGGAGGAATTCTGGTGTCTGATGACTGACAGAAATTCTCCTCTCCTGCCTGTATTGTTCCATCAGTTATCTAATAAACAGAGATTCTGATTGCACCTGTACTGACTTTTGGATCTGGACTATACAGGAAATTAGTGATAATTAGTAATCGGTCTCTTGTGAGTAACAGGGCCTCACAATTTGTGCCGAACACCCGGGATTGGGGTACGGGTGGGTCTTTATGACCAAGATACAAATTTAAAGATTTGGATTCTCCTCAAGAAAGAAGAGGGAGGTACGTTCCCGGTGATTAGTAGAGACCAGAGGAGAAGAAGTGAGTGACGGATTCCCTAGGATGACGGCGGCTGTGACGACGGCATCGTGAGTATAAGTATTTTTAACCAAGCTTGGTAAGTGTTGTTTAATTTTTGTTTTTGTTATATGAATAAAGTGTAAGAATAATTTGCTGTTATAAACTGGGACTGAATGATAAGTGATTGAGACAGTACGTGTCGTCTGACACGAAGCGTGTGTGTGTTCTTGCTCACGGTTCCATACCTCCGTGAGGAGATTGGCTGGGCTTGAACGAAGCGAATTCTTGTTTGAAAGGTGTCCTGGACATTTCGTGCACTTCCTTCCTCTGTAAATAAAGAGGGTGGATATTGAGATCCTTAAATAAAAGGTTGCACGTAGGAATCATGTCTCTGTTTAGGAGAAAGAAAGATGGCAATCAGGACATAATGGTAAATCAAGTTTCCCCAGTGACTCCGGTCGAATGGATGATGAGAGATAATCCCTTATTAGGAAAGGAAATAGAGAAAGTTTTGTCTATTTTCACCCCCACACAGTGAAAACACCAGGTTTACTGATTATAGGCTGAGGGACAGTGAAGGAGAATAAAAGATTGTTCTAAAAGAAGAAAACAATGGAAGAAATCTCCTTATCTGGGATGCTCACAGACCAGAGAGGGCGACAATTAGATCAATTGAAAAGAACTAGTCTAGTTACATAACAGTGTACACATCAATTGTAATTATGGAGTTCTGAACTTTGAGGTTTGTTCTTTGAACATTGCCGGTCACCTGGCCAGTGCCTAGCTATGTTTAATGAATAATTGCTCCTATATGTCGCCTGATGAAAGATAGCTAATTGTCTGCAGCAGGATAAGATGGTTGCCTGTTTCAGCTAGAGAGGGGGAGAAGGGCTGCTAAGAGATTTCTTCTGGGAATGGATGCATTACCTAGAGCAGTGATGGCTAACCTTTTTGAGCCCGAGTGCCCAAACTGCCGCACAAAACCAAAGAATTTCCTCAAAGTGCCAGCACGTGAATTTGCATAAATATTTGCATAATGCTAACATACACTAACTTTTAGTAAACATGTCTCTTAATGAGTGTATGGATAAAGACAGACTAAAAGATTTCTACATTACTATAATCCAGTGCCAACCGCCAGGCACATTAGGAACTACTACAAACACTGCCCATTTAGAACCAATAGCAAACCCGCCGTATCCTAACAGCACTACCAGGACTCACAAAGCACCACACCATACCTATCAAAAGGCAACACTGCAAATATTAAACCAATACATTTCAGACAATAACAATACATGACCTACTGGGGAAAGAGAACAAGTGGCAATGTCAAAAAGGAATTACATAAACAGAATACCTCAGCTCAGTTACACAGTTGCAATTGCTCCAGCCACTTTCTTCTGGTTTCTTCATGTCTTCTGCTAACTCTCCATCATCTGCTGTCCATTTGTCCTTTCTTCTCTCTTCTAGTTTTTCCATTCTCTCTCTCTACATCCGCTTTAACATACTAATCTTTCTCCTTTTGCTCTTTCCTCATTCCTATTTCATCCACTCAAATTTTACCCCTCCATCCTCAATCCCCACTTACTCTCCCAATACCCGGCCAATTGTAGATTTTTATCCCTCCCACACAAAATATTTTTCCCCTCTCCATTTTACTCTCCCAGCCCCATCCCATTCTCATCCTCCCCCAACATCAGCTCCCTTCTAGTTCCAGCCTCACCCAGCATCCATTCCCTTCTAGTCCCTGCATCAGCCCATTTCCAGTCCTAGCCCCCCATCAGCCCATTTCCAGTCCTAGCAACCCCCCAACCCAATACCAGTCCTAGCCCCCCCCATCAACCCACTTCCAGTCCTAAACCCCCATCACCCATTTTCAGTTTAAGCCCCCCCTATAACCCATTACCAGTCCTAACCCCCATCACCCCATTTCCAGACAGCCCCCATCAGCCCACAGCCCATTAGCAGTCCTACCCCCCCCAGCCCATTAGCAGTCCTACCCCCCCCCCCGCCCGCCCGCCCGCCCATTAGCAGTCATAACCCCCCCAGCCCATTAGCGGTCCTACCCCCCCCCCGCCCGCCCGCCCGCCCCCCCTGCCCATTAGCAGTCCTAACCCCCCCCTCCCTCCCTGCCCATTAGCAGTCCTAACCCCCCTCCCTCCCTCCCTCCCTGCCCATTAGCAGTCCTCACCCCCACCCCCCCGCCCCTTAGCCGTCCTACCCCCCCCTCCCTCCCTCCCTCCCTCCCTCCCTGCCTCCCTCCCTCCCTCCCTGCCCATTAGCAGTCCTAACCCCCCCCCCTCCCTGCCCCTCCCTCCCTGCCCATTAGCAGTCCTAACCCCCCCCCTCCCTGCCCATTAGCAGTCCTAACCCCCCCTCCCTGCCTGCCCATTAGCAGTCCTAACCCCCCCTCCCTCCCTGCCCATTAGCAGTCCTAACCCCCCCCCTCCCTCCCTCCTCCCTGCCCATTAGCAGTCCTAACCCCCCCTCCCTCCCTCCCTGCCCATTAGCAGTCCTAACCCCCCCCCCTCCCTGCCCATTAGCAGTCCTAACCCCCCCCCCTCCCTCCCTGCCCATTAGCAGTCCTAACCCCCCTCCCTCCCTCCCTGCCCATTAGCAGTCCTAACCCCCCCTCCCTCCCTCCCTCCCTCCCACCCCGCCCATTAGCAGTACTTACACCCCCCCTCCCTCCCTCCCTGCCCCCTAGCAGTCCTACCACCCCCCCTCCCTCCCTCCCTCCCTCCCTCCCTGCCCATTAGCAGTCCTAACCCCCCCTCCCTCCCTCCCTCCCTGCCCATTAGCAGTCCTAACCCCCCCCCTCCCTCCCTCCCTGCCCATTAGCAGTCCTAACCCCCCCCCCCTGCCCATTAGCAGTCCTAACCCCCCCTGGCAAATTTAAAAAAAAAAAAAAGCAGGCTCTGGCTGCTGCCGCGGCAGATTGCAATGTCCCGCGGGGCCCCCTCCACCCGCTAAGCCCCTCTGCAAGGGCTTTCAGATTCGCGAGGGAGAGCATCTCCCTCGCGTCTCTGTTAAGCCCGCAGGGGCTAATGGGAAATTTCCCATCAGTCCCTCGCGTCTAAAGGGGCTGATGGGAAATTTCCCATTAGCCCCTGCGGGCTTAACAGAGACGCGAGGGAGACGCTCTCCCTCGCGAATCTGAAAGCCCTTGCAGAGGGGCTTAGCGGGTGGAGGGGGCCCCGCGGGACATTGCAATCTGCCCTTGCCGCGTCCGCGGCAGCAGTCAGAGACAGCTTTTTCTTTTTTTGCGGACCTTCACGCGTGCCAGCTGCAAGGCCTTCGCGTGCCACAGCTGGCACGCGTGCCATAGGTTCGCCATCGCTGACCTAGAGGAAACTCTCAATTGAGCAGTCTCTCTTGTTTGTTTAAATAAAGCATTTATTCAGTCGAAACAGGAGATGAAGTTCAGAACTCTTTTGGTGAAGTATTTTTTTCCTCTGTAATTAGCTTGTTAGCTTTCTAGGTACGGAAATGATGCTGAGAGAAAGAAAAAACTGTTTAGAAAACTTAGGGACCTGATTCCATTCTATGTGTGATGTATTTTTAGTTATAAATTGTTATGAATGAATGAATGAATGAATGGGAAGATCTTCCATGCTTTGATATATGATTATTGTTTTGTGGTAATATATACTCTGGAAACAAAATTGGTAATAGAGGAACAATAACAGCTATGATACCTGCAGAGTGTGATTCAAAAGTTACTTTGCTTTTGAAGCAGAATTACCAGTGCAGCCATTTCCCTTCTGGAAGTGCCTGGTTTAATTCTGTATAACACTCATGCAATCAATGCTTTCTTAATTAGATTTTATGATCTCTGGAATTGGACTGCTTAGAATTCTTTGCTACTGATACAACAAAGGAAAACTGTTTCCATTTTTCCTTTGACCTTCAAAGTAGAGGTTAAGAGCCCTGCAGATAATGTGATATTCTGGGCCAGTGGTTGCCAGATTGCAACTTGAGAATGGTTTAAATCCTGAGTGAATAAGAAGTTAATCATGTTTGGATTTTGTTCTGATTGTTATGCTATTAAGCAAAATTAAAAGTTAAACAGGGATTTTATATCAGTTTTAAATGTCTGCTTCCCCGAACTGTAAGATTCAAGGTAAATTACTCTGTGTGTTGTTAAGCTCTGCACTGATGACTGATGAACAGGCCAGTGCCACCATGGGCGTTCACTCATCTTCCCAGTTTTTATTTGCTATGATATTGGATTTTAGGATAAATTCACCTGTTTTTAAAGTTATGTGTTAGTGTCCAGAGCAAAAGTGTACTTTTTTTGGAAGTCTTTTAAATTTCAGTTCCAGGAGTTCTGTCTTTAGTTGCTGTTTAGAATGAGCACATATATCCATTCAAAACTACACCAATTAAGTTAGTGGGACTGGGACACTGTTTAAGAATCTAAATTTATATTTTCTGTCTCCCATTTGTTTGACTTTTAACAATTGTTTTAGAAGCAGGATTAGCTGTTGTGTGTGAGCAGCAATCCCAGAACGCAATCCAAGAAGAAGAAGGGGGAGGGAAATAGCATTCTTTTGTTTGTGCTTGTAGATTTCAGGCAACTGAATTGGTGGAGCGAGTGAAGGACATTCTGATAAGAAGTTATTTCAGATCTGATGCAGCACACCTGTGGACAACAGCGACCCCTACTGCAACTACATAATGCTGACTTTTGTGTGACCTTTTTGAACTGGTTCAAGCTTGTTTGCAATTTATATAGAATGGTATAATGGTATAAACAGTATTGTGTGTTCTCTCCTTCTGCTCTCTCTGGAGAGTGGCAAGTGTCTACTGCATTATGTTTTAAATGCTATCATGTATCCAGGAATATCAGGGTTTCACTGCTGCTGTACTTAATCCTTTTTATGCCTGGAAGCTAGTGTATCAGGCTCTATTTCTGCTCTTTTTCTAAGCCATGCTTTAGGCTTACCTCTTTAAGGCTACTTTTGAATAAGTGATTCCCACATTGTCTATTTGATTTGGCTAATTACATTAGAGAGGTTCGACCAGAGCCTCGGCTTCGGATCACGTTCCAAGAAATTGCTGATCGGGTGGCTCTACTTCCTTCCTGTACCAAGATGATTGCTGCTAAACCTGCTCCTTGGGACACCATCTGTTTCCTTCATCCTGATGGACAATTAGTTTTACTTCTGCATGTTCACAATACAACCCACATCTCCAAAGAAGTTCTCACTTCAACCCTGCCTTGAACTGAACTCTTATCGGGACAGTCTGCTGAACTTTTTGATACCCTTGTGTTCTCCATTGCTATTAAACGTAGGTTAGATGCTGGACTTCCTTGGTACCTTTCCAGACCCCTGCCATAACTGCTGAACTTGGTATGGCTATACGCCGTCTGCAATGCTTACTGTATGTTCAAATGAAAGCTGTTATTGATTCTATTAGTAAGTTGTCAGAGTCCCTAGAGCAAAATACCCAAATGACCCTACAAAATAGACAAGCGCTAGATTTGCTTCTTGCTTCTGAAGGAGGCCTGTGATCTTTTATTAATGCCACTATTTGTTGTACAGTCATAGCGAATCATTCAGTGTTTGTGTTTAATGCTATGGATAAAATACGCCACCTGCCTGATTTACATATTGATGACTTTAAGGGAGGACTGAATGTAGGTAATTGGTTAACATGCCATATACATGTGAATGTTTCCTATGCTGTGGTCCCCACTTCTGAATTCTCTGACTTGGTCTTATCTCCTCCACAATTAAAAAAAAAATGGGGGAATTGTAGGGATTATAAGGTTTAGGGCTATGTTCCTGATTCATAATCACTCAATGGCCTTTATTCTGCTCTAATAAAAATATGTCAGCCAAACTACTATATTTGTGGACAAAGGAAAAACCCAGGCCAGCATAAGGATATCACAGGCCTTAGCAATGCATATGTCCGAACTGAAGGGCCAAGACATAGACATGCAGAGGCTTTGTGCAGAGAGCATGTACACAGGAAACCATGCAAAACAGTATAAGCTGAGCCGTTAGTCCTGAAGACAGTAGACGGTTTTTGACAGTTGGTGAGTATAAGCAAGACAGAGGCCTGAGGAATGTTGAAACAGGAATACAGAGGGGACAGAAAGGTCAATGACAGGAAACAGAAGGAGGGAGGAGAGGGGGCCTCACAGAGGGATGGATTTGGAGACTGTATGCATATACGGAAGTAATACACGGAAGCAAAAAATGTATGTATGTAACATGACTATTATACTCAGGGGGAGGAGGAATTCTGGTGTCTGATGACTGAGCGGCTGGAGGCATGGACCTCATTGTACCTCATCTCTGCATGTGTCCATGGTAGATGCACAGGGATCAGCAACCAGGGATGACACCCATATCCGGCATCACCTGCAGAAAGAAATGTGAAAAGTTAAAGCAGGAGCTGATGTCCACACACATGCACACAAGCATGTACATGCAAACCAACAACACATAAAAGACTGACAGAAACTTATGACGTCACATGATGGCACACAACAGCTATGCATCAGCGTTTGGTGGTGTGAGACACGGGGGAGGTTTAAGGAGGGCAATACACATCATCTGTAACCACACCAAACACATGATCAAACACCTGTAGCCGAAAGGTAGTAGCGCCAGTTGTGAACACATTGGGCAGACACATGCCAATGCACTCTGGACAAGGGCAGAGATGCACACCTGTGCAAGCATGTGAGGGCCATGATACTGTCCACACACACCAGGTGGTACAGGAACATGTACCTGAGGAGGCCAGACATGATGGCAGAGACGACAATATACTGTTGATATACATGAAGCATACATGTGTGTTGTAATGTGCCAACACAAATTAGACAATGTGAAATGGCCGAAATGG
Organism: Ichthyophis bannanicus; assembly: GCA_033557465.1. Taxonomy (NCBI): domain Eukaryota; kingdom Metazoa; phylum Chordata; class Amphibia; order Gymnophiona; family Ichthyophiidae; genus Ichthyophis; species Ichthyophis bannanicus. Next base: position 846,542,429 of record CM066032.1, on the reverse strand, counting down.
TCAGAGGTGAATGTGCTCCCAACACACAGCACCGCAGCAAACAAGATCTGGGAGCAAATCCAACCCCCCATGTTACAACACACACAGATGACACACACACACAACTAGGGACACACCACAAAGACAGACATGTGCGCATACGGTTACTCAGAGGAACACCATGTGCATGTCCAAGATGAGAAATATCCACCCAGCAGGACACAGTCCTCATAGTGTCCGGCCTCAAATTGTTCGAATAGTGCCGAATGATTCAGGATATAGGAGTCATGGGTGGACCCTGCAAACTTAGGAACCACATTCAGAATACGCATATTTGCATCACATACAACCTGCACATTCAGGGAATGGTAGTATTTGTGGTTGCAGAACACTGCCTCCCTGTCTCTGGCGGGACCAGGGCAACATGTGTGCAATAAATAGCTCCCATCACGTGTGGTATCCCTGCAATCTGTTCAAAGGCTTGGTTCAGGGTCCCCCACTGTAGCCTATTGTTGGGAATTGCAATGTAATTCCTCACCCGGCTGACCATGGCCTGCAGTACCTGGTGGAGACAGCATGAGAAGGTGGGGCGGCTTATCCCACCCACTGCGGCCACAGATGACTGGAAACAGCCAGAGGCAAAGAAATGTAGGGCACCCAGGAGCTTGACCAAACCCGGTATGGCATGTGACCGGCCAGTCAGGGGCTCGAGGTCAGGTCTTAGATCCTCAAAGAGCTCCCTAATAGCCCCTGTGCTCAGACGGTAGAGGAAGATGACCATGTCCTCACGCATGTCCTGGAGCTGGACCCTGGGCCTGTAGAGGCGAGGCTGGCGAGGGCGCACCTCGGCACGCCTCCTGCGCCGTGCCAGCACAGCCCCGGCCTGCGGAGCCCCCACAGCTGCAGGTCTTTGTTGCAGCGGGACTGCACCCTTGCCCTGTGCCACTGCCCCATGGATACCATCTCCCTCGTCAGGCAACCGCAGCTTCAGCACACACCCCCAACGCACATGCAGCAATGACAAAGTCGGCCATTATGGACAGCAGATAGAACAGAGACAGAGGTTCAATATGGTGTGGGGAGTGGCAAACAATCAGAACAAACACAACACACCTGCGTATCACGGGCAACGAGCACATAGCACGTGATTCTGTGTGCGTTGTGCATGTGCGTAGCATGTCTGTGCGTTGTGCATGCGCAGGCCACGTGCATATGTGGTGTGCATGGTACCATAAGTAGCGCATGCGCTGTACGTCTATAAGCGAGAGACGTGCACATGTGCTACGCAGGGTTCCACGCAAGGCGGGTATGCATGCAGCATGCATGCATTGCGCATGCACGGGTGGCATCTTTGCGCGCCCTGTGCTGCGCATGCACAACACGGGCAGCATCGTACATGGAACCACGCACGATGCTGCCCACGTTGCGCATGCGCAGCACAGGGTGTGCTTAGATGCCACCTGCACATGCGTAATGCTCGCACACTGCATGCATATGTGCTGTGCTTGGAACCCCGTGTAGCACATGCACACGTCTCTTGCTCAGACACATACAGCACATGCACTATGCAGGGGACCTGCATGCCACATATGCACGTGGCCTGCGCATGCGCAACACACGAACAGACATGCTATGCGCATGGGCAATGCGCACAAATGCCCTAAATGCATCACTGCGCATGCGCAATGCATGCAAGGCCGTGCCCCCGCCCAAAAATGCATAAATAGGCCTGCGCACGTGGCGCAGGCCGAGTTTGTTGAGTAGGCAAGGTGTAGAGCAGGCAAGGTGCAGTGCAGGTGACGTGAAGAGCAGGCGAGGTGCAGAGCAGGTGCGGAGCAGAGCAGGTGAGGTGTAGAGTAGGTGAAGAGTGGAGTAGGTGAGGTGCAGAGAAGGCGAGGGGTAGATTTGGTGAGGGTTAGAGGAGGTGAGATATGTGTGACAGGCAGGGAGATGACAGTGAGAGCAGGGATATGCAGCAAGAGGAGACAACAGGAGGGGAGGGCGGGGGAACACCTGGGCAGCAGTCCCCAGAGGCGGCAGGGATGCGTGAGCCTGAGGTGGAGGTTGCAAGGCCATCGGGTGTGTCCCAGCCCATGCAGGAGCAGCCTGAGAGGCCACAAGTTGCAAAGCGTAGGTGGAAGCCAGTGCCCGAGGAGGAAAGGAAGAGGGCCCTCAGATTTAGCCAGCAGGAGAATCACATCCTGCTGGCCAGTGTACTAAAAAACTACGAGGTCCAGTATGGGCGGCTGAGCTCAAGAACACCACTGAGCACACGGACCCAGGTGTGGGACGAGGTCCGTGAGGCCGTGGGCCCACACAGAGACCTGGACAGCCTATGCAAGAGATTTAATGATATCAAGCGTGGGGTCCACGCTCACATGACAGCCGAGAGACGGCATGCTATGGGCACTGGTGGGGGTGGACCCATCGGCCCCGGCCTGACACCCCTGGAGCAGCAGCTGGCAGAATGTCTCGGCCCAGTCTACCTGCACAGATTGTCCCCAGCGCTGGACACGGCCCATCCACTGGCAGGTAGGTCTGATATATGCATCCGACGTACAGCTAACGACCCACCACATGCAGGGTCAGCCTCAGGGGGGTGCAGGGCCATGTCCTGAGATCACGTTTGGGCCAACAGAGGCATAGGAGGTCACGAATGCAGCAACAGTTGCCTAATGTGGTTGCCGAAAGGCTCGGACAGGTACCTGGGGGTGGGTCCCAAACATTTACAGAAAGGGACATAGTATAGCAATGACCAGCCCAATATAGGCAGTGTGTAATTGGTATCATCTGGGAAAGCCACCAGGTACAGAGGACAGAGACTGAGAACTGCTGGAAATAGGTTACTGGGCCTAACAGGAAAACTCCCAAAAGAAAACAAGAAAACAAAACAAATCATATAACCTGCACTAAACAAAATCAAATAGTAAAACGTACCACAGGTAACAGAGGACAAAAGCTCTCAGCCAACCTCCCACAGAGAGGAGGAGCACTTCATATAACACCACAATGGTGCTTTACCTCAATATATGCTCAGAGTGACATCAATGGTCCAAAAAACCTCTGTACCGGGGCATGCAAAATAAGCCAGACCTAGCCCCTACTATTAGTAATTAGCAGGGTGAAAAAGCACTTCCTAGCTCAAAAGGCAGTATAATCTGGCAGCAACAGGCAGCATACAATAAGGCAAGGAAAACCAAGCACAAACCCCCCAAAACGGCTGTGAACAGGAGCCCCGACACCAGGTGTCTCGCCAATCAGCATCTTCAGGGAGCTCTACATGCAACACGCTGCATTTCAGAACCACAGAGGCAGATAAGTGCAAGGCTGTGGCCGGCCCATGGTAAAAGCCGCTATCCCGCCAGAAACATGCTATCACCATGAGCTGGACACAGCCTTGCATCTATCTGCTTCAGTGGTACTGAGATGCAGCGTGTTGCATGTAGAACTCCTTGAACAAGCTGATTGGTGAAACACCTGGTGTCGGGGCTCCTGTGGACAACCGGTTTGTATGTTTGTGAGCTTTGTTTTTCTGCATCATCGTATGCTGCCTGTTGTTGCTTGTTTTGACTGCTTGCTGCTGCCTGCTTCTACTGCCTTGTGAGCTAGGTAGGACCTTTTCTCCCTGTCAATTACCAACAGTGGGGGCTTGGTCTGGCCCATCTTGCATGCCCCAGTAAAGAGGTCTTTTTCGACCACTGATGTCACTCTGAGCATATTGCGAGTGAAAGCACTGTTGTGGTGATAGCTGAGGTGCTCATCCTCTCAGTTTGTATCTGTGAGAGGATGGATGAGGGCCTCTTTCCTCTGTTACTAGTGGGATGTAGTACTATTTGATCTGGTTTAGTGCAGGTTATATAGTTTGTTTTGTTCCTGTGTTCTGCTTTGGGAGGTTTACTTGTTCAATGATAGTTTCTGACCCCTTGGAGTATATCTGATACTATAGAGCAACCTGTGAGGGATATGTCATGTCCCAATGTCTGTTCCCATGTGATGTTACCATGCACCAACCGACGACAGACACCTGAACCTCTCACCCCACGCCACCACCACCAGCATACGTGATCCCCCAGTCAGCCAGTCACAGTGTACCCTGCCATCCACAGACCACCCCAGGACACACAACACCTGGCCCAATGTGCAGATACCTACCCCCACACACAGTGGACACCCCCTCACCACTCCATGTCATATCCCCATCTCCAGCCCTAATGACCCCTCCAATAGATGCAGGTACCCCAACACCAACACCACCTGGGGTCAGCTCTCATACAGCCACCACAGTGGCACAGACACATTCCCAGGATCCCCCACCCACACTGCAACCTCATGCACAGCATCGCCCCCCCCCCACACACCCCAGACGAGGACTGTGGCAAGCCAACAGGGAGCTGATGAGGGTCCTGCTCCCCCACACAGCTGCCACAGGGGCAGGTGAAGGGGCACCCCCACCGCTGCAGCTGTACGAGGGAACTGGGCTATCCCCGGACTTCTGTGAGGCCGTCCTTCCTGCGGATAAGCAGATAAGGACATTGTCTGTGCATGGACACATGATAGGCAGAGAGCAGTCCTGCCAGATGGATGTTCCGGCCCTGAACACATGGATATGCTGGGACCACCAACAGGGGATGCACCCACCACACACGTATCCGCAGACACATGACAGTGCGCAGACTGCTGCCAAACAGACACCCGTGTCACACCGCACACATACCTGGTGTGATGGCCCCCAGTACAGCCAAATCAGGGGGACAGGCACAGCAAACACTGGACAACCTATCTGACCCACTACCATGGCCACAGCAGTCGGTGGGCAGCAGCCGTACAGGGAGGGATCACATCCCCATGTATATCCCACACACATTGCCCCCCCCATCCGTCGCCACATCCCACCCCCAAATGCAGACTGCTGGATAGATGTCCATCCACACCCCACAGCAGGCACCAATGCGGCAGTCCCCACACATGTCTGGCTGATAGGCACACGTGCACCAACACCTACCCATGCAGACATACACCCTCCATTGCACACATATCGCTCACACACACTATGACAGACCCCAGTCACGATGCAGGTTCCCGCACAACCCCCCTGGACACATGTAGCTCTGTGCCCACTCCAAAGGTCACACTCACAGGGCACACCTAGTGCTGCACACAGTGGGCCCATCACTCACCACCCCGTCCCCCCAAACATACGTGACAATGTGGCACAGCACCTCCTGTGCCAAGATGTGCTGCTCCCCCCCTGCCTGGTACATTCCACTGGACACTCATGTGTTGACTGCATTGTAAGCGCAGTAACATCAGTTACAGGCAATATACACATTGCTGTTGGTGAGGACGTAACATAGAGCTATACATATGTGTTCAGGACAACCACATATATACAGTGTACCTTGTTCCCCCTCCAGGTGACACCTAGGCCATGGAGGTGGAGGAAGAGGAGGATGGTGCAGAGCCAGAGGCTGGAGATGTGCCCTAGGTGGCAGATGCCGAAGTTGCTGGCAGCGTCGGTGCGGAGGACCCAGGGGGTGTTGTGGCTCAGGAGGAGGAGGGGTAGCGGATGTCCATCCACCATCGGGGAGCAGCAGCAGCAGCACAGTGCCTGGGGAGGGGCCAGAGACCATGGGGATGAGACCATGGGGATGGAGCCCACACTGACAGCACCAGGGCCATCGGGCACAGCACCCACCGCCATGGATGTGGTACTGCAGGAGCTGTGTGGCCATACCACCTTGTCACGCACCGATGCTGAAGGTAGGTAACTGCCCAGATAGTTGCATGTGGTGGTGTGGCACACCACCTCCCAGACACAGCAGTGGGGGCACACACCTGCACACTGACAGTGGGGCTCCCCACATACATGTGCCCCCATGGTCATGTCTGGGAGGTGTGTTGCCACATACCAGGGAAACAACATGTCAGCCGCGTAGGGGTGGGTGTGGCTGATGTGCACAGATGCCTAGCAGGTCACGGGGCAACACGCAGGGGTAGGCACTGGGGGTGGGACAGGGTGCGCTCTGAGGCACTGTCCAGCTGGCACCTGGGGATGGGGGTGCTCTCCTCCCTTCTGGTCCCCGCATCAGCCCATGTCCAGTCCTAGCCCCCCCTCACCCCATGTCCAGTCCTATCCTACACCCACCTTCAGCCATTTCCAGTCCTAGCGCCCCCAAACATTTCCTGCCCCATCTGTGTCCCTCCATCAGCACATATCCAATCCCAGCCCCACATCAACACCTATCTAGTCCTTTCAGAGCCCCACCATCAGCCCATGTCATATCCTAGCTCCCCCCCCCCCCCACTCATCCCAGCATCATTCCATGTCCCCCATGGGCCTTCCTCCAGTCCCAGCTCCTCCATGTGTCCATCACAGTCCAGGCCCCACCACAACCCATGATCAAGCCTAGCACCCCCCAACGGCCCATTTCCAGTCCGATCCTAGCCCTGCCATCAGCCCATATCCTGTCCCAGCTCCCCCTCCAACAGGCCATTTCCACTCATAGCTCTCCCCCCCTCACAGACCATTTCCATTCCACACACACCCTGCAGCTATGTGCATGTTAGGCCCCCTCCCACTCAGCCTATTACCAGTCCTAAGTGCACCATCAACCCACCCCTGGTCCCACCCCCCACCACCCCATTTGCAGTCCTAACACCCCTCCCCCCCAGCAGGCCAGGGGAAGGTATTACAGGAACAAACATAGCAGCTGCTGCTGCTGTGGCAACTGCAGACACATGTGTCCCGCGGTGCCTCCCCACCTGCCCAGCAGTGCCCCCTGACCCATTCCCCTGGCACCGGCTCCTAGAGCCGCAAAGGGTGTGTCTCCCTCCCGGTGCTCTGTTAGGACCGCCGGGGATGATGGGAAACAGGAAATGCCTGTTTCCCATCAGCGCAGGTGGGCTTAGCTGAGCCGCGAGGGTGAAGGACTACCCTCGCGGCCCTGACTGCCCATGCCGAGGGGGGTTAATCAGGGGGCTCTGCTGGGCAGGCGGGGGGCCTGGCTGGACACTGACTGCCACAGCCACAGCAGCAGCAGCAGCAGACGGTCTGTTTGTGTAATACTTGCTTTCCCCATTGTGTTGGGCAGTATGTTGTTTGGGCGGGGCCCCCTGAAATGCGGGGCCCTGTGAAAACAGCATTCCTGCTCATGGATGGCCCAGCATGATGTGCTACCAAAATATGCGGATTTCCCCCCATACATAGCGGGCCCCCTATGTAGTACGTCAGGACACTTGTTGCATGCGTCACGGTGGGAGGTGCAACAGATGTCTTACAGGTCACATCGTGTCTCACCCACAGGCACTCGCCAGGTGCTGCTGGCCATTTGTGAGGAGCTACATAGCCAGCGTGAGGAGCTACACAGCCAATGGGAGGAGCAACATGCCCAACGGCAGGAGAGGCGGGCCCACACCCGGGTGGTACGCGGTCTCCGCAGGGACGTGCAGGGCCTACTCGATGAGATCGGCCGGCTGTGTGGGACAGCCGAGGCAATGGCATCCTGGATTGGTCGGGTGGCTGCTGCGCTAGAGGTCATGGCTGGTTGTGGGCAGCAGCCAACAGCAGCAGCAGAAGCAGCAGCATCACCAGCGCCAAGGGGTATGAGGGGCCATGGTCGGTGCAGACATGGCCGGGCATGCAGGTCGTGAGTGTGGGGAACTGGGTCACCATGTCCGCCGCAATAAAGGCATCTTCACTTGTTGTTACCTATGTGCATGTGTCCAGTGTTTGTGTCTGCGCTCCCATGGTTACCCTGTCCCCCATGTGCTCACCCTGGTCACATGTGCTTTGCCGTGGCATGTTGACCCATTGGCATGCCGTCCCCTGCCCCATCCCATGTCCCTGGGGGTGGGGGTCTGCACTGCCACCAATCAGCACAGATAGGTTCTGCCATGCCACATGTGCTATGCACCGTGCCATGTGTGCACTGCTATACAACATCCTAGAGATAAACCCTAACTTCCCCTTGTACCTGACAAAGGAAAATATGTTTGCTGGATAATTTGCCTTGAGAAGATTGACTCCTCTCTTGCAGCACATCCTCCCTTTTATTCTATTTAAAAGAGAGACCCTTCTCTCAAAACCACACCAAGGTCTAATTACCATATTAACTTCAGATGCCTGAAAGCAAAATGGATATTCACATGTACTTAGCTACAGTCAGTCATTTTCTCTCCTCCAGCGCTTGTAGTGAACCGCTGCTCCTCCTCCAAACCACCATCCACTTCTATGAGCATCACCAGCTAACACCCTGTCCTGCTCCTGGATACAGCAGTTCTTCCTATCTGTCCTGCTTCATAAATACTACTGCTTTTTCTCTTCAGCTTCCTCTCATTTAGAAGCATCCAAAAAAAGGACAGAACATCCAAGCCCCAATGTATGTGTCCATGTCTGCTGGACAGCACAGCACATGGGTACATCCCGGTGGCACCAGGGGATACATACACCTGTGCACATAGCCATCCCCCACACCTGATGTGGGGCACAATCCAGGTATGTGAGATATGTCTACCACACATACACACTGAGACATGCTCACACGTGTCACACTCACTTCAGCAGCATGTCTGGAAAGGAGACACATGACCATTGCGATATGTAGCCAGAATTATTAATCATATTTATTTACACATAGATGTCCTACTTACAATTGCCCCCATGTGGCAGTCCTGGGTCACAGGACAGCACAGGGCAGGGTGCCATGTGGCACTGTGGTGCTCACATACCCTGGGGGCTGCCATGAGCGGGTGGCTGGGGAGCTTCGCTGCCCATGCCAGGCTCATGCTGCATGTGCAGCTCCTCAGCCATACGCTCTATGGCACCTGCCAGCCACCTGATGGCATGGTCCTGGTCCCGCTGGGACCACAGCACAGTACCCATTGCCACAGACAGGTAGCCCACACAGATGCCACCACACTCACACCATGTGCCTGGTATCTGCATAGTGGCATCTGCATATCCCCTGTCTGTGGCAATGTTTGCTGTTCCCATGCCCAGGCAGGCACCATCGCCGCACACATGGGACAGGTGACAGGGGCCCCCACTTCCCTGTAGTGTCCTGTGACCCCTCCCACCCACAGGCCCGCCCTCCCCACCCTCCCCGCTCTCCTCACCCTCCTCCCCCCCTCCCCGCTCTCCTCACCCTCACCCTCCTCCTCCCCCCTCCCCCCACTGCCTCCCCATCACCCTCCCCTCCCTCCCATCCCTCCCCATCCTCCGCCCCCTCCATGTGCTCTTCAGGCCCTCCGTCCTTGTCCTCCACCTCTAGCCTCTCCACCAGTGTAGGGGCACTGGGCTGGTATGGCCCAGGTGCTGCTGACCCCTCGCCAGCATCTGCATCCTCTGTGGGGGAAACCAGACATTACCTCGGCGATCATGCATTTGACACATCACAGAAACATAGTATGTGGCCCCACAGTCTGCTATGCCAGTGGGACATGCTGTTGTGTGATGCAGAGGCTGCAACACTCACTGTCAAGTTGGGCCATTGCCTCCTGCTGCAGGCGGTGGAGGTAGCGCACCCAGTCCAAAACGTGATTATTGTGGAAAAGGCAGAGTATAAATTTTGTTTAGTTGACCTATCACCAACCCGACACAGGCCGTGTTTTGCTACCCTTCATCAGGGGTCGATCATGTGAGTAAACTGAAAACATAAAAACCATAAATACAAATTATAATATATGCCATATAAAACAATAAAACCATGACCAAAACAGATGGCACATTATAAATATATGTTACATGCAAATACATCTAATAAATATTAAAAGTGTAGAACAACTAGAAGGGTAAAAAATGTACCTTAAATACATCAAATCAATAAATAATTGGCACATAAATATATAAAATAATCATTAGTAAAACAATAAAAAGAGATTGAAACTCCTTGTTATAAAAAGGGGGATGTGACAAACATCACTTATAAAAACAGTAATAAATACCTCTGTTGTGATTATTGAGGACACATCTCTAAATGACCTTTGTAAAAAGGTTATTTGTGTGTAACTAGAAGTAATAAACAGTAAAGTCAAAACATATGAATAACGATTAAAACTATAACACAACTTAAAACAGGTATATGCATTTAGTTTTGATAACCGGAAGAAACATAAACTGTGAACGTAGCAAGAGCGAACAAAGGAGAAAGGGGTCTAGTGTCTTTGTATACACCTTTCATAAACATTCAAAGAAAATTCTACTAATACTATAGGCATACGTGAATTCTAACCAGAGGAGATTATCTAGGCAAATTTAATAATAGAATAGCTGAAATAAACCTAATGATGAAGTTAAAAGGGGGCATATGTAATTTCATGAAAAGCATTGCAATTAGTAAAACGATTGTTGCCATAAGGAACACCCTTACAAAATCCATAAATCTCATATCCAAGGAATGTTGAAATAACCCTATAATAACGATGTGCACGAGCGCTATGGGTCTTCCAACAGAAAGCACTATGGACTATAACACTTTGAACGTCCCATCGCTGGCACACTTACTTAAAAAATGCTCTCTTCATTTAACTATTTAAAAAACGCGATCACATAAAAAGTGAAGGAAGCCACAAAAAGCGATATTGTACATATGAACAATACCGTAAAAAACACCCCTACAGAAAAAACATTGAAACGTTTTAATAACACTCTAAAAGTCCCATCGTTGGCACACTGTGCTAAAAAAATGCTCTCTTCATTTAACTTTTTTTTAAAAAACGCGATCTCATAAAAGGTGTAAAAAGGGGCCAAAATAAATACTGTACATGTGAACATAAAAATATGAGAAACTTACAAGTCGCTATGAACCGGCGCCTTCTATATGTGTTTGCAGCTAGATAGCTTCTAAAAAGACACCGGCACATGCACTCATTAAATACTTAAAGGAAAGAGAACAGGACCGAAAGGGGGCAGAGTGGAGGCACGGGGAGAATAAAAATTGAATAGAAAACCTGGCCTGCTCATATGAAGGGAATAATGCAAATCTACTTCAAAGTGTCAAATTTAAAAACAACTCAGATGAAGTATAAAATTATGAGTGAAAACTACAACCAGCATGTGGCTTAGGGATGTATATGTGACCACAAAACTGTATTATATTAAAATCATTAAAAGTATAAAATTGAAAATCATGACTGCTTTGTTATATAAAAATAATTGTACAGGCTAATGACTCCATACATACTTATATAGTAAGTAGCTAAAACTAAAGATCTTAAAAATGTAACCTGAACCATATAAAACATAGAAAGAGGAGACCTTAAAAAGGGGGGGGAAAAGAGGGGGAAAAGGAGGGGGGAGGGGGGGAAGGGGAGAGGAAAGGTGGAAGTTGGAAGGGGAGGGGAGAGAGAGGGGAGGGAAGGGGGAAAGGAAGGAGGGGGAGGGGGAGAGGGGAGGGAGGGGGAGGAATGGGGAGGGGGAGGGGAAAAGGGGGGGTGGGGAGGGGGAGGGGGAAAGAACATAATCTAAGGGGGGTTAAAAAGGAGCCATGGGGGACATAAGTACCATATATGTGTTCAACTTCTTAAACTTAAAAAGACTTTATATAGAAACTGTTATAAAAGTGATAAATATATGTAAATAAATAACTAAAACTAAGGAGTAAAATATAGATGGACAAAAGACTATTAAAACACAAGTGTAAGAGACATAATCTAAAAAAGGGAAGGGACTTGTGGAGAAAAAAGGGGACCCAATGGTCACTAATATACTAATTCATTCATCATAAAAAGACGGAAAGATCTCTATCTAAATTGAGGCCTTTGGGAATCAGAGAATCCAAAAGAAATATATATCTTTGCTCCAGTCTAAGCATGGTTTTATTCGTATCTCCTCCTTTCCAATTAGTTTTCACCTTTTTAATAACAAAGAACTTTAAGTCCATAACACTATTTTGGTTATCCTGCCAATGGGCGACTAAAGGCTTATCAGCCACCCCTCTTTAAATGCAACTTTTGTGTTCAGTAATTCTAATTCTAATGTTGCGACTAGTCTTCCCAACGTACAGTTTTTTACAGGGACACTGTATAACGTAAACCACGTTATGGGTCTCACAGTTTGAAAAGTCGTTAATATAAAACTTTTGATTGGTTATAGGATGAATGAAATGGTCTCTAACTGGAAGAACATTCAGACATACTGAACACTTTCCGTATTGAAACTGTCCTTTATACTTGGGTAAATAACTCTTTTCTGTAAGGGCTGAGGGCACTAATAACGCAAGTTAACAGTACGTTTGTGTGCAATCGTAAGCCTCATATCTTGAAAACATGGCAAAGTTTGAATTAAATGCCACTCATTCTTGAGAATCTTAATAATTTTAGAGGAGTGTTGTGAATACAACAAAGGACACACAACCCCTATATTTTCTTTTTCCGTTCTTGGTTGCAGAAGAGATGACCGTGATTAATCTCTCGCTCTCTTATATGCCTGTTCTATATCGGAAAGGCCGCGGGGCCACGTACCGGCAGGCCGCGGATAACCGGGTGGGCGGCGTGGTGCGTGGCCCTGGCCTGGGGGTTAGGTGGGGAGGGGCAAAAGCAGTTGCAGGCAGTTTAAATCCATTGGCTCCTGCAAGTGAATGAGGAGCGCGGGAGCCAATGGATATGGTGCTGGGGGGTAGAGGGGCCGGTGTAAAGCGGAGCGTGCCAGCAGGACATCAGTCCAGTGAGGCGGAGGACGAGGACTGGTGTCTTTGTTGGGAGCCCCGGTGTTGGAGGATGCGGTCGGCGGTGGAATTCACGGTGGGTCTGCCCGGACGGATCGTGGGGCTGCGGGGCAGTGGAGCTCGCAGCGGTTTTGCCCGGATGGATCATTGACTGCGGGGCAGTGGAGCGGTGGCTGGAGCGGGCCGGAGAGTGGCGGGTGTGCAGGAGGGCTGCACGTGGACGGCTGCGGCTGCGGGGGGCCAGGCAAGTGCACCTCTAGCTAGGGTTTGCAGGCATTGGGAGTGAGTAAAAAAAAAAAAGAAATATATATATATAAAATTAAAACTAAAGCAGAGAGGGGGAGTGGCTTGTTCAAGATGGCGACAGTGGAGAACTAACCGAAGATGCCTAAGAGAAAGAGTAAAGTTAAAGCTCCTCCCACGGAGCCTTTACCCTCTGTTGCAGGACCCATGGATCGTTTTGTTCGGTTGTCCGAGGAGCAAGTGTCGGGGATTCGAGCGGGCTTGGAGGTACCTTCGGTTCCCGGTTTGGTTTCCTCCGCCCTGGATATCACGCTCTCCCCTGATGGACGTTCTCCCCCGGCTCCTCCTAGACCTCCAGCAGCTCAGTCGCTGAGCGATGACGTCTCGTCTCCTGCTGGGGAAGCGGTTTCGTCATCTGTGCGGGGCTCGCTGCTGCTTGCTGCTCGAGACCGAGTGGAGGAATTACAGGCTCCTGGTATTTCAGAGTTGATATCTTCTCCTGGCACCGAGGGACGTGCTCCTGCTATAGAAGCTCTCAAAGATTCGAAGGATAAGCTAAGTTTTGCTGCATCCGCACCCTCCCTTGTTTTCTTCATTTTGCCTCGCCCGGCTTCGGTTTCTCTGGAGAGCATTTGGGATGCTATTTCTAATCTTTCTACTATGGTCGCTACCCAATTTACTGTGCTATCTGATCGGGTAACTGCTACTGAAGACGCTCTTTCCCAAGTTTCCTCTTCTTTGGCTATTATTAACACTAAGCAAGTTTCTTTGGACCGGCAGCTTGAAAGTGTAAAGGATTTATCTGATTCCTTGGTTAAGGATAATACTGTTTTGCATGCTAAGATCGAGTCTTTAGAGAATGCCGCTCGTGCTACAAACCTTTGTTTGTTAAATTTCCCGATTATACCTGGGACTCCGCTGCTGGATCTTTTTAAGAAATACCTCCAAGAAGCTTTATCAGTCCCTCCGGATTTGTTTCCTCCTGTGTCTAAGATTTATTACCTTCCCTTAGGGAAAAGAGAGCGGAAAGTTTCTGGGGGGGCTTTGGAAATAGATATGCTTAATGTGTCTGCTTTATTATCAACTCCTGGGGAAGAGGATTTAGCTGTATCCACTCTATTAGTTACATTAGCTCTTTCCTCAGATAGAGAGTGGCTATTGAAATTATTCTATAAAAAGCGTTCTACTTTGTTTTATGGTAAAAAGGTTTTGGTGTTCCCTGATGTGGCCCGGGAAATGCAGAAACGGAGGAGGGCTTTTCTTCTATTAAAACCTGGGGTGGTATCTTTGGGTGCTTTATTTACTCTTCGTTTTCCTTGCAAATGTTTAGTCACCTATAAAGCTCAGAAGTATGTGTTCTTTTCTCCTGCTGATCTTTCTACCTTTTTGAGTTCTCATTTGGTGGTTGCTTCTACTCCGGGAACACAGACTCCATCATAAGTTTAGTACTCCTTGGTGCTCTGTCTTCATCTGTTTTCTTGATGTTGGTATTCTATGATTAATTTTGTGGTTAGTTCCTCCCCATTTTGAGGACTACTTTTGATCCTTGCTACATTGTATATTTTGTAATTTTTATATTAAGTTGACTTCCTGCAAGTGTCATTATTCTGTACAAGTTTTGCTTGGTTCATTGTTTAAAAATGCATAAATAAAAATAATAAAAAAAAAAAAAACTAAAGCAGAGAAGCATAAGTGGGAACCAAAAAAAAAACAAAAACAGAAGGGATTTTGAATTTGCAGAGTTACTCTGTTTATTAGGAGACTGGTGCTTGGTGAGGGACATGCCTCCTCGTGAGGAATGAGGGCCCAGGCGGTCTCCGGGGCCTGGTAGACGGGTGGCTGCAGCACGTGGAAGGCAAGCTGGGGGAGGGGGAGGGGCAGTGCAGGTGTGAAGGGGGGAGAAGGGGTAAGAGAAGGGGGATTCGGGGTGAGGGGCGGGGTGGAGATGGGGTGCCCGGGGGGGGGGGGGGTCAGAGCCTGTGGAGGTCCTGGCGAGAGGCAGGGGGGTGCGCGGGGGAGCTCTAGGAGGGGGGAAGTGGTGTGTTAAGTCTCTGATGGGCTGCGCAGGGATGGAAGGGTCGGTGGGGCCTTGCCGGGAGTGAGGGAGGAGGAGGGGAGGTCCGGGTCAGCACCTATGTCATGGGGGACACACGGGGCATGGTTGGGCAGGATGGGTGGCTTGGGGGAGCCCATGGGGCTGGCCTATAGTTCCGGGGGGCTTACATCCCACAGCTTTGGAACATTGGCAGGGAGGGGGGCAAGGTTCCTCCAGAGCAGAGTGGCTGGGGGCTTGGCAGCTGGCTTGGGCCTTGGCAGGTTCCCCCTCCTTGTTTCCCTCTTTGTCTTCACAGATGCTTGCTGGAGAGGCGGTGCGAGGTGGCGAGATGGAAGCGGAGCCAGCTAGAAGTGTTCGGGAAGCGGAGCCAGCTAGAAGTGTTCAGACAGCGGAGACAGGGGAGGCGCTGGTCGATGTGCTTCCGGCAGAGGGTGGTCTGCCAGCTTCGGATGGCCTTGCAGGAGTGTCGCAGCCCGGGACCATGTCAGTGGGTGAGTTGCCAGGGGGTTGAGGGGAACGGGAGGATGGGGGGGAGGTTAGGAAGGGCAAGGTGAAGAGGAAGTGTCGGCACTCAAGTAAGTGGCACCGGAGGTCAGGGTCCTCTACGTCGTCTTCCGATGATGTCTCGTCTTCTTCTTCAAGCTCAGGAGTCAAGGAGCGAGCTGCCAGTGGGGGGCTGGGGGGGTGGCCGTGCCGGGTGGGGGGGGGGTACTTCGCTGGTGTTTTTTTCGGAATTATGGGAGGGGGTGCCGCGGAAGCTGCGTCGGAAGATCTGGAAGAGAAGATATATCGATATCTTTAGGCTGCTTGAGGGTAGGAAGCGTTCGGGTGATAGTAAGAGGAAAAGGAAGGAGGATGAGAAGGCAGGGAGGGTCCGGAAGGTGTCACGCAACGTCGTTAACTGGACGCGGGCCTTCTTGTGTTTGGCTAGTGTGTGGGGGCATCATCACCCGGAGCAGTATGGGATGCTGCTAGCGTACGCGGACTCGATTTTGGAGGCGGCGCAGACTCATGATGGTTGGGCATGGCTCAACTATGATGAGACGTTTTGGGATAAAATGGAAGAGAATCGGTTATTGTCTTGGGGGACGCAGGACATTAACCTCTGGCTGACGCAGATGTCGGTGAGAGGGGGGTCAGGGGGGGAAGCTGACAGAAAGGGGGTAGCGCATTGTCAGCAGGTGCGTGGCGGCCCTTTCATAGTGGAGGGGCTCCCTTGCTGCAGCGACCAGGTGGCGGGGGGGCCGGGGACGTTTGTTGGCGATTTAATAAGTCCTCTTGCCCCTTTCCGGACTGTATGTTCCGGCATGCGTGTTTGGTCTGCGGAGGGGGGCACTCGGCGCTTAAATGTGTTAAGAAAGGGGCCGCGGTCATCCCCTCACCTGCTCCCAAGCAATAATGAATTGTTGGGCCTGGCTCCGCCACCTATACGGCTCGAGGCTCTTAGGCCTTGGCTTCAGCGATACAAGAGGCATGGGGTCGGGGGGGTGCTCGAGCGGGGTTTTCAATATGGTTTTCCCATACCAGTGGTGGGTAAAGGGGGTTCGGAGAGGGTGCGTAACTCACCATCGGTGCGGCGTTTTGCTCAGATTGTTAGGGACAAGCTAGCCGCGGAGTTGGATTTGGGTAGAGTGGCCGGCCCCTTTGCAGACCGGCCGTTCCCGCACTTCGTGGTTTCCCCATTGGGCATTGTACCGAAGAAGGAACCCGGGAAGTTCCGATTGATTCACAACTTGTCCTTCCCGGCAGGGGCGTCAATTAATGACCGTATTCCACGGGAGTTATGTGCGGTGCGTTATGCATCCTTCGATGAAGCGGTGGAACTAGTGCTGGGGTGTGGGCCGGGGTGTCTGATGGCAAAGGTGGATATCGAATCCGCCTTCCGCTTGTTGCCGGTTCACCCTGATTTATTTCATCTACTGGATTTCAGTCTAGAAGGACATTTTTATTTTGATAAGTGCATGCTGATGGGGTGCTTGGTGTCCTGTTCTTATTTTGAAATGTTTAGTTCATTCATGCACTGGGCTCTGCAAGAGTTGGTGAGATGTGGGAATGTGGTCCATTATCTGGATGATTTCCTATTCGTGGGCAGGGTGCAGTCAGGGCAATGTCAGGAGTTGCTGGACGGCTTTGTGAGGTTGGCGCAGGATTGGGGTGTCCCGTTAGCGGTGGGCAAGATGGATGGTCCGGTGACGCGCCTCACGTTTTTGGGGGCGGAACTGGACTCGGTGGACATGGTGGCACGCTTGTCGTGTGACAAAGTGGTGAGGTTGCGGGTGCTGGTGACGAATGTTATGGGGTCGGCCAAAGTAACGCTGAGGGAGATGCAGACCCTGATAGGCTCATTGAATTTTGCGTATCGGGTCATTCCGATGGGGCGGGTGTTCCTCCGGCGGTTCTCGGCGGCTACGTAGGGTGTGCTTAGGCCGCATCATCAGATCATGGTTTCCAGGAATATGAGGGCAGACTTGGGGGTGTGGGACGAGTTCCTGCGAGGCTTTAATGGCATAGCGGTGATGCAGGAAAAGGAAATGTCGACTTTCAATTTGCAGCTCTTCACCATCGCGGCGGGCAGTTTGGGGTTGGGTGCATATTTCGGGGGCGCTTGGTGTGCGGAGCCCTGGCCGCCGGCGTGGCATGATGTGGGACTGACCGACAGTATAACCTTCTTAGAATTTTTCCCGCTGCTGGTGGCTTTGGAGTTGTGGCCGGATAGGCTGCGCAATCGACGGATCTTGTAGTGGTGCGATAACGAGGTGGTGGTTAGCGTTATTAACTGGTATGCTCCGCGTTGCTTGCGGGTGGCGCCCTAATGCGGGAAGTGGTGCTGACTTGTTTGAAATTGAATGTGGTGGTGCAAGCTCGTCACGTTCCGAGCTATGCTAACCAGGTTGCTGATGCTCTCTCCCGTTTCAAGTGGGACCTGTTCCGGCGATTGGAACCAGAAGCGGACGCCATCGGAATGCGGGTCCCGGAGCGCTTATAGCAGATTGGCCTGAAGGCATGCTGAACCTGTTGTGGAGTTCCGTATCACCAGCGACTTGGCGTGCCTATTTATTTATTATTTATTTAATTTATTTACATTCTCTTATATACCGCGCTATTCTGCATCAGTGCGGTTTACATTGAACAAACTGAAATTACATTGAACAGGGCATTATAACTCGGAGATAACTATTTTACAGGGAACATGGGCTATTGCAGAGGCTGCAACTGTGTGGTGGAATTTTTAGCAGCCAGGGGCTGGCGGTGGGGTCCTGTCCCTGACCACCTCATGGGCTTGTACATTACGGCAGCGAAGGCTGTGGGGGTAGCGAGATCTATTGTGCGGGCGCACATAGCGGGGTTTGCCTTTTTCTCCAGGGCAGTGGGGTGGGGAGCGTCCAGTTGGTGGTTCCTCTCATGCCGGTTGTTGCTAGGTTGGGAGCGGGGTAACCCTCCGCAGGGGGATAGGCGGCGGACGATCACTTTTGAACTGCTCGGGAGGCTGTGCACGGCGCTGCCTGTGGTGGTAGCGTCTGCATATGAGGCCACATTGTTTAAGGCAGTGTTTTGTGTGGCCTTTTTTGGGGCTTTCCGGGTGGGGGAGTTGATGGCGTCATGCGGTTCTGCTGTGGGCGGAGGGGCTTTACATCAGGTGCATCAGGTGCGGGTGTCTCAGAAAGAGTTGTGCATTTGGTTGGCAAGGTCCAAGACGGATCAGAGGGGCAAGGGTGCATGGGTGATCTTAAGAGCTGTTGGGGGTTCCCGAACTTGTCCGGTGGCTGCTATGGAGGCATACCTTCGGGCAAGGCCACAAGGGGGCGGATTTCTCTTTCTACATGAGGATTCACGCCTTCTTATGTGATTTCAGTTCATGGCAGTCCTGCGGATGACGGTGCGCCACTTGGGGTTGGAGCCGGGTGGCTTTGTGCCTCATTCATTCAGGATTGGCGCGGCCACGAGTGCCGCGGAGGCGGGTTTGCAAGGTCACGAGATTCAGCGGATAGGCAGATGGCGCTCTCAGGCATACCGGGGATATGTGCGTCTTTGAAGGGATTGAGGGATCAATATTTACCTGTGTTTTTTCTTTTAGATGGGGGCCGGACGCCGTGTTGCTGCTGGATGATCGGCCATTCTTTTGTGTACTGGGCAGGTCAGCAAGCAGCGGCGAGGCCTCTCAGGGTGAACATTGGACTGAGCGCCGCGGAGGTGGCCATCTTATGGCTGGGTGAGCGCGGTCTTCGCTGGACGCAGCTCTTGCCTTTGCTTCGGCACCATCAGCGTGTGCGGGGATCCCCGGCGTTGCTATTGCTGCATCTCGGAGGCAACGAGTTGGGGACTTGGATAGTTAAGCAGCTGATCAGGGCGGCAAAAAGAGACCTGAGTGAAATATTGTTAATGTTTAAGGATGTTGTCTTGTTGTGGTCGGATATAATTCCGAGGCCTGCTTGCTGGGGCCACTGGAGGTGGTCTCGGAGTTTGATAAAAGTTAATCGGCAAATTGGTTGATGGGTTTGTGAAAAAGGGGGATGGCAGATTTTGCATCCGTGGGTCGAGGTAGCTTGTGCTGGCTTATACCGGCAGGACGGAGTACATTTATCCCCGGTCGGGGTTGATTTGCTCCTGAATGATTGGCAAGAGGCCTTGGAGTATGTGGTGCAGGGCAGGAGAGCTGGTCGCAGCTTTGCATTTGGGGGGGGGGGGGATCAGGGGCAGGTGTCCCTGAGCCTGTGGCAGGATCCTGGAGGTGTCCGGGGTCCGGAGTCTTGGCAATACGCAGGGCGAGGGTGGGGTACCCCCGACCTGGAGAACCCCTCGGGGCTTTTGCTAATAATATGGCGAAGCCGGAGGAGGGGGGGTTGGAGTTGCCGTGGATGGTTCCGGTGGAAGCGGGAGGGAACTCACTTTGCTGCTCACATGGCTGGTGAGGGTTCGCCCCGCTGCTGGAACCAGTATAACAGAAGTTGGTTTGTTAGATGGTTTGGATAATGTTTATGGTTAAGAAAGCTGCGACCAGTTGAATGCCAACAATTGTGGTGTTGTGGTTATTTTTTGGGGGGGGGCGTAGAGGGTAAGGGCGGGGTTGGAGCGCCACATCCGCCTTACCAGGTTATGGAAAGGCCGCGGGGCCACGTACCAGCAGGCCGCAGATAACCGGGTGGGTGGCGTGGTGCATGGCCCCGGCCTGGGGGTTAGGTGGGGGGGGGGCAAAAGCGGCAGCAGGCAGTTTAAATCCATTGGCTCCCGCGGGTGAGTGAGGAGCACGGGAGCAAATGGATATGGTGTTGGGGGGTAGAGGGGCCGGCGTAAAGCGGAGCGTGCCGGCAGGATGTCAGTCCAGCGAGGCGGAGGACGAGGACTGGCGTCCCCTCCCTCCCACCCTTGGGAAGGGCGGTTGTGAAAAAGGGGGGTTGCAGCTGTAGGGGGGGTCTGAGATCCCGGAGGTGTCCGGGGTCCGGAGTCTTGGCAATACGCAGGGCGGGGGTGGGGTACCCCCGACCCGGAGAACCCCACCGGGGCTTTTGCTAATAATATGGCGAAGCCGGAGGAGGGGGGGTTGGAGTTGCCGGGGGATGGTTCCGGTGGAAGCGGGAGGGAACTCACTTTGCTGCTCACATGGCTGGTGAGGGTTCGCCCCGCTGCCGGAACCAGTATGACAGAAGTTGGTTTGTTAGATGGTTTGGAAAATGTTTATGGTTAATAAAGCTGCGACCAGTTGAATGCCAACAATTGTGGTGTTGTGGTTATTTCGGGGGGGGAGAGGGGGTGGCGTAGAGGGCAAGGGCGGGGTTGGAGCGCCATGTCCGCCTTACCCGGTTAACAACACTGGGTATTTCCTTATTAAAAATCTCTTTCTCATATTATCTGCTTCTCTTTCAAAATCTTGTATATTTGTGCAAGCTCTTCTAACCCTTAAGAATTGACCCACTGGAAGATTTGTCCTTTGTTGTCTGAATGTTCTTCCAGTTAGAGGCCATTACAGTATTTATTTTGGCCGCTTTTTTCACCTTTTATGAGATTGCGTTTTTTAAAAAAAAGTTAAATGAAGAGAGCATTTTTTTAGCACAGTGTGCCAACGATGGGACTTTTAGAGTGTTATTAAAACGTTTCAATGTTTTTTCTGTAGGGGTGTTTTTTACGGTATTGTTCATATGTACAATATCGCTTTTGGTGGCTTCCTTCACTTTTTATGTGATCGCGTTTTTTAAATAGTTAAATGAAGAGAGCATTTTTTAAGTACAGTGTGCCAGCGATGGGACGTTCAAAGTGTTATAGTCCATAGTGCTTTCTGTTGGGAGACCCGTAGCGCTTGTGCACATCGTTATTATAGGGTTATTTCAACATTCCTTGGATATGAGATTTATGGATTTTGTAAGGGTGTTCCTTATGGCAACAATCGTTTTACTAATTGCAATGCTTTTCATGAAATTACATATGCCCCCTTTTAACTTCATCATTAGGTTTATTTCAGCTATTCTATTATTAAATTTGCCTAGATAATCTCCTCTGGTTAGAATTCACGTATGCCTATAGTATTAGTAGAATTTTCTTTGAATGTTTATGAAAGGTGTATACAAAGACACTAGACCCCTTTCTCCTTTGTTCGCTCTTGCTACGTTCGCAGTTTATGTTTCTTCCGGTTATCAAAACAAAATGCATATACCTGTTTTAAGTTGTGTTATAGTTTTAATCGTTATTCATATGTTTTGACTTTACTGTTTATTACTTCTAGTTGCACACAAATAACCTTTTTACAAAGGTCATTCAGAGATGTGTCCTCAATAATCACAACAGAGGTATTTATTACTGTTTTTATAAATGATGTTTGTCACATCCCCCTTTTTATAACAAGGAGTTTCAATCTCTTTTTATTGTTTTACTAATGATTATTTTATATATTTATGTGCCAATTATTTATTGATTTGATGTATTTAACGTACACTTTTTACCCTTCTAGTTGTTATACACTTTTAATATTTATTAGATGTATTTGCATGTAACATATATTTATAATGTGGCATCTGTTTTGGTCATAGTTTTATTGATTTATATGGCATATATTATAATTTGTATTTATGGTTTTTATGTTTTCAGTTTACTCACCTGATCGACCCCCGATGAAGGGTAGCGAAACACGGCCTGTGTCGGGTTGGTGATAGGTCAACTAAATAAAATTTATACTCTGTCTTTTCCACAATAATCACGTTTTGGAATGGGTCTGTTATTACACGTGATTATTTGCCCTTTCGTGGTGTTTGTCGGGTGGAAGTAGTGCAGACAGTGCTGGCGCATCTCGCGCCCCTTCTTCCATAGGTCCTCCACCTGGGGGGAAAAGCAATGTTGGGGACCATTAGGGAACAGATATCCCTGGCCATCGCCTACTGCATATCACACATGGCTGTGAGCAGCAGGGGGCTGCTCCTGCTGTGGCCAGTGAGTCCGATACTAGCTGTTGCCATCACCGCCTGCATGTATGCGTGTGAGGCTGGCCATGTGTGGTGTGCCACCTACATGTCCTGTGTGCTGCCTCCCAGGCACCCCATACCGGGTCGCTGCCCTCTTCTTGCATGACATGGCAGCACTATGGCATGTGTGGAATAGGCATGCTGATGTCCAGGGGATGTGATTCCATACTCTCTGTGTAGTCCAGAGCACACCTGGGTGTTGGGCAGTCCTGCGCACAACAACATGTGCACCTACCATAGCACCAGGATGAATAACAGACCTCTGTAATGAGGCCTGAGGCCTCCTGGGGATAGGGCAGACTTGCACACATCAACAGGAGCAACTACCATAGCACCCAGGATGAATAAAAGACCTCTGTAATGATGTCTGAAGCCTCCTGGGGATAGGGCAGACTTGCACACAGCAAGCTGTGCACATACCATAGCACCAGGATGAATAACAGACCTCTGTAATGATGTCTGAGGCCTCCTGGGTATAGGGAAGACTTGCACACATCAACAGGAGCAACTACCATAGCACCAGGATGAATAACAGACCTCTGTAATGAGGCCTGAGGCCTCCTGGGGATAGGGCAGACTTGCGCACATCAACAGGAGCAACTACCATAGCACCAGGATGAATAACAAACCTCTGTTATGAGGTCTGAGGCCTCCTGGGGATAGGGCAGACTTGCACACAGCAAGCTGAGCACATACCGTAGCACCAGGATGAATAACAGACCTCTGTAATGAGGTCTGAGGCCTCATGGGGATAAGGCAGATCTGTGCACTGCAACATGAGCAACTACCATAGCACCAGGATGAATAACAGACCTCTGTAATAAGGTCTGAGGCCACCTGGGAATTGTGCAGACTTGCGCACATCAACAGGAGCAACTACCATAGCACCAGGATGAATAACAAACCTCTGTAATGAGGTCTGAGGCCTCCTGGGGATAGGGCAGACTTGCACACAGCAAGCTGCGCAC
Source organism: Ichthyophis bannanicus (assembly GCA_033557465.1). Classification (NCBI taxonomy): domain Eukaryota; kingdom Metazoa; phylum Chordata; class Amphibia; order Gymnophiona; family Ichthyophiidae; genus Ichthyophis; species Ichthyophis bannanicus. The sequence continues at coordinate 846,519,073 of CM066032.1, read as the reverse complement.
ATACCGTAGCACCAGGATGATTATTTGACCTCTGTAATGAGGTCTGAGGCCTCCTGGGGATAGGGCAGATCTGTGCACTGCAACAGGAGTTTGCTGCAGCAGAGAAGCGGACTCGGCAGCGGCAGCAACGTGTGCAATTTTTAAAAAAATTTTTAACTTGGAGGAGTGAGGCGACCCCTGCTACATCCTGTGGCGACCCCCGTGGGGATCACGATCCACAGGTTGAGAACCGCTGCACTAAGGACTAGGTCTAATATGGCTTCCCCTCTGGTCAGTTCATGAACCAGCTGCTCCAAGAAGCAGTCATTTATTTCATCTAGGAACTTTATCTCCCTAGCATATCCTGCTCTGACACTGACCCAATTGATACCGGGGTAATTTAAATCACTCATTATTATTACTGTGCTGTAACCTTTGTTAGCTTCCTTGATTTCTTTGAGCATTTCACCATCCATTTGTTCATTCTGGCCAGGCGGTCGATAGTACACCCCCACTGCCATCGCCTTCCCCTTTTTACATGGTATTTCAATCCATAGAGATTCTACAGCAAATTTTGTTTCCTGCAAAACTTTGATCCTTTCTGAATCAATGCCCTCTCATATAGAGCGCAACCCCTCCACCAATTTGATCAGCTCTATCATTACAATATAGTTTGTACCCAGGTATCACAGTGTCCCACTGGTTGTCCTCCTTCCACCATATCTCTGATATTCCAATCATATCTAACCTCTCATTTAGTGCTATATATTCTAACTCTCCCATCTTATTTTTTAGACTTCTAGCATTTGCATACAAGCATTTTAGAGACTTTATTTTATTTATATTAATCTGGCTATTGGTAGGCATGGGTAATTTGGGATCTTTAAACTCTGTCTGCTCCATACTCGAGGGCATTTGGGCTACTTTACTCTTTTTTTGGAACCTCTATGCTTTTGGTAGTATCCTTCAAGGATACATTTTTTTGAACCATGCACTCTTGGGTGACTGTCGGCTTCCCCCTATTATCTAGTTTAAAAGCTGGTCTATCTCCTTTTTAAAGGTTAATGCCAGCAGCCTGGTTCCATCCTGGTTAAGGTGAAGCCCATCCCTTCAGAAGAGCCCCTCCTTTCCCCAGAATGTTCCCCAGTTCCTAACAAATCCAAAACCCTCATCTCTGCATCATTGTCTCATCCACGCATTGAGACTCCGGAGCTCTGCCTGCCTTTTGGGTCCTGTGCGTGGAACGGGAAGCATTTCGGAGAACACTACTCTGGAAGATATGATCATGAAAAGAAAGGTGAGAGTCAAAAATAACACCAAGGTAGCGGAAAGAAGAAACTAATGGGACGGAAGAACCTGAAAAAGAAGGGGCTAGAGAGGGAGGGGAACCACTACGAGAGAACCAAATAGCTGTGGTCTTTGCGAGATTAAGGTGAAGACAGTTTTGTGACAACCAACTAGCAACCACGGTGAGACAGGAGTTAAGAGGAGAGAGATCAGGGTGAGATTGGGAAGTATGGTGAAGGAGAACAATATCATCGGCGTAATAGAAGTCTACATCTGATCACCAGATGGGGTATGCAGCTCTCCAGCACCTCAGCGTGGTAGGAGGAACTGACTGTACGTGATACTGGCACAGAGTAGCCACACACCATGCCATTGTGCCGGTACTGTATTCACCCTGAGGGTTAGGTGGGGCAGCCAGCACCAGGTCCGCAGTACCCGGGCTGCTTGAGATAGGCTTTGTTGCAAGGTCCTATCATTGCTAGTGTGTGACAGGTATTCCTTGTAGCCACACCTAAGATAATCCTGTGTCCATCTGTATTCCCCAGTCACACGTAGCCCTTGAAGACCAGGAGCCACCCAAGTTAAGTATATCCAGTGTGGTTGCCATGGTCAATTGTTATAAGAACAGGGGGGGGTGTCTGGACCCACATGTGGATTAGGTAGCGCCACCTACCAACCTGCCCTGTCGGGGTTAAGGTGGTGGACAGGATCTGCCCCCAACAGACCAACACTCTACATCTTTAACATGGAAACAGTAGAGGGGGCATGATGAAGGGCTGTGGACCATCAACCCCAGTCCTGCTGGCAAAAGGGCACCATTCAGGGCAGGTGATGCAGATCTGTACATATCACACACACACACTGGAAGACAGGCAGTAGGCCTGGAAAAACTCAGGTGCCCCCCACTACAATCTGACATTCACCTGCAGAGGGCACAGTCAGTCTGCACCCTGTAAGGCATTCCAGCCATACACATGCTGACTGTGGACAGTCCGCTAGCCAGTCCATATACCCAGAAAAATTACACATACTCACAGGTGGGATGTAAGCACAGACACCAAGCAGGTATCTCAGTGATTAGGCCACAGAACAGGGAACACACAGATATCACTTGAGAGAAATATTGTATAGCACTCTGTGGGAACCTAGACATGCCATGGTCACTGCTCAGTTAGGGTGAGAGTGCCCTCCCAGCATGACATGCTGTGGCCACCCTGTCCATGCAGGTGATGGTTGGGCACTACAATGTCCCAGCCATTGCCCCACACCCTGCGCAGATGCATCCTTCCCAGTCCACCCTGTCCGGACCATACCCACAATACCTTGCTCCTCATTATGCACATTGGCAGGCTAATGCTGGAAACAGTGTAAGCATTGTGGGCCCAGTAAGGAGTAGGCAGCCACAAAACAATGGATAAACATACACGCACTCCCACTCCTATTTCAGCATTGTGCAAGGATAGGGGTGGTTGGCAGCCCTGCCCGCCACACTAGTCCTGAGCACAGTGCAGGCATTGCTAAGGTATGCAGGTGCTAGTAGTAGTGATTTGGTGGAAAGTGCTGCTCCGTGCCGGGCCCAGGATCCTGACTCTCCATGAGGCTTTGGATAGTGGAGCCTATGGGTATGGGTGTTTGTGCCCCTATTGGCCGATGCTCTAGGGGAGTGCACATGTTTGTGTTGTATTTGCTATGTAGGATAAAATGTAGGGATATGGTCTGCAGGGGCCAAAGATGAGACTTGAACCTGTGACCTTCTGCCCCAGGGCACACTGGCTGTGTGTACTGCACCATACTGTTGCTATAGAGGTAGGCAGGTCCATGGGGATACCATGACTGTTCATCAGACAGACCTTGTCTGTTGCACTGCACGCCACCCATCTGAACAGGGCTTGGTCTTGGTCTGCTGTAGGCAGCTGCTATTGCCCCCTCCCCCACCAGCATCCCTCCCCCACCATCCTGACATGCCCATATGCTGGTGGTGCTGGTGAGTTCCTATGTGCCACCTAGGCATCTGCCTAGTCCACTCTGTGCCTCAGCTGCCCCACTGCATGTCCCGCTTGCAGCCCCCTATGCCTCATTTGCAGCCTCGCCATAGTGCCCTTTCATATGTGAGCACTATGCTGTTGCTGCACATGTAGCACTACTATCATTGTTTTTGGGCTCCCTGTCTATGCTGTACATTGCTGACACTGAGATGGTTTCTCTCTTCTGCAAATATGCATCTAACGCCAGGTTTTCACTCGCAATAATTTTCTGCCCTTCAGTTTACAGCGATAATGCCGCGGTAGCGTCTCCCCGCCCACTCCCCACCCATTGACCCCTTCTCTCTGCCCTCTCTCCACCCTCTATGGGACATAGCGCTGCCAGAGACGTTAACACGCACTAACTTTGTATCTGGTTATGTTAGCACACATTAAGGTCACTTATCGTGTGATAACGTAGCCACTGCTACGTTATCACGGTTTAGTAAACATACCCCCTAGTCCTTAGTGGAACACAGGATCTGGTATGAGAGATAATGGTGGTGGAGCCACTTGGCAATAGTGATCATAACAGATCACATTTAATTTAATAAATGGAGGAAAGACAGCGAGGAAATCCATGGCACTAGTATTTAACTTTGAAAAGGGAAACCATGAGGCACACTTCACAATGGGACAGCCAAGTGCAATCTGGGACGTCAAAGCCAGACTTCTGAAAAAAAAGCAGGCATGATTTTGGAAGCATGGATGTGCCGGATATGCACATGTATCAAACATCTATATAGACGTCTCCAGGATAACATTTCAGAACCAAGACATCTAATAACATAATAATTAGAGTAGTGGCTTATGAGCAGAGTGGTCAGGGTTCAAAGTCCAGTGTGGGCCTTTGTGATCTAAGACTAGTCATTTAATCTCCATCTTCCCTACACTCTCTGGATGTTTTAAGGTGACAACAAGCACTTTCCTGGTGCCTATTCTTGCCTGGAGCAGGTATAAACATGGTCATGCCTGCAGACATTTCTGAGATCAAATGGGGTCGTGACACTGCCACGTCCCTGTACCTACTTGGATGTCCCTTCCATGGAGACATCTATTAGCCTCATTTGTGGATGGCTATGGAGACGTGTCCATGATTTCGCTGTGCACGTCTTCAGACATCCAAATCATGACTGAACCTTTTAAAATGACCCTCTATGGTAAAATCAGAAAAATAGCTAAGAAAAAATTAAAAAGAGCAGCTTCAAAGATTAAAAGTTTGCATCAGGTCTGAGTGTTGTTTAAAAATACTATCTTCGAAGCCCAGATCAGATGTATTCCACACTTCAAGAAAGGTGGAAGGAAGGCCAAATGACTGCTGAAATGGTTTAAAGATGAGTTCAGAGAGATTGTTATAGCCAAAAAAGCATCTTTCAGAAAATGGAAAAAGGAGCCAAATGATGAAAACAGGAAACACAATTGCTGGCAAGTTAGAAGCAATGCATTGATAAGGCAGGCAAAGAGAGAATTTGAAAAGAAGATGTTGTGGAAGCAAAAACTCATAATAAAACCTTTTTCAAGAACATTGGTAGCAAAAAAACTGTGAGAGAGTCAGATGATAGAAGGGTGAAAGGGGCACTATGGGAGGACAAGGCCATAGAGGAAATATGAATTCTTTGTTTTGGTCTTCACTGAAGAAGACATAGAGAAGTTGTCCATGCCATAAATGACATTTAAAGGAGATGTATCGGTGAATTGAAACAAATCTCAATAAACCTAGAAGATGTAATACAGCAATTTGATAAACTAAAAATTAGCAAATCACCTGGATCAGATGCTATACATCCCAGGGTGCTGAAAGAATTAAAAAATGTTATTTCAGACTGTGATGGGGTATATGAGAAGCTCCCCTCCCCTGTACTGATATACCTCCAGCCAGACTAAGGACATGCCCCTTTAAGCACCAGAAGCCAGGCCTCTTTAAGGAACCTGGCTTGAATATACCTGGACGGGTGTGGCCAGGGATGGTCCTTTTAACTGGGAAGGAGAAACAGAGAGAGAGAGAAGAGCCTGAGGTGTTCCAGAGTATGCAGTGACAACCTATCTCTAAGGAGACAGTACAGGAAGGTAGGAGCTGGGGTGTTTCCACATTGGTCAGCAGGCTTGTGGGAGTAATGCTGTGAAACCCAGAGTGAAAAAACTTTGGAAGAGGGAAGAAATGGTTTTCTGCTAATGCTGTGAAACCTAGGGGTATGTTTATTAAAGCGCGGTAACGTTACTGGCGTTAAGTGCAGCGTTAACGTGAGCAATGCCATATAAGGAAGTAAGAGTACCGGCGTTAAGGTAGCAATGGCCGTTTAACACGCGTTAAAGGGCGGCTTGGCCAGTTAGCGCACATTAACGGGACATTGCACGTTAAAGCAGACAAACAAAGCACATTACAAGGCTGACAAGGCACTTTATAAGGTGCCCTATAGGGTGCCTTATAAGGCACCTTATAAAACGCCTTAACCTAAGGCGCCTTATGAGGCGCCTTAGGTTAAGGCACCTTATAAGGTGCCTTAACCTAAGGTGCCATATAAGGTGCCCTAAGGATGTTAAGGTGACCCAAGATATGGTGCCCAAGGGCAGTAAGGTGCCCCAAGTTGACAAGCATGAAATGTAAGGCCAAAAAACAGATACAACCCTAACACTGCACAGAGCACCAAGGAAAGGCAATGGACAAGTGATGGAAGGAAGTAGAGGTGGGAGCTGATGGACCAGCCAAATCTGCATGCAGCCGATGTGGCAGCCGCTAAAATGGACAAACATATTGGAGGCAGCTGTACCAATGCACAGGGTGTTGGCAATGTAAAGTGCTACAATGACAGTCAGTGGAAGAGGATGGGAATACGTGTCCACCAGTGGCAGTAGAGGTGGCAAGATATTTGCAATGATAGGAGGACAGAGGAGTAGTAGTGCCATGCAGAGCAGATACAGGAGAGGCAAGCATGAAGAGCCGCAATGCAGAAAAGGGTACCAGTCAAGGACATAGGGTAGCAGCCTGCACATGAAGACAGGACGCTACACAGCTGACAGACGCAGATGAGGGTACTATGTGCTGGCAGCACAGATCTGCAGAGATATGACTGTCCAAGGAATGAAAAGGATAGGCCTAATAAAATGAGACCATGGAGGAATTGAACCCATGACCTCTGCCTACGATATAATTGTATTAACCAGTGGGCTCTACCTCTATGGCTTCTGTCTCAGTAATGGCTGGCTACAGAAAGACTGCAGGTCACCGCACAAAATGTCTGCTGTGTTTACCAGGATAGGGTAAACCCACCAGTAACCATGATGCAATGCACATGCAGAACAGCAGTCTACATCTGATCACCAGATGGGGTATGCAGCTCTCCAGCACCTCAGTTTGGTAGGAGGAACTGACCGTGTGTGATACTGGCACAGAGTAGCTACACACCATGCCATTGTGCCGGTTCTGTGTTCACCCTGAAGGTGAGGAGGGGCAGCCAGCACCAGGTCCGTAGTACCCAGGCTGCTTGAGATAGGCTTTGCTGCAGGGTCCTATCATTGCTACTGTGTGATAGGTATTCTTTGCAGCTACCCCCTAAGATAATCCTGTGTCCATCTGTATTCTCCAGTCACATCTAGCCCTTGGGGACCAGGAGCCACCCAAGTTAAGCATATCCAGTGTGGTTGCCATAGTCAATTGTTATAAGAGCAGGGGGATGTCTGGACCCACATGTGGATTATGTAGCACCACCTACTAACCTGCCCTCTCTGGGTCAAGGTGGTGGACAGGATCTGCCCCCAATAGACCCACACTCTACATCTTTGCAATGGAGGCAGTAGAGGGGCATGATGAAGGGCTGTGGACCATCAACCCCAGTCCTGCTGGCAAAAGGGCACCATCCAGTGCAGTGGATGCAGATCTGCACTTTTCACACAGGCACTGACTGGAAAAGCTCAGCCGCACCCCACCACAACCTGACATTCACCAGCAGAGGGCACAGTCACTCTGTACCTGCTACACCCTGCAAGGTGTACCAGCCATATACATGCTGACTGCAGACAGTCCACTAGCCAGTCCATGCCCTCAGAGGAACTACATGCACCCATAAGTGGGATGTAAGCACAGACACCTAGCAGGTACCTCAGTGACTGGGCCCCAGAACCAAGAACACACATAATATTACTTGAGAGAAACACTGTAAAGCACTCTGTGGGAACCTAGACATGTCATGGTCACTGCACAGTCAGGGTGAGAGTGACCTCCCAGCAAGACATGCTGTGGCCACCCTGTCCATGCAGGTGGTGGTCGGGCACTACAATGTCCCAGCCATTGCCCCACACCCTAGGCAGATGCATCCTGCCCAGTCTTCCCTGTCCTGGCCATACCCACAATACCTTGCTCCTCATTATGCATATTGGCAGGCTAACGCTGGAAACAGTGTTAGCATTCTGGGCCCAGTAAGGGGTAGGCAGCCACAAAACAATGGATAGACATACACACACTCCCATGCATATTTCAGCATTGTGCAAAGATAGGGGTGGTTGGCAGCCCTGCCCGCCACACTAGTCCTGAGAACAGTGCAGGCATTGTTAAGGTATGCAGGTGCTAGTAGTAGTGCTTTGGTGGTAACTGCTGCTCCATGCCGGGCCCAACAGCCTGACTCTCCATGAGGCTTTGGATAATGGAGCCTGTGTGTGTGGGTGTTCGTGCCTCTGTTGGCAGATGCTCTAGTTCTAGGGAGTGCACATGTTTATGTTGTATGTGCTATGTAGGATAAAATGTAGGGACATGGTCTGCAGGGGCAACAGCTGGGACTTGAACCTGTGACCTTCTGCCCCAGGACACACTGGCTGTGTGTACTGCACCATACTGTTGCCACAGAGGCAGGTCAGTCCCTGGGGATACCATGACTGTTCATCAGACTGACCTTGTCTGTTGGACTGCATGCCACCCATCTGATCAGGGCTTGGCCTTGCTCTGCTGTGGGCAGCTTCCACTGCCCCCTCCATCACCAGAACCCCTGCCCCACCATGCCAACATGCCCATATGCTGGTGGTGCTGGTGGTGCGCAGTCCCAGGCCATCCAGTGTGTAGATAGGCAGCTGCCTAAGTTGTGGGATCTGGGGTAGGGGTGCCTACATAGACATCTACGCTTCCCCTCCCGGTGCCACCTGACAATGTTATGTGCCTTTTGGGGTACCTGCTGGGAAATGTCTTCTGGATGGGACACTGTGGGACATGGACTCATGGGCATGTTTGCCCTTGGTCAGTTGCTGTCTTGCTGATTTCCAGTTTCCGCGTTCCTATGTGCCACCTAGGCATCTGCCTAGTCCACCCTTTGCCCCAGCTGCCCCACTGCATGTCCCACCTGCCGCCCCCCATGCCCCATTTGCAGCATCACCATAGTGCCCTTTCATACTTGGGCACTATGCTGATGCTGCACATGTAGCACAACTATCACTGGTTTTGGGCTCCCTGCCTATGCTGTACATTGCTGACACTGAAATTGTTTCTCTCTCCTGCAAATGTGCATCTAACGACAGGTTTTCACTCGCGGTAATGTGCAGCCCTTCAGTTCCCCGCGTTAGTGTAGCAGGAGCCTCTCCCCGCCCACTCCCCGCCCATTGACCCCCTTCTCTCTGCCCTCTCTCCACCCTCTGCGGGACTTACCATGGCCGGAGACGTTAGCGTGTGTTAACGTTGCATCTGGTAACATTAGCGCGCATTAAAGTTACATCTGGTAATGTTAGTGCATGTTAACGTAGCCACTGCTATGTTACCGTGGTTTAGTAAACATACCCCTTAGAGTGAAGGAACCTTAGAGGAGTAGAAAACTGTTTCTCTGCTGATGCTGTGAAACCTAGAGTGGAGGAACTTTGGGGAAGGGGAGAACTGTTTCTCTGCTAAAGCTGTGAAACCAGACTGAAGAACTTGGAAGAGGAGAGAACTGTTTCTCTGCTAAAGCTGTGACACCCAGATTGAAGGAACTGTGGGAGAAGGGAGAACTGTTTCTCTGCTACTGTTGCGGAACCCAGAGTGAAGGAACTTTGGAGGAGGGGAGAACGTTTTCTCTGCTACTGCTGTGAACTCCCTATAAATAAAGTATTTTTCCTTTAACCCTCTCCTTGGCTCTGTGGAGGTTTATGTCCTGCCTGCTCACAGAGTACTACATAGACCTACTATTAATCTGTGAACTATCATTAAAATCATCTGTAGGGTCTGAAGACTGGAGAGTGGCCAACATAATGCCAATTTTTAAAAGGGATTCCAGGTGTGATCCGGAAAGCTACAGACCTGTGAGGCCTGAAATCAGTACTGGGCAAAATGGTAGAAACTATTCTAAAGAACAAAATTACTCAACATATAAATGGTCATGGTTTATGGGACAAAGCCAGCATGGATTTAGCCAAGGGATTATAAAGTTTTGTATCTACTTCCCCATGACAATGGGTCGCGACTGCAGGGCGAATCCGAAGGAGCATGTTCAAAAGGGTGAATCTCGCCCCTTCGGCACCACAGCAGTGCTCAGTGGTATATGGTTTCTGTTTGTTTGCTTGTTGTTCTCTTTCTCTATGAGCAAGCACAAGAGCAAGGATAGGAACAGAGAGCAGGCTGCCATGGCGCCGGAAGGTAAGGTGTCAGCTGTATGGACAAGCACCTTGTCCCACTAATAGCATCACAATCTTCACTGGATGGGGGTCTCTCTTAGCCTTTGCAGACAGACCCCACCTCCTTGTCCTGCTCCTTTGTTATCTTCTACATTTAATGAGATTGTGTCCTTCAATACAGCTCTGCAGGCTTTAAGTTTGCCCAACCTATTGGGTTATGGGATTTTGGCAGTATTACCAGCTCCCTTCCTATCTCAAGAGGGGGAGATTACTCTGAAGGATGTCTGGGGGCAATACAAAATACTGATAAAAAATTGTCTTTGACTGTGCCCTCTTTATTTATTTTCACTCAAGAGGCTGTAGATTATCTGGAGGACTTGAGTGTTAGTCGATACTTTAGATAAGTCAGTAGTTAAGCTCGATTCTCTACTGCCACCCCTTTGGCAATCCAGTATTGCCTCTATTAAGGATTCATTAGTTTTGCACGCTATGGTGGAGGCACTAGAGAATACTTTGCGAGCCCACAAGCTGCGTTTTTTCAATTTTCCCTATACTCATCTTTTGTCACCTGATATATTTTTGAAGAAATCTCTTAATGATGTTTTGGCAAATACTGAACCCATAGGTACCTTAGCGTGCGATAACGCGCACAGCGGTGCAAATGAGCACTGAGGGTGGAGAAAGGCTCCCCAAGGGCGGAGAGAGAGGGTCAATGGGTGGAAAGTGGGAGGGGAGAGGCTCCCCACACATTAACGCTGTGAAATCCGAGGCTGAAAACTAACGCCAGTGAAACCCTGGCGTTAAAGCTGATTTAAAGGGAAAAGAAACCATTTCCGTCAGCAATGTACAGCAAACTCAGGGAACCTAAAAAAAGTGATAAGTGTGATACATGTGCACGGAACAAAAGGGCAAATAAACATTGAAAATGAACAGAGGAAAATGAAAAAAAAACATAACCAAGCTGGGCAATAGTGATATCAATGGGAAACATCATAAAACACTCCCAAGAAAGCTCCAAAAAAAAAGATATGAATTTTGGAAGGGTCTATGCTCCGTCCCCATACAAGGTGAATGAGCCCACAGTGAAATTGCACTGAGCAGGGTTTTCCTCTCCATTGGACAGGTTTCCTATGGCGTGCACATGTTCCACAAAAGCAGGGCGGGCATGTCGGAACGGGCAACTGGACAGATGCCGGAAAAGGGGACCCAGAGGGCTGCAGGCGGAACATGCTATGATGCAGCTGGGCCACAGTGCGGACTAGGGTGATGCCTAGCTGGCCTATAGGAATGCTGAAACAGTAGAGCAGTCAGACAGCAACTGATGAGGGCCCAACAAGGGCACGAGTGTGCTTCCCACAGTGTCACAGGGGATAGTACCAAGCAGGTACCCCCAAGGGCACGGAACATTGGCAGGCGGTGCTGGGGGGAAGCGTGGACAGCTATGCAGGCACTCCTACCCCGCACCATAGGCAGCTGCCTACCTGCACACTGGATGGCCTGAGACTGTGCACCACGAGCACCACCAACAGAAGGGCATGTCAGCATGATGGCAGAGGGGCACTGGTGGTGAAGGGGGCAGTGGCAGCTGCCCAGAGCAGACCGTGGCTTAGTCCTGTGTAGGTGGGTGCCATGCACTGCAACAGACAGGCTCTGTCTGACAAATAGTCATGGTATCACCAGGGAATGCACAGTCTCTGTGGTGCAGTGCACACAGCCAGTATGTGCAGGAGCACAAGGTCACAGGTTCAAGTGCTAGCCAAGTCCCCATATTTTACCCACTACTAAAACGTGGTAATACAGACAGAACCTTTATTGCAGATGACGTAAACATGCCCAAAACACCTACATTTTACCCTACAGAGCACAGACACCATAAACATGCGCATTACCTAGAGCAGAGTCTCCCAAATGCAGTCCTGGAGGGCCAAACACCATTCAGGTTCCATGCTGCCTCTAATAAAGATGCCTGTGCTGCATGTCTATGTACCGCCCCCATGGTATGCAGATGTATCTCATGCATATTCATGAGGGACAGCATGAAAAGCCGAACAGTGTTTGGCCCACCAGGACTGGAGTTGGGAACCTCTGCCCTAAAGCAGCAGCCAACAGGGGCAGACACACCCACACCCACAGGCTTCATTATCCAATGCCTCCTGGAGAGTCAGGATGTTGGGCCCTGTGTGCATCTCCCAATACTAGCACTTCCATACCTTAGCAATGCCACCCTAAATCTGGGAATACGGTACACAGCTATCAAAAGGTTGCTATGATTACTGGCAGATAGCAATTCCGAAGTTAAGTACAATTTTCTGACTGAGCTGCATCATAGCAACCTTTCTGATGTCTGTGGAGTGTGCTACAGGTCTTGTGTCCGACAGTGTTTACAACCCTGGGGAGTGACCCCAACAGTATTGCGTACCATAGACATGCCTGCACTGTGCCCAGGACTGGTGCGGTGGCCAGGGCTGCCAAACACCTCTATAGTTGCACAATGCTGGCATAGGTGTGGGGAGTGTGTGTCTGTCTATCCAGTATGTGGTGGCTGCCAACACCCTCCACAGCCCACACTGCTAGCACTGTTGCCAGTATTGTTGGAATAGCCTGGATAGGGTGGCCTGGCCTGGATGCATCTGGACAGGGCATAGGGCAATAGCTCGGACATTGTAGTGCCCGGCCACCACCTGCACGGACAGGGTGGCCACAGCATGTCCTGCTGGGAGGTCACTCTCACCCTGACTGAGCAGTGACCACGGCATGGCTAGGTTCCCCCATAGTGCTATATAGTATTTCTCTCATGTGATATGTATGGGTTCTCTTTTGGGGCCCAATCATTGACTTATTTGCTTGGTGTGTATGCTGACATCCCAGTTCTGGGTACATGCATCTCCTCCAGGAGCATGCACTATGGACTAGCTAGCAGACTGTCTGCAGCTAGTATGTGTCTTGCTGGAACATCTTGCAGGGTGTAGCAGCTGGAGGCTTGCTGCTGGAGAATGTCAGATAGTGGTGGGGGGCAGCTGAGCATTTTCAGGCCTAATGTCTGTCTGCTATTGCTTTATGTATGTGTACAGATCTGCATTGACTGCCCTGTAGGGTGTCTATTCCCCATCAGGACTGGGGTTGATGGTCCCCTCTATTGCCACCATTGCAGGGAGGTAGAATGTGGATTTGTTGGTGGGAGATCCTGTTTCCCACCCTCAGTCTCAGAGGGTGGGTTGGGTGGTGGTACATAATCCGCCTATGGTCCAAACACCCCCCCCCCCTTCACCTACATCATGCAACCATGGCACCAACACAGGATATGCACTATTCTGGGTGCATCATAGCCCATAAGGGCTAGACATGACTGAGAAATACAAACGGACACAGATGTATCCTAGGTGTGTCTGCAGGAACTACCTATCACACACAGTAGCACTGATGAGGGCCTACAGCATGGTGTATGTCAGGCATGAAAGTTGCTGTGGACCTGCTGCTGGGCGCCCCACCTCACCCTCAGGGTGAGCACAGTACCCAAGGGATCACAAGAGAGATAAAGAACATTTCTAATCTGGGAAGTTGAAATTGAAAGTTTTACATGTGGATAGTTGAGTTTTATGAAGATTATATTTATTGAAGAGCTTTTCCAAGATTAGAGTTTATATATGTTTATATGTTTATCTGTTTGCTTTTCACGAGGTCATTGATGTGATAACGCAATTTGCCTTATTAGGACGTGAGTCTAAAATGGCAATGCTCTTGTTTAACTGAGACCTCTGAAATTGAAATTCTCTAATCCAGTGTTTGTTGACGGTGAATGAGTTTTTTCACTAAGTTATTCATTAGGGACAGCATGAAAACCTGAACCGTGTTTGGCCCACCAGGACCGGAGTTGGGAACCGCTGCCCTAGAGCAGCGGCCAATAGGGGCACAAACACCCACATCCACAGGCTCCACTATCCAAAGCCTCATGGAGAGTCAGGCTATTGTGCCCTGCGTGGAGCAACATCTCCCAATGCTAGCACCTGCATACCTTAGCAATGCCGTCCTAAACTTGGGAACACGTTCCACATATATCAAAATGTTGCTACGATTAATGTCAGCTAACAAATCCTAAGTTAAACACAATTTGTTGACAGAGATTCATCATAGCAACCTTTCTGATATCTGTGGACTGTGTTTCAGTTTTTACTTCTGACAGTGTTTACCACCCCGGGGAGTGACCCCAAAAGTATTGTGTACCATAGCAATGCCCGCACTGTGCCCAGGACTGGTGTGGCGGCCAGGGCTGCCAATAACCTCTATATTTGCACAATGCTGGCATAGGCGTGGGACATTATAGTGCCCGACCGCCACCTGCACGGACAGGGTGGCCACAGCATGTCATGCTGGGGGATCACTCTCACCCTGACTGAGCAGTGACCATGGCATAGCTAGTTTCCCACATAGTGCTAGGTAGTATTTCTCTCAAGTGATATCTATGAGTTTCTTTTTCTGGGGTCTAATCACTGACATAGCTGTTTGGTGTGTGTGCTCACATTCCATTTTTGGGTGCACACAGTTTCTCAAGGAACATGCACTATATGCTAGCTAGAAGACTGTCTGCAGTTAGCATGTGTATGGCTGGAACACCTTGCAGGGTGCAGCGGCTGGAGATTGACTGTGCCCTCTGCTGGTGAATGTCAGATAGTGGTGGGGGGCAGCTGAGCTTTTCTAGGCCTACTGCCTGTCTGCCAGTGCCCTATGTGATGCGTACAGATCTGCATTGACAGCGCTGTAGGGTGCCTGTTCCCCAGCAGGACTGGGGTTGATGGTCCCCTCTACTGCCACCATTGCAGAGATGTAGAATGTGGATCTGTTGGTGGGAAATCCTGTCCCCCACCCTGACCCACAGAGGACGGGTTGGGTGGTGTTACATAATCCACTTTTGGGTCCAACCACCGCTCTTCTCTTATAACATGTGACCATGGCAACCACACAGGATATGCACTATTCTGGGCGCATCATAGTTCTCAAGGGCTAGACATGACTGGGAAATACAGATGGACACAGGTGTATCTGCAAGGATTATCACACACTGGCACTGATGGAGACCTGCAGCACAGCCTTTAATAAACATAAATATCTGTGGGATCAAATCCATGACCTCTGCCTCCACAGTCATTGAAGTAACCAGTGGACTACATCTATATAATGTCTAACACACTGCTGGCTGGCTACAGAAAGACTGCAGGTCACCACACAAACTGTCTGCTGTGGTTACCAGGATAGGGTAAACCCACCCATACCTATGATGCACTGCACATGCAGATCAGCAGCCTACAGCTGCTCAAAAGATGGGGTATGTGCCTTTATAGCACCCCGGCCTGGTAGGGGGAAATGACCGTGTGTGTTACTGGCACAGAGTAGCTACAGACCGTGACATTGTGCGGTTCCTGTGCTCACCCTGAGGGTGAGGTGGGGCGCCCAGCACCAGGTCCGCAGCACCTGGCTTGGCTGAGATAGGCTGTGCTGCAGGTCTCCATTAGTGCCAGTGTGTGATAGTCCTTGCAGATACACCTGTGTCCATCTGTATTTCCCAGTCATGTCTAGCCCTTGAGAACTATGATGCACCCAGAATAGTGCATATCCTGTGTGGTTGCCATGGTCACATGTTATAAGAGAAGAGCAGTGGTTGGACCCAAAAGTGGATTATGTAGCACCACCCAACCCGTCCTCTGTGGGTCAGGGTGGGGGACAGGATTTCCCACCAACAGATCCACATTCTACATCTCTGCAATGGTGGCAGTAGAGGGGACCAGCAACCCCAGTCCTGCTGGGGAATAGGCACCCCTACAGGGCAGTCAATGCAGATCTGTATGCATCACAGAGGACACTGGCAGACAGGCATTAGGCCTGGAAAAGCTCAGCTACCCCCCAACACTATCTGACATTCACCAGCAGAGGGCACCGTCAGTCTCCACTCGCTGCACCCTGCAAGGTGTTCTAGCCATACACATGATAACTGCAGACAGTCTGCTAGCAAGCACATAGTGCAAGTTCCTGGAGGAACTGTGTGCATCCAAAAATGGGATGTGAGCACACACACACCAAGCAGGTATGTCAGTGATTGGGCCCCAGAAAATGAAACACATAGATATCACTTGAGAAAAATACTGTATAGCACTATGGGGGAACCTAGCCATGCCATGGGCACTGCTCAGTCAGGGTGAGAGTGACCCCCCCCCCCCCCAAGCATGACATGCTGTGGCCACCCTGTCCGTGCAGGTGGTGGTCGGGCACTACAATGCCCCAGTCATTGCCCTATGCCCTGTGCAGATGCATCCTGCCCAGGCTGCCCTGTCCAGGCCATACCCACTGTACCTTGCTCCTCTTTATGCACATTGGCAGGCTAACACTGGAAACAGTGCAAGCATTGTGGGCTCAGTAAGGTGTAGGCAGCCACAAAACAATGGATAGACATACACACACTCCCACACCTATGCCAGCATTGTGCAAATATACAGGTGGTTGGCAGCCCTGGCCGCCACACCAGTCCTGGGCACAGTGCAGGCATTGCTATGGTACTCAATACTGTTAGGGTTACTCCCCAGGGTGGTAAACACTGTCGGAAACAAAAACTGAAACACACTCCACAGATATCAGAAAGGTTGCTATGATGAATCTCTATCAACAAATTGTGTTTAACTTAGGATTTGTTATCTGACATTAATCATACCAACCTTTTGATATATGTGGAATGTGTTTCCAAGTTTAAGACGGCATTGCTAAGGTATGCAGGTGCTAGTATTGGTAGATGCTGCTCCGCGCAGGGCTCAACAGCCTGACTCTCCATGAGCTGTTGGAAAGTGGAGCCTGTAGGTGTGGGTGTTTGTGCCCCTGTTGGCTGCTGCTCTAGGGCAGAGGTTCCCAACTCCGGTCCTGGTGGGCCAAACACGGTTCAGGTTTTTATGGTGTCCCTAATGAATATGCATGGATACATTTGCATACAATTGGGGCGGTGCATACAAATGTAGCACAAGCATATTTATTAGGGACAGCATGAAACCTGAATGGTGTTTGGCCCTCCAGGACTGCAGTTGGGAAACTCTGCTCTAGGGATTGCACATGTTTATGGTGTATGTGCTCTGTAGGGTAAAACTATAGGCGTTTATGGCATGTTTATTTTATCTGCAATAAAGGTTCCTTCTTTATTACCACGGTTTAGTACTGAGTAAAATATAGGGACATGGTCTGCAGGAGCCACAGCTGGGACTTGAACATTTGACCTTCTGTCCCTGAATATACTGGCTGTGTGTACTGCACCAAACTGTTGTTACAGAAGCAGATCATTCCCTGGGGATACCATGACAGTTCGTCAGACAGACCTTGTCTGTTGCAGTGCACAGCACCCACCTAAACAGGGCTTGGCCTTGGTCTGCTGTGGGCAGATGCCACTGCCCCCTCCACCACCAGCACCCCTCCGCCACCATGCTGACATGCCCTTGTGCCGGTGGTGCTGGTGGTATGCAGTCCCAGGCCATCCAGTGTGTCAGTAGGTGCGTGATATGGGGTAGGGGTGGCTGCATAGACATCCACGCTTCCCCCTGGCACCGCCTGCCAATGTTATGTGCCCTTTGGGGTACTTGCTGGGTACTGTCCCCTGGGACACTGTGGGACACACACTCGTAGACATGTTTGCCCTTGGTCAATTGCTGTCTTGCTGGTTTTCCGTTTCTACATTCCTATATGTCACCTAGGCATCTGCCTAGTCCACCCTGTGCCCCAGCTGCCCCACTGCATGTCCCACCTGCAACCCCCTGTACCCTATTTGCAGCCTCACCGTAGTGCCCTTTCGTACTTGGGCGCTATGCTGTTACTGCACATGTATCACTACTATCACTTTTCTTGGTCTGCCTGCCTTTGCTGTACATCGCTGACTGAAATGGTTTCTCTCTCCTGCAAATGTGCCTCTAACACGAGGTTTTCACTGGCGTTAATTTTCAGACCCCGATTTCACAGCGTTAGTATGCCTGGAGCCTCTCCCCACCCACTCTCCACCAATTGACCCCTTCTCTCCGCCCTCTGGAACAACTTCCTCCATCCTCTGTGCGCCTTAACGCCACCGGAGACGTTATTGCTCGATAAGTGACATTATTGTGCGGTAATGTTACATTATCATGTGATAACATCACTTATCGTGCGATAACATCGCCACTGCGACGTTAGCGCTCTTTAGTAAACATACCCCATAGTCTTAAAATGGGTCTGCACTTTAATGTAAAGAAGACAAAGATCCTGACAACTGGCAAAATCAATAAGTTCATCATTGATGGAGAAGAAATTGAAACAGTGGAAAATTTTAACCTACTTGGATCAACTAGCAATAAAGAAGTAAGAAGCAGTCAAGAAATCAGATGACACATTGCTCTTGGCAGAATGGCTATGAAGGACCTAGATAAGATTCTCAAGTGCAGAGATGTGTCTCTCTACACAAAGATTTGACTTGTTCAAGCCATGGTATTTTCAATCAAAAACAGAATTGTATATATCCCTCCAAACGTACCAAGAGATGCTGTAAGTTAATTAAATTCCACTGCTGTCAACAGTGACCATATGCTAGTCATAGGGGTTTAACAGAACCGGGGTATCAGACAATAACAGCAACATTCCTAAACATGTTTTCTTAGGGAATGTGTTGCATTTTTGCATCAATGACCCCTCCGGTTACTAATTGTATGTTAAATCAAGCAGAGGTACAATGATCTAAATGTCTCTTAAATACTACTCAAAAATCAAATCTTCACAATTGATATTCCAACTTGTTCTTTGCTGAGATTTCGAAATTGTTTTATCGCTATAACTCAAATAAATGTGCTTATCTCAAAAATAGAGTAACGAACTTCCCCAACGCCACCATTCAGGTACCGGCTTACGTTTCAACTCTTCCTCAGGGGGAGCTGTTAGTTCGTGATGTAGCACTATCTATAAGTAAAATGAAAGAATTGTAAATTCAAAAAAGGTCGCAGCTTGCATCAATTTCGACGACTGTACAGGGGAGAGCAATTGGTCACACGAAATGTGGCAGCTGCAACATTTGTTCTATATCTGAAGAAATCGTCAGTTTTGAATATCATGGTAGAACTTATGAATTGCGAGATTCCACCTCATGCAGCTCCGACCACATTGTTTACGGGATTAGGTGCCCATGCGGCTTGCTATATGTCGGTAAAACCATTAGACAGTTCCGGGTTCGCATGAACGAACATCGAAGCAGATTAAAATGTCGTGTCCTGGAGGCCCACCTGGTAGCACATTGCATACAACATCACCACACATTTGAGGACCTAAGATGCTTCGGCATTGAATTAGTGGCAGTTGGGAGGGCGGGAAAATCCAAAGCAAAAACTCTACTCATTCAAGAACAAATATGGATATATAAACTTCAATCAGTTATTCCAAGCGGTTTAAACAACATTTATTTATTTATTTATTTTATTTATTTATTTAACACTTATTTATATACCGCATCTTCCAGCGATCAGTTGCGGTGTACAATTAACAACAGTTAACAAAGCAGAGTTTGTTTACATAGAACATTGAACATTATAACTTATTACATAGAACA
The DNA here is from genome assembly GCA_033557465.1 of Ichthyophis bannanicus. Lineage (NCBI taxonomy): Eukaryota > Metazoa > Chordata > Amphibia > Gymnophiona > Ichthyophiidae > Ichthyophis > Ichthyophis bannanicus. The sequence goes on along the minus strand of CM066032.1, from coordinate 846,499,636 downwards.
TCTTAACTTGCATAATTCAATGATTCAACAACTAATCAGGATATTTCAGCTATAACAGAGTGTGTAACAATTTAAACAGAAGTACTGTCTGTACCGCATTAGGCAGAACATACCAGTTGTAACTATATACAAATAGGAATATAAGGCATAGGAGTGTAGTGTTAGATAGAGTGGGGAGCTTGCATTTCATTTAATGAGCCTGATAAGTTGGGGAGGAACAGATTATCCACTACACACTTACACCTGCGCGCAGCTATTTAAATTCAAGACATAATTATGACACGCATGCGCGGCGTCTGAAGAGAAGCCGGTAGGCTAGCAGGCAGCCATGAGAGTATGCATTGCTTTATGATATCTGGTATAAGGAACAGAGGGTAAGAACACAGATTTGGATCATCCTGTGTATCAATACATTTTTTGGCAATCAGACTGAGACCTTTTTTGAATTTACAATTCTTTCATTTTACTTATAGATAGTGCTACATCACGAACTAACAGCTCCCCCTGAGGAAGAGTTGAAACGTAAGCCGGTACCTGAATGGTGGCGTTGGGGAAGTTCGTTACTCTATTTTTGAGATAAGCACATTTATTTGAGTTATAGCGATAAAAAAATTTCGAAATCTCAGCAAAGAACAAGTTGGAATATCAATTGTGAAGATTTGATTTTTGAGTAGTATTCAAGAGACATTTAGATCATTGTACCTCTGCTTGATTTAACATACACTTAGTAACCGGAGGGGTCATTGATGCAAAAATGCAACACATTCCCTAAGAAAACATGTTTAGGAATGTTGCTGTTATTGTCTGATACCCCGGTTCTGTTAAACCCCTATGACTAGCATATGGTCACAGTTGACAGCAGTGGAATTTAATTTTATTTATTTTTATTTATTTATTGCTTTCATTTACCGCACTCTTTAAAATCAGCGCGGTTTACAGGTAACATTTATGCATCTGGGATATCCAGAATGCATTTACAGATGATATCATGCTATACACACAACTAGACACTAAAAACCCAGACTACAACCCACTGGAGACATGTATCGGAGAGATGCAAGACTGGTTACAACAAAGTAGCATGTCAATTAATCACAAAAAAAACCGAAGTAATGTATATCTCCAAAGAACCGAATTTTGACCCTCCCACATCAATAACACTATGTAACAACACTTACCAAACAAAAAAAGAAATAAAGTATCTAGGAGTCACATTTGACTGTGACCTAAAGATGGAAAAACACCTCCGAAAGACCAACAGAGCAGTTTTCCACAAGCTTAGAGTGCTCCAACCCATTCGGAATATTATTGATCCCCAAGACTTCAGAACAGTGGCCCAAGCACTCATCATGCCACATTTTGACTACTGCAACGCCATCCTACAAGGTTTAACTAAAAAATCCCTAAACATATTACAAATGGCACAAAATGTAGCTGCCAGGGTCATAATGAAGAAAAATCTAAGTGACCACATCACACCAGTGCTAATTCAATTACACTGGCTACCCATAACAGCTCGCACAAAATACAAAATACTAACAACCACCTTCAAACTCATCCACAACTTAGCACCTTCCTTCCTCAACAACCTAGTAAGATTGCAACCTCCTACCCGAAACAGAAGAACCCACAATTCCAACATCCTTCACACTCCAACAGATATAAGATCTGCCAAAACTAACACCAGCCACAGGGCTTTCTCATATGTGGCGCCAACACTGTGGAACCAACTCCCACCAGAACTACGAGCTAGCAATGACCTTCTAGACTTCAGAAAGAAACTCAAAACGCACATTTTCCAATCACATTTCAACCTGAACTAAACCCACAGATGGAGCAGCCCCTGACCACTGTGTCCAAGAAGATTATCCTGTATATATGTATTTATGTATATCTGTAAATGAACTCCCCCATAGCTAAGAAGTGTTAACTCTGTATGATGTGCTTTTCTGACAATCTGTATGTAAGCAAAATTTGTACCTGCCTTGATTCGACAGTCCAAGAAGATTATCCTGTATATATGTATTTATGTATATATGTAAATGAACTCCCCCATAGCTAAGAAGTGTTAACTCTGTATGATGTGCTTTTCTGACAATCTGTATGTAAACAAAATTTGTACCTGCCTTGATTCGGCAGTTTCACAATAGTAATCCTACCCGCTTCTGATCGCTGGAAGGAGCGGGCTACAAATGCTTGCTAAATAAAAATAAATAAATAAAATAAATAACAGGGGGTACAACTTGGATATCAACTGGGGAGACTATTTACAATATTTACAGTTCTGTACATTATAGTTATGAATTGATTGTGGCTAATTAACTTACAGCATCTCTTGGTACGTTTGGAGGGATATATGCAATTCTGTTTTTGGTTAGCCAAATCCCTCTGTTGAGTGAGACCGAGATTATGGTATTTTCAATAACATCATATGCATGCGAATGTTGGACAGTGAAAAAGATAGGAAGAAAATTGATGCCTTTGAATTATGGTGCTGGCAATGAATACTATGTATATCATGGACTGCCCGAAGAACAAACCAGTCAGTACTAGAGAAGATCAAACCTAAGCTTTCTTTAGAAGCTCAGATGACAAGACTTTGAGTTTCATATTTTGGACACACATGCAAAGAGAGAGATCATTAGAGAAAGACGACATGTTTGGCAAGATAGAAAGTCAACACAAAAGAGGAAGGCCAGTAATGAGATGGATCAATACAATAACAGCAGTTATGTGTGCCAGTATGTCAACAATGAGCTGCCTGACTGAAGACCGAACACAATTTAGGACAACTATCCAGAGGGTCGCCATGAGACGACACTGACTCGATGGCACTGAACAACAAGAACAACATGTTAGTTACACAGCAAAGACATAGGGGCTTGTTTACAAAGCCGCGGTAGCGGTTCGCGGTCGTTATCGGAGCCGCAGCCCCATTGAAATCAATGGGGCCGCGGCTCCGATAACGATCGTGAACCGCTACCGCAGCTTTGTAAACAAGCCCCATAGAATATCTATTACTTCCTACAGTATATGCAGGAGTTTTAAAACACAGAGAGGCATGCTTACTAAAAGACATGCTAGTAGCATGCAGCCAGGCCGCAAAACCAGTGCAGAAGCCTGCACCAACTTCAGGGGACATGCGCATCCATCCTCTAACACGCAACAGTGGAACCTGGCATGCACATGCACCTAATGCCACCCACTGAGGTGGCATTATGTATACTCACACTAACAGCAACAATTATGATTAATGCTTGCCCATGCTGTGATGTGCTATCAACACCTACCTTCTGCCCTATCCTACCCTGTCTCCACCCAATCACATACTAACCTTTTAGGATGGGATTTTTAGTGCTGGGCTCTGCACTAACATTTGTTTTAAAAAATCACATCCATCTGTAAGTTTTTATACTTTGCAACCTTTCCTAAGACATTTGGTGCCAGTACAATATCTCATGCTTGCGATGTTAACTGAATGAGCCTTTGTACTTCTTAGAATAACGGATAATTTTAGAAGACTTATTTGCAATTTCCACATGGAAAATCTGGAATTTACATGTGGAAATGGCAGTTATATAGAAATGGCGATTTTATAAAGAGTTAACTTTACACGTAAGTATCCATAATATGTAGAAATTGCAAGGGGATGTGCCAGGGGTGTAGTTAGGGAACAGCCTGCAAGGGTCATAAGTCTATGTGTATTCCTGATTTCATGTAGGGAATGCATGTGTATGGCCAAAATTGTCTACCTCAGGACTTACAGCTGCTCCCTGGCACATACGAGTATAGGTTTTTAGAAAATGTTTGTTTCAGCAAGCCATTCACAGAAGGGATTAAAGGGGGTTATCATCCTTAATCCTCACTTTTTTCTTTCCCTTTCCAAAATGAAATGAATTGAAGATGGTGGATTCTGTAGTTCATTAGTCGCATTTAGACATATAGGGGTATGTTTACTAAACTGCGGTAATGTCACCCGCGTTAGGTTCCGCGGTAAAGGTACAGATGCCCATATAAAGGCGTGGGCGGTGCATCGTTACAGAAAACCATATCAGCTAACGCACGTTACAAGGCGCCTTATAAGGCACCTTACAAGGCACATTACACATGCCTTGTAAGGTGCCTTATAAGTAAGGTGCCTTATAAGGTGCCTTTTTAGGTGCCTTGTAAGGTGCCTTATAAGGTGCCTTGTAAGGTGTCTTATAAATAAGGTGCCTTATAAGGTGCCTTTTTAGGTGCCTTATAAGGTGCCTTGTTAGGTGCCTTGTAAGGTGCCTCATAAGGTGCCTTGTAAGGTGCCCTATAGGGCTGCTTAGGCTAAGCACCGTATTAGGCACCCCTGGACAAGGCATCGTAGAAGGCACCCTGGGCTATGAAACCATAGGTTAAGGTGGCCTAACAAGGTTACGATGCCCTAGGTTAGTGTGCCCTAAGGGCTGCAAGGTGCTTCAGGATGACATGCATGACCTGTGAGGGACAGAGACAGATGTAGCCTAACACTAGACAGAGCACTGAGGAAAGGCAATGAACAGGTGAGTGAAGGAGGGAGAACTGGGAGCTGCTGGACCTGCCATATCTGCGGGCATCCCATGTGGCTGCCAGTACTGTTGACAAACATGGTGGGAGCAACTGTACCACAGCACAAGGTGTTGGCAATGTAAAGTACTGGAAAGACAGTTGGTGACAGACGATGGGAATAGGTGTCCCCCAGTGGAGGCGTAGGTGGCAGGATAGTTACAATGATGGGTGGTCAGAGAAGTGGTGGTACCATGCAGATCAGGCACAGGCGAGACAAGCATGAAGAGGCGCAATGCATGAAAGGGTACCAGCGCAGGCCATAGGGTGGCAGCCTGCACAGGAAGATAGGACGCTACACAGCTGACAGACGCAGAAAGATGGACTGAAGTATTGTTGGCAGCAGTGGTGAGGGTAATCTCCAGGGACAAGCAGGAATGTAGTCTTCACATATGTGTATCGTCGGTACCAACGGAGCCTGCGCCGGAACGCTCCCCAGTGTCCAATTAGAAAGCTTTTGGGAGCATCCCACAGCGCCTGCGTGCAGCCTTCCTGCCTTTCCCAACTGCCTGTCTCCAGTTCTTCATTTTCCGTGGAGCCAGCAGGTCATTTTTCCTGTCACCACAGAAATTATCCCATGTTTTTCATTCTTTTTTGTGGTAGTGTCTGCCTTCCTCGACGCTATACCGGTACTGCCGGTTCTTTCTTTCTTTCTTCAAAAAAAAAAAAAAATTGTAATCTTTTTTCTGGACTTTCCAGTCTTTTTTCTGTCGGGTGCCACGTGCCATTTTGGGCACTAGGCCCAACTTTTCCTTCAGAATGGAAAAACCCGCCTCGGGTTTTAAAAAGTGTTCCAAGTGTGGCGGTACCATCTCCGTCACCGACACTCACGAGTGGTGCCCTAAATCTTTAGGTCCTGACCACTCCATCTCGGAGTGTGTTGCCTGTGGGATGATGTTGAAGAGGGGTCGGCAAAACCGAGCTTCTAAGCTTAGCACCCTTTTTCTCTCCGATGCAGCATCCGTGGCATCGACGTCTTCCAGGGCTTCGTCTTCCTCCCATGGATCTCAGGTAACCAAACATAAATCTGGCTGGTCCTCAAAGGGTAGATCTCCTTCCAAACATCGAGATGCCTCTGGCATTGCCCTTGAGGGACTTGTACCGGTAAAACTTCCCCGGCGGGAGGCTTCGGCTTCCAAAGCACTATTGGGGCTCCAGGATGTTCTCGAGGCCTCAATCTCGGCAGAACTACTGGTGCCATGCTCTGGGGTACCGGCCGCTTTGTCCGGTACCAATACCCAGGCATCGGCAGCGTCAATAGACCAGAGGTTCTTGGCTATTGAACGCAGTCTGGCGGCTCTCCTTGCAGCTTCGGTGCCTTCGGGACCGCTTCAGACGGTTCAACTGGTATCAACATTGGTTCCGGCACCAATATCGGTACCGGTACTGACAGCATCAACATTGGTGACTGTGTTACCGACACCGAGTCATGCTGTTTCCTCCGGTATCGACAGGCCGGTACCGGACCCCTCCAGTACCAACTTTGATCAGTACCGGTATCGTGCTTTGCAAGAGCATCCAGACAGCAGATATTTTGAATCCTCCGATGAGTCTGAGGATTCTGACAGCTCTGTCGGTACCGGAGTACTTCTCTCTGAGGAGCCTTCCTCTCCTAAACGTAGGATGTATCCTCCAGAGGATATATCCTTTCAGGATTTCATCCGGGAGGTGGCTAGAGGTCTTTCCATCACAGTGGCTCCTGAAACAGAGCCCAGAGCAAAGGAATTGAGGTTACATTATCGTAAAGCTCCCAAGGAGGCAGCTACTTTGCCTATTCATGAGATCTTGCATGATCTCATGCTAAGAATGTGGGAAACACCTTTTACCACCTCTCCTCATTCTCGTAGGCTTGATACCATGTATCCTGGATTTCAAAAAACCCAGTTACCACACCACTCCATGGTAGTGGAATCAGCTATGAGAAGGATCAAGAGTGCAAAAAGACATGCATCTAATCCGTCAGGACGTAAATGTAAGACTCTTGATGCCTTTGGGCGTCGAACCTTCCAGGCCTCTATACTTTCTGCCACGATTAGTTCCTACATTTTATATATGAGAATGTTCCTTAAGGAGGTTACAGGAGATCTAGAGCTTATGAGCCCTCTCCTTCCTGATGATGAGGCAAGATTATCTTACACTTGTCAAACATGCCCAAGATGTTTCCAAGTTTGTTAATCGTGCAGCTTTTGACTGTTTTGAGTGCATAAGCAGAACCTCTGCCATTGCCATAGGTGCTCGTAGGATTGCCTGGCTCTAGGCATCTGACTTAGAACTCTGGGTACAGGACAAACTGGGGAATATCCCTTGTACAGGCGAAAATCTCTTTGGCAAAAATTGGCAAGAGAAAGCTAATGAGCTGGATGCTGATAACACCACTTTGGATAGACTATCCAAGGCTACAGCTGATCCTGCAAGTAGAAAATCCTACAAGAAACCATTCTTCTCTAAAAAGAAGAGCTTTTACCCCTCCTACACCCAGCAGGGGCATACTGCAGGTCAGTCTGCCTGAAAGGGACAGCAGCCACCAAAACAAAGAAAAACAAAGTCTGCTAAGCCTCAACCGGCCCAGCAGACTCAGCCTCCACACGGGCTTTGACTCCCATCTAGAGAACTTGGCCTTCCTGGCCCTCAACGGGCCAGAGCCCTCCACCATTCCAGGAAGGTTGTGTCATTTTGCCCCCAGATGGGAGCAGATAACAGCAGAAGAATGGACTCTCTCCATTGTAAAGGAGGGGTACAAGCTACATTTCCTCAACATGCCGCCTCCTACAGTTGTAAGACGGTTCAATTCTCAGACTTCACTCGAAAATCAGTTGGATCAAAAGGTCAATTTACTTCTTGCCCACGGGGCAATAGAAGACGTACCCATTTCCCAACAGGGTACAGGGTTTTACTCCCCCTATTTCCTTATTCCAAAGAAAACAGGGGACACAGACCCATTTTAGACCTCAGAAAATTGAACAAATTCCTGTTCAAGGAGAAGTTCAAGATGATTTCTCTAGGAACTCTTCTGCCATACCTTCAGAATCAGGATTGGCTTTGTTCTCTAGATCTCAAGGATGCGTACACCCATGTTCTCATCCATCCAACTCACTGAAGATTCCTTCGGTTTGTATTTCAGGGGAAGCACTACCAGTACAGGGTGCTTCCTTTTGGCCTGGCCTCAGCACCAAGGGTGTTTACGAAATGCATGGCTGTAGTGGCAGCATTTCTTCGCACTCTAGGAAGATTCGTCTTCCCCTACTTAGACAACTGGCTCAGTCGAGCCCCATCAGAGTCAGAGGCCAGAATTTCCCTATCTTGCACAATGTGTATACTTCAGTATTTGGGCCTGGTCATAAACATCCCAAAATCCAACCTAACTCCCACTCAATCTCTAGTTTATAGGAGCTATGCTGCATACCAGGAAAGCAAGGGCCTATCTTCCACAGCCCCGCTGCCTTCGCATTGTGCAGTTAGCTTCCCAAGCAGTGTTAAAAACTCATCTCACTGCTCGGGAAATGTTACAATTGCTAGGCCACATGGCATCTACCGTGCATGTGGTTCCCTATGCTCGCCTCCATATGAGAGCAGTCCAATGGAATCTATCCACTCAGTGGACTCAAGCATCAGGCTGCCTATCAGACAAAATAGCAAACTCAGGTCGCCTTATTTTGTCCCTACAATGGTGGCAGTCAACCCAAAACCTGTTGTTGGGGTCCCCTTTTCAACAGCCCCCACCCCAAGTCACTCTAACAACAGACGCCTCACAGGTGGGTTGGGGAGCTCACCTGCAAGATCTCTCTACCCAAGGCACCTGGACTCCACAGGAGACCCATCTACACATCAATCTCTTGGAGCTCAGAGCAATCTTCCTTGCTCTTCGAGTGTTCCACACCCAGCTGAGCTACAAGACTGTCCTAATTCAGACGGACAATCAAGTAGCTATGTTCTATCTGAACAAGCAGGGAGGAACAGGCTCTCTGTCACTTTGCAACGAAGCTTTGCGACTATGGGCCCTCGCCAGAGAGCATCAGATTCATCTCCTTGTGGTGTATCTGCCAGGCATTCAAAACTCCTGGGCAGACAGGCTCAGTCAAGTTCTGCTTCCACACGAGTGGTCTCTTCGTGCAGACCAGGTAGCAAAAGTTTTCAAATTTGGGGAACTCCGGACATAGACCTCTTTGCAAGTCCGTTGAATGCCAAACTTCCCCGATTCTGTTCCGGAATTCCGGCTTAGGGTTCTCAGACCAGGGATGCTTTCCTCCTCTATTGGGGTCAGACTTCCTATATGCCTTTCCACCCATTCCCCTAATTCCCAAAACCCTATTCAAGCTTCAGAGAGACAGAGGCCATATGATTCTCATAGCTCCACATTGGCCACGGCAGGTGTGGTAACCTCTGCTCCTACATCTCTCTCAAGCTCCATATCTGGAGTTAGGATCAGCTCCAGATCTCCTGTCTCCGGAGGACGGGATGTTGTGTCATCCCGATCCCCACTCTCTGCATCTCAGGGCCTGGTTGCTGAGGGCCTAGACCTTCATGGTCTTAACCTGTCTCAACAAGTAAAGGATATCCTTTGTGCTTCTAGAAAGCCTTCCACAAGACGCTGTTATGCTTTCAAGTAGAAAAGGTTTTCCATATGGTGTTCGCAGAAGGGTCTTGACCCCCTGGCGATACCTCTGGAATCATTATTGGAGTATCTCCTTCATTTATCCAATGCAGGGCTTAAGACTAACTCAGTATGAGTCCATTTAAGTGCTATTTCAGCTTCTTTCAAGCCTTTAAATGGACAACCTATTTCCTCTCATCCTGTCATAGCGAGATTTATGAGGGGCCTCCCATTAGGCCACCACCGGTAGCATGGGACCTAAATCTGGTTCTTGGACAGCTCATGAAGCTGCTTTTTGAACCTCTAGCTACTACCTCCTTGAAATTCCTTTCCTGGAAAGTTGTCTTTCTCATTGCACTCACATCAGCACGTCGCATTAGTGAGTTGCAAGCATTAGTGGCTGATCCTCCTTATACGAGGTTCCATCATGATAAGGTAGTCCTTAGGACTCATCCACACTTTATGCCAAAGGTGGTCTCGCCTTTTCATTTAAACCAAGCAGTTTACCTGCCTGTATTTTTTCCAAGGCCTCATGCTTCAAATGCAGAAAGGAATCTTCATACTTTGGACTGTAAAAGAACACTTGCTTTTTACTTACAAAGGACACAGCAACATAGAAAGTCCTCTCAACTCTTTTTTGCTTTTGATCCTTCTCATTTGGGACTTCCAGTCTCCAAGAGAACATTGTCCAATTGGATTGCACAGTGTATTTCTTTTACCTATCAGAGTAAAAACCTTTCTCTGGAAGGCCATGTCACAGCTCACAATGTGAGAGCCATGGCAGCCTCAATGGCTCATCTACACTCTGTGTCTATTGACGACATCTGTCGAGCAGCTACTTGGACCTCGGTTCATACCTTCACAGCCCATTACTGCTTAGACAAGGACTCCCGCCGGGATGCCTTGTTTGGTCAGGCTGTTCTACGACACCTGTTTCATACTTAATCAACTCCTACCCACCATTCCCAGTAGGATGCCAGAGATCCATGGGGGAAGTGGAGCCCTTTCACAGGGGCACACAACTTCTGGTGTCTCTCCCTGCCATCTGTAGCTAGGGAGTCCCCATATGTGAAGACTACATTCCTGCTTGTTCCTGGAGATAGCATAGTTACTCACCTGTAACAGGTGATCTCCGGAAACAGCAGGAATTTAGTCTTCACAACCCACCCACCTCCCCTAGGAGTTGTATCTCTCTTTTCTTTTCTTTCCCTCTCTCTCTCTTTGTCTCAGCTTTAAAACTCAACTGGAGGGAGGCAGTTGGGAAAGGTGGGAAGGCAGCACACAGGTGCTGTGGGATGCTCCCAAAAGCTTTCTAATTGGACGCTGGGGAGCGTTCCCACGTAGGCTCCGTCGGTACTGACGATACCCATATGTGAAGACTAAATTCCTGCTGTTCACGGAGATCACCTGTTACAGGTGAATAACTATGCTATATGGGCTGGAAGCACGGATCTGCAAAGATATGATTGTTACAGGCATGCAAAATATCTGAGTTGGACAGGCATGAAAAGAGGGAACAATGAGGAATGAAACCCATGACCACTGTTTAGAATGTCATTGTACTAACCAGTAAGCTATACCTCTATGGTTTGTTGCACAGCAATGGCTGGGTACAGAAGGGCTACATGTCACTGCACAAACCGTCTGCTCTGTGTGCCAGGATAGGGTAACCCCACCAGCACGCATGATGCAATGCACATGCAGAACAGTGGTCTACAGCTGATCACCAGATGGGGTTTGCACCTCTCTGGTACTGCAGCATGGTAGGACGGACTGACAGTGCGTGATACTGGCACAGAGTAGCTACAGACCATGCCATTGTGCAGGTTCTGTGTTCACCCTGAGGGTTAGGATGGGCACCCAGCACTAGGTCCGCAGTACATGTGGTGCTAGAGATAGGTCTTGCTGCACATCCCCAGCACTGCCAGTGTGTGCCAGGTGTTCCTAGCAGTACAACTGAGAATACTTCTGTGTCCTGCAGACACATGTGGTCCTGTGGGGCCAGACACCACCCAGATTAGTGCATACCCAGTGTTAGGGTCTGGTTGCCATGGGCACCTGTTATCAGGGGAGAGGGGTGTCTAGACTCGCAAAGGATATACCCCAAAGGACCCACAATCATCAATTTTTTGGTGAGGGAGTGGAGGGACAGGTGCCTGAGCCCTGGCTATAGGACAAGCAACCGCAGTCCTGCTGGCAGCCATACCTATGACTGTGGCAGATCAGCAGCAATGCTTGGGATAAGCTGGGGAAACCTCAACTGCCCCACACTACAGTCTGCCACTCAGTAGTAGACAGCACCTGCAACAACCTATAAGGTGTTCCAACCATGCACAGACTAACTGCAGATAGTCCACTAGCCAGTCCATAGTGCATGCTCACAGGGGAACCTTGTGCACCCAGAGATGGACTGTACAGCATAGACACCAAGTAGGCAGCTCAGTGATTGAGCCCCAGCACTGGGAACACACAGGTATAACTGAAGACAACTAGTGTGGAGCACTATATGAGAGCATAGACATGCCATGGTCACTGCTCGAGCAGGGTGAGAGTGACCTCACAGCATGCCATGCTGTGGCCACCCTGTCCATGCAGGTGGTGGTTGGGCACTACAGTGTCCCAGCCATTGCCCTACAACCTGTGCAGATGCATCCTGCCAACCCGCCCTGTCCGGGCCATACCCACAATACCTTGCTCCTCATTATGCACATTTGCAGGCTAACGCTGGTAACAGTGGTACATTGTGGGCTCAGAGCGGTGTAGGCAGCCACAAAGCAACTGATAGACACACACACACCCCTATTGCAGCATTGTGCAATGATAGGGGTGGTTGGCAATCCTGCTCGCCACACTGGTCCTGATCACAGTGCCGACATTGCTAAACTGTGCAGGGGGTAGTAGTAGTAGTGCTCTGCTGATAACTGCAGCTCCATGCTGGGGCCAACAGCCTGACTCTCCATGAAGCTTTGGATAGTGGAGCCTGTGTGAGTGGGTGTTTTGACCCCTGTTCGACGCAGCTTTGGGGTTTGCACATGTTGATGTTGTACTGTATCTGCACTGTAGGGTAAAATGTGGGGAGATGCTCTGTAGGATCCACAGCTGGGACTTGAACCTGTGTCCTTCTATATCTTGACACACTGGCTGTGTGTACTGCACCACACTATTGCCATAGAGGAGTAGTGTTCCCTGGGGCTACCCTTACTTTCCTCAGGCAGACCTTTTCTGTTGCACTGCACACCACGTACTGGTACAGGGCATGGCCTAGGTCCACTGCAGGCGGGTGGCACTGCTCCCTCCAGCACAAACACACACCCCCTGCCATGCCGATATGACCATATGCTGTCGGTGCTGGTCATGCGCAGTCCCAGGCCATCCACTGTGCAGGTAGGCGGGTGCCTAGGGTGCGGGGTCTGGGGTGGCGAGGCATACATGGACATCCACACATCCCCCCTATCACCGCCTACCAATGTTATGTCCCTTCCACATGGGGGAGTGATGGCTGGGGGGATGTCAGGCTGGTGCTCTAGCAACTATTGGCTAGGGTGGACCGTGTAGATGTCGGTGGAGTGTGTTGTTACAGCTGACTGTGGACAGGCTAGGGTATGCACCTCAGGTACGGTGTACCCAGTTTGGCCTACTGGGTATATATATGTTTCCGACAACGTATGGGCACACCCTGCAATGCCTTACTAGGGGCTGCCGTAAAGTGTGTTCAGTTAGCTGGGCCCACGAACTGTTTGGGACCCATCCTGGGTGTGGTCTATGGACCCTTGTTAGTGTGGTCCCCAGATGTGCACTGCTTGCTCTATTACAGGCATAGTGGTACTTGTGTGACTTTTGGGGTACTTGCTGGGTAATGTCCCCTGGATGGGACACTGTGGAACACAGACTACTGGGCATGTTTGGCCCTGGTCAGCTGCTGCCCTGCTGATTTCCAGTTTCTATGTTCATATGTGCCACCTGGGCGACGGCCTAGTTCACCCTGTGTCCCAGCTGCCCCCACTGCATGTCCCGCCTGTAGTCCCCCTATGCCCCATTTGCACCATCACCATAGTGGTCTTTGGCCACTTGGCCACTATACTGTTGCTGCAGATGGAGCACTACTATCACCTTTCTCGGGCTCCCTGCCTATGTTGTACATTGCTGACACTTAACTGGTTTCTCTCTCCTGCAAATGTGCATCTAACTGCAGGTTTTCATTCGCGGTAGGATTCAGCCCTTCAGTTCAGTGCGTTAGTGTGCAGGGAGCCTCTCTACGCCCACTTTCCGCCCATTGACCCCTGATCTCCGACCTCTCTCCTCCCTCTATGGTGTGTACTGTGCCGCGGAACGCTTCCACATGGGTTGTAACGTTACTGCGCGTTAACGTTACGCACCACGCGGTAACATTACCTAATGCGCGGTAACGTTACCTAACGCGCGATCTGTAAAGTTACCGCAGTTTAGTAAACATACCCCATAGGCTTGCAAAATACCAACTTACAGGTGCTGACACTTAAACACATATGTTGCTGAGTTGCCTCTGTTTTCTGAAGTGTAGATTTGTGAAATTTCTCCTTCAGCCCCACATGTCGGCAAATACATGGGCACTCCTGCACATCCTTATACAGATTTTAGATAAGGCTCCATGTTTGGCAAGGCCTTTTCTAAAATACTGCTCTAATTGTGTTCCTATCTTGACACTGCAATCTCCACTTACTATCTTCTAAACTATGCCTTTAAACATATAATTCCAAAATGAATGTATGTGGTGTCTGGCTAACCAGTTAAATCACCGTGAGTGGGATATTCAGCAGCACATAGCCAGTTTGTGCCGCTGAATATTCCCCTCTAGAGTTGCCAGTCGCCCCAGTGCTAAGAGGTTAGCAGCAGGGCATTCCAGAAAGCACCGCTGTGGTTACCCAGCCAGCAGCGATACTCAGCCACTGGCCCATTAACTTAAACCAGCTAAGGTTAGGAAAAATAAAAATCCTATTCTTAGCCGGTTTAGCTAACCTGGCAGCAGCTAAATATCACTAAAACACTAACCGAGCACACTGGACATTCAATGCCAGTGGCCAGATATGACCCAGGCATTGAATACCCAGGTCAGAATTAAAGCGACAACAGCCAGCCGCTTCCGTGTGTTGGCCGCCACCACTGAATATCGACCCCCAAAGTATTTGTATTAGTTGCTATTCACTTTCTTTTGCTTTTCTTTTCTGGCTACTACTCTATGGTTATTTTCCAGTAGTTTTATTATTACTTTTTGTAAGCTGCCTTGATGCTTTGGGAAGAGCTGTATAGTACACTGCTGCAGCACTGGAAGCGTAGAAAGTGCTTGTATATAAAGGGAGAGGAGCTCTACGGGTCTAAAACTGAGTCTGCCAAAACATTTAAGTTGCAATCCTTTCTGCACAAGACCGTTTTTATGGTATGAGCCTGGAGATCTGTGTGGCTCATATCGTGAGATGCGCTGAGATAGGTGGTGGAAGCAAATTCTTAAAGCCAGCCCTGGAGCAGCCTAAAGAGAATCTAGGAGCAGAAGGTACCAGGAACTCAGCTTAGGACTATCGGGAAATCCATCTGCCCTAGAACTGCTTTTTCCCCTCAGTTAAATAATGGCACCAACAAGATGCCTCCCATCTCTCCTACTGAGAGACCCAGAGCATGAGGTGCCAAGAATCAGTCACCCCGGTGCATTCCAAATACCCAGTCCAGGAATTCTTTGAGCTTTTTGCAAGTTTGCATTTGTTCTTAATTTATTCACTAGGGAGGAGAGTCAATTTTCTCCCTTTGGCATCTCACATCCAGAGACATAATGCTAAAAGAGTTATTGCAGTTTGTATAATTATCCAGAGCATGAAACACTGACTGTGCCCACTTAAAGTTTTTATGCTTTGAAAGTATTTTGCAGGTACATCTGAAGGAGTCTGAGGTACCTAGCCTGGGACACAAAAGGAGAAACCCAGAGGAACTACACGTCTCAGAATTTGAACTACTGATTCTTTGGGACTTTAGTTAACTTTACCTTTTGTGATTTTCCTATTACTTTTACCCTGTAGAGACCCCTTAGGTTCTACAAGCTGTATAAGTAGAGACTTCCAGTGGCTCTACTAAATTATGCCACTCAGTACTTTCCAGAATTAGGAAGGCTCTCCATGCCAGTAAGATAGTGGTAGGAGGAGACCTCAAACTGGAGGGAAGCTGAATGGCACATGCGTGATCCACTTCTCGCCCAAGGATGCCATCTTGCCTCAGTCTTCTTTTTTCTGCAGAGCCCCTCAGACATTGTCCTTTATTCCCCGGAAAAAGTCTGATTTTCTTATAGTTAAATTTTGTCTGGTTTGTGTACTGGTTCCTTCCCGCTCCTGAGCCAGCTCACCTCGGCGTTGCTCCTCAGGTTCATCTATCCATTTTTCACTTTTTTCATCAAGGTCCACCTCAACCGGCATTCGCGCCCTTTTTCAGCTGAAGACCATGGACCCCTGCAGAGATGCGGGGACCCCCTTTTTCCAATAGCCTCAAGTGGCTTCAAAAAGTGTGACTGGTGTGGCAAAGTGATGCCACTTACTCGTACCAATCCACACTACTGCTGCCTTGGCCCGCAGCTCAATAACTGACTGTGAGCTCTGCAAAACAATGACCTTAAAGAGTTGCCATCAGCAGCAGTAACTTATATTGAATTCAAGATGATACAGGTAGCCAATGATGATGTTTCAAAAGTGGGATGGCATGGTCGAATTTTCCAGCAAAAAAGAGTATGCGGATGGCTGTATTCTGGCTGCTTGGAGACGTTTTTATGAAGAGATTGGTAAACCAGCATAGGTAGGATTGCAGACAGGTTATGACTCAGGTAAGTAGCAGGGAAGCTAAAGCGGATGAATTGAGAAAAGGGTTGACTACAGAGTTGATGTGCCGCAAGAATGACAAGTCAGAATCCAATACTATACCAAGATATTTCAGGGTGGAGGTAACAAACAGGTGAGCTGTCAATGGAAGGCACGAATGATGAAGGTGAATAGCCTCCAGTGAACCAAATAGCAGATTTTTGGGGGGGGGGTTCAGTTTGAGTCAATTAGTGCAGAGCTGTAATGCGACATGGTTTAGTGTGTGATTGACAAAAGAGAAGTCAGACCTAAGGGAGTCCAGATAATAGAGAAGCAAGATATCATCAGCATAATAATAAGCGCTGATGTTCTTGAACCAAGGTGGCGAGGGGACTGAGAAAGATATTGAAAAGCATTGCAGCTAGAAAAGAACCCTGTGGAACTCCACAGGGGAGAGGAAGAGAATCAGAATAGGCAGAGATAGCAAGTACCTGAAAAGAACGCTCTGAAATAAATGAAATAAACCAGTTGAACACAGAACCAGAGTTGCCAGTGTCTGCCAACCAACTGAGGAGGATGGAATGATCAACTGTATCAAATGCTGCTGAGAGATCTAGTGATACAGCAAGCATTATGTTACCACGGTGGCTCCTTAATTGACTCCTCTTGTACGTGTAGTTTTGCTAAATCTGACACTTACATATGTAAGTTACAAAACTGACTGAAGTTGGACATTTTTGTTTGTAAAATAGCTGTTCTCGTACATACTGCACAATACACATGCACTCCTGCATGTCCTGACACGCACAGTATTTTACAAAAGGCTCCAAGTTCAGTGAGCCTTTTGTGAAACATCCAGAAAATTCTGAACCTCCCGACTAGGACTTCCTTTTTCTGACCTTGACATCCTATGCAAAATTAGGTTTCAAACTTTGTTTCTTGTGACTTTAAAAGTTTTGTTGGTGATTTTTTAAAGGCTTTGCTGAATAATTTTAATCACTACTTGAAGTAAAGTAAAGGAACTGCCTCTTTAAGTTACTGCATATGCCTAGTAGTCTTACAAAAATGACAATTGTTATCATGACAATACAGATGTTAACTGTGGAATTAGAAGCAGTATAGGAATTATATTAATATAATGCTGCCATCTGGTGAATCTTGGAGGTAATTTGTCAAGAAGGAAGATGTCAAATATTTAAAACAAGTGGTTCAAAGTATTTCAGATGCATGTTGCACATTTTAGCATTCTGAAGCTGGACAGGGTTGGGCCGTTGTACCAGGAAGCTTCCCAGCAGTCCAATGCTGTAATCTAAGCCCCAGCTGCAAAATGGCAAAGGGACATGGCAAACCAGCAGTGCAGTGATACTGTGTGATATTAAAAAACAGTCCAATATCTTTATTTAGGCCATGTGGGGCCTGGGAATTTAAACAAAAAAAATCTTTCTATGATCCTGTTGTAGAAGGTGACAATTTAAATCACTATCATGATCCTGTTGTAGAAGGTGACAATTTAAATCACTATCATGAACGCTCTTGAGGAGACCTCACGACACTAAACCAGAGGTCTTAAAAAGTTTGCAAAAACAACAGGCAGACAATAGGAAATCAATGGGCTATTAAGATCATTGTGTTTCAGTCAACCTCTATGTTCATCAGGCATACATTCAAGGGTAGATTTACCCATATAAATAAGGAACAACTTCACCAAATAGCATACTACCCCTGCCATTTGACAGGTAGTTCTACTCCTCAATTTACTGGAATCTAACAATGGAACTGGTCATATTGTGCATTTAAAGGATTTAAATATCCTGAAGTTTCATGATAACATCATGAGATTTTGCCCAGGATGAAACAGCTTCTAGGGACGGACCTGGAATGGAGGCAGTGAGGTGCCATGTAGCAAACAAGTTTGTCCATGGGTATCGTGGGGAGGGGGGGTACCTTCTCCAGGTGCCAAATAGGCTCAGTATGCTACTGCCCCACTGTTACTTTCCCAGCATCTATCCCTTTCTTCCTCTCCCTTGCATTCTCACCTCATGCCCTCCATTCCCATCCCTCCATCTTTCTTCCCAAACCCTCTGCCCCTTTAAATTTTATCACACCTCCTGTGTGTCTCTGGCCCCAGCTCCTTTTCCTAGAGAAGGTTTCTTCTGCTCTTCAGGCTGCAAGGGCATCCTCCTGCAGCACCAAGTCACCTGCTTATTTAGTGTGCTTGGGCCCCAGCCCCAGGTGCTTGAAGGCGCATAGCAAGGTACTTGAGCATGGTGCTATGGCGGCTGAGGCGATGCACACAGGCAGCCTTCGTATAGCGGCACCCAGTACCTCCATGCTCAGAGCCCGTCTTCTGTGCTGATTACAGCACCATGCTCAAGTCCCTGCTTTGCACCTTCAAGCATCTTGGGTTGCGCCCGAGCGCACCAATCATGTGAGTCTGTTGGTGCTGCAGGTGGCCGCTGTGTGGGGACATAGCGAGTTCGTGCGGGCACTGAGCAGGGAAGGGAACCTCCCCGGAGCAGCCAAGCCCTTGGACTGGGAACTGTTCAGAAATAGCTGTGATGAGGAGCTGCCGCTGGGCCCCAGCTGCCTGCTTCAACAACCTGATGTTGTCCGAGGCGGGGAGCACGGAGAAGAAGGAGGTCATGATTGTGACCAGGAGTATTGTTGTGCACCTGCGGAACAGGCTGCTCCTGCAGGCCCACAACACCACTGCTGGCCATCACTCTTGAAAACCAGCACCCCCCTGCTGTGCTTAACCCACTTACCGGGTGCTACCGGCCCTGCCAATGGTATCAAAAGGTATTTTCAAAGCCACTTCCTCCACAATTCCAAGGCCATATCCACACCCATATAATATCTATTGTTCATGCCCACACACCACACACAAACCCAAAATTTACATGCTCCTTTAACTATACCCACATCGATACCCCATACATGGCCACATGCCCCCCACCTCAGCTCCTCATACACTGCCATTCATTTACCACCCACCCACACCTCATAGATATCACACACACGCAAAATCTTACTATTACTATTATCAAACATATAGCGCTCCAAGGCATATGAGGCACCATACAGTCACATAAAAGAAACAGTCCCTTCTCCTTGGAGTTTACAATCTAGTTGACAGGCACACTCTGTACCTCCCTGCCTACAACCCTTCTACATGACCACTCACCCCCTTCTGCCCACCCCAACCACCCATTCTTAAACCACACACTTACTGCCAAACATTAACACCTACCCCAACTCTCCACACAGCCTTACTGCCTTAGTCATCTGCCAGCCATTCACACATCTACATCCTCCAAACATACCCCCCACACCCCTTATCTCTACACATTCCACTCTACTCCATACCACATACACATACCCCAGCACTCAACAAACACTCCCCCTTACCTACCCACAAGCCATAAGTCTACACCTACCTACTATCTCCAAACTTGCCAATGAAGGGGGAATTTTCTAAGAGAGTGCCTACTTTTATGCATGAAGATAGGTTCCTAAAAGGGGTATTTTAGTCATTTATGCATGCAAATTGCCTCTTGTAAAATTGTGGCCAGCATAAAATTACACATATTAATTTCATGTCTTGTAATTTCACTATGAGCAAAGCCAGTCCATCCGCTAGGCGACTACCTAGTGCAGCCAACCCAGGTGGGAGGCTTTGTGCCGCTGGCCTTGTACTTCTACACACATGACCTGCCGCTTCTGATCCCTTCCAACATAACTTACTATTTGAGGGGGATCAGAAGCGGCAGGCCATGTGCTTGCAAAACATAGGCATGCTCATGTGCACCATTTCTAGTGCTGGTTTAAATCTTCAGACCTTAATTTAAGGCACATTTTCATCCACTTACACTAATAATTTATAAAGGTAAGTGCCTACTTTTCTTTATAAAATAGGTTTAAAATAGCCACCGTTTGGCTGCCTTAAACTAGGCGACTGGTTATAAAATTACCCTCAAGGAGTCATATCAAGCACTCCCCCACACACCCCAATAGAGCTCCTTAGCTTCCCATACTCTCCCACACACCTGCTATTGATCCAAATACACATTCCATTCATGCCCACTTCTACATAGTTCCACTACACTCACTCATCCCCTTTCTCCCTACAAACCCATACACCACACACACACACACCAGTACAAACTCGAAAAATCATCCACTCCTATGCCCATCCATATACATATTTCTCACATATAATACGCTCCCTTGCCCAGCTCATCTATACTCTCTCCATGTCTTTAAACCATCTATATCACAAACCCCCTACACCTAACAAGGCCCTTCTACAAATCTGTGTTGGAAAATATTTCCAAAACCATTTATCTGCATGCTTTTCCCAGTGGTTGATAGTTAAAATAGAAAAAGGAAGGCTGGGTAATGAAAATGGGGAGAAGGAGAGAATTTGCAAATATAGCAAAAATGATGAATTTTGTCTGTTGCCATGAAAATGTTTACTATCAAATTCCATAATAAAATAATTGCATCTAAGTTAACATCTTTGCACATTGTTTCATAAAGACAAAGGCGTATTTTTATTTTTGATTGAAATGTTCACAGAATTTACAAAAAGTAATGGATGCTACTCTATCAACAATGAGCTAGCTGACTGAAGACCGAACAGTTTAGGACAACTATTCAGAGAGGTTGCCATAAGTTGACACCAACTTGACGGCACGTAACAACAACAACAACCTCAACAAATAAGTATATAGAGCTACAAAAGAAGAAACTAGAATTCTCATGTAAAGAGAAGAAAGATAAAGAAAAAAAAGGAAATAAAACTGATTCTAGTTCACATTATAGAGAGTGATTGCATTAACTAACATAAACACAAGAAGCATATCATCGGTCCCTAACTCTAACCCCTAAATTCCCCTTCGCTAGCACCTCAGACCTTATTATTACTGACCCTCTTTAGTATAATCCAAAAGAAAATTCTCTAAGTAGATGGGATCTACAAAGGTATATCAGTTCCCCTGATAGGAAATCAAACACATACAAGGAAATCTTAAAAACAAAACAAATCCTATTTCCTCCAGGGCAAGTACCTTGGCCCTTAGCTGGAGAAATCCCTTTTCTAGGTTTGTGTTGTCTTAGATACATCTGAGGAAAAAAAATATCTCTTGCCAAAGTAGGCCTACAATAGCATAATCTTATCACTCTACAGAAAGGAAACCAGAAGAGTGGCTCTTGTAAGGATCCTATGAGAAGAAGACTCCTAAAGAAGCAGACAGCTCTAAGCTGCCCCGTCAAGGTCATCCTCAGCCTGCTTTTACAAAATATTAGATGGAGAAACCTAATACAAATCAGAGATGCTAATATTATCAGCAGAGGAAATAATGCATTAGCAATTCTATAGGAGACAAGAACATTGTCTTTGGAAAATTCATAAAATAAAAATCTGTCTCTAAGCCAGAGGGCGTGACCAAGATGGTGGCATGCAGCTGAGTTGGTGCGGTGATGTTTTTTTCCTTCTTTCTATTTTTCCTTTATTTCCTATGGCGCCGAAAAAGAAGGGGAAGGGGTTGACCAAGAATGGGAAGGCCATCCCAGAGATCCCCAAGCAGGTGTCGGCATCAAGCACTGCGGAAAACCAGCATGTGAAGCCTCCACTGTGGAGCTGGATGGTGGTGTTCAGTCCCTGCTTGGAGGAACAGCCAACTTAAGTCCATGGCAAAACTCGATCCCGCTGGAACAACGCTCATTACTGATCTGTAAACCATGTAAATGCCACTAAGTGGAATATTCAGCAACACTAACATAATTAGTGCCACTGGATATCTGCAGGTGTCGCCTCTACATGCCCCGACACTATGCAATTAGCATTGGGACATGTCATGGGCATTCTGGGGTGGAGCGGAGGCAGCATCTACTGCTAATTGGGCAGTGGCTCAATATCGCCACTGCCCAGTTAGCAACCTGCAGCCAAAGTTAGGTGTGGCAAAGGCTGGCCTAACTTTGCCTGTGGGAGCTAACTGAGTAGCAGCTCAATATTGCCACTGCCCGGATAGCTTCCAGGCTATCCAGCCACCAGTATTGAATATCCGAAATTAAACTTCAGCGGTGAAGGCTATGCACTTTAGCAGCACTAGCTGCCGCCATTGAATATCAGGCCTTATACTTTTTGAAGGAGTAAGCAACCGATTCATTACTTTATACATCTCTATCATACTTTATCTCCCCTCAGCTGTCTCTTCTCCAAACTGAAGAGCCCTAACCTTTTAAGCCTTTCGCCATAGGAGTGTCCTTCCATCCCCTTTACTGTTTTGGTCCCCCTCCTCTGTACTTTTTGCAATTCCACTATGTCTTTTTTTTAGATGCAGAGACCAAAACTGCATGTAATACTCAAGTGTGGTCGCACCATGGAAGATACAGAGGCATTATGATATCCTTTGTTTTATTCTCCATTCCTTTCCTTATGATTCCTAGCATTATATTTGTTCTCTTGGTTGCTGCTGCACACTGGGCGGAGGGTTTCTGTGTATTATCCATGATGACATCTAGATTCTTTTCCTGAATGATGGCTCCTAATGTGGAACCTTGCATCATGCAGCTATAGTTTGATTTGTTCTTCCCTAAGTGCATAACTTTGCATTTGTCCCCATTGAGTGTCATCTGCCAATTTTGTTTCCCAATTTTCAGGGTCCTTTTGCAATTTATCAATCTTTTTGCGATTTAACAACTTAGAATAATTTTGGGTCATCTGCAAATCTGATCACCTCCCTCGTTGTTCCTATTTCCAGGTCATTTTTAAATATGATGAAAAGCAGTGGGCCCAGCACAGATCCCTGGCGTACGCCACTATTCACCTTTCTTCATTGAAAAAAAAATGACCATATAGCCCTACCCTCTGTTTTCTATCTTTTAATCAGTTCACTGTTCACAATAGCACAGTGCCTTCTATCCCATGATTTTTTAATTTCCTCAAAAATTTCTCAAAAGGGACCTTGTCAAAGGCTTTCTAAAAATCCAGATGCACTGTATCAACTGGCACTGGCTCACCTTTATATACTGTATGTTTATTCACACCTTCAAAACAAATGTAGCACACTGGTGAAGCAAGACCTCCCTTGGTTAAATACTACTACTACTACTACCGATTATTTGTATAGCCCTACAAGACTTAAGCAGCGCTGTACAGGCACATGTAAGAGTAGTTACTCACCTGTAACAGGTGTTCTCCAGGAGCAGCAGGAATCAGTCCTCACATATAGGTGACATCGACGTCGATGGAGCCCTTGCGGAGCATTTCCCCAGCTTTCCAAGAAAGCCTTTGGGAATGCAGGCACGCATGCGCGGTTCCCTTCCCGCCTAAAGGTGCCATCTTGCTCAGTCAAATGACATAGCTAAAAACAGCACACAAAAATATAAAAATAAACTATGTACAACTGCAACTCCCAGGGGAGGAGGGAGGGTTGTGAGGACTGATTCCTACTGCTCCTGGAGAACACCTGTTACAGGTGAGTAACTACTCTTTCTCCAGGACCAAGCAGGAAGTCAGTCCTCACATATAGGTAACTCCCTAGCTCTGGGCTACCAAGCAACCCAGGCTGAACAAGAGAACTCCCTCTAGTCCCAGCATCAAAGAAAGGCTTTTCACTGACAGAACCTCCACCGGTAGCCCAACGGAGGGCTGGAGGGCAGGAGTTGCCTAAACCTCAAAGAGATTCCGGAGTACTGCCTGGCCAAAAGCACTGTCCCTATGGGACTCCCTTTCCAGACAGTAATGGGCTGCAAAAGTCTGGCTTGAGGACCAAGTTGCAGCCCTGCAGATGTCCACCAACGGTACAGAGCGGAGGTGAGCCACTGAAGCAGCCATTGCCCTGACACAATGGGCCGTGACCCGACCCTGCAAAGGAAGGTCAGCCGCCCTGTAAGCCCAGGTGATACAGTCAGCTACCCAGGTGGACAAGGTACGCTTGGACACAGCTAACCCCAAATTATTAGGGTCAAAAGATATGAAGAGCTGAGTAGCCCTTTTATGCCCCTGCGTACGGTCAAGGTAGAAAAATAAGACCCTCCTACAGTCCAGGGTATGCAAAACTGCTTCAGCCTGGCTTGCATGAGGCCTAGGGAAGAATGTTGGAAGAACCACCTCTTGGTTAAGTTGGAAGGAGGAGACAACTTTTGGAAGGAACTTTGGATGAGTCCTAAGGACTACCCTGTTCCTATAGAAGCGGGTGTAAGGCCTGTCACAGACCAGGGCTTGAAGCTCACTCACTCGCCTGGCCGAGGTTAGGGCTATCAAGAAGAGTGTCTTCCAGGACAGGAAGCGTAGAGGGCAAGTAGCCATCGGCTCAAAAGGTGGGTGAGTCAGTTGCTGCAAGACCACATTCAACTCCCAATCAGGAGCAGGAGGATGGATGGGAGGCTTGAGCAAAAGCAAGCCTCTGAGAAAGCGGGACACCAAGGGGTGAACCGATAGAGAATGTCCTTCCACCAGTGAGTGGTGAGCTGCTAGAGCTGAGAGGTGGACCTGAACAGAATTGGACTTTAGTCCCTGATTTGATAAGTGCAGTAAGTACTGAAGCACTACTGGTACAGTACAGGAGAAAGGATCCTCTGTACGTAACTGACACCACACAGAAAACCTTTTCCATTTGAGAGCATAGGTTTTCCTAGTGGACTGTTTCCTAGAGGCTAGGACAATCTCCTCAACTTCCTGAGGTAGGCCCCAGGGAGCCAAAACTACCCTTGCAGCCTCCAGGCCAACAAATTGAGAGCTTTGAGATTGGGGTGCAGAAGGGAACCCTGATCCTGAGAGAGAAGGTCAGGTTGCAACCCCAGAGGCAGTGGGGGATCCACTGCCAGCTGAAGCAGAAGTGTCTCAGCCACCTGGGAGCCACCAGCAGGACCGAGGCCTTGTCCTGAAGAATCTTGAACAGGGTTCGGGCCACCAAGGGCGTGGGAGGAAACGCATACAGGAGGCCCTGAGACCAGGGAATCAGAAAAGCATCTGCTGCTGTCCGCAGAGGATGCGGTTGCCTGGAGCAGAACTTTGGCAGCTGTTTGTTCAGTGGACTTGTAGCAGCAAAGCGCAGACAAACCAATGATACCAGGAGTCTGTTCAAAAGGTCCAAATCATTTATTTGTGCACAAGTCTCGAACCAGTCAATTTCAAAATGGCTGAGCAAAGTTTTCAAGCATTACAACAACTTTTATAGACTTCTGTTCCATTCTAGGTATAGAAAAACATTTCATTGGTCCCGGTAATCTCCCGTACCTCCCGTACCTCTTCTATTGGTCCCGGTACTGATAAGTTTATCCAGTTATGTCCCTCCAGTGGGCATGACACCTGCATACCCCCCTTCTAGTCCCAATTACAATGGTCAGTTCATCAACTTGTTACTTTCACACTTTCAAGGTTATAGAACCAATTTGTACGTGCAGAGGAGCTGGGCTCTGCAACTCATCTGTCAGCACTCCCAATTATTTCTTTGCAGATGTACTTTTTCTTATCAGTAACTTTTAAACATGTTTTTCTGTATTTTTCCATCTTACCTAAGCTAATTCAATACTTCTACTGAGTTCTATCTTACAATAGCAGCATATTGGGGGATGTGCAATCCTATATGCCTCTCCACAGGCCTCATTTACAGGTCAAGCTAGCCATGCTGGCCTGCTTATGTTCGGACACTGTGGGTCACAGGCCTGCACCTGCCACATTCCCCCCTTTGATTAATCTCACCCTATTACTTAATAAGGTGTGAGAATTAAATCACTTTCTGAAGAATCACATCCTGGCTAAAGGATTTCTACCAGGACTGGCTGTATATAAAGCCATGATTTTTGTTGCGGTCTTCCGCTCTACTGTACTATCAATAGTGTTATGAATGGAACGCATACAACATGGGATTAAACATGGTAATAAGAAGATAACAGCAACAAGGATTAGTACCAATACGATGAAAGTCTTAAATCCTCCCACCCATGAAAAGAGGTTAGCAAACCAATTAGGAAATTTCAATGAGTGCCACGTCTGTACTGGCACATAAGCATGTCTTTGCATATCTTTAGCAATTTCTTCAACTACTTGACCTTTATCATCTATTTTCAAACAGCAATTGGTTAAGTTCAGCTTACCACATACTCCTCCTTCAGCTGCTAACAAATAATCAAGTGCTAAGCGGTTCTGATATATCGCAGTGCGCATCTGTGTACTTTGTCTAGCTAAAAGCGTGAGAGCATGACTAGTTTCATTGGTTATTATTTCAACTACTGCTTGTAAGCGAATAATACGATTAATCATATAAATTGGGGTACGATAACCATACATACCATCATCATTCCAAGTGGCGGGTCCATAATATTCAATGATTCTTTCTGGTGGCCAATCATCACCTTGCCATTTCTCCCACTTGCCTATCTGTAAGGCCTCTCTCTTCTGTCTTAGTGCTCTTTTGTGTCGGTGGGTAGTGTATACTGGGTATCCTAATTGTTCTCCATGCTCAGTGTTTAACAGGAAGAAAGAAGGTCTGATGGTTCCTAAGACACATGCTCCTCCCCAGTGTGGTGGGAGTTGTGCATACGCTCGGTTTCCACAGATCCAATATAGGCCAGGTGGGGCCTGCCAGGCTTGGATTTCAGCAAGGTTAGTCCATAGACCTGCAAGTTCAGGAAATCTGGCTAATGGGTTAGGAGGTTCAGGATGTCCAATTCCTGACCACCATGCTATCTTCTTGGTTGTGGCATTATAGTACTTTTGGCTAAGACAGACCAGCTGTCCTACCTTTTGGGTGAACTGAGGTCCAGTTCTGGCATAGCAAAGACGTCCAACGATTGAGTGCGCTAACACCCATTCACTGGTAGTCTTGTGTAATTCAGTCTGATTGTAAATCATGGAATAATTCAATTCTTGGGCTTCCCATGGCCACTGATCTCCCATTTGGGTTCCGCCACAGAAATAACAATCTGTGATCTTAAGACTAGATACTACTGCTCCGGCTAATTCTAGAAATAAATTCTGTGAGGGGTGAGGGATCTCAAACTTATTTACATGCATGGCTTCATAAAAGTATTATGAATATGATATTTAGATGACTTGTGGGCTTGGGTATTCAATCTGATATACACAATGGTCCCTGGATCTATTGCTCCTCCAGCAATACGTAAACCAAACTTATATCCTTGTTTCCATGCATGGGGATTGTGTATACGTAAGTGTAAGGGGTTACAAGCATCTTTCTGACATTTATCATTTGTGGTTGGCTTGGTTAAAGTAGCCATTCGTTTATCTATTTTCTCATCAGTTATACCAGTATTCCAGGTAGCATAAAAAACACATCCCCAATACGGGCAATAGTAGTCTGCTGCTGGGGCAGTACTATAGCCTGGTTCCTTTTTACCTGTACACTTTCTCCATCCTGTGGCACCTTCTGGACACATATACTTATGGTCATTTCGATACGCTTTCTCCCATGTACCACAGGTGGAATAACTATCTCTATTAATAGCATTGCATGCATCAAAATTCAAAACAGCAGGTTTAGTAATGTCCTTAAGTGGCGGCGTTGCAGCTAATATAGGTCCATCTGCATCCTTCCATCTTATTTCCATCGTGTAATAGGATGGATTCTGATGCGGATTATAGCATGTTTTAATTTTTCCATGAGTGCAAACATTTAGTTCAGTGGTGTTATAGATACACCGAGTTACTGTCCCCTTGCAGGTATAGTAAGAATGATAAAGCAAAGTCTGAGTTACTTTCAGTCCAATTCTAGTAGAAGTAATGCAGGCAGTGCATGGAGGTAAAGCATGAGTCTGTTCAAAACCTCCAAAGAAGGCAACCAAAGCAAAGCAAAAGTAAAGATACATGTCGATGTTGATTGGAGTTCTTCTGAATCCTCAGCTTGCTGATCTTGATCACGACGGTCTTTTATTCTTCGTCCCGTCTGCTAATGAAGCAATTTAACGGGTGCTGAGTGTTGATCGAAGATCCTCAGGTTGGCCAGTACACATTAACCAACTTATTAGCAATTTCAGTTGGCTTGTGAAGTCTGGCTTAGTCAATGTAGTCTCTAAGTAGTGTGTCAAATCACACACAAATTGGGTTCGTTGAAACAAAGCTGTTGCTGCATGGAAAACAGCAATCCTCTTCGAAAGACTTGGCTGCTGCAAAGCACTTGTGATGAAGTGTCTAAGCTGCTGGTTGTCGTCTCAAAGTAACTCGCAAGGGTACATCAGGGTGCTGTTCTGCTGTCCACTGCTCTGGTTCAGGATCGGCGGCGGGCTTGACTCTGCTGTGGTGGATCCAGGCGTCGATCTCGGCTACCTTTACTGCAGTTGGGGTAGACAGGATGACGGTGTACGGTCCCTTCCAATGGGGTTCCAACGGTGTCTTCTTCCAATCTTTGATCCACACCGAAGTACCAGGCTGATAGGGATGCAAGGGTTCCGTCAAGTTGATAGGCAACTGGTCTTGGATCCACGTATGGAGAGTCTGCAGAACAAAACTAAGAGCTAGAAGTTCTTGTCTGGTTATTTCTGAACCAATTTGGGCTAGACTTCCTTTGATTCCCTGCACTATTGGTGGGGGTTTACCATACAAAACTTCAAAAGGGGAAAATCCTGTTGACTTTACAGGAGCTGAGCGTATTCTGAATAAAGCTATGGGAAGCACTTGGGGCCACTTCAATTGTGTCTCCTGACAAAGCTTAGACATTTGGGCTTTCAAGGTACGATTCATTCGCTCAACTTTCCCTGAACTCTGGGGTCTGTATGCAGTGTGGAGTTTCCATTGTATCTGCAAGGCTTTTGCTAACTGCTGAGTAACTTGGGAGACAAATGAGGGTCCATTGTCTGACCCTATTACTGCTGGAATTCCGAATCTGGGGACAATCTCTCTCATTAAGACCTTGGTAACTTCTCGGGCTTTCTCAGTTCTGGTTGGGAATGCTTCTACCCACCCAGAGAAAGTACATACTAATACTAATAGGTAATGATACCCATTGGCTTTTGGCATTTCGGTGAAATCAACTTGGAGGTTGTGCATGGGGGTCACACCTCTTGACTGAACTCGGGGTGCTGTAATAAGGCCTTGCTTGGCATTATTCTTGGCACAAGTTTGACATTGTCGTGCTACTGAAGCTGATATGGTTGTCATCAGAGGTATGTAGAAATGTGGTCTGAGTGCTTTTTCCATAGCACTTTTCCCATAGTGGGTAGCTTCGTGGAAAGCTTTGACAAAGGATGGTCCTAACAGTTCAGGAATTACTATTCGTCCTGGAGGTTGACTGCCCTCTTCTGGTGGCAGCTCAATCCTTCCGTCTTTCAATACTCCATTTTCTTTGTCACAATAGTAGTCCAATTCTTTGGTGGTATATCGTGGGGTCCATAGATTCAAAGGTACTGGAAACAATGCTGCTTGCATTGGCATAGCTTGTGGGGCAATTTGTCCTGTCATAGCTGCTTGTCGTGCTGAGGCATCTGCAAATCTATTTCCTCGGGCAACTTCTCCTTTTCCTGCCTGATGTCCTCTGCAATGCATGACAGCTACACGTGTTGGGGCCCAAACGGCATCAAGTAACATCAATATTTCGGGACCATATTTGACTGATTTTCCTCCGGATGTGATGAGTCCTCTTTCTTTATAGAGAGCTCCATGGGCATGCAGGGTAGTGAAGGCATATTTGGAATCTGTATATACATTCAGTATAAGTTTTTCTCCTAACAACAATGCTCTGGTGAGTGCTATCAATTCGGCTTTCTGGGCTGATGTGCCTGAGGCTAGGGCTGATGATTCAACTACTTCGTGTTGAGTGACGACTGCATATCCGGCACAGCGTCGTCCATCAAGGATGAGACTGCTCCCATCAACATAATAGGTTTGGTCAGGATTGTCTATGGGCACATCTGTCAAGTCAGGTCGGCTGGAGAACACAGTCTCCATGACTTCGATACAGTCATGTTCTGGGAGTTCTTCACTGATGGGTATCAAGGTGGCTGGATTCAGGGCATGGCTCACTTCAAGTTGTATCTGTGGGTTTTCACATAACATGCTCTGGTACTTCAACATTCGGGAATTGGTGAGCCAATAATTTGCTTTCTGTTCCATAAGGGCAAGGACTGCATGTGGCACAGTGACTCGTATGTTCTGTCCTAGTGTGAGTTTGTCTGCTTCACTCACTAGTAGCGCTGTAGCTGCAACTGCTCTCAAGCAAGGTGGCCATCCTTTGGCCACAGGGTCCAATTGTTTCGATAGGTAGGCTACAGGTCGCTCCCAATTTCCCAATTTCTGAGTCAACATGCCCAAGGCATTTCCCTGTGCTTCATGTACAAACAAGTGGAAAGGTTTGTGGACATCTGGTAGTCCAAGTGCTGGTGATGACATCAATTCTTCTTTTAACTTTTGGAAGGCTGTATCCTGCTCAAGTCCCCACTCCAGTGGCGACTTTTCTTCTCCTTTTGTGACTTCATACAATGGTTTGGCAATTTGGGCAAAGTTGGGTATCCAAATTCGGCAATATCCTGCCGCTCCCAGAAAGGCTCTGACTTGCTTTCTGGTTGTTGGAGTTGGAATTCTGCATACCGCTTCTTTTCTTTCTCTGCCTAATCTTCTGCTTCCTTGGGTGATACGAAAACCCAAGTATTTCACTTCTTTTTGGCATAGCTGTGCTTTGGCTCTGGAAACTTTGTATCCAGCTTCCTCTAGTAACTGCAAGAGATCTTTGGTGGCTAGTATACATTCACTTTCTGATACGGCAGCTATCAACAGATCATCCACGTATTGGAGAAGCACTCTCTTCCCCGGGGCTACTGGATAGCTTGAAAGGTCTTGATTCAGTGCGGCACTAAAGATGGTAGGCGAATTCTTGAATCCTTGGGGTAATCTTGTCCAGGTAAGTTGGCCCCCTCTTCCAGAGATGGGGTCTTGCCATTCGAATGCAAACAATATTTGGCTTACAGGGGCTAATCTTATGCAAAAGAATGCGTCTTTTAAATCCAGTACAGTGAAATGGGTAGCTTCAGCAGGTATCAGTCCTAGGAGGGTGTAAGGATTGGGTACAACTGGATGTATGGTCTCAGCTGCATCATTTACTCTTCTCAAATCTTGCACTGGGCGATAATCATCTGTCCCAGGCTTCTTTACTGGCAAAAGTGGAGTGTTCCATGGGGATTGGCATACTTTTAGTAGGCCATACTCAAGCAATCTTTGTAGGTGGCGATGAATGCCTTCAATTGCGGCTCTTGGGAGAGGGTACTGTTTGACGTGCACTGGTGTAGCACTAGGCTTAAGGGTTACAATCACTGGAGCTATATGTTTGGCTAGGCCTGGGGGGCTGTCTTCTGCCCATACTCCAGGTGGTGCATCAATACTTTTCAAAGTTTGTTCAAAATAGGTATCTTGGATCGAATCATCAATGTAGTATCTCCATTCTTCTTCTCGGGGAACTGTCAGCAGCATCACTCCTGCTGGTTTGGTTTGGGAATTTACTGTCATTTGCATTTCTCCTTGTTCAGAGAAAGATATTTGTGCTTGAAGCTTGGCTAACATATCTCGTCCCAGTAGTGGCACTGGACATTCGGGCATGTAAAGGAATTGATGAGTTACTTGCTGTCCTCCCAGACTGCATATTCGGTTTTGAAGAAAAGACTTTGTGGCTTTGGCACCAGTTGCTCCTATGATGGTGACTGCTTTTGTAGTGAATGGGGCTATCTTTTTGTCTATTACTGAATGTTGCGCTCCAGTATCAACCATAAAGTCCATAATTTGGTCTCCTATTTGTATTCCGACCATAGGCTCCTGGAGACCTAAAGCAAACTTGGAGCCCGGTCTGTCCTAATCCACGTCATTCTCATCATGGGCTGGTGTGGCCAATGCTTGAATGGTTCCTCCTCTTTCTCGCTGGAATTGTTCTCGATTGGCTCCTCCTCGGCTTCGGGGATAGCTTCGTCTTTCTTCTCGCCACTGATGGCTGCTGTCGTCATCATGCTGGGCGTCTTCGAGTTGCGGGCACATATCTCTCCAATGTCCTTCCTCTCTGCAATAGGCGCATTGGTTCACGCCTAGTCTCTGGGTCCGGCCTCCGCCTTGACCCCGCCCTCTTCCTCTGCTCCTTCGACTAGGGACACCTCCCCTTTTCTGTTCCACTATGGCCGCAGCCAAAAAATCAGCTTTCTTCTTCATCTTTCTATCACATTCTCTCTGTCTTTCAGTATCACGATTCACATACACTTTATGAGCGACTTCCAGTAACTGTGTTGCATTCATGCCCGCAAACCCTTCTAACTTCTGTAATTTGCGTCTAATGTCTGGTTGAGACTGGTTTACAAAAGCAGAATTCACCATACATAAACTTCCTGGTGCCTCGGGATCATAGGGAGTATACATTCTGTATGCTTCAGTTAATCTCTCATAAAAATCTGCTGGGCTCTCATCTATTCCTTGAATTACTCCTGCAACTTTGGAAAGGTTCATAGCTTTCTGGCCCCCCCTTTTCAGGCCTTGTAAAAAGCCTTGGCGAAAACGGGCTAGGGCTGTGGATCCTTCATCTGTATTTGGATCCCATTGGGGGTCTTCATTCGGGAATTCTCTCTGAGCTGCTTCCCTACGGTCTATTATATTCTGCCCCTGTGCCGGAGCTGCAGGGTTTTCTGCCATCCATTCAATAGCTGCTTTTCTAATTCTTGCTCGTTCTTCTGTAGTGAATAGGGTGGTCAGGAGCTGACGGCAATCTGGCCAAGTGGGTTGGTGAGTTTCCATAATACTAGTTACTAATTCTGTCAGCTCCTGGGGCTTACTAGTATAGGAGGCATAATGCGACCTCCAATTTAATAAATCAGTTGTAGAGAAAGGGATATACACATAAGTTAGGGGTCCCGCTACCACTTCATCATTATCATTCTTTACGGGCACTCCCGGGACTTGCCGTAAGGGAAACAGTTTAGCTGCTATGGGTGTCTTTTGGGATCTAAGGGTTATTGTCGTTGCCTTTGCAGGAGTCACTTTCTTTTTCTCAACAGGTTTTGCTTTGGGTTTCGCTGTCACTGGCGTGCTAGTGCTAACACTAGCTTTCTCAATTATTTGTACACTTTCCTCCTCATCTGGGGGATTCTCTCTTTCTCTTTCTTCTGTCTCCACTTCTGACTCGCTTTCTAGGTCCTCCTCTTCTTTTCTCGCTAATTCTTCCTTTTTCTCTTCTCCAGGAGGGGGATCAGGGGTTGGGTCCCGCCTCGGCTCTGGCCGTCTCTGGGTTTCTGGGGCAGGACGCCGGGCTACTCTTACTGGACCTGGGGTTCGGGACTGCCTGAGAGTTATTTCTGGGGAATCAGGATCTGCCAGGATGGGCTTCTTTCTGGCTTTCGTATCCTGCTCTTTCATTCTAGGCTGTTCCGTTTTCTGTCTAGAATCTGTTTTAGCTAACATTATTCTGCACTGTTCCTCATAACAGCGCTGCGCCCAGGGGGGCGGATCTTCACAAATACTTAACCAGGAATCTATATAAGGGTACTGATCAGGGTGCGCTACCCGCACTCTACGGTGTATTGACTGAATAATCTCTACTTTGAACGTTCCCTCTCGGGGCCAGATGGGGTCTAGATCGGGCCACTCCCTAGTACACAAAATTTGCAAACGGGCTGCTGTCATTTTAATACCATAATCTCCTGAATATCCCTCTTTAAAATGTGCGATCATACATTCTAATGGAGTGTTTCTAGTAGACCCCGCCCCTCCCATTTCGATGTGTGCGCGCAACAACAGACAGAAGGGAAAAGGAGGGCGGACCGTGGGTAAGGGGTCCACACGGCCCTGGAAACGTATAAGGAGTACAAATAACAAGACAAGACGACAATCGCTTCCCCCTTTTCGCGACCTGAACGCGGTCGCCCGGTCAGGAAATGCGCTACTCAGGGGTCCGCCTTCACTTGGTCCGTGCTGCCAGACCTCTCATTCACACTTCGTTCACACAATCATGCTAGCAACGTATCCCAGAATGCATTCGTTTCTATCTATTCTGACTAGTCTTTTCCAATTTCCCAATTACAAAAAGGATGAGGGTTTCACCCAGCGAATTCCCATGCCAGGCTACTCGGCTCTTCCTTGAGAGGTGATCATGCTCTCTTACCAATTCCCAATATCTCGAGATTACAAATTCCAAAGTTCCAAGTTCCAATGGCAGTACTGCGCTTTCTATTTCTGTCTAGACCCAAAATCAAAACTATACTCACCGGATCCGGTCCTCAAACTTCCCAAGCAGGCGCATGAGTTGGACCTCGGACTCCCCTCACTCGGGTTCGAGGCGTTGACTCCAGCCGGGCTCGTCACCCGCCGAGGTCCGACCAGCTCCCTCCGATACAAGGGACCGGTGGCGCCAGGGAGCAGCCCTCGTCGGAAGGGCGCGATCCCGGCAGGACCAAGCCTATAGAGGCGGAAAGTCGTGGTATATTGCCCTATATACACTTTGATTCCACAACTTCCCGGCCAACGCACCAAGGAATATGTAGCAGCAAAGCGCAGACAAACCAATGATACCAGGAGTCTGTTCAAAAGGTCCAAATCATTTATTTGTGCACAAGTCTCGAACCAGTCAATTTCAAAATGGCTGAGCAAAGTTTTCAAGCATTACAACAACTTTTATAGACTTCTGTTCCATTCTAGGTATAGAAAAACATTTCATTGGTCCCGGTAATCTCCCGTACCTCCCGTACCTCTTCTATTGGTCCCGGTACTGATAAGTTTATCCAGTTATGTCCCTCCAGTGGGCATGACACCCGCATACCCCCCTTCTAGTCCCAATTACAATGGTCAGTTCATCAACTTGTTACTTTCACACTTTCAAGGTTATAGAACCAATTTGTACGTGCAGAGGAGCTGGGCTCTGCAACTCATCTGTCAGCACTCCCAATTATTTCTTTGCAGATGTACTTTTTCTTATCAGTAACTTTTAAACATGTTTTTCTGTATTTTTCCATCTTACCTAAGCTAATTCAATACTTCTACTGAGTTCTATCTTACAATAGCAGCATATTGGG
Source organism: Ichthyophis bannanicus (assembly GCA_033557465.1). Lineage (NCBI taxonomy): Eukaryota > Metazoa > Chordata > Amphibia > Gymnophiona > Ichthyophiidae > Ichthyophis > Ichthyophis bannanicus. The sequence goes on along the minus strand of CM066032.1, from coordinate 846,464,668 downwards.
GGATGTGCAATCCTATATGCCTCTCCACAGGCCTCATTTACAGATCAAGCTAGCCATGCTGGCCTGCTTATGTTCGGACACTGTGGGTCACAGGCCTGCACCTGCCACAGACTGGCAAACAGATCTATGGATGGAAGTCCCCATTTCAGGAAAATCTTTTGAACCACCAAAGGATGGAGCTGCCTCTCGTGGGGCTGCAGAATCCTGCTCAACCTGTCAGCCAGGTAGTTTTCCTGGCCAGGTAGATACACAGCCTTGAGGAGCATGTTGTGCTTGAGAGCAAACAAGCAACAGTCCTGCGCTTCCCGACAAAGGAGCCTGGACCCAGTTCCGCCCTGCTTGTTCACATAAAACATGGCTACCTGGTTGTCTGTTTGAACTAGGACAGACTGATGTGCAGTAGATTGGGTGGGTGCAGCCACCAGCAGAGGGAGTTCAGAAATTGTCTGGACACCCTTATCCTGTCTCTGAGGCTGCCTGTGGCCTGGGACCACTGAGTCCGAAGGCACCACTGTGCAGGCCTCATAAGGAGCCTGGCATTGGGGGTCATATGTACTGTCGAAGCCATGTGGCCAAGAAGTCTCAGGCAAAGTCTGGCGGAGACCAGTGACCTGCTGAGAAACTGGTTTGCTAAGTTTATCAGTCTTTGGGCCCTGTCGTCTGGCAAGAAGGCCTTTGCCAGCAGAGAGTCCAACCTTGCCCCTATGAACTCCAAGTTCTGGGAGGGGAGCAAAGTGGACTTTGCGAAGTTTATTACAAACCCCAGGCTTTGAAGAAGAGCAATAGTTCTGAGGGTGGCCTGTCTGGCCTCCTGGCACATCTGACCCCTGATGAGCCAGTCATCCAGATAGAGGAAGACAAAGATTCCCTGATTTCTCATGTAGGCCGCCACCACTGCCAGGCATTTGGTAAAGACCCTGGGAGTGGAGGTGAGGCCAAAAGGCAGTACTCTGTACTGATAATGGTTTCCTCCCACAATGAACCTGAGGTACTTTCTGTGGTCTGGATGAATGAGGATGTCAGTGTACGCATCCTTTAAATCTAAGGAGCATAGCCAATCTCCCTGCTGGAGGTAGGGCAGAAGTGTTCCAAGAGTAAGCATCTTGAACTTTTCCTTCTCTAGGAATTTGTTGAGATTTCTGAGGTCTAGGATAGGCCGAAGGCCACCGGTTCTTTTGGGTACAAGGAAATACCTGGAGTAGAACCCTTGACCTTGTAGTTGGGGAGGCACAGGCTCCACTGCCCTGTCCACCAACAGACCTTGGAGCTCCTGAAGGAGAAGATCTCTGTGCAGGGGAGGCCTTGGAGGCTCCCCTGGAAAGTATGGAGGAGGCAGCTGTTGGAAGTGTAGCAGATAGCCCTTGTGGACTATGCTTAGCACCCAACTGTCTCCAGTGATGAGTGGCCATTGGTGGGCAAACATGGCGAGGCGACCTCCTGTGCAGGGTTGGGAGAGCAGGGATGGAGAGGCTATGCCTAAGGAGTCAAAAACCCCCACTCTGCTGAATGGGAGCAGGGGCCGGAGGCTTGAGAGTCCTCTGCCTACTGGGTCCATTACCCTGCCCCTTGGCCTGCTGACCCTGAGGGGGAGCTTGGGAGGCCTGGTACTGTGGGAACTGTTTGTAGGCAGTGCCCTTCCTCGGGTAAAAGGGCTTTTTACCCGAGCCCTTCTTTTTGTGAGAAGGGGCAGAAGTCTTTCTAGACAGCCTTGTCCTCGTGAGATGCTCGGTTTCGAGCTGTGCGGCCTTCTCGGTCATGGGCTTGCCAAAAAGGTTCTCACCCCGGCAAGAGACATCGACCAACTTGTCCTGAACCCATGGCTCAAGGTCCGATGACTGCAGCCATGCCTGGCGTCGAGCCGCGATGCCGGCTGCCGCAACACAGGTCGAAGCCTCGAAGCCATCATAGGCAGCGCGGGACATAAACTTGGAGCATTCCCGGATCCCCGAGGACAAGGACTTGAACCTCTGCAAGGGTTCCCCGGAGAGACCAGCAGAGAACCCGGCCAGCTCCTTGGCCAGGTCCCGCAAGTACATGCCCATGTACAGCTGGTAAGACTGGACACGGCAAGCAAGCATCAAGCCCTGGAAGCACTTTCTACCAAAACCATCCAGGTTCCGGGCCTCCCTGCCAAGGGGCACCGCGGAGTGCATTTTCTGACTTTTCAGGTGATGCATGGTCGATTCCACCACCATGGAATGGTGTGGTAACTGCACCTTCTGAAAGCCAGGGCTCTTCCGGAGTCGATAGATGGAATCGACCTGCTTGCGGAAGAGGAGCCGTTCCAGCATCGGAGGAACCGGAACAGTAAAGGCCTCCTTCGGAGGAGAGTCATACTGTAGTGCCTCGAGCTCCTCGGCTTGAGGCTCCTCCTCGGGGTCCGCAGGGATAGCCAACACAGTGGCCATATCCCGGACGAACTCCGAGAACCGGGTATCCTCCGGAGGGGATCTACTCCGGGGCTCAGACTGCGGTGAGTCCGACAGGACGCACCGAGTCCTGAAGGTGTCGGGGGACTCCTCGTCCTCCGTCTCCCAAGCGGACTCGTCCGATGAGGAATCGGGGTCTGACCTCGCGGGGCCTGTGTGCACCCGCCCCGACGTCAAAGGCACCGGCGTCGACGCCCTCGGTCCCGAACGGGAGGTCGAGGGAAACCGCGACCGAGGTCGACCTCGAGCCTTCATGGTCTCGAGTATCGACTCGGTCTCCGGGGTCGACTTCGATGTCGATGTCCCGGTGGTCGGGGCAGATGCGCCAGACAGGCTGGCCATCAGTGCCCGCTGCTGCTCCATGAAGGCAGACACTCTGCACTCCAAGGCTGTCAGCCTGAGACCCAGCTCAGGAGATTCAGCAGCCGGCGCCGGGCCCAACGTCGGCTCTCTGGGAGGAGAGTCCTCGAGGACTACAGGACTTACGTGTCCAGCAGACTCCAGCTCCACACGAGGTACTTTTGGCGGCTTCTCCTGTTCCACAGGCCCGGGGTGACGGTCAGGGGTTTGAGACCTAGCTCTCGAGGAGCCAGGGACCTCTTCCGACGACACCCTTGCGAGCCGCTTCTTCCTCTTTCATTCCCGGTCGGGGGACCCTCTGTCCGAGGAGCCCCAACGGTGCTCGGGATCCGACTCCCGAGATGTCGAGGCCTCAGACGAGGTCCGGGCCCGGCCGGAGGCCGAGTCAGAGGTGCTGACGACTTCGAAGTGCCTTGGAAGACATCTTTCCACATGGTCCACAGATCTGAGGATCGTAGTCAGGACCAAGGCACCGAAGGCAGCAGTCGTGTGTGTCGGTGAGAGACATCAGTTTCTTACACCGATCACACTTTTTGAAACCACTGGAAGCCATCGGGGAAAAGAGAGTTCCCGCGAGGTCAAAGGACCGGCCTTCCAGGGAAAAAGAAAAAAAGGGCACGAACGCCAGCCACGAAGGGCAAAAACCAAAAAAAGAAGAGCGGGCTCGATACCGGTGTACCGAACCCGGCGGGAGGGGAACCGGTGTCGAACCGGAGAAAATTTAGCGAAGGAATCGCAAAAAATTCTAACTATTTTCCGGGAGGACTAGGACACACGTCCAATGGGCTTCACGGAAAAAGAGAGACTGAGCAAGATGGCACCTTTAGGCGGGAAGGGAACCGCGCATGCGTGCCTGCATTCCCAAAGGCTTTCTTGGAAAGCTGGGGAAATGCTCCGCAAGGGCTCCATCGACGTCGATGTCACCCATATGTGAGGACTGACTTCCTGCTTGGTCCTGGAGAAAAAGACGGTCCCTGCCCATCAGAGCTTACAATCTAGTTAAGACAGACAACACAACAGCTGAGGACATGGATACATCTTGGGGAATGGTAAGGAAACACAGGAGACTAAGCGGATCAGGATCCAAAGGCAACCTCGAAGAGCTGAGTATTCAGTTTGGATTTGAAAAGGGCCAGAAATGAAGCCTGACATACAGACTCAGGTAGTTTGTTCCAGGCATAAGGAGCAGCAAGGTGAAAGGACAGAAGTCTGGAATTAGCAATAGAAGAGAAGGGCACAGATAGAAGGATCTGAGGAGTTCCTGAGGAGGGGTGTAGGGAGAGATAAGAGAGGAAAGGGGTGTAGGGAGAGATAAGAGAGGAAAGGTAGTGAGGAGCAGCAGAGTGAATGCACTTATAGCTCAGCAGAAATTTGAACTGGATACGGAAGCGGATAGGGAACCAATGAAGCGACTTGAGAAGAGGAGCTATGTCAGCATGTCGAGGCTAGCTGAAGATTAGCCACGCAGGTGAGTTTTGAACAGATTGAAGGGGAGAGAGATGATTCAGGGAGACCAGCAAATAGGAGGTTGCAATAGTCTAGTCAGTAATTTTGTTCTTTATATTGTTTTTTTACTATTTTGTCTGGCACTGACAATCAGCCCCATTGCTCTATAGTTTCCTGGCTCACCCCTAGAACCCTTTTTAAAAATTGGAATTACGATATCCACTCTTTAATCTTCAGGTTCTATAGAAATGTTAATGACAGTTTACAAATTACTAACAGTAGGTCTGCAATTTCATTTTTGAGTTCTTTCAGCATCCTAAGATACCAATTATATCTACCTCTTTGTTCAATGCTATATAGTCTAACTCTCCCATCTTAGCTTTTAGACTCCTAGCATTTGTATAAAGGCATTTTAAAGTATGTTTGCTGTTCATATTGACAGGGGAAATTTGGAATCTTTCAACTCTACCTGTTTACTTAATGGCACCTGGATTACTGTACGTGGAGAGCTGATAAGTTTCTGGCCTTGTAACAAAACAGAAATCTACGGGTACACTTCAATGATTCATTCGAACCTCCAGAACTTAAGGATGCCCGTAGGTTTCTGTGTTTTTACAAGGCCAGAGACTTATCAGTCCCCCCTCGTACAATTACCTTTATTACAACTTCTCTATCAGGATGCCCTAACCTCCCTCTTTTAGTAGTGTCCTTCAAAGATACATTATTCTGAACCATGCAGCCCTGGGCAACTGTCAGCTTTCCCCCAATATCTAGTTTAAAGGCTGCTGCATCTTTATCTTTTATCTTTATTCAGTTGCTTGATTGACCGCTCAGGCTAATGCATCAGAGCAGTTAACAAAATATAGGGACTGCAAAGTAGGAAAGGAAACAGAACGCCATCAAATCGCAAGACAGGAACAGAAAAGGACAGGAAGATTAGAGCACTCATGCTAGGAAGGGGGAATAAGGGAAGGAAGGTGGGATGGCAGGAGTTGTCAGGGGGCAGAGAGTGGGGAGGCATGTTTATCAAGAAGAGGGGGAGGGAAGACAGAAGGCTAAATGGAAGAGATGAGTTTTTAAGGCAGCTTTGAAGTTGTTAAAAGAGAGCTCAGAGTGGAGAGTAAGGGGAAGCAATAACGCAGGGCCTAAGCAAAAGAAAGCAGAGCCCCTCCCCTCCACTGCAGCGCTGGCTCCACATGGATGGAAATGGGAGGTCTCTCTTTTTCTGAGCTCAGCTCTCGTTTTCTGCTGATTGTCTGCATGCAACTCCTCAACGTCGCCATGCATGCTATTGTATGCAGACTCGAAGCAGAGAAGTTACTTGGGATTCACTCAATCCATTACAACTTTTGCCATCTGAGTTTGCCACTGTCCTGTATCAAACGCCACCCCTTCTCACCAACCTATCCAGTGGCACTACCAATCACAGCAAATTACCCGGTATTTAGAAGCAATGGGGTAGGACCTTGAGCCTACACCTGTGCAAAGGCTCTGCTGTATCCTGCCCCCAAAGAAGCAGGAAGTCTTCATAGGGGGCGGGACACAGTTGAATCTTTGCACAGGTGTGAGCTCAAGGTCCCATGTTTCCTGTGTCTTATTACCAAATTTGTCATTGCCTCCAAGTCTCGGTAATTAGATGTGATCCTAGGGTTGCCAACTTTTTCACCGAGAAAAACCCGACACCTGTGGCTTGCCATGCTCCACCCATTCTCCGCCCCTAGTCCCACCCCTGCCCCGCCCCCAGCCCCACCCACAAAAATTTCCGAGGATACGTGTAGGCTAACTTCCTTGGTCAGATAATAATTAAACTGGGAACCCCAAAATCCAAACATGAAATGTACAACACTGGAGAAATAAAACTATAAAGTAATTTCCTCTTGCACTAAAGAAAAACGCAAAGATGTTAGCAATACACACTTCCCAGACCAGACATATTCCAGTTAATAAATTCAAAATAAAAAGTATTTTTCTACCTTCTGTTTGGGCGTTTTATTTTTCAGTTGCAATTGCTCCAGTCACTTTCTTCTGGTTTCTTCGTGTCTTCTGCGAGCTATCCATTTGTCCTTTCTTCTCTTTTAGATGTTTTCCATTCTTTCTCTATTTCTGCTTTAACATACTGATTGTTTCCCTTTTGCTCTTTCCCCCAATTCTTTCCTTATTCCTTTATCATCCGTTTAAATTTCACCCTTCCATTCTCAAGCCCCTCTTACTCTCCCAATACCGGCCCATCATAGACTTTTTTTCCACACAAAATATTTTTTCCCCTCTCCATTCTCATTCCCCATCCATTCTAGTCCTCCCCCCAAATCAATTCCCTTATAGTTCTAGGCCCACCCAGCATCCACTCCCTTCTAGTCCCATTCTCCCATGCCCCACATCAGCCCATTTCCAGTCCTATTCCAGCTCTTCATCAGCCCATTTCCAGTGCTAGCCCTCACATCACAGGCCATCTCCAGTCCTAGCTCCCCCCCAATCACAGCCCATTTCCAGTCCAAGTCCCCCATCACAGCCTATTTCCAGTCCTAGGCCCCCCCCCCCCACCATCACAGCCCATTTGCAGTCCGAGTCCCCCCGCACCATCACAGCCCATTTGCAGTCCGAGTCCCCCCGCACCATCACAGCCCATTTGCAGTCCTAGCCCCCCTAATCACAGCCTATTTCCAGTCCAAGATCCCCCTTCCTCCACCATAGCCCATTTCCAGTCCAGGTCCCCTCCACCCCCATCACAACCCATTTCCAGTCCCTGTCCCCCCCCCAAAACCCTTTTACAGTCCCTGTCCCCCCCCCCATCACAGCCAATTTCCAGTCCAAGTTCCCCCCCCCCCCCATAGCCCTTTTCTGGTCCAGGTCCCCTCCACCCCCATCACAACCCATTTCCAGTCCATGTCCCCCCCATAACCCTTTTACAGTCCAGGTCCCCCCCCCCATCACAGCCTATTTCCAGTCCAAGTCCCCCCCCCCCCCCTTAGCACTTTTCCAGTCCAAGTCCCCCCCTTTAGCCCTTTTCCAGTCCAAGTCCCACCCCCTTAGTCCTTTTCCAGTCCAAGTCCCCCCCCCTTAGCCCTTTTCCAGTCCAAGTCCCCCCCTTAGCCCTTTTCCAGTCCAAGTCCCCCCCCCTTTGCCCTTTTCCAGTCCACGTCCCCCCCTTTGCCCTTTTCCAGTCCAAGTCCCCCCCCCCTTTAGCCCTTTTCCAGTCCAAGCCCCCCCTCCCCCTTAGCCCTTTTCCAGTCCAAGTCCCCCCCTTAGCCCTTTTCCAGTCCAAGTCCCCCCCCTTAGCCCTTTTCCAGTCCAAGTACCACCCCCCCCCTGAGCCCTTTTCAAGTCCAGGTCCCCCCCCCTTAGCCCTTATCCAGTCCTAGTCCCCCCCCCCTTAGCCCTTTTCCAGTCCAGGTCCCCCCCATCACAGCCAATGCAGTCCTTGCCCCCCCCCCCCCCCGACCAGCATCACGGCTGTCTGAGGCTTCAGAGGGAGCCGGGGAAGCCCGCGAGAGGCCCCGGCTCCCTCTGTACAGCCACCAGCGTGAAGAGCCTTTTCCTTCACGCTGGCGGCTGTTCCTGTGAAGCCGCGAATGCTGGGAAAGGTTAAAGGGCAACCTTTAACCTTTCCCAGCATTCGCGGCTTCACAGGAACAGCCGCCAGCGTGAAGGTAAAGGCTCTTCACGCTGGTGGCTGTTCAGAGGGAGCCGGGGCCTAGCGCGGGCTTCCCCGGCTCCCTCTGAAGCGGAGAAAAGCCGGTTTTTTTTGCTCTGGCCGCTCCCGATCTTGCGGCCAGAGCAAAAAAAACGGCTTTTAAAGGGCCAGTTTTGCCTCTGCGCCGGCAGCCGGCCTGGCCGTGGAAAAACCAGCCAGGCCGGCTGAAAACCGGCCAGTTGGCAACCCTATGTGATCCCAGTAATCAATCTTAGCCCAGGGTGGGAACGAAGGTAGATGGCAGACTAGTGGGATGAAATGCTGGTGTGCAGGGGGTGGGGACAGAAGTTGGGAGAGAAGACTGAAGAACAGACGTGATTAGCATCAGGGGGAAAGGAATAGTAAGAAGAGGGCTGCCAGGGAAGGGGAGGAAAATAGGGAGATGGAGGTGCAAGCCATGGATGGGGGAAGGGCTAAGGAGACAAAGGATATTCTAGACTTCTGGAGGTCTAGGGAGACAGAGAGGAGATGCTAGACTATGGGGGGAGTGCTTGGGAAACAGAGGAAATGCTAGACTGTGGGGATAACTAGGGAGACAGGGAGGAGATGCTAGAATATGGGGGGTGCTTGGGAGGCAGAGGAAATGCTATATTATGTGGGATAGCTAGGAAGATAGGGAGGAGATGCTAGACTATAGGGAGGGGGATAGAGAGACGTTCTCCAGGACCAAGCAGGAAGTCAGTCCTCACATATGGGTGACGTCGGCGCCGACGGAACCCCCATGCGGAGCATTTCCCCAGCTTTCAAAGAAAGCCTTTGGGAATGCAGCGCGCATGCGCGGTCCCCTTCCCGCCCAAGGGTGCCATCTTGCTCAGTCTTCTTTTTTCCGCAGAGCCCGAAGGATGTGTTTTCGTTTCACCCGAGGAAAAAGTTGATTTTATTCTGCGTGAACCTGTTTTCTTCGGTTCGATGCCGGTTTCCCTTTCCCGCCTGGGCCTGATACATCGGTATCGAGCCCGGACCTCTTTTTTCGGTTTTTGTCCTTAGTGACTAGCATACGCGCCATTTTTTCTGTTTTCACTGGCAGCCCTGTCGTTTGACCTCACAGGGGCCCTTTTTTCCCCGATGGCTGCCAGCGGGTTTAAAAAGTGTGATCGGTGTAAGAAGCTCATGTCTCTCACCGACATACATGACTGCTGCCTCCGGTGCCTCGGACCCGATCATGACCCAATGATCTGTGGTCCGTGTGGGAAAATGTCCTCTAAGGCGTTGAGGAGTCGGCAGCACCAAAAGGAAAAATCTTCTCTGACTCCGCGTCCGGTCGGGCCCGGACCTCGTCAGAGGCCTTGACATCTCGGGACTCCGGCCACGAGCAGCGTCGAGGCTCCTCTGAAAGGGGGTCTCCCTCGTGGTAGCATCGCAAGAAGAAAAAACCCGCGAGGGCGGCGTCGGTGGACACACTTGGCTCCTCGAGGGCCAAGTTGCATAGCCCCGAGCGCTGTCCCAGGTCCTCGGAGTCGGAGAGGCCTGCAAAACAACCTCGTGTGGAGATGGAGTCCCCGGGTCACGTGAGTATTGTAGTCCTCGTGGACTCTCCTCCAGGGGAACCGACGTTGGGCCCGGCGCCGCCGGGGCACGAGTCGGGGGCTGCTGAGTCTCCTGAGCTCGGACTCAGGTTGACAGCCTTGGAGAGCAGCTTGGCTGCCTTCATGGAACAGCAGCAGGCACTGATCGCCGCTCTCACTGGTGCATCTGCCCCGACCACCAGGACATCGACGTCCAAGTCGACCCCGGAGGCCGAGCCGATCCTCGAGTCCATGCGCGCTCGAGTCGATCCTCGGCCAAGGTCTCTCTCGGCCTCCCGTTCGGGACCGAGGTCGTCGATGCCGGTACCCTCAGCGTCGGGGCGGATGGCATCGGTGCCTGCCCAACCAGAGCCGCTTGATTCCTCCTCCGAGGAGTCCGGCTGGGAGATGGAGGATGAGAAGTCACCCGACACCTTTCGGACTCGGTGCGTCCCTTCGGACTCACCCAAGTCCGAGCCTCGGAGAAGGTCCCCACCGGAGGATACCCGGTTCTCGGACTTCATGCGGGATATGGCCAAGGCCTTGGCATTCCCCGCGGATCCCAAGGAGGAGCCTCAAGCCGAGGAGCTCGAGGCCCTACAGTATGACTCTCCTCTGAAGGAGGCCTTTACTGTTCCGGTTCCTCCGATGCTGGAACGGTTGCTCTTCCGCATGTGGGAGGCGCCGGGGTCGACGCCGGTTTTAAGCAAGTGGGTCGATTCAATCTATCGAGTCCGCAAGAGCCCTGGGTTCCAAAAGGCACAATTACCGCACCACTCCATGGTTGTGGAATCGGCCATAAGATGCACTCCTTGGTGCCTCCCGGCCGGGAGGCCCGGAACCTGGATGCCCTTGGTAAGAAGTGCTTCCAGGGCTCTATGCTTGCTTGCCGTGTCCAGACCTACCAGCTATACATGGGCATGTACCTTCGAGACCTGGCAAAGGAGATTGCCGGGTTCTCTTCTGTTCTCTCCGAGGAACCTTTGCAGAGGTTCAATGCTCTGTTGTCGGGTATTCGTGAGTGCTCGAAGTTTATTTCTCGAGTAGCCTATGATGGCTTCGAGGCTTTGGCCCGAGTAGCCGCGGCCGGCATCGGTGCATGCCGTCAGGCCTGGCTACAGTCATCGGACCTCAAGCCATGGGTGCAGGACAAGTTGGTCGATGTCCCCTGCCGAGGTGAAAACCTCTTTGGCAAGCCCATGGCTGAAAAGGCTGCAGAACCCGAGACCAAGACTCTTACCCGGACTAGGCTGTCCAGAAAAACCTCTGCCCCTTCTCAGAAGAAGAAGGGCTCGGGAAAAAAGACCTTTTACACGAGAAAGTCATCTGCCTATAAACAGTACCCTCATTATCAGGCCTCTGTAGCTCCCCAACAGGGTCAGCAGGCCAAGGGGCAGGGACATGGGCCCCGTAGGCAGAAAGCCCCCAAGCCCCCAACACCGGCTCCTGCACAGCAGGGAGCGGGGTTTTGATTCCAGTGGCATAGCCTCTCCTCCTCAACTGGCCATCAGCACAGGAGGCCGGCTGGCCCTGTTTGCCCACAGGTGGTCAGCCGTCACAAGGGATACCCGGGTGCTCAGTATAGTCCACAGGGGCTATCTTCTCCACTTTCACCAGGTACCCCCCTCCTATTTTCCAGGGGAGCCTCCAAGACTTCCTCTGCACAGGGACTTACTCCTGCAGGAGTTTGCAAGTCTTCTAAAGGAACAGGCCGTGGAACCGGTGCCCCACCACCTGAGGGGTCAAGGCTTCTATTCCAGGTACTTTCTAGTACCAAAAAGAACAGGAGGCCTCAGACCCATCCTAGACTTGCGAAATCTAAACAAGTTCCTGGAGAGGGAAAAGTTCAAGATGCTCACCCTTGGAATCCTGCTGCCCTACCTCCAGCAGGGAGACTGGCTATGCTCCTTAGACCTAAAGGATGCATATACTCACATCCTCATTCATCCAGACCACAGACAATATCTCAGGTTTGTAGTGGGAGGAAACCACTATCAGTACAGAGTACTGCCCTTTGGCCTAACCTCCGCCCACAGGGTGTTCACCAAGTGCCTGGCGGTGGTGGCGGCCTACCTAAGGCTTCAAGGCCTCTTTGTGTTTCCATACCTGGACGACTGGCTCATCAGGGGCCAGTCTCCACAGGAGGCCAATCAAGCCACCCTTCGCACTGTTGCTCTCCTTCAGCACTTGGGGTTTGTTATAAACTTCGCAAAGTCCGCTTTGCACCCTTCACAGAACATGGAGTTCATAGGAGCAAGGCTGGACACCCTTCAGGCCAAGGCCTTTTTACCCGTGGACAGGGCCCACAGATTAATGGATCTGGCCAGGCAGTTCCACAGCAATTCTCTGGTCTCCGCCAGGCAATTCCTGAGGCTTTTAGGTCACATGGTTTCTACAGTCCATGTAACCCCAAATGCCCGGCTGCACATGAGGCCAGCTCAGTGGGGCCTCAGAACTCAGTGGCACCAAGCCACAGGACACCTTACGGACAAAGTGAGGGTGTCCACGCTACTAGCCTCTTCTTTGAAGTGGTGGCTTCATCTTCCGAATCTACTGCAAGGGGTGTTTTTTCAGACACTTCCACATTCTCAAGAGCTGACCACCGATGCTTCTCTTCAGGGTTGGGGTGCACATTGCCAAGGAGCATGTACTCAAGGCCTGTGGACCCCTTGGGAGGCTGCTCAGCAGATCAATCTCTTAGAACTGAGAGCTATCCGCTTAGCCCTGAGAACCTTCTCCCATCTAGTCTCTCACCAGTCTGTCTTGATCCAAATGGACAATCAAGTTGCTATGTTCTACGTGAACAAACAAGGGGACACAGGGTCCCTTCTTCTATGTCAGGAGGCACAGAGACTGTGCTCCTGGGCAGTCGATCACGGCATCCTTCTCAAAGCAGTCTACCTCCTGGGTCAGGAAAATTACCTGGCGGACAGACTGAGCCGGATCTTGCAGCCGCACGAATGGCAATTGAATCCCTTAGTGGTTCAACAGATCTTCCTTCCAACCATAGATCTCTTTGCCAGTCCTCTGAACCATCAACTTCCAAGGTTCTGTTCCAGACAACAGCATCCTTTCCGAGTAGCAGCGGATGCGTTTCTCATTCCTTGGTCCACAGGCCTCCTATATGCGTTTCCTCCCACGCCTCTAGTGCCCAGGACATTGTTCAAAGTGCTCAGGGACAGGGCCTCGATGATCCTGGTGGCCCCCAGATGGCCGAGGCAACCGTGGTTCCCACTTCTTTTGCAACTAGCGGTGGACACTCCTCTTCCTCTGGGGATGCAACCCAATCTCCTGTCTCAGGAGCACGGATCTCTCTTATACCCTAATCTCCAGTCCCTACAGTTGATGGCCTGGCTGCTGAAAGAGTAGTTCTAGCACCCTTACTGCTGCCTAGGGAAGTGGAGGACGTGGTCTTGGCCTCTAGGAGGCAATCCACCGGAAATTCTTATGCCCTTAAGTGGCGTAGGTTCTCTGTCTGGTGTACTCAGCACAACGAAGATCCTTTCTCATGCCTGGTACCAGTGGTACTGCAATATTTGCTTCACCTGTCCAACCTAGGCCTTAAGTCCAATTCTGTGAGAGTGCACCTTAGTGCTCTTTCAGCACACCACTCCCCAGTGGACGGTCGGTCTCTTTCCAGCCATCCTTTGGTGGCTCGCTTCCTCAGAGGCCTGCTTTTGCTTAAACCTCCACTGTGTCCTCCTGCCCCTGAATGGGACTTGAATGTGGTCTTGCAACGGCTTACTTGTCCACCTTTTGAACCTATGGCTACCTGCCCTCTATGTTTTCTCTCCTGGAAAGCATTGTTCCTGGTAGCCCTTACCTCAGTGAGGCGAGTGAGTGAGCTTCAGGCCCTAGTATCAGATGCTCCTTATACTAGGTTCTATAGGAACAGAGTAGTCTTACGGACTCACCCTAAGTTCCTTCCTAAGATTGTCTCCTCTTTCCACCTCAATCAGGAGGTAGTTCTTCCGACTTTCTTTCCCAGGCCGCATGCCAGCTGGGCTGAGATGGTCTTGCATACCCTGGACTGTAAGAGGGCGTTGTCCTTCTACCTTGACCGTACGCGGGAGCACCGGAGGGCTGTTCAGCTCTTCGTCTCTTTTGACCCCAATAAGTTGGGGTTGGCTGTCTCCAAGCGTACTTTGTCCATATGGGTAGCTGACTGTATCGCCTGGGCTTACAGGGCAGCCGGCCTCTCGTTGCAGGGTCGAGTTACGGCTCATCGTGTCAGGGCGAAGGCTGCGTCAGTGGCTCATCTCCACTCTGTTCCGTTGGCAGACATCTGCCGGGCCGCTACTTGGTCTTCAAGCCAGACTTTTGCGGCCCACTACTGCCTTGAGAGGGAGTCCCACAGGGACAGTGCTTTCGGGCAGGTGGTACTCCATAATCTCTTTGGGGTTTAGGCAACTCCTACCCTCCGGCCCTGGTGTTGGGCTACCGTTCGGGGGCGTTATCAGAGAAGATTCTGTTCTTGCATGCTGAGGCTCTAGAGGGAGCTCATTGTTTCAGTTTGGGGCCTCTGGTAGCCCTGAGCTGGGGAGTCCCATATGTGAGGACTGACTTCCTGCTTGGTCCTGGAGAAAGAGTAGTTACTCACCTGTAACAGGTGTTCTCCAGGAGCAGCAGGAATCAGTCCTCACAACCCTCCCTCCTCCCCTTGGAGTTGCAGTCATATGCTTTATTTTTGCTATTTTTGCTGTCTTTTAGCTATGTCATCAGACTGAGCAAGATGGCACCCTTGGGCGGGAAGGGGACCGCGCTTGCACGCTGCATTCCCAAAAGCTTTCTTTGAAAGCTGGGGAAATGCTCCGCATGGGGGCTCCATCAGCGCCGACGTCACCCATATGTGATGACTGATTCCTGCTGCTCCTGGAGAACACCTGTTACAGGTGAGTAACTACTCTATACTAGACTATGGGGAAGGGGCTAGAGAGATAGGAGATGCTAGACTATTGGGGGCTAGGGAGACAGAGAGGAGATGCTAGACCGTGGGGAGGGGGCTAGAGAGATAGGAGATGCTAGATTATTCAGGGGCTTGGGAGACAAAAGAGATGCTAGACTATAAGGAGGGAGCTAGGAAACGGAGATGAGATACTAGACTTGAGGGTGGGGGTATTTAGAGGGAAAGAGGTGATGTTGGACATGAGGGAGGGAGAGAAACTAGGGGGCCAGAAGAAATTCTGGGTATTAGGGGATATAGAAGGACAGAAGAGATACTGGATATGAGAGAAAGAGATGGAAAGCTCTAGGTAGACGCAGTACAAACGGGAATATTTTATTTATTTAGCATTTCTTCTATACTGCTTTTTGTGGTATCAAGGCGAAACAGAGAACTGAATGGCAAGGAGAGCTGAAAAATATAGAGAAACAGAAAAATAAATGGAAGAAAACTGAAAGGAAGATAGCAATGTTAGAGATACATGTAGGGGATGAAGTGAAGACAGGAGGAGAGAGAATACATAGCGAATGGACTGGAGACCCTATAAACATAGCTAAGAAAAGACAGAAAAAAGCAGAAAGCAGAGCCTGGGACCAAGATTAGGAAAAATGGTCAGACAACAAAGGAAGAAAACTAACTTTCTTTTCTATTTAGTGATTGGAATATGTCAGTTTGTGAAAAGTACATCTTGCAGGACTGATATTACAGTGCATATGTCTAGGACCCAGCCCAAAGGCAAAAATTTGGGAGGGTGTCCCAAAGTACATGAGAAGGCTGGGCTTTCCTCAGCTTCAGGTCCTCTCTGGCATGGGGGCATAGGTCATCATAGCCCTGACATCTGTTATCTTATATATTTTTTACAGTACAGAGGGAAATGCATATCTTTCTATTTCTCTGGTGTTCTACTGCATACAGCATCAGGCTTCTTGGGGTTTCACTTAGATTTTTGTCTACATTTCTATTTTCATTTTGGTGAGGGTCCGTCTGTGTTCTGTGTGCGTGACCAAGGACAGGAATTTTGTTAGCATGAATTTTCTGTGTCGTGATCTGATTGGGGGAAGAGAGAGTGTGGGATGGGGAACTGGTGAGGGTGGGGTGAGGCAAATGAGTGTCTTGATTAATCAAAGCTTCTTTGACATTCTTTTATTTATGTACAGTTGTGGTCAACATTATTGGCACCCTTGCATTTTAGGATTGTTGCATACAATATCTTGAGAAATAATTGGAAATATTCCAACAGTATGTCATCATAATATTTTAATAGTATGTTTGAAGGTATACAACTTAATGGCACCCTTCACTAATATTTGGTTGCACAACCTTTGGCAGTGATGACAGCCTCCAAACGTTTCTTGTAGCCATCTATAAGTTTCATACATCTGTCTGCTGGTAGTTTCTCCCACTCTTCAACTGTGATTTGTTCCAGTTCATGAATGTTTCCAGGATTCCTTTTACCAATGGCAGATTTCAGTTCTTTCCAAAGGTTCTTGATTAAATTGAGATCAGGGCTCATTGCTAGCCAGTTTAAAACATTCCATTTTTTCTTTTTTTAATAGTTCTTTTCTACTTTTGGATGTATGTTTTGGGTTATTGTCCTACTGGAGGACCCATGACCTTCGACCCAGACCTAGCTTTCTGATAATAGGTAGCACATTTCACTCCAAAATACTTTGGTAGTCCTCTGACTTCATGATTCACTCCTGTCTTCTTCATTTGCTCCCCTACACCCATCTCTGATGCTCTTTTTCCTTTCATCTTTCTTCCATTTATTTTTCTCTCCAGATTTCATTTATCTTTCTTATATCCAGTTATCAATCTCCCCCTTTTAACAACCCTCTCACTCCATCTCTCTGTCCTTCCCCAGCCACTTATTCCCCAATCTTGAATTAACTCTTTCCTTTCTCTTTCTCACTTCCACCCTCTCTGTGTTCAGCATCTATTCCCTTCTCTCCTGCCCTGTCTTGTCTCTTCCTCTCTCCCTAATCTTGTGCCTGTCCCCTTTTTCTCATCCTATCCCCCCATGTCTAGCATTGCCTCTCTCTGCCTCACTCCATGTCCAGTGTTTCCCTATTTCACCCCACTCAATGTCCAGCATCCCCCCTCTCTCTCACCCCATGTCCAGCATCTGCCCTCCACCCCACCCACCCCCACGTTGAAATCACAGACACGTCTTTGCAACCATTCCACAAATGCCATTTAAAGACATCTCCAGTACAGGGACATTTAAGCAGGCACAGGGGTGTGGCAGAATTGTGTCTGGGTAGGGGCAATGGACTTACACATCCCCATTCAATCCCAGAAGCAGCAGAGCCATTTGCAGGCACCTACATGTTTATTTCTGCTCCAGGCAACAATAGGCATTACGAAAGTGTTTGTTTTCATCTTAAAACATCCCGAGAGTGTAGAGAAGATGGAGAATTAAGTGACTAGCTTTAGTTTACAAAGTTCCACACTAGAGCCACCCGGTTCTTACACCACTGCTCTAACCATTATGCTATTAGACATCTTGGTTTCTGGAATGCTCTCCTAGGGACGTCTATATAGACATTTGATACATATGCATATCGGGCACATCCACATTTCTGGAATTGTGCATGAACTTGCATGTGCCTGCCTTTCTTTTCAGACGTTTTGACTTTGACAACCCAGATGGCACTTGAATGTCCCATTTGAAATGTACTAAATGGTCAACTCGTGAACGCTAAACGTACTGTCAAAAAGTGTATATGCGTTCAATATAACATATTGGGAAATACATCAAACATTAATGGTCTCTATTTGTTCCATTATATAATCTATATTCAACTGCTACTGGGTGGTCTCAGACTAACGTTAGCTTCTATCCCATAGACTAGATCGTCAAACACAGGGAAAGATATGCTAGATGGCATCAATGACCTCCTCAGTAGCCAGCAGCAATATAGTCATATGACCTGCCCCATGTGTATTAAAGGAACTCTTCTTATAACCATAAAAGAGGAGTCGGTATATGACTTAAAGGATTCTTCTTCTCAATTATCCAAATCCCTTATCTTTGCCGCTGTAAGAACTATTGAAGCTCTAAACTGATCCAAGTTCTTAACTGATCCCGACGCCTCCCCCCAGCGCCTTCAGAGCGTTTCTCCCAAAATGGTTCTTCAGGGGATTAAAGGTGGATCCTGCGAACAAACAAAACAAAACCGTGTATACCCAATTTTCATACCCCTAATCTAAAAAATCATTAAAATACAGCAATTAGGACCTATTCCGCGGGTACTTACAAATGTGCTGCCCGCGTCAATCACAAAACCTTTCCAACTGTTTATTCTCCCGAACTCTTCAAGTGATTTAAGCGAAAAGACGCCGCGCATGCGGTCTACTGTCACTTGGAACGATTTTATAGGCTGCACTCAGAATGAGGTCACTAGCTCCCTCATTCTTCTAAAACTTTGAACGTGAATACAAGCTAATCAACTTTATTCTACCTGATCCAGAACAGTCTCTATGGTCCCCTAATGAAAATCCTATATATTATAAACCTTCCGTTAAACGACATTACTGCCCAACACTTATAAACATGCCGCCCACTCTACCATGGCATTCAAGCCATTCGGCATCACTGTGTCTAATTCATAAATCCAGCGTTGTTCACGTTGAATCAAAACTTGATCTTGAGTCCGACCCCCATAACCTTGTGTAATTTGTTCAATACAGAAACATGACAATTGCTCAAAACGATGGCCGTAATCGAGACAGTGTTGAACAATAGGAACCTGAAATGTGCCTCTTTGTGTCCAGCATCCACCCTCCACCTCTATCGTGTGCAGCCTCTGCCCTTTATTTCCCATCCCATGTCCAGCATCTGCCATTTATCCCCCTATGACCTCTAGGGTTGGAAGTGTGGGAGGGGACGAAGCACAAAAAGTAGGAAATGGAAAAAGGGAAACATGCCACAAAATTGCAATGTCATCAAAACTGTTTTCCTCATTAGTTAATTCATGAATTTTGTTATTACTTTTATAAATATTTTTCAAGCTTCACTAAAAATGACTAAACCAAAGTGAGATTGAGGGAAGGAAGGAAATACCCAAACAGAAATATATAAAGAAAAATAAGCAAAGCAAAAAAAGGTTGCAAAGAGTAAGTAGAATTAGGCAACCAAAAAAGCTAAATCTTAAACTTTGAGAAAATTTTGAAAAAATTTGCAGAACAGAAAGCAAGAAAGATTTCTTTATAAGTATATTAGGTTTATTTATTTATTTAACAGCTTTTACATACCTCTTTTCAATTTTATCAAAGCGGTTTACATTGAAACATAACATAACATAACATAGAACTGTACAGTAGCAACTATTTATATTGAACAATTAATGATCAAAATTAATTACAATGAGCAGTTAACATTATCTGTGTGTTACAACAATAATCTTACAACATTTTAACTGACTGTGACTTGGTTAAAGGGGAAACATGTTGCAGATGGGGGCTGTTATGGTTGTGTGTTGTCTGTGGTGCTGAAGTGCTCAGTGAAAAGGTGGGTTTTGAGATGTTTCCTGAATTCTGAGATATCTGAGATTGCTCTCAGGTGTTATGGGAGTGAGTTCCATAGTGCTGGGTATAATATTCAAATACTCTGTGAAGGGCTGATTGAGAGGAGTAAGTAGTTATGGTAACTGTTGAGAGTGTGTTCTGTTGTTGCTTCCTTCTTAATTGAGTGTCTGAAACTCTTTTGACTAACTCTTTTAAACATTCTGGGGACTGGTTGTGTAGTATTTTGAATATCATCATTACAGCTTTGCATTTTATCCGAGGTCGGATGGGTAGCGAGTGGAGGGCTATAAGTGTGGGGGTGATGTGTTCTTGTCTTTTGGTTCCAGTGATTAGTCGTGCTGCTGAATTTTGTGCTAGTTGTAGTGCATGGATTGCGCATTTGGGTAGGCCTTGGAGAATCAGATTGCAGTAATCTAGCTGTGGTGTGATCTTTGCCTGGCAAAGATCAGGGTCAAGTATGGGTCGCAGGTTTTTTAGGATCTTCATTTTATGGTAGGCTTTGGTGGTTAATTTCTTGATATGGGATTGGAAGTTGGGATTGGAAGTCTGGTCGAGGAGTATTCCTAAGAATTTAGCTTCATTTTTTACTGGGATTGCTTGGTTTCCTATTAGTAGGTTTTGAGGGGGATGAAAAGCAGTGTCCTTTGTGATTATGAAAGCTTCAGATTTGTTGTAGTTAATTGCCAGGTTGCGTTGCATTAGCCATTCTGAGACTTCTGTCATGCAAGAGGAGATGGTAGAGTAGTCAGGATTGGTGGTATCAAGGGTTGAGTAAAGGATCATGTCATCCGCTAAAAGTGGTATTATATATTATGCTTCTGTATAATTTTGCAGACTAGCTGGATATAAATGTTGAAAAGGAGGACGGAAAGTGTTGAGCCTTGGGGGAGTCCTTGGTTTAAAAAATTCATTTTATGTCAAAATATATGCTAATAAATATAGACATTGTTTTGTTTTCATACAATGTAATAGTATATATTCCTGATACCTAATTTGAAATCAATGTTAAGTCCAGGGGGTCCCAAATGGGCCTTATAATTGCTAAAGCTGGTCTTGCTTGCGGCACAGCACTATCCATCTTTCTTTCTTCCAAACAAATGCCATTTACAACTACCCTCTGTCATCTGTTAGTTCAATGATCTTTAATCCAGTTCCCCATCTTGGGATCCACCTTTCACTTGCAATTTTTTTTTTTTTTAATTGAAAGGCTTCCAAAAAATACAGAGCATCATAAACCACAAAAATCTTCAAAGAAGATGCAACAGTGATAACATATCATCAGATCACAACAACATTCAACAATATGCCTTCATTTTTGCAATTTTACAATAAGGAAACAGGGGACAGTGACCCCCAACCTCCCTTTCTCCCCCCCCCCAAAACCTCCCTAACCAGATACCCCCCTCCCACCCCCACCTCCCAATCCCCCCCACTATGGCTTGCTAATGTTCAAGGACAGGAGTGCGGTGAGCAAAAGGCACACTCAGAGGGCAGGTTCCCTTTAACGTTTGAACGCCCCCCCTCTCCTAGCCAGCATAGTCACACACCATATCGAGAAACAAAGGGCGCCCACACCAGCTCAAAGCGCGCCAGGCGCATCCTACTGACCACTACCCCTCGCTCCATGGCATACTTCACTTGCAATTTTAAGCGTAGCCCAGTCACAAAACATGTCCGTAGTAGTAGTAGTAGTAGTAGTAGTAGTGATGAAGTGGTAGCGGGACCCTTAACTTATGTGTATATCCCTTTCTCTACAACTGACTTATTAAATTGGAGGTCGCACTATGCCTCCTATACTAGCAAGCCCCAGGAGCTGACAGAATTAGTAACTAGTATTATGGAAACTCACCAACCCACTTGGCCAGATTGCCGTCAGCTCCTGACCACCCTATTCACTACAGAAGAACGAGCGAGAATTAGAAAAGCAGCTATTGAATGGATGGCAGAAAACCCTGCAGCTCCAGCGCAGGGGCAGAATATAATAGATCGTAGAGAAGCAGCTCAGAGAGAATTCCCGAATGAAGACCCCCAATGGGATCCAAATACAGATGAAGGATCCACAGCCCTGGCCCGCTTTCGTAGTAGTAGTAATAACAGAGTGCACTGTTATGCTGGGACTTTAAACCTTGAGTGAATAATATGTGGTACTTCTGAGTATATATGGTGAGGCTTGTCATGTGAACAGAGTTTGCTTGGCTGATTTTTCCATACCGAGAAGCTGTTTTCCCTGTTTTGCTGCCAGTGTGTTATACATTTACCTGCCAGCCTGTGAGTCCTGTGTGTCTATTGATATATTTATTTTATCATTGTTAGTGTGCTATTTATTTATCTGTACATTTGTTCAATTTTCTCCATTTGTACCTGTCTCTGCATATCCTCATAACTTTTATATAACTGCCACAACGGGACATGGGATGAGGGTGAAGGGGGATAGATTCAAGAATGATATGCGGAAATATTTCTTTACGGAAAGAGTGGTGGATCCGTGAAATAGTCTCCCACTGGAGGTGGTAGAGATGAGGACAGTATCTGATTTCAAAAAATCATGGGACAAACACAGAGGATCTCTAAAGGAAAAAAGGGGACTGTTGAAGTTGTTGATATGAAAGGACAGATTAGATAGGCCATGTGGTCTTTTTCTGTCATCATTTTTCTATGTTTCTATCCTTCCTCCCAGCCCTCTACCCACCCACCCCGTGGCATTCAGTTTCTTATATCCATCTTGTGCTCATTGCCACAATTATTCACAGGTGCACCTAATCCCCTGTGATCTCTCTCCCAACTATCCTTACTTCTTCCGACTTCTGTTATTCTCTCCATCGCTCTCTTTTATGGCTCCTGATCACTTTCTCTTCCTACACCTCATACTCCCTAATTGTCTCCCTCCTACCAATACCTTCATACCTCCCATCTCCCCTTCACCATCCACTTCCCCCACTATCTTGTTCTCTTCCCTATCATCAGCTCTTGAGCTTCACCACTTTCTCACTCTCATTCAGCCATCTCCTCTCTCTCTAAAACAACCTCACCTTCGTTACTGCCATGCTGTCTCCTCTCTGCCCCACACTCTTCTATTCGTTCTCCTTCTCTCTTCCAGAGATATCAACCTCAACCCTGGCCCTCCTAGACTTTTGTCACACTCCCAGAACAGATGTTCATGCAACAGCTCAAATCTTATTCATATTCCTCTCCTTTACCCTTCCTCTCTCTTTTTCTCATGTGCTTTGTGGAACGCACATTCATCTCAAATAAACTTGCCTTTACTCATGATCTCTTTATCTCTAATGCTTTCCATCTTCTTGCTCTAACTGAGACGTGGCTCCTCCCAGAATACTCAGCGTCAGTCGCTGCTCTCTGTCATGGCAGCCATCAGTTCTCCCACACATCTTGTCCCACTAGCCGTGGAGGTGGTGTTGGGCTTCTACTCTCTCCTTCCTGCCAATTCCAATCCTTTCTGCTGCCTCAGTCTCACTCCTTTCTCTCCATTGAAGTCCACTCCATCCACCTTTTTTACTCCACTACCTCTCCAGTTAGCTTTTATTTATCAACCTCCTGACAAGTCCACCTCTACCTTTCTCACTGATTGAGTTGTGACTTTCCTTCTTTCTGAATTCATCTTCCCCCTCCCTTAGTCTCGGGGACTTTAACATTCATATTGATAACCCCTCTGACCCTTATGGTTTAAAACTACTTTCCCTTACCTCCTCATTCAACCTCCAGCTTTGCTCTACTGCCCCCACTCACCAGCATGGCCACTGCCTCAACAATGTATTCTTCTCTAATTGCTTACCCTCAAACCTCTGTACCTTCTTTCTTCCATTATCAGACCATCACCTGCTAAGCTTCATTCTTCATCACTCACCACCTCAATCTCACCCTGTCTCCTCCAACCTCTTTAGAAATCTTCATGCTATTGACTCTTTGGCTCTCTCCTCCACTATCTGATCACCTCTTTCAACCACTATGTCATCTGAGTCTGTTGATGAGGCAGTAGCTTTCTGTAATGTTGCACTCTCCTCTGCTCTGGATAAGAACATAAGATATGTCATAATGAGTCAGACCAAGGTCCATCAAGCCCAGTATCCTGTTTCCAACAGTGGCCAATCTAGGTCACAGGTAGCTAGCAGCTTTCCCAAAAGAGGGAGGAGTGGCCTAGTGGTTGGGGCAAGTTACCTCAGGCCAGAAGGTCAGGGGTTCAAATTCCACTAGAGGACAGCAACCTTGGGCCAGGACTGGGGTTTCTAGTCCCACAGGTGCTCCTTGTGGTCTTGGGCAAGCCACTTAACCCTCCATTGCCCATGTTCCCTGTAAGTATTAGTGTATGTGTCTCATATCCCCTCATGTTAAATGTATCCCCCATTGTGTTGTGACCACTTTGATTGAAGGATAAGGCAGTATACAAAAACTGTCTAAATAAAAGACACACAGGTTCCACAATGCTTGTATTGGGGCAAGCAGTAGATTTCTCAGGTCCTCTTTAATAATGGTTTATGGACCTTTCCTCCAGGAACTTGTCCAAACCTTTTTTACACCCATCTACACTAACAGTTTTTACTACATCCTCCGCTAATGAATTCCAGAGTTTGATTATGCATTGAGTGAAAAAATATTTTCTCTTATTAGCCTTTCTATATTTGATGGTGTAAAAAGGTTGAGCTACGTTTACCCATTCCACTCCATTGATTAATTTATAGACCTCTATCATATTTCCCCTCAGATGTCTCTTTTCCAGGTTGAAGAGCCCTAACCTTTTTAGCCTCTCCTCATAGGGGTATCCTTCCATCCCTTTTACTAGTTTGGTGGCTCTTCTCTGTACCTTTTCTAATTCCGCTATATCTTTTTTAAGATACCTCAACCAGGTTTGCACACAATATTCAAGATGCAGTCGCACTATGGAATGATACAGAGGCATTATAATATCCTTTGTTTTATTCTCCATTCCTTTCTTTATGATTTCTAGCATTCTATTTGCTTTCTTGGCCGCTGCTGCACACTGGGTGGAGAGTTTCAGTGTGTTATCCACGATGATGCCTATATCTTTTTCCTTGGTGGTGGTCCCTAATGTGGATCCTTGCATCGTGTAACCATAGTTTGGGTTGTTTTTTCCTAGGTGCATAACTTTGCACTTGTCCACATTAAATTTCATCTGCCATTTGAACATCTAGTCTTCCAATTTATCAAGGTCCTCTTGCAATTTTTCACAGTCCTCTTGGGTTTTAACAACTTTTAATAATTTTGTGTCATCTGAAAATTTGATTACCTCACTCATTATTCCCATGTCCAGGTCATTTACGAATATGTTAAAAAGCAGCGGACCCAGCACAGATCTCAAAGGGTACTCCACTATTTACCTTTCTCCATTAGGAAAATTGGCCATTTAGCCCTACCTTCTGCTTTCTATCTTTTAACCAGTTCCTGATCCACAATATTACACTGCCTCCTATCCCATGTCTTTTTAATTTCGCCAAGAGTCTCTCATGAGGGACCTTGTCAAAGGCTTTCTGAAAATCCAGATAACTTTATCAACTGACTCACCTTTTTCTACCTGTTTATTCACACCTTCAAAAAACATAACAGATTAGTAAGACAAGACCTTCCTTGGCTAAAGCCATGTTGGCTGTCTCCCATTAAACCATGACTATCTACACGTTCAGTAATTTTGTTCTTTATTATGATTTCTATCATTTTTCCCAGTACTGAAGTCAGGATCACCGATCTGTAGTTTCCCGGATCACACCTGGAACCCTTTTTAAAAATTAGCATTATATTGGCCATCCTCCAGTCTTCAGGTATGACAGATGATTTTAATGATAGTTCATAGGCAATAGTAGGTCTGCAATCTCATATTTCAGTTCTTTCAACATCCTCCAGCCCAGATGATTTGCTACTCTTCAGTTTAGCAAATAGTTGCAGTACATCTTCCCATTTTTTTTTCCAAATTCTGTTTATTAAGTATTGCAAAGTACAAACAACAAACGTCATGCCAACTTTTACAATTTTTTTGTGATTTGAAAAAAAAAAACCAAACAGGTCCCGGGCGGGGCTGTGTCTTGTCCACCGCCCTGGGAACACGGCAATAACCATCACCAGAGACATTCCTGACATCCAGTATAACCTAAGAACCCCCCCCCCAACCCATCCCCTCCCCCACCCCCCCTCCCCAACGCAGGAAGCACAGCAGTACAGAAGATATCCCAAGTACAGCCTGCGTCCCAGGCCACCATTATCCAATTTTTAGCACTTCACTACGGGCCTTAGGCCCCAATCTCTGGATATAGGGCATCCAAATCAACAAAAAGGTAGCCCATGTCCGAGGATGTCTCAGCGCAGTTCTCCTTTCCATGAGCATAAGTTGATGTAGGCTATTGCGCCACTCGCAAAAAGTGGGGGCCACAGGCTCCTTCCAACGACTAAGAATAGGGCCCTTACCCACCAGACAGGCCTTGCGCACCAACACCCTCTCCCATCTCCCCTTCGGGTGGAGTGGTCCCAACTGATCTAGCACTACTAAGGTCCCCGACCAGCAAATCCGTTGGCCCAGTAGGCCACTAAGATATGTCTCGATGTGCCGCCAATACCTGTGAATAGAAGGGCAGCCCCATCACATATGACCCAAATCTGCCAATGTACACGAACATTTAGGGCACCCTCCATGTAGAGCAAGATGGCTTCGAAAGGCCCGCCTCGGGGAGAAATGGGCATGAAGGACACATTTGAACTGCATCTCTCGCCAGCGGGCCCCACCCACGAGTTGCGCAATCCGGCCCAAAGCAGCCTGAATGGAACCCGGAGCAATGTCTCGACCCAACTCACGCGCCCAAAGGCTTTCCAGCGCCGAATAATCCGGGGGTGCATCCAAGCGATCCAGACGTTTCTTCAAATCAGCTATCGTCGGTGGGGACTCCTCCCCCAACGCAAAGAACTCAATAATGTGCTCCGAGCGTTCCGCAGTAAGCTCACGCTGCGGCAAAGAGCCGACATAATGAGAGAGCTGAGCATACGCGAAGGCAGATGTTCCAACGGGCAACCCATACTCCCTACAAAACACCCCCAGAGCCTTACTGCGACCGTCAAGATCCACCACATGCCACAAACGCTGTAGTCCTACTCGCCACCACTGCCGAAAGGAAGCCGAGTCAGAGCCCGGCAAAAAACAGGCATTGCCTTGTATGGGCAACCAGCAGGACACCGCAGCATCGTTACCCCAGCACTTGTTTAACTGTTGCCATGTACACCGCGTTGCCTGTAACAAAACACTGCTCGTCAAACGAGGCGGCAAGGCGGTCCGCTGTAGATGCAAAACCGCTTCCAAAGAGTGGGGCGCCACAAAGGCTGCTTCAAGCGCACCCGGGGTATAGATCTCAGTATCCCCCAGCCAATCACTCAAGTGTCGTGCTTGACACGCCAGCGCATATTTCCAAAGATCTGGTACCCCAACTCCGCCGGAGCGCCATCCCCCACGCAGCCTCGCCAATGGTATACGGGCTCTGAAACCTTTCCAGAGAAAGCCCCGAATCTCCTTTTCTAAACGCACCAAATCACGCTTCAAAAGCCACACAGGGAGTGTTTGCATCCAATAAAGCACACGCGGAAAAATCACCATCCCCAAGGCGGCCACTCTACCGAGCAAAGACAAAGGAAGGGGGGCCCACGCCCGCAGCTGCCCTCGAACCTTAGAAAAAATACGCTCAAAATTAGCTTTATATAGCAGCGCCGGCTTCCTAGTTAACAGAATACCCAAGTAAACAAAAGATTCATCAGCCCAGCGGAGTGGGAAATTCCCAAGCCAATTCCCCCGTAGCGTGCCCCCCACATCTAAGGCTTCCGATTTATCCATATTGATATGCAGCCCCGCAAACTGGCCATATAGCGAAAGCTCCTCAAGTAAACGTGGAAGGGATTGTTGGGGAGAAGAAAGGTGGACAAGTATATCATCTGCAAATGCAGCCACCTTAAATCCATGGGAACCAATACGCATGCCACCTATACCAGGGGATTTCTCAATCCTCCGTATCAATGGATCCAGAGACAACACAAAGAGTAAGGCGGAGAGCGGGCAGCCCTGACGCGTACCTCATTCCAATCGAAACGTATCCGAAAGCACCCCATTACATAAGACCCCCGCCGTGGGGTCCGAATAAAGCAGCTCCACCATCTGACAAAAGGGGGCCCCCAGCCCGTAGCATGGCAAAAGAAACTTCAAATACTCCCACTGGACCTGGTCGAACGCCTTTTCAGCGTCAAAGCTAATTACCAGGGACTGGAGGTCCCGGTCCCGGACCCACTCTAAAGATGCCAAAAGTCGTCGTAAATTCCGCACAGCATAGTGCCTCTTAACAAACCCTACCTGCGATTCATGGACCAAATCCCCCAACACCAAAGCCAGTCTATCGGCCAACACCTTCGCCAGTAATTTCAAATCAAAATTCAATAAAGAGATTGGCCGATACGAAGCGGCCTGAGTGGGGTCCTTTCCGGGTTTAGGAATTAAGGTAATATGCGCATGGTTGGCGCCCCAGCTAAACTTCCCCTGAGCCACCCGCCTATGATACATAGCCACTAAGGTTGGAGGCTCTAAATCACCCAATAGTTTATAAAACTCGGCCACAAACCCATCCGGGCCAGGCGCCTTACAACAGCTAGCTTTCTGAATAACTCTACGGACTTCGTCCACCGTCACCAGAGCGTCAAGGCAAGCCCTCTGCTCCGCCGACACCTTCGGCAGTAATATTTCCTGCAAATACTTCCGCATTTCAATCGGCGCTCCCTCCCTCCGGGCATATAATTTCTGGAAGAAAGAACGGAACACTCGAGCTATAGCTACATTGTCCTTATGCAAGTCACCCTGATCGTCTCGTAACGCTGCCACCAACCGATGGCCCCGGTGGCCTTGCAGGCAACGTGCCAAAAGTTTCCCGGGTTTATCACCAAAGCGAAAGAGTTGGTATCTATAATACATGTACGATTTCTTCGCCCTCTGATGAAGTATTTCATTAAGAGACGTTTGCAACTCCCAAAGCCGTCGCTTATTGTTCACACTCGGATCCCCTGCACACCGTCGCCGAGCTCGCACCACCTGCTTTTCCAATTGAACAATTTGCCCAGCCAATAGCTTCCGCTTCCGTGCCACATAAGCAATAATATCTCCCCTCAACACGACTTTGGCCGTCTCCCAAAGCAGCTCCGGATCATCCTGATGTCGCTCATGATGAACCATAAACTCCTGCCAATATTTTGCAAGACACGTGCGAAACTCCGCATCATGGTACAATCCCAAGGGAAACCGCCAGGGCCTCATCGACATGGCCAATCCTCCCCAGCCGAATTCAACCCAAACTGGGACGTGGTCAGACACCGCAGAAGGGCCAATCTGTGCGTCGCCTACCTGCGCAAACAACCTTTCCGAGACTAAAACATAATCTAGCCTAGCACTGGTACCATGAGCTCTCGATTGATGGGTAAAGTCTTTCTCGACTGGATGAAGCAAGCGCCATGGGTCAACCAGGCCCAAACGTTTGCAGAAACCCTGCAACGTCTTAGTAGTCGGAATGCGCGTGCATTCCCCCCCACCACCACATCTAGCCCCACATCCAACACCCCATTCAAATCACCGGCCAGTATCAAGGGAACATCGGGCAGTTGCTCGATTCTAGAAGCTAAGCGGGCATAAAACGCCCGGTCCAATACATTAGGGCTATACAGGCAAGATTACCATAGAGCAAAATATACCGGCCATCTGTGTCAGAGTACTCCTTAAGTAGTTCAAAACGGGTCTGCTTACTAATCAGTATGACCACTCCACCCTTTTTCCCCTTAGCCGGGGAGCCCCAACTCTGCCCCACCCACATTTTCTGCAATTTAACGTGCTCCTCAGCCGTCTGGTGGGTTTCCTGCAACATAGCTATATCACATTTCAGCCTAGCTAAGGTCTGCAACACTTTATATCTTTTAATAGGAGTGCCTATCCCACAGATATTCCAAGAAATAACCTTCAGGGCGGGTCATAAGTAAATAGGCATTCTGCATCAATCCTACGGGAAAAAGAAGAAGAGACCCCCCCCAGCCTGGGCCCCCCCCCCTAGACAATACTGTGCCCCCATACTGTCCACAGTCACTCAAACAACAGTAGCGCTGCGTTCCCTGCGACCTCCCACCCCTTCCCCTTCCTCTACCCCACCTACCTCCCGTGCCCTCCCAACCCCACCCAGACCCTATACCCCTATGGCCTACACCCATCCCTACCCTTCCCCACCCCTCAATCACTATCCTCCATCTCACTCCCATCAGGGGTCACCTAGGATGTGAAAAGAACCGCCCTCCCCACCCAACCGGCCATACCCAGTGAATTGGAAGTCAAAACAGTCTCACCCGGCCCGAGCACGCAGGGGAAGTCCTCTCAGGAGGGGTCAACCATCCCGGCTCAGCCAACATTCCACTCAACAACTACCAACCTGGACAGACTGGGATGGCTCCCCTTAAACCTAACATGGTACAAACACTCACCACCCATTCCAACCCCCAGACACTCCATCCACACATTTCAACTCCCCAGAACCCCACAACAGCCATTTATCTATAACCCAGCCGCTACGCAAACCATTCACACTTGATAACCATACCTACCCCAGTCAGACATCCCGGTCCCCAAACTCCCCCCCCACACCCACAACAATAAGCCCACAAATACTTCATAGATCAATAACTGTACACAATAATGGAAACAGAGGCATGTGTAACACTCTTATTTTATTTATTTATTTATTTATTTAAAGTTTCTTTTATACCGCGCTATTCGACATCAGCGCGGTTTACAGTGAACAGAAATTACACTTCACAACATTGATCAGTGCTTACAATGAACAGGGCAATACATTAAACAGGTTTACATTAAACAGGTTTCTTAACAACGAACATAATAAACTATGTACAAACTTATCAAGTCCAAACTTCTCATGGTGAACAGCATGGGTAGGCCAAGGGAGGCCAGGCTGAGGCTGTAATCTCGTCGGTGCTCCGCCGGCTAAGATGCATCCAGGTGTCGCTAGCCAGCAGCACCATCTCGCTGCGCCCACCGGAACTGCTGCACGGGGCCCCCATGCCTCTGTTAAGGCAGCGAAGGGCCTCCGCCACACCGCGCCACGCTCAATCATGTCCCTTCGGGAGCTTCATGCGAAGGCCAAAACTCAAGACACGTACTGTTCCCTGGGCCCATACCGACAACGGTAGGGGCCATCGTCCAAACAGGGATCGTTTGTAGACCTCACAGCACGTATCGCAGCCAGCAGGTCCCAACCCTGGTCAAAGGCACTAAAAAGGAGTCTCACTGGTCTTCCAGGTTCGACGACCCCGATGCCGACAACTGCTCCACATAGGCACGCGCCGCTGCCGCTGCCTCAAATGTTCGATGCGATCCCTGATGCAGCACGTGGAGCCGGGCAGGGTACTGGACGCTGAGCCGCACCCCGGCCTCTATGAGCTTTTGGCAAAGCGGGGCATAAGCCTTCCTTCGTTGACTTAAGGGCAGCGGAGTAGTCCTGGGTTATCCGGATCTTTGCCGTCTCCCACTCGACAATTCCCTTGTGTTTCGCCGCTCGGAGCACTGCATCCTTTTGCGTGTAACAGAGAAATTTGGCCAGAACCACCCTAGGCCTGTGGTATCCGGATTGCTGCTTAGGTCCCAATCTATGAGCTCTTTCCACCACAATAGGCCCACTCAGGTCCGCCCCATCTCTCAGAAATGCGGCCAAGTTCTCCACATAGCTTCTCAGATCCTTTTCCAGGACAGATTCTGCAATCCCCAAAAAACGCAAGTTATTGCGCCTAAACCTATTTTCTAGGTCATCCAATTTCAACTCGTGGGATTTTGACTCCTTCTGCAGCGCAAGCAGCTCCCGCTTGAGGCCCTCCACGTCCTCCTCGGTGTGGGTAAGGCGAGTTTCGGCTTCTTGCACCCGCACACCCAACGTACCCAAGGAACTCTGGAGCACATCCATCTTAGCATGCAGTGCTTCAAATTGCGATGCCAAAGCAGTGGTAACTGCCACAGATATCTCATCGGTCATGGTTGGGGAGGTCGCAGCACTTTGCTTTGGAGGAGACTCCGCCATTTTAAAGGCACTAGCAGCACGCTCCTTGTCTCGCCGCCCTGCTTTCACCGCGGTCGCCATCCCCACTCGCTGGACTCAAACTGGACTCCAACCTTTCACCAATACACTCGACTTCCAATAGACCCCAATTCGCTGCAAACACGGCAATATTTCACCGTTTCAGGGGAGGAGGGCCCAGAGCCTAAGCAACGTGCGTCCTCTCAGGCTCACCACATCACGTGACCTCACATCTTCCCATTTTATCTATTTCTTTCAATTCTTCTGCGGCATAACCTTTAAATACCATTTTAGTCATGGGTAACATCTCTACATCTTCCTCAGTAAAGACCGAAGCAAATAATTCATTCGGTCTCTCTGCTATGGCCTTGTCCCCTCTTAGTGCTCCTTTTACCCCTCTATTATCTAATTCTCCAACCAACTCGTTCACGGGTTTTTTTGCTAAGAATGTACTTGAAAAGGTTTTATTATGTTTTTTTGCTTCCATAGCAAGCTTTTTTTTTCAAATTCTCTCTTTGCCTTCCTTTTCAATGCTTTGCATCTAACTTGCCAGTGGTTATGTTTGTTCCAGTTTTTGTCATTTGACTCATTTTTCCATTTCCTGATAGATGTTCTTTTGGCAATAACAGCCTCTCTGATCTCACCTTTATACTATGCTGGCAGTTTTTTGGACTTCCTTCCACTTTTCTAAAGCATGGAATACAACTGGTCTGGACTTCCAAGATAGTATTTTTTTTCCCCATTTAACTTTTTATTCAATTTTTCCATTAAATCTTAAAGACATCTGCTTGACACAACCTTATACACTTTCCACCACAATCTTACAAGCATACATAGTTTTATCCCTTACTTGCTATTACAACATTTGCAAATGTCTAATTTTCTACTTCCCCCCTCCCGTCCCCCCCCACCTTTCCCTCTCAGTTTCCCTCTTCTTTTGCTCATGCTTTTTGCGTCTCCACATAGCTCATGTAATACATATACATACAATCTTTCACCATTTAACGCTTTAGCCTTACTGTAATGCCATTGCTTATATTCCCACCTTCTCTCCCCATTTCCATTTTTCCAACCATTTCCATACTCCCTTCCATTGTTCCACAATCTTCTCCCCTTTCCCTTATCTCAGCCCCGTTAGTTTATGCATCAAACACATATCCACCACCCTTCTAACGAAGCCTGCACTTTGAGGGATACAAGACCCGATCCAGTATTTTATCTCACTTCTTGCTGCCACTATACAATGGTGCAGAACCCCCCCTCCCCCCTTTCCCTCGCCGAGATATCCTCCTCCAAATGGTGCAGGAGGCATACCTCTGGCTTTCTTTGCAGTCAGAGTCCTGTCATTTCATAAATTATATCCAAAACCTTTTCCCAGTAGACTTGAATTCGCCCACACTTCCACCACATGTGCAACATGTCCCCTCTCTCTTGGCATCCCCTCAAGCACTGTTCTGATTGTCCCAGACCCGCTCGCCTCTTCCGTGTCGGTGTCCAATACCATCGATATAGCACTTTATAAGCGTTTTCCTTTATTTGAGTGGCGATAGATATGCTTGCCACTGTCTGTATTATCTTATCTCATTCCTCTTCATTCCATTGCATTTGTAAGTCTTTCTCCCACTTCTTTATAAACTCCATCTTGCCCTCTCCTCCCTCCATTAACCCTTTATAAATCTTGGACAAAGCTCCTTTTGACCTAAATGTCCTGAGCAAAGGTCCTCAAACCACCCCTGATTGTTCCATAAATCTTGCCATACTTTCTGCTGTCGCACAAAGTGGCTTACCTGAATATAACTATAATAATCATTATTTGATAACCCGTATAAGTCCTTAATACCCTCAAACTCTCTCATACCCTCTTTAACCACTATCTGGGAAATATATGTTAAACCTAACTGTGCCCATCTTCTCAATGTATGCACCCCTGGCCCTTGTCCCTTCTCGAAGCATGCCTCTAATGTCATCCCCTGCATGTATCCTGTCTCTTATATTAATATTTTCTGATTTTGTTTCCAAACATTCATTATATGCATAATAAAGGGATTTATGGGTTTGTTTTCAGGTGCTTTTCTGCCCCTCCACACCATCCTTTCCAATCCCACTCCCCTTACTGAATATTTTTCCATTTGAACCCAATGTTTCTGGTTTTCTCTGTGCCATTCATATAGTGTTTTCAATTGTGCTGCCTTATAATATTTTTGAAAGTTGGGAACCCCTAGCCCTCCTTCTCCCTTAGCCCTCTGTAAGACTAAGGGGGATGTTTACTAAACTGCGGTAATATTACATAACGCGCGTTAACGTAACTTAACGATCCTAAAGTTCCGTGGCGTGGTAAAACACCGCAGAAGGTGGAGAGAGGGCAGAGAGAAGGGGTCAATGGGCGGAGAGTGGGCGGGGAGAGGCTCCCTTCACATTAACGTGCTGATCTGAAGAGCTGAATCCTAACGCGATTGAAAACCTGCCGTTAGATGCATAGTTGCAGGAGAGAGAAACCATTTCAGTGTCAGCAATGTATAGCATAGGCAGGGAAACCTACAAAAAGTGATAAGTTTGATACATGTGCACAGAACAAAAGGGCACATAAACATTGAAAATGACCTCAACAAACTGGAAAAAAAACATAACCAAGCTGGCCAATAGTGATATTAATGGGAAACATCAACCCCCCTCCCCCCCCACCCCGAGAAAGCTCCACAAAAAAGATATTACCCGTGGAAGGGTCTATGCTCCGTCCCCATACAAGGTGAATGAGCCCACAGTGAAATAGCGCTGATCAGGGTTTTGCCCTCCATCGGACAGGTTTCCTATGGCATGCACATGTTCCGCAACATCAGGGCAGGCATGTCGGAATGGCAACTGGACAGATGCCGGAAAAGGGGATACGGAGGGCCGCAGGCGGCACATGCTGTGGTGCAGCTGGGTCACAGTGCAGACTAGGGTGATGCCTAGGTGGCCCATACGAATGCTGAAACAGCATAGCAGCCAGACAGGAACTGCTGAAGGCCCAACATGGGCACGAGTGTGTTTCCCACAGTGTCACAAGGGATAGTACCCAGCAGCTACCCCCAAGGGCATGGAACATTGGCAGGCGGGGCTGGGGGGAGGCGTGGACACCTATGCAGGCACCCCTACCCCAGAACCCGCACCATAGGCAGCCGCCTATCCACACACTGGATGGCCTGAGACTGCGCTCCACCAGCACCACCAGCAGAAGGGCATGTCAGCATGGTGGCAGAGGGATACTGGTGGTGGAGGGGGCAGTGGCAGCTGCCCAGAGCAGACCGTGGCCTAGCCCTGTGTAGGTGGGTGCCGTGCACTGCAACAGACAGGCCCTGTCTGATGAACAGTCATGGTATCACCAGGGAATGTACTGACTCTGTGACAACATGGTGGTTCAGTGCACAAAACCAGTGTATTCAGAAGCAGAAAGTCACAGGTTCAAGTCCTAGCTGTGGTTCCTGCCAACCCAGTCCCCATATTTTACCCACTACAACAACGTGCTAATACAGACAGAACCTTTATTGCAGATGACGTAAACATGCCCAAAACACCTACATTTTACCCTACAGAGCAAAGACACCATAAACATGTGCATTACCTAGAGCAGAGTTTCCCAAATGCAGTCCTGGAGGGCCAAACACCATTCCGGTTCCATGCTGCCTCTAATAAAGATGCCTGTGCTGCATTTCTATGCGCCACCCCCATGGTATGCAGATGTATCTCCTGCATATTCATGAATGACAGCATGAAAACCCGAACAGTGTTTGGCACAGCAGGACTGGAGTTGGGAACCTCTGCCGTAAAGCAGCAGCCAACAGGGGCAGACACACCCGCACCCACAGGCTCCATTATCCAATGCCTCCTGGAGAGGCAGGATGTTGGGCCCTGCGTGCATCTCCCAATACTAGCACTTGCATACCTTAGCAATGCCACCCTAAACCTGGGGATACGGTACATAGCTATCAAAAGGTTGCTATGATCACTGGCAGATAGCAATTCCTAAGTTAAGCTCAATTCGCTGATTGAGCTGCATCATAGCAACCTTTCTGATGTCTGTGGAGTGTGCTTCAGGTCTGGTGTCTGACAGTGTTTACCACCCTGGGGAATGACCCCAACAGTATTGCTTACCATAGCCATGCCTGCACTGTGCCCAGGACTGGTGCGGTGGCCAGGGCTGCCAAACACCTCTATAGTTGCACAATGCTGGCATAGGTGTGGGGAGTGTGTGTCTGTCTATCCAGTGTGTGGTGGCTGCAAACACCCTCCACAGCCCACACTGATAGCACTGTTGCCAGTATTGGCCTCCCAATGTGCATAATGAGGAGCAAAGTACCGTGAGAATAGCCTGGATAGGGTGGCCTGGCCTGGATGCAGCTGCACAGGGCATAGGGCAATGGCTCGGACATTGTAGAGCCTGGCCACCACCTGCATGGACAGGGTGGCCACAGCATGTCCTGCTGGGAGGTCACTCTCACCCTGACTGAGCAGTGACCACGGCATGGCTAGGTTCCCCCATAGTGCTATATAGCATTTCTCTCATGTGATATTTATGGGTTTTCTTTTGGGGCCCAATCACTGACTTATCTGCTTGGTGTGTATGCTGACATCCCCGTTCTGGGTACATGCATCTCCTTCAGGACCATGCACTATGGACTAGCTAGCAGACTGTCTGCAGCTAGTATGTGTCTTGCTGGAACACCTTGCAGGGTGCAGCGGCTGGAGGCTTGCTGCTGGAGAATGTCAGATAGTGGTGGGGGGCAGCTGAGCATTTCCACGCCTACTGTCTGTCTGCTATTGCGTTATAAGAACATAAGAACATAAGATATGCCATACTGGGTCAGACCAAGGTCCATCAAGCCCAGTATTCTGTTTCCAACAGTGGCCAATCTAGGTCATATGTACCTAGCAGTTTCCCCAAGGGACACAGGTTCCACAATGCTTGCATTGGTTCAAACATTGATATCCTGGGTCCCTTCTTAATAATGGTTTATGGACCTTTCCTCCAGGAACTTGTCCAAACCTTTTTTAAACCCAGCTACACTAACAGGCTTTACTACATCCTCCGGTAACAAATTCCAGAGTTTGATTACACGTTGAGTGAAAAAATATTTTCTTTTATTAGTCTTAAATAGTTTACCCTGTAGCTTCATTGCATGTCCCCTAGTCTTTCTATATTCTGATAAGGTAAACAATCGATCTACGTTTACCCGTTCCACTCCGTTCATTAATTTATAGA
Source organism: Ichthyophis bannanicus (assembly GCA_033557465.1). Lineage (NCBI taxonomy): Eukaryota > Metazoa > Chordata > Amphibia > Gymnophiona > Ichthyophiidae > Ichthyophis > Ichthyophis bannanicus. The sequence continues at coordinate 846,428,422 of CM066032.1, read as the reverse complement.
CTTCTATCATATCTCCCCTCAGCCGTCTCTTTTCCAGGTTAAAGAGCCCTAACCTTTTTAGCCTTTCTTCATAGGAGTATCCTTCCATCCCCTTTACCATTTTGGTGGCTCTTCTCTGAACCTTTTCTAAAATCGCTATATCCTTTTTAAGATACGGCGACCAGAATTGCACACAATATTCAAGGTGCGGTCTCACCATGGAACGATATAGAGGCATTATAATATCTTTTGTTTTATTTTCCATTCCTTTCCTTATCATACCTAGCATTCTATTTGCTCTCTTGGCCACCGCTGCACACTGGGCTGAGGGTTTTAACATGGTATCCACAATAACGCCTAAATCTTTTTCCTGGGTGGTGGTTCCTAATGAGGAACCTTGCATCGTTTAACCATAGTTTGGGTTGTTCTTCCCTAGATGCATAACCTTGCACTTGTCCACATTAAATTTCATCTGCCATTTTGATGCCCAGTCTTTCAATTTATCAAGATCCTCTTGCAATTTTCCACAATCCTCTTTGGTTTTAACAACTTTAAATAGTTTGGTGTCATCTGCAAATTTGATAACCTCACTCGTTATTCCACTTTCCAGGTCATTTATGAATATGTCAAAAAGCAGCGGACCCAGCACAGATCCCTGGGGTACACCACTATTCACCTTTCTCCATTGGAAAAATTGGCCATTTAGCCCTACCCTCTGCTTTCTATCTTTTAACCAGTTCCTGATCCACAATAGTACACTGCCTCCTATCCCATGACTCTTTATTTATTATTTATTTATTTATTTAACATCTTTTATATACCGCGCTATTTGTTGTCAGTGCGGTTTACATATAACAAAGGTTGCACATTCAGAGGACAATTGTGTGCTTACATTATAACAGGAAACTTAAACTTGGAACAACAGGGTAAAAAACTGTAACTATGTACAAAAACATATTAGATTCATTAGTATTCACAGGAGGGCTAAGGCAAGACCGCAGAGAACTTGAGGTGGAATTGCCTATGAGGGAATTGGGAGTGGAGATTGAGAGTTTGTAGGTTTAGGAGTGCTGATGATTGGATGCTTGTGCAAAGTGGAGAAGGAAAATGTGGTGCTTGATTGCCTTGCGGAATTGAGTGAGGTCTTTAATTGCTCTTATTTCAGGTGGGAGGTCATTCCAGCATTTAGGTGCATAGAAGGCGAAGGTCCTTTTCTTGGTTGTCTGGGTGCATTTGATGGACTCTTTAAGGATGATCAGGGTGTTGTCCGTTGTTGACCTTCTCGTTCTGTTTTTTGGGGTGAGGGAGATGAGATCATTGAGGGGCGTGGGGGCAAGGTTGTTGATGATCTTGAAAGTGATGAGGAGGATTTTATAGGTTAACCTGCAATGAATTGGTAGCCAGTGCAGTTCCATGAGAATCGGGGTGATATGGTCTGATCTTGTTAGACCACAGAGCACCCTAGCAGCCGCGTTCATAGCGAGTTGCAGCGGATTAATGATGTTCTTGGGGAGTCCGTATAAGACGACGTTTGCATAATCAAAGTGAGGTAGTGTGAGGGCCTGGAAAATGGTCCGGAAGTTGTTATGAGGTAGCATGGGTCTGAGGTGCCTTAGCATTCTGATTTTATTGTAGACAGATCTGGTGGTGTTCCGTATGTGTTCCTTAAAGTCAAAATGCTGATCCAGTGTAATGCCTAGGTAGCAAAAGTCTCTCATGAGCAATGTTCCCTCTAATTTTCTGTAGGCTGTGTGCGCATAAAATATCAGCTGTGCAGCTTTTGAAGGAAGGTTAAATTTTTGTGCGCCACATAACGACACTCGGAGTTATATACTTTAAAATTTGACTACACGTCAGAATACAGTATGTACACCACATTGATTGCACTAGAAAATATTGTAGAACTTGTGAAAACCATAAATACACAACAACTTTTAAATTTTAAGACGTCAGTGTTGTTTTCTATCAGAATCAGAACCGTAATATTTGTGCGCTCTGTTATAAAGCATGTGCGCTCGATCGGTGAGGTGTGTGCGCGCGCACACGCGCACAGCTTAGAGGGAACAGTGCTCATGAGGGACCTTGTCAAAGGCTTTCTGAAAGTCCAGATACACAATATCAACCAACTCACCTTTGTCCACCTGATTATTCACTCCTTCAAAAAAACATAACAGATTAGTAAGACAAGATCTTCCTTGTCTAAAGCCATGTTGGCTGTCTCCCATTAGGTCATGACTATCTACATGCTGAGTAATTTTATTCTTTATGATGGTTTCTACCATTTTTCCCGGTACTGATGTCAGGCTCACCGGTCTGTAGTTTCCCGGATCACCCCTGGAACCCTTTTAAAAATTGGTGTTACATTGGCGATCCTCCAATCTTCAGGTATTAGAGATGATTTTAATGATAGTTCACAGATTACTAATAGCAGGTCTACAATCTCGTATTTCAGTTCTTTCAACACCCTTGGATGTATACCATCTGGCCCAGGTGATTTGCTACTCTTCAGCTTATCTAATAGTTGTAATACATCTTCCTGATGTATCGATATTTCCTTCAATTCTTCCGCACCTTTAAATACCACTTCAGTCATTGGTAACATCCCTACATCTTCCTCAGTAAAGACTGAAGCAAAAATTCATTCAGTCTCTCCGCTATTGCCTTGTCACCTCTTAGTGCTCCTTTAACCCCGTTATCATCTAATGGACCAACTGACTCTCTCACAGGTTTTTTGCTACGAATGTACTTGAAAAGGTCTTTACTTCGCGTTTTTGCTTCTGCAGCAAGCTTCTTCTCGAATTCTCCCTTTGCCTGCCTTATCAATGCCTTGCATTTGACTTGCCAGTGCTTGTGCTGTTTCCAGGTTTCGTCGTTTGGCTCTTTTTTCCATTTCCTGAAAGATGCTTTTTTGGCAACAACAGCCTCTCTGACCTCACCTTTAAACCATGCTGGTAGTTTTTTGGACTTCCTTCCACTTTTCTTAAAGCGTGGAATACAACTGGTCTGGGCTTCCAAGATAGTATTTTTCAACAACAGCCAAGCCTGATGTACGTCTTTAACCTTTGCAACTGCTCCTTTTAGTTTTTTCTTAACTGTTTTCCTCATTTTATCATAGTCTCCCTTTCGAAAGTTAAAAGGTAGTACTGTGGATTTCCGTACTATCCCTCCTCCACTAATTAAATCAAAGGCGATCATGCTATGATCACTATTGCCAAGTGTCCCCAACAACCTTATCTCTTGCATTAGATCTGGTGTTCCACTAAGGATTAGGTCTAATATGGCTTCCCCTCTGGTCGGTTCATGAACCAGCTGCTCCAAGAAGCAGTCATTTATTTCATCTAGGAACTTTATCTCCCTAGCATGTCCTGACGTGACACTGACCCAGTCGATACCGGGGTAATTGAAATCACCCATTATTATTACTGTGCTGTAACGTTTGTTAGCTTCCTTGATTTCTTTGAGCATTTCATCATCCATTTGGTCATTCTGGCCAGGCGCTCGATAGTACACCCCCACTGCCATTGCCTTCCCCCTTTTACATGGAATTTCAATCCATATAGATTCTACAGCAGATTTTGTTTCCTGCAAAACTTTAATCCTTTCTGACTCAATGCCCTCTCTAACATAGAGAGCAACCCCTCCACCAATTTGATCAGCTCTATCATTACAATATAGTTTGTACCCAGGTATCACAGTGTCCCACTGGTTGTCGTCCTTCCACCATGTCTCTGATATTCCAATCATATCCAACCTTTCATTTAGTGCTATATATTCTAACTCTCCCATCTTATTTTTTAGACTTCTAGCATTTGCATACAAGCATTTTAGAGAATGTATTTTATTCATATTAATTTTGCTGTTGTTAGACATGGGTAATTTGGGATCTTTAAGCTCTGCCTGCTCCATACTTGAGGGCATTTGGGCTACTTTACTCTTTTGTGGAACCTCTCTGCTTTTGGTAGTATCCTTCAAAGATACATTCTTCCGAACCATCCGCTCTTGGGGGACTGTCGGCTTTCCCCTAATATCTAGTTTAAAAGCTGCTCTATCTCCTTTTTAAAGGTTAATGCCAGCAGCCTGGTTCCATCCCGGTTAAGGTGAAGCCCATCCCTTCGGAAGAGCCCCTCCTTTCCCCAGAATTTTCCCCAGTTCCTAACAAATGCAAAACCCTCATCTCTGCACCACTGTCTCATCCACGCATTGAGACTCCGGAGCTCTGCCTGCCTTTTGGGTCCTGCACGTGGAACAGGCGCCTTGTAACACGCGTTATGTATGTGTACTGCTCTGCATTGCCTGCCCTGTAGGGTGTCTGTTCCCCAGCAGGACTGGGGTTGATGGTCCCCTCTACTGCTACCATTGCAGGGAGGTAGAATGTGGATCTATTGGTGGGTGATCCTGTTTCCCAACCTGAGCCCCAGAGGGTGAGTTGTGTGGTGGTACATAATCTGCCTAGAGGTCCAAACACCCCCCCCCCTACACCTACACCTACACCTACACCTACATCTCCACCAGGTAACCATGGCACTAACACAGGATATGCACTATTCTGGGTGCATCATCACCCATAAGGGCTAGACATGACTGAGAAATACAGAAGCACACAGATGTATACTAGGTGTGTTTACAGGAACTACCTATCACACACTGATGGGGACGTGCAGCATGGCATATTTCAGCCATGAAAGGTGCTGTGGACCTGGTGCTGGGCGCCCCACCTCACCCTCAAGGTAAGCACAGTACCTGCACAATGTGACTGTCTGTGACTACTCTGTGCCAGTACCACACATGGTCTGTTCCCCCTACCAGGCCGAGGTGCTGTGGGGGTGCATACCCCATCTTGTGCCCATCTGTCGACTGCTGATTTGCATGTGCAGTGCATCATGGGTACGGGTGGGTTAACCCTATCCTGTTAACCACAGCAGACAGTTTGTGTGGTGACGTGCAGTCCTTCTGCAGCCAGCCAGGGTTTTGTTCACAGCTATAGAGCTGTAGCCCACTGGTTACGTCACTGTCTGTAAAGCCAGAGGTCATGGGTTCAATCCCATGGTGGGGTTATTTGATAGGGCTGTCTGAGGCATTGTCTATTTTTAATGTACATTAGTGCTGCCAGCAAAAAACACCCTCAGAGTACTGTAAGCTTATAGGGCGCCCAATAAGGCGCCCTATCAAACGCCTTATAAGGTGTCCTATAGGGGACATTATAGGGTGCCTTGGCGGACAGTACACTTTATAATGTGCCTTATGGGGTGCCTTATGCGGCACCTTAGGTTACGCCACCGTGAGGGTGTGTTTGCTGGCAGCACTAACTAAAATACTGGTCAAATGCCTCAACAATCACTACTTAAATGTAAAGGGTAATGCCTCAGCCAGCCTTATACATTAGGCCCACTGGGGAATCAAACCCATGACCCCTGTACCATCAGTCAGTGTAGTAACCATTGTGCTACAGCTCTGTTGCTGTGCTTGTATGCCTGCGCGCCTTCTTAGGATTAATGCGCGGTAACGTGCCATGTAGCGCTCGTTAATTTATGGCGCCTTGTAACGCGCGTTATCGGTAACGATGTACCACCCATGTCCTTATTTGGGATTTCTGCTTCTACCGCAGATCCTAACGCGAATGGCATTACCGCAGTTTAGTAAACATACCCCTAAAAGAGCAATCCTGGGGCTCCTATTTTGCCATATAACTCTATTAATGATTCTTTGCAATTGTTTTAGCTTTCTGTATGGTACCAGTATCGGCAATGCTTGAAACAAGAACAAAAATCTAGGCAAGAGCATCATCTTTATAACTGCAATACCCCCAAACCAAGATAAGTATCCTTGCCCCCACCTGTGCATCAAGCTTTCAACTTGTCCGAATAATTTTGGGTAATTAAGATCATATAATGTTTCTAACCGATTGCCGATTTGAATCCTTAGATATCGAATAGTTCCCTTGACCCACTGAAATGAGCATTTCTTTTGTAAGACTCCCTGCGCTTCCTTTTTGAGCGACAAATTTAATATTTCAGATTTTGTCCAATTTATAGTAAATCCCGACATTCTGCCATACTCTTCTAGTTCCCACATTAATATTGGTATGGAGAAGCACGGTCTAGTTACACTCATGATTATATCATCTGCAAACAATGATATTCTCCATTCGTTCTGTCCTACTACTATACCCTGCAGGTCCGCCCTCTCTCTCTCACCCTCTCCACAAACGGTTCAACGGAAATTGCAAAAAGCAGCAGTGACAAAGGACATCCTTGCCTTGTCCCTCTCCTCTACTCAAAGAATACAGAGTAAGCTCCATTCACTCTGACACAAGCTTTCGGGTTACAGTATAACGCTCGTACCCATCCCATAAATTCTTCTCCCAACCCCATTCTTTCCATTACCTGAAATAGAAAAGGCCAAGACACCTGGTTGAAGGCCTTTTCCGCATCTAAGCGGTGCCTCCTCCTTCCTGTGTTCAATCGACCAGATAATATTTAGGGGTATGTTTACTAAACCGTCTTAATGTTACTGGTGTTAGATGCAGTCTTACTGTGACGAATGCCATATAAGGTAGTGAGCGTTCCGGTCTTAAGGTAGCATTTCGGGTTATCGCACGATAGAGGGAGCCGTGGCACGTTAACGCACGTTAGCCTTAATTAGGCACGCTGACCTGCAATCACAGCAACAGAGGTGTAGCACACTGGTTAATACATTGACTGCTGATACAGTGGTCATGAGTTTGATCCCCCCCATGGGCTCAGTTAAAAGATTGTCTGAGGCAATCCCTTTTCCTGCTTGTAACAGTCAGACACATCCCAACAATTTGCACTGCCAGCCAAAAAAGCCTCATCCCAGTGCCACAACCTAATGCACCTTTTAGGGCGCACCATAAGGCACATCATAAAGCACCACGTCATCAAAGGCAGGTCATAATGTGCCCCAGAGGGTGGCAGGAAAGGTTGCCACCCTCCAAGGCAGCATATAAGGCGCCCCATAAGCTGGCCAAACCTAAGGTGCCACAAAAGATGCCAAGGTGACACAGGAGATGGTGCCCAGGGGCACAAAGGTGCCCCAAAGTCACAAGCATGAAATGTATGGCTCAAACACAGATGTAACCATAACACTGCACAGAGCACCAAGGAAGGGCAATGAACAAGTGATGGAAGGAAGTAGATGACGGAGCTCATGAACCAGCCAAATCTGCGTGCAGCCCATGTGGCAACAGGTAAAGTGGACAAACATATCGGGGGCAGCTGTACAGATGTACAGGGTTATGGTAATGTACAGTGCAACAATGATAGTGTGTGGCAGAGGATGGGGATACGTGCCACCAGAGGAGGTAGAGGTGGCAGGATAAGTGCAATGACAGGAGGACAGAGGAGAGCAGTGCCATGCAGAGCAGACACAGGAGAGGCAAGCATGAAGAGCTGCAGTGCAGAAAAGTGTGATAGTGCAGAAAAGTGTGCCAGTGCAGGACATGGGGTAGCAGCCTGCACATTAGGGCAGCACACCACACAGCTGGCACACACACGTAGATGGACAGAAGGATGGATGGCAACAGTGATGAGACTATAATGTGGCGGCAGCACAGATCTGCCTGTTATACGAATGAAACGTAGTTGTGTAGAACAGCCATAAAAAAAAGGGGAACAGAGAGGAATTGAACCCATGATCTCTGCTACTGAAGTCATTGCATTAACCATTGTGCTACATCACTATGGGAGTTATCATACTAATGGCTGGCTACAGAAAGACTGCACGTCACCATAAAACAGTCTGCTGTGGCTACCAGGATAGGATAGAACCAACAGTACCCATAATGCAATTCACATGCAGAACAGCAGTCTACATCTGCTCACCAGATGGGGAATGCACCTCTACAGCACATCAGCTTGGTAGGGGGGAATGACCGTGTGTGTTACTGGCACAGAATACCCACAGGCCATGCCAATGTGCGTGTTCTGTGCTCACCCTGAGGGTGAGGTGGAGTGGCCAGCACCAGGTCTGCAGTACCCGGGTTGGTTGAGGTGGGCTGTGCTGCAGGTCTCCATCAGTGCCAGTGTGTGACAGGTATTTGTTGCAGACACCTTTAGGAGGTCTCTGTGTCCATTTGTAATTGCCAGTCATGTCTGGCCCTTGTGGACTATGATGCACACAACATAGTGGATATCCACTGTGCTTCCTATGGTCACCTGTTTAGGAAGCAGGGGGGTGTCAGGGCTGACATGGCGACAATGTACTTAACAAACCACCCTCTCTGGATCAGGGTGGGGGACATGATCTGCCTCCAACAGACCCACACTCTCACTCTTTGCAAGGGGGGGGCAGTGGAGGTACATGAGGACAGGCTGTGGGACCAGAAACCCCAGTCCTAGTGGCAAACGGACAGCTGCTGAAGATCTGCACTTGGGACAGGGCTACTGGCAGATAGGTAGTGGGCCCAGTCAGCTCAGCTGCCCCCACTACAATCTGACATTCGTCAGCAGAGGGCAGTCAGTATGCACCTGCTGCACCCTGCAAGGTGGTGTAGTCATACAGATGCTAACTGCAGACAGTCTGCTAGCTAGTACATAGTGCATGTTCCTAAAAGAACTGTGTGCACCCAAAACTGGGATGTCAGCATACACACCACACAGGTATGGCAGTGATTGGGCCCCAAAAAAGAGAACCCATAAATATCACTTGCAAAAAATACTGTATAGCACTATGGGGGAACCTAGCCATGCCGTGGTGACTGCTCAGTCAGGGTGAGAGTGACCTCCCAACATGACATGCTGTGGCCACCCTGTCTGTGCAGGTGGTGGTCAGGCAATACAATGTCCGAGCCATTGCCCTATACCCTGTTCAGATGCATCCTGCCCATGCCACCCTGCCCGGGCCATACCCACAGTACCTTGCTCCTCTTTATGCACATTGGCAGGCTAACATTGGAAACAGTGCAAGCAATGTGGGCTCAGTAAGGTGTAGGCAGCCACAACACACTGGATAGACAGACACACACTCCCACACCTATGCCAGCATTGTGCAAATATAGAGGTTTGTGGCAGCCCTGGCCGCCACACCAGTCCTGGGCACAGTGTGGGCATTGCTATGGTACTCAATACTTTTAGGGTCACTCCCCGGAGTGGTAAACACGGTCAAAATCAATAACTGAAACACACACCACAGATATCAGAAAGGTTGCTATGATGAATCTCTATCAACAAATTGTGTTTAACTTAGGATTTGTTAGCTGACATTAATCATAGCAACCATTTGATATATGTGGAACGTATTCCCAAGTTTAGGACGGCATTGCTAAGGTATGCAGGTGCCAGTATTGGGAGATGCTGCTCCGCGCAGGGCCCAACAGCCTGACTGTCCATGAGGCTTTGGATAGTGGAGCCTGTGGGTGTGGGTGTTTATGTCCCTGTTGGCCGCTGCTCTAGAGCAGAGGTTCCCAAATCCAGTCCTGGTGGGCCAAACATTGTTCAGGTTTTCATGCTGTCCCTAATGAATATGCATGAGATACATTTGCATACAATGGGGGCGGCACATACAAATGCAGCACAGTGTGATAAGGAAGCTTATCATAGCTCAGGAAGGGGCTATAGAAAAGGTGAAGTGTCTCTGAACAAGCAACCTGTCAGTGCTGGTAGAAATGAGAAAACAGAATTTTGCCATAAAAGACTACCAGTCCCAGAATGCACCAGGTTTCCAACAGCCATGAGAGGAGCTGAAGTGAGAAAACGTGTGGTTCAATCAAAAGGGCTATGAGGTAATCCCCAAGCACTCATTGCAAAGGGCAGGGCTTGATTCAGCACAGCTGCGCTGTGCTAGGATGGAACACTCATCTCAAAGGGCAAGGCCTGATTCAGCACAGCTGCGCTGTGCTAAGGTGGAGCACTCATCAAGGCAGAATAAAGATAGAGTCTATTCTACAGAGAATCATCCAGAGCTGGGATGTCATGATCATTGGTATCTTGATCATCCACGGGATCCTGATCTTCATGATCACCTTGGATATCCAGAGAAGGATCATCAGTTTCATCTGAAGGATCATCAGAAGCAGAAGCCAAACCGGACGGACAGAGAGGGAAAGAGACCCTTTGGAAGAAGGAAGAGAAAAGCCTTTGAGAGGTCTAGAAGAGTCCAAAGCAGTACGTATACTGGGAGGCATTTCAAGGGCCAGCATACACCATTGGACTGGGGAAAGCCAGAGGAATGGTGCTGCAGAGCTAGGAATCACCAGACGCTACCTGTGAGGGAGACGGCTGCACATGGAAGCGACCCTAAGACCCGTGCCAGAAGGTATGTGAAGAGAGATCCAGTGTCCAGGGATCTGGATTGGAAGGCTGGACATAAGAACTGGACTACATACTGGCCAGGCTATATAGAGAGGAACTCTAGCAGCAATGGAAGCTCAGGTATGAACACTGATCTATGCCCTAGCTATAACCTTGAAAGACAGCAGGGAAACAAGTATTCTCCTGAAAGTGCTCCATTGAGAGATTCATCTGTGCCAATCCATGATATTGAACCTATGCTTGTTGAAGATGGGGGAATGATTGCAGATGAAGGATGTGTTTATATGGACTGTTCTCTGTCCAAACTCCTTTGGTAACTTTCTGTTACAAAGTGCAACAACCCTCACAAAGAAATACCAACTTGTTCTTTAATCTACTCAGAAAACCTTCTGAGTAAGATTTTGAGCTACACAGTGAAAGCAAGCCAGCTAAGGGAATCACTTCTGAATTTATATGTAAAGATATAAGAAGTTAACCTGAAGAAAAGAACATTTTTCCTACTTTGTGGGTTTATTTGGTTGCTTACTGCATTGCTAAGACATTATTTGCTAAAGCCTACAAGAAAGACCAGTTTGTTGCCAACCAGGTCTTTAATCCTTTGCTTTAATTACCTGACAAGTTCAGATGTTGTTTTTTTCCTGATTTTGTTTTCCTAACTTTAAAACTGCAAGCAAGTATCCTGAGTTCTGTGCTACCAAGCATTATCTGTGTTGGGAGAACCCCTCATAAATAAAAATCTTATTTGCTTTACCCTTGAGCAAGTATAATTAATTATTGGTCACGGCTGTGTCTGGAATGAATGGACTACATTACCCACAAATCCTTGCAAATCATATAGAGGTATGCTTTTGCCAAGACTGTGAACATTCTCACCCAGGCGGCCGTCTGACAACAGGCATATTTATTAGGGACAACATGAAACCTGAATGGTGTATGGCCCTCCAGGACTGCAGTTGGGAAACTCTGCTCTAGGGATTGCACATGTTTATGGTGTCTGTGCTCTGTAGGGTAAAATATAGGCGTTTCAGACATGTTTATTTTATCTGCAATAAAGGTTCCTTCTTTATTACCATGGTTTAGTACTGGGTAAAATATGGGGACAGGGTTGGCAGGAGCCACAGCTGGGACTTGAACTTGTGACCTTCTGCTCCTGAACACACTGGCTGTGTGTACTGTACCACACTGTTGCCACAGGGACAGATCATTCCCTGGGGATACCATGACTGTTCATCAGACAGACCCTGTCTGTTGCAGTGCACGGCACCCACCTAAACAAGGCTTGGCCATGGTCTGCTGTGGGCAGATGCCACTGCCCCCTCTGCAACCAGCACCCCTCTGCCACCATGCTGCCATGCCATTATGCTGGTGGTGTGCACTCCCAGGCCATCCAGTGTGCCAGAAGGCAGCTGCCTATGGTGTGGGCTCTCAGGTAGGTGTGCCTACATGGACATGCGTGCTTCCCCCCGGCACTGCCTGCCAGTGTTATGTGCCCTTGGGGGTACCTGCTGGGTAATATCCCCTATGATACTGTGGGACACACACTCATGCCCATGTTGGACCCTCATCAGTTGCTGTCTTGCTGCTTTACAGTTTTGGCATTCCTATGTGCCACCTAGGCATCTGCCTAGTCCGCACTGTGCCCCAGCTGGACCATAGCATGTGCCTCCTGCAGCCCCCTGTATCCCATTTACAGCATCAGTACAGTTGCCCTTTCCTACATGCCCACTCTGCTGTTGCTGCACATGTGCACGCCATAACAAACCTGCCCAATCTAAACGACAGAAACCCTGATCAGCGCTATTTCAATGTGGGATCATTCACTTTGTAGAGGGACGAAGAATAGACCCTTCCAAACATATCTTAATTTTTACGCTTTGTCAGTAGTGTTGCTTTATGTTTATCATTAATATCACTATTGGCCAGATTGGTTATTGGAATTTTAAATGTGGTTCTGGTCATTTTATATGTTTATTTGCCTTTTTGATTCCTGCACATGTATCACAACTATCACTTTTCTGGGTTTCCCTGCCTTTGCTGCACATTGCTGACTTAAATGAGTTCTCTTTCCTGCAAATGTGCCTAACACAAGGGTTTCACTGGCATTAGTGTTCAGACCCGGATTTCACAGCGTTAGTGGGCCTGGAGCCTCTCCCCGCCCATTGACCCCTTCTCTCCGTCCTCTGGGAAGCCTTACTCCACCCTTCAGACCTGGATTTCACAGTGTTAGTGTGCCTTAACGCCGCTGCCGCATTATCGCGCGATAACGTCACTTATCGCGCGATAATACCACCGCTGCGAAGTTAAGACAGTTTAGCAAACATACCCCTTAGGGGTATGTTTACTAAGCAGTCTTAACGTGCAGCCAGCGTTAGTGTGCAGGATGCCATATAAGGTAGTGGGCGTTCCCGTCTTAAGGTAGCATTTATGGTTATCGTGCGATAAGGTATGTTTTCATGCGATAGAGGGAACCGTGGCATGTTAATACACGTTAGCCTTAATTAGGTGCGCTGACCTACCAACACAGCAACAGAGGTGCAACACAATGGTTAATACATTGACTGATGAAACGGGGTCATGAGTTTGATTCCCCAGTGGGCTCAATGAGTAAGGCTGTCTGAGGCATTACCCTTTACTTTAAATCAGTGCTGTCTGAGGCATTTTCTTTTTTAATTTAAATTAGTGCTGCCAGCAAACACACCCTCACAGTGCTGTAACCTAAGGTGCCGCATAAGGCAACCTAAGTCACTCCAGAGGGCACATTATAAAGTGCACTGTCCTCCAAGGCATCTTATAATGTTCCCTATACGGCGCCTTATAAGACGCCTTATAGGGCGCTTTGTAGGACGCCTTATAGAGCGCTTTAGAGGGCACCTTAAGGTTACAGCACTGTGAGGGTGTTTTTGCTGGCAACACTAATTTAAATTAAAAAAGAAAATGCCTCAGACAGCCCTATCAAATAACCCCACTGTGGGATCAAACCCATGACCTCTGGTTCCACAGGCAGTGAAGTAACCAGTAGGCTACATCTGCTAACAAACCCCTGGCTGGCTACAGAAGGACTGCAGGTCACCACACAAACTGTCTGCTGTGGTTACCAGGATAGGGTTAACCCACCCGTACCCATGATGCACTGCACATGCAAATCAGCAGTCTACAGCTGATCACAAGATGGGGTATGCACCCCCACGGCCTGGTAGGGGGAATTGACTGTGTGTGTTACTGGCACAGAGTAGCTACAGACCGTCACATTGTGCGGGTACTGTGCTCACCCTGAGGGTGAGGTGGGGCACCCAGCACCAGGTCCACAGCACCTTTCATGGCTGAAATATGCCATGCTGCAGGTCCCTATCATTGCTAGTGTATGAGTGATAGGTAGTTCTCGCAGACACACTTAGGATACATCTGTGTCCATCTGTATTTCTCAGTCATGTCTAGCACTTGTGGGCTATGATGCACCCAGAATAGTGCATATCCTGTGTTGGTGCCATGGTCACATGATGTAGGTGAAGGGGTGGGGTGGGGTGTGTTTGGACCCATAGGCAGATTATGTACCACCACCCAACCCACTCTCTGTGGCTCAGGGTGGGAGACAGGATCCCCCACCAACAGATCCGCATTCTACCTCCCTGCAATGGTGGCAGTAGAGGGGACCATCAACCCCAGTCCTGCTGGGGAACAGACACCCTACAGGGCAGTCAATGCAGATACACATACATAAGGCAAGACAGACAGACCGTAGGCCTGGAAACGCTCAGCTGCCCCCCCCCCCCCACCACCACCACCACCACCACCACCACCACCACCACTATCTGACATTCTCCTGCAGCAAGCCTACAGCCGCTGCACCCTGCAAGGTGTTCCAGCCATACACATACTAACTGCAGACAGTCTGCTAGCTAGTCCATAGTGCATGTTCCTGGAGGAGATGCATGTACCCAGAACTGGGATGTCAGCATACACACAAAGCAGATAAGTCAGTGATTGAGCCCCAAAAGAAAACCCATAAATATCACATGAGAGAAACACTATACAGCACTATGGGGGAACCTAGCCATGCCGTGGTCACTGCTCAGTCAGGGTGAGAGTGACCTCCCAGCAGGACATGCTGTGGCCACCCTGTCCATGCAGGTGGTGGCCGGGCACTACAATGTCCGAGCCATTGCCCTATGCCCTGTGCAGATGCATCCTGGCCAGGCCACCCTGTCCAGGCTATACCCATGGTAACTTGCTCCTCGTTATGCACATTGGCAGGCTGAGACTGGCAACAGTGCAAGCAGTGTGGGCTGAGGAAGGTGTTGGCAGCCACCACACACTGGGTAGACAGACACACACTCCCACACCTATGCCAGCATTGTGCAACTATAGAGGCTTTTGGCAGCACTGGCCACTGCACCAGTCCTGGGCACAGTGCAGGCATGGCTATGGTACGCAATACTGTTGGGGTCACTCCCCGGGGTGGTAAACACTGTCAGAAGCAAAAACTGAAACACACTCCACAGATATCAGAGAGGTTGCTATGATACAGCTCAATGAGCAGATTGTGCTTAACCTAGGGATTGCTATCTGCCAGTAATCATAGCAACCTTTTGATATATGTGTACTGTATTCCCAGGTTTAGGATGGCAGTGCAATGGTATGCAAGTACTAGTATTGGGAGATGGTGCTGCACGCAGGGCCCAACATCCTGCCTCTCTAGGAGGCTTTGGATAATGGCGCCTGTGGGTGAGGGTGTTTCTGCCCCTGTTGGCCGCTGCTCTAGGGCAGAGGTTCCCAACTCCGGTCCTGGTGGGCCAAACACTGTTCAAGTTTTCATGCTGTCCCTAATGAATATGCATGAGATACATCTGCATACCATGGGGGCAGCGCATTGAAATGCAGCACAGGCATCTTTATTAGGGAGAGCATGATGTCTGAATGGAGTTTGTCCCTCCAGGACTGCATTTGGGAAACTCTGCTCTAGTTATTGCACATGTCTATGGTGTCTGTGCTCTGTAGGGTAAAATATAGGCATTTCAGGCATGTTTATGTTATCTGCAATAAAGGCTCCCTCTTTATTACCACGGTTTAGTACTGTGTAAAATATGGGGACTGGGTTGGTGGGAGCCACAGCTAGGACTTGAACCTGTGACCTTCTGCTCCTGAACAAATTGGCTGTGTGTACTGCACCACACTGTTGCCACAGAGACAGTTCATTCCCTGGGGATACCATGACTGTTCGTCAGACAGGGCCTGTCTGTTGCAGTACATGGCACCCACCTAAACAGGGCTAGGCCATGGTCTGCTGTGGGCAGCTGCCACTGCCCTCTCCACCACCAGTACCCCTCTGTCGCCATGCTGACATGCCCTTCTGCTGGTGGTGCGCAGTCTCCGGCCATCCAGTGTGCCGGTAGGCAGCTGCCTATGGTGTGGGTTCTGGGGTAGGGGTGCCTGCATAGACGTCCACGTTTCTCCCCAGCACCGCCTGCCAATGTTCTGTGCCCTTGGGGGTACCTGCTGGGTACTATCCCCTGTGACACTGTGGGAAACACACTCGTGCCCATGTTGGGCCCTCATCAGTTGCTGTCTGGCGGCTCTACTGTTTAAGCATTCCTATGGGCCACCTAGGCATCACCCTCGTCCGCACTGTGGCCCAGCTGCACCACAGCATGTGCCGCCTGCAGCCCTCTATATCCCCTTTTCCAGCATCTGTCCAGTTGCCCATTCCGACATGCCCACCCTGCTGCTGCGGGACATGTGCACTCCGTAGGAAACCTGTCCAATAGAAAGGGAAAACCCTGATCAGCGCTATTTCACTGTGGGATCATTCACCTTGTATGGGGACAGAGCATAGCCCCTTCCAAAATTGATATCTTCTTTGTGGAGCTTTCCCGGTAGTGTTTTTTGATGTTTCCCATTAATATCACTATTGCCCAGCTTGGTTATGTTTTTTTTTTCCAGTTTGTTCAGGTCATTTTCAATGTTTATTTGCCCTTTTGTTCTGTGCACGTGTATCACACTTCACTTTTTGTAGGTTTCCCTGGCTTTGCTGTACATTGCTGACGGAAATGGTTTCTCTTCCCTTTAAATCTGCTCTAACACGAGGGTTTTGCTTGCATTAGTTTTCAGCCCAGGAATCCACAGCGTTAGTGTGCAGGGAGCCTCTCCCCTCCCACTCTCCACCCATTGACCCTCTCTCTCCACCCCTGGGGAGCCTTTCTCCGCCTTCAGGGCTTGTTTGCGCCGCTGCGCGCCTTAACACACAATAAGGCACCTTATCGCCCGGTAAAGCACCATTATCGCGCGATAAGGCGCCTTATCGTGCAATTACATGGTAGTAGCGCAAATAGCGCACTTTAGTAAACATACCCCTTAGTATTTTCCGGATGTTGTCTGATACCTGCCTTCCTGGAATGAAACCCGCTTGATCTTGATGTATCAATTTCCCTATCACCCTATTTAATCTTGTAGCTAGTATTTTGGCCAATAGCTTAGCGTCCCGATTTAGTAATGAAATTGGTCTATAGGAAGAACACTATTGCAAGTCCTTTCCTTCTTTATGTATTACTGTTATTCCTGCCCATCCCATGGTTTCTGCTAACACCGCCCCCCCCCCCCCCTCTCTTGGCAGATTAAGTAATCTTACTAATGGTAATATCTCTCCAAACCTTTTATAGAATCTTGCTATTAGCCCATCCAGTCCCGGTGCTTTATCTGCTTTTAACTGTTTTATGAAAACACAAAATACCTATTACCAGGTCAAAAGGTATCACTAACAAAATCTAAACCCAGTCAATCTAAATAACCAGCCTAACAGATCTAATTTATTTTTTTTAACTGTTTTATAGCTACCAGCACTTCCTCTTGCTGTATGGCTTTATTTAACTCCTTTTGTTCCTTTTCTTTCAATTTTGGAAGCTTTATGGAATCTAAATAGCTTTGTATCCTCTCCGATTCTGGAGGAGGTCTTGCTTCGTACAACGACTGGTAAAATTTCTTAAAAGCCTTACAGATAACCCCATCCTCCTGGACCAACCTCCCACCCGAGTCTCTAATTTTCAATATTTGTGTTCTTAATTTCCGTTGCTTCAATTTCTGCGCCATGTATCTCCCAGCTTTATTTCCCCCCCCAAAAAATTCTTGTCTCAATAACTGCATATGATACCTTATATTTTCTGCTGGCAAGGCATTTACCTGAGCTCTTACTGCCAGCACTCTATATGTGCCCTTTCTATCTTGCGCATCTAATGCTTCCAGCTCCAATAACCTTTCTCTCAGTTCCTTATCTCTTCCCTCCCTTTTTCATGCTCCCCATTTGATAAGAACTCCTCGTATTACTGTCTTATATCCATCCCACACGCCACCCCACCATTATCATTTCATCTAAAGTACTCCCTTGTTTCCCGCTCCACTTCCTCTCTAACCCGCTCATCTTCCAATAGAGATTTGTTTAGTCTCCAGAACTGAGCACCTCTCTCCCCCTCCTCCATTTTCAGCCTGACCTCTACTAAAGCATGGTCAAACCACATTATTGAGTCTATCTCTGCCCCCTTCATCCTACCCCACCACCTCTTTAGTTACCCAAATGGCATCTATTTGAGAATATGACCCGTGTACGTGTGAGAAGTATGAGAACTGTTTTTTCCCGCGGTGTTGAAATCTCCATGAATCCACCAAGCTGTGTAGTATTACAAAATTACGGTATTTACTCCTATCTGCTCTTTTGCCCTCTCTTTTCCCTATAGTGTCTCTGGCAGGATTCCAAGTTAAGTTAAAATCACCCCCGCATATGAGTTTACCGTCTCCTAATTTCCCCACCTCTTCATTGAGCTTTGTCCAAAATTCTTTTTGCACCCCTGTAGGTGCATAGATGTTCACTATGCAATACCATTCATTTCCCAGTTTTAAACGCACTAATACATATCTCCCCTCTTTATCTCTGGCAACTTTCTGCAATTCCATCTTTAATTTTGAGTCTATTAAGATTGCAACTCCTCCTTTCTTCTTTTCTATGGTATCTGATGCATGCACACACCCCCCATACCCCTTAGGTTTGACCAGGTATTCTGTTGCTCAAGTTAAATATGTTTCCTGTATGATCACTAATGACGCCTTTTGGCGTACTAATTCTTTATATAGTTTCTGCCTTTTAAATGGCAAATTAAGCCCTTTTACATTTAGAGTTACTATTTTTAACTCACCTGAAAAGTTTGTTCCCCCCTCTCTCTCATGCCCTCATCCTCCCCCCATTTCCCTTCCCCCTCCCTCGGCACCTTCACCACCTCCCTCCCTCCCCTTTCTCATCCCCCCATCCCTCTCTCCCATCTTCCCTACCCTGTTCCCGTCTCCTCTGTGGAGACTCTCCTTCCATAAGTGGTGACTGACTATCGGTGCCTCCCCTCCACTAGCGTACTTTTAATCACACTTTCTCATCAATACATTCAATATCCCCCCACCACACCCTGTCCCTCTCAATCCACTTATCATTACAGATCACTAAACCAAGTCCATCCTCCCACTTTGTTCATTAATTCTGCTTTAATTCAGCTTCCAGATGTTGTCCTCCTCAGCCCACTTCCTTTGCCGCTGTTTTCCCTCTGTGGCTTCCCTTGGTGAGTCTCGCCAACCTTCGGCCATTAACTGGTACCCTGTGCCACTGTGAACTTTCCACCCTGGATGTAGAAGCTGTATTTGCTTTTATTTGAGCAGGTCCCTCTACCCCAGTGATTCTCAACCTTTTTTGTACCACGACCCCTTTTACCATTGGTCAACTTGTGATGACCCCCAATGATAAAATCAAATGTGTCTCTCTTCCTGTACCGTTAACGCATTGTCGCTGTAATCATTTGTTGAATTATTCATATATTATAGGCCTTGGCAATATTTTTTTATTTATAAAATTTACTTATTTAAACCACAATAATTAATCACAATAACAAGTAACAATATTTGATTTCAAAATTATGATGATTTTGTAGTCAAATCACTAATATGAAATAAAATTATTTTTTCTACCTTTGTTGTCTGACCAATTTATTCTCTGATCATGCTGGTCCCAATCTGAGGCTTCTGCTTTCCTGTCTTCTCTTAGCTCTCTTTCTGTGGTCTATGGTCCATCTGCCATTTCTTATCTCTTCTTTTGTTTTATTCACTTCTTTCCAACAGCCTATTTCCAGTCCCCTTCTAGTCCAAATACCATGGCAGCCCCTCTCAGCATCCACTCCCTTCCAGTCCCATTCTTCCATCCACTCGCATCAGCCCATTTGTAGCCCTAGCCCCCAATTTTCTTCCAAGGCAAGCATCTCTATCCTCCCCTCCCCACCATCAGCCCATTTCCAGTTGAAGCCCCCCCAATCAGCTCACTTCCAGTGCTAGTCCCCCCCCCAACCCCATTACCAGTCCTAGGCTCCCCTAATCAGCCCATTACTAGTCCTACCCTCCATCAGTCCATTACCTGTCCTAACCCTCTATCAGCCCATTACCAGTCCCAACCCCCCCATTGATCAGTCCATTCCCAGTCTTAGCCTTCCCTAATCAACCCATTACCAGTCCTAGCCTCCCCCCGATCTGCCCATTACCAGTGCTAGCCCCCCCCATCAGCCCATTATAATCCTAACCTGCACTGTCTCTCCCCTCTGTCCAGCATTTATCCCCTGTCTGTCCAGTATGTCCTCCTTCTCTCTCCCCTTTGTCCATGTCAGCCCCCTTCCCTCCCTCCATGTCAACCCCCCTCTGTCCATGTCAGCCCCGTTGCAGGCTTCCTCCCCTCTCCCTATGTCTGCCTGCTACTGCCCTGTTCTTCTGCAGCTGCGGTTCCCTGTCTCTTAGGGAACCACGGCTGTGCCGGTAAAGCTGTTGCGGAGCCTTCCTGTTTCTCGATGGGCTTCGTGCAGCATTGTCCCGTCTCCAAAGGGACAACACTGCGCGGAGCTAATCGAGAGGCGGGAAGGCTCTGCAACATTTTCACAGGCACTTCGCGGTTCCCCGAGAGGCAGGGAGCCGTGGCTGCAGAAGAAGGGAGGCGGTGAGTTTGCCGCTGCCGCGAAGCGGACTCGGCAGCAACATGTACGAGTTTTTTATTTTTTTTAACTGGAGTGAGGCGACCCCTGCTAAATCCTGTTACAACCCCCGTGGGTGTCGCGACCCACAGGTTGAGAACCGCTGCTCTACCCCTTCTGGAAGGTTGGTTAATCCCAATTCTCTGAATGCATGCCATGCTTCCTCACTTGTCTTCACCCTCCGCGACACACCTTTTACTGTAATTAATAGGCCGAAAGGGTACAGCCACTTGTAACAAATCCCCTCCCTCCTCATGTAGGCCGTCACCGCTTTCAACTCTCTCCGGCGCTGTAACGTGCCAAAGGACAAGTCCTGAAACATTTCTACCGCATGCTCCTCCCACTTAAAATGTCCCATTTTTCTGGAAGCCTTCAAGATGCGCTCTTTGGTTTTGAAGGAGTTCATGCATACCACAATGTCCCGTGGCCGATTGTCTCTTATGGGCCCCAGCCCCCTATGCGCTCGCTCTATTCGCACAGGTTCATCTGCTATTTCTTCCTCTAGAGCCACAGCTTGCAACAAGTGTCCAAAAACCTTTCTAATGACTTCCTCACAATTTTTATATTTAGCGTCCTCTGGAATGCCTCTCACTCTTATATTGCATCTCCGTGAACGGTCTTCCAGGTCCTCCGTGTTCTCTTTCAGCTCTTCTTGAGCGTGCTTTAATTCCTCCCATCCTTTTTGTAAATCCTCCATAACTTCCTCTTGTAGCTCCACTTGCTGTTCTGTTTCTTCCACCCTTGCTCCCAGGTCCACTATGTCTTGTCTTAGGGACTGTAAAGCCTCTTTAAACTCATTTTTGACTCCACTGATTTCCACTGGAGTGGAGGAGTAGCCTAGTGGTTAGAACACTGGCTTGGTAACCAAGCAACCAGGGTTCAATTCCCACTAGCACTCCTTGTGGCCTTGAGTAAGTCACTTAACCCTCCATTGCCTTGGAAGAAAGGCCTGGCAATCTACTTCTGGTGACACTGCCAAGAAAACCCAGGAGCTTCTGGGTCGCCAGGAGTCAGGACTGACTCAAAGGCACACATTGGATTGGATTTCCACTTTGAGTTCTTTCAGTTCAACCAGCCATGTCTTAATCATATCTGTTGTTCCCAGACTCCATGCACCTTCCATCCCCTCCTCCTGCTCTGCTGCCATTTTACCTTCTTTCTCCCCTTCTTTCCCTCCTTTTGATGACACATAGGAGGAGTGAAATTCTGCCAACTTTTTCTTGGCTGATGTCTCTCCTTTTGCTTTCTCCATCTGCTCTCTCTCGACCTTCTCCTGCTACTCAGCTTACTTCCGCCGTGATCTGCTTCTTTTAACTGTAGTCTGTGTCCCTTGTCTTGTCTGTCATGCTGCTCTCCCAATCACTATGTTCCCTTGGCTTTGTAGTGCTCCAAAATATATTTTTGTTTAGTGTTCTTTAATTCTTTTTGCACTTTTTTATTCTGTTTTATTTTGCTGTGTATCCCAATGCTGTGCTACTCCTTTTACTTTATTTTTAGGTTTTTGGAAGCCTTTCTCCCCCCTCTCTCACTTGCCTGCTTCCACCGCCACCACCAGCTAGCGTTTATGGCCGTCCTCTGCTTCTTCTCTGTTGGTTCTCTCACCATGCGCTGTGGATTTTCGCCGGCATTCTTGCCGGAATCTCGTCTGCCTCAGCTCCCCCAGCTGCCGCACTTCGCAGCCACGTGTGTTTCCGTTCGGGCCCCGTGGCTTCTTCAGCATCCCGCTGGCCGGACTGTCGCGTCCTCACACACTGCCTCCAGCCACAGCTCTACTACTGCCTCTAAGGTGCCCACTTCAGATTGCCACTTTTTTGCATTTTTGAGGGGGTTTTAACCCCATTGCAGCAGGCTTTGATGGCAGAGCTCTAGCCTCGCGCCACCATGCAGCCCGATGTCGTCACGGGAACCAAGATAGTATTTTTAAAGAACACCCATGCTTGAGGTAAATCTTTAACCTTTGCAACTTCTCCTTTTAGTTTTTTCTTAACATTTTTCCTCATTTTATCATAGTCTCCCTTTTTGAAAGTTAAAAGATAGTACTATGAATTTCCTTGCCATCCTTCCTCCATTTATTAAATCAAACACGACCATGCTATAATCACTATTTCCAAGTGGCCCCAACACCTTTATATCTTGCACTAGATCTTGTGTTCCACTAAGGACTAGGTCCATAATGGCTTCCCCTCTTGTCGGTTCATGAACCAGCTGCTCCAAAAAGCAGTCATTTATTTCATCTAGAAAATTTATCTCCCTAGCATATCCAACCATAACACTGACCCAGTCAATAACATTATTATTACTGTGCTGGAACTTTTGTTGGCTTCCCTGATTTCTTTGAGCACTTCATCATCCATTTGTTCATTCTTTCTGTCCAGGCAGTCGATAGCACACCTCCACTGCCATCACCTTCCCCTTTTTACATGGAATTTCAATCCACAGAGATTCTACACTGTATTTTGTTTCCTGCAAAACTTTAATTCTTTGTGACTCAATGCCCTCTCTAACATAGAGTGCAACCCTTCCACCAATTTGATCTACTCTATCATTGCTCTTGCTCCACCCATGCCATATCCTGTGAGGTGTACTATACCCCAGACCCTGGCTGTCTTCTTATTGTTGTCTATATGCCTTATACTTTAGCTTTGCCTTTACTACAAGCTGTGTGTTTATGTTTCTGTAGGTCCTCTCTGTTGTGCTCTCTGCTGCCTCCATCCCCCTCCCCATAAGTGACGCGGTTGCATTCACGCGACCACACTCTGAAAGGTAGATCCACCATCAGATATTTAAAGCCAGCGCCAGCGACGCCTGTCGCCGCGGCGGCACAGGCGCGCACCGAAGGAGCGCACCTAAGAAGCACAACGTGCTCCTTAGGTGCGCTCCTTGGGGCGACGGAGGCTATATCTCAGCACAACTCTCTCCCTTCCAGCTGTTTTGGTCATTGCCTTGGCTGCTCACCATTCTGTACCTTCAGTTGCACTCTCCCCTGCTTCCAGTAAGTGACCGTCAGTTTTCTGATCTCTCCACTGCATTCACCCCGCTTTTCAACACAATCTCCCCTGACCATTTCATGGCTTCCATATCAGTTCTGTGGGGCAATCATCTGCTCTGCCCTTCTTCCTCCTACAAACAGAATGGGTCTCTTTTCCGCTGTCTCTCTAATCTTCTCCCCTGCCCCATGTCTCCTGCTTGCCTTTCCTTAGATGCCTTGGCAGCCCCATCCCCTCCATTTCTCTCACTCCAGTGTGGCCTTCTCAACTGCCGTTCTCTTAGATCCAAGACTCTTCTGGTATAGGACATCATTCTCCAGAACTCTCTCGACCTTTTGCTTCTCACTGAAACCTGGCTTAAGGATAGAGAAGATGCCCTTCTTGTTTGCTGTCTCCCCCCAGGTTTTTCCCCCATCTCAGTCTCTCACACCGGTCGTACTGGTGGCGGTGTAGCTGCTATTGTTCATCCTGCCATCCCTTTTACACAAATTCACTCACTTCTGTTACACTACCCTGAAGCCCTTCTTCTACGCCTTCACTCCTCTCCGTTAGCCTATATCTTAGTCATCTACTCCCCTCCTGCTCTTCGCCCGGACCTCTGGGACTCCTTTCTCTTAATAATTTCTGATCTGTCCCTGCAGTTCCCCCACCTAGTAATTGCTGGTGATTTCAACTTACATCTTGACTCACCCTCTTCTAGGGATCACTTTTTTCTGTCACTCCTTCAAGACCTCTCTCTGTTTCAGCATGTCACTGTTCCCACCCACGGGGCTGGGCACACTCTTGATCTGGTTATTTCCTCTATCTCCTCGAATGTGTCTTTGCAATCCTTTGTTGCCACATCTTTACCCTGGACAGACCACTACATTCTCAACTTCCAGGCCTCCTTTGGTCCCTCCTCCCTTCCCCCTTCAGTCATCTCCTTCTGCCTCATCCTCTCCCAAGAGACTTTCCTGTCGGATAACTCCCCTCACAATTAGTCGTTTCCCATCTGCCAACACTCTTCTACCAGATGATTTCCACCTTCTTTCACCTGACTCACAAGCTTCTCACTGGTTCTCCTGCCTCTCCGACACTTTAAACCATCTTGCTCCATTAGAACCACGCACCTCACATCGCACCATGTCTCAACCTTGGTTTCATTCCAGTCTTCTCCTTCTTTGTTCACAACTTCGCAGGGCGGAGCGGCTGTGGAGAAAGTCACGTTCTCCATCTTCTCTGATGGTATTCAAAGCTCAACACTCGCACTATTAATCTCATATACACTTAGATACAGAAAAATAAGTTTGTTTAGCTATTTCCTCCGCAGCTAACCAAACCCATCAGCTATATAGGGTTCTCCACTCCCTTACTACACTTCCATCTAATTCAAAATCCCCAGCCCTTCAGTCTACAACTTCTCTCTCTGCTTCTCAAATGGCCTCATTTTTCAGTGCGAAATTTACTAATCTCAGGGCTACCTTACCTTACTGTCCCCCCTTCCATTCTCTCCCCCTCCCCTCCCCTCCCTCTCCCCCTCCCTCTGGCTTGTCTGTCTCATGGTTGGGACTCTTTTTATCCTCTTACCAGTTATGAATTGCTCAAATCTATTACCTCTGCTAACAAAACCACCTGTTCCCTTGATCCCATCCCATCCTCATGGCTTCTCACACCTTCTCTCGCCCTTCTTCCACCTATTCTGACAATCATTAACACTAGCCTTTCTGTTGGTACCTTTCCTCATTCTGGAAGCATGCACTTGTTCGTCCCCTTCTAAAGAAACCCTCCCTTGACCCACTTGTCCCTGCCAACTACCGTCCTGTCTCTCACCTTCCATTCCTAGCAAAACTTTCGGAGAAAGCCGTTTTTGCACAAGTGTCGCATCATTTAGATACCACCCACTTCCTTCACCCCCCTGCCAATCGGGATTCCGTCCTGGACACAGTATGGAGACGGTGCTTGCTGCATTCCTCAATGAAATTCACGTGGCTCACGATCATGGTGACTTCTTGGTGGCAGTATCACTTGATCTCTCGGCCGCTTTTGACTTGGTGGATCACTCTCTTCTTCTTTCCCATCTGTGGGATGCTGGCCTTCGGGGGACTGTCTACAAATAGTTTCACTCCTATCTTTTTGCACGATCTTGCTCTGTTCTTTCCTGTTCACCATCCGATGTCCCCTCCGATACTTTCCCCCTGCACTGTGGTGTTCCCCAGGCATCGGTATTGGCCCCCTTGCTATTTAACGTTTTCATGGCACCCCTTGCACTCTTAATACAGCAATCAGGCATTTCCGCTTTCTACTATGCCGACGATATTATTCTTTTGCACCATACCTCCTCTCTTCACACCGATCGTTCCCCTTTTACTTCTTGCTTAACCTCTGTAGCTGGCTGGCTAGTCTCTAACTGCATCTGAACGTCTCTAAGACATTGGCTATTTGGTTCTCCCATGGCAGTCCTCCCCCTTCCCAGGCCTCCTCCTTTTCTGGTTCGCCTATCCCATTAGTCTCACACTTTTGATATCTAGGTGTCTTCCTTGATTCTGACCTCTCCTTCCGTAACCACATTTCCCACGTTACCAAGTCCTCTTTCTTCGTCCTTCAGCAGATTCAAGCCATCCATCCCTTACTGACACCTCAGGCCCTCACTACCCTCATTTTATCTCTGGTTATTTCTCGCCTCAACTTTTGCAGCTCTGTCTTTTCAGGTGTTCCTAAATCTCAGCTTTTCAGATTACAACGTATACAAAACACAGCCGCACGTCTCATCTCACTCCTCACGTTGGGAACACGTCACTCCCCTCCTCATGAATCTTCATTGGCTCCCCCTGGCTTTCCGTACCCAGTACAAATTCCTCACGTTGGTCCATCAGGCTATATATACCCACACCCCACTATACTTCTCTGATCTTTTACAATTTCATACTCCCAGCCGCTCCCTTAGGTCCATACACATCAATCGCCTTCCCCTTCCTTCCCCTTCATGTGCCCATCTCCATTCCACCCGTAACTGCATTTTTCTTTGCTGGCCCTGCCCTATGGAACTCCCTTCCCACCTCCCTCCGTCTGGAACAAAGCTACCACACTTTTAAGGTTCAGTTGAAGACCTATCTTTTCAACAAAGCATTTGATATACCCACTGCCCATGTTTAGTCCTGTGTGCCCTTCTCTCTTAGTCTAGTTTAATATTTCTGCATGTATGTCTACCCAGCCTCTCACTCTCTGTTTTGTCCTATGTGTTCCTTTCTCTTCGTCATGTTCACCGTATATGCTTGTTATGCTTGCCCTGTTCTCTCACTTTGCTGTCTACCATTGTAACTTCTTTTTCCTTTTCAGTGCCTATGGCCCAATTCTATATTATTTGAATTTGTAAACCGCCTTGCTTTTATTTGAAGGGTGATATATCAAGTGAAATAAACATAAACATCTGCTACCTACGTTCCTATGCCGGTTCAGCTGAGCACACTTGGCTCAAATCTCACATGCTTGCATACTTTCTACACTTCAAATTTATGCTTGTCTCTTTCCAATCAGCCATAGCACTCGCCAAACAAGACTATTATGCCCATCAGACTAATTCTCTTGCTTCTGACCCTCGCCGTCTCTTTACAACTCTCAACTCTCTCCTCAAGGTGCCTCCACCTCCAGCCCCTCCTTCCCTGTCTGCCCAAACCCTATTTCCATGACAAAATCCATAAAATCACACTCTAATTCCCCATGATGTCAGCTACTTCCCCTCCTCCTCTTCACTCCCAACTTTCCCCTCTACCTCTACTACCCTTTCTTCCTTTTCTATGATCTTTGAAGAGGAAACCACACACCTTCTTTCATCCTCCAAACTCACTACCTGCTCCTCTGATCCTATTCCTACCCATCTCTTATGCTCCTTCTACTCCACTGTTGTCCCTCCATCTCTCATATTCTCAGCCTATTGCTCTCCACTGCAACTGTCCCTGCAGTCTTCAAGCATGCTGTGGTCACACCTCTCCTCAAGAAACCCTCACTAGACCCTACATGTCCTTCTATCGACCCATTTCCCTCCTCCCCTTCATTTCCAAACTACTTGAATGTGCAGTTCACCACCGTTGCCTTGACTTTCTCTCCTCTCAAGCCCTCCTGGATCCTTTACAATCTGGCTTTAGTCCTTTACATTCTACTGAAATGGCTCTCTCCAAAGTCTCCAGCGGCCTGTTCCTGGCTAAATCCAAGGGCCTTTACTTAATCCTCATCCTTATTTACCTTTCTGCTGCTTTTGAACTGTTGACCACAACCTTCTCCTTGATATCTTGTCCTCACTTGGTTTTAAGGGCTCTGTGTTATCCTTGTTCTCTTCTTATCTCTCCCATCGCTCTTTCAGAGTTTGTTCTAGTAGAGCCTCCTCTACTGCTATCCTGCTCTCAGTTGGTGTACCGCCAAGGATCTATCTTGGGTTCACTCCTTTTCTCTCTATATACCCAGTCCCATGGTGTACTCATCACTTCCCATGGCTTTTAGTGCCATCTTTATGCTAATGACTCCCAGATCTACCTCTCTACACCTGAAATCTCTCTGGAAATCCAGACCCGGATCTCTGCCTACATTTCTGACATTGCTACTCGGATGTCTCACCGCTGCTTGAAATTGAACATGGCTAACACAGAGCTTCTTATTTTTCCCCCTAAACCCTCCTCTCCCCTTCCTCCTTTCTTAATCTCTGTGGATAACTCTACTCCTCCCTGTCTTCTCAGCTCGCAATCTTGGAGTCATCTTTGACTCTCTCTCTCCTTCTCCATGCACATTCAACTGAAACCTAAAACCTGTTGTTTCTTTCTCTATAACATTAACAAAATTTGCCCATTCCTTTCTGAACACTCTACTAAGACACTTATTCACTCCTTAGTTACCTCCCGTCTAGACTATTGTAACCTACTTCTTGCTGGTCTCCCTCTGAATCATTTCTCTCCCCTTCAATCTGTTCAACAATCTGCTATGCCGCTAATCTTCCGTCAGACTCGTCATGCTCATATTACCCCTCTTCTCAAGTTACTTCATTATATCCCTATCCGTTTCTGCATCCAGTTCAAATTTCTCCTGCTGACCTATAAGTGCATTCACGCTGCAGCTCCTCACTACCTTTCCTCTCTTATCTCTCCCTACACCCCTTCTCGGGAACTCCACTCTTCTGGCAAATTGCTTCTATCTGTGCCCTTCTATTCTATTGATAACTCCAGACTTCACTCCTTTCACCTTGCTGCTCCTTATGCCTCAAACTACTTGAGTCTGTACATTAGATGCCTTCTCTGGCCCTTTTCAAATACAGGCCGAAAACTCACCTCTTCGCTGCTGCTTTCGTATCTTAACTCATCTGATCTCCTTTGTGTTCCTTACCATTCCTCCTAGGTGTATCCCATGACTACAGCTACTGTGTTGTCTGTCTTGACTAGATTGTAAGCCCTGATGAGCAGGAACTGTCTTTTACATGTGTCTGTGCAGCGCTGCGTATGTCTTGTAGCGCTATACAAATGTTCAATAGTAGTAGTAGTAGTTTGGAGTTCTTCCTCTCTGGCAGAGGTCTACAATGAATGCCAGTGAAGAAGAGGTTTTCTGTGTAGCTCACCTCATGGAAAGCAACTACTTATTCTACTACCACACCCCAAAGAACATAAGATTTGCTATACTCGATCAAACCAATGCTCCATCAAACCCAATATACTCTTTCCAACAGTAGCCAAATGATTGCAAGAGGACTAGTTGGCAAGATCATTATACAGGACTATCATATGAAACAACCCATTACACTACCTGCACAAATCGGGAATAAAGACACAATATTTCAGTTCCTATGATATCCTATTGTGAGGAGGCACAACATACATTTCAGACTTTATGCTGGAGAATAATAGATCATGTACCTTTAAATTGGAAAGTGGGTAATAAAGACAACATTTTGAATTTTAGGGAGCAGTAATGGATGTATAGATTTAATACAGTAATCCCTCAAGGCATGAATGCCAAAGTTGAATGGCGTATGTTGTTAAATGTTTAAGTCTGAGAAGAGACTGCTCACACAGAGGTATTTGAACCCTGTTTATTTTGTGGTCCTCTGAGGCAGAAATGCCAATACTGGCATCAAGTACAAGTTCAAGAATGAGACGACTCTCAATTTTCATTTCCTCTATAAGATTCTTATTCGTACCCATAAAGAACTACACACCGGCTCCCTCCAATATCTGGCTGACTCTATCCAACTGCAGCCTTCTCCCCGTCTCCTACGATCAGCACACGGATACCGTTTCTTTCTTCCTTCCCCTTCCCCCTCCTCAGCTCACTTGGAATCTACACGTCACTCTGCTTTCTTCTTCCTGGCCCCCACCCTCTGGAACTCCCTTCCCCTTACTCTCCGTACCGAACTGTCCTATCACCGCTTCTAAAGCTCGCTCAAAACTCACCTCTTTCAGCAGGCATTCGACTTCCCTGATCCCTAAGGTTATTTCGCTCTCATCAGGGCTGAAGTTTACATTTCTCCTCACCACCAGGCCACTGGTGTCTAACCGCAGAGCCACAGGGAGCTCTTGCACAGGCAGCCCGCAGGGCCTGCGTGATGGTGTCATCTATGCATCCTGTTTGCATGTTCTATCAATTTCAGCTTATACTTGTTCATAGAACTCATCAACTTTATCCTCTTCTACAGCTGTTGTTGGGGCATATACCTGAATTATAATTGTGTTGATGGTCATTCCTCGTAGATTAATAGAAATTAAGCATTCACTGATTGCATTGCATTGTATTTCATTACAGTTCTTGCAAGTTTTTCTTAATTATAAACGCAACACCATTTCTTCTTTGTCTTTCATTTCCAGCATAGTAGATTATGTGATCATCAGATGCAAAGTGTCCGATGCCAGTCCATTTCAGTTCGCTGACACCCAACAGATCAAGTTGTACACGTTCCATTTCATTCTTGACCACCTCCAACTTCCCTTGGTTCATGCTTCATATGTTCCATGTCCCAATATATAAGACATCTTTGCAGCTTCTGACTCTCATTTCATGCGCAGCTACATCAGTAGTCAGACATCCCAAGGGCTTTGATCCAACCACATCATAAATGCTGGCTTTACTCTGAAACGTCTCAGCTCTTCCCCAGTAGCCAGTTGAGTGCCTTTCGACCTGGGGGTCTCATCTTCCAGCACTATAGTGCAGTTTGTTTTGTTGTGACTAGCCATTGGATTTCATGGTAAGATATGGAAGTAGATTGTCAGGCCTTTCTTCTGCGCAGGTAATTCTAGTGTTGCCATTGTCACAGAAATGTGATTCTCCACCGCTAATACCGCCCCATTCTGCTGCTGCCCAGATGGGTGGTTTAGTCTTGGTCTGGCACCTCAACTGAGGTCTGTCCATCTTGGGAAACCCTGCCAGTAGTTAAGCTACCGATAGCTTAGCCCTCAGCATCAGTGATGCACACAGGCTTTCATAGCATGACAAGCTGCAAACCAAATGAGGGTCAAATCTATACTATATAAGAATAAACAAAGTTCAGATTCATACTTTATAGAGGTGTCTTTATCTTCTTTATCTTTATTTAGTGCTTGATATACCACCCAAGCGTATGCGTCAGGGCGGTGTACAATAAAATCAATTAGAAAAAGCAAAGAACGCCATTATTTGGGTAGGAAAGAGAGGGATAGGAAGGGAGAGAAAAGGACAGTTAGACAGGAAAGGGGAGAGAGAAGAAATAGCCTGATGGTGTTGCATTTATAATTAAGAAGAAACTTGCAAGAACTGTAATGACATACAATGCAATGCAATCAGTGAATGCTCAGTTTCTATTAATCTATGAGGAATGACCATCAACACAATTATAATTCAGGTATATGTCACAACAACAGCTGTAGAAGAGGATAAAGTTGATGAGTTCTATGAACAAGTATAAGCTGAAATTGACAGAACATGCAAACAGGATGCATAGATGACACCATCACGCAGGCCCCGCGGGCTGCCTGTGCAAGAGCTCCCTGTGGCTGGGCGGATAGACACCAGTGGCCTGGTGGTGAGGAGAAATGTAAACTTCAGCCCTGATGAGAGCGAAAGCCTTGTCCGCTCTGTGCTGCAGCATGAGGGGGTTCTCTACCCCAGGAAGGAGCCGTCGACCAAACCTGCGGCTGTTAACAGCCCTATGGAGGGGCATCCAACTCTGGTTGTGCAGGTAAGGAGGCTACAACAGGTGGGGAGGGGGGGGCTGAGCATCATGCTAGCAGACACACCCTGAAAGGCACAGCTGTGTGTCTGCACAGGGAGACAGGGTTGTGATGCCAAGCCACATGCTGGTGGCTGCCCCATTGTGTGCCTATCAGGTGGTGGTGGGGGGACGGGCCATACATTGATAGCAATGCCACAGAACATTCACAGCAATGGTAATACCCGGTGCAGGGGGAGCTGTGGTTGGACTGGGAACTGCAGGGGACTCCAGCAGCTAGTGTGGGCACCCTGGACACCTTCCCCATCCCGCAGCCCCTGTGCCCTGGTGCAGGGGTCTGGGGAGGGACCAGTGGCAGAAACCAGACATATGTTGCCTGCCTATTCCTGCAAGTGGCTCTGCCACCACAGCCTGCCACCCATGGGCATGTCGCCAGACCGTGGCAGGATACAGGTATGCACAACAGGCAATATGGTAGTGCCCAACTGAGCTCATGTGTTCCCCCACTCCCATAGAGAATACGGCATACGATGCACTTTCGAGGCCCTCAAGTACCACTTCCGCACGCTTCACTGGAGGAGACCAAACCAGCTGCAGTGGATCAGGGAGGTACACAGTGGTGCCCAGCAGATGCAGGGGGCAACAGCCATGGCTGCCAGACTGGTGCAGGCAGACCACTTAGAGGTGGACTCTCTCTGTACGCAATGATGGGAATGTGCTATGGGCAGCTGTGCCATTCTCCGGTGCCACAATCCCATGTGTGCACCAGCCGGCACCCAAGAGGTGCAGGTGTGCACACACCTGGCTAGGCATGGCACAGAAGGGCAGTACAGAGACACACACCCCCAGCAGTGGCCCCAGGGGCACATTGTGCACCTGCCCATGCTGCTTCCTGTGCATGCCCATCGCCTGGGGGGGCTGGTAGGGCACAGCTCGGCATGTGAGGGGGAGTTCAGAGCTGGCTGGAGGTGAGCAAAGGGGAGGGCATGCAGTGTGCACTATGGGGGAGGCAGGCCCCTGTGGGCTGAAGGTGGGTTGAGCGATGCATGTGTGGGCCCTCCATGGGTGTGCCAGTCCCACCCCAAGGCCATGCCTGTGTGGACCAGTAAACCCCCTCCTCTTTCCCCACAGCTGGCTCCAGGGGGCCCAGGACATCACTGGCCCACCTCACCGACCACCCAGGAGCAGCGGTGAAGTGCCACTGGAACAGTCCAGCACCAGTACCACCAGGGATGAGGAGGCGGAGGAGTCATCCAGCGACACTGCAGCCAAGCACACCTCATCAGAGGAGAAGGGCAGCGAGGGGGCCATGGCACAGTGGTTGGATAGAGAGTCAGAGGTGGAGGGATCGGAGGGCCAGGAGTAGGGTGGGGAGGCAGAGGAGGAGAGATGAGAGGGGCAGGGACAAGGTGGGGAGGCAGAGGAGTCAAAGGAGGGATTGGAGGGCCAGGTGCAGTGTGGGGAGGCAGGGACATCAGAGGACGAGGGAAAAGAGGGGTAGCAGAGGGGATGTGAGAACCACCCACTGAGAGCCCCAGGTACAGCAGAGTGGCACAGGGCACCACCATCAGGCAATCGGTGGGGGGCCCAGAGGTGGAGCGGAATCCCCTGGCTGTATGCTGCAGCCCACAGCCATGTCCATCCACAAACCTACCAATAGGTTATGTGCCCACTGTATGGCTCAGCACGGGCTAAGTGCGACAGGCAGTGTGATCGTGGTCCACCTCCTGCAGTTGGGGCTCCTACAGCCACTCTAGCACCCATGGGTGCACTCTGGCCATGCCACACCAGGTCCCTCTGGGCCACCACCCCCTTGTACATCCAGTGACTGGACTCTGGCCGCCCTGGTGACAGAGGTGCATCTCCTCAAGGAGGAGGTGCGGACCGCAGCACGAACCATCGCCGTGCACCTGGATGCCCTCACTGCTGAAGTGACAGGGCACAAGCAGGGCTCCCTGCACCATAAGCAGTCCCCTGCACCGGGGCGGTCAGCAGTTTGCACAGCTGTGCATTGTCTGCCACTGTTGGTGGTGTTTGTAAATATGTTAGCACATATTTGTAATAACTTGGTTCAAGTTTGTAAACACTATGTCATCCATTTTGTGCGAGCAGGGCATCATGTCTGTGTGGGTGGTGTGGGGGACCAGAGGAGGGGGGTCTGGGGGTCTATGGATATGGGGTGTGGGCACGCTCATTCTGTGTGGGTATAGCAGAGGGCTACTATCCATGCAGATGGTCGCGGGCAGAGCCCTGCATGGGTAGTGCCTCTGGGCACAATTGCACGGGTAGTTTCCTCTGTCATACCCGCATAACACAGCTGTGACTGCACGGGTGTGGCCCAGTGGTACTGCACACGCAGGATGCCCCCTGAAGGCACACCATTGGAGCAGCAAATGCTGCAGTTGCCATGCCCGCTCTCAGACAAATTTCACTCCATCTGAGACTGTTCTCAGCACCCAGCAGGCAGTGTGGCGAGACACTGTCAGCAGAGTCAATGCAGTACACCACAACAGGACATGGAGGACATCAAGAAGAAGTGACGCATGGTCCAGCAGGCAGCGAAGGAGAAGAGGGCCAGCAACAGCAGGCTCCCACCTGCACAGCAGTGCAGCCTCACCCCACTTGAGGAGCAGGTGCTGCAGTATGTAGAGGAGGCCACCATCTCGGGTTGTGGGTTTCGACAACTCCACCACAGGCACACAGGTGGGTGAGTAGGGGGTGCCCCATAGCCCAGGTGGGACTGTGACAGCTATATATGTGTCTCCACCATGCCTCCGTCCACCCAGGGCATGTCTGTCTGTCTCTCTGTCGGACTTTGGGTGCTGCATGGGGTGGGTACGGTACCGACAGTGCACCACCTGCCGGTTCTGTGGTGGACAGGGTGCCACACCATAGGCTGAGCTGGCATGCCATGTCACTAACATCTGCCACCTTTGCTCTTCCACAGAACTGCCAAGGGACACCATCCTTCCAGCCTGGGACCAATGCATCGGGGTGAGCCTCAACCACAGAGGATACCAGTGCTCAGCCAGGGTGCAGCACAGTCATTGTTGCCAGTGTGCCTGCCAGTGCAGTGCAGCAGCCTACTGCGATGGCCAGTGCAGAAGAGCTGTCACGTTCGCCAGTCAGGGCAGTGGGGCAGACCAGTGTGACTGCCAGTGCCGGGGAGCCAGATGCAAATGATACCCCACTTGCCGAGCTACAATTCGCCATCCTGGAGGAGCCAATGTGTGAAGGAGGCAATGACCTGGACCAGGAGCTACTGCAGGAGGGTGTGTGCCTGGTGGCAGTCAGAGATGGCATACTATCCAAGCTGCAGGGTATCCAGCAGGACCTGTAGGCTGCAGAACAGGCCAGGGAAGCAGAGCATGAGGAGTGGCGGGACCACATATTGTGTGTGCAGCACCACATGGAGGGGCACCTGTGGCTGATATGGGAGATGGCAGCTTAGCAGGCATCCATTGCTGGCTTCCTGCACAGTTTAATGGGCCTCATGCAGTTTGATGGGCTCATAGGGTGGCACACTGGGATCAGCAGCCAGGTCCTCAGGGGTCATAGCCACCTGTGGAGGCAATGTGAGCTGTGAGCATGAGCACTGGGACGTGCATTGGGTATAGTCTATGGGCTGCTATGGACAACGTGCAGTAGTGCTCATGTGTTGCAATACATACAGTACACATCTATCACCACCTGTTTATAGTACCCATAGCATCAAACTACAGCAGGTGTCCATTCTGGGCCTGTCCTAGGGCTCACACATGTACTCACTCACCTAGCAGCCACACATCTCTGAGATGATCCCTGGCTACTGCCTGTCCCAGGCTAGACTGGGCAAGGACAAATGCATCGTGGCAGGACCCTGGGTTGTGGGCGCACACATCAATGAAGTCCATGTTGGCATCCACAACTACCTGAATGTTGATAGATGTGTACCCATGCCTGTTTTGGTATGCCCTCTGCTATGGCCATGATGCCTGAAGTGCAATGTGGGTGCAGTCTATACATCCAAGCACCAATGGGAAACCAGCAACACTGTAGAATGCCTGCATGGTCTCCTGCTGCATTTCCTGTGTCCGGGGGAGAGCTATGAGGTGGCACATCCTCTGCAGCAGGGCCCTGGTAAATGTTCCTATGCAGTGACTGGCAGTGGACTGCATGATTCCAACAGTTGCCCCTATCATAGCCTGGAAGCTACCAGTTGCAAAGAATCCCAGGGCAGTGGTCACCATCATGGCCACCGGCAGGACCTGGCTTCTGGATGTGGAGTGCTCCAGGTCCACACTGAGTATGCTGCATAGCTCGGTTATCGTTGCCTCATCCAGTCTGTATCTCTGGTGGACCTCCTCCTCTGTCAGTTGAAGTAGCTCACCCTGAGCCTGTGTACACGTGGGACACACTACCTGGATCTCGGGTGCTGGACCACTGCCTGCTGCTGGGTCTGCACTGCCTGTCACATCCTTTGCTGTGCCCAGGCACAGCAAGCGTGTCTCCACCTCTCCATGTGCACATCTGCATGGTTTGGGTACAGGCCTGCACGCGCTCCCCTCGCTCTACTGTTTCAGTTTCAGTTTATTTACATTTGATATACAGCCCTTTATAACATCAGGGCGGTTTACATTACTTAGAAACATTTACAGGATGGCTTGAAGCCATAGAAAAGGAAAGGAACTACAATTGTGACAGGAAAGAAGAAATGGCAGGAGAAGCAGAGACAAGACATAAAGAGGAGGTCAGACAAACGAAGATAAACCAGGTCAATTGTGTGTTTCTGAGAGGTTGTAGGCAATGGTGAACAGATGAGTTTTCAGGAGGGATTTGAAGGTGAGATAATTCTGTTCCAGACGGAGAGGAGTGAGCAGGGAGTTCCAAAGAGCAGGACCGTGGAAGAAAAAAGCAGAGTGACGCTGGACTGGAGATGTGCACGTGAAGGGGGAAGGGAGATTAAGACGGTTAATATGAAGGGAATGGAGGTTGCGCGTGGGAATGTAGAATTGGAGAAGATCAGTGCGATACTGTGGTGTATATGTGTGGATAACTCGGTGTACCAGGGTGAGTATCTTAAAGTGTACACGAAATTCTACCGGAAGCCAGTGTAAATGAAATAGAAGAGGAGTGACGTGATCTCTACGGGTGGAGCAAGTAATGAGTCTAGCTGCAGTATTCTGTATGAGCTGTAGGCGGCGCAATTGGGTGTGAGTGATACCAGAGAAGACAGAATTGCAGAAGTCAAGCCAAGATATTACTGTAGATAAGATGAGAGTGGTTAGAGCAGGAGGAGAGAGAAAAGGGCGAATAGACCTGATTTAGCAAAGAAAGAAGTGAGAGGATGCTGTGCACTGTTCTACCACTACAAGGGTTCACTCCTCACTATCAGCAGTTAGTGACATCCAATGTTAGCGCACATGGGTTTTGGAAATCTGCTTTACACAGGTTTCACAGCAACACGCCCCTGTTCCGCTCCTGGGCTTTGGCGCCTAGCGCTGTGCAGGTATTTGGGCCTCAACAATTCAAGGCGCCTTGTTGAATATCTGGTTTACACCGTTATGGCGGTTTTACATACGTAAGGCCGGCTTTTACATGTGTAGCATGCATCTAAGTCTTCGAAAATTGGGCCCTATGTTCTAAGTCTTATCTCAGGGCATGCCAGTCTGATCCAGATGAGAGGAAATACCGTCTGCCTCTCATGTAGGCACATTACCCGAGAGAGGTCAGCCTAATGTACAACATGCCATGGACATTAATCGTCACTACAATGATCCACATACTCACAGGCATACGGATTCACTACAGCCGGCTTATGCTCCAGGCACATGCATAGAGGAAGATACCTCACTTCAACCTCATATCCAGGTGCTCTATGGGGATTGGATGCATGTGAAGGACTAGAAAAAGGGACTGTTACTTCTGGAGAGAGATCTGCAACTGTGAGTATATACTTCTGGTAATTTTCTAAAAGGAATTCTTTGTATTAAAGCTAATTAACCTGTGAACCCACTATTTTTTGTTAAATCGGTCAGGGCCTAGTAGCAGCAGTTTAAGTTTAAATTTAAAACACAGAGGAGAACTTTCTGGTTACATTTCATACCCAGCAGAGAGCTTGTAGTTTAAATTTAATAGTCACTCAGGGCCTAGCATCAGCAAAGTACTTTTAGCTTAAATGTAAAACACAGAAGAGAGCTTTCTGGTTACATTTGGAACCCAGCAGAGAGCTTGTAGTTTACATTTAATAGTCACTCAGGGCCTAGCAGCAGCAAAGTACTTTTAGCTTAAATGTAAAACACAGAAGAGAGCTTTCTGGTTACATTTGGAACCCAGCAGAGAGCTTGTAGTTTACATTTAATAGTCACTCAGGGCCTAGCAGCAGCAAAGTACTTTTAGCTTAAATGTAAAACACAGAAGAGAGCTTTCTGGTTAAATTTAGAACCCAGCAGAGAGCTTGTAATTTAAATTTCATAAGAAGTTAGAGCCTAGCAGCAGCTAAGAGCTATAATTTAAATCAAATCAAAATATAGCTTAACTCAGCAGCACAAGACAGGGTACTGTGTAGCAGCCCTCTTTTAATAAGTGTTATTTCCCTCCCTCCCTCCCCACACCCACCCACCCCTGGGATAATCGTAGCTTTATAGGTACTTACACATCTTAAAAGGCAGGAGGTGCTCTCAGGTGAAGCTCATTACCCAAATCAGTCATACACTAAGGACCTGAGATTAGTTAAGCTTCAGGTGAACAAGGTATATTACACGTATTAGGTACAGTTTTATTAGTATAAATATCCATAGCAACCCTTAGTAAGTAAAGAACTTAGATCTAAACACAAACTTAAAACTAAGATGCAGACAGCAGTCCAGCAGCGGGATGGGGGCTTTCCAGTCTTTTGCATTGAGTGTCACATGTATGATTTTCTCCCAGTTGGTGAGAGGTCTTACGTGTGCACTAGGTGCAAGGAGCTCTTTGCTCTCAGGGAACGAGTCCGTTCTCTAGAGGCTAAAGTAGCAGACTTGGAAAGCATAAGACAGACAGAGAGGTACATAGACGAGACCTACAGGGATATAGTCCTGAAGTCCCACCTCCAGTCTGGCAGCATCCCTGTTGCCATGGAGGAGAGAGGTCACATGACAGGAGAGCATCACCCTGGTGTGGCAGGAAGTGATCCTGTAACTAGGACCTGTCCTCCAGGTGATGTAAAACCCTCTCGCACCGAGGAATTTTCTCCAGGGCCATGTGCCCATGAGGGAAGGGTTAGGACAGCCGTTATAGTTGGTGATTCAATCATTAGGCATGTAGATAGCTGGGTGGCTGGTGGACGTGAGGATCGCCTGGTAACATGCCTGCCTGGTGCGAAGGTAGCGGACCTCATGCGCCACCTAGATAAGGTCTTAGATAGTGCTGGGGAGGAGTCTGCTGTCTTGGTACATGTCGGTACCAATGACATAGGAAAATGTGGTAGGGAGGTTCTGGAAGCTAAATTTAGGCTTTTAGGTAGGAAGTTGAAATCCAGAACTTCCAGGGTAGCATTCTCCGAAATGCTTCCCGTTCCACGCGCAGGACCCAAAAGGCAGGCAGAGCTCCGGAGTCTCAATGCGTGGATGAGACAATGGTGCAGAGATGAGGGTTTTGGATTTGTTAGGAACTGGGGAACATTCTGGGGAAAGGAGGGGCTCTTCCGAAGGGATGGGCTTCACCTTAACCGAGATGGAACCAGGCTGCTGACATTAACCTTTAAAAAGGAGATAGAGCAGCTTTTAAACTAGATATTAGGGGAAAGCCGACAGTCGCCCAAGAGCGGATGGGTTCAGAAGAATGTATCTTTGAAGGATACTACCAAAAGCAGAGAGGTTCCACAAAAGAGTAAAGTAGCCCAAATGCCCTCAAGTATGGAGCAGACAGAGCTTAAAGATCCCAAATTACCCATGTCTAACAATAGCCAAATTAATATGAATAAAATACATTCTCTAAAATGCTTGTATGCAAATGCTAGAAGTCTAAAAAATAAGATGGGAGAGTTAGAATATATAGCACTAAATGAAAGGTTAGATATGATTGGAGTATCAGAGACATGGTGGAAGGAGGACAACCAGTGGGACACTGTGATACCTGGGTACAAACTATATCGTAATGATAGAGCTGATCAAATTGGTGGAGGGGTTGCTAGAGGGCATTGAGTCAGAAAGGATTAAAGTTTTGCAGGAAACAAAATCTGCTGTAGAATCTATTGGATTGAAATTCCATGTAAAAGGGGGAAGGCAATGGCAGTGGGGGTGTACTATCGAGCGCCTGGCCAGAATGACCAAATGGATGATGAAATACTCAAAGAAATCAAGGAAGCTAACAAACGTTACAGCACAGTAATAATAATGGGTGATTTCAACTACCCCAGTATCGACTGGGTCAGTGTCACGTCAGGACATGCTAGGGAGATAAAGTTCCTAGATGAAATAAATGACTGCTTCTTGGAGCAGCTGGTTCATGAACCGACCAGAGGGGAAGCCATATTAGACCTAGTCCTTAGTGGAACACCAGATCTAGTGCAAGAGATAAGGGTGTTGGGGCCACTTGGCAATAGTGATCATAGCATGATCGCCTTTCATTTAATTAGCGGAGGAGGGATACTAAGGAAATCCACAGTACTACCTTTTAACTTTCAAAAGGAAGACTATGATAAAATGAGGAAAACGGTTAAGAAAAAACTAAAAGGAGCAGTTGCAAAGGTTAAAGACATACATCAGGCTTGGCTGTTGTTGAAAAATACTATCTTGGAAGCCCAGACCAGCTGTATTCCACGCTTTAAGAAAAGTGGAAGGAAGTCCAAAAAACTGCCAGCATGGTTTAAAGGTGAGGTCAGAGAGGCTGTTGTTGCCAAAAAAGCATCTTTCAGGAAATGGAAAAAAGAGCCAAACGACGAAACCTGGAAACAGCACAAGCACTGGCAAGTCAAATGCAAGGCATTAATAAGGCAGGCAAAGGGAGAATTTGAGAAGAAGCTTGATGCAGAAGCAAAAACGCGAAGTAAAGACCTTTTCAAGTACATTCGTAACAAAAAACCTGTGAGAGAGTCAGTTGGTCCATTAGATGATAAAGGGATTAAAGGAGCACTAAGAGGCGATAAGGCGATAGCGGAGAGACTGAATGAATTCTTTGCTTCAGTCTTTACTGAGGAAGATGTAGGGATGTTACCCATGACTGAAGTGGTATTTAAAGGTTCGGAAGAATTGAAGGAAATATCGATACATCGGGAAGATGTATTACAACTATTAGATATACTGAAGAGTAGCAAATCACCTGGGCCGGATGGTATACATCCAAGGGTGTTGAAAGAACTGAAATATGAGATAGCAGACCTGCTATTAGTAATCTGTGAACTATCATTAAAATCATCTCTAATACCTGAAGACTGGAGGATCGCCAATGTAACAC
The DNA here is from genome assembly GCA_033557465.1 of Ichthyophis bannanicus. Lineage (NCBI taxonomy): Eukaryota > Metazoa > Chordata > Amphibia > Gymnophiona > Ichthyophiidae > Ichthyophis > Ichthyophis bannanicus. Next base: position 846,387,585 of record CM066032.1, on the reverse strand, counting down.
CAATTTTTAAAAAGGGTTCCAGGGGTGATCCGGGGAACTACAGACCGGTGAGCCTGACGTCAGCACCGGGAAAAATGGTAGAAACCATCATAAGGAATAAAATTACTCAGCATGTAGATAGTCATGACCTAATGGGAGACAGCCAACATGGCTTTAGACAAGGAAGATCTTGTCTTACTAATCTGTTATGTTTTTTTGAAGGAGTGAATAATCAGGTGGACAAAGGTGAGTCGGTTGATATTGTGTATCTGGACATTCAGAAAGCCTTTGACAAGGTCCCTCATGAGAGACTTTTGGCAAAACTAAAGAGTCATGGGATAGGAGGCAGTGTACTATTGTGGATCAGGAACTGGTTAAAAGATAGAAAGCAGAGGGTAGGGCTAAATGGCCAATTTTCCCAATGGAGAAAGGTGAATAGTGGTGCACCCCAGGGATCTGTGCTGGGTCCGCTGCTTTTTGACATATTCATAAATGACCTGGAAAGTGGAATAACGAGTGAGGTTATCAAATTTGCAGATGACACAAAACTATTTCAAGTTGTTAAAACCCAAGAGGATTGTGGAAAATTGCAAGAGGATCTTGATAAATTGAAAGACTGGGCATCAAAATGGCAGATGAAATTTAATGTGGACAAGTGCAACGTTATGCACCTAGGGAAGAACAACCCAAACTATGGTTACACGATGCAAGGTTCCACATTAGGAACCACCACCCAGGAAAAAGATTTAGGCGTCATTGTGTATACCATGTTAAAACCCTCAGCCCAGTGTGCAGCGGCGGCCAAGAGAGCAAATAGAATGCTAGGTATGATAAGGAAAGGAATGGAAAATAAAACAAAAGATATTATAATGCCTCTATATCGTTCCATGGTGAGACCGCACCTTGAATATTGTGTGCAATTCTGGTCGCCGTATCTTAAAAAGGATATAGCGATTTTAGAAAAGGTTCAGAGAAGAGCCACCAAAATGGTAAAGGGGATGGAAGGATACTCCTATGAAGAAAGGCTAAAAAGGTTAGGGCTCTTTAACCTGGAAAAGAGACGGCTGAGGGGAGATATGATAGAAGTCTATAAATTAATGAACGGAGTGGAACGGGTAAACGTAGATCGATTGTTTACCTTATCAGAATATAGAAAGACTAGGGGACATGCAATGAAGCTACAGGGTAAACTATTTAAGACTAATAAAAGAAAATATTTTTTCACTCAACGTGTAATCAAACTCTGGAATTTGTTACCGGAGGATGTAGTAAAGCCTGTTAGTGTAGCTGGGTTTAAAAAAGGTTTGGACAAGTTCCTGGAGGAAAGGTCCATAAACCATTATTAAGAAGGGACCCAGGATATCAATGCTTGAACCAATACAAGCATTGTGGAACCTGTGTCCCTTGGGGAAACTGCTAGGTACATATGACCTAGATTGGCCACTGTTGGAAACAGAATACTGGGCTTGATGGACCTTGGTCTGACCCAGTATGGCATATCTTATGTTCTTAACAAATCTGGGAAGTTACCATCAGCAGGAATATCAGCGACACGCATCTTGCTCAAACTAAGTGCACCAGAGCATCCTACCTCCTTGCCATCATTCAAGAATAACAAAGCAGGTGATGAGTGATGGAACATGCCTCAGAGCAGCACCCACACAAAAGCCTCCTGATGTTCAGACAGAGGCATTAGACAGTTCAGATCTGGCCAAGTATATAATTCGCTCATAAATACAACGCTCACCAAGTTTGATGAGCGTCCTGAAAACTATAGGGCATGGAAAGCTGATTTTAAAGATCCTATTGCAGATCTGAACCTTTCCCCAAAGAATGAGATCAGCTTGATGGTGCGATGGCTGGGAAGTGGATCTGCAGAACATGTCAGAAAAACTAAAATCAGCATATATAAACAACCCCTCAGAGAGACAAGATGAGATGTGGAAGAGACTTGATCTCTTCTACAGTAGTTCAGAAGTGACTGAGAATGCACTGTTTGAAAGGACTGAAAACTTTCCAAAAGTATCAAGCAAAAACAATCACAAACAACAAGGACTGGGAGACCTGCTCCTGAAGCTAGGTGCAGCCAAAACTGATCCGTAACTCTCAGGGCTCTGTTGCCTGGACACCTTTCACGGCATAAGGCCAATCACAGAGAAACTGCCATCAGGGACTACCTGAGGGTTTATGCCGCCCTAGGCAGACTCTCTGTGCTGCCCCTGAAGATTGTGACACCACCTGGCCTACCATACCGCCCCCCAAGCATCCAGCTTCTCACCTGGGGAAGGGGGGTGGAAGCATGGCAATCCCTCTGCTGCATTGGGCCTTAAAGTGCTCACACCGACACGCTCACTTTAAAGCCTAACATAGTAGAGGCCCCGACCCCCCCCCCCCCCACCATGAAGCAGCAGTTCAGCAACGCCCCACCATGCTTTCCCCCCCCCCCCCCCGCAGCATCCATCTTCTTGCCTGGGGGAAAGGGGCAGCATTGCAATCTCTCTGCTGCATCAGGCTTTAAAGTGAGCATGCTAGCATGGGCACTTTAAGGCCCAATGCAGCAGTGGGATCGCCATGCCACTCCCCTCCCCAAGGCAAGAAGATGAATACTAGGGGGCAGCATGGGGGAACGAGTGGTGCTGAACTGCTGTTTCACTAGGAGGACCAGTGCTGCCCACCAGGACCTACACCCTAGGTGACTGCCTAGTTCGCCTACTGGACGGGATGGCCCTGGCTGACATACAGTCTGTGGGGAAAGTGGTCCTCATATGGTGCAAAGCACAAAAAGGACAATCATGGAAACTTTCCTCCTTTCATAGTCTTCTTAAGATTTATCCAAGATTTGGCAGTAAGGAGGAATGATCCTAGCTTTTCACTCGATACATCTGAAGCGGCCAAGGCCAAGGCCAACTACTTTCAAAATGAAAGGACAGCTAAGAAGCAGAGTAGCATAAGAAAACCCATATCTGTGCACAAGACAGAAGTGCCACCCAAAACATCTACACCTTCCGACCTCCCTTCTACCACAAACGAAGTGGAAGATCCTGACAGACAGTGCCCTGTTCACAAGAAATTGGGATATTGTAGGTTTAGAGAAAAACCTTTAGCAGAACGTAAAGGTACAGATTCTGCTATAAATGTTGCTCTTCATCTAACCATCTTGCTAGGTAACCATCAAGTGTACATTGCAACAGTGACCAACAAATCAATGCCTTACACCCAGATGGGTGGAAAACTAAATCCCTAGAATCTACATGGAGCAGCAGGTGCATCTAGTCTTGCTACCTTGCTGGGCAGACTAGATGGCCCATGCTGGTCTTTATCTGTCGTCATATACTATGTTACAGCCCCTGCAAAGAAACACAGAGGGGAGAATGATGAAACCAAGGTATTGTTGGGGTTTTCGTGGGCATCCCCTAAGATTATTTGGGAATTTTTCTATTTTTGTTATTGTGGCTGCTTGTGTTCACCCCAACATATATACAGGACCCACCTTAAACAAATTGCTCGTGCCACCGTAAGAGCATGGAAACTTTTTATTTATTTTGCCAGGTCTGTAACATCACAAGCTTTGCTTTTTTAAATGATAAGGTACAAATTTCAATATCAATTCATAGCATCAATATGTCTATAACAAGCAAAGCACCTGACTTAAGTGTAAAGGGTCCTGAGACAGAGACAGCATCACTCCTGTTGAGATCAGCTAATGTCTGTCTGCCCATCAAAGTTTCTCTCCTATATTTATATTCATTTTTAGGCTTAAATTGCTGTTTTAGTCAGCTGATATGTGGAATTAATATATTCATAAGAGGCCATGAGAGCAGCATCTTCTGATTTGTCATACCAGGGGGAGGTGTCTCTGCATCTGTGGGTGCTTGTGTGATAGCAACTGACATTGAGAGGGATTAACACTGAATAGGCCTCAGCCCTAACAAAAGCTCAATGAAGGTGAGTCAGGCTTATAGCCTGATATAGGAAACCCTGACAATACCAATAATGGCCTGCAAGAGCCAGGAATCGGGTATTTTTAGTCCAGGTCCAATTCATATTGTGTCCCCATGCAATTGAAGTATGCCTTATGATAGATTGATCATTACGGGGAAAATAACAGGAGGAATAAGGGGTACCAGTTCTGAATCCATATGTCTGGACTGCTGAACCATTTCTATAAATAGGACCCACTGTGTGTGTGTTGTGCCAATAAGCAGAGGTAACATTCAAAGATGCATTAGTGATAACAAACCATTGGTCCAAGCTATAAGGAGCCAAAAGGTTATAAGGAATTATGGACCTGGGGGAAACAGAAAATCGCTGTTGTGCAGGATGGTAGGTGATATTACACTTCAGCGAAGGGCGCAAGTCAGAATGGACTAGCCCCCCATTACCAATACAGTATGGATATGTCAAATGAGAAGGGGCATAGACTTGGATTGGGACCGGGTCAGATAACTTGAAATGCTCCCGAGTATGGGAGCAGTTAGTGGGGGCACAGCATGAAGTAGTGGAGGGTTCGGTAGGGTCCTGGCAAGCCATGTTCCCTGAGAACTTCACTGGTTGTACTGGTACTATATTTACTGGTGCATACCAGACTCCCTTTGGCAGTGGGGTGCATATGATACAGTCTGAGAGATTCATTAATTGGATAACCTCAAGAACTGTGGATTTCCATAGATTAGGTCCTGGTATGGACCTTCAGGATCTTAAGGGACTACCCTGGGAAATATCAAAGGAACTAGTGAAAGAACTATTCAGTTGCTGGGTAGAGAAATTCAGAGGAGCAGGTTGAGGAATATATAAGTATGGAAGGAAAAAAACTAGAATTAATCCTACCAATGCTCCACAAAGAATTGTCCATACCATGAAAGGGGAGGGATCCAATGGGGACTGGCGGGCCTTAATGCATTATAAAAGCAATCTAAAAAGCAGCAATACCAAGCACAGTATAACAAATATGATTACTAACAGAATGAAAATTACAGGAGGCGGATCTAACACAGAGGGACCGACAGGAGATAAATAGGCTTCAGATAGTATACACATTAATCAGTTATACTAATATCTCAAACAGGCACTAGGTAAATGTCTTTATAGTGGGTCTAAGTGGAGCTTCTCTTTTTCCAGATCTCTTGGAGAAGTGTCCATCACGAATAATATCACTGTTCTGTACCCACAGTTTGTTGAACATTACTGGTGGTAGGGGCTGGAAAAATATCTTTGCTGTGTATCCATGAAGTGCCGTTATCAAGCTGAACAGCGGTGGGAGTTACAGCTGTAACAGTATGTCGTCCAGAGTAGATAGGATGGTACCACTTGCCCCTCACTTGGATCCGGCGGTAGACAAGATCACACATTTCAAAAGCATATGGGACTAACGCTGTTGGTGGTATGCGGGAAGCCAACTTCTGTTGAATTAAGGATATACTGATCTGAAGTCCTGTAAGATAAGCAGAAAACAAGTCGGGCAGATTTTGGGTACCTGAATTCATAACTGGGCACATGCTCCTTCTTCCAGTTATGATTTCATGAGGAGTTAGACCTAACCGCTTGATAGGATTATTTCTCAACAGATACAGGCAAAGAGGTAATGCTTGCAGCCAGGTCTGGCCACTCCCAATCATTAGCTTTCTTAACTGTGTTTTAATAAGACCATTGCACCTCTCTACAAGACTATTTGAGGTTGGAGAATAGACAGCAACATAGTGCCATCTAATGGGCAATTTTTCAGAAAATTCTTTGACTAATTGATTCTTAAAATGGGACCCATTATCTGATAAGATTTGGGCAGGGATCCCATACCGGGGAATTATGTGTTCCATTAATACTTTTAGGACTTTAGCAGCTGTCTCTTTCTTACATGGAAATGCTTCAACCCATTGTAAGGACAAACCAGAACCAATAGGTATCGTCTGCCCTGACATTTCACCTGCATATCAGTGAAATTAATGTGCCAATGCAGAAAAGGTCCCTGTGGTCTTGGTATTGCACCCCCACTTGGTTTAAGACGTGCATGGGGGGTGCTAGTGATACAGATGTGGCACCCACTAACCACCGTTTGAACCAACTTACGCATATCAGGACACCACAATGTATCCCCAAGATGGGAGACAATGGCTGTTACACTGCAGTAGTCTGCATAATGCAGCATAGTTGACAAATTTATCATAGCAGCAGAGGAAACACACATCTTCCCCGAAGGGTGCATCCATACTTTGTGGATCTTAGTACATCCATCATTTACCCATCACTGTAATTCGTTCTGTAACACATTTTCCTGTAAACCTTCAAGTTTACAAAACTCATGCTGGCTACTCTGCTGACAGGTTACTACCATAGTCTTGGGGACTTCAGGACAGGTGGTTTCTTGTGCTAGGCTGTCAGCTATTGAGTTTCCGTACTGCTCCCATGTCTTAACTTCCTGATGTGCTGCAACCCACTCACATGCTGTCAAATAGCCCTGCTCTGCTCTTTCTCTGAGCATTTCAAAAACTTCCATTAGGATCTCAGCTTGTTGGAAAGGCTGGTCTTTAGCTGACAAATATCCCCTCTTGGCCCAAATGGTACTATATAGGTGTACTGAGCTACTTACAAACTGAGAATCGGTGTAAATTACTAGATGTTTATTTTCATTTTCTCTCATGACTTGCGCTAGTGCTGCAATTTCTGCACTCTGTGCGCTGTATCCTAGGGGCATCTCATACTGTGCTGTGGAAGTAACTGCTCCCTGTGGGGTTACTCTACAGATAGCAAAACCTGCTCTGCCTTCTCTCTGGGATCCATCTATGAACCAACATTCAGCCTCTTGAGGCACATCTGAATGTGGCACTATCCCTAACATGGGTCTGACATCTTCTCCTACTTGCTGCAGGCAGTCATGTGTGACAGTAGATACCTGGAGGAGGTCCTATAAATCCCTAAAGGGATTCTGCTTTGGTACCAATTGGTGTCTAATATGGCTGCGTAGCAGCGCAGCCACACACTTACTTACTCTTGTGGGTAAGAAATGTATGGCATTGGACTTTAAAAGCGCATGCAGTGTGTGGTCAGTATATAAGTTTACCTGTAAGGGAGTCATATAACCATACAATTTTTCAATTGCTGCACTGGCTGCCACTACTCCCTGCTCACAATCTGTGAATCCTTGCTCTACTAGAGAAAAAAATCCTGACAAATGTCCCACTACTTTACCATCTCCCTGCGTGGCAACTGCTACCCAGGCAGTGGGGCTGTGAAACACATAGACATCCACTGGGAGGCTATGATCAGGTAAATAGAGTGATGGCAAATTGTTCAGATCCTTCAATAATGTTTGCAAACATAACCTTTCTTCCTCATTGAGAGTTATAGACTGGGACCCTTTCGGGTTCCCTTTCAAATGTCTCCTGAATGTCTGAGTCCTCACACTATATCCTGGCACCCAGAGGCGGCTATAGTTTAACAGTCCCAAGAGTGCCTGTAACTCTTTCACAGTGCGAGGTTCAGTGACCTGGAGCACAGCTTCCTGAAATGTGGGTCCCAATAGCTTTTCCTTTTCACCGAGTGTCATTCCAAGGAATGTCATCTGCAATTTACAGTACTGAAGCTTTTCCCTGTTTACTCTGTAACCACCCTTAGCCAATAACACTAACAGTTCTCGGGTATATTGTTTGCACAATTCCTCAGTGTCTGCAGTTAAAAGTAAATCATCTACATACTGGACAAGTGAAACTGATTTAGGCAACTTGCGTTTGAAGGGAGCTAGATCTTTGTCTAAACATCGAGTGAAAATTGAGGGACTATCTGTGTATCCCTGAGGTAATCTAGTCCACTGAAAATGCTGTCCATTATATTGAAATGCCAGCAATGGCCTACTGTCGGGATGGACCGGGACCCAAAAAATGCATTTGATAAATCTAAGACAGTACTATATTTCCTTGGTGGGTTTTGCTGTAACAATGTAGCTGGGTTGCCCACAAGAGGGAACTCTGCCTCCACCACTGAATTAAGACCTCTCAAATCATGGACCACTCTCCACTTCCCATTGGGCTGCTTAATAGGAAACAGGGGTGTATTGAATTGAGAAGTACTGGGTTCTATAAGGTGAAATTTTCCTTACCGTTAATTTCCTTTCCTGGAATCCTGCTAGACCAGTCCAGACAAACGGGTTGTGTTCCCCTTCCAGCAGATGCTGGAGACAGAAAAAGATTTCCAGAGCCCTGATTGGCTGGCCACTGGCATATAGTAACATACCCACAGGGGTTCTCCTCAGTATAGTTCGTATAGCTAAGATAAGGAAGCCAAGACCAAACAGACCCGGCCATCTAGACCGGAAAAAACATGGTCAACGATATACAGAAAAAGGAAAACCGACCCTCGGACCTCCCTGCATAATAATTTCCTTGAAGGATGCCCAAGATGGTCGGCGTATCACTTCCAGAACTGCAATAGACAGCGGGGTGGGAACTGGACAGGATTCCAGGAAAGGAAATTAACGGTAAGGAAAATTTCACCTTCCATTTCATCCTGCTAGACCAGTCCAGACAAACGGGAAGTACCCAAGCTAATGACCACCCGGGCGGGAAGCGATAGCCGCAGAAAGCACCCTGGTGCCAAACTGACTGTCATCACGCGCCTGGACATCAAGGCGGTAATGTCGCACAAAAGTCGACAAGGACGCCCATGTCGCCGCTCGACAAATATCTACCGGATCAACGTGAGAGCGTTCAGCCCAGGAAGCCGCCTGAGCTCTAGTAGAGTGTGCGCGAAGAACTGCCGGCACCGGCTTGCCTTGTCCAATATAAGCTGCTTCAATGGCTTGCCGGAGCCACCGGGAAATTGTCGATTTAGAGGCCGTGAGACCTTTCCGAGGTCCCGCAAAAAGAACAAAGAGATGATCAGACGCTCAAAAGGAATTAGTAACCTTCAAGTAGCGACGAAGAATTCTGCGGAGATCTAAGGTTCTGAGATCTTTATGATTCCCCGCGCATTGCTCCTTGGAAAAGGCGGGAAGAAAAAGTGTCTGATTAAGATGAAAGGACATAAGGACCTTTGGTAAAAAAGATGGCACCGGCCTAATCGAGACGCCCTCCGACGAAAAGGAGAGAAAAGGGTCCCGACAGGAGAGAGCTTGTAACTCCGAAATCCGACGAGCCGAGGTAATCGCTACCAGAAAGACAGCCTTGAGGGTAAGATCCCGCAAGGAAGCCTCTTTGAGGGGCTCAAAAGGACGAACCACGAGAGTCTTCAAGACTAAGGACAAATCCCAAGGAGGCACAACCGCCCGCAAAGGCAGACGCAACACTTTCACCCCCTTGAGAAAACGGGCCACATTGGAGTGCGACGCCAACAAACAGCCCCGCACTGGTCCACGGAAACAAGTTAAGGCAGATACCTGCACTCGCAGCGTACTCAGGGCCAAACCCTTCCTGAACCCATCCTGTAGAAACGCTAAGACATCCGGAACCGCTGCGCGCCAGGGGGAAATCTGATGGGATGAACACCAGAATTTGAAAATGCGCCACACCCGCGCATAAGCAAGAGACGTGGAAGATCTACGAGCTCGGAGAAGGGTAGAGACGACTTCAGACGAATAGCCCTTGCATGCTAGCCGGCGGCGCTCAAGAGCCAAGCCGTAAGCGAGTAGGGATTTGCGTCGTCCATGAATACTGGGCCCTGATGAAGGAGGGGGGCAGTCGAGGACAAGGGTAGCGGACGCCCCCGAGATAAACGGACCAGATCCGCGTACCAAGGTCGCCGAGCCCAATTCGGCGCTACGAGAATTACCGGCCCTGGTGCTCCCCGATGCGACGGAGAACCTTGCCAATCAAGGCCCACGGAGGAAAAACGTATAGAAGAACGTGAGCCGGCCAAGGCTGAGCTAACGCATCTATCCCATGGGAGCCATGGTCTCTCCAGCGACTGAAATAGACGGGCACCTTGGCATTCCTTCCCGAGGCCATGAGGTCCATCGCCGGCATTCCCCAGCGGCGAACAATGTCCTGAAAGGCCTCTGGGACGAGTTCCCACTCCCCTGGATCGAGAGTGTGTCGACTGAGAAAGTCGGCCGTGATATTGTTGACCCCGGCGATATGCTGCGCCGAAATGGCTAACAAATGTTTCTCCGCCCACGGAAACAGACGATCCATCTCCCTCGATACTCCCGGACACTTTGTCCCCCCTTGGCGATTGAGGTATGCCACTGTGGTGGCATTGTCGGAGAGGATTCGAACCGCTTGATTGCGGAGCACGTGTAGAAAGCTTTGCAAGGTGAGGCAAACAGCTCGAGCCTCCAGGCGATTGATGGTCCAAGTCGCCTCGAGAGGCGTCCAGGCACCCTGTGCTGTGTGAGTCAGACAGTGAGCTCCCCAACCGGAGAGGCTCGCGTCCGTCGTCACCAACACCCAGCGTGGAACGTCCAGCGGGACTCCCCGAAGAAGATTGTGCGGCGAGAGCCACCATTGAAGATTGTTCCTGAGGTCCGGCAAGAGCGGGAGACGGAGCTGGTAATCTTCTGACACCGGGGGACCAGCGGGAAAGAAGCGCTCTCTGCAGACAACGCATATGAGCCCTCGCCCAGGGTACCAGATCGATGGTAGCAGCCATCGTCCCCAGAAGCTGTAGATAGTCCCATGCTCGAGGAGAGGACTGAAGCAGAAACAGGCGAAGCTGTGCCGACAATTTGAGGAATTGAGCCTTTGTCAGAAAAACCCGACCTTGAGCTGTGTCGAATGTTGCTCCGAGGAAGTCGATTCGCTGAGAGGGACGCAGACAACTTTTGGGATGATTGATAAAATCCAACCCAGACTTTCCAGAAAGGCTACGACCTTCGCCATCGTGCTGCATGCCTCCGGACGGGAATCGGCTCAAATAAGCCAGTCGTCCAAGTAGGGATGTACCCGTATTCCCTGCTGTCGCAGAGCCGCGGCTACTACTACCATCACCTTTGAAAAGACTCGCGGAGCTGACGCCAGGCCGAAGGGCATTGCTTGAAATTGAAAATGTCGGCCAAGCACCGCGAAACGCAGAAAGCATTGATGGTCCTCCCGAACAGGTATGTGAAAATAAGCTTCGGCAAGATCCAGAGAGGCAAGGAATTCCCCCTTGCGGACTGCCTGAATAACCGACCTGAGTGTCTCCATTCGAAAATGAGGCACATGGAGGCAGCGGTTGACCCGTTTGAGATCTAGGACTGGGCGAAAGGAACCATCCTTCTTGGGCACCACGAAATATATAGAATAACGACCCAATCCCCGCTCTGGAGCCGGTACGGGACGAATGGCATTGAGCAGGAGAAGCCGTCGCAAAGTGGTTTGAATGGCGTGTCTCTTTGCGGACGCCCCTGCCGGGGAGAGAAGGAAGGCATCGGGAATAGGCTGGCAATAGTCGAGAGACAGCCCGGAGGTCACAACATTGAGCACCCATTGATCGGAGGTGATTGCTGCCCACTGACGAGAAAAAAGGGCCAACTGTCCTCCTACTGGAGGAAGGAACTCAAGTGGGCTGCTCGTCCCGTCAGCGGGACGAACGAGCGGATCCGGGAAACTTCCCTGTGCCAGAGTAGGAGTCAGCGCCCTTTCGTGCTCCACGAAAGGACTGACCCCGCTGTTGCCCTCAGTTGGAGGGAAACGAAGCAACCGGGGGCTTGTAAGACCGAAACCGGCAAAAGTCGCCAGACCGAGAATACCGCCGAGAGCCTTGAGAAGAAGTTCGAAAGGAGCACCGCTGAGCAGTTCTCTGGCGATCCTCAGGCAACCGTGGCGGTTTGACTTCCCCAAGATCCTTTACCAACTTGTCCAGGTCTTCCCCAAACAAAAACCGCCCCTTAAAGGGAAGTTTGGAGAGTCTGGACTTAGAAGCAACGTCCGCCGCCCACTGACGCAACCAGAGCCAGCGCCGTGCGACTGTAATGGAGGCAATGGAATGAGCAGAGAGACGCAGTAAGTCGTAGAACGAATCGGCGAGAAAGGCCGTGGCAGATTCCAAACGAGCCATGGCGGGATCTTCCGGCAGCCTCTGAGTCCAGCGTAGCAACGCTCGGGCCATCAAGGCCCCACAGACCGTCACCTGCAACGCCATAGTGGAAGACGAAAAGGCCGTTTTGAGAAGATTTTCAACCTTGCGATCCTGTTGATCCTTGAGAGCAGCACCGCCCTCCACTGGAATGGTGGTATGCTTGGTCACTCCCGAGACCAGGGCATCCACCTTAGGATAGGTAAGCCACCTGTCAATCTCAGACGGAGGCCAGAGATAGAGTTGTCCCAGGCGGCGTACCGCCCGGAGTGGGGAATCAGGAGCATCCCACTCCCGAGACACCATTTGTTGCATTTCTGCCGGGAAGGGAAACGCCTTGGAAGGCTGCCGAATACCCTGTAAGATTGGGTCCGGTTGAGACTGCGACGGAGTCACGTCAGAGGTTGGAGGATCGGAAAGCCGCAGAGCCTCAACCACTTGCTCGATTAAGGGTGTCAACTCCTCCTTGCGGAAGAGACAGATATCTCGAGAATCATCCGCTGTCGACAGGGCAGAATCCGAATGAGAATATTCGCCATCCTCCCGCTCGGAGTCCGAGAGGCTGACATCCCCCGAGGAGCCAGTACCATCCAGGCCCACAGCCCCGCCTGATAAGGAAGCTGAAACCTTCTTGGAGGGGCACCCGGATTCGCGGGCGGAGGACTGATGCGTGCGCTTGTGAGATACCGGCGCATCAGAAGCAGCTCCCGCAGGCAGTACCTGCTTGGATCCCAAAACCAGGGAGTCTGAGTTCCAGAGAGACCAAGCTTGCGAAAAAGCGCCAAAAACTGGGCCTCCGAGGGCGATTGAAAATCATTCTGCAGGCCCGAGGCCTGAGGGACTTCCAGCGAAGCAGCTGGTGAAGCTAGTACGGGCAGGGCGGCAGGACTAGAAGCTGAGAGACTCGGGGGAACAGCTAAAGACTTAGAGATCTCCCTGGGATGAGCAAGGCAGGCCGAGCACATGTTAGCAGACAGCTCCTTGCTCTTCTTGTTGCAGCTCAGACAGCACTGCCCCGTAGCAGGCATGAGCACGGTTAGAGGAGATTCGCCCTCTGATCCTTTTTTTTTTTTTTTTAGTTGGTAGAGCGTAGAAGGACCCCCGAAGGCAGCGAATAATAAAATTAGCGCTAGAAAAAACAGGCACCGCAATGGATACCGGCCGCGCGACCATGCGGCTGCAAAAATGGCCGCCGGCCCAAAAGCGCGCGAAAACACGGAGCCGCCAAAAACTGAGAAAAATGTAAAATAATAAAATCAGCGACCCGGCCGAAACGGGGAGAGGCAGTCAGGGGGACCCCAAGGCAATCACTAAGGCCATCGCTCCCGAGGGCTTGAGCATGAATTTCGCCCTGCTCGGCTGCCGCGGAGGCGGGAAATTCAGGAGAGGCTGTCACTTACAGTTCTGAAGAGCCGAACACATCAGATCCGATCCCCCGAGCACTGCAGTCGGCAACCCCGCTCACTAACCCGCTTGGCTAGGGCTGGGGTCTTCCGGGGGAGGGGAAGGACAGGGCTGCACTGACCCAAAGCAGGAGCTCCTGTGAAAACCCTCGATGTGCCCATGGACTGGGAAAATCCAAGGCAACACCTCGTGTGAAGCCTGGATACCTCCAGAGGGCAAGTAATCCAGATAAAAACAGTTACCAAATAAAAGGAAGAAAATAGAGGAAAAAAATAAAGCAAATTAAATTAACGTGAGGAGAAAAACCAGACACACTTTCATCTGCTGGAGACAGAAAATACTGAGGAGAACCCCTGTGAGTATGTTACTATATGCCAGTGGCCAGCCAATCAGGGCTCTGGAAATCTTTTTCTGTCTCCAACATCTGCTGGAAGGGGAACACAACCCATTTGTCTGGACTGGTCTAGCAGGATGAAATGGAATACCATTTTGCAATGACATATCAATTTCCTCACTTGCTCCTGCTACAGCTTTTGGCTGTAGGGGATATTGGGCAACTTTTGGACCCTGGCAATTTTCCTTTAACGTAATTCGGACAGGTGATGCAGACCTTATTAGGCCAAAAGGGTTTTCTGAGGTAGCCCAAACTTCAGGTGGGATATTAGCAAAACTTGGCTGATTCTCTGTCTGCAGGAGCAAAACAGATGGTGTGCTGATAAAGGTCATCTGTACCTCAAAGACGGACAGTAGATCCCGTCCCATCAAATTAACTGAACAATGTGGGGCATACAATAGGGGTTTACAGATATGTTGCCCCATGAGTTCTACCTCGATGGGTACTGTCATTTTGGTAGTAATTGGGTCTCCATTAAACCCTCTTGTCACAGTAGCTTGATGAGAGAGTTTCATGCCTGGGAGTAGGGAATTCAGTACTGATGTTGTGGCTCTGGAATCCAACATCATCTGCACTTTATACCCATTTAGACGGACTTCAATTATTGGCTCACGCACATTAAGCATGGCCCGCATCACCATAGAGAGTCATTGTGGTCCCCCTTGAGGATGTTGCCACTGAAGAAACCTGCTCTGAGGACCCTGGTAGGCATTGGGTGGCCCTTGTGGTTTTGATGATCCTCGGGCTGGGGGGCTTCAGCATTCACGCTGAAGATGTCCCCTTCTGCCACAGTTCCAGCAACTAAGGGCGCTTCTCTGAAAATGCTGTGACTGAGCTGGTCCTGCCCATCCCCCTTTCCAAGTACCCCCACTGTTTGGTCCTGCCTGGTTCCAAGCCTGAGCATATAAGCCAAAATTCTCCCAGGGGTCGTCTTCTTCAATGTCATACTGTTCCAAATCTCTAATAATTTCATTTTTCTGTTTTATAATGGGCCTAAGTTTTTGCTTTTCTGCTTCATGCTGCTCTTCTGTTTTATTTGAACCGTCCCTTTCTTTTTCCTTCTCATCGTCCTTTTCCTTGTCCTTCTCTTTGACCTTACTTTTATCAAGATCCTCCTGCAACTCTCTCAGTTGTAATGCCATTAATTTTGTCTGCAAACTTTTCATATCCTTCTCAGGTTTTTCCTGTTCTTTTTCAGCTAATTTAACAAAATGGTATATATGAGACTGCTGTCTTGCCCAAGGCTCATCTTCTAACCCCACAAATCATGTCAAGTCTTGATTGAACCGATTTAGGCAAAGTATTGCTAAGTGTTTGGAAGAATAGGGGCAGGAAACCTGGGTCAGAATAGACCATCCCAGTCTGGGTTTCCCATAAATCTTGAAATCGGGCAATATATGCACTAATATCTTCTCTTATGTTAAAATGCATTTTCAGTAGTGGCTCTAAATTCTTCTGAGTGGGGTATAGTTCTTTTGTAGCATTCCAAACTCTGGGTCGGTGCTCATTAAACTCAGACCCATCATATCGTGTCTCTGCTACAGTAACTTGGGGTAAATTAGCTCTGGCAAAAACTTGATTTGTTGCATGAGTTCCCAGGAGTTTTGGTAATAGTGCTTTAACATCCACTAGCCCTAAACTATACCCTGCTGTAACCCGCTCAAACTTTTGAATCCAGGAAGCCCCCCCCCCTCTACTAAGAGGAGGTAAGGCATTTGCTATATTATCTATATCTGTAAAATTCCAAGGGACATATCGAATAGTTCCTCCTCTTGAATGCAAGAGGGGCAAGCACAATTTTTCTTCAAATTTTTCCCATACCTCCAATCCTGTCTTCATGTAATCTAAATCCCATTGTGGGTGTCCCGCTCCCCCATGAATGCAAAGTCTAGCAGTATTCAAATGTGCAGTGTCAAGTGCCCCCTCGGTAGGCCATTTCAACATTTGCGGCTGGTTCTCTAATGTCCAGCCATACATATTGTCATTCCATCTGTCGATGAAGTAACGATTACCCTTAGCTACTATTTCCTTGGGCATCAGTGAGGTTCCAGCCTGACTGTTATTTCTTGCAATCCCAATGTTCGTTTTACTACTTCCCCTGTTTTCATCGCTGGATCTCAAAGAGTCCAGTCTTTCTTGAGCTGAGTTTAACTTGTCCCACTCCTCTTTCACCCTGTCCGTCTCCTTTTTGTTATGCTGTTCCCACCTTTCCAGTTCTGACTTCTGCTCCTCCCAATATTTAACTTGTGATTCTTCTAATTTCTTTTGTTCTTGTTCTTTATATTTATCCTGTTCTTCCTTCTCCTTAACTTTCTCTTCCCACTCAGCCTGCTGTTTTTCTAGGCTTATTCTAAATTGTTCCTCTTTTTTGACAAGTCCTTTTCCATTCCTTGGAACTGGTTTCTAACTCTGTTTTCCATTGTGCCAATTCATTCTCACAAATTGGCTGCTTACAATATTCCAATTTAACTGTCCCTGATATTTCTGCCCACTCTTCTTTCTCTCTCCCTATATCCTCACACGCTCTCCTCATCTCAGGATCTTCTACCGGGCCTGGGGGCATTTGGTCATAAAATCTCCTTTCGGGTGAGGTCTCCTTCAAGTTACTGTGGAGGGTCCCCTTGATTGTTTAGGTTCCTTATCTATTGGAATAGGGTCTTGGTATCCTATAGCTGCAACTGCAGTTAAGGCAGGATATAGTCCTATTTCTCCCAGATTATGTATGGGGTTATAAGGAGGTGGCTCTTCGCCACATTCTCTTGCAACCTCCACCCATAATGTGACATGTTGTAAGTGTTCCACTAATTTCTGTCCTGTTTTGTCCTTTTCTATTTTAGTTTGCAAGTCATGTAGTGAACGTGGGTCTAGGGTACCGCTTGCTGGCCAGGCAAAAGCGGAGTCCCATAGTGCCCAGTTACGCCACTTCTTGCAGAACTGTTCTAAAGTTTTAGCAGCAAGTGGATATCTGTTAATAACTTTCTGTAATGCAGTCTGCTCTTGTACATCCACTTTTCTAGTGTCAGAATCAGTTTCTTTTGTCTTTTTCTTAAACATCCTAACTAGTCTACAATGTCCTACTTATGGAAAATTTTCTACTAATAACTATAACTATGCAAAGTGAAAAACAACAATATATATATAAGAAAAATGTCTCTTACCCTCTCGATGTTTCTTTTGCAGGAATTCAAAATCATGCTTACCTCCTTCTCAACCTGTGCTTCGTCTGGCAAACACGGGAGAACACTTCCCGGTGACATCACTGCGCTGTGATGTCACCGCGATGGCGTCGGGGTCACCATGATGTTGGGGTTTTCGTGGGCATACCCTAAGATTATTTGGGAATTTTTCTATTTTTGTTATTGTGGCTGCTTGTGTTCACCCCAACATATATAACAGGACCCACCTTAAACAAATTGCTTGTGCCACCGTAAGAGCATGGAAACTTTTTATTTATTTTGCCAGGTCTGTAACATCACAAGCTTTGCTTGTTTAAATGATAAGGTACACATTTCAATATCAATACATAGCATCAATACGTTTATAACAAGCAAAGCACCTGACTTAAGTGTAAAGGGTCCTGAGACAGAGACAGCATCACTCCAGTTGAGATCAGCCAATGTCTGTCTGCCCATCAGAGTTTCTCTCCTATATTTATATTCATTTTTAGGCTTAAATTGCTGATAAGCAGATTTCCTTTCTTTCATATTCCCTATTTTTTTCAAGCAAATCTGCTCCTTAATCTTTTGCCCTCTTGCCCTTTGCTTTCCCTTGTGGCATCCTGTCTCCCCATTCTCATGGCAGTCCTCTTCGCTTTGTGCTAACCATGTTTCCTGCAGATTAACTTTAGATACTGATTTTGATCAAGTTCTTCTTTTTTGTTTTGTTCCCCTTTGTTCTTTCGAGAGGCCCAGGTGGCAGTTTTCACTAGCTGTGTAGTTTTCAGAGCCTCTCATTGTGTCAGCTCTGTGATTTCAGGATGTTAGCTCATTTCATAGCTCAAACTTGCTAATTCTGCAGTTCCAGGGTGAAAAAGGGTCAGCAGGCTATTTCTTACTTAGGCCTGAGGCTGCAGACGTTAGCACAAGATAGAGAGGACAGTAATCCAACCTGCGACAAAGGTACCTGAAGGGGGATTCATTTTCCCCTTCAGTATCAGCACCCAAGGTTATTGCCAAATGTACAGAAGTGTTTTGAGAAGGCCAGAATGGGAAGTCCTATGCTAACATATGCCTAGCCAAGGTATATCCCAAAGGACTGCTCAAAGGTCAGTGAAAATGTATGTCATCATGGACGATCAAAGTGAGAAGTCATTAACAAGGTCAGAGTTCTATGACTTTTTGGCATTCAAGAAGTTTACTCTCCTTACAAGTTCAGAACTTGTTCAGAAGTCTTGGAGTCGATGGGAAGGAAGTGAGTGGGTATATGATAGAAGCTATAAATGGCAGCATCAAATTGCAACTACCTACTCTTATAGAATGTGACTAGATACAAGGCAACCAAGATGAAATTCCTACACCAGAAGCTGCTTGGTATTATCCTCACTTGAAACCCATAGCCAATTTAATCCCGCCTTTGGATCCAGGTGCTCAAATTCTATTTCTACTGGGCAGAAACGTATTGTCCTTGCACAAAGTTTATCAACTGTGCAATGGTCCTCGTGGCACCCCCTATGCCTATCGTCTTGATTTGGGATGGGTGCTATTAAGCGATGTTTGCCTTAATAAGATACATAAATCAATCTTTAGCGCATATACAACCAATGTGCTAGAAAATGGGCGTACCTCCTTATTTGAACCATGTCCCATTTCTCTACCAAAGAGGTTCCTGACTGCAGGGTGCCAGTGAAGTGTGATTTTCAGACATAGTAACATAGTAAATGACGGGAGATAAAGACCAGTATGGTCCATCTAGTCTGCCCAGTAAGATGGCAAGAGTAGGTGCACCTGCCGCTCTGTGCAGGCCACCCCTCCCCATGTCTTTGTTTAGGGGTGAACCCACTGCTCTGTGTAGGACACCCCTATTTGTTGAGAAATTAGATAGTTAAGTTTATTTTAATTTTATCCTGTTGCTGTAAAGGGATCCACTGTGTCTGTCCCATGCCATTTTGAATTATGTCACTGTATTTGCCCTCACCACTTCCATCGGGAGGGCATTCCAAGCATCCAGCACCCTTTCCGTGAAAAAGTATTTCCCGACATTGCCTTTCAATTTACCTCCTTACAGCTTCATGTTATGCCCTCTAGTCTAACAGCTTCCCTGTCTTTGGAAGAGGTTTGTTTGTTCATTATTTCTCTTTAAGTATTTAAAGGTCTGAATCATATCTCCCCTATCCTTCCTCTCCTCCAGAGTGTACATATATAGATCTTCAAGTCTCTTCTCATAAGGCTTCTGACGCAGGCTCCAAATCATTTTGGTTGCCTTCCTCTGAACAGTTTCCAGTCTTTTTACATCCTTTGCAAGATATGGTCTCCAAAACTGAGCTCGATTTACCATCACCTTCTGTCGTCTGTCAGTCAACCAATTTCTGATCCAGGTCACCACCTTGGGACCCATCCCCAAACTACTGAGTTTATTTATAAGCCTCCTCTGAGGAACAGTATCAAAGGCTTTGCTGAAATCCAGATAGATGACATCCATCGCATGCCCCTGATCTAGTTCTCTGGTCACCCAGAACTCAGATTTGTTTGGCAAGATCGACCTTTGATAAAACCATGTTGCCTTGGATCATGCAACGTGTTGGTTTTGAGAAAGTCCACTATTCACTCTTTCAGGAGCACCTGCATTACTTTTCCCGCCACTGAGGTAAGGCTCATGGGCCTGTAGTTTGTCACTTCTTCCCTGTCACCACTTTTGTGAAGAGGTACCACATCAGCCATTCTCCAGTCCTGAGAAACTTCTCCTGTTTCCAAGGATCTGTTGAAAACATCCTTTAACGGCCCTGCAAGAACCTCTGAGCTCTTTCAGTATCCTGGGATGTATCCCTTTCAGTCCCATGGCCTTGTCCACTTTCAGTTTTGCAAGTTGTCCTAACACATCATCTTCTGACCTATGGAAGATGTAGCTTTGCTTCTGTCAACAATTTTGGATGACCTTTACAAACAACTTTTTGCACAGGGCGCAAACCTCTGGGTTATGGTCAGCACCTAGACACTGGAGGCAGCAGTAATTTGTATCAGTTAGGGACATGTTCTTTTTGCCCCAATGACCAGTGGGTTAAAAAAGTGTGATCGGTGCGCATAGGACCCCTGCGAGGTCGAAGACCCTCGACATGACCAGCGGTTAGAAAAAGGCACAAAAGTGTGCTGGAAGAAAAAAACCAAACTGTTTCGAGACTAAAAGCCCAGATAATGGGGTTTGAAGGCAGGAAAGGGACCAGTGCTAACCGGAGAAGGAAAGGCACTTTCATGCACAAAAAAAATAAATAAATAAAAATCACCTTTTTTCCGGGGAAAGACGTGTATCTGTTGGGCTCCGCTGAAAAAGGGTGACTGAGTAAGATGACACCCCTGGGAGGGAAGGGGACCACGCATGTGTGGTGGCATCTCCCAAAAGCCCCCCCCCAAAAGCCGGGAAGATGCCTCCGTGGGGGCTTCGCAGGCTCCGACCTCACTCATATGCGAGGACTGACTTCCTACGTGTTCCCGGAGAATAACAGATGACCTACGACAAGGTTCCATGCGATGCTCTCTGGGGCAATCAGGAAAAAAGCAGGAAGGATGACAGGTTGGTTGATGTGAAAAGTCTGAAACCACTTTTGGGAGAAACTTGGGATGGGTTCTGAGGACAACTCTATCATGAAATAATTATGTGTAGGATGGGTAGTTTACCAGTGCTTGAAGCTTTCTGAGATATCTGGCAGAAGTGATGGCCACAAGGCAGGCACCTCCTTTGGGGCACTGCAAACCTTTAGGATGGACTAAGTCATGCTTATTAGTGGGGGGATTGAGAGTCATTGAGGGCAAGCACTCGGGAAATCTTTTGGAGTAACTTAGGGTATGAGGGGTCCTCCTGTGACTCCTCTGATATTGTCCTGGTCAAGGGAGGTGGGGGTGGGATCCCTTATGTAGGATTTGCAAGGCTAACATGAGTATGCCCACAGCATACCAACATCCTCATTGAGTGGCAGAGGTGGCCTCCAGTCTATAAGGGGAGGAAACCCCAGGAGCCCCTGCAGAGCATAGCCATAGGTCAATTTGCACAGGGTGGGTTCGGGGGGGGGGGCACCTGCAGAATAGCAAAACTCTCCTGAATGGCAGGATTGAAAAGAGGGAGGATTAAGAGCCAGAGGGAACCTCGGGGGGGGGGGGGGAAGGGCTGTCAGATGTCGAGGGAGGGAGTGTGTGTTTAGAAAGGAGCAGTCTGTGGTGATGGAGGCCCACCAATGGGTGAAGTGAACTAAGCGGCCCCCTGTCGGGAGCTGATCCTCTAGCAGAAGAGAGGCTATGCTATTGGCGTCAAAACCCTGATCCTGGCTGGGCTGGGACTGGCGGCTGGGGTTTTGGGCCCTTGGGGCTTGCGCGGGTCTGGCCTGTTCCTTTGCCTGAGGACCCTGCTGAGTGGTCTGGGCAGCAGGGTATGGGGGATAGCCCTGGTAAGGCTGGCCCTTCCAGAGGAAAGGAGGTTTCTTGCCCAGTGGCTTCTTCCGAGGCAAGCTGGACGTTTTCTTCGAGAGCCGGGTACGGGTCATGTACTCTGTCTTTATTTCAGCCACTTCGTCCTCCATTGGTTTACCAAAGAGCTGTTTGCCGAGACATGGGACGTCATCAAGAAACTTCCCTTGTACCCACTGCTCGAGATCTGACGATTGGAGCCAGGCCTGGCATCCAGCACCGATGCCAGCAGCCACCACCCTCGCACTGGACTCAAAGCTGTTGTAGGCGGCTCGAGACAAGAACTTGGAGCACTCCGAGACAGACTTTGAGAGCATCTGGAAACGCCAAAGGTGGTCCCCATCGAGGCCAGCCGTAAGCTCCTTGACTAGGTCCTGAAGGAACATGCCAATATAAAGTTGGCAAAGTCTGGATACGGTATGTCAGCACTGAACCCTGGTAGCATTTCTGCCTGAGGGCGTCGAGGGCATGGGACTCTCTGCCCAGAGGCACCGAAGAGTGCAACTTCCAGCTTTTTTGTTGTGCAATGTTACAATAGTATAACCAGGTCATCCCTGAAGTCTCCGTGGGACCGGGCAGCACCTGTTGGGACGCAGAAATGCTGCGCTCCAGGGCCAACATACAGGCTTCCCACTCGGGGGTAGCAGCCATAGACACAGACGCTGGGGTGAATGGGTCAGGCACTGAGGAGGAGAGGGGGTCCTCGACGTGACAGCGCTCAGAAGAGCTAAGTCCATCAGAGGCCACAACATCCGTTCTGGGCACCTTTCGGAGACGCTCTCACTCAGACTCGAGATCTTGCTGGGGGCAAAAGGTCAGTCCTCACATATGGAACACCCTAGCTATAGGCTACCGAGAGCCCACAGCAAAATAACCCAGAGCCCCCTCATGGGGGGCCGCAAGCAGCAGACCTTTCAGACTACCTCCCTGTCAGACTTAGGAAAACACCTGGGGAGTTCAGTATTCCAGATCACAAGAGACGATGATAAACCTTCTTTCTATAGAGGACAAGGAATTCTCTATGGATGAGTCAAACAGCTGGGTAGCTCCTCTTCCATTTGAAACGCACAGATTGCGATTTCCTAACAATAACAGCCATGCTATCTCACGTCTTGCTTCATTGCAAAGAACTCTGAAAAGGAATCCAGAGACAAGAGAGCATTTTGTAACATTCATGAAGGACATGCTCACCAATGGCCATGCAGAGCCAGCTCCATCTTTGAAAGAGAAAGAAGAGTGCTGGTACTTACCAACCTTTGGTGTTTATCACCCACAGAAGCCAGGTCAAATCCAAATCACATTTATTTTATTTTATTTTATTTTATTTAGCAAGCATTTGTAGTCCGCTCCTTCCAGCGATCAGAAGCGGGTAGGATTACTATTGTGAAACTGCCGAATCAAGGCAGGTACAAATTTTGTTTACATACAGATTGTCAGAAAAGCACATCATACAGAGTTAACACTTCTTAGCTATGGGGGAGTTCATTTACATATATACATAAATACATATATACAGGATAATCTTCTTGGACTGTCGAATCAAGGCAGGTACAAATTTTGCTTACATACAGATTGTCAGAAAAGCACATCATACAGAGTTAACACTTCTTAGCTATGGGGGAGTTCATTTACAGATATACATAAATACATATACATATCTAGGGCTCAGTTTGAAGGAACTTCGCTGAACAATGTGCTCCTCACTGGGCCTGACCTGATCAACAACCTCTTGGGGTTTTGATACACTTCAGAAAAGAGTCTGTCACCATAACAGCTGACATCCAGCAAATGTTTTACCGTTTGTTGTCCATAAAGACTGCAGAAATTGCATGAGTACAGAATGTGAGGCCATGTTTTTGGCAATAGTCCATCACCCGCTGTTGCAACCTATGGACTCAGGAGAACAGCTCAAGAAGGATAAAAGGAGCACGGCACAGATACCAGACATTTTGTAGAAATAGATTTTTATTTAGATGATGGGCTGAAGTCCCTATCCACTGAAGAGAAAGTCATCAACCTGCTAGAAAGGATGAAGGCAATGCTAGCAGAGGCCAACTTGAAGCTTCACAAAATAGCCTCTCAACAGCGTTAAGATGAAGGCATTCTCCTCAGAAGACCATGCTAAATATTTGAAAAAACATAGACTTGAGAGTTGATACACCTCAACTACAACACAGTCTCGGACTAAGTTGGGACTTGAAAAGAGAGAGACTCTTTTACCTTCCAGGTCTCAACCAAAGAAAAACCATATACTCATCGAGGTTTTTTGTCTACAGTGAATAGCCTGTATGGCCCACTAGGATTTGTGGCTCTAGTTACCATACAAGGACGGTCCTTGCTAAGAGAACTTTTGTCAGGCATAAGTGATTGAGATGCCCCATTACCTAAAGAAAAGAGACGAGAATGGGAAGCATGGAAAGATTCCCTACTAGCACTTGAACAGCTCCACATCCCACGTACCTATACTTCTATATCTCTCAAGGATGCCTGCCACAGGGAGATTTCTGTTTTCTCAGATGCATCTGAAAAGGCAATAGCTACAGTAGTCTACCTGAAGGTGACAGAAGCAGAAGGCATGCCTCATGTGGAATTCATCTTCGGCAAAGCTAAGCTAGCACCACACTATTCTACAGCTGGAGTTATGCAAAGCAGTATTGGCAGTAGAGATAGCAGAACTGATACTAAGTGAGATGGATATCCAACCTGATGTGGTTAAGTTCTACACTGACAAACAAACCAGAAGATTCTACGTATATGTCAGCAACAGAGTCAAACGCATCTGGAGGTCAACATGACCAGAACAATGGCATTAAGTGTCCACCGACCAGAACCCAGCAGACCATGCTACAACAGCTGTCCTGACATTGAAGTTGATGCAGACACCATGGTAGATAGGGCCAGATTTCCTTCTTAAATTGGAATGGGCACCGCTAGCTGCAGAGAACTCGTTTGAGCTACTGAATCCTGAATCTTACTCAGAAGTCTGTCCAGAGATAACCACCCTCACTACCAGCATTGTTTTTGAAGGGAACTTAGGAGCACAAAGCTTCAACCGCTTTTCAAGAAGGGTGACACTCGGAAGAGCTATGGCTCATCTCATCCATATTGCACTTTCATTCCACAAGACATCAGATAGAGATAGAGAATTAAATACTTTTCGCTGTTGGCACCTCTGCACAAAGCCTCTCATGGGCAATGAACTTTCCTGAGCAGAGTGGGCGATTCTGCACTGCATACAAGAAACATATGGCAAAGAATTCAAGTGCATCAACTAAAGAGAAAACCTTCCCAAAGACAGCCCTCTTCAGAAGTTGAATCTTTTTGTCGACAATGATGGCCTGCTGAGAGTTGGTAGTCAGTTCACTCATGCCGAATTAGATGTTTGCCCTTGCCTTTGACCTCCCTGATCCCTCTGGGTAATCTTACTCTCCCTCTCCCCCTTTCTCTCTCTCCTCCCCCTTATCTCGTTGTATGACTCTGCTGGTTTGCTTTCCTATCCACTATTGTAACTTCCTTTCCTCTCCTCTGCCTTTTTGTATATGCTATGTAAACCGCTTTGATGTTATCATTTAGCGGTATATAAAGTTAATAAACATAAACATAAGGGTGAAAAGAACCGTTTGATCATCCCAGATCGGCACCACATTTCTGACCTGCTTATGATAATAACACAAGCAAAGCAAACACCAAGGTCAACACTTTATAGAAGGAGCTATTAGAGCTGTAGGATTTTGGATTATTGGATGCAAAACGAAGAAGTGATTAACAAATGTGACAAATGCTGCAAACTATGGAGTAAATACCAAGAATAAAATATGGCAGACTTGCCAGCTGATCGGCTTGGTATTGAACCACTATTCACCTATGTAGGACTGGATGTCTTCAGACCATTGGAAGTAGTTTCACGACAAACTAGAGGAGGATGGACTAACAGTAAATGAAGGGCTTTTTACATTGAAGTTACTGAATCCATGGATACCTTCAGCTTCATAAATGCTCTTCAAAGATTTTTTGCTGTCAGAGGACTAGCCAAACAAATCCATTCCGACTGTGGGTCTAATTTTGTGGGTTCTTGCAGAGAGCTAAGTATAAATTTAAATAGAACTGATAGTCCTGTCATTGAAAGGTACCTATGTGACCAAAAATGTACACAGGTATTCAACCCCCCTAATTCGTCACACATGGGAAAGTTCTTGGCAATGCATGATTGGGACTGCTCATCACATCTTAGATTCCATGCTTTCAGAAGCTGGAACTACTCATTTCACTCATGAAGTGCTCACTACCCTCTTGGCAGAGGTCTCAGCCATTATCCAAGCAAGACCTTGGGTTCCAGTATCCACTGATCCATAGTCACAATTGATTCTAATGCCAGCTATGCTTTTTATACAAAAGACTGAGTGTGCCAGCTCCACCTGAAGAGTTCAACAAGGATCTCTACAAATGGCAATGAAGGCAAGTCCAAAGCTTTGCCAGTACCTTTTGGAACCAGTGCAAACGTGAGTACCTTCCAACCCTTCAAAGTCGCAGCAAGTAGCAATCTAGCAAGCAAGACATCCATGAAGGTTATCTTGTCTTGCTTAAGGATAACCAATCTCAATGTAAAGCATTGTTACTCACCTGTAACAGGTGTTCTCCAGGGACAGCAGGAATCAGTTCCCACACATGGGTGACGTCAGCACCAACGGAACCCTGCAGAAGCATCTCCCAGCTTTCAAAGAAAGCCTTTGGGAGATGCCACCACACATGCGTGGTCCCCTTCCTGCCCAAGAGTGTCATCTTACTTAGCCAGATGACATAGCTAGAGCCGACAAAAGAAGATGGCCAAAATTATACAGCAACTCCAAGGGGAGAAGGGAGGGCTGTGAGGATTGATTCCTGCTGTCCCTGGAGAACACCTGCTACAGGTGAGTAACTACGCTTTCTCCAAGAACAAGCAGGAAGTCAGTCCTCACATATGGGACTTCCTAGCTACAGGCTACTGAGAACCTGTAGAAAAACACGGCCCAGCCATGAGCAGCTGCAAGCGAGTCTGAGGAAATTGAATATCCAGGGTCACTGCACAGCCTCCACAGCTTCAGAAGCTAACCAAGTAGCAGCGATATTAAGCCGCTGCCGATTAAGCTCCTACAGGTAAAACTAGGCCAGCTTTTGCTGCGCCTGGCTTTACCCATGTGTCGCTAACCTGGTAGCAGTGCAATATCACTGCTACCTGGTTAGTGGCTGTCACCACCCATGACACGCCCCGAAACACCCATGAAATGCCCCAATGCTAAGCGATTAGCATCTGGGCATGTAGCAGCATTAGTAAGGGATATTCAGCAGCACTATCCATGTTAGTGCCGTTGAATATCCCATTCAGCAGCATTTACATGGTTTACAGGTCTGTAAACCATGTAAACGCCTTTGAATATTGGGCCTCTAGATACTTAAAAGCATCTGATGCCCATTTCAATGGAAAAGGCCCACGCCACTTACAGCGAACCTTGGGCTCTATCATCAGCGCCTCTGATTTATCTTCATTCAATTTCAGGCCCAATTGAGTTCCAAATTCTCGAAATTCCACCAGTACTGCTTCTAACAACTCTGAGGGTCCGTCAAATGTACTAAAATGTCATCTACAGAAGCAGCAACTTTAAACTCCTGACCACAGCTCACCCCCTTAAAGTTTGGATTAGCTCGAACCGTACTTAAAAACAGTTCTAAGCATAAAAGGAACAGCAAGGGTGACAAGGGCAGCCCTGCCTAGTACCTTGGAACAATGGAAAGGTCTCAGAACTATGCTTTTCACCAATACTGAGGCCCAAGACACCGCATATAATAACTGCACGGCTACTAAAAAGGTTCCCCCAAATCCCATCAGTTCTAAAACAGCAAACAAAAAAACCCAGTCGACTAAATCAAAAGCCTTTTTGGCATCAAAACTAACCAATATAGACTTTTGAGCCGTGGCTGAACAATATTTCTTAGATGCAATTATTCTATTCAGATTCAACACTAGGTGACAATCACGCACAAATACCATCTGACTGTCCTGCACCAGGTCAGGCAGCACCAGTGCTAAATGATCAGCTAGGACTTTAGATAACAACTTATTTTCACAATTCAACAACGATATTGGTCGATACGAGGAGAATGACAAGGGATCCCTCCCTAGCTTAGGCAACAAGATGATTAAGGCTCTGTTGAAATCATAAGGAAACCTCTTCAGAGAAATCAGGTAATCAAATAACTTACCCAAGGGGCCTACTAAACAATCTTGCAAAATTTTATACCACTCATTACCAAAGCCATCAGGACTGAGCACCTTACCAAGCTATGCTTTTTTGATCACCTAATCTATCTCCTCAGCCCAAAGAGGAGGCTCTAGGGGCCCATCGTTGGTCCTCATTAAGACAAGGGAGCTGAACGTTATCTAAATAATCCGAGTTACCCATATGAACACCCACTCCCTTTGCATATAAAGCCTGATAAAACTGGCGGAATAGGGCAACAATTGATCATTCTTCCATGACAATCTGTCCCTGATGCTTCACAGTCACTATGTGCCGACTGCCCTGCCATCGCTTAATGAGAGAAGACATCAGCCATGTTGTCATGCTGAAATAATTGAAATTTATAATGAAGCATAGACTTTTTAGCTCTTTGATGTAATAAAGTATTAAGTTCAGTTTGCTAAGATCCTCCCGTCCAGATGTCGTGAAGCATGTCCCCAAAGTCAACCTAACTTTCCTAATTTGCTGTGATAAGTGAAATATTCTCATATCCATGGCTTTCCATTTGCTATTCACAAAACTCAAAATTTCCCCTCTCAGCATCGTAGCCATTTCCCAATACAAAGCAGGATCCTCCTGGTGGGCTTTATTATTCTCAGCAAAAATATCCCACTTCTTCTGCAAAAAGCTTAAAAAGGCCTGGTCACCATACAAAAAGCGTGGGGCGCACCAGTTGACCCCTACCCAGCGTCCCCCCATCCAAGCTAATTCAATCCATGTTGGGGCATGGTCAGAAATTTAAATAGTCCCCACCGTAGTACCCCATATCCAGGACAGCAGTTCAGCAGACATCAACCAATAGTCCAGACGGGACAACGACACTTGGGCTTGTGATACATTCATTTATTTATTTAAAATCTTTTTCCCCAGGATGTAAAATCCTCCAGACATCAATTAAATCTAAAAGATCCATAACTGCAAAACCTCTTTGGCCGATTTGTTCAGTCCCTCATTACTGGCAGGAGTTCTATCCAGGGAAGGATCCAAGCAACAGTTTAGGTCCCCCCCAGAATCAATTTATCAGTGGAAAAACCAGTGAGCCTTCGTCTTAGGATCAAATAAAATTGAGACTTGGGCATATGAGGGCCACAGGCATGCAGATAGTTATCTGTTCCCCATAAAGAGTGCCCCCCACAATTACAAAGTGTCCTTGTGCATTAGCAAGCAGCTTGATATATTCAAAAGCTTGCCCTTTCCATATCAGGATGGCCACTCTGCCTCAACCGCAAGGAAGCACTGAAAACCTGGCTAACCCATCAGGGCTGCTACTTAGCATGTTCTCTCATATCCATATGAGTCTCTTGTAGTAATGCAATATCTGCCTTCAAGACATTCAAAACTTTAAGAATTTTATAACGCTTAATGGGAGAATCCATGCCACACACATCCAGGTCACACATCGTATGGGAGAGTCACCATTGTCATGCTACATGAAAGAACACCAAACATGTAGACTATACCATCCACCTGGCCTGAACCTTTCCAGCCCAGGGTTTGCGGATGTTCTCCTGAAACCCAGGTCACAGCAAAATTTGCCCTTCCCTACAAACCCCCATCTTGCCTTACCCTCCCCCTCTGCCCTATACCTCTTCAATCCCCACCACACCATCAACTCGGTCAAAACATGCAAATCCCACAGCCTCTAGTGTAAAAAGAAATGCCAACCGTTCACAAGCGATCCACTGCATTCCCCTTCTACTCCCCTACGGAGTCCCTTCCTTGAACCCTGTTGAAAGCAACAAATCACATCTGTGCCTTTATCACCCGAAGTGTCCATTTCCCCAAGCTAACACACCCACAAACTCACATTACTAGACACTTCCGATCTCCCATGCACACATACACCATGCAATACAATCACCCCATATACAATTCACTGTAAGCAAACAAACCCCTACAATACTAGCAATCTCCAAGGAAAGTCCAGAGTATAACATCCAGACCAAAAAACATCAGCAGTCCCCTTGCAATATATCTACAAGACAGGTTTCCTGGCTTAGAAAACAGTCCAAACCAGCCAAAGTGGTGTTCATAGGTGCACTACATCACTCAGGACCATCTGCGCTTATCCAACCTCAGGGATCGGCATGCTCTAAATCAGTTCAATAACATCCAGACTTCCTCAATAGATGGAAAGAACTCTGCCTGTCCATTAATAAGAACCTTCAATTTTGAGGGATAGAGCAGCGCAAACTGCATGTGCATCTCATGCAGCTTCGCACAAATTGGAGAAAATTCCCACCTCAGTGCTGCAACCTTACTGGAGTAGTCCTGGAAGATCAACACTCGCTTCTCCTGATAGTGCAACCGTACCTTCCTTACTGTGCGAAACACACCCTCTTTATGGATAAAGTTCAGAAAACGAGCCAGCATGTTCTTCCATCTTTAATTCCAAAAGCAGCCAGAACTCCAAAATTCCCCTTAGCTCCGCATCCGCCAGCAATTCCAGAAGGCCCACAAAATGTAGATTGTTCCGACGTGATCAGTTTTCATGATCATCTAACCCAGTCCTCTGGGACTTCCAGGCCAGTCAGGTTTTCAGTATATCCACAATGAATATGCATGACATAGATCTGCATACAATGGAAGCAGTGCATGCAGATCTATCTCATGCATATTCATTATGGATATCTTGAAAACCTGAATGGCCTGGGAGTCCCAATGGGCTGAGTTGAGAACCACTGATCTAACTGATCCTCCTGCTATGCCAGGGACTTCTTCAAGGCCACGACCTCTGCACGGAGCACAAGCATCTTATCCTCCGTCATCGAAATGCGTTTCTCTGCTGATGCCAGTCGGCTGCCAAATGTCTCAAGGGCAGCAGCCACATTATCTTTTTCTTTTTTAAAATTTTATATTATGCATTTTAAAGAACACACAAGGATCAATCACTTGTTAGAGAAAAGAAAGATATCAAAAAGTAAGTGAGGGAGGTACAAACCAACCGCCACCTATCCAAAAGCACAATACAAACTCTTTCACTAGACCACAAAACCTGAAAGAGGCCAAGTCACAAAACAAAAAAAAATATTTACAGGTAATAGGACATAAAAACTGTACAGTATACTATCCAATGTACAGATCATTAACTTCCTCTAACTGAAAGGAAGGTCCAAAAAGTCTACCGGCTTCTGGGAGGGACCTCCCCATAATAAATTGTGTCAAGTGAGCGGGTTCAAAGAAAGTGTAATTGACCCCAAGATACTTAATTAGGCATTTACATGGATAGAGTAAGAAAAGTAAACCCCCTAAATGAAGAACTTTGGGATGCAATAAAAGAAACTGTGGCGACGTTTCTGGGTGGATTTTGAAACATCTGGAAACATCCTGACCGGTTCATCCATAAAGGTTTGATTTCTGGCTCTAAAATACAATTTCAGTAGCCAATCTCTATTAGGCTCAAGAGCCAAAGTCAGAAGCAATATAGCTTGGGAAAAGGAGTCGGGGTCCGAGGCCTTCAGAAAACCAGTTAGGTCCAACAAATCCATTGGAGGAGAATAAGCCGGTGAGGAGGCACCATGGTCTCTGCGCTTGGCTGTTGTTGTTGTTGTTGTTAAGTGCCGTCGAGTCGGAGTCGACTCATGGCGACCCTCTGGATAGCTATCCTAAATTGTCTAGTTGAGTGCCTTTCGACCTGGGGGGTCTCATCTTCCAGCACCATAGCACAATTTGTTTTGTTGTAACTATCCATTGGGTTTTCATGGCAAGATACAGAAGTAGATTGCCGGGCCTTTCTTCCGCGCAGTTTAAGTTTGGTGTTGTTGCCGTTGTCACAAAAATGTGATCCTCCGCCGTCAACACTATCCCATTCTGCAGCAGCTATTTAACTCTTATGCAACTTCCATTCTGAAAATACCTCCAGAGTTTGTTCCACCTCTGGCAAGGATTTTTTATCTACCTACAGCCAAGCGCCGTCAACACTATCCCATTCTGCAGCTATTTCACATCTTGCCACTACTATACAATATTGCGCTATGCCCCAATCTCCTTCCCACTCCTTATTCCTCTTATGTAACAGACACATTTCCAGTGATATTGATAATCTTGATCCTGTGATTTTGCTTATACTGTCCCCAATCTTTCCCCAGTACTGTTGAACCACCGGACATGTCCACCACATATGCAACCAAGTACCCTTATCTCCACACTTCCTCCAACATTCATCCGACTCACGTACTCCAGCCTTGTACAAATGCTCTGGTGTTAAATACCATCTGCTCAGCACTTTAAACCCATTCTCTCGTAATGACATTGCTATCGATGATTTTGCTATTTCTTGTACCACCCCCTCCCACTCCTCCGTCTCCCATGTCACCCCCAAATCCATTTCCCATGCATGCATGTAGCTTAATTTCCCCTGCCCTCTCGTAGTTAGCCCTTTATAAATTCTAGAAAGTACCCCCTTCCTACCCATTGAACCGAGAAAACTACCTTCAAACCAACTCGGATACCTCATAATGTCCTGCCATTGCCTTCTCTGTCTTACATAGGATCCATTCTGAAGATAATGAAATCTATCCTTTCCAACAGATGATATAGATCTCTGATACTTTCAAATTTTCTTACCCCTTTCCCTGAGATTATCTGTGATACCTGACATAACCCCTGCTGTGCCCACCTTTGTAACACCGCTCTATCCGGTCCTACTCCCTCCTCACAGCACGCCATGAGTGACATAGTGTGGGATAATCTCTAATCACCTATCAACTGCTGTCTATGCTGCTGCCACACACTCAAGGTATGACCCACAAAAGGATTCTCCCCCTTTCTCCCCTTCCCTCCCCACACCATCCTCTCCAATTCTCCAGGTCTCAAACCCGTTTCCTCCATAATTACCCAGTTTCTGCTGTCCCCACAGCCAAGAATACACCGCTCTTAACTGCGCCGCTTTATAATACTTTATAAAATTGGGCACTCCCATTCCTCCCTCCATCCTAGATACCTGCAATGTCGGCGCCGCTACCCTCGGCCCCTTTCTCCCCCATATAAACCCGTCTACTTGCTTTTGCACTTTTAATACCCTTGCCGATATGGCTATTGGTAGCACCTGAAAATAAAACAAAAATTGGAGGAGTAGCATCATTTTGATTATTGACATCCTCCCAAACCATGATATATGTCCCCTACTCCAACCCTGTAATTGTGTTTCTACTTGCCCGAATATCTTCTTATAATTTAGCTCATATAACTCTTCCAAATTCCTTCCCAACTGAACTCCCAAGTACCTAATTGAATGTTTTGCCCACCTAAATTAATATCTATTTTGTAAACCCTCTTGTAGTTCTTCCCCCCCCCATCAGATTTAACATTTCGGATTTGCTCCAATTAATCCCGAATCCTGCCAAATCCCCATACTCCTACAACTCTTGCATAATTATGGGCAGCATCTCTCTGGGTCTCGTAATCATTAATAAAATGTCGTCTGCAAACATTGACATACGATATTCCCTCTGTCCCATCCTTACCCCCTTGATTTCTTGTCCCGTCCTTATCTTCGCTGCCAACGGCTCCAGCGATAGTGCAAATAACAGTGGCGACAAGGGGCAACTCTGTCGTGTTCCCTGCCCCAGTGGGAAAAATCTCGAATATACCCCATTTACTCTCACACATGCTTTGGGATTGGAGTATAATGCTCTCACCCAATCCACAAAGCCTTCTCCAAAACCCATGCACTCCATCACTGTGAACAGGAATTTCCATGACACCTGGTCGAACGCCTTTTCAGCGTCCAGCAAAAGGAGTAACGCCGGTTCTTGATCTTGCTTCACTGTCCAAATTACATTTAATATTTTCCTGCTTGATCATCATACACCAGCTTGCCTAATACCTATTGAGTCTTCCTGCTAATACTTTGGCCAACAACTTCGCATCTATGTTTAACAGCGAAATGGGCCTGTATGACGCACACTCCTGCGGATCTTTCCCCTCTTTATGTATAAGTGTTACTCCAGCCAACCCCATTGTTTCCGCTAGCTTCTCCCCCTCCCTTGGTAAATTAAATATTCTTGTTAAAGGTTTCAGCAGTACTCCTTTAAATTTTTTATAAAAGACAGCTGTCAGCCCGTCTAGGCCTGGGGCCTTCCCTGGCTTCAAGCCCTTGATCGCCTGTTCCACTTCCCCTTCCTGTATTTCTCTATCTAGTGCATTCCTTTCCCCTTCATCCAGCTGTGGCAGCCCCACTGCTCCCAAATATGTACGAATCTCCCCCTCTAGTGTTGCCTCATATAGTTTCTGATAATACTTCACAAAAGCTTCCCTTATCTTCTGTTCGTCCCTCTCCACCCCGCCCCCGATCCTAATCTGCATTATCCTAGCCAAGTTCCTTCTCTGCTTTAATCTCCATGCCATATACTTCCCTGCTTTATTTCTCCCCTCAAAGAATTCCTGTCGCAGTATTTGCATGTGGAATCAAATCTTTTCAGCCTGCATTGCATTCAACTTAGCCCTAGTCTCTAGTACATCCCCCCTGTATTTCCCACTTACATCATTATTTATATTTATTTTTTTTTATTTAACATTTCTTATATACTGTCTTTCATGATATCAAGGTGGTTTACATTAAACAAACTGAAATTACATTGAACAGGGCATTATAACTTGGAGATTACAGGGAACATGGGCAATTGGGGGTTAAGTGGCTTGCCCAAGGTTGCTGTCCTCTAGTGGGATTTGAACCACTGACCTTCCAGCCTGA
Organism: Ichthyophis bannanicus; assembly: GCA_033557465.1. Lineage (NCBI taxonomy): Eukaryota > Metazoa > Chordata > Amphibia > Gymnophiona > Ichthyophiidae > Ichthyophis > Ichthyophis bannanicus. The sequence continues at coordinate 846,353,247 of CM066032.1, read as the reverse complement.
GGTAACTTGCCCCAACCACTAAGCCACTCCTCCTTGGCATCCACTTCCTCCAAAATCATCAACTTCTGTCTCATTTGAAATTCCTTTACCTCCTTTTCCCTCTTTATTCTCGCACCCCATTTTATCAACGTCCCTCTCACTACTGCTTTAAAGGTGTCTCATACCAGCCCTGCCTTCACCTCTCCATTCCCATTTTTCTCAAAATACTCCGGAATCATGTCCTCCAACTCCCTCACCAACCGAGTATCCCCCAGCAGTGCCTCATTCAATTTCCAATATTGTATCCCCTTGTTTTCTTCCCTTATACTCAAATTCACTATCACCGAGGCATGGTCAGACCAGGTAATCGGCTCCATTTCTCCACCCTTAACCCTACCTGCTATCTCTTTCCCTATCCAAATTGCATCAAGCCTAGAATATGTGCCATGCACTGCCGAATAAAAGGAGAACTGGCGTCTTCCTGGATTAAGCAGGTGCCAAGCATCCAATAGATCATTATCCTTCACAAACCTATGATATCTTCTTCTATTTGCTCTACGCCCCTCTGTCTTCCCCGTAGTATCCCTCCCTACCTCCCAGGGCATATTAAAGTCCCCTCCACAAATCATCGCTCCTTCCCCCAAAAGGGTAACTTTCCTAACCAATTCCTCCCAAAACTCTTTTTGAGTCCCTGTGGGTGCATACACATTAATCACACAAAACCACTCTTCCCCTATCTTCATTCGTACCAACAAATATCTCCCCCCTCTATCTCTAATTGTACGAACTTCTACCTTGAGTGCCCCACTTACCATCAAAGCCATCCCCCCCTTTCTTCCGCTCTCTCATATTGGAAGCAAATATTCTTTCATTATATCCCTTGGGTTTCACTACTGACTCATGCCTTCTTAGTAGGTGTGTCTCTTGCAGCAATACAATTGAGGCTTTCTGCCTTATCAGTTCCTTATATAATTTTTGCCTCTTAAAGGGTGAATTTAAAGTGGTGGATTCGTGGAATAGTCTCCCAGTGGAGGTGGTAGAGATGAGGACAGTAACTGAATTCAAAAAACATGGGACAAACACAGAGGATCTCTAAAGGAAAAAAGGGGACTGTTGTAGTCGTTGATATGGAAGGACAGACTAGATAGGCCATGTGATCTTTTTCTGTCGTCATATTTCTATGTTTCTATTTAACCCCTTCACATTCAACATTATAATTTGCAGCTCACCTGTTATCTTCTCCTCCCCTTATTACCCCATCTCTTTACTTCCCCTCTTATTTATCCCTCCACCCCCTCCCATCTGGCCATTCCTCCATGCTCTCGAATGACCAAGGTCCTGCCAGCAGCCCCCCCAAGTGTCCGGCTGACCCCTCCAGGCTCTCAGTAATCCCCATCCCTTCTACACCCTCCATTCCTGCCCAGACTTCCCTATCTAACCCCTATATCTTCCTCCTTCACCCCTTATCACCCTCCCCCACCTTAAAACTCCCTACTGTCCATCTCCCGCCCTCTTACCTCATCCCCTTTTATTTCCTGCTCATTACTTTTCTTTCTTTTCCCTGCAACTTAATCCTCCTCCCCCTCCCCCTCCCATCAACCTTAAAACATTCTTTACTGAACAAAATCTGCAGCACATCTCTATATTGTGTTAACGTTAGAAATTCTTCTTTGTCCAATATCTTTCCTCACGACCTTGTTTGCCACTCCATTCCCGCTCTTAAGTTATCTGGCGGTGTAGCCTCCTGCGGCTTATAGGCACCCTCTGCCATCATGGTGTAGTAGCTTTTCCATTACTCGCAGGTTGTGCAATCAGCCTCCAATCCTATCATGCCCGCATCCATCAGCGCACGCACCGCCTCTTCTCTTGTTCTCACTCTCAATTTACGCCCCTTGTACTCCAAGCTTAACCCAAAAGGGAAAGTCCAGCCGTAGCGAATTCCTTCCTCTCGAAGCTTAGTCAGAATGTCCCGAATTTGCCGCCTCTTATTTAATGTACTCTGTGCCAAATCAGCATAAACCTCCACCCAACATTCTCGCCATTGTATTGTTCCAGCATCCCTCGCCTTTCTCATTACCTTCTCCTTTGTACTATAATCATGGTAGCAGGCTATAATGTCTCTTGGTGCATTGTTGTCTCCTCTCTGCGGGCCCACCACTCGATGTGCTCTATCAATACGCAAGTCCAAACCCTCTCCTCCATCTTCAGTGATCTGAAGCAGCTCTTTTGTTAAGTCCTGAACCACAGTTATACAATCCTTATATTGAGCACCCTCCGGGATCCCCCTGAATCTTAGGTTGCTTCTGCGCGAACGGTTCTCGAGGTCTTCTAGCTTCTCCTTCATGCACTTATTTAGCTGTTCCAGAGTCTGCACCTTGTCATCCGTTGCGCTCACCCCCTCCGCGTGCTCATCCAATTTTTCTTCCATCATCTCCACCCGCGATCCCAACTCCATTAACTCCGAACGCAGGCTCTCAATGCTCACCACCACATCCGCTCTTATGTCATATGTCAGCTCCTTAAACCACGTTCATACCTCATCTTGGAACGAGGCTTGCTGATTCCTTTCCTCCTCCAATCTCTCGGGTGGTGATCCCGATGCTCGGTTCTGCGGCCTAGTCGGTGCAGCTAGGTCTTTCCCTTCTGCCCCCGCAGCTTTCTCCACCAGGCCTCGCCACGTTGTTGTGGCGAAATCTTTCATGGTCACTTTTTTCCCCTTCAATGTCATCACTGTTGATGTCCTCTCTGCTTCTCTTTGCTCTTGAACCTGGGGGAAACTCTTACAATCTGCCTTTTTCTTGCAGGGTCAGCCGGAGCCTTCTCTTAAGCGGCCATCTTCCTCGCCAGCATCACGTGGACCCCTCTAGGCAAGCCTTTTAGGCACCTATCTTTTGCCACCATGGGATAACCGGCTAGCGGCTGAATATCGCCACTAGCTGGCTATCCTCAGGTGCCACCTCCACTCCGCCCCCAGAATGCCGCAATGCTAGCTGGCTAGCACTGGGGCGTTCAGTGGCGGCACCTAGGGATATTCAGTAGCACTAACTGCATTAGTGTTGCTGAATATCTCGGTCACCACGATTAATGCATTAATCACTTTGAATATCAGCCCCTAAGTATGAAATCTTTATTTCTCTGCATTCAAGTGGACTAACATGGCAACTACACTACTTTATACAGAATCTTTACTTCCACATTAAGGACTGTGTGCTCCTTTCCCGGGCTGTGGCAGTAGCAGCAAGTGGCACTTAATGTAAAATCATAATAAGAGCCCCTGGTCCTATGATACGGAGGAGCACAACTGGACATACACTAAACAAGAATTGCCAGGGCTGGTACAGTTGCATCTATTGCCCCTGTTGCTGTTGTTGTTTGCGCTGACACCATGACTCATCTCTTGGGTGTTTGCTGCATCTGCAATACATTAGTGTGTCACAACACACCAGTTGCAAACCGTTGCCTTAGCACAGCAGTTTATGCTGGATGTTCCCAAGCTAATCTTACTCCTTGATGCAGGAAGAAAGATTAGCGCAAGACAATCATTGTAAAAGTACTATGCTAAAGGAAATTAGCTTTATTTGGTAGCCTGACCCCACCAGATGCTTCCCAGGACACATTGTGAAGGGAGAGGCACCACCATCTTTGCAAAGATGGCAGCATGTAGGCAGGAGCATATAGACTATATTCCTGCCTCCCAAAGTTGTAGGTAGCAAGCTGGGAAGGTGGCAGAGGTCCGGACAGTTTTGAGGTTGATGGGAACCATTAAGGTCACCAACAGGGCCATGCCAAGCCATAAATGGGCCCTGTGTGACTTGCACATCAGGCACACCGCCCCCCCCCCAATATCTCCATCCAGTCAGCTGCCTGCTCTTGCCCTGCTGCTCGTTTTGTTGTCTCCACGGTGGTGCCGGCAGCAGCGGAGCAGACCTGTCCTCAAATAAAAAACAAAACAAAAACTATGTGGGTCTTCCGACTCCACACTTTAGGCAGATCTGATCCCTCCCTGCTCTGATGTAGGTTCGTGTCAGAGGAGGGCGGGACCAGACCAGCCATTCAATTCTGTGCTTGAATGGCTGGCCCTATCCCTCCTTTCTCTGACGCGACCTACATCAGAGAAGGGAGAGAGGGACCAGACCTGCAGAAAGATCCATGTGTTTTGTTTTTTTAAAATTTGTCAGGTTTGCTCCGCTGCTGCCGGTGCTGCTGCCGCTGAGAAAACAAAGAGTGGCAGTGGCAGGGCAACGGCAGACAGTGTGGGAGGAAGCCTGAAATGCGCCCCTCAGTCTTTGCGCCCTGTGCGGCTGCGCTACTCGCACAGGGCTAGATACAGTGCTGGTCACCAATAATAATTTTGGGGATCAGGGGGCTGGAGCCCACTAGAGTCACCAATGATGGTTTTGGTGAAGAGGGGTTGGGGATCTTTAGGGCCACCAATGATTTTTTGGGAGTGATCAGACAGGAGATAGAGACCAACTTGTTTTCTGTTTTATCTCCCTTCCTGTTAGTGTGTGAGCCAATGCCCACTCATGCACTGACAGGAAGGGAGATATTTACAAGCATACTAGCACATGTGCATATTTGACAAACATAACGTAGGTTTCTGTGTGCATATGTCTGGATTGCTCTCCTGGTCTATTTAACCTAATCTTTTGAGCACAGCTTATTTGCATGTTGTTTGCTTACCGCTTTGCTGAACAAAACATCTGCATTAAAACTTGCATTAGGAAGTACTGGGCGCTAACACAGGGTTTCTGCATCGAGCCCTAAGTCTTCTCCTTGGATTCTGAACTGATTTCATTAAGTGATTAACAGGCCAATGTAGAAAGAAGTAATTAGACCTTACCTGCTAAATAGTGTTCCTGAAGGATCTCCAGTCCAGTCCCTTTCTTCTGTGTTGTGCTCCTCTTCCTGCAGCTTGGAGACTGAATACATCATTCTTTGATGACATCAGGATATATATATCACTGCCACCACCCACCAGCTTCAGTATCCTGTTGACAAAGCAAACTTAACGGAGAGACTGAGGCAGCCATGAGGCTCTTACACAAGTGATCAGCCTGACCCTTCCCCCCAAGCCATGAGGCTCTTACATAAAGTAATCAGCCTGCTAAGAGAAGACATTAAGATTTCAGTAGACACCCTTCCCCCACTCCAGGTCTGAGCACAATATCCCCTAGCCCAGAAATCAACAGACCAGAGCACACCGGTTTGGACGAGTCACCCAGGTACCTTCCCCAGGGGCTGCTGATTGGTGGACAGGAAATACCTGTGGCAAATGGGATTATAGAATGAGTTTAAAATTGTACTGTATATAAGGCATTGGAGGACGTCCCTCGGGGCTCAGACTTTTTGTGGAGGGTACCGGCTCTCTGTCTGAACCTGTGTGCACATTAAAGATCCTGTTTGCATTCCAGCCTGTCTGAGTTTTCCTTCTGTGGGTGAGTGATTGAATAAGAGCTTTTCACAGCGTTTGCCATAACATTTCTGGTGCACTGGCCGGGAAACATTAAAAGAAAAGCCTCTCTCATCACACCCACGGTGGGAAGACTACTGCTTTTTGCAGGATCAGGGCCTCCACCGGTCAGGGACCGACCCCTCCAGGTGATTAACGATCCTTGGCGCCACGGGGCCCCTTTGTGCTCCGAAGGACTCTTTGACTTGTGTGGTCAGTCGGTCCCTGCGGCTGAATCCCCGATTGAAAACCGGCTGGATAGACTGGCATCCAAACTCTTCCTGATCAGAGGTCTGGTAAGTACTGCCTTACTGTTTTGGGTAGTAAATTCTGTGAACCTGTAGCGGCCCGATCACCCACAACGAACGGTCCTAGTTGGGACCCCGTGGGGGGTTTTCTGAAGCCACCGTTCGTCCAGTTTTGAGTAGAAATCAGAGTACCAGTAAGATAACTGCAGTATGAATTAATTTTGCTACCTTGGGCCCCTTAAAAGTATTTAAAGTGCAGCGCTGCCAAAGCTATTAAAAAATTGCCTAAAATATTAGTACTTAACCCCCTTAAGTGTGCCTTTCAAGAATAATTGCGCTGATCGCAATTCTCCGATGATCGGGGCGATTTATTTAGAGCCTTTGCCCCATGTGCTCCTATAGTGTTGGGGGCTTTTTTGTGTTGCCATGTGCTTTTAGTGTTGGGGGTTCCTTTTGTGCTAGTGATCCTGGAGCTCCATCTAGTGGACATTAGAAAAATAGCTAGCTACTATTATCCTCATGGTAAAAGTTAAATCCTATGCTAGTGTGTGTAATGTGTAATGTGTATTTGTAGCGTATTCGCTGCTGAGACGTCTCTGTTTTCTGTTTTCCCTCTTTCTTTTTCCCTTTGTGGTCCTGTGTGTTTTGTGCAACCAAACTCTGCCTGTTACCTGGATTATATTGTATATTGTATTCCCAGAAGTGAGATTAGAAAATTTACACTGAACATTGCATTCCTAGAATTGAGATTACAAGATTTGCACTGTAAATTGTGATTTTGCAAATTGTGATTAGAGCATGGGGTCCGGAGGCTAAATTGTAGTGAAGGAGTATCCGGACCAGCTTCCCTATATAGATTCATGGCTGGCCCATATAGTTAATGTGCTGTTATGTAGAAACTGTTAGTGTCTCTGTGTTTAGTTCTGACATTAGGGAAAGAAAGTTTTTGTCCAGACATTAGGTCTTTATATTTCAGGATTGATTTTGATACTCTTATCAGTAAAAGGTGAAGTTATTAACAAATCGCCCCTGTGTCCCCAAACAGTGGAAAAAAAAAAAACACCAGGTCTACTGATTGCAGGGAGAGGGACAGTTTAGAAAGTGTTTTGGTCATGCCTCTCAGCAGTGAGTGGGGGATAGTTGGAACTGCTGAAATAGTTTGCATAGCTATAGAAAGATACTGGGAGGAGTTCCTTCTTCTAGCAGATGAATGGAGGCCCATTAGAGAGTGAAGGAAGACAATTGCTTTATTTAATGCATATCCAGTTTCATGCATAGTCAAAGAACCACATTTTTGATCACACCTTTCAGCAGTGAGTAAGGGGTGGTTGAAAACTGCTGAGATAGTTTGCATAGCTATAGAAAGATACTGGGAGGAGTTCCTTCTTCTAGCAGATAAATGGAGGCACATTAGAGAGGACAAAAGAGAAAAAAAATCACCTAGGAGTCTTTCTCCTAGCAAATGCCACACCTAGTCTCCAAACAATCCTCTCGTCATCAATTTAGATTGTAGAGTTTTAAGCTTCTGGAACCATGGGGGGTGCCTCCTTTGAGCATCCTCAAATGTCTGAGCAGCATCTTGACTGTGTAAGGCTGAAGAAGGACTGTCAAATTACTGTTAGCAATATCTGTAGGGCAAAGCTGATGTGTGAAAATTAGCTGCAACACATTTGTTAGAACTTAAAAAGGGGAGAGAAAATTCTTATAAGATTATGAAGAAATGAAGATTTTTTTACTTGTCTTTTTAAAGCCTGAATTTTATCTCTGGTACATATATTGGTTTTGACTGCATATACAAAATTAAAAATTAAAAGGGATTTTATATCCTGTGGCAAGCACCTCATAGAGGGTTTTCAGATCAGTTTGATGCCAGTCTCAGGTATTATTAGGTTTTAAATTAAATGTGAAAAGTACATTTAGGTTAAAAAAAAATATAAAAGGGAAGTGTTTGCATTCCAGATATCCACCAACCTTTTCATGCAAAAGTATCAGTTTCATCATTTGAATGCCTATTTTCTGAACTGTAAGATTTAAGGTAATTACTTTTATTTTTATTTATTTATTTTTTTATTTATTTAACAGTCTTTTCTATACCGCCCCTTCCAGAGATCAGGGGCGGTTTACATTGAACATTAAACAGAACAATTGTATACTTCTGTATACATTTACAGGGAACATTATGCTTTAACTATGTACAGGTGTACTTACAGGGAACATATTTTGAACAAATTTTGAACAACATTTTGAACATTAACTATAACAGAGCTTTTCAAACTATTTACAAGTTATATACATGGATATATACATATATATTACTTTGCATTGTTAAGCTCAGTGCTGATGATTGCTGAACAGGACAGTGGCACCATGGCTGCCAATTACACTGCCCTTTCCAATTTTCAAATTTATTGGGAAGATGGAACTGAGTTCCCAGAAAAATATGGAAATATTTGTAAAGTTATTTACAAATGTAACAATAACATTAACATGAGTTGATTGGACAAAACCAAATCTTGCTTGTCAGCAATGATCCAGGAGAGGTTTAAGAAAAAGAATGAGAGAAAAGAAACAATACTAAGTTTTTAAACAATTGTTTAATGTTCTTAGCAGCCTTGCCAAATAAGGATACGTTAGTATGGTATAAAAACATGAAAGGGACCTACGTATGTGGTTGGTGGAATGATGCATGTAATGGGGGAGTATGTGGTTGGTGGAATGATGCAGGTGATGGGGGAGTGTTCTGAGGGATGAAGTGGGATATTAAGAGGAAGGACTCTGATAGACAGTAAACTGATGAAGGTAATTCAATGATGTGAAGTGATGTATCTGGCTAATGAATATGTAAACAAAAAAAATGATGAGCACTTTATTCAACTATGCCATCTCCAGAATATTCAATTTAGGAATTCATCTAGGCCCCAACACATACTCAATAATTGGAAATGGACACCTGGAGACAGGCTAGGTGCACCCTGGTGGGTTTTGGAGGACCTACACTGGCCATGTGGTACTTCCAGATGCTTTTTTGCCTCCTTTTTGCCTCTGCATGTCCTGGCCAGGCATGCATGGGCAAAGGGGGAGCATGTAAAGGTCAGTCAAGGGCATAATGGAATGTTCACTACCAGCAAGTGAATCTCCAGTGACAGAGAGACAAGAAGTTAATCAAACTGCCAGATAAAAATTGACACCATACGAGATAGTTACTGATAGACCATTGAAAGTTTAAACAGCAATATTTGTAGGATGTGATCTTGGTAAATGTGGAGAAAGTTAAGTTTATTTCATTGTGAAATCTAATCCAGCATATTTAGTTTTTTTTCATTCAATATTGGTGCTGCTTTTCTGAATAAGGCCTGGAGCCATGTCACCAATTGCAATCCAGAGAGTCCAGCAGAGGGAAGTGGCCGGGGTCCAGATGGAGAAGACCATCCCGAGAACTCAGAGCTGACCACCGCTGAGATGTGTGAAGGAGTCCCTATCTGGATCAGTGTGTCACATTGAAAACGGGCCAGGGTGTCTGCCTATGAGAATGAGAGGTTCAAATTTTGAGAGAGACAGAACTTGAACTTCAGAGAAAGGTGAAGCACACTGCGAGGTCCTGGGGAACTGCTGAGAGGCAGGAAAAAGAACTGTTGGACTGACTGGGGGGGGTTTTGGGGGCTTCTGTGAATGATTGTATTGTTATCCTTTTAATATTGTTTTCTCAGAAAGTAACTGAAATCTACAAGCCATTTCGGCTTCAACAACTGCAATACCCACACCAGCTCAAGTTTTTGCTGTACTATTCTCAGAGCTTTCTTTATCACATTATTAAGCACTGCTGCTTTTGACATACTTTCATGTTATGTGTTTTCAATATTATTGACCAGCTGCAAGAAAATGATGTTACAATGTATGTTGTCTCTAGGGAACAGTACCAGAAGCTGCTTTTCTGATGACCCCTATCTGTCTCAAATGGTTGCTTGTCCATTGCCCTTAGTGGGATTACCTTGCCCCATAAACAAGAAAAGAAAAAGAAAAATTGGGAATGAAGGGAAATTGGCTGATAGGTATGTCTAGTATGGCTGCATCCTTGCCTGAGGCTGTAATACATTATGATGGCACGGAAAAAAAAGCATGTGGGCTAAGAAAATGAGTACCCAGAGCCCAGCACAACAAGAGTAAAGCCAGGGGGAACCATACTCTGAGCAGAAGTGCACAGAAAATGGACCCAGCTAACAAACGACAGCCCAGGCCTGAGCAAGCTGGGCAAGCCTGGACAAGTTAAACAGGCCAAACAAAGCTGGTGATACAAAGTACTCATATGCCCTGAAGACTACAGTGCCAGTGATTAATGAAGCAAAGGGAATGGCAGGGTGCAACCAGAATGACTCAACACTAGCAAGAATAAAAGCCATTAATATGCTGATAAGGGTGGATCCCAGGGAAAGAGCCTTTGCCCCAAAGGAAAGAAGCCTCTGCAGACTTTTTGCACACGGCCCTCCTTTGTCCCAAAGGAAAGAGGCCTCTGCAGGCCCTGCAACCTTTTACAGTCAGAACAGCAACTTTTGCACACGGAACAAAAACGTTTGTGCAGGAGTTGCTATAGAGGGTATAGGGTATGTGTTGTTTTAAACTCACTGATGCAAGTGTTTCCATTGAACACTCTATCCAAGATATAAGTGATCTAGTTAATCATATTACTGACCCGTCCATGGGTCCTGGGTGGTTTATGAAGTGGTTCAGTTGGCCAGGGGGACAAAAAATCCCAGTGGTAGGGGTTCTTTTTATTTACTGCTATGTGCCATTCTGCCATGTTGTATCCCCATTCTTTACCGCTTCATTACCACCACCCTTGATACCCTGGTAGAACGCAAGGCGATTACCACTGTCATGGCCCTGCCCCAAGACCCCCTCTGCGGCTTGCCTCCAGTAATACAGCCCTCAACCGCTTCTAGTGGTTGAGGTCTCACTTAAAAAGGGGGGAGTGAGGCAGCCATGAGGCTCTTACACAAGTGATCAGCCTGACCCTTCCCCCCAAGCCATGAGGCTCTTACATAAAGTAATCAGCCTGCTAAGAGAAGACATTAAGATTTCAGTAGACACCCTTCCCCCACTCCAGGTCTGAGCACAATATCCCCTAGCCCAGAAATCAACAGACCAGAGCACACCGGTTTGGACGGGTCACCCAGGTACCTTCCCCAGGGGCTGCTGATTGGTGGACAGGAAATACCTGTGGCAAATGGGATTATAGAATGAGTTTAAAATTGTACTGTATATAAGGCATTGGAGGACGTCCCTCGGGGCTCAAACTTTTTGTGGAGGGTACCGGCTCTCTGTCTGAACCTGTGTGCACATTAAAGATCCTGTTTGCATTCCAGCCTGTCTGTGAGTTTTCCTTCTGTGGGTGAGTGATTGAATAAGAGCTTTTCACAGCGTTTGCCATAACAAGACTACTAAGCAAATGAAACTAATCACCATAACATTATAAACAGAACCACACCTCCCCCTCCCAGGAAAGGGATATCCCAACCCCCCTAGAGGAGGAGGCTTACCTGAACAGGCCCTTACCAAATTCGATAGCAATCCTGATAGCAGGACCTTGCGACCGCCTATTCCGCTCCGTTACCGAAACCCAAGAGTAACTCCTGCCAAAGACAACTCCCCCAGGTTCCAACCATCCACCTGAATCGCTTCGGAACGGTACTATCTGCTCCTCGGGCGGGATCAGGGATGGGACTGGACTGGACCGGAGATCCTTCAGGAACACTAATTAGCAGGTAAGGTCTAATTACTTCTTCCTAAGGGTCTCTCCAGTTCAGTCCCTTTCTTCTGGGATGTAAGAGAGCAGTTCAAGCATGGGAGGGGACTGCCAAACCGGACCGAAGCACCGCTCCCCCAAAACCGGCATCTGCCGCTGCCTGAACATCCAACCTGTAGTGCTTGGCGAAGGTATGCAAGGAAGACCAAGTAGCCGCCCTACAAACTTCCAGTGGAGGAACTAAACTAAACTCCGCCCATGAAGCGGCTTGAGCCCATGTAGAATGAGCTCGGAAACCGACCGGGACTTGCCTTCCTTTTAGGATATAGGCCGAGGCAATGGCCTCCCTGATCCACCTGGAAATCGAAACCTTGGCTGCCGCTTCTCCCTTGCGTGACCCTCCGAATAAAACAAACAAATGCTCCGACTTGCGGAACGACTTTGAACGCTTGAGAAAACGCTTCAGAATTCTTGCACGTCTAGGCTGTGCAACCGCACATCTCCCTCTCCCTGCCCCAAACCGGCAAAGGAAGGGAGAGACACCGACTGATTTATATGAAACGGAGTGACCACCTTGGGCAAAAATGACGGAACCGTCTGCAAAACGACCTTCTCTTTGAGGAAAACGAGGAAGGGCGGACGACATGACAACACTTGCAACTCAGACACCCGCCTGGCTGAGCAAATAGCCACTAGAAAAACGGTCTTAAGCGTCAAATCCTTTAGTGACGCACCTTCCTCTGGTTCGTATGGCACCTCCGCCAAGGAATCCAACACTAAATTAAGATCCCAAGGAGGCACCGCCGACCTCTGTTGCGGCCGAAGGCGTCTTACTGCCTTCAGAAATCGTACCACATCTGGGTGTTCGCCTAATGCTTTACTCATAATCTTGCCCCTGTAACACGAGATAGCTGCTACCTGCACCCGCAAGGAGCTGGCTGCCAGGCCCTTCTCAAAACCGGCCTGCAAACAATCCAGCACCTCCGGAATGGCAATTTTCAAGGGCCTCTTCCGCCGAACTTCACACCAGTTCTCGAAAATGCACCATACTCTCACATACACTAAACAGGTGGAACGCTTGCACACCTTTAACAAGGTTGAAATCACTGCCCCTGAATATTCTCTTTTACATAGCCTTGCCTTTCAATAGCCAGGCCGTGAGAACCGATCCACTTGCGGCATTCTCAGCGGACCTTGCCTGAGAAGAACTTCTCTTACTGGGAGACGCCAAGGATGATCTGCCAGTAACCGAATGAGATCGGATTACCACAGCCTCCGCGGCCAGTCCGGAGCTATCAGGACCACCAAGCCCTGATGCGCCTCTATCCTTTGAAGAACCCTGCCTATGAGCGCCCACGGAGGGAACACATACAGCAACTCCTCTGTGGACCACCATTGAACTAGGGCATCTAGGCCCTCTGACATCCTTTCCTTTCTTCTGCTGAAGAATCTGCTCGTCTTGGACGACTCCCAGCGCATCATCAGATCCATAATAGGCGATCCCCAGCGGTGCTCCACCTGCTCGTAGACCTCCTGGTTGAGTTCCCACTCGCCGTTATCCACCTTGCACCTGCTGAGGTAGTCGGCCGTGACGTTGTCCACTCCAGCCACGTGTTGAGCTGATAGAGCTGAGTCTCGGCCCATAGTAAGAGGCTTTCTGCCTCCTCTTCCAGTAGAGGGCTGCTCGTGCCACCTTGCCGGTTGATGTAGGCCACGGCTGTCACATTGTCTGAAAGTACTCTGACTGCCCTCCTGCGAATCCAACGCAGGAATGCTCTGAGAGCCAGGGATACCGCCCGTAACTCCAACCTGTTGATGGGCCACTAAGATTCCTGGGCACTCCAGAGTCCCTGAGCAAAGTGTCCCTCGCAGTGTGCTCCCCAGCCTGACAGGCTCGTGTCCATCGTCACCTGAACCCACAGTGGAGCTTCGAGGGGCATTCCGGTCTCTAGATTCCCCGGAGAGAGCCACCACTGTAGGCTCTCCTTGGTCGCTGCCGCAGAGGGGAATGTCACCAACAAGGACTGGTTCTGATGGGACCAGCAACATAGCAGAGATCGCTGGAGCGGACACATGTGGGCCCTGGCCCAGGGGACCAGCTTCAATGTCATTGCCATGGTCCCCAGAACCTGAAGGTAGTGCCAAGCCGAGGACGCCTTCCAAGCTATAAACTCTTGCACTAGGCGTCGGAGGTTTCCTGCCCTCTGAACTGGCAGGAACATCCTGCCCATGAGCGTGTCGAACCGTGCCACCAAATACTCGATCACTTGAACGGGCACCAACCTTCTCTTTGACAGATTTATCACCCATCCTAAACTTCGGAGAAATCCAACCACCCTGTCGATTGACTTCCGACTCTCCTCTTTGGACTTGGCCCTGATCAACCAATCGTCTAGGTAAGGATGGACCAGAATACCTTCTTTGCGTAGAGCCGCCGCCGCCTCCACCACCATCACCTTGGTGAAAGTACGTGGAGCCGTTGCCAAACCGAACGGCAGGGCCTGAAACTGAAAATGTCCCTTTGGCACTGCTAAGCGTAGAAACTGCTGATGTGCCTCTCTGATGGGAATATGTAAATATGCCTCAGTGAGGTCGAGGGAGGTTAGATACTCCCCCTGCCGCACCGCCACTATCATGGACTTCAGAGTTTCCATACGAAAGTGAGGCACCTGAAAACAGCGACTGACTCGCTTGAGGTCTAAAATTGGACATAGGGAACCTTCCTTCTTTGGCACAACGAAATAAATGGAGTATCGACCACAGCCACACTGATCTTTTGGCACTGGTACGACCGCCCCTAAGGCTAAAAGTCTTGTCAATGTCTCCTCCACCGCTACCCGCTTGGCCAGTGATTTGCAAGGAGACTGGACGAATGAGGGGAGAACCGGCCTCGCAAACTCTAGGGCATAACTGTCCCGTACAACCTCCAAGACCCATTGGTCAGACGTTACCCAGGCCCAGGCGGGAAAGAATTGCCATAGACGTCCCCCTACTGTCAGAACACCCCCCTCAAGCCCCCGCTGTCTCATTGCAGTTTTCTCGGGCCCGAGGAGGCCGAAGAGGCCCCAAATCCTCTTCCCGCACCTTGAAACCCCCGGAATCCTTGCCCCCTTGAGGGAAACCGGCCCCTCTGAAAGGAACTCTGACGAGCCGGCCTAGGCCTCCGGACCTCCCTCTGTTGCGACCGCTCCTGACCAGGGAAGCAACTCTGTTGGGTCTGTCTTCTGGAAGCCTGCCACCCTTAGACTCACCTAGGTCCTTCACCAATCTGTCCAAATCTTCCCCAAAAAGTAGCTTACCCTTAAAGTGCAGTCTGCTAAGATGGGCTTTGGAAGAACCATCTGCCACCCAGTTGCGGAGCCAAAGGTATCTATGAGCCGCCACCACAGATGCCATATTTTTTTGACAAACTCCTAATGAGATCATATTGACTATCCGCCAGATAGGCCGCTCCAGACTCAATTCTCGACACTTCTCTCTGCGGCTCTACCAGAGGCTCCCCAACCACTTGTAGCTGTTGGGACCACCTCAGACAAGCCCGGGCTACCCAAGCCCCATACACCGATGCCTGCAGGGCCAGGGCACTAACATCAAAGGCTTGCTTCAGCAAAGTGTCCAGCTTCCTGTCTTGGACATCCTTAAGGGCTGCACTGCCCTCCATCGGGATGGTAGCCTTCTTGGTCACTGCCGATACCGCCGCATCCACCCTGGGCAACTTCAACAACTCCTTTTCAGTTTCCGGCAAAGGGTACAAACATGACATTGATTGCACTCCTCTCAATCCAGCCTCCGGCTGATCCCACTCCTCTTGAATCATCTGCCGAACCCCCCTGTGGACTGGAAAGACTCTCTGAGATTTCCTAACACCTGAATCAACGGATCTTCCAGTCTCATCCTCTGTAGAAGCCCCTGAGGAAATGTTGAGCACCTTCAAGGATTCTCCAATCAAAGACGGCAACTCTTCCCGACAGAAAACTCTCACAATTCTCGCCTGCTCCTCCAGAATCTCACCTTCCTCTAGCTCATCTTCCTCTTCCCCCATCTCTCGATCCGAGGCCTCTTTTTCTAGTGCCTCCAAACCAGGGGAAAGGGGTTCCTCTTCCACCTCCATTCTAGAACGTTTGGAGGGCATGTCCATTTCCAGAATCAACTTGCTCTCCGCCTCATGCTTCTGTGTGCACCCATGATCCCCTTGTTGACGCATACAGAAAGCCTTGTGTAGAAGCAGGACAAACTCCAGAGAGACCTTCTTCCCCTGCAGAAGTCCCGGGTTGTGGCTGAGACGGGCCTTGCTGCTCCGAATCCAAGGCCGGGAGAGACCTCTCCCCGAGGAGTCCCTCTAAAACCTCTCCTGAATCTTGGGACACAGATGCTAGTTGATTCTGGGGCCCGCTATCCTGGAGCCCCTGTTCAACCGAGGCCGCCTCCAAGGCGCAGCCTCTACACACACCTGTGTCCGAAACTGCCCCTCTGCGAGCTCCGCAGAGCAAACATTGCTGCCATGCAGGGGAAACTGCTAGGTACGTATGGCCTAGATTGGCCACTGTTGGAAACGGGATACTGGGCTTGATGGACCTTGGTCTGACCCAGTATGGCATATCTTATGTTCTTATGCAGGCTTCTTGAAAAACCCAACTTTCTTCTTTTGTTTTGTTTTTTAAAACAGCAAGTATCCTAAAAAAAAAGAAAGCCACTATCTTTACATATATATATATATATATATATATATATATATACACACATACATACATATCAATATCTATGTACTGTATATATGTATGCATATATACATATATGAACCAAACTCCTACCGACCAATATCCAGCCTCACCTTCATAACTAAGATAATTGAGAAATGTGTACAGCACCAACTACAGGACCACATAGATGCCTACGACCCACTGGACCCCCACCAATACGGCTTCAAACAAAACCACGGAGTAGAAACTCTTATTACATCTCTCCTGGACACCCTTGTAACGGGCATGGACAATATACACCAAGGCTCTGTACTGTGTTTCATAGACGTCGCTGCTGCATTTGACTTAGTAAATCACACCACTCTACTACAAAGACTCCGGGACGTAGGGATATGCGGCACAGTCCTAGATTGGTTCTTCTCCTACCTCTCCCACCGGACACAAGTAAGAAACAAAACCCGACAGTCCGAACCCTTCACCCAGCACCAAGGAGTCCGTCAAGGATTAGCTCTCTCGGCGCTACTATTCAATATCTACATACAGCTGATTTGTAGCATTATAAAATGATTCAACATCGATTACAGACTATATGCAGACGACATCATGATATTCACCCCCATAAACATCAAACATCTGGACTACTCACAGTTCACAGCATGCTTGGAATCAATGTCAGAATGGCTCAACAGTCAACGCCTTTCCATAAACTACAAAAAATCGGAACTGATACACATTACCAGCAGTACGATATTCTCACCGCCAGACTCAATAAAAATCTTCGACCAAACTATAAGCAATAAAAGAGAAGTCAGATACCTTGGGGTCACCTCTGACCAACAACTCAGCTTCCAGCCACACATCAAGAAAACAACCAGATAAGCCTACCACAAACTCAGAATGCTACGCAACCTCAAACCACTGCTCACCGACAACGACTTCCAAACTGTCTGCCAAGCCATAATAATGCCTATATTAGATTTAAATTGCAATGCAATTTACCATGGGCTCCCGAAGAAAATGACCCTCCCCTTGCAACTGGTACAAAACACTGCAGCCAGAATCATCACCGGAACAGCAAAATACAAACACATAACACCCACGCTCCATCAGCTGCACTGGCTCCCTATGACTGTACGCACCAAGTACAAAAACATAATAATAATCTTTAAAACACTAAACAACCTCGCACCTAAAACTCTGCAACCACTGATCAAGAAAACACCACCTACCAGAATAAGGAGAGGAGCCGATAACAACATCCTAGAGACCCCGCTAAACTTCAGGAAAGCAAACCAATCCACCTACTACTACTACTATTATTCAGTACTTATAAAGTGCCATGCACGCAGCGCTGCACAGCTAACCTACAAGAGGTAGCCAACATACAAGAGACAGTCCCTGCCCGTCGGAGCTTACAATCTAGTCAGAACAGTACAGAGCATTAGTCAGTTCAGCGCAATGTACGGTATGGTACAGTTTGGTCTAGGGTTTGGTCATAAAGATTGACAGGGGTTAGGATAAGATGAGGATGGAAGTCAGGATCTGAATGCAACGGTGAAGAGGTGGGTCTTCAACCTGGATTTGAAGAGGGCCAGGGAGGATGCCTGGCGCATTGACGCAGGTAGGCTGTTCCAGGCGTATGGTGCAGCAAGGTGAAAGGAGCGCAGTCGGGAGTTCGCGGTGCGGGTGAAGGGCATTGATTGAAGTAATTTGTTAGCGGAGCGCAGATTTCAAGAGGGGACATAGGGAGAGATAAGAGATAAGAGGTATTGAGGAGCCATAGAGTGAATGCATTTATAGGTCAGTAGAAGAAGCTTGAATTTGATGCGGAATTGGACAGGAAGCCAGTGAAGTGACTTGAGAAGAGGAGTAATGTGGGCATGGCGAGGCTGGCAGAAGATTAGTCGAGCAGCGTGATTTTGTATAGATTGAAGGGGAAGGAGGTGGCTCACGGGGAGACCAGTGAGGAGTAGGTTGCAGTAATCGAGGCGAGAGGAGATTAAGGAGTGGATAAGCGTTTTGGTAGTGTGTTCAGAGAGGAAGGGCGGATTTTGCTGATATTGTAGAGAAAGAAGCGGCAGGTCTTAGCTACAAGCTGGATATGAGCGGAGAAGGAGAGAGAGGTGTCAAAGATAACCCCTAGATTGCGGGCCGAGGGAACAGGAAGGATAGTAGACCCATCCACATGGACTGAGAGAGGGGGAAGTGGAGGGGAGGAATTGGGTGGAAAGACAAGGAGTTCAGTCTTGGACATGTTCAGTTTCAATCGGCGATGAGACATTCAGGCAGCGATGTCCGAAAGACAGGCAGAGATCTTGGACTGGGTTGCCGGAGAAATATTAGGTGTAGAGAGGTAGATTTGGGAGTCGTCGGCATAGAGATGGTACTG
Source organism: Ichthyophis bannanicus (assembly GCA_033557465.1). Lineage (NCBI taxonomy): Eukaryota > Metazoa > Chordata > Amphibia > Gymnophiona > Ichthyophiidae > Ichthyophis > Ichthyophis bannanicus. The sequence goes on along the minus strand of CM066032.1, from coordinate 846,334,739 downwards.
AAAGCCATGGGAGGAGATAAGCGCGCCAAGGCCTTGAGTGTAGAGAGAGAAAAGGAGGGGGCCCAAGACGTATCCCTGGGGTACACCTACATGGAGAGGGGTAGGGGAGGAGGAGAAGCCACCAGAGCATACACTGAATGAGCGATGGGAGAGGTAGGAGGAGAACCAGGATAGTATGGAGTCCTTGAAGCCAAGCGAGCAGAGGGTGGTGAGGAGAAGGTTGTGGTCAACGGTGTCAAAGGCAGCGGAAAGGTCAAGAAGGATGAGGATAGAATAGAGGCCTTTAGATTTAGCCAGGAACAGGTCATTGGTGACTTTTGTGAGTGCCGTTTCAGTGGAGTGTAGGGGATGGAAGCTGGATTGTAGTGGGTCCAGGAGGGCCTGGGAGGTGACGAAGTCGAGGCAGCGACGGTAGATGGCTCGTTCTAATAGTTTAGATATGAAGGGAAGGAGGGAGATGGGTCGATAGTTAGAAGGGCATGTGGGATCAAGTGAAGGTTTCTTGAGGAGGGGTGTGACAACAGCATGTTTGAAGTTAACGGGGACAGTTGCAGTGGAGAGCGAAAGGTTGAGGATATGAGTGATGGAAGGGACAATGGTGAGGGAGATGGAATGTAGGAGATGGGTGGGGATAGGGTCTGATGAACAGGTGGTGGGTTTGGAGGAGGAAAGAAGGAGTGTGGTTTCTTTTTCAGAGATCGGAGGGAAGGAGGAGAGGGTGGCAGGGGGAGTATGGATGGGGGAGAATTAGGGAGGAGGGGAGGTAGATGAGGGGGTGGGGAATTAGAGGGTAATCTTGTGGATTTTGTCATGGAAGTAGTCGGCTAGGGTTTGGGCAGAAAGGGAGGGGGGGTCAGGGGCAGGGGGACCTTGAGGAGAGAATTGAGGGTATTAAAGAGACAGCGAGGATCAGAGGCAAGGGAGTTGGTCAGATGGATGTAGTAATCTTGTTTGGCAAGTGCTAAGGCTGACTGGAAGGAGCCAAGCATGAATTTGAAGTGTAGAAGGTCTTCTGGGGAGCAGGATTTGGACCAAGTTTGCTCGGCAGAACGGGTGCAGATGCGTAGGTAATGGATTGTGGGTGAAAGCCAGGGTTGGGGTGTAGATCGTTTGACAGGACGTGGGGTGGGAGGGGCAAGAGTGTCAAGGGCTGAGGATAGTGTAGCATTGTATGAAGATAATGCCTCGTCGACGGACTTGGAGGATATAATGGAGAGAGATGTAGAAATGGTGGAGAAGAGAGTCAGGGGATCAATATTATGAAGGTTTCTAAATAGGTCGGAGGAGACAGGACGAGGTTGGGATGGCGAAAGCTGAAGAGTAAATGTTAAAAGGTGATGGTCAGATGAGGGGAGGACTGAATTGCAGACGTTTGAGGGAGAGGAATTGGAGAAGAGTATTAGGTCAAGGCAGTGGCCGTGTAGGTGTGTGGGGGCAGTGAAGCAAAGTTGGAGGTCGAACAAGGAGGTAAGAGCAAGGAACTTTGAGGTATGGGGGTCAGAGGGGTTGTCGATGTAAATGTTGAAATCGCCAAGAATAAGAGTGGGGGAGGAGGGATCCATAAAGGCAGAAAGCCAGGCGTCAAAGTCGGTGAGGAAGGTTGATTTGGATTTGTCGGGTGGGAGATAAATAACAGCTACTCAGAGGGGAAGTGGTGTGAGGAGGCGAATGGAGTGGACTGCAAAGGAGAGGGGGAGGTGTGGTTGGGGTGGCAGGAGGGGTTGGAATTGGCGGCCAACGCCACCACCGCGACCAGTAGATTGAGGTGTATGGGAGAACTGGTAGTCCCCATAGCAGAGAGAGGCAATGGATGCGGTGTCGTCTGGGGGGAGCCAGGTCTTGGTCATGGCAAGAAGGTGTAGGGCATCAGAGATAAAAAGATTGTGAATAAAAGTTTTTTTTAAATGACTTAGCATGTGTTCCATAGGGCGCATGAAAACGGGACAGTGGAGGGGGGGAGGAGAGGGATATGGATAAGGTTGGATAGGTTACTTGTGGATTTCTTATCAGAGTAGTGTGGGGATCTATTTCTAGGGTAATACCGAGATTTAGAGAGAGCAGGATGTGGGTGGGTATGTCTGGGTGTGTGTGCTCTCCAAGAGGGACGTGAGGGAGGGGAAATGAGGGGTAAATTGATGGGTATCAGGTAGGTTATGTGAGGATTTATTTTTGGAGGTAGGGTTGGAGTTGATATCTATGGACGAGTGATTGTGTAATGAATGAGGGAGGGCGGGCGGAAGGGGGGAGGAGCGGGATGTGGATGAGATTAGATAGGGTACGTGAGGAGCTTTTTTTATGGTGAAAAAGAAATGGGGGGGGGGGTGGCCAGGGTTGGGGTTGATATTACCTGATGAGAGAAGGAGAATGAGTATTAGAGAGTGTGGTAAAGTGGAGATAGTACAGCGGAAGCGAGGGTGGGGTTGCCTTAAAGAGAGGGGGGCTGGTTGAATGCGGGAGATGGTGTGATGAAGCTCAAGAGCAGATGCTAGGCTAGGGGGCAGAATGGAGGGAGAAGTGAGGAAGCTAGGGGGAGGGTAGGGGGAAGAGGAGGGAGGGTGTTGGTAGGAGGGGAGGCAGTTGGGGAGGATGAGGAAGAGAAGAAGGACAATGTGATGTGGGGCCATGGTAGTGGGCAGCAAGTTCTAGGCAAACAATGGGTAGCAAGTTCTATGCAGGCAATGGGTAGCAAGTTCTAGGCAGGCAATGGGTAGCAAATTCTAGGCAGGCAACAGGTAGCAAATTCTAGGTAGGCAACGGGTAGCAAGTTCTAGGCAGGCAATGGGTAGCAAATTCTAGGCAAACGATGGGTAGCAAGTTCTAGGCAGGCAATGGGTAGCAAGTTCTAGGCAAACGGGTAGCAAGTTCTAGGCAAACGACGGGTAGCAAATTCTAGGTAGGCAACGGGTAGCAAGTACTAGGCAGGCAATGGGTAGCAAATTCTAGGCAAACGATGGGTAGCAATTTCTATGCAGGCAATGGGTAGCAAGTTCTATGCAGGCAATGGGTAGCAAGTTCTAGGCAAACGGGTAGCAAGTTCTAGGCAAACGACGGGTAGCAAATTCTAGGTAGGCAACGGGTAGCAAGTACTAGGCAGGCAATGGGTAGCAAATTCTAGGCAAACGATGGGTAGCAAGTTCTAGGCAGGCAATGGGTAGCAAGTTCTAGGCAAACAATGGGTAGCAAGTTCAAGGCAAACAATGGGTAGCAAGTTCTATGCAGGCAAAGGGAAGTAAGATCGCAGCCAGCAGTGGGAGGCAAGACCAGAGCAGAGATGCGTGTAGGGTGGTAATCATGAGATAGTTGGGGTGTGGAGGAGCGATCATGCCTGCTCGGCTCTTCAGTAGATACGGAGATTTGTTGGGGGCTGCGTTAATGGCTCACGCAGAAGCAGGTCTTGGGTTAAACTTGAGGGTAACGCAGAGACTGTATGATCCTGGGGGTTTGTTTCCGCCTGTGTTCCCCGCCTAAGGGCCACACCAAAGGGCCCTCTGGCGAGGCCCTCAGGCGCAGGCGCGCCTGATGGCGCCCTCCTTCTTATGGGCTGCCTCAGAGCGGCGTGAAGACCGGTGTGCAGCTTTGCCCGATGGCGCCCTCCTTCTTATGGGCTGCCTCAGGGCGGCGTGGAGACCGGCGTGCAACAGAGCCTTCTCCCTATTTGCACCCAAGCTGTGGAATGATCTCCCCACATCAACACGTGAGATCAAAGATTTAATGGACTTTAAAGGCAATAAAAACCCATCTGTTCCTGGAATACTTTAAAGCTACCCTGGAAGATGATGATTAACAGTAGCAGCAACTGGACCATGAAACACAGCTAGAGCTCTTGTATATAGTTAGCAACTGACAATTGCTTGTTCTACCCCAATGTAACCTCCAAGTTGAATAACCCTGTTCAATGTAAAGCTTGTTGCTATAACTGTTCATTGTAAACCGCTTTGAATGTATATGATAAAGCGGTACATAAGACCTGTTAAATAAACAAATAAATACATTGATCCCACTCTGAATCTGAGGAAATAAAGGGGGGGGGGGGCAGAGGAGAATCTCACTGGATCCCGAAGCCAAATAAACAAAATTATATAGGATTAGGAAAAATAAATGAAACAAACCCCTTCTAAACCTAAGTCTCTCCAGTAAGCCCTTTTTCCTCTAGCTTACTGTTCCTTCAGCTGCATTGGAGACTGAGTATACAGAAGCTGGTGGGTGATGCCAGTGATATATATATCCTGATGTCATCAAAGAATGATGTACTCAGTCTCCAAGCTGCAGGAAGAGGAGCACAACCCAGAAAAAAGGGACTAGACTGGAGAGACGCTTAGGAAGCCGGCGTTGGCCAACTTTTGGCCAATAAAAAAATTGCGCGCTACTAGCTGTGTACGTGTTTTCGTAGCATGCCGATAGCATGAGACTTCAGTGCCAATATGCAGCAAATGTCAGGTATGCAAATGAGCCGGGTGCAAAACATTGGTGAAAAGTTGAAAGGAAGAGAACCTACACATGTGCAGACACGCTATAAGTGGCGATATACTGTATGCATGGGTATAAATGTCAAAGCTCATGTTATACGTACAGGACGTGCAGATTCTGCCTGATAATAATCAATACTATACAAAGAAACCTAAAATAAAAATAAATAATATGAGTGCAAAAAACACACAAGGATAAGTAGCACAAAACATTTCTTCTTGAACGCTGAACTTTTGCTTATATGCTGAAAAGATACACGCAGAAATTTTTCATGTCTTTTCCTACATACATGCAAGACATTTAAGCCATCTCTCAGACGAAGTGTAGAGAAATTGGCGCTCCTGCTAATTATGTAATCTTCTGTGCATGTCTCCACATTGGGCACAGATCTTATTAGCATGCTATTTTAATTCATGCAGTGCATTTGCATATTATTTAACTATGTGCCGCGCTACTGTGTACGCATACTTTTCCTTTGCTGTTTTAGCACGTGTCAATCTTTTCTGCATTTGGAATGGGGGAACTTGTGCATATAAGTTGCATTATCTGCACACAAAGGGTGTGTTAGTTCTTCTACATCAGCCTGTAATATTGCACTGAAAAAATGCAGAATGTGAACAGTATTCTCTTTGCCATTCAATTTCACATACTGGGGTGATTAATCTCACTCTAGGATCTGCCAATCTTGGCATTGCTGGAATTGCAATCATTATTTGCCATCATATATTCCGTTTATATTTTAAATCTGAAAATATTATTTTAAACTATACTAGCAGTTTTCATATTGTGGTGATGAGAATCAGACTACTATAAGCAGAACGGGAAAGCCTGACAATAGCCTACTAAGAGTTTTTCTTTGATGACATGCACCTCAACAGCAATATTCTGGATTATAATATTTATAAGGCAACCTATTACACGGACTCCACGGTTATTTTTTCTACCGTTTTCTGGTTTTCTTGAGATGTAAGACAGTGTTTTGTAGTGACCGCTAATAGTGGGAGCCCCTTCGCTCAAATACAGCTGCTGATCTAGTTAAGGTTTCCGTCTCATTCCATAACCAATTAGCTTAAAAAATGGTCTTAGAACTGTTACTTTGGAAGACTGATTTAAAAACAAACAGAAAAGCTCTGAATACAAACTACGGAATAACCATTGGCAGCCTAAGCGTGTGCCCGTCTACATGCCATTCCTCAGTGGGTTGCAAAAGCAGTGCAGAGTTGCAGTAGACCAGCTTCATACTGGGGAGGAGGAAGGAAAGGAAGGTCGGACTGCACCATTTCATCCGTCCGAAGGAGGAGGACGACGAGATGTAAACGATTTTTCTTATCAGAACAATGCAGTTCCCGGATCGGAAGAGTGAAAAGAAGTGGGTCCTGCTCTTCCTTGTCTCACGCGGCTGACGGGATGAGGGCGCTAACGGTAGAGAAGGCAGGTGGCGTAGAGGGAGCGGAACTCTAGATAGGCTTTTACCCCTCCGAGGCAGTAGAAAGTTCCGGCTACCAGCGCGGGAGAGTGAGCGCGCGGCGGCCGCGCGGGCCCGGGCTCTGCAGCAGCGGTGAGAGCAGGTAAGAAGGAGCGCGAGGGGGTGCGGCGCACGTTGTGACATTCCGTAGTTGGCGCCCGTATACTTCGCATTGTTTTCGCTGCTTCTTTCTCCCCCGCCAGTTGGCATCTGTTTTGTATTTGTTCTTGTTGTCTTAGGTCAGCCTTTGCACGTAACATCTGGTCGGCCGCCCCCCTTTTTTTTCCACCTTCGCAGAGCCGGGGGGGCTTTACTATTAGCAGTAGTATTTGTTATGTGCATTTTAGGATGGAGGTCTTCACCCTCTTTCCTCCCATTTTGTGACAGGGCACGTTGCTTTTTAGGAGGAGGAGGAGGGGACATGCCCCGAGTTATCTGTGTCATATACTACGCATTTTTTCTCAGAGACACAAATGGGGAAAAATCCTTTCAGTCTATTTGGCCTATCTTGAGAGAAGACATGCTGCCTGCTGCCCGTCCCTCCTGCGCTTTTACTTTCACTCTATGGATAAACACCGGAAACGGTGGATGGGGCCAGTCAGTCATAGTAAAAACTGGGTTTGGGCTTGAGGAGGCTGTTATCCAGGGATTGGTGCACACCTTTTGTAACTCCCAAATGAGGCTTTTCTTATTATCTCCTCTTCGTTTTTCTTTGGGACACTCAACTTGCCTTACCTGACTGTAACTCGACTTGAGCTGCTAGTGCTACTGAAAATGTCTCTGTTAAATCCCCTATACATGTATTTATTTTAAAAAGCTTATATACAGCCAATTGCTAAAGGATTCATGGTGGTATACAAAACATAAAAGTAACACCATTACAATACCTTGAATCCCTAACCCCAAATAAAATAAACATGTCCTAGGCGTAAGTACCATACTGCTGTGAGTGAAACATGTTGGAAATAGGTGTGTCACCTTGTGTTTATGGTGCCTTATTTTTGTGGCTTATGGAAAACATTGCTATTTCCTTTTTTGTCCACCAGACCAGTCCAGAATACATGGGTTGTGCCCTTCAGCCAGCAGATGGAGACAGACCAGAGTTGTGAGCTTTGGCCTATTTTAGGCTTGGTGCAGCTACTTGCTCTCCAGTATTCTCTGTCACCAGCAGATGGTGACAGGCATTCCCTGCAGCTGATCAGAGGAAAAAGGTTCATGGTCCTAGTGGGAAAATAGAGCTATCTATTTCAACAGTGGTGGTTGGCCGGAATCCAGGAAGGCTATTGGGACCCCTTGCTGATTAATACCTGTAAGAGTCCAACTCCCTCCCTGTTGACCTAGCGTCTTTTAGCAGCTCCTTTGGTTTGTTTTTCTTTCTTTCCCTTTGCTTTACTTTTGGATCTCTTTTCTATCCTGTTTTTATTGTTGCCTTATTTATTTATTTATTTGCGTTTCTTATATACCACGCTATTATAATCAGTGCGGTTTACATTTGAACAGAACATACAACAATGCAATATGTTACATTGAGTTTACAGTCAGGGTATATAAACTTGGATGAACAGGGGAACAAACTATGTACATTGATATTTAGTCATAAGGCGTAACATTATATTCCTCCTTTTTTTCCTTCTGACTTCATTTGGTGAGTAAAATTTTAAAAAAACAAAAAAAACAAAGGCTATGGGAATTTGCTGCCTTACTGTTTTGAGCTCTGAATAATGAGACAGGTTGGCCTGCGAAATAAAAAATGGGCTGAGCACCGGGAGGGAGCTCCTGTTAGAGTTTATTAGAGAGGATAGTTACTTACTCCACCCAGTGGTGAGTGAGCCGGGGGGGGGGGGGGCATATTTACCATGATCTTTATGGCTTGATTTCCTGGTGAGTGTCCTGAGGGGGTTGGGAAGGCTGTGTTTCTTCACATGGCAGGACTGAAAGGGGTGGTTCAATAGTAGATAGATTACTATGGAAGCTCCTGAGTGTAGGAAGCACTGATCCTGTTATGGGTGAAGGGGGGGGGGAACAGTTTGGGAGACTTGCAGCTCTTGCTGCAGAGAGTCATCAGGTCATTCTGGTTTGGCTACTGCGGTGGAGGAGAATCGTTTGTTGGCAGAGAGGTTTTTGAGTCTCTCTGGATTCTCAGGCTTCTGCTCCTCCCTACATGCTGGCTTCTTAGGTGGTTTTAGCCCTGTGGGCGCTACCTCCTTTGCTTTCAGACTGTGGGGCTGGGGATCCAACTTCTTTGGGGTCTGATGGAGTGCCGTCTTCTGAATTTATTCTTTTGCACGAGGCCTTCTTACTCAAGAAAGCTCAGCCTACCACCTTAAGGGTAGCGGTTGCTAATCAAGTTAAGGACCTTTTTGGGTTCCTCTATAACCAAGAGATTACGTCTCTAGGGCCCAGAAGAGTGGGACTGTCGGAGAGTTCCTGGACTGGATCAGACCACTTGACATCTGCTAATGATCTGAGAAGAGGTCTGTCCTGTTGGAGCCCTTGAAAGGAGAACTTGGGTTGGGGGAAGGGGGAATGATGACTCTCTCTACAGCAGTGATTTCAAACTTTTCTCTGTATGACCCTATTTTAACAGCTGAAAATTCACATGATGATGAAACTGCCTTAGAGCAGGGGTTCTCAACCCAGTCCTTGGGACACACCTAGCCAGCTAGGTTTTCAGTTCCTATGCATTCAAATATTCATGGTCTCAGCGGAATAGAATACTCCAGTGCCTGATCTTAAGGTTGGCAGAACCATGGGGAAGCTTTGCCCCCTGGTTCCTGAAGAAAAGGAAAAGTTAAACAGCATCAACCTTATGGCGTTAACCAAAATGACCACTATTCCAGAAGAGGCAGGTGTGGCTCTAAAGATCTCTAGGCTTGGAAGCTGAAATCCTCTTAAAACAAGTGTTTAGGTAGCCGCTTGAAGTCTGCAGGTGCTTAGAGGCAGAAATGGGCGATCTGGAGGATCCAGAGTAGGCTCAGAAGGATTTGGTTGGACTAGAAGCAAGACTGATAAATTTTGGCATCAGCTACATAAGTCAGATACCATATGACCTTCATTGAAACTTAATTCTGTTATGGAGAAATGACCTCACCTTTATTTTCATGTGGCTTCCACTAAAAACATCATTGGTCAGAAAAAGTCCTTTTTCCATATCGTTCCTCCTGTCCGGTCCCGGTACCTGTGTGTAGTCTTGCTCAGTCTCCAAGCTGCTGGGAGGGGGCGTGTCATGCTCTTCATGACATCAGCATAGATAGGGAGCTGGCACTTCCCAACAGTCCTCAGTATCTCAGTTTCCAAGCAGTTGGAGAGACGTGAATCCCATCATCGGGACAAATTGAAGAAACGATAGGCTAAATTTGGGCTGAAGATCTGTAGCTTCTGGTTCCCACAACGGTTGCCCAAATATCACCAATCAAAGAATTACTTAGACGGCAGTTGCTATAAGAACTTTTATTTCAGCATAACAAAATAGCAGTGTCATACAGAACAGCAAAAGCCCGTCTATAGAAATGGCAGACAGTACTTCCTTCTCTGTGAAAGGGAAGAAAATACTGCCCACCCTTCCTCCAAAATAACCACCTTATATACATCTCAAATGTTTGCTCTACATTAGCCTCAGTGAATCCATTATCACTACTTAGGTGTCACTTTTCCCAGGGGAGAATCTATTTACATTTGTACATTTGTACCTGCACTTAGACCTGCTTATTTATACATGGCCTATGACCTCTATACATCTGGAAATGCTTTTAGGTCTAATTATCTATGCATGGTCTGTGACCTTTGACCCTTCCTGTATTTTTCCTTCTTCTTGGCACTATTTGAAATCAGGCAGAGATTATGCTGTGCTCATCAGTTTGAATTCTTTGCTTGACCTGTACTTTCTTGTTAGGCCCAATATTCTGCACACTCCTATCCAGAATATGGTTACCCAGAATTCTCCATAACAGGCCGCATCCATATTCTTATGGCAAGCATATACTCTCATATAGCTATTGTCTTCTTGTCTGTCTTCTTGTCTTCTGTGCCATCCATCCTCCTGTGTAGTTTCACCAGGCAAGAGTTCAGTCATATAAAGCCAATATATACATATATAAGCAGACCCAAGGCAGACTTTAAGTCAGATTTCCCTACATTCGCCACTTTTTTTCTTTTTTTTTTTTTTTTTTGTAGGGGGGATAATTAAAATAATCCCACTAAGGGGCGTGAATAACAACCATTTGAGACAAAGATGGATCATTCAAAGGCAATCGTTGGTACTGTTCCCTTGACACAATATACATGGTTTTAGTGCTTTGCGATATCATTCGTTTACAACAGGCAAGTAAAATGGATAAGGTACAACAAGCAATGATTGCAAAACAAGCTATACTTAAAAGCGTAATAAAGAAGGCTTTAAGTCCTACACCTAAACTAGCAAACCATGAAGCAATACTACCCCAAATATTATTAAGTTGAAGTCCCCCTTTAAAATCATCAATATGCAAATCAGAGAGATGCTTTATCTTATTCATGGCATCTAACACAAACACCGTGTGGTTAGCGATTACAGTACAACAGTTCGTAGCATTAATGAAAGTGCATGTTCCGCCTTCAGCGGCCAAAAGCAAATCCAAAGCTTGCCTATTCTGCAGAGTCATTTGTGTATTTTGTTCAAGGGACTCGGCTAGGCGTGATATGGATTCAGTAACAGCTTTCATTTGAATATGCAACAAACATTGCAAACGGCGTACAGCCATACCAAGCTCAGCAGTAAGGGCGGGGGTGGCAAAGGGAATCCAGGCCGTTGCGCTAAGGGCATCCAAACGAGTTTTAGTCATGGGATAAGTGGAATTGATATACTCAAATGAGGCCTGAATGGCATCATCCTCGGCTATAGAGGAATCCCAGGGGCTAGCATAAGCTGAGGAGCTACGTTTTAATCTATGCAGGGTGGAGCGAGAAGCAGAATGATGGGTAACATTAAGAGGTATCAAGACAGAAAAAGAAGAAGAAACTTTAACCAAAGCACAGGGTAATAGGGAGAGGTTAATTACCTGATACAGAGTTTCCCCACACAACCAATAATGACCCATTACAGCAAAGAGGTTTGTAGCAGGTGTCCATATGCGACTCATATGATGCCCATCAAACCACTTAACAAAAGATTTTCCCGTGGTAGCTGAGGTAAGATCCCTCCTGAAACTGGACATTGGGAGATAGCAAGAAGTATATGGAGATTCATTCTGAGAACCCGTTGTCAGCACAGCTGAATCATCGTGATAAATGGGACCAACTCCCACATACCAGCGGAAGTCAGCTCCATTAAACACTACCGGGTTTCTTGTAATATTTCTCCAATCATATTTCATATTGGAGGGGTCCATATTACTGGATTGATTATACCACTTTATCATGACAGAATTACTAGCAAAATGAAAGGATCCATTAATAACATTATACGACAGGTTACACCTGTCTGAAAAAGCAATGGATACATTTGTTATTAAACATAGATCAAATATCATATTCGGGTCAGCATATACACGCAAAGGGTCATGTATCATATTCATTGCATGCCACGTCTGGGAACAATTAAAAGTCTCATAACAACTGGCAGAAAAGTTATTATTATCTACACAAGCAAGCTGTCCTGCATACTCATTTAAGGGAACCTTTGAAACATGTACTGGAGCATATGATACACCCTTTGGTAAAGGGGTACAAATAATGCAGTCTGTAATGTTCATCAGGGAAACAATGTGTAATACTGATTGCTTCCACAAGTTCAGAGAGCCTTCAGGTAAAGCTCGGGGTGCTCGAGATATCGTCTGGTTAGTCTGGTTCCATCCATGAAGAAACAAAGCTAGCTGTCCATCTGGATGTAAACACTCAATAAGGAGGACGATTATGACAGAGATTCCCAGAAAAAAGCACAAGGACGCCCATGGAGTAGGCTTGACAGCGATCATCTTTGGTACTAATAACATAGCACTGTTGTGAGAACACTGAGTTCTGTAGGAAAATAAAACTGATTAATCAGATGGGACAGCTGGAGACGCTTTTAGATGGCTGACATGCACCCAAGTATCAGTATCATTCAGTCTTGCAGCAAAAGGGGAAGCAGCAGTGACAACGTGGGGTCCTGAAAAGGTTGGGCAGTCCCAGGATGCACGAACACAATTTCTTTTATAGACAGTGGACCCTACAGGGAAACAAGGTAATAAGGATGGACTGGACACAGACTGTGTGGCTGCTACACGGTCAGCAATTTCTTGAAGCGCAATCCGGAGTCCTGCAAGGTAAGCAGAAAGACTATCATGAATCGGAACCTGGGACTGCGATAAATTAGTTGTGCGCATACGCCGGCCAGTGGCCATTTCATGAGGTGTCAGATGTAATCGCTTGATCGGGCTATTACGCAGCTGAAATAAGCACATTGGTAATGCTTGTAGCCAGGTCATATGACCAGAAGCACAAATTTTTCTGAGTTGAGTTTTCAAAATGCCATTACATCGTTCAACAAGACCATTGGAAGTAGGTTTATACACAGAAACATACTTCCACTGAACAGGAAGATGCTGGGTGAGTGCAGTTACAAGAGCATTACGAAAGTGAGAGCCATTGTCAGAATATATGACTTTAGGAATGCCAAATCGGGGAATTATTTGTGTTAGCAAAACCTCTACTACTTCTTCAGCAGTCTCTCTATTGCAGGGGAAGGCCTCAATCCATTTAGACCAAGGGCAAACCCACACTAAAAGATACCGCTTCTGAGCACATCTGTGAATCATGTCAGTGAAATCTACATACCAGGATTCAAAAGGACCACTTAGAACCGGGAGGTGACCTTTGGCTATGGCCTTTCCCCCAGGCTGAGAGTTCAGAATACACACGGGACATTTAGCTACTAGTTCCTGAATGCGATTTTTCATGTGCGGACACCAAAAAATGTCCTCAAGCATGCTGTAAACATTTGCAGCACTAGAATGATAGATATCATGAATGAGTTCTGTGAGGCGTTTCAGTGCTACATAACAGATACAGAGTTTTCCTGATGGATGTACCCACATTTTCTTAATTTGGGAACAACCTAGTCTCTCCCAGTTTCCTATCTCATGAGAAACAGCATCTTTCTGATAATCAGCAAGGTCAGGTACTAAATAGATCTGTGATCTGGTGACAGGTAAAGTCAGGGAAGCATTACTAGTTACTTCTTTGGCTAACTGATCTGCCAGGGCATTGCCCATCTGGCGGAAAGAGTCTCCCTGTGTATGTCCAGGAACCCATTCACAGCACAGAAACAGATTGTTGATTCTGCGTTTCTCTAAACACTCATAAATTTGATGTATCTCGTCAAGATGTGAAATTGAGCTGGCTGAGGAAGTGATAAAACCTCTTTGTGACCATTTCTGGTGAAGTGCTGTCAGTACTTGTGCTGCATATTGGGAGTCAGTGAATATAATAATGTTCTGTCTCTCCTGATGCAGTAAGACTGCCAAAATTGCACAGAGTTCTGCACCTTGAGCACTATAAACACTCGGCAACTGATATTGCAATACATCTAGAATGTCTCCAGAAGGAGATATTTGTACTGCACTGAAACCAGAACATAGTGACGTCTCAGAACCATCAGTGAACCAGACTTTAGAATTGACAGGCATTTCGTGAAGAGACAGAATATTATCTGCAAAAGAAAAATGGGGATCTTATCTTCTTCCTCTCCACTAATAACATAAACTAAATTTTGTAGGTAACCAAAAGGGTGACTTGCAGGGAATGGCTTAATGAGAATGTGACTCCGTAGCAGAGTAGCACAAAGCTGGTGCACCCGATATGGGGTAAAGTGGAGAGTATTACTGCATAACAATGCCTCTACATCACCGGAGCAATACACAGTGAGTCGCAAGGGATGAAAGGTGTTATAGGTCTTCCTGACCGCCTCACTGGTGGCTACTAACCCTCTCTCAACATCAGGCAAAACTATTTCTGTAACAGAAAAAGATCCTGACAAGTAGGACACAATTTTACCATCATCCTGATAAATCACAGCTGCCCACGTGTGATGTCCGTGAAAGCTAATGAGAAACATCTCCTTTGAATAGTCAGGAAGACAAATACTTGGTGTGTACGGACATCAGTCAAAAGAGATTGAAGCAAAATCTGGTCAGGAGCTGACAGGCTGATAACAGTCGACCCCTTAGCCCCCCCTTTTAAATATTTGCGAAAGGGATGTGTGCGCTGACTGTGACCTGGGATCCAATTCCGGCAGAAATTTATCATGCCGAGCAGAGATCGCAATTGCTTTACAGTGGTAGGCATCTGTAATTGCAGGCAGTGTTGTTTAGTTTTCTCTGTCAGAGACAGCATTCCATCTCCTACTAGGAAACCCAGAAAAGTGACTTCAGTTTGGCAAATATGTGCCTTGGCCATGTTAATCTGGTATCCACTTTCCAAAAGATAACAAACAAGTTTATCTGTGAGGGCCAGATTTGTTGCAGCCTCAGCTGTGGAAAGCAGTAAGTCATCTACATACTGTAACAAAGACACATTGCTGGGCAGCTCTGCCCTGAATGATTGCAAATCAGCAACTAGTGCTTGAGAGAATATAGAAGGACTTTCCACATATCCTTGGGGTAACCTGGTCCACTGATAATGCTGACCCTCAAAAATAAATGCCAGAAACTGCCGGGATGTGGATTCAACTTCTATCCCAAAAAAGGCATGGGAAAGGTCCAGAACAGTATGATATTTGTACAGAGTAGTCGTTGTCAGCAATGTGGCAGGGTTTGAGACTACTGGAAACTGTGGTTCAATAACACTGTTAAGTGCACGTAAGTCATGAACTATTCTCCACTTCCCATTAGGCTTTTCACAGGGAATAGTGGGGTGTTATATGGGGAATTACTGAGTTCAATAATTCCATGCTGTAACAGCTCCTGAATCTCCTGGCGAGATCCCTGCAGGGCCTCCGGTTGGAGGGGATACTGCGGAATCTTTGGTGGTTTACAGCCAGGCTTAATACGAATGGTTACAGGCAGATGTGATTTAACTCGGCCATAAGGGCTGAGTAGCAGTGACCGCTCAGGGCCTTTTTCTCCCTGCGGACCATAGGTGAATTCAACCTGTAATTTCACCAGTAAGTCCCTACCCATCAAATTTACTGGGCAATATGGGGCAAACAGAAAAGAATGAGAAATCTGCTGATCTCCTATTCTTAAACAAATGGGTGTAGTTAGGTAAGATGTAAGGGGTCTACCATCAAAACCAGTGGTAGTCATTTTCTTTCTACTAAGCTGGCATCTCTGTGGTAAAGCAGTTAATACAGAGGACGTGGCTCCTGTATCAAGTAACATTTCTGTGGGCTCATCATTAAGATATACTGTGATCAGAGGTTCCTGATATGTGAGCCTCGCCTGTAAGATATAGATTCCCAGTCATTGTTTGGGTGGGGGTCCAGAATTCCGGGGAGGTGTCCACAAGGGAAAACGCCTCCTATCAAAGTTCTCATTTCTGCGCTGAGCACGGCATGAGCGCTGAAAATGACCGTAACCACCACAGTTCCAACACTGTGGGGCAGGAGTGCGGTTATTTTGTTGGTAAGAGGGACCTCGACGCTGTGGCTGAGGATAACGGGGTCGTTGGGCTCCGTTATAGTAAATGCGCTCCTTATCTCTATCCCATACCTCATCACAGGGGTCTGGAACATCATCCTCATAAGGATCCAAATATTCCATATCATCAATTTTCTCCTGCTGTTCCCTAATTTTTTGTTTTAGTTGTCTAATAAGTTCATTATTAGATTTATCAAGATGTAATTTGGTGGTGGATTGGGGATCTTTAATTTCTTGTAACCCTTTAAGTTGAAGGTGTAACAAGCGTGCTTGGGCCTGTTTCAAATCCTTCTCAGGTTTCAAAGTGTCCTCCTCTAAAGATCGAATATAATGCAAAATATGGGCCTGTTGTTTAGGCCATGGCTCAGACTCCAAGGCTACTATAGACTTTAATTTTGCAGTTACGGATGGGGGTAATGTATTACACAAAGTCTGGAAAAATACAGGTCTCATACAAACATCATCGTATGGTACCCCCATTTGTGCTTCCCATAAATCTTGAAATCGTACAAGGTATGCACTGATATCCTCACCTATTTGGAATCTCATAGTAGTGAGAGGAGCCAAACTGCGCTGAGTAGGGTACATCTCCCTGAGGGAGTCCCAAATACGAGGACGAAACTCGTTGAAGGAAGAACCATCATAAGTGTTAACTGTGACCTTCACCTGGCCTAAATCGGCATTGGCGAACACTTGATTTGTCGCACTATTTCCCAGAATTTTGGCCAATAAAGCTTTGATATCTCCCAAAGCCAAATGATATCCAGCCGTAATTCTTTCAAATTTTTGAATCCATGTCTCTCCCCCTCTACTAAGTGGAGGGAGACTACTGGCTATATTAGTCATATCAGTAAAACTCCATGGGATATATTTAGATTTGCCTTCATTTGTATAGATTACTGGAAACAGAAGCTGTTTATTAGCGTCCTGATTCTCATACTTCTCCCAAACCCTCAGACCTGCCTCCATATAGGCAGAATCCCAGTTAGGGTCTCCTGCTCCTCCGCGAATGCAGAGTCGGGCGGTGTTAAGGTGTACAGTTTCTAGTGATCCATTAGGGGGCCACTGTAACATCTGAGGCTGGTTGGCTCTTGTCCAACCGTACATGTTGGAGGACCATCGGTAAACATAATAACCATTGCCATCCTCCTGCTCTGTAATAAAAGTAAGGATACAGGGTTGTGGAGCTCGAAGAGCTTTACCACCTTTTACAACTCCACAAATCACTGTAAGTGCACTTTTTGTCTTTTCGTCATCTACTTCCTCCTCTACCTTCTCCTCTTCTTCCTCTTCTATAAGCGTCTTAAGACGTTTTTCCCTATCTGTCAGGTCTAACTCCCATCTTCTAAGATTCTCAGTAATTTTTCCCTCAGATTGCTTTAAAGCTTGAGCCTGACTTTCTAAATCTTCATGTTCTGTTGTCAATTGCTGTTTCAACTCTTCTAATCTTGCCTGTGCCTCAGCATATGCACTGGGATCTGGGGCAGTGGTGGCTTTTAAGTTAACATGACCCTCAATCTTTGCCCAAGCTCCCTCAGTGTCCAAGAGTTTATGCAGAACCTGTTCTGGGGGTATAGAGGCTGCTGGGTGAGAAGTCGGTTCTGACTTGGGCTGGAAAACAGGATCAGAATAGCCTATGGCTGCCATAGCTTTACTTTCGGCTGCCCAATAAGAAGGTGGGGGCACAGGGGCAGATGGCGAAAGCTCTGGACCAGCTTGCATCCACAGGGAAATATGTCGCAAATGTTCCAATTGGGCTTTGCCACATTTGTTAAATAAAATATGATCCCTAATTTTGGTCAAAATGAGCGGATCAAACGACCCCCCTGCTGGCCAGGCAAGAGAGGGTGTTTTTTTCGTCCATTTTTCCCATTGTTTAGAACAATTTTTTATTGAAGCCTCCAATAGGGGGTTCTGTTTAACAAGGCTATCTATGGGATTAGGACCGGGCTCAGTTCCTTTCTCAGTATTTTCTTCCTGTTTAGATTTTCTTTTAAACATTTCCCTAGCTGTCCCTTCTCTATAGGCTATGTAGACCTGGTGTTTTCACTGTTCAGGGACAGGGGCAATTAACGTCGCCTTTTACCAATAGCAAATTGAACCTCCTTATATACAGAGGCGTGCGCAATTTCGCTTTTAGGTAGCAATCCAAACCTCGTAATTAACAGAGGAGCGAAATTAAAAAATCCAGGATTTATACACACTTACAATGCTTATGCTTCATCTAAATCCAGCCAATCTCCTCGCGGAGGTATGAAAACGTGGATAAAGACACACATTCGCTTCATATCAATGATATGTACAGTCTCAAGCGTACATCAATCAATCCCGGAAAGACAGAGACCTAATGTCTGGGCAAAACTTTCAAACTTTCTTTCCCTACCATTACAATTAAATGCAAAGACAATCTAACAATTTGCTACATAACAAAACATGAAACACATAAAATACATATGCATATGTGTAAATTGGGTACTCACCCACCAATTGAACCTGGGTAAATCTTCCGTCTTTGTTTGTAGACAGGAAATAAAAATCTCTCCCACTGGAGTCGTCCTAGGGTATCAAAATCTCTCTCGACGTCACTCAGAGCGGTATTCTCATCTTCTGTACCAGCAGAAGGAATCCTCTTAAGGTATTCTCATCCCCTGTTTTTTTTATTTTACTGTGAAAAACAGGAGGTAGTCCCTCAGACAAGTAAAACTGCAGTCAGAGGAGTCCTTGGGCAATTTGGAAGGGAAAAAAATTTAGAGGGTGTTCGGCACCAATTATTGTAGCTTCTGGTTCCCACAACGGTTGCCCAAATATCACCAATCAAAGAATTACTTAGACGGCAGTTGCTATAAGAACTTTTATTTCAGCATAACAAAATAGCAGTGTCATACAGAACAGCAAAAGCCCGTCTATAGAAATGGCAGACAGTACTTCCTTCTCTGTGAAAGGGAAGAAAATACTGCCCACCCTTCCTCCAAAATAACCACCTTATATACATCTCAAATGTTTGCTCTACATTAGCCTCAGTGAATCCATTATCACTACTTAGGTGTCACTTTTCCCAGGGGAGAATCTATTTACATTTGTACATTTGTACCTGCACTTAGACCTGCTTATTTATACATGGCCTATGACCTCTATACATCTGGAAATGCTTTTAGGTCTAATTATCTATGCATGGTCTGTGACCTTTGACCCTTCCTGTATTTTTCCTTCTTCTTGGCACTATTTGAAATCAGGCAGAGATTATGCTGTGCTCATCAGTTTGAATTCTTTGCTTGACCTGTACTTTCTTGTTAGGCCCAATATTCTGCACACTCCTATCCAGAATATGGTTACCCAGAATTCTCCATAACAGGCCGCATCCATATTCTTATGGCAAGCATATACTCTCATATAGCTATTGTCTTCTTGTCTGTCTTCTTGTCTTCTGTGCCATCCATCCTCCTGTGTAGTTTCACCAGGCAAGAGTTCAGTCATATAAAGCCAATATATACATATATAAGCAGACCCAAGGCAGACTTTAAGTCAGATTTCCCTACAGATCACAAAATTGAAGATCAGGAAATTGGGTGACATTGTTCAGCCAGTTTAAACTCCCATTATATCTTAGGGCCCTTTGGAGGGAAAGGGTGATATTTATCCTTCATCCCAGCTCTGCCGTTTTTAAAGTTCTTATGACTAAAACGGCAGAACTCATTGAGCAGGAGCAGCCCGAGGAGGACAGGGAGCCTTGCTCGCTGTGGGGGGAAAAACCTCCTTTTCATATAACAAACATGCTCCCCAAATATGTGTCCTTCAAAAATATCACTCTCGCTCATACAGTTTATACAATGTCTTCCTTTTCCATTTGATTATTAACACCAGTTCATTGCCCTATGTTGGTACTTTGTCTTGTTTTCCTTAAATTTCAGTGACCTTAAAACTTCCTAAGGGAATGCTTTCTTCAGACTCAAAACATGTATAACCCTGTCCTTCATTTTGCTATATAAGCTGCTTTAGGGGGTTACTACTGATCATAGACAAGCAATCAAACTTGTCAGAAAACAGTCTCTCAATATCAGCAACTTATTATTCAAAAATACTTTTGGTCTTGAATTTCTTCAATGGAGCAACTGCTCTCATCTGATACAACATGGCACTGAATTTTAAAAGAACGCCGTCTTTAATTTCCGTCTTTGCAATCAATCACTGTTTCTTCATTTCTGGGATGTCAAATTGAAGTACTTTAAAAATGAATCTGTTTATCAATTAATTACTTAGTGTTCCCTTCATTGATTTAAATTTATAAAATCAGTGACTTTAAGCACTTCATTTTAATCACTTCTTTCATTTGTAAATGCATAACTTCAACTCAACAGTTACTGCAGATACTTTTTTCAAACATTGAGCTGAAGCTCCACAACACATGGAACTCCAGCTTTTGTTGCACATACGTATATTATCTTCTGCCCCGTGTTTTGTTTTTTTTTTAAATTTTTTTGTAAACTACATTCCACTCAGTCTGAGAATTTTAAACTTTTAGGTTGCAATGATTGCGGCTTATCTTTTTTTCTGCTTGCATCAGTGTTCTGGTCCATTTGCTTCTTGGGTGCCCCTAACCACATCGGTTGCACAGTTTCTTAATGTGTCTTGCTCTAGTACTTGCTGAGCACACCTAATGAGGAGATCTTCTCTCCTGTTTCTCCTTCTTGCTCTTTCTCGCATGCTCTTTTCCTCTTGCAGGGTCTCTGAACTACTGGACCTGCTGCCTAGCTCTGCCAGAGTCTCCTCCTTTGGTAGTGACACAGCTGGTATGGATTTTATGACCCTCCGTCTCGCTGATCATCTGCCATCCCTTCCTCCTTCTTTCCTGACCCTTGCAGCTTGTCCTCTGCCTGGTGCCTGTTGCCTCTGCACTGCCTTCTGCTTTGGAGCACACAAGTTATGACTGTCCTCCCTCCCTTCTGAGGTCACTCTGCCCATTATTCGCCTCCTCTGATCTGGACCTCTTTTCACCAGCTGGTTTGAAAATAGAATGGGATACATAGTACCTTAAACGTGAATATGGTTACCACTCTTGGAAGAGCACACGGGACCCCAGTGCAGAAGGCCAGGACTTCAGCAGAGTAGATATCAGTAATGACTGCACAAAGAAGTTCTCTGGACACTGCATGGCCTATGGTCTCACTTCAGGTTGTTCCCACCAAACCTTAATTCCTAATCCTCCATCTGTCACACCATTCCATCCGCCATAGGAGTGGAGGTCTAGCCTAATGGTTAGACCAGCAGGCTGAGAATCGGGGAAGAGAAGTTCAAATCTACTTCATTTCTTAGGCAGGCCATCTAATATGCCATTGCCTAGGGTACAAACTAAGATTCATTGTTAGACAATGAGAAGCTAACATTGATATAACGTCAGTAAGGGAAGACAGGGCCAATGTTCTAACATCCATTTTTTAAATTTTGTTATTTGACCGACATAGCATATATTGTATGATTTGTCTGGCATGTGCTAAAGTGCTGTAGCACTTCATAAACATGCCCATCAGTTGGATTAATACATTGTTTGATTTATTTCTAAAGTTATTTGGCAGATCAAGCAGTGGCCATATTTAAAATAACCATGCAAATGTGAGAGGCAAAGACTTGCTTTTCAATTCTGGTGGGCATAACTGTTCTTTTATATTTTCACTTCTGCTGTAAGCCGAGATCAAAGAGCATTCTTTTCGTCATTATCCTGCTAGACCAGTCGAGGCTTGTGGGTTATGCTCCCTTACAAGCAGGTGAAAGCAGACTTGAGTAACTTTGTGATATCATCACTTAGTGTATTCTCTGGTGCAGCAATGAGAGAAGCTAGTATTTGCCTCCAGCATGTGGCAAGGTGTTTGGACTGGTGCAGCAGCGCCGATAGGTCTGACTCTCCTGGCCTACCCCATGGTGCTGTAGTTGTTGTAATTTAGTGTGGTCCAACTTTGCTTGGAGAGGGATGTGTCCAGAGTCGGCCCAAGGGTTTCTGCCGCATCGCCCCCCACCAAGCCATGTTGCCACCCCTCAGCTGCTGCTGATTTTGTCGGGGGGGGGGGGGACGAAAGTGGCAGCAAAAAAGCTACCACCTTCTGATATACTGCTGCTACCGCCACCCCCTCCCCCCCCATGATGGAATTGACGGCAGCTGGGGGTGGCGGCACGGCCGGTCGTGTGTGCTGCTGCCGCCAAGCTCGCCTAGTGGAGAGGCTGGCCCTAGGTGTGCCCTTGTCTTCCGGGGAGCTGACAGCTGCCTCATGTCTAGTGCTGTTACCCATGGGTTCCTAGTGCTTGGTGGGCTGAGAAGGAAGGGGGGGGGGTTTGACTCTCCTCTTGCTGTCTTTATCTGCATGCTTCATATGTTTGCAGATTTTTAATTTTGTTTTCTGATTTTTCTCCTCTTCTCCTGTTAGTTTCAATAGGCTTTATTTGACACTCTGCTGCTTTCAATAAAGCAGCTCCAAATTAAAAAAAAGTTTCTATTCAGCAGCTGGGCCCCCAGTCTACATTGGCATCTCAGGTTTCCCTGTTTGGGTTTCCCCTGTCAGCCTAACAGGTGCTGGGATAACATTTTCGGGACTTTTTTACTGCAGCCCTGCTTCTTTTCCAGTGCTTTTTTTTCTTTTGCTACTGCGGTGCTCAGCTGATGCATCCTGTGACCCCACCTCCCCCCCAGCACCGTTTTCCTCCATGGCTGCCTCTTTTTACCCCTTTTGTGTTGGCAAAGCTTAAGGCAGAGATGGAGCCTGTCAGGGCAGCCTTAAACACTTGCCTGTTGGCCCCTGAGGCGGCTCTTTTCAAATGGCTTGCGCTGCAGCTTCTGAAACAATTCATGGGCTGTTTTTAATCTTGGCTAGCTGCTTGGCAGTCCCCGTCATGGGTGTCCGATGCCCAGGCCTCCCCTCTGGGGGATCCAGGGTGCAAGAGTGCCTCTGTCACAGGCAGTTAGATGGGACACAGCCTCAGCTTTGTCCTTGCGCTCATCCGTCCCCTGGGAGCCCAACCTTATCCCCTGTGTGGGTTGGTTGGAGGGCTCAAGAGAAACTCCTTTGCATCAGGATAATTCTGAGGAGGCCAAGGTGGTTCCCCTGGGAGAAGGCTAGGATCTCGGTCATCTGCCTTTTTGTACAGATGTGCCGCATTTTTACTTTTTGAAGACGCTTTGGTGATTTTACAGTTTGTAGAGCCTGCCTTTGGGTGAAGGTAGCTGATGTCCTACAGCATCCATGCCTCTGCTTGATCCTTTGCAGCAATACATAGCATTTTATGGAGGAAACACCCAAGCTGGGCCCTTGCACATGTTTGAGGAAACTTCAGCGTATCTTGCATCGCAGGCTGTTTTTCCTTTGCCCTCTACAGCAAGGCTAGGGACATTATTTCATCTACATAGCAGTGCCCAAGAAGTGAGGTTCCTTCTGGCATAGACAGTTATTTTCAGATTTCGAGTCTCATTTCTGTATGAGGATCTTCGGATCTGTCCTTGCAACAGTAAGGCAGCAGGCTTTTCTCACCTCCCTAGACCTTGCCAAGGCATATTGTCAATGGCGTATTGACACTTTCCTCTGTGGAAACAGCATTAGCAGTTTCTCCGCTTCTGTATTTTGAGCCACCTTTCTAGTTCTGGGTCCTGCCCTTTGGCCTAGATGTGACTGTACATTTTTCAAGGTAATGCCAGTGGAACCTTTGCAGGTAGGGAGCCCAGGGTTGCCCATATCTAGATGTCTGGCTGGTCTGGTCATTCTCTGGAGAAATCCAGAGATGACCCAGGCCTGGTGATTTTACTGGCTGGAAAGGCTGGGTTTGGTAATTAACTTTCCTTAGAGCAACCCGATTCTCTCCCAGGACTTGGAGTTCCTGGAGGTTTGATTCCATATTCTCCTGGACCAGTTTTCCTCATGAAGGAGTGGTCCCTCAAACTTCAGAGCCAACTCGGGGCATTTATGGCTCCGTTGGTTCCGCGGGCCGGGATCTACCTCCATGTCTTTGGATTCATGATATCGACCTTAGAGCTGGTTTCTTGGACTAGAGTACATAGGCACCTGCTAACCTTCTGGCTTCTCTATTCACTCGTTTGACCAAGCCCTTCCACTCCCCTTGGAGATCAAGAGACGGTTGAGGCAGTGGCTACGATTCCACCTTCTGATGGCTGGGGTGCCGTTGGAAGCACCATATTGAGTGATATATCACCTCAGATGCCAGCCAGAAGGGCTGGGGTGTTCAATGCCTGGTCCAGTTGCCCAGGGTCTCTGTTTCCCTCAGGGGCCTCTTGGCGATCATTTGCGTAGAGACAAGAATGAACCACCTGGCCCTAGAGAGGTTCAGGCCTCTTCTAGTGGGCAAAGTGATCTAGGTGTTCTCAGTTAATTCCATGGTAGTGGTGTATGTCTACGAATGAGGCAGTGCTCATAGTGCCAGTGGAGCTGTGGTGTTGGGTAAAGGAGCTTCTGATTGTCCTATCTGCAGCTTACATTAAAAGCCACTAGATGGCCCCTCAAGAGAACGTCAATGTGAGGAGCTGCTTCAGCTGTGGGAAGGACCCGAGGTTTGTGGGTGGGCTTGGATATCCTAGTTCAGGTGTGGCCTTGGGAAGATATGCTGTATGTCTGTCACACTGGCCCCTGATGAGCCATCTTCTTTACAGGTTTTGGGCCCATCCAAACTTGCTGATCCTAGTGACCCCAGACTGGCTTCACAGGCTGTAGTATATGGATTTCTTGATTCAGTGGATGTCGCCCCCTGTCTTGCTGCCTCAAGTGAGAAGAGCCTACGGTGGCAGAGGCTCCTGGCAATGGAAATTCTCGCTCCTTCTCACATATAGCCTGACTCTGGAAGGGCTACTCTGGAGCAGTAGTAGATACCCTGTTAATGGTCTAGAGGGCCTCTGTCCTTAGCTTGTGTGAGAGCCCTTTTGGCAGTCTGTCCTGTCCGGGGCCTGGCCTTGAATCCTAAAGGTTCAGGAGATGGTCCTGATGTGCTGGAGGAGTCACATCTAAGAGATTTCATTGGCTGTGCACCCCACTGTCTCCCTTTTCCTCAGGGAAGTGAAACAGTTTCATTTGCCTGTGTGCTTTGTTCTATCTCAGTGGAGTCTCTCTCTGATGTTGGAGGCAATGTAAGTGTCCCTCTGGGCCCATTCATAAGGCCTCTCTTGAAAGTCTCTTACTTAAGAGAGTTTTCCTGGGTTGCTATAGGGTCCACCAGACCGGGTGTCTGAGCTGCAGGCCTTGTCTTGTAGGGAACCTTTCTTGGTTATCTTGACAGCTTCTCCTGATGGACTATGCCATCCTTTTCTCAAGGGTGCTGTCTCCCTTTTCATCTTGACCAGATTATTGTTATGCCTTCCTTCTCAGAGAAGGATCTTCAGAAGGACCCCTTGCTATGTCTGTTGGATATGTGGTGGATATTGATCCAATACATGGCAATTGCTAATTCCTTCTGTTAGTCAAATCATCTTTTGGACTCCTCAGTGGTTTGAGGATAAGGCTGGAAGTGACAAAATCTCCTATTGTTCACTGGCTTAAGAAGGTCATTGGGTCATTGTACATTCTAGCTGGAAAGCATGTGCCAGAGTGAGTCAGAGCTCACTTAGACACAGTCCACCTCCTGGGTGGGTCTCCAAAGGACATTTGTAAGGCATTTTCTTGATCTTCGCTGAATGTCTTTGTGAAGCCCTATAGGTTTCCTTTGGGGGGTTGGTACAGATGGCGTCTTTGGCAACATAGACTATCCTAGTGTTGTCTTTGTCCCATCCTGGGTCCTGACTGCTTGGATATGTCCCACTCATCTGGACTGATCTAGCAGGATGATAAGGAAGGAGAAAGTTTATATACTTAATAATTTACTTGCCTTGAATCCTGCTAGACTAGTCAAGGACCCACCCTGGAAGGCTTGCTTTCTGCAGGTTTTGGAGTCCAACTGCTTTAAAAGGCCTAGTTATTCCTGTGGTCTGACACACATTTCATTGTGCTAAGAGAGCCAAATACTTGTCCACGGTATTTGTGGCAGAGTTGTTTGGAAAAACTCAAAACATTAACCACAGTCTTGCTTACTGCTTGGGAAGTTTCATGTTGACTTCTTTAAATACCACACAAGAGGATATACTGAGTGTTGACATCGCTGAAAGTTACGGAAATCTGCCTCCATCTCCTGGTAAGGGAGCATAACCCACTTGTCTGGGCTGGTCTAACATGCTTCAAGGAAAGTAAAGGATCAGATTATGTAAAATTTCTCCTCTGGTTCTTCGGGTGCTGAGTGCACAGTCCTTTGAGTCTCTGAAGAGAACATTGTTCAAAGTTCACACCAAGTGATCTTATTAGTCTCTATCTGTTCAGCCAGGCACATTCAGAGCTCCAAGCCTTATCCTTTAGGGAGCCCTTATAGTATGTTTCTTGAAAGTGGGCAGTTTTCACTAGGGCATTCCCTCATTTCTTCCAGAGGTGGTTTCTGCCTTCCATGTTAATCAGGTGGTGGAATTATCTTCCTTTTGGCTGGAGGACTCTAGTTAGGATTTTCCATTTCATCTTTTGGATAGTCATAGGACTCTTATCCGTTATAGGAGGTGACCAGTGTGTTTCTGCAGTCAGATTTTATTCATCTTGTTTGGTGGAGGTAGGAAGAGTGAAGCGGCTAGCTAAGCTATTATTGCAGTTGGATAACAAAGGTGTTTAGCTCCACCTATATCCTTACTAGCCAACGTTCTGAGTGCACATTACCAGAATTGCAGATTGTCAGCATTGTGAGCCAATTCTCACTCTGTTTCAGTTGAATAAATCTGTAGGGTATCAACTAGGTCCTCCATTACATTTTTTTCCAAGCTTTATAGGCGTGATACCATGCAAGAGGAGCTACTGCTTTTGGAGTTGGGATGCTTGAAACTGGGGTGTCTTCATCCCACCTAGTATAAGGGGCGCTTTGTTACATCTCATATGTTCTAAAGAGGTCTGGTGGATGAAAAGGGATTCAAAATTTGTTCTTTCCTGCTAATTTTCTTTCTTTGAGTCTAGCCAGACCATGCCAGAGGGTTCACCATTGATGTAAAGGTTTTCAGAAGTGTGGTGGTGTAGGGATGCATATTATAATCGGGGGGGGGGGGAGCTGGTAGGCCTTGGGTTCACTTAAACATTTTGGTTCTTTGGGTGGTGATTCTGGATTCCTTCCTTCCTTCCTTCTTGGAGGGTTAGTTTATGTTGAAATTTATGATAGTCCAGCATTGCTTTATTACAGAAATACTGGAGATCAAGTGGCTGCACAATGCCTAACATAGGCCAGAGCTCACAGCTCTAAAGTCTGTCTCTATCTGCTGTCTGGGCACAGCTCATGCATTTTTGGCTAGGCTAGCTAGACTCCAGGAAATAAAAATAGCAGGTAAGACTGAATTTTTCTATTGGTGCTAATGTGAGCTTTGCCGACTCCATACCCTCTCTAGGCAGGTCAATGTAGTCCTCTTTTTATTCTGTTGTGTCCTTGGACTAATATGTTCTTGGTATGTGGTTGGTGTCCTCCTTTGAGCTGGGACTGAGGTATGTGCCTTTTGTTTTCCTGCAGAGTAAAGTGGACGCTGCCTTGAATCTCAGACTGGAAGCATTGCCCGTTCTGGCAGTCAGCATGGCACATGATTTTAAACCTGGTGACCTGATCTTTGCCAAGATGAAAGGCTACCCACACTGGCCAGCTAGGGTAAGTACCGCTTGCTCAATCCCTCATTCATCTTGGGGTTTGCGTTTTCCTCCAGAATGTAGGGCTTTCCATTGGTTGGTTTCTTTATATTTGTGGTGTTTAACAACCTGAAGCTGAAATTAATGATTGGTAGCTGAATCCATTCCTCATGGCAATGCCTCTAATGAATCTTCATAAAAGCAGTTAATAAATCATAATAGGCTTGGAATTTGAGGATGGATCAGACAAGCGGAGAAGAGAGTATATGTAAAAATGGGCTACCTGAGTCATTGTGGAAGATGTGGTGGAGCTAGTTATACATGTATCTTCATACACTAGACGTAAGGGAGTTGTTTTGTGGCTCAACAAGGATTGTACGCTAGTAGTTGGAAGTGGAGGGGGGGTGGCAGAGGAGGAGGCAGCAGCTGGAGAGGCATGACACTTGGCAATGACAAGAGCTTGGGCATTCACACATGCATAAATTGCACATGCGTTCCTTTGTCTTGCTATTTCAAGTTTGAATATATTGGTTTAAGTCCTTTCTTTTTTAAAAAACAATTTTGTAAATGCTAGTGAAGTCTTTCTTGTGAGCATGGATGGCCAAACAAAGGACTTAGCCTTTTTAGATTTCTTCTCCTAAGTCTAGTTTTTGGCCGTCCATGTTAATCATACATAACTTACAAAGTAGAAGCATGAACCCCACTTGGGTTCTGATAAGGACTCAGCCTAGCAGTATTTAACTTGCTTAAAGCTAATTCATATTGAGCGAAGAGTTTTAAAATATCTCAATTCCTTATCGTTCCTCCAGTTCAGTCCTCTACCTCTGGGTTGTCAATCTCCTCCTGCAGCTTGGAGACTGGTATGTCAGAATGATGACATCACTGGATATAGCCTGCTGCACTCCTCCTTCCATCCCAGTGTTACCAGTCTCCATGCAGCAGGAGGACTTGACGAGCCTTGTAGAAGGTCTCTCTGGAGGATTGGATAAGGAGCCTTTTGTGTAGTGGTAGCTAAGTGTAAAAAAATTGGGCTGTTATTTGACGGTACCTCTTTAAAAAAAAAAAAAAAAAATCAACAGCTGATTAGCTAGAAGGCAGAACAGCTTAGCTCAGTGCTTCCGGCTCTCTTGCTCCCTGCCTGTGCCTGTGGGGTGTTTTTCGGGGGTTCTGGCTCAGGGCTTTCGAGCTTTCCCCCCTGCGGAGCCCAGAGGTCTCTCCCCCAGGACTCTTCGGGGGAGAGCCCATCTTTCAAACGGCAGCATATTTCGGATAGCCAGCCTGCCTTTGCCGCGGCTTACCTGCCTGCACTGAATCTCAGAGGGGCAGTTTTGAGCTGGTGCTGGGAGCATTCAGCAGCTCCGATTTAGCAGAGCAGCTGCAGACCGAGCCGGTAAGTCATCCATCAGCGTCGGTCTGTTTTTCCTGCGAGGAAGCCTTCTCTGAGGTACGGGGGCACTCGCGGTGTTTTTGGCGCCTTTTTTCCTGTTCGTCGATTTCTCGGCGGCCATTTTCAGCACCGCGGAGAGGCCGCGTGCTAGCAGAGAGCCTGCCGTTTCAGTGCAGGACGACTCGGGGGCCCGATTTCTTTTAATTTCTTTTAGTTTTCTTTTATTTCTTCCTTTAATCATTTCATTGTTTTGGTTTTGGGGCTTCCCTTGTTCGTTGGTAGTTCCTCCTTTCAGCCATCCCACAAGGGAGGGGGGGGGTGGGCTGAAGGGGATCTCTTTTCTGTGGAGGCAGTGCGTTGAAAAAGGGAAAAAAAAAAAAAAAAGGGACACTATAGCTAGTCTAATCTAGAGTGATAACAATTATACCAGACAGCTGGATTAGGTGAAGGTGCTTGCGGTGAGCTCCTGGGGGTCTGGCTGGGTAGCTGTATGACTGCAGACCTCAGTGTATTGTGTGTGGCACTAGGAGAGGCACAGTGGCTGATACTGGGGTTTGCCGGGGCTGTGCGACGCTCTCATCCGCGGTGGAGCAGCAAATGGAATTGCAAGAGTCCATGGAGGCGCAGGGAGCGCCCCCGGGGGGGGGCGGGCTGCGTCCCCGTGGCCTTTGGCGCAGGGAGCGGCATTGGAAGAGTTGGTGGGGCCCTCCGGTGTCTCTCTGCCGGCTCCGGCGAGTTTAGTCCTGAGTTTGTGCTGCTGATGCATCAGGCTTTCTGCCTAAGACGACGGTACAGCAGCGGGCCCCGGGTCGCTGGCCTCCCCAGTTCCACAGCTGGAGGCGACTGAGGAGTTGGATGAGGGGCCACCGGCGCCTAAGCGTGCAAGGGCTAGGGACCCTGCGCTGGCGGAGGGCGACTGGCCTGAGGTCTCAGCTCCGGAATGGGACCCGGAGGAGGGTACCCAGGATCTCGAAGAAGGGGAGATCCCTGAACCCGAGGATCAAGCTAAGATAGTTAGGGTCTTCCGCAGAGAGGAGTTGGCAGCCTTGATCTCGGAGACCTTGCAGATGTTGAATCTTGCTACGCAGGTAGCGGTGAAAGATGAGGTGGAAGATCCAGTTATCCGGGCAGTTCGACAGACTCAGGTGGTGTTTCTAGTGCACAAGGTAGTTGACAAGATGATTCAAGATGAGTGGGATAAGCCGGAAGCAGGCCTGAGGGGCTTAGGGACATTGAATAGATTGTATCCTTTAGCCGATAAGGATAAGGAAAGGTTCCGGGCTCCGCGGGTGGACACAGTGGTTTCCGCGGTTATGAAAAAGACCACCATTCCGGTGGAAGGCAGTGCGGCCTTGAAGGATACCCAGGACCGTAAGGTTGACGGTCTGCTCAAGCAGGCTTTTGAAGCGGATTCTATGTCGCTGCAGGCGTCCATCTGTGGAGCGTGGGTGGTCAGAGCGTCCCTGAGATGGGCACAGTGACTGCGTCAGTCCCCACATTTGGATCTCGAGGAACTAAAGGAGCTGGATCGCCTGGAGTCCGGGGCTGCCTACTTGGCGGATGTGCATTACGATTTGATCAGGGCGCTGGCTAATAGCACAGCGTCTGTGGTAGCCGCCAGGTGCTCATTATGGTTGCGGAATTGGGCAGCGGACGGACCTTCGAAGTCCCGTCTTAGCAAGCATCCCTTTAAGGGGGGTTTGCTGTTAGGAGAAGATTTGGAGAAGGTAGTGAAGGACCTGGGGGAGTCCAAGGTGGGTCGCGAAAAGCAGTCGACATCCTTGGCGAATGTGCGGGTCTGGCATGTCTTTGAGGATTGGTGTTCTCGACGTCATGTCCGAGCAATCACTGTGTCCATTCCGGTGGACTTGGAGTTCCTGCAGGACGGTTTTGATAAAGGTCTTGCAGCCAGTTCTTTGCGCGTCCAGTTGGTGGCCCTGGCCTGTTATCGTGGTAAGATCAAAGGAGTACCCTTAGGGGCTCACCCGGATGTGGGTCGATTCCTGAAGGCGGTCGCTAGATTACGGCTGGCGCGTAGGGTGTGCATTCCGCCGTGGGATCTCAATCTCGTTCTCGCGGCATTGGTCAAGTCACCCTTTGAGCCTTTGCGCCGTGCATCCGTTAAAGATTTGACGTTAAAGACGGTGTTTCTGGTGGCCATTTGTTCGGCTAGGAGGATTTCCGAGTTGCAAGCGTTATCGCGCCGGGAACCATTCTTATCTTTTTCTAGGGAGAAAGTAGTTCTGCGCCTGGTTCCGTCCTTTTTGCCTAAGGTGGTCTCCCCTTTTCATTTGAATCAGGCGGTATGTTTGCCCGTCTTTGGGGCTCTGGAGGGCGGCGGTTCGGATCGCAGCCTTCGTCGTTTGGATGTGAGGAGAGCCTTGCGTCAATATTTGAGGGTAACCGAGTCCTTCCGTAAGTCGGATCGGTTGTTTGATCTGTTCGGTGGAGTGTGCAAAGGGGAGGCAGCGGCGAAGGTTTCCATCGCTCGGTGGGTTAAGGAAGCGATTGCTTCCGCTTATTTGCTTCAAGGTCGGGTGGTGCCCGTCGGGTTGCGGGCGCATTCCACCAGAGCGCAGGCGTGTTCCTGGGCGGAGCACAGCTTGGTTCCGCCGGGAAACATTTGCAGGGTGGCGACTTGGTCGTCGCTACATACTTTCAGCAAGCATTACAGGCTGGACATAGCAGCAGTTGCGGATGCTCGCTTTGGGTCGGCGGTTTTGTCCGCTGGCTGGAAGGGTCCCTCCCAATGATTACTGCTCTGGTACATCCCAGAGGTAGAGGACTGAACTGGAGGAACGATAAGGAAATCATAATTACACTTACCTGGTAATTGTAGTTCCTTGAGTGACGACAGTTCAGTCCTCCTTCCCGCCCGGATGTTTCTAGGAGGTTCCAGCTATGTTGACGGGCAGAAGAGAGAGAGTTACAGGTGAGTCCAGATTCCTTAACTTTGCTGTGGTGTTCACTTTCTCTCTGGCGAGGCAGGGTGTAAGAAAGCCTGGCCGGAGGGGGTGGATGGTTAGGAGTTCAGTACTTGTTGTGTTACAATGTTTATAGTTGGCTACTTATTTGTTGCTCCTGTGAGTCTGCTTTGTTTAATAGTTCACACTGGGATGGAAGGAGGAGTGCAGCAGGCTGTATCCAGTGATGTCATCATTCTGACATACCAGTCTCCAAGCTGCAGGAGGAGATTGACAACCCAGAGGTAGAGGACTGAACTGTCGTCACTCAAGGAACTACAATTACCAGGTAAGTGTAATTATGATTTATGCAAAAGGGAGTGTTGATGAATTTTAACTAATTTAATTAAAAAAGGCAGAATATAATTGGACGTACAGGCAACTACATCTAATACTGCCAGAACATTTCAGGTTCACCCTCACTTCCCTATGGTTAGATATCTCTATCCATCCTGTCATTTCTTGAAAAGCCTCTCAGTTGTTGGGTATCCATTGTTGAATGAGACTGGTGCCAGGGAAGAAGCAAGTTTTTTAAAATTTTCTGCAAAACATATCAAGTACTTCTGGTTTTAAAGAAGAGGTCTCTTAAAGCAAATAGGTATAAACATAAAAAGTCCTATCCTTCTGTTTCCTTCAGTATTTTGATAGCTTTCCCAAGAGAGGCATTGAAGTTTGGCCAATCCAGGTGACAGATACCTGGCAGATTCCCAAAAAAGTACAAAGGTTCCACAGTGCTTGTCCCGGAGTAAGCAGTGGATGTCCCAGGTCCTCTTTAATAATGGTTTATGGACCTTTCCTCCAGGAACTTGTCCAAACCTTTTTTTTTTTTTTAAACCCAGCTACACTAACAGCCTTTACTACATCCTCCGGTAACGAATTCCAGAGTTTGACTACGCGTTGAGTGAAAAAATATTTTCTCTTATTAATCTTAAATGGGCTACATTGTAACTTCATTGCGTGCCCCTAGTCTGTCTACTTTTTGATGGCATAAAAAGACAGACCTACGTTTACCTGTTGCACTCCATTCATTAATTTATAGACCTCTTATCATATCTCTCCACAGCTGTCTCTTTTCCAGGTTGAAGAGCCCTAACCCTTTTAGCCTCTCCTCCATAGATGTATCCTTCTATTGCCTTTACCATTTTGGTGACTCTTCTCTGTACCTTTTTTAAATTCTGCTATATACTTTTTAAGATATGGAGACAAGAATTGCACACAATATTCAAGGTGCGGTCGCACCATGAACGATACAGAGGCATTATATCCTTGCGTTTATTTTCCATTCTTTTCCTTATGATTCCTAGCATATTATTTGCTTTCTTGGCTGCCACCGCACACTGGGTAGAGGATTTCAACATACTTTCCACAATGACATCTAAATCTTTTTTCCTGGGTGGTGGTTCTTAATGTGGAACCGTGCATTGTATAGCCATAGTTTGAGTTGTTCTTTCCTAGGTGCACAACTTTTGCACTTGTCCACATTAAATTTCATCTACCATTTGGACTTCCAATTTATCAAGGTCCTCTTGCAGTTTTTCACAATTCTCTTGTGTTTTAACAGCTTTGAATAATTTTGTCTCGACTGCAAATTTGATAATCATTTGGCTCCTTTTTCCATTTCCTGAAAAATGCTTTTTTTTTGGCTACAACAGCCTCTCTGATCTCTCCTTTAAACCATGCTGGCAGCTTTTTGGCCTGCCTTCCACTTTTCTTAAAGCATAGAATACATATGGTCTGGGCTTCCAAGATAGTATTTTTAAACAACGCCTATGCATGATGTAAATCTGTAACCTCTGCAGTTGTTCCTTTTTAGTTTTTTCTTAACTATTTTCCTCATTTTATCATAGTCTCCCTTTTGAAAGTTTAAAAGTAGTACTGTGCATTTCCTTACTGTCCTTTATTTAAATCTAATGCAATCATACTATGATCACTATTGCCACATGGCCCCAACATCCTTATCTCTTGAACCAGATCCTGTATTCCACTAAGGTCTAGGTCCAAAATTGCTTCCTTTCTTGTCGGTTCATGAACCAGCTGCTCCAAGAAGCAGTCATTTATTTCATCTAAAAACTTTATCTCCTTAGTATGTCCTGCCATGATATTGACCCAGTCAATACTGGGTTAATAATGGTTTATGGACCTTTCCTCCATAACTTGTCCAAATCCTTTTTTAAACCTAGCTACACTAACAACTTTTACTATATCCTCTGGTAACGAATTCCAGAGTTTGATTAGGCATTGAGTGTAAAAATATTTTCTCTTATTAGTCTTACGATGAAGCTACAGTGTAACCCATTTATGCCCCCTGTCTACTTTTTGATGGCGTAAACAATCGCTCTGTTTGTCCGAGGAGCTTGTGAACTAAGTGAATCCAACGTAGGAGAAAGAAACAGCACTGAACAGTTAAGGAAACATGATGACTGACAGAGCTTACAGTTGAAGGTCCCACCAAGAAGCTTAATGATTTCTTGGAATGGAAGGGGGGTACCATGAGAGGTGGAGGTACCTGGAGAGAGGGGGGATGACATTGGAGAAGAGCATAACTGCGGTTTTCGAGGGCTTAAATTTGAGGCTGTGATCTGTGAGCCTGTCTGCAATTTTAGTGAGTTTGAGAGAGATCTAGGAAAGAACAGATGAAGACACAATAGAGAAATTGAAAAAGAAGCTGGATGTCATCAGTGTAGATAAAAGGAGGAGATGTCTAGAGATTCAATCAGGAAAGCTAGGAGGGCCATGAAAACAAAAAGAATAGGACCTAAGAAAGAGCCAAGGGGAGCACCACAGAAAAGAATTTGAGGCAGAGAAAGCAGAGACGACCAAAAATACCTGGAAAATGTGATCGTAAAGGTAAAAATGGAACCAGGCCAAGGTAGAGTTCAAAATTCCAATAGAAGAGAGCTGAGCAAGAAAGAGTGGTTAACCAGTCAAAAGCTGGAGAGAGATCGAGAGAAACCAAAAGAACCTCATGGTGAGCGTCAAGGGAAGTACAGAGGAAATCGGTGATAGCTAGACGAGAATGTTCATTGGATAGATGGGAGCGGAAACTAGTTTGTGCTGGATGGAGGGCACTGGAGTGGAGGTGAAAGGTCTTGAGTCGTTGAGCAGCTAGACGCTTGACGATTTTAGAAAGGGAAA
Organism: Ichthyophis bannanicus; assembly: GCA_033557465.1. Taxonomy (NCBI): domain Eukaryota; kingdom Metazoa; phylum Chordata; class Amphibia; order Gymnophiona; family Ichthyophiidae; genus Ichthyophis; species Ichthyophis bannanicus. The sequence continues at coordinate 846,300,075 of CM066032.1, read as the reverse complement.
GGAAGGAGAGAAATAGGATGATGGTTAAGAGGGTCAAGGGTATCAGTGGCAAGAGGTTTAAGGATCGGGAGGACAATGGCTTCTTTCCATCAAGTGGGGAAAGTGCTTGAGAAGAACAAGGTGATAACGGAAAGAAACTGGGGAAGGAAAGAATATCTGGATTTGAACAACTGCGATGGCATGGGGTCAGTTGGAGCAGTAGTAGACTGAGAGGGGGCAGTGGTATGAGAGAGCTTATTGGAAGTAGGACCTGCAAGTGCACAGAGACCTGGAGTTGGAGAGGAGGGAGAACCAAGGCCAGGAGATAAGGAGTGGGTAAGGATCTTCTGACAGAAAGTTGTGGCAAAAACCTGTGAGTGAAGAGAAGAAGCAGCAGAAGGGGCTTTGGAGGGGGGGGTCAGTGAGGTGACACAATAAGCAGAATAGATGAGTAGAAGAAGTATCTTTATTTATAAGAGAGGAGTAATAAGACTTTTTGGCTAACGTGATGGCAATATGATGATAATGGGAAAGGGACTGGAAAGAAAGTAGCAGAGATGGGGTATGGGATTTTTGCCAGCGGTGCTCCAATTGCTGGAGCTGACCCTTGAGAAGGTGAATGCCTGGATGGTACCACTGATTGGAGGGAAAAGCAGAGGGATGAGCTGGACAGAGGGGCGTAGCTAAATCGAAGGCCATGAAGCACCTGGTCATTTAAACAGTAGAAATCGAATCCAGGAGGAAAAGGTGGGCAGCGGGTGATGAAAGAATCAGGAGTGAAGGTGCTGAGGTTATGGCATTGATGGAGCACTGGGACAGATGGGGAGTACTGGATAGAAGAGATGAGAGAGGAGACAAGAAAATGGTTCATCTAGGGGAGAGGGGTAATAATAAAGGAAAAAGTTGATGCAGAAGCGGAGGTGATGACTAGATCTAAGATCTGACCAGCAGCATGCGTTGGGAGGTGAATGTGTTGTTGTAATCTGGAAGTGAAAGGAGAATCCAAGAGACTTTGTTCACCTCAAGGTTAATTAAATTCATTTTTGGCTCTAATCAGTTTGTTCCTTGTAAGGATAACCAGCTGAACCTGAAAGTGAATTTGACCACCTCTTTCCCTTTAAATAGGTTTAAAAGCCTATAAAGGCCTTTACAGCTAAGATTATGCCTGGGATGGGTGGGAGCGAGGGAAAGAACGCTTGGTAAAAACTGGCTTGCTATACAGGTCCCCGACCTGTGTTTCTAAGGTAATCTCTTAACAATTTCCTGGGTGATTCACATAGTCCTTGGTTTGATAGAGGGAGCCTTTCAAATTGCCCCTTTAATCTGTCACTTGGCTTTAACACCTATTTAAAACAATTTCACAGGTCCCTTGCCTCCTAACCGGAAGGCCTCTTTGTAAAGGTCTTTATAAAATTTCTTTCTTCCTACTCAAAGAATATTTACCCTATTCTCCCTTCTATGCTAAGATGAACCCTGTTTTCATTTAAATTAAAAGCTCTCTGCTGGTTCTAGGTCCTGACTGAGTTAGCGAATATACTGGATTCTAAAATACACAGATTTATCAGCTTTAACCCAAAGAATTCCCTTTTCTCCCAAGATTTAGCGAATTTCCCAGAAATACTTGCAAGTGCAGATTTCTTTCCAGCAGTAGCAGTCCCTTTTGGTAATCCTTCAAGACTGAGCTCTTGTTGAATATTTCCCAGTTTGAAACAACATGCTTCTCTCAACCCACAAATAATCCTAGACTAGAAATCGTTTGGCCAAGAATAAAAGTATAATGCCTACGTTTTGGATATTTTTCCAACCATACATACGATCTACATCCAGTGAATCCAAGGACTGGGTAATTTTCAATTCCACCCCTCCCCCATCCATCCCTGGACATGTCCAGGTTTGGATTCAATGCTAAATTAAAATGCCTTCCCAGTATGAGCCGACCCTCTCTAAAAGCTTCCTGCAGCATTCCACAGAAATCTCCTTGCCCAGCATTGGGTGCATACACACTCCCCATAGTTTATTTGGTATTCCCCATTTGCAATTTAACAAACAAATAACGATCCTGGGTGTATCTCAATACTTTCATTAATTTAAAAGGGACATCTTCGGGGATTGAGAGCCACCACTCCTCCCCCCCAGTTTTCTTGTGCACCTTTTAGAGGCAAACCAAATACTTCTGTACTTTTGATGCTGAGCTCTAAACCCATCCTTGTTCAAGAGATGTCTCTTGCAAAAAGATAACTTGTAACTGCAGATGAGCCAGTGCTTTGAATAGCTACCTTTTGAAAACAGTGTTCAGCCCGCATACATTTATCATGCCCACTTTCAAATACCCTGTGCGTGCCATAACCACACATAATAGTTGTGCACATAAACTTTAGGCCCATCTCCATCTTCTTTTAGCCACCCCTCTCGTGGTTCACCATTCGAGGTGCAATACAGTCGGGTCAGCAGTAGGGATGCCAAATGAGACTAGCCGGCCTTCCGCATGCTTGCCACAGCCTAGTCCGGTGTCAGTGCTCTGGCAAGTTAGGGAAGCTTGCTGGTCCACCTTACGAGCAAGAGACTGCCGTTGAGGAGAGCCCCATTGTCAGCCGGGGGTTAAGTAGCACTGCTTGGAGGCCTCAAGTGTTTGAGTCATGCTTTGTTGACATCATTGGTGCGCTTGGAAGATCCTGTATCAAGCAGCACTTGCTGCTGTGGTATGCGGCCCACAGTTGTGTCCCTGAAGGGGCATGCTCAAAGGGGAACACCCTTTGGAGCCCCTTGAGAGCCATCTGACGAGCTATTTTAAGCTTATTTCTTTCTTTATGGACCTTTTTTTTTTTCAATTTTTTATTTATGCAATTTAAAAATAGAATATTTTATTTATTTAGCTGTATTTATATCCCGCTTTTCACCGGGTCAAAGCGGTCAATTGGGGGATACATTTAACACGAGGGGATATGAGACACATATGCTAATACTTACAGGGAACATGGGCAATGGAGGGTTAAGTGGCTTGCCCAAGACCACAAGGAGTGCCTATAGGACTAGAAATCCCAGACCCTCCGGCCTGAGATTGCTGTCCCCAGGTGGGACTTGAACTCCCGGCCCTCCGGCCTGAAGTACCTTGTCCTAACCACTAGACCACTCCTCCCTCACTAGATTCACTTGCACATGAAATGGGGAAAGCCATGGGTAACAACTCATATGAGAAATACAACATAACAAAGGCAAGCAAATTTAACTGGCAATTCCTCCTCTAGCCCACAAATATGGACCCAAAATGAGTAGGACATAATATACAATAGATACTCTTATAGGAAAAAGCGGAGAGAATAAAGCAGACCTATTACAAATTATGGAGTGGAAACCCTACCTTTCCCTATCCCAATGGACCCACAGGCATTCAAAAAGGAAATTAATTGAGAGGGAAAAAAGAAAATATAAGAAACACCTTCCAGCTTCACAAGGCACTTGCAGGGATGCAGGAATTTTCTCCCGTGGTGTTGGGTTTCCCTAGCTAGGATGAGCAATATGAGCACCTAACAGCCTTTGAAAAGCAAATTTCTCTTTCTAAAAAATCTTAAGGAGCCACTCCCTGTCCGAAACAAAGCCAACACGACCAAACAGGGGAGCAGAAGTGACAGAATCCATATCAGAATTTTCTAACATAGTGGAAACTTTCAATACATCAGCAGACTGAGGGCCAGAAATCTCAGCCTCAGCTGAGACTTTCTTGCCACATGGAAGATGATATATCTTTACTAATGGTGGACAGGATTCGGGAAGGACCCCTGATATTTCTAGCAAATATAATTTAAACATCTCTTTGCCAGAAATACCAGATAACTTGGGGAAATTTATCATCTATAAATTAGCCAGTCTGGAATGATTGTCCAGTTGCTTCAAACAAGCCTTTAAATTATTAAGTCTTTCATGGAAGCATCAGACTGAGCTTCCGAATGATCAGTCTGAAGGGACAAATCAGCCAAAGATATCTTCAACAACTGTCATTTCAGTATTTTTTACACAGACTTCAGCATTTTGTTGTACCTGCACTTGTAAAAGTTGAACCTGAGGAGTAATAGCTTCGCCCAGTTGTTCAATGGCATTCCATATTGCCTCCAAAGTAAACTGCTCTGGTTGCTGTAAAGTGAAGGAAAATACTGGAGAGCCCAGCTCGGTGTCCATCTTGACTACTGCAACCGTGGAATCCATGGGGGCGAACTAATAGCTCCTCTGGCTGACGCGGGTAAGTTCCTTTCCCTGAGCGGTATCCCAGGCAACTGTGGACCCTGTGGGGTTACTCCAACACCTGTCTCCTGTCCAGAAGGCATCCCCAATAAAGAAGCTGGAACACCAGCATTGGAACACCCCTGCCACCTCCAATCCTTCTGGGCATGTACCAGGGGACACCTGTTGCAAGGGCCTCCGTAGTGCGATCACTGCCCGAGGGAGATGCTGAACTGCACTGCTCCAGCGAACTTGCAGCCGGGCTTTCTGCTCCTGAATTTGGTTGCTGTTCCCAACGTAACAAAAAAGCTCCAAGTTGACCCAAAGAGGTAAAAGTAGAGGGAGGAGGCTGGGGTGCCTTGCCTAGCTGAACTTTCCTCCTCTTCCCCATTAGGAAAAAAAACGTTGGAGCAGCGGTCTCTGCCAGCTGCCATCTTGTTTCGTCATGGACTTTGAAGGTGGGACTTTCTTCAGGGACTCTTGAGGTACTGTTTGGGCTTTTTCCCTTATGAAGCAAAAGAAAGGGAAAAATATACAGAATATGAGTAAGGGGGCCAAATATAAGGTGCCTCAAGGCCCTATGGCCTCTTTCATTACATTGGGGCAGAAATCACTGAATAACTCTGGAGCAAGAAGTAGAAGAAGCCTCCTTATGTCCTATTATGCGTTCAACACCCTCTCAGCCAGCCAATGCTTGTAGTTTGGATTCTCCAGAGGACGGCATTACCTATGTGAGACTAAACCCAACCACTGTTGATTCTGACTCTATTCATATACAGCCTTTGCCTGGGACTCCATCTCCATTGGTCTCTTCGCCTTTTGAGACTATTACTGGTTCTGGTACTTTAGGTTCCAAGGAGATTGAGAAGTTTCCTCAGATTGGAAAAATACAGGTTTCACTGAGGTATCAATGTTCTTCATTTGGGGTACAAGTTGTCTACAAGTTGTCTACTGAGGTTACAGATTGGGAAATTTTGCAGATGGTTGCAAAAATGGAAGCTACTTTGACAAATTGTTTATCCCAGTTATGTAAGTTCTCGGGCGAGACAGTGTCTAAGCTGTCTAACCTTCAGAAGGAGATGGGTCTTGATCAACAAACTTTGGAGGTATATGTTAAGAAGACTGAACAGTTAGAATTGTCTAATAATGCCTTGGTTAAGGGAACTTGCTCCTTAAGGACAAGGTTGAGATGTTGGACAATTCCCAGAGGGTAAATAAGATGAGGTTTCTGAATTTTCCTTACTCTACAATGATTTCTGCTTTTGAGATGCTTAAGTACTGATATTTTTGCATTTTTGTATTCTAATGCTGTTCCTGCTGTGGAAAATGCTTATTATATTCTTGCGTTTATAAAACAAGTTTCAATTAATGCTTCAGCATAAGAGAGCATGGGTGATTTAACTAGGTTGTTAGAAACCCCCAGGGAGGAGTTTGCCACTCAAGCTACAATGGTGGTAACTCTTTAAAATCTATCAGATTAAAAAAAAAAGCAGAAAAAAACTTATTCTTCAAGGAGCGGTTGATCATTTTTCATAGACAGAGGGTATTTGTTGTTCCAGATCTTTCTCCATGGACCTTAGAGTTTAGAAGGAATTTCCTACAGTTGAGGTCTTGAGCCTTGGCAGTGGGAATGATTTTTTACCTAAGATATCCTAGGGGATGTTAGATTAAGTGTCAGGATAAAGATTATATTTTTTTATGGCCCTTCACAACTGGAAGCTTTGATTGTGACTCAGGAACAGTTAAAGCAGTTTGGATTGCTTAGTTCTCCGTGAACAAGCAGGAAATAAGTCCTTATGTATGGGTGATATCATGGACGGAGCCCTGCACGGAACGCTCCCCAGCTTCCAAAGGAAGCTTTTGGGAGGTACCTGGCGCATGCGCATCTGCCTTCCCTGCCCGCAACGGCGCCATATTCGCCAGTCTTTTTTTTTTTTTTCTGCAGAACCCCTAGGACATATTCCTGTAGTTCAGAAAACTTTGAATTTCTTGCCCTGTGGCTGAGGTTTTGCTCATTTTTTCACCCGCCTGTCATAGATTAGCCTTTTTCTTATCCTTTTGGGTGTATTTTTTTTTCTGTAGTTTTTTTTTGTGCCTTCTGGGCAATTTTCCCCCTTCGTGGGCTTTTTCCTGCCAACAACTGCTTTTCAGTTTGATTTTGCTGGGTTGGTATTTTTCAGCATGTCTAAGTCAGTCAGCTGCTTTAAAAAAAAAAAAAAAAAAAGCACCAAAGATGATACGACCATTTCTGTCACAGGCCACCATAATTGGTGCTTACAATGCTTTGGACCAGACCACCAGCCAGCGTCCTGCGAGCTCTGCTCGCGGATGACACATCAAGGGCTGAAGGGTCGGGGAAAGCAGGCTTATCTGATTAAGCATCTTCAGCCCCAACCCCCTCGTCCACTCCTGAGATGGCCAAAGGAAAAGAGCAGAGGGCTCAGTTGGAGCAGAAGGGTTCGAGCAGAGAGAGATGACTCTCTGAAGAGACCCTGTCTATGTTGAAAGAGGAGCACAAGGAGAGAAGATCTATATGCAGTGCTGCTGCAGCCCTTCTCGAGGGCCGGGAATGGCTGACCAAGCTTCCCCAGTGGGAGGACCCGACCCGGATGGCTGAGTCCACTCCCAGTGCCCAGGAGGGCAGCTAGATCTCTCCTGATGCTCCAATGACTGTGGAGTCCACACCCAGAGGTGTCACCAGCTTGATGTCTGATGCCTTAGCCGCAATGTTCTCGTCTGTGGTGGTGGTTCTGGAGGGAATGCCTGCGAGCTGTAGAAGCATACTTGGTGGCGGTTGAAGCCCTGCGGAACGCATCGTCACTGCACTCCTTCCAGCCTATCCTGGAGACGCATGCTGTGCCTGTTGCGGCTGGGACATTGGGTGGGAAATCGATATCTGCTGCCATGCAATGTTCCCTCTAATTTTCTGTAGGCTGTGTGCGCGCATAAAATATCAGCTGTGCAGCTTTTGAAGGAAGGTTAAATTTTTGTGCGCCACATAACGACACTCGGAGTTATATACTTTAAAATTTGACTACACGTCAGAATACGGTATGTACACCACATTGATTGCACTAGAAAATATTGTAGAACTTGTGAAAACCATAAATACACAACAGCTTTTCAATTTTAAGAAAGTCTGTGTTTTCTATCAGAATCAGAACCGTAATTTTTGTGCGCTCTGTTGTAAAGTATGTGCGCTCACTCGGTGAGGTGTGTGCGCGCGCACACGCGCACAGCTTAGAGGGAACAGTGCTCCCATGGCCAGAGCCATCTCCTTCTCCATGTGTCAGAGTTTGAGGCCTCGGGGCATCACCATTGGCATGCCGGATGCAAGGGGGACCATTGCTGTCCACCCTCTCCTGAGCTGTGTAGTCGGCGTTCGGAGTAGGAGTTACTTTGATTTTCTCTCAGAGTCTGAATCAGAATGTGAAAAAGGTGGAATCGACTGTGTCGAACCTTGGGGCCCAAGATCTCTCATCTGACCCGTTGCTCCCTCTGGATCTCAGTGGAAGTCATTCCTAGAAGATGTTCTTCCAGGATTTTGTTTGGGATCTGGCCAAGGCCATCCCCTTTTTCTCTGGAATCAGAAGAGGAACAGAGAACTTGAGGAACTGTAACTCTTCCAGTATCCCTCAGCCCCCCATGAGGCACGACAGTTCCTGTCCATCATCTCCTGCAAGAGGCTACCTCAGCAGCTGTGGGAGGCACCTCTTTTATGCTTCTGGTCATCAGCTACTGGCTCGACTCTCTGTACTGTGTCCAGAAAGCCCCGGGGTTCGAGAAGCCTCAATTGCCCACAATTCCATTGTGGTCAAGTCTGCCTTGAAGCGTTTAAAGAGTGCCAAAACACACTCCTCAGTGCCGCCCACGCGGGAGGCGAGGACCCTGGACTGCTTCGGGAGGAGGTGCTTTCAGGATTCCATGCTGATAGCCCAGATCCTGGCCTTAAGAAATGCCATATTGGGTCAGACTAAGGTCCATCAAGCACAGTATCCTGTTTCCAGCAGTGTCCAAACCAGGTCATAACTACCTGGCAGTTTCCCAGAAAGACACAGGTTCCACAGTGCTTGTATAGGGGCAAGCAGTGGATTTCCCAGGACCTCTTTAATAATGGTTTATGGATCTTTTTCTTCAGGAACTTGTCCATACCTTTTTTTAAACCTACCTATACTAACAGCTTTTACTACATTCTCCGGTAACGAATTCCAGTGTTTGATTATTCTTTGAGTGAACATGCCATGTTCCTCAAGGATGTCATGCTGGACATTGAGGACTTCACTTCCCTTGTTCCCGAGGACTGCCGCAAGTCTTCTTGAGATTTTGTAACTCGTGGCAAGGATTGCTCAAAGTTATGGTTCGAGGCTCCTATGATTCCTTCAAATCCGTCAGTAGGATGGCGGCCATGGGTATCGCCACGTGGCAGATGGCCTGGTTGCAGTCCTCTGACCTGGAGCAGTGGGTCCAGGACAAGATTGCCAAAGTCCCCTGTTGGGGTGAGAACCTCTTCAGCAGGCCTGTGGAGGAGAATGCCGAGGACTGGAGAAGAAGCAGGTGACCCTGCCCAGGCTCTCCAGAAAGACAGTGGATCCTGCCCAAAAGAAACAACAAGCCAAGAAGGCTTTCTCTCTGCACCTGTGGTGGTACTTTCCATCCCAGCTGCAGGTGCAGCCTAGGCCCAAGCTCACAGCAGAGAAAGAAAACGCCATAGGCGCAGCCTGCCACCCAACCCAAGCCGAGTGTGGGTTTTTGATTGGGTCTTTAGAAGTGAAGCCAACCAACCGTTGTCTGCTGAGGTCCCCCTCCCCTTGCAGATGGGGATTGGCTCGTCCATTTTGTCCACCAGTGACTTCTTGTCACCTTGGATGCCTGGGTGCCACAGATCATCCAAAACGACTATCTGCTGCATTTCACCTAGCTGCTGCTGCTGCCTCCTTACAATCCCGGGGAGTATTACATGGACTCCACGCACCCGAACCTCCTGCAGACTGAGGTCGTGGTCCTGCTGGCCAACCTCGCCATCAAGCCGGTTCCCTGACCAAGATTGGGCAGAGCTTTTATTCTAGATACTTCTGGTCCCCAAAAAGACTGGCAGGTTTCACCCCATTCTGGATCTGCAAAACCTCAACCAGTTCTTGGTGCATGAAAAGTTCAAAATGGTCTCGTTGTAGATGTTGCTTCCGTTCCTCCTACAAGACGACTGGCTATGCTCCTTTGTATTCATAGTGCTGGGCAGCCAGCACTGTCAATACCGGCTGCTACCCTTTGGGCTAGTCGTAGCCCCCAGGGTTTTCACAAAGTGCCTGGCAGTCATGGTCATCTTCCTTTGACCCTGGGGGCATTTGTCTTCCCATACCTGGACAACTGGCTTGTAAAGGGTCCCACGCCGGCCAGTATACTTCGGTCCACTGAGTTCACCATTCAGGTGCTTGAAGGGCTTGACTTCATGTTCAGCTGTCCAAAGTCCCACCTCCAGCTTGTACATCTATTGGATTTCATCGGGACCCTCCTCGATACCAATTGGGGAAGAACTTTTCTGCCAGTGAATCGCCTGCAGCGTCTCATAGAAGTGGTGGGCACGTTGCAGTGCAACACCACAGCCCATGGGCTGCTGAGAGCCCTTGGACACTTGGCGGTCACAGTGCCTCCTGCGTCGGAATCTCATGTTCCAACCAGCAGCGCCCTGCAGGATGCTCATCACGAATGCCTCAAAGCTCGGCTGGGGTGCGTTTCTGGATGGTCTCTGCACCCATGGTCTGTGGTCCAAGAGCGAGAGCCTTCATAGATAACTTCCCTGAGATCCGGGACATTCCAAATGCTCTCCATGCCTTTCAAGCATACCTGGCGATTCAGTTAGCCATGTTCTATGTGAACAAGCAGGGGGTCATGGGCTTGTACGTCGTGTGTTGGGAGGCTGTTTGCCTCTGGAAGTTTGCCCTGCTCCACGGCATGGACCTCAGTGCGACGTATTTGTCTTGCGAGAGCAACAGCCTAGCTGATCACCTCAGCCGGGTTCTTTAGCCACACGAGTGGACCCTCAAGAAGGTGGTGGTGGACTGGATCTTCCAGGAGTGGGGTACCCCTGACGTGGACCTCCCTGCTACGGCACAGAATGCCCAGGTAGCTCTGTTCTGCTCTCATAGACCGGCCAGGGATCACCTGGCTCCTGATGCCTTCCTTTTCCGCTGAGGGGAAGGCCTGCTCTATGCCTACCCTCCGATTCAGCGCATCACAAAGACGCTTCTGAAGCTCCAGGCCAAAAGGGGATCCATGATTCTCATTGCTCCTTATTGGCCTCAACAACTCTGGTTCCTGCTATTACTGCAGCTCTTGCAGAAGGGAATCTCTTTGTCTGGGCTCCGACCCAGACCTCAGCTTGCAGGAGAGCGGCTCCTTGTTGCATCCCAACCTCCGCTCCCTGGTGCTCAAGGCATGGATGCTGAACAGGTAGCTATGAAGGAGCTCGTCCTCTCCGAGGGAGTCACCGAGATCCTGAAAACATCTTGTAAGGCCTATGTGTTCAAATGGTGGTGGTTTGCAGTCTGCATTGGTTGGGTGGACCATCTGTTGGAGTACCTTTTGCACCTATGCAATTCTGGACTAAAGTCCAACTCTGTGTGGGTTCACCCCAGTGCGATAGGAGCATTCCATTGTGGCTGTGAGGGGAATGCAACCTCTGAGCCCATTAATGAGGGGCTTGCTTCTTTTGAAGCCTCCAGTTAAGCCCCCTATGGTCACTTGGATCTGAACGTGGCCCTTTGCCAGCTCATGCAGGCTCCCTGAAGTTCTTGACTTGGAAGTTTGTCTTCCTGGTGGCTGTCGTGTTGGCCCTGATGTGTGAGTGAGCTTCAGGCTCTGGTCACACACCCTCCATACACCAAGTTCCACCAGAACTGGGTGGTACTCCCCACGCACTCCCATTTTCCGACAAAGGTGGTCTGTGCTTTTCACCTTAACCAGTACATTGTCCTTCCAGCATTCTTTCCGCAGCCTCACGCCAATCACGGTGAAGCAGCGTTACACACATTGGATTGCAAGCATGCATTGGCCTTCTGCCTGGAGCGCATGAAGGCACATTGTCAATCCTTGCAATTATTTGTCTTATTTGACCCCAATAAGCTGGGTGTTGCTATTTCGAAGCATACAATATCCCGCTGGTTCACAGATTGCATCGCCTATGCATATTTCTTGGCTGGTCTGAGCCTTGAGGGTCATGTCACGGCTCATATTGTCCGTGTGAAGGCTACGCCGGTAACCAGCCTTCATTCTGTCTCCACAGAGGAGATCTGCATGGCTGTGACATGGTCTTCAGTCTATACTTTCGCTCGCAGCCCATTACTGTCTGGGAGGGGATTACCGAAACAACAGCAATTTTGGCCAGGCCATTCTCCTGCGTCTCTTTGGGTCTTGAGAGTCAACTCCTGCCCACCGGCCCTTCTGTCCTTCCAGGTTACCTGATCAAATTTCCTTGGTTGATGTTGACTGTGGATATGGCAGCAGATGAGTCCCTCAGTGGGACTACCTTTCTGGTCTTCCTGGTTTCTCCAGTTCCGTGCCCGGTTGGGCTATTCTTTCTCCTCTGGTTCCGGAAGTCTGAAGCGTGGGAGTTCTATATATGAGGACTTATTTCATGCTTGCTCACAGAGAAAGCATAGTTTCTCACCTGTGGCAGGTGTTCTCCATGAATAGCAGGAATAAGTCCTCACAACCCTCTCACTTCCTTGGGGAGTTGCATATTCTGGCTCCTGCTATATGATCATACTGGAGAATATAGCGACGTGATGGGCAGGGAAAGCAGGCGCTCATGCTCAGTGTACCTCCCAAAAGCTTCCATTGGGAGCTGGGGAGCGTTCCGTGCGGGGCTCCTGTTAGTGATGTCACCCATATGTGAGGTCTTATTCCTGCAATTCATTGAGAGCACCTGCTACAGGTGAGTTACTACGCTTTTTCGAATCCTTGTCTTGTTACATATATTGGGTATATATGATTGGTGAACCTAAGTATGTAGGTTTTTCCTACTTACCTTAGCTTATTTTTTTTCTTTCCCCCTGTTTTATGCTTTCCCTTAAATTGTTTGTTTCTGTAGTTTATCACATTGTGATGTACAAATTTCAGTTCTTCCTGGCTAGGAGTTTATTTTTTTTTCTTCTGTGATGATATTAGTCTTTTTGCAATTTATTCATTTTTTTGGTGGTTATGTTTGACTACATTTTATTTTTGCCTTGTAATTATTATAAATCTAATAAAAAAAATGCTCTGACAAGTCTCTCAGCTAGCACAAGTTGCAGTCCAAACAGGAACACCACTTATAGCATATCTTCTCCTCTTGTAGGTACTTGGTGACTTCATGAAATTCTCGCTTCTTCGTCGTTAGTGTGAAAGGTCTGCGTACAGCTCCACATTGTCCCATTTAAGCTTACGAATTTTCCTAGCAGCCTGTAATGCCATTTCTTTGGTCACAAACTTGTGGAAGCATGCCAGTAAGTCCCTAGGCATTCCACCCTACAGGGAGCCTAGAGTACGAAGCGCCTTCTCAGTTTTGAAAACACAACTCCATTGAATCCTACTGGGCCTCAAGACACTACTGCCCTACAAACCTTTCCCCCTAGTGCTTTATAATCAATAGAATCCTCTGACTCCAGCAAACCCCTGGATCCTGATGTTACACCTTTTGGGAGTGATTTTTGAGGTCATCCAGCTTTAATTGGAGCTCCTCTTGCATTTTTGTTAAGGCCTCCTCTTTCGCATGCAGGGCCTCTGGCCCAAGTCACTCAGATCCGCTCTTAGCTCATTAATCAACATTCGGACCTCCTCTTTAAAGGAAGCCAGGCTGCTTTTAAGACTGCGAACCAATGCCACATATCATCACAAAGCTGCACCAAATCCGAGTCACTGGTCTCTCCTCCCCCCCTTCCCCCAAGGACTCGCCAGCATCCCCTGTGATGCAGCCTGCTCATTGGTTTTACTTGTGATCATTTTTGTTATGCTAGACCCTGTGGATCCACCACTCTTAAAGGCATATGTTTTTAAGTCAATTATGCCTGTTTTAGTCGCCATCAGTAGCACCAAACCTTTCCAGGGGCTATTCTGCAATATTGGGTACTCGAAGTGAGCAGAATTAACACACTGAGATGGGGTAATGTATCGCAGCAACCGAGAGTTCAAGGATCGTGCAGCCACCATGCCCGATGACCTCACTTTCTCCGGATCATCATGATCTGATGTAAGGCTTTGTATAGAAATAGTTGAAGTGCCACACATGAACAGCTGTAGCTGTTGGCTGGCATTAATGATTACTGATGTTCTATGTAACTGCTAATTGTTGCAGAACGAATTGTTAAAATGTAAACCGCTGCTGATCACCGGAAGGAGCGGTATAAAAATTGTGCGCAAATAAAATAAAATAAATTAATTAATTAATTAATGCTTGGCTTTTGCATTAATTTCCAAGTTTCTTTGCAAGTTCTAATACCACCTTATTACCACCCCCCTCAAAAAAAATCAAAAAAGATGCTTTGAATAATCTTGATGCTCGTCTAAAAAAAGGTGTTGCAGACACAGCTTGAGAATAATATGGTTCTGCATACAGATAGTTTGCTATCCTTGGTTCTGCCAGACTCTTAATTTCTCTAGCCGGTGGTACCAGAAGCGACCTGCTTCCATCTTCTCTGTGCACGGGAACATAAAAGGCAGAGTTACACACAGTGCTCTGTACTCATCTCCTTGAAATAAAGGCAAGCTTACTTTGGGGGTACCAGCTCCTAAACCCTCAATTGTATTACATAGTAATAGGCTATTTTAGTGATTTAATGGTCTGATACTATCCATATAAGAGTAGGAGTAGCATAATAGTTACAGAGCGAGCTGGGGACCAAAAAGCCTGCTTCGAATTCCACTGCTGCTCCTTTGACCTTGGGCAAGTTACATAACTGTCCATTGCCTTAGGTACAAACTGAGGTTGTAAGCCCTCTAAGGGGTAGAAAAATACATTCAGGCACAGTAGGTAACTTGCCTTAAGTGGCATGAGCTAAATCCAGTATCCTTTCCTTTCCCCCACATATAAAAAGGGCTGGGGCCAAAAAACTCTCTAGATGGGGCAATATTCAGCCACAATCTGGCTAAATTGTACGTTTAGCTTGTCTGAAGAATAGCAGGTCTAAATTAAATGGATAGTGCTGAAACAGTGACTGCACTACACATATATTGAATGCTGCTACTCATATGGATGTTAAGTGCGTCAAGTTGGTGTCGACTCCTGGCGACCCTCTGGATAGTTGACCTAAACTTTCTTTGGACTTCAACCAAGCGGCTCATTGTTGATAGAGTGGTATCCATAGCTGCTGTTATTGTATTCATCCATCTCATTGACGGCCTTCCTCTTTTACGGTGACTTTTTACCTTACCAAGCATTATGTCTTTCTCCAGTGATGTCTCTCTTCGCATGATATGCCAAAGTATGAAAGCTGAAGTCTTGTCATCTGAGCTTCTAAGGAAAGCTTAGGTTTGATCTCCTCTAGTACTGATTGGTTTGTTCTTCAGGCAGTCCATGATATACACAGTGTTTGTCACCAGCACCATAATTCAAAGGCATCAATTTTCTTCCTGTCTATCTTTTTCACTGTCCAACTTTCGCATCCATATGACTTTATTGAAAATACCATGGCCTGGACAAGTCGAATCTTTGTATGGAGAGAGACATCTCTGCTCTTGAGGATCTTGTCTAGGGCCTTCATAGTCATTCTACCAAGAGTAATATGTCGCCGGATTTCTTGTCTGCTAGTCCTTTATTGATTGTTGATGCAAATAAGTTAAAGCTGTCAACTATTTCAATTTCTTCTCTATCAATGATGAACTTACTGATTTTGCGAGTTGTTGAATCTTCCACCAAGCTTCACACCTCTGTTGTCTTCTTTATACAGTCCTGCTTCTCTGATGATTTGTTCTGCATATAAATTAAAGAGGTAGGGAGAAAGTATGCAGCCTTGTCGTACACCTTTTGCTGATTTTTAAACCATTCTGTTTCTCCTAGTTCCGTTTGAACTATTTCTTCTTGATCGATTTAAAGGCTGTGTAAGAGAATGATCAGGTGTTCTGGTATACACATGCTTCTTAATGTGGCCCAGAGTTTCTAATGGTTTACACAGTCAGAAGCCTTGCTGTAGTCAATAAAACACATATAGATATCCTTTTGGTATTCTTTTGTCTTCTCAAGGATCCATCTTGCATCCGTGATAATGTCTCTCGTTCCTCTCCCTTTCCTGAACCCTGCTTGCACTTCAGGCAGTTCTCGTTGCAGGTATGCTTGTAATCTCTGCTGAATGGTCTTGAGTAGAATCTTGCTAGCATGTGGGATCAGAGCGATTGTGCGATTAATTTCCAGTCAATCTGGTCACCTTTCTTCAGTATTGGTATAAACACAGATCTTTTCCAGTCAGTTGGCCATGAATTTTTCTTCCAAATTTCCTTGCAGAGCCTTGTAAGTATGGTATATGGATAGCAGTTCTTAACTACTTACAGTCACCATGTTGGCTGAGTATTCACTCCAGTGGCTTTTTAAGTAGTGCATCCACTGTCTGGCTGCTGATCTGTTTCTCTGTTTTAGTAATTTTACCGTGTTTGTATGATTTTAAACTGGGATACTAATCGCCAATTACAGAGCTAGGCATCATTTTTGACATCTCATTTATAAAACTGTGTGGGTGTATGTGTTCCTGTACAGAAACATTTAAGAAAAAAATGCAGGTTTTGCAGAGAATAACTTTTAAAATGTACAAAATGACAAAAGCACTTGCAGAAGGTTATAAGTCTTGGGTGATTTTAGTTTTGGGCATTCAGGTATTGAAAGCGCACTTTTTTCCTTTGCATGTGGTGGTTTTTTTTTTTAAATAACTCCTATTTTAAGGGGTAGAAGTACATCTTATAATCTCTGCCAACAGGTTATTCAAATGATGACAAAAATCCTAGACTCCCCACCAGGAAATAATAAATCTGTCTAATTGGAATCCCTTGGCAGTTCACTTTACTGTTTACATGCTTTTAAGTAAAAAGCTGCAGTGTCTCGAATTTTCAGATGGTTCACAAGCTGTGGCAATCTGCTTTGAGTTTGAATACTTCAGCAAACAGCCAGCTGGCTGTCCTGCCTATGTCACTGGCTGCTTTCCTTGGAGAGTTATCTCTGCACCTAGCTGCGGTTCTGTGGTCTCGGCACCGTGGGAAATACTGATCTGTGCCTCCCCTTTGCCCTGGCAAAGCATGTTTGCAATGTAGTGGTGTCATCAGGAGGCACTGTTGGATTTTGCAGTGGCTGTTAAATGAAGTGAGATGCGAGTCCAATCTAAAATTGATTTGAAATAGTGACAGGTCCATAGAAAATGGGTAAATTAGGCATGCAGATTAATACATTATATCCAGGAACAAGCAGGAATACAGGCTTCACATATGGGTAAATGTCATCTGAGCCTGCGCGTGAACACTCCCCAGCGTTCAGTAGGAAAGCCTTTGGGAGCACTCCACTGCACCTGTGTGCCTGCCTTCCCGCCTTCCACACTCCTCTCCTCATTTCTTTGTTTCCGTGGAGCAAGCAAGATGTACAATCCTGTCACTGCCGAAAAAACATATCTCTTTTTGTCGCTGCTGGTTCTGTCGAATCAGATACCAGCCCCGATAATTTATTTTTTCATTTTATAAATTTTCTATTCCTTTCTCTTCATTTTTAAAGTGTTTTTCACTGCCAAACTAAGCCTCTAGGCCTCCTTAGCCTAATCTTCAATCTTGAAGGCAACTTTTGAGGCATGGAAAAGCCAGCTAGTGGTTTTAAAAAAAAAATGTACCAAGTGTGCTGGTACCGTATCTGTCACTAATAAACATGACTGATGTCTAAAATGTTTGGGCCCTGAACATCAACCCAATTCTTGTCCTTTGTGCCAGCAAATGACAAAGAGAGGCTTAAAGAACTGAGCCAGACAGTACGGATTGTTCGCCCCGGACTAGATTTCAGTGGCTTCCTCTTTATTGAGGACATCGACATCCTCTCATGGATCTCAGGTTTCTTCAGAGTCCAAACATAAAAGTAAGTCAAAGTCTCTGGCCGCTCCCAAGTCATTGGCATCGAATACTGATACCGTAACCAGAGAGAAGTCCCAGCATAAGCATCGCAACTCCCTAGGGGTTCTTCCAGTGCAGACTTGCCAGCCAAACAGCCCTGGCAGGAGAATCTGTCCTCCAAAGCACTGGAGGGGCTTCTGAATGCTTCAGAGGAATCGACCTCCGGAGAGCTACCAGTTCCATATTCTGGAACAGTGGTTCAAAGCTCTGTGGGTGATTCCATCCAGACATCGGCCATCTCTCTAGACCAGTGCATGCTGGCTCTCGAGAGGAGTTTGGCTGCACTCCTGGCAGCCTCGGTACCGATAGCATCGAGAGCTGTAGGATTGCAGGCTTGGGCACTGTGCCTACAGCCAGGTGTATTGGCCCTGATGCCAGCAACCAACATCGTCTGAACCCCCGAGGCAGATACCTTTTGGAACTGACCAATACCCCGGTACCCAACAGACTCAAACTACCATGGCTCTCGATTCTGATACCTCTGAGCATTGGTATAGGCATTAATCCTCTATGTCCATGAAATATCGAGTTCAAACCTAAGATTGCTGATACTTCGACTTCTTACCAGACTCTGATTCCAGTTCTTCAGAATCTGACGAGGGATCCCTCAATTCTCGAGAACTTCCAGATATCCTTTCGGACACTTCGCTGCCTCAGGAACGGCATCTGTCTCCCACCAGAAGATATGTCCTTTCAGGACTTCATACGTGACATGGCAGCAGGGCTTGCCATCACAGTAGCCACAAAAAAGGAACAGAGGGCAAAGGAATTGGAGATACTCCAAATAGCTTCCCACGTCCAAGGAGGTGGCTACATTACCTGTGCATTGGATCCTGCAGGATCTTATGCTTTCCTCTTGTCAGCAAGAGGCTCGATACCCTGTACGAAGTACCAGAGTGCCCAAGCTTCCAAAAACCTCAACTTCCCCACCACTAAGTGGTGGTGGAATCGGCGATGTGCCGAATAGAGCTCAAAAAACCCCATTCATCCATGTCCCCTACAGAGACTTGAACACTCGATGCCTTTGGGCGTCAGTGCTTTAAGAATGCATGTTGGCCTCCAGAATCAAGCCATGTTTATGTTTATGTTTATTTTGAATTTGATATACCGCTCAGGCCAGAGGCATTAGAGCGGTTTACAATACCATATCATTTGAGGAAAAAAGGAAAAGAACGCCATTTAAATGATAGGACAGAAAAGAGGACAGAGACAGTTAAACAGATAAGAGAAGAAGAGGAACATGGAACAGCGAGTTACCACAAAACAGCAGCACGTCACCCCAGTCCAAATCATAATATCAATGCTACCCTCAGCAACAGATGCCCCGGATCAACGCCTAAGGGCCACGCCAAAGGGCCCTCTGGCGAGGCCCTCAGGCACGGGCCCGCAAGGCGCGGGCGCGCCTCCGAAGCTGCAGATTTTGAGCCGTTGACGTGGCAGGTAGGGGAGATGAGGAGGAGGAGCTCCCGCTCAACTCCCTCCGTGATGGCTGCTGCTCCCGTTCTGGCCGCGCACCTCCGAAGCGGCAGATTCTGAGCCGTTGACGTGGCAGGTAGGGGAGATGAGGAGGAGGAGCTCCCACTCAACTCCCTCCGTGATGGCTGCTGCTCCCGTTCTGGCCACGCACCTCCGAAGCGGCAGATTCTGAGCCGTTGACGTGGCAGGTAGGGGAGATGGCATTAAGGATATCGCCAGGGATCTGCAGACTTTCACCCCCTACTTCCTAAGGATAAGCGGTGTGCTTTCCAGGCACTCATCAAACAAGGCCAAAATACTTCTAAGTTTATTACCAGGGCCTCTTTTTGATGCCTTGGAATCAACAGGCAGAGCTTCAGCAGTCTGCATTGGGACTCTCAGAATGGCCTGGTTACAGGCATCAGATCTAGAGCAATGGATCCAGGATAAACTGGCTAATATCCCATGTACTGGAGAAAACCTTTTTTGGCAAGGAATGGAGGGAAAAAGCAGGGGAGAATGAGACAGATGATCTCACCCTAAAACGCCTTTCCAGGATGACAGCTGACCCATCCAAAAGGAAGGCTTTTCCAAGAAATCAGCATCCTCAGCAGAGGCAGCAGGGTCCTCAACCAGCTGCACAAGCACAACCTACGCCTTGGTTTTGAGTCCTTTCTGGAGAGCATTGCCAATCTGCCTCTGGAGGGTTCCCAGGCCCTCCACATAACAGGCAGATTCTGTCACTATACCCACAGGTGGCACCTGATGATATCAGAGTAGTGGACACTCCAGATTGTCCAAAGAGGGTTATCAGCTTCACTTCGAACCTTACCCCTACCAGCTTCACAGGGGATTATCCCACCCATCCCCTTCAAAGTACTCTCTTAAAAGAAGAGGTGACCACCTTGTCCCAGGGTGCCATAGAAAGAGTTCCTCCTCCTCAAGAAAGTATGGGCTTCTACTTTCCATATTTTCTCAAAACAAAGAAAACAGGAGGATTCAGGCCCATCTTGGATCTTGGGGACCTAAACAAATTCATGGTCTGAGAAAAATTGAAAATGATTTCTCTAGTAACTCTTCTTCCATATCTCCAGAGATACGATTGGCTATGTTCTTTAGACCTAAAAGAGGCATACATGCATTTACCGATCCATCCCTTGCACAGACAATATCTGTGCTTTATGTTTCAAGGAAACCATTTTCAATACCGGGTTCTCCCATTTGGTCTAGCCTCTGCACCAAGAGTCTTCACAAAATGCATTGTAGTGGTCACTGCCTACCTACGCACTTTGGGTGTATTTGTCTTCCCTTACTTAGACGACTGGTTGATTAGAGGAAACTCCGCCCAGGAGGTAAGATTCTCCCTTCATCGTACCATCACGGTACTACAACTTCAGGGATTTGTCATAAACTTCCTAAAGTCTCATCTCGCTCCAACCAAACGACTGGAGTTCATTGGAGTGCTCTTAAACACTTAACAGGCACGAGCTTTCCTCCCATAAGATCGCTTTGCCTGCCTCATCGAGCTGGCCAAAGGGGTACAAGAGCAAAGCTAAATAACAGCTCAAGAGATGCTATGACTATTAGGACACATGGTGTCCACAGTCCATGGCCTCTCCTACGCTGGAATACACATGCGACAAGCACAATGGACTCCATCTTCCCAATGGACGCAGGTAAAGAGGCATCTTGGAGACAACATCCAGATCCCCCTCAACTGATCAAGTCCCTTCAGTGGGTGTTCTCCACAAAACCTACTCGTCTGGTCACCTTTTTAGATGCCTCCACCTCGATGCACCGTGACAACTGATGCTTCCAAGCTGGGTTGAAGGGTGCATCTGAATGACCTGACCACACAGGGACTGTGGACACAACAGAAATCTGCCCTGCAGATCAACCTGCTAGAACTATGGGCACTGACAAATCCTCTAAGGGTTTTTCAACCCCAACTTTTGGGGCACCCTGTTCATGTCAGGATGGACAACCAAGTTGCCATGTGCTATGTGAACAAACGGGGGAACGGGGTCCCATCCCCTCTGTGAGGAAGCGATTCACCTGTGGTCCTTTTCCCTCTCACACTGCATTCACCTCTGAGTTGTGTATCTCCCAGGTGAACTCCATGTCCTTGCAGACAAGCTAAGCCATATCCTTCATCAACACGAATGGACCTTGCATCGGGAGATGGCTACTCGGATCTTCCAGGTATGGGGAAGCTCGCTCATAGATCTTTTTGCCACTCTGCAAAACACACAGCTTCCAGTCTTCTGTTTCAGGGTTCCGTCACTGCACCAACAGATTCCGGACGCCTTCCTTCTCCATTGGTGACGGGGACTGCTCTACGCATTCTCTCCCATCCCCTTAATATCCAAGATACTGTTCAAGCTACAGGCCAACAGGGGCTCATTGATTCTCATTGCCCTCTTCTGGCCCCATCAACTGTGGTTTCCTTTGCTTCTTCGCCTCGCACAGACTCAGCCACTCAACCTGGGATGTGCACCCGACCTCCTCTCTCAGGACCATGGGGCGCTTCTCCATCCGAATCTTCACTCCCTACACCTGACAGTTTGGCTGCTGAGGGACTAGTGCTTGCTGTCCTTGATCTACCACAGGCGGTCAAGGATGTCTTTCTTGCATCTTGTAAAATTTCCAACAGGCGCTCTTAGGACATTAACCCCTTTTCTTGCCCAGTGAGTCGCTTCTACAATATCTCTTCCACTTATTCTTGTCAGGTCTTACAACTAACTTTGTGAGGGTTCATCTTGGTGCCATTGCAGCCTCTCAAGGACCAGTGGATGGGCAGCCTATCTCCTTAGACCCCTTAGTAAGACGCTTCATACGGGGTCTTCTGCTGTTCAAGCCACCCATTAAGCCACCTCAGGTGGCCTGGGATCTGAATGGGGTTCTAGTGCAATTTATAAATCCACCTTTTGAATCTTTAGCCACCACTTCACTGAAGTTCCTATCTTGAAAGGTCATCTTCCTTATTGCCCTCACTTCAGCTTGCCACATCAGTGAGCTGCAAGCTCTCGTGGTGGACCCCCCCCCCCCCCCCCATATTCTGTTCCACCAGGACAAGGTGATTCTCTGTACCCATCCACACTTCCTCCCAAAGCGGGTTTCCTCTTTCCATCTAAACCAGTCTGTAATCCTCTCGATTTTCTTCCCTAGACCACATACGTCTCGGCAGAAGCAGTGCTACACACTTTAGAGTGCAAAAGAGCGCTGGCCTACTACTCTGATAAAAGATCACAGGAGGGTCTCTCATCTGTTCATTTCCTTTGATCCTAGTCACCTGGGTCTACCGGTGATGAAACACACTCTATCCAGATGGATAGCAGATTCCTGCTTGTGCATAAGCAAAAGAAATGCACTCTCTCTTTGGAGGATCATGTCACTGCTCACAATGTGCAGACTATGGCAACCTCTGTAGCCAATCTCTCTTCAGTATCCATTGAGGAAATCTGCCGGGCAGCTACCTAGTCCTCCATTCATACCTCTACTGTACATTACTATCTAGACAGAGACTCCCGTCGGGATGCTGTCTTTGGCCAAGCTGTACTCCATGACTACTTTGGGATTTAAACTTAGCTCCTATCCTCCATCCCGGATTTCCCTAGTGATAGTCTTGGTATCTTGTAAGAGTATCGCCTCCTGGAATCGAGACCAATGGCCCACAACTCTTTAGCTAGACCTTTTTTGCCTTAGGGATCACAGTACTCCCCCCCCCACCCCACCCCTCCCCATAGCAGTCTGGTACCTGGGAGCTAGTGAGTCCCATATGTGAAGACTGCATTCCTGCTTGTTGCTGGAGATGGTATAGTTACTCACCTGTAACAGATGATCTCTGGAAACAGCAGGAATCGGTCTTCACAACCCACCCTCCTCTCCTAGGAGTTGTAGGTTCTTTTATTTTCCTCCTCTTCTCAGCTACAAACTGAATTGAGGAGAGGAGTTGGGAAGACAGGCACGCAGGCACAGTGGAGTGCTCCCAAAGGCTTTCCTATTGGACTCTGGGGAGCGTTCCCATGCATGCTCTTTCAGTGATGTTCACCCATATGTGAAGACTGATCCCTGCTTTTCCCGGAGATCACCTATTACAGCTGAGTAACTACACTTTCTTAGCGATGTCGCAGGCAGATTTGAGTGCAATGATTTAATATACAGGGTGATTGCTGCAGAGTTCCCTGCTAAGAATCTAGCTGCTTATAGTGCAGTTTAACTCTTAACAGGAGTCAAGATTTTTCTTGTTGGAAGACATTGACAGTGCTACAGGGCAAGTCAAAAGCATTCCTTGTCATCCCTTCAATCCATTTCAGACAAGTTGGTTGCCAAATGGAAACTGAGAACCACTGGTTTGATGATGGCTGCACAGGGCCATTATAGGATGGCAATCTTCCACCAATATTTCTTCATCTCCACCATAGGTTTCTGTGCAGTCTGGCTGCCACTAAACAGTTAAAAAAAATCAATCTTAGCTGCTTCATGTCTCCTTCTCAGTTCTGTAGAAGGCCTGAAACTCAGCTGGGCTCAGGAGTTCAAAAGCCAGTGGTGCCAGGTTCTTCCTCTTTGCTCCCTTCTCTCCAGTTGCAGGTCTTAAGCAGAGGTACCATTGGCTAATAGTCAGTGTACCTCTGCCAGTAGCTTCTCTGTTGCTTCTCCATTCCTCTTCCTGAACTTTTGCCAGGGGGCCCAGGATTGAGCCTTTTTGGCAAGAGTGGTGACCCTTTTGAGGCCACAATACGTACACTTTCCAAAAACCACCCCCAAAAAACAAACTTAGAGTGGCAGTAGAGACAGTGCTGCACCAGCAGGGCACAGGCTTCTGGAATGCTCTTCAGCCTACTGAAGCAGTTGGGCCTCTTGGCAGTAGAAGAGGGAGTGAGTTGCCACAGAAGCAGATGGCTTCCCAGCATGTTAATTGTGTGGCCTGTGGCTGCTGCCCATTTCTGATGCAGGAGTGGAGCAGAGTGGGTAAACATAGATTTGCTTCTTTACTCCTTCAAAAAGTAGAAATGTAGCACATTTAAGACCAGTTGGAGAAACTATTTTTTCACTTAACGTGTAATCAAACTTGGGAATTTGTTGTCAGAGGGTGTAATAAAAGCTGTTACTGTAGCTAGGTTAAAGAGAGGTTTCTGGCTTTTCCTCAAGTTTCTGGAGGAAAAGTCAGAAACCATTATTAAGGTGGACTGGGGAAATCAACTGTTTACTTCTGGAATTAAGCATCATGGAATCTACTTTTCGGGAACCTGACGGGCACTTGTGACTTGGATTGGCTGCTGCAGGATACAGGGCTTGATGAACCTTTCGTCTGACCCAGTATAGCATATCTTAAGTTCTAAAGTTCATACCCAGGGCAATGTTCCAAAACAGATACATGGGCTGAAGCCCACAAAAAAAATAGCTAAAAAGTAACGAAAGAGAACTTTATAGTATTTCTGTAGTCCAGAGAACACAATAATCAGTCTCTTGGAATATATTTTATAGGGATCCTTTCTGCCTTTTCTGGAACTGAAAATGGATAGTGCGAAACTCTGAATCCCCCATTTCCACATGGAGACCATCAGCCAGTCATTGTGTCTGTTCAGCCAGGGGAGTTGCCTTCCTCCTTAGATCTGGTTGAAGTGTACCTGCATATTTTTATCAGGGAATGGATTCAGAGGTTCCTCTGCTTCTGCACTTCCAGTTCTGCGCTCTGCTGTTTTGGCCTGGCTACAGTGCCTCCCATCTTTTTGAAAGTAGTGGCAGCATTCCTTCACCCAGCCAAGGGATCCAGGTTCATCTGTAGTAGGATGACCGGTTGATTTGGTCAGACTCTCTGTAGAAGTCAAAAGAGAACAAAGCCGTGGTGATTCATTGGCTGGAATGGCTGGATTTGGTGATCAGTTATCACCAGAGCACCCTGAACCCCCTCCCAGGATTTAGAATATATGGAAGCTTGTTTCAACATAATGCCAAGATTGGGTCTTCCTCGCATCAGAAGATGTTGAAGCTGCAGAGCCAAATCGGAGTTTTGTGTGAAGCCTGCCTCTTTGGTGTGGGACTGCCTACCAGTTCCTGGAGTCCTGGTGCTTGGTCCCTTTTAGGTCAGGGTTCATATGTGCCGGCTACAGAGACATGCTGTCTCTCTGGTCTCCTTGCTCTCAGCTGTTCAAGTAGGCACTTCCCCCTTCCCCAGGAAGTCCAGGAGGATTTGGCTTGGTGGCTTCAATCTTGCCATATGATCAGTAGCATGTTGCTGGAAGCCCTGGCTTGGGTAATAGCGTGGATGCTAGCCTGAAGAGCTAGGGGGCTCACTGATTGTTCAGGGTCTTTGGTCCCCTCAGGAGACTTTCTGGCCGATCAACCAGTTGGAGGACAGTGTGATCTGCTTGACCCTAGTGAAGTTAAAATATGCCATTCTTAGTCAGACCAGAGGTTCATAAAGCCCACTTTAGTGTTTCCAACAGTAGTCAGTCTGGTAATAATTACCTGTCAGGCTCTTAAAAGGTAAACGGATTCCATGCTTTTTATCCTAGGGATAAGCAGTGGAGTTCCCTACTTCACTTTAGTAATGGTTTATGGGCTTTTCTTCCAGGAACTTGTCCAAACCTCTCTTAAGCCCAGCTACCCTAACAGCTTTTATTACATCCTCTGGTAACGAATTTGAGTTTGATTATATGTTGAATGAAAGAAAATATTTTCTTGGAATAGTTTTTTAAATGTGCTGCATTCTAGTGTTACGTTCTAGCTTCATTGTGTGTCCCCTAGTCTTTCTACTACTTGAAGGAGTAAACAACCAATTTACATTTACGCATTCCACTCCATTCATTATTTTGTTAACCTCTATCATATCTCCCTTTAGCAGTCTCTTTTCCCAGTTGAAGAGCACTAACCTTTTAAGCCTTTCCTCATAGAAGTATCCTTCTATCCCCTTTCCATTTTGGTTGCTCTTCTCTGTATCTCTTCTAATTCTGCTATATCCTTTTTAAGATATGGCGACCAGA
The DNA here is from genome assembly GCA_033557465.1 of Ichthyophis bannanicus. Taxonomy (NCBI): domain Eukaryota; kingdom Metazoa; phylum Chordata; class Amphibia; order Gymnophiona; family Ichthyophiidae; genus Ichthyophis; species Ichthyophis bannanicus. The sequence goes on along the minus strand of CM066032.1, from coordinate 846,274,336 downwards.
CCTACACACAATATTTGAAGTGCGGTCACACCATGGACTGATAAAGGCATTATGATATCCTTCAATCTCCAGGAACAAGCAGGAATGAATCTTCACATATGGGTACGTCGGTACCGACGGAGCCTGCGCGGGAATGCTCCCCAGTGTCCAATCAGAAAGCTTTTGGGAGCATCCCTCAGCGCCTGCGTGCTGCCTTCCCGCCTTTCCAACTGTCTCTCCTCAGTTTTCGTTTTTCCGTGGAGCCGGCAGGACGTCCTCCTGTCACCACAGAAAATTCTTATTTTTTATTTTTATTTTTCTTGTGGTCGCGGCTGTCTTCCCGACGCCACCGGTACCGCCGGTGTTTTTCTTTTCTTTCTTGTAAGATTTTCCTTTTCAACAGAATATTTTTTCTTCATAGTATCACGGGGTCTTAGGCCTTTCAGGCCTCCCCTATTTTTCCTTCATGGCCACGAAATGTTCAGTTTGTGGCGGTACAACTTTATGTTTAGACCCTCGAAGTCGGTGTCTAACCTGTTTGGGTCCTGACAACAGTTTGGTGAGAAGACATCTTCAACATCGAGGCTCCCTCGATACACGGTTGCCCTCCAACTTCGGGGCACCGTCCTCTTCTTCTTCCACTTTGATTCAGGTAACCCACAAACAGTTTGTTAAGACTAGCCAGTCCTCGAGTGGTACGTCTCATGCACAGCATGTAGACAGCTCCGGCTTTGCCCTCGATGGCCTCCTGGCTTCAAAACCCCGGCGGGAGTCTTCGGTCTCCAAAGCGGATAAGGGGTTTCAGGTTGTTCCTGGGGTTCATCCCCCACAGAACATACCTGAGCCGTGCACGGTGGTGGCATCCACTTCGAGCGGTACCGATACCCCTGCATCGGCACTGGTGTTGGATGAAACACTCCTCACCAGGGATCGTTATCTGGCCTCCTCGGTGCCTTCGGGACCGATGGATACGTCCCAGATTGTCTTTCCCTTATCGGTTCCAACACCGATACTGCCACCGACGTCGGTACCCTCCAGATGTGCATCGACAGCCTCGCTTCCTTCGATGCCGAATCTGGAATCGATCTCCAGTTTGGAGGACTGGGTACCGACTCGCCTTGGTACCGTCTCGCGGCGGTACCGAAGGCTCTGTTCTGATGACTCGGATCCGCAACTCTTGGTTCCCCTGAGGCTGCTTGAGTTGCCACTGGTAGACCTTCATTCACCGGTATCGGACACGGTACCGAAGTCTTCATTACCCTCACAGTCGGTGCCTTCCATGCTTCGCTTCTCAGGCTCCTTACCCTCGATGCCGAGTTTGGAATCCATTTCTAGTCTGGAAGACTGGGTACCAATAGATTTTGGTACCGACACCAATCGATACCGGTGGCTCGGTACCAAGGATAGCAGCCGGAGGTTTTCAGTTCCCTCGGTACCAATTGAAGTATCGCTAATGACTACTCCGATGTCTTTGTCGAGCCCGACTCCGACATCGGTACCGGTATTGACTTCAGTACCGGTATCCACAGTAGCATCGTGGCAAACTCCTACCATGCTTTTTACAACAGCATCGCTCCCTTCTATACCAAGCTTGGAGTCGATACCTGGCATGGACAATGTGGTAAGGACGGTTGCTGTTCCTGACAACCAGTCCAAGCAACCATCCCTTAAACATTCCACACTGCACCCTGCAGGATCTTCTATTTCTATATCTCTGGATAACTCTGTGGGTGCTCAGGCTAGTTCTTTAGATCTAACCTGTCCAAGGGAGATTCCTGTTGGGGATCCCTCTTTTCAGAGTTTCCTCCTGGATATAGCAAGATCCCTTGCCATTCCTTTTCCAGGACATGATCCTGCACCAGGCTCTGTTTCCACCAAAGCAAAGGACAACATAATGCTTCCTTTGCATCATTCCTTGCAGGATCTCCTTCTAGGAATGTGGGAAACACCTTTAAGGGTACCCCCACCTCCCAGAGCAACTGATCTCTTATATGAGGTGCCCCCCTCTCCAGGGTTCCAAAAGACTCAACTTCCTCATCATTCCATAGTAGTGGAATCAGCAATGAGGCGGATAAAGAGTAAGAAAAAGCACTCTTCTTATCCGCCAGGTTGTGAGTCTAAGACACTAGATGCCTTTGGACGTCAAACCTTCCAGACATCTATGCTTTCTGCAAGAATTCTCTCATATATATTTTATATGAGTCTTTCTCTTGAGGAGGTCACAAAGCAATTACATCTTTTGACTCCTTTCCTTCCAGTTTCCAGGAGTACAGACTATTCCTCACTGCTTAAGCATATCCAGAATATCTCTTGGTTTCTTTCTCGTGCTTCCCTAGACTCTTTTGAATCTGTTAGCAGGACTTCTGCTTTAGCTATATGGGCACAACGTAGAGCCTGGCTCCAAGCTTCGGCTTTGGCCAAGTGGGAACAACAACGACTGGGACATACTCCTTGCACTGGAGAAAATCTTTTCAACAAGGAGTCTTTACGTCAGGTTACTCAGTTGTCCACTGATTTACCTGTTCCTAAGGGTTTTTCTACACCACCTTCTGTCCCAGTAAGTAGGAAATGTCCTACCAAACTTTCTTCCCACAGGAGAAGAAGGTTTTATTCCTCACTTGCCCATCATACAGATGTTCCCCTACAGGGGAGCCATCGTCCTGGTCTGAAGAATCCAACTTTTCACCAGGCTCAGCAAACCCGGCCTCTGCAGGGTTTCTGATCAGTCATCATCAAATGCTTGTGACTCTTGGGGTTCGAATGTACAGTTGCTTCTTCTTAATAGAGGCAATCCACTGCTTCATTCTAACCCCTACTCATGGATCTCTTTCCAAAAGACATCCATTTTTTCTATATTTCTATGAGCTGTCAGGATGTTCATGCCTATAGGTTACAGGTTTCTCCTCTTTTCCTGCTAAGGAAAGAGGTCTGACCACTATTAAATGGCAGTTCCTGTGCCAGCATGTATTTTTCCTTTCTATAGACTTACTACTTGGTAAGTCTTCTTCAGCTCTATTCTCTTCACCCTCTTACCAAGCTTTTTCCTCTGTAAGAGCGGAATTAATTACAGAGGGCTTTTTTCTTCAGCCTCTCTAGTTTTCTCACTTTCCAGTGTGGAGTTTTCCTCTCTGAGTTATCTCCTCTGTTTTCATCTTACTTTGGGGCAGCTTATCAGACATGTCCAGAGTTTCTACTCCTGTTCTGTCTGTTCTTTCTGTTTTGCAACAGTAAGATTCTTTCTGCTATCTTGCTAGCAGCTGCCTATGCAGGAGCCTTAATGTTTTGACCACTGGTTCTTGTCCACAAACAACCAGATTTGTCCTCCACTAACATTCTGTCTAGTCTTAGTAGTGGCTCCAAGTCAGTGCTTCCATCTATCTTGGAGATAATCTCACTACAAGCTTTCTAGATGGTCTTCTATTTCTGCCATCTCCATTCTCCTGGGTTTGGCAGCATAGTTGGCAGAGATACTGGCTCTCTAGCAGCCAGTTCTATCTCCTCGTTCTCCTGCATCATGCTCTCTGCAATTCTACAGAGAAGCTTTCCACTATGGGCCCTTGCTAGAGAGCATGGGGTTATTTCTCCAACAGCTATCTTAGATGGTTAGAAAAGGCTTTTCAGTCATGTCTCCCATGACTAGAAGGTTCTCCCTTCTTTTACTATCTCCTTTTGCCATAAAGGACATAGGCCTTCTCTTACCTAAGGGCTTAAGGAGTTGCCAGTTCCCTGCTTTGGTCCATAGCATTCCCAATCGGGGATATGCTCTTTCTCCTTTCAGCTCGTCCTCATGGTAAGAACGTATGATACTTTTTGCCCTTCAGCAGGTCAACATGATACCTCATTCTTATCTGTCTTCTGTCTACTTACCATGCTAGAGTCTTGGACGACTAAGGACTTGCTGGCTACAGATTGATATCATCCTCTGTTTTCATATGACCATCCTGGTTATTTTACTAGCTAGCATCCTTGCGGATCATAACCAAGGGGAATAGATTCTCTATATATCTTCTCAAGTAGGTTGCACCTCCTTGTTATTAGATGAATCTTTCCTCTCTACATGTCCTATGTGAATTCCATGCTGTAGGCATATATCTGTCTATTTAAATACAGACACCCATATTTAGGCCTACATATTCATATTTATCTTTGTGTGTATTTTATGCCCTTCCATATCTCACTATAGATATATGAATAACATATATATATATATATATATATATATATATATATATATATATATATATATATATATATATATATATATGATGATATATGTTATTATAGATAGATCTGTCTCCACATACTTATCTATCTCACTATCTATGCTCATATAGCTATCTGTTTCTAACAGAGGGATCTTGCCCATACCTCTGCTATTCAGCAGGTTTGCGATTCTACACACACAACCACTCCTGTGGTAGTCGACAACTCTTATACCATAACCTAACAGGTTTAGGTACCTCTGAAGCTCTCCGTACCTAATATCTCTCCTAGCTTACCCCAGTTAGGAGAGATATTGTGGATCTTCAGTTACTCACAGGCTTAACACCTCAGGCATTTGTCTTCACCCTGGGATACAAGGGGTTCCCATACCCTCTCTCCCCACAAGGACTGTGCTTGTTTGTCCAAATCGGTTAGCCTTTCTCTTTTTGCTCCCAAGAGTGAGATACTTTGCCGCCAAAAGAGTTTGGTTTTTACCATACAGCTTTCGCTGAAGGCCCACCGTTTTTGTACTACCCCAGTTTTTTCTACCAGGGGTTCCTGTTACCTTTCAGGATTCTGACCTCCTCTGTTTTTCCTACAGGTTTATTACCTCCACTTTTCAGTGAGGTCCTCTTCACGGTTCCTCTACTGGCTTCCCAGTAGATCCATGAACCTCCATACTTCTATGAAATCCTGTTGGCGGAGGTCCATATTGCAATATTCTAACAATCATTATCCACACATGGACTCCTTTCCTGCAGTCCTGTGCTAGGTTAGCTGTTCCACAGCATCTTCCTTCTTCAACTCCTACCCTCCATCCTCAGGATGCCTGGTGTTGTGGGGGATAGCATACCATGCTCGGACTCCAGGCATCTCAGCTTGGGAGTCCCCATATGTGAAGACTCATTCCTGCTTGTTCCTGGAGATAGCACAGTTACTTACCTGTAACAGGTGATCTCTGAGAACAGCGGGAATAAGTCTTCACAACCCACCCACCTCCCCAGGAGTTGTATCTCTATCTATCTTTCCTTTCCTCTCTCTCTCTTTGTCTCAGCTATAAAACTCAACTGAGGAGAGACAGTTGGAAAGGCGGGAAGGCAGCACGCAGGCGCTGAGGGATGCTCCCAAAAGCTTTCTGATTGGACGCTGGGGAGCGTTCCCGCGCAGGCTCCGTCGGTACCGACGTACCCATATGTGAAGACTTATTCCTGCTGTTCCCAGAGATCACCTGTTACAGGTAAGTAACTGTGCTTTATATGCTCCATTCTTTTCCTTATGATGCCTAGCATTCTATTTGCTTTCTTGGGCTGCCGCTGTACACTGAGCAGAGTTTATGGTTCATTGTATTCTCTGGGAACAAGCAGGAAGTCAGTGCTCACATATGGGTGATGTTGGTGCCGACTGAGCCTGGGTGGTAACCTCTTCCCAGCTTTCAAAGAAAGCCTTTGGGAGATCCACTCCGTATGCGTGGTTACTTTCCCGCCCAAGGGTACCATCTTGTCTCAGTCTCCTTTTTTCCGTGGAGCCCTTCAGACGTTCGTCTGCACCCCAGAAAAGGTTGATTATTCTATTTTGCTCTTTTTTGTTGTTTTTTCCTTCTCTGGTACATGTACCGGTGCCGCCTTTTATTTATTTATTTAACATTTCTTATATACCGTCTTTCATGATATCAAGGCGGTTTACATTGAACAAACTGAAATTACATTGAACAAGGCATTATAACTTGGAGATAACTATCTTACAGGGAACATGGGCAATGGAGGGTTAAGTGGCTTGCCTAAGACCGCAAGAAGCACCTGTGGGACTAGAAACCCCAGTCCCTTGCCCTGCCAGGTCCGCTGCCGCCTTGGTGCTTTGTTTTTCTCTGGTCTTTTTGCTGTTGGGGATCTTTTTCTCGCTGCGCAGCAATTCCTCGTGCCCTCCCTGACCGGGACGCTCAAGTTTGACCTCCCGGCGCCATCTTCCCTGCTATGTCCTCAGCCTGGTGGGTTCAAGTAGTGCAACCTCTATGGGTACACCATGTCCTGCACGGACCCGCACGATTGCTGCCTTTGTTGCCTTGGTGCATATCATGATTGTCAGCATACACCAGCAGGACATCATGCCTAGCATAGGTGTCAGGGCTGTTCCCAGACCTTGGATTTCAAGCAGCTTTGTTACTCTGGTGATATCAGTCTCCAAACTTAATGAGGGTAGTTTACAAGATGAGATTAACTCTGACCCCCTGGTGATGTCAGTCTCCGGGCCTGATGAGATTGGTCTGCAACCCCTCCTTGCTAAATCAAGAATAGCAGACCTCAAAGGGAGGTGCTAGAGAAAATTCACTATAAAGGACAGAAACACTTCCTCTTTCTCTGTCTCTTCCTATTTTCATCGGACACACCTTGCCATGAGGCTCTGACACCCAATTCTCTCCCCTCCCCCTTGTTCTCTCTTTCTCTCCCTATTCTTCTTATTATGAGGCTCTGACCCACATTTTCTTACCTCTCTCTCTCGCGCGCACACACGCACACACACGCACACACACGCACACACGCACACACACACACACACACACACACACACACACACACGCACGCGCACGCACGCGCACACACACACACACACACACACACACACACACACACACATACGCACGCACGCGCACACACACACACGCACATTCATTGAAGTAAACTGAAGCAGCTTTCTAACAACCTCCTAACTCTGTTCTGTACCTATGTAATAAGCCTATTTCGATATAAAACTCTTACACCAGTTTTGGTTGTCTTATTTATGCTGCTTACCCTACTGTCTCTGTGAAATGAACCCAGAGCCAAAAGAAGATTACATTCCAGAAGATTACATTCCAGAAGATTACATATTCAGAAGATTACAATGATGATTCCTTCTGTGGTTTCTGTCAGCAGATGACAAGCAAAGGATGGAAGAACCATGCCATACTGTGAGAGTCCATGTTTGGGAAGACCTCCCTCTCAGCCCCAGCATCGCTCACTGAGTCGGTGCACTCAGGGGCCGCCGTGGGGACCTCAGCCTCGCATGACAGTGTTCTGAGCTCAGAGGTTGCAGGGCATCGGACAGGGGATCCTCCTCTGTCCCCCGATGGGCCAGATGTCATCGGTGGCATCATCTGGCGACTACACCGGAGCCGTGGATAAGTCCCATGGTCACTGGCATCAGATCCCCCAGCCCGATGTCGAGGGCAATGGCCGGGAGCATCCCTCCAAGCTGCCCCAGTCAGAGAAAATGCTATTGGCATCAGGAGATTGACCGCGGTCTTCTGAACTCATCCTCTTCGAGGACACCCCCTCTGGAGCCAGGTCAGGCCTGAAACCATCGGTGCCCATGCCAGTGACTGGAGCCTTCTGGCCTTGAGGTCAGGATGGCGGGCCTTGAGCGCAGCATCGCTGCCTTCTCGGTCCAGCAGCGCAGACTGATGCCTGGTTCCTCCGTGTCATTGGTTGCGACCACTGGCCCCTCCATCGCAAGAGCGTCTCTGGAGGTCTTGGAACCAATCCTCGAATGCTACTGGCCTCTAGGTGATTCCAGGCCCCGTTTGGGGCGGAAGACTTCCTCAACTAGCGCCTCCAGTTCTGACCACAGGGGCTCCTGGTGCCTCGTGACACCGGTGATTTGGCACAGCCCCGAGGGCTTTCAAGGTCTCCTTTTGACTTGGAATCGGACTGGGAGACCAACAAGCCCTTCGACACCTGCCTACATCAGGATGTCCCCTCAGACAGGCACTGGTCTCCTCCCGAGGACCTCTCCTTCCTGGAGTTTGTCTGGGACATGGTGAAGGCTTTGGCCTTCACTACGGAGTCTGAGGAGGAGCCTCGGATGGAGGACCTAGAGATTCTCCAGTACGAAGCTCCTCCGAAGGAGGCACTCACGGTGACAATTCCCCCAATCCTGGAATGGCTTCTTTTCCATATGTGGGAGACTGTGGCCTTGGTACCAATTGTAAGTAGGTGGCTCAATGCCATATACAGAGTCTGCTGGAGCCCTGGGTTCCAGAAAGCACAGCTGCCCCATAACTCCATGGTGTTGGAGTCTGCCATACCCAGGATTAAAAGCCAAAAGATGCACTCCTTGGTGCCCCCCTGGCAGGCAGTCCTGCTCCATGGCTTAATGCTAGTTGGCTGGATCCAGGCTTATGGGCTCTATATGGGCATGTACTTGTGAGACCTGGGGAGGGAGGGAGCTGGTTTCTCGTCTGGGCTGGCAGAAGAGCCTATTACAGTGGTTTTGGACCCTGACCTTGACGGTCAAGGAGTGCTCCAAATTTATCACTCGAGTGGCCTGTGACGGCTTCGAGTCAGTGGCCAGAGTAGCTGTTCTGGGCATTAGTGCCTGCCACTAGGCTTGGCTACAGTCCTCTGACTTAGAGCAATGGATACAGGTAAAGTTGGTTGATTTCCCATGCCAGGGGGAGAATCTCTTTGGCAAACCCATGACTGATAAGGCTGCTGAGCTGGAATCTGAGTTCCTGACCAGAACCAGGCTCTCCAAGAAAAGCGCTGACCCTTCCCGACGGAAGGCTTCGGGTGGAAAAAGCCCCTTTGCCCAAAAAAAAGGAAGGCTTACAGAAACTACCTCCAGTACTCTGCTTTCCCAGCTCCTCAACAGGAACATAAGAACAGCAGGCCAAGAGACTGGGACATGGGCCATGTAAGCCTAAGATCCTCAAGCCCCAGGTGGCGCCCCAGCCGCAAACCCGGTGGGGAGGGCTTTTGACTCCTTGGGCATAGCCTCTCCTTCCCCAGGAAGTCTAGTCCTCACTGGGGAGGTTCAGGGCTGACCCTCGGCCTTCACCCGGCTTATGCTGTGCCTCCTGGGGCGCATGGCCTTGCCTGTGCACATCACGGCTGACACCCATCTCCATATGTGGCTGGCACAGTGGGCCCTATGCTCCCAGTGGTCCCAGGCATCAGGACGCCTGCAGGACAGGGTGACCATCATCTGTCCGAATGCGGTGTCCCACGGCTGGTGACAACAGCCACTGAACCTGTTGGCAGGAATGCCCTTTCAGGCCCTGACTCCTCAGAGGGTCCTCACCTTAGGCGCCTCCAAGTTGAGCACTCAGGGCCTGTGGTCAACATCAGAGAGTCTCCAACAGATCAACTTCTTGGAGCTCCAAACTGTCACCCTCGCACTTCGGCCTTTTCAGCACTATTTGCGGAACCAAGCCATCTTAATCCAGATGGACAATCAGGTGGCGATGTTTGTTTTACATCAACATGCAGGGGGGCATGGGATTGTTCACCCTATGTTTGGAGGCAGTCTGTCTCTGTAGGTTCGCCAGCGAGAGCGGAATGCTCCTCAGGGTGGTGTACCTTTCTGGACAGGGCATGTTCTGGCGGCTTGCCTGAGCCGGGTTCTCCAGCCCCACTGGTGGCCAGTGAAGCCTTCGAGTGCTGGCTCTCTTCGCCAGCCTGGCCAATACTCAGCTGACCCGATTCTGCTCCAGAATGCTGCACCCTTCCTGGGTGCGACTTATGCGTTTCTCATTCCATGGATGGAAGGACTCCTTTATGCCTTCCCTCCCACGCCTCTCATTGCCAAGACCCTCTATAAGGCTCAGCTCGAGCGGTCCACCATGATCCTCATAGCACCCCGGTGGCCCTGGCAGCCCTGGTTCCTATTGCTCCTTAACCTGTCTCGGACACCTCCATTCCCCCTGGGGAGCTCCCTGGACCAGCTCTTGCAGGAGGCAAGCTCTCTCCTGCACCACAACCTGGGGTTCCTGGCCCTGATTGCCTTTATGCTGAAAGGGTAGCTCTGGCCCAGTTCGACTTGCCCAGAGAGATGGAGGAGGTCCTTCTGGCTTCATGCAAGGACTCCAACTAGCGGGCCTATACCTTCAGATGGCGTCTCGTCTTGGTTTGGTGTGTGGAAAGGGGTAATAACCCCTTCTCCTGTTCTGTATAGCTGGTGCTGCAATACCTACTGCACCTGTCAAATGTTGGTTTGAATTTTAACTCCATCAGGGTTCACCTCTGTGCGCTCAACGGATCACCATCCCATCAAGGGGAAGCCTCTCTCCGCCCAGCCTCTAGTGGCTCGCTTCCAGAAGGGCCTCCTGCTCTCCTGACCACCCATTTATCCACCAGTGGTGGCGTGGGATCTCAGTGTGGTCCTCTCGAAGCTCATCACGCCACCCTTTGAGCGGCTGGCTTCCTGTCACCTCAAGTATCTGTCATGGAAGGTGGTCTTCCTAGTGATGCTCATGTTCTCTTACATGGTCAGTGAGCTCCAGGCACTGATGGCTCAGGCCCTCTATACCAGGTTTCACAGGAACAGAGTGGTGCTTCCTTTCTCCTGAAGGTGGTTTTCCCTTTCTACCTCAACCAGGAGGCCACTCTCAATACACTGGACTATAAACGGGCGTTGGCCTATTACTTAAAGCGGACCAAGCACCATCGCCTCGCTTCTCAGCTCTTCATTTCCTTTGACCCTAATCGTCTGGGCACAGCGGTCTCCAAGCATACTCTGTTTACCTGGGAGGCAGACTGCTTTGCCTTCACCTACAGTCATGTCGGTCTTTTGCTGGAGTGTCGTGTCACGGCACAGCATCCAGGCCATGGCGGCTTCTGTAACGAGCCTCCGCTCAGCTCCCTTAACACAGACATGCCAGGTCGCCTCCTGGTCCTCAGTTCATACCTTCGCAGCTCATTAGTGCCTAGAGGAGGAGTCCCGGTGGGACAGCGCCTTCGGCCAGGCAGTACTCTGTCATTTGTTTGTGGTTTGAGGCAACTCCAGCCTTCCGGCCCTTCTGTGTTTCTAGGCTACTGGAGAGCTAGCTCCCTAGTCGACGCTGGGGTCGCTGCTGAGGTCTTGCACTGAATTGTACTCTCACTGTTTCTCACAGTTCATTTTTTGTGGGCCGCCTGTTGCTTACAGGTTTTTTTTCAGTAGCCTGTAGCTAGGGAGTCCTACATGTGAGGCCCAACTTCCTGCTTGTTCCTGGAGAAAGTATAGTTACTCACCTGTAACAGATGTTCTTCGGGGACAGCAAGAATAAGTCCTCACAACCCCCCCTCCTCCCTGTGGAACTGCTTTTCTTTTTGCTGTCTTGAACTTTGTCATCATACTTTGGCAAGATGGCACACTTGGGCGGGAAGGCAACCACGCATGCGTGGTAGATCTCCCAAAGGATTTTATTGAAAGCTGGGGGGAGGTTACCATGTGGGCTCTGTTGGCACCCATATGTGAGGACTGATTCCTGCTGTCCCCAGAGAACACCTGTTACAGGTGAGTAGCTACACTTCATCCATGATAATGCCCAGATCCTTCTTCTGGTGGCGAGTCCTAATGTGGAGCCTTGCATTGTGTAACCGTAGTTCAGGTTGTTTTTCTCTAAGTGCAAAACTTTGCATTTGTCCTCATGAAATTTCATCTGCCATTTGGACACAGTGTCTCCCAATTTGTCAAGGTTCTCTTGCAATTTTTCTTTTCTTTTAACAACTCTGAATAATTTTATGTAATCTGTAAATTTGATCACCTAAGTTCTTCCATTTTCCAGGTCATTTATGAATAAGTTAAAAAGCAGCGGGTCCAGAACAGATCCATGGGGTACTCCACTATTCACCTTTCTCCATTGAGAAAATTGGCCATTTAACCCTACTCTCCGTTGGACTTCCGGTGGCATGGTGAGCTGAGCGGGACGTGTTCCTCTTAGCTCCGGACCTCGCTCTCCTTCCCCCGTCCTCTTTCTTGTTTAATTACTCCATTTCTGTTCTAACGGGGAGGACGCCTAGATACAGCACTCAGTGCACTTGGTAGCCGTGTGTTTGGGCGGAGGAGCGGATTTGTATGGCCACAAAAACCTCCCGATGGGAGAAGCAGCGTGCCGGTGACAACAAGATGGCGGAGATGGTCGCTGGAACTCCAGTGCCGGCAGATACAACGGCGATGGTAGCCGAGGTGTCTAAGGCAGTGGTGTCTGCCCTAGAAGACCGGTTCGGGGGATTGGCCACTCAACTCGCTGCGGTAGCACAAGCAGTGTCCGAATTTGCCGGCCGAGTGGAGCAAACTGAACGCCGCATTGGTTCCTTGGAGGACACGCGGGTTCAGGACGAAGCGAGAATAAAAAAACTGGAAGAGGCCCTTGCCAAGCACCAGGACAAGCTGGAAGACCTCGAAAATCGCAGCAGACGCAATAACTTACGATTCATTGGAATCCCTGAGACGGTGCTGGACAAGGACCTGCGAGATCATCTGGAGAAATGGATACCGAAGCACCTTCCTTTGGGGGAGCGAACCGGAGACATCATCCTGGAAAGGGCGCATCGGTTGGGCCCTCCTCGAGCTGGCGAGAATAGACCCCGAGCGGTCATCGCCCGTTTCCTTAATGCCGCACAGAAAGAAGAAGTGTTGCGTGCCTCGCGGCAGGAGAGGCGATCGGGAGTAAATCCCCGCCGAGTTCTGATTTTTCAAGATTACTCGACTGGAGTTTCTCTCCGCCGCAAAGCATTTAAGGAGGCCTGCGGGCGTTTGGCTGCAAGGGGCGTCCGATTCACTTTGGCCTACCCTGCCACGCTCAGAGTGGATGGCGAGGATGGGCATCGGACCTTCTCAACCCCAGAAGAAGCTAAGTCTTATTGTGATAGCTTGGATTGAGGAGCGCAGTGTCCGGGTGGCAGAGTCCTGCGTGCAATGTGGCCCTCCTTAAAGTAATCTTCCCCCTTGCCTGGCCATTTTTTGAGTAGGCCTAAGGGATGGGAGAGTGTTTTTCTCACACCCTATTGTGGTCTGCCTCGACGACGACAGGAACTTACTGGGGCCCTGGACTGTTTTCGGTCCCGATGAGCCGGAGCGTCGGCAGAACTGACATTTTTGTTGGTGCTTTCGCACACGTTATAGGGGATCCGTAGATGGTTCCCCACAGCTTGCAGCGGTATTGCTGACGGTTCGAGGAGACTCCATGAACCCTTTTGCCTGGGATAGCGACCTGGCTGCGGAGTCGGGGGCAGATGGGGAATCCCTTTCCTTTATACTTTTGATTGGCCTTTATGGTCTCCTACCTGTTACCCTTTCTTTTTCTTTTCTTTCCTGGGGGGCGGAGGGTAGTCTGATGGCTTGTTTATACCATTGCCTTGGTTGCGGGTGTAATAGTACCATTGCCGCCTTTTGCGGAGGTTTTTTTCGCTTGAACTCTGGGTTCGTTTGCATCCCCCTTCTCCCTCCCTTTTAGTTTTGTTTTAGTTTCTTAGTTTCCTTAGTCTATTAGTTTTTATTTACAGTATACTGTTTCTTATTTGCTTTTTCTTTTAATTCTCTTTTCTTTCCTTTTCAAGTAACGCTTATTTTCCTTGTTTCTTTCCTGTTCTTTTCCTTCATTTCGCATTACTTTATCTTTTTCTATTTCTTGATCTTACTATATTTTTAATTCCTCCCTTTCTTTTCTTTTACCTGGTTCTTGTTTTAATCCTGAGATGTCTGCCTTTTTAAATGACACGAAGCTCTGCTTTTTTACCTAAACCCTATTTCAATTTCTTTCTTTTTCTTCAATGCAATGTGGTGTATTGATTATTATGTCTTATTCTTCCCTTTGTTTTCTCGTTGTTCGCCTGCTGTATGCTGATCCCTAGGTGCACATTTTTCCTAACCCTTGCTGTTCCCGCAGCGGGTATTCTTTCTGCTCCCCCCTCCTCCGGCTCCTGCTTTGCCTATGTTACCTACGGCCCTCCCGGGCCCAGATATGTAATTGTATTTGCGTTAACTTGCACTTTGACATCTTTACTGTTTGATTATTTCAATATGCTGTTCATGGTGATGGGCTGTTTCATTGCGTCTGTTGGGCTGGGATGTTTGAAGCCTCCGGGGGGACACGCGGTCACGGCTGGGACTGGGTTGCCCTATTGTTGCCTGCTTATTTCACTGGGCTGGGGATTGTTGGAAGGGATGGTGGGTGGCTGGTTTGGGGGGGGGACCCCTTGACTAATCTACCTCCTCATGCCTGCTCTGCGGGTTGTAGATATAAGGGCACCTAGGCTTTGGGGGTGGAGGAGGCGACGAAGGCTGGGGTAGGGGCGGACGGTAGGAATAGGCCTCATAAGGTGGGAGGAAATTGGGCCACGGGTGGGAGGCTGACGCGGGAAAGGGGGGGGGGAAAAAGGGTTAGTTTTTGCGTTGCGGCAGAGGTGAGTGGTGGGGGTAACCGGGATAACTGGGATAGACAGGGGCGGGGGGGGGGGCGGGTCCCACATGCCTAAGAAGTTGAGGTGGGGCCAGAGCCGGGAGCTCGGTGGTTAGTAGGTGGAGAGGGGGGATGGAGGGTGGAGGGTAGGGGGGGGAGATGGGAGGGGTGGGGGGGCGGGGAGGGGAGGGTGTACATAATTCAGGGCTCATTACCTGGTCATGGACTGGGTTTTGGTGGGAAGGACTATTGGTTTATTTCCTGGGGTTTGCGTATGGGGATGGAAGGTTGTCTGGTGTGCATGTCTATGCGGCTGTCTGCGAGAGGTGAGATGTGGAAGCAGGTGGGGGCTCCAGGCTGGGGGGGCCGCTGCCTTTTACAAAAGAGATTTGCTGGACTTGGGGTTTATATATGGGTCTACGATCCTGGGTGAACACACTAGAATAGCTTCTTGGAATGTTTGTGGCCTGGGGTCACCGATGAAGCGCTTCAAAGTAATGCAGCACCTGAATCGTCACAGGTTGAACGTTGCTATGTTGCAGGAGACGCATCTTTCTGCTGCAGAACATGTGAAGCTCGGCAAGGGCCGTATCTCGCATGTTTATGGAGCCCCGGCTGTTGGAAAAAAGCTGGGGGGTCGTTATTTTAATAACGACCTCGGCTAGCTGGATTGAAGAACGCGTAGTGACGGACACGGAGGGCCGTTACGTTTGCGTCTGGGGGGTGCTCAATGGACTTAAAGTGGCTATGTGCTCGGTCTATGGTCCCAATGTTTATGAGGCCGGCTTTTATGTAGCTTTAACGAATCTTTTGCAGGATACTAATGGTTATCAGGTTATTATGGGGGGGGACTTCAACGAAGTCTTGGAGGCGGCAGTGGACCGCTCCGGTTCGGTGCGCTGGGGTAGCCGGAAGGCTCGACGGCGACTTGGGGGGCTCTGTGAAGCACACAAGCTTCTTGACATATGGCGGGTGCTCCACCCTGGAGAGCGGGACTATACTCACTTGTCCCGAGCTCACGGCACGTGGTCCCGGATTGATTTTTTCTTAGTCTCCGAAGCGCTGTTTTGGTCGGGTAGGTAAGGCGGAGATTGGGCCTGTGGTTCTGTCGGACCATGCGATGGTCATTTTGGAGCTGCACTGCAGTAGCACCCGCCGTAATGGTCTGTGGCGCTATCCCCTGGACCTTAGTGGGGATGTGCAGTTTGAAGCCTATGTTCGAGACCGATGGAAAGATTATGTGTCTTTCAACGACCAGCCGGAGATCTTCCCGGCCCTTTTTTGGGAGGCGGGTAAGGCCGTCCTTCGAGGCGAGATCATTAGCTATCAAGCCCAGAGACGGCGGCGGCTCAACCAGCGGATTCTGCGGCTGGAGCGGGAGTTGGGTAGAGCGCGCCGGGTGTTGGCGGGGCGCAGGACCGCCGAAAACCAGCGCAAATCACGGGAACTTCAGACGGAGTTGGAGATGCTTCTCCACCGGCAGGCCCAAAAATCGATACTATTCTACCGATATCGGCTTTATCAGCATGGTAATAAAGCAGGTAAGCTGCTGTCCTCCTTGCTGAAACCATCCGGGGGGTCTCGACATATAGGAGCCATTCGTCATTCTGATGGGACCCTTCGACGTAAGGCCGAGGACATTGAACATGTCTTTTTAGATTTCTTCCGGCAGTTGTATGCGAATGAGGGCGATCGGGAACAGGATGGCCGCGATTTTTTGACTCGATGTGCCCTGCCTAGGCTCAGCGAGGAACACTTACAGGCTCTTAATCAACCTATTTTGGGGCGGGAGGTACAAGAGGGCATTCGGAACCTTAAAACGGGCCGGGCACCGGGAGTGGATGGATACCGCAGTGAGTTCTACAAAGTTCTGGGCAGTGCGGTGGTGTCCCCTCTGGTGGGCTATTTTGAGGACTTGGTGCAGAGAGGGAGGTTTCCTTTCGAGGCCAACAAGGCGCTGGTTACCATTTTACCTAAACCGGGCGCGACCCCCTTCTCCCTGAATCCTATCGTCCCATTTCGCTCCTCAATGTGGATCTCAAGCTGTTAGCTAAAATAATGGCGGATAGATTAGCTAATTATCTACCGGCCTTGGTTCACCGTGATCAGGTGGGCTTTGTCCGCGGCCGTCATGTGGCATATAGCCTTCAACGTATTTTGCTTTCTCTTTGTGTTGCGCGGGAGGGGGGGCTACGCTCCATGCTTATAAGTTTTGATGCCGAAAAGGCCTTTGATAGATTCACCTGGAGTTTCATGTACCAAGTCTTGGAGGCGATGGGCTTTACTGGTTTCTTTGTCAATGTAGTACGCCTCTTATACGCTAACCCAATTGGGGCCTTGTTGGTTAATGGAAATATGACAGCTGACTTTGAGATTCAGAAAGGGACTCGTCAGGGTTGCCCGTTGTCCCCTCTTCTTTTTGTTTTAACTCTGGAGCCCCTTCTGGTTCAGATACGCGCCGCAGAGCAGTTTCATGGTATTTCGGTGGGGAAGGAAGAATTCCGAGTGGCGGCTTTTGCCGATGATCTTCTGATACATCTGGCGGAGCCCCGTGAGGGATTGCCTGAGTTGTTGCATTTGATGCGAGATTATGGGCGGCCCTCGGGGTTCCGTCTCAACTTGGATAAATCGGAGGCCATGCAGATCGGGGAGGAGGAGCATGGTGGATGGGAGGGCGTCTTCCCACTTCTGTGGGCGGATGGCTATTTCAAATATCTGGGTATATATCTACCGGCTAACTTGAAGGACTTATACCAACTGAACATAACCAGGCTATTCCAGGCGGTGACGACTTGTGTGGATAAGTGGTGCGATTTACCATTGTCTCTAGGGGGGCGTGTTGCTTTATGCAAGATGGCCATCTTCCCAAAGGTGTTGTATACGCTCCAGACCCTTCCCCTATTTGTTAAGCGGGTCGATGTTAAGCGGCTGGAGCGCTTGCTGAGTCGGCTTTTGTGGAGGGGGCGACGGCCGCGGGTACGCCTTGAGGTGCTGCGGCAGCCCCGAGAGCTAGGGGGGCTGGGTCTTTCGGATATACGGAAATATAATGTTGCATGCTTGTTGCGGTTCGTTCGAGATTGGCTGTGGGACCTGAGTGACTTTTCCCCCTTGGAGATGCTCCGGGCTGTGGCGCGTCCCTTTCACCTGCGGTATCTTCTACATGCTCCGCAGTCCAAGGGGGTGGGGCCTTTGTTTCAACAAGTTCTGTTGGCTCCCCTGCGGACAGCGTGGCGGCATTTCTGTTTGAGTCGGGGACTATCGGCAGTTTTTTTCCCCTTATCTTCCCCTACGTGGTAATGCAGCCTTCACTCCAGGTTTAGGCGGCTCCGGCTTCGCACGCTGGGAAAAGATGGGGCTTGTCAATTTGGAACAGGTGCTAACTGTTGAGGGTAGGGTGGAGGACTTTTTAGTTCTTCGCCAACGGTATCCGTTGGGTGATCGTGATGTTTTCCTATACATGCAACTATGTAGCTATATTCGTTCCCTCCCCCAGGGCAATTTGCGGGGGGAGATATGCTCGGCTTTGGAGGTGGCTTTACTAGGGGATGAGTCTGGGACACGTGTAACATGGCTTCACAAAATGCTGTGGGAAGCGGCCGTGCCGCTGGGTCTAGAGGTGTTGGCACAGACCTGGACGACAGACCTGAGTACTGAGATTACCACTGAGGGGTTACTCCGTGGCCTGGCTGCTGTCTCTTCGCTCAGTGTGCAAGTAGCTCACCGTGATACTCAATTTCGGCTCACTCGACGACTATATTTTGCACCCGTTCGGGCCTGGCGGGCTGGAGTGGGAGACTCCCACTGTTGTCCCCGATGTGCGGCTCCTCGAGCGACATTGGGACACATGTTTTGGAGTTGCTCAAGGGCTCAGGTCTTTTGGCGCCGGGTAACGGAGTACCTGCTGATGTGCCTGCGGCGGGACGTTCTTTTTACAGCTGGCAATTTAGTGCTTGATGTTTGGGAAAGCTCGTGGGAATCTGAGCTTGGCTCCGCGGGATTGCGCTGGTTGCGCCTGGTGTTGGTAACGGCTCGCACGACCGTGTTGCAACAGTGGCTAACCGGCCGGGGGCCGACCTACGGCCTTTGGAGACTACAACTGCACCGGGTTCTGCTTATGGAGAAGATGCGTGCTAGTGGGGTGGAGCGGCGCTGGCGGTCTTTCTTGGAATGTTGGGGCCCCCACCTGCAATCTTTACGGTCGGCTGAGCGTGGCAGAATTTTGAGTTTGTTTTGAGTTTGTTTTAGGTGTTGCGTGGCATCCTTGTAGTGTGGCTGTTTACATTGCTTCCTTGGGCCCTCTCTGGGCTCCAATACACTTTTTTTTTCTTCTGTCGTTGTTTCCTTTCCTGGGTTCCCTTCGGGGAGTCCCATGGTGTGAATTGTTTGTCTCTCTCGTAGACGGCTAGATGCGCATGGGATGGGGGTTCGCCTCCTTCCCAGCCGCAACCTGTCAAACCCTGTCCTTGAATGGGATTGGATAATTGGACGAGGAGGGGAGGGGGGGGCTCGGGGGGGGGGGGTAAGGCCTAGCCGGGCTAGTGTGGGGTTTATCCCGGGGCACTATTGTAAGTGGGCCTGGGAGCAGAACACCCCCTAGGCCTGTGGGTGCGTTGTCTTCTTGCCTTCGTGGAACTTGGTACGGTCTCCGGGTAGTGGCCCTACGCTGGTTACTGAGCTTTATGTTTCTGACTGAGTGTGGGCTTGGGTTGATTTGGGAGGGAGGGGGGTGGAGGGTGGGGGGCAGTTAGCTAGCAGCTTTGGGTGTCGCGTTGGAACAAGTGCTATCCCCTGAGGCTCTCGATGTCAACTCGCTTTCATGATATCTGCTGTTTTATTTTGTAACCTTTTGGCCTTTAAGTGTTTATTTTCTGCTGTGTTATATTCAGCTATGTGCCTTCTGTATTTTCGGATGGGAACTTTCTGCTGTTGTCTGTACTCGTACTTGTTATGTATTTTCTGATGTTCCTACCTGTAGCTACTGGGATACGGTGTACGATTGCTGCAGTCTTCACTGTTTGTTAACTATTTGATGACGGTATTACTTGCTGTTTGGGGTTCTAAAAATTCTAATAAAATGTTTGAAACATAACCCTACTCTCCGTTTTCTATCTTTTTTTTTTAAATTGAACTTTTACAGCATACAAGATGCAACAAAAAAAGAAACAACAGATACAGAAAACAAGAAAACAAACAGATTACATAAACAAATAATAAATGCTTCCTAGCCCACATTAGAAAGAGGAACCTGTCCCACCTAGACAGATACAAATTGTCTATTCCCTAGAAGCACCAATCCCCAAACTATTAATAAAAAGAAAAATAGGAAAAGGAAAGAGTAACTCGAACATAGGGTTCTTGGGGCTAAACAGGATAAAGTCCCTTAAGTTTTTAAGGACATTTTTCATTTCAGAGGGATCGGTAAAATACATACCTAAGGCTTTGGTGTAAAACAAAAAACAAACATCTGCAGGGAAAACGCAAAAGGAAAAGAGTCCCCAAAATCCAAAGCACGAGCCTTAAACTGAAGGAACTCCCATCTGTGTAACTGTAGCCCTAGCTACATCGGAAAATTATCATAATTTTCTGACCACAGAGCAAAGTACTTTTTATAAAAGTAAGTTTTCATGATTCTACACTTGTCTGCTTCCAGAGAGTGAGTAACAATTAATATCCTCCTGGACGAAATTTATCAGAGGATGACTAGGGAACCTTTTATTTTTTTATTTTTATTTTTTTTTACTAACAAACTACCAACTGGACCTGGAATACAATCATAAGCTCAATATACTTTGTCAGAAGAATCAGAAAATAAATTCCATTATTTGTCTTTAAGAAAATTCTGCAAGTGCTCCACCTCAGAAAACACAAAACGATTACCTTGATATATCACCTGACATTTACAGGGAAACCTAAGATGGAACGAAGCTCCCAAGGACACCACTTGCGATCGCAACTGCAAAAAAGCTTTGCGTCGCACTTGTGTAGTCCTAGAAACATCGGGAAAAAAAACAAACCTTTTAAATCCAACTCTGTTGAGCCTGCAACCACTGGAATATTAATTTCTTCACCTTGCATGAAAGATCTATCAGGCAAATAAATATTTGAAACAGCAACTTAATCAGCATCAGAAAATATGAAGTGTGATCAAAAGGTATTGAGACTTGTTGGGTAGCTGTATAACAATATGTCGCACCATGATACTATTAAGCATGCAGTGACCTAGTTATGTGCCTCTGCATGTGCAGTATCGCGTAGCTGCAGCAGACCTGTACTTTTTTAATCACATGATGTTTGGTATCGTGTAAAAGCAATTCGTCAGATTTACAATATATGAAAAAACAGTGAATTTGTATTAAATTCTTCAAGAAACTTGGAGATTCGTACAAGGAGACTTATAGCAAGTGACAGCAAGTGTATGGCGATGAATGCATGAGTTGTGCTTGAGTTTGACTGGTACAGACGTTTCCAAGAGGACCTCCAAAGTGTTGAAAGTGACGAGCATTCTGGAAGGCCATTCACGAGCAGGAATGAAGACAAAGTTGAAGCAGTGTGTGTTGCAATATGCTCAAATGGTCATTTGACTATCAGGGAGCTTGATAAAGATATGGACATCAGTTTGGGTTGGTACAGTTTATCCTTACTGTCGATTTGGGGATGAAACTTGTGTCTGCAAAATTTGTGCCAGAAATCCTGTCCACTGACCTAAAAGAAGATCAAATTACTGCAGCCAGAGAGGAGTTGGAATGCATTGGAAACGACTCTGGTGATGAATCATGGGTTTATGGTTATGACCCAGAAGCTAAGGCTTAATCTTCACAATGGAAGACTCCAAACTCTCCCAGACCCAAGAATGCTCCTCACGTAACAGGCTATGGAGAACTCACTCGGATGAAAGGAAGGTGGTTAGCGGTGTGCCCCAGGGTTCAGTCCTGGGGCCAGTACTCTTCAACGTATTTGTGAGTGATAATGGACTGAATGGAAAAGTCTGTCTTTTTGCAGGTGACATGAAAATTTGCAACAGAGTGGACTTCCCTGAGGGAGTGGAGAACATGAAGAAAGATGTACACAAGCTGGAAGAATGGTTTAATGCTTGGCAGTTAAGATTTAATGTGAAGAGGTGCTGTGTCATGCACTTGGAAAGCAGAAATCCAAGGGAATTGTATGCGATAGGGGGCGAGAGGTTGGTGTGCAAGGACCAGGAGAAGGACCTTGGAGTAATTGTTTCTGAGGATCTCAAGGTGACGAAACAGTGTGACAGGCGGTAGCAAAAGCCAGAAGGATGCTGGGTTGCATACAAGGAATTACCAGCAGAAAGGAAGAGGTACTAATGTCACTGTAAAAGCCGCTGGCGAGGCCTCACTTGGAATATTGTGTTCAATTTTGGAGACCATATCTCGCAAAGGATATAAAAAAGACTAGAAAGGGTTCAGAGAAAGGCGACCAAAATGATTTGGCGCCTGCATCAGAAGACGTATGAGAAGAGACATTAAGACCTAAATATGTACACTCTGGAGGAGAGAAGGGACAGGGGAGATATGATTCCGACTTTTAAATACTTAAGAGTATTAATGAACAAACAAACGTCTTCCCAAGACGGAGAAGCTGTAAAACTAGAAGGCATAACATTAAGCTGCAAGGGGCTAAACTGAGAGGCAATGTCAAGAAATACTTTTTCACTGAAAGGGTGGTGGATGCTTGGAATGCCCTCCCGATGGAAGTGGTGGGGGTAAATACAGTGACAGAATTCAAAATGGCATGGGACAGACACAGTGGATCCCTTTATAGCAACAGGATAAAATCTAAATTAAACATAACTAACTCTTATATTTTCAACAAATAGGGGTGACCTACACGGAGCGGTTGGTACACCCCTAAACAAAGGCATGCAGAGGGATGATCTGCACGGAGCAGCAAGTGCACCTGCTCTTGCCATCTTGCTAGGCAAACTAGATGGATCATACTGGTCTTTATCTGCTGTCCTATACTATGTTACTATATTTTACTATGCTCACAGTTTACTTTGATTACCAGGGTATTGTTCATCATGTGTGTGCTCCCAAAGGCCAGATCATCAATAAGGAATACTATGTCCAAGTTCTGACTCATTTGAGAGATGTAGCTCATCGTAAGAGGCCAGAGTGGCACAGGAATGGTGAATGGTTGCTTCATCACGCCCCACCTCACGCATCACATCTTATCCAGCAGTTCTTGGCCAAGCACCGAATCGAGCAAGTCCGTCAGCCTCCGTATTTACCTCACCTCACACCCTGTGACTTTTTCTTCTTTTCAAAACTGAAATTATCACTGAAAGGAAGGAGATTCGATGACTTGGAGACCATTAAGCAAACTTCGACACAGCAACTTCATAGCACAACTAAAGAGGCATTTCAAAATTGTTTCCAGCAGTGGCAGGAACGCTGGAGGAAGTGCATTTTATCAGAAGGGGACTACTTTGAAATAGAGTGCAATAACTGTCCATGTTATACTTGTGTTATTGTACAAGTCTTTATACTTTTTGATTGCACCTTGTAACAAAACCTCTTCAGATATTTCTGAAATAAGATAAGTGGCGGCGACAAACTAGGGAAATTTAATAGATGCAGATTCTTGGCACAAATATAATTCTCAATCGTTTCTAGCTGCATATGTATGTTGGAGGAGTAGCCTAGTGGTTAGAGCAACTGCCTAGTACCCAGAAGATCAAGGGTTCGATTCCCACTGGCACTCCTTGTGACTTTGGGCAAGTCACTTTGCCAGCCTTTTCTTCTGAGGCAATGGAGGGTAATCTACTTCCGGTGATACATTGCCAAGAGAACCCAGAGGTAGCTGGGTCG
Organism: Ichthyophis bannanicus; assembly: GCA_033557465.1. Classification (NCBI taxonomy): domain Eukaryota; kingdom Metazoa; phylum Chordata; class Amphibia; order Gymnophiona; family Ichthyophiidae; genus Ichthyophis; species Ichthyophis bannanicus. The sequence goes on along the minus strand of CM066032.1, from coordinate 846,251,182 downwards.
CTATGAGTCAACACTGACTTGATGGCAGTAAAAAAAACAAAAAAAAAAAAGGTATCTTCAAGCTATCTTTAATGCTAGAAACACCAGTAGATTGCAAAGAATCCAACCTAAGTTGATAACGTACCTATATTTTGAAGAACATTATCAATTCCAGAATCATGTTCCTGAAACTTTTTCACTGTATCGAAGGAAAACTTAACTGGCCAATAAATCCTCTCAAAAAATTATTGGTCTGTGCGACAGCTCTCAATATATCCATTAACCCTTTTGCGTCCACATAATTGTTTTGTAACTGAAAATTTTTTCTGTTTTTTTTTTTTAATTAAGATTTGAGCTAAATGATGCAGAATATAAAGTTTTTTTTTGAAAAAAGTTTATTTCTAAGAAACAATATTTATTGTTGCCATATGGCAACTACGGTCCTGAATGGCTGAAAATTAAAAACAGTCTTGGCATCAGTTTCATTTACTGCTGGGTGTGATAGTTTGAATAAGTTTTTTTCAGATGTCAAGCACAGATACACATCACATTTCACACACAGTGTGTAGATTTTTTGGAAATATAGAATCTGGTGAAACATTTGGGGGAAAATTTGAAGGTTTCCATATGGCAACAACAGCCATGAAAGTCACGCCTTCAAAAAATATAGCAGATTAGTGAGACAAGACTTCCCTTGGCTAAATCCATGTTAGTCATGGTTTAATAGGAAAAAGGTCATCTATATGTTCAGTAATTTTGTGTCTACAGTTTTGCACAGTACTGACGTCAGGCTCACCAGTTTGTAGTTTCCCCAGATCGCCCCTGGAAACCTTTTTTTTTTTTTTTTTAAATTGTCATCATTATGTTGGCCACTTTCTAATCTTCAGCTATTACAGATAATTTTAATGATAGCTCACAGATTATTAATACTAGGTCTGCAAATCTCATAATTCTTTGAGCACCCTGGGATGTATGCCATCTGCTCCAGGTGATTTGCTACTCTTTAGTTTATCAAGTTGCTGCATTACATCTTCCCAGTTTATTCAGATTTGTTTCAATTCCTCTGATACATCACCTTTAAATATCATTTATAGCATGGGTAATTTCCCTATGTTGTCTTCAGTAAAGAAAAGGAAAGAATTCATTCAGTCTGTGCTATGGCTTTGTCCTCCCTTTAGTGCCTCTTTAACCCATTAATAATCTAATGGTCCAACTGACTCTACTGCAGGTTATTGCTATGAATGTACTTGAAACAGAGTTTTTTTGAGTGGGAGTTTCATCGCGGCCTATAAATTCTTTCCTTCCAGAAGTGGTGTCATGCTTCCATGCTAACCAACCGGTGGAACTGCCCTCTTCTTAGAGATTGGACTGTGGGAATGAATTTTTTTGTTCTCCGGGAACAAGCAGGAAGTCAGTCCTCACATATTGGTGACATCTGCGCCAATGGAGCCCACGCAGAAACATCTCTCCAGCTTTCAAAGAAAGTCTTTGGGAGATGCACTATGCATGCGTGGTCCCCTTCCTGCCCAAAGGTGCCATCTTGCCTCAGTCTCCTTTTTTCCGCGGAGTCCTCTGGACGTCTGTCCAGTTTCCCCTAGAAAAAGTATGTGTTTTTTTTAACTGTACCGGTTCTTTTCCTGCCCCCAAACCAGCTCACCTTGGCGTTGCTCCTCAGGTTCATTCTTTTGTTTAAAATATTTTTCTTCAAGGTTTCCCTTGACTGGTGTTTGTGCCCGTCTTTGACCCAGTCCTCTGACCCTTGCTGGGCGGCAGTGCCCCCTTTTTCCTGATGGCCTCCAGTGGCTTCAAGAAGTGTGATCAGTGCGGTAAGATGATGTCCCTCACCAATCCACATGACTGATGCTTCCAGTGCCTTGGCCCGGAACATGATGACTCGGACTGTGAATTCTGCAGAACCATGACCCCAAAGGCCATCAAGAACCGTCAGCTGCAGCAGGAGAAGTTTTTTCACAAGTCCGGAGTCTCCGGTGACAATGCGCTTCAGGGCCCCTTCTGATGCTTCAATGCCCCGTGAAACCTGAGTGGCTTCAGAGTCCCGTGGCTGCGGTTCCCCCAAGAGGAAATCCCCAGAGGTGGAGCGTAAGAAGTTGGAAGTCTTCGAAAGCCACTTTGGAGAACGAGTCCGGGAAGAAGGGAAAATCCCACTCCAGGCCCCACAGCCCCTTGACGTGAGTCTGAGGGTTTGGAGTGGGGGTGGCTTCACAAGCTGCCCTGGAAAGAGGAGTTTGCACCTGGCGACTGGCCTCTGACAACCAAGGCCATCCTTGTTGAGGACTCCCCCTTGATTGAACCGACGCCAGGCTCGAAATCCTCAGTGCCCGTGTTGAAGGCTGTGGAGCCAACTGGTATGGAGATCAGGATGGCAGCCTTGGAGCACAGTATCTCTGCCCTCATGGCTCAGCAGTGGGCATTTCTGTCCGGTTTATCTGCTCTGACGACAGGACCCTCAACATTGAGGGCCTCCCTGGACGTCTAGTCATTGGCACTGAACGAGGTCCCAGTCGTATTCCTCGGGCCACCGGTCTTCTTTGCGTGCATGTGGCTCGGTCAGCAGGTCCTCTGGAGGTCGCAGGCCCTTGGGCTCGGGCCTGGGCCTTGACTGCAGTGACAATGAAGCCTTGGACTTGACCTTGGTCTTCGAGCCGGATTGGGAGACCAAGGACGAGGAATCCCCGGACACTTGGCACCGAAACATGCCTTCAAACTTGTCTCTTCCGGTGTCCTGACGCCGTCCCCTGCTTGAGTATGTCACCTTCCTCGACTTGTGCAGGACATGGCTAAGGCGCTTGTTATCAAGACCAAGGCAGAGGAGGACCCTCCCATGGAAGAACTGGAGATCCTGCAGTATGAGGCCCCTCTGAAGGAAGCCCTCACAGTGCCTGTCCCACCGATCCTCTAATGTCGCCTCCTCCGCATGTGGGAGACACTGGTGTCAGTGCCCATTGTAAGAAGACGATTCCATATACAGAGTCTGCTGAGGCCCTGGGTTCCAGAAGACCCAACTTTCCCACAACTCGATGGTCGATGAGTCTGCCATGCATGGACTCAAGAGCCAAAAGACCCATTCTTTGGTGCCCCCCTTGGCAGGGAGGCCTGGGCCCTCGGCTGGAAAGCCTTTCAGGGCTTGATGCTTGCGTGTTGGGAACAGTCCTACCATCTGTATATCAGCATGTACCTCAGAGTTGTCAAACAAGCTCAGTGGGTTCTCGGCAAGCCTTGACAGGGAACTCTTCCAGAGGTTCAAGTCTCTGGCCTTGGCGGTCAAGGCGTGCTCGAAGTTCCTGTCTCGAGCAGCTTACGACTGTTTCGAGTCCTCTGCCAGAGTGGCTGTCGCGGGCATCGGGGCCCGACGCCAGGCATGGCTGCAGTCATCTGACCTTGAACAGTGGGTTCAGGACAAACTTCTTAATGTCCTCTGCATTGGAGAGAACCTCTTTGGGAAACCCATGGCAGACAAAGCAGCTGAGATAGAGACTGAGTTCCTAATGAAGACCAGACTCCCAAAAAAAGACCTCTTTGCTGCTCTGTAAGAAGGCCCTGGGAAAGAAGTTCTTCTTCCCAAGGAAAAAGGGTGGCTTTGGCAATGCCTCACAGTTCCAGGCATTTTCGGCCCCACAGCAAAGCCAAGAACACAAGGGGCAGGGGCATGGCCCCCGTAAGCAAAAGACTCCCAAGTCCCCAGCGCTGACTCTGGCACAGCTTGGAGTGAGCTTGGGCGTGAGGTCCTCTACAGCCTTCAGGGGGGCATCTGGCCCTGTTTGCCCATAGGTGGTCCATCATCACCACTGATACCTGGGTGCTACAAATGCTATAAGGAGGGCTATGTCCTCCACCGACAGCAGGCGCCACCCTCATATTTTCCAGGAGAGTCTGTAAAACCTCTCCTCCACCAGACCCTGCTCCTCACTGAGCTTGCAGGTCTCCTCGAGGACAAGGCGATGGAGCCAGTGCCGAAACATCTCTGGAGCACTGGCCTCGCATGGGCTTCCCCGGCTCCCTCTGAAGCCCTTTAGACAGCCACGGGGCTGTTCAGAGGAGGGGGGGGGGTGGCTAGGACTGGATGGGCTGTGATGGTGGTGGGGGGAAACCTGACTGCAAAAAGAGTGTGATAGTGGGGCGGGGGGGCTATGACTGGAAATGGGCTGTAATAGGAGGGCTAGCATTGGAAATGGGCTGATGAAGAGCTGGAATAGGACTGGAAGTGGGCTGATGAGGGGGCTAGGAGTAGAAATTGGCTGATGGGGGGGTGAAATGGAACTGGAAAAGAGCATATGGGGGGCTAGGACTGGAAATGGGCTGATGGGGAGCTGGAATAGGACTAGAAATGGGCTGATGAGGGGAGCTTGGACTGCAAATGGGTGATGGGCTAGAATAGGACTGGAAATGGCTGCTGTGGGAATAGGACTGGAAATGGGCTGATGGGGGCTGGAACAGGACTGGAAGCGGGCTGATGGGGGGGGCCAGGATTGGAAATGGGCTGATGGGGGGGCTAGGATTGGAAATTGGCTGATGGGGGGGGGGCTAGGATTGGAAATTGGCTGATGGGGGGGGGGGCTTGGAGTGGAAATGGGCTGATGGAGGCTGGAATGGAACTGGAAAAGAGCACATGGGGGGATAGGAATGTAAATGGGCTGATGTGGGGGCATGGGAGAATGGGTCTAGAAGGGAGCGAATGCTGGATGGGTCTAGAACTATAAGGGAGCTGATTTTGGGGGAGGACTAGAAGGGGATGGGAATGGGGAATGAGAATGGAGAGGGGAAAAGATATTTTGTGTGGGAGGGAAGAAAGGTCTACGATGGGCCGGGTATTGAGAGAGCTAAGTGGGGATTGAGAATGGAAAGGTGAAATTTGAGTGGATGATAAAGGAATAAGGAAAGAAATGGGGGAAAGAGCAATTGGGAAGCGATCAGTATGGTAAAGAAGATATAGAGAGAGAATGGAAAAAATCTAAAAGAGAAGAAAGGACAAATGGATAGCTCGCAGAAGACAGAAGAAACCAGAAGAAAGTGACTGGAGCAATTGCAACTGAAAAATAAAATGCCCAAACAGAAGGTAGAAAAATACTTTTTATTTTGAATTTATTAACTGGAATATGTCTGGTCTGGGAAGTGTGTATTGCTAACATCTTTGCATTTTTGTTTCTTGCAAGAGGAAATTTCATTATAGTTTTATTTCTCCAGTGTTGTACATTTCATGTTTGGCTTTTGGGGTTCCCAGTTTAATTATTGTCTTCGTATTTCTAAATTGTGATCCCTTGTTCTTTGTGTGGTGATGGTCTGCATGTGTCAAAGGCGGCACCAGCAATCTGGAACGCCCTCCCCGACGAACTGCGTTCAACAACAGACCTTAAGGAGTTCAGGAAACTACTGAAGACAACCCTCTTCATAGAACACTACGGTGACATTACTTAAACCATGCAACAGACACCTCAATTCCCCCACATGTCACTATAATTGTAATTAAGCAAGGAACTGATACCCATAGCATTGTAAATAGCGCACGCTGTAAATAGCACCACAAGAATCAACGTCCAGACACACTCACATTGCATGTGCACACTATACACTGTATCTTATTGATTGATTGCTGTTCAGACCGCCTTGATTGCAGGATAAGGCGGTATAGAAATACGTTTAAATAAATAAATAAATAAACCAAGCTGAGGTATTCTGTTCATGTAGTTTCTATTTGACAGTCTCACTTGTTCTCTTTCCCCCAGTGAGATGTATTGGTATTCTCTAAGATGTATTGGTTTAATATCTGCAGTGTTGCCTTTTGATAGGTAGGGTTTGGTGCTTTGTGAGTCCTGGTAGTGCTGTTATGATGGGGTGGATTTGCTATGGGTTCTAAATGGTCAGTGTTTATAGTACTTCCTAATGGGCCTGGCAGTTGTCACTGCAATGTAGAAATCTGTTAGTCTTTCTTTATCCAGACACTCATTAAGAAGCACGTTTACTAAAAGTGCATGTTAATATCATGCAAATATTTAGGCAAATTAGGCCCCACAATTAATCTCCCTACATGGCCCCGCACCCCCCTTGGGCCGACCCTGAGCTGCAGAGGTACAATGCCGCCGGTTGCTACCGCCTGGCTTCTCCACCTGCTAGGCCACATGGCCTCCACAGTTCGAGTGACCCCATATTCCCGGCTGCACATGAGAACAGCCCAGTGGTGCCTTTGCTCTCAGTGGACAGAAGCCACGGGCAGGCTCTGGGCCAGAGTAAGAGTGACCCGCCAGCTGGTGAACTTCCTCAACTGGTAGCAGATTCCTTGTCACCTTCAGGCCAGGATGCCTCACCACGGACACCTTGCTGGGTTGGGGAGTACATTGCAAGGGCCTCTGGATGCAGGGCAGCTGGTCCTAGATAGAATCCCAGCTGCAAATCAATCTCCTGGAGCTCCAGGCAATATTCTTGGCTCCTGAGCCTTTCGCCACCGGCTGCAGCACCAGTCATTGCTGGTCCAGACCGACAATCAAGTCGCAATGTTCTTTGCAAACGAGCAAGGGGACACGGGGTTGTACTGCTCTGCCAGGAGTCGGTAGCCCTCTGCTCCTATGCAACACGTAGCGGGATGCTTCTAAGAGTGGTCTACCTCCTGGGCCAAAACAGTACCCTGGCGGACAAGTTGAGCAGAGTCCTCCAGCCGCATGAGTGGCACCTGGATCCCAAAGTGGCCTCCCAGGGTGTCCCCCTAGTGAACCTGTTTGCCAGCCTGGACAATATGCAGTTGCCCTGCTTCTGCTCCTGCCAGCCGCACCTGTTCCTAATGGCGGCGGATGTGTTTGTCATTCCATGAATGGAAGGCCTCCTTTTATGCCTTCCTGCCAATACCGCTGGTTGCAAAGACCCTCTTCAAGGTCCAGCACGACAGGGCATCACTGATACTGATAGCTGTCCAGTGGCCCAGGCAACCCTGGTTCATTCTGCTCCTCTTCCTGTTGGCATCGGTGATTCCCCTGGCCATGCCCCCGGACTACTCTCACAGGAGTGGGGCTCTCTCCTGCACCCCAACCTGGGGTCTCACAGCTTGGGTGATGAAAAGGTAGCTCTAGCTCCCTTCAGCCTCCCATAGGATGTGGAAGAGGGTCTTTTGGTCTCTTGCAAGGCTTCCACAAGAAAGGGCGTACACCTTCAAGTGGTGTCGATGCTCATTGTGCTGCACCGAGAGACAAGTGAACCCATTCTCCTGCTCAGTACTGGTGGTACTCCAGTACCTGTTCCACCTGTCGTAGGTGGTGATAAAGTCCAACTCAGAGTGCACATGAGTACTATTGCAGTACACCACCATTCCGTTGAGGGCAAGCCCCTTGTATCTCCATTCTTGCGAGGTCTCACACTGTCAAAACCCCCTGTCTGCCCACCAGCGGCAGAATGGGATCTCAACATGGTGCTCTCTCAGCTCCCCTGTCGATCTGCCATTTGAGGTACCTCTCCTGGAAGATCGTCTTTCTTGTGGCACTCACATCAACTCACAGAGTCTGCGAGCTTCAGGCTCTGATGGCAGAGTCCCCCTACACAAGGTTCTACAAGAACAGGCTGGTGCTCTGCACACACTTCAGTTTCTGCCAAAGGTGGTGCTCCCCACCACCTTTCCGAGGTCTCAGTCCAGCAAGGCGGAGATAGTCCTCCATGCTTTGGATTGTAAGAGGGCTCTGTCCTTCTATCTGCAACTGATTCAGGTTCACCGCAAAACGCCAGATTTTCGTATCCAAGACCACAATGGGCTCCCAGCGACTAAGCGAATTCTGTCCACTTGGGTGACAGACTGCATTACCCTTGCCTATGAGCAGGCAGGGATCTCACTAGACCAACGGGTCACAGCACACTGCGCCAGAGCCATGGCTACTTCCGTGGCATACCTGGTCTTCGGTCCCTACCTTTGCAGCTCCCGCCTGGAGAGGGAGTCCTGACAGGACAGCGCCTTATGGCCAGGCCATACTCCATAATCTGTTTGGGTGGTAGGCAATTTTATTTATTTATTTATTTACATTCTCTTATATACCGCGCTATTCTGCATCAGTGCGGTTTACATTGAACAAACTGAAATTACATTGAACAGGGCATTATAACTTGGAGATAACTATTTTACAGTGAACATGAGCTATGGAGGGTTAAGTGGCTTGCCCAAGACCACAAGGAGCACCTGTGGGACTAGAAACCCCAGTCCTTCCGGCCCAAGGTTGCTGTCCTCTAGTGGGATTTGAACCCCCGACCTTCCGGGCCTGAAGTACCTTGCCCCAACCACTAGGCCACTCCTCCCCTTCTCGGTTGCCTGTAGCTGGGGAGTCCCATATGTGAGTACTGATTTCCTGCTTGTTCCTGGAGAAAGCAAGGTGTTCTCTGGGGGCAGCAGGAATTATTTCTCACAACCCTCTCTCCTCCCCTTGGAGTTGCTTCTTTACCGTATTTTATTTTTGCCGTCTTAGCTATGTCATTAGACTGAGGCAAGATGGTACCCTTGGGCGGGAAGGAGACCATGCATGGTGCATCTTCCATAGGCTTTCTTTGAAAGGCTTTCTTTGGGGAGATGCTTCTGTGTGAGCTCTGTCGGTGCCGATGTCACCCATATGTGAGAACTGATTCCTGCTGTCTTCCTTGATTTTGGAAGTTATGGCTGCAGTAATTGGTGGTGGCCATTGAGTTTCACATGTCAGATCATCTTTGTGCTTTTGTAGGAGCTAAGAAGAATGAAGCTGCTGCTAAGGTTACCGTTGCCCCATGGTTTAAGGAAGCAATTGTATCCATGTACATCCTCAAGGGTCACATGTCTCTGAAGGATCTCAAGGCTCAGTCTTCTACACTAGCACCCCTCAATACTTAGCAGACCTCATCAACTTTCACTCTCCCAGGCACACTCCTCGCTCCTTCCACCTCAATCGTCTCACCCTTCCTTCCCCTTCATCTGCTCACCTGCAATCCACCCGCTCCTCTGCCTTTTTCTTCACCGGCCCTGCTCTTTGGAATGCTCTCCCCTCCTCCTTATGTTTAGAGACCCATCACACCACCTTCAAGCAAAATCTGAAGACCCATTTGTTCTCCCTGGCTTTTGACCTTCTCTCCCCTTTCGTGTGATTTTCTTGCTTTCCCTACCCTTCGTTTCTACCCTGGAATATGTGTCCTCCTGTCTCATCTTATCTGTCCTCTTCCTTCTTCTTTCCTGTCAAAGAATTGTAACTTCCTTTCTTACTTCCGCTGGCCCCCGGCCTTGACTTTCTTTTGTTTTTTGAAAATTGTACACCGCCTTGATTCCTGTAGAAAGGCGGTTTTATCAAATTTAATAAACATAAACATAAACAGGGGTGTCTGCCTCTAGGACAGAAGCAAAGGGATTTTCTCTAGTGGAGATCTGCAGAGCTATAATGAAGTCTTCCTGACATTCGTTTTGTGGAACCTGTGTCTTTTGGGGAGAGTGCTAGGTACTTATGACCTAGATTGGCCACTGTTGGAAACAGGATACTGGGCTTGATGGACCTTGGTCTGACCCAGTATGGCATATCTTATGTTATGTTCTTAACCCCCACCACATATGGTTTTTATGGTTTTAGGCACTTGATATACCACCCTTTACTGTGTGTATCCAGAGCAGTTTACAGATATATTCTAACAGGAACTTTTTATTCCCTCGTCCGCGAAGGGCTCAAGTCTAAGCATACCTGAGGCAATGGAGGGTTAAGTGGCTTGCCCAAGCCACAAGGAGTGGCCATGGGACTAGAGACCCCAGTCCCTCCGGCCTGAGGTTACTTCAAGACCAAGAGGATCTGGAGAGGATGTGGGCCAGCCAATGTGTCTAATCAGCTGCATCCTCTGCCAGGATCAACTGGGCCAAATGCGTAGGCCTTGGTGGGCATGCTCCCTAGCCAGTTTACAATATTTTTTCCTGGAGCATTTAAGGATCCATGTTTCTTTCGCGGAAGCCATGGCCTCTGTAAACTGCATGAGCTAGTGGAGAAGGTGGAAGCCCATTTGAAATGATAGGCCTGCTGTGACTGATGTCTTTCTGGGGCAAGGTCTTGGTGGTGAATCAGCTGGTGGTGAGCATGCTCTGGCACTGGCTGACTGCCCGAGTCCCTTCAAAGTTCCTTGCCTGGAGTCAAGAGGAAGATACTGGACTTCTTCTGGGCTGGAAAGAGGTACTGGGTCTCTACAGGCATCCTGAATTGTCCCTTAAGAGAAGAAAGGGAAGGGGTTGTGTGCCTGAGGAGTCAGGTCCATATCTTCTGTCTTCAGAAATTTCTATATGCATATAGAATATGCATGTTTACAGCAGGGCTGTCTTTATCTCACTTAACATAAGGGTTGCTTTGTTATATCCCATGCATTCTAGAGTTGCCTGGTGGATGAAAAGGAAGGAGAAATTTGTCTTACCTGCTAATTTTCTTTCCTTGACTTCAACCAGAAAAATCCAGGGGTTCGTCCTGGATATTATTTTTGACTCTGGCCATTAAACCTGTCTAAGGTTAGGCACCTGAAGGTTTTCTGGTTTCTTTTGGGAGTGTGGCTATTTATTACAGGTATATAGATTCTCTCTCTTAGCAAACAAGGTTTTGAAGAATAGGTTTTTGTTTTCACCATTGCTTTGTTAGAGAAATACTGAACAGTAAGTGCCTACACAGAGCCCCTTATAGGGCAGAGTACCTAGCTCTTAAGTCTGTCTCCATCTGCTAGTTGGATGGCATAACCCATGTGTTCTGGACTGGCCTGGTTTAGACTTAAGGAAAGAAAATTAGCAGGTAATACCAAATTTCTCCATTTGTGGGGTAGGTCATGAGACCATTCAACAGTGGGCAGACGTTTTTTGTGGGGAGAGGGGTCAAATTCCCTATTTCTAGAGTAACTGAAAAGTTTGGGAATTTTAGATTAAGCACTCATGTTAGAACCTTAGATAACAGTATTGGTCAAGAAGACCTAGTATTGGTTGCTAATGGTTTGGCAAATCAGTTCTAGTTTTAAGACCACGAGATTTTCAAACAATAATAGACAGTGATCTTAAGTAATTTAGATTATTGTAATGCCTAATTTATGAATTTCCTTTATCTATACTGGACCACTGTGTTTCCCCTCTACCAGCAGATGGAGACATAGAGAAAAAACAGGTAGATTCTTTACCCTTATAAACCTCCCTCGCCTAGGCAGTAGGGAGCAGGCTGCATAACTCCACCCCGCTCCCCACCGCAAAGGCCATTCGGGCCCCACCGTGTCAAACTCAAAAGGACAAGCTCATCAGATAAAGCCACTGAATCGCCCAGCAGTGACAACCACGCACCTCTCGATAAGAAAGGATAATCAAGATTGGAATCGGCCAGCCTACCACAACATCCAACAATGGTGACTCTGCTTACCATCCTACTTATGCCTCTTCTCACTTCTGACACTCACCTCCCCCTCATTCTCAACCCCAACTACATACAGATATGCATTCCAATCATTCACACACTCCCTCTCATGTAATTCCCCATTACTACCACAGAAGAAAACCCAGACACACTCAGCATGTCTTTAAAATCAAACCTCTAACACCTATAAATAGACCATTCACCTTATCACAAGAGAGGGAAGCCAACCCTTTAAAATGCACTCTCCTAAATGCCATATCTACAAGAAACAAGATACAGCTCCTCTCAGATATATTACTCAGTAACCGCATTGACATTCTCAACATAACTGAATCTTGTTTCACTGAAACTGACACTGTGTTACTAAACCAACCTGCTCCACAAGACTACCATATCTTCAGCTCCCTGAGGATCAAACGTCATGGTGGTTGTGTCTGCATTCTGACAAAACTCCTGAACTTCCTCACCCTCTTGAAAACATCTGATAAAGGTCTGGACACATTGACATTCATAAATGACACTGACCCTGACCAATTGGACACAATCCTAGAAACTATCTACATCATCTACTTGAAAAAAAGCTACCTCATATTACTAGGCAATCTCAACCTTGCCTCTACATCACCAAGCAAAGCAAGAAACTTCCTGGAAGCCATGGAATCCCTGGACTACACACAAGTTATCAATCAGCCCACCCACAGCAAAGGGAACACTCTTGACATGATCTTCTTGCCACAAAACTTATTTAATGAACACCCAATACCACCTCTTACCACTGTCATCGTCCCCTGGTCAGATCGCATGATGATCACAATCAACATAACACCCAACCTACACAAGCTCGAGCAGTACATCTCCGAACACACTGCACACAGATTTCACAAGCTGGAAATGGAAGATTTTCTTGCAAACATACTACCAAAACTGAAAGACCCCTGACGACAAACTCCATAATGCAAACCTAGAACAAAACCATCGCAGATGTTGCAACAAAAGCACTGACATCCAGCCACCCTGCAAGACAAAGAACAGCAACCTGGTACACACCTCAGCTGAATGACATGAAGCGAAACCTACACATTGCAGAAAGAAAATGGAGAAACACCAGAACAAGCGACAGCCTCAACACTTACAAGCACAAACTACAGACATACCAAGCGTCCACATCTCAAGCAAAGAAGAAATACTATACAAAATTAATCCAGAGCTCTTCAACGTGAATCTCTAAGCGAAGATACAACAAAACAAAAAAAAAATCCTCTCTCTACAAATAATGGCAAACTACTTCCAAACCCCGACTTCAGTTCATACTAACAGCACCAACTTGCTCATCACCACAATAGAACAACAAGTAACCACATACCCAGCCACATGGAACTCATTTGGTACCATCACATCTGACTACCTAAAGAAAATTATCATAAGCATCGATCCAACCACCTCACCGCTTGACCCCCTGCCCAGTCAGCTGGATCAAGCTAGCAAGATAGGAATTCATTCCCACAATACTAAGTCATCCAGCTATCACTGCAAGGAGGACATGTACACCCTGAACTCAAAACTGCCTCCATTTGCCTTGTAAGAAAAGGGACCTCAAACAACATCAACCTATCAACCTCGTACAGGCCTCCCCTTCATGGCTAAAATTCTAGAAAAAATCATATACCAACAGCTTCAGGATCACATAGAAGCATATCGCCCACTCAACCACTAGCAATGTGGTTTCAGACCATACCATGGAGTTGAATCCCTAATGACCACCCTTCTTGACAATCTACTCAAAGGCACTGACAAACCCCAAACTGGCTTTATACTTGTCTTTCTTAGACATCAAATCAGCATTTGACTCCATACTGCGCAACCTACTCATCCAGCGACTGCAAGCCCTTGAATCTCAGACACACCTCTTGCCTGGTTTAGGTCATACCTAACAGGCTGGTAACTACATGTAGGATCAGGCTCTGCAAAATCCATACCATACACCCAATCTCAAGGAGTCCTACAAGGCTCCACCCTCTCGTCTCTGTTATTCAACATTTTTCCTCCAACCAGTATGCACTGTGATAAAAAGATTCGGCATCCTATACCATATCTATGCTGAATGTTCTACGCACCTATCAATACATCAAACCCGGATATCACACCCATAACAGAATACTTCTCGATCAGCTAATGACTCAGAAAACACAATTTGGCCATAAACCTCAGGAAAACTGAGGCCCTTACAGTGGAGGAGTAGCCTAATAGTTAAGAACACTAGCTTGGGAACCAGAGACCAGGGTTAGATTCCCTCAAGTACTCCTTGTGGCCTTGGGCAAGTCACTTAACCCTCCATTGCCTCAGAAAAATCCAAGTTATCAATGTCCCTGTTTAATATACATTACCAAGTTTAAGTTACAATGTAAATCGCTTTGACTGAAATGATAAAGCGGTTTAAAAAACTGTTAAAGAAAGAGAGAGAGAAATTACCAGGGACAATAGCTTTAAACCACCGGGCTCCATCACCCTTGATGGAACACAAATCCAAGTAAAGCAAGACGTATGATACCTTGGAGTTACACTAGCGCAACACCTCTCCTTCACAGGACACACACGAAACATCACAAGGTATATCTACTTCACGCTCAAAACTATGAAGCACCTTAAACTTCTAACCAACCATGACTTTTGCTCAGTCCACCAGGCAGCCATCTTCAAGATCACTACTGCAATATCATCTTCCAAGACCTTCCAAAAGCAGCTCTCCACCTGCTCCAACTTGGGCTCAATACTGCAGCATGAACCCTCTTCAACTCACGGAAACAGAGCACATAACACCCTTACTCAGACAATGCCAGCACAACCTTCAAGATCCATCAACTGTTCCGCACCACACTTGCAGTCCCTACTTCAAATCATACCTGATAATAGAAAGAGACAAACTGGCTCACAGAACATGCTATGCACATCAGCACTAATCTCAAAAAATAGCTCCACCACCACAAAGAGAGCCTTTTCACTTTATGCTCCACAATTATGGAACTCTGTATACCTGAGAAACTATGGACCAAAACGGACACAAGAACATTTAGAAGAGCCCTAAAGACACACACATTCAAAGACTGCACTTCCGACAACCTCATGCAGTCTGCCACTAGCTAAGCTATACAACCTGCTCTCCCCTCTCCCCCTCCCAAATTTACACCCCTCCTTACTCTCTCCTCCCCTGATCACTTAACGTCTATAATAACTTTCTAAACCTGAACAAATTGTTAAATGTTACCTCCCAAGTTCACTTCCCTGTTTAATGTATAATGTTCTGTTACAATGTAAATCGCTTTGACCGTAAGATAAAATGGTATAGAAACACTGTTAAATAAATAAAATATAAGGCTGGTGGTGCTTATGCTTCTCCTATCCAGTATTTCTTTGTCTCCAGTGGATGGTACCAATCTGGATCTGAGCTGGTTGGCGAAGTGATTTTTGGCCATGAGGGCATTCTCCTTTTCTTCTTTCCTTGCCCTGGTCAAAGTGGTGGGAATGGGGGGGCTTTTGAGGCAGCGGTTCCATGGGGAAAACCTGTTGAGGTTCATCCTTTTTGCCCTTGGGGTGTTTGGACGCCTTAACTCGAACGCGCTTTTGGCAGTTTAGAGGACTGTGTTGAAGGTTGGCTTCCCTAGTTAAATTTGAGGTGCCGCTTTAGGATCCTGGCTGTGGATATTCATCCTTGCTGGTATTTCGGCTGGGTGCCTGTTCACCGTGTAGCACTACTAGCCTGTGGCATTGTGGTCTCGTGTAGCAGGCCTCATAAAAGTTAAGAGAGAGCTGGCAGAAAGCAAGTGTTGCAAGTGCTGGAGGAGGACACATGGTCAGGTGAACACTAGTGTTTCCAAATTCCTGCCTCTTCAACCACTCGCTGCTTGCCTCACCTCTCGCTCCCTGGCATGGTTATGAGGTTGTCTTGTCTGTAAGGTCTTGTCGGCAGGGGATGCAGCTTTTACATACATGGAATGCATCATGGCAGGGCCGATTGGCAATCAGGATCGTGTCATTTCCCAACCTTGTGATCTAAGCCAGGCCAGCAGTATGGGGGATGGGTGTATGTCTGGGGCTGCTGGAGATTTTGGCTAGGAGGCTGTGGGAAGCATGATACTGGCTGGGTCTGTGAACGAGAACCACTGCCATCTTTTCAGACTGCATGGCTGCTCTTACATTTCTAGATGACAACTGCGTGGACCATAGTGATCTCACAGGACACAATGTGAGTACTCCTCCTTTTGCCCTTATTTGTCCTTTTGGCTGCATAAGGCCTTTTGTACCTGGCGCTAGAAGCCAGTGGGAGTGTAGCATCCTGTGGGGGACACGACTGCTATCAGGATGCCTTCCTCTGAAGGAGGGTGTTCCACTTCTTGGGATGCCGGCTAAAGGGGGGGGGGGAGATCCTCCAATGCCAAAATGCCCAGTTCTCTAAAGGAAGGGGGTTTTCTGTCTTATCCTGAGTGAATGGTGGCAGGGCATTCTAGGTGCTCCTTCAATCTGGCCTAGGAGGCTCCAGATCCAGGATTTCAACTTGGAAGACCTTGAGAAGAGAGAATAGTCCCCAGTATGGAGGATGATTCTTCAGTGGTATGGCTGTTCCACAAGGAGGAACTCTGTCCTCTTGATTGCTCAGGTGGTGAGCTGTTTGGGAATTGTAGACTCAGGCTCCAGAAAAACCCAGGGCTGATCCTATGTTAGTGGGTATTCATAAACAGTTTCGCCCTTTTACATTTCCTCAGCCCATGAGAGTTATTGGCAGAGTGCAGTATGTCAGATGAAGGCTTCAGGGTTATTAGCCATGGTTAAACTCTACCCTGTGTCCAAATAGCAGCAGGAAAGGATCTTTAAGGTATCAAAGGTGGATACCTTGGTCACAACTGTCACCTGCAATGCTACTATCCTGGTAGAGGGAGGGACTGCTCGCAAGGATCCTCAAGATAGCAAGATGGAGGCATTGTTGAAGCTGAGATTTGAGTCGACCAATTTAGGGATGTAAACTGTGGTATGCAGTAGTCTAGTGCAGGCCCTCATACATTTTCTTGGAATCTAGCAGTCAGCTTAAAATTTAGGAGCTGGACACTGAGACCTCTGTCACAGTGCCCCCTCCCCACTCACACCTCCCAAAGTTTTATGGCAGCTCCTTTTTTAAGAGCCAGATTTACTGTGTTCTCATTTTCTGTGGGACACGAAAGCTTAATAAATCGGACCCTTATTTATTTATTTGTTTTTTGTTTGTTTATTTAACAATTTTTCTATACCGCCTTATCTTTTAATCAAGGCGCTTTACATTATAACTTCAATTAATACAGAGAAGTTGCATGAGAAACAGTAAAACTCAAATTGTTAACTTTCTTAGTGAACAAAGGGGAGGGGGTAAAATGGGAAGTGCTAAGACCACAACTTATGTACAGTGTTACATGTATACATTTGATCATGAGGTGTGGTCATGGGACCAGAGGATAACTGGAGTGTTAAGGGTGTTCATTGAAGTGTTCAATAAAGAGGAGGGTCGTTAGCTGTTTCCAAAATTCCTTTAAGTCTGTGGTTGTCCTTAGTTTTTCTGGGAGAGAGTTCCAAATTGTGGGAGCAGCAAGTGAGAGAGCCCTCTTTGCAGTGGACCTTTTGGCCTTTTTAAACAAGCTGGGAGTAGGTATGGTATTAATAGTACTGCTTTTCTCAGGTCTGTTGCTGGGTTTGGTACAGATAAGGTCCTGTAAAATTCTGGCTGTAATATTTACAAAAGGTGGAAATGTGGTCCAGTGGAGATATCATCATAAATGAAAACACAGTGGATTGAGACCAAACAAACTGACCCTCAGCAGCCTCCGAGTCGCCCCAAGGAGCTCACCCAAGGAGCAGGTACTGCTTCATGGCGTAAAATGCTGCAGCTATTGGGTTAATAATGCTAGAGGGAACGCGCCTTAACATGCCATTACATAGTTCCAATAAAAGACAGAGACCTTTCTCTTTCCCTTCTCACCAATCCAGTGAGTAGGTTGTCAGCTGCATATTGGTAACCCTTCCTTTTTTGCTTCACATATCACTATGGCCTTATAATACATGAAGCAAAAACAATTTTTCATAGCCCTCACCCCAGCCATCACTCAGTGTCTGTTTCTTTCTCTCATAGCCCCCACAGCCATCATCCAGTATCTCTCGGCATTGCAGCTATACTAAAAAGGCTGCATTTATTTCACACCACAATTGGCTTTCTGCAGAGAGCTTGTGCCGTGCTGATATCACAAGACTTAAAGCCATGCAATCTTCCTGACCTTCTCCATCACACAGCTCAAGTTCTTTGCAGAGAGCCAATCAGGGTATGAAGGAAGTGAAACTGCAAGCAGCAATAGTGATGGCTAGGGAGGAGGGGGGAGTGAGAGAGAGACCGGGTGAAGGCAGGGTGGGGATAAGAGAGACAGATGCTGGATGAGCAGAGAGCCAGTCATGGTGGAGGAGAGTGAGTCACTGCTTAATAAACACTTTCAGGGGCATGAAATCCCAGGTGACAGGGTGCAACATCTAGGCTCCCATGGTGACCTGGCACCCAGGTTTTGTTGAGCCCTTGTCTAATGGCTAGGATGCTATTGCATCAGGTCCAGCAAAATCCAAAGGCTCTGGAAGATTTGGAGTCCCAAGAGAGTAAGGCGGCTGCCTTTCTGGAGTCCAACTTAGCCTTCTTGGCGGATGCTTTCTGACCTTAAGTGGTCCTAGATTATTAAGTCTGTTGTTAACATGGTGTTTGCCCAGCTTTTGCTATGGTTGCGGCATTGGTCAGCAGATGCATCTTTCAAGGTGCGATTGTGCAAGCTGTCGTTCAAGGGATCCCTCTTGTTTGGGAAGGATCTTTAAGTTGAAGGATCTGGGAGAGTCCAAGACAACAGACTCTTGGAGGATTGAACTTGAGGGAACTAGAAGTCCTCAACTGGAAGGAGATGAAATAGGGAGGACTAGATTTTTCTTCATAAGGTCTGTTCTGGTTGACCTGCTCCTTGGGTGAGTTCCTTGGGGCAATTCAAGGGCAGCTGAGGGTCAGTCTGTTCGGCCTCAATCCACTCTGTTTTCATTTATGATATCTCCACTGGACCACATTTCCACCTTTTGTAAAACTCCTTTGTCTGCACTGAATTTTCTGTCCATTTGCCTTTTCCTTCTGTGTCCTACCTCGCCTGTGTTTGCCAGAGAGTAGTTCTGAATCCTCAGCTGGAACCAGAGCACAGTGAAAGTTGGCTAGCCCTTGCCAAGGTTTTACTTGATGGTAGGTCGACTCACCTGGTTATACTCTGCAAGGACCGAGATCACATCTGACCATTGTGTGCTGGAGGTGGTTTGGGAAAGCTTTGTAATTTCACCAGTTACCTCCATGTACCTTTATAAAATCTCCTTTTCACACAAAGGCCGGAAGAAGACTGGATGTCCAAATGGCAGATAAAATTTAATGTAGACAAATGCAAAGTTATGCATTAGGGAAGAACAACCTGAACTACGTACCCAGGAAAAAGATCTGGGCATCATAGTGGATAATACATTGAAACCCTCTGCCTAGTGTGCAGCCGTGGCCAAGAAAGCAAATAAGATGCTAGGAATCATAAGGAAAGGAATGGAAATTAAACAAAGGATATTATAATGGCTTTATCGATCTATGGTGCGACCACATCTTGAATATTGTGTGCATTTCTGGTCGCTATGTTTTAAAAAGGATAGGATATAGCAGAATTGGAAAAGCTATAGGAAAGAGCCTCCAAAATGGTAAGGGGGGTTTATGGGCTTTTCCTCCAGGAACTTGTCCAAACCTTTTTTTAAACCCAGCTACACTAACAGCTTTTACTGCATCCTCTGGTAATGAATTCCAGAGTTTGATTACGTGTTGAGTGAAAAAAAATGTTCTCCTGTTGGTCTTAAATGGCCTACATTGTAGCTTCATTGCGTGTCCCCTAGTCTTTCTACTTTTCGAAAGAATAAACAACTAATCTGTTTACCCATTCCACTCCATTTATTATTTTATAGACCTCTATCATATCTCCCATTATGTATCTTTTTGCCAAGTCTGTTATCCTATAGGGAATGAAGACTGGGGGGGAGGCACATAAGGAATAGTAAGTGAGAAAAGATACCAGGGAGCATGGTTGTGTAGGGCTTTGTGGGTCAGAATAAGGATTTTATATTGAATACATTGAATAATTGGGAGCCAGTGATTCTGAATAAAGAGGGGGGTTACATGGTCAAATTTCTTGGTAAGGGCACAGATAGCTACGTTCTGAATTGATTGCAACCGCTTGTATGTGTTCCCTCCATGGTTCCACCTGGGCCTAGTAATTGAGAGAGTGTCCGACCATCCAAAGTTTTCTGATCATGCTGGATTGGCTGTGACAATCTTGATATGCGGACTTCCAAGCAGGTTCTTGTGGACCACCCTAGTAGTTGCTGGTCCAAGTGGGTCTGCTTCATTGGGACCTGATTCTGCCGGACAATGTCAAGACCTACTCTTTTACAGTGCGGCTCTTAAGAGGGATAGGTGCTGGGATAAAGGATACATTTCAGGGGTGAGCTTTATATTTGTGTGCTAGAAAAAGATTGATGTTACTGGCATATGTCTGGGTTTGGCCTGCTTCTGAAATTGTGCAGCAGAGCTCTGTCAGCCAGATAATCTTGCAGGCTGGAGATTCTGAACTTCTTGCAGTATGGGCTTGAGCAGGGCTTGATGCCCAGCTTGGTCAAAGTACAGGTTGTGGCACTTTCTTGTTTTGGGGTAAGGTTGAGGGTTGGCATTTGGCTATGCATGATGTCGTCGTCAGATTTAAGGGGGTAAGTCACATCTGTCCTCATTTTTGTGAGGTGTCCCCTCTGGTCCTTTTACAGTATTCTCTTCAGGACCTTTTGAATGGGCATGCGACCTAGCTGCATGGCTAACTTGATGTGATGAATTGACAAGGCAAAATAATTAGGAGGAATGAAAAAAATGATTTAAGTGATTTTGTAATTAATACTTAAAAAAAAGAAACAGCATATGTAAATGTGATATGAATGAATTGAACACATGAATCTAAAACAATGACAGGTAAGCGCATCATATATGGAACTTCCTGAATAACGACTAGTTACATTGTCTGCTGCCAGCTGGCTTATAGTGTGGCCCATCCAACTACTCCTTCATGCCACCCAGCTGGCAAATGTTTCTGAAGTTTCTGGGGAGAACACCACTTTTGGCATTGGCAAGACCTCTCTTTGAGCCTTTTAGGGACAAATCATTCAGTGTAGCTGTTCAAAAGACACTTAGCCATTTGTTCAGCCAGGAGAATATCAGAGTGGCAGGCCTTGTCTTGTTTGGATCCCTTTCTGGTTTTCTCCAGGGAGTCTGTCACCTTAAGAACAGTGCCGTCCTTTCTGCTTAAGGTGGTATCTTCCTTTCATCTGAATCAGCTTGCTGTGTTGTCAGTGTTTCAGAAGAAGCATGTCAGGACAATGCCGAATCCTTGCCCTGCCTTGGTGTGAGATATCTGAAGGTGACGAACGCCTTTGATAGGACAGACAGGCTGGCTGTGGTATTTGGACATCCTAAAAGGATCTGCTCGCCTCCAAGGCGTCTACTGTTTGCTGGATTAAGGAGGCATTGCATCAGGCTATATTTTGAAGCAGAGATATGTGATGATTGGTCTTTGGGCTCACTCTACTAGGGTTCAA
This sequence comes from Ichthyophis bannanicus, assembly GCA_033557465.1. Classification (NCBI taxonomy): domain Eukaryota; kingdom Metazoa; phylum Chordata; class Amphibia; order Gymnophiona; family Ichthyophiidae; genus Ichthyophis; species Ichthyophis bannanicus. The sequence continues at coordinate 846,230,150 of CM066032.1, read as the reverse complement.
GAATCTTCCTGGACTGAATGCCACATAGTATCTCCTGTTGACATCTGCGGGCTGACAACATGGTCATCACTGCACTTCTTTTCAAACCAGGCCAGCCTCCTGTTTTGGAGAAGGAGTTGACCAAGCTGCCATGTGTTCCTCATACTCTCCTTTCCCAGGTAATTTGGGCATTTGGTACATCACACTTGTCTGGACTGGCCTGATAAGAATACATTTCTCCTTTCTATTTCTATATCTGGTAATTTCCTTTCCTGGAGTCTGACCAGACCAGACCAATCCAGGGCACTCCCTGGTTTGTGGCAGCTTTAAGCGCAGCAGATGGTGAGTGCAGAAGCTTGTGTGTAGTGTATCCATCGGAGGCACCTGGAATTCTGCTATGGGACTTCCATCCTATGAAATTAGAATGGTCTTCTGACTGCCAGCATGCCTGGCATTCTGTGTTTCGTAGATTATATTGATTTGGTTACTTATTGATCATGTTGCTTGAAAGCCCACTTAGTTGGTTTGGGGCTTGGTTTCTTTATACTGGATAGAAGGAGCATGAGCACCAGCTTTATAGGGGTGTAGAGTCTACTTTTCTATTTTTCTCTGTCTCTATCTGCTAATATGGGGGAAACGGGCTTACTGGTCTAGTAACACTCAAGGAAAGAAAATCACTAGGTAAGAATAATTTCTCCTTATTGGAAAGATTGTTATATATGATGCAAAGGATTCAGAATTGGGCAAAAGTGTTTACCTGTAAGGATCTGTGCAATAGAGTGCCCCTCCCCCTCTTTGTTAATGGCCTTACATTGGTTCTTTGTGGAGCTTTTGATTAAAATTCAAGTTCTTTGGCATTTCAGGCATATCACAATGAGTTCTTGATATTTATAAAACAAAATACAGAAATATGGGCTTCATCGTAGTTGTGGTCTAATCAGTTACATAATATGGTAATTGCTGGACTTCAAGCTTTTAAAATAATGAAGGTGCAAGAGGGAACACTTTTATTTTTCAGGTGCAGTCACTGGATACTGGAATAAACTTTCTCGGGAGTTAAGAGGTGACAAATTTAATTTCAGTTTTGTAAAGCCCTTGAAATATGGCTTTTCAAGAAATGGAAGGCTTGTAGATCAGGGGATTGGTTGCGAAGTTGAGGACAGTTCTTCATGAATTCTTGGAATAGTTTTTAGTTGTTTATCCTGTTTGTAATCTGCCTTATACATTTCTGTTAAGCAACTGTTTACAGTATTTTCCAACGAAACAAGTTAATGTTCTGTTTACTAAGTTGAATTCTTTTTATTATGTACTAGTGAATTTCATAAAAATACATGAACATAATACACAGTGTCAAAAATAAGTTTGGGAGATCTGCTTTGGTCATCTGTTTTTAGTAACTAACATGTGAGAGGACAATCATCTCTAGTTATAATATTGCTGGTTGCCATCAATCATAGTGCATATAATTAGGTGCTGTAATTTTCATTCACAGGTGGATGAAGTTCCCGATGGAGCCGTGAAACCCCCAACCAATAAGATGCCCATCTTTTTTTTCGGCACACATGAGACGTAAGTCCTTGCAGCCTGATGTATTCTTCTTGTTTTGATTGCAGTTTATTTTAAATGGCCTTTTCGTTTTTTGCAACAAGTGGATTTCCAAGAAGTATGATAAAAGGAGAGGCATTAAAAAGACCAAGTGGGGGAAAGCATGCAGAGCTTGTCTCATGGAATTCTTTCCAGCATGTCTGTGTATTCGTGTATTTCTGTATATTGTGTACCTCTGACCTAGGGAAGGGAAAGTGGAAGTGCAGTGTGAATGGAGTTGTTCTTCAACGTTCCCTTGGTTTTGGAAGGAATAATGTCTAACATTTAGATGTCATTGTCAAATTGAAAAATATAGATTTTACAGTTAACCATGGGGTGCCTCTTTCCCATGTCCACAAATATTGCCATACTTCACCTTTAGTTAGTAGTACACTTAGGGGCTTGTTTACTAAGCAGCGGTAGTGGCCAGTGTGGCCCCGGCTCCTATATCGGTTGGAAGCCGCTACCGCTGCTTGGTAAACAAGCCCCATAGTAATCATAGCAAACTACAGGATTCAGTCAGTGTGTGTGAGGAAAATTTACAACAAAGAAAATGAAATAGACATCTGAATCTTTAAGAGCCAGCTTCCAGTAGAGAAAGGTGTTTGGCAGCAAGGGTAGGAGGAGGGAGCATGGTGGAGAAAGCATAGGTATTTCCAATCCCTCTGTATGTATTTCAATTGTAGGTGTGTTGCGGAGAGAGTAGAGGAGAAAGCATAGGTATTTCCAATCCCTCTGTATGTATTTCAATTGTAGGTGTGTTGCGGAGAGAGTAGAGAAGAGCGGGGAAGCAATTGAAAGGGGCGATTCCCTAGTCGCTGTGTATCAGTATAGCAATGTTTCTGTGACACAGAAAATGAAACTGCTTTTTCCATAGAAATTGGGACATTTGGGGGGAGGGGGCTTATTTCTCTGGAACACCCAGTCCGACCTGGCTCATTTTTAAACTTGATATGTCTTTTTCCTGGGTTTTCTGTTGCACCAAATATAGTCCCATTTTCAATTTTCAGACTGTTATTTTTGCTCCCAGACATGTTCTCAACCTTTTGTGTAATTTCCTTCCAGCATTTGGAAAATTGTGCAGTCATTATCAATAACTGCATTCCCCATCCATTCTGTTTCCTTTTTATCTGTCCTGTCAAAAATGGCATTCTTTTCCTTTCATTCTGTTGTTTTTATGGAAATTGTAAACCGCTCTGATGCCTTGTCGCCTAGGGCGTTATATCAAATGCTAATAAAGATAAAGAAGACTTGCAAAACATCAAATTGTGCTGCTGCAGACTTTGCATAACACAGCCAGTAAGTTGATTTCTCCAGGACCAAGCAGGAAGTCAGTCCTCACTTATGGGTGACGTTGGCGCCGACGGAGCCCTCGCGGAGCAATTTTCCCCAGCTTTCAAAGAAAGCCTTTGGGAATTGCAGCGCGCATGCGCTGTCGTCTTCCCGCCCGAGGGTGCCATCTTAGCCAGTCTTATTTTTCCGCGGAGCCCTACAGACGTCCCCGTCTTGTCCCCGCGAAAAAGTTGATTTTCTTCTTTGTTTTATCCTTTTTTCTTTCGGTTCGACGCCGATCGTTTTCCCGCCCGGACTCGCGACGCCGGTCTCGAGTCCGCTTACTTTTTTCTGACTTAGTCAGCTTTCGTTTTCGGTTTCCCTGGCAGCCCGGTCCTTTGACCTCGCAGGGGCCCTTTTTCCCCCGATGGCTGCCAGTGGGTTTAAGCGGTGTGGTCGGTGTGACCGAAATATGTCACTAACCGACACACACGACTTTTGCCTCCGCTGCCTGGGCCCGGATCATGAGGAACTGATCTGTGGGCCCTGCAGCAAACTGTCCTCAAAGGCGTTGAGGAGTCGGCGGCATCAGCGTGAGAGAATCTTCGCTGACCCCAGCCGTACCCGGACCTCGTCGGAGGCCTCCGCGTCGAAAGGCTCCAGCTCGGACCGTCGCCGGAGCTCCTCCGACCGGGTTCTCCCTCCGGGGACCATCGTCGGAAGGAAAAACCCGCGAGGGCGGCGTCGGTGGACGCTCCTGGTTCCGCGAGGGCCAGGTCGCATAGCCCCGACAGCCGCCCCGGGTCCTTGGAGAAGGAACACATCCCGAAGCGACCTCGCCTGGAGTCGGAGATGCCTGCCCGGGTAAGTCCTGTGGTCCTTCTGGACTCGCCTCCGCGACAGCCGACGTCGGGCCCGACGCCGTCGGGGCCCGAGTCCGGGGCTGCTGGGGCACCTGAGCTCGGACTCAGGTTGACGGCCTTGGAGAGCAGACTGTCTGCCTTCATGGACCAGCAGCGGGCACTGCTCGCTGGCCTCGCTGGCGCCGCTGCCCTGACCGCCGGGACGTCGACGTCCAAGTCGACCCCGGAGACCGAGCCGATCCTCGAGTCGATGAGAACTCGAGTCGATCCTCGGTCGAGGTCACCCTCGGCCTCCCGTTCGGGACCGAGGTCGCCGACGCCGACTCCCTCGACGTCGGGGCGGCTGGCGCCGCACCCTGCCCGGGCCGACCCCACCGAGTCCTCGTCGGAGTCGGTCTGGGAGTCTGAGGAGGAAGAGTCACCTGATTCTTTCTGGACTCGGTGTGTCCCATCGGACTCACCGGGGTCCGAGCCTCGGCAGCAGTCCCTCCCGGAGGATGCCCGGTTCTCGGACTTCGTTAGGGATATGGCCAAGGCTTTGGCCTTCCCTGCGGATCCCGAGGAGGAGCCTCGAGCCGAAGAGCTCGACGCCCTCCAGTATGACTCTCCCGCGAGGGAACACTTTACTGTGCCGGTTCCTCCTATGCTGGAACGACTACTCTTCCGCATGTGGGAGAGTCCGGCCTCCTCGCCGGTCCTGAGCAAGCGGGTCGATTCTATCTATCGGGTCCGCAAGAGCCCTGGCTTTCAGAAGGCACAGCTGCCACACCATTCCATGGTAGTGGAATCGGCCATGCATCGTCTTAAGAGCCAGAAGATGCACTCCTCGGTGCCTCCTGGAAGGGAGGCCCGTAACCTGGATGGCCTTGGCAAGAAGTGCTTCCAGGGCTCTATGCTCGCATGTCGTGTCCAGACTTACCAGCTCTACATGGGCATGTATCTCCGGGATCTGGCTAAAGAGCTAGCCGGATTCTCCGCTGGTCTCTCCGAGGAGCCCTTGCGGAGGTTCCTAGCCTTGTCCACGGGCATTCGGGAATGCTCAAAGTTCATGTCCCGAGCAGCCTATGATGGCTTTGAGGCCTCGGCTAGAGTGGCCGCAGCCGGCATCGGTGCCCGCCGACAGGCTTGGCTTCAGTCGTCAGACCTTGAGCCCTGGGTACAGGACAAGTTGGTCGATGTCCCCTGCCGAGGCGAAAACCTCTTTGGCAAGCCCATGGCGGAAAAGGCTGCACAAATTGAGACTGAGACTCTCACCAGGACCAGGCTTTCTAGGAAGACCTCCGCCCCTTCCCAGAAAAAGAAGGGCTCGGGAAAAAAGTCCTTTTACCCGAGGAAGGCGGCTGCCTACAAACAATACCCCCATTATCAGGCCCCTGCAGCTCCCCAACAGGGCCAGCAGGCCAAGGGACGGGGTAACGGGTCCCGTAGGCAGCAAGCCCCCAAGCCTGCACCACCAGCCCCTGCTCAGCAGGGTGGGGGTTTTTGACTCGCTCAGCATAGCCTCTCCCCCCCCGCTGGTTCCTCCCAGCACCGGAGGCCGGCTGGTTCACTTCGCCCACAGGTGGTCCAGCATCACCGCAGATGCCTGGGTACTTCAGGTCGTGCGAGAAGGCTACCTTCTCCACTTCCATCAGGTCCCTCCCTCCTATTTTACGGGAGAACCTCCGCGCCCCCCTCTGCACAGGGAGTTGCTCCTTCAGGAGTTAGCAGGTCTTCTGCAGGAACAGGCGGTGGAACCGGTGCCCCACCACCTGAGAGGTCAAGGCTTTTATTCAAGGTATTTTCTGATACCAAAGAGAACAGGGGGCCTCAGACCCATCCTGGACTTGCGCAACCTCAACAAGTTCCTTGTGCGGGAGAAGTTCAAAATGCTTACCCTTGGAATCCTTCTGCCCTACCTCCAGCAGGGAGATTGGCTATGCTCCTTGGATCTAAAGGATGCCTACACGCACATCCTCATCCACCCAAGCCACCGCCAATACCTAAGGTTTGTGGTGGCAGGAAATCATTACCAGTACAGAGTACTGCCCTTTGGCCTATCCTCCGCACCGCGAGTCTTCACAAAATGTCTCGCGGTCGTGGCGGCCCATCTCCGGCTTCACGGCCTCTATGTCTTTCCGTACCTCGACGACTGGCTCATCAGAGCAGCGTCCGCTCAGGAGGTCACCAACGCCAAGTGCCGCACGGTGACTCTGCTGCAGCACTTGGGCTTTGTTATAAACTTCGCAAAGTCCACTTTGCTCCCCTCACAGGATCTCGAGTTCATCGGCGCCAGGCTGCACACTCCTCGGGCACGAGCGTACCTACCGCTCGACAGGGCTCAACGGCTCATGGACCTAGCCGACCGCTTTCGCAGCCAGCCCCTGGTCTCCGCCAGGCGCTTCCTGAGACTGCTCGGCCATATGGCTTCCACCGTCCATGTGACCCCCAATGCCCGCCTGAATATGCGGTCTGCTCAATGGTGTCTCCGCCAGCAGTGGCGACAAGCCACAGGCGGCCTAGCAGACCTAATGCGCGTCTCCGAGCCGCTGCTCTCGTCTCTCCGGTGGTGGCTCCGGCAGCCGAACCTGATATTCGGAATGCCTTTCCAGTCACCTCAGCCGACCCGGGGGCTGGCCACCGATGCATCCCTCCTGGGCTGGGGAGCACATTGCCAAGAGGCACGTACTCAGGGCCTCTGGACCACGTGGGAGTCTGCTCAGCAGATCAACTTCCTGGAGCTCAGGGCGATCCGCCTAGCTCTCAAGGCCTTCTCCCACCTGACTTCCCAACAGTCCGTCCTTGTCCAGACGGACAATCAAGTTGCCATGTTCTACGTGAACAAGCAGGGGGGCACGGGCTCCTTCCTCCTCTGCCGGGAGGCACAGAAGCTCTGCTCTTGGGCCGTCAGTCACGGCATTCTCCTCAAGGCGGTTTATCTCCCGGGCCAAGAAAATTGCCTTGCAGACAAACTCAGCAGGGTCCTCCAGCCGCACGAGTGGCGTCTGGATCCCTTGGTAGTTCAGAAGCTCTTCCTCAGGTGGGGTCTCCCCACGGTAGATCTCTTTGCCAGTCCTCACAACCGGCAACTTCCTCGCTTCTGCTCTCGTCAGCCGCACCCCCTTCGGGTTGCGGCGGACGCCTTTCTGATCTCATGGTCGGGGAGCCTTCTGTATGCTTTCCCTCCCATCCCGCTAGTCTCTCGGACTCTTTTCAAGGTTCTCCGAGACAAAGCCTTCATGATCCTGGTGGCCCCTCGCTGGCCCAGACAGCCGTGGTTTCCGCTCCTGCTGCAACTGGCGGTGGAGGATCCCATCCCTCTGGGGGTACAACCGGATCTCCTCACTCAGGATCAGGGGTCCCTCCTGCACCCCAACCTCAGGTCTCTCAACCTCATGGCCTGGCTGCTGAGAGGGTAGTCCTTGCTCCCCTTCTCCTGCCGGCGGAGGTGGAGGAGGTCGTCTTGGCTTCGCGACGGCCTTCTACCCGCAAATGCTACGCCCTTAAATGGCGTCGCTTTGCAGTCTGGTGTACCCAACAGTCTCAGGATCCCTTCTCCTGCCCGGTGTCGGTGATCTTGCAGTACTTGCTGCACCTCTCTAATCTGGGACTTAAGTCCAACTCCGTCAAAGTTCACCTCAGTGCTCTTTCAGCACATCATGTGCCGGTGGACGGCAGACCTCTCTCCAATGACCCTCTCGTAGCGAGGTTTCTCCGAGGTCTCCTTCTACTTAAACCACCTCTGCGCCCGCCAGCGCCTGACTGGGACCTGAATGTGGTGTTGCAGCGGATCACCTGTCCGCCTTTTGAACCTATGGCTACCTGTTCTCTCTGTTTTCTGTCTTGGAAAACACTGTTCTTGATAGCCCTCACTTCCGCTAGACACGTAAGTGAATTGCAGGCCCTCGTGTCTGATCCCCCTTACACTAGGTTCTACAAGAATAGGGTGGTCCTACGGACTCATCCGAAATTTCTGCCTAAAGTGGTCTCCCCTTTTCACATCAATCAGGAGGTGGTACTTCCAACCTTCTTTCCCAGACCACACTCCAGCCGAGCTGAGACGGTCCTCCATACCCTGGACTGTAGAAGGGCTCTGAACTTCTACCTTGACCGTACGCGGGAGCACCGTAAAGCTGCTCAGCTTTTTGTGTCTTTTGACCCCAATAGATTGGGGCTCCCGGTCTCCAAGCGTACTCTGTCCATCTGGGTTGCGGACTGTATCTCTTGTGCTTATGGGGCAGCCGGACTCTCCTTAGAAGGTCGAGTCACGGCTCATTGTGTTCGGGCAAAGGCCACGTCAGTGGCTTACCTCCGCTCTGTTCCGCTGGCAGACATCTGCCGGGCCGCTACTTGGTCTTCGAGCCAGACTTTTGCGGTCCATTACTGTCTCGAGAGGGAGTCCCGCAGGGACAGTGCTTTCGGACAGGCAGTCCTCCGTAATCTCTTTGAGGTCTGAGCAACTCCTACCCTCCATCCCGGATGTGGGCTACCGGTGGGTGGTATTTCAGCGAAGATTCTATCCTTCTGTGCTGCTGAGCTAGAGGGAGCTCATTTTTGTGCTTAGGGTCTCCGGTAGCCTTGAGCTTGGGAGTCCCATAAGTGAGGACTGACTTCCTGCTTGGTCCTGGAGAAAGCGTAGTTACTCACCTGTAACAGGTGTTCTCCAGGAGCAGCAGGAATCAGTCCTCACTACCCTCCCTCCTCCCCTTGGAGTTGCAATCGTCTGCTTATGTTCTTTTGCAAATTTTTATGCTGTCTTTTTTAGCTATGTCATCTGACTGGCTAAGATGGCACCCTCGGGCGGGAAGACGACCGCGCATGCGCGCTGCAATTCCCAAAGGCTTTCTTTGAAAGCTGGGGAAAATTGCTCCGCGAGGGCTCCGTCGGCGCCGACGTCACCCATAAGTGAGGACTGATTCCTGCTGCTCCTGGAGAACACCTGTTACAGGTGAGTAACTACGCTTTATAGAGCCTTGAGATGGGAAAGTGTCCGAATTTACCTAGAAAAGCTGCATTGGCTGCCAGTCTCTGCAGGAATTTATTTGAAATTGATGTCTTGTTTTTAGAATTAATTTAGAATTGGCGCCAGCTTTTATATCTCAACTTGATTCAGAACTATCTTACCTCTTGAGCACTTAGGTCTGCAAAGGCAGTCTTAATTTCTTCTTCTCCTGAGATGTGTTCAAAATCTTCCCCCCTTGCTGACCTATGCCTCCCCGTTGCTCCTGGCCAAACCCAAATACAGCACCCCCCCTTACCGATACTCATGTTCTACCTGATTTTCTTACTTTACCTTTCTCTGAGCAGACTACCCTTTGTGATCAGACTTTAGGCAACTTATTAACTGTTAGTTCACCTGGAATATCATCCAGGTCACTCTTACGGTATTGTCATCTCTGGTACCACCCATGTCTTCTCCTAAAACGCCAAACAAGGTATGCTGAACATCTTTGGAGAAAATACAAAACCCCAGTGTCCTTACAGCATAGTATATGACGGCAAATAAAGACCAATATAGTCTATCTAGTCTGTCCAGCAAGGCGACAAGAGTAGGTGCACCTGCCATTCCGTGCAGGTCACCCCTCCCCATGCCTTTGTTTAGGGGTGTACCCACCGCTCCGTATAGGTCATCCCTATTTGTTCAGTTATAAGAGAGAGTTATGTTTATTTTGATTTTATCCTGTTGCTATAAAGGGATCCACTGTTTCTGTCCCATGTCATTTTGAATTCTTTCACTGTATTTGCTCCCACCACTTCCATCGGCAGGGTATTCCAAGCATCTACCACCCTTTCAGTGAAAAGGTATTTCCTGACATTGCCCTTCAGTTTACCCCCTTGCAGCTTGTGACCCCCTATTAATGCCCCCAGCGAAGGCATGTAGGGCTTAAGGGGTTTGTTTCCTTCTTGAACAGGTATTCCACTATTTCCTGAGGCAAAGCCCTTTGGGGAAATGTAGTTCTCTTTTACCATCCAGTAAAGGGTAGTGTGACTCAAAAGTGATCAAAGCAAACAAGGATTTATTCCCCTCCCGGGGTGGATTTCAACAAGGAAAATAAGGTACAAAAACCAGGTGCTTCTGGCAGAAGGACAAAATAAAACTTTCAAACTCAAACAGCTTACTTCAGCACAAAAACATGGCTTCCAGCAACCAAGGTAACAGTTCTGTTTTCTTCACAGCTTTGTACTTTTAAATCCCAACAATTCTGTATTTCTCTTCAAAGCATTAATTCAACGCAGGGATAATATATCATTAGATAATGTAATTGTACAGTCCATCAATTCCTCCGGCGTATTTACAAACTCTGACTCTGTCTCCATTAATTCCTCTTGTGAGGCAGGAAATGTTTGCAACGTTAAATCTTGTGCCACGCCTTTCCTCACTGCTTTAGGCTTCTGGCTATACTCTTGAATCAGGTACTGTTTTAAACAAGCATTCTCATCACAGTCATTTTCCTCACAGCCCCAATCCTCCGGGTAGATAAAATCACAGTGATTATTAAAACCCCAGCCTTTAGGCTTACCTCTAAACCTGGCTGACAAAGGTTTACTCTGAGACGTGGGAATGGCTGTAGGTTCCAAACCTGACTTGTGCACAGAAGGTTTAAACTGCCTTCCTGGCTTTCTCTCCTTTCTGTAATCCTCAGGATACTGCAGATAACCTGGTCTGCTTCTGTTGTATCTTTCTCTTGGAGACTCTGTCCTCTCTCTGACTGGAAGCTTGGTTCCTCCCTTCCACGGAGACTCTGTCCTTCTCCTCCCTGGGATAACCTTGCTTGCTCCGTTCTCCTCGATACCTTCCAAACCTTCCTCAACTCTTTCGATACCTTCCTCCACCCCTACCATTTCCTCTACCGGGACCTCTTTATGAGTCTGAATTCTAGGGTAGTGCTTAACTCCACCCCCTAACAGGTGTTCTGAATTAGCTCGTGGCTCCCTATCTAATTGGCAGCACGGGTGTGTTTCTTTCCTTTGTGCTTGGTTTCTATGGCCACCATTAGCCATGTGCTTTTGTTTATGCCTCAGCACTGCTCCTGTTTCCTGCTTTTTAGCTCTTTCTGAAGGGCTGGAAGGACCCACTATGTCACAAGCTTCATGTTATGCCCTCTAGTTTTACAGCTTCCCCGTCTTTGGAAGAGTTTTATTTGTTCATTATTACTTTTAAAGTATTTTATTTATTTATTTAATTAATTAATTGAGAGGGTTTATATACCGCCTTCTCCTGTAATCAAGGCGGTTTACACAGCAACCAATCAAAGTATTATGACATTTGTGTGTGCATGCAGTGTTATAAAGTGAATGTGTGTGTGTGTTGGCGTTGATTTGTGGTGGGCTATTTACAGTGTGCGTTACTTTACAAGGCTATGTACATGAAGGAGAAAGGGAGGGGGGCTTGGTATGAAGGTCCGGGAGCTGGCGGGCAGATTATGTGGTGTCACTGTAGTGCTCAATGAAGAGCGTCGTCTTGAGCAGTTTCCGAATGTCCTTGATGTCTTTCGTCAATCGTAGTTCATCAGGGAGGTTGTTCCATATTGCAGGTGCAGCCAGCGATAGAGCTCTTCTTGCGGTGTCCTTGCGTACCTTGGTGAAGTCTTTTGGTGTATTGATGAGGTCAGAGGTGCCTCTTCTCCTCGGTCTGCTGCTGAGGTCGGGTTGTATGAGTGGTTGTAAGCTGAGTGCTGAGGTCTGGTGTTTGATTTTAAAGATATTTAGGATTGTCTTATTCTGATGCGGGAGCTGATTGGGAGCCAGTGGAGATGTTTTAGAATGGGTGTGATGTGATCTTGTCTTGATGAGCCAGATATTATGCGGGCTGCTGTGTTTTTGTGCCATTTGCAGGGGCTGGAGTGTCTGCTTTGTTAGGCCGAGATAGATTGGGTTGTAGAAGTCTAGGATGGGAGTTATTAGTGCCTGACAGACTGTGCGGAAATGATCCTGGGAGAGGAGGGGCTTGAGGCGGCGGATTAGTCTCATCTTGAGGTATGCATTTTTGGTGGTTCTGCTGATGTGTGACTGTAGTTTTAGTTCTTTGTCGAGAGTCACTCCGAGGTATTTCACTTCCGGTTTTATGGGTATTGTTGTGGTGCTCAGCTTGATGTTGGGTGGAGGGATGAAGCTGGTGTTTCGGGTGATGAGTAGTGCCTCAGTCTTTTTGTAGTTTATGGTCAGGTTGTTGTCTTGAAACAACAGACAGTCTGTTATGTTGGTGTAGTCTGGGTTGTCGAGGTTGACTGGGGTATATATCATGATGTCGTCGGCATAGATTGTGTATTGTATCTTGTGTTCTTTCATGATGTTGCAGATTGGTTGAATGTAGAGGTTAAATAATAGCGCTGATAGGGCGGATCCTTGTGGGACGCCTTGCTTGATTTTTATAGGTTGGGAGGTGCTGGGGCCAATCTTGACCTGGATCTGTCTGTCCGTTAGGTATGAGTTGAACCACTTCAGGGCGGTGCCATGTAGGCCAGTGTTCTGTAGTCTTGCCAGTAGAGTTCTGTGGTCCACTGTGTCAAACACTGATGAAATGTCTATGAAGATCATAAGTATTCCTCTCTTGCAGTTGTCTATGATTTGGATTATGTTGTTAAAGAGGTATAACAGGAGTGTTTCAACTTCATGGTTAGGGCGGAAACTGTGTTGGTTGATGTCCAGCGGGGCATGGTTGCCCATGTGGCCTTGGAGCTGATGCTGTACCACTTTTTCTGTAATCTTTGCCAGCAGTGGTATGCTTGAGGTGAGTCTGTAGGCAGCTGGGTTGCTCTTGTCTAGTGGGGATTTCTTCGGGATTGGTCTTATTGTAGCTAGCTTTAGTAGGTTTGGCATGATTCCTTGGGTCAGTGAGCTGTGCATCATGCGGTCTGAATCATGTCTCCCCTATCCCTCCTCTCCTCCAGAGTGTGCATATTTAGGTCTTCAAGTCTCTTCTCATAAGTTTTCTGATAAAGACTCCAAATCATTTTGGTCACCTTCCTCTAAACTGCTTCCAGTCTATTTATATCCTTTGTGAGATATGGACTCCAAAACTGAACACAATATTCCAAGTGAGACCTCACCAGCAACTTGTACAGTGGCATTTGTACCTCTTCCTTTCTGCTGGTAATTCCTCTCTGTATGTAACCAGCATCCTTCTGTTTTTTGCCACCGCCTTCTCATGCTGTTTCGCCACCTTGAGATCGTTGGGTACATTCACTCCGAGGTCCTTTTTCTGGTCCGGCACACCAATCTCTTGCCCCCTATCGCATACAATTCCCTTGGATTTCTGCTTCCCAAAGTGCATGACACTGTACTTCTTCACATTAAATCTTAACTGGCAAACATTAGACCATTCTTCCAGCTTTTGTAGATTTTTCCTCATGTTCTCCACTCCCTCAGGGGAGTCCACTCTGTTGCAAATTTTGGTGTCATATGCAAAAAGACAGACTTTTCCATTCAGCCCTTCAGCAATATCACCCACAAATATATTGAACAGTACCGGTCCCAGGATTGAACCCTGGGGCACATCGCTAATCTCCTTCCTTTCATCTGAGTGAGTTCTGTTTACCGTCACCTTCTGTCGTCTGTCAGTCAACCAATTTCTGATCCAGTTCACAACCTTGGGACCCATCCCCAAGCTGTTGAATTTGATAGGTCTCCTATGAGGAACAGTATGTTTATGTTTGTTTATTACATTTGATATACCGCTCAAGCCAAAGCATCAGAGCGGTTTACAATATTACATAAAAGTTACAGAAAATATGAAAAGAACGCCATTAATTAGATAGGACAGAATAAGAGATACAGTGATAGTTAAAGGAATAGAGGAGACAAGAAGAAATGCTCCACATAGCATCTGAAGAGGTAGATATCATACCACCAGGTGTTTAAACTCCCACTCACAACCTCCGCTGTTGACATCACCCCTCCACCGCTCTGATCTCCACAGCAAGCAGAACCAATGTAGCAGCATTTTAAACGGCCCCGCACGGTCCTAGTGGAAGTGACGGTTTTAAAGCCGTTAAAGGCAGCTGGTATGGGCAGGCTGAAAGGAAAGAGGTGGAGCTCCCGCTCACACACCTCCAATACTGGCTGGCTGCTGCTTTCCCCGTATCAAAGGCTTTGCTGAAATCTAGGTAGATCACATCCATCGCATGCCCTTGATCTGTTTCTCTGGTCACCCAGTCAAAGAACAATCAAATTTGTTTGGCAAGATTGTCCTTTGGTAAAACCATATTGCCTCGGATAATGCAACCTGTTGGTTTCGAGGAAGTCCACTATTCACTCTTTCAGGAGTGCCTTCATTTATTTTCCCGTATCCGAGGTAGGGCTTACTAGCCTGTAGTTTGTCACTTCTTCCCAACTACCACTTTTGTGGAAAGGTACCACATCAGCCCTTCTCCAGTCCTGTGGAACTTCTCCTGTCTCCAAGGATCTTTTTAAAACATCTTTAAAAGGCCCTGCAAGAACCTCTCTGAGTTTTTTCTGTATCCTAGGATGTATCCCATCTGGTCCCATGGCCTTGTCCACTTTCAGTTTTACAAGCTTTTCTAACACATCATCTTTTGTGAATGATGTGGTATCTATTCCATTCCCATTTGTATATTTGTCAATCATAGGTGGGCCTTCTTCAGGATTTTCTCTAGTGAAAACAGAGCAGAAGTATTTGTTTAGCATTGTCGCTTTTTCATTGTCACTTTCCACGAATCCGTTCCCAGCACTTTTGAGTCCTGCAATTCCACCTCTGCCCTCTTCTCCTGAATATACCTGAAAAAAGTTTTGTCGCCACACTTCACTTCTTTAGCCATCTTTTCTTCTGCCTTTGATTTTGCTATCTTTGTTTCTCTTTTTGTCTCTCTTAGTTTGATCTTTTATTCTTTTATTTATTTATTTATTTTATTTATTTAACAGTTATTTATATACCGCTCTTTCCCATGTTTCAAGTGCGGTTTACATGTAACAGTAGGTTAATTGGTATGAGATATACCAGGACATTTTACATAGAACAGATAATTATAAATTAAATTATAAATAAATAAATAAATTTTCTGTGTTCCTTTGTTTGCGAGCTTCTGAATTTTGTGAAAGTTGTTTTTTTTGCCTTTATTTGTGCAGCCACTTCTTTGGAGAACCAAATAGGTTTTCTTTTCCTCATGTTTTTATTTAGTTTCCTTACGTATATATCTTTTGCACCTTTTATTGCCTCCTTTAGTTTAGCCCATTGCAATTCCACTTCCCTTATCCCCTCTCACCCTGCCAACTCCTCCTTCAGGTACTTGGCCATTTTACTGAAGTCAGTGTTTTAGAAGTCTAGGACTTTGAGCTTGCTGTGATTGGATTCTGCCTTGGCTTTTATCTCAGGCCACACCGTGTGATGATTGCTGCTGCTCATTTGACATGCTATTTATTTATTTAACTGTATTTATATCCCGTTTTTCACCGGGTCAAAGCGGTGGGACATATATCCGGGGTGGGGGGGGGGAATCAAATGGGAGGGGGGGGGCCATCACCGGGGGCTCAACATTGATGATTTTGGGATGGACATATTTCCGTTGGTGAGCACTAAATCCAGCACGGAGCTCTCCCTGGTCGGTTCCATCACCATTTGTTTAAGTAACGCATCTTGGAAGGCATCCACAATTTCTTTTACTTTCCAGATTTGCAGAAGGATCATGCCAATCCACATCGGGTAGATTAAAGTCACCCAATATGATCACTTCCATTTTCATGGCTCTCTTTGCAATATCAACAATCAAGTCACTATCCATTTCTTCTGTTTGAGTTGGAGGCCTGTAGACCACACCAGTATGGATGACAGTGCCTTCTACTCTTTCCAACACAATCCACAGCGCATCTTCTTTTCCCCACATCCCCTGCATTTCAGCAGTTTTAATATTGCTTTTGACATATAGGGCTACTCCTCCTCCTCTGTTTAGAAGAGATAGAGAGGGTAGAAATAGATTATAGCCAGCTCGTTAAACCATGTTTCTGTAATGGCCACAATGTCCTAGACCATTTCCACCATTAAGGCTTCCAGATCAGGAACTTTGTTGGCTAAGCTTCAAGCATTTGTGCTCATTGCTTTCCAGGATTTGTTGACTGGCTTGCCTGCTTTTTGCATGGATTTTGTTCTACACGCCCCTTCCTGCTTGCCATTGATGTGTGGTTCAAAAGTGTGGCCATTTCCAATGTTGTTTAGCTTTTGCTGGGAGTGACATACTGAACTTGTCCTTCTCCATCCGTCACCCCCTTTCCCTAGTTTAAATGTCTGCCCACATACTGCCTAAAGTTTTTACTTAGGATCATTTTCCCTGCGACGGAGAGATGTAGTCCATCAGCACAGTATAGTCTCTTGTTGATCCATCTGTTTCCCTAGTCGTCTATATATCTCAATCCTTCTTGTTTGCACCAGGTTTGAAGCCATGTATTAAAGTTGTTTATGCGATGCAGCCTTTCTGCCCCCTTACCATGAACAGGTAGAACTTCTGAGAATGCTATAGTGTTAGCAATGGAGTTTCTCTTCCAGAGTCTGGAAGTCCCTTTTGAACTGCAGTTTTTAAAGATATTCATCACTTTTATCATAAGCACATTTCTCTCTCAAAGAAATCTTACTTCACAGAGAAGTTTTCAAAAAGTGACAAATCGTCCAAAAGAGCTTTTCTCTGTTATTTCTCAGCTTAATAACATCAAATCTTCCTCTGTTCCAGTGGTCTCTGCTCCCCATGTGGATATTTATCACCAAATATTTTAGTGATAAAGTAAATCATTTATATCGGATCTTCTTTTCATCTTCCATTCCTGTCATTTTTCTGGATTCCATTTTAAACCCAACTCCGTAATTGATTTCTTAGCATATCTAGTCCAACTTTTCTCCTGTCACTTTGACTGCTCTTATCAAACTTTTCTCAGCTATATGGATCGCCACCTGTTTTAGACTCTTTCCTTTTAAACGGTTTTGAGTGGAACAACTTGGTCTTCTACCTTTTGCACACTCTCTTATTAATCAAAGCCTGAAATTGGAAATCTGCAATTATCAGGCTGATTCTAATAAAAAAATCATCTCTTGATCCTTTTATTCCTGCCCATTACTGTCTAATTTCTAATTTTCCATTCCATATCATCCGACTAGACCAGTCCAGACCAAGTGGGTTGTGTTTCCCTACCAGCAGATTGGTGGAGACAGAGAGTCAATGAAATGACCAGGTTTCAATGACATCACTCCCATGCCTCTATCAGCCCAAGCCACTAGAGGGCACCTCGGTATTCTTCTGTCTCCAGCAGATTGTGGTTGAATTTTCTCAAAGCTCTGAAGAAAATCTGAGCTATTGAGAGGAAAAAGATTGCTATTGCTCGTGAACAACCACTTTGATGAAGGTGACTCTTACTTGAGCGTGACGTGGGAGGCTCCACTTGACTAAGGTCTTTTCGGTAGCCATAGGTGGGAAAATTGTTTTAGCTCCGCGCTTTTATACTGTTAAGGGCCTGTTGAGCAGACAGAAAATTGAAAGGATTTGGAAGGAATTCAGCTACCTCACACAACTTCAACCTGCTCTCCCCCCTTCTTCCCCCCTGCTCTCCACTGAAGACTGAAGATGGCTCCAGAGGTATGTGGCTGTAAGCCTGTTTTAAATAAGAGAAAGCCAGCAGCGCCTGGGGAGTAGCACCGAGCCTGGCATGATTTGCCCTGCCTGGGGCTCCCAGGGGGTGAGTATCAAAGCTTGACCTTGTCATTGTCCTTGTTGGGGGCTCCCAAGCCTGTCTATGTTGGGATGGACCGTGGGCAACCGTTGGTTCAGCATCGGGGCTTTCCGCCATTTTCCAACACACGCTGTTAACTCTTTTGTCATGCATGTCTTGTGCCCAAGTGGTCCCAGCATGCATTCTGCCCGAGTGGCTCCAATGTGCGTTCCTGCCCAGGCGCCCATAATGTGCTTATGTACGTGCTCTGTTGGCACACACTCTTGCTCCTAGTTAGCCTTAGCACATGCAAATGTCTCCCAGGGAGCGTTGTTTGACCTGTGGCAAGCGAAGACCGTTATCACTGGTTTCATCTTGTATGGCAGCCTCTGATTGCTCACTGGTGGGCCAGTCTCCCTGCTTTCAATGAAAGGATTTGGTTGGCTTGGTATTTTCTACTTCAAGTAGGAGGCAACTGAGGCCGCTGTGGGTAAGAATAATAGCTTGGCCTTGAGTTCCAGTGTTCACACTTCTGGCAGCTCCCCATCTTCAGAGGATTCGGCTACAGCTGTGTCCTCCTGTTTTTGGGGATCGTTCTTGGGGAGAGGGGGAGCTCCTGGAATCCGGGTTGTCGTCCTTGGAATTCTTTTCCTTCTGCAACAAGCCTGGTCCTTTTGGCGTGGAAACTCAGATCCTACAGCCTTTGGATTCCCTCAAGCTCAATTTTGTGAGGGATGGCCAGAGTGTAGAATCCTGGCTTGAGTGCTGTCTCCTAAGCGATCTAGGCAGAGATTGCCTTTTGGAGATATGGTCAGCTGAGGCCTGTCCGAGACTTGGACTTGAGTGTTGGTTCTGACATCTCGATTGAGGAATCTGATGCAGAGGAGGGAGTGTTTTCACCTTCAGAGGTTCTTGTCAGGCTGACAACAGTCTTTCTGGAAGTAATCAAGAACATATTCTGGTTGGAATGGCCCTTCTGATTTTCTGCCTAGGGGAATAAAGGCCTTAAAGGACACTGTGAATAGGAAGATGGGCTCTTGGCTGAAGAGCCAGTTCCCAGCAACAGTTGCTATTTCCCAGCTGGCAGAGCGTGCAGGCCTGACATCTCCAGCGCTGCTCTTGTGGTTTCAGTCTCTCCCGGATAATGCTACCCCTCCTTTGGAGTCTGTTAGTGCCTTCCTCCTGATGCCATCTATGTTCTAGTATGCTTCGCGGCTAGAGATATTGCTCTATTGGCGAATGTGTTGGGTCTGGTTTCGCCATTGGGCAGCAGATACATCCTCCAAAGCCCAGTTGCCTCAACTGGGCTTTAAGGTAAAAGCTCTCTTGTGGGGCTGATTGGAAGAGTTGGTGGCGGTCTTGGCCAAGGCCAAGCCTTGTCGCCTTCCACAGGACAAAGAGGACCTAGGAAGCATGCTGTGCTGCTTTTTCCTTTTCAGACTCCGCCTGTCCATTGTGGGCACACTGGCCTGGCTTTTCAGGGTCTCGGGACTCCCGGTGTTGTCGTCCTGGAAATTCTTTCTTCTCTGCTTCTGGTTTTAGACAGGTAATTAGCCCTTTCAAGGGTATTGTGGGCCCAGAGACTCTGTCCCCTTGGAGGGGTTTCTCTTTTCAGCGCATAGAAGATTTGGGGGCCCATTCCCAGATGTCACAAAGGATCGCTGGATGCTAGACACCATTCAAAGTGGCTATGTCCTGGACTGCAAGCAGCTGCTCATGGAGACATTTGTTGCCGCCTCTTGTGTTCAGCGAGCATGAGAGCCACCACTAGGGTCGCATTGGACAAGTTACTGTGCCTGAAGGCGGTGGTGCCAGTGCCCCAACTGAGCAGGGCAAAGGCAGATATTTTGGGGTGCTAAGGAATGGCTCTTTCTGACCAATGCTCAGCCTCATGGAGGTCAAGTGTTCATTTTTGTGTTGTGTGCTTCCAAATGGAATCTCTATGGTCCGTGATTTCGGAGATGCACCAAAGGGAGTTCCTAGCATCCTGGGCCTTGGCCAAAGCTTATTTTCATATCCAAATCCGAAAGGTTCATCAGAGAAGTCTGCTTTTTTGCCATGTTTGGTTCACACTTTGTTTGCCACCCTCTCTTTAGCCTTCCACTGCCCCAAGCATGTTCTTCAGAGTCATGGAGGTAGTGGCAGTTGCACTACAATGCCAAGAAATATGTGTACACCCAATTCTGGACAACTGGCTCATCTGAGTCAGTTCTCTGATAGAGGCATCTCGTATTTCGGCCTGAGTGGTGTCGTCCTGGAAGGCTTCGGCTGGGTGGTCAGTCGGGGAAAGTGTCTGTTGGAGCCTTCCTAATCCCTGGAATTCCTGGGAGCACAGTTCGATGCTCGACTGGGGCAGTGTCTTTCTGCCGGAGGGGAGTGTGCAGAGATTGTTGGAACAATTTGAGGTGTTCTGTTCTAAACTGGCTCCTAGGATCTGGGTTTATTTACAGTTTCTCAGCTTGATGGTGGCAATGGTCGAGAGAGTGCAATGGTGCCATGGCCATGTGCTCATATGAGGCCGCTCTAGCGGTTCTTCCTGAACAGAGTTTGGGTCAGGCTTCCGCTCCAGCTGGGAGTGAGACCAGCTTGAGGTGGTGGCTATGCCCATGTTATCTGAAGAGGGGCATGCTACTACTACTAATTAGCACTTATATAGTGCCAAGCACGCAGCGCTGTACAGGTATGACATGCATATAGAAGATATGCATGTAATAGGCAGTCCCTGCTCATCAGAATCATGCTCATCCGAGCTTACAATCTAGTACAACAGTACAAAGCAATAGTCAGTTTGGTGCAAAGCATAATATGGTCTGTGTAATTCGGTCATGGGAGATTGAAGGGAATCGGTTAGGATAAGGATGGCAGTCAGGATCTGAAGGCGACAGTGAAGAGGTGGGTTTTTAACCTGGATTTAAAGAGGGCCAGTGAGGGCGCCTGGCGTATAGACATAGATAGGTTGTTCCAGGCGTAGGGTGCAGCGAGGTGAAAGGAGCGAATACGTGAGTTAGCTGTATGAGTGAAAGGCCTAAATAGAAGCAGTTTGTTAGCGGAGCGAAGTTCTCGAGAGGGGATGTAGGGAGAGATAAGAGATGAGAGGTATTGAGGGGCCGCAGAGTGGATGCATTTATAGGTCAGTATGAGAAGTTTGAACTGTATGTGGAATTGGATGGGGAGCCATTGAAGTGACTTGAGAAGAGGAGTAATGTGGGCATGGCGAGACTGGCGGAATATTAGTCGAGCAGCATGATTTTGTATAGATTGAAGGGGAAAGAGATGATTCGTGGGGAGACCGGCAAGGAGCAGGTTGCAGTAATCTAGGCGAGAGGAAATTAAGGAGTGGATAAGCGTTTTGGTAGTGTGTTCGGAAAGGAAGGGGCGGATCTTGCCAGTGTTGAAGAGGAAGAAGCGGCAGGTCTTAGCTATGAGCTGGATGTGTGTGGAGAAGGAGAGAGAGGTGTCAAAGATAACCCCCAGATTGCGGGCTGAGGGAAAAGGAAGGATCGTAGATCCATCCACTGAGATTGAGAAAGGGGAAAGAGGAGGGGCAGAGGATGTTCCTTTGTGGATTCTTCTGACAACAGACGCCAGTCTTATGGGCTGCGGAGCCCTTGTCAAGGCCGACCCTGGGCTGTTGGAGCTGCAGGTAGGCGGTGTGGTCCATCAGCTGTTTCGAAGCAAGGGCTATCTGGTGGACCCTATTGCATTTCCTGCCCTTTGTCAAGGGCAGGGCAATATGAGTGTTTTCTGCAGTGACACATATCAATTGTCAAGGCATCATGAGGTGTGCTGGTGTGGCCTGTGGGGTGGCTCTCTGGTTCGACTGGGTGGAAAAGCAGTTTCCTGGTTCTGTCGACTCACCTTATTGCCGGGGTGGTCAATATGGAGATGGTTTTCCAATATCATCATTCTCTTGATCCTGGAGAGTGGGAGTTCAATCAGGAGGTGTTTCAGGTTTATCTCCATATTTGGCGTCACCCCATGATGGAGTTGATGGCGCCCTGCTCCAGTGACAAAGTTTGCCTTTTCTTCATTTGCCGCACGGCACTGGGTTGGTGATGTCTACTGTGTATACTTCCTCCAGGGCTGCTGTTGGGGCATGCGCTCCGGTGCCTGTGGTGACATCTGGGCCGGATTGTTCTGGTGTGGCCGATGTGGCCATGGCGAGCATGGTTCAGGAAACTGTTGCAGTTCCAGCAGGTACTTCCTCGTTGTTTAACACAATTCGGAGTCTAATGCATCAAGGGCTGATTGTCCTGAATGACCTGGCTTCATTCTTACTCATGGCTTGACTCTTGAAAGGCGTCAGCTGAGGCATAAGCACTATTCTCTTGCAATAATTTTTGCTCTGCTCAAGCCTGGTGGGTTCTATTGGCCCGGCATACGTGCGAGTCTGGTACCTCTTTGAGTGTGGGTGTGGTGCATAGCAGCTAGTTCTTAATGATGTCAAGGTGCCGACTCTGTTGACCTTTCTACAGGATGGTCTGGAAGAGGGCCTTCCCTTACCTTCCCGAATGTCCAGGCTGCAACCTGGTCCATTTCCAAAGTTCTGGGGGGCTGGAAAGTCTTCAGCCTTGTTCCCTGATGTTTTGCATTTTCTTCAAGTGGTTTGGTGTCTGCGTCTTCCCCTGTTATCCCTTCCTGGGATCTCTGGTGCTCATGGCCCGGTTGTCGGAACCCGTTGAGTCTTGAGGTGTGAACCTTTGATGGATGTGACATTCAAGACGGTTTGTTTGTTTTTTCTTAGCAAGGCGGATTTCTGAGCTGCAGGCTTTGTCTTGCTGGGATCCTTATCTGTCCTTTTCAAAGGAGGCAATTTCCATTTGGCCTGCGCCTTTCTGTTTTTTTACCCAAGGTGATAATCCCTTTCACGTGAGTCAGGTGGTTTGTCTGCCGTCCTTCTCCTAAGTAGCAGCATTGAAGGTATGATAGTATCTTTGCCTTGTGGATGTCTGGGGATTGTTCTCTGGTACTTGGAGTATACAAATACCTTTTGTAAATCGAATCATCCTTTTTGTGGTGGTTTCTGGCCTGCGCAAGAGTGTCACGGCAGCTAAGTCTACATTAGGGTGCTGGATCAAGGAGGCTATTGCCTTGGCATATCTGCTGTGGAACCAGCCTGTTCTGGAGGGTTTGCGCACCCAGTCTACCTGAGCAATAGCATCATGGGTGGAGCATAGCTTGGTAGACCCAGACTTTTTTGTCAGGCAGCAGCGTGGGCATCATTTTTCACTTTGGTCAAGCATTACCATTTGGATGTTCACACTCGGGTGGACATGGCCTATGGCTCCAAGGTTTTGCGAGCTACTGGGTCGTTTTTTTTTTCCCCCCTACTCAGTGGAGGTGTAGTTTTGGTATGTCCCACTTGTCTGAATTGTTCTAGCAGGATAATATGGAAGGTGGCATTTTACTTACCACTTAATTTCCTTTCCTTGAGTCCTGCATGACCAGTCCAGGATCCACCCCTGGAACTGTATTTGGTCTGTTAACTTGCGGCAGTATCTTTAGTCCACTCTGATCTACCTGCTTGGCCTTGCAGGCTCATATTCTACCGACAGACAGGTTCAATCTCTCCTATACATTGTTTTGCTATTGTGGATTAATCATTGTTGCCCTTGTTGAGGTTGTGTGAGGTTGGCCATGCCTTCCTTTATGATTTGGGACGAATGCAGATGGAGGCCTGGGAGTGATGTCATTGAAACCTGGGTATTTCATTGGCTCTGTCTCCACCAGTCTGCTGGTAAGGGTACACAACCCACTTGTCTGGACTGGTCTAGCAGGACTTGAGGAAAGGACATTATCTGATTAAATATCACCTTTATTGTTAAGTCAGCTGAAAAGTTGGTCTTCTCTCAACTATGGAATCGTACTGAAAATATCAATATTCTACACATGCGACAATCAAGATTCCCCCTCCCTCCCCTTCTCCTCCCCCTTCTCCCTCCCCCCTCTCCCTCCCCCCAACCTAGTACTGGAACAGTCCTCACCGCACTAATTAGTGAGCTTCATAACTATCTAGACAAGGCTAAAATAACACTTTTTCCTCAGCATTCAGCTTGGTCGATCACTCCATGCTTCTGTCACATACTTCAGAAGACTGTCCTTCAATGGTTCTCATCCTTTCTATCCCACTGTATGTGGCGTTTACTAAATGGATCGATCTCAAAAACCCATTCATTGACATGTGGTGTCCCTCTGGGTTCTGTTGTTGGTCCCCCTTCTTTTTAACATTTACCTTAGTCCCTTGGCCATGCTTATTTAAAACATGTATTTCCTTTTTCTTCTATACAAATGATGTCCTCTTAATCCATTATATTAGCTTTATTTCATCAGACATTTCCACTTTGAACACCTGTCTCAACCCCATTTCTACATGACTAGATAATCATAAACTGAAACTGAATCCATCCAGATCCACAGCTACCTAGATAGCTGTCTTAGACTTCCAACCTTCCGTTGCTCCACTATTGCACGGTCATCCAATTGTTTTCACACAGGTTTTCAAATATCTTGGGATCTGGATTGACTGCTCTTTTGAGAAACTGATATCCTGTGCGTACCTTTTCCTGTTCTGCAACAGATTTAGATATCATACATGTTCCTTGATACACAACACCCCATACCATTACCGTCGTCATTCTTGTTTTCCACTTAGACTACTGTGACGCAATTCTACATAGAGCTCCCTCGGTATCTTAGACGTCTTCAGACTAGACAGAATATTGCCATCAGAATCCTGGGATGTGCCTGTAAATTTGACCGTATTAAACCTCTCTTGCTTAAATCTTAGCTTCGAATCAACTTCCATATTCAGTTTAAGATCCGTGCCTTGGCCCATAAAGCCCTACGCATGTCCTGCCTCTCATACTTAGCCTTTGCTGTTATTTCTCACAAGCTTTCTCTCCTATCTGTTACCTTTGCCCATCTCAAATGCTCACGTTGATCTGCATTTTATTTTGCAGCGCCATTTCTTTGGAAAAATCTTCCCCCAGAACTCTGGATGTCAGTGTCTGCAATCTTTCATGCCTCCCCTTTAGACCTCAGACCTCCTTCCTGCCTGTTCTATCTATTTTAATAGTGTTCTTTTTCCTGCTCATATTTTAAATTTTATTTTATTTATTTATTTATTTTATTTAATGGTATTTCTATCCCGCCTTTTCCTTTAATCAAGGCGGTTACACAGCAAACAATCAGTAGACGTGTTAACTTGGGTTCAGTGTGTGCATTATGTACAGTGAAGTGTGTGTGTGTGTGGGTGGGCTGATTAGTGTGCGCTATTTACAGCATGAGCTATATACAGGGAAAGTGTTAAGAGCGTGCAGGTAGGCTGTTAGTCCTTGGTTGTAGCACTCACTGTGTGTTCGGTCCGTAGTGCTCCAGGAATAGCAGGGTCTTTAGTTGTTTTCTAAAGTCCTTAGTGTCTTTCGTGGCTCGCAGTTCTTCCGGGAGTGAGTTCCACATGCCAGGTGCTGCCAGCGACAGCGCTCTTCGTGCGGTGGATTTGCATGCTTTTGTGTAGCCTCTGGGCATGTTGATTGTGTCTGATGTGGCTTTTCTTCTGGGTCTTGTGCTGGTGTCGGGTTGTATGAGGGGTTGAAGGCTGTGGGCCGAGTTCGTGTGTTTGATCCTGAATATGTTTAGGATTGTCTTGTATTTTATGCGTGAGTTGATTGGGAGCCAGTGTAGGTCTTTTAGTATGGGGGTGATGTGGTCTTGTTTGGATGCACCGGCTATTATTTGTGCTGCCGTGTTTTGGACCATTTGTAGTGGTCTGAGTGACTGTTTTGACATGCCTGTATAGATTGGGTTGCAGAAGTCAAGTATGGGTGTTATTAGGGCTTGACAGACTGTGCGGACGTGCTCGTGTGTGAGGAGTGGTTTGAGGCGTCTGATTATTTTCATCTTGAAGTATGCGTTTTTGGTGGTTCTGCTGATATGTGATTGATATGTGATTGAAAGTCTAGCCTCTTATCGAGTGTTACTCCGAGATTTTTAAATTTTATTTTCAACATTGTAAACCACCTTGTATTTTGTAACGGCAGTATAAAAGGTTTCATTAAAGGTTTCTCTAGAGGGCTGCTCCAGCAGTTTTGATTTTTTACCTATAAGTTTATATATAACATCTTATGTCTATTTTTGGAAAGATTTGAAAGTCTGTTTTTCAGAAATATTTTAATTAGGTGGTAATTATTATTTGAGTCATGTAATGATTCAAATTAATTTTCTTTTGTCATGAAAGTGAAGTGCATTTGATTTTAATTGTATGCATTTATTTTGTTCAATAATTTTATTTCATTGCTATATTTATCTGCCCTGAGCTGTATTTATGGGGGGGATTAGTGTGGGCTATAAGTCATTGAATTAAATTAAATAATAAACAATAGAATAGTTAAGAGCTAGCCTATCAGGGATAGGGGTTTGGCAGCTGGGGTAGGGGGCTGTGTGGTAGGGAAAGCATGCAGATTATGCCTCTTGGAATAATTTTCAGTCCCTCTGCATGTGAAGGAAGCTGTTTAGAAGCAGAAGTTCCCAAACTGATAAATATCATTACTTCTAAGCTGCAGATGCTTAACTCTCCCATTTTCAAACTTGATATGTCTTTTCTTTGGTTTTTCCCCATTCCAAATCAGATCCAGTGCTGTATTTAGTGTTATTTTGCTGCTAGACATTTTTGACTCCTTGTGTAGAATTTCTTTCCAACATTCCATTAGGTTGGAAAGAAGAAAAATAATTTATAGAACTCTGACTTTACTGAAATCTATTTATGGTAATTTAGGATTGCCATTTAACCAGAATTCTGCCGCCATGGTGAAATTAAGCTTTACCTGCTAATTTTCTTTCCTTCAGTCCCTCTAATCCAGTCCAGACGCATAGGTTTATGCCTTCCTACCAATAGATGGAGACTGAGAACCCCACTGGTTTGATGATGTCATTGTATAAGGGTCCTGTACAGCCATCCTTTCACCAGAGCAAAGCAGACTCCCAATAAAAAATTAGTATTCAACTCGTGCATACCCTTGCTTGAAAAAGCATATGGAGTAGTGGATATAGACTACTGCTCTTCCACACCCAACAACAACCTATCTCTACAAGAAAACTGCTTAGCATCAGCGCTGTAATTCGTGTTTAGTTATCAGAGCCACCTGTATCGATAAACAAAAAAAAAGAAAAGAAAAGAAAGCAAGTAGGCAAAAGCCAGCGCTTCTCTCAGCCATGGTGCCTCACGGCTCTTACTTCCTACACTTTTGGCTCAGATTCACTGTGGTGAGTGTTTTATGACTTTATTTGCCTTCCTCCTTTTTTCGGGGCTGTCAGGTTACTTTGATGTTTTAATTGCGCATTTCGATGCCATCGGAGAATGCGTGGTGCACAGTGTGTGGCAGCTGTTGAGGGCTCATTTTGTCATTCAGGGTCTGCCGGTCATGCAAGAAGGAAGGCAAAACAGCTGAGGCAGTGCTCTCGGAGGTGCTCGACATGATAAAGTTTAATGCAGGGTTCAGAGCAAGATTCCTCTCAGCAAACGGTTGCTGCGGTTTTGGTGGGAATTGTGGCCATGTTACCTCCATCCTCCATGTTGCTGCCAGAAATGGGGGGACCTCTGAGCTTACAGCCAACGCAGTTTAATATTTCTCTAACCTCAGATATTAACTCTTCTGATTCCCCATTGCTCCCTTTTTCTGTGGAATTTATTCTTTTGCTGCATCAGGCTTACTTTTTAAAGCAAGGCCTGGAGAGCACGTCCAGCCAGAGGGAAGTCTTAAAAAGGTCAGGAGAGGTGGTCACTGGGTCCCAGCAGGAAGAAAAGACCTCAGGTGAGCAAGAAAAGGTGTTTGGAAGGGGAGTCATTCTGGAGACTCTGGGGACCCATTGGAAGGTCCAGCGGACCCGTAGGACGAGTCGTCAGCTCAGGAACTGGAGGTGGGCAAGATCCCTCTAAGGGAAGACTTCAACATTGTGTGAGTTTTCAGGCATGAAAAGCTGGCATCTCTTATTGCTCAATCTCTAGTGGCTCTTAACATTTCCCAAATGCCTCAAGTGACAGAGGAACCATTGAAAGATCCATTTTTTCAGGGTATTAAAACCTCGCAAACCACTTTCTTGGTGCACAGGGCCATTAAACAGATGATAGAAGCTGAGTTGGAAATGCCTGAAGTAGGTTTGAAGGGTGGTAGAGCTATGGCTCATTTTGTATCCCATTCCACAGGCGGAAAAGGATCTTCTCAAGTTAGTGAAAATGAACGCCCTTGTGTCGGCTTACACAAAAAAGAATACTATACCCATGGAAGGCAGGGCGGCGTTGAAAGATGTTCAGGATTGAAAACTTGAGACTCTTAAAGCAGGCCTTCAAGACCAATGCTTTGGCCCTACAGGCTTCCATTTGTGGAGCCTACATGACAAGGACATGCATATATACATTAGCCCAAGGCATTGCCAGACTCTGATCTGGAGACATGACAAGTTAAGTGCTTTCAGAGGTGACTAAGCTTGAATCTGCTTCCACTTATCTCGCTGATGCGTTCTATGACTACTTGTGTACCTAGGCCAAAAGCATGGCATCTGTAATTGCAGCCAGGGGTTTCCTATAGTTCCACAGTTGGTCTGCTGATGTTTCTTCTAAGATGCATCTCAGCAAACTTCCCTTCATGGGTAAGTTGTTGCTTGGAGAAGCATTAAACAAATTGGTCAGAAATCTTGTTGAATCTAAAGGGACCCGTCTTCCTGAGGATTGGCCTAAGGCAACGGAGCCTGCAGCCTCGGTTAAGGGACAGTCTAGACTTTCACGGGTTTTGAGCGATTCGCTTTGTCCCTTACCAGTGGGGTCATTTCTCTTCTCAGGGCCAGCCCTTTTGAGGATACAAGGGAGCAGATAGAGGCTATTATTCTGGAGCTTCAGTGCCTTCCAAGAAACCAGAATGAGGCGAGGCCAGCACAGATGGAGTTAATTCCTGTAGGAGGTTTGCTACAATGGTTCTACTCAGACTGGGCCAACATAACTTCCAGCCAGTGGGTTCTAGAAGTAATCCACGAAGACTGTTCTCTTGAGTTTGCTTGTCTGCTCTCCGACGCCTTCATGTTGCCTCCTTGCAAGGCTCCCGCAAAGGTTCATTCGGTGCATGATACTTTGCAGAGGCTGCTTCACTTGGAGACAATGGAAACGGTTCCGTTTGACCAGTTAAGTCAACGTCAATACTCCATTTATTATGTGGTCCCAAAGCAAGAGGGCTCCTTCCAGCCTCTTTTGGATCTCAAACACGTGAACAAGGCCCTGCGGGTCCCTCATTTTCACAGGGAGATTCTGCGATTGGTCATTCTCGCCGTAAGGAAGGGCAAGTTCCTCACGGCTCTGGACCTCAGAGAGGCATGCCTTCATATTCTATTTCATCCGGAACATCAAAGGTTTCTAAGATTTGTGGTGCCAATGGATCACTTACAGTTTCGAGCTCTGCCATTTGGCCTTGCCACAGCACCTCAGACCTTCACCAAAGTAATGGTGGTAGTAGCTGCAGCCCTGCGATGTAAAGGGAGGGGTCTGGGTGCACCCCTATCTAGATGATTGGCTGATCAGGGCAAAGTCTGAATCGGAGAGTATCGACACCACTAGCCGGGTGGTGGTTTTTCTCCAGTGCCTTGGCTGGGTAGTCAGCATTGCCAAAAGTAAGTGGAAACCCTCTCAGGATCTCATCTACCTGGGAGCAGATTCGACACTGGGGCAGGACTGGTATGTCTGCCTTCCGATCAGACTCAGAAAATTCAGGAGCTGATGAAGCACTGTCTAGCCATGGCAGCACCCTCTGCTGCTTCTGGGGTCCATGGCGATGACTCTGGAGCTGATACCATGGGCCAGGGAACACATGCAGCTGTGTTACAGTAAGCTCTTCTTTCTCGCTAGTTCCCACAGAGGCATCCGCTGGTGAAGCAGCTAGTCTGTCCTGTGATCACGAGGATGCATCTTCGCTGGTGTCTATAGTCAGAGAATCTTGTGGCAGGGGTGTCCCTGGAGCCTCCAGACTTGGATATTAGTGATGACAGATGCCAGTTTCACAGTTGGGAAGCGCATTGCGAGTCACAAGTGACACAAGGTCTTTGGTCGCAAGCAGAGAATGCATGGTCCATCAACTGGTCGGAGATGAGAGTGGTATTCCTGGTGTTACAGGTCTTTCATCTCCTTGTGCACAAAAAGGCGATGAGTATGCTCTGACAATGCCACCACGGTGGAGTACATCAATCTCCAAGGATGCATGGGCAGCGTGGCTCTGGTGGAGGATATTCAGCCACTGTTGCTGTGTGTGGAGGAGAATTTCTGGCTCTCTCATCAGCGCACATATGTAGCTGGGAAAAAAACCATGCATGTCTATTTTTCTCAATTTACACCGGTTGGATCTGAGGGAGTGGGAACTGAATCCCTCAATGTTTCATGACATAACTGCTGGGGCGAACTGATCATGAATCTCATGGCTTCTCTGCAAATGCCAAGGTGAGTCATTTCTTCAGCAGGCGCAGAGAGAGGATGTCAGAAGGTGTTGACACTCTAGGGCAGCAGTGGCTGATGGAATGTATGTTTTTCCTTTGTGGCCTCTAATCTGTCATCTGCTTCAGAGGATAGAAGCTCACTGGGGTCAATTGATCTTGATTGCTCCAGACTGGCCATGGAGACTGTGGCATGCAGATCTTCTTTGGTTACTGATAGCAGAGCCGTGATGTCTGCTAATCATGATCATCTTGATGTTGCAGGGTCAACAAGTGGATCGATTGCCACTTACGGCCTGGCTCTTAAAAGGGCGCAGTTAAGATGAAAAGACTACTCCTGATTCGGTTATGCTTGGCCAGAAGAATCTCTGAGTTGCTGGCGTTGTTGTGTAGGGAACCTTTCCTATTTATCTCTAGGAAAAGGTAGTCTTAAGGCCCAGTTCATTCCTTCCTATCCAAAGTCGTCTCTATCTTTCATCTGAATCAGCCAGTAACTTTCCCAGTTTTTCCTTCCTCAGATGAGTCTCCAGAGGACCAGCGGTTGCATTTGTTGGAGTGCAGAGTGCTGTGCTGGTATTTGAAGCAGATCGAATCTTTCCGTAAGTTGGAACACCTCTTTGGGGTTGTTTGGGGGTCTGCGCAAAGGAGATGTGGCGTCTAAAACTACGATAGCTCATTGGGTGAAGGAAGCCATTGCTTTGGCCTACTTGTTGAAGCATAAGCCACTGCCTAAGGGTTTGCGTACTCATTCGACCAGAGCTCAGGCGGCATCCTGGGCGTAGTTTGGTTTGGTTCTGCCTATTGATATTTTTGGAGCAGTGACTTGGTCTTCATTTCATTCCTTCGTGCGGCATTACTGTCTGGATGTGCAGGCCCAGAGGGAGACACAGTTCGGGGCCAGTGTGCTGCAGGCTTGGTTTGTGGGTCCCGCCAGTCATTGAGTACTGCTGTGGTACATCCCACACATCTGGACTGGAGGGACAAAAAGGAAAGTGAAATTAGACCTTACCTGCTCATTATCTTTCCTTGAGTCCCTCCAGTCCAGTACCAGCCCATTTCTTTCCAGACTTCTATATGGAGGCGAGCCTGGACCTGTGTATTCTGTGAGTCTAGGAGAAAGTTTTCTGTGGTCTGGTGATTTGCTACGTAGCTCAGGATTTTTGGCCATCGCTGGTTCAGTAGTGGACATGTCTCTTACTCTTGCTCTTTTCTCAGGCTGTACATAGTTCCTTAAGCTGTTGCGCTCTACTTATGTTTAAAAAAAATGTGAACAAACAACGTTTTGTTTGGCGTCTGCTTTGCCCATAAGATACTGTTTCTTGAGTCAGGCCAAGGAGCTCTTCTACTGTGACATCACAAAACCTGACCTGCTCAGTCTCCAGCTGCTGATTGGGGGAGATAACTTATACATCTGGACTGGACTGGAGGGACTCAAGGAAAGATAATTAGCAGGTAAGGTCTAATTTCACCTTAGGAATATAAAAAATGAGTGGCAACAGATGGATTTAGAATGGGGGAAATAATTAGGAGTTTAGCACTGACTTTTAGCACTAGCCTCATAAATCTGGACAAATGAATGGCAGGCCTAAATTTATAACTTAACACTTATATCAAGATGAATTTTCTGCTGAAAATAGGACACAAATTTAGGAGCCAAAGTTAGGAGCTCAGCTGTTTTTGAATATCGGTTTCCAAAATCTTTGTGTAGGCTGTTTTTAAATAAGTGTTGGCAATACAAAAGATGTTTACCAGACAAAATTTTAATCTTCTCTTGTTTCATTTCATACATCCAGGCCATACTTTCTTGCAATCCTTGGTTCATACATTACATTTTAATCACCAATATAAAGCATCCTCTTCTGCTGTGGGATCTCCGACTTGTAGCTTTCAAATTGCCTTAAAATTCATTAAGGTCTGATTCTGGGGGTGGGTGAATAGGGGGTAGAGGAGGAAGGAGTTGGGGTTGGCTGCTGTCTAGGGGAGAGTGTTTGAAGAGAGCTGAAAGGTACATGATAGTCTCAGGGAGGGGGGGGGGGGAAATAGTTTTCTTACGCTTTCACTATGGGTAGCTTAAGAAGGGATAACTTTACTATCCAGAATATAATAGTGTTACCATAACTTTAATGCAGCTATGGTAAGAGTACTGCTTTCTGCATATTATTAGTTTGGTACATTTAGGCATCAACTAGTGTTACCATGCTAGGTTTATCTGCCAGCCTTAACACCACTTCGTACATAGGCCTCTGCGGAGGAGTAGCCTAATGGTTAGAACAGTGGACTGAGAATCAGAGAAGCCAGATACAAAACCCATTCCTCCTTGTAATTTTGGGCAAGTCACTTAACCCTCCATTCCATATCATCCTGCTAGACCAGTCCAGACGAATGGGTTGTGTTCCCCTATCTGCAGATTGGTGGAGGCAAAGAACCCATTTTTCAGTGACATCACCCCCATGCCTCTATTCGCCTCAGCCACCAGAGGTCTCTTCAGTATTTCTTTGTCTCCAGCAGATGGGTGAATGGATTTTCTCCAGGAACAAGCAGGAATGAGTCTTCACATATGGGTACGTCGGTACCGACGGAGTCTGCGTGGGAACGCTTCCCAGCGTCCAATCAAAGAGCTTTTGGAAGCATCCCACCACGCCTGCATGACTCCTTCCCGCCTTTCCCAACTGCCTCTCCTCAGTTTTCGTTTTTCCGCGGAGCCGGCAGGACGTCCTCCTGTCACCGCAGAAAATTCTTGTTTTATTTCTTTTGTTTTCTTGTGGTCGCGGCTGTCTTCCCGACGCCACCGGTACCGCCGGTGTTTTCTTTTATTTTTTTGTATAATCTTCCTTTTCCACGGGATATTTTTTCTTCATAGTGTCCCACGGGTTCTTAGGCCTTTTAGGCCTCTTCTTTTTCCTTCATGGAACCGCCAGTCACTTCCTCCAAGAAATGTTCAGACTGTGGCGGTACAAATTTATTTTTAGACCCTCGAAGTCGGTGTCTAACCTGCTTGGGTCCTGACAACAGTTTGGTGAGAAGAGGTCTTCAACATCGAGGTTTCCTCGATACACGGTTGCCCTCCAACTTCGGGGCACCGTCCCCTTCTTCTTCTACACAGGATCAGGTAACCCACAAACAGTCTGTTAAGACTAGCCAGCCCTCGAGTGGTAGGTCTCATGCACAGCATGTAGACGGCTCCGGCCTTGCCCTTGAGGGCCCACTGGCTTCAAAACCCCGGCGGGAGTCTTCGGTCTCCAAAGCGTATAAGGGGTTTCAGGTTGTTCCTGGGGTTCACCCCTCACAGAACATACCTGAGCCGTGTCCGGTGGTGGCATCCGCTTCGAGCGGTACCGATACCCCAGCATCGGCACTGGTGTTGGATGAAACACTCCTCACCAGGGATCGTCATCTGGCGTCCTCGGTGCCTTCGGGACCGGTGGATACTGTCCAGACTGACTTTCCATTATCGGTACCAGCACCGATACTACCACCGACGTCGGTACCCTCCAGACGTGCATCGATAGCTTCGCTTCCTTCGATGCCGAGTCTGGAATCGATCTCCAGTCTGGAGGACTGGGTACCGACTCGCCTTGGTACCGGCTCTCGGCGGTACCGAAGGCTCGGTTCCAATGATTCGGATCCGCAACTCTCGGTTCCCCCGAGGCCGATTGAGTTGCCACTGGTTGACCTTCCTTCACCGGTATCAGACATGGTACCGAAGTCGGTACCGATGTCCTCATTACCTTTACGGTCGGTGCCTTCCATGCTTCGCTTATCAGGATCTCTGCCCTCGATGCCGAGTTTGGAATCGATCTCTAGTCTGGAAGACTGGGTACCAATACGCTTTGGTACCGACACCGATCGATACCGGTGTCTCTGTACCGACGATAGCGACCAAAGGTTTTCGGTTACCTCGGTACCGATTGAACTGTCACCGATGACTGCTCCGATGTCTCTGTTGGGCTCGACTCCGACATCGGTACCGGTATCGGCATTGGTACCGGTATCCACAGTAGCATCGTGGCCAACTCCTGCCATGCTTTTTTCAACAGGATCGCTCCCTTCTATACCAAGCTTGGAGTCGATACCTGGCATGGACAATGTGGTAATGACGCCCGCTGCTCCTGACAGCCAGTACCGGCGACCATCCCTTAAGCATTCCACACTGCATTGTGCAGGATCTTCTATTCCTATATATTTGGATACCTCTGTCGGTGCTCAGGCTAGTTCTTCAGATCTAACCTGTCCAAGAGAGATTCCTGTTGGGGATCCCTCTTTTCAGAGTTTCCTCCTGGATATAGCAAGATCTCTTGCCATTCCTATCCCAGGACATGATCCTGCACAAGGCTCTCTTTCTACCAAAGCAAAGGAGAACATAATGCTTCCTTTGCATCATTCCTTGCAGGATCTCCTTCTAGGAATGTGGGAAACACCTTTGAGTACCCCCACCTCCCAGGGCAACTGATCTATTATATCAAGTGCCCCCCTCTCCAGGGTTTCAAAAGACTCAACTTCCTCATCATTCCATAGTAGTGGAATTAGCAATGAGGCGGGTAAAGAGTAAGAAAAAGCACTCTTCTTATCCGCCAGGTCGTGAGTCTAAGACACTAGATGCCTTTGGACGTCAAACCTTCCAGACATCTATGCTTTCTGCAAGAATTCTCTCATATATTTTTTATATGAGTCTATCTCTTGAGGAGGTCACAAAGCAGTTACATCTTTTGACTCCTTTCCTTCCAGATTCCAAGAGTACAGACTATTCCTCACTGCTTAAGCATGTCCAGAATATCTCTTGGTTTCTTTCTCGTGCTTCCCTAGACTTTTTTGAGTCTGTTAGCAGGACTTCTGCTATAGCTATAGGGGCACGACGTAGAGCCTGGCTCCAAGCTTCAGACTTGGACAAATGGGCACAACAAAGACTGGGACATACTCCTTGCACTGGAGAAAATCTTTTCAACAAGGAGTCTTTACGTCAGGTTACTCAGTTGTCCACTGATTTACCTGTTCCTAAGGGTTGTTCTACACCTTCTTCTGTCCCAGTAGGTAGGAAATGTCCTACCAAACTTTCTTCCCACAGGAGAAGAAGGTTTTATTCATCACTTGCCCATCATACAGATGTTCCCAAACAGGGGAGGCATCGTCCTGGTCTGAAGAATCCAACCTCTCACCAGGCTCAGCAAACCCAGCAACCGCAGGGTTTCTGATCAATCATCAGATGCTTGTGACTCTTCGGGTTAGAATCTACAGTTGCTTCTTCTCAATAGAGGCAATCCACTGCTGTCATTCTAAATTCTAAACATGGATCTCTTCCCAAAGACATCCATTCTTTCTATGTTCTCTGAGCTGTCAGGATGTTCATGCTTCTAGATCACAGGGTTCTCCTCTCTTCCTGCTAGGGAAAGAGGTCTAACCACTATCAAACGATAGTTTCCTGTGCCAGCATGTCTTTTTTCCTTTCTATAGACTTACTACTTTGTAAGTCTTCTTCGGCTCCATTCTTTTTACCCTCTTACCAGGTTTTTCCTCTGTAAGAGCGGTATTGCTTCACTGGAGGGCTTTTTCTTCAGCCTCTCTAGTTTTGCTACTTTTCCAGTGCGGAGTTCTCTTCTCTGAGTTGACTCCTCTTCTTCAATCTTGACTTGAAGCAGTTCATCAGACATGTCCAGAGTTTTCTACTCTTGTTCTGTCTGTTCTTTCTGTTTTTAAACAGTACCATTCTATCTCCAGGAACAAGCAGGAATAAGGGTACGTCGGTACCGACGGAGCCTGCGCGGGAATGCTCCCCAGCTTCCCAGAATGAAAGCTTTTGGGGCATCCCACAGCGCATGCGTGCTGCCTTCCCGCCTTTCCTACCAACTCCTCTCAGTTCTTCTTTTCCGCGGAGCCAGCAGGTCGTGTTCCTGTCACCGCTGAAGAAGTTCTTTATTTTAATCTATTTCTTTGGTCGCGTGTCTGCCTTCCCCGAAGCCGGACCGGTACCGCCGGTCTTTTCTTTTCTTCTAAAACAAAAACAAAAAAAAATAATACTTTTTCCCCACTTGGTGTATTTTTCTTCTTAGGCCTCCAGGCCCACGAGAAATTTTCCCTCAAGGAAAAACCAGCCTCTGGCTTCAAAAAATGCACTAAGTGTAGCGGTACAATTTCTGTGACAGACACCCATGAATGGTGTCTTAAATGTTTGGGGCCTGAACACTCCATCCCGGATTGCCAGTCCTGTTCCCTAATGTCTAAACGAGGGTTACAGAACCGAGCAGCCAAGCTCCATTTGCTGTTTCCCACGGATGCACCGGCGGTGGCATCGACATCTTCCAGGTCTTCCTCTCCTGATGGATCTCAGGTAACCAAACATACTTTTAGCAGGTCCTCAAAGGGCAAATCTCCCTCTAAGTATCGAGATGCCTCCGGCCTTGCCCTTGAAGATCCTGCCCCAGCCAAACAACCCCGGCGGGAAGCTCCGGCTTCCAAAGCTCCTCCTATGAGGTTACAGGTTGACATCGATGGCACGGCCTCGACCGATCACCTGTTAGACTGCTCTGGGGTACCGGCACATTCTCCCGGTACCGACATCCAGGCAGTCGTGGCGTCCATGGCTCACACTGTGCAATCCATGCAGCAGGCCATACTGGCTTTCATCAAGGCTGCGACGCCGTTGGTACCGCAACAAGCCATGTTGTTGGTACCGGCGCCGGTACCGGTACCAACCTCGATACCGGTACCGGCTGCATCGACATCGGCCAGGATGCCGATTCCGGCTCCCTGTCTTGGGCTCTTTCTCGGTACCGACCCGGTACCGGGAACACCCGATGTCGGTACCAATCGATACGCCTATCGATCTTTGGAATCGGGCAGACGATACTTCGATTCTTCTGATGATTCTGAGTCATCGGATGAGTCTCCTGAAGTATCTATCACCCTTCCTGAGGAGCCCTCTTCTCCAAAAAGGAGAATGTCTCCTCCAGAGGATTTGTCCTTTCAAGACTTCATAGTAGAAGTAGCTAAAGGACTCTCTATTTCAGTAACCTCTGAAAAAGAACCTAGAGCAAAAAAATTAGATATTTTGGGATACTCTAAGGTTCCCAGAGAGGCAGTCACCTTGCCAATTCATGAAATTCTTCAAGAACATTTGATTGACTTGTGGGAGACTCCTCTCACCCTTTCTCCTCATTCTCGTAGATTGGACACTATGTACCGTGTCCCTCCTTCTCCTGGATTTCAAAAAACTCAGCTTCCTCACCACTCTATTGTGGTGCAGTCAGCTATGAAGAGAATAAAGAGTACCAAAAGACACTCTTCTACTCCTCTAGGAAGAGAATGCAGGACCTTGGATGCTTTTGGTAGGAAGATCTTCCAAGCTAGCATGCTTATTGCCAGAATCAATTCATACAGCCTTTATATGGGTATGTTTCTGAAGGAGGTTGCAGAAAAGCTGCACAACTTTCTCCCTTTTATTCCAGAAGATAAAAGGGATGAATTCCTTCTTTGGCTCAAGCATACTCAAGACATTTCAAAGTTTTCCAACAGGGCAGCCTTTGATTCCTTTGAAGGTGCCAGCAGAGCCTCAGGCATTGCTATAGCTGCTCGTAGAATTGCTTGGCTCCAGGCTTCTGATCTAGAACCCTGGGTTCAAGATGGTTTAGGAAATCTGCCCTGTACAGGTGAAAACCTATTTGGCAAGGAGTGGCAAATTAAAGCCACTCAAATGGATGCAGAAAATGCTGCTCTGGATAGACTTTCTAAGTCTACCTCCACTCCGGCCAAGAAAAAATATTTTAAAAAGTCTTTTTACAAGAAGGGCAGATTTCCTTCCACTTCTGGTCAACAGTCTTCTACAGGTCGCTTTACTACTAAGCGTCAGCAGCCTAAACAGGCCAGGCCTAAACCTGCAGGGGCTGCTGCAACCCAGCAGTCCCAAGCCCCTCAGGGGTTTTGACTTGATACTAGAGAACTTAACCTTTCTGGCTCTACAACAGCCAGAACCTCTCACCATTCCAGGAAGGTTGGCTCATTTTGCTCCCAGATGGGAGCAAATCACATCAGAGCAGTGGACCCTCTCCATTATCAGAGAGGGCTACAAACTTCATTTCTCAAACCTTCCTCCCTACACCATGGTGAGACATTTCAATTCTCCCACATCTCTCCTCGACCTTCTGGATCAGGAGGTAACCTCCCTTCTGGCCCAGAGGGCCATAGAAGAAGTTCCTCTTCTTCAACAGGGGTCAGGTTTTTACTCCCCCTACTTTCTCATTCCAAAGAAAACAGGGGGATACAGACCTATTCTAGATCTCCGAGAATTGAACAAATTTCTATACAAGGAGAAGTTCAAGATGCTCTCTTTAGGCACTCTCCTTCCATACCTACAGAGTCAGGATTGGCTTTGTTCTCTAGATCTCAAGGATGCGTACACTCATATACTCATCCCTCCATCCCACAGAAAATTCCTACGTTTTCTGTTCCAGGGAAAACATTACCAATACAGAGTCCTTCCTTTCGGTCTGGCCTCTGCTCCAAGAGTGTTCACCAAATGCATGGCAATAGTTGCTGCATTTCTGCGCACTCTGGGAATCTTTGTCTTCCCATATCTGGACGACTGGCTCATCCGAGCTCCATCCCAGTCAGAAGCCCAAGTTTCCCTGAACACCACCAGGTGCATTCTGCAGTATCTGGGACTTGTGGTAAACCTCCCAAAGTCTCAGCTCACCCCTACTCAGTCCCTAGAATTCATAGGGGCCTGGTTGGACACCACTACTGCAAGAGCCTATCTTCCCCAGGCTCGTTGCCAACGTCTAGTGCAGTTAGCCTCCCAGATTCAGTCGAAGGACCACTTAACTGCCCGGGAGATGCTACAACTACTAGGCCACATGGCTTCCACAGTACATGTGGTGCCCTATGCTCGTCTACACATGAGAGCAGCTCAATGGACTTTGTCTACCCAGTGGACTCAAGCTTCAGGA
The DNA here is from genome assembly GCA_033557465.1 of Ichthyophis bannanicus. Classification (NCBI taxonomy): domain Eukaryota; kingdom Metazoa; phylum Chordata; class Amphibia; order Gymnophiona; family Ichthyophiidae; genus Ichthyophis; species Ichthyophis bannanicus. Next base: position 846,191,425 of record CM066032.1, on the reverse strand, counting down.
GCTCTCTCAGACCAAATGGCAAACTCCAAACGTCTCTTTTGGTCTCTCCAATGGTGGATATCCACTCAAAATCTGTTGCTGGGGTCCCCCTTCCAGCCTTTGTTGCCTTAAGCAATCCTCACAACAGATGCCTCCCAAACAGGTTGGGGAGCTCATCTACAGGACCTATCCACCCAAGGCACTTGCTCCCCACAGGAGACCTCCCTTCATATCAACCTCTTGGAACTTCGAGCAGTGTACCTAGCTCTCAAGGTCTTTCATACCCTCCTCAGCTACCAGACAGTCCTCATTCAAACAGACAATCAGGTAGCCATGTTTTACATAAATAAGCAAGGAGGAACTGGCTCTCTGTCGCTTTGCAACGAAGCTCTAAGATTATGGGCCTTCGCCAGAGAGCATCAAATCCATCTCCTGGCAGTATACCTCCCAGGAATTCAAAACTCTTTGGCAGACAGACTCAGTCGAGTTCTGCTTCCACACGAATGGTCCCTGCACATGGATCAGGTACTCAGAATCTTTCAGGAATGGGGTACGCCGGACATAGACCTATTTGCAAGTCCGTGGAATGCCAAACTTCCCCGGTTCTGTTCCAGAATTCCGTGTCAGGGAGTTCAGGCCAAGGATGCCTTCCTCCTTCATTGGGGTCAGGACTTCCTGTATGCCTTTCCACCCATTCCTTTGATCCCCAAGACTCTGTTCAAACTTCAGAGGGATCAAGGATCTATGATCCTCATAGCTCCACGCTGGCCACGCCAAGTGTGGTACCCTCTACTTCTGCATCTCTCCCAAGCCCCCTCCCTGGACTTGGGAGCTGCTCCAGACCTTCTGTCTCAGGAGGAGGGGACTTTGTGGCATTCAAACCCAAAGTCCCTTCACCTCAGAGCTTGGTTACTGAAGGCCTAGACCTTCAAGACTTCAATCTTTCGCAGCAAGTGAAGGATATCCTTCATGCTTCCAGGAAACCTTCCACTAGGCGTTCCTATGCTTTTAAATGGAAGAGATTTTCCATTTGGTGTGCTCAAAAGGGTCTTGACCCTCTGGCACTTCCTCTGAATTCTCTATTAGAATATCTCCTGCATCTTTCCAATGCAGGCCTTAAGACAAATTCAGTAAGGGTCCATTTAAGTGCTATTGCAGCATCCCTTAAGCCTATCAATGGACAACCTGTTTCCTCTCATCCTCTTATTGCAAGATTCATGAGAGGCCTAACCTTAACTAAACCTCCCATTCGACCTCCTCCGGTGGCATGGGATTTAAATTTGGTTCTTGGTCAGCTTATGAAGCCACCTTTTGAACCCTTAGCCACTACCTCCTTGAAATTTCTTTCCTGGAAGGTTATTTTCCTTATTGCAATCACTTCTGCTCGCCGCATCAGTGAACTGCAGGCCTTATTTATTTATTAACAATTCTTATATACCGCACTATTAGACATCTGCGCGGTTTACATTGAACAGAAAACATCCGACAGTTTACATATGTCTGGTCATTACATTTAACAGGAAGTATAACTTGGCGAAATAGGGGAAACTAATCCACCTTATACAAGGTTCCATCATGATAAGGTAGTCCTTAGGACAAATCCTCACTTTATGCCTAAAGTGGTCTCACCTTTTCATCTTAATCAAGAGGTATATTTACCTGTCTTTTTTCCAGCTCCTCATGCATCCACTGCAGAGAGGAACCTTCATACTCTAGATTGTAAAAGAGCTCTTGCTTTTTACTTACACAGGACACAGCAACATAGAAAGTCTTCCCAGCTTTTTGTTGCTTTTGATCCTTCTCATCTAGGACTTCCAGTCTCTAAAAGAACACTGTCCAATTGGATTGCTCAGTGTATTTCTTTTGATTACCAGAGTAAGAACCTTTCTTTGGAGGGCCATGTCACAGCTCACAATGTGAGGGCCATGGCCACCTCTATGGCTTATCTTCATTCTGGGTCCATCGATCAGATCTGTTGAGCAGCCACCTGGGCCTCGGTTCATACCTTCACAGCCCATTACTGTTTGGACAAGGACTCCCGCCGGGATGCCTTGTTTGGTCAGGCTGTCCTCAGACACCTGTTCCATTCTTGAACAACTCCTGCCCTCCTTCCCTGAATGGATGCCTGAGATCCATAGGAAGACGAGGAACCCTTCAGGGTCTCATACCCTTGGGGATCTCCCAGGCATCTTAGCTAGGGAGTCCCCATATGTGAGGACTTATTCCTGCTTGTTCCTGGAGATAGCACAGTTACTTACCTGTAACAGGTGATCTCTGGGAACAGCAGGAATTAGTCCTCACAACCCACCCACCTCCCCTAGGAGTTGTATCTCTCTCTTTGTCTTTCCTTTACTCTCTCTCTATTGTCTCAGCTTTAAACTTGAACTGAGGGGAGTTGGTAGGAAAGGCGGGAAGGCAGCGCGCATGCGCTGTGGGATGCCCCAAAAGCTTAAATTCTGGGAAGCTGGGGAGCATTCCCGCGCAGGCTCCGTCGGTACCGACGTACCCATATGTGAGGACTAATTCCTGCTGTTCCCAGAGATCACCTGTTACAGGTAAGTAACTGTGCTTTCTGCTGTCTGGCATGCAGCTGCCAGTGCAGGAGCCTTAATGTTTGGACCACTGGTTCTTGTCCATCAGCAACCAGATTTGTCCTCCACTAACATTCTGTCTGGTCTTCGTAGTGGCTCCAAGTCAGTCCTGTCATCTGTCTTGGAAATATTTTCACTACAAGCTTGTTGGATTGTCTTCTCTTTCTGCCATCTCCATTCCCCTGGGTTTGGCAGCATAGTTGACATAGGTACTGGCTCTCCTGCAGCCAGTTCTATCTCCTCATTCTCCTGCATCATGCTCTCTGCAATTCTACAGAGAAGCTCTCCACTATGGGCCCTTGCTAGAGAGCATGGGGGGCTTTTTCTCCAACAGCTAGACTAGATGGTTGAAAAAGGCTTTTTCAGTCATGTCTCCCATGACTAGAAAAGTTCTCCTTTTAATATAAAGGACATAGGCCTCCTCTTACGTGAAAGTTTAAGGAGTTGCTAATTCCCTGCTTTGGTCCATAGTATTTCCAATTGGGAATATGTTTTCTCCTTTCAGCTCGTCCTCATGGTAAGAACGCATGATACCTTTTTGCCCTTAAGCAGGTCAGCATGGTATCTCATTTTTATGCGTCTTCTGTTCACTTACCATGCTAGAGTTCTAGACTACTCGGGACTTGCTGGCTGCAGAGTGATTTCATCCTCTGCTTTTCACGTAACCATCCTGGTTATTCCACTACCTAGCATCCCTGTAGCTCATAACCAGTGGAAATTGATTCTCTATATATCTTCTCAAGTAGGTTCCACCTTCTTGTTATTAGATGAATCTTTCCTTTCCACATTTTCCTATGTGAATACCATTTGTGTAGGCATATCTCTGTCTGCTTCATTGCAGACTCCCATATAGAGGCCTATATATATATATATATATATATGTTCATACCTATAGCATACATCTTACAGATGTCTGTCTATCATTTGTGTGTATTTTATGCCCTCCATATCTCACTATAGATATATTCTTATATATCTATATGATATATGTATCTCTCGAGATTTTTTTACTATGGGTAGATATGTATTCTGTATTTATCTACCTGACTGTCGAGGTTCATATAGCTATATGATTCTGACAGATGGGCTTTACCCATTCTTATGCTATCCAGCATGTTTTGGGTTTCCACAACCACTTCGGTGGTAGTTAGCAACTTCCACCATAACCTTACAGTTTAGATACCTCTGAAGCTCTCCATGTCCCGATATCTTTCCTAGCTGACTCCAGTTAGGAGAGACATTTGCGGATCTTCAGCTAATCACAGGCTCTAACGCCTCCAGCTTTTGTCCTTTCTTTTGGGATACAAGGGGTTCCCATACCCTTTCTCCCCACAAGGACTGTGCCTGTTTGTCCAAATCGGTTAGCCTTTCTCTTTTGTTCCTAAGAGTGAGCCACTCTGCCGCCAGAAGGGTTCGGCTTTTGTCATAAAGCCTTCCGCTGAAGGCCCACCGTTTTTGTACTACCCCAGTTTTTCCTACTGGGGTTACCTGTTACCTTTCAGGATTCTGACCTCCACTGTTTTTCCTACAGGTTTATTACCTCCACTTTACAGTGAGGTCCTCTTCGAGGTTCCTCTACTGGGTTTCCCAGTAGATCCCATGAACCTCCATACTTCTGTGAAATCCTGTCAGGGGAGGTCCATATTGCAATATTCTTTGCAATATCATTGATGACAATTATCATCCACACATGGACTCCTTGTCTGCAGTCCTATGCTGGGTTAGCTGTTCCACAGCATCTTTCTTTCTTCAACTCCTACTCTTCATCCTCAGGATGCCTGGTGTTGTGGGGGATAGCATGTTCCAACCTATGACATGCTTGGACTCCAGGCATCTCAGCTTGGGAGTCCCCATATGTGAAGACTCATTCCTGCTTGTTCCTGGAGATAGCACAGTTACTTACCTGTAACAGGTGATCTCTGGGAACAGCAGGAATAAGTCTTCACAACCCACCCATCTCCCCAGGAGTTGTATATCTATCTTTCCTTTCCTCTCTCTCTCTCTCTCTCTCTTTGTCTCAGCTTTAAAACTTAACTGAGGCGAGGCAGTTGGGAAAGGCGGGAAGGCAGCACGCAGGCGTGGTGGGATGCTTCCAAAGGCTCTTTGATAGGACGCTGGGAAGCGTTCCTGCGCAGACTCCGTCGGTACCGACGTACCCATATGTGAAGACTTATTCCTGCTGTTCCCAGAGATCACTTGTTACAGGTAAGTAACTATGCTTTCTCCTCTCTGAAGAAAATTCTGAAGATTTGAGAGGAAAAGATTGATGAAGCACTCATGATTGACCACCTTGAGGGGGTAACACTCTCACTTGAGCGCAACGTGGTAGGCTCCATTAAACTGCAGTCTTTTTGGTAGCCCATAAGAGGAGGGAAAATTGGTTCAGCTCCATGCACTTATGTTAAGAGCTTGTTGAACAGCCAGAAATTGGAAGGAACTGAAAGAGTGCAGCAACCTCGCACAACCTCAACCCTCCCTTACTCCTCTTCTGTTCACCCCCCTGCTCTTTCCTGAAGATTGCAGATGATTCTCAGAGAGATCTGCCTGCCAGCCACCTTGAACGCAGTGCTGCAGAAGCCAGTGAAACAGTATCGGGAGTAGAGGTGAGGCTGGCAAAGATATTCTGCCTGGGGCTCTCAGGGGGTGAGTTTCAAGGCTTGACCTCATCATTGTCCTTGTTGGAGGCTCCTGATTCTGTCTGTGTGGGATGCAATTCTTGGTAGACTGCTGACGACTGTTGTCGCGGTCTGGAGCTTTCCTGCTGTTTTCTCTATGCGTTAGTAGCGTTTTCTCCTATTGTGCACCTGACGGTCACATGGTCTCTGCATGCGTTCTGCCTAAGCGGCTCCAATATGTGTTACTGCCATAGAGCCTGTAATGTGTGCCACAGTAAAAGCGTAGTTAATGTGAGTGCCTTTGGGCAGCTGTAACCCTAGCATGTGCTTTTGTGATATTTGCCTTAACTCTTTCTTCTTCCAGGAAACATTGTTTTGACCTATAGCAAACGAGGTCCCTCTTCTCCAGATTCTGGACTCTGCTCTTCTTGCATAGAAGCTTCTGAATCATTCCTGGAAGACTGCTCCCCCTCTCTCGGCTGGGGGATGCAGTTAGGCTGGCCTTACCTACCTCAGGGTAGGAGGTGATTGATGGTGCTATGGGTAAGGGTCTAGCAACTGTGCTGTGAGCTGCTCCTCATCCTCTAGCGGGTCTGCGGTGGCTGTGCCCCCTTGTGTTGGGGAGTCATTTCTGAGGGGAGAGCTTACGGACTCCAAATAGTCTTCCCTAGAATTTTCCTTTTTTGCAGCAGGCCTAGTTCTTCTGGTATGGAAATTCGGACACTACGGCCTCTGGGTGCCCCGGGGCGCAGTCTCATATGGGGCAGGCTGAGAGTGGAAGTCCTGTTCAATTGCCTTTGGCTAAGAGTCCCTGGTAGGGGTGCCCCCTGGAGATAGGGAACAGATGGGAGCTGTCCAAGGTTTTGACTATGAATTGGATTCAGGTGGCTTGCTACTAGGCTCTGACGTGGGTAACATAGAAACATAGTATATGACGGCAGATAAAAACCAGCATGGTCCATCTAGTCTTCTCAGCAAGGTGACAAGAATAGGTGCACCTGCTGCTCTGTGCAGGGCACCCCTCCCCATGCCTTTATTTATTTATTTACAATTTCTTCTATACCGCACTATTCAGCATCAGCGCGGTTTACATGGAACATAACAATCAGACAGGGTACATGGGTCTGAGTTTACAATTAACAGGAGAAACAACTTGGATAACAAAAGGTAACTATTTACACAATGAAGTCACATAAGACCTAGCAAGAGATTTAATGGTCAAGGACTCCTTACATGGTGTGGTCGCCTTTGTTTAGGGTTGTCCCACCGCTCTGTGCAAATCACCCCTATTTGTGAGATTTAAGAGATAGTGTACGTTTATTTTGATTTTATCCTGTTGCTATAAAGGGATCCACTGTGTCTGTCCCATGTCATTTTGAATTCTGTCACTGTATTTGCTCCCACCACTTCCATTGGCGGGGCATTCCAAGCATCCACCACCCTTTCAGTGAAAAAGTATATCTCCAGGAACAAGCAGGAATGTAGTCTTCACATATGGGTATCGGTACCGACGGAGCCTGTGCGGAAACACTCCCCAGTGTCCAATAGGAAAGCTTTTGGGAGCATCCCACAGCAACTGCGTGCTGCCTTCCCGCCTTTCCCAACTGTCCCTCTCCAGTTCTTCGTTTTCCGCAGAGCCGACAGGTCACACATCCTGTTGCCGCAGAAAATAATTCCCTTTTATTCTTCTTTTTTGTGGTCGCATCTGCCTTCCTTTGACGCTACACCGGTACCGCCGGTGGTTCTTTCTCTTTTTAAAAAAAAAAAAAAAAAATCTAGCTTCTGGAGTCTTTTCCAGATATTTTCTCAGGTGCCATGTGCCATTTTGGGCACTAGGCCCAACTTTTTCCTTTAAAATGGAAAAACCTGCTTCGGGTTTTAAAAAGTGTTCAAAGTGTGGCGGCACCATCTCCGTCACCGACACTCATGAGTGGTGCCTCAAATGTTTAGTCCTGACCACTCTATTTCGGAGTTTGTTGCCTGTGGGATGATGTCGAAGAGGGGCCGGCAGAACCGAGCTGCTAAACTTAGCACCCTTTTTCCCTCCGATGCAGCCTCTATGGCATCAACGTCTTCCAGGGCTTCGTCTTCCTCCCATGGATCTCAGGTAACTAAACATAAATCTAGCCGGTCCTCAAAGGGTAGATCTCCCTCTAAGCATCAAGATGCCTCTGGTGTTGCCCTTGAGGGACTTCCTCCCACCGGGGCAATTTTGCCGGTGACTTCGGCTTCCAAAGCACTAACGGGGCTCCAGGATGTTCTCGAGGCCTCAACCTCGACAGAACTACTGGTGCCATGCTCTGGGGTACCGGCTGCTTCATCCGGTACCAATACCCAAGCATCGGCAGCGTCGATAAACCAGAGATTCTTGGCTATTGAATGCAGTCGGGCGCCTCGTCTCACGGCCTCAATGCCCTTGAAACTGCTTCAGACAATTCAAACGGTACCGGCATCGACTCCGGTACCGGTATCGACTGCATCAACATTGGCAGGTATTCTGCCGGGACCGAGTCATGCTTATCCATCCAGTATCGACAAGTCAGTACCGGACCTCTCCGATGCCAACTTCGATCGGTACCGGTACCGTGCCTTGCACGATCACCTGGATCGGAGGTACTTTGAATCTTCGGATGAGTTTGAAGACTCTGAAAGCTCTGCCGATGCCAGAGTACTTCTTCCTGAGGATTCTTCTTCTCCTCAGCGTAGGGTGTCTTTACCAGAGGATATGTCCTTTCAGGATTTTATCCGAGATGTGGCTCGAGGTCTTTCCATCACAGTGGCTCCTGAAAAAGAGCCTAGGGCAAAGGAATTAGAAATCCTACAATACCCTAAAGCTCCCAAGGAGGCAGCTACCTTGCCTATTCATGAGATCTTGCATGGTTTCATGTTAAGGATGTGGGAAACACCTCTAACCACATCTCCTCACTCTTGAAGACTCGACACCATGTATTGAGTTCCTCCTTGTCCTGGGTTTCAGAAGACTCAGCTGCCTCACCATTCCATGGTGGTGGAATCAGCTATGAGAAGGATCAAGAGTGCAAAAAGGCATGCATCTAATCCTCCAGGACGTGAGTATAGGACTCTTGACGCCTTTGGACGTCGAACCTTCCAGGCTTCCATGCTTCCTGCTAGGATCAGTTCCTATATATTATATATGGGAATGTTCCTTAAGGAGGTCACAGGAGATTTAGAGCTTATGAGCCCCTCTCCTTCTTGATGATAAGAGGCAGGATTATCTCGCCCTTGTCAAACCTGCTCAGGATGTTTCCAAGTTTGTGACTCATGCAGCCATTGACTGCTTTGAGTGCATAAGCAGAACCTCTGCTATTCCCATAGGTGCACGTAGGATTGCCTGGCTCCAGGCATCTGACTTAGAACTTTGGGTACAGAATAAACTGGGAAATATTCCTTGCACAGGAGAGAATCTCTTTGGCAAGTATTAGCAGGAAAAAGCTAATGAGATAGATGCTGACAATATCACCTTGGATAGATTGTCTAAATCTACAGCTGATCCTGCAAGGAAAAAATCCTACAAGAAACCATTCTTCAGTAAGAAGAAGAAGTTTTATCCCTCCTATACCCATCAGGGGCATCGTTTGGGTCAGTCTTCCCAAAAGGGACAGCAGCAACAACCTAGGCAAAGAAAAACAAAAGCTGCTAAGCCTCAACCGGCTCAGCAGACTCGGCCTCCACAGGGGCTTTGACTCCTATCTAGAGAACTTTGTCTTCCTGGCCCTGAACGGTCCAGAACCCTCTACCATTCCAGGAAGGTTATGTCATTTTGCCCCCAGATGGGTGTCCGATAACGGCAGAAAATTGGACTCTGTCTATTGTAAGAGAGGGGTACAAGCTTCATTTCCTCAGCATGCCCCCTCCTACAATGGTAAGACAGTTCAATTCTCAGACCTCTCTCAACAACCAGTTAGGTCAAGAGGTCACTGTGATTCTTGCCCAAGGGGCAATAGAAGAGGTACCCATTCTACAACAGGGTACAGGGTTCTACTCCCCCTATTTCCTTATTCCAAAGAAAACAGGACACAGACCCATTTTAGACCTCAGAGAATTGAACAAATTCCTGTTCAAAGAGAAGTTCAAAATGATTTCTCTAGGAACTCTGCTGCCATACCTTCAGAGTCAGGATTGGCTTTGTTCTCTAGATCTCAAGGATGCGTACACTCATGTTCTCATCTATCCAACTCATCGAAAGTTCCTTCGCTTCTTATTTCAAGGGAAGCACTACCAATACAGGGTTCTTCCTTTTGGCCTGGCCTCGGCACCAAGGATGTTCACAAAATGCATGGCTGTGGTGGCAGCATTTCTCCGCACTCTGGGAATATTCGTCTTCCCTTACTTAGACGACTGGCTCATTCGAGCCCCTTCAGAGCCAGAGGCCAGGGTTGCTCTCTCTTGCAAAATGCGCATCCTTAAGTATTTGGGACTTGTCATAAACCTCCCAAAATCCAACCTTGCTCCCACTGAATCTCTAGAGTTTATAGGAGCTCTGCTGGATACCAGACAGACAAGGGCCTTTCTTCCACAGCCCCGCTGCCTTCACATTGTGCAGTTAGCTTCCCAAGCAGTGCTAAAACCGCACCTCACTGCTCGGGAAATGTTACAGTTGCTAGGCCACATGGCATCCACCGTGCATGTGGTTCCTTATGCTCACCTCCATATGAGGGCAACCCAGTGGACTTTATCCACTCAGTGGACTCAGGCGTCAGGTTGCCTGTCAGACAAAATAGCAAACTCAGATCGCCTTATTTTGTCCCTCCAATGGTGACAGTCACCCCAGAACCTTTTGGTGGGGTCTCCTTTTCAGCAACCCCCACCCCAGGCCATTCTAACAACAGACTTTCACAGGTGGGTTGGGGAGCCCACCTGCAAGTCCTCTCTACCCAGGGTACCTGGACTCCGCAGGAGGCCTATCTACACGTCAATCTCCTGGAACTCAGAGCAATCTTCCTTGCTCTTCGAGTATTCCACACCCAGCTCAGCTACAAGACAGTCCTAGTTCAAACGGACAATCAAGTAGCCATGTTCTATGTGAACAAGCAGGGCGGAACAGGCTCTCTGTCGTTCTGCAATGAAGCTTTGCGACTATGGGCCCTCGCCAGAAAGCATCAGATTCATCTCCTTGCGGTGTATCTTCCAGGCGTTCAAAACTCTTGGGCAGACAGACTCAGTCGAGTTCTGCTTCCACACGAATGGTCTCTCCATGCAGACCAGGTGGCCAAAACTTTCCAAATTTGGGGAACCCCGGACATAGACCTCTTCGCAAGTCTGCTGAATGCCAAACTTCCCCAGTTCTGTTCCAGAATTCTGGCTCAGGGTTGTCAGGCCAGGAATGCTTTCCTCCTCCATTGGGGCTAGGACTTCCTATATGCCTTTCCACCCATCCTCCTAATTCCCAAAACCCTGTTCAAGCTTCAGAGAGACAGAAGTCATATGATTCTTATAGCTCCATGTTGGCCACGGCAAATGTGGTACTCTCTGCTCCTACATCTCTCTCAAGCTCTGCCTCTGGAGTTGGATCTGCTCCAGATCTCCTTTCTCAGGAGGATGGGATGCTGTGGCATCCCAATCCCCAGTCTCTGCATCCCAATCCCCAGTCTCCATCTCAGGGCCTGGTTGCTGAAAGCCTAGAACTTCACGGTCTTAACCTTTCTCAGCAGGTAAAGTATATCCTTTATGCTTCCAGGAAGCCTTCTACAAGACGCTCTTATGCTTTCAAGTGGAAAAGGTTTACCATATGGTGCTCGCAGAAGGGTCTTAACCCTCTTGCGATACCTCTGGAATCATTACTGGCGTTTCTCCTTCATTTATCTAATGCAGGGCTTAAGACCAATTCAGTGAGAGTTCATTTGAGTACTATTGCAGCTTCATTCAAGCCTCTAAATGGGCAACCTATTTCTTCTCATCCTCTCATAGCGAGATTTATGAGAGGCCTTCTTTTGACTAAGCCTCCCATTAAGCCACCACCGGTGGCATGGGACTTAAATTTGGTTCTTGGGCAGCTTATGAAACCGCCTTTTGAACCATTAGCCACTACCTCCTTGAAATTCCTTTCCTGGAAGGTCATCTTTCTTATTGCAATTGCATCAGCACGTCGCATCAGTGAATTGCAAGCATTGGTGGCTGATCCTCCTTATACAAGGTTCCTTCATGATAAGGTAGTCCTTAGGACTCATCCACACTTTATGCCAAAGGTGGTGTCACCTTTTCATTTAAACCAAGCGGTTTACCTTCCTATATTCTTGCCAAGGCCTCATGCCTCAAATGCAGAAAGGAATCTTCATATTTTGGATTGTAAAAGGGCTCTGGCCTTTTACTTACAAAGGACACAGCAACATAGGAAGTCCTCTCAACTTTTTGTTGCTTTTGATCCTAGTCAGTTGGGGCTTCCAGTCTCCAAAAGAACACTGTCCAACTGGATTGCACAGTGTATATCTTTTGCCTATGAGAGTAAAAACCTTCCTCTGGAAGGCCATGTCACAGCTCACAATGTGAGAGCCATGGCAGCCTCTATGGCTCGTCTTCACTCTGTGTCTATTGACGACATCTGCCGAGCAGCTACTTGGGCTTCGGTTCATACCTTCACAGCCCATTACTGCTTAGACAAGGACTCCCGCCGGGATGCCGTGTTTGGTCAGGCTGTTCTTCAATACCTATTCCATACTTAATCAACTCCTACCCACCATCCCTGGTAGGATGCCAGAGATCCATGGGAGGAAGTGGAGCCCTTTCACAAGGGCAAACAACTTCTGGGGTTTCTCCCTGGCATCTGCAGCTAGGGAGTCCCCATATGCTAAGACTACATTCCTGCTTGTTCCTGGAGATAGCATAGTTACTCACCTGTAACAGGTGATCTCCAGGAACAGCAGGTATTTAGTCTTCAAAACCCACCCACCTCCCCTAGGAGTTGTATCTCTCTATCTCTTTCTCTTTCCCTCTCTCTTTTGTCTCAGCTTTAAACTGAACTGGAGAGGGACAGTTGGGAAAGGCGGGAAGGCAGCTTGCAGGCGCTGTGGGATGCTCCCAAATGCTTTTCTATTGGACGCTGGGGAGCGTTCCCGCGCAGGCTCCGTCAGTACCGACGATACCCATATGTGAAGACTAAATTCCTGCTGTTCCCGGAGATCACCTGTTACAGGTGAGTAACTATGCTTTCCTGACGTTGCCTTTCAGTTTACCCCCTTGCAGCTTCATGCTGTGCCCTCTAGTTTTACAGCTTCCCCGTCTTTGATAAAGGTTTGTTTGTTCATTAATACTCTTTAAGTATTTAAAGGTCTGTATCATATCTCCCCTGTCCCTCCTCTCTTCTAGCGTATACATATTTAGGTCTTCAAGTCTCTTCTCGCGCAGACTCCAGATCATTTTTGGTCGCCTTCTCCTGAATTGTTTCCAGTCTTTTTATATCCTTTGTGAGATATGGTCTCCAAAACTGAACACAATATTCCAAGTGAGGTCGCACCAGCGACTTTACAGTGGCATTAGCACCTCCTCCTTTCTGCTGGTAATTCCTCTCTGTATGCAATCCAGTATCTTTCTGGCTTTGGCCACCACCTTGTCATACTGTTTTGCCACTTTGAGATCCTCAGAAACAATCACTTTGAGGTCCTTCTGGTCCATGCACACCAAACTATTGCCCCCTAGCTCATACAGTTCCCTTGGATTTCTACATCCCAAGTGCATGACACTGCACTTCTTCACATTGGTCTAATGCTTTTCAGTTAAGATTTATTCTTCCAGATTTTGCAGATCTTTCCTTATGTTATCCACTCCCTCAGGGGAGTCGACGCTGTTGCAAATTTTGGTGTCATCTGCAAAAAGACAGACTTTTCCATTTAGTGCTTCAGCGATATCACTCACAAATACATTGAACAGTACCGGTTCCAGGACCGAATCCTGGGGCACGCCACTTATCACCTTACTTTCATCCAAGTGAGCTCTGTTTACCATCACCTTCTGTCGTCTGTCAATCAACCAATTTCTGATCCATTTCACCATCTTAGGACCCATCCCCAGGCTGTTCAACTTATTGATAAGCCTTCTATGAGGAACAGTACCAAAAGGTTTGCTGAAATTTAGGTCGATCACTTCCTTCTCATGCCCTTGATCTAGTTCTCTGGTTACCCAATCAAAGAACTCAATCAGATTTGTTTGGCATGATCGTCCTTTGGTAAAACTGTGTTGCCTTGGATCATGCAACCTCTTGGTTTCGAGAAAGTCCACTATTTTCTCTTTCGGGAGTGCCTCCATTACTTTTCCCCACCACCGAGGTAAGGCTTACTTAGTTTGCCACTTCTTCCCTATTACCACTTTTGTGAAGAGATACCACATTGGCCCTTTTCCAGTCCTGCAGAATTTCTCCTGTCTCCAAGGATCTTTTAAAAACATCCTTTAAAGGCCCTGCAAGAACCTCTCTGAGCTCTTTCAGTATCCTGGGATGTATCCCATCTGGCCCGATGGCTTTGTCCACTTTGTTTTGCAAGCTGTTCAAACACATCATCTTCTGTGAATGGTGTGGTATCTACTCCATTCCCTCTTGTATAGTTGTCAATCACAGGTGGTCCTTCTCCAGGATTTTCTTTAGTAAAATAGAGCAGAAATATTTGTTTAGCATTTTCGCTTTTTCAACGTCACTTTCCACGAATCTGTTCTCAGCACTTTTGAGTCTTGCAATTTCACCTGTGATCTTCCTCGTCTCCCGAATATAGCTGGAAAAAGTTATCTCCAGGAACAAGCAGGAATAAGTCCTCACATATGGGTACGTCGGTACCGACGGAGCCTGCGCGGGAAAGCTCCCCAGCTTCCTAGAATGGAAGCTTTTGGGACCTCCCACTGCACATGCGCACTGCCTTCCCGCCTTCCTGAACAGCTCTCCTCAGTTTCTCTTTTTCCGCGGAGCCAGCAGGTCGTGTATCCTGTCACCGCTGAAGAAATTGTAGTTTTTTGTTTTGTTTCTTTAGACCGCGTACCTGCCTTCCCATACCGATACTGGTATCGCCGGTCTTCCTTTTTCTTTCTTAAAAAATTATTTTCTTTTATTATTTTTTCAGCACTTGGTCACTTCAGTTAGGCCTTCAGGCCTACTTTACTTCTCCACATGGAGAAGCCAGCCCCTGGATTTAAGAAGTGTACCAAGTGTACTGCTGTAATATCAGTCACAGACACCCATGAATGGTGTCTTAAATGTTTGGGGCCTGACCACTCCATTCCGGACTGCCCTTCCTGCTCCCAAATGTCTAAGCGTGGGCTGCAGAACCGGGCCAACAAATTCCATGTGCTGTTTGCTTCAGAGAATCCAACATCACAGTCATCCAGGTCATCATCCCCGGATGGATCTCAGGTAACCAAACCTTCTGTGGGCAAGTCCTCAAAGAGCAAATCTCCTTCAAAGCATCGAGAGGCTCTTAGTTTTGAGGACCCTGCCCCAGCCAAACAGCCCCGGCGGGAAGCCCTACCTTCCAAAACGCCAATACAGGGGCTACAGGTTGACATCGATGGCACGGCCTCGACAGATCACCTGTTGGACTGCTCTGGGGTACCGGCCCATACCGGTACCGACATCCAGGCAGCCGTGGCGTCTATGGGCAATACTGTCCAATCCATGCAGCAGGCCGTCATGGCTTTCATTAAAGCTGCAACGCCATCGGTACCGCTTCCAGCGGTTCCGGGCCCGGTTCCGGTATCGTCCGCCATGCCGGAACCCAGGCCTTCCTCTTCTAAACGCAAATCGGTACCGTATGGGCTTTCGCTCCATACCGCTTCCATACCCGGTACGCCCGATGTCGATACCGATCGGTATGCGTATCGTGCGTTGGAGGAAACTAGAGAATACACCGATTCCTCTGAGGATTTTGTCTCCTCTGATGAGTCTGCAGAGCTCTCCCTTGACCTTCCTGAGGAACCTTCTTCTCCAAAAAGGAGAATGTCTCCTCCAGAGGATTTGTCCTTTCAGGACTTTATTTTAGAAATGGCTAAAGGCCTTTCTATCACTACCTCCTCTGAAAGGGAACCAAGGTCAAAAAGATTGGATATTTTAGGATACTCTAAGTCTCCTAAAGAAGCAGTTACTCTGCCTATCCATGAAATCCTTCAGGAACAATTGATGGATTTCTGGGAGAACCCTTTAACTCTGTCTCCTTATTCCCGTAGGTTGGACACCATGTATCGGGTCCCTCCTTCTCCTGGTTTTCAGAAAACTCAATTGCCTCACCACTCCATTGTGGTAAAGTCTGCAATGAAAAAGATCAAGAGTACTAAAAGGCACTCTTCTACACCTCCAGGAAGGGAATGTAAGACACTGGACTCTTTTGGTAGGAAAATCTTCCAGGCTAGTATGCTTATCGCCAGGATTAATTCCTACAGCCTCTATATGGGCATGTTCCTAGGGGAACTTGCCAAGAAAGTACGGCATTTTGCCTCCCTTATCCCTGAGGATAAACAGGAGGACTTCCTTTCTGTTGTGAAACAACTTTTAGATGTTTCTAAGTTCTCCAACAGAGCTGCCTTTGATTCCTTCGAAGGAGCCAGCAGAGCTTCTGGCATTGCTATCGCAGCCAGACGTCTGGCCTGGCTCCAGGCTTCTGATCTGGAACCCTGGGTTCTAGATGGCTTACGGAATCTGCCCTGTACAAGTGAGAACTTATTCGGTGCAGAGTGGCAGGTTAAGGCCACTCAAATGGACGCTGAAAATGCCACCTTAGAGAGACTTTCTAAGTCCACTTCTACTCCCACTAAGAAGAAGTCTTTCAAGAGGCCTTATTATAAGAAGGCCAGATATGCTTCCAATACTGGCCAGCAATCTTCTCAACCTCGTTTTGCGGCTAAACGTCAGCAAACGAAACAAGCAAGAGCAAAGCCTGCAGCAGCTACTGCAGCTCAACAGGCTCCACCCCCTCAGGGGTTTTGACTTGCCCCTAGAGAACTTGCCATTCCTGGTTCTGGACCAACCAGAACCTCTCACCATACCTGGAAGGTTAGCTCACTTTGCTCCCAGATGGGAACAGATCACAACAGAGCAATGGACCCTCTCTATCATCCGAGAGGGTTACAAACTTCATTTCTCCAGCCTTCCTCCTCATCACATGGTGAGACCCTTCAATTCTCCATCTCCTCTCCTAGCCCTGTTGGATCAGGAGATCTCTTCTCTGCTTGCCCAAGGGGCCATAGAAGAGGTTCCTCTTCATCAACAGGGGTCAGGTTTCTACTCCCCCTATTTTCTCATTCCAAAGAAGACAGGGGGATTCAGACCAATCCTAGATCTGAGAGAATTGAACAAATTTCTGTACAAGGAGAAATTCAAAATGCTCTCTTTGGGCATTCTCCTTCCATACCTTCAGAGTCAGGACTGGCTTTGTTCTCTAGACCTGCAGGATGCGTATACACATCTACTCATCCATCCCTCCCACAGAAAATATCTTCGCTTTCTGTTCAGGGGAAGTCATTACCAATACAGAGTACTTCCCTTCGGTCTCGCCTCTGCCCCAAGAGTCTTTACCAAATGCATGGCAGTCGTAGCCGCATTTCTCAGAAGCATGGGGATTTTCGTATTCCCATATCTGGACGACTGGCTCATTCGAGCTCCAACTCAGTCGCAGGCCCAGATTTCCCTAGACCGCACAAGGAACCTTCTGCAGTATCTGGGACTGGTGGTAAACCTTCCCAAGTCTCAACTCAGCCCTACTCAGTCTCTAGAATTCATAGGGGCCCGGTTGGACACCACCACTGCAAGAGCCTACCTTCCACTGGTTCGGGGTCAGCGTCTGCTGAGCTTGGCCTCCCAAGCCCAGTCCAGTACTCACTTGACAGCCAGGGAAATGCTACGCCTCCTGGGCCATATGGCCTCCACAGTACATGTGGTGCCCTATGCTCGTCTTCATATGAGAGCAGCTCAATGGACCCTGGCCACCCAGTGGACTCAGGCGTCGGGAGCACTCTCAGACCAAATACAAACCTCAAACCGTCTGTCTTGGTCCCTCCATTGGTGGATATCCACCAAGAATCTGTTGTTGGGGGCTCCCTTTCAGCCCTTGCTACCCCAAGCAACCCTCACAACAGATGCCTCCCAATTGGGGTGGGGAGCCCATCTGCTAACTCTCTCCACTCAGGGCACTTGGTCTCCACAGGAGGCCACCCTTCATATCAACCTCCTGGAACTGCGAGCAATTTACCTTGCCCTCAAGGTCTTCCATACCCTCCTTGCCAACCTGACTGTCCTGGTTCAGACAGACAATCAGGTGGCCATGTTTTACATAAACAAACAAGGAGGAACGGGCTCTCTGTCGCTTTGCAACGAAGCTCTCAGATTATGGGCCTTCGCCAGAGAGCACCAAATTCATCTGCTAGCAGTGTACCTTCCAGGAGTTCAAAACTCTCGAGCAGACAGGCTCAGTCGAGTTCTGCTGCCACACGAGTGGTCCCTACACGTGGACCAGATAACCAGAATTTTTCAGGAATGGGGGACCCCGGACATAGACCTCTTTGCAAGTCCGTGGAATGCCAAACTTCCCCGGTTCTGTTCCAGGACTCCGTGTCAGGAAGCTCAGGCCACGGACGCCTTTCTCCTCCATTGGGGTCAGGCGTTCCTATATGCCTTTCCACCCATTCCGCTGATTCCCAGGACTCTGTTCAAACTCCAGAGAGATCACGGCTCTATGATCCTCATAGCTCCACGCTGGCCACGCCAAGTGTGGTTCCCTCTGCTTCTACAGCTCTCCCAGGGATCCTCCCTGGACTTAGGAGCTGCACCAGACCTTCTGTCTCAGGAGGACGGGACTTTGTGGCACCCAAACCCCAAATCCCTACATCTCCGAGCTTGGTTACTGAAGGCTTAAGTCTTCAAGACTTTAATCTTTCTCAACCTGTGAAAGATATCCTTCATGCCTCTAGGAAACCTTCCACGAGGCGGTCTTATGCTTTCAAATGGAAACGTTTTTCCATTTGGTGTGCTCAGCAGGGCCTTGACCCTCTGGCACTTCCTTTGAATTCCCTCTTAGACTATCTCCTGCATCTTTCCAATGCAGGCCTTAAGACGAATTCTGTAAGAGTCCATTTAAGTGCTATTTCAGCATCCCTGAAACCTGTAAATGGACAACCTATCTCCTCTCATCCTCTTGTTGCAAGATTCATGAGAGGCCTGACCCTCACTAAACCTCCCATCAGACCCCCCCCGGTCGCATGGGATTTGAATCTAGTGCTTGGTCAGCTTATGAAGCCACCTTTTGAGCCGTTATTTTCTACCTCCTTGAAATTTCTTTCCTGGAAGGTATTATTCCTAATTGCAGTCACTTCCGCTCGTCGCATCAGCGAACTGCAGGCTCTAGTGGCTAATCCACCTTATACAAGATTTCATCATGACAAGGTGGTCCTTAGGACGAATCCCCACTTTATGCCTAAAGTGGTCTCGCCTTTTCATCTTAATCAAGAGGTATATCTACCTGTATTTTTTCCGGCTCCTCATGCCTCCAGTGCAGAGAGGAACCTTCATACTCTGGATTGTAAAAGAGCTCTAGCCTTTTACCTTAATAGGACTCAGCCACATCGAAAGTCTTCTCAACTTTTCGTGGCTTTTGATCCTTCACATTTGGGACTTCCAGTCTCCAAGCGTACACTTTCCAATTGGATTGCTCAGTGTATTTCCTTTGCTTACCAGAGTAAAAACATTTCTCTGGAAGGCCATGTCACAGCTCACAATGTGAGAGCCATGGCAACTTCTATGGCTCATCTGCACTCTGTTTCCATTGATCAGATCTGTCGAGCCGCTACCTGGGCCTCGGTTCATACCTTCACAGCCCATTACTGTTTGGACAAGGACTCCCGCCGGGATGCCTTGTTTGGCCAGGCTGTCCTCAAACACCTGTTCCATTCTTAGACAACTCCTGCCCACCTTCCCAGGATGGATGCCTGAGATCCATACGAAGATGGCGAACCTTGACAGGGGATCCCACGCATCTAAGCTAGGGAGTCCCCATATGTGAGGACTTATTCCTGCTTGTTCCTGGAGATAGCACAGTTACTTACCTGTAACAGGTGATCTCTGGGAACAGCAGGAATTAGTCCTCACAACCCACCCACCTCCCCTAGGAGTTGTATCTTTTATCTATCTATCTTCCTGTCCTCTCTCTATTGACTCAGCTATAAACTCGAAACTGAGGAGAGCTGTTCAGGAAGGCGGGAAGGCAGTGCGCATGTGCAGTGGGAGGTCCCAAAAGCTTCCATTCTAGGAAGCTGGGGAGCTTTCCCGCGCAGGCTCCGTCGGTACCGACGTACCCATATGTGAGGACTAATTCCTGCTGTTCCCAGAGATCACCTGTTACAGGTAAGTAACTGTGCTTTATCACCACGCTTTAGATCTTTAGCCATCTTTTCTTCTGCCTTTGATTTTGCTATCCTTATTTCTCTTTTTGTCTCTTTTAGTTTGATCTTTTATTCTTTTCTGTTTTCCTCTGTTTGCGAACTTCTAAATTTTGTGAAAGCTGTGTTTTTTGCCTTTATTTGTGCGGCCACTCCTTTAAAAAAACAAATAGGTTTTGTTTTCCTCTTGTTTTAATTTACTTTCCTTATATATGTATCTGTTGCCTCTTTTATTCCTCCTTTAGTTTAGTGCTCTGCAGTTCCACCTCCCCTACCTCTTCCGACTCCGCCAACTCCACTTCCGACTCCGCCAACTCCACTTTCAGACACTTGGCCATTTTTCTGAAGTCAGTGTTTTTGAAGTCTAGGACTTTGAGCTTGCTGTGAGGGGACTCTGTCTTGGTTTTTATCTCAAACCACACCGTGTAATGATCGCTGCTCCTCACATGGGCACCCACCCGGACGTTCGACACTCTTTCTCTGTTGGTGAGTATTAAATCCAGCATCAAACTTTCCCTGGTTGGTTCCATCACCATTTATTTAAGCAGTGCATCTTGGAAGGCATCCACAATTTTTTTTTTTTTTACTACTTTCCAGATTTGCAGATGGAATACTCCAATCCACATTGTGTAGATAAAGTCACTTAATATGATCACTTCCCCCATCATGGCTACCTTTTCAATATCAATAATCAAGAGTCTATCCATTTCTTCAGTTTGAGTTGGAGGCCTGTAGACTACACCAGCATAGATGATAGTGCCATCTCCTCTTTCCAACACAATCCACAGCACTTCTTCTTTTCCCCACATCCCCCCTGCAATTCAGCAGCTTTATTATTTGCTTTTGACATATAGGCTTCCTCTTCTTCCTTTTCTGCCTTCTCTCTCTCTCCTAAGTAAATTATAGCCAGCTATGGCTATATCCCATTTATGTGACTCATTAAACCATGTTTCTGTAATGGCCACAATGTCCAAGTCCATTTCCATCATTAGGGCTTCCATGTCAGGAACTTTGTTGGCTAAGCTTCGAGCATTTGTGCTCATTGCTTTCCAGGATTTGTTGACTGGCTTGCCTGTATTTTGCATGGATTTTGTTCTACACTTTCAAGGACCTATAAACCTCACGGACCTCTCTCTACATAAATATAACCACCTTGCACACAACCCATACCGCAACAATGTATCTGTATATAGTGATCATCTATTAAATGTAGCAATTGTACCCCATCACACTGCAGCAATGTATCTGTAATATAGTTGGCAATTGTTAGATGCAGCATTTATACCCCATTTAATCCTCCAAGTTTTAATCCCCTGTTCTATGTAAAAGCTGGTTGCTGTAATTGTTCTATGTAAACCACTTTGAATTAATGATAAAGCGGTATAGAAAACCTGTTAAATAAATAAATACATGCCTCTTGCCACTTGCCATTGATGTGTGGTTTACAAGTATGACTGTTTCCAATGTTGTTATGCTTTTGCTGGGAGTGACGTCCTGAACTTGTCCGTCTCCATTCATCATCCCCTTTCCCTAGTTTAAATGCCTGTCCACATACCTCCTGAATTTTTCACTTAGTACTTTTGCCTTCAGAAGATTGTGAAGGGGCCAGAGTGATCCACCTATTTCGGAAGGAGGAGCTGGCTGCATTGATTGCCAGGGTCTCATCCACCTAGAACTTGTCCGATGCTTACGGCATGGAGCAGAAGCCGAAGGTGCACCTCCACTCCTTCAAGGGGTGCGGAAATTCACTACTGTCTTCCCGTTTCCCAGATGTGATCAAGGTTATGATCTGGTCCGAGTGGGACTCTCTCGACTCCCTGCCTAAGAAGTTAAGGGTGTGTAAGAACATCTGCGCTCTCCTGGAGAAGGAGTGCGTTAAGTGGTTTGTTGTTCCTAAGGTGGATGTGCAGGTAGTGGCGGGTACCAGATGGACCACCATTCCTGTGGAAGGCATATCGGCCTTAAAGGATTTTCTGGATCGTTAGGTGGATTCGTTGTTGAAGAGTCAGTTCACCTTGGCTGCTGCTTTTCTGCAGCTAGTGGCATGTGCCAATCTGACATCTTGAGCCCTGCTCCAGTGGATTCAGTCTCTTCTGCCTGATGATTCTATCCCTCTTTTGGAGTCTGCTACAGCCTTCCTACCTGCAGTAGAACCAGCCACAAAAAAGCAGGAAAACTGCATGCCACTGGACGACTGGAGCTTTCTTGTTTGTGAGTTGCATATACTTTTGCCATTGAATCAACTTATTTTGCGATCATGTCGTCAGTTGCACATCATTGATCCTTTGGTTAAATGAGGACGTCTCCAGTGTTGATCTTCTTCACAGCTCCCGAACTTTCGAGTGAGGTATTTAATCTATTCCTTATGGTGCCCTGTTGCTACTTTCTTTTTCTATTCTGTTTGCAGGATGCAATTCTCATAATACAGCCTTTTGTTGTTTTGTTATTTTCCCTCATGAATTGCACCAAACTAGAACACCACTTTCTACTCTCACTAAGTATCACTATTTAAGTTAGTTTTTTATCAATTGGGTTTACGGTTGCACACTCTATTGATGATATATATGCTGGATGCCGACGTTGTTCCTGGTTTTTGCTATCGCCTGATTCTCCGCGTTTAGTTATGCATGATTCTTTTTGAAAAGATCACCGATAATCTGCCCACATTAACAATTTATATATTATTTTCATTTTAGCTATTTTGATAATGATTTGTATAATTTTGTCTTTTTCAATTTACCATGTGACCATGATGATAGGGGTACGTCATTGGCCCCAAGTTAAATGAAAAATACTACAGCGTTCTGCTCTTCGTATTTTTGGACTTCTGGAGAGGTATGTGGGCAGTCCATAGTGGTAGTCTGTGGCCCTGTTCTCTTATCTCCAATTAGTTTATTGATAGTAAATGGCTCTGTTGTAAATCTTGCTGTCTCACAAATTTTATCAAGTTGAGTCGCGCTAGTTCAGAGCATCCTTTATATAATTCCATAAGTTACTATTCAAATCCTAAGCCCTCACTGGTTGATCCTTTTGTTGACTTTGTCTTCTACGCTCAAATTGCTAAATACCAACGCTGTTTTTTTTTTTTTGGGCTGCCGGTGGGTCTCCTGCAGCTCAGTTATTTATGGAAGCTGGTTTGCTTGATCCCTAATTTGCAGTTAGCGACTTATGATCGCAATATACAACCTTGTCAACTAAACATTACATAGTATTTATAAAGTGTGATCGTTTACTTTGACTTTCGCCCAGCACTTAAAAGATCACATTACCAGATGCCACCAGTTCGTTTAGCACATAAAAAGACGAAGGATAGCACAAATGCCCATTTTTAGATAACGCTAAGATTTTATTTTATTTTATTTTGAAAATATCACTATGGCCACTTGTAAAGGTAAGAAACAATGGTTATATTTATAACAACATTATCTCCAGGAACAAGCAGGAATGCAGTCTTCACATATTGATATTGTCTGCACTGACTGAGCCTGTGCGGGAACACTCCCCATTGTCCAATAGAAAAGCCTCTGGGAGCACTTCACTGCGCCTGCGCATTTGCCTTACCACCTTCCCAAGTCCTCTCCTCAGTTCTTTGTTTTCCATAGAGCCAGCAGGTTTAAATTCTGTGCTTTGCCTTTCCGTTGACGCTGGCACCCTCCTTGATACTGGCCCCAGTATTTTCTTTTTTTCAATTTTCTTTTTTCTTTTCTTTTTTTTTAGTTTATTTTAACTTTTTATTTTTTAGTGATTTCACCGCCAACTTAGGTCTCGGCCTACTTTTTTCCGTCATGATGGAAAAAATGTCAGTGGCTTAAAAAAAAAAAAAAATGTACCAAGTTCTCTGGTAAAATTTCTGTCACTGGCAAACATGACTAGGGCTTGAAATGTTTGGGCCCAGACCATTTACCAAATGATTTGTCCTTTGTGCCAACAAATGACAAAATGAGGCCTAAAGAACAGGGCCAGACAGTATGGGTCCCTATTTGCCTCGGACTCGATTTCAGTAGCTTCGGCATCATCAAGGACATCTGTCTTCTATCTTGGTTCTTGGGTCGTCTCAAGCAAAAATTGAAGTCTAATACCGATCCTCGAGGTAAGTCCCTTCATCGTCATCGCGACTCACCAAAAGGTGTGTCCAATGTGGATTGGCCTGCCAAACAGCCCTGGTGGAAGGACCAATCCTCCAAAGCTCAACAGGGGCTCCAGGATGCTCCTGAGGCCTCGACATCCAGAAAGCTACTGGTTCCATGCTCTGGGACAGTGGCTCGAAGCCCCATACGTGATTCCACCCAGGCATCGGCAGCCTCTTCTCAACCAGCGCATCCTGGCTATTGAGAGGAGCTTGGCAGCACTCCTAGCCTTGATACTGACAGTATCGACAGCTTCGGCAGTGCACGCATCGACCTCCGAATCAAGGCCAATGCTTTGGGGCCGATGCCAGCCCTTGAGCTTGTATCGAGAGCTCCTCTCCTCCCGAATTGGCATTGTCGATATCCAACCGCCACCCAGATCCAGTACTGCACTAGCTCACCATTGGTATTGACATTGTGCCTCGACATCAGCATGAAACCGTCAATACTTTTTTTTTTGTCTGAATTGGACTCGTCCTCTTCTGATTCCAATAATACGTCAGAGGATTCCAGGACTACCCAAGAAATGCCTTCTGAGCCCTCTCCAACTCATGAGTAACTTTGATCCCCACTAGAGGATATGTCCTTTCAAGACTGCATTCGAGACATGGCAGTGGGCCTTCAGATTACTGTAACATTGGAAACAGAACTGAGGGCAGAGGAATACATCAAAGTTCCTTACCCAGGGCATCTTTTGTTGCCTTTGAGTCTTCCAGTAGAGCTTCAGCAGTCTGCATCAGTGCTCGCAGAATGGCATGGCTTCAGACTTCCATCTTTGAATAGGATAAATTAGCCAATATTCCCTGCTCTAGAGAGGAGTTCTTTGGAAAAGGTTGGAGAGAAAAGGCTGGGGAGATTGAGGCGGATGATCTCACCTTCAAACGTCTTTCCAGAAAGACGTCAAACCCTTCTAGGAGAGAGACCAATCCAAAGAAGGCTTTCTATCCTAAAAAGAAGAAATATTATCCTTCTTTTTTGCCTGCAGTGGCTTACCAACCTCATCAGAAACAGCAGAGACAACAGGGTCCTCACCAGGCTAAGAAGCCTAAGACCCCTCCTAAGCCACAACCAACGGCACAGCCACAGTCAGCACCTGGGTTTTGACAACTCCTTAGAGAACATAGCTACTCTGCCTCTGCATGGTCCATAGCCCCTTCACATAGCAGGCAGACTTTGTCCCTATGCCCACAGGTGACACCTCATCACTTCGGAACAATGGACTCACAACATCATCCAAAAGGGCCATCTGCTTCATTTCCAGAGCTTACCCCCCACCTCCACAAGAGATTATCCTGCAAATCCCTTGTAGGCCGATCTCTGTCAGCCAAGGTGGCAGCCCTGTTATCTCAAGGGACCATAGGAAGAAGAGTTCTTCCTGCCCAAGAGGGCAGGGGCTTATACTCTCCTTACTTTTCCCCAAGAAAAAGGAGGGTTCAGGCCCATTCTGGATCTAAGGAATCTCAACAAATTCCTTTTCCGAGAAAAATTCAAAATGATTTCCCTCGGTACACTTTTGCCATACCTTCAGAGGAACAACTGGTTATGTTCTGTAGACCTCAAGAAAGTATATACACATTTGCTGATTCACAGAAAGTATTTACCTTTTACACAGTATTTACACAGAAAGTATTTACCTTTTCGGTGTCAGCAAATCTCTTACCAATACCAGATGCTCCCCTTCAGGTTAGCTTCCATTCCCCAAGTGTTCACAAAATGCATGGCAGTCATGGCTACCTATCTTTGTACTTTGGGGATCTTTGTCTTCCCCTTCTTAGATGATTGGCTGATCAGGGGAGAATCCCCAGACGAGGTAAAACGTTCTCTTCATCAGACCATCGTTGTGCTCCAAAACCTGGGATTCGTCTTAAACTTTCCCAAGTTGCACCTGGTCCCATCCCAGTGACCCAAATTCTTTGGCACGCTTCTAGACACTTGTCATACCCAAGCTTTCCTTCCATAGGATTGCTCTGCCTGTCTCATTGAGCTCGCCCACACCATAGGGAGTCAGTGTCATACAGCCCGAGAAATGCTACACTTTCTGGGAGACATGGCCTCCACAGTCCATGTCGTCCCTTATTCCATCCTGGACATACGACAAGCTCAGTGGATGCTGTCATCTCAATGGACCCAGGCAACTGGGCGTCTCTCAGACAAGATTTGCGTTCTCCCTCCTCATGTCAACTCTCTTCAGAGGTGGTGCTCCCCTCAAAACCTACTCAAAGGGTCATCTTTTTAGATGCCTCCACCTCACCACAGATGCTTCTAAACTTGGGTGGGGAGCACATCTGAACAATCTCACTACATAGGGCCAGCGGACACAGCAGGAATATCGTTTGCAAATCAACCACCTGGAGCTACAGGCTCTCATGAATGCTTTTTGGGTTTTTCAACCTCAACTTTCAGGCAAACAGATCTTAGTCCAAACGGACAACCAGGTGGCCATGTTCAATATGCACAAGCAGGGGAGAATGAGTTCCTATCCCCTCTGCCAGGAAGCCCTTCATCTCTGGTTCTTCTCCATTGCACACCGCATCTATCTCAGGGCGGTGTACCTCCTAGGCGAGCTCAATCTCCTGGCGGACAGACTCAGCCACATCTTGTGTCCACATGAGTGGACTCTAAATCAGTACATGACATCTTGGATCTTCCACCTGTAGGGGACCCCCTCAATAGCGGCTCTGAGGGAGCCGCTTGCTGCCTCCATCCCCCGGCTGTTCTCTGCTAAACTCCTGCCCAATCGGGGCAGTGGGAGCAGAACAGACGCGCCCAGGCAAGCCCGCTTAAAAGCGGCGTCCCTACTCCGAGGGAGCCGCTTGCTGCCTCCATCCCCCGGCTGTTCTCTGCTAAACTCCTGCCCAATCGGGGCAGTGGGAGTGCTCCTGCCCAATCGGGGCAGTGGGAGCAGAACAGACGCGCCCAGGCAAGCCCGCTTAAAAGCAGCGTCCCTACAGGGCACGCCCGCGCCTGGTGGGCCCGTGCCTGAGGGCCTCGCCAGAGGGCCCTTTGGCGTGGCCCTTAGGCGGTGGACACTTGGGCGTATAAGAAGAAGGGCCGCATTGTCTGCGCCAAAACCGCAAGAGTACCTCAACCCGGATCTAACCCCTCTCCATGCTGTGCGCCTGAGAAACCATAACGGCCGCGTCCCAAGACAGAAAACATCCACCAGTGTCCGGAGAACAACCCCGAAGAACTCCAGCATCAAAAACACAGGCCTTCGGTCCACTGCCTGAGAAGAAAACTGCACCACGGAACCACAAGCTGCTCCAGGCACACATGGCTAGAGCTCCCCTGGCTGGGTCGAGCTCGCCACCACTGAACCCCACTGAACCCCAACACCACCGCAACCACCCAGGTAAACGTTTAATTACAAGTACCGCCAATAGACCTTTTTGCCTATTTGACACACTATTAACTCCCTGACTGAACACCCTGACTGAATCCCTCATAGGGGTCAATTGCCACCCATAAACCAGCACTATAACTGCTACCGTCTGTATAGAATTATAAGGAAACTCTGTGTCACAAGCCTTGTACCCTACCAGCAAGTTGTTACACTGTAAATTATCTCATTATACTGTACTAACCAAGTTGTTACATTGTATTCTTGTATCACAATCCACTTTGTTCCACTGAATATTATATCTCTGTACCACACTAAGTAAGAAATTCAAGCCTCCAAGCAGCTAGGAAATGGAGCTCCTCTACACCTTCCTTTTACTGTGCATGTGTATTCTGACATCCCCACACGGACTTAACCTAAACCCGCACTACTTGCTACCGCTACTATACACCCCTATCTACTTTCCCCACCCCCTCCAAATACCCTTCCTGCATCAACACAATCTAATCCCTATTACCATTAATCAACCAACACACATATTACCTCAGAGTCACACTCCTACCAAGCAAAGCAAACCACAAAAGCATTCTAAAACCAAAGCTAAGAGCAATTGTGGCAACAAATCCTTATTAACGCAAGATAAACCCACACGGCCTTCCCACCCAGCCCATCACACATGTAACATCATCCTTATTAATGCCAGGTCAATAAGGAACAAAACACACATCATCCACAACATTCTAACTGATGAACAACCAGACATCCTATGTATAACGGAAACTTGGCTCACTGACTCTGATCCCGCTATAGTAAACCAAATAAGTAAACCCGGCTACAAACTCCACAACTGCCCGCGCACCAACAAAAGAGGAGGTGGAGTCCTCATAGCAGCCAAAGCCAGCCTGCAACTAACAATCACATCCACGATCACAAACACAGACATTGACCCTACTCAAAGTAGAAAACACGGCTTTATCCATCTGCCTAATATACAGACCTCCCTCTCCACACCACGAAGCGCTAGCCACAGCACTGGAAAACATCACCCAAAACAAAAAATTCCAAATCATCCTGGGAGATTTAAACTTAGCATCAATTCCCCCAACCCACTCGAACACCTTCGTTGAAGCCATGGACCAACTAGGCTACCACCAAATAGTAAACAATGCCACCCATGATAGGGGAAATACCCTGGACATTATTTTCGTACCCACCAATCGTCAACCAAACTTAGAACCACCTAAGTTAAAGATAACCCAAGTCCCATGGTCCGATCACCACCAAATCGATCTCAAAATAAAACTGCCGTCCCTACCCAAAAATGCAAAGGAAATGAGAATACCTCACCCAATCAGGAAGTTCAACAAATTCAACAAAGAACACCTCATAAATACCATTTCATCTCACATAGACCTGGACTACACAGACCTGGATGATCTAACAAACAGATGGAACATGAACATACAAAATGCTTCAAACCCTACATCGAAAACCTCAGGTAATGCAAGTAAGCCCAGCTCCGAACCCTGGTACACGGAAACTCTAGCAAGATCGAAGAGAGAACTCCGCAAAATAGAGAGAAAATGGAGACAAACCAAATCCATCGAGCTCAAAACCAAATACATGACCCTTCTTACAAAGTACAAAGATGACGTCAACTCTGCTAAGAGAAACCATCACACTAACATATTAAGTAAAGCGATCAACAGACCGCGTGAGTTATTTGAACTCGTCAAATCTCTTACTAAAACATCTCAAAGCGACAACCTAAACAACTCCATCAAGGCCCAAACATTGGCAAACCACTATGCGAGCAAACTAACTGCCACAAGACCTACACCCTACCATGACTCAACACTACCGACACCACTAAACAACCTTGAGACCAACACAAATCAAGACCAGTTATGGAAACATTTCCACAAAATCGGAGACCAGCAAATTGCAACCATACTCACAAGCATAAACAGCACCACGTCCCCACTCGACCCCTGCCCAGCAACCTGGATCAAGGCAGTGAAACAGGACATAGCACCTTACATCTCACACATAGTAAACCTATCACTACAACAAGGATTCATGCCCACTGAACTAAAGAAATCCGTCATAAGACCTATTCTAAAAAACAGTACACTCAGCAGAGATGAACCAGCATCCTACCGCCCAATATCGAGCATACCATTCCTAGCAAAGATCATTGAAAAGGCGGTCCTATTACAACTCCAAGACCACCTGAATGACAATGCTCCTCTAGATGACCAGCAATACGGCTTTAGACAACATCATGGTGTCGAAACCCTATTACTAGTTCTACTTAACAACCTACTCAAGGGCCTGGAAAACAAAAAGAAAATGTATATACTCCTTTTCATCGACATCTCTGCTGCCTTTGATACAGTTAACCATCGAACCCTCATAAACAGAATCAAGTCAATAGGTATATCAGGAACCCCACTAAAGTGGTTCACATCATACATCTCAAACCGAATGCAACAGGTACAATTCAACGGCGAAAAAGCAAAAGCATTTTCTCAAACACAAGGTATACCACAAGGCTCTGCACTCTCAGCACTCCTTTTCAACGTATATATGCAACCACTATGCAAAATATTTGCACAGCATAAAATCAACTACCACATTTATGCCGATGATATTATGCTGTACACACAACTTGACACTGACAACCCGGACTACAGCTCACTCGAAACATGTCTTGGCGAGATGCAAAACTGGTTACAACAAAGCAGCATGACAATCAACCACAAGAAAACTGAGGTGATGTATATCTCAAGGAAAGCAAATTTTGACCCACCTACATCAATAACCCTGTGCAACAACACTTATCAAACAAAGAAAGAAATAAAATATCTAGGAGTTATATTTGACTGCGACCTAAAAATGGAAACTCACCTGCGCAAAACCAACAGGGCAGTCTTCTACAAACTGAGAGCTCTACAACCCATACGGAATATTATTGATTCCCACGACTTGTGATAAGGAAGCTTATCATAGCTCAGGAAGGAGCTATAGAAAAGGTGAAGTGACTCTGAACAAGCAACCTGTCAGTTCTGGTAGAAATAAGAAAACAGAATTTTCCCATAAAAGACTACCAGTCCCAGAATGCACCAGGTTTCCAGCAGCCATTAGAGGAGCTGAAGTGGGGAAACGTGTGTTCAATCAGGAGGGCTATGAGGTAATCCCTAAGCACTCATCTCAAAGGGCAGGGCCTGATCCAGAACAGCTGCACTGTGTTAGGGAGGAGCACTCATCTAAGCAGAATAAAGGTAGAGTTTATTCTACAGAGAATCAGCTTGAGCTTGATCATCTTCATCATCAGGAGGATCATCAGAAGCAGAAGCCAAACCGGACGGACAGAGAGGGAAAGAAACCCTTTGGAAGAAAGAGGAGAAAAGCCTTTGAGAGGTCTAGAAGAGTCCAGAGCAGTACGTATACTGGGAGGCATTCCAAGGGCCAGCATACACCATTGGACTGGGGAAAACCAGAGGAATGGTGCTACAGAGCTAGGAATCTCCAGACGGTACCTGTGAGGGAGACGGCTGCACGTGGAAGGGACCCTAAGACCCGTGCCAGAAGGTATGTGAAGAGAGATCCTGTGTCCAGGGATCTGGATTGGAAGGCTGGACATAAGAACTGGACTACATACTGGCCAGGCTATATAGAGAGGAACTCTAACAGCAATGGAAGCTCAGGTATGAACACTGATCTATGCCCTAGCTATAACCTTGAAAGACAGCAGGGAAACAAGTATTCTCCTGAAAGTGCTCCATTGGGAGATTCATCTGTGCCAATCCATGATATTGAACCCATGCTTGTTGAAGAAGAGGGAATGATAGCAGATGAAGAATCTGTTTACATGGACTGCTCTCTGTCTAAACTCCTTTGGTGATTTTCTGTTATAAAGTACAGCAACCATCACAAAGAAATACAAACTTGTTCTTTAATCTACTCAGAAAAGCTCATGAGTAGGATTTTAGCCACGCAGTAAAAAGCAAGCCAGCTAAGGGGTTTCAGCTGGATAACTGCTAGCAATTGAGCCTTACCTAATTGCTTGTGTGCTCTGAGAGAATCACTTCTGAATCTATGTGGGAAGATATAAGAAGTTAACCTGAAAAGAACAGTTTTTCTTTTCTTTGTGGCTTTTGGTTTGTTGTTTGATACATTGCTAAGAGAATATTAGCTAAAGCCTACAGAAAAGACCAGTTTGTTGCCAACCAGGTCTTATTTCTTTTGCTTTGATTGCCTGACAAGTTCAAATGTTGTTTTCCTTATTTTGTTTTTCCAAGTTTAACACTGAAAGCAAGTAACCTGATTTATGTGCTACCAAGCATATCTGTGTTGGGAGAAATAACCCCATAAATAAATATCTTATTGGCTTTACCCAAAAGCACAACTAATTATTGTGAGCAGCTGTGTCTGGTGTGAATGAACTGCATTGCCCACAATCCCTTGCAAATCATATAGATATATGCACTTGCCAAGACTGTGAAGATTCTCACCCAGGCAGCCGTCTGACAGACTTCAGATCCGTTGCTCAAGCACTCATCATGCCACATTTCGACTATTGCAACGTCATTCTTCAAGGACTTCCTAAGAAAACCCTGAACATCCTTCAAATGGCACAAAATGTAGCTGCCAGGATCATCATGAGGAAAAGTCTTACTGAACACATTACACCAGTACTAATTGAGCTACACTGGCTTCCCATAGCAGCCCGCACAAAATACAAAATACTGACGACCACCTTCAAACTCATCCACAGCATAGCACCATCCTTCCTCGACACCCTAATCAGATTGCAACCATCCAACAGAAACAGGAGAACCATCAATTCCAACACCCTTCACACTCCAACAGATATCAGATCAGTCAAAAAAATCACTAGTAACAGGGCTTTCTCATACACAGCACCGACACTATGGAACCAACTCCCAACCGACCTACGAGCCAGCATTGATCTAGCCGACTTTAGAAAGAAACTCAAAACCCACCTATTTCAAAGTCATTTCAATCTGTACTAAACTCGCATGAGGGGCAACTCCCCCACAGCACCCCAGAAAGCCTGTAATGTATAAATGTACATATGTAAATTATTATCCCCTTAGCTTAGAAGTAGATAATTCTCTGCGTGACGTGCTAACCTTTCGAATCTTTATGTACAAATCAAAATTATTCTGTCTTGATTCGACAGCTTTTTCCATGTAATCTTACCCGCTTCTGATCGCTTGGAAGGAGCGGTATACAAATGCTTGCTAAATAAATAAATAAATAAAATAGATCTGTTCGCTACTCAGGAGAATACATGACTACTGCTGTTTTTGCTCAAGCCTTTCCTCCCTCAACAGTCAGGCAACGGATGCCTTCCTTCTCCATTGTGGGCAGAGTCAGCTTTATGCATTCCCTCCCACTCCCTTAATATTCAAAACCCTGTTCAAACTGCAGCCTGACAGGGGCTCCATGATTCTAATAGCTCCTTACTGGCCCCGTCAGCCATAGTTTCCTCTACTGCTTTGTCTTGCACGGACTCCACCCCTCTGCCTGGGACATTCACCCATCCTCCTCTCCCAGGATCATGGGACATTTCTCCATCCCAATTCCCCAGCCCTCCGTCTCACTACGTGGCTACTGAGAGCATGATATTTGCTGACCTCGACCTTCCTCAACAGGTCAAGGACATCTTACTTGTATCACGCAAGCCATCTACTAAGTGTTCTTATGCCTTCAAATGGCGAAGGTTCACCCTCTGGTGTACCCCAAAACATATTGACCCCTCTACCTGTCCGGTGGACTTCCTTTTAGAATATCTCCTCCACATCGACAGGTCTCAAGACTAACTCAGGCTGAGATGGCACTAAGATGAACTCTGTCACAGACAGGTGGATAGGCACCCTATTTCATCTCACCCCTTGGTACAACGATTTATGCGGTGTCTCTTGCTGTCTAAGCTGCCAATTAAACCACTACCGGTGGCTTGGGACCTGAACATGGTCTTGGCGTAACTTCTAAAGCCTCCTTTTGAGCCTTTGGACATCACTTTCAAATTTCTCTCTTGGAAGGTAATCTTCCTCATTGTTCTTACCTCAGCTTGCCGCATCAGTGGACTGCAGACATTGGTGTCAGATTCTCTGTACACCCAGTTCCATCACAACAAGGTAGTTCTCCGTACACATCCACACTTTCTCCCAAAGATGGTCTCTGCTTTCCATCTCAATCAATCAGTCATGCTACTGGTTGTCTTCCCCAGACTGCATGCTTCTAGGGCTGAAGCAGTGCTGCACACTGTAGACAGTAAGCATGCACTGGCTTTCTACTTGGACAGAATTGAGGCTTTCAGAAAATCATGACAATTCATTTCCTTTGAGCCAAGTTACTTTGGCCTTCCATTCTCGAAACACACCCTTTCTACTGGATTGCAGACTGCATTTCTTTTGCCTATGCTCAAACGAGTCTCCTTGAGGGTCACATCACCACTCACAACTTGTGGGCTATGGCAACCTCAGTTGTCAACCTTTGTTCTGTCTCCATTGACTAGATTTGTAGAGCAGCTACCTGGTTGTCCATTCACACTTTCGCTGCTCACTACTTCTTAGACAGGGACTCCTGTCGGAATGCTGTCTTTGGCCAGGCTGTCCTTTGGCACCTTTTTGGGACTTAACTTCAACTCCTTTCCTCTGTCCCAGACTTCTTTTCAGGCACCAGACTTCAGTGTTGATGTTCTTGCCAACTGTCAGAGTCCAATGGGGCCACTTTTTGTATCCACACTCTCTGGCTCCAGCCTTTAGACCAGGGGTCTCAAACACGCGGCCCGCGAGAGACCTTTGTGCGGCCCGCGATGCCCAGGAAAAAAAAAAACCGGCTTCTGCTGCTGCTGCCGCCGCGGGAAAATTAAACTTTACAAAAAAGCTGGCTGCTGCCGCGGCGGTAGCAGCAATATCGCAAGTCCCGCCCCCCATCCCTTCCTGCTTGCCTTGCTTGTGAGTTCTTCTCTGCTTCGCGACTCTGTTAAGCTCGCCGGGGCAGATGGGAAAGTTGACATCTGCCCCGGCGAGCTTAAAAGAGTCGCGAGGGAGAAGCTCTCCCTTCGCGGCTCTGAAAGCCGAAGCAGAGAAGAACTCACAAGCAAGGCAGGCAGGCAAGCAGGAAGGGATCTGCCGGGGGGAGGGAGGGAGGGAGGGAGTAGGACTTGATGTGGGCTGCTGGGGGGGAGCAGGACTTGATGTGGGCTGCTGGGGGGGGGGGAGCAGGACTTGATGTGGGCGGCTGGGGGGGGGAGCAGGAGTTGATGTGGGCTGCTGGGGGGGGGGGAGCAGGACTTGATGTGGGCTGCTGGGGGGGGGAGCAGGACTTGATGTGGGCTGCTGGGGGGGGGAGCAGGAGTTGATGTGGGCTGCTGGGGGGGGGGAGCAGGACTAGTTGTGGGCTGCTGGGGGGGGAGCAGGAGTTGATGTGGGCTGCTGGGGGGGGGGAGCAGGACTTGATGTGGGCTGCTGGGGGGGGGAGCAGGACTTGATGTGGGCTGCTGTGGGGGGAGCAGGACTTGATGTGGGCTGCTGGGGGGGGGAGCAGGACTTGATGTGGGCTGCTGGGGGGGAGCAGGACGTGATGGGGGCTGCGGGGGGGGGGAGCAGGACTTTATGTGGGGTGGGGGGGGGGGAGCAGGAATTTGTGTGGGCTGGTGGGGGGGGGAGCAGGACTTGATGTGGGCTGCTGGGGGGGGGTAGGACTGGAAATGGGGTGATGGGGTTAGGACTGGAGGTGGTCTGATTGGGGGGCTAAGACTGAAAATGGTGTTATGGGGGGGCTAAGAATGAAGATGGGGCGATGGAAGGGTTAGGCCTGGAAGTGGGCTGTTGGGGGGCTTAGGACCGATAATGGGCTATGGGGGGGGGGGCTAGAACTGGTAATGGACTGGGGGGGGTGCTATGACTGGAAATGGGCCGAGTAGAAGGGGGAGCTTGAACTGCAAATAGCTGATGGGGACAGGGTCTTGGAATGGTAATGGGCTGAGTGGAAGGGGGCTTGGAAAGGAAATGGGCTGGGAGGGGAGGGAGCTAGGACTGGAAATGGGCTGATGATGCGGGGACTAGAAGGGAGCGGATGCTGGGTGGGGCAGGAGCTAGAAGGGAGTTGATGTTGGGGGACGATTAGAATGGGATGAGGCTGGGAGAGTGAAATGGAGAGGGGAAATATATTTAGTGTGGGAGGGAAGAAAAATCTACAATTGGCCGGGTATTGGGAGAGTAAGTGGGGATTGAGGATGGAGGGGTAAAATTTGAGTGGATGAAATAGGAATGAGGAAAGAGCAAAAGGAGAATGATTAGTATGTTAAAGCAGATGTAGAGAGAATGGAAAAAACTAGGAAAGAAGAAAGGACAAATGGACAGCAGACGATGGAGAGTTAGCAGAAGACACGAAGAAACCAGAAGAAAGTGGCTGGAACAATTGCAACTGAAAAAAAAATGCACAAAAGGTAGAAAAATATCTCTTTATTTTGAATTTATTAACTGAAATATGTCAGCTCTTGGAAATGTGCATCTTTAACGTCTGCACTTTATTTAATACAAGAGGAAATCAATGTATAGTTTTATTTCTACAGTGTTGTACATTCTAAGTTTGGCTTTTGGGGTTCCCAGTTTAATTGTCTTCCTGTTTCTAAATTGTGATTCCTTGTTTGGTGATGGTGTATGTTCTGCATGTGTAACTGAGCTGAGGTATTCTGTTTATGTAATTCCTATTTGACATTGCCACTTGTTCTCTTTCCCGAGTAGGTCATGCATTGTTGTTCTCTGAAATGTGTTGATTTAATATTTGCAGTGTTGCCTTTTGATAGTTAGGGTATGGTGCTTTGTGAGTCCTGGTAGTGCTGTTAGGACACGGCAGGTTTGCTATGGGTTCTAAATGAGCAGTGTTTCTAGTAGTTCCTAATGTGCCTGGTGGTTGGCACTGGTTTATAGTAATGTAGAAATCTTTTAGTCTTTCTTTATCCATACACTCATTAAGAGGCATGTTTACTAAAAGATAGTGTATGGTAACATTATGCAAATATTTATGCAAATGTGCCCGTATGCAAATGATGCCCTTATGCAAATGAGGCCTGCGTCTTGTGCGGCCCCCGGGTTACTCTACAAGTCCTCATTTGGCCCTCAAAGCAATTTGAGTTTGAGACCCCTGCTTTAGACTCTGGGATATTGCTGCTGCTAAATCCAGTTTGGTACCTGGGAGCTTGTGAGTCCCATATGTGAAGACTGCATTCCTGCTTGTTCCTGGAGATGGCATTGTTACTCTCCTGTAACAGATGATCTCTGGGAAAGCAGGAATCAGTCTTTACAAACCGTCCTCCTCCCCTAGAAGTTGTAGGGTATTATTTTTTCCTCTATCGCTCAGCTACAAACTCAACTGAGGAGTTGGAAGGCGGGAAGGCAGATGCACAGACACAGTGGAATGCTCCCAAAGGCTTTTCTATTGGATGCTGGGGAGCGTTCCCGTGTGGGCTCCGTCGGTGCCAATGATACCCATATGTGAAGACTAATTCCTGCTGTTTCCGGAGATCACCTGTTACAGGTGAGTAACAATGCTTTATAGTTATAATATTGTTTGACTGAACATAATGTGGGTTTTTCCGATGCTCCTTTTGTCCTCTTCTCCCCCCCCTCCTCCCCCCTCATTGGGGACCTGGATGTTCTGGACTCTTGTACAATTTTAAATCTTTGTATTTAGTGCATCCTTTGCCCTATTTCTCCCTGAGCCCCTTACAGTGAGTTTGTTTATTGTTTTTACAATGAGTTATTGTTCTCCCTCCTTAGCTATCTTCCTAATTGTCTCTAACAATAAGGAGCGCTTTTCTAGGTGTCTTGCTCGGATTGGTGAGTCACCTCGTGTATCAAGGTTTTTGGCACATTTTCATCATCAATAATGTAGAGCTCCCATCACTT
Organism: Ichthyophis bannanicus; assembly: GCA_033557465.1. Lineage (NCBI taxonomy): Eukaryota > Metazoa > Chordata > Amphibia > Gymnophiona > Ichthyophiidae > Ichthyophis > Ichthyophis bannanicus. The sequence continues at coordinate 846,154,465 of CM066032.1, read as the reverse complement.
TTACATATGACCTTTTATTAATTTATTGATATTTGTTTTTGATCTATTTATACATTTAATTATTTGAGTATTTATGATTGATTAGATTAACATCACAAATAATATAGGATATTTTCTATCCATTTTACTATTTATTATTTAGTATATGTTGGGTTCTTTATTTATATATATTTTGAATACATATACATTCTTCTTTAGTTTTTACCGGTTGGTTTATTATTTTTAATTGCATTTAAATGTTTGTTTTATCGCTATTATATGTTCTTATGTTTAATTATGCTCTGTATATAATTTTTTGAAGTTACTGTCTCCTGAAGGATGGCCATTGGCTGAAACATGTGTCTGGCTCCAGTCTTCAAGCGGCGTGCAGTTTTCCTGCTTTTTTGTAGCTGGTACATTTGGCGGCTAGGAATGGTTCCCTTATGACTGTATCATGGTAGTGGATTTGACTCTGGCACTGGACAGTGGACATTTATCAAAGCCTGATTGGCCCAACTAGCTTTTAAGGGGAAACTTCTTTTTGGAGCGGATTTGGAGAAGCTAGTGAAGGGTCTGGGTGAAACAAAATCTTACCGCCTTCCGGAAGACAGGTCCAGGGGGCCTGTGAACGGGCTGGTGCCCGTTTCTCATCTGCCGGCGCACCTCCACTGAGGGCGCACTAGCCAGATCCTCGGGGGTCTCGGGACCTTCATTGTTGCTGACCTTGAAAACTTTCTTCCCCTCAACTTTGAGGCTTCAGACTCGTTCTCAATCCTTGGAGCTTGTGGGCCCAGGGACTCTGTCCCCTCCAGTTGAGGACCACCTTGGCCTGTGCACTGAAGGTTTGGGGGCCCATTCCTTGTTCCTTCGGTTGGAGGCAGTCTTTGCCTTTTCTTTCAGGTATGGGCCCGGGTTACCAGGGAATGCTGGGTGCTAGACACCATTCAGTTCGGCCATGTCCTGGAATGCAAAGAGCTGATTCTGGATTTCTTTGTTAGCTTTTGGGTCAGGGAGAGGGAGGGGGGAGTGGCATTCTTGATGTGGAACAGGTTGCTGATTACTTTATAGGGAAGGTGGAGGGACTGCAAATCAAAGAAGGGGATGCGATGTGTGCAGTGAACCTGGCAGATGCAGAAGTGAAGCGGGCTTCCTTTTCCAAGGTGACAGCTGAGGCTGTGCGATTGTTTAAATTAGTTAGTGATTCTCTCCTCTTTCTCCTCTTGTTCATTTTCTCCTGCTCTTTCTCCTATGTTTTTTTCCCTCTTGCTGGAAGGAGGCCACTGTTCTCCCTATTCTTAAGCCTGCAGCCGCTGCTGACCCTCTCGATCTCTGAATTACCATCCAGTCTCTTCTATCCTTTCTTTCTAAAGTTGTCAAGCGTTTGGTTGCCCAGCAGCTGCAGGATTATCTCCAGGAACAAGCAGGAATGAGTCTACACATATGGGTACGTTGGTACCGACGGAGTCTGCGCGGGAACGCTTCCCAGCATTCAATCAAGAGCTTTTGGAAGCATCCCAGCACGCCTGCGTGCTGCCTTCCCGCCTTTCCCGACTGCCTCTCCTCAGTTTTCGTTTTTCCACGGAGCCGGCAGGACGTCCTCCTGTCACCGCAGAAAATTCTTCTTGTTATTTCTTAGTTTCCTTGTGGTCGCGGCTGTCTTCCCGACGCCACCGGTACCGCCGGTGTTTTCTTTTCTTTTCTTGTAAAATCTCCTTTTCCACGGGATATTTTTTCTTCATAGTGTCCCACATTTTTTTAGGCCTTTTAGGCCTCTTCTTTTTCCTTCATTGAACCGCCAGACACTTTCTCCAAGAAATGTTCAGACTGTGGCGGTACAACTTTATTTTTAGACCCTTAAAGTCGGTGTCTAACCTGCTTGGGTCCTGACAACAGTTTGGTGAGAAGAGGTCTTCAACATCGAGGTTCCCTCGATACACGGTTGCCCTCCAGCTTCGCGGCACCATCCCCTTCTTCTTCCACACAGGATCAGGTAACCCACAAACAGTCTGTAAAGACTAGCCAGTCCTCGAGTGGTAGGTCTCATGCACAGCATGTAGACGGCTCCGGCCTTGCCCTCGAGGGCCCACTGGCTTCAAAACCCCGGTGGGAGTCTTCGGTCTCCAAAGCAGATAAGGGGTTTCAGGTTGATCTCCAGGAACAAGCAGGAATAAGTCCTCACATATGGGTACGTCGGTACCGACGGAGCCCGTGCGGGAAAGCTCCCCAGCTTCTTAGAATAGAAGCTTTTGGGACCTCCCACTGCACATGCGCACTGCCTTCCCGCCTTCCTGAACAGCTCTCCTCAGTTTCTCTTTTTCCGCGGAGCCAGCAGGTCGTGTTCCTGTCACCGCTGAAGAAATTGTTATTTTATTTGTTTCTTTAGACCGCGTACCTGCCTTCCCCATACTGATACCGGTATCGCCGGTCTTTTCTTTCTTTCTTTAAAAAATTATAATTCTTTTTTCTTATTTTTTAGCTTTTTGGTCACTTCAGAGAGGCCTCTCGGCCTACTCAATTTCTCCTCATGGAGAAGCCAGCCCCTGGATTTAAGAAGTGTACCAAATGTAATGCTGTTATTTCAGTCACAGACACCCATGACTGGTGTCTGAAATGTTTGGGGCCTGACCATTCCATACCGGACTGCCCATCTTGCTCCCACATGTCTAAACGTGGGCTGCAGAACCGGGCCAACAAATTCCATGTGCTGTTTGCTTCAGAGAATACAGCATCACAGTCATCCAGGTCTTCTTCTCCGGATGGATCTCAGGTAACCAAACCTTCTGTGGGCAAGTCCTCAAAGAGCAAATCTCCTTCAAAGCATCGAGAGGCTCTTAGCTTAGAACTTGAGGACCCTGCCCCAGCCAAACAACCCCGGCGGGAAGTCCAACTTCCAAAAACGCCAATTCAGGGGTCTCAGGTTGATATCGATGCTACGGCCTCGACAGATCACCTGTTAGCCTGCTCTGGGGTACCGGGTCACTCCGGTACCGACATCCAGGCAGCTATGGCGTCCATGGGCGATACTGTACAGTCCATGCAGCAAGCCGTCATGGCTTTCATTAAAGCTGCAACGCCATCGGTTCCGCTTTCAGCGGTTCCGGGCCCGATACCGGTATCGTCCGCCATGCCGGTATCGAGGCCGTCCACCTCTAAACGCAAGTCGGTACCGTATGGGCTTTCGCTCCATACCGGTTCCATACCCGATACGCCCGATATCGATACCGATCGGTACGCGTATCGTGCGTTAGAGGAAAGCACCGATTCCTCTGAGGATTTTCACTCCTCTGATGATTCTGCTGAGTTTTCACTCAACTTACCTGAGGAGCCCTCTTCTCCTAAAAGGAGAATGTCCCCTCCAGAGGATTTGTCCTTCCAGGACTTTGTTTTAGATATGGCTACAGCCCTTTCTATTACCACATCCTCTGAAAAGGAACCCAGATCCAAAAAACTGGATATTTTGGGATACTCAAAGGCCCCTAAGGAGGCAGTTACCCTGCCTATCCATGAAATCCTTCAAGAACAACTGATGGATTTCTGGGAAAATCCTTTGACTTTGTCTCCTTATTCCCGTAGGTTGGACACCATGTATAGGGTCCCTCCTTCTCCTGGTTTCCAAAAGACTCAATTGCCCCACCACTCTATTGTGGTGAAGTCTGCAATGAAGAAGATTAGGAGTACCAAAAGGCACTCTTCCACCCCTCCAGGACGGGAATGTAAGACTTTGGACTCTTTTGGTAGGAAAATTTTCCAGGCTAGTATGCTTATAGCCAGGATTAATTCCTACAGTCTCTATATGGGCATGTTCCTGGAGGAACTTGCCAAAAAGGTGCGGCATTTTGCCCCCTTTATCCCTGAGGATAAAAAGCAGGGATTCCTTTCCCTAGTGAAACAACTCTTAGAGGTTTCTAAGTTCTCTAATAGGGCAGCATATGATTCCTTTGAGGGAGCCAGTAGGGCTTCGGGCATTGCTATTGCAGCCCGACGTCTTGCTTGGCTCCAGGCCTCTGATCTGGAACCTTGGGTTCTAGATGGCTTACGGAATCTGCCCTGTACAGGTGAGAACTTATTTGGGGAAGAGTGGCAAATCAAAGCCACCCAGATGGATGCTGAAAATGCCACCTTGGAAAGACTTTCAAAGTCCACTTCAATTCCTACTAAGAAAAAGTCTTTTAAAAGGCCTTACTATAAGAAGGCCAGAGTTGCTTCAAATACTGGCCAGCAGTCTTCTCAACCTCGCTATACTGCTAAGCGTCAGCAATCCAAACAAGCACGAGCTAAGCCTGCAGCAGCTACTGTAGCTCAGCAGGCTCCAACCCCTCAGGGGTTTTGACTTGCTCCTAGGGAACTTCCCACTTCTGGTTCTAACACAACCAGAACCTCTCACCATACCCGGAAGGTTGGTTCACTTTGCTCCCAGATGGGAACAAATCACAACAGAACAATGGACCCTCTCTATCATTCGAGAGGGTTACAAACTTCATTTCTCCAGCCTTCCTCCCCATCATATGGTGAGACCATTCAATTCTCCCCCATCTCTCCTAACCCTGTTGGGTCAAGAGGTTTCCTCTCTTCTTGCCCAAGGGGCCATAGAAGAGGTTCCTCTTCCTCAACAAGGGTCCGGTTTCTACTCCCCTTATTTTCTCATTCCAAAGAAGACAGGGGATTCAGACCAATCCTAGATCTGAGAGAATTGAACAAATTTCTCTTCAAGGAGAAATTCAAAATGCTGTCTCTCGGCATTCTCCTTCCTTACCTCCAGGGTCAGGACTGGCTTTGTTCTCTAGACCTACAGGATGCGTATACACATATACTCATCCATCCATCCCACAGAAAGTATCTTCGCTTTCTGTTTCAGGGAAAACATTTCCAATACAGAGTACTCCCCTTCGGTCTAGCCTCTGCTCCAAGAGTATTTACAAAATGCATGGCAGTCGTAGCCGCATTTCTAAGAGGCATGGGAATCTTTGTCTTCCCATATCTGGACGACTGGCTCATCCGAGCTCCAACTCAGTCACAGGCCCAGATTTCCCTGGACCACACAAGGAGCCTTTTGCAGTATCTGGGACTGGTAGTAAACCTTCCCAAGTCCCAACTCATCCCTACTCAATCTCTAGAATTCATAGGGGCCCAGTTGGACACCATCACTGCAAGGGCCTACCTTCCACATGTTCGAGGCCAGCGCCTCCTGAGTTTGGCCTCCCAAGCTCAGTCCAGCACTCACTTGACAGCCAGGGAAATGCTACGCCTACTGGGTCATATGGCCTCCACAGTGCATGTGGTGCCCTATGCTCGTCTTCATATGAGAGCAGCTCAATGGACCCTGGCCACTCAGTGGACTCAGGCGTCAGGAGCGCTCTCAGACCAAATACAAACCTCCGATCGTCTGTTTTGGTCCCTCCACTGGTGGACTTCCACCAAGAATCTGTTGTTGGGGGCTCCATTTCAACCATTGCTACCCCAAGCAACCCTCACAACAGATGCCTCCCAAACAGGGTGGGGAGCCCATCTGCAAACTCTCTCCACTCAGGGCACTTGGTCTCTACAGGAGACCACCCTTCATATCAATCTTCTGGAACTGCGAGCAATTTACCTTGCCCTCAAGGTCTTCCACTCCCTCCTAGCCAACCTCACTGTCCTAGTTCAGACGGACAATCAGGTGGCCATGTTTTACATAAACAAACAAGGAGGGACGGGCTCTCTGTCGCTTTGCAACGAAGCTCTAAGACTATGGGCCTTCGCCAGAGAGCATCAGATTCACCTGCTAACAGTGTATCTCCCAGGAGTTCAAAACTCTCGGGCAGACAGGCTCAGTCGAGTTCTGCTGCCACACGAATGGTCCCTACATTTGGACCAAATAAACCGAATCTTTCAGGAATGGGGGACCCCGGACATAGACCTCTTTGCAAGTCCGTGGAATGCCAAACTTCCCCGGTTCTGTTCCAGAACTCCGTGTCAGGGAGCTCAGGCTACGGACGCCTTTCTCCTGAATTGGAATCAGGCATTCCTATATGCCTTTCCACCCATTCCTTTGATTCCCAAGACTCTGTTCAAACTCCAGAGGGATCATGGAACTATGATCCTCATAGCTCCACGCTGGCCACGCCAAGTGTGGTTCCCTCTACTTCTACAGCTCTCCCAGGGATCCTACTTGGATCTGGGAGCTGCGCCAGACCTCCTGTCTCAGGAGGAGGGGACTTTGTGGCACCCAAACCCCAAATCCCTTCACCTCAGTGCTTGGTTACTGAAGGCTTAAGCCTTCAAGACTTTCATCTTTCCCAACCAGTGAAAGATATCCTTTCTGCCTCTAGGAAACCCTCTACCAGGCGTTCCTATGCTTTCAAATGGAAACGTTTTTCCATTTGGTGTGCTCAGCAGGGTCTTGACCCTCTGGCACTTCCTTTGAATTCTCTTCTTGATTATCTCCTGCATCTATCCAATGCAGGCCTCAAGACGAATTCGGTAAGAGTCCATTTAAGTGCTATTGCAGCATCCTTGAAACATATAAATGGACAACCTATCTCCTCTCATCCTCTTGTTGCAAGATTCATGAGAGGCCTGACTCTCACTAAACCTCCCATCAGACCACCCCCGGTCGCATGGGATTTGAATCTAGTGCTCGGTCAACTTATGAAGCCACCTTTTGAGCCAATGTTTTCCACCTCCTTGAAATTTCTTTCCTGGAAGGTCATCTTCCTCATTGCAGTCACTTCGGCTCGCCGCATCAGTGAGCTGCAGGCTTTAGTGGCTAATCCACCTTACACAAGATTTCATCATGATAAGGTGGTCCTTAGGACGAATCCCCACTTTATGCCTAAAGTGGTCTCGCCTTTTCATCTTAATCAAGAGGTATATCTACCTGTCTTTTTTCCAGCTCCTCATGCATCCAATGCAGAGAGGAACCTTCATACTCTGGATTGTAAAAGAGCTCTCGCTTTTTACCTTAATAGGACTCAGCCACATCGAAAGTCTTCTCAACTTTTTGTGGCCTTTGATCCTTCCCATTTGGGACTTCCAGTCTCCAAGCGTACACTTTCCAATTGGATTGCTCAGTGTATTTCTTTTGCTTACCAGAGCAAAAACATTTCTCTGGAAGGCCATGTCACTGCTCACAATGTGAGGGCCATGGCAACTTCTATGGCTCATCTGCACTCTGTTTCCATAGATCAGATCTGTCGAGCCGCTACCTGGGCCTCGGTTCATACCTTCACAGCCCATTACTGTTTGGACAAGGACTCCCGCCGGGATGCCTTGTTTGGCCAGGCTGTCCTCAAGCACCTGTTCCATTCCTAAACAACTCCTGCCCACCTTCCCAGAATGGATGCCTGAGATCCATACGAAGATGGCGAACCTTTACAGGGGATCCCATGCATCTAAGCTAGGGAGTCCCCATATGTGAGGACTTATTCCTGCTTGTTCCTGGAGATAGCACAGTTACTTACCTGTAACAGGTGATCTCTGGGAACAGCAGGAATTAGTCCTCACAACCCACCCACCTCCCCTAGGAGTTGTATCTTTTATCTATCTATCTTCCTGTCCTCTCTCTGTTGACTCAGCTATAAACTCGAAACTGAGGAGAGCTGTTCAGGAAGGCGGGAAGGCAGTGCGCATGTGCAGTGGGAGGTCCCAAAAGCTTCTATTCTAAGAAGCTGGGGAGCTTTCCCGCACGGGCTCCGTCGGTACCGACGTACCCATATGTGAGGACTAATTCCTGCTGTTCCCAGAGATCACCTGTTACAGGTAAGTAACTGTGCTTTCCTGGGGTTCACCCCCCACAGAACATACCTCAGCCGTGTACGGTGGTGGCATCCGCTTCGAGCGGTACCGGTACCCCGGCATCGGCACTGGTGTTGGATGAAACACTCCTCACCAGGGATCGTCATCTGGCGTCCTCGGTGCCTTCGGGACCGGTGGATACTGTCCAGACTGACTTTCCATTATCGGTACCAGCACCGATACTACCACCGACGTCGGTACCCTCCAGACGTGCATCGATAGCCTCGCTTCCTTCGATGCTGAATCTAGAATCGATCTCCAGTCTGGAGGATTGGGAACCGACTCGCCTTGGTACCGGCTCTCGGCGGTACCGAAGGCTCGGTTCCGATGATTCGGATCCACAACTCTCGGTTGCCTCGAGGCCGATTGAGTTGCCACTGGTTGACCTTCCTTCACCGGTGTCAGACAAGGTACCGAAATCGGTACCGACGTCCTCATTACCTTTACGGTCGGTGCCTTCCATGCTTCGCTTATCAGGCTCTCTGTCCTCGATGCCGAGTTTGGAAACAATCTCTAGTCTAGAAGACTCGGTACCAATAGGTTTTGGTACTGACATAGATCGATACCGGTGCTTCGGTACCGAGGATAGTGGCCGGAGGTTTTCGGTCACCTCGGTACCGATAGAACTGTCACCTCGGTACCGATAGAACTGTCACCGATGACTGCTCCGATGTCTGTCGGGCTCGACTCCGACATCGGTACCGGTATTGGCATCGGTACCGGTATCCACAGTACCATCGTGGCCAACTCCTGCCATGCTTTTTTCAACAGGATCGCTCCAATCTCCAGGAACAAGCAGGAATGAGTCTTCACATATGGGTACGTCGGTACCGACGGAGCCTGCGCGGGAACGCTCCCCAGCGTCCAATCAGAAAGCTTTTGGGAGCATCCCTCAGCGCCTGCGTGCTGCCTTCCCGCCTTTCGAACTGTCTCTCCTCAGTTTTCGTTTTTCCGCGGAGTCGGCAGGACGTCCTCCTGTCACCGCAGAAGCTTTTTTCTTTAATTCTTGTTTTCTTGTGGTCGCGGCTGTTTTCCCGCCGCCACCGGTACAGCCGGTGGGTTTTTTCTTTTCTTTTTCTCAAACTCAGGGAGAGTTTTTCCCTCCGTTTCTGTCTTAAATTTTTTGGGCCTGTAAGGCCTCTCCATCATGGAGCCTTCTTCTCCTAAGAAGTGCCTTAAGTGTGGAAATACAGTTTTCTTTTTAGACTCCAATGACTGGTGTCTAACCTGTTTGGGTCCTGACCCTTTTTCCCCTGAACCATCAGGCTACAATACTGTGAGAAGAGATTCTCTATTTCGAGTTTCCCTCGATACCGTTTTCCCTCCCTGTGTCAGGGCACCGGCCATTTCTTCTCTACAGGATCAGGTAACCCACAAACAGTCTGTTAAGACTAGCCAATCCTTGAGTGGTAGGTCTCATGCCAAGCATGCTGACGGCCTTGCCCTCAAGACCCCATTGGCATTAAAACCCCGGCGGGAGTCTTCGGGCTCCAAAGCATTTCAGGGGTTTCAGGTTGTTCCTGGGGCTCACCCCTCACAGAACATACCTGAGCCATGCTCGGTGGTGGCATCCGCTTCGATCGGCACCGGTGTTGAGTGATCCACTCTTCACCAGGGATCGTCATCTGGCGTTCTCGGTACTTTCGGGACCGACCGATACGTCCCAGATTGACTTTCCAGTATCGGCAGTACCGCCGATACCACCACCGACATCGGTGCCCTCTAGGCATGCATCGATAGACTCGCTTCCTTCGATGCCGAGTCTAGAATTGATATCTAGTCTAGAAGACTGGGTACCGACGCGTCTCGGAACGGACGTTTACCGATTCCGCATGCACGGTACCGAGGATAATCACCAAGGGTTTTTGGTTACCTCGGTACCGCTTCAGCAGCCTCCGATGACTGCTTCGGTGTCGGTTTCGCCTTCGATTCTGGCACAGCTGCCGGTATCGGTATCAATGCCGGTACCTGCAGTATCATCGGGACCAGCTCCTTCCATGCTTTTTTCACCTGGATCGCTCCTCTCTATACCTAGTTTGGAGTCGATACCTGGCATGGACGATGCACTACTGACACTCTCAACTCATAACTGCCAGTTCCAGTATCCATCCATTAGAGATCCTGTTCTGCACCGGACAGGTACATGCTCCGGTGCCCAGGCTACTTTTTCAAATTTAGCCTGTCCAGGGATGGTTCCCATCGGAGATCCTTCTTTTCAGAAATTTCTCCTTGACATGGCAACCTTCCTTAATATTCCTATCCCTGGCTATGAGTCTTCTCAAGGTTTTTCTGCAGAAAAGGAAAATATAATGCTTCCTTTACATCACTCTTTGCAGCATCTTCTTCTGAGAGTATGGGAAAAACCTTTAAGGGTTTCTTCACCTCCTACAGCAACTGATCTTCTGTATCAGGTGCCCCCCTCTCCAGGATTTCAAAAACCTCAACTTCCCCATCATTCCATTGTAGTGGAATCAGCAATGAGGAAGGTAAAAAGCAAGAAAAAACATTCTTCTTTCCTGCCAGGGCGTGCATCTAGAACACTGGATGCCTTTGGACGTCAAACCTTCCAAACATCTATGCTGGCAACAAGGATTCTCTCATATATTTTCTATATGAGTCTATCCCTTCAGGAGATCACAAAGAAATTATCTCTTTTGACTCCTTTTCTATCAGAGCCCAAGGCTGCAGACTATTCCTTCTTAGTCATAGCCAAAATATCTCTTGGTTTCTTTCTCGTGCTTCCCTAGACTCTTTTGAGTCTGTTAGCAGAACTTCTGCTATAGCCATAGGAGCACGTCGTAAAGCCTGGCTCCAAGCATCAGACTTGAATAGATGGGCACAACAAAGACTGGGTAATACTCCTTGTACTGGAGAAAATCTCTTCAATAAGGAGTCCTTACGTCAGGTTGCTCATTGCTCCACTGACTTTCCTGTTTCTGAGGGCCATCCTAAGTCCTCTCCTTCCTCAGCAGGTAGGAAATGCCCTACCAAACCTTCTTTCCCTAAAAGAAAGAGGTTTTCCTCTTCTCCTGCCCATCATTCAGATGTTCCCAAGCAGGGGAAGTCTCGCCCTGGTCTGAAGATTTCCAAACTCTAGCCAGGCTGAATAAACACAGTAACCATAGGTTTCTGATTAATCCTTTTATAACTACAATTAACTTCTTTTCAGCAGACGTTTTTCACTGTTTTTTCCATTCAAAACTCTGCTCAGGGATTCCTATTCTCAGGAAATCCATTTACTCTTCAGTATGCTGAACTGTCAGGATTTTCATGTCTATAAGTTACAGGGTTTTCCACCTCTTCTTGACTAGAAGAGAGGTTACCAACTATCACATGATAGTTTCTCTGTACCAGCATGAATTTTTCCCTTCCATGGATTTACCATGTGGTAAGTCCTTCTTCAGCTTCTATCTCTACCCTCTTCTCCAGGGTTTCCCCTGTAAGAGTGGTACCATACCATTGAAGGACTTTTCTTGTCTTTCTTTTCATTGTAGAGTTTCTTCTTCTGAGTAAACTCCCTTCTTTATCTGGGCAGCTCTGCAGACAGAGACAGCTTTCTCTCTTTGTTCAGTCTGTTCTCTCTGTTTGACACAGACCGACTCTCTCTGTTGTCCTATTCAGTAGCTGCCCATGTAGGAGTTCCAGTAATTGACTACTGGTACTTTTCCACAAGTCCCAGTCTTATCTTCCACCACTTCTGTCTGGCCTTAGTAGTGATTCCAAGACAGTTTTCTACATCTTTCTTGGATGATCCTTCTCACTACAGGCTTCTTACACTATCTTCTACCCTTGCCATCTCCAATCTCTGGGTTTGGCAACGTAGTGGACGTGGCTGTGAGTTTTCTCCATCAGCCGGTTCTACATCCCAGTTTTCCTGCATAATGCTCTCTGCAATCCTACTGAGAAGCTTTCCACTATAGTCCCTTGCTAGAGAGCATAGAGTTTCTCTAATGGCTATCCATCATGGTTGAAAAGGCTTCCTCAGTCATCCCCTATGACTGTGAGGGTTCTTCACACCCTACTATCTCCTTTTAAAAAAAAAAAAAAAAGAAGAGGGAACAGGACATAAGCCTTCTCCACGTGAAAGTCTAGGAGTTATCCCATTCCTACAGGGAATATACTCTTTTTTTTTTTTTTTTTTCTTGCAGCTTGTCCTCATGGTATCCTAATCCTTCAAGGACAGCACATATTACTCTGGAAAATGCCTGATACCTCCTTTGTCCCTCACGTAGGTCAACCTGGTATCTCATTCTATGCATTTCTGTCCTTTTACCATGCTGGAGTTCCACAGGACTCCGGACTTGCTGTTTACAGACTGATATTATCCTCTGTTTTTTCACGTAACCATCCTGGTTATTCACTGGATAGCATTCCTTTACCATCATCTCTGGGGGAATAGATTCTCTATATATCTTCCCAAGTAGGTTTCACCTCCTTGTTCTTAGATGAATCTTTTCCCTTCACATCTCCATGTGAATGTCCTGATATGCATAGCTCTGTCTGCTTAGTTGCAGGCATCTATCTTTAGACCTATATATTCAGGTATATATATCTATATACCTATATACATCTCTGTAGATGTATCTGTCTGTCAGCTAAGTGTGCATATGCTATGCCCTTTAGATCTCATTATAGATCTATATATATCTATATACCCGTGTGTATGTATATCTATATCTATATATATATCTATATATATATATCTATATATATATCTATATCTCTCTCTCTCTCTCTATATATATATATATATATATATCTATATGTGTATCTATCCAGCTACTACTTATAGGTAGATATGTATTTCCATACTTATCTCTCTGACTGTCTATGTTCATAAAGGTTTTTACCTTCCTGTATGTTCCTGACAGTGGGCTTGCACAGCTTCATACTGTTCCACAGTATGTTTCGGATATTATGCACACAACCACTGCTGTGGTACTGACAGCCCTACCGTATCCTAGGTTTACGTATCCCTGAAGCTCCATGCCCCAATGTCTTCCTACCTCTCACCAGTTAGGAAAGACATGGTGGATCTTCAGTGGATTCCAGATTCAATTCCTCAAACATCTGTCCTTGGGAGTATGGGGTTCTTTTCATACCCTTTCCTCCCTCAAGGACTAGGTCTGTTTGTCTAGATCGGTCAGTCTTCCTCTTTTGCTCCTACCTCTGAATACTTCTGTAGCCAAAAGAGTTTTCAGCTTTCCATGAAGCTTCCCACTGAAGACCTGCCGTTTTTGTGCTACCCCAATTGAATCCTGGGGTCACCTCTCACTTCCAGATGTTGACCTCCACCTTCACTCCAATGAGGTCACCTTGAACATTATTCTACTGGATCCCCAGTAGACTCCATCAGCCTCTCTACTTCCTGCAATCCAGTAGGTGAGCGTCATATGGTGATTGTTCATTTCAATATATTTTTATGATAATGATCATACATACAAGGACTCCTTGTTGGAAGTCCTTTCTTAGGTTAGCTGTTTTTCTACAGTTCCTCTCTTTTCAACTCCTACCCTCCATCCTCAGGATGCCTGGCCATATGAGGTGTAGCATGTTTCAATCTCCAACATGTTAGGGCTCCAGGCATCTTAGCTTGGGAGTCCCCATATGTGAAGACTCATTCCTGCTTGTTCCTGGAGATAGCACAGTTACTTACCTGTAACAGGTGATCTCTGGGAACAGCAGGAATAAGTCTTCACAACCCACCCACCTCCCCTAGGAGTTGTATTTCTCTATCTATCTTTCCTTTCCTCTTTCTCTCCCTTTGTCTCAGCTGTGAAACTCAACTGAGGAGAGACAGTTGGAAAGGCGGGAAGGCAGCACGCAGGCGCTGAGGGATGCTCCCAAAAGCTTTCTGATTGGACGCTGGGGAGCGTTCCCGCGCAGGCTCCGTCGGTATCGACGTACCCATATGTGAAGACTTATTCCTGCTGTTCCCAGAGATCACCTGTTACAGGTAAGTAACTGTGCTTTCTATACCAAGCTTGGAGTCGATACCTGGCATGGACATGTGGTAAGGGCGGTTGCTGCTCCTGATACCCAGTACCAGCAACCATCCCTTCAGCATTCCACACTGCACTGTGCAGGACCTTCTATTCCTATACATTTGAATACCTCTGTGGGTGCTCAGGCTAGTTCTTTAAATCTAACCTGTCCAAGAGAGATTCCTGTTGGGGATCCCTCTTTTCAGAGTTTCCTCCTGGATATAGCAGGATCTCTTGCCATTCCTATCCCAGGACATGATCCTGCACAGGGCTCTCTTTCTACCAAAGCAAAGGAGAACATAATGCTTCCTTTGCATCATTCCTTGCAGGATCTCCTTCTAGGAATGTGGGAAACACCTTTCAGGGTACCCCCACCTCCCAGGGCAACTGATCTGTTATATCAGGTGCCCCCCTCTCCAGGGTTTCAAAAGACTCAACTTCCTCATCATTCCATAGTAGTGGAATCAGCAATGAGGCGGGTAAAGAGTAAGAAACAGCACTCTTCCTATCCGCCTGGTCGTGAGTCTAAAACACTAGATGCCTTTGGACGTCAAACCTTCCAGACATCTATGCTTTCTGCAAGAATTCTCTCATATATTTTTTATATGAGTCTTTCTCTTGAGGAAGTCACAAAGCAATTACATCTTTTGTCTCCTTTCCTTTCAGATTCCAGGAGTACAGACTATTGCTCACTGCTTAAGCATATCCAGAATATTTCTTGGTTTCTTTCTCGTGCTTCCCTAGACTCTTTTGAGTCTGGTAGCAGGACCTCTGCTATAGCTATAGGGGCACGACGTAGAGCCTGGCTCCAAGCTTCAGACTTGGACAAATGGGCACAACAAAGACTGGGACATACTCCGTGCACTGGAGAAAATCTTTTCAACAAGGAGTCTTTACGTCAAGTTACTCAGTTGTCCACTGATTTACCTGTTCCTAAGGGTTGTTCTACCCCTTCCTCTGTCCCAGTAGGTAGGAAATGTCCTACCAAACTTTCTTCCCACAAGAGAAGAAGGTTTTATTCATCACTTGCCCATCATACAGATGTTCCCCAACAGGGGAAGCATCGTTCTGGTCTGAAGAATCCAACCTCTCACCAGGCTCAGCAAACCCAGCACCTGCAGGGTTTCTGATCATTCATCATCAGATGCTTGTGACTCTTGGGGTTAGAATTTACAGTTGCTTCTTCTCAATAGCGACAATCCACCGCTTTATTCTAACCCCTACACATGGATCTCTTTTCAAAAGATATCCATTTTTTCTATATTTCTATGAGCTGTCAGGATGTTCATGCCTATGAGTCATAGGTTTCTCCTCTTTTTCTTGCTAGGGAAAGAGGTCTAACCACTATCAGATGATAGTTCCTGTGCCAGCATGTATTTTTCCTATCTCCAGGAACAAGCAGGAATAAGTCCTCACATATGGGTACGTCGGTACCGACGGAGCCTGAGCGGGAAAGCTCCCCAGCTTCCCAGAAGGAAGCTTTTGGGGCCTCCCACTGCACATGCGCACTGCCTTCCCGCCTTCCTGACCAGCTCTCCTCAGTTTCTCTTTTTCCGCGGAGCCAGCAGGTCGTGTTCCTGTCACCGCTGAAGAAATTCTTATTTTAGTTTGTTTCTTTAGACCGCGTACCTGCCTTCCCCATACCGAAACCGGTACCGCCGGTCTTTCTTTTCTTTTCTTTACAAAAAAAAAACCCAACAACTTTTATTTAGCAACTTGGTGACTTCGGTTAGGCCTCAGGCCTACACAAATTCTCCTCATGGAGAAACCAGCCCCTGGTTTCAAGAAGTGTACCAAGTGTAGTGCTGTTATTTCAGTCACAGACACCCGTGATTGGTGTCTTAAATGTTTGGGACCTGACCACTCCATTCCGGACTGCCCATCCTGCTCCCAGATGTCTAAACGTGGTTTGCAGAACCGGGCCAACAAATTCCATGTGCTGTTTGCTTCAGATAATCCAGCATCACAGTCATCCAGGTCTTCCTCTCCGGATGGATCTCAGGTAACCAAACCTTCTTCGGGCAGGTCCTCAAAGAGCAAATCTCCTTCAAAGCATCGAGAGGCTCTCTCTTTTGAATCTGAGGAACCTGCCCCAGCCAAACAACCCCGGCGGGAAGCTCTGACTTCCAGAGCTTCAACTATGGGGTTACAGGTTGACATCGATGGCACGGCCTCGACCGATCACCTGTTTGACTGCTCTGGGGTACCGGCCCATACCGGTACCGACATCCAGGCAGCAGTGGCATCTATGAGCAATACTGTTCAGACCATGCAGCAGGCCATGCTGGCTTTTATTAAAGCTGCGACGCCCTCGGTACCGCGTTCAGCGGTACCGGGTCCGGTTCTGGTATCGTCTCCCATACCGGAACCGAGACCATCGACTTCCAAACGCAGATCGGTTCCGCATGCCGTATCCGGGTTTTCACCCGATACCGATCCCATACCCGGTACGCCCGATGTCGATACCGATCGGTATGCTTATCGTGCGTTGGAAGCAAATAGAGAATACTCTGATTCTTCTGAGGATTTTGACTCCTCTGAGGACTCTGATGAGCTGTCTCTAGTTCTTCATGAAGACCCTTCTTCCCCAAAGAGGAGAATGTCTCCACCAGAGGATTTGTCCTTTCAAGACTTCATTATAGAACTAGCTAAAGGACTTTCTATTACCACATCCTCTGAAAAAGAACCTAGGTCAAAGAAATTTGATATTTTAGGATAACCTAAGGTTCCTAAAGAGGCAGTCACCCTGCCTATCCATGAAATCCTTCAAGAACACTTGATGGACTTATGGGAGGCTCCTCTAACGTTGTCTCCTTACTCTCGTAGGTTGGACACCATGTACCGGGTCCCTCCTTCTCCTGGGTTTCAAAAGACTCAGCTGCCTCACCATTCCATTGTGGTGAAGTCTGCGCTGAAAAAGGTTAAGAGCACCAAAAGGCACTCTTCTACCCCTCCAGGGCGAGAATGTAAGACCCTAGACTCTTTTGGCAGGAAAATTTTTCCAGGCTAGTATGCTTATAGCCAGGATTAATTCTTACAGTCTGTATATGGGCATGTTTCTCAGGGAACTTGCCCTAAAGGTACGGCATTTTGCCCCCTTTATCCCTGAGGATAGAAAGGAGGAGTTCATTTCTATAGTGAAATAGCTTCTAGATGTTTCTAAGTTCTCCAACAGAGCAGCCTTTGATTCCTTTGAAGGTGCCGGTAGAGCTTCGGGCATTGCCATTGCAGCCCGACGACTTGCTTGGCTCCAGGCCTCTGACCTAGAACCCTGGGTCCTGAATGGCTTACGGAATCTGCCCTGTACAGGTGAGAACTTATTTGGTAAAGACTGGCAAATTAAAGCCACTCAAATGGACGCAGAAAATGCTACCTTAGATAGACTTTCTAAGTCTACCTCTACTCCTGCCAAGAAAAAGTCTTTCAAGAGGCCTTACTACAAGAAGGCCAGATTTTCCACAAATACTGGCCAACAATCTTCTCAGCCTCGCTTTGCTGCTAAACGTCAGCAGCCTAAACAGGCAAGATCAAAGCCTGCAGTGTCTGCCACTCCTCAGCAGGCTCAACCCCCTCAGGGTTTTGACTTGCCCCTAGAGAACTTAACCTTTCTGGCTCTAGAACAACCAGAGCCCCTCACCATTCCCGGAAGGTTAGCTCACTTTGCTCCCAGATGGGGGCAAATTACATCAGAGCAATGGACCCTCTCTATCATCAGGGAGGACTACAAACTTCATTTCTCCAACCTTCCTCCATATACCATGGTGAGGCACTACAATTCTCCCCCATCTCTCCTGAGCCTGTTGGGTCAGGAAGTCTCTTCTCTCCTTGCCCAAGGGGCAATAGAAGAGGTTCCTCTTCTTCAACAAGGGACAGGATTCTACTCCCCTTATTTTCTCATACCAAAGAAGACAGGGGGATTCAGACCTATCCTAGATCTGAGAGAATTGAACAAATTTCTGTACATGGAGAAATTCAAAATGCTTTCGCTAGGCATTCTCCTTCCATACCTTCAGAGTCAGGATTGGCTTTGTTCTCTAGATCTCAAGGATGCGTACACACATATACTCATCCACCCATCCCACAGAAAATATCTAAGATTTCTGTTTCAGGGAAAACATTTCCAGTACAGAGTACTTCCCTTCGGTCTAGCCTCTGCCCCAAGAGTGTTCACCAAATGCATGGCAGTGGTGGCTGCATTTCTAAGAGGTCTGGGAATTTTTGTATTCCCATATCTGGACGACTGGCTCATCCGAGCTCCATCTCAGTCAGAGGCCCAGATTTCCCTGGACCGCACAAGGCACATTCTGCAGTATCTGGGACTGGTGATAAACCTTCCCAAGTCTCAACTTACACCTACTCAGTCTCTGGAATTCATAGGGGCCCAGTTGGACACCACCACTGCAAGGGCCTACCTACCTCAAGTCTGGGGCCAACGTCTGATGTGCTTGGCCTCCCAAGCTCAGTCCAGCAGTCACTTGACAGCCAGAGAAATGTTACGACTTCTGGGCCACATGGCCCCCACGGTACACGTGGTGCCCTACGCTCGTCTTCATATGAGAGCAGCTCAATGGACCTTGGCCACCCAGTGGACTCAAGCATCAGGAGCGCTCTCCGACCAAATACTCCCCTCAAAGCGTCTGTTTTGGTCCCTCCAATGGTGGATGTCCACCAAGAATCTGTTGTTGGGGACCCCCTTCCAACCTTTGTTGCCCCAAGCAACCCTCACCACAGATGCCTCCCAAACAGGGTGGGGAGCCCATCTTCAACACCTCTCCACTCAGGGTACTTGGTCTCCGCAAGAGACCACCCTTCACATCAACCTCCTGGAACTGCGAGCAATCTTCTTTGCCCTCAAAGTCTTCCATACCCTCCTAGTCAACCTGACCGTCCTAGTCCAGACAGACAATCAGGTGGCCATGTTCTACATAAGCAAACAAGGAGGGACAGGCTCTCTGTCGCTTTGCAACGAAGCTCTCAGATTATGGGCCTTCGCCAGAGAGCATCAAATTCATCTTCTGGCAGTCTATCTTCCAGGGGTTCAAAACTCTCGGGCAGACAGACTCAGTCGAGTTCTGCTTCCACACGAATGGTCCCTACATATGGACCAGATACGCAGAATCTTTCAGGAATGGGGAACCCCGGACATAGACCTCTTTGCAAGTCCGTGGAATGCCAAACTTCCCCGGTTCTGTTCCAGGAATCCGTGTCAGGGAGCTCAGGCTAACGACGCCTTTCTCCTGCATTGGGGTCAGGAATTCCTATATGCCTTTCCACCCATTCCTTTGATTCCCAAGACTCTGTTCAAACTCCAGAGAGATTACGGATCGATGATCCTCATAGCTCCACGCTGGCCACGCCAAGTGTGGTTCCCTCTACTTCTGCATCTCTCCCAGGGACCCTCTCTGGACCTGGGAGCTGCGCCAGACCTTCTGTCTCAGGAGGAGGGGACTTTGTGGCACCCAAACCCCAAGTCCCTACACCTCAGAGCTTGGTTACTGAAGGCCTAAGCCTTCATGACTTCAATCTTTCTCAACCAGTGAAAGATATCCTTCATGCCTCTAGGAAACCCTCCACGAGGCGTTCCTATGCTTTCAAATGGAAACGCTTTTCCATTTGGTGTGCTCAACAGGGTCTTGACCCTCTAGCACTTCCTTTGAATTCTCTACTAGACTATCTCCTGCATCTTTCTAATGCAGGCCTTAAGACGAATTCAGTAAGAGTCCATTTGAGTGCTATTGCAGCATCCTTAAAACCTATAAATGGACAACCTGTCTCCTCTCATCCGCTTATTGCAAGGTTCATGAGAGGCCTGACTTTAACTAAGCCTCCCATCCGACCTCCTCCGGTAGCATGGGACTTGAACCTAGTTCTAGGTCAGCTTATGAAGCCACCTTTTGAACCGTTGGTTTCTACCTCCTTGAAATTTCTTTCCTGGAAGGTCCTTTTCCTTATTGCAGTCACTTCGGCTCGCCGCATCAGTGAACTACAGGCCTTAGTGGCTCATCCACCTTATACTAGGTTTCATCATGATAAGGTGGTCCTTAGGACGAATCCCCACTTTATGTCCAAAGTGGTCTCGCCCTTTCATCTTAATCAAGAGGTATATCTACCTGTCTTTTTCCCGGCTCCTCATGCATCCAGTGCAGAGAGGAACCTTCATACTCTAGATTGTAAAAGGGCTCTCGCCTTTTACCTCAACAGGACTCAGCCACATCGAAAGTCTTCCCAACTTTTTGTGGCTTTTGATCCTTCTCATTTGGGACTTCCAGTCTCCAAACGTACACTTTCCAATTGGATTGCTCAGTGTATTTCCTTTGCTTACCAGAGTAAAAACATTTCTCTGGAAGGCCATGTCACAGCTCACAATGTGAGAGCCATGGCCACTTCTATGGCTCATCTTCACTCTGTATCCATAGATCAGATCTGTCGAGCCGCTACCTGGGCCTCGGTTCATACCTTCACAGCCCATTACTGTTTGGACAAGGACTCCCGCCGGGATGCCTTATTTGGTCAGGCTGTCCTCAAACACCTGTTCCATACTTGAACAACTCCTGCCCACCTTCCCAGGATGGATGCCTGAGATCCATACGAAGATGGCGAACCCTTGGAAGGGGATCTCCCAGGCATCTTGGCTAGGGAGTCCCCATATGTGAGGACTTATTCCTGCTTGTTCCTGGAGATAGCACAGTTACTTACCTGTAACAGGTGATCTCTGGGAACAGCAGGAATTAGTCCTCACAACCCACCCACCTCCCCTAGGAGTTGTATCTTCTATCTATCTTCCTTTCCTCTCTCTATTGTCTCAGCTATAAACTCGAACTGAGGAGAGCTGGTCAGGAAGGCGGGAAGGCAGTGCGCATGTGCAGTGGGAGGCCCCAAAAGCTTCCTTCTGGGAAGCTGGGGAGCTTTCCCGCTCAGGCTCCGTCGGTACCGACGTACCCATATGTGAGGACTAATTCCTGCTGTTCCCAGAGATCACCTGTTACAGGTAAGTAACTGTGCTTTCTATAGACTTACTACTTTGTAAGTCTTCTTCAGCTCCATTCTCTTCACCCTCTTGCCAACCTTTTCCTCTGTAAGAGCGGAATTACTTACTGGGAGGCGCTCTCTTCAGCCTCTCTAGTTTTCTCACTTTCCAGTGCGGAGTTTTCCTCTCTGAGTTACTTCCTCTGTTTCAATCTTGCTTTGGGGCAGCTTATCAGACATGTCCAGAGTTTCCTACTCCTGTTCTGTCTGTTTTGAACAGTAAGATTCTTTCTGCTGTCTTGCTAGCAGCTGCCTATGCAGGAGCCTTAATGTTTGGACTACTGGTTCTTGTCCACAAACAACCAGATTTGTCCTCCACTAACATTCTGTCTAGTCTTAGTAGTGGCTCCAAGTCAGTGCTTCATCTCTCTTGGAGACTATCTCACTACAAACTTTCTAGATTGTCTTCTATTTCTGCCATCTCCATTTTCCTGGGTTTGGCAGCATAATTGGCAGAGATACTGGCTCTCTAGCAACCAGTTCTATCTCCTCATTCTCCTGCATCATGCTCTCTGCAATTTACAGAGAAGCTTTCCACTATGGGCCCTTGCTAGAGAGCATGGTTTTTTTTTTCTCCAACAGCTATCCTAGATGGTTAGAAAAGGCTTTTCAGTCATGTCGCCCATGACTAGAAGGTTCTCCCTTCTTTTACTATCTCCTTTTTTCATATAAAGGACATAGGCCTTCTCTTACGTGAAAGCTCAAGGAGTTGCCACTTCCCTGCTTTGGTCCATAGTATTCCCAATCGGGGATATGCTCGTCCTCATGGTAAGAATGCATGATACTTTTGCCCTTAAGTAGGTCAACATGGTATCTCTTCTCTAGGCGTCTTCTGTCTACTTACCATGCTAGAGTCCTGGAAGACTCTGGACTTGCTGGCTGCACATGGATATTATCCTCTGTTTTTCACGTAACAGTCCTGGTTATTTTTCACTAGCTAGCATTCTTGCAGATCATGACCAGGAGGAATAGATTCTCTATGTCTTCTCAAGTAGGTTCCACCTCCTTGTTATTAGATGAATCTTTCCTCTCCACATATCCTATGTGATCACTGTGCTGTAGGCATATCTCTGTCTGTTTAATTGCAGACACCCATATGTAGGCCTTGTAAACGGGGGCGCTTGTCGTGAAAGTCCACAGTCTTGGCAAAGGCAAAATATTATTATGACTTGCAAAGGATTGTGGGGGTTTCAGTTCATTCATACCAGAATCAGCCGTTCACAAAATAATGAGTTGTGATGCTTGAGTGTAAGCAAAGAAAAACAGATTTTATTCATGGGGTTAATTCTCCCACACAGATTTACTTGGTAACACAAAAGGACACTTGCTTCAAGTATTGTACTCAGGAAAAACAAAACATGTTATAAGGTAACTGAACTTCTTAAGCAATAAATCAATAAAGACCTTGATGGGAAACAGAAAAGGTCTTTTTGATGGCTCCTGCTAATGACCTTCTTAGCAGTGCTCCAAAAGGCAAAAACAAACCCAAAAGTAACAAAACTGTTCTTTATCAAGGATAACTTTCTTCTATTCACACACACAAGGAAGAAGTTTCCTTCTAGAGCTCACGTGCACTTGTGCCTGGCTCAATTACAAATAATTAGCCAGCTGCAAACCTCTTTGCTGGTTCACTCTCTCTACGTGGCTCAATCCTACCCTAAAGCTTTCTTGCAAAGACTTTTCTGGGTAGATAAAAGAACAAGTTACAGTTCCTTTTGGTGGTTGTTGTATTAGTGAGAAACTACTTTAAAACAGCAGCCTAGACAGAGAGCAATCCATGTATTCCAACTGATCATTTGATATATCTCCTTCTTCCTCAAATATCATGGAATCAATATCATGGTCTGGCTCAGAGGAATTCCTTAATTGATCACTCTTAGGATAATATTTTTTCCCTGCTGTCTTCCTGGAGAAGAGCTAGGGCATAGATCAAAGTTCATACCTGTGATCCCCTTGCTGTTAGGTTTCCTCTCCAGGTATCCTGGCCAGTAAGTAATCCAGCTTTTATGTCCAGCCTTCCAATCAAGATCCCTGGACACTGGGTCTCTCTTCACATACCTTCTTGCACCGGTCTTAGGGCCCCTTCCAAATGCAGCCGTCTCCTTCAAAGGTGCCGTCTGGGAATTCCTGGCTCTATATCCCCACTCCTCTGGCTTCCTCCAGTCCAATGGAGTATGCTTGCCTCTGGAATCACTCCTAACACACGTACTGCTGTGGGCTCCTTCTTTAGACCTCCAAGATGTCTTTCTCTTCCTTCTGCGTTGCTTCTGCTGTTGTAGTCCTCTCTCTTCTTTTTCCAATGGCTTCTGTTTCTGGATCTGCAGCTTCTGCTTCTCCCTGTGCCTGATCTCCCCGTTCTGTCTCTGTGTAGAATATCTTTTACTTTTAAAGTGCTTAGAGGAACACTCCACCCTAGCACAGCCCAGGTGTGCTGAATCAAGCCCTGCCCTTGAAGATGAGTGATTGGGGATTACCTCATAGCTCTCCTGATTGAACACACGTTTCCCCACTTCAGCCCTCCTAGAGGCTGTTTGAAACCTGGTGCATTCTGGGACTGGTAGTCTTTTATGAAAACATTCTGTTTTAGTATTTCTACCAGCAAAGACAGGTTGCTTGTTCAGAGTCAATTCACCTCTTTTATAGCTCCCTCCTGAACTATGATAAGCTTCCTTATCACAGCCTACATATCCATATTTATTTTTTGTGTGTATTTTATGCCCTTCCATATCTCACTATAGATATATTCTTATATGTCTATCTATAGATATAGATATAGATTGCCTCAGGTACACTTAGATTGTGAGCCCTTCGGGGACAAGGGAATAAAAGTACCTGTTAGTATATACATGTAAACCGCTCTGATGCGTAAGTAAAAGGGCGGTATATCAAATGCCTAACCATAACCATAACCATATCTATATCTATCTATCTATCTATCTATCTATATATGTATCTGTCGAGATATTTTATTATAGATAGATATGTATCCACATACTTATCTATCTCACTGTCTATCCTCAAATAGCTATATGATTCTGACAGAGGGGCTTTACCCATACCTATGCTATCTAGCAGGTTTGGGGTTCTACACACACAACCACTCCTGTGGTAATCAACCAATTTTATACCATAACCTGAGGGTTTAGGTACCTCTGAAGCTCTCCATGCCCAATATCTCTCCTAGCTTACCCCCAGTTAGGAGAGACATTGTGGATCTTCAGTTAATCACAGGCTTTAACGCCTCAGGCATTTGTCCTCTCTTTTTGGGATACAAGGGGTTCCCATACCCTTTCTCCCCACAAGGACTGTGCCTGTTTGTCCAAATCGGTTAGCCTTTCTCTTTTTGCTCCTAAGAGTGAGCCACTCTCCTGCCAAAAGAGTTAGGTTTTTGTCATAAACCCTTCCTCTGAAGGCCCACCGTTTTTGTACTACCCCAGTTTTTTCCACTGGGGTTACCTATTCCTTTTAGGATTCTGACCTCCACTATTTTCCTACAGGTTTATTACCTCTACTTTACAGTGAGGTTCTCTTCAAGGTTCCTCTACTGGGTTCCCAGTAGATCCATGAACCTCCATACTTCTGTGAAATCCTGTCAGGGGAGGTCCATATTGCAATCTTCTTTGCAACATCATTGATGACAGTCATCATCCACACATGGACTCCTTCTCTGCAGTCCTATGCTAGGTTAGCTGTTCCACAGCATTTTCTTTCTTCAACTCCTACCCTCCATCCTCAGGATGCCTGGTGTTCTGGGAGATAGCATGTTCCAACCTATGACATGCTGGGACTCCAGGCATCTCAGCTTGGGAGTCCCCATATGTGAAGACTCATTCCTGCTTGTTCCTGGAGATAGCACAATTACTTACCTGTAACAGGTGATCTCTGGGAACAGCAGGAATAAGTCTTCACAACCCACCCACCTCCCCAGGAGTTGTATCTCTATCTATCTTTCCTTTCCTTTCTCTCTCTCTTTGTCTCAGCTTTAAAACTTAACTGAGGAGAGGCAGTTGGGAAAGGCGGGAAGGCAGCACGCAGGCGTGCTGGGATGCTTCCAAAAGCTCTTGATTGGCTGCTGGGAAGCGTTCCCGCGCAGACTCCGTCGGTACCGACGTACCTATATGTGAAGACTTATTCCTGCTGTTCCCAGAGATCACCTGTTACAGGTAAGTAACTGTGCTTTCTCTCTCTCTGGTGCCCTTCACTCTGCCCAGACTGGTTTTTGTCCTCGTTTGTCTGCTGAACACTCTGTCCTGGCCATTACCGATTACCTTCACACTTCCTTGGATTTCTGTCATCAGGTCTTACTTTCTTCCCTTGACCTCACAGCAGCTTTTGTCTTGGTCCATCACTCCCTCCTCCTTTCACAACTTTCTTCTATTGGGGTCTGCGTTGGCATGGTTCCACTCTTACCTGTTGTCATGAGGCTGGAGCCATGGAAGATGCAGCCTTAGAAAAAAACCCTGTTTTGCATAGAGCTGAGAATGTGCAGAGAGTACAGTTGCATCGTAGCACAGCCAGAGGGGGCAAGAGTAATCCCACAGAGGCTGAAGCAACGTGCTCAGACACTGATTGTATAAGTGGCAATCAGTTGCACCTGAGGCCAAGCCCGGGACGTTCAAACCAAAACTCCCTTTATAAAGAGAAACAGAGAGCAGCAAGAGAGAAGAGGGAAGAGGAGGTGAAAAGGAAGGTGGAGAACCTGCAGGACAAGAGGAACGTGGAACAGGAGAGATTCCAAACAGAGCCAGCCCAGAGGGATAGAATCCAGAGGAAGTTTACTCAGACGGATAGAGTCCAGAGGGGCAGAGCACAGAGAGACGGAGTCCAGAGAAAAGCTGCCAGAAGAAACAGTTTGTCTGGTAGGAGTGACTCTCCCAGCCCAAGTAACCTTGTTGGATCTGGATTACAAGGAGCAAGGAAGAGAATTTCCTATTATAAAGATACCTTTTCAGAGAACCACAGTGAGTGGGAATCCTTACCAGGTTTTCCTGAATTCCATGAAAGCAAAGCACTGCACAGAAAAGCCTATCTCCCAAGAGAAGTACATCAGAAGGAGAGCTCTAGGTGTGGCCATTCCAGGAAGCCAAGGTATGCTGAATCTTTAATTCTAAAGGAAAGCCTTGCTAATAGAAACCCTATTATAAGGGGAGGGGGAAGCAAAGCAGAGCTTTTTAAGACAATACCTCACAGCTTAACAGGAAAGTTTTACTGGAAGTAAGATAGACCCTGTAAGTTTGTAACAGGGAGTGAAAACTACTACTCAAGGGAAGAAGCCAGTGACGCAGAGTCTATGGAAATTGAATGTGAGAATATTATTCCCATGCCTCCGGAGGAATCCATGGACTCTAATTTCTGTTCTGCAACTAGTATTGAATCCTTGCCAGAATTGTAGATAGAAAAGAACTGTGCAACAGGTGGTGAACCTTATAACCGTTTGTTTGCTGAATTGTTTAAATTGCTTTGAACTAAAAGAAGCCTCAGCTAGGACTTGCATTCAACTGTGAAGCCTATAACAGTTATCTGCTTGAATATTGGTGGAACCCCTTTTGATAAAGAAAGGACTGTCTTTATTTTCTACTTGTCTTAGTGAATCATTGCGTTACAGGGGAAATAAAGCCTTGTTACCCTACACTCTTGGCTTGGATCATTTGTGCTCTCAAGGAACTAGAACTACAAGGACCAAAATGCACTAGGCCAGGGATGTCAAACTCCAGTCCTGGAGAGCCACAAACCAGTCAGGTTTTCAGAGTATCCCTAATGAATATGCATGAGATATATTTGCATGCACTACCCCTATCATATTCAAACATATCTAATGAATATTCATTAGGGGCATCCTGAAAACCAGACTGGTTTGCAGCCCTCCAGGACTGGAGTTTGACATCCCTGCACTAGGCCCTTAAAGTCACATCGCTCCTTAAAAATAATAAATGCGCTGGATGCCCTTATAGCCACTGGCCACTGGGGGGCACCTGGTGACACTGTATAAGTGCTGCTTTCGGGTTTCTTGGTCTTCTAAGTTTTTGTCTTCTCAATCTCTTCACTGTGGTGTTCCCCGAGGTTCTGTTCTTGATCCCATTCTTTTTTTAATGTCTATCTGACTTCCTTGGCTTTCCTGATCTCTTCCCATGACATTACATTTTACATTTATGCCAACGCTATTCAACTCCTTTTTCACTTTCTCTTTCATTCTCAGTCTGTCATTTCCCAGATCTCTTCGAAATTTGCTGCCATTGCCGACTGGCTTTATGACCACGGATTAAAGATTAACACTTCCAAGACCGCCTCTCTTCTTTTCGCAAATCCAGCTCCTTCAGCTCCTTTGCTTCCTCTCTCCATTCATGGCACTTCCCTTCTCTTTCGGGATACAGTTAAGATCCTTGGTATTTCCTTCAATTCTCAACTTTCTTTCTCTGATCACATCACTTCTATTATCCAATGATGCTTCTTCACTTTGCAACATATCTACTCTGTTCGCAGTCTTTTTGATCAATCCCCTTTCCATGTACTTGTGCTTTCTTTGATCATCTCTCGCCTTGAATATGCAAATTCTCTTTTGTCCGGTCTTCCCCAGCGTAAGATTCACAGTCTTCAACTGATTCAAAACACCGCCGTCCGCCTCATTCACAGTACCCGCAAGTTTACTCATGTCACACCTCTTTTCCTCTCTGATCACTGGCTTCTGGTCCCTTTCCATATTCAGTATAAACATCTGCTTGTTTTCCACGCTGTCTGTTCAGGTCATCCTGTCTTCCTCTCCCGTCTCCTATCACTGCATGCTCCTCAGCGCATGCTCTTTGCTCCACCTCTCAGCACCTCCTTGACGTTCCTGGTCCTCGTTTCATTCATTCAGCAACTGCTCGCTCCTCCTCCTGTCAAATAGTCACTCTCTCCCTTTGGAACTCTCTACTTCCTGCTCTTCACTCCCAGCTCTCCTTTTCCTGTTTCAAGTCTCAGTTGAAAACCTACCGCTACTCCCTGGCCTTTCCTTCTATTCAGCTTCTTCCTATTTCTCCCCCTGCTGTCTTACTACTTGCATAGCACTAACCAATGGCTTGTCCTTTGTCTGTCTTCCTGCCCTCACTTCCCCTTTGCGTTCTCCCTTATTTATTTTTACAATCACTGGCAAATGTAACCGAGACCCTCCTCTCATCTTTCCTTTTCGTGACTTGGTCCATTCCCTGTCATCATATTTCCCTCCATAGCCTTTTACATAGTTTTGTTAACAGCTTAGCTGCCTCCACTATAGGCAATATATAAAACTGAAATAAACTGTAATTGCTCCAAGGGTTGTACCTTATGTGGATGCATTTAGACCCAGTCATGGGGCAGCGCCTGCAGAGGGCTTCAGAGGAGGTCTTAGGGTGGATAATCGACTTGGTGAATGTTTCTTTAAGTCATGGTTGTTATCCCTTGGCATTAAAGGAGATCATGGTGACTCCTATTCTCAAGAAGGGACCCGAGCTATGCTTTTCCAATTTTCATCCTATTTCCTCTTTTGATGAGCCTGGCTAAGATCATAGAAAAGGCTGGTTTGCAACAACTTATTGATTTTCTGGATCGGGAGGGTGAGCTCGATTGAGTTCAAGCAGGGTTCTGAAAAGGGTTGGGTATGGAATCACTGACAGTGTCTGTTTTGGACTGGTTGGGTAGGGCACAGGATGCGGGAAAGATGGCGTTGGTGACATTAGATCTGTCTGCAGTGTTCAATTTGGTTGATTAGGACATCTTGGTGACACGATGTAGCGCCCTGGGTATTAGGGAGGTGATTCTGCAATGGATAGCATCTTTCCTTTGGACCAGAGATTTTGCATATGCTAGGGGGCTCTGTTTTCCTCTGCAAATGCTGGAATGTGGGGTTCCGCAGGGGTCGGCATTGTCTCCTGTTTTATTTAATTTCTATTTGAGCCCAGTAGGGGCTATTTGCAGGAGATATGTTTTTTTCTGGCTTTCTGTATGTGCATGACATACAGTTGCTCATGGTGGTTGAAGAAGACTCTGTGATGTTTCAGTGCCTCAGTCAGTGTCTGGTTATAGGCCAATCTCCTTGTCTTGAATGTTTTGTTGTGTGGGGAATTGTCTGCGGCTGCAGTACGGACAGGGATCAAGATTGCAGGAACCCGTCTGGACTGCAAAAGGAAGATTCGTGATGTGGGGGTCCTTCTGGATGCGGATCTATCCTGTGCAGGTGTCCTGGGTGGTACGGTCTGCTTATGGCAACCTCTGCACTCATTTTTGGACAAGGAGCCCTTGCGCCTTGTAGTCCAGGTGCTTGTGTTATCTGTCCTGGACTACTGTAATGTGCCATATGTTGGGCTAACAGCCTATGTTCTCAGGAAGCTGCAGATCATCCATAATTCTGCAGCTTGGCTGATGTGGGGGTTGGACAGGCGAGATTCAATATCGGAGGTGTTGCAGCAACTACACTGGCTTCCAATTAGACATAGATGTATCTTTAAACTGTTTGTCCTCACTTTCAAGGTGTTAAGAGGGTTGGGATCGTGCTGTCTAAAGGAGATGGAGTCCACACAAGCACAGCTGTTGGCTGTGCCTGGGTTTTCTCACATCTGCTTGCAGTGGTGGCGGGCTAGGGTATTTTCAGTGGCTGCTCCATCCCTCTGGAATAGTTTACTGGAGGATTTACAGAAGGAGATGGACATGATGGTTTTCAGTAAGGCATTAAAAATGTTTGTTTCCTGCTTAGAAGGCAGGCAGTCATGATTTTCTAGCAGTAATGGCAAATGGTAGCATTGTGTGTTGCTTGGTGGAATGGGAAAGGGTAATTTGATGGCATGGGGAGAGGAGTGATTGGTACTCATATATTTTTTAATGCCTTTTAGTAAACTGCCTAGACTGCTGTAGCATTTGGTAGGCAATAAATGTTTTAAAATAAATAAATCTCCCCCTATGTCTGAGGTCACAAGTGCCGCTGTGCATCTTGAAAAAGTTGTTGTGCCTAAAGGCGGTGGTGCCTTCATCCATTTAGATATTCCATCTATTTTTTGGTGCCCAAAAAGGATGGTTCTTTCCAGCCCATTCTGGACCTCAAGGTGGTCAACGAGCCCATAGGCAATCTGCGCTTCCAGATGGAAACCTTGTGCTCTGTGTTTCAAGCAACGTGCTGAGGGAGTTCTTGGCTTCTCTGGATCTGGCCGAGGCATATTTTCATATCTCAATCCGGTTGGATCAGCAAAAGTACAGTATATGCATTTTGCCATGCTTGGCTCTCACTATCAGTTTGCTGCCCTTACTTTTGGGGCTATCCACTGCCCCAAATATGTTCTCTAAGGTCATGGTGGTGGTGATTGTGGTGGCTGCGGCGCTGAGGGATCTCTGTCCATCCATATCTGGGCGACTTGCTCATCTGGGCCTTTTCCCTTTCAGAAGCATCTCGGGTGGCATCCTGAGTAGTGTCCTTTATGGAAAGCCTCTGCTAGATGATCAATTGGGGAAACAGCCAATTGACTTCCCAGTCCCTGGAGTTTCTGGGAGCATGTTTCGACACTTGAGGGGGCAGAGTTTTCTACCAAAGGAGAAAGTCAAAAGATTGTTGGATTGCCTGGCATTGTTCTGTGCGCAGCAGACTCCCCAGCGTCTGGGATTATCTTCAGCTCCTCAGATTGGTGGCGATGACCATAGAGATGGTGCCGTGGTTATGTGCTCACCTGTGACTGTTCCAGCGGTTCTTGCTGACTCTGTTGTCCCTGAGTTCTCAGGAGTTCGAGTGCAGACTTCCGCTTCTGTTGATTATGAAGTCTAGCCTGCAGTAGTAGCAGCATCCCTGTCATCTGAGGAAGGGTATGCCACTGGATGATTTCTCCTGGATCCTTCTGACAACAAATGCCAGTCTCCCAGGTTGTGGAGCCCATTGCCAAGACTATACAGCCCAGGGCTGTTGGCCCTTGCTTCGAGGCAGTTGATGACCACACTGCTTCCCTGCGGTTCCATTAGGTTGGCTCTTCATTTTCAGCGCTTGGTTGAGGGCTGGGAGGTTTACATGCTTTCACACAATGCCACGGCGGTGGCTTATGTCAGTTTTGGCAAGGCGGCACAAGGAGTGCTGGGGTAGCTCTGGAGATGGTTCTCCTATTTGCTTGGGGGGAGAAGAACTTCCTAGCTTTGTCGGCTCAGCACATTGCAATGTGGCAGTGGAATTTCTCGGCCAGCACTCTTTTTGTATCCTAGATAGTGATTCTGTGCCACTGGGGTCCCCCCGAAATGGATCTGATAACAACTTACTCCAGTGCCACTGTTGCTGCTTCTTCAGTTGCCGCACGGAGATAGGGTCCGAGGCGTCGATGCCCTGGTCCAGCCTTGGCCAAGTCAGCACTTGCTGTACGTATTTCCTCCGTGGCCCCTGGTGGGGCGTGTGATTCGGTGCATAGAACACCACCTAGGCAGGATTGTCCTGGTGGCCTCAGATTGGCCGAGGAGAGCATGGGTCAGAGACCTGATGAGATTCCTGCATTTGCCGCCTCTTCGGTTACTCCTGTTTCAGGCCCTATTGCGGCAATGACTGATCGTCCTGGAGGACCCGGTTCCCTTCTTGCTTATGGTTTGGTTCTTGAAAGGGGATGGTTAACACGTAAGGGCTATTGTCAGGAGGTGGTCACCACTCTGCTCAGAGCCCAGAGGTGGTTTACCAAGCTAGCATATATGCGGATCTGGTACCTCTTTGAGCGATGGTGTGGTGCTCAGTACTTGGCTCCTGAGGTGGCCAAAGTGCCATCTCTTTTGTCTTTTCTACAGGATGGCCTGGAGAAGGGCCTTTCACTTAGCTCCCTGAAGGTTCAGGAGGCAGCTTTGGCTTGTTTCCGAGGTTCAGTGGCTAGTGTGTGTCTAGCCTTGCACCCAGATGCCTCGTGCTTTCTCAAGGGGATTTGGCATCTATGTCCTCCCTCCAGTCTGTGGTCCCTTCCTCATATCTGTGTCTGGTGCTCAGGGCCCTGATTTCAGCACCCTTTGAGCCATTGAAGTGTACCACTTTGAAGGTTTTAATGCTCAAGATGGTAGTCTTGGTCACTGTTCCGCAAAGCAGGTTTCTGAGCTGCAGGCTCTGTCTTTTTCAAGGGATGCCATTTTCATTTGGCCTGTGCCTTCTTGCCTGAGGTCATCTTTCCCTTTCATGTGAACCAGGTGGTCTTCCTGTCTTCTGTCTCTAAGGTGCAGTGTCGGGGACGAATAATATCTTTGCCTTGTGGACACCTGGAGGGTGCTTCGTAATACTTGAAGGCTATGAGTTCTTTTCGTAAGTTTGACCATCGTTTTGTGACATTTGCTGACCCGCACAAGGGTGATGCGGCAGCTAAGTCGACTTTGGGGTGCTGGATTAAGGAAGCCATTGCCTCTGTGTATCTGTTGTGGAACTGGCCGGTTCCTGAGGGTTTGTGCACCCATTCTACCTGAGCACAAGTATCCTCGTGGGTGGAGCAGAGCTCGTTAACCCCTACAGACATTTCTCAGGCGACAGCATGGGCATCACTTTCCACTTTTGTCAAGCGTTACAGCTTGGATCTCCACACTTGGGTAGACAAGGCCTTTGGCTCAAGTGTTTTGCAAATTGCTGTGTCCTTTTCCTGCCCAGTGGGGTCATAGCTTTGGTACGTCTCACTTGTCTGGACTGGTCTAGTAGGATATTATGGAAGGTGACATTTTACTTACTAGTTAATGTTCTTTCATTGATTCCTGCAAGAACAGTCCAGGTCCTGCCTCTGAAACTGTATTTGCTCTGTTCTTCTGCTGTGGTACCCTTGGGTCCACTGTGATTTTTATACTTGGCTCTGCAGGTTCATTGTCTACTGACAGCCTTCTGTTTATGCTTTCCTGTATATAGTTCTCCGCTGTTGATTACTCTGTTGCCCACATTGAGGCTATGTGAGGCTTGCCATGCTTTGGGACGGATATTGAAGAGACCTCTGGTGGCTGAGGCAAATAAGAGGCATGGGAATGATGTCATTGAAGACTGGGCTTTTCATTGGTTCTTTGTCTCCATCAATCTGCTGGTAGGAAAACACAGCCCACTTGTCTGGACTTGTTTAGCAGGACTCAAGGAAAGGGTATTAACTGGTACGTAAAATATCATCTTGCCTGAGGTACAATCTTAGATTCTTCTGGGAAAATGAAAATATGGACTGTTCTCCAGGAACAAGCAGGAAGCAGTCCTCACATATGGGTGACGTTGGCGTCAATGGAGCCCACGCAGAAGCATTTTCCCAGCTTTCAAAGAAAGCCTTTGGGATATGCTACAATGCATGCGTGGTCCCCTTCCTGCCCAAGGGTGCCATCTTGCTCAATCTCCTTTTTTTCTGTGGAGCCCAAGGGATGTGAGTCCTGTTTCCCTGGAAAAATTCCCTTATTTTCATTAAAAGTTGTTTTCCCGGTTAGCAACGGGTTCCTCTTCCCGCCTCAAGCTGGCACAGTCTCAGACACCGTCCTCGGCTCCTTTTTGCGTCGAGGTCTTCTTCGACCAGCATTTGTGCCTTTTTTTTTGCCTGGGGGTCATCAACCCCGTCCAGGTGCCACCTACCATGTCTCCTGATTGGTTCAAAAAATGAGACCGCTGCAGTCAAACCATGTCAGTAACTGACACCCATGACTATTGCTTGCGCTGCCTGGGCACAGACCATGACAGCACCTCCTACAACCTGTGCCAGGCCATGACGCTTAAAATTAACAGAAAAAGGTTGGAGTTGCAGGAAAAATTGTTTCCCAGGTCCAACTCTGCCCCGGCCTCCCCAACACTGATCTCCAAGCCCACGAGGCCCAAGTGTCCTCAGAGTCCCGCGGTGGCGGCTCCTCCGAGAAGACCTTGGACCCAGAGAAAAAGAAGTCGTCTTCAAAGTCCACTAAGGTTGCACCGGAGAAACCCAGTAAAACCGCTCAGAGGGACTCTGGCGACTCTGAGAAGTGCACCACCAAGGTCCTCAAGAAGGATTCCTTGGCCGGCGGAGACTGTGCGAGGTTCCTCAAGGCCATAGTCCTTGTCGAGGACACATTTGCAAGAGTGCTGGCATCGGGCTTGAGATCCTTTATGCCCGTGCCGAAGGCTGCAGAGCTTTCTGGTCTGGAAACCAGAATGGTGGCCTTGGAGCACAATATCACTGCTATCCTGACTGTGCAGCAGGCGATGATGGCTGGTTCGTCTGCCTCATCTGCTCCGACGACTGGACCCTCGACTGTGAGGGACTCCCTGGTCGTCGAGCCGAGCTCTGAGTGCCACTGGCCTCAGGTAAGCCCTCGGCGCCGGTTGAGATTCCAGTCCCATTCTTTGGGCATTTGGTCCTCGCCTGCCAGTGTCCATGATTCGGACCACAGGTCCTTGACAGGCTGCTGACCCTTCGGTGCTGGCCTCAAGGCAAGGAGTCGCAGTGCTTCAGACTTGTCACTGCTCGACTC
Organism: Ichthyophis bannanicus; assembly: GCA_033557465.1. NCBI lineage: Eukaryota > Metazoa > Chordata > Amphibia > Gymnophiona > Ichthyophiidae > Ichthyophis > Ichthyophis bannanicus. The sequence continues at coordinate 846,120,308 of CM066032.1, read as the reverse complement.
CGAGTGGGAGATGGATGATGAGGCCTCGCCGGACACCAAGCGGCACCAAGACATCCCCTCGGACTCATCGCCCTGGCGCCACTCTCCTCCTGAGGACATGGCCTTCCATGACTTTGTCAGGGACATGGCCAGAGTCCCCTCGGTGCAAACTGAGGCGGAAGAAGACCCGTGCACCGAGAAGTTGGAGATTCTTCAGTATGAGCCTCCACCCGAGGAAACCCTCATGGTGCCCATGCAGCTGATCCTCGAGAGGGCTACTTCTTTGGATTTGGGAAACAGCAGCGTCTGTGCCGGTGATGAGCTGGCATCTTGACCCATGCACTGCGTCTGGAAGGGCCCAGGGTTTTATAAACCCTAGCTCCCGCATAACTCGATAGTCATCGAGTTGACCATGCAGAAACTAAAGAGCCAGAATACCTACTCCTCGGTTCCCCCCTCCCCCCTGGGAGGGGGCCAGGGCCCTCGAAACCCTTGGGCGCAAGTGCTACCAAGGTTTGCTGCTTGGGTGCCAGATCCAGGCCTGTGAGCTTTACATAGACATGTACCCTGAAGGCTCTGGCCCATGATCTGTCGGGGTTTGTGGCAGGCCTCATCGGGGAACCCCTCCCAATGGTTCCAGGCCCTGACCTCCGGGATCAAGGACTGTTCTAAGTTCCTCTTCTGGGCGGCCTATGACTGCTTTGAGTCAGCGACTCGGGTAGCTGCGGCTGGCATCAGGGCTCGATACCAAGCCTGGCTACAATTCTCTGGCCTCGAGAAATGGGTCCAAGACAAGCTGCTCAATGTCCCCTGCACTTGGAAAACTTGTTCGGCAAACCCATGGCCGACGAAGTGGCTGAGATTGAGGCAGACGTGGTGACCCACCAAAGGCTCTTTAAGAAGACCTCATCCCATCCCTGCAAGAAACCATCGGGGAAGAGGCCCCTTTTCCCGATGAAAAAGGGGTCCTTTGGGCAGGGTCACCAGTACCAGCCCTTCTTAGGCCAGCAGCACCAGTCTTCTCACCCCAGAAGGCAAGGGCACGGGGCTCAGAAGACAAAAGCACCTAAGCCCTAGACCTCGGCTCCCATCCAGCCTGGGGGGAGCTTTTGACTTCCAGGGCAGGGCCTCTCCTCCCCCAGGAGACCTTTACCAGCCCACAGAGGGGCGCCTGACGCTCTTTGCTCACAGATGGGCTACAATCTCCTCGGACCAATGGGTACTTCAGGTGGTCAAGAAGGGATATCTCCTCCATCTACAGCAAATTCCACCCAGGTTCTTTCCCGGAGAGCTGGTGTGACCCCTCTTTCACCAGACCCTGCTGCTCACAGGTCTTCTCAGGGCCAACACAGTAGAGCCTGTACCCAAACACCTATGGGGAAAAGGCTTCTATGCCAGGTGCTTCCTTATCCCAAAGAGGACTGGGAGCCTCAGACCCATCCTAGACCTGCAAAACTTAAACAAGTTTCTAGTGAGAGAGAAGTTCAAGATGCTCTCCTTGGGACACTGCTGCCTTACCTCCGCCAGGGACCCTGGCTGTGCTCCTTGGACCTAAAGGATGCGTACACACATATCCTAATCCACCCCTCCCACAGGCAATACCTAAGGTTCGTGGTAGGAGAACACTACCAGTACAGAGTGCTACCCTTTGGCCTTGCATCCTTGCCAAGGGTCTTCACAAAATGTCTAGCAGTGGTAGCTTCCCACCTGTGCCTGCAAGGGGCCTTCGTCTTCCCCTTCCTAGATGACTGGCTCATTCGAGGCAGCACGGCTGTAGAGGCCAGTCAGGCTGCAGGATGTGCAACCCTCCTGCTGCAGCACCTGGAATTCATCAACTACCCCAAATCCCACCTCTCTCCAGCTCAGAGTCTGGAGTTCATAGGTGCTCAGCTCAACACATTATAGGTCAAGGCCATCCTCCCCAAGGAGAGAGCAGAACTCCTCAGACAGCTGGTGGCAGAAGTTCAACACGGCCTGTCAGGGCGAGCTCATCTCCTTCTCCACCTGCTAGGTCATATGGCCTCCATGGTCCATGTGACCCTGCTAGCCTGCTTACAGATGAGGGCAGCTCAGTGGTGCCTCTGCTTGCAGTGGACGCAAGCCACGGGCAAACTACAGGACAGGGTCAAGGTAACCGCCAACTGGCAGACTCCCTCAAATGGTGGCAACTCTCCGCCACCACCTAGCAGGGGATGCCCTTCCAGGCACCCATGCCCCAGAGGATCCTGACCACGAATACCTCCCTCCTAGATTGGGGGGCACACTGTGGGGGCAGTAGCACACAAGGTAACTGGTCCCAGGCAGAATCTCGGCTACAGATCAATCTCTTGGAGCTCAGGGCGATCTCCCTGGCACTTCGGGCATTTCGCCACTGCCTGCGACCCCAGTCCGTACTGATTCAGACAGACAACCAAGTTGCCATGTTTTCCATCAACAAGCAGGGGGTCATACTCCCTCTGCCAGGAGGAGATGACCCTCCTTTCCTTTGCAGTGTGCAACATGCTCCTGCAGGCAGTTCACCTCCCAGGCCAGAACAACCTCCTAGTGGACAGGCTGAGCAGGGTCCTCCGTCTACACAAGTGATGTCTGGACCCCAGAGTGGCCGCTTGGCTGTTCCGCTTCTAGGGCAGGCCCGTGATGGACCTTTTGGCCACCCTGGACAACACCCAGCTGCCCTGCTTCTGCTCATGGAAAACACACCCGGAGTGGGTGGCAGCGGATTCCTTTCTGATCCCCTGGACGGAAGGCTTCCTCTATGCTTTTCCACCGATCCCTCTGGTTACCAATATCCTTTTCAAGGTCCAGTGTGAGGGAGCATCTGTAATATTAATCGTCCCCAGGTGGCCCAGACAACCCTGGTTCCCACTACTGCTTTCTATGTCTGTGGCACTCCCAGTTCCGCTGGGCCGTGCTCCGGACCTCCTGACATAGGAGGAGGACTGCCTCCTGCACCCCAATTTGGGGTCTGTAACGCTAACAGCATGGCTGCTGAAAGGATAGCATTGGCCCCTTTTAACCTCCCAAAGGAGGTCGAGGAGGTCCTGCTGGTCTCCCAAAAGCCCTCCACCAAGCGAGCTTACACCTTTAAGTGGCAAAGATTCTCCTTATGGTGTGTGGAGAGACTGGAGAACCCGTTCTCCTGCCCGAAATAACTAGTGCTCCAGTACCTACTGCATCTGTTGCAAACTGGACTGAAGTCCAACTCAGTGAGAGTGCATCTGAGTGCAATAGCCGCACACCACCACCCTATCAAGGGAAAACCCCTCTCGGGTCAGTCCCTGGTCTCTCGGTTCCTTCGGTGCCTCCTGTTGTCTAAGCCCACTGTCCGCCCTAGACCACCATTCGAGCTGCTAGCCACTTGCCATCTTCGGTTGCCTTCCTGGTGGCCGTCATGTCCGCTCGAAGAGTAAGCGAACTTCAGGCCCTAGTGGCACCCTAGTGGCAGAACCACCATATACAAAATTCTACAAGAATGGGGTGGTGCTCTGCACCCACCCCAAATTCCTCCCAAAGGTGGTATCTCCTTTCCACCTCAACCAGGAGGTTGTTCTTCCCACCTTCTTCTCATGGCCTCACGCCGGTTGGGAGGAAATTGTACTCCATACACTGGATTGCAAACGGGCCCTGTCCTTGTACCTACAGTGCACTCGGGACCATCACAAAGCTCCTCAGCTTTTTGTTTCATATGACCCCAGCAGAATAGGGCTTCCTGTGACTAAGCGAACTCTGTCCACCTGGGTGGCGGACTGCATTGCCCTCACCTATGAGCGAGCTGGGCTCTCCCTGAAACATCAGATCACAGCGCATCGCATGAGAGCGATGGCCACATCAGTGGTGAACCTGCACTCAGTGCTGGTAACGGAGATCTACAAGGCTGCCATATGGTCTTCAGTTCACACGTTCGCAGCTCTTTACTGCCTGGAGAGTGAGTCCTGTCGGGACAATGCCTTCAGCCAGGCACTACTCCACAATCTTTTCAGGGTGTAGGCAACTCCTGTCCGCCGACCCTTCTGTGTTCAGGCTACCAGAGTGATGGTGACGCTGGACGCTAGGGTCTTGCAGAGTCTCTCATTTGGGGACTCATCTTCTGCAACTCACGGCTACCTGACTTGGCCGCCACTGGTGCCGTCGTGGTTCGGTCTTTGGCAGCCCGGAGCTAGAGAGGTCCCATATGTGAGGACTGACTTCCTGCTTGTTTCTGGAGAAAGCGTAGTTACACATCTGTAACAGGTGCTCTCCAGGGACAGCAGGAATCTATCTTTACAACCCTCCCACCTTCCCTGGGAGTTGCCTCCCTACCTTGTTTTAGTTTTTATTATTACTGTTCTAGCTATGTCATCTGACTGAGCAAGATGTCACCCTTGGGTGGGAAGGATACCACGCATGCATGGTAGCATATTCCAGACTTTCTTTGAAAGCTGGGGAAATGCTTCCATTTGGTCACCACCATTGCGCCGACGTCACCCATATGCGAGGACTGATTCCTGCTGTCCTTGGAGAACATCTGTTTCAGGTGAGTAACTACGCTTATTTGGATGTAGTTTACTTTGATGCTTCTGAGAAAGGTGTAAGCTATATCTAAATTAGAAATGTTTATTCATTCACTCTTTCTGTACCATTATTTTAAAGTTGTTCAGTTGGATGAAGTACCATATATTCTCCATGGACAAGTAGGAAGTAAGCCCTCATGTATGGGTGATGTCCCCGATAGAGCCCCGCATGAGAATGCTCCCCAGCTTCCATTGGAAGCTTCTGGAAGGCTCCACCGCGCATGCGTGCCTGCCTTCCTGCCTGTCGTGGTGCCATCTTCTCTGCAGTCTTCTTTTCCCGCAGAGCCGCTAGGGCATGTTCCTGCTATTGGCAGAAAATGTTTGACCTTTTTTGACCTCCTTGTGGGTTTTCTTTACTAGTGCCTACCACCTATTGTTGGTTGTGTTGTCTTCAGAGCTGATGTCCCTCTTTCGGTGTTTTTTGGTTTTCTCTTTGTGGTTTTTCCGTGGCTGATGACATTGAGCCGTTTGACCTTGTTACGGCCTTGCTCCCGGATATGTCCAAGCCAGCCAGCAGCTTTAAAAAGTGCACTAAGTGTGCGCGCACCATCCCCTATATTATCATGTCCAAAAAAAGTGCTTCCATTTCACAGTGGAACTTTATGGAAAGGCTAGGTGAGCATTGAAACTTAAGACTGATCGGGCAGGACTGCATTTCCATCATGGGCTGCCTTCTTTCCACAGCAAAGAACAAAATGCAGGCACACCAAAGCAAGAAAAATACAGAAATCTATTTATCATTAATATCATGTGCCACTTGCATTGCTCCTACAGGCTTATCTGGAATGTATTTCTCCTTTCATGAATGTTTAAGGGAGTCCTATTCAAAAGGGTTCAGCCATTTAGCAGGAGCTGCTAAATGGCGGTGATTCCGATATTCAGCTGCACTATCCAGGTCGTGCCACTGAATATCCTCACAGAATGCAGAAAAGGCAACCAGATAAAACCAGGGCAGTCCTAAAATTTATCCGGTCAGCAGTGATATTCGGACGCTAACCGGATAGCTCAAACTGTCCATGTAGCGGCTGAAGATGGCTGCTGATCGGATAGTAGCAGTGCTGCCCTGAGAAACCGGATATTCGACGCCAGATGCTGGATAGACTCCTTCACCGAATATCCAGGTCTAATTGAAGGAGTGGCAGCCAGGCACTTTAAACGTGCTGACCGCCCCCGCTGGATATGGGCCTCTTTAAATTCTAGTCCGTGCACTACTGAGCATGTTTTATAGTTAATGTCCCAGGTTTTTTTTTTCATTTTTTTTCTCTTTTGCTTTCCAGGGCTTTTTTGGGGCCAAAGGACATCTTTCCTTATTTGGAAAACAAAGATAAATATGGGAAGCCCAATAAGAGGAAGGGCTTTAACGAGGGACTGTGGGAAATTGATAACAATCCCAAAGTCAAGTTCTCCAGTCAGCAGGTGAGGCTTTAGGATAAGGATATCTGTGCTTGCTGCCAATGCTGCTGGTTACACTGAGGTGGGGGCAGGATGGCTGACCATTCTTGTGGTTTCAGGAGGCACTGCAGGTTTCACATTTGCCATTCATATTTTTATGAAGGTTATTTTATTGGGGGAGGAAATGGAAGGATGAATAGCATCTATCTGTCTTGAGGATGTTCTTAGAGGGAGTGAATCACAGTGACCTTGTACTGTGAAGTCACCTTAGGTTCATTAGTCGTCAGCAGGCTCTTGGGGGGAGGGGGGATGATTTTTGCTGTAGCACTTACATCTATTGCTGTGGGAAGTGATGTTGCCATGGACACCAGGAGGAGAAAGTGAAGCATTGTACAAGGAGAATTCTCTGTGTCCACAGAAATTTTCGTAAAAAGAATGGCTGATAAAGCTCGCCTGGGAGGAGGCTGTGAATGACAAAAGAAACCTGGTATGATGAAATCTATTTTGAAGTCTGTCTCCAGGACAGCAGCTGTGCAGTGCTTGTGGAAAACTAATGTAGGGGGGTTTGTACTTTTGGGTATGCTAGGGTGCCCACTGGAAAATCCAGAGGTCTGATGCCAGTGCCTTAATTAAATGGGAATTTATTTTTGGATATGTTTGGTCTTCATGCATTAGCTGACTTGTGGACATATTCCATGCAGAATTTTATAATTACCAACCTTATCTGATTTTGCACATTTAACCCATGTAGACAGATGTGTGTGCATGTGTGTATAGAAATTATATTTGTTAATTGGGTTTTGAAAATGCACCCACTTGATGCATATGTATTTTCTGACCTGGCAAGACAGCCTAAGGAGTAGCAGATGGCAGAACTATGTCAAGGGGTGGGGGGTGATTGGCAATGGTGGGAGGTGGCAGACGTCTCTGGCCTCTTCTGGGCATGGATTGTGGGGAAGCAGAAGCCTGGAAGGAAGCGAGGGCTGAGTTAGGAGGGTTAAAAAACTTGAGGGTAGGGGAGAGGAAGAAAACAAGTTGGGGAAATAGTGAAAGATCTGTGGTTAGGCAGGAGCAGGAGGAAGAGGGAGGTCTTTTTCTGTGAGAGGGTATCGGGGGTGGAGGTAAGGGCTGCAGTGGTATGGGGAATGCACTTAACATGAACTTCTGCCACTCAAATGCTCTCTCCCTAGAGAAGGTGGGGGTTAGGAGGATGAGAATACATGGTGAGTGCATTTTGCCCCTTTCAAGTAAGATCTGGAGAAATTTTAAAATCCCTGTATGGTTCTATGTCCTCGATCCTTTTGAGGGATCTACAGTGTGAAAAGAAAACTGTTGTTTGGGTTGATGGTGACAGAAGTTAGCATGATGTATACTCCGCCCACTTATTTTGTAAAATTGTTTGGTCACCACCATTGCGTACTTTAGACATTGGGTATTGTCTCCTGTCCCTGTATTTGCATACCACATGTTTTGGCTGCTGAAACTTGCTCTGTTGAATCTGATGCAAAGAAATCAGGACTTGATCTCTATGGCATATTCAGTGATTGGTTAACAGAATTTCCCAAGGTTATGCCTTCAGACTTTTAGAACCTCAACTCTTGACACTAGGGGAAATGAGTTATCCTTCTCACTAGATGTTCATTTTATAATGCAGGCAACTCATTACATCATAAATTTTATTTTGGATTCTTTGTTTTTCTTTTAAGGCATCTCCAGCTGTTGGTACTACAGTAGGGAAAGAGGTAGCTCAGGAAAGCAGTCAGGAGACCATTCCAGAAAGTGATGAGAAAATGGGAGCCAAACGGAAGAAGGCTGTGGCTCCAAAAGTAAGTGTTTTTTCTGCTGTTATCTTGGATTTAGATGACCTTGTCACCCTTAATTCTGACCATGCCTACAGGCTTTCAGATTTGCATGTGTGTATATGCATTGACACAAATTAGGAACTCTTGGACCATCATATTGCAGTCAGTGCCTTGACCCACTTGAGGCGCTGTAGGCAACTGAAATGGAAATCTCACGACCCACTGGCACCAGAATGTTCTAGACGTTTGGCATTTCTTGGCTCCCAAACTCAAATGTTTTTCCTTCAGTTCTAAGATAGTGTATTTTTTCTATAATAGCATCAGTTGACTATGTGATGTTGGAGAAAGCTACTTCTACTTTTCTTTGAAATGTAAGAAGAGAGATCAGATCTGCTTTGGGGTGCATATGAGAGAAATTATGAGACTGAGGGCCAGGAGGTACCCACTCCATTCCCTCACCTTGCCCCTCTTCCCCAAAGGGCTGCTCATGAAAATCCCAGCGCAGGGGGGGGGAGGGAATTAAATCCCTAGTGTCCGATCGACAGTGGGTCAGGCATGCAGAGGGGGAGGGTGATAGGTGGTATTACAGTAGATCCTCTGGGCTCCGCATGTGGAGACACCATGGCTGTCCCTCCCTACAATTCTAATGGGAGTTTCCCCTCGTCGCTCCAGATCAGTCCAGGCGCATGGGTTTACTTTTCTCCTACCAGCAGATGGAAACCGAGAACCACTGGTTTGCTGATATTGCTCTGTATAGGGGCAGCTCACCCTCAAACACTATTTCTCTGCCTCTAGCAGATGGTAGGTGAAGATACATCTATGCCAGGCCTTGACAAATTTTCTTTGGTTTTAGGAGCCAGCCCAGATACTTAGGAGCCACAGTTGAGACCTCTCCCCATTGTTTTCACCCAGGTTGAGGAAAATCCCAGGTGCCAGAGAGAAATTTTTAGTCGCCATGGCGACCTGGGGCCTGGGATTTGCCAAGTCCTGGTCTATGCAACTCTGGATGAGGGGGGGAAAAAGAGAAAGCAAAAAGGTAATTGTGGAAGATCGGTAGCGGGGCTGCTTTATTCCTCCCCTGTTGCAAGAGGGCTAGCCACAAGTGCTGTCTCTTCCAGCTTATCTGACAACTTCAGAACTGTCAGGACCTGGGAAATGAGCGCCCAACTCATCTCTCCTAACATTCCTTACCTCAGTGGCCGCCTCCTTCAGGGGAACCTCCCCCCTCCTGATCTTCCAAAGGTCAGTGAAAATTTCTCCCTCTTACCACAGGGGTGAAAGAGACCCCACCGAATCCCCTGAGATTAGCTCCTCTTCCAAATTAAGCCACAATCTCGTGTGCTTCCATGGACAACACTCCTGACTGAGCCAGATTAGGAGAAGGCAATTCAGCCGTCACTACCCAGACAGACCTATAGCAAGGCCAGCCTTCATGCAGTAGGCATTTTGTAATTAAGAGCAGGAACTTTGGGGAGAAAAGACTTGCAGAAGCCTCTCCAAGAGTCTATCATTTTGCCAGCAGAGGACAGAGTTTACACCAGGGAAGGATGTTGTCGCCCCCTCCTACAGTCAAGGGAGCCAAAAATGGCAGCCATTTGCACCAAAACACATTGCTTTGTCATAGCTGAAGCTGACCTGGAGAGCTGCGCAGGCATAGAGCCACCGCTTGCAGACAGGCCTCCTATGCCACTAACCCCCGCTGCCTGCTCTTCTACATTCAAATTCTGCTTCAGTCTCCATCATCTCTACAAGTGCAGCATAGCCTCCCCACTGTGAGTTAGGTGCAGTTGGCACTACAGGCTACACAGAACTTCCTTTGCTCAGCTGCAGCCCCCATTATTCAGGGCCTCTTTACCATGTGATCCTGTGCCAAGCTTTCCTCATCCCACTGCTTGACAAGAGCCACAATCTGGTCAGTCCACGGGTGCCTCAAAACCTGTCTTCCCTCCTTCCAGTGTAGCGCAGAGCAAGCACTCTTGCCACAGAAACTGGCTGCAGCATAATGGAGCCATCCATAGGGGGCGATGAGGGAGAGTTCTTGTTCCATTGCTTTGTTATATAAATACTGATTGAAGGTGAGCTGCACAGTTCCCTTTATAGGGTAACATCAGCAAACTAGTGGCTCTCAGATTCCATCTGCTCATAGGAGAAGGTAAACCTATGTGTTCGAATTGGTCGAGTGTACTCGAAGAAAGAAAATTAGCAGATAAGATTATAATTTCTCCGTGTTATGGTTTAGTTGCTGGATGTTTTGCAGTGTGGGCGGAAATGAGCCAAGGAGTCATTGTTCAGAATTTGTTAAGCAAAGGGCGATTAAGTGAGACTGGGGAGTTGGAGGTAGAGACATCATTTTGGGTGGGGTCCCCATGCTGGGTTATGGCAGGGGTGGCTGATTTATGTGGTGGGCAGTCACCGCAACAGTACCTAAAGCCAAGGCGGCAGAAGGCATTTAGCTACTGGAGCTGTGACAACCTGATTGCCCAGATACCAGGGAAGGGGAGGAGGTGTAATGATTCTCTGTTCTAGGTTGCTTATTATTGTAATGACTCGGATTGGGGTGACTAATAACTGTGGCCCTCTTTAAATTCAGAAATTGTTTGGTTGTATGTTCTTGGCGACATAAGGTCAGACAGAGAGGGATGATGTTCTTGACGATATTAACTGTGATTTGTTTTCTTTAAGAACAGGGAAACAAGCAATGAAAAGTAATATTTGTATTAAATTAACATTCATAGCCTGGGCAGTTGAGTTAGAGCAAAGGTGGTGATAGATGTGATGGTGTTCCCTGTAGGAGGCTTATTCTCCCCCCACTCCCTTTCCACTGTACTACAATGGGAGAGTAAATATGTTTCTGTAGCAGACTTTCTGTAAGAAGAGCTTCCCGTATAAGGACACATACATTTCTCTGTGGACAAGCAGGATAATGTCCTCACATATGGATGAAGTCACGGGAACATTCTCAGCTCCTTGTAGAAGTTGTTAAAATGGACCGTTTACGCGTGGGTTCGCACACTGTCATCACTTCAGTCTTTATTTTTCTGTGGAGCCCCATGGACATATCCCATGTTCCTCTTGTGTAGTTTATCTTGGGTTCTTTTTTTGCCTGTTTGTTGCCGTCATCATTCATATTTCTTGTCCCTTTTCTAGTACCCTGAGGTTTTTTTTAAGTGTTTTAAAGTTTCCTTCCTGATCGTATCTCCAGTCTAGTCCCGGATCTCTGGGTTGTCCATCTTATTCAGCAGCTTGGAGACTGAGGAACCTCCTTCTTCTCCAGGACCAAGCAGGAAGTCAGTCCTCACATATGGGTGACGTCGGCGCCGACGGAGCCCTCGCGGAGCAATTTTCCCCAGCTTTCAAAGAAAGCCTTTGGGAATTGCAGCGCGCATGCGCGGTCCCCTTCCCGCCCAAGGGTGCCATCTTAGCCAGTCTTCTTTTTTCCGCGGAGCCCTACAGACGTGGTCTTCTTGTCCCCGCTGAAAAAGTTGATTTTTCGTGATTTATTTCTCTTTTTTCTTCGGTTCGACGCCGGTCTCTTTCCTGCCCGGACTCGCGACGCCGTTGCGAGTCCTTCTCTTATTTTTCGGTTTTTCTGATTTTTCTGTCAGTTTCGTTTTCGGTTTTTCGCTGGCAGCCCGGTCCTTTGACCTTGCAGGGGCCCTTTTTCCCCCGATGGCTGCCAGTGGTTTCAAGAGGTGTGTTCAGTGTGACAGAAATATGTCACTCACTGACACACACGATAATTGCCTCCGCTGCCTTGGCCCAGATCATGAGGAACTGATCTGTGGGGCCTGCAGCAAGATGTCCTCCAAAGCGTTACGGAGTCAGCGGCATCAGCGGGAAAGAATCTTCGCAGATCCCGCCCGTACCCGGACCTCGTCGGAGGCCTCAGCGTCCAGAGGCTCCAGCTCTGAGCATCGCCGGAGTTCCTCCGACAGAGGTTCTCCCTCCGGGGATCATCGTCGGAAGGCGAAACCCGCGAGGGCGGCGTCGGTGGACGCTCCTGGTTCCGCGAGGGCCAGGTCGCATAGCCCCGATAGCCGTCCCGGGTCTTTGGAGAAGGAACATCTCCCGAAGCGACCTCGTTTGGAATCGGAGATGCCTGCTCGGGTAAGTCCTGTAGTCCTCCTGGACTCTCCTCCGAGGGGTCCGACGTCGGGCCCGACGCCGTCGGGGCCCGAGTCGGGGGCTGCTGGGTCACCTGAGGTCGGACTCAGGATGACGGCCTTGGAGAGCAGACTATCTGCCTTCATGGACCAGCAGCGGGCACTGATCGCTAGCCTCGCTGGCGCCTCTGCCCCGACCGCCGGGATGTCGACGTCTAAGTCGACCCCGGAGACCGAGCCGATCCTCGAGTCCATGCGGGCTCGAGTCGATCCTCGGTCGAGGTCACCCTCGGCCTCCCGTTCGGGACCGAGGTCGTCGACGCCGACGCCTCCGCCCGCCCGAACTGACCCCACCGATTCCTCCTCGGAGTCGGCCTGGGAGTCTGAAGTGGAAGAGTTACCTGATTCTTTTCGGACTCGGTGTGTCCCCTCGGACTCCCCTGAGTCCGAACCTCGGAAACAGTCCCCCCCGGAGGATGCCCGGTTCTCGGACATCGTCAGGGATATGGCCAAGGCTTTGGCCTTCCCTGCGGATCCCGAGGAGGAGCCTCGAGCCGAAGAGCTCGACGTCCTTCAGTACGACTCTCCCGCCAGGGAGCACTTTACTGTACCGGTTCCTCCCATGCTGGAACGACTACTCTTCCGCATGTGGGAGAGTCCGGCATCGTCGCCGGTATTAAGCAAGCGGGTCGATTCCATCTATCGAGTCCGCAAGAGCCCTGGCTTCCAAAAAGCACAGCTACCGCACCATTCCATGGTGGTGGAATCGGTCATGCATAGGCTTAAGAGCCAGAAGATGCACTCCTCGGTGCCTCCTGGCAGGGAGGCCCGCAACCTGGATGGCCTCGGTAAGAAGTGTTTCCAGGGCTCTATGCTTGCTTGTCGGGTCCAGACCTACCAGCTCTACATGGGCAAGTACCTTAGAGACCTGGCTAAAGAGATAGCCGGATTCTCTGCTGGACTGTCCGAGGAGCCTTTGCGGAGGTTCCTAGCCTTGTCCACTGGTATTCGGGAATGCTCCAAATTCATTTCTCGAGCAGCCTATGATGGCTTTGAAGCATCGGCTCGTGTGGCCGCAGCCGGCATCGGTGCCCGCCGACAGGCTTGGCTTCAGTCGTCTGACCTTGAACCCTGGGTGCAGGACAAGTTGGTCGATGTCCCCTGCCGAGGTGAGAACCTCTTTGGCAAGCCCATGGCTGAGAAGGTTGCACAACTCGAGACGGAGACTCTCACCAGAACTAGGCTTTCTAGGAAGACCTCTGCCCCTTCCCAGAAGAAGAAGGGCTCGGGAAAGAAGTCCTTTTACCCGAGAAAGGCGGCTGCCTATAAACACTACCCTCAATATCAGGCCTCCGCAGCTCCCCAACAGGGTCAGCAGGCCAAGGGACGGGGTAACGGCTCCCGTAGGCAGCAAGCCCCCAAGCCTGCACCACCGGCCCCTGCTCAGCAGGGTGGGGGTTTTTGACTTCCTCAGCATAGCCTCTCCCCCTCAGCTGGTTCCTCCCAGCACAGGAGGCCGGCTGGTCCACTTTGCCCACAGGTGGTCCAACATCACATCAGATGCCTGGGTGCTTCAGGTTGTGAGAGAAGGCTATCTTCTCCACTTCCACCAGGTCCCTCCCTCCTATTTTCCGGGAGAGCCTCCACGACTCCCTCTGCACAGGGACTTACTCCTTCAGGAGTTAGCAAGTCTTCTTCAGGAACAGGCTGTGGAACCGGTGCCCCACCACCTGAGAAGTCAAGGCTTTTATTCCAGGTATTTCCTAATACCAAAAAGAACAGGAGGCCTCAGACCCATCCTGGACTTGCACAACCTCAACAAGTTCCTTGTGAGGGAGAAGTTCAAGATGCTTACCCTTGGAATCCTTCTGCCCTACCTCCAGCAGGGAGATTGGCTATGCTCCTTGGATCTAAAGGATGCCTACACGCACATCCTCATCCACCCAAGCCACCGCCAATACCTAAGGTTTGTGGTGGCAGGAAATCATTACCAGTACAGAGTACTGCCCTTTGGCCTATCCTCCGCACCACGAGTCTTCACAAAATGTCTCGCGGTGGTGGCGGCTTATCTCCGGCTTCAGGGCCTCTGTCTTTCCTTACCTAGACGACTGGCTCATCAGAGCATCGTCCTCTCAAGAGGTCACACAAGCCACGCACCGCACTGTGACTCTCCTCCAGTACTTGGGCTTTGTCGTAAACTTCGCAAAGTCCACTTTGCTCCCCTCACAAGATCTCGAGTTCATCGGCGCAAGATTGCACACTCTTCAGGCGCGAACTTTCCTGCCTCTCGACAGGGCTCAACGGCTCATGGACCTAGCCGGCCGTTTTCGCAGCCAGTCCCTGGTCTCGGCCAGGCGCTTCCTGAGACTACTCGGCCACATGGCTTTCACCGTCCACGTGACCCCCAATGCCCGCCTGAATATGCGGCCTGCTCAGTGGTGCCTTCGCAAGCAGTGGCAACAGGCCACGGGCGGCCTAGCCGACTTAGTGCGGATCTCAGACCCACTAGCCTCTTCTCTACAGTGGTGGCTTCATCGGCCGAACCTGGTGCTCGGAATGCCTTTTCAGTCTCCTCCGCTGGCTCAAGTGCTGACGACCGATGCTTCTCTCCTGGGATGGGGAGCGCATTGCCAAGGGGCATGTACTCAAGGTCTCTGGACCACGTGGGAGTCTGCGCAGCAAATCAACTTCCTGGAGCTCAGAGCGATCCGTCTGGCTCTCAAGGCTTTCTCCCACCTGACTTCTCACCGGTCCGTCCTTGTCCAGACGGACAATCAAGTTGCCATGTTCTACGTGAACAAACAGGGGGGCACGGGCTCCTTCCTTCTCTGTCGAGAAGCACAGAGACTCTGCTCTTGGGCCTTAAGCCACGGCATTCTTCTCAAGGCAGTTTATCTCCCAGGCCAAGAAAATTGCCTGGCGGACAAACTCAGCAGAATCCTCCAGCCGCACGAGTGGCGACTGGATCCCTTCGTAGTTCAGAAATTTTTTCTGAAGTGGGGCCTCCCCACGATAGATCTCTTTGCCAGTCCTCTCAACCGGCAACTTCCTCGCTTCTGCTCTCGGCAGCCGCATCCCCTTCGAGTAGCGGCGGATGCTTTTCTGCTCTCATGGTCGAAAGGCCTTCTCTATGCCTTTCCTCCCATACCGCTAGTCTCTCGAACTCTTTTCAAGGTTCTCCGAGACAAAGCTTCCATGATCCTGATAGCTCCTCGGTGGCCCAGACAGCCGTGGTTTCCACTCCTGCTGCAACTAGCGGTGGAGGATCCGTTCCCTCTGGGGTTTCAACCAGATCTCCTAACACAGGATCAGGGGTCCCTACTGCACCCCAACCTCAGATCTCTACATCTGATGGCCTGGCGGCTGAAAGGGTAGTCCTTGCTCCCCTTCTACTGCCGGCAGAGGTGGAAGAGGTCGTCCTAGCTTCCCGGCGACCTTCGACCCGCAAATGCTACGCCCTTAAATGGCGTCGCTTTTCCGCTTGGTGTGCCCAGCAGTCTCAGGATCCCTTCTCCTGCTCGGTGTCGGTGGTCTTGCAGTACTTGCTCTACCTCTCTAATCTTGGACTTAAGTTCAACTCCGTCAAGGTTCACCTCAGTGCTCTTTCAGCACATCATGTGCCGGTGGACGGCAGACCTCTTTCCAGCGACCCTCTCGTGGCAAGGTTTCTCCAAGGTCTCCTTCTACTTAAACCACCTCTGCGCCCGCCAGCACCTGACTGGGATCTGAATGTGGTTTTGCAGCGGATCACCTGTCCGCCTTTTGAACCTATGGCTACCTGTTCTCTCCGTTTTCTTTCTTGGAAAACCTTATTCCTGATAGCCCTCACTTCCGCTAGACGCGTAAGTGAATTGCAGGCTCTCGTGTCTGATCCCCCTTACACTCGGTTCTACAAAAATAGGGCAGTCCTACGGACTCACCCCAAATTTCTTCCTAAAGTGGTCTCCCCTTTTCACATCAATCAGGAGGTGGTACTTCCGACCTTCTTTCCCAGGCCACACTCCAGCCGAGTTGAAATGGTCCTGCATACCCTGGACTGTAGAAGGGCATTGAACTTCTACCTTGACCATACGCGGGAGCACTGTAAAGCTGCTCAGCTTTTTGTGTCTTTTGACCCCAATAAATTGGGGCTCCCGGTCTCCAAGCGTACTCTGCCCATCTGGGTTGCTGACTGTATCGCTTGGGCTTATGGGGCAGCCGGACTCTCGTTAGAAAGTCGGGTCACGGCTCATTGTGTTCGGGCGAAGGCTACGTCAGTGGCTTACCTCCGCTCTATTCCATTGGCAGACATCTGCCGGGCCGCTACTTGGTCTTCGAGCCAGACTTTTGCGGTCCATTACTGCCTCGAGAGGGAGTCCCGCAGGGACAGTGCTTTCGGACAGGCAGTCCTCCGAAATCTCTTCGAGGTTTGAGCAACTCCTACCCTCCATCCCGGATGGGGGCTACCGGTGGGTAATAATTCAGCGAAGATTCCTTCCTTCTGTACTGCTGAGCTAGAGGGAGCTCATTTTTGTGCTTAGGGTCTCCGGTAGCCTTAAGCTTGGGAGTCCCATATGTGAGGACTGACTTCCTGCTTGGTCCTGGAGAAAGCGTAGTTACTCACCTGTAACAGGTGTTCTCCAGGAGCAGCAGGAATCAGTCCTCACAACCCTCCCTCCTCCCCTTGGAGTTGCAATTATCTGCTTTAGTTTTTTGCAAATTTTTTATGCTATCTTTTCGCTATGTCATCTGACTGGCTAAGATGGCACCCTTGGGCGGGAAGGGGACCGCGCATGCGTGCTGCAATTCCCAAAGGCTTTCTTTGAAAGCTGGGGAAAATTGCTCCGAGAGGCCTCCGTCGGCGCCGACGTCACCCATATGTGAGGACTGATTCCTGCTGCTCCTGGAGAACACCTGTTACAGGTGAGTAACTACGCTTTTTATGATGTTTCCAGTATATTCCTCGGGAGCTGCCTCCATTCGCCAGTTGCCTCAGTCTCCAAGCAGCTGAAGGGACGGTGAGCCTGGAGGTCCGGGCTCACTGGAGGAACGATTGAGACAGCCTTAGGTGGTGTTTGTAGAAATTGATTGAATTGGATTACAAAAAAAAAAAAGGAGGCAGCCGCTTAGCTGTCCGGGTCTATACCTTTAAGCCGAGGTAAAAGGCTCTCCCCCCTCCTGGAGGTTCCCTGCAGCCGGTGGGTTGAAAGGGCTCCCTTCAAGGATCAGCAGCAGTCTCCGGCGAGGGCAGCAGAGAGGCCCGATTTTCGCAGAGAAGCTGCAGTGGGGCACAGCAGGCGTTGCACAGAGGTCCTGCCTGTTCGTACGCCTTGGCTGAGAGCGTAGTCGGTTGGATTGGAGACGCGCGGGGGTTTTCCTCCTCCCCCCCGGGGCAGTTCCAGGCGAACTCAACGTTCGGCGGGGCAGGGGCAGCAAATTCCGTCAGAGCTGTGGTGGGGAGCAGGAGCCCAGCGAAAGGTAAGAGGGCCCCTTTCATCATTTCTCGTCAGCGCGTTTGAGCGCGAAACGAGCAGCAGGCCCGTCTGCGTGGTGGCAGCGTGGGAAGGCTCAGAGCAGCGTCGGGCCTCTCACAGTGTGTTTAAAAGGGTGCGAGGAGAGCCCCGTTGACGCGCCAAACGTTCATTCCTTGCTTTGGGGGCATCCAGCGTTAGAACCGCGTCGAGACGTGCTGTTTTCAGGTAGAAATTTGTGCGGGTGATTCGGTTCGCCGTTGTTGCTCCCCCCGGGCCTTAGTTTTCACAGGACAGCTAGACAGGCCTGTTCAGTGCTGTGATGCCCTCTAGACCCCAATGTTTTGTCTGTGGGGCTAGAAGGAGCACAGCATCAGAATTGGAGGTATGCAAAAGTTGTTTGAAAGAGGCCTCCGCCATGGTCAACATTGAGGAGAGTAAGGAGGAACGCCTGGAGGCGGCAGTGGGGCTTTCAGGTGCTCCTGCTGCCAGTTTACCCCTTGGGGAACCGGTGGCGGGCCCGTCTTCCGCCCCGGACATCGCACCCTCCCTGGAGGCTTGGCCCAAGGGGCTGGAATCTATCTTTTCTAAGGACTTCGTTGCGCTTCTGCAGCAGGCGGTCAGAAGCATCTCGCAGGGTCAGGCTATGGAGAATTCCCAGGTACGCGAGAGGAAGAGGGCCGCGGACGAGTTGCAGGGCGGGGCAAAGAGGTCACGGCAGGTTGAGGGCCTTAAGGACCCCGCTGTTGGTTCAGAGGGACAGCTGTCGGATGAGGAATGCCGCAGTCTCGACATGGAAGAGGATTTAGAGGAAGGTGAGCTCGCTGATAAGGAAGACCAAGTGAGAGTAGTGCGGGTTTTCCGCAGGGAGGAGCTGCCTGCATTCATTGGGGAAATGCTAAAGGCCCTAAACATGCCGGTTCCGGGGTCGGGGGAAGATGTGTCCCCTAGAAGATCCGTTATTGCAAGTTTTTAGGAAAAACCAAAGGGCGTTTCCGGTGCATAGAGTTTTTCAGGAGCTAATTCAGGAGGAATGGAATATGCCAGAGGCGCCTCTCAAGGGTTCTAGGGTGATGAGTCGCCTTTACCCTCTCGTGGAGCAGGATAGGGAGATATTTAAGTCTCCCAAGGTGGATGCTGCGGTAGCAGCAGTAACAAAGAAGACCACTATTCTGGTTGAGGGCAGTGTGGCTCTTAAGGATACCCAGGACAGAAAGTTGGATGTGCTCCTAAGACAGATTTTTGATGTGGCTGCCGTGTTGCTTCAAGCGGCCATTTGCGGTGCATGTGTGGCCAGGGCCTGTCTGCGGTGGTCACAGAGAGTCCAAGGAAGTCAGGAGAGTGACAAGACCGGGGAAGCGTCCAGGATGGAGTCCGGGGCGGCCTACCTGTTGGATATTCATTATGATCTGATGCGAGCGCTGTCAAAAAGCATGGTGTCTGCGGTGGCGGCGAGGCGTTATTTGTGACTTCGTAATTGGGCGGCGGATAACTCCTCTAAGTCAAGGCTAAGTAAACTTCCCTTTAAAGGGAAACTCCTGTTCGGGGAGGACCTGGAAAAATTGGTCAAGGATCTCGGTGAATCTAAAGGGGGAAGATTACCAGAGGACAAGCTGAAACAGGGGCGGACGGCACCCGCGGGCAAAGGGCAGCAGCAGGATTTCCGTTGGTTTCGCTTCCAAAGGTTTAATTCCAGCCAGAGAGGCAGATTCCCCAGCAGAAATCAGGGGTTTCAGGGATTTCGAGGAGCGGGAAGAGGTTTTGGGGCCTCCGCTGCCTCCAGTGTTAGAAAGTCGCAATGAAGTCAGGGGGACCCAGGCGCCCCTGGTCCCCGTGGGGGGGGGCGGTTGCAGATGTTTTACGACGCCTGGGTCCGTGTCACGTCAGATCAGTGGGTGCTGAAGGTCATTCAAGAAGGATACGCCCTGGAGTTACGGTCGTGAGGTCCCCCTGCAAGTCGTTGAGCAAGTGCGAAGCGGTGAGGGGGACCGTACGAAGGCTCCTGGATCTCGGGGCAATAGTGCCGGTACCTTCAGACCAGTGCAGCTGCGGTCGGTTCTCCATTTATTTCGTGGTTCCAAAGAAGGACGGCAGGGTTCGGCCGATTTTGGATCTCAAAGGTGTGAATCGTTGTCTTCGGGTTTCGCGTTTTCACATGGAGACTCTGCGTTTGGTCATAGTAGCGGTTCGAGCAGGAGAGTTCCTTACCTCACTGGATCTGTCAGAGGCCTATCTTCACATTCCCATATGGCCGGATCATCAAAGGTACCTCCGTTTTTCAGTTCCCTTTGGGCAGTTTCAGTTCCGGGCTCTGCCGTTTGGCCTGGCTACGGCTCCGCGCACGTTTACCAAGATCATGGTAGTGGTCGCAGCGGCTTTGCGAAGGGAAGGGATTTTGGTGCACCCGTACCTAGACGATTGGTTGATCCCGGTGAAATCGAGAATGGAGAGCGAAAAGGCGACGGCCCGGGTAGTCCAGTTCCTAGAAAGCCTAGGTTGGGTGGTCAATATGTCAAAGAGCCAGTTGGTCCCCTCGCAAAGCCTGGAGTATTTAGGAGCTCGGTTCGACACACAGAGGGGGCAGGTGTTCCTGCCTTAGCTCCGAGCGCAGGGATTGCGGAAGCTTGTTCTACGGTTCTTAAACAGCGCGGCTCCCACGGCGTGGCAATACCTGCAATTATTGGGCACAATGGCATCAACAATAGAGATGGTGCCCTGGGTGAGAGCGCACATGAGGCCGTTACAGAGGGCGTTACTCAGATGCTGGTCGCACCAATGGGACCCGCTGTCACGGAGACTTCCGTGTCAGGTGGAGACGCAGGTAGCCCTGCGTTGGTGGTTGATTCCCGAGTCACTGCAGCAGGGCAAGCCATTAGAGGCTCCAGACTGGTTACCCTTAACCACGGACGCCAGTCTTTGGGGCTGGGGATTGCATTTCCAGGGCAAGTTCGCGCAGGGGCAATGGAGTCCTCAGGAGCAGACTTGGTCGATCAACAGATTAGAGTTGAGGGCGGTGTCGTTGGCCCTCAGAATTTTCAGGCCGATCTCGGAGGAACAGCGGTCCGGGTGTTCTCTGACAACGCGACCGCAGTGGCGTATATCAGTCGACAAGGGGGAACCAGCAGTGTTGTGCTGGAGTCCAAAGCTGAGGACTTGTGCAGTTGGGCCGAGGAGAATCTTATAGCTCTATTGGCAGCGCATGTCGCAGGAGTGGACAGCGTAGAGGCCGACTTTCTCAGCCAGGTGAAAGTGGATCCCGGGGAATGGGTCCTTCATCCAGACGTGTTCCAAATGTTAGTGCGGCGGTGGGGCACGCCGATAATGGATCTTATGGCAACGTTTCAGTCAGCAAAGGTCAGTCGATTTTGCAGCAGGAGAAGAGAAAGAATGTCCGAAGGTCTGGATGCTCTCATTCAGACCTGGCCGGAATATCAACTCCTGTACATCTTCCCGCCGTGGGTCCTGGTAGGCAGGGTAGTACAGTGGATAGAAGGACACAGGGGTCAGGTGATTCTGATAGCTGCGGATTGGCCGCGCCGGCCTTGGTACGCGGATCTGGTAAGGCTCCTGATGGCAAGGCCGTGGCATCTTCCGGTCCGCGTGGATCTGTTATCTCAGGGGCCCCTGCTCATGCCGCACGTGGATCGGTTCTCGCTTACGGCCTGGCTATTGAAAGGGCTAGGTTAAAGGCGAGGGGCTATTCCGTGACAGTAATTACCACCTTGCTGAAGGCCAGGAGAAGGTCAATGTCGTTGGCGTATGTTCGAGTCTGGAGAATTTTTGAAGAATGGTGCAGTAGCAGAGTGGCGTTGGCATTGAGAGCGTCCATCCCCCAGATATTAGAGTTTCTGCAGGATGGTTTTGACAAGGGATTGGCGGCCGCATCACTTAGGGTGCAGGTCGCGGTGCTGTCATGTTACAGAGGTAGGATAGGTGGTCGGTCACTCGGGGAGCATTTAGATATTAAGTGGTTCTTACGAGCGGTGTCTCTATTGAGGCCACCAATTAGGCAGATAGTTCCTAAGTGGCACCTTCCATTCGTTCTGGAGGCGTTGGAAAGGGAGCCGTTTGAACCCCTGTCTCGGGCGTTAAAAGTGGTGTGTTTGGTGGCAATCTGTTCAGCGAGAAGGATCTCAGAATTGCAAACGTTATCGTGTAAGGAGCCCTACCTTTTGTTCTTGGACTCTAGAGTGGTGTTAAGACCAGTCCCAGCATTCTTGCCCAAGGTGGTGTCGGCGTTTCATCTAAATCAAGAGATTTCCCTACTGGTATTTAGGGGTGGCGCTTGAGGTCCCGGCGCGGTAGGGCGCAATCTCTTGGATGTCAGGAGGGCGTTAAAGAAGTACCTGCGTCGAACAGCGGAATTTCGCAGGTCTGAGAGACTTTTTGTTCTTTTTGCCGGACCAAGGAACGGTGATTTGGCTTCTAAGGCTTCCATTGCCCAATGGATCAAAGAGGCCATTGCGTCCGTGTATGTGTTGAAGAGTAGAGGGTCTTCGAGCTCACTCTACTAGGGCTTCCACTGCCTCCTGGGCGGAAACTAGGTTGATACCACCGCTGGAAATCTGTAAAGCGGCGACCTGGTCGTCGTCGAATTCCTTTGTAAAGCATTACAGACTAGATGTGCAAGCGCAACAGGACGCTTGTTTTGGAGAGGCAGTCCTTCAGGCTGGAAAGGCAGGTCCCCCCCCCGTTGAGTTTACTGCTCTGGTACAGACCCAGAGGTCCGGGACTAGACTGGAAATACGATCAGGAAGGTGAAATTAGACTTACCCTGCTAATTGTTGTTCCTGGAGTAGATACGGTCTAGTCCCGTATCCCTCCCCAGTAAGGTCTTTGGTGGATTCCAGCCTGCAGGTCTGACGGCGGAAGGGCTGGACACTTTGCAGGTAAGCAGAATTTGTTTTTTAGTAGGGGGCATCGGTCCCCGGGTGGGGAGGGGTAATGTTTAAAGGCAGGCCCTCCAGTCAGGTGAGGGGATGGCCTCCACAGGTTTAAAGGTTGCACTTTACGTTGCTCTAAGGGGCAGAGTTTTGTTCCAGAGGGTTGGGTTGGTTGGTTGCGTATGTGTTAGTTTGCAGTTATTCATTACGATCAGGCTGTCTTCTTGCTCCGGTGAGTCTGCTTTGTCAATAGGTAACTGGCGAATGGAGGCGGCTCCCGGGGAATATACTGGTGACATCATAAAAGAAGGAGGTTCCTCAGTCTCCAAGCTTCTGAATAAGGTGGACAACCCAGAGGTCCGAGACTAGACTGTATCTACTCCAGGAACAACAATTAGCAGGTAAGTCTAATTTCACCTTTTTCTGCAGTGTGACCTGGTCCACTTTAGGTCTCAGGCATGTTCAGCCAAGTTAAAATATACTGTTTTCTGCCTTTCTTTACAAGAGCCACTGTGAATTATAACAATTCTATTTTTCTGAATGTAACGTCTCAGATAGTAGTCAGCATTTTCAAAAAGTGCACCCAGTGCCTTAGGCTCATGTTTGTAACGGACTCTCACAAATGGTGCCTGAAGTGCTTAGAGACCACCCATAAGCTTTCTTTTTGTTTCCTGTTCGCAGATGACAGAGGGCTTCAGGGTCATGAGAAGCAGCATGAATGCATTTGTGGCACAGAGAAGAACAATCCATCATCTTTGGCATCGCAGCACAGGTCTCCATGGCTTCTAGAGCTGCATGGGATGCGGGTGATGCATAGTCATTTAGGAGTCCTTGAGCACTCTTGGAACCGATCACCAGTAGTTTTCTGGGACCAATCAGGAATGAAATCTTCACATATGGGTGATGTCACCGATTGAGCCCGCATAAGAGTGCTCCCCAGCTTCCATAGGAAGCTTTTCGGAGGCTCATCACGCATGTGTGCCTGCCTTCCAGCCCGAAGGAGCCATCTTACCATGTATCGCTTCAGATGTTTGTCTGTTCCTGGAAAATTGAGTTAACTCTTGCGGTTATTTTTTCTTGTTTTTCATGAATTTCGGTGTCGTCTTTGACGTTTCTGGGAGCGTCTGTCTTGGCGCCATTTTTTGCTGATACCTTTTCCTTTCTGATTTTTTTCGGCATGCGGGGTATTTCTCACTCGCCTCCTTAGTTGGCTGGGATGTTGGAGTTCTTTGACTTGGTGAAGCTGTCTTCTCAATATGTCAAAGCTGACCAGTGGCTTTAAAAAGTGCACCCGGTGTGCCCACACCATTTCGGTGATGGACTGCCATGATGGTGCTTACAGTGCCTCTGGACCGACCGCGAGCCCTCCACCTGCACATTATATCTGCATATGGACCTGCAAAGGACTCAAGAATTGAAAGAAACAGCTTAAATCTCTGTTCGGGTTATTGGAGTTGGCGGCGTTGATGCCCTCAAGGGACTCCGCCGAGACTTCAGCTTATCTCAGTGGTCAAGCTCACTTGGAGCCAAGAGGCCATGGTAGCCTGGACTGGAGGCTGTCCTTCGAGGAGGTTGGCTGCCAGAGGAGTCAGTTGTCAGCCCTGTCAACATTAAAGGGCGATGCTGAGAGCTGTGGAGAAAACCCATGGGCACTGGCATCGAAGTCCCTCCTTGATGAGACTCCGAGGATGTTGGGTGGGAGTGGCCTTCGAAGCTGCCCCGGTGTGAGGAGTTGCTTCCCAAAGCCCCAGAGGGCTGTTGGTGGTTTCCCAATGCAGTGACCATCATGGAGTCCCCCAACGAGGGAGCCGGCATCAGAGGCTGTGGCTGCTACCCTGACTCTGGCTGTATCAGAGACAGCGCTCTTGGCTGAGCCAATGCAGGCCTTGGAAAGGAGCCTGGCTGCCTTCCTAGCCTTGAAGGCTGCGAGGACCCCAATACCCTCGGGTGCCTTGATGATGCCAGTGGCCCCATGGACTGTGATAGCCCGCCGACAGTGGTGCGGTCTATTCTTGAGACCCAAACCCATTGGGAGAGAGGACTCATGCAGGCACTCAATGAAGGCATCGGGAACCTCAGATTCTGTCCACTCATCTGGAGCACCACCGGCATCTGGAAGAGGTGCCGCCATTAGTATTTTGATTTTCTTACCAACTCGGACTCCAAGGGATGGGAGACCGAGGAGGAGTCCCCAGTCTCGGATCGACACTGGGATATCCTGTCCAGTCCCTTGCTGCCCTACGAGCAACATAAGTCTCCACCCGATGACATTTAATTTCATAAGTTTGTCTGAGACATGGTGAGCTCTCCCCTTCACCTTTGAAGCAGAGGAGGAACTGAGGATGGAGGAACTGGAGATATTGCAGTACCTTTTGCCACTGGAGGCAATTGCCCTACTGATGCACCGTATTTTCCAGCAGCTCCTCTTCAGGATGTGGGAGAACCCACTCATGGTACCTCCCATTAGTCACCGGTTGGACTCCATGCCCTGGGTTTGAGAAACCTCAGCTTCCCCAGAATTCAGTGGTAATGGAGTCGGTCACTCTTCAGTTTTTCCAGGTCGGGAGACCCATAGGCTGGATGGATTTGGCCGTAGATATTATCAGGACTCTATGCTGTTAGGCCACATCCTCTCCTACCATCTCTATATTTTATTTATTTATTTATTTGTGCTTGTTTACCGCTTTAAGTAAATCAAAGCGGTTTACAGAAAACTTTAAAGCATGAATGTTACATAGAACATATATATGGCCATGTACCTGAAAGGCATCTTGGGAGACGGCCAAGTTCTCTGCTGTGTTATCTGCAGTGCAGCTGGAATGGTTCTGCAGCCTCCTGACCAAAGGGGAAAGGACTGCTCTAAATATATGAGCAGGGCAGCCTATGATGCCTTTGAGTCTGTGGCTAGGGTGGTCGCTGTGGGCACTTGAGCCTATCATCTGGCTTGGTTGCAATCCTCCGACTTCAAGCAGTGGATGTAGGATAAACTTGTTGATGTCCCCTGCAGAGGTGAAAACCTCTTTGGGAAGCCTATGGAGGAGAAGGCTGGTGAGTTGGAAGGGTAATAGTTGACAATGAACTGCCTCTCTAAGACTGCTGACCTTGCTAAGAAAAAAAGCAGCGGGGAAAAAGGTTTACTGTCCAAACAAGAGGCGATACTATGTAGGTTATCCCCCCCTACCAGGCCTACCAAGGCCCTTTGCAAGGGTAGCAGAAGAACCAGCGCCAGCAGCATCGCCAGAAACCCTAGAAGCTCCAATCCGTGCCACAGCTGCAGCCTGGGGGGGGGGGGGGTTAACTCCTGTTGTGCACTTTAAATTCGCGACCCCTACTAGGGGTCGCTCTCCAGCTTTAAGTACAACACTCCTTCCTGAGGAGCATGGCTCATCTTCCCGTCTCAAGTGCCATTATGCCCATAGATGACCTGTCATAACAACAGATTGCTGAGCGCTGAAAATCGTCCAGGGCGGGTACCTGTTGCACTTTGATCAACTGCCCCGCAGTTCTTCCCAGGGAAGTACCCCCCTCAATACCCTCCATTGGGATCTCCTTCAGCAGGAGGTCCAGACTCTTCTAGCCAATCTTGCCATCAAGTTAGTAATACCGGCTCAGGCTGGGAAGGGGTTCTACTCCTGTTACTGCTCGGTTCCCAAGAAAACAGGCAACTAAAGGCCCATACTGGATCTTTGCAACCTCAACCGATTCTCGGCAAAGGAAAAGTTAAAAATGATCTTCCTGGTAACATTGGAGGTAAGGTAACAAAGTGAAAAACTGGCTGTCCTTCTTGGAACCCAAGGATGCCTACGCTCGCATTCCCATCCATCCCATTCATCGGCAGTTTCTCCCACTTTATGTTCAGCGGGCAACACTATCAATATCGGATGCTGCCTTTCAGTCTAGCCTCTGCTCCAAGGGTTTTTGCAAAGTGCCTGGTGGTCATTGCCGCCTTTCTTTGAGCACTAGGAGTGTTCATCTTCCCCTGCCTGGATGACTGGCTGATAAAGGGCACGATGCTGGAAGAGCTTTGGCACTTGGCGGAGCTCACCATTCAGGTCCTGGAACATCTGGGCTTTGTGATCAACTACCCCAAGTCTCACCTGCAGCCCTCTCAGCGCCTCAAGTTTACTGGGGCTCTCCTAGATACTTCCCTAGCTCGAGCCTTCTTGCCCACAGATCAGGCCCAGTGACTCATCACGCTGGCGCAGAAGGTCCAGCACAGCCCGTGCACAATGGCGCATCATATTCTGCACCTGCTCGGCCATATGGCCTCCACAGTTCATGTCACTCCTCTGGCTCGATTGTGGATGCGGCAAGCACTGTGGACCTTGTGCACCCAGTGGCGTTGGGTCACAGGCTACCTCAGGCACAAGGTGGTGGTTACCAACCGCTCAAGGACTCCCTGTCCTGGTGGTTAAACCACAGAACCTGCTCTGGGGCCTCCCCTTTTGGTCCCCTCTGCACCACCGGACACTGACCACAGATGCTTCCAAGCTGAGCTGGGGAGCCCATCTCAATGGTCTGCACACTCAAGGTCTCTGGATGGTGCAGGAGAGCCTACACCAGATCAGCTTTCTGGAACAGTGAGCCATTGCAGACTCTCTTTGAGTGTTCCAGGTACAGTTAACCAACCAGATAGTCCTTATTCAAATGGACAACCAGATAGCGATGTTCTACATCAACAAGCAGGGTGGTTTGGGCTTGTACCTACTCTGTTGGGAAGCTTTGAATGGCATGGTCCTCAGGGCATGGTCCTCCGAGCTATATACTTGTCCGGGGAGCTCAATGTCCTCTCGCATTGCCTCAGCCAAGTCCTTCAGCCACAAGGTAGTGAGCCACATCTTCTGCATGTGGGGCACTCTATACATCAGTCTTTGTGACACCGGACAATGCCCAGGTGGAGCAGTTCTGCTTCATGATTCCGGACAACCACCGGATTGCCCCAGATGCCTTCCTGTTGGACTGGAACGTGGACTTACTCCTAGGTGTATTCCCTGATTCCATTTGTGGCCAAAACCCTGTTCAAATTCCAGGAAGGCAGGGACTCCGTGATCCTCATCGCACAGCATGTCCAGGCAGCCGTGGTTTCCCTTCCTGCTCAGGCTCTCACGGCAGCAACCTTAGACTGGGCTGCACCCTGGATTTGATCTCTCAGGATGATGGGTCCCTCCTTCATCCCAGTGTCCGCTCGCTAGCTCTCACACCATGGGTGCTGAGTGAGTAGGTCTCACGGAACTTCACCTATCTGTGGATGTGGAGAATATCCTCCTAGCATCTCGAAAGGGCTCCACACGCCACTCCTACACATTCAAATGGCGCAGATTTTCTATTTGGTGTGCTGGGAAGGCAATTGAACCCTTCTCTTACACTAGAGAGATGTTACTGACGTATCTCCTCCACCTTTCCAATTCATTTCTCAAATCCAACTCGATGAGGGTTCACTTAAGTGGGCTGGCAGTATACCGCCACGGTGCAGATGGGAAACCCATCTCTGCACATCTTCTCACTTCGCTTTATGAGAAGTGTCTTGCTCTCATGACCCCATATCAAGCCCCCGCCTGTAGCATGGGACCTTAACATAATGCTAGGGCAGCTCCTCTCTGCCCCCTTTGAACCATTCGTCTCCTGCCCACTCAAGTTGCTTACCTGGAAGGTGGTGTTTTTGGTAACAATCACCTCTGCGTGCAGTTAGTAAATTGCAGGTGTTGGTTATGCATCCGCCTTACAAGTCCTACAGACTCATCCTAAATTCTTTCCTAAAGTGATCGTCTCCTTTACACTGAATTGTAAGAGGGTACTGGCTTTCTACCTGGAGAAGATGAAAGTCCACTGCCGTTCCAACCAGCTCTTTGTCTTTTTCAACCTTAGTAGACTGGGTGTGGCTGTCTCCAAATGCACCCTGTCAATCTGGGTTGCAGACTGCATCTCCTTCGCTTATGCATAGGCTGGCCTGAGCCTAGAATGTCATGTCACGGCTCATAATGTCCAAGGTATGGCTACTTCTGTGTCAAATATTTATTCTGTCTCCATGGTGGAGATCTGTAGGGCTGATAAATAGTCCTCTGTCCACACTTTATAGCTCATTACTGTCTAGGTCAGTGGTTCTCAACCTTTTTTGTACCGTGACCCCTTTTACCATTGGTCAACTTGTGGTGACCCCCAATGATAAAATCAAATGCGTCTCTCTTCCTTTACCATTAACGCATTGTCGCTGTAAACATTTGTTGAATTATTAATATATTATAGGCCTTTGCAATATGTTTTTATTTATAAAATGTACTTATTTAAACCACAATAACAAGTAACAATATTTGATTTCAAAATTATGATGATTTTGTAGTCAAATCACTAATATGAAATAACATTATTTTTTCTACCTTAGTTGTCTGACCAATTTATTCTCTGATCATGCTGGTCCCGATCTGAGGCTTCTGCTTTCCTGTCTTCTCTTAGCTCTCTTTTTGTAGTCTATGGTCCATCTGCCATTTCTTATCTCTTCTTTTGTTTTCTTCACTTCTTTCCATCAGCCTATTTCCAGTCCCAGTAACCCTCCCCAGTATCAGCCCCTATCTCCAGGAACAAGCAGGAATGAGTCCTCACATATGGGTACGTCGGTACCGACAGAGCCTGCGCGGGAATGCTCCCCAGAAGGAAAGCTTTTGGGGCACCCCACAGCGCATGCTGGCAGTATACCTCCCAGGAATCCAAAACTCTTGGGCAGACAGACTCAGTCGAGTTCTGCTTCCACACGAATGGTCCCTGCACATGGATCAGGTACTCAGAATCTTCCAGGAATGGGGAACCCCGGACATAGACCTCTTTGCAAGTCCATGGAATGCCAAACTTCCCGGTTCTGTTCCAGAATTCCGTGTCAGGGAGTTCAGGCCAAGGATGCCTTCCTCCTTCATTGGGGTCAGGGCTTCCTGTATGCCTTTCCACCCATTCCTTTGATTCCCAAGACTCTGTTCAAACTCCAGAGGGATCAAGGATCTATGATCCTCATAGCTCCACGCTGGCCATGCCAAGTGTGGTACCCTCTACTTCTGCATCTCTCCCAAGCCCCCTCCCTGGACTTGGGAGCTGCGCCAGACCTTCTGTCCCAGGAGGATGGAACTTTGTGGCATCCAAACCCCAAGTCCCTTCACCTCAGAGCTTGGTTACTGAAGGCCTAGACCTTCAAGACTTCAATCTTTCTCAGCAAGTGAAGGATATCCTCCATGCTTCCAGAAAACCTTTCACTAGGCGTTCCTATGCTTTTAAGTGGAAAAGATTTTCCATTTGGTGTGCTCAAAAGGGTCTTGACCCTCTGGCACTTCCTATGAATTCTCTATTGGAATATCTCCTGCATCTCTCCAATGCAGGTCTTAAAACAAATTCAGTAAGAGTCCATTTGAGTGCTATTGCAGCATCCCTTAAGCCTCTCAATGGACAACCTATTTCCTCTCATCCTCTTATTGCAAGATTCATGAGAGGCCTAACTTTAACTAAACCTCCCATTCGACCTCCTCCGGTGGCATGGGACTTAAACGTGGTTCTTGGTCAGCTTATGAAGCCACCTTTTGAACCCTTAGCCACTACCTCCTTGAAATTTCTTTCCTGGAAGGTTATTTTCCTTATTGCAATCACTTCGGCTCGCCGCATCAGTGAACTGCAGGCCTTAGTGGCTAATCCACCTTATACAAGGTTCCATCATGATAAGGTAGTCCTTAGGACAAATCCTCACTTTATGCCTAAAGTGGTCTCACCTTTTCATCCTAATCAAGAGGTATATTTACCTGTCTTTTTTCCAGCTCCTCATGCATCCAGTGCAGAGAGGAACCTTCATACTCTAGATTGTAAAAGAGCTCTTGCTTTTTACTTACACAGGACACAGCAACATAGAAAGTCTTCCCAGCTTTTTGTTGCTTTTGATCCTTCTCATTTAGGACTTCCAGTCTCTAAAAGAACACTGTCCAATTGGATTGCTCAGTGTATTTCTTTTGCTTACCAGAGTAAGAACCTTTCTCTGGAGGGCCATGGCCACTTCAATGGCTCATCTTCATTCTGTGTCCATCGACCAGATCTGTCGAGCAGCCACCTGGGCCTCGGTTCATACCTTCACAGCCCATTACTGTTTGGACAAGGACTCCCGCCGGGATGCCTTGTTTGGTCAGGCTGTCCTCAGACACCTGTTCCATTCTTGAACAACTCCTGCCCTCCTTCCCTGAATGGATGCCTGAGATCCATAGGAAGACGAGGAACCCTTCAGGGTCTCATACCCTTGGGGATCTCCCAGGCATCTTAGCTAGGGAGTCCCCATATGTGAGGACTCATTCCTGCTTGTTCCTGGAGATAGCACAGTTACTTACGTGTAACAGGTGATCTCTGGGAACAGCAGGAATTAGTCCTCACAACCCTCCCACCTCCCCTAGGAGTTGTATCTCTCTCTGTCTTTCCTTTCCTCTCTCTCTCTATTGTCTCAGCTTTAAACTTGAACTGAGGAGAGTTGGTTAGGAAAGGCGGGAAGGCAGCGCGCATGCGCTGTGGGATGCCACAAAAGCTTTCCTTCTGGGAAGCTGGGGAGCATTCCCGCGCAGGCTCCGTCGGTACCGACGTACCCATATGTGAGGACTAATTCCTGCTGTTCCCAGAGATCACCTGTTACAGGTAAGTAACTGTGCTTTCCAGTCCTCACTCTCAGTACCTTCCAATGTCAACTTTCATTCCCATGACTGCCATTGGTGTCCATTCCCTTCCAGTCCCCCTCCTTCCCCACTGAGCAGTCCCTTCTAGTACAAATACCATGGTAGCACCTCTCAGATCCACTCCCTTCCAGTTCCATTCTCCCATCCCCTCGTATCAGCCAATTTGTAGCCTTAGCCCTCAGTTTTCTTCCAGGGCCAGCAGCTCTATCCTCCCCTCCCCACAATCAGCCCATTCCCAGTCGAAGCCCCCCCAATTAGCTCACTTGCAGTGCTAGTCCCCCCTCAACCCCATTACCAGTGCTAGCCTCCCCTAATCAGCCTAATACCAGTCCTACCCCCCATCAGCTCATTACCAGTCCTAGCCTCCTCTAATCAGCCCATTTCCAGTCCTAACCTCCTCGATCAGCTCATTTCCAATGCTAGCCCCTCATCAGTCCATAACCAGTCCTATCCCCCTATCAGCACATTACCAGTCCCAACCCCACCTTGATCAGTCCATTCCCAGTCCTAGCCTTCCCTAATCAACCCATTACCAGTTCTAGCCCCCCCCATCTGCCCATTATAATCCTAACCAACACTGTCTCTCCCCTCTGTCCAGCATTTATCCCCCGTCTGTCCAGTATGTCCTCCTGTCTCTTCCCTTCCTCCATGTCAGCCCCCTGTCCATGTCAGCCCCCTCCCTCCCTCCATCCATCCCTCAATGTCAGTCCTCCCTCCCTCCATGTCAGCCCCCCAGTCCGTCAGCCCCCTCACTCCCTCCATGTCAGCCCCCTGTCCATGTCAGCCCCCTCCCTCCCTCCATGTCAGTCCTCCCTCCCTCCATGTCAGCCCCCCTGTCTGTCAGCCCCCTCCCTCCCTCCATGTCAGTCCCCTCTGTCCATGTCAGCCCCCTCTCTCTCCATCCATCCATATCAGCCCCCCCTGTCCCTCTCAGCCCCCCCTCCGTCCCTCTACGCCCCCCCCTCCGTCCATGTCTGCCCCGTTGCAGGATCCCTGCTCCCCTCTCCCCATGTCTGCCTCCTTCTGCAGCCGCAGCTCCCTGTCTCTTAGGGAACCGCGGCTGTGCCTGTAAAACCGTTGCGGAGCCTTTCTGTCTCTAAACGGGCTCCGTGCAGCATTGTCCCGCCTCCAAAGGAAGTGGTAAACAAGTTCTTTTGGAGGCGGGACAATGCTGCACGGAGCCCATCGAGAGGCAGGAAGGCTCCGCAACCTTTTTACAGGCATAGCCACGGTTCCCTAAGAGGCAGGGAGCTGCAGCTGCATTAGAAGGGAGGCGGTGAGTTTGCCGCTGCCGAGAAGCGGACTCGGCAGCAGCAGCAACTTGTGTGCCTTTTCTTTTTTTTTTTTAATGGCGGAGTGAGGCGACCCCCGCTAAATCCTGTGGTGACCCCTCTTGGGGGTCGCGACCCACAGGTTGAGAACCGTTGGTCTAGATGGAGATTCTCCAGGACCAAGCAGTAAGTCAGTCCTCACATATGGGTGACGTCGGCGCCGACGGAGCCCCCGAGCGGAGCATTTCCCCAGCTTTCAAAGAAAGCCTTTGGGAATGCAGCGTGCCTGCGCAGTCCCCTTCCAGCCCAAGGGTGCCATCTTGCTCAGTCTTTCTTTTTACACAGAGCCCGACGGACGTGAGTTCGTGTCATCCGGGAAAAGTTGATTTTTTTCTGCGAATTTTGCGTTATCTTATCCGGTTCGATGCCAATTACCCTTCCCGCCTGGGCTTGGTACACCGGTATCGAGTCCGGAGTTGTAATTTTCGTTTTTTGTCCTTCGTGACTTGCGTTCGCGCTCTTTTTGTGCTTTCACTGGCAGCCCGGTCTTTTGACCTCACAGGGGCCCTTTTTCCCCCGATGGCTGCCAGTGGGTTCAAAAAGTGTGATTGGTGTAAGAAACATATGCCTCTCACCGACACACATGACTGCTGCCTCCGATGCCTCGGACCCGATCATGACCTGCTGGCCTGTGGCCCCTGCGGCAGAATGTCGTCGAAGGCGCTTCGGAGCCGTCAGCATCAACATGAGAGAATTTTCTCTGACTCCGTGTCTGGCCGGGCCCGGACTTCGTCAGAGTCCTCGACATCTCGGGAGTCCAACCCCGAGCGCCGTCGGGGTTCCTCTGAAAGGGAGTCTCCCTCCCGGGAGCACCGAAGGAAGAAAAAGCTCGCGAGGGCGGTGTCGGTGGAGGCTCCGGGTTCCTCGAGGGCCAGGTCGCATAGCCCTGACCGCTGCCCCGGACTCTCGGAGTTGGAGAGGCCTTCCAAGCTACCTCGTGTGGAGCCGGAGTCCCTGTGTCATGTAAGAGCGGTTGTCCTCGTAGACTCTCCTCCAGGGGAGCCGACGTCGGGCATGATGCCGTCGGGGCCCGAGTCGGGGGCTGCTGAGTCTACTGAGCTTGGACTCAGGTTGACGGCCTTGGAGAGCAGCTTGGCTGCCTTCATGGAGCAGCAGCGGGTGCTGATCGCCGGTCTGACCGGTGCATCTGTCCTGACCACCGGGACCTCGATGTCTAAGTCGACCCCAGAGACTGAGCCGATCCTCGAGTCGATGAAGTCTCGAGTCGATCCTCGGTCAAGGTCCCCCTCGACCTCCCGTGCGGGGCCGAGGTCGTTGACGCCGATACCCTTGGCGTTGGGGTGGGTGGCTCCGAGGCCCACATTGCCGGAGCTGCTCAATTCCTCCTCAGTGGAGTCTGAGTCTGAGTGGGAGATGGAGGACGAGGATTCCCCTTACATCTTCTGGACCCGGTGCGTCCCTTCGACCACACCGGAGTCTGAGCTTCGGAGAAGTTCCCTCCCCCCCCCCCCCCCCCCCGCCCCGTAGGATACCCGGTTCTCGGACTTCGTGAAGGACATGGCCAAGGCCTTGGCCTTCCCTGCGGATGCTGAGGAGGAGCCTCGAGCCGAGGAGCTCGATGCCCTCCAGTATGACTTTCCTCTGAAGGAAGCCTTTACTGTACCGGTTCCTCCAATGCTGGAACGGCTGCTCTTCCGTATGTGGGAGGCACCGGCCTCGACGCCGGTTCTTAGCAAATGGGTCAGTTCCATTTATCGAGTCCGTAAGAGCCCTGGGTTCCAAAAGGCGCAGCTACCGCACCACTCCATGGTTGTGGAATCAGCCATGCACTGTCTGAAGAGTCAGAAGATGCACTCTTTGGTGCCTCCCTGCCGGGAGGCCCGGAACCTGGATGCCCTCGGTAGAAAGTGCTTCCAGGGCTCTATGCTGTCTTGCCGTGTCCAGACCTACCAGCTGTACATGGGCATGTACCTACGAGACCTGGCAAAGGAGATTGCCGGGTTCTCAGCTGGCCTCTCCGAGGAACCTTTGCAGAGGTTCAAAGCTTTGTCAACGGGGATTCGAGAGTGCTTGAAGTTTATCTCTCGAGCAGCCTATGATGGCTTCGAGGCTTTGGCCCAGGTAGCCGCGGCCGACATCTGTGCATGCCGTCAGGCCTGGCTACAGTCATCAGACCTGGAGCCATGGGTGCAGGACAAGTTGGTTGATGTCCCTTGCCGAGGTGAAAACCTCTTTGGTAAGCCCATGACTGAAAAGGCTGCAGAAATCGAGACTGAAACTCTCACCAGGACAAGGCTGTCCAGGAAGACTTCTGCCCCTTCTCAGAAAAAGAAGGGCTCGGGGAAGAAGCCCTTTTTCCCGAGGAAGGGTGCTGCCTACAAATCCTAGCCTCAATATCAGGCCTCTCCAGCTCCTCAACAGGGCCAGCAGGCCAAGGGGCCAGGGCCATGGGCCCCGTAGGCAGAAGACCCCCAAGCCGCCAGCTCCGGCTCCTGCACAGCAGGGAGCGGGGTTTTGATTCCCACAGTATAGCCTCTTCTCCACAGCTGGCTCCACTCAGCACAGGAGGTCGGCTGACCCTGTATGCCTGCAGGTGGCCAGCCATCACAGGGGGATACCTGGGTCCTCAGCATAGTCCAACAGGGCTACATGCTCCACTTCCACCAGATACCCCCCTCCTACTTTCCAGGGGAGCCTCCAAGACTCCCTCTGCACAGAAACCTCCTCCTTCAGGAGTTGGCAAGTCTTCAAAAGTAACAGGCGGTGGAACCGGTGCCTTACCACCTGAAAGGGCAAGGCTTCTACTCCAGGTACTTTCTGGTACCAAAGAGGACAGGAGGTCTCCGGCCTATCCTAGACTTGCGAAACCTAAACAAGTTTCTGGAGAGGGAAAAGTTCAAGATGCTTACCCTTGGGATACTGCTGCCCTACCTCCAGCAGGGAGATTGGCTATGCTCCTTAGACCTAAAGGATGCTTATACTCACATTCTCATCCATACAGACCACAGACAATATCTCAGATTTGTGGTGGGAGGAAACCATTTCCAATACAGAGTACTTCCCTTTGGCCTAACTTCTGCCCCCAGGGCTTTCACCAAATGCCTGGCGGTGGTGGCGGCCTATCTCAGAAATCAGGGAAGTTTTGTCTTCCCATACCTGGACGACTGGCTCATCAGAGGTCAGTCTCTCCAGGAGGCCAGACAAGCCACTCTTCGCACTGTCTCTCTTCTTCAGCATCTGGGCATTGTCATAAACTACGCAAAGTCCACTTTGCACCCCTCACAGAACCTAGAGTTTATAGGGGCAAGTTTAGACACCCTGCAGGCGAGGGCTTACTTGTCCGAGGACAGGGCCCACAGACTGATGGACTTGGCCAACCAGTTCCTAAGCAATTCTCAGGTCTCCGCCAAACACTTCCTGCGGCTCCTGGGCCACAAGGCATCCACGGTACATGTGACCCCGAATGCCCGTCTGCACATGTGGGTGGCCCAGTGGTTCCTCAGAGCTCAGTGGGCGCAAGCAACAGGCGACCTCCGAGACAGAGTAAAGGTGTCCAAACCATTCTTGGACTCCTTGCAGTGGTGGTTACATCTCCCAAACCTTCTCAGGGGGGTACCCTTTCAGGCCCCAGCACACACCAGGGTGCTGACGACCGATGCTTCCTTAAAGGGCTGTGGTGTACATTGCCAGGGCACGTGCACTCAAGGCCCAACACAGCAGATCAATCTTTTGGAGCTGCGAGCAATTCGCTTGGCTCTACAGACTTTTTCGCATGCCCTCTCTCACCAGTCTGTCTTAGTTCAGACAGACAATCAGGTAGCAATGTTTTATGTGAACAAGCAAGCGGGCACAGGATCCAGACTCCTGTGTCAGGAGGCACAGGCCCTTTGCTCCTTTGCAGTCAAAAAAGGCATGTTTCTCAAAGCAGTTTATCTACCTGGTCAGGAGAACGTCTTGGCAGACAAACTAAGCAGGATTCTCCAGCCTCACGAATGGCAGTTGAATCCACTAGTGGTTCAGCAGGTCTTTCTACGATGGGGGCTTCCATTCATCGATCTCTTTGCAAGTCCACTGAGCCATCAGCTGCCCAGGTTTTGCTCCAGACAGCGCATCCCCTGAGAATGGCAGCAGATGCGTTTCTGATCTCTTGGTCTATGGGCCTCCTGTATGCGTTTCCTCCCACGCCCCTGGTGGCCCTAACTCTTTTCAAGATTCTATGGGACAAGGCCTCGGTGATTCTGGTAGCCCCCAGATGGCTGAGGCAACCGTGGTTTCCACTGCTTCTGCAGTTGGCTGTGGAAACTCTGAGGTTGCAACCCGATCTCCTGTCTCAGGATCAGGGTTCCTTTCTGCACCCCAATCTCAGATCCCTCAATATGATGGCCTGGCTGCTGAAAGGATAGTGCTAGCTCCCTTGCTTTTACCTAGGGAAGTTGAGGAGGTGGTCTTGGCCTCGAGGAGGCAATCCACCAGAAAGTCCTATGCACTTAAGTGGCGCAGGTTCTCAGTATGGTGTGCTCAGCACAATGAAGATCCTTTCTCCTGCCTGGTGCCAGTAGAGCTACAATACCTATTTCAGCTGTCAGACCTAGGCCTTAAGTCCAACTCTGTTCGGGTCCACCTCAGTGCTCTTTCAGCACACCACTCACCGGTGGAGGGACAGTCGCTGTCGGTTCACCCCTTGGTGTCCCGCTTCCTCAGAGGCCTGCTTTTGCTCAAGCCTCCAATTCGTCCACCTGCCACTGAGTGGGACTTGAACGTGGACTTGCAACAACTTACTCGCCCACCGTTTGAGCCGATGGCTACTTGCCATTTATGCTTCCTTTCTTGGAAGGCGCTCTTTCTGGTAGCTGTTACCTCGGCCAGACGTGTGAGTGAACTACAAGCTCTGGTTTCTGATAGACCGTACACACGGTTCTTTAGGAACAGGGTGGTCCTTCGGATGTTATCCGAAGTTCCTTCCAAAAGTTGTCTCCTCTTTCCACCTCAACCAGGAGGTGGTTCTTCCGACATTCTTTCCCAGGCCGCATACCAGCCGGGCTGAGACAGTCTTGCATACTCTGGACTGTAAGAGGGCGTTGTCCTTTTAAATTGAACGTACGTGGGGGCATCGAAGGGCTACTCAGCTCTTCGTCTCCTTTGACTCTAATAAATTGGGGTTACCTGTCTCCAAGCGTACGTTGTCCACTTGGGTAGCAAATTGTATCGCCTGGGCGTACAAGGCAGCCGATGTTCCCTTGCAGGGTTGAGTCACGGCCCACTGTGTCAGGGCGAAAGCCGCGTCAGTAGCTCATCTCGGCTCTGTTCCCTTGGCAGACATCTGCCAGGCCGCAACTTGGTCTTCAAGCCAGACCTTTGCAGCCCATTACTGCCTCGAGAGAGAGTCCTGAAGGGACAGTGCTTTCGGACAGGCGGTACTCCGTAATCTCTTTGAGGTTTAGGCAACTCCTACCCTCCGGCCCTTGGGTTGAGCTACCATACGGGGGCGTTCTCAGAGGATATTCTTATCTCGGATGCTGAGCCTCTTGAGAGGGAGCCATTATTTCAGCTTTGGGTTCCCGGTAGCCTAGAGCTGGGGAGTCCCATATGTGAGTACTGACTTCCTGCTTGGTCCTGGAGAAAGAGTAGTTACTCACCTGTAACAGGTGTTCTTCAGGAGCAGCAGGAATCAGTCCTCACAACCCTCCCTCCTCTCCTGGAGTTGCAGTCATATCTTTTATTTTGATTTTTGCTGTCTTTTAGCTATGTTATCAGACTGAGCAAGATGGCACCTTTGGGCGAGAAGGGGACCATGCAGGCACGCTGCATTCCCAAAGGCTTTCTTTGAAAGCTGGTGAAATGCTCCGCACGGGGGCTCCATCGGCGCTGACGTCACCCATATGTAAGGACTGATTCCTGCTGCTCCTGGAGAGCACCTGTTACAGGTGAGTAACTACTCTTTCCCGGCATGACAGCAACTTTGGCAAAGCCGCATTCCGACACCTATTTAGGAATTAGATGCAACTCCTCCTTCCGGCTTTCTGTCCGTCCAGGCTATCGTAGAGTCATCCTGATGTTGATGTCCATGCTCACCACTGACTCTCAGTACCCTAAGAGTGGCTTCTCATACTGTTTCTCTTGATTTGTCTTTCTGGTTGCCCCATTGGGCTTGTTTTTACAGGTTTTTCAGTAGCCGGTAGCTGGAGAGTCCCATATATGAGGATTATGTTCCTGCTTGATCCCGGAGAAAGCGTAGCTACTCACCTGTAGCAGATGTTTTCCGGGAACAGCAGGAATAAGTCCTTACTACCTTCCCTCCTCCCCATGGGGTTGTTCTTTTGCTTGATAAAGCTATGTCATCCTTCTGAGGTAAGATGGCTCCTGCAGGGGCGTAGATAGGCAGGCATGCATGTATGGTGAGTAACTGTTATCTCCCTAGAATCTGTTAGCTATCGATCTGACCCTGAGGAAAAGGAAGGATTCATTTCCAGTCTTCAAAGTTTTTGAGGACCAGAGATGTAAGCATAAGGCGGAGACATTGATGCATTAAGATCCATTGGTGTACGATGTCCATCTCTCAAAGCAATCCTGCCGTGAGAACTACTCATTCTCTTTGCTTTCAGAAGGGCTGTCCCAGCCTCCTCAAAGCCAATCTGTTGTTGGCCTCATGCTTTTGTCCATGGCAGCCCTTGAAGAGTGACTCGTGAAAAGGTTTGAACAGCTGATGGAGGATGATCTTTACCTTTTGTGAGGCTGAAGCTTTGATGGGTTCAACAATGGTATGAAAGTATGTTGAACCCATCCTTGAAACCTTGGCACGTTCTGCAGGAGAGGAATCGTTAAGACCTAGAGGGAGGGGCCTAGAAACTGGCTCGCCCAGCCAATCTCACTTTCCAGGACATCATTCCCTGGGGAATCAAAGGTCAACGGTGCATTGACACACCCAAAGATCTGCCTCTCCTTGGAAATGGAGGTCAATCCAAGTGAAGACTTTGACAGCATTTGAGTATTTATCTGAGTGAGCTTCAGAGTATTCCTGGGAATCTTGAAGTTTGAGTCTGAATACTTCTCAGTAGAGAGGTTTCCATAGCTGACCTCTGTTCCCACTCCTTCTCATGAGCATTACAAGTCACCGGACATTACAAGTCACCAGAGCATTACTCTTTCACCGGACTCCTGCTCTTCATCGGGACACCCGCGGCAGACCAGAATCTCTCCTCCTGCTCACCCTGCAGCCAATCGGGACTGAGCTCTCCTGCTTGAAAAGGAGCACGCTGCCAGAAGGAAGCCCTCTTTCACACCGGACTCCTGCTCTCATCGGGACACCCGCGGCAGACCAGAATCTCTCCTCCTGCTCACCCTGCAGCCAATCGGGACTGAGCTCTCCTGCTTGAAAAGGAGCACGCTGCCAGAAGGAAGCCCTCTTTCACCGGACTCCTGCTCTTCATCGGGACACCCGCGGCAGACCAGAATCTCTCCTCCTGCTCACCCTGCAGCCAATCGGGACTGAGCTCTCCTGCTTGAAAAGGAGCACGCTGCCAGAAGGAAGCCCTCTTTCACCGGACTCCTGCTCTTCATCGGGACACCCGCGGCAGACCAGAATCTCTCCTCCTGCTCACCCTGCAGCCAATCGGGACTGAGCTCTCCTGCTTGAAAAGGAGCACGCTGCCAGAAGGAAGCCTCTTTCACCGGACTCCTGCTCTTCATCGGGACACCCGCGGCAGACCAGAATCTCTCCTCCTGCTCACCCTGCAGCCAATCGGGACTGAGCTCTCCTGCTTGAAAAGGAGCACGCTGCCAGAAGGAAGCCCTCTTTCACCGGACTCCTGCTCTTCATCGGGACACCCGCGGCAGACCAGAATCTCTCCTCCTGCTCACCCTGCAGCCAATCGGGACTGAGCTCTCCTGCTTGAAAAGGAGCACGCTGCCAGAAGGAAGCCCTCTTTCACCGGACTCCTGCTCTTCATCGGGACACACCCGCGGCAGACCAGAATCTCTCCTCCTGCTCACCATGCAGCCAATCGGGACTGAGCTCTCCTGCTTGAAAAGGAGCACGCTGCCAGAAGGAAGCCCTCTTTCACCGGACTCCTGCTCTTCATCGGGACACCCGCGGCAGACCAGAATCTCTCCTCCTGCTCACCCTGCAGCCAATCGGGACTGAGCTCTCCTGCTTGAAAAGGAGCACGCTGCCAGAAGGAAACCCTCTTTCATCGGACTCCTGCTCATCTAAAGCAACCGGCTTCACAAAAAGAGCTCACCTGGAATCAGGATTGCTGGCTCCACCTCCACCCAGCGCATCACCGAGCACCTCTGCCCAATCGGGGGCCTCCCTCTCCGATCTAAAAGGAGAGCACTACAGGCGACCCCGCGCCTTGCGGGCCCGCGCCTGAGGGCCGCGCAAGAGCAAGAGGGCCCTTTGGCACGGCCCTTAGGCTAAGGCGAATACATATCCAGAACAGAGCCACCGAAGACAACGGAGATAACCTTGCCACAGCATCCTTGTACTGCTAGAGCTCCCTAGGGTCGAGCTCGCGTACCTTCATCAAAACCGCCAGACCTTCAACACAGCAGTATAACATACTTCGAACGCCACTAAACAGATATACTGTATAAACAGACTATTGCATAATTATATTAGCTTTTACTACTCTTTATCTCAGCTAGCTTACTACTACTATTATCAGCTATATTTACTAGCAGAGTTTCCCGATGCAAACACATATTCTATAACATACTGTTGATAGCACATAACTTAAGTATACTAGAATTCACTACTCTTCCATTACATCTAACATACCTCATATTACATTTAGCATGTTTATTAACTATAAATCTAATTAAGATATATGATTAATCTACTACTGCAAGCCTTTAGTTCACTGTTGCAAGAACATTACATTACTTTGTATCAATATAAGGTTACCAAGAAACCAAATACATTACTACTAAATCTCTGATCATCTCAAATACCTCTGTATGATCTCTACTGCTGTCAGAAACTCATATTCATTACTATCTCATTTCTACTGTTGTCAGTAATACCCTCAATACAATTGCCTGCCTTTTACTGTTGTCAGTAACTTATATACATTACTGCCTGATTTCTACTGTTGTCAGTAATACCCTCAATACAATTGCCTGCCTTTTACTGTTGTCAGTAACTTATATACATTACTGCCTGATTTCTACTGTTGTCAGTAATATCCTCAATATCCATTGTCTCATTATTACTGCAGCCAGTATTTCAGTTGAGGAGACCAAATTGAACATCAACCCAAATAATTGTGTATAACTTGTTTATAACATTGTGTATAACTTTCACACATTTACCTGACACACTTCATTCATACACTACTCAAACTCATATCATAAACAAGAATGACACAAACAATAACAATGCTACTAAAAGCATCTTACACATGCTTCCTCCTAATAATCCTAATCGACCTAACACTAAGTCTGAATAGTAAAAACCACAATACAATTCCAATCATACACTCAACAAACCGGTACAACTTCCATATTGGTAACTATTACCCTCACAACCAGACGAAAATAAACTACCAAAGACTAATCCAAATAAAGCAAATTAACCACAACATGCCACCCAGTTAAATCATCACCATAAATCAACATCCTTATCATGCATCCTTATAAACGCACGATCATTGAAAAATAAAATCCCTATAATCAATGATCTACTGTCTGACTCAAATCCAGATATACTATGTATAACAGAGACCTGGCTCTCTGACACGGATACAGTCCTCCTAAATCAACTTGATAATTCAAACTACGATATCGCCCACTCACATAGAACCAACAAAAAGGAGGTGGTGTACTAATTATCACAAATAAAACTCTAAAAGCTAAAAAGATTGAAGCCAACTCAAACAACAATAGTGACACTCTCATAATAAAAATAGATCAAATAAGCATCTGTCTAATATATAGACCCCCCAACCAAAATGCAGATAGCCTCCACTCACTAATTGAACTCCTCAACTCTTCCTCTGAACAAAACCCACTAATTATTTTAGGCGATTTCAACCTCCCTTCACTACCAATAACGGAATCCAACCTTTTTCTTGAAACCATATCTGACTTAGACTACCATCAAATAATAAATATACCTACACATACCAAAGGTGGCACTCTGGATCTTGTCCTACTACCCAACCGATCTTCAAACTGTTTAAACACGACTCTTTAGAATGCGTTCAAATACCTTGGTCTGATCACCACCTCATCAAATTAAACATTAACTACAATATCAACTGTACCATAAAACACACAAGTAATGGCCAGACTACAAAATTTAAGAAATTTAATGAGACTGAGTTCCTAGATTCTACAATCCCTTACCTTACACTATCCCCAACAAACTTAGATGAAGCGGTCAAAAACTGGCATACCACCATAAACAACGCAGCCATAATAAATCATACTAATAAAAAACCAACCTATTCAAAATCTAACTGTACACCATGGTTTAATAGCACATTAAAACAAATGAAAAGAGAACTAAGAAATTTAGAACGTAAATGGCGCAAAACTAAATCCACCATTGAGAAAGAACTATACTACAACTATCTCACAATCTATAAAGACGCAATAGATAAACTCAAAGAAAAATTACTATGCTACAATCCTATCAAAAGCATATAATAGACCAAGAGAACTATTTTCCATTGTTAGTAATCTAACTAACAATTCCCAAGACTCTAGCAAGGAAATCAATGATATATCAGCACAAACCTTAGCCAACTATTATCAAAACAAAACAAAACACTCACCAATGACCCTAGAATCAATCTACACACCTCATACACTAAACGAATGGCCAGAATTTCACCCGATATCTAAAACATCATTAAAAAATATCATTCTCAATCTCAACACAACAACTTCTTATCTCGACCCCTGCCCAGTATCCTGGATAAAAAACACACTCCCAACTCTTCTATCCTTCATACTCCCTATAGTCAACCTTTCACTACTCCAAGGTCACCTCCACCTACACTTAAACATGTACAAATCAGACCAATTCTAAAGAATAACACGCTTGACAAAACCTCCCCAAAATCTTACAGACCGATCTCAAGTATACCATTCTTAGCAAAAGTCATAGAAAAAACTGTACAAATACAGACACAAGAATTCCTAGACTCATCCTATCCGCTTGACGACCAACAATATGGATTTCGCCCCAAGCATGGAGTTGAAACTCTCCTGACCGTACTAACTGACACACTTTTAAGAGGAATTGACAACCACAAAAAAGCCTTCATCCTATTATTTATGGACATATCAGCAGCTTTTGATAGTGTTCACCATTCAATAATGCTTAACAACTTAAGACATATAGGAATATATTCTACAGTTCATAAATGGTTCACATCCTATCTGAGCAATAGAACCCAAAATGTTAGAATAGGCAACCATATGTCTGAATCATATAAATTTGAAACAGGTTTACCTCAAGGCTCAGCACTTTCAGCTCTCCTATTTAACATATACATAAAACCAGTCTGCAATATTTTTAAAAAATATGGTGTACTCTATCATCTGTATGCAGATGATATTATGATGTACATCCCATTCACAATCCCTAACATACCTTTGCAACTCCTATCAGATTGCTTCAATGATATAACTTTATGGCTAAACGCCCACAATCTCCAAATAAATCACTCAAAAACAGAAGTGCTAATCGTCACTAAAAACCAAGACTATACCCCACCAACACATATAACACTACAAAACCAGGAAATCAAAATAAAAAACGAAATCAGATACTTAGGAGTAATTATAGATAAACATTTAACATTAGACACCCATATCAGAAACACTACAAAGAAAATTTATTTCAACCTTAAAATACTTAAAC
The DNA here is from genome assembly GCA_033557465.1 of Ichthyophis bannanicus. NCBI lineage: Eukaryota > Metazoa > Chordata > Amphibia > Gymnophiona > Ichthyophiidae > Ichthyophis > Ichthyophis bannanicus. Next base: position 846,076,307 of record CM066032.1, on the reverse strand, counting down.
AACTTAGACCCCTTGTATACATACATGATTTCATCAGCATAATTCAAGCCACCATAACCCCCCACTTTGACTTTGCTAATTTAATATTATTAGGCGCAACAAAACAAAACATTAAAAGGCTTCAAATTGCACAAAACTCAGCAGCTAGGATAATAACGAAAACACATTCTCATCAACATATAACACCAATACTAGAGTCCCTTCACTGGCTGCCAATTCAAAGTAGGATAATATACAAAACATTAATAACTACATTTAAAACACTATTCGATATGGCACCACATACATTAAGTAAATTAATTAATAAAGAACACTCAAAACCTTCTCAAAGAAAAGGTCATTCAAATAAACTAAAACCCCCCAAAGACTTCATAAAAACAAATAAATCAACAAACAACAAAGCGTTCTCTCATGCAGCCCCAATAGCCTGGAATTCCCTCCCAGAAGAACTAAGAATGCTAACAGAGATTAAAGAATTCCGCAAAAAATTGAAAACCCATCTATTCACAATACACTACAATAGTAAAGACATCCACTCAAAAGAATTAGATAAAGGCTAACCATTCTTTGTCTGACATCTCACTACAACTTAAAAAGAAAACTCTCCCTATCATATTCTAAACTTCTCTCCATGATTATACCCCCATAATGTCTATATGTAAATAATGTATATAAGTTGCACAGTTCTGTGCCATTCAGTTTAATATTACTCTGTTTATTTTATATTGCTTATAGATATCTGATATATGTAAAACAAACTATGCTTTGTTGAATGTTGTTATCTGTAAACCGCAGCTGAACTACGGAAGCAGCGGTATATAAGTTCTTGTTAAATAAATAAATAAATAAAAATAAGTCCCTGCCGAAGAAGCTTATTTTCCATGATTTTGTTAGGAAAATGGCCAAGTCCATTCCATTTCAGTTAGAGATGGAGGAGGAGTCCAAGACTGAAGAATTGGATATCCTCCAATTGGATATCCTCCATGCACAGCATCCTCCATTCACAGCATCCTCCAGAGGTTGCAGATGAGGAGGTGGGAGACCTCCAGTCAGCAAGAAGGTAGACTTTGCAGGGTTCACAAAGCTCCCAGTTTTGAAAAGCTTCAGCTGCCCTACATCACTATGGTTGTCAAATGCACCCTCAGTCTCACTCTTTTTGGCACCCCCAGGGGAGAGAGGCTAGGAGCTGGACCCTTTTGGAGGGAAGTTCTTTCAGGATGCTATGCTGACATCTCATGTAGCATCCTACCAGTTCTTCATGGCAAAGCATAATGTGCATCTTGGAGGAACTGACAGACTTTCTTCCTTCATAGAAGATAGACTACCACTTGCTCATTGCTGAGAGGAAGGAATGTGAGAAGTGCATTGTCTGAGCAATATATGACATATTCCATAAGGCATTGAGATCTTCTTTGAGTACTTGACACCTAGAGACTCTCATGGCTCTGGACCTCAAACTTACAATCTACTGTGTGGAGCAGCTCACTAATGTGCCATGCTGTGTAGATGAGCCCTTCGGAGACAAGGTGCAAGAGGCTGCTGCCATGATCAAGCAGCATACTGACATCTTTCGAATGCTGTCATGGCCCACTATCAACCTGGCCGTGGTATCTAGGAGGTTCTGTAGCTGGAGTGCAGCGGAGGTTCTATTACTCTCATAGGCATAGGTATCCTCCATCTTTCCACTCCTCCCAGTCTAAACAACCTTCTTGCTTCCGTACCAGGCAGCTGAAGATGGCAAAGACCTAGCCAGTTCCTCCAGTCAAAACTAGGGATTGAGTTTTGACTGGCTCCTAGAGGACATAGCCAGAGTCCTTGTCCTCCTCCTGGACAGCTTCCCATTTGGAAGGAGGCTCATGTTCTGTGCAGAGTATTGGCTCTTTGTAGTCTCTGATTCATAGAGCTAATGACGAACATCTCTGCACGGCACTGTTAACTCTGGCAATTTGCCCATAAGACCACTCACCACTGTCCTACGAAAGCTTCCGTTTCACCACAGGCTTCTTCAGGAACAAGGGATAAACATAATTCACGAGCTATGCTTTCTTCATTTTTAGACACAAACAGCGTCTCCTCAAACGACAGCTCACTGGCGTCCTAAATTAGCTATATAGCAGATAAGTACTAGCTTGCTCTTTGTATGGTGTAACTGCAGTTTATTGGCCTAAGATTTTTTCAACTTTCTCTTGCAGTTTCTGTGGATATCGAGATTGGATACTCTTATGAAAATCTTGACTTTTACGCCTCAAATGAGTATTAGAAGCTATTTGCTGTACTCTCTGCTTTATAATGAATATGGAAAATATATTGGACACTTTTAGTACTGGTGACGTGTTTTGTGTATGGTGTGGATGTATGTAAGTTTTGATACGTTGATATGAATCGTCTAGTGAATTCTTATTTTTGATATGTTGGTATGAATGAGAAGTGAATCCTTATGTGTAGTTGATGGTAGGGACAGTATAGTAATTTATTCTCTTTGAGGGATTTTGATTAAATATTAATTAAAATTTGTTGAAATTTGTCAAGGTATAGGACCTATGATGTAAGTGTCCACCATTTCCCTATGGTGATAAATTTCGCCAGATGGAGGGTGTATAAGTCCTGAGGTCCAATTATTACCTATTGTGTTATCGTGAATAGAGTTTGGAATTTCAGTAAACCAAATAGAAAATTAAATTAAATTAAATCATTGTTGATTTTTAGATTGGTGGATTACTGAGAGGGTGGTGCTTTTTGATATTGATATTACTTATTCCTCTCGGGCGGTTTTTTTGTTTTTTGTGTAATAAATTTTTTTTGTGTAATGCACAAACCTAACCCATGTGGAGAAATTACTCCAAAAGAATGCAACCCACAAAAGAAGATAGGGCACAGCTGGACCCAGAAAAAGAGGAATTACTACGTCCTGCCAATGGGGTATGAAGTTGGTGCTGTCTGGGTGTGAGGCTCTGACGGCCATGTCTCCCCCCCCCCCCACCCCCCCCTTGCCAGACTGTCATCTGTTGCAAGTCTGAGTGGCAAATGAGCAGAAAACTGCTGTTTCCTATCAGGCTGGCAGGGAAAGATAAAATCCACACTCCCAAACAGAGGAGGAGAGTGTTGACCTGCTGGGCCTGGCAACACACTGGTTCAGAACTGCTTCCCTAACTTAATAGTAGAAGACTGGGGCCACAAATCTCAGAGTAGGTAAAGATATATGATCCTTTTCATTTGGTCAGGAAATTGTAGTATCATATTTGTCTAATTTTATTTATATTTCTCTTCTATTTTTTTAATTTTGTGGTGTTTGTTTTGGCCTATCATTCCTTCACCCTTTCTTTTGCACTTTCAGCTCAATCGAAAACAACCCATGCAGGAGCTGTGATCCCTACACAGAGAGCTGCAACAAGGCTCAGGAGTTGCATAACGATCTCCCACTTCTTTTCACTGCTTCTGAGCTATCATGGCAGCCCCACCCTTTAAGCAGTATAGTGTTTGATTTTTGGTAGAGTGTTTGTCCTGCAATATAGCCTTTTTCTTGTAGATGTTACTTGCAATGTTGGTTAAAATACCAGCATGCAACAGCATCCCATATTACAGATACGATGGCTTGGTGTAATGATAATTGGGGTTCGAGGATTAGTGTTTAAAGCAAATCACTTTTGACATCAGCAATAGAATTTCAGGCAGTGTCATCGGTGAGTGTACAAACTGGCCAGAAGGTGAATGGTGGTATTGGTGGTGGACGGGATATAACTGTACGTCTGAGTGTTGCTTTTCTGCTTGCAGGCACCTGCCAAACAGTCAAGTGTACCGGTAGTGGAAACACAGGCTAAGGATAAAGACACTAGTGCTGCAAAGGAAGACATTAGTGCAGAACAACCCAGCAGCGAGGTATGTGTGTTTCACTAGAGTGGCCCCTGAAAGCTGGCTCCGTTGTGCCCACGGACTTAGTCCTGATTTTGCCTCATTGCATGTAGAAAGATTGTTAGGATTAGTTCTGATTTTTATGTTCTGTTCTGTTAGTAGTTGAGTTTAGTCTGCTATGTGTATTTGTGTATAATTTTAAACAACCTTAGAGACCATGGACCCGATTCCATTCTGGACATCCCAGCCCTCTGTGTGCCTGGTCGTAACCAGACACACGGAGTTGGATGGGATTCTGATCCCATGGGGCACGTCTGGCCCTGTGGGATTAGAATGGCGTCCAGGCCTGTACGTGCAGGCCGGGACCCTGATCCCGGTCGGCCTGCACGTACAGGCCTAACCCGGCTAACTCAGTCAGAGCTCCGAGCCGCGATCCCCAGCCACAACCAGATTTTTCATTCCCCATAGCCCTGATCTGACTTCCCAAGGCCAGGGTTGGGCTGCAGGGAATCTCCTCCACCCTCTCCTACCTCCTCTGCCCCCACCTACCACCTCCTCTGCCCAGGCCTGCCATCCCCGCCGACTTGGGGAACTTATTCCACCTTAGAGGTGGAATAAGTTCCCCATTCAGTCTGCTGGCCCTGGATGTACAGGGCCGACATTGGAAGGGGATGTTAGTCAGGGTTGACAGAGGGGCTAAATAGCGGGGGTGGAAGTTCCAACGGGACGTCCGTCCCTGCTGTTCATGGCTTGGAATGACCCCACATGGGTACAAACTGAATAAAATTAACAAATTTGCTTAAAAAGCAGGAGCACTTCTCAGCACATGAAGAAGATTAAACAAGGGCTAGATTACCTTCTCTCTTTTCCCCTTGATGGATATTTCACAGCAAGTGATGGGGGAAACTCTAAATGTTTTACTGTTTAACATTCCAGGATGAAGTAGTAAATTAGAATTTTCCAAAGTCTCCACTTTAGAAGGCAAAAGCAACAGTTCACGCACATATTGCAAGGGGAAAGGTGCAAGTATATTGCTGTCTAAAAGAGGTTATTGGATGAAGTTAAAACCAGACATTGGAGCTGCATGCAAAATCGTATTTGCTTTTACTTTTGTAAACCATGCTCAAATATGGTCAGCGTATATTTAGAGAGCTTTGAATCATCTTTTGATAGGCTCTGTCTTTGCAGTGACAGGAGTTCAAATTATTGGCTCCCAAGCAGTAATTTTGGGGAAAGGGCCCCTAGGTTCAACATTTTAGTGAGGTGGTAAGATGAAAGCCTGCTATTCTGCATGGTGACCTTCCATGATTTGAAACCATTCTGCTTAGCTTTAGTGTAACTCTAGTATCTCCAGGAACAAGCAGGAATGAGTCTTCACATATGGGTACGTCGGTACCGACAGAGCCTGCGCAGGAATGCTCCCCAGCGTCCAATCAGAAAGCCTTTGGGAGCATCCCACAGTGCCTGCGTGCTGCCTTCTCGCCTTTCCAACTGTCTCTCCTCAGTTGTTCTTTTTCCGCGGAGCCAGCAGGTCGTGTTCCTGTCACCGCAGAAGAATTTCCTTATTTTTTCTTTATATCTTTTCTGTCGTGTCTGCCTTCCTCGACGCTATACCGGTACCGCCGGTTCTTAAGAACATAAGATATGCCATACTGGGTCAGACCAAGGTCCATCAAGCCCAGTATTCTGTTTCCAACAGTGGCCAATCTAGGTCATATGTACCTAGCAGTTTCTCCAAGAGACACAAGTTCCACAATGCTTGTACTGGGTCAAGCATTGATATCTTCGGTCACTTCTTAATAATGGTTTATGGACCTTTCCTCCAGGAACTTGTCCAAACCTTTTTTAAACCCAGCTACACTAACAGCCTTTACTACATCCTCCGGTAACAAATTCCAGAGTTTGATTACACGTTGAGTGAAAAAATATTTTCTTTTATTAGTCTTTAAATAGTTTACCCGGTAGCTTCATTGCATGTCCCCTAGTCTTTCTATATTCTGATAAGGTAAACAATCGATCTACGTTTACCCGTTCCACTCCGTTCATTAATTTATAGACTTCTATCATATCTCCCCTTAGCCGTCTCTTTTCCAGGTTAAAGAGCCCTAACCTTTTTAGCCTTTCTTCATAGGAGTATCCTTCCATCCCCTTTACCATTTTGGTGGCTCTTCTCTGTACCTTTTCTAAAATCGCTATATCCTTTTTAAGATACGGCGACCAGAATTGCACACAATATTCAAGGTGCGGTCTCACCATGGAACGATATAGAGGCATTATAATATCTTTTGTTTTATTTTCCATTCCTTTCCTTATCATACCTAGCATTCTATTTGCTCTCTTGGCCGCCGCTGCACACTGGGCCGAGGGTTTTAACATGGTATCCACAATGACGCCTAAATCGTTTTCCTGGGTGGTGGTTCCTAATGTGGAACCTTGCATCGTGTAACCATAGTTTGGGTTGTTCTTCCCTAGGTGCATAACCTTGCACTTGTCCACATTAAATTTCATCTGCCATTTTGATGCCCAGTCTTCCAATTTATCAAGATCCTCTTGCAATTTTTCACAATCCTCTTGGGTTTTAACAACTTTAAATAGTTTTGTGTCATTTGCAAATTTGATAACCTCACTCGTTATTCCACTTTCCAGGTCATTTATGAATATGTCAAAAAGCAGCGGACCCAGCACAGATCACCTTTCTCCATTGGGAAAATTGGCCATTTAGCCCTACCCTCTGCTTTCTATCTTTAACCAGTTCCTGATCCACAATAGTACATTGCCTCCTATCCCATGACTCTTTAGTTTTGCCAAAAGTCTCTGATGAGGGACCTTGTCAAAGGCTTTCTGAAAGTCCAGATACACAATATCAACCGACTCACCTTTGTCCACCTGTTTATTCACTCCTTCAAAAAAACATAACAGATTAGTAAGACAAGATCTTCCTTGTCTAAAGCCATGTTGGCTGTCTCCCATTAGGTTGTGACTATCTACATGCTGAGTAATTTTATTCTTTATGATGGTTTCTACCATTTTTCCCGGTACTGACGTCAGGCTCACCGGTCTGTAGTTTCCCGGATCACCCCTGGAACCCTTTTTAAAAATTGGTGTTACATTGGCGATCCTACAATCTTCAGGTATTAGAGATGATTTTAATGATAGTTGACAGATTACTGATAGCAGATCTGCAATCTCATATTTCAGTTCTTTCAACACCCTTGGATGTATACCATCCGGCCCAGGTGATTTGCTACTCTTCAGTTTATCTAATAGTTGTAAGACATCTTCCCGATGTATCGATATTTCCTTCAATTCTTCTGCACCTTTAAATACCACTTCAGTCATGGGTAACATCCCTACATCTTCCTCAGTAAAGACCGAAGCAAAGAATTCATTCAGTCTCTCCGCTATCGCCTTGTCGCCTCTTAGTGCTCCTTTAACCCCTTTATCATCTAATGGACCAACTGACTCTCTCACAGGTTTTTTGCTACGAATGTACTTGAAAAGGTCTTTATTTCGCGTTTTTGCTTCCGCAGCAAGCTTCTTCTCAAATTCTCTCTTTGCCTGCCTTATCAATGCCTTGCATTTGACTTGCCAGTGCTTGTGCTGTTTCCAGGTTTCGTCGTTTGGCTCTTTTTTCCATTTCCTGAAAGATGCTTTTTTGGCAACAACAGCCTCTCTGACCTCACCTTTAAACCATGCTGGCAGTTTTTTGGACTTCCTTCCACTTTTCTTAAAGCGTGGAATACAGCTGGTCTGGGCTTCCAAGATAGTATTTTTCAACAACACCCAAGCTTGATGCACGTCTTTAACCTTCGCAACTGCTCCTTTTAGTTTTTTCTTAACTGTTTTCCTCATTTTATCATAGTCTCCCTTTCGAAAGTTAAAAGGTAGTACTGTGGATTTCCTTACTATCCCTCCTCCACTAATTAAATCAAAGGCGATCATGCTATGATCACTATTGCCAAGTGGCCCCAACACCCTTATCTCTTGCACTAGATCTGGTGTTCCGCTAAGGACTAGGTCTAATATGGCTTCCCCTCTGGTCGGTTCATGAACCAGCTGCTCCAAGAAGCAGTCATTTATTTCATCTAGGAACTTTATCTCCCTAGCATGTCCTGACGTGACACTGACCCAGTCGATACTGGGGTAATTGAAATCACCCATTATTATTACTGCGCTGTAACTTTTGTTAGCTTCCTTGATTTCTTTGAGCATTTCATCATCCATTTGGTCATTCTGGCCAGGTGCTCGATAGTACACCCCCACTGCCATCGCCTTCCCCCTTTTATATGGAATTTCAATCCATATAGATTCTACAGCAGATTTTGTTTCCTGCAAAACTTTAATCCTTTCTGAGTCAATGCCCTCTCTAACATAGAGCGCAACCCCTCCACCAATTTGATCAGCTCTATCATTACGATATAGTTTGTACCCAGGTATCACAGTGTCCCACTTGTTGTCCTCCTTCCACCATGTCTCTGATATTCCAATCATATCTAACCTTTCATTTAGTGCTATATATTCTAACTCTCCCATCTTATTCTTTAGACTTCTAGCATTTGCATACAAGCATTTTAGAGAATGTATTTTATTCATGTTAATTTGGCTATTGTTAGACATGGGTAAATTGGGATCTTTAAGCTCTGTCTGCTCCATACTTGAGGGCATTTGGGCTACTTTACTCTTTTGTGGAACCTCTCTGCTTTTGGTAGTATCCTTCAAGGATACATTCTTCCGAACAATCCGCTCTTGGGCGACTGTCGGCTTTCCCCTAATATCTAGTTTAAAAGCTGCTCTATCTCCTTTTTAAAGGTTAATGCCAGCAGCCTGGTTTCATCCCGGTTAAGGTGAAGCCCATCCCTTCGGAAGAGCCCCTCCTTTCCCCAGAATGTTCCCCAGTTCCTAACAAATCCAAAACTCTCATCTCTGCACCATTGTCTCATCCACGCATTGAGACTCCGGAGCTCTGCCTGCCTTTTGGGTCCTGCGCGTGGAACAGGAAGCATTTCGGAGAATGCTACCCTGGAAGTTCTAGATTTCAACTTCCTACCTAAAAGCCTAAATTTTGCCTCCAGAACCTCCCTACCACATTTTCCTATGTCATTGGTACCGACATGTACCAAGACAGCAGACTCCTCCCCAGCACTATCTAAGACCTTATCTAGGTGGCGCGTGAGGTCTGCTACCTTCGCACCAGGCAGGCATGTTACCAGGCGATCCTCACGTCCACCAGCCACCCAGCTATCTACATGCCTAATGATCGAATCACCAACTATAACGGCTGTCCTAACCCTTTCCTCATGGGCACATGGCCCTGGAGAAGCTTCCTCGGTGCGAGAGGGTTTTACATCACCTGGAGGACAGGTCCTAGTTACAGGATCACTTCCTGCCACACCAGGGTGATGCTCTCCTGTCACGTGACCTCTCTCCTCCATGGCAACAGGGGTGCTGCCAGACTGGAGGTGGGACTTCAGGACTATATCCCTGTAGGTCTCGTCTATGTACCTCTCTGTCTGTCTTATGTTTTCCAAGTCTGCTACTTTAGCCTCTAGAGAACGGACTTGTTCCCTGAGAGAAAAGAGCTCCTTGCACCTAGTGCACACGTAAAACCTCTCACCAACTGGGAGAAAATCATACATGTGACACTCAATGCAAAAGACTGGAAAGCCCCCATCCTGCTGCTGGACTGCTGTCTGCATCTTAGTTTAAGTTTGTTTCTAGATCTTTAAGTTCTTACTTACTAGCGGTTGCTATGGGTATTTATACCAATAAAACTGTACCTACGTTTAATATACCTTGTTCACCTGAAGCTTAATTAATCTCGGCTCCTTAGTGTTTGACTGATTTGGGTAATGAGCTTCACCTGAAAGCACCTCCTGTCTTTTAAGATGTGTAAGTACCTATAAAGCTATGATTATCCCAGGGGAGGGTGGGTGTGGGGATGGAGGGAGGGAAAGAACACTTATTAAAAGAGGGCTGCTACACAGTACCCTGTCTTGTGCTGCTGAGGTAAGCTAAATTCTGATTTGATTTAAATTATAGCTCTTAGCTGCTGCTAGGCTCTAACCTCTTATGAAATTTAAACTACAAGCTCTCTGCTGGGTATGAAATGTAACCAGAAAGCACTCCTCTGTGTGTTAAATTCAAACTTTAATTGCTGCTACTAGGCCCTAACTGATCCAACAAAAAACAGTGGGTTCACAGATTAAGTAGCTTTAATACAAAGAATTCTTTTTAGAAAATTACCAGAAGTATATACTCACAGTTGCAGATTTCTCTCCAGAAGTAACAGTCCAGAAGTAACAGTCTCCCTTTCTAGTCCTTCAAGACACCTTATTCTTATTCTTTTCTTTTAAAAAACCCCCCAAAAAAACCTTTTTTCCATTACTTTTTCTTCAGGTGTACGTCAGCTTTGGGCCTTGGGCCCAAAACCCTTTTCCTTAAATATGGAAAAACCTGCCTCAGGATTTAAGATTAAAGATTGTGTGTCCTGTTCCATGATGTCTAAGAGAGGTCGACAGAACCGAGCTGCCAAGCTCAGTACCCTGTTTCCCTCTGATGCAGCTTCGGTGGCATCGACGTCTTCCAGGGCTTCTTCCTCCTCACATGGATCTCAGGTAACTAAACATAAATGCAGCCGGTCCTCGAAGGGCAAATCTCCTTCTAAGCATCGAGATGCCCCTGGCCTTGCCCTCGAGGATTCTGCACCGGCAAAATTACCCCAGCGGGAGACTTCGGCTTCTAAAGCATCATCATCAGGGTTACAGGATGATCTAGATGGCGTGGCCTCAACAGATCTCCTGGTGCCATGCTCTGGGGTACCGGTGGCTTCCACAGGTACCGACTTCCAGGCATTGGCAGCATCGATGGATCAGAGGATTCTGTCCATCGAACGCAGTCTGGTGGCTTTCCTTGTGGCATAGACGCCCGTGGTACCGCAACAGACTACTCCGCCGGTACCGGCTCCGGTATCGCCATCTGCACCGATTCCGGTACTGGTGGCATCAACATCGGCATCGGTGTCAGCTATGCCGGTACTCTGCCCTCTGCAGCCCTCCGGTACCGATACCCCGGTACCGATGATTTCTGATACCGATCCCGGTCGGTACGGGTATCGGGCTTTGCAAGAGCATCCCGACAGACGATACTTCGATTCCTCTGATGACTCTGAGGATTCTGAAGAGTCTGTCGATGCAGCGATGCTTCTTCCACAGGAGGAGTCCTCTCCTAAACGAAGGATGTCTCCTCCAGAGGACTTGTCTTTTCAAGACTTTATCAAAGAGGTGGCTCGGGGTCTCTCTATTACAGTAGCCCCAGAGTCAGAGCCTAGAGCTAAGGAGTTAGATATTCTACAATATCCTAAAACTCCTAAAGAGGCAGCTACCTTGCCTGTTCATGAGATTCTGTATGATCTCATGTTAAGGATGTGGGAAGCACCTCTATCCACCTCTCCTCATTCTCGCAGGTTAGACACCATGTATCGTGTCCCTCCTTGTCCTGGTTTCCATAAAACTCAGCTTCCTCACCACTCTATTGTGGTTGAGTCTGCAGTGAGAAAGATTAGAAGTGCCAAGAGACATGCCTCTAATCCTCCAGGACGTGAATGTAGAACCCTGGATGCTTTTGGTAGAAGAGTCTTCCAAGCTTCCATGCTTGCTGCGAGAATTAATTCCTATAGTCTCTACATGGGAATGTTCTTAAAAGAAGTCACTGACCATTTGCTGACTTTAAATCCTTTTATGTCGGACTGTAAAAGGCCAGAATTTCTCTCTGGGCTCAAACATGCCCAGGATATCTCCAAATTCTCCAACCGTGCAGCTTTCGACTCCTTTGTATGCGTAAGCAGAGCCTCAGCTATATCTATAGGTGCACGTTGGATTGCTTGGCTTCAAGCATCTGATTTGGAGACCTGGGTCCAGGATGAATTGGGAAATATCCCTTGTACAGTTGAGAATCTGTTTGGTAAAGATTGGCAAGCAAAAGCCAGTCAAATGGATGGTGAAAATTCTGCTTTGGATAGACTATCCAAATCTACTGCTGCTCCTGCTAAGAAAAGGTTGTTCAAGAAAACACCTTTTTCTAAAAAGGGAAGATCCTATCCTGCTTATAGTCAGAGAGCATCTTCTGCAGCTCAGTTTCCTTCCAAATGTCAGCAATCCTCCAAACAGACCAAGGCAAAGGCTGCGAGGCCTGCTCCATCCCAGAAATCTCAGCCCCCTCAGGGCCTTTGACTCTCTGCTAGAGAACCTAGCCTTCCTGGCTCTAGAAGGACCAGAGCCCTCCACCATCCCAGGAAGGTTATATCACTTTGCTCCCAGATGGGGGCAAATCACAGCAGAGCTTTGGACACTCTCCATCATAAGAAAGGGGTACAAGCTTCATTTTTCCAGCTTGCCCCCTCTCACAAGAGTGCACCAGTTCAATTCTCCAACCTCCCTCCTCAGCCTGTTAGAGCAGGAGGTTGCCACTCTTCTAGCCCAGGGGGGCAATAGAGGAAGTGCCTTCTCAACAACAGGGCACGGGGTTCTACTCCCCCTATTTTCTTATCCCAAAGAAAACAGGGGGCTTCAGGCCCATTTTAGATCTCAGAGAATTGAACAGATTCCTAGTCAAAGAGAAATTCAAGATGGTTTCTCTAGGAACTCTGCTGCCATACCTTCAGAGTCAGGATTGGCTTTGTTCTCTAGATCTCAAGGATGCGTACACTCATGTTCTCATCCATCCAACTCACAGAAGGTTCCTTCGGTTCCTTTTCCAAGAGAAGCACTATCAATACAGAGTGCTCCCCTTTGGCCTGGCTTCTGCACCAAGGGTGTTCACGAAATGCATGGCAGTGGTTGCTGCTTTTCTGCGTACCTTGAGAATATTTGTCTTCCCTTATCTGGACGACTGGCTCATTCGAGCTCCCACTCAATCAGAGGCCAAGACTGCTCTAACCTGCACAATGCGTATCCTTCAATATTTAGGGCTGGTAATAAACATCCCAAAATCCAATTTGATCCCTACTCAGTCCCTGGACTTTATAGGGGCACTCCTGGATACCACAAAGGCAAGGGCCTATCTTCCCCAGGCCCGCTGCCTTTGCTTGATGCAGTTAGCTTCTCAAGCAGAGTCAAAACCCCTACTAACTGCTTGAGAGATGTTACAGTTGCTAGGCCACATGGCATCCACTATTCATGCGGTACCATATGCTCGCCTTCACATGAGAGCAGCTCAGTGGACTTTATCCACCCAATGGACCCAGGCATTAGGCTTCCTGTCCGACAAAATAGCAAACACAAGTCGCCTCATTTTGTCCCTCCAGTGGTGGAAGTCCCCTCAAAACCTGTTTCTGGGGTCTCCTTTTTAGCAGTCTCTACCCCAGGCAACTCTTACAACAGATGCTTCCCCAATGGGCTGGGGAGCTCATCTTCAGGACCTCTCCACCCAGGGCATCTGGTCCCCACAGGAGACTTGTCTTCATATCAATCTCTTAGAACTCAGAGCAATCTTCCTTGCTCTATGAGTTTTCCACACCCTGCTCAGCCACAAGACAGTCCTTGTCCACACGGACAATCAGGTAGCCATGTTCTATATAAACAAGCAGGGAGGAACTGGCTCTCTGTCGCTTTGCAACGAAGCTCTGCGACTGTGGGCCCTCACCAGAGAGCATCACATTCATCTTCTGGCAGTCTATCTTCCAGGTGCTCAAAACTCTTGGGCAGACAGACTCAGTCGAGTTCTGTTTCCACACGAGTGGTCCCTACATATGGACCAGGTATTCAGGTTTTTTCAAATTTGGGGAACACCGAACATAGACCTCTTTGCAAGTCCGTGGAATGCCAAACTTCCCCAGTTCTGTTCCAGAACTCCGGCTCAGGGGGCTCAGGCAAGGGATGCTTTCCTCCTTCACTGGGGTCAAGACTTCCTGTATGCCTTTCCACCCATTCCCCTAATTCCCGAAACCCTGTTCAAGCTTCAGAGAGACAGAGGCCACATGATTCTCATAGCTCCACATTGGCCACGGCAAGTGTGGTACCCTCTGCTTCTACATCTCTCTCAAGCTCCCTCCCTAGAGATAGGGTCTGCTCCAGACCTCCTCTCTCAGGAGGATGGAAATTTGTGGCATCCCAATCCCCAGTCTCTGCATCTCAGGGCTTGGTTGCTGAAGGCCTAGATCTCCAGGATCTTCCTCTTTCTCAACAAGTGAAAGATGTTCTTTATGCTTCCAGAAAACCTTCCACTAGACGTTCTTACGCCTTCAAGTGGAAAAGGTTTACCATCTGGTGTTCTGGAAGGGGTCTTAACCCCCGGTCAATACTTCTGGAATCGTTGCTGGAGTATCTCCTGCATGTCTCTAATGCAGGCCTTAAGACAAGTTCAGTAAGAGTCCATCTGAGTGCTATTGCAGCTTCCCTCAAGCCTCTAAATGGACAACCTGTTTCCTCTCATCCCCTTGTAGCAAGGTTCATGAGGCCTCCTATTAACAAAGCCTCCCATTAGACCACCTCCGGTGGCATGGGACTTAAATTTGGTTCTTGGTCAGCTTATGAAGCCGCCTTTTGAACCTTTAGCTACTACCTCCTTGAAATACCTTTCTTGGAAGGTTATCTTTCTCATTGCAATCACATCAGCACGCCGCATTAGTGAATTGCAAGCACTAGTAGCTAATCCACCTTATATAAGGTTCCATCATGACAAGGTGGTCCTTAGGACTAATCCACACTTTATGCCTAAGGTGGTCTCGCCTTTTCACCTCAACCAAGAGGTTTACCTACCTGTCTTTTTTCCAGGACCTCATACATCAAGTGCAGAGAGGAATCTTCATACCCTGGACTGTAAAAGAGCTCTAGCTTTTTACTTACATAGAAAGTCTTCCCAACTCTTTGTTGCTTTTGATCCTTCTCATTTGGGACAACCAGTCTCCAAGAGAACTCTTTCCAACTGAATTGCCCAATGTATTTTTTTCGCCTATTAGAGCAAGAACATTTCTCTGGAGGGCCATGTCACAGCTCATAATGTGAGAGCCATGGCAGCCTCAATGGCTCATCTGAACTCTGTGTCTATCGATGACATCTGTCGAGCAGCCACTTGGGCCTCAGTTCATACCTTCACAGCCCATTACTGCTTAGACAAGGACTCCCGCCGGGATGCCTTGTTTGGTCAGGCTGTTTTCAAACATCTGTTCTCCATACTTAATCAAGTCCTGCCCACCATCCCTCATGGGATGCCAGAGATCCAGGTGGGGAAGTGCAGCCTTGTCCCAGGGACACACAACTTCTGGGCTCTCTCTCTGGCATCAAAAGCTAGGGAGTCCCCATATGTGAAGACTCATTCCTGCTTGTTCCTGGAGATAGCACAGTTACTTACCTGTAACAGGTGATCTCTGGGAACAGCAGGAATAAGTCTTCACAACCCACCCACCTCCCCTAGGAGTTGTCTCTCTCTCTCTATCTCTCTTCCTTTCCCTCTCTCTCCCTCTTTGTCTCAGCTATAAAACTCAACTGAGGAGAGACAGTTGGAAAGGCGGGAAGGCAGCACGCAGGCACTGTGGGATGCTCCCAAAGGCTTTCTGATTGGACGCTGGGGAGCGTTCCCGCGCAGGCTCTGTCGGTACCGACGTACCCATATGTGAAGACTTATTCCTGCTGTTCCCAGAGATCACCTGTTACAGGTAGATAACTGTGCTTTATGGTTACTCTTTTTAGGAATTTCCTTTTATTTGCCAAATATGGGGAGAAACCCAGAAAACTTTTATTTTTACTCTTCTATCCTATAGAAATGTGGGATTTCTTTTTTGTTAACTAAAGGAAGAGTAACCTAGTGGTTAGAGCAACTGCCTAGTACCCAGAAGATGAAGGGTTCGATTCCCACTGGCACTCCTTGTGACTTTGGGCAAGTCACTTTACCCTCCATTGCCTCGGAAGAAAAGGCTGGCAATCTACTTCCGGTGATACATTGCCAAGAAAACCCAGAGGTAGCTGGGTCGCTATAAGTCAACACTGACTCGATGGCACTAAAAACCCCCACAACATCACACTTTTCTTTTATAATCCTGCTAGGTCAGTTAAGGTGCATGGATTTATGCCACCCTGCCAGAAGATGGGGATAGAGAATATTTTTTCCAGTGACACCTCATAGTATAAGGAGTGGTCCAGCCCTGGAATTTCCAGTATTTCATGGAATCCAACAGATGGTGACCTGTCTAGGACTGGTGTAACCAGATGACTGCAGGGGTTCTCGGGGATTGGTCTGTGAACATTTCTGCTAACTGAACTTGGTCCCTTAGGGGAACTCTCAGACCATAGGACCTTCGAGTGTCTGCCCTGGTGGAGCTGGGTCTGGCAGCTTGCTGTCTTGCAGATTTTCCACCAGATTTAAGGGCCTGAGGGATGTAGATGTACAGCAGGTGTAAGGATCCCCACATCCTCCCCCTCCCTCTTCTGGTGACTTCTTTTTTTTTATAGCTCCCATTGCTCTGTTGGACAAAAACTGCAGAGAATATAAGTAAAGTAGGAAACTCAAGATGTGGTTAGCACTGAGGGTGAGTGTCTGAGCAGCTGGAGGTGAGGGATATAATGCTTAGTTATGGAAGAGGTGTGGTGCCGGCAGGAGCTGGTACATTTTCAGTCTGGCAGGGTGCTTGTTGCCCAGGTTGTGAAGGGAGACCTCTGGGGCTAATCAGGTGAAATGTTTGGGCTCTCCTGGTGTCAGATTACATCCTGGTGGGAATGGCAGTCCTTTTGGATGCTGACAAAATGTTTGCCATGTTGCTGCCTACTTTAGGGACGTTGGAGTTCAACACCAAAGCAAGAGGGTCCAAAGGAGCAGTTTTTAGGCACATCTCCTTTAATATGACCTCAGTTGTTGCACACACTCTGTTTTCGTTTTCCTGCAGTGAGCCTTTAGTACCCTGCAGCCACCTTTGGGGGAACCTTAGGATGACTGGGAGCGTTCTTGCTCTGCTTTTTTAGGGCCCAAGAGGTCTAGGCTTTCAGGGGAGCTGACTGGCCTGGGACTTGGGGATTGACAAGAGAGAGGAGGGGCAGGTAACCCCTTAGTACTCTTTCCCAGAGGAGGGTGAGATATCCATGGGGGAAGAGAGGAACTCTGTGTTTGGGTGGGAGGAGTTCTCTTTGCAGACATCATATCTGTTTTTCAAATTGTGCCAAATAACTAGGCATCATATGGGGCTCCTATCATGGAGGAAATTTGGAATCCCCCCCCTCCCCGAGCCTTCACTCTTCACAGGGTTCTCTCTAAGATGATTGTAGTAGTGTGGGAAGTCCCAGAGGCGAAGCGGTCTTAAAGGGGAGCAGGGTTAAGAAAAAACTTTATAGTCTTCCTCAGGTGGATTTGGATATGCTTTTTTGGTTCTGTAGGGTGGATGTTGTGGTCATAGCAGTGTCTCATAAGCTAATTATTCTGGTAGAGGGAGGCTTACCCTGAAAGATTATCATGATAGGAAGGTGGCAGTCCTTTTGAAGCAGGCATTTTCGTCCTCAGCATTGGTGGTTTAGGCCATGGTATATGGAGTTTGTGACCTGGACCTTGCTATGTTGGATACAGCCACAAAACGTAATGGCCACAACTTCTTGAACGAACACGCTCTATACCAAAATGAAAACTCGTTCACTGTCAACAAAACTGGATTAGAGATGATTTCAATAATCTGAGGTCTCAGTTAAACAAGAGCATTGCTATCAAGACTCACGTCTTAGTACAGCAAAGTGCGTTTTCACATCAGTGACCTCTTAACATAGCAAACAGAACTCCAATCTTGGTAGCACTCTTCAATAAATAATCTCTTAATAAAACTCAATAACTAGCATGAAAAAACATGCAATATCAACTTCCCAGATTAGAAATGTTCTGTATCTCTCTTTTGATCCCAAAGTCAATCCCCGGTACCACTGAGACGTTTCACAAACGAAGTTTCCTCAGGGGATCTTATTAAATCTATAAACAAACAAAATAACACTAATTAGTGACCTCCAATCCCACCTTCTTAACCTTATACCCCCCTTCTTAAAATGTTACCTAAAAACCCTCTATAAAATCTTACCATATCTGCTGTCCGCTGTGATAAGGAAGCTTATCATAGCTCAGGTAGGAGCTATAGAAAAGATGATGTGACTCTGAACAAGCAACCTGTCAGTTCTGGTAGAAGTGAGAAAACAGAGTTTTCACATAAAAGACTACCAGTCCCAGAATGCACCAGCTTTCCAGCAGCCATGAGAGGGGCTGAAGTGAGAGAATGTGTGTGCAATCAAGAGAGCTATGAGGTAATCCCTAAGCACTCATCTCAAAGGGCAGGGCTTGATTCAACACAGCTGCGCTGTGTTAGGGAGCAGCACACATTAGGAAAGAATAAGAATAGAGATTATTCTTCAGGAAACAGTTTCAGCAACAGTTTCAAGAACAGCTTCAGGAAGAGATACAGAGGGGAGAGCTTCAGCAACGGCTACAAGCACCAGTATCACCTGGAGAAACAGAAGCCAAGCCAAGCAGATAGAGAGAGAAGGAAACTCTCTGGAAGGAAGAGAAGAAAGGCCATTGGAAGGTCTGGGAGATTCCAAGGCAGTACTCATACTGGGAGGTATTCCAAAGGCCAGCAGAGTCCATTGGACTGGATTCAGCCAGAGGAATGGAGTGGCAGAGATAGGAATCACCAGTGGCTACCTGGAAGAGAGAAGACTGCATGTGGAAGGGACTTTCAGACCAAGGCCAGAAGGTATGTGAGAGAAGATCCAGTGTCCAGGGATCAAGATTGGAAGGCTGGACATCAGAATTGGATTACATATTGGCCAGGCTATACAGAGAGGAATAATGATAGCAGGAGAGGCTCAGGTATGAACACTGATCCAGACCCTATCTATAATAGAGAATGGCAGCAAGGGAATAAGCATTCTCATGATAGTGCCTTAATGAAAGACTCATCTGTGCCAATGTATGATATTGACCCTATGATTGTTGATGCAGGGGGAAATACAGCAGATGAAACTATTTACATGGACTGTTCTTTATCTAAATGCTATTGCTAGTTTTCTATGAGCAAACACATCAGCCATCACAAAGAAACCTAACTTTGTTCTTTATTTCCACTGCAAACAGCTCTTAAAGCAGGATTTGGGCTCACACAGTAGCAGCCAGCCAGCTAAAGGCTTTCAGCTGGTCCATGGATAGTAATTAGGGCTGCACCTGATTGTGTGTGTGAGCAAGGGAGAATCACTGCTGAGATCAGCGTGGAAAATAAGCAGAAGTTAACCTAACCAGCAAAGTTTATTCTTTTCGTTGTGCCTTTGTATTTGGTAATTATTTGCTAAGAAAACATTAGCTAATTGCCTGACAAGCTGAAGGTTGTTTTCTGGTTTACTTTGTGACTTTTTGTTATCCATTTAAACACTGCAAGCAAGTAACCTCATTTATAGTGCTATCAAGCATACATGTGCTGGGTGAATTAAACCCCATCAATAAAAGAAGTAGTTTATTGATCTTACCACTTGGTTTCACAACTCAAATTATTGTCATCAGCTGTGTTTGGGAGTGAATGAACTACAATACCCACAATACCTTGCAAGAATCATATGAATATATGCATCGTCAAGATTGTGTAAGTTCTCACCCTAGGCAGCCGTCTGACACCGCGTCTTAACTCTCTGTGGTTTCATTCCGCTCCCGATTACATGGAAGCACCAACCGTCTCTATGAGAAAACGCCGCGCTTGCCCGGTAGCCCTCAGGGCTCCATTTTTAAAGGCCCTCCTAGCCAACTAACACCATCCTTAGACTACCTTTCGTCTCACCTTCTCCTAACTTGAAACGAATCAATAACATGCTAATCATATATTGAAGCCCTCAAGCCAAAACCACTTAAGCTAATCAGTTCATCACCTAAAAAAGCACATCACTAACAACCCACTTTCCAATGAACCTACCAACTACATCAAACTATAGACGTGAATTTACGGCAATTTCATTATAAACTCAACCTATTATCACCCGCGGAGTCAAATCATGTTACTAAATCATCCCTCAGGACCGTTCTCTGCTCACCCCCCTACAGGCTTGAACCGGACTAGAAGCTAAACACAGGCCGACCATTCTATAACGTTATTCAATTCCTTCGGCTCCAAAGTATTTAGAATATAAATCAACCTTTGTTCTTGTCTAATCAGAACCTGATCAAGAGTTTTTCCTGCCTTCCCCTGTTCTATCTTGTCTACACATAGGCAGCGCAGCTGTTCAAAAACATGGTTCTTTTGTACACAATGCAATACTATGGGGGCCTCCAGCACCTTCCGGGTTATACGACTACGGTGTTCCCTCATACGAACAGGGGAAGTTTAGGGTGAAGTTATAGTAAGAAGGGTGTTAGGAGATTAACAGAATTGTTGTATCAATTGCAGCCAGCTTTAAGCCTGCTCTCACTAAGATAGTTACTGACAGGAGACAGAGAAATAAAAGTTAAAAGGGACAGGAGGTAATAGCTTTATCAGGAAAGATGTATATTGTATTCAATGAGGGACTGTTTACCTGTGTACCACTTCCAAACTAAATCTGGACTATCTCTCTGTCTTTTCTTAGCAGCTCAAATAATATAGCAAGCCTATACATCAAAATAAGACAATTGCAAGCCACTCTGTGTGATGTCTTTAAAATTCTAGATGCTTACAGAGCCTTTTGACAATAAAAATCTCACCTTGTCTAACCCACAAAACAAATTTATCACTGGAACTGTTCACTAAATAGTGTCTAAGTGTCATCCAGTCTGTCAATTGTAAATGGTCACAAGGACTTTTTATTCTGTCTGAAATCTACTTAATGTATTATACAAAATTATTACTTACCCAACTGGTAATCTGCTGTGAAATCCGAGAGACGAGCCCCCATAAAGATGTAAGATTTGGTCAGGTTACTTTCCTGTAGGTCCTGGGTTCATTTCACTTCACAGAGGCAGTGGGGCTTGTAATAAAACAACCAAACAGGTGTGGCTTGGAGAAAGGTTTTTTTATGTAGAAATAGGCTTAATACATAGGTATTGAACAGAGGTATATAGTGATTGTTACAGAGCTGTTTCAGTGTGCATCAATGAATCTGTGTGTGCATGTGCATGTGTGAAGTGTGAGAGAGAGAGATAGGCCAGAACATGTTTAGAGCCTCATGGCAAGGAGAGGGAGAGGGAGAGAGAGAGAGAGAGCGGGGGAGGGGTGAAGGGAATTGATTATCAGAGCCTCCTGTCCTTCATGTCCGATGACTGGTGGAAGAGAGAGAGAGAGAGAGAGGAAGTGTTTCTGTCCTTTATAGTGAATTGAATCCTTTCCAGCACTTTCCCTTGAGGTCTGCTAGCCACTCCCTTTAAGGTCTGCCATTCTTGATTTAGCAAGGAGGGGCTTCAGATAGGCCTTGGAGACTGAAATCACCAGGGGGTCAGAGTTAATCTCATCTTGTAAACTGTCCTATTACCTTTGGAGACTGAAGTCACCAGAGTCCAAAGCTGCATGAAATGTATGCTGACAGTCTTCAGACCTAGAACAATGAGTGCAGGATAAACATGTTGATGTACCGTGCCGTGGAGAGAATCTCTTCGGAGAACAAGTTGAAGAGAAAGCTAGCTTCATTGAAAAGCAACACGTCGCCCTTCAAAATCTCTCAAGGTACACATTAGAGTCGGCCTCCTACCACAGGAGGTTTCAAGGTTGGTAGCCAGAAAAAGGCCTATTACTCTCACAGGCATAGGTACTTTCCTGGGTCCCACTATTCTCAATCAAACAGGTTCCTCGGCCACAAGTGAAGCATGATAAACCTCAGAAGCCCCAGCCTGCTCCTCAGCCAAAGCCTGAAGCAAGGGTTTTGACTGGTTCATGAAGGGCATAGCCACTCTTCCTGTAACTGCAGTGGAAGGACTCTCTTGTTGGAGGGAGATTCACTTTTTTTGCCCAGAGAATGGCTGCTTATAACCTCGGACACTTGGGTTTTCCAAATGGTTACAAATTACATCTATTCACCATGCCTCCAAATTGTCCACCAAGGAATCATTCCATGAACCCCCCAGCATCAGGAACTACTTCAGAGAAAAATCACCGCCCTCTTGGCAGATCTTGCAATCAAATTCATGCCAATAGAGCAAAAAGGGTGAGGGTTTTATTCCAGGTATTTCTTGATCTCCAAGAAAATCGGGGATACCATCCCATTCTGGATCTAAGAGATCTGAACACAGCTAGGATTTGTCATAAATTACGCCAAATCCCATCTACAGCCCTCCCAACAATTAGAATTCATTGGAGCCCTCCTCGATATGACTCGGGTGAAAGCCTTCCTCCCACATGGCAGATTTCACAGATTTATAACAATAGTGCGAGAGACTCGAGCGAGTCAGCAGGTAACAGCTTGAAAGATGTCAACTGTACTGGGACACATGGCTTCTATGGTACATGTAACACCCTTGGCACGTCTCCAAATGATACAGGCTCAGTGGACTCTGAGTACTCACTAGACTCAAGGGCAAAGGACAACTCGGATATCATCTGTAAGTTTTTGCAATGGTGGAACAGTCATCATATTTTGCTCAAAGGTTCCCCTTCTAAATTGCTCCACCACAAAAAATATTGATGACAGATGAAGTGGAGGAGAAGCCTAATGGTTAGGAACCAAGTGGCCAGGGTTCACTTCCCCACTAGCCATTTAACCCTCCATTGCCTCAGAAAAATCCAAGTTATCAATGTCCCTGTTTAATGTACTTTACTAAGTTTAATTTACAATGTAAACTGCTTTGACTAAATGATAAAGTGGTATAAAAAACCTGTTAAATAGATGCATCCAAACTGTGTTGGGGAGCTCATCTCGATGGGTTTCACATTCAGGGAGATTGATTCTACTAAGAAAGTGTACATCAGATCAACTTCTTTGAACTAAGAGTCGTAGCAAATGCTCTAAAGGCTTTCAAAGATCGGTTGGCCAACCAAATTATCCGGATTCAAACCGACAATCAAATAGCAATGTTCTACAGGAACAAGCAGGGTGGAATGGGCTCGTACCCCCTGTGTTGGGAAACACAGGTTGTGGAAATTTGCCATCGCCTATGGGATGGACTTGAGAGCCATATACATACCAGGCGAGTAAAACACTCTGGTGGACAGACCATGTTGAGTCCTTCAGCTGCATGAACAGACACTGGACAGAGAGGTTGCAACTTGCATCTTTTGGGAGTGGGGCACCTCCTTGATAGATCTCTTCATAACTCTTCAGAATGCCCAGGCGGATCATTTCTGCTCCAGAGTAAGATCACATAGAAGACTAGCCTTGGATGCTTTCCTCCTAGATTGGGGCGAGGGTCCTGTATGCGTATCTTCCAATACCTCTCATTGCAAAGACCCTCCTGAAGCTCAAAACAGAGAAAAGCTTGATGATTGTTATCGCTCTCTGCTTGCCCAGACAACCTTGGTTTCCTCTCCTGCTACAGCTCTCCAGTCAAGAACTACTCCGGTTAGGCCATACACCAAACTTGATTTTGCAGAGGAATGGAATGATGCATCCCAACATCAAGTCCTTGGCCCTTACGCTTGAATGTTGAGAGGCTAACATTTTCTGAGCTCAACCTGCCAACCGGTTGTAACTGATATCCTTTGGAAGAGGTTTGCTGTCTGGTGTGAGAACCATTCCTTACATCCCTTTGCTTGTTCCACACACAAACTGTTGGGAGTATCTTCTACACCTCGACTTAAATCATAAGAACATAAGAAATGCCATACTAGTTCAGACCAAAGTCCATCAAGTCCAGTATCCTGTTTCCAACAGTGGCCAATCCAGGTCACAAGTACCTGGCAGATTCCCAAAAAGATACACAGGTTCCACAATGCTTGTAATGGGGCAACTCTGTTAGGGTTCACCTCAGTGCAATTGGAGCTTACCATAGAGGTGTAGAGGAAAGACCCATCTCTGTACAGCCTTTAGTGTGCTTTATGTGGGCTTTGTTTTTTCTTGAAGCCTCCCCTATAAACTTTCTTGGGATCTCAACATGATTCTTGTGCAGCTAATTAAACTCTTTTTGAGCCACTTAACTCCTCTCCTCTGAAATTCTTAACCTGGAAAGTTTTTTGTTCTTGGTGGCAATCACTTCAGCAGTCAGGGTAAGCGAGCTTCAGGGTCTAGTAGTTCATCCACCTTACGCTAAATTCCATCATAATAGAGTGGTCCTCCATACTTATCCCAAATTCTTTCTATAAGTGCTGTCTGATTTCCATCTTAATCAGTCAGTTGTCCTCCCAACATTTCTCCCAAAACCACATGCTCATAAAGGGGAAGCTGCGTTGCACATAATGGCCTGCAAATGAGCCTTAGCTTTCTACTTGGAGCAGACAAAAGCTCATATAAATTCCATCTAGCTATTTGTTTCTTTTGACCGCAGTACGCTGGGGGTTGCCATCTCCAAATGCTCACTTTCAGTTTGGCTAGCAGTCTGTGTCTTTTTTTGCTTATGCCCAGACAGGCCTAAGCTTTGAGGGTCATGTCAGGCTCATAATGTTAAGGTCATGGCTGCCTCGGTGGCCCACTTAAGTTGTGTCTCCATGGAAGAGATTTGCAAGGCTACAATGTAGACATCAGTCCACACATTCACTTCACACTACTTATCTAGGGAGGGGGATGCTCAACACAACAGCAACTTAAATCAGTACTATGGAATCTGTTTGGGGACTAGAATCCAACTACATCCCCTCTAGGCCCATTATTTTCTGTCCAGGCTACCTTTAAAAAAACCCAAAAAACCCAACTAAACTAAAATTCAAGAGACCTGTTGCCAACAAAAACAAAATTGGTTGCCCTTGTTGGGCAACACTTGATTCCCTTTGTTTTGTTAAGGTAGCCTGTAGCTAGGGAGTCCCATACATGAGGACTTTTCCTGCTTGTCCACGGAGAAAAGGTTGTTAGTAGCCTGTAGCAGGTGTTTTCTGTGGACAGCAGGAAAACGCCCTCACAACCCTCTCATCTTCCCTAGGAGTTGTATTCTACTATAGCTATAGTATCAGACTGAAATAAATGGTGCCATGGCCGCAGGTGGGAAGATGACATGCATGCGCAGAGGAAGCTCCCAAAAACTTTGAGAGTATTTCTGTGTCAGCTCCGTGAGGTCTCTTTTCTGCTGTCCATGGAGAACACCTGCTACAAGTGAGTAACCATCTTTTCAGGGTTGGGTCCAGGAAAGTGGTATCTGTAGTTGTGGCCTGTTGCTTGGCTGTGGCTCCACAGCAGGTTTGCAGACTCAGCGTCCAGTATTTGGCTCAGCAAGTTCCCATTCAGAGAGAAGTTACTCTTTGAGGACCTAGAGAAGATAATTAAGAATCTGAGGGAAGCTAGACCTGTGAGGCTTCCCAAGTCTAAGAGAAGTCTAAGCGCTTGTGAGCTCTCTGCACCAAAAGGACTGAAGGTAGTACAGGCCAGGAAAGCCGTCTTCCTGTATCATCAGTAAGTATAGGAAGAACCAGCCCTTCCATGGGGTCTTCAAGCCAAGCGACAGAGGGAGGCTCCAGTTCTGGCAGAGTCCATAGAGTACACTGAGTTGTAGGCCCATTTAAAGATAGTCTTCATGCAAGAGAGTCCTAACATTTTTTCCCTGCAGAGGGGCTCAAATATCCTCAGATCAGTGGGTGCTTGAAGTAGTGAAGAATAGGTACGTACTTGAGTTTGCTGAGCTTTTCAGTGCCTTCATAATCTCCAGGAACAAGCAGGAATGTAGTCTTCACATATGGGGTATCGTTGGTACCGACGGAGCCTGCGCGGGAACGCTCCCCAGCGTCCAATAGTAACGCTTTTGGGAGCATCCCTCAGCACATGCGCGCTGCCTTCCTGCCTTTCCAACTGTCCCTCTTCAGTTCTTCATTTTCCGCGGAGCCGACAGGATCCATACCCTGTCACCGCAGAAAATTCCGTCTTTAAAATTGTTTTCTTGTGGTCGCATTTGCCTGCCGCACGACGCTTACCGCCGGTTCTTTTCTTTAAAAAAAAAAAGACAAAAAACTTATACTTTGAACTGTTTCTCTTCAGAAACTTTTCTTTTTTGGTGCTAGGTGCCATTTTGGGCACTAGGCCCCATATTCCTAAAACATGGAAAAACCAACTAGTGGTTTTAAAAAATGTACTAAGTGTGGCAGTACCATTTCCGTCACTGACACCCATGATTGGTGTCTCAAATGTTTAGGGCCTGAACATTCTCCAGCTGAATGCCTCTCCTGTATGGGGATGACTAAAAGAGGAAGACAGAACTGGACTGCAAAGCTCGGTACCCTCTTTTCTTCGGATGCCAGATCCATTGCATTGACATCTTCAAGGGCCTCCTATTCCTCCGGAACTAAACATAAAAGCCAGTCCTCAAAGGGTAGCTCTCCTGCTAAGCCTCGAGAGGCCATTGGCATTGCCCTTGAGGGAACCACACCAGCAAAGCAGCCCCGACGGGAGGCTTCGGCTTCCAAAGCATCAATGGGGCTCCAGGATGTTCTCGAGGCCTTGACCTCGCAAGAACTACCTGTGCCATGCTCAGGGGTCCTGGCCATTTTAACCGGTACCGACACCCAGGCATCGGCAGCGTCGATAGACCAGAGGTTTCTCGCTAGCGAACGCAGCATCGCAGCTCTTCTCTCAGCTGCGGTACCGTTGGTCCAACGGGCACCGGTACCGACATCGACATCGACACCGATGCCGGTACCTACACCGGTACAGACACCGGTACCGGTACCAACGGTGCCGGCCCCGACGGGAATTCTTCCCATGCAATCTTTGGCTGGAATCGACAGATCGGTACCGGATCAACTCGGTACCAACTTTGATCGATACCGGGACCGTGCTTTGCATGAGCATTGTGGTCAGGAATACTTCGAATCCTCTGATTCCGAAGACTCTGACAATTCTGCTGGTACTAGAGGGTTTCTTCCAGAAGATCCCTCTTCTCCCCATCGCAGAATGTCACCTCCAGAGGACATGTCTTTTCAGGATTTTATTCATGATATGGCCAAGGGCCTTTCATTCACGGTGGCTCCTGAAGAGGAACCCAGAGCAAAGGAATTGGAAATTCTCCAATATCCTAAAGCTCCAAAGGAGGCAGCCACTCTGCCCATCCATGAAATTCTGCATAACTTGATGCTCAGAATGTGGGAGACACCTCTGACTACATCTCCTCACTCTAGGAGACTTGATACTATGTATCGAGTTCCGCCATGTCCTGGATTTCAAAAGACTCAGCTGCCACACCATTCAGTGGTGGTGGAGTCAGCCATGCGTAGGATGAAAAGTGCAAAGAGGCATGCATCCAATCCTCCAGGTCGTGAATGCAGGACTCTGGATGCTTTTGGGTGCTGAATTTTTCAGGCTTCCATGCTTTCAGCTAGGATCAGTTCATATATACTATATATGGGAATGTTCCTCAAGGAAGTTACAGCAGACTTGGAGCTTATGAGCCCATTTCTCCCAGATGACAAGAGACAAGACTTTTTCTTGCTCTAGTTAACCATGCTCAAGATGTCTCCAAGTTTGTAAATCGTGCAGCCTTTGACTGCTTTGAATGCATCAGCAGAACCTCTGCTATTGCCATTGGCGCACGACTTGGAGACGGGTACAGGACAAGTTAGGCAACATTCCTTGCACGGGAGAGAATCTCTTCGGCAAGAACTGGCAGGAAAAGGCTAACGAGTTAGATGCTGACAACACTACTCTAGATAGATTGTCGAAATCTACAGCCACTCCAGCCAAAAAGAAGCCTTATAAAAAACCCTCTTTTAGCAAAAAGAGAAAATTTTATCCTTCCTATACCCAGCAGAGTCAAACTCAGGGTCTGGTTGCCCAAAAGGGACAAACTAGACAGCAAAAGAAGCCAAAAGGCCCAAGAGCCCAACCAGCTCTGCAGGTTCAGCCCCCTCAAGGGCTTTGACTCCTTCCTAGAGAGCTTAGCCTTCCTGCCTCTGAGGGATCCCCAATCCCCCAGTATCCCAGGCAGGTTATGCCACTTTGCCAACAGATAACAGATTGGACTTTGTCCATTACAGGAGAAGAGTACAAGCTTCATTTTCACAGCATGCCCCCTCCTACAATTCTAAAGCAATTCAATTCTCAAACCTCCGCAGACAATCTTTTAGATCACGAGGTCTCAACACTTCTTGCCTAAGGGACAATAGAGGAGGTACCCATTCTTCAGCGGGGTGCAGGGTTTTACTCCCCCTATTTTCTTATTCCAAAGAAAATAGGAGGACACAGACCCATTTTAGACCTCAGAGAATTGAACAAATACCTGTTTTGAGAGACATTCAAAATGATTTCTCTAGGAACTCTTCTGCCATACCTTCAAAGCCAGGATTGGCTTTGCTCTCTAGACTTAAAGGATGCATACACTCACATTCTGATCCATCCAGATCACAGGAAATTCTTACGATTCCTTTTCAGGGGAAAACATTTCCAGTACAGGGTTCTTCCCTTTGGTCTGGCTTCAGCACCAAGGGTATTCACGAAATGCATAGCAGTAGTAGCTGCATTTCTGCGAACCCTGGGGATATTCGTCTTCCCTTACTTAGACGTCTGGCTCATTCGAGCCCCTACAGTTGCAGAGGCCAGAACTGCACTGTCTCGCACAATGCGAATCCTCCAATACTTGAGGTTGGTAATAAACTTCCCAAAATCCCAACTTGTTCCTTCTCAATGCCTGGAATTCATAGGGGCCTGTCTAGATACCAGACAGGCAAAGGCTTTCCTTCCACAGGCCCGGTGTCTTCGCATAATGCAACTTGCTTCTCATGCAGCAGGGAAATCCTCCCTAACTGCTCGAGAGCTACTACAGTTGCTGGGACATATGGCATCCACAGTTCATGTAGTCCCATATGCTCGCCTCCACATGCGAGCAGCTCAGTGGACCCTATCCACACAGTGGACACAGGCCACAGGCCATTTATCAGACAAAATAATAAACTCCCAACGATTAATTTTGTCCCTCCAATGGTGGCAATCACTAGCAAATCTGACAGTGGGGTCTCCTTTTCATCAACCCCTTTTTCAGACCACCCTAACAACAGATGCATCACAGGTGGGTTGGGGAGCACACCTGAATCATCTCTCTACCCAGGGAACCTGGACTCCACAGGAGGCTGGTCTACACATAAACCTCCTGGAATTAAGAGCAATCTATTTAGGTCTTCGAGTATTCCACGCCCAGCTCAGCTACAAGACAGTCCTAGCCCAGACGGACAATCAAGTAGCCATGTTCTATGTGAGCAAGCAGGGCGGGACAGGCGCTCTGTCGTTATGCAACGAAGCTTTACGACTGTGGGCCCTCGCCAGAGAGTATCAAATTCACCTTCTAGTGGTATATCTTCCAGGCATTCAAAACCTTTGGGCAGACAAACTCAGTAGAGTACTGCTGCCTCACGAGTGGTGCCTCCACCTAGACCAGGTGGCAAAGATATTTCATCTCTGGGGCACTCCAGACATAGACCTCTTTGCAAGTCCACTGAATGCCAAACTTCCCCGGTTATGTTCCAGGATTCCGGCTCACAATTGTCGGGCAAGGGATGCCTTCCTCCTTCACTGAGGTCAGGACTTCCTTTATGCCTTCCCACCCATTCCCCTCATCCCCAAAACACTCTTCAAGCTTCAGAGAGACGGGGTCGCATGATTCTCATAGCGCCATGATGGCCACGCCAAGCGTGTTATCCCCTGCTTCTACATCTCTCTCAAGCTGCACCTCTGGAGTTAGGACATGCTCCAGATCTCCTTTCCCAAGAGGACGGGACGCTATGGCACCCGAATCCCCAGTCCCTGCATCTCACGGCCTGGTTGCTGAAGGCTTAGACCTCCAGGATTTCAACCTGTCCCAACAGGTAAAGGATATCCTTCAGGCTTCTAGGAAACTTTCCACAAGAAGATCTTATGCCTTCAAGTGGAAACGTTTTACTATATGGTGCTCCAAGAAGGGATTAAACCCCCTTGTCATACCTTTAGAATCGATACTAGAGTATCTCCTTCACTTATCGAATTCTGGTCTAAAGACCAATTTGATAAGAGTCCATCTTAGTGAAACTGCAGCTTCTTATAAGCCTCTGAATGGACAACCAATTTCCTCTCATCCACTCATATCCAGATTTACGAGAGGTCTTCTATTAACCAAACCTCCCATTAAGCCACCACCGGTGGCATGGGATCTAAATCTAGTTCTCGGGCAGCTCATGAAGCCGCCTTTTGAGCCTTTAGCCACTACAACCCTTAAGGTTTTGACCTGGAAGGTCATCTTCCTAATTGCAATCACCTCTGCATGTCGCATTAGTGAACTGCAAGCTTTAGTGACTGATCCTCCTTATACTAGGTTTCATCATGATAAGGTTGTTCTTAGAACTCATCCACACTTTATGCCAAAAGGTGGTTTCGCCTTTTCATTTAAATCAATCAATTTATCTTCCTGTATTCTTTCCGAGGCCTCACGCCTCTAATGCAGAAAGAAACCTTCATACTTTGGATTGTAAAAGAGCCTTAGCCTTTTACCTACAGAGAACACAGCAACATAGAAAGTCCTCGCAACTTTTTATAGGTTTTGACCCTAGTCATTTTGGACTTCCAGTCTCCAAAAGAACTTTATTTAAATGGATTGCCCAATGCATATCCTTTGCTTATGAGAGTAAGGGTCTTCCTCTTCAAGACCATGTCACAGCTCATAACGTGAGAGTCATGGCAACTTCCATGGCTAATCTCCACTCTGTGTCTATCGATGAAATTTGTCGAGCAGCCACCTGGGCTTCGGTACACACCTTCACAGCCCATTACTGCCTGGATAAAGCCTCCCATCGGGGTGCCTTCTTTGGCCAAGCTGTTCTTCAAAATCTCTTTCAGACATAATTCAACTCCTACCCACCAACCCTGGTGGAATGCCAGAGATCCATGGGAGGAAGGATTCCCACCTTTCTAGGGTGGCACCTTCCTGGGGCTATATCCCTGGCATCTTTAGCTAGGGAGTTCCCATATGTGAGGACTACATTCCTGCTTGTTCCAGGAAATAACGTAGTTACTCACCTGTAACAGGTGATCTCCGGGAACAGAAGGAATTTAGTCTTCACAACCCACCCACCTCCCCTAGGAGTTGTCTGTCTATCTCTTTGTCTCTTTCCTCTCTCCCTGTATCCTTTCACTCAGCTACAAACTTAACTGAAGAGGGACAGTTAGAAAGGCGGGAAGGCAGCGCCCATGTGCTGAGGGATGCTCTCAAAAGCGTTCCTATTGGACGCTGGGGAGTGTTCCCGCCCAGGCTCCGTCAGTACCGATGATACCCCATATGTGAAGACTAAATTCCTGCTGTTCCCGGAGATCACCTGTTACAGGTGAGTAACTACGCTTTCTCCAGGACCAAGCAGGAAGTCAGTCCTTACATATGGGTGACATCGACGTCGATGGAGCCCTTGCGGAGCTTTCCCCCAGCTTTCCATGAAAGCCTTTGGGAATGCAGGCACGCATGCGCGGTTCTCTTCCCGCCTAAAGGTGCCATCATGCCTCAGTCTCTCTCTTTCTGTGAAGCCCACCGGACGTGTGTCCTAGTCATCCCGGAAAATAGTTAGATTTTTTGGCGATCCTTCGCTATTTTTCTTCTCCGGTTCGACGCCGGTTCCCCTCCCGCCGTGTTCGTTACACCGGTATCGAGCCCGATCTTCTTTTTTCGGTTTTTGCCTTTCGTGGCTGGCGTTCGGGCCCTTTTTTTCTTTTTCCCTGGAAGGCCGGTCCTTTGACCTCGCGGGGACTCTTTTTTCCCCAATGGCTTTCAGTGGCTTTAAAAAGTGTGATTGGTGCAAGAAGCTGATGTCTCTCACCGACACACACGACTGCTGCCTTCGGTGCCTCGGTCCTGACCACGATCCTAAGACGTGTGGACCATGTGGGAAAATGTCTTCCAAGGCACTGCGAAGTCGTCAGCACCAAAAGGAAAGGCTTTTTTCTGACTCGGCCTCCGGCCGGGGTCGGACCTAGTCTGAGGCCTCGACATCTCGGGAATCGGAGGAGCACCGTCGGGGCTCCTCGGACAGGGGGTCCCCCAACCGGGAACAAAAGAGGAAGAAGAGGCTCGCGAAGGCGTCGTCGGAAGAGGTCCCTGGCTCCTTGAGGGCTAGGTCTCAGACCCCCGACTGTCGCCCCAGGACCGTGGAACAGGAGAAGCCTTCCAAAGTTCCTCGAGTGGAGCCGGAGTCTGCTGGACATGTAAGTCCTGTAGTCCTCGTGGACTCTCCTCCCAGAGAGCCGATGTCGGGCCCAGCACCGCTGGGGCCCGAGTCAGGGGCTGCTGAGTCTACTGAGCTGGGTCTCAGGTTGACAGCCTTGGAGAGCAGACTGTCTGCCTTCATGGAACAGCAGCAGGCACTGATGGCCAGCCTGTCTGGCGCATCTGCCCCGACCACCGGGACATCGACATTGAAGTCGACCCTGGAGACCGAGCCGATACTCGAGACCATGAAGGCTCGAGGTCGACCTCGGTCGCGGTCTCCCTCGACCTCCTGTTCGGGACCGAGGGCGTCGACGCCGGTGCCTTCAGCGTCAGGGCGGGTGCTCACAGGCCCCGCATGGTTGGACCCTGATTTCTCATCGGACGAGTCCGCCTGGGAGATGGAGGACGAGGAGTCCCCTGACACCTTCAGGACTCGGTGCGTCCCTTCGGACTCACCGCAGTCTGAACCCCGGAGTAGATCCCCCTCCGGAGGATACCCGGTTCTCGGAGTTCGTCCGGGATATGGCCACCGCGTTGGCTATCCCTGCGGACCCCGAGGAGGAGCCTTGAACTGAGGAGCTTGAGGCCCTGCAGTACGACTCTCCTCCGATGGAGGCCTTTACTGTTCCGGTTCCTCCGATGCTGGAACGGCTCCTCTTCCAGATGTGGGAGGCACTGGCCTCAGCGCCGGTTCTGAGCAAGCGGGTCGATTCGATCTATCGACTCCGGAAGAGTCCTGGCTTTCAAAAGGCGCAGCTACCACACCATTCCATGGTGGTGGAATCGACCATGCATCGCCTGGAAAGTCAGAAGATGCACTCCGCGGTGCCCCTTGGCAGGGAGACCCGAAACCTTGATGGTTTTGGTAGAAAGTGCTTCCAGGGCTCGATGTTTGCTTGCCGTGTCCAGTCTTACCAGCTGTACATGGGCATGTACTTGCGAGACCTGGCCAAGGAGCTGGCCGGGTTCTCTGCTGGTCTTTCCGGGGGAACCCTTGCAGAGGTTCAGGTCCTTGTTCTCGGGGAACCGGGAATGCTCCAAGTTTATGTCCCGCGCTGCCTACGATGGCTTCGGCCCGTGTTGCGGCAGCCGGCATCGCGGCTCGACGCCAGGCATGGCTGCAGTCATCGGACCTCGAGCCATGGGTTCAGGACAAGTTGGTCGATGTCCCTTGCCGAGGTGAGAACCTTTTTGGCAAGCCCATGACTGAGAAGGCCGCACAGCTCGAGACTGAGCACCTCACGAGGACAAGGCTGTCTAGAAAGACTTCTGCCCCTTCTCACAAGAAGAAGGGCTCGGGTAAAAAGCCCTTTTACCCGAGGAAGGGCACTGCCTACAAACAGTACCCACAATATCCGGCTGCCCAGGCTGCCCCTCAGGGTCAGCAAGCCAAGGGGCAGGATAATGGGCCCCGTAGGCAGAGGACCCCCAAGCCTCCGGCCCCTGCTCCCACTCAGCAGGGTGGGGGTTTTTGACTCCTTAAGCATAGCCTCTCCGTCTCTGCTCTCCCAACCCTGTACAGGAGGTCGCCTCGTCTTGTTTGCCCAGCAGTGGCCACTCATCACTGGAGACAGTTGGGTGTTACGCATAGTCCACAGGGGCTATGCACTACACTTCCAACAACTGCCTCCTCCATACTTCCCAGGGGAGCCTCCAAGGCCTCTCCTGTACACAGATCTTCTTCTTCAGAAGCTCCAAGGTCTGTTGGTGGACAGGGCGGTGGAGCCTGTGCCTCCCCACTTGCACGGT
Organism: Ichthyophis bannanicus; assembly: GCA_033557465.1. Classification (NCBI taxonomy): domain Eukaryota; kingdom Metazoa; phylum Chordata; class Amphibia; order Gymnophiona; family Ichthyophiidae; genus Ichthyophis; species Ichthyophis bannanicus. Next base: position 846,042,521 of record CM066032.1, on the reverse strand, counting down.
CGAGGGTTCTACTCCAGGTATTTCCTGGTACCCAAAAGAACCGGTGGCCTTCGACCTATTCTAGATCTCCGAAACCTCAACAAGTTCCTAGAGAAGAAAAAGTTCAAGATGCTTACTCTTGGAACACTTCTGCCCTACCTCCAGCAGGGAGATTGGCTATGCTCATTGGATCTAAAGGATGCATATACTCACATCCTCATTCATCCAGACCACAGAAAATACCTCAGGTTCATTGTGGGAGGAAACCATTATCAGTACAGAGTACTGCCTTTTGGCCTCACCTCCGCTCCCATGGTCTTTACCAAATGCCTGGCAGTGGTGGCGGCCTACCTAAGAAATCAGGGAGTCTTTGTCTTCCCCTATCTGGACGACTGGCTCATAAGAGGTCAGACGTGCCAGGAGGCCCGACAGGCCACCCTCAGAACTATTGCTCTTTTTCAAAGATTGGGGTTTGTAATAAACTTTGCAAAGTCTACTTTGCTCCCCTCCCAGAACTTGGAGTTCATAGGGGCGAGGTTGGATGCTCTGCTGGCAAAGGCATTCTTGCCAGAAGTGGAGTGGAGGAGTGGCCTAGTGGTTGGGGCAAGGTACTTCAGGCCGGAAGGTCGGGGGTTCAAATCCCACTAGAGGACAGCAACCTTGGGCCGGAAGGACTGGGGTTTCTAGTCCCACAGGTGCTCCTTGTGGTCTTGGGCAAGCCACTTAACCCTCCATAGCCCATGTTCCCTGTAAAATAGTTATCTCCAAGTTATAATGCCCTGTTCAATGTAATTTCAGTTTGTTCAATGTAAACCGCACTGATGCAGAATAGCGCGGTATATAAGAGAATGTAAATAAAATAAATAAATAAATAAGACATCAGTTTCTCAGCAGGTCACTGGTCTCCGCCAGACTCTGCCTGAGGCTTCTAGGCCACATGGCTTCGACAGTACATGTGACCCCCAATGCCAGGCTCCATATGAGGCCTGCACAGTGGTGCCTTCGGACTCAGTGGTCACAGGCCACAGGCAGCCTCAGAGACAGGATAAGGGTGTCCAGACAATTTCTGAACTCCCTCAACTGGTGGCTGCACCCACCCAATCTGCTACAAGGGGTACCTTTCCAGAGTCCTGGGTTCACAGTGGTGTTGACCACGAATGCCTCCCTGCAAGGCTGGGGGGCTCATTGTCTAGGAAAGTGCACCCAGGGTCTGTGGTCTCCCTGGGAAGCCGCACAGCAAATCAATCTCCTGGAACTCAGGGCTATTCGGTTAGCCCTCAAGACTTTTTCTCAAACCCTGGCTCATCAGTCTGTCCTAGTTCAAACAGACAACCAGGTAGCCATGTTTTATGTGAACAAGCAGGGTGGAACTAGGTCCAGGCTCTTTTGTCAGGAGGCACAGGACCTTTGCTTGATTGCTCTCAGACAATGTTCCCTCTAATTTTCTGTAGGCTGTGTGCGCATAAAATATCAGCTGTGCGGCTTTTGAAGGAAGGTTAAATTTTTTTGTGCGCTACATAACGACACTTGGAGTTATATACTTTAAAATTTGACTACACATTAGAATACAGTATGTACACCACATTGATGTTAATCAAATTAAATGAAAATAGACGATTACTAAATGAAGCAGAAAATTTCTAGTAATTACAATCACAAATGTGGTATTTCAGTTAATTTTTATTGAAAGCCATTGTTATTCCATGTAAATAATTTATGTATGGAAGAAGAGTTCGGTGTCCTACATGGAGTGGTGGGTTCACCCCTAAACAAAGACATGGGGAGAGGTGGCCTGCACAGAGCAACAGGTGCACCTACTCTTGCCATCTTGCTGGGCAGACTAGATGGACCATGCTGGTCTTTATCTGCCGTCACTTACTATATTCTCAAACTTTCTCTCTTCGATCTTTCAAATGTACCCAGTCTGAATAAATTTTATCAAGGTCTACTGATCCGCCATCTTGAAGATGACTCTTAACACGCATCAGCATTTCCAAATGTTCTAAATGTAAGCGATTCCTTATTTTGGTTTTTAAACTGTTCATCAAGCTGAAACCACGCTCGCAATCTGCACTAGAAGCCAAAAATGTTCCACCAATATCGATCAGTTTCACTAAATCTGCAAACTGAGCATTCTGAAACGCCAAAGTCACCATATCCGGAAAACTGTTTAATCAAACTGCTTTTGATTTTTTCTGTGACTAAAAACTTGAAGTCATTGTACTGCTGAACAACAATATGTTCCTCCATAAGAAATTGTTTGTACTTTAAACAGAGTGATCGGACGTTTTCAATTCCAAATTCATAATCACACTGTGCTATTGCTGTCAAGTCAAAAGCAGACCATTCTTCAATTTCATTTTCAGGAAATCTTTCCCCTAAATGCAGACACAGCATATTAATGAAAGTAAGTGTGGAACCAGTATCCACTGAAACGTCTCCAGGTATCTTGTCGAGAAGATTTTTAACATTATCAGTCCATTTTACTGTGTCACCCAAGTATTGCATTCAGATTTTGTTCAGCTTACCCTGTGCAAGATGATATGCTTCCAGTGGTGTTAGGCCACGTTTCTGAAATGCCATTGTTAATGAAGCTAGTTCAGATAAAACATCATTCAAAATTTGCAGTGTTATATGGAATTGATGGCTGTTTAGCTTTTTAGAACAGTACTTTGCAATGGGATCATCATCCTTCTCTTCTTCAAAGTATTTTAATAATGGATCATAATTTCGAATAATTGCTTGAAGAGCAAAATGTCTAGATAACCACCGCACTTCGTTCAGAGGTCTAAAAGCAATTGACTCGCATTCAGAAGCATCTGCTAATTCTTTAAATTGTGACCTTTTAGTAGAAGATCGACAAAAGGTTGTGTAAACAGTTCTCATGAAAGTTTCAACTTCTTTCATCAACTTTACTTCCTTCCATGATTCAGAGATCCCCAAATCTTCACGATGGGCAACACAATGCTGCTGCACTAAATGCGAAATATTTTGTTTGAGCTGCGCAGCAACACCATTTATTCTGCCTGACATGACAGAGGCACCATCCGAAGTAAACATGACCATTTTGTTAAGGTCAAGCTTGTATTTCCCATAGAACTCCCGGAGTGCACTGACTATTGATGCAGCATCGCATGCTTCCAACTGCAGCATCCCACCAAATGAAGTTTTATACAGACATGAATTTACTGGCTGATATTTGAAGTACAGTATTAAGTATTTGTTGACAGAAATGTCTGTGCTTTCATCAATAGTTAATGTATGATACGCTGCTGATGCAACATCTGCCATGAGCTTATCTTGGACATTCATGTTTATAATTTCAAGAAATTCAAACAAATAATTTTTGCTTCTCCAGCTTTCAGGTATGGTTATGTACTTGGACATGTGTTCATTAATATCTTGAACAGAGAGCATGGAAATATTCATCCGAACAGCCAGCAAAACACTATCAATTAGAATTTTAATTTCTTCTGGTGTAGAACGTTTCCGTTCATTACTAATTTGCCTTTTCTCTTTTTCAGCGGTGCTCTCAAGCAACAAGTTAAATAATCCTCTCCTTAAATTTGGATTTTTAGCTTTAAGTTTCTTAACACTTTCAGTATGAGTCTTACTAGACAGATGTTTCAAAAAGTCCAGTTTCCACACATCATCCCAAATTTTGCCATTCGAAAACTCCCCGATGGTTTTTGCATCTTGGCAGTATAAACAGACTACTCCGTCATCCTCTTCGTAAGTGAATATTTCACGCAGTTGAACGCACGTTTTATCCTGAGATTTTGGTGTCTCCGTTTCAATAATTTCTTCAAGCCATTCAGGCTTAAAAGCTCTGGCCGTTCTCTTACGTTTTGCACCTCTCATTGCTATTGGTTTCAACATTTTAAAAGTGGTGTGGTGGTCACAGCAGGTGCTTTATTATTCAAAAGAAATGCCCCAATGCATTTCATCCAAAGCCTGATGGGCTTGGAAGTTGGAACTGCAAGCAATATAACAATATTGTTATAGTGGTAACAAAGAGAAAAAGAATACATAGTAAAAAAGAAGGCACAGTATTACTTACATGGATTAACAGTTTAACACAAATCCAGAAAAGTGACTTAATTTTAAAACTATGGATATAGCCAAGATTAACACATAAAAAACATCTATAAGGTATGTACATGTATAAAACAACATACACCAAGATTTTATGTAAAGCAACTCAAAAAAACATATGGCTTACAAAAAGTTCAAAACATTAAAATGACATTAAAATAGCTGAACACTAAAAATCGACGACCGAGGGATAACAAGCATCAATAACATGGGGGGAGGGGGGGGGGGGTGGAAGGGGAAGAAAAAGAAAATAAAAAAGAAAAAAATTGACATTGTATTGTAAGAGCTTTATCTGTTTAAAAGAAAAGGGGGGGGGGGGGGAACAAATGGGACTAAAAAGTACCACTAATAAAAAAGGTGATGGATGGCATATGTAGTAAAAATAATAAATACTTTTGGCATTAAAAGATATCTCTGAAGATAAGTATAAAAGTAATAAGTACATTTGGCAAAAAGAAAGATCATCTCTGGTTGAAAGAAGAGAGAAAAGTGGGGGCAAGTCAAGGACATTTTCCCTCTTTCACAGGGTTCCTATGCCTGTACTCGCCAGCCCTATGGGGAAACCACCTGAAGTAAAAAGAAAAGGGGGCAAGAACTTAGAAATCCCACTCCTCATTTCTTAAGTGCTTTCCTAGGTAACCCCTGCGACATTCTTCACCTTCTCATTAAAACACAGATGAATAGTACCATTTAGAGAAGAGCAAAACACACACTGAAATTCTAGGGGGCCTTACACAACAGGTAAGAATGGTGTCAGGGAATAAATGGCTTTAAACAAACTTTCTGAAGAAAGTAGTCCGTGACAGTTGTGAGAAGAGCATCCTCAGTAGGAGTAGCAGTCCCACAGTGTTTTTAACATGCTCCTTCCTCAAGTCAGAGGGTTTTTTTTCCCCCAATACAAACCACTTTTTTAGTTAAAATTTGAGGTATACTATTTTCCTTAAGTCCTACATCAATAATTCTACTGAACACAAGTACAAAGTTTAATCATGCAGAAACAAAGCGGCAGATGCATGAAAATAATGAAGCCAGAGAAGATGCCATTAAAAGACAGAATCTACAGAACAAGGTCTCGTTAAGTCTAAAATTAACTAAACGCCACCCAGCTTTCCACTCCAGCTTTCCACTTTACTGAGAGAACTCCCCATTTCCCCCAGGGTGAAAAAAAGAAGACAAATAAAAACTGCGCTGCGAACCCCGACAGCACCAGGCGAGGGCGGCGCGCGGCACAAAGAACACCGGCCGGAGTGGGCGGGGGGCACGGAGAAGAGGCCACAGACGCCCACACATCTCCATCCCCCTCACCACAAATGCCCACTTACTTGCATCCAGCGCAGCGGCGATGGGGTACTGCTGCTTGTGGCGGGGTGACGGTGTGGGAGGCGGAGGCGGCTGCGGCGGGGCTGGGCGCAGTACAGAGTAGACATGCAGGCAGCCCGCGAGCGGGAGAGATAGAGAAGGACGACGAAGGACCCCAAATCGAGGAGCTGCCGCTGCTTGCTCTTCCTTGCCTAGTTGTGTAGGCTCTCGCGATGCCTCACGCGTCGGGGACTCAGTCAGATTACTACACAGATATGCAAAAAAGCATAGATATGCACTCACCTGCTCCGCTGCCGATAGCCCGTCCCCAGGCAGCAGTCCCGGAGCACCGGTCTCTCTCTTCTTCGCTGGTGCCGTGTGTTGCTCTTGCACGTGGCACTGAAGGCTGGCTGAGGGAGGGATTAAAGGAGGTGCGTGGCTGGCAGGCAGGCACAAGAGCAGAAAGAGGCTGGCTTGCTGGCTGCCCCTCCCTTTTATTTCCCTCTAGCCTGTCATGATTCGTCAATCGTCGTCACATGTGAGAGGAGTGAGGGCAGGGGACTCAGTGCAGACAGAGGAGAGATTCGGAAGTGACGAAAATTACAGAATGGCAGTAGATCGGTGGTGCAGCCGCGGCCTTCAAAAACCCAAGGTTTGAAAACTCATGAAATCAGTAATTTTTGTGCGCTCCTTTAAAAGTTGTGTGCGCTCGCTCGGCGAGGTGTGTGCGCGCGCACACGCGCACAGCTTAGAGGGAACAGTGCTCTCAGACACAACATGCTCCTCAAGGCAATGTATCTACCTGGCCAGGAGAACTACTGTCATGAGGCTGGAGCCACGGAAGGTGCAGGTTTAGAAAAAAACCCTGCCTTTCATAGAGCTGTGGATGTGCAGAAGATGCAATTACCTCGCAGCACAGCTAGAGGGGGCAGGAGTAATCCTACAGAGGCTGAGTCAACATGCCCAGCCACTGATTGTATGAGTGTTAACCAGCTGCACCTGAAGGCAAGCCCGGGAGTTTCAAAGGTAAAATGCCTTTATAAAGGAAAGGCAACCCAGAGGTCAGGAAGAATCAGGGAAGGAGGAATCCAGCCAAGAGGAATCAAGGAGGGAGGATTCCAGTCGGAGGGAACTCAGCCGGCAGCAGTTCAGCCAGAAGGAACGAGAAGGAATGTGGAGAAAGAGTCCACACGGAGCAAGCCCAGAGGGACAGAATCCAGATGGAGATTATCCAGAGGGATAGAGTCCAAAGGGGCAGAGCACAGAGAGACGGAGTCCAGAGAGAGGCTGCCAGGAGAAGCAGTTTGGCTGGAAGGAGTGACACTCCCAGCCCAAGTAACGTAGCTGGATCAAGCAGCCCAGCAAGATCAGTAACAGCTGAAAGAGGAGCACAGAGAACCAAGGAGCCATGCTTTAAGAGAAGCCTACATTCACCTGAGTTCGCTGGACCAGGATTACAAGGAGGAGAGGTTCCTATAGCAAAGCTACCTTTACACAGAAGCACAGAGGTTGGGAATCCTCACCAGGTTTTCCTGGGCTTCAGGAAGGCAAAGCACTGCACAAGAAAACCTGTCTACAGAGAGAAGTACGTCAGAGAGAAAGCTCCAGGTGTAGCAGCTGCAGGAAGCCAAGGCATGGTGGCTCTTTACTTTTAAAAGGAAGCCTTGCTCCTAGAAACTCTGATAAAGCAGACACTCAGTATATGAGAAGAGGGAACAAAGCAGAGCTTTTCAAAACAATACCTAAGGGCTTAACAGAAGAGTCTTACTGGAAGCAAAGAAACAGAGACAGACCCTGTAAACTTGTAGCCGCAAGGGAAAGCACTTATTCAGAGGGAGAAGCCAGTGACGCAGAGTCCATGGAAATAGAGTTTGAGAATACTATTCCCATTCCTCAAGATGAATCCATGGATTGTACTTTTTGTGCTACTAGTAGTCTTGAGTCCTTAGTAGAACTGTAAATACAAAAGAAACCCTGCAATTAATTGTGAAGCTTATAACAGTTGTTTGCCTGCTTATTTGGTGGAACCCTTTATAAAGAAGGACTATCTTTATTTTCTTATGTCTTAGTGAACCCTTGTGTTAAAGGGGAAATAAAGCCTTATTACCCTCCACTTTTGGCTTTTATAATTTGTTCTCACAAGGAGCTAAAACTCCAAGGACCAAACTGCACTGGGCCTTAAAGAGCCATTGCTCCTTAAAAATAATAAAAATGCTCAGCATGCCCTTACAGCCACTGGCCACTGGGGGCACCTGACGACACTACCTGACGGACAGGTTGAGCAGGATTCTGCAGCCCCACGAGTGGCAGCTCCATCCTTTGGTAGTTCAAAAGATTTTCCTGAAATGGGAACTTCCATCCATAGACCTGTTTGCCAGTCCTCTGAACAAACAGCTGCCAATGTTCTGCTCCAGGCAACCGCATCCTCTGCGAATAGCAGCAGATGCTTTTCTGATTCCCTGGTCTCAGGGCCTCCTGTATGCGTTTCCTCCCACGCCCTTGGTGGCCCGAACTCTGTTCAAGATTCTTCAGGACAAGGCCTCAGTCCTGCTGGTGGCTCCCAGGTGGCCCAGACAGCCTTGGTTTCCACTTCTGCTTCAGTTGGCAGTGGATCCCCCTCTGCCTCTGGGGTTGCAACCCGACCTTCTCTCTCAGGATCAGGGTACCCTTCTGCACCCCAATCTCAAAGCCCTCAATTTGATGGCATGGAGGCTGCAAGGGTAGCTTTGGCTCCTTGGGTCCTACCTCAGGAGGTTGAGGAGGTTGTCCTAGCTTCTAGGAAACATTCCACAAGGAAAACCTATGCTCTTAAATGGAAAAGGTTTTCCGTGTGGTGTCAGTTACGTACAGAGGATCCTTTCTCCTGTACTGTACCAGTAGTGCTTCAATACTTACTGCATTTATCCAATCAGGAACTTAAGTCCAATTCTGTTCGGGTCCACCTCTCAGCTCTAGCAGCTCACCACCCTCTGGTGGAAGGACATTCTCTGTCGGTTCACCCCTTGGTGTCCTGGTTTTTCAGAGGTTTGCTCTTGCTCAAGCCTCCAATCCGTCCTCCTGCCCCTGAGTGGGAGTTGAATGTGGTCTTGCAGCAACTGACTCGCCCACCTTTTGAGCCAATGGCTACTTGTCCTCTCCGTTTCCTTTCCTGGAAGACACTCTTCCTGGTAGCCCTTACCTCGGCTAGGCGAGTGAGTGAGCTTCAGGCCCTGGTCTGTGACAGGCCTTACACCAGATTTTATAGGAACAGGGTAGTCCTCAGGACTCATCCAAAGTTCCTCCCCAAGGTAGTCTCCTCTTTCCACCTCAACCAGGAGGTGGTTCTTCCAACAATCTTCCCTAGGCCTCATGCAAGCCAGGCTGAAGCAGTTCTGCATACCCTGGACTGTAGGAGGGCCTTATCCTTCTACCTTGACCGTACGCAGGGACGTAGAAGGGCTGCTCAGCTCTTCATCTCTTTTGACCCTAATAATTTGGGGTTAACTGTGTCCAAGCGTACCTTGTCCACCTGGGTGGCTGACTGTATCACCTGGGCTTACAGGACGGCTGACCTTCCTTTGCAGGGTCGGGTCATGGCCCATCGTGTCAGGGCAATGGCTGCCTCAGTGGCTCATCTCCGCTCTGTACCGTTGGTAGACATCTGCAGGGTTGCTACTTGGTTTTCAAGCCAGACTTTTGCGACCCATTACTGTCTGGAAAGGGAGTCCCGTAGGGACAGTGCTTTTGGCCAGGCAGTACTCCGCAATCTCTTTGAGGTTTAGGCAACTCCTGCCCTCCAGCACTCCTTTGGGCTACTGGTGGAGGTTCTGTCAGTGAAAAGCCTTTCTTTGATGCTGGGACTAGAGGGAGTTCTCTTGTTCAGCCTGGGTTCCTTGGTAGCCCAGAGCTTGGGAGTCACCCATATGTGAGGACTGACTTCCTGCTTGGTCCTGGAGAAAGAGTAGTTACTCACCTGTAACAGGTGTTCTCTAGGAGCAGCAGGAATCAGTCCTCACAACCCTCCCTCCTCCCCTTGGAGTTGCAGTTGTACATAGTTTATTTTACATTTTTGTGTGTCGTTCTTAGCTATGTCATTTGACTGAGGCAAGATGGCATCTTTAGGCGGGAAGGGAACCGCGCATGCGTGCCTGCATTCCCAAAGGCTTTCATGGAAAGCTGGGGAAATGCTCCTCAAGGGCTCCATCGACGTCGATGTCACCCATATGTGAGGACTGATTCGTGCTGCTCCTGGAGAACACCTGTTACAGGTGAGTAACTACTCTATACCCCACTGCATATTGGTGGAAAAATGATGTGCAGTAGAATCAACCTTAGCAAGGCTGCTTCTATTCTACTACTACTGAGCATTTATATAGTGCTACAGGTCGTACGCAGCGCTGCACAGACATGTAAGAGACATTCCCTGCTCGAGATAGTCCCTGCTCATCAGAGCTTACAATCTAGTCAAGACAAACACAGAAGGTGTAGGCAGGGATAAAGCAAGGGGAAAGAAAAAGGAGATCAGTTGAGTCAAGATCCAAAAGCAGCAGCGAAGAGGTGAGTTTTCAGCCTGAATTTGAAGAGGGTTAGAGAAGGTGCCTGGCGTACAGACACAGGTAGTTTGTTCCAGGCATAAGGCGCAGTAAGGTGAAAGGAGCAAAGTCTGGAGTTAGCAGTAGAAGAGAAGAGCACAGATAGAAGCAGTTTGCTAGAAGAGCAGAGTTCCTGAGGGGGGTTGTAAGGAGAGATAAGAGAAGAAATGTAGTGAGGAGTCGCAGAGTGAATGCATTTATAGGTCAGCAGGAGAAGTTTGAACTGGATGCGGAAATGGATAGGGAGCCAATGAAGTGACTTGAAAAGAGGAGTAATATGGGCATGACGAGGCTGGCGGAAGATTAGCCACACAGCAGGGTGTTGAACAGATTGAAGGGGAGAGAGATGGTTCAAAGGGAGACCAGCAAGGAGTAGCTTACAGTAGTCAAGACGGGAGGTGATCAAGGAGTGGATAAGCGTTTTAATAGTGTGTTCAGAAAGGAAAGGGCGGATTTTGCTGATATAGAGAAGGAAATGGCAGGTCTTGGCTATCAGATGTATATGAATGGAGAAAGAGAGAGAGGAGTCAGACAACCCCCAGATTGTGGGCTGAGGAAACAGGAAGGAGTACAGAGTTATTCAGAGAGACTGAGAAAGGAGGAAGAGGAGGGGAGGTTTTAGGGGGAAAGATAAGAAGTTCAGTCTTGGCCATGTTCAGTTTCAAGCGGCGGTGAGACATCCAGACAGCAATGTCAGAAAGGCAGGCAGAGATCCGGGTCGAGGCAGTCTCACCACTTTCAGTGGGAGGAGCAAGGCCAAAGTTGACATTTCAGTTATTTTATGATGCCCAAGGAAGGTAGCTCATTTTATCTTGTACCCTACCTCAAAGGGGTCAGTTCTGCTCTTTGAGTTACCTATTTCCAGATGGAGGCTTTGGGGTGGTGATAGAGGCTGTCTAAAAGAGAGAGTTCATGTCGTCGCTAGACTTCTGAGGCTTATTTTCATTCTGTGATCTGGAAGCAGCACCAAAAGATCCTGCAATTTTGCATAATAGGAAAATATTTTGTTTAAAGCTTTTTTCTTTGGTGTAGACATGGTACCAAGGACATTCTCCAAAGCTGGGTGATGGTGGAAGCAGCCTTTTTTCTCATGGAGAAGGTCAAGGATATATAAGAACATAAGATATGCCATACTGGGTTAGACCAAGGTCCATCAAGCCCAGTATCCTGTTTCCAACAGTGGCCAATCTAGGTCATAAATACCTAGCAGTTTCCCCAAAAGACACAGGTTTCACAATGCTTGTATTGTGTCAAGCAGTGATGTCCTGGGTCCTTTTTAATAATGGTTTATGGACCTTTCCTCCAGGAACTTGTCCAAACCTTTTTTAAACTCAGCTACACTAACAGCCTTTACTACATCCTCTGGTAACAAATTCCAGAGTTTGATTACACGTTGAGTGAAAAAATATTTTCTCTTATTAGTCTTAAATAGTTTACCCTGTAGCTTCATTGCATGTCCCCTATTGTTTCTATATTCTGATGATGTAAACAATCGATCTACGTTTACGCGTTCCACTCCATTCATTAATTTATAGACCTCTATCATATCTCCTCTCAGCCGTCTCTTCTCCAGGTTGAAGACCCCTAACCATTTTAGCCTCTCTTCATAGGGGTAGCCTTCCATCCCCTTTACCATTTTGGTGGCTCTTCTCTGTAACTTTTCCAATAATGCTGTATCCTTTTTAAGATACGGCGACCAGAATTGCATACAATATTCAAGGTGCGGTCGCACCATGAAACGATACAGAGGCATTATAGTATCCTTTATTTTATTTTCCATTCCTTTCCTTATGATACCTAGCATTCTATTTGCTCTGTTGGCCGCTGCTGCACATTGGGCGGATGGTTTTAACATGTTATCCATGATGACATCTAAATCTGTTTCCTGGGTGGTTGTTCCCAATGTGGAACCTTGCATCGTGTAACCATAGTTTGGGTTTTTCTTTCCTAGGTGCATAACTTTGCATTTGTCCACATTAAATTTCATCTGCCATTTGGATGCCCAGTCTTCCAATTTATCAAGATCCTCTTGCAATTTTCCACAATCATCATGGGTTTTAACAACTTTAAATAGTTTCATGCCATCTGCAAATTTGATAACCTCACTCGTTATTCCCTTTTCCAGGTCATTTATGTATATGTCAAAAAGCAGTGGACCCAGCACAGATCCCTGGGGTTCTCCACTATTGACCTTTCTCCATTGGGAAAATTGGCCATTTAGCCCTACCCTCTGTTTTCTATCTTTTAACCAGTTCCTGAACCACAATAGTACACTGCCTCCTATCCCATAGCCTTTTAGTTTTGCCAAAAGTCTCTGATGAGGGACCTTATCAAAGGCTTTCTGAAAGTCCAGATATACTGTATCAACTGTCTCACCTTTGTCTACCTGTTTATTCACGCCTTCAAAAAAACATAACAGATTAGTAAGACAAGATCTTCCTTGTCTAAAGCCATGTTGGCTGTCTCCCATTAAGCCATGACTGTCTACATGTTCAGTAATTTTGTCCTTTATTATGGTTTCTACCATTTTTTCTGGTACTGACGTCAGGCTCACCGGTCTGTAGTTTCCTGGATCACCCCTGGAGCCCTTTTTTGAAAAATTGGTGTTACATTGGCCATCCTCAAATCTTCAGGTATTACAGATGATTTTAATAATAGTTCACAGATTACTAATAGCAGGTCTGCATGCTCATATTTCAATTCTTTCAACACCCTTGGATGTATACCATCTGGTCCAGACAAGCAGGGGGGATACAGACACACTCCATAGGTGTCACCCCCAGTGGTGCCTGTGTGCCGAGCTCTCCCCTAGCTCAGAAGTCTTTTGGACTTCTCTGAGCATGCATGCGTCCTTCCTGCCTTAAAAACCCCCTCTCTGTTTTTTTCCTGACAGCGAACAGACTGTCATGGCTCTCCCCTCCTCCATCGGGAGTCTATTTTGCCAAGCTTTTTTAATGTGAACTTTTCTGGAATTTACCTTACATGATTACCATCATTTTACTTAGTTGATTTTCTTTTCCTCCATTTTGTCTGCCAGTAGCCCCAGGCCCCCCCCCCCTCCCCACTGACACTCTCTCTTACAAAAAACAAAAACATCACTGAGTGAAAAGCACTGACTGCAGAACTGGCTACTGTTGAGTGCGGCAACACCTTTCCTATGCTCTGGAGCACTTCGGGGGGGGGGGGGGGGCACACAGAAGAACTTTTCAATGGCCTCCAGCATGCTCCGCTGCTAGAAGCCTTGCCCATCAGGTCCAGACCATGCACGATCGTGGCCAGATAGGGCAGCCACGGTTCTGGAGGTAGACCCCCTACTGGCACAGGCTTCATCAGTATCAGACCAGAGCCTGTGCTCTCAAGCCAGAGGCTCCACCCCCTCTGCCCCGCAACTGACACAAGCGGTATTGGAACTGAAGTCTACTTGGGGCAAAGTGAAAAGTAAGTTAACGCACACAACATCTAGGAAAAATAGCCAGTAAACTTTTAAAATGGCCTTGCTAACAGGAGTCCCCAGCACCTGGGGAGCCCCTTAAGTGACGGCACAGGGAGGATATTAATTCTCTGTCACCCTTGTTGCCGCGAAGATCCCAGGGGTCTAAAAAAGCTCCCAGCCCAACTCATCCCTCCTCTCTTTGCTAAGGAGGTTTGTGCAGGACAGTGCTGCCATACTCCATAATATGTCTGCTGCACTTGCCATTGCAAGCCTTCCCTTGCATAGCACCCCACTTGAGACACTTGCGGCGCTCTGAATGCCCTTGATCACCTCCACTAGTACAGTGGCGATCTCCACATGCCTTACTCCCATGCTGATCTAGCAGGTTTCTCTGTTCACGAGGACCTTTTAGGGTCCTTACTGGAGATGGGACCCTCTGACGAACTACAGAAGACTTAACATATCTAAAGTTTCTGCAGAAAAATTTGTGATCCTTCGCTCTCAGCAATTCGCAGACTCCCACAAACTAAACGAGCCTTTCAGTCAATCCTTAAATCATGCAGCACACCCAAAGAGATCCTAGCCTTGCCAGTCCATCAAATCCTCCAAGACCTTTGAGTGTCTGTATGGAAAAGCCCAACCTCAGTGCTTGCTACTTCCCAGTGCCTTGATCTCCAATAAAATTCCTTCCTGCTCTGGCAGCTGCTTTGTCAATATGTGGTATCTGAGGCTGTTTTAAAGAAGTCCAAGTGCTCAAAATCTGCTTTCCAGACACCACCTGACAAGGAACAACGGACACTCAATGCCATTGGAAGGAAATCCTATCAAAGTAGCACTCTTGCCATGCGCATCTTAGCACATCAACTCCTGATCCTTCATTACCATCATGATATCCTCCAGCTGGATGACCCCACCACCTTGATGGCAGAGGATCATAATCAGCTACTAACCAATCTCCATGAATCTATCATATCATTCGCACAGACTATGATGTGTTTGACTCTATGGTGCTTGCTGCTGCCATGGCTATTTCAGCCAGGTATATTGCTTCTTTCCAGGTTTTAGGTCTTTGAGAGGATCTCTATGACCACTTGGCGGATGCACCTTGCCAAGGTGACAAGCTGTTCGGCTTCAAGGCCAAGGATCATTCTTCAACTCTCTTGAGAGTTGACAGTTCAACTAGCTGAACAGACATCCCAGTCTCAATGAACACAATTACTTCACTGTCACAGAGCAAACACAGCTAAATAAAATAAATATCATTACCAATTTTTTCAGCAATTCTACCCACTGGAGATATTAACCGTACTCCAAATCAGCGTCACAACGTTGTGCTCCTCAGCCATACACAGTGTTCATACCCACGGGAATAGAAATAACCCTATAACACCATCTCTGCCCCGAAACCCACCTCTAGTTTTTGATTATCTGCTGGTGGCCGGCAGAATTCAATATTTCAGAGAGGCCTGGCAATACATAACCACAGATTGCTGGGTACTCGACATTGTTCATTATGGATACTGAATCAACTTCACCAAGCTTCTAACTCTTCATTTCTGCCCATCCCTTGCCAGGTTTTTGATACAAAAACTTCACATCCTGGGTCAGGAAATCTCCGTCTATGAGTTCAGTCCATTGAATCTGTCCCAGCTGAGCAACGGAACACGGGTTTCTAGTCAAGATTCTTCCTGATACCAAAGAAAACAAGGGGGGTTAAGGCTCATCCTGGACCTTTGCGACGTCATCCACTACATAAAATGAGAAAAATTCAAAATGACCCTCAGTACCATACTCCCTCTAATGAGCCACCACAATTGGCTGGCCTGTGTGGACCAGAAAGATGCCTACATCCACATACCCATTCACCTCCGGCACTGGAAGTGCCTTCGTTTCAAATTCAAAGACGAACATTACTAATACAAAGTTATGCCCTTTGGTCTTGCAGCAGCACCCTGTGTCTTCACAAAGTGCTTAGTGGTAATCTTAGCCCATCTGCAGAGACAGGGTCATTGCGTATACCCCAATCTCCAGGAACAAGCAGGAATGAGTCTTCACATATGGGTACGTCGGTACCGACGGAGCCTGTGCGGGAACGCTCCCCAGCGTCCAATCAGAAAGCTTTTGGGAGCATCCCACAGCGCCTGCGTGCTGCCTTCCCGCCTTTCCAACTGTCTCTCCTCAGTTTTCGTTTTTCCGCGGAGCCGGCAGGATGTCTTCCTGTCACCGCAGAAAATTTTTTCTTTAATTCTTTGTTTTCTTGTGGTCGCGGCTGTTTCCCCGACTCCACCGGTACCGCCGGTGTTTTTTTCTTTTCTTTTTCCTAACTCAGGGAGGTGGTTTTTTTTCCCCCCTCAGTTTCTGTTTAAACTTTTGGGCCTGTAAGGCCTCTCCATTATGGAGCCGCCTTCTCCTAAGAAGTGCCTTAACTGTGGAAGTACAGTTTTCTTTTTAGACTCCAATAACTGGTGTCTAACCTGTCTGGGTCCTGACCCTTTTCCTTCGGAGCCATCAGGCTACAATATTATGAGAAGATATTTTCCATTTCGAGTTTCCCTCGATACCGAGTTCCCTTCCACTGTCAGGGCACCGACCATTTCTTATCTACAGGATCAGGTAACCCACAAACAGTCTGTTAAGACTAGCCAATCCTTGAGTGGTAGGTCTCATGCCAAGCATGATGACGTCTCCGGCCTTGCCCTCAAGACCCTATTGGCTTTAAAACCCCGGCGGGAGTCTTCGGTCTCTAAAGCCTTCAGGGGTTTCAGGTTGTTCCTGGGGCTCACCCCTCACAGAACATACCTGAGCCATGCTCGGTGGTGGCATCCGTTTCGAGCGGTACCGATACCCCGGCATCGACACTGGTGTTGAGCGATTCACTCCTCACCAGGGATCGTCATCTGGCGTTCTCGGTACTTTCGGGACCGATCGATATGTCCCAGATTGACTTTCCAGTATCGGCAGCACCGCCGATACGACCACCGACGTCGGTATCCTCTAGACATGTATCGATAGACTCGATTCCTTCGATGCCGAGTCTGGAATCGATATCTAGTCTGGAAGACTGGGTACCGACGCGTCTCAGAACCGACGCTTACCGATTCCGGTTGAACGGTACCGAGGGTGATCACCAAGAGTTTTCAGTTACCTCGGTATCGCTTGCGCAGCGTCCGATGACTGCTTCGATGTCGCTATCGCCTTCGATTCCGGCTCAGCTTCCGGTATCGGTATCGGTATCGGTGCCGGTACCTGCAGTAACATCGGGACCAGCTCCTTCCATGCTTTTTTCACCAGGGTTGCTCCTCTCTATACCTAGTTTGGAGTCGATACCTGGCATGGACGATGCAGTACTGACGGATTCAGGTCATAACCGCCTGTACCAGTATTCATCCATAAGGGATCCTTTTCTGCATCGGACAAGTACATCCTCCGGTGCCCAGGCTACTTCTTCAAGTCTAGCCTGTCCAGGGATGGTTCCCATTGGAGATCCTTCTTTTCAGAATTTTCTCCTTGACATGGCAACATTCCTTGCTATTCCTATCCCTGCCTATGATCCTACACAAGGCTCTTCTGGGGAAAAGGAAAATATAATGCTTCCTTTACATCATTCTTTGCAGGATCTTCTTCTGAAAATATGGGAAACACCTTTAAGGGTTTCCTCACCTTCTACAGCAACTGATCTTTTGTATCAGGTGCCCCCTTCTCCAGGGTTTCAAAAGACTCAACTTCCCCATCATTCTATTGTGGTGGAATCAGCAATGAGGAAGGTGAAAAATAAGAAGAAGCACTCTTCTTACCCACCAGGTCGTGAGTCTAGAACACTAGATGCCTTTGGACGTCAAACCTTCCAGACATCTATGCTATCAACAAGGATTCTCTCATATATTTTTTATATGAGTCTATCCCTTCAGGAGGTCACAAAGCAGTTGTCTCTTCTAACTCCCTTTCTTTCAGAGCCCAAGACTGCGGACTATTCCTTACTACTTAGTCATAGTCAAAATATCTCTTGGTTTCTTACTCGTGCTTCTCTAGACTCTTTTGAGTCTGTTAGCAGGACCTCTGCTGTAGCCATAGGAGCACGACGTAGAGCCTGGCTCCAAGCTTCAGACTTAAACAGATGGGCACAACAAAGACTGGGTAATACTCCTTGTACTGGAGAAAATCTCTTCAATAAGGAGTCTTTACGTCAGGTTGCTCACTGCTCCACTGACTTCCCTGTCTCTGAGGCTAAGCCTTCTCCTTCCCCACTGGGTAAGAAATGCCCTACCAAACCTTCTTTCCCTAAAAGAAGAAGGTTTTATTCTTCTCCTGCCCCTCATACAGATGTTCCCAAACAAGGGAAACCTCGCCCTGGTCTGAAGAATCCAAACTCAAGCCAGGAAAATTAACCCCCAATAGGGTTCTAATTAATCTCTTATAACCTACAGTTCACTTCTTCTCAGCAGAAGTTTTTTCACTGTTTTTTCATTTAAAACTCTACACATGGATTCCTGTTTCCAGGACATCCACATGCTCTTAGGTAGACTGAGCTGTCAGGAGATTCATGTCTATGGGTCACAGGGTTTTCCTCCTCTTCCTACCATGAAGAGAGGTTTGCCAACTATCTCATGATAGTTTCCCTGTACCACCATGAATTTTTTTTCCTTCTACAGACTTAACCATATAGCAAGTCTCCCTTCAGCTCCTATTTTTCTTTACCCTCTTTTCCGGGCTTCCCCTGTATGAGTGGTACCATACAACTGGAAGGCTTTCTTAGCCTTTCTAGTCTTCCTTTCCTTTCCAGTGTAGAGTTTTCTCTGGAGTAACCTCCCTTCTTTCATTGGGCAGCTCATCAGACATTATCAGGATTTCTCCTCTTGTTCTGTCTGTTCTCTCTGTTAAAAACAGAAAGATTTTCTCTGCTGTTCTATTCAGCAGCTGCCCATGCAGGAGTTCCAGTGATTGGACTACTGGTACTTTTCTACAAGTTCCAGTCTTGTCTTCCACTACTTTTTGTCTAGCCTTAGTAGTGCTTCCAAGATAGTGCTTCCTCTATCTTCGGTAATCCTTATCACTTCTTTTCTGCCATCTCCAAATCCCTGGAGTTGGCAGCATAGTTGCAGTGGCAGCTGGTTTTCTCCAACAGCCAGTTTTATTTCCCATTTCTCATGCATAATGCTCTGCAATCCTGCTGAGAAGCTTTCCACTATGAGCCCTTGCTAGAGAGCATGGGGATTTTTTCTCTAATTACTATCCTATATGGTTGAAAAAGGCTTCCTCAGTCATTCCTCATGACTGTAGGGGTTCTTACACCCTTCTATTTCCTTTTAATAAAGGACATAAGCCTTCTCTATATGACAGTCTAAGGAGTTACCCAATTCCTACAGGAAATATGCTCTTTTTCCTTCCAGCTTGTCCTCATGGTATCCTAATCCTTCATGGACAGCACATATTTAACTAAACAACGTATGATACCCCCCTTGTTCCTCAAGTGGGTCAACCTGGTATCTCATCCTCTGTGTTTTCTGTCCATTCACCATGTTAGAGTTCTACCGGACTCAGGACTTGCTGTTTACAGACTGATATTATCCTCTTTTTCCACGCAACCATCCTGGTTATTTCACAGATAGCATTCCTGCTCCATCTTAACCAGAGGGAACAGATTCTCTATATCTTCTCAAGTAGGTTCCACCTTCTTGTTATTAGATGAATCGTTCCTCTTCACATTTCCCCTGTGAAGGTTCCTATAGACCTATCTTTGTCTGCTTAATTGCAGACATTTATCTTTAGACCTATATATTCATATATGTATATGTATCTATATACATCCCTATAGATACATATGTCTGTCAGCTGCGTGTGCATATGTTATGCCCCTCTAGATCTCACTTTAGACATCTATATATACCTATATATATATATATATATGTATATATATATATATATGTTTGTTTATTAAAAACTTGTTATACCGCCCAACACCATAGGCACCCGAGCGGTTTACAATAAAAACTTAAAACAATTTAAAAAATGGGGCTGCAGGAAAGGAAAAGGAACGCCAATTAAAATAATAGAAAAGGAGAGAAGGGAAAGAGAGCAATACAAGTAACAATTACAGTGTGACATCATGGGACAGGAAGGGAGGTTAAATGCTAAGTGGAAAAGGTGGGTTTTGAGTTGGGTCTTGAAGGATTGATAGGATTCTTCTGCACGGAGCGAGGGGGGGAGCGAGTTCCACAGGCTCATTATAGGTAGATATGTATTTACATACTTATCTCTCTAACTGTCTATGCTCATAAAGGTTTTACCTTCCTAT
Organism: Ichthyophis bannanicus; assembly: GCA_033557465.1. Classification (NCBI taxonomy): domain Eukaryota; kingdom Metazoa; phylum Chordata; class Amphibia; order Gymnophiona; family Ichthyophiidae; genus Ichthyophis; species Ichthyophis bannanicus. The sequence goes on along the minus strand of CM066032.1, from coordinate 846,022,852 downwards.
ATGTTCCAGACAGTGGGCTTTGCACATGTTCATACTGTTCCACAGTATGTTTGCGATATTATGCTCACAACCACTGCTGTGGTACTGACAGCTCCTACCATAACCCTAGGTTTAGGTATCCCTGAAGCTACATACTCCAATATCTTCCTACCTTTCACCAGTTAGGAAAGACATGGTGGATCTTCAGTAGATCTTAGGTTTCAACTCCTCAGACATCTGTCCTTTCTTTGGGAATACGGGGTTTTTCCCATACCCCTTCTTCCCTCAAGGACTAGGCCAGTTTGTCCAAATTGGTCAGTCTTCCTCTTTTGCTCCTAACTGTGAATAACTCTGTAGCCAAAGGAGTTTTCAGCTTTTTCCATAAAGCTTTCCACTAAAGACCTACCATTTTTGTACTACCCCAGTTGAATCCTGGGGTCACCTGTCACTTCCAGATTTGACCTTCACCTTCACTTCATTGAGGTCACCTTCAGGATTCCTCTACTGCATCCTCAGTAGACTCCATCAGCCTCTCTACTTCCTGAAATCCAGTAGGTGAGGTCCATATTCTGATTGTTCATTTCAATATATTTCATGATAATTATCATACATACAAGGACTCCTTACCTGTAGTCCTATCTTAGGTTAGCTGTTTTCTACAGCTCCTCTCTTTTTCAACTCCTACCCTCCATCCTCAGGATGCCTGGCCATATGAGGTGTAGCATGTTTCAATCTCCAGCATGCTAGGGCTCCAGGCATCTTAGCTTGGGAGTCCCCATATGTGAAGACTCATTCCTGCTTGTTCCTGGAGATAGCACAGTTACTTACCTGTAACAGGTGATCTCTGGGAACAGCAGGAATAAGTCTTCACAACCCACCCACCTCCCCTAGGAGTTGTATCTCTCTATCTATCTTTCCTTTCCTCTCTCTCTATCTATCTTTCCTTTCCTCTCTCTCTCTCTTTGTCTCAGCTATAAAACTCAACTGAGGAGAGACAGTTGGAAAGGCGGGAAGGCAGCACGCAGGCACTGTGGGATGCTCCCAAAAGCTTTCTGATTGGACGCTGGGGAGCGTTCCCGCGCAGGCTCCGTCGGTACCGACGTACCCATATGTGAAGACTTATTCCTGCTGTTCCCAGAGATCACCTGTTACAGGTAAGTAACTGTGCTTTCTCGACGACTGGCTTATTTCGGCACCCTCCAAAGGAGAATCCTGCCAGACAGTTCAGGCTACCATTTCCCTTCTACAAACAACAGATTTTGTAATAAACATGCAAATATCTGAACTTGAACCATGATCCTCAGAGAACACACCATACTCGCAAAAAACAGGGAACACAGAAAGTGAGACATCAAAAAACAGTCCTTTATTGAAATCCAGCAACCCTGACACGACTGTGTTTCGGAATCTAGATTCCGAGCCTGCCTACACGATTTACAAAGCTCATGTGGGCAAGGTTCACCCCCTCACAAAGAATCTTTGCTCTGTCGGCCCTCTGAGCTTGAGATGATCTTCAGTTGCTGGGGTTATTTGCTGTGACCCTGGAATTGATACTCTCGGCGTAAGTTCACATGAGGTTATTTTGGTGGCCCTTGTTTCATTGGGTATCCAGGCATAAGAGTTTGAGATGCGACTTCTCTTTCCATTTGCAGTTCAAAGGAGTCTTTCATGGTGGAGTTGTCCCCCAGAATCCCCTTGGGGAATGAACCTGGAGCCAACGGTTGTTTGGTTGGTTGGTATGGAGAAATAAAGGTCCAAACTCTGCTTTACAAGAATGTGCAGGGAGAGGTAAGTTCCCTGCCTAGTGACAAAATCTGTCATACTGCAGACAACACACTTCAAACTTTCTGAGCCCATTGCCAGGGACAGGTGGTATAGATCCTTTGGTCATACCAGAAAGCCTTGTGGTCTACCAACAGGACTGTTTCATGTTGCTGCACTTTCTTCTGCTTCTGAAAAAATGTCATGGTGGTGGCTTATGTCATCAAGCAAAGACACATGGAATACAGCAGTCAAACAGGAGGTGAGGTTACTGTTCTGAGGGCAGAGTTCAATCTGGAGGCCATTTCAGAGGCTCACAGTACGGGCATGAAAAATGTCCATGCAGAATTTCTCAGTAGAAAAACCATGGATCCAAGAGAGTGAGAGCTCGGTCCCAGTACCTTCCAGTTGATAGTGGACCACTGGGGTCTCCTAATCATAAACCTGTTGGCAATTTGTCAGAATGCCAAGGTTCCCAGGTTCTTCAGTTGCAGAAAATTAATATTCAACAGTGGCCTTGTGAAACACTGTTGTATGGTTTTCTGCTATGGCCATTCATCAGTCGGGTGATTCGAAGAATAGAGGATAATCCTCAGCTGGTGACCTTTCCACTCTCTTAGGGGCTGAGGCTGCTTCATCAGTGGTCAATTTTGATGGAAGATTGGATCTCTTTGGGATTGTGGCTTAGCTCTTGAGAGTCACTGCTTGTATAGAAAGGAATATTCTTCAGTGGGAATTTTGATGCTCCTTAGAGTTTGTAGGGCTTCTACCTCCCTAGCTTGTGTATTGATGAAGCAGTTATTTGAAGCCTGGTGTCATGAACATTATCTTGCTCCTTGGCTGTTGGACATTTCATCCATTTTGACCTTTCTGCAACAGGCCTTGATCAGGATGTGACTCAGAACTCGCTAAAGGTGCAGGTTATGGCCCTGACATGCTAGATATAAGACGCGGGACACTTTTCTGACAGGTGTTCTGGTCATCTCTTGTTTTCTTCATGGAGTTAGACAGAGTCGGCCCTTTTACAGGAGTGATTCTTTAGCTGAGTTTCAATTTGGTTCTGAACATGTCTGTGGATGGATCACGCAGTCCACGCCACTCCGTCTGAGGTCTCGGAGTGGGAATGGCCTATCAAGGTTGCCTGAAAGGAATCATAGGCCTCCAGTGATTGGCCTCGGACCCCCGAGGCCATTCTAGTTGAGGACTCCCCTTCAGCGGAACCGATGCTGGGCACAAGTCCCTCTGTGTCTGCACCGACGGCTGCAGAGCCTTCTGGACTGGAGACTAGAATGGCAGCCTTGGAGCGCAGTTTGTCTGCCTTCATGGCCAAGCAGCAGACCCTAATGGCTGGCTCCACTGGATCATCCGCCCAGACCACCGGACCCTCGACCTCAAGAACATCCCCGGACGTCGAGCTGATCCTCAAGAGCCTGCAGCCTCAAGTCGATCCTAGACATCAGTCTCTATCCCAGTCCCATTCTATGGAACAAAGATCCTCTCCAGCGAGTGCCCATGGCTTCAGCCGCGGATCCTCCAAGGGACCTGGACCGTCGTGCTCGGGGCCAGATCACCTGGCCTGGCCCTCCGTTGACGACTTCACCAATTACTTGGATTGGGAGATTGAGGACAAGGAATCCCTGGACACACGCCGACACCACAACATGCCCTCTGATCTGTCCCCCTTCGAGCTTCGATGCTGGTTCCACCAGAGGACATGGTGTTCCTTAACTTCATATGGGACATGTCGAAGGTGTTGGCATGTGCCACTGAGTTGGAGGAGGACCTTGTATGAAGGAGCCCAAGATCCTCCAGTACGAGGCCCCGCCGAGGGAAGCACTGACAGTGCCTGTCCCATCCATCCTAGAATGGCTGCTCCTCCACATGTGGGAAACACTGGTGTCGGTGCATTGTGAGCTGATGGCGCAACTCGATGTATTGAGTTTGCCGGAGCCCAGGCTCTCAGAAAGCACCATTGCCACATAACTCCATGTTGGTGGAGTCGGCCATGTGTCTGATCAAGAGCCAGAAGACATATTCCTTGATGCCCCCGGGTAGGAAGGCCCACACCCTGGATGCCGTCGGCAGAAATTGCTATCAGGGCTCGATCCTCATCGGCTGGATCCAGGCATACCAGCTGTACATGGGCATGTACCTGAGGGACCTGGTGAAGGAGCTCTCCAGGTTCTCGTCTGGTCTCTTCAAGGAGCCCCTCAAGCAATTCCAGAACCTGGCCAAAGCTGTCAATGAGTGCTCTGAGTTTGAGACTCAAGGAGCCTATGACTGCTTCAAGTCGGCGGCTAGAGTAGCCGTGGTGGACATTAGTGCCCGACGCCAGGCTTGGCTACAGTTGTCCAACCTAGAGCAATTGGTTCAGGACAAATTGGTTGATGTCCCCTACTAGGGAGAGAATCTTTTTGGCAAACCCATGACTGATAAGGCTGCAGAGTTGGAGACACAGTTCATGCCTAGGACCAGGCTCTCCAAAAAGACTACCACCTTTCTACCCGCAGTATCAGGCCTCCCAGCTCCCCAGCAGGGTTAGCAGGCCAAGGGACGTGGCCATGGCTCTCGTAAGCAGAAGACTCCCAAGCCCCAGGCACTAGCCCTGGCCCAGCCTGGCAGGAGGTTTTGACTCCTTGGGCATAGTCTCTCCACCCCTAGGAGGTCAGCAGCCCACAGGAGGATGTTCGATCCACTTTGCCCACTGGTGGCCAGACGCCATCACCAACACTTGGGCACTCCAGGTGGTCCAGGAGGGTTACCTCCTTCACTTGGCACAGACGCCTCCCCCTTTCTTCCCGGGAGAGCCCCTCAGGACTCCTCTTCACTGTGATCTTCTACTGCAGGAACTTGCAGGTCTTCTTGAGGACAGGGTGGTGGAACCAGTGCCCAGCACTCCAGGGCAAAGGGTTCTACTCCCATTACTTCCTTGTACCCAAGAGAACAGAGAGCTTTCGGCCCATCCTGGACCTGCGGGACCTAAACAGGTTCCTGGTGAGGGAGAAGTTCAAGATGTTTTCCCTTGGAACACTGCTGCCTTACCTCCAGCAGGGAGATTGGCTATGCTCCTTGGATCTGAAGGATGCTTATACCCACATCCTCATCCATCCCAGCCACAGGCAATATCTCAGATTCATGGTGGGGGGGGGGGGGGGGAGTACTGCCCTTCGGCTTGGCCTCTGCCCTTCGGCTTGGCCTCTGCCCGCAGAGAGTCTTCACCAAATGCCTGGTGGTAGTCGTGGCCTACCTCAGTCTCCAAGGGGCCTTCGTCCTTCCCTACCTGGACGACTGGCTTATAAAAGGGGACACGGCTGCTAAAGTACAGCAGGCCACGGCCCACAACATCCACATCCTGCAATGTCTGGGGTTTGTGATAAACCATCCCAAGTCTCACCTCCTCCCGACACAGTATCTGGAGTTCATTGAGGCAAGGCTGGACACCATTCAGGCAAGAGCCTTCCTTCCTTTGGACAGGGCCGACCGTCTCAGGGCACTGGCTGCAGATGTACAGCCCCAACCTTCGGTGTCCACTTGCCTCCTGTTGTGCCTACTCGGCCACATGGCCTCCATTATCCATGTTACCACAGACGCCCATCTTCATATGAGGATGGCCAAGTGGTGTCTCCGCTCCCAGTGGACACAGGCCACAGGCCGACTGCAAGATTGTGTGTCAGTTACCAGCCAGCTGGCAGAGTCCTTTGGCTGGTGGCAGGCCACATAGCATCTTCAAGTGGGGATGCCATTTCAGACCCCACCCCCCAGAGGGTCCTCACTATGGACGCCTTCTTGCTGGACTGGGGAGCACATTGCAAAGTACTCCACACTCAGGGCAGTTGGTCCAAGGCAGAAAGCCAGCAGCAGATCAGTCTCCTGGAATTACGGGCCATATTCCTGGCTCTCCGGCCTTCCGCCACTGTCTACAACACCAGTTAGTGCTGGTCCAAATGGGCAATCAGATTGCAGTGTTCTGTATCAACAAACAAGGGGGCATGGGGTTTGCACCCTCTTCTAGGAAGCAGTGGCGCTATGCCCCTATACGATCCACCAAAGGATGCTCCTGTGGGCGGTGTATCTGCTGGGCCAAGACAATGCCCTGGCGGACAGACTGAGAGGGTCCTTCAGCCACTAGTGGATCTCTTTGCCAGCCCGGACAATTCCCAGTTTCCCTGCTTCTGCTCTTGGCAGCCCCACCTGTCCCAGATGGCTGCGGATACATTCCTCTTTCTGTGGTCAGAGGGCCTTCTGTACGCCTTCCTGCCCATGCAGCTGATTGCCAAGACCCCTTTGCAAGACTCTTTGCGACAGGACGTTGCTGATCCTGGTGGCCCAGGTAACCATGGTTCCTGCTACTTCTCTGCTTGTCTGCGGAAGTCCTGATCCCTCTGGAGAGTGACCCTGTCTCAGGAGGAGGGCTCCCTCCTGCACCCCAGCCTAGGATCCCTGTTGCTGACAGTATGGCTGCTGAAAGGATAGCCTTGGCCCCTTTCAACCTCTTGAGGGAAGTGGAGGAGGTCCTCTTGGCCTCCTGTAAGACCTCCACCAAGCGGGCCTACGCCTTCAAATGCTGCAGGTTTTTGGTATGGTGCGTGGAGCGACAAGTGAGTCCATTCTCGTGCTTGGTGCAGCTGGTGCTGCAATACTCGCTTCATCTGTCGCAAGCTGGGCTCAAATCCATTTCCATCAGGGTGTACCCGAGTGCTCTTGCAGCGCATCAACATCTCATTGAGGGCAAGCCCCTCTCTGTGCAGCCTCTCGTAACCCGCTTCCTGCGTGGTTTTCTGTTGTCCAAGCCCCCCATATGCCCACCAGCGGCGAAGTGGGACCTCAATGTGGTGGTGTTGCAGCTCACTGGGCCGCCATTCGAGCCTCTGGGTGCACCTGAGGTATCTTTCATGGAAAGTCATCTTCCTGGTGGCTCTCACATCTGCTCACAGGGTCAGCGAGCTCTAAGCCTTGGTGGCGGAGCAGCCCTACACCAGGTTCTACAAGAACAGGGTCATACTCTTCACGCACCCCAAATTTCTTCCAAAGGTGGTGTCCCCATTTCACCTCAATCAGGTGAAGGTGGTTCTCCCCACCTTCTTTCCACAGCCTCATGCCAGCAGGGTGGAGGCCATCCTTCATATTCTGGACTGTAAGAGGGCCTTGTCCTTCTACCTTCAATGTACCCAGGGCCACCGCAAAGCTTCACAACGTTTCGTTTCCTATGATCCCAGTTGGCTGGGGGAGGCGGTGACCAAGTGGACTCTGTCCACCTGGGAGGCAGACTGTATTGCCCTCACCTATGAGCAGACTTGGCTCTCACTGGGGCGCCAGGTCATGGCGCACAATGTCAGGGCCGTGACGGTCTCTATGGCAAGCCTGTGCTTCGTACCAATGACGGATATCTGCTGAGCCACCATCCGGTCTTCGGTCCATACCATCGCAGCTCATTACTGCCTGGAAAGGGAACCAGTGGGCAAAAATCTCAATTTTTTGTATTTATGAATAAACATACAGGTAAGATGCTGAAACTATCATGTCATATATGCGATGTCCTTTTCAACTTTCCAGGACCAGCATTGCAAGACGTATGCTAAATAAGCGATTCAACATTGGTGCAGACATTGCGTCTGAACTGTGAGTATGTGTATATTAGGTTTAAATTGTTTTAAAAAATCATTTGCCTTTAATATATAGTTTCACTTTCATCTTGTCCTAATTCCACATTTATAGTTTACACCACGGAAGTTATGTTGCACCATAATCCCTAATATTATTCAGTTTGGATACAAAGTACAACAATCACCCAATCGTTCTGTTTCAGCGTCTTACATGTTTGTTTATTCATAGGTACAAAAACTGTGATTTTGGCCCAGTGGTTCTGTTTCTCAAGTTTTTTGCTGAACATCAGGTATGACAAGCTTGCTTTTGCTAGTATTCAGCCTCTGTATGAATTAAAAATATATTGGTCCTCTAGCATGGTACTTGGTCCTCCTCTCCCTTACTCTTTAGGACTGTTACATTTATTTCCTTCTCTTAGCAGTTTCTCAGCTTCACACTTCATTTACTTTTTATTTATATAGTTATGTTTGGTTCATATAAAGTTTTATTATTGATGGTTGTCAGCCCTTTTATCTATTTTATTTATCTACATGTTTATTTACACTATTTTTAAACATGAGTTGATATGTTTTTAAGATGTTTTTAATTTGTTTTGTATTTTTTTATTCAGTTATTTATTTGTCTTGCTATTTATTGTTATTGATCTTTTTGTATTTATTATGTTTTGGTTGTTTTCGAGGTTTTGTACCACCAGAAGAAGGCCCTTGGGCCAAAACGGGTTGGGGTTTGGTTCACTGTTAATAAAGAGCCCTACCACTTGTCCTACAGACCTGCTGTTTTTGTTTCCTGCTTCTTGTGTGGGTTCTCTGCTCTCCGTGGTTTTCTTCATATAATACTGCAGGGTCAGTATAAGACTTCAGTGCCCACATTTGCTGAAGTGTAAAGAACATTGATCTGACTGTAACAGAGACTTGATGTTCAAAGGAAAGCTGAGAGTCTGTGAAGACTGCTAGATACTTAAAGGAGTTTGTTATAAATAATAGAGAACTAGCTTTAGATGGGGCGATGTGAGGTTGACATATTCTTTCTGTGATCCAGATTGTGGAAGATTTTGGCTGGGTTAAGAACCAAGCAATTGTCCTATGGCTATGTTGCTACTAAAGCCAGGTAGGTGGACAGGCATTCATAGGACTTGGACCTGGGGTGACAGGATCCACATGATTAACCAGCAACATGCAGAATCTGCTGTAGAGGAGAATTTTGAGAAAATAAAGAATAGCTGTTTTGGAGCATTTTTAAATTGTTAATCAGCTTCAAAATAAGACTTTCAGCATCCCTGCTAATTTTTCCTATTATGAGACAGCTGTTTCTTCTAATGAGACAAAAACAATTTCTGTCTTCTGTTTACACCATAATAGCTTTAATAGGAGGAGTCCTCATGATTCTAGGTGTGAGATAGCTACTGAAATTGACAGATAGGCCACAGGGGAACAATAGTTTCTAATGTAGACCTAAGCGTATGGTTCCACCATCTCTCCTTGTGCCCTAGGGAGAGAGTACTAAAGTCCTGGGGAAAAGTTGCAATCTCCAGGAACAAGGAGGAATGAGTCTTCACATATGGGTATCGTCGGTACCGACGGAGCCTGCATGGGAATGCTCCCCAGTGTCCAATAAGAAAGCTTTTGGGAGCATCCCACGGTGCCTGCGTGCTGCCTTCCTGCCTTTCCCAACCGCCTCTCTCCAGTTCTTCTTTTCCGCGGAGCCAGCAAGTCGTGTTCCTGTCACCGCAGAAGAAGTTCTTTATTTTTTCCTATTCTTTTGTGTCGCGTCTGCCGCCTTCGACGTCGGACCGGTACCGCCGGTCTTTTCTTTTCTTTCTTTCTTAAAAAAAAAAAAAACCCACAAATTTTCTTCACTGTGCATTTTCAGTTTTTGGGCCTTAGGCCTAAAAATATTTTCCTCATGGAGAAGCCCGCCTTCGGGTTTAAAAAATGCACAAAATGTGGCGGTACTATTTCTGTCACCGACACCCATGACTGGTGTCTAAAATGTTTGGGGCCTGACCATTCCATTACGGATTGTATGTCCTGTACCATGATGTCTAAAAGAGGTCGGCAGAACCGAGCAGCCAAGCTCAGTACCCTGTTTCCCTCTGATGCAGCTTTGGTGGCATCGACGTCTTCCAGGGCTGCTTCTTCCTCCCATGGATCTCAGGTAACCAAGCATAAATCTGGCCGGTCCTCGAAGGGTAGATCTCCTTCCAAGCATCGAGATGCCTCCGGGCTTGCCCTCGAGGATTCCGCACCGGCAAAATTACCCCGGCGGGAAGCTCCGGCTTCCAGTCTATGGGGTCAAAGGTTGACATCGATGGCTCGGCCTTGACAGATCACCTGTCGCCGTGTTCTGGGGTACCGGTGGCTCCCACTGGTACCGACATCCAGACATTGGTGGCGTCGATGGATCAAAAGATTCTGACCATGCAGCGCACCCTAGCGGCATTCATACAGGCTGCGACGCCTCTGGTACCGCAACAATCCCCGTTGTCGGTACCAGCTCCGGCATCACTCGCGGTGCCGGTACCGATCGCATCAACATCGGCTTCGGTGTCGACTGCAATGGTATCCTGTCCGATGATGCCCATCGGTACTGAACCGGTACCGGTTACTCCCGATACCAATCCTACTCGGTACGGTTATCGGGCTTTACAGGAGCATCCAGACAGGCGATACTTTGATTCCTCTGAAGACTCTGAGTCTGAGGGTTCTGTTGAGGCATCCATACTTCTTCCTCAGGAGTCTTCTTCTCTTAAGCGAAGAATGTCTCCTCCAGAAGACTTGTCTTTTCAAGACTTCATCAGGGAAGTGGCCAGGTGCCTCTCCATCACAGTGGCCCCTGAGTCAGAACCCAGAGCCAAGGAATTGGATATTTTACAATATCCTAAAGCTCTTAAGGAGGCAGCTACCTTGCCTATCCATGAGATTCTGTATGATCTCATGTTGAGGATGTGGGAGACACCTCTTACCACCTCTCCTCATTCTCGCAGGTTAGACACTATGTATCGTGTCCCTCCTTGTCCTGGCTTCCACAAGACTCAGCTTCCTCACCACTCTATTGTGGTAGAGTCTGCCATGAGAAAGATAAAGAGTGCAAAGAGACACTCATCTAATCCTCCAGGACGTGAATGCAGGACCCTAGATGCTTTTGGCCGAAGGGTTTTTCAAGCTTCTATGCTAGCTGCCAGGATCAACTCCTATAGTCTCTATATAGGAATGTTTCTAAAAGAAGTCACAGATCATCTGCAGACTTTAACCCCTTTCATTTCGGAGGATAAAAGGCAGGAATTTCTCACTTGGCTCAAACATGCCCAAGATGCCTCCAAATTTTCCAACCGTGCAGCCTTTCACTCTTTTGAGTGTGTAAGCAGAGCCTCGGCTATTGCCATAGGGGCACGCAGAATTGCTTGGCTACAAGCTTCTGATTTGGAGCTCTGGGTCCAAGATGAATTGGGAAATATCCCTTGTACAGGTGAAAACCTTTTTGGTAAGGATTGGCAAGCAAAGGCCAATCAGATGGATGCTGAAAATTCTGCTTTGGATCGACTTTCAAAGTCTACCTCTGCTCCTGTTAAGAAAAGATTGTTCAAAAAGACATCTTTTTCCAAAAAGGGAAGATACTATCCTGCTTATGGTCAGCAGGCATCTTCTGCAGGTCGTTTTGCTGCAAAGCGTCAGCAACCACCTAAACAAACCAAATCAAAGGCTGCTAGGCCTTCCACGACCCAGCAGCCTCAGCCTCCTCAGGGCCTTTGACTTGCAGCTAGAGAACTTAGCCTTTCTGGCTCTGGGGGAACCAGAGCCCCTTACCATTCCAGGAAGGTTGACTTACTTTGCTCCCAGATGGGAACAAATCACAGCAGAGCAATGGACACTCTCTATCATAAGAAAAGGGTACAAGCTTCATTTCTTAAGCCTTCCCCCTCACACCATAGTGAAACAGTTCAATTCTCCAACATCTCTCCTCAACCTTCTGGGTCAGGAGATTGCCACCCTTCTTGCCCAAGGGGCAATAGAAGAAGTACCTCTTCTTCAACAGGGCACAGGGCTCTACTCCCCTTATTTTCTTATCCCAAAGAAAACAGGGGGCTACAGACCCATCTTAGATCTCAGAGAATTGAACACATTTCTATTCAAGGAGAAATTCAAGATGATTTCTCTCGGTGCTCTGCTTCCATACCTTCAGAGTCACGACTGGCTTTGTTCTCTAGATCTCAAGGATGCGTACACCCATGTCCTCATCCATCCAACACACAGAAGGTTCCTTCGGTTCCTTTTTCAAGAAAAGCACTACCAATACAAGGTGCTTCCTTTCGGTCTGGCCTCTGCACCAAGGGTGTTCACGAAATGCATGGCAGTAGTAGCTGCATTTCTGTGCACTCTAGGAATATTTGTTTTCCCATATCTGGACGACTGGCTCATTCGAGCTCCCTCTCAGTCAGAGGCCAAGAATTTTCTAACCTGCACAATGCATGTCCTTCAGTATTTGGGACTAGTAATAAACATCCCAAAATCCAATCTCACCCCTACTCAGTCTCTGGAGCTCATAGGGGCCTTGCTGGATACCACAACTGCAAGGGCCTTTCTTCCTCAGGCCCGTTGCCTACGTTTAGTCCAGTTAGCCTCCCAGATTCAGTTAAAGTCCCACTTAACTGCTCGAGAAATGTTACAACTCTTAGGCCACATGGCATCCACCGTGCATGTGGTTCCATATGCTCGCCTTCACATGAGGGCAGCTCAATGGACTTTGTCCACCCAATGGACTCAGGCATCAGGTTGCCTGTCAGACAAAATAGCAAACTCCAGTTGCCTTTTTTGTCTCTCCAGTGGTGGAAGTCCTCTCAAAACCTGCTGCTGGGGTCCCCTTTTCAGCAGCCACTACCCCAAGCAACCCTTACAACAGATGCCTCTCCAATGGGTTGGGGAGCTCATCTGCAAGATCTCTCCACCCAGGGCATCTGGTCTCCACAGGAGACTTCTCTACACATCAATCTCTTGGAACTCAGAGCAATATTCTTAGCTCTCAGAGTGTTCCACTCCCTGCTCAGCTACAGGACAGTCCTTATCCACACGGACAACCAAGTAGCCATGTTCTATGTGAACAAGCAGGGAGGGACTGGCTCTCTGTCGCTTTGCAACGAAGCTTTGTGACTGTGGGCCTTCGCCAGAGAGCATCAGATTCATCTTATGGCAGTATATCTTCCAGGCATTCAAAACTCTTGGGCAGACAGACTCAGTCGAGTTCTGCTTCCACACGAGTGGTCCCTTCACATGGACCAGGTAGCCAGAATTTTTCGAATTTGGGGAACCCCGGACATAGACCTCTTTTCAAGTCCGTGGAATGCCAAACTTCCCCAGTTCTGTTCCAGAATTCCGTGTCAGGGAGTTCAGGCCAAGGATGCCTTCCTTCTTCACTGGGGTCAAGACTTCCTTTATGCCTTTCCACCCATTCCCCTAATTCCCAAAACACTTTTCAAGCTTCAGAGAGACCGAGGTTCCATGATCCTCATAGCCCCACATTGGCTACGCCAAGTGTGGTACCCTCTGCTTCTGCATCTCTCTCAAGCTCCTTCCCTGGAGCTGGGCTCTGCACCAGATCTTCTATCCCAGGAAGACGGAACGTTGTGGCACCCAAACCCCCAATCTCTCCATCTCAGGGCCTGGTTGCTGAAGGCCTAGACCTTCAAGTTTTTCATCTCTTTCAGCAAGTCAGAGATATTCTTCATGCTTCCAGAAAGCCTTCCACTAGACGTTCTTATGCTTTCAAATGGAAAAGATTTATCATTTGGTGTTCAGAGAAGGGTCTTAACCCTCTTGCAATACCTTTGAATTCTTTACTGGAGTATCTTCTGCATCTATCCCATGCAGGCCTTAAAACGAATTCAGTAAGAGTCCATTTGAGTGCTATTGCAGCGTCCCTCAAGCCTCTCAATGGACAGCCTATTTCCTCTCATCCTCTTGTAGCAAGATTCATGAGAGGCCTTCTTTTAACTAAACCTCCCATTAGACCACCTCCAGTGGCATGGGATTTAAATCTGGTTCTTAGCCAGCTTATTAAGCCAGCCTTTGAACCCTTGGCCATCACCTCCTTGAAATTTCTTTCTTGGAAGGTTATCTTTCTCATTACAGTCACCTCAGCACGCCGCATCAGTGAATTGCAAGCCTTGGTGGCTAATCCACCTTATACAAGGTTCCTTCATGATAAGGTAGTCCTCAGGACCAATCCACACTTTATGCCCAAAGTGGTCTCGCCTTTTCATCTGAACCAAGAGGTATACTTACCTGTCTTTTTTCCAGGACCTCATGCATCAAGTGCAGAGAGGAATCTTCATACTTTGGATTGTAAAAGAGCTCTCGCCTTTTACTTACAAAGAACACAGCAACGTAGAAAGTCTTCTCAACTCTTTGTTGCTTTTGTTCCTTCTCATTTAGGACTTCCAGTTTCTAAGAGAACACTGTCCAACTGGATTGCTCAGTGTATTTCTTTTGCCTACCAGAGTAGGAACCTTTCTCTGGAAGGCCATGTCACAGTTCACAATGTGAGGGCCATGGCAGCCTCAATGGCTCATCTAATCTCTGTGTCCATCGACCAAATCTGTCGAGCGGCCACCTGGGCCTCGGTTCATACCTTCACTGCCCATTACTGTTTGGACAAGGACTCCCGCCGGGATGCCTCGTTTGGTCAGGCTGTTCTCAAACACCTGTTCCAGTCTTAATCAACTCCTACCCACCTACCCTGGTTGGATGCCAGAGATCCTTGGGGTGAGGTAGAGCCCTTTTCAAGGACACACAACTCTGGGGTCTCTCCCTGGCATCTACAGCTAGGGAGTCCCCATATGTGAAGACTCATTCCTGCTTGTTCCTGGAGATAGCACAGTTACTTACCTGTAACAGGTGATCTCTGGGAACAGCAGGAATAAGTCTTCACAACCCACCCACCTCCCCTAGGAGTTGTATCTCTCTGTCTATCTTTCCTTCCCTCTCTCTCTCTTTGTCTCAGCTTTAAAACTTGAACTGGAGAGAGGCGGTTGGGAAAGTCGGGAAGGCAGCACGCAGGCGCCGTGGGATGCTCCCAAAAGCTTTCTTATTGGACGCTGGGGAGCGTTCCCGCGCAGGCTCTGTCGGTACTGACGATACCCATATGTGAAGACTTATTCCTGCTGTTCCCAGAGATCACCTGTTACAGGTAAGTAACTGTGCTTAACTAGTGGCAAACAATTCCGGTGACGCTTACTTCTAAGAGGAGGTCTATTTTGCTTAGTGACAAGACGAGGAGTGATGAGAAGTCGAAAAGTAACCAGATAATGGTCAGACCATGGGAGACAATAGAAAATGTACTTCAATTTAGAGAAGAGAGAGAACCAAATCAAGGTTATTTCCAGCTTGAGTGGGCACAAATACATGTTGCTAAAAACCTAAGTTCTCCATATGAATCACAGTCAACTTACCACACGGTTTGATTAAAGTGTTAAAATGAATATTAGTTTCCTAAAACAATTAGATGTGCAAAACGTATTGACAGGTAAGTAATGGTTGTAAAGATATTCTGGCCAACTGGCAGCATCCAGCGAAGGAGGCAATTTAACAGCAGCAAATGGATCTGAGTAGCCAAATTAAGACTCCAGAATTAAGCACCAAAAGAGCTTTAGGGTACTTGATAGTATCATGATAGAGTACAATAAGGGGGGTGTAGTGCAGCAGAGAGTAGGGAAGGATAAACAGTTAAGTATCTTATATTGGAGCATTCATACTGCAACTCAGTGTGAGCGGTCCGGTGACCACAGTATACTGGAATGGTGAGAGGGCTGAGTAGGTAACCTGGAGTAATGGCAGGTTTCTGATGATAAAACACTATAAGCAGCTTACTCAAGGAGCAAGCAATGAGCATTGGCCAAGGAGTATACAAGACAGAAATATCCATAACAGCAGGAATCTTTCAGAATTGGAGTTGCCCCATACCTGTTTCTTAGACGTGCTCCTTTAGTGCACGCTGCCACAATGCAAAATGCTGGACTATGAGGGAATTTATTTTGCAGACATATGACCCCACCCCTAGAGTGGATCGATTGGTGGTCTGTGGGTGGACAGAATGGGATAGTGGCAATGAGAAATACAGCACAGCAAACCCCAGTCTTGAAAAGGAGAAAAATAAGTAGAATAATAGCATGAAAGTACAATGGCAAAGCAATAGCATGAAATGCTGCACTATGAGGGAATGTATTCTGCACGTTTGATATCACCTGGGACAAGTCATTGGGCTGTCCATGGGAGGACACAGCGGGACAGTGTGCTCTGCTCCTTGTTTTCCAGCACGCCAAACCCCAGCCTGGGGCAGGTCAGTGGGCAGGCACATCTTAAAGCTTGGGTACTTCCTATGTGTCTGGACTGGTCTAACAAGATAAGGAAGGAGAAATTTAGTCTCGCCTGTTTAATTTCTTTTCCTTGAATCCTGCTAGACCAGTCCAGGGCCCTCCCAGGAAGACTTGGTTGCAGGGGGAATCTCCCTCAACTTTAATACTGGGATATTGATAAGCTAGTCTTTGTCCATGCAGAAGAACCCAGAGCTGGAGTTTTTTGGTCAGTTTTGCCATGATTAGCATTTTTGATAGATCAGCGTTTCTGCTATCAGCTTTATCAATAGTGTCTATACTTTAGTCTGACCTAGTGTGACCATGGCTGGGATACTTAATGTTTTATTAGGGACCTGACTCGGCTGAGTTTTGGCAAATCACGCCTGCGTCAGGGGTCTATAAAATTAGCAATAAAAAACTATACAATACGAATGTAGTAAACCTAAAACACACGAAAATGATATTACAGAAAGTATCCAATATTACAAAAGTATAATATAAATATGACATGGCAGAGTAAATATAACAAATCTCAATAAATGAAAAATGACAACTGACACAGAGCCAGAAAGAAACCACATATATGACTCCAAGGACATTGTGTGAAAACTATTTGACCCAAATATATATCGCGCCCATTCTGCGGCATAAAATCATCAAAGGCATTTGAAAATACAAAAATATCAAGAATTTTTTGAAAAAAACCCTTTTTGTTGAATATATATGTTTAAAGAAAACTAAATCACCAATCTTAAGTTGTATCAGTTTATGAACAAATACAAAAGATTTTCTTTCTTTCTTTCTTTCTTTCTTTTAGCAGCTTTGTTATACCGCTATATCTATCAGTCACAGCGGTTTACAGGAAACAATAAAACAAGCAACTTTACATTGAATATAGGAAACAAAAGATAACTGGGTGCAAACTATGGGTTATGTTTACTAAGCAGCGATAGCGGAGTCACGGCCCCATTGCTACCGCTGCTTAGTAAACATATCCCTATACCTATAATGTGTTACATAGAACACAGTCCAAAAAACACCTACAAAAAAAACAAAATACAGTAAATAGTTATTCATACTCAATTCTGGGAAAGGTGGGAGGAGGGGATGTTGGATAGGAAAGGGGGAAGGAGGAGGGAGGAGGGGCATGGAGGAGAAGGGGAGGGAGGGAAGGAGGAGGGAGAGAAAAGGGGGAGGGAAGGAAAGGAACAGGAAGAGGAGTGGAAGGGGAGAGAGAAAAATGATAAAAAGAATGAAAACAGATCTACCTAAGGGAGAGGGGAGGAGGGAGGGGAAGGGGAAAAGGAAGGAAGACTATACAAATAAGAGAGAGAAAATATTAAAGAAAATAAATTGTGCTCTTTAAATAAATACTCAAAAAAGACCCAGGTCCCACAGTAATAACCAAATCATCCCAATCAATAAATTTGTCTATAGGAACAATATCTGCTGACAGGACTGGCATCACTATCTAAAACTGCATGACTGCCATTTACTCATAAAATGCAACTTTGAAAGCGACAACCCAATAATAAAGCAAATACCTTCTGACAAGAGCGGTGTGTCTGTAACCTTAAAACCATCAATTGCAAACAAACCTAAAAACGAAGATTCTATAATAAATAAGCTCCAGAGTGGACAGATATAACACTATTTACAGAGATTCACAGCAGCCGACTGCAACCGCGTAACTTCTTTACTTATTTAGATAAAAAATATAGTAAAGGAGCTTAGGCAAAGGGCTGAATTCGCAGCAAGAATTGTTTTCCTTTAAAAAAACATTGTCCCCCTCCGAGGGCGAACCCCGATTAAAATATATGGTGGAATGGGAGACTGATCTGGGGAGGCAGTGGGATGCTGACGGCTGGAAGGCCATTTATAAAGCCGCAGCCAGGTCCTCTATTTGCACATTGATTCAAGAGAATACTTATAAAATTTTAATGCGGTGGTATTATACTCCTGAGCGCTATCACAAGATGTTCCCTGCGGTGTCTGACCTCTGTTGGAGGGGCTGTGGGGCTAAGGGAACCTATTTCCATATGTGGTGGGAGTGCCCCCAGGTTAGCTCTTACTGGACGTGGGTCCGGGATAAAATGGCCCATATTTTTGGGGTGTGACTGGAGCTTTGCCCCTCTCTCTTTCTCTTGGGGGTCTGGCCGGATAATTTATCCACTCACTGGTCTCGTCCTATGCGAACATGTATAGTTGCCGCCAGGTGTGAGATCGCCTGGAGGTGGAGACAAGGGGGAGCGCCAGATCTACACCATTGGACTATCTGCTTGCAGAACGTTTTGCATATGGAACGCTTGACTGCCCTTCGGAGAAATCAGGGGGAGCGGTTCGAGCGTCAATGGCAGCCACTCATTGCATACCTAGCAACTTCAGGTCTGCGCTAGCCTCTTCTCTCGGGTAGGGAATGGGGGGGAATGGGTGTAGCGGGGGGGGGGGGGGGGTTATCAGTTGTATCCCCCTCTCTCTGTTTTGGGCGGGGGGGGGGAGGGGTGGGTATGGGTCTTTATATCTGATATACTGTTGAATGTTTCATTTTGGATATATTGTGGGGGGGGGGGAGGAGCTTAGGAATCTCCTCCGTATTGTGCTTTATTTTGTATTGCTCTGTTGACTTGCGGAATTTAAATCATAAAAATCAATAAAGATTAAGTTACAAAAAAAAAAAACATTGTCCCCAACACATGCTATTATCGTGGAGCTTCCTTAAATTAGAACATTATTCGGAGATCAGCATTCATTAGAGAGTGTACAATGTTATTACTGTGGGACCTGAGTCTTTTATTTGAGTTTTTATTTATAGAGCCTGATTTGTTTTCTTTAATATTTTCTCTTTATCTTATTTTGTATATTTTTCCTTCCTTTTTCCTTCCCTTTCCCTTCCCTCCCCTCCCCCCAGGTTGATTTCTCATCATCTTATCATTTTAACTCTTTCTACCCCTTCCCTCCCCTCCCCTTCCCCTCTTCCTTCCCCTTCCCTCCCCTCCCCTCCCCTTCCCTCCCCTTCCCCTCTTCCTTCCTTTCCCCCTTTTCTTCCCTTCTCTCCCCTTCTCCCCCCTTCTCCCTTTTCTCCTTCCCTCCCCCTTCTCCCATCTTTCCCAGGATTGGGTATGAGTAACTATTTTTTGGAGTTTTTTTAGGTTTATTTTGGACTATGCATTCTATGTAGATTTATTTTGTATTTGTTGATGAATTGATACAATGTAAAGTTGGCGATTTAGTTTTCTTTAAACATAAATATTCAACAACGTTTTTGTTTTTTGTTTTTTTTTTCCGAAAAACTCTTGCTACATATTTTGGCATTTTCAAATGCCTTTGTTTTTATGTCACAGAATAAGCACAATATATATTTTGGTCACGCACTTATATGTGGTTTCTTTCTGGCTTTGTCACTGTTGTCATTTTTTCATTATTTGAGATTTATTTTTACTCTCTGCATGTCATATGTATATTATACTTTTGTAATATCGTATATTTTTTGTAATATTTTTGTGTTTTACGTTTATTACATTTATATTGTGTATTTTTTATTGCTACTTTTAGACCCCTGATGCAGGTGAGATTTGCTGGAACTCAGCCAAGTCAGGTCCTTAATAAAATATCCACTGAGAAATTATCAAGTGTGTCAGCCGCGGTCGTTCTCTGTTGGTTTGTCTACATCTGTATTTGTTTGCTCACTGAGAGATCCCTCCTTTTGTTTCCTTCTGACCTAGTATGGCAGTTCTTATGTTCTTTATACTAGTAGTGATGTTGCTGGAAAAGCCATGTTCAATGTCCCCATCTGCTGGCAGGATGATATAAAATCTGTGCCTTTGGATTGGTTTTTTGCAGAATTCAAGGACAGAACAATAGCAGGTAAGACTAAGGGGTATGTTTACTAAACAGCGGTAGTGGCTTCCCTGTGATATCGGAGGGCCGCATCTCCGATATCGCAGGGAAGCCACTACCGCTGTTTAGTAAACATACCCCTAAATTTCTCATTAGCTTGCATGATATCCTTTGGCTCTTGTGGTGATAGTAAAATCCTCTTTCTTTTTTTGAAGCACTGTATATTTATGCTCTGAGGGCTAAGCCTCAGCATGTGGTGTAATTTGTCAAGCAAAGGATCCAGTTTTTGTAAGAAGGAGGGATGTGAAGATTCCACAATAAATTAACTCCTTTCATTTCCATAGGATGTAACAAAAGGAAATGACTTGCCTGGAAAAGGTAGAAGAGGCAGAAAAAGAAAGGTAATGTTCAACTTCCAAGTTTGCTTATCCCCTTTCACATTTGCATTGATGGATTCTTATAATAATTTGGATTTCTTGAATGCTCTCTTTTTGGTGTGATTTACTGTGTGGGTTTTTTGGGGGGGATTTTTGGCCTTGCAGCTTCCTCCTCCTCCTCTAGACTTCTGTTGTAGTTAGAACAGCCACTACTGGAACTCTAGTTCCATGATCTTTCATTCACAGCCAGCAAAACAAGGAGGTGCTCCGACTTCTAGCTCCATTCCCACATAACTAAGTCATTACAGCAGCACGTCTCTGGAAGAGATCACAGACTGTTAGGGCTCTCTTCAGAGCCTGGTACACCTGTTCTTTGAGCCTGGCCATTAGGTGTTGCTGCTATGCTATCAAGAGGACAACTGTTATACTCTGTGTAAACTCATATAGCGCCTTTGTTGAAGAAAATCCTTAACACAAAATGGTTTATGAAAGTCAAATTAATGCAATATATAACATTCTGAAGTGCAAAATCACAGCCCTCTCCTCATTCTCCCTAGAAGGGGGATTGTATGAAAAAAGTAAATAGAGAAAAAAATTCTTCCTCCCACAATCAACCCCATAACAACATCCATCATAAAATGTTAAATACCTTTTCTAGGGCATCATGCTAGACTAGACCAGATTAGTGGGTTATCTCCCCCCCCCCCCCTGCTAGCAGATGATGGAGACAGAGAACACACCAGAAACTTCCCGTGACATTACCACTTGTATTAAGACCGGTACAGCTAGGGGGGCGCATTTCACTATTTTCTCCAGGACCAAGCAGGAAGTCAGTCCTCACCGTATGGGTGACATCGACGTCGATGGAGCCCCCATGCGGAGCATTTCCCCAGCTTTCTAAGAAAGCCTTTGGGAATACACCCACGCATGCGCGGTCCCCTTCCTGCCCAAAAGTGCCATCTTGCTCAGTCTTTCTTTTTCCGTGGAGCCCAGCGGACATCTGTCCTTGTCACCCGGAAAAATGTGGATTTTTTTCTGCGATTCTCGCGCCTCTTTTTGTCCGGTTCGACGCCGGTTCCCCTTCCCGCCCGGGTTCGGTACGCCGGTATCGACCCAATCTCTATTTTTCGTTTTTTTGCCCTTCGTCTTTTTTCTTTTCCCTGGAGGGCCGGTCCTTTGACCTCGCGGGGGCCCTTTTTTCCCTGATGGCCTCCAGTGGTTTTAAGAAAGTGTGATGGTTGTAAGAAACTCATGTCTCTTACCGACACACACGACTGCTGCCTGCGCTGCCTCGGGCCTGACCATGATCCCAAGGTCTGTGTCCCATGTAGCAAAATGTCCACCAAGGCACTCAGGAGCCGGCAGCATTAGAAGGAGAGGATTTTCTCAGACTCGGCCTCTGGACGGGCCCGGACCTCGTCAGAGGCCTCGACGTCTCGGGAGTCGGATCCCGAGCTTCGTCGGGGTTCCTCTGAAAGGGGGTCCCCCAGTCGGGAGCATAAGAGGAAGAGGAAGCTTGTGAGGACGGCATCAGAGGAAGCTTATGGGTCCTCGAGGGCCAGATCTCGGACCCCTGACCGCCACCCTGGGCCCTTGGAGCTGGAGAAGCCAACTAAGGTATCCCGTGTAGACCCCGAGTCTGTCGAGCACGTAAGTCCTGTTGTCCTCGAGGACTCTCCTTCTAGGAAGCTGATGTCAGGCCCGGCACCGCCGGGGCCCGAGTCGGTGGCTGCTGAGTCTCCTGAGCTTGAACTCAGGCTGACAGCCTTGGAGTGCAGATTGACTGCCTTCATGGATCCTATACCAAAAACCAAATTGCTCAAATCCAAAGGATACTAAGATTAATTAAGGAAAAGGGTCTCAGAATGAATGAGGAAGGGTCTAATCAGGCTGCACTTTACTGTAAGCCTGTTTTTTGGTATAGTGTCTAAATTGCTCTACAAACCCCTGTTTTGCTTTTTTGCCTTCATGGATCAGCAGCAGGTGCTGATGGCCAGCCTGACTGGTGCATCTGCCCCGACCACCGGGATGTCGACGTCTAAGTCGACCCCGAAGACACAGCCGGTTCTCGAAGCCATGAAGGCCAAAGTCCGGTCTCGGTCATGGTCTCCCTCGACCTCCTGTTCGGGACCGAGGGCCTTGACGCCGATGGCCCCGGTGTCGGGGCAGGTGTTGCCGGAACCCACACGGTCGGAGCCCCTCGACTCTTCTTCGGATGAGTCTGCATGGGAGACGGAGGACGAGGAGTCCCCCGATACTTTTCGGACTTGGTGTGTCCCTTCGGACTCACCGCAGTCCGAACCCCAGAGTAGAAACATAGAAACATGATGACAGAAAAAGACCACATGGCCTATCTAGTCTGTCCTTCCATATCAACAACTACAACAGTCCACTTTTTACCTTTAGAGATCCTCTGTATTGGTCCCATGCTTTTTTGAATTCAGTTACTGTCCTCATCTCTACCACCTCCACTGGGAGACTATTCCACGGATCCACTACTCTTTTCGTAAAGAAATATTTCCGCATATCACTCTTGAATCTATCTCCCTTCACCCTCATCCCTTGTCCTCTCGTAGCAGAACTTGCTTTCAATTGAAAGAGGCTCTCTCCCTGAACATTTATGCCACGGAGGTATTTAAACATCTCAATCATATCACCTCTATCCCGCCTTTCCTCTAAGGTGTACATATTAAGATCCTTAAGTCTGTCCTCATATGCTTTATAATGAAGCCCACTAACCATTTTAGTAGCCACCCTCTGCACCGACTCCATCCTGTTCATATCCTCTTGAAGGTGCGGTCTCCAGAATTACACACTATATTCCAAATGAGGTCGCACCAAAGACTTATACAGAGACATTATCACCTCCTTTTTTCTGCTAGCCATTCCTCTCCGTATGCTCCCAAGCATCCTTCTAGCTTTTGCCATCACCTTTTCTACCTGTTTAGCTACTTTAAGATCATCAGACACAACCACGCCTAGGTCCCGTTCTTCTTGAGTGGACAAAAGTACTTCACCTCCTATACTGTATTGCTCCCTTGGATTGCTGCAGCCCAAATGCATGACCTTACATTTTTTAACATTAAATCCCAGCTGCCAAATTCTAGACCATTCTTCAAGCTTAGCTAGATCCCTCCTCATGTTATCTACCCCTTCCTGGGTGTCTACTCTATTGCAGATTTTGGTATCATCTGCAAAGAGGCAACCCTTATCTGACAGCCCTTCCGCTATATCACTAACAAAGATGTTAAAAAGAATCGGACCAAGGACAGATCCCTGGGGCACACCACTGGTAACATCCTTCTCCTCAGAGTGAGCTCCATTTACGTGTACTCTTTGTCGCCTCCCACCCAACCAATTTCTAACCCAAGCAGTAACTTTAGGGTCCATCCTTAGGGTGCTCAGTTTGTTTATAAGTCGCCTGTGAGGAACAGTGTCAAAGGCTTTACTGAAATCTAAATACACCACATCTAGAGCTCTCCCTCGGTCCAACTCCCTGGTCACCCAGTCAAAGAAATCAATCAGATTTGTCTGACAAGACCTGCCTCTGGTGAATCCATGCTGCCTCGGATCCTGTAATCCGCTGGACTCCAGAAACCTCATTTTCTCTTTCAGCAGCGTTTCCAATAATTTACTCACCACCGAAGTTAAACTAACCGGCCTGTAGTTTTCAACCACATCCTTACTTCCGCTTTTGTGTAAAGGCACCACATGAGCCTCTCTCCAGTCCTTTGGCACCACTCCCGACTCCAACGAGGCATTGAAAAGGTCAGTCAGTGGAGTTGCTAGAACGTCCCCAAGTTCCCTCAGTATTCTAGGGTGTATCCTATCCAGTCCCATCGCTTTGTCTACTTTAAGTTGAGCTAGTTTCTCACAAACACAGTATTCTGAAAATTGTTCAAGATGTCCCTCGCTTCTGTTCCTATTTGTGGGTGTTTTCTGAGGTCCTGCTCCTGGTTCTTCATCTGTGAACACAGAACAGAAATATTTGTTAAGCAATTCCGCTTTATCCTTATCAGCTTCTACATATTCCCCCCCTGCACCCTTGAGTCTGACAATACCACTTTTGCCCTTCCTCTTCTCACTAATATATCTGAAAAATGTCTTATCCCCCCATTTTATTGCATTGGCTATTTCCTCCTCCTTTTGAATCTTTGCGTTCTTGACTACTTTGCTAGCTTCTCTAGGTTTTTCCAAATACAGATGCCTATGTTCCTCTCTCTGTGATCTCTTGTATTTCATGAAGGCCTCCCTCTTTTTCTTCACTTTTTCAGCTACTTCCTTCGAAAACCATAGTGATCTCCCTTTCCTTTTGCCTTTATTTACCATTTTAACAAAAAGGTTGGTTGCCCTTAAAATACCCCCTTTCAGTTTTGCCCACTGTTTTTCTACATTCCCCAGCTGTTCCCATCCCACTAACGACTCCCTGAGGTATTGGCCCATCTTCGCAAAGTTAGTCTTCCTAAAGTCTAACATCCTCACCTTGGAATGGATTCTAACAGCCCTAGTCCTAATACTGAACCCCACCATCTGGTGATCACTGGATGCAAAATGATCTCCCACTACAACATCAGAAACACTTTCACCATTGGTAAGCACCAAGTCCAGTATGGCCCCTTCACATGTGGGGTCTGTTACCAATTGCCTGAATAGTTCTCCCTGTAGAGAATCCAGGATCTCCTTACTTCTAGATGATACTGCAGCAGGAATGTGCCAATCAACATCTGGCATATTGAAATCTCCTATCAGTAGCACTTCCCCTTTCCTAGCAATGCTGCGTATGTCTTCAATTAACTCTGTCCACCTCTTCCTCTTGTGAGGGAGGTCTGTATATCACACCAATGCAAATGGATTTCTCTTTCCCTCTTTCTAGTTTAACCCACAATGCCTCCTCTCTCCCTTTTAAGCTCTGTAATTCCAAAGCTTTAATAGAAGTTTTTACATATAGTGCCACTCCTCCTTCCCTTCTTCCTACCCTGTCCTTTCTGAAGGATACCCGGTTCTCGGAGTTCGTTAAGGACATGGCCAAGGCCTTGAATGTTCCTGCCAACTCCGAGGAGGAGCCTCGAGCCGAAGAGCTTGATGCCCTCCAGTATGACTCTCCCTCGAGGGAGGCCTTTACTGTGCCGGTTCCTCCGATCCTGAAACGGCTCCTCTTCCGAATGTGGGAGGCAGCGGCCTCGGCGCCGGTTTTGAGCAAGCGGATCGATTCCATGTATCGAGTCTGGAAGAGCCCTGGGTTTCAGAAGGCGCAGCTGCCGCACCATTTTATGGTTGTGGAATCGGCCATGCTGGCCCACCTCAGCACGGGGGGGCCGCTTGGTCCTGTTTGCACACCAGTGGCCACCCATCACAAGGGATGCTTGGGTACTGAGCATAGTCCAACAGGGCTATCTGCTCCATTTCCATCAGGTACCCCCTATCTATTTCCAAGGGGAGCCTCCACGGCCTCGTCTGCATCAGGAACTCCTTCTCCAGGAACTGCTAGGTCTGCTTCAAGACAGGGCGGTAGAGCCTGTACCTCCAAATCTGTGGGGACAGGGCTTCTACTCCCAGTACTTTCTTGTGCCAAAGCAGACTGGAGGTCTCCGGCCCATTCTGGACCTGAGAAATCTCAACAAGTTCTTGGAAAAAGAGAAGTTCAAGATGCTGACTCTTGGAACACTACTACCCTACCTCCAGCAGGGAGATTGCCTATGCTCCTTAGATCTAAAGCGTACACTCACATCCTCATTCATCCAGACCACAGAAAGTACCTCAGGTTCGTGGTGGCAGGAAGCCATTTTCAGTACAGGGTACTGCCCTTTGGCCTAACCTCCGCTCCACGAGTTTTCACAAAGTGCCTAGCTGTGGTAGCTGCCTACTTGAGAAACCAGGGTATATTTGTCTTCCCCTACCTGGATGACTTGCTTATCAGGGGTCAGACTCTCCAGGAGGCCAGGCAAGCCACCCTCCGTACAGCAACTAGGCTTTGTCATAAACTTCGCAAAGTCCACTTTGCTCCCCTCCCAGAACCTGGAGTTCATAGGGGTGAAGTTGGACTCCCTTCAAGCGAAGGCTTACTTGCCAGAGGACAGGGCGGAAAGGCTGATAAGTTTGGCCAACCGGTTCATAAGCAACCCATTGGTTTCCGCCAGGCTTTGCCTACGGCTCCTAGGCCATATGGCATCGACCGTGCATGTGACCCCCAATGCTCGCCTGCATATGCGGCCTGCACAGTGGTGTCTCAGGACTCGGTGGAGGCAGGCCACAGGAAACCTCAGAGACAAAGTAAGGGTGTCCAAACCCTTCCTGAACTCCCTGCAGTGGTGGCTACACTCCCCCAACCTGCTACAGGGGATTCCTTTTCAGGTACCTGTTCCCACAGTAGTACTCACAACCAATGCCTCCTTGCAGGGTTGGGGTGCACATTGCCTGGACAAGTGCACACAGGGCCTGTGGTCCCCATGGGAGGCCACTCAGCATATCAGCCTGCTAGAACTCAGGGCGATACGTTTAGCCCTCAAGGCCTTCGCCCATATTCTGGCCCACCAGGCTGTCTTGGTGCAGACCGACAACCAAGTGGCAATGTTTTATGTCAACAAGCAGGGGGGCACAGGGTCAAGGCTCCTGTGTCGAGAGACCCAGGCCCTCTGCTCCTTTGCCCTTCAACACAACATGCTGCTGAGGGCTGTCTATCTTCCTGGCCAGGAAAACTTTCTGGCAGACAAATTGAGCAGGGTTCTCCAACCTCACGAGTGGCAACTGCACCCCTTAGTGGTCCAGACCATTTTTCTGAGGTGGGGACTTCCGTCTATCGACCTCTTTGCCAGTCCCCTGAACCGGCAGCTGCCTCAGTTCTGCTCCAACAAATTGTATGGTCTATTCTATAAGAGCAAATTCACTGTTGAGCCGTATATAAAGAACTTATTGCTCCACTTTCCAGAACTTTAAACTACTACTCGTTCCCAACACTTGAATGCCAAATGTGAAGTATAAAATATTATTAAAAGCAACGGGTCTCAGACTTCAACGAGCTACGGTTTCGACCTAATGCTCTGAATTGCATCAATGACCCTTATGTTGCTTCTTCATCAGCATTTGGCTTATTAAGGTGGTTTCAACTCTTTACCTTGAAAACAATTTTCAAAAAATGGAACTTATAAAAAGAGAGAAAGAATAGTTACTTATCTTCAAAATGGGCATATTTTGAAGATAAGCAACTATTCTTTCTCTCTTTTTATAAGTTCCATTTTTTGAAAATTGTTTTCAAGGTAAAGAGTTGAAACCACCTTAATAAGCCAAATGCTGATGAAGAAGCAACATAAGGGTCATTGATGCAATTCAGAGCATTAGGTCGAAACCATATAAAGACCGTAGCTCGTTGAAATCTGAGACCCGTTGCTTTTAATAATATTTTATACTTCACATTTGGCATTCAAGTGTTGGGAACGAGTAGTAGTTTAAAGTTCTGGAAAGTAGAGCAATCAGTTCTGCTCCAGACAACCGCATCCCAAAAGATAGGCGGCGGATGCCTTCCTGATCTCATGGTCCCAGGGCCTACTGTATGCGTTCCCTCCCACGCCCCTGGTGGCTCGGGCATTGTTCAAGATTCTGAGGGACAGGGCCTCGGTCATCCTGGTGGCCCCCTGTTACAACTGTTACAACTGGCGGTGGACACCCCTCTTCCTCTGGGGTTTCAACCCAATCTCCTTTCTCAGGATCAGGGATCCCTTCTGCGCCCCAATCTCAAAGCTCTCAATTTGATGGCCTGGAAGCTGCAAGGGTAGTGCTGGCTCTCTGGGGCTTGCCTCAGGAATTCAAAGAGGTTGTCTTAGCTTCAAGAAAGCAATCCACCCGAAAGACCTATGCCCTGAAATGGAGACGGTTCTCCCTGTGGTGTGATCAGCGCCAGGAAAACCCCTTCTCCTGTCCGGTGCCAGTAGTGCTTCAGTACCTGCTGCACATGTCTAATCAGGGTCTTAAGTCCAATTCGGTTAGGGTACACCTCTCTGCTCTGGCAGCCCACCACTCCATGGTGGAGGGGCACTCTTTGTCGGTTCACCCCCTGGTTGTCAGGTTCCTCAGAGGCTTGCTCCTGCTAAAGCCTCCTCTCCGTCCACCTGCCCGAGTGGGAGTTGAATGTGGTTTTGCAACAGCTTACTCGCCCACCCTTTGAGCCTATGGCTACGTGCCCTTTTCGCTTCCTTTCTTGGAAGACTCTCTTCCTAGTGGCACTGACTTCGGCCAGGCGAGTGAGTGAACTTCAGGCCCTGGTCTGTGACAGGCTGTACACTAAGGCCTGTCATCCTAAGTTCCTACCGAAGGTGGTCTCCTCCTTCCACCTCAACCAGGAGGTGGTGCTTCCAACATTCTTCCCTGGGCCCCATGCAAGCAGGGCTGAAGAAGTCCTCCACACCCTGGACTGTAGAAGGGCCTTGTCTTTCTACCTTGAGCGTACTAAGAGTCATAGAAGGGCTACTCAGCTCTTTGTCTCCTTTGACCCAAACAACTTGGGGGTTCCTGTCTCCAAGCATACCTTGTCCATATGGGTGGCGGACTGTATCACATGGGCTTACAGGGCAGCAGACCTTCCCTTGCGGGGTCGAGTTACAGCCCACCATGTCCAGGCCATGGCTGCATCGGTAGCTCATCTCTGCTCTGTACCGTTGGCAGACATCTGTAGGGCTGCAACTTGGTCCTCAAGCCAGACTTTTGCAGCCCATTACTGCCTGGAGAGGGAGTCCCGTAGGGACAGTGCTTTTGGTCAGGCAGTTCTCCGGAATCTCTTTGAGGTTTAGGCAACTCCTACCCTCCTGCCCTCTTGTTGGGCTACCGAGGGGTTCTGGTCTCAGTGAAATTCTTTCCTTCATGCTACGGCTTCACAGAGGGAGTTCCTTTTTCAGCCTGTGTTCCTGGTAGCCCAGAGCTAGGGAGTCACCCATATGTGAGGACTGACTTCCTGCTTGGTCCGGGAGAAAGAGTAGTTACTCACCTGTAACAGGTGTTCTCCAGGAGCAGCAGGAATCAGTCCTCACAACCCTCCCTCCTCCCCTGGGAGTTGCAGTTGTACATAGTTCATTTGGTTTTTTGTGCTGTCTTTTAGCTATGTCATCTGACTGAGCAAGATGGCACCTTTGGGAGGGAAGGGGACCGCGCATGCGTGGGTATATTCCCAAAGGCCCAAAGGCTTTCTTAGAAAGCTGGGGAAATGCTCCGCACGGGGGCTCCATTGACGTCGATGTCACCCATATGTGAGGACTGATTCCTGCTACTCCTGGAGAACACCTGTTACAGGTGAGTAACTACTCTTTCTTTGTCTCCGGTGGTTGGTGGTTCCTGATCTTGTGTAGCTCAGGCTTTATAGCTTCTGGCAGCTGGTCTGTGGAATGCTTGCCAATAGAGCTTGCTCTGTGGAGGTCTCCAGGGCATATTCGAGATACCTCTCTAGAGTTTCCTGCATGCAGTGAAAGGATCTGCTCCTGATCAAGAGGATCATTTGAGATCAAGGGAGGGCCCAGTCTTGTGTGGCTTTCTCTTGTGCAGTGCTCTAGAACTACCCAGCTCTTAGTTTTGTTGTTTTTCTGAAAGTTTTTAAAAAAAAAAAGGAATTTCAGTTTGTGAGGGTACTCTGTAGTCTGAGTGAGTACCATTCCCCCCATGGACAGGCTCCCTTAGCTCTGATCCCACTGGGGGTTGCTGCAACTCCAGTTCCTCCGAACAGACTGCCACAGCTCCAATTGCACCTGTGAGAGGCCATCTGATGGGGCACCACAGCGTTGCCAGGCGGCCTCAGTTTTCCTCAACTTGCTGGCTGTTCGCTGGAGTTTCTCTCTGCCGGGGAGCGCTAGGACACGATGGCCTTACGTGCAAGTTCCTGCCTGTTTTGGTTGCTGCATTGGCAGCAGGGGCTTCGTGGCCTTGTCTGCATGTATCTGTGGCCTTTTCTTAGGGTCTTTGCCATGCTGTCTTGCCTGCAGTAGGAAGCACCGGTTCTTGGAGAACTGGCTGTGCACAGCTGGTGCTGTGGATCCCGGAGAGGCTTCCCTCCGATTGCGGCTGTGGAACATGATTCTCTTTCAAACTCAGGAATTGATAGACCTTCCTCCCCATCATCTGCAGCACCGCTTCTGTTGGCGGGAATGATGGCTACAGTGGTAGGTTCCATGGGGTCTGTGGATTCTGAGCCTCCTCTGATACTGTTTCTGGAGCCCTCCCCAGTGCAACAGCTGCCGGTGCATGTGGGTTCTAACCCTGCTGTGGCTGAATTTGTTGCCTTGTTTCAGCAAGCCTGGAGTTTATGGCAAAGGGGGGGCCAGCACCTGCTTCAATCCTGGCCTAGTTGCAGGCCTCAAGAGTCAATCAGAGCCACTTCTTAGGAAGTGGTCCCAGTTTGAGTGGAGTACACAAGGTGGCTCTTGGGCCCCCCAAAGTGTTTGCCTTCAGGTGCATGGAGAGATGAGGATTCCTTCAACCACAGTATTAATGGCTCCATTCGCGAGATGAGAGAGATTCCTTAAATATATGCTTGTTCCGTTGTGATGAGCTCCCCGCACAGATTGCAAGGTTATGGATATGCTGGGGGGGACAAGCAGGGAAAGTTGCAGGCTTATTTTTAGGAGGCCACCTAGAGTCTTCCCTTTCCTGTAGAAGCTTCAGAGAATGATATTGGTGGAATGGGCTTTCCCGGAAGCTGCTCTGTGAGCGCTAGGTGCTTGGGGAAGCTGTACACCTGGTCACCCAGTGACATAGACAGGTGGCTGTGGTACACAAACATAGACGCCTTGGCGATGGCAGTGACAAAGTGCACCACCATCCCTGTGGAGGGAGGTGTGGCTCTTAGGGACCAACAGGACAGGAAGGTGGAGGGTCTCTTAAAGACTGCATTCTGCTCCTTTGCTGCAGATGGCTGCCTGTGGTGGCTTAGCTACTCATGCTGTCTTGCATTAGATTCAGCTCTTGCTAGAGGACTCATCTTCCACGCATCTCTAATCTGTAGCAGTCTTTCTGGTGGATGCCCATGTATGATCTACTCTGCGACAGCAGTTGCTGTTGCTCAGTGGTGGATATGGCTCCAGCATTGGTTTTCATGCTTAGCCTCCCCTACAGAGACAGGCTTCTCTCTGGAGAGGATCTGGAGAAGCTTGTTAAGTATCTACTGTACTTGTTAAGTATCTACACTGGCTACCAATCGCTTCACGTGCAAAATATAAATCAGCGCTCACCATCTTCAAAATTAAAAACATCATCTCAGCAGGTATACTACAGGAACTCATTGGAACCAAGACAAACAAAAGACCAGACAGAAACAGCACCAAAAACAACATACTGACACCTACTCTATTCACAAGAACGAACAAATCCACATCCATGCGAGCCTTCTCTCTTGCTGCCCCTGCTATCTGGAATGTCCTCCCAGATAAACTAAAATCAACAGACATAAAAGAATTCCAGAAGCTACTTAAAACCACCCTATTCATTGAACAATTCAATGAAGACCACCAATCCACCCTAACCACCCCACAAAACGAGTTACACAAGACATGACATCCACAACATAAAAACATCCTATTACCCTTATTAAAATATATATAGCCCAATGTAGATAGCCCAACCTGTATATATTGCACCCCAAATCAAGGTTTACCTACCCAAACACTCACGAACACTACCTTCACAACCACTGCATGCCGAACAACCCTGAACTACCCTACTTGATTGGTTTCCAATGAAATCCGCTTTGATTCTAGGATAAAACGGGATATAAATACTTTTTTAAATAAAATAAAGAAGTATTTGGGGGAACATTTGCCTGAGGATAAGCCCAAAATGGGTCTTCGAGGATGGCTTCTTCCTGCTATCTCTTTCGTGACTTCGGATATCCTAGGCAGGAAAAGCAGACTGCTTTCTTTTCCAGATCAGGGTTGAGGGTGCAGTCCTTTCATGGAATCAATCGTTCTGTGATACCACCTCCTCTTCCTTGGACCATAAGTCCCCTGCCACCTCTCGCCCTTCTCATTGACGGGTATGGGGCCTATTCAGTGGTACCACAGGCGGGCAGTTGTTTTCGGCTTTTTTACTATGTCTGAGCTGAGATAATCTCAGATTGCTGGGTTCTCAGCATCATTCACCAGGGATGTGTGTTGGAAACGGTGAGGTCGGCCTTCAAAAAGGGGCGGTTCGGGCAGCGCTGTATTAACTCCTGCAGCTTTGGGTAATTCATCTGGTTCCGCCTCCAAAAAAGAGTGAGCCAGTATTCCATGTATGCTTTATGTGATGCCGAAGGAGGACAGCTCCTTCCATCTTATTCTATCTGCAAGTGGAGGAGGGGCCTAGTGGTTGGGGCAAGGTACTTCAGGCCGGAAGGTCAGAGGTTCAAATCCCACTAGAGGACAGCAACCTTGGGCTGGAAGGACTGGGGTTTCTAGTCCCACAGATTCTCCTTGTGGTCTTGGGCAAGCCACTTAACCCTCCATAGCCCATGTTCCCTGTAAAATAGTTATCTCCAAGTTATAATGCCCTGTTCAATGTAATTTCAGTGTGTTCAATGTAAACCGCACTGATGCAGAATAGCGCGGTATATAAGAGAATGTAAATAAATAAATAAATAAGGCGCCTTTTTCCTTATGGAAATTTTGAAGTCTGTTCTAGCAGTTCACTCGGGAGAATTTCTGGCATCTCTAGATCTGGCCAAGGCTAACTTCCATTTTCCCATCAAAAAAGACTAGCAGCGGTTCCTCTGCATTGCAGTACTAGGCGAGCTGTCCCAGTTCTGTGCTCTGTCCTTTGGGTTGGCAACTGTCTTGCACCTTTTCAAGGGTCATGGCAGTTGTGGTGGTGGCTCTCCATTGAGAAGGCATTTGCGTGCATTCAAATCTGGACATATTTTTCATCTGAGCCAGATCTTATAGTCCATCACAGCAACAGCTGTCAGTCTGTCCTAGTTACTCAGATTTTGTGGTGCATGCTCCAATACTTTGTTGGGAAAAATCTTCCACACCCAGGGGAGATGGGAGACGTTTTGTGGCCAGCCTAAGTTCATTCCGTAGAAGCCTGCTCAAGTGCTGTAGTTGGTTCCCTGTTGTTTCCAGGATTACAGTGTTGGTGTGCTTTTTCTATCAGGTTGTTCTAGGGGATGCTCCTGGAGGTCCCCGACTGGGTGGTTGTGTCCAGCAATGCCAATCTAGGTGACTGGAGAGCCCACTGTACCAGGGGCGGTGGTCTTGACTAGAGTTGAGGTGGCCCATCAACTGCCTTGGGGCGACAGCAATGTGATTGGCTCTGCTCAGTTTACTGCCAACTGCAGAGGCAGGCGGTGCGAATATTAACCTATAATGCCATGGCTGCGATGTGTTTCAACTGCTAGGGAGGAACTAGTTCCACAGGAGTGGCGGAGGAGGTGAGGCATTTGCAAACTCTGTCAATATAGTACGTTGCTGGAGGTGGGAACATAGAGACAGATTTTCTTAGTCGTCGTGTTCTCAATCCAGTCAAAGGGTAGCTGGGCCCCTAGGCTTTTCACCAGATAGTAGAGTGATGGGGAGTTCCAGAAGTAGATCCTGAGGGCCAAGGCACACAGCTGCTTCAGTCAATGGAGAAAGAGCAGTTCCAAAGGGATGGATGCTCTGGTGGAGTCCTGGCCCCTCTGAGAGCTGCTTCTTTATGACTTCCCACGGTGGGCAATGATTGGGCGAATTCTCCGGCGCCTAGAGTCTCATCCTGGAATGGCCATCCTGGTAGTGCCAGGCTGGCTACATGCATGTGGTATGTGGACCTGGTTTGTCTCGTGGTTTCATAACTTCTGACGCAAGGAGCATGCAGGGCTTGTTGAAGGGGCCCCTACTTCTCATGGACGACCTGGCCCCCTTTTCACTTTTGGCTTGGCCCTTCAGAGGCTCCACTTAGCGTGTAAGGGATATTCTGTAGCGGGACGCGACTCAGTGTTGCTAGCCAGGCATATTTCTACTTCACTGGCCTATGTCTGTGTATGGTTTCTCCCTGGCATGCTCAGATTCCTTAGTTTTTGGCTTTCTCCAGGATGGTTTTATAAATGGCTGGTGCTGAATTCCCTGGAGGTGCAGGTGGCGGCACTATCTTGCTTTGTTTCCCAACTGGATAGGACTCACTTTTTCAGGGGAGTGTGGGTGTTATGCCTGTTGGTTCGGCTGGTGGTTCCACCCTAGAATCTTGCCCTTTGAGCCCTTGAAGAGAAATACGCTCAAGGATCTCTAGCTGTCTTGGTGATGGTTAACTCGGCATGCCACATTTCAGAGTTGCAGGCGTTGTCCTGTCGGGATCCTTTCTTTTCTTCCTCTCCGGAAGGGGTTGTCCTGTGCCCAGTCCCCCCTTCCTGCCTAAGGTTTTGTCAAATTTTCTGTTATCCAAATTATTTCACTCCCATCCTTTTTGTCTGAGCAGTGTTCAGGAAAGGACAAGGTTCTCCGTCTGGTGGATGTTCGCAGAGCGCTTCTCCAGTATCTGGGGGTCACGTATTCCTTTCGGCTTTCCGATCGACTGTTCATTTTCTGTTCCAGACTTCGTAACAACCATGCTGCTTCTAAGGCCACATTGGCCGAGTAGATTAAGGTGACTAGTGTGTCAGCGTATCTGTTGCTGCATAAGCCTTTGCCAGACGGACTGAAGGCTCCCTCTACCAGAGCTCAGACGGCAGCCTGGGTGGAGCAGTCTCAGATCTCCCTGCTAGACATTGCACGGTGATCTGGTTATTCTTAGGCCCGGTTGGTGGCCCGCTTTGATTCTAAGGTGTTTACGATGGCCCTCTCACCCCAAGGCACTCCCCACTAGTCTGGATTGGTCTAGCAGGATGCACTGGAAGGAGAAATTTTATTTACCTAAAATTTCCTTTCCTGTAGTCCTGCTAGACAACTCCAGGACCTGCCCGCTCATTTGGCATATGTGCCATACTTGCATCAGTCTGTATCTGATTTTCCTGCCTATTTGGCTGTTTCAGTGGTCACCTGTACATAGTTTGTGCTCTTCAAGTATTTCCATATTTGTATGGTTAAAGCTTATGGCACAGTTGACATGTGATTGGCTCATTGCATTCATTGAGGGGTTTGCCAGAGTGCACTCCTGGGCTTTGTTAGTGAAATACTGAAATGTGCCCGTAGCTGTACCGGTCTTAATATCAGTGGTGATGTCGCTGGAGGAGGTTTCTGGTATGTTCTCTGTCTCCATCTGCTGGCAGGGGGAAATAACCCACTAGTCTGGACAGTTCTAGCAGGACTACAGGAAAGGAAATTTATGGGTAAGTAAAATTTCTGCATACCTAGGGCTTAATTTCTAGATGAAAAGGAAGTGGGGGAACTCTATGGATCAGGGTCTGGAATAGGGCCAGGTTTAAACTATGTCACTCCCAACCCCCCCCCCCCCCAAAAAAAACATACACGAACAAACTCTTCAGTCTCCTCTTCCTTTTTATCTCCTCCTCATGGAGTACTGGTGGGTGTAGGATGGCTGGGGGTTGGGCACTGGTGGAGACTGGAGATGGAGGATCACTGAGGCAAGAAGGAGTAGGAAGAAAGAGAGAATAGGACCCTTTCTCTCTAACCCCCCCCCTTCTCTTTGTGTTTGGCAGAACAGTCAAACACAAAAAGAAGTCCTTTATCCCAAGCTCCTCTCTTCATGATTTTTCCAGTGGTTCCAGAGTCGAAAGTATCAACACTAAATTCCTGGTGCGACTCAAACTTCCCGTGAATGTGACTTACTCCCTCTCCACCAGAAAATTGTCCTTTCCCGCCTTAACCAGTAAGGCACAGACCGCCTCTTAGTGTCGGTTCTAGCTTGTTCTCCTTTGTCTTAGGGGATAGGGGGGCACACTGGTTGCATGCCTGCTCTCCTTAGACAACTCCTTGGGATGAACTAAAAAATATGGCCTGCCTTTTACCTTCTAGAGTGAGGAGAAGAGGGAGCAGCACCGGATACTCTTCTCTCTCCCTCCCTCTCCCCTCTTCTCCTAATTGTGTACCACTTTCCATTCCTCTCCAGCGACCTTATTTAGAATCTACCCCCTCCCAACTCACTCACATCTCACATGCCCTTCATTTCCCTCATGCTTGTCCCTTGCCACCCTCACGCTTCATCTCCTTTCTCCAGTTCTTTCACTCATTCTCCCCTCCCTCACTGTGGTCACCAATGGCAGAGGTGATGGGGACCCAAGAGGTAGCCCAGTAAGCACAACAGTAGTGGGATCAGAAAGCCAACGTACCAAGTAGCAGAAAAAGCAATGACCCTAATAAGCATTCATTCCTTGTCCATTCAACCTTGTCTGTACTCCCTCCAAAATCAGGGACATGTGAATACTCCTATTTCAGGGTGAGCAGCTTTCAGCTCTTTGACTCTCCTCTGCTTTCTCTGGGAGCTCGGAAGCCAGAAATCATCTGCGCATACTGGCAGCTCTGCTCCATCTCTGCCCCGCTTCATTGGAGTTCAGGAAAAAAGGTGGTTGAATGCCATTGTGGGTTATTCTGCCAGAAATTAAACCCTGAGTAGCACACACAAAAAGGAATTGAATTGACACAAGTTTAAAACTTTTGAGCAGAAATGTCAGTCGTTGAGGCCAGGATTGAACGGTTGAATATTTGTGCTGCTGCTCAGAACTTTAAACTGATACTGATTCACCATTTTATATCTGCTGTGAACTCTGCTTTCCATGCCATCCCCCGCTAAAATTATGCCCAAATTGCAAACCTGGTATGACAAATTAGCCTCTTCAGATACTCCACAAGTTCTGGAGACAGGCAGGGGGATGCAGACACACTCCTGTGGTGATGTCTATGATGAGCTGTTGCTGGACTCTCCCCTAGCTCAGAGAAATTCTTTTGGATTTCTCTGAGCGAGCATGCATGCCTGCTGCTGCCTAACTGTTTCCATGTAGAGACTGCCAGTTTTTGTCTGCACCAGGCACTAGCCAGGGCTCTCTCCCTTCTGCATTGGATCACAAACCCTTCAAATTCAAACCCAGCTTACAGCATGGCAACCGCCGTGACAGTGAAATTGAAAGTAATTTTTAGTCGTGTGTTTCCCAACATTGCTTTGTCATAAGAACATAAGAGATGCCGTACTGGGTTAGACCAAAGTCCATCAAGCCCAGTATCCTGTTTCCAGCAGTGGCCAATCTAGGTCACAAGTACGTAGCAGTTTCCCCAAAAGACACAGGTTCCATAATGCTTGTATTGGGACAAGCAGTTGATATCCTGGGTCCCCTTTAATAATGGTTTCCAGATCTTCATAAGATATGCCATACCGGGTCAGATCAAGGTCCACCAAGCCCAGTATCCTGTTTCAAACAGTGGCCAATCCAGGTCATACGTACCTAGCAGTTTCCCCAAAAGACACAGGTTCCGCAATGCTTGTACTGGGTCAAGCATTGATATTCTGGGTCCCTTCTTAATAATGGTTTCTGGACCTTTCCTCCAGGAACTTGTCCAAACCTTTTTTAAACCCAGCTACACTAACAGCCCTTATTACATCCTCCGGTAACAAATTCCAGAGTTTGATTACACGTTGAGTGAAAAAATATTTTCTTTTATTAGTCTTAAATAGTTTACCCTGTAGCTTCATTGCATATCCCCTAGTCTTTCTATATTTTGATAACGTAAACAATCGATCTACGTTAACCCGTTCCACGCTGTTCATTAATTTATAGACTTCTATCATATCTCCCCTCAGCAGTTTCTTTTCCAGGTTAAAGAGCCCTAACCTTTTTAGCCTTTCCTCATAGGAGTATCCTTCCATCCCCTTTACCATTTTGGTGGCTCTTCTCTGAACCTTTTCTAATAACGCTATATACTTTTTAAGATACGGCGACCAGAATTGCACACAATATTCAAGGTTCAATGCCTCTATATCGTTCCAGGTCTCACCATGGAACAATATAGAGGCATTATAATATCTTTTGTTTTATTTTCCATTCCTTTCCTTATGATACCTAGCATTCTATTTGTTCTCTTGGCCGCCGCTGCACACTGGGCCGAGGGTTTTAGCATGTTATCCACAATGACGCCTAAATCTTTTTCCTGGGTGGTGGTTCCTAATGTGGAACCTTGCATTGTGTAACCATAGTTTGGGTTGTTCTTCCCTAGGTGCAAAACTTTGCACTTGTCCACATTAAATTTCATCTGCCATTTTGATGACCAGTCTTCTAATTTTCCATAATCCTCTTGGGTTTTAACAACTTTAAATAGTTTTGTGTCATCTGCAAATTTGATAACTTCACTTGTTATTCCAATTTCCAGGTCATTTATGAATATGTCAAAAAGCAGCGGACCCAGCACAGATCCCTGGGGTACACCATTATTCACCTTTCCCCATAGGGAAAATTGGCCATTTAGCCCAACCCTCTGCTTTCTATCTTTTAACCAGTTCTTGATCCACAGTAGTACACTGTCTCCTATCCCATGACTCTTTAGTTTTGCCAAAAGTCTCTGATGAGGGACCTTGTCAAAGGCTTTCTGAAAGTCCAGATACACTATATCAACCGACTCACCTTTGTCCACCTGTTTATTCACACTTTCAAAAAAAACATAACAGATTAGTAAGACAAGATCTTCCTTGTTTAAAGCCATGTTGGCTGTCTCCCATTAGGCCATGACTATCTACATGCTGAGTAATTTTATTCTTTATGATGGTTTCTATCATTTTTCCCAGTACTGACATCAGGCTCACCAGTCTGTAGTTTCCCGTATCACCCCTGGAACCCTTTTTAAAAATTGGTGTTACGTTGGCGATCCTCCAATCTTCAGGTATTAGAGATGATTTTAATGATAGTTCACAGATTACTGATAGCAGGTCTGCAATCTCATATTTCAGTTCTTTCAAGACCCTTGGATGTATACCATCCGGCCCAGGTGATTTGCTACTCTTCAGTTTATCTAATAGTTGTAATACATCTTCCCGATGTATCGATATTTCCTTCAATTCTTCCGCACCTTTAAATACCACTTCAGTCATGGGTAACATCCCTACATCTTCCTCAGTAAAGACCGAAGCAAAGAATTCATTCAGTCTCTCCGCTATCGCCTTGTCGCCTCTTAGTGCCCTTTTAACTCCTCTGTCATCTAATGGACCAACTGACTCTCTCACAGGTTTTTTGCTACGAATGTACTTGAAAAAAATCTTTATTTCGCGTTTTTGCTTCCGCAGCAAGCTGCTTCTCAAATTCTCCCTTTGCCTGCTTTATCAATGCCTTGCATTTGACTTGCCAATGCTTGTGCTGTTTCCAGGTTTCGTCGTTTGGCTCTTTTTTCCATTTCCTGAAAGATGCTTTTTTGGCAACAACAGCCTCTCTGACCTCCCCTTTAAACCATGCTGGCAGTTTTTTGGACTTCCTTCCACTTTTCTTAAAGCGTGGAATACAGCTGGTCTGGGCTGCCAAGATAGTATTTTTTGACAACACCCAAGCTTGATGTAAGTCTTTAACCTTTGCAACTGCTCCTTTTAGTTTTTTCTTAACTATTTTCCTCATTTTATCGTAGTCTCCCTTTCGAAAGTTAAAAGGTAGTACTGTGGATTTCCGTACTATCCCTCCTCCACTAATTAAATCAAAGGCGATCATGCTATGATCACTATTGCCAAGTGGCCCCAACACCCTTATCTCTTGCACTAGATCTGGTGTTCCACTAAGGACTATGTCTAATGTGGCTTCCCCTCTGGTCGGTTCATGAACCAGCTGCTCCAAGAAGCAGTCATCTAGGAACTTTATCTCCCTAGCACAGGGGTCTCAAACTCAAATTGCTTTGAGGGCCAAATGAGGACTTGTAAAGTAACCCGGGGGCCGCATAAGACGCGGGGCCTCATTTGCATAAGGGGCCTCATTTGCATAAATATTTGCATAATGTTACCATACACTAACTTTTAGTAAACATGCCTCTTTAATGAGTATGGATAAAGAAAGACTAAAAGATTTAGAAACAAGAAGACAATAATTAAACTGGGAACCCCAAAAGCCAAACTTGGAATGTACAACAACACTGTAGAAATAAAACTATAAATTAATTTCCTCTTGTACTAAACAAAGCGCAAACATTAATGATGCACATTTCCCAGAGATGACATATTCCAGTTAATAAATTCAAAATAAAGAGATATTTTTCTACCTTTTGTGCATTTTTTTCAGTTGCAATTGTTCCAGCCACTTTCTTCTGGTTTCTTCATGTCTTCTGCTAACTCTCCATCGTCTGCTGTCCATTTGCCCTTTCTTCTCTCCTAGTTTTTTTTCCATTCTCTCTCTACATCTGCTTTAACATACTAATCTTTCTCCTTTTTCTCTTTTCTCATTCCTATTTCATCCACTCAAATTTTAACCCCTCCATCCTCAATCCCCACTTACTCTCCCAATACCTGGCCAATTGTAGATTTGTCTTCTCTCCCAGACAAAATATTTTTCCCCTCTCCATTTCACTTTCCCAGCTCCATCCCATTCTAATCCTCCCCCAACATCAGCTCCCTTCTAGTTCCAGCCCCACCCAGCATCCGCTCCCTTCTAGTCCCCCCATTAGTCCATTTCCAGTCCTATCCTAGCCTCACCATCAGCCCATTTCCAATCCTAGCCCCCCATCAGCCCATTTCCAATCCTAGCTCCCTCCCCTCACAGCCCATTTCCATTCCAAGCCCCCCTCCCCATCAGCCATTTGCAGTTCAAGCCCCCCTTCCACTCAGCCCATTTCCAGTCCTAGCAACCCCCCCAGCCCATTACCAGTCCTAGACCCCCCATAGCCCATTACCAGTCCTAACCTCCCCATAGCGCACTTCCAGTTTTACCCCCCATCACCCCATTTTCAGTCTTACCCCCCCCCCATAGCCCATTACCAGTCCTAACCTCCCCATAGCGCACTTCCAGTTTTACCCCCCATCACCCCATTTTCAGTCTTACCCCCCCCCATAGCCCATTACCCGTCATCATCCGCCTGCCTATTGCAGACTTCCAGCCCTAACCCCCATTACCCCATTTCAGTCAGCCCTTCCATAGCTCATTACCAGTCCTAACTCCCCCCCTCAGCCCACCTCCAGTCCTTCCTAACCCCCACCTGCCCATTTCCAGTCCTAGCCCCCACCATAGCCCATTACCAGTCATAACCCCCCTGCCAATAGCCCATCTGCAGTCATAACCCCCCCCCTGCCAATAGCCCATCTCCAGTCATAACCCCCCCCTGCCAATAGCCCATCTCCAGTCATACCCCCCCCCTGCCAATAGCCCATTTCCAGTCCTACACCCCCCCCCTGCCAATAGCCCATTT
The DNA here is from genome assembly GCA_033557465.1 of Ichthyophis bannanicus. NCBI lineage: Eukaryota > Metazoa > Chordata > Amphibia > Gymnophiona > Ichthyophiidae > Ichthyophis > Ichthyophis bannanicus. The sequence continues at coordinate 845,981,714 of CM066032.1, read as the reverse complement.
CCAGTCCTACACCCCCCCCCCCAGGTAAATTAAAAAAAAACCTGGCTTCTGCTGCTCAAGCAGCAAAATCAGCTGTCCTGCGGCCCCTTCCCCTGTGCCCGGAGATCCGAGTCTGCTCTATCAGCGGCGTGCTTTTCAAGCCGCGAGGAGAGTATTCCCCTCTCGCGTGGCTTGAAAACCGCGCGAGAGGGGAATACTCTCTTCGCGGCTTGAAAAGCACGCAGCTGATAGAGCAGACTCGGATCTCCGGGCACAGGGGAAGGGGCCGCAGGACAGCTGATTTTGCTGCTTGAGCAGCAGAAGTCAGTTTTTTAAAAAATTGGACAATTGATTCTGCCGCTGCCACGGCGGCAACGGCAGAAGCCAGGGTTTTGGGGTTTTTTGTTTTCCTCCGTCGCGGGCCGCACAAAGTTGTCTCGCGGGCCGCCCGCGGGCCGCGTGTTTGAGACCCCTGCCCTAGCATGTCCTGCCGTGACACTGACCCAGTCGATACCGGGGTAATTGAAATCACCCATTATTATTACTGCGCTGTAACTTTTGTTAGCTTCCTTGATTTCTTTGAGCATTTCCTCATCCATTTGTTCATTCTGGCCAGTCGGTCGATAGTACACCCCCACTGCCATCGCCTTCCCCTTTTTACATGGAATTTCAGTCCATAGAGATTCTACAGCAAATTTAGTTTCCTGCAAAACTTTAATCCTTTCTGACTCAATGCCCTCTCTAACAGAGCGCAACCCCTCCACCAATTTGATCAGCTCTATCATTACGATGTAGTTTGTACCCAGGTATCAGTGTCCCACTGGTTGTCCTCCTTCCACCATGTCTCTGATATTCCAATCATATCTAACCTCTCATTTAGGGATATATATTCTAACTCTCCCATCTTATTTTTTAGACTTCTAGCATTTGCATACAAGCATTTTAGAGACTGTATTTTATTCATATTAATTTGGCTGTTGGTAGACATGGGTAATTTGGGATCTTTAAGCTCTGTCTGCTGCATACTCGAGGGCATTTGGGCTAGTTTACTCTTTTTTGGAACCTCTCTGCTTTTGGTAGTATCCTTCAAGGATACATTCTTCCGAACCATCCGCTCTTGGGCGACTGTCGGCTTTCCACTATTATCTAGTTTAAAAGCTGCTCTATCTCCTTTTTAAAAGAGGCCTGCTACACAGTACCCTGTCCTGTGCTGCTGAGGTAAGCTATATTCTTATTTGATTTAAATTATAGCTCTTTGCTGCTGCTAGGCTTTAACTTATTATGAAATTTAAACTACAAGCGCTCTGCTGGGTTCTAAATTTAACCAGAAAGCTCTCTTCTGTGTTTTAAATTTAAACTAAAAGTACTTTGCTGATGCTAGGCCCTGAGTGACTATTAAATTTAAACTACAAGCTCTCTGCTGGGTATGAAATTTAACCAGAAAGCTCTCTTCTGTGTTTTAAATGTAAACTTAAACTGCTAGTCCAGACAAGTGGTTATTTCCCCGTATCAGCAGATGGGAGATAGAGAAAAGAAAGTAAAACGATGCCATGACATCACCACTGGCATAAAACCTAGCACAGGTAATGGGGAGACCTCAGTATTTTCTCTGTCTCAGCAGATGATGAATTCTTCGAGAGAGGCCTATAGCTCCTGCCCAGTCTGCATCTGGGTGCAGGGTAGCCCGGCCACTCTAGTTCATAAACGATGTATGAAATACCCCTTTCTGGTTGATCTGTTACTTTGGGGATAGCTCCTGGCTAGGAGAGCCAGCGTAGCTTGATGGGGGTGTTGGATCACGAGGATCCTTCTGAGGGACCCTTAACTGTATTTTGGCCTTTTTTCTTTCTTTAAATAACAAAAAAGTATAAAAGGTCTGAGAGTCTTCTGCATGGCTCCATGTAGCTCCTTAGCATGTGGCTGATTGGGGTTTCCTTCCTGCGCCCCCCACCACTGCTCCAACTCCCCTTTGCTCCCGGGGGACCGCAGCACTGAGGCTGCAGTGGATCACCGCCTTTTCCAGTGGGCAACTGCGGAGGATCACTGCCTGAATTTCGCTAGCGGCAAAAAGGGGCTGCTATACTTAACTGTGAGTGTTTGCTGTGATCCCGCCTTTCCTGCCTGACATCCCTGGCCTGTGCATACCACACACCAGTGGTCAAAAGAGGCTGCTGCACCCCAACTGTGAGTGTTTGCTGCGATCCCGCCTGACATCCCCAGCCTGTGCAGGCTATGCACCATTTTTCCTTCCTTAAGACCTACAGCTCCTGGTCAGTTTGAGACTGGTTTCAGTGCAGCTTGGCCATCCGAATCCCCAGAGAGTATATGATATCCCTATGGTGGTCCACTCTCTTCTTCCTGGGGCGAGCTCCTGGCTATGAGAGCCAGTGTAACTCTATGGTTTGTTAGGATCAGTGCCTATTTCATTGCCCTGATGCCTTGGCTGCAGTAACTGACTACTGTTCCCTTGTTGATTTGTCTCTGCGCCATTTGCACAGCCAATCCGGAGGAGACTTATGCCAATTCAGCGTCCTTGTTAGTGGTTCTGGCTCCTAATGCAATTGAGACTTCGTTGCTGCCTTCCACATCAGGGATTGTCAGTGCTCTTCTCCAGGCGGACCTGCTGTTCCCACGATGCCGAATCTCACCATAGGACTGGCTCCTGTGGCAGCAGGTAGTCTTCTCTCCCTCTGTTTCCACAGTCGCAGTGCTCCCAGCCACAGCAGTCACAAGTGTTTCAGCCACAGTGACTGTCGGACCCCGCAGCGGCAGATGTTTCACTCATCTTCCATATGATTGGGGGCTATGGAAGGGGGGTCAGGCCCTTGTTCCCTCTTGGCTGGGCCCATCTTCTGATGTTCCTGTGATAGTCCTTGTGAGCAGTTCCTACAAACGTTCAAGAAGGAAGCACTCTGTTCGGGAGGGTATGTAGTCCCCTCCAAAGTCCCTTAGTGGAGCGAGGCAGACTTTTTTGGCGATGAGTACCCTGAGGACGTTTCCCACGATGACTCTGGTTCTGCTGCCTCTAACGCGGAGGAGGGGGAACTCTTTCAGGGCGAGGACTATAGCGACTGTCGCATGGTGCATGTCTGTCGCTGAGAGGAGACCCCCCCCTTGATTGTCTAGATTGTTACTGAAATGTGCATTCCAGAGCTCTGTGGACCAGCCCCGACTCCCTCCACTTCTGAACCTGACATCCTGACAGAGCCTTTCCTTTCCTGTCAGAGCTTCTCCTGATGCACCCCTCAAGAAGACTCAGCGATTGGGCCACATTTATGCCTGGTCACCAACAGCCTTGGAAAGTGGTTGCAGTTTCCCAGGGTCGACGTCTTGATCACGGCTGTCACTAGCATACCACCATTCTCATAGAAGGGCCATAAGGTGGAAGGACTCCTTCAGACAGACTTCTCTTCCACCTCCCTAGCTCTTCAGGTGACAACATGGGGCGGCCTCTGTGCACGTGTACTCCTCCTCCTCTGGTTCAGCTCCTTTCTGAGGATGAATATTCGGTCCACCTCGAATATCTGATGGTGGATGCCTTTTATGATCTCTTAGACCTTTACGCACGGAGAGTCACAATGGCTCACTGAGGGCTATGGCTCAGAAATTGTTCAGTGGATGTTGCATATAAGGGGCACTTAGCCAAATTGTCCTTTAGGGACAGGCGTCTGGTAAGCACTTAGAAAAGTTAGTCAAGGACCTCAGAGAAGTCAAGGCCCAGCGGCTGCTGGAGGATAAACCCAAGGGTTCCTCCAAGCACTCCTCTTCTTCATCATCAGGGGGTGTCCTCGTTGCTGCTGACGTTCAGCGATTCTCGCTAGCATCAACAGAATAAGCAGACCACCTCCTCTTCTGGAACAGGATCCAAGTCTTAGTCCTTTGAAGGAGGGCGCTGGGTCTATTCACAGACTTCCATGGCAGGAAAGCCCTCTTCCTCTCGCCTCTCCTGCTGGCTGTTCCGGGGCACATTCCTACCTTCTACAAGTGGGAGGCCGTCTGTTACATTTTTATCGTGAATGGGCCCATCTAACGAATGATCACTGGGTGCTCAATATTATAAGACCAGGATATGTTTTAGAGTACACTCAAAAGGGTCAACAGCAGTTTGATAGTTTCATGGTTCCGCATGGAAACGCTGCGGTCTGTTATCCAGACAGTCCAGAAGGATGAGCCCTCGCCTCCTTGGATTTGGCAGTGGCTTGCCTTCACATTCCCATCTGGGAGGACCAGCAGTGCTTTCTCCAGTTTGTGATTTTTGCAACCAGTTTTGTGTGATGCCCTTCAGCCTGGCCACCATGCCTGGGACATTTTTCAAGATGTTGGTGGTGGTTGTGTAAAAACTGAGACAGGAGGGTGTCTGAGTACACCCCTACCTGGATGATTGGCTTAGCCAGGCCAAGTCCCTGCCAAAAGGCATTCGGGTGCTGCATTGAGTAATCCAACTCCTTGAGCAGTTTGGCTGGATCATCAACAGCAGCAAGAACTGCCTGATGCTGTCTCAGAACCTGAACTTTCTTGAGGCCCATTTTGTCATCTGCATAGGCAAAGTCTTCCTTACGGGGAGCACTGGGCCAAGTTCCACAACCAACCTAGGGACTTTTTTTGAAAAGCTCCACTCCCATAACTTGGGGCTACCTTCAGCTTTTGGGAGCTATGACTACAACCCTGGAGCTGGTGCCCTCGGCACAAGCACACATGCGGGCCTTGCTGACTGACTGGCTGGTTACTGTGCTCGCAGGATTATCAAGTCCACCTCCTACTTCCTCTCATATTGACACAGTCTCCTTTAGTGAGCCTCCCCCGACAACATGTTGAGGGAGATGCCCCTCGAAACTCCAGCCCGGGTTCTTCTCACCACTGATGTCACTCTCTCCAGTTGGGGAGTTCACTGTCTTGGCCAGACCGTACAGGGCCAGCAGTCTCCGGTGGAAGCGAAATGGGCCATCCATTGCCTAGAGGCCAGGACCATCCATCTGGCATTGCTGCACTTGCACAGCGCTCCTGTGGAGCAGTTTGCTTGAGTCCTCTCGGGCAAAGCAACTGCGGTGGGTTATATCAATAGCCAGGGCAGAACGAAGTGCCTGGGATTAGCTCAGGAAATGTCTCTACTGTTTACTTGTGTGGAACTCCACCTCCAAGTGCTTCTTTCTTATTTCAAAGAAGTCAGACAGCCTTCAGCCCATCCTCATCCTCCGCAACCTCAATCTATACGTAAAGCGAGAGAAGTTAAAAATGAATTCCCTCAATTCAAATTCCAAAACCAACATTACCAGTACAGAGTTCTGCTTTTCGGCCTATCTTCTGCCCAACCCCCCCCCCCCCCCCCTCCATGTCTTTACAAAGTATTTAGCAGTAGTGGCGGCTCATCTGCTGCATCAAGAACACTGCGTCTACCCCTACCTCAATGACTGGCTCATCTCCGCTACATCCAAGGAGCAGGTGGTCCTCATAGTACAAAGCACTGTGGACACCCTGTGAAAGTTGGGATTCATTTTGAACACCCAGAAATCCGAACTGCAGCCTCAGCATTTACTGTGTTTCTTTGGAGCACAGATAGATACAATGGCTGCCAAGGCGTATCTGCCCAGTGACAGAGTCCGGACACTCCGTCAACTCAGCATCAAAATGGCGCAGTATCGGCATGCTTCTGCCCATGCAGTTCTTTGAATGCTGGGACACTTGGCAGCCTCTGTGCATGTGGTTCTATTAGCGAGACTCTACATGTGTCCACTACAGTGACATTGAAAGCTGAACTGGAGTCAACATGATCCCTTTGCACAAGAAGCACCATATCAGGGGGCAATCTCCAGAATCTCCCGAGATCCCTCTGCTGGTGGCCACCGTGTGTGGACAGCCCAGGAAAGTGCTTATCAACGTTCTAGAGCAGTAGTTCCCAATCCAGTCCTCGCGTATCTCCAGGGCAGTCAGATTTTCAGAGTATCCACAATGAATATGCATGAGAGAGATCTCCATACAATCAAAGCAGTGTGTGCAGATCTATCTCATGCATATTCATTGTGGATAGCCTGAAAACCTGACTGGCCTGGGGGTACTGGAGGACTGGGTTGAGAACCATTGTTCTAGACCTTCAAGCTGTATTTTACATGCTCACCACCTTCAAGTTCTGAGCCCCCAAGAAGATACTCTTGATGAAGACCAATCAAGTCACCACATTTTACATCAACAAACAAGGAGGTTCAGGCTTGCTTCGATGCTGTTGAGAGGCCATCTAGCTCCTCGTCTGGTCCATCAACACTGTCCTACGAGCAATATACTTGCCCAGATCGCAGAATCAACTCAACAGATACTATCAGCTGGAGTCTAGACCCGCACAAGTGGTCACTGGATCTAGAGGTCCTTCAGCAAATCTTCAGCAGGTGGGGCATGCCAGAAGTGGATCTCTTTGCTTCAGCCAAGAATGCCAAATGCTCAGTTCAACCCAGCAAGTATCATTGGGCACATGATGCCTTCATAGTCTCCTCACAGTCTCCTGGAGCCATGGGCTTCTCTATGCCTTCCCTCCGCTCCTGCTCTTGACTGGAGTCGTGCTGAAGATTTGAGTGGACAGAGTCTCTGTCATCCTTGTAGCTCCCCAGTGGCCCAGGCAGTCCTGGTTTCCCCATCTTCTGGACTTGACAAAAGAAGCTCCTTTTCTACTGGGAGACCACCCCTTTCTCCTCGCCCAGAACTGTGGCTGCATGCTGCGTCCTCAACCTGCAGTAGTGTCTGGCTGCCTGAAGAATAAAAAAGGCATGATGACTGCTCACTCCCTATCCAAAGAAATGCTTGCAACTATACTAGCCTCCAGAAAGCCATTGATCCAACATTCTTACCAGCGGAAGTGATCTTGCTTTGCACAGCGGGTGGCATCATACAATCAAGAACCTGTCTTCTGCTCCCTCATCCAGGTAGTGGAGTATCTACTACAACATTGGCCTACAGAATACTTTGGTCAGATATATCTCTCAGACATAGCCATCTCCCATGATCCTGTGGAGGGCTGACCCATCTCTGTGCACCCTCTCTTTATGAAGGGCCTAATGAACCTCCAATCAAGGTGCCCCGATCAGTATAATGTGGTTCTTTAGGAGCTCATGCTCTTTGAACCCCTGGGGTCAGCCTCTTTGAAACATCCCACCTGGAAGACCTTCTTCCTAGTGACAATAACCTCAGTAAGATGGGTGAGTGAGCTTCAGGCTCTAATTCACTCCTCTCTCTACATTTAGTTCCTTCTCAATAAGGTGATCCTCCAAACTGGTAAAGGGGATGGAAGGGATACCCCTATGAGGAGAGGCTTAAAATGTTAAGGCGCTTCAACCTGGAAAAGAGACAGCTGAGGGGAGATATGATAGAGGTCTATAAATTAATGAATAGAGTGGAACGGATAAACATAGATTGTTTACACCATCAAAAAGCAGAAAGACTAGTGGGTGACATGCAATGAAGCTGCAATGTGTAATCCATTTAAGACAAAGAAAATATTTTTTCATTCAACTCCTAATCAAACTCTGGAATTTGTTACCGGAGGATGTAGTAAAAACTGTTAGTGTAACTGGGTTTAAAAAAGGTTTGGACAAGTTCCTGGAGGAAAAGTCCGTAAACCATTATTAAAGAGGATCTGAGAAGTCCACTGCTTGTCCCAATACAAGCATTCTCCGGGAACAAGCAGAAAGTCAGTCCTCACATATGGGTGACATCGACGCTGATGGAGCCCGCGCGGGGCAAATCCCCAGCTTTCAAAGAAAGCTTTTGGGAATTGCTAACGCGCATGCGTGGTCCCCTTCTTGCCCAAGGGTGCCATCTTGCTCAGTCTCTCTTTTTCTGCGGAGCCAATCAGATGTCATCTGTCCTTGTCCTGGAAAAAGTTGATTTTTTTTGTACCTTTTTTGGCTGTCTCTGGTCTTGCGCCGGTACCCTTTCCCGCCTCGGTATCGGGTCGGTTCCTTCTTTTTCTACTTAAGTTTTATTTTTCTTTTCTCTTGGGCTCTTTGCGCCCTTTTTTCCCCCCTGGCAGCCCGAAGGGTCTTCGACCTTGCTGGGGTTCTTTTTTCCCCCCCCATGGCTACCAGCGGGTTTAAGAAGTGCTATCTGTGCGGAAAGATCATGTCCCTCACCGATACACATGACTGCTGCCTCCGGTGCCTCGGCCCAGGCTATGACCCGGCAGTCTGTGGCCTGTGCAAAAAGATGTCCTCGAAGGCCTTGAGGAGCCACCAGCAGCAACATGATACAATTTTTCCTGATTCCCCCATGGCTCCGAGAGCCAGGACCTCGTCTGAGGCTTCCACGCCTCGGGAGGAGCACTCCGAACCCAAGCGTCATCAGGGGTCCTCGGAAAGGGGGTCTCACTCGAGGGAACCAAAAAGAAGGAAGAAACCCTCGAAGGCGTGGTGTCTCTGGACGGCACCAGTTGGCCGGGCTCCTCTCAGGGCCGGTTGCGGAGCCCCGAGAGCCTGCTCGAGGCTTTGGAGAAGGATCTGCCATCCAAGGTTCCTTGAAAGGACCCGGTCGCGGATCGGCCTAGGCAAGTACACACTGTCCTAGTCGAGGACTCCCCTCCGGGGGGAACCGGCTTCGGGCCCGAGTGTGTCGGTGCCCGAGCCGCAGGCTGCGGAGGCCCTGGGACTGGTGTTCAGGATGGCGGCCTTGGAGCGCAGTGTCACTGCCTTCTTGGAACAGCAGCGGGTGCTGATGTCCGTCACGTCTGGTTCCTCTGCCCCGACCACTGGGCATTCGACGTTGAAGACGTCCCCGAAGGTAGAGCCGATCCTCGAGGCCATGCGGGCCCGAGTCGATCCTCGGCCGAGGTCATGCTTGGCCTCCCACTCGTCAGGGCCAAGGTTGTCACCAGCGAGTCCGCTGGCATCGGGGTGGGTTGCGCCGAGGCCCGAAGAGCTCCATTAGTCTTTCTCGGAGGCCTTCGCCTGGGAGACCAAGGACAAGGAATTCCAAACTCAGCTCCCTTTCGCTGATGGCATGGCTGCTGAGAGGGTGACTCTAGCCCTGCTCCATCTTCCGAAGGGAGGATGTTTTGCTGGCTTCATGCAGAGCGTCTACCAGACGGGCTTACACTTTTAATTTAAATTTTTGTTTATCATCTTATACCAACAACTTATGCATTAACATACATATGTACACATGCAAATAAACAACCAAGAATCATCGGCAACTTGTGTACATTTTTTTGTCATGTCTTTAAAAATAGTCCTAATTATTCATACATGACTTGTCCCTTTCCCCATACTTTTAACCCTTTTAAACCCCATTAAACTGCCCCCTCTATACATACCTATCCCCACAGTTTTTCCACACTGCTCTGTATTTAGCTATCTATTAAAGTTCACTCTTCTTTTTCTAACTTAAATATTTTGTTGTTCAACAATTCACAAAATACCATCATTTCCCCTATTCATACACCACACTTGATTCCCTTTCCTATAGTTATGTGGCCTTACCACCTTCCCAAGTTCTCTCCTCAGTTCTGCTTCCCTCATGTAACAGGCCCAATCTTCTCCGTCCCATCCTGCGGGCATATATTTTAGCCCTCCTCCCCTATTAATGCCCCCTTGGCCTGTTTATCCTTGCTCAGCTACCCCCTTCCCCCCCATCCCCTGCTTTCTGCCATACTCTATCAAACTTTGATCTCTTTTGTTTACGTATATCTGTTAATTTCTCCATTAAATAGATACGGCTTAGCCTATCTTCACAATGTGCCACCTCTGGTGGCTCCTCCTGCTTCCACCTATAGGCTACTTCACATCTTGCCGCACTGAGACAAGCTAAGATTTGTTTACTATTCTCCCTCGGACCCCCTTCCTTCCACCACCCAAAAAGAAAGATTTCCGGGTCGCTCCTGACCTCCACTCCCACCACCCGTCTAATCCACCTCTGAATTTCCTCCCAGAAGGGCCAGATCCATGGACAATCCCACCATATATGAAACATAGTACCATCCACCCCACAATTCTTCCAGCAACTCCTTGATACTGTCGGAAACATCTTATTCAAACGCATTGGCGTATAGTACCACCGCATTAGCACTTTATGCCAATTTTCCCTAATAGCTATCGAGATTGGCATTTGACGCCCCTGCTCCAGGATGGCCCTCCATTGACTAGTCTCAAAGCTCCTTCCCATCTCCCTTTCCCACGCCTTCATATAACCCATTTTCTCCTCCCTTTGCCCCCCTCTTACTGCCTTATACAACACCTTCATCTCCTTTTCCCATACCATATCATTTCCAGATCAGTATAATCCCGCCCTAACCCCTCCTTGCCTAATTTCCCCTGCAAGTAATGTACTACTTGACGATAATGTAATGATCCCTCCTCCCCTAGTTGATATTCTTCTTGCAATTCCTCAAATGGGACCCATCCCCCCCATTTATAAATTGATAAAACCACCTTAGACCTTTCCTCTCCCACTGTTTATAAACCCCCTCCCCTCGTCCTGGAATAAAATCCCCCGTGTGGCACAACCTTTACATTACTGAAAACCCAGCACCCTCCCTCCCTCCCCCCTTCTCACTTTATCCCATACTGCCAAAGTATATCTCACATATGGATTCTCGAGAAATCCTCCACTGCTCTCCCTCCCACTCATCCATGGTATTGCTTCCATCGGCCCACCCTTCCATCCCACCCCCTCCATGTCTGCAAAAGTTTTCCATTCCCCCCCTCCCTCCAATCCATCAAGTGCCTAATCTGGGCTGCTCGATAATATGCCTGTAAATCCAGGGCCCCAATCCCCCCTCCCCACGGGGTCGGTACAAAACCGCCCGCGCTATTCTTGGTGGCCACTTTCGCCAAATGAAATGAAACACTTTTCCTTGAAGCTCCCATAATTGCCCCTCTGGGATTTCAATGGGGAGAGCTTGGAAATAATATAACACCCTTGGTACTAGGTTCATCTTGACCGCTGCAATGCGGCCCATCCAGGATATTTCCATATCCATCCACTCTCGTAGATCTTGACTCACCATTCTCCATAGCTGGGGATAATTTGCCCCATATAAGTGCTATGGATGTGCCGTAATTTGCACCCTTAAGTACTTACTCACTTTCTTTGCCCATTTAAAGGGATACTTGTTCTTTAACCTTCCCAATTCCGCCCCTCCCATATTGACATTAAGCGCCTCAGTCTTTCCCATGTTCATTTTAAATCCCGAAACCCCTCTGTATTGTTCTATCACTTCCATAATACGCTCTAATGTGTCCTCTGGGTGCGTTACTGTTAACAATACGTCATCTGCAAATAATGAGATCTTATGTTCTCTCTCCCACCCAAACCCCTTGAATCCTGTCCTCATTTCTTATCCTCTTATCCTCTGCGCCAAAGGCTCCATAGCCAATGCAAAAAGCAATGGGGAGAGAGGGCACCCCTGTCTTGTACCTCTCTCTAATAGGAAAGCCTCAGAGTATCTTCCATTAATTCGCACCCTAGCCTGCGGTTTAATAAGGCTTAACACCATTGGGCTTGACATTAATTATTTTTATCCTATCAGATTACTCCCTTTTTTCCCGCTGAAAGGGGTTTTAATAGGCTATGGCGCATGTGCAGGCGTTCTTTCTGTGAAAGGTCACTTTTGAACAACGTTCGCCATTAGCGGTCCTGCAGGTCATTTACAGGTTTCGTTTTAGTATTTTTGTGTTTTTTAAGCTGCCCTGTGTGTAGCTTGGATTGTTTTTTATGTCGTTGGTTGCCGACCCTTTAATGCCATAATGATTCAATGTCTGGTTATGATTCCACATATTTTTGCAACGGCAGTCTAGTAATTTACAAGTTCATTTGTTGATACATTTATTTGTGTTTACTGTCTCCTAAAGTTCTCCTGCTAGGTAAATTACCTGCATTATTAAATTTTTAATTGCAGAATGTACTATGTATAATAAGATGTTCGGAGTTCGTGCATAAAAACCTTTTATTTCCCATAAGGAATCTTGGGTTTGACACAGCAGCGGTTATTACATACAATGTATATAATGTTGATTAATTTAGAAGTAATTTCTTTACAAAGGTTTCATTTACCCTGGTATAAGGGCGACTCTTGTGGAAATAGATGTAGCAGTGGCTATTGTTTTTTGTATGGTTAGGGGATCCTCATTAAACACGATATCGATGCAGCAGTACGTTTTTACATTTTCTTAGTTTGTTTCTTTCACACCCTTCACTTATCTTTGGTGTTAAGCCTTATTAAACATTTTTAATATTTGATTTTCATTTGTTGTTCCATTCTGTTTACAGGTCAAGTTCTTTTTTTTTTGTTCCATTTGTTTTTGTTCTTCCATCTGGGTCTACATTCATAGACATAATATACATTTAATTGTGGAATGTTTTTCACTGATTCACTCCTGTTCTTTTGGTCCTCCAATTATTTAGGATATATTTAATACTTTTTATGTATATTCATTTAACGCCCGATCTATATATGATATGTATAATTTATTGTTTAGTAAAGTTTTTATAGGCTTACCCTGCTCCCCCGTTTATCCTCCTCTTTTTATTTGTTTTTTGCTTTTAGTGTGTGTACAATTGTTTAATATTATTGTAATTTGAAATTTATATGGTATTCATGCTTATGTATATTGTTTCATGGTTTTTGAGATTATGTGCAATTTGTATCCATTTTTATCTCCAGGAACAAGCAGGAATAAGTCATCACATATGGGTACGTCGGTACCGACGGAGCCTGCGCGGGAAAGCTCCCCAGCTTTTCAGATGAAAAGCTTTTGGGGCCTCCCACTGCACATGCGCGCTGCCTTCCCGCCTTCCTGACCAGCTCTCCTCAGTTCTTCTTTTTCCGCGGAGCCAGCAGGTCGTGTTCCTGTCACCGCTGAAGAATTTGTTACTTTTGTTTGTTTCTTTAGACCGCGTACCTGCCTTCCCCATACCGAAACCGGTATCGCCGGTCTCTCTTTCTTTCTTTATAAAAAAAAAAAAAAAAAAGACTTTTTTATTTTCTTCAGCACAGCTTGGTACCCGTTGTTAGGCCTTAAGGCCTACACAAATTCTCCTCATGGAGAAGCCAGTCCCTGGTTTTAAAAAATGTACCAAATGCAGTGCTGTCATTTCTGTCACAGACACCCATGAATGGTGTCTCAAATGTTTGGGACCTGAACACTCCATACCGGACTGCCCATCCTGCACCCAGATGTCTAAACGCGGTTTGCAGAACCGGGCTAACAAGCTCCATGTGCTGTTTCCTTCAGAAGCATCACAGTCATCCAGGTCTTCCTCTCCGGATGGATCTCAGGTAACCAAAACTTCTGTGGGCAAATCCTCTAAAAGCAAATCTCTTTCTAAAGATCGAGAGGCTCTCAATTCTGAGTTCGAGGATTCTGCCCAGGCCAAAAAACCCCGGCGGGAGGTTCCGGCCTCCAAAGCAATCATGGGGTCACAGGTTGACATCGATGGCACGGCCTCGACAGATCACCTGTTGGACTGCTCTGGGGTACCGGCCCATACCGGTACCGACATCCAGGCAGTAGTGGCGTCTATGGGCAGTACTGTCCAGACCATGCAGCAAGCCGTTCTGGCATTCATTAAGGCTGCGACGCCCTCGGTACCGATTTCATCGGTACTGACCCCGGTTCCGGTATCTACACCGGAACCGAGACCATCGACTTCTAAACGTCGATCGGTTCCGCATGCCGGATTCCGGCTTTCGCCCGGTACCGATCCCATGCCCGATACGCCCGATGTCGATACCGATCGGTATGCGTATCGTACATTGGCAGTACAGAGGGAAGACTCAGATTCTTCTGATGAATTCAATTCCTCTGATGACTCTGCTGAGCTTACTCTTCCTGAGGAGCCCTCTTCTCCCAAGAGGAGGATGTCTCCAGAGGATTTATCCTTTCAGGATTTCATTGTTGATGTAGCTAAAGCACTTTCTATTGCTACATCTTCTGAAAGAGAACCCAGATAAAAAAAATTGGACATTTTAGGATACTCAAAAGCTCCTAAAGAGGCAGTCACTCTGCCTGTCCATGAAATCCTTCAAGAACACTTGATGGATTTGTGGGAGACTCCTTTAACACTGTCTCCCCATTCCCGCAGGTTGGACACCATGTATCGGGTCCCTCCTTCGCCTGGGTTCCAGAAAACTCAGCTGCCTCACCACTCCATTGTGGTGAAGTCTGCCATGAAGAAAATAAAGAGTCCTAAAAGGCATTCTTCTACCCCTCCAGGGCGAGAATGTAAGAACCTAGACTCTTTTGGAAGAAAGATGTTCCAGGCTAGTATGCTTATAGCCAGGATCAACTCTTATAGCCTTTATATGGGCATGTATCTTGGGCAACTTGCCCTAAAAATACAGAATTTTGCCCCCTTTATCCCTGATGATCAAAGGGCGGACTTCTTTTCTATGGTGACACAACTTTCAGAGGTCTCCAAGTTCTCCAACAGGGCAGCCTTTGATTCCTTTGAAGTTGCAGGCAGAGCTTCGGGAATTGCTATTGCAGCCCGACGTCTCGCTTGGCTCCAGGCTTCTAACCTAGAACCCTGGGTTGTAGATGGCCTCAGGAATCTGCCCTGTACCGGTGAGAACTTATTTGGGGAAGACTGGCAGATTAAAGCTGCTCAAATGGATGCAGAAAATGCCACTCTAGATAGACTTTCCAAGTCTACTTCTACCCCTACCAAAAAGAAGCCTTTTAAAAGGCCTTACTATAAAAAGACCAGATTTCCCACAAATACTGGCCAGCAATCTGCTCAGCCTCGCTTTGCGGCTAAGCGCCAACAATCTAAGCAGGTAAAGTCAAAGCCTGCAGTGTCTGCTACACCCCAGCAGGCTCAACCCCCTCAGGGGTTTTGACTTCCCTCTAGAGAACTTGCCGTTTCTGGCTCTAGAACAACCAGAGCCCCTCACCATTCCTGGAAGGCTAGCTCATTTTGCTCCCAGATGGGAACAAATCACATCAGAGCAATGGACCCTCTCTATTATCAGGGAGGGCTACAATCTTCATTTCTCCAGCCTTCCTCCCCATACCATGGTGAGGCAATTCAGTTATCCCCCATCTCTTCTGACCCTGTTGGGTCAGGAAGTCTCTTCTCTCCTTGCCCCAGGGGCAATAGAGGAGGTTCCTCCTCCACAACAGGGGTTAGGTTTCTACTCCCCTTACTTTCTCATAACAAAGAAGACAGGGGGCTTCAGACCTATCCTAGATCTGAGAGAATTGAACAGGTTTCTATTCAAGGAGAAATTCAAAATGCTCTCTCTGGGCCTTCTCCTTCCATACCTTCAGAGTCAGGATTGGCTTTGTTCTCTAGATCTCAAAGATGCGTACACTCATATACTCATCCATCCATCCCACAGAAAATATCTAAGATTTCTGTTCCAGGGAAAACATTTCCAGTACAGAGTACTACCCTTCGGTCTGGCCTCTGCTCCAAGAGTCTTCACAAAATGCATGGCAGTCGTAGCCGCATTTCTCAGAGGCATGGGAATCTTTGTCTTCCCATATCTGGACGACTGGCTCATCCGAGCTCCATCTCAATCAGAAGCCCAGATTTCTCTGGACCGCACAAGGCGTATTCTTCAATATCTGGGACTTGTGGTAAACATTCCCAAGTCCCAACTCATCCCTACTCAGTCCCTGGAATTCATAGGGGCCCAATTGGACTCCACCACTGCAAGGGCCTACCTCCCTCTGGTCCGAGGCCAAAGGCTAATAAGCTTGGCCTCCCAGGCTCAGTCCAGAAGTCACTTGTCAGCCAGACAAATGCCGCAACCTCTGGGCCACATGGCCTCCACGGTTCATGTGGTGCCCTATGCTCGTCTCCATATGAGAGCAGCTCAATGGACATTGGCCACCCAGTGGTCTCAAGCATCGGGACTGCTGTCAGACCAGGTACTCACCTCAAAACGTCTGTTTTGGTCTCTCCAGTGGTGGACATCCTCCAAACATCTGTTGTTGGGGACCCCCTTCCAACCTTCGTTGCCCCAAGCAACCCTCACAACAGATGCCTCCCAAACAGGGTGGGGAGCTCATCTTCAACATCTCTCCACTCAGGGAATCTGGTCTCCCCAAGAGACCCCCTTCATATCAACCTTCTGGAACTGCGAGCAATCTTCCTTGCCCTCACAGTCTTCCATACCCTCCTTGCCAACCTGACTGTCCTAGTTCAGACAGACAATCAGGTGGCCATGTTTTATGT
Source organism: Ichthyophis bannanicus (assembly GCA_033557465.1). Classification (NCBI taxonomy): domain Eukaryota; kingdom Metazoa; phylum Chordata; class Amphibia; order Gymnophiona; family Ichthyophiidae; genus Ichthyophis; species Ichthyophis bannanicus. The sequence goes on along the minus strand of CM066032.1, from coordinate 845,965,577 downwards.
CAACAAACAAGGAGGGACGGGCTCTCTGTCGCTTTGCAACGAAGCTCTCAGATTATGGGCCTTCGCCAGAGAGCACCAAATTCATCTTCTGGCAGTATATCTTCCAGGAGTTCAAAACTCTCGGGCAGACAGACTCAGTCGAGTTCTGCTCCCACACGAATGGTCCCTACATATGGACCAGATACGCAGAATCTTTCAGGAATGGGGGACCCCGGACATAGACCTCTTTGCAAGTCCGTGGAATGCCAAACTTCCCCGGTTCTGTTCCAGGACTCCGTGTCAGGGAGCTCAGGCCAACGATGCCTTTCTCCTGCATTGGGGTCAGGAATTCCTGTACGCTTTTCCACCCATTCCTTTGATTCCCAAGACTCTGTTCAAACTTCAGAGGGATCACGGATCCATGATCCTCATTGCTCCACGCTGGCCACGCCAAGTGTGGTTCCCTCTCCTTCTACAGCTCTCCCAGGGCTCCTCCCTGAACCTGGGAGCTGCACCAGACCTTCTGTCTCAGGAGCAGGGGACTTTGTGGCATCCAAACCCCAAGTCCCTACATCTCCGAGCTTGGTTACTGAAGGCTTAAGCCTTCAAGAGTTTAATCTTTCTCAACCAGTGAAAGATATCCTTTATGCCTCTAGGAAACCCTCTACCAGGCGTTCCTATGCTTTCAAATGGAAACGTTTTTCCATTTGGTGTGCTCAACAGGGTCTTGACCCTCTGGCACTTCCTTTGAATTCTCTACTAGACTATCTCCTGCATCTTTCCAATGCAGGCCTCAAGACGAATTCCGTACGAGTCCATTTAAGTGCTATTACAGCATCCTTAAAACCTATAAATGGACAATCTGTTTCCTCTCATCCTCTTATTGCAAGATTCATGAGAGGCTTAACCCTCACTAAACCTCCCATCCGGCCTCCTCCGGTAGCATGGGACTTGAATTTAGTTCTGGGTCAACTTATGAAGCCACCTTTTGAACCGTTGGTATCTACCTCCCTGAAATTTCTTTCCTGGAAGGTCCTTTTCCTTATTGCAGTCACTTCGGCTCGCCGCATCAGTGAACTGCAGGCTTTGGTGGCAAATCCACCTTATACCAGATTTCAACATGATAAGGTGGTCCTTAGGACGAATCCCCACTTTATGCCTAAAGTGGTCTCGCCTTTTCATCTTAATCAAGAGGTATATCTACCTGTCTTTTTTCCGGCTCCTCATGCATCCAGTGCAGAGAGGAACCTTCATACTCTTGACTGTAAAAGGGCTCTCGCCTTTTACCTCAATAGAACTCAGCCACATCGAAAGTCTTCTCAGCTTTTCGTGGCTTTTGATCCTTCTCATTTGGGACTTCCAGTCACCAAACGCACACTTTCCAACTGGATTGCTCAGTGTATTTCCTTTGCTTACCAGAGTAAGAACATTTCTCTGGAAGGCCATGTCACAGCTCACAATGTGAGAGCCATGGCCACTTCTATGGCTCATCTTCACTCTGTATCCATAGATCAGATCTGTCGAGCAGCCACTTGGGCCTCGGTTCATACCTTCACAGCCCATTACTGCTTGGACAAGGACTCCCGCCGGGATGCCTTGTTTGGTCAGGCTGTCCTCAAACACCTGTTCCATACTTAAACAACTCCTGCCCACCTTCCCAGAATGGATGCCTGAGATCCATACGAAGATGGTTACCCTTGGAGGGGGATCTCCCAGGCATCTCAGCTAGGGAGTCCCCATATGTGATGACTTATTCCTGCTTGTTCCTGGAGATAGCACAGTTACTTACCTGTAACAGGTGATCTCTGGGAACAGCAGGAATTAGTCATCACAACCCACCCACCTCCCCTAGGAGTTGTCTCTCTATTCCTCTATCTTCCTGTCCTCTCTCTCTATTGTCTCAGCTTTAAACTCGAACTGAGGAGAGCTGGTCAGGAAGGCGGGAAGGCAGCGCGCATGTGCAGTGGGAGGCCCCAAAAGCTTTTCATCTGAAAAGCTGGGGAGCTTTCCCGCGCAGGCTCCGTCGGTACCGACGTACCCATATGTGATGACTAATTCCTGCTGTTCCCAGAGATCACCTGTTACAGGTAAGTAACTGTGCTTTATCTAAGCATTTTTTATAGATGGTTATCACACTGTTTTTTTAGAAGGCCATTTAATTAATTAATTATTTTTTTAGAATGTGATGAGATATACATGTCCTTTTAGGTCGTTTCTAGTGTTCACAGACATGATTTTATTGTTAATGTTTTTATATTTTTTGTTTTTTGCTCTATCTATGTATTTATTTCTAGTGAGCCATATACCCCTGAGGAAGTATTGTACGAAACATGGCCAGTGTCGGGTTTATAGGCACACTCAATCCGTTTGGACTAATAAAGGCTGTTTTTTGACCCCCCCCCCCCCGCCACGTTTCCAGATTGGTTTTTGGTTGCCTTCGTGGCAGAGTGCTGTTTTTTTGGTGGACCAAATGTGGCAGGGCCATCTCAGTCACTGACTGACACAACTGGTGCTTACAGTGCTTTGGACCTGATCATCAACCTAAGGCCTGCAATTTGTGCCTGCAGACACGATGGGGACTGAAGGGTCGGGGAAAAACAGGAGTCCCTCTTCAGCTCATCGGATTTAGCATCCTTGGCCCCGACATAGATGTTGACACCTTCCAAGGCTTCTGCTGAGGCATCCACAGGAAATCCAGTGCTAATCGGAACTAGGGGACCCAAGCAGCGAGAGGAGACTGACGAGACCCCATCAACATCGAAGGGTGAGCACTGGGATAACAATCGACACTGGTTCTGATGACCATCTCCCTGTCCAGCATGTCAGAATCTGTTACCCAGGGGCACCGGCGCTCACATACAGGGTAGCACGGATCCCACTTATGTCTACCTTTGCCCCAGTCGCAGAGCCTCTTGGAATCCGATTTGGAGTGGGAAACCAAGGAGGTATCAGCTGCGTCGGACCTCCGGTTCCCTGACCTCTTGTCCAGTCCGTCGCCTAGTCTCAAGTAGCATAAGTTGCCTCCGGAGGACATGTCCTTTCAGGACTTACAAGGCCAAGACCCCACCCCCTTCTCGCTGGAATTGGAGGAGAAACAGAGGGTGGAGGAACTGGAACTCCTCCAGTACCCCTCGGCCCCCAGAGAAGTGGTGACAGTACCCATGAACCATGTCCTGCTGCAGCTTTGGGTAACTCCTCTCACGGTTCCAGTCATCAGCTGGAGGCTTGACTCCTTATACCTGGTCCACAAGACCCTGAGCTTCGAGAAGCCTCAACTACCACACAACTCTGTAATGGAAGAGTCAGAATGGAAGTGGGTTAAGAGCACCGAGACTCATTCTTTGGTGCCCCCAAGCCGGAAGGCTTGCACCCTGGACTCTGGGGAAAAATTGTTATCAGGGATTCATGCTGATGGCCAGGGTTCTGGCCTACCAGACCTATATGAGTATGTTCCTGAAGGACTTCATGCTGAACCTGGTGGAATTTGCCTCCCATGCCCCCAATGATCGCCTCAAGGCCTTTTGAGACATGGTGGGCCATGGCAAGGACTGCTCTAAATTCATGGTGCATGGCGCTTATGATGCCTTTGAGTCCCCTGGCAGAGTGGCAGCGGTTGGCATCACTGCCTGCTAGCTGGCATGGCTGCAGTCCTTTGACCTGGATCAGTGGGTGCAGGACAAGTTAGCCAATGTCCCCTGCCGGGGTGAGAATGTCTTCGGGAAACCAGTGGAGGAGAATGTAGAGGAGCTAGAGGAGAAGCAAAAAAGACTGTAGATCCCTCATGGAATAAACATCAAGGCAAAAAGGCCGCCTTTCGGCGCCTGTGCTGGTATTACCTGGCCCAGCTGAAGGTGATGGCTTCCCGATAGCAGTGAAGGGAGAAAGCTCCGAAGGCCCAAGCTGGGCACAGGCTTTTGACGGGTCCCTCGAGCATAGCCAGCCGACTGTTGTCTGCCGGGGTACCCCCTCAGGTGGGGGGGGGGGGTGGTGGTTTGTCCACTTTGCCCAAAAGTAGTCCCTCATCACCTTGGATGCCTAGGTGTTGTAGATTGTCCAAAGTGGATATTTGCTGCATTTCACCCAGTTTCTGCCTCTGTACACCCCAGAGGAGTATCCCATGGACACATCACACAGGAGCTTGCTACAGGAAGAAGTCCTCCACTCTGTTAACCAAACTCGCCATCGAGCCATTCCCCCCGGCTGAGAAAAGATGGGGCTTCTATTCCAGATACTTCCTGGTTCCCAAGAAGATGAGCGGGTTCAGACCAATCTTGGACCTGTGAAACCTCAAGCGGTTCCTGGTGCACAAGATGGTCTCACTGGGAATGCTGCTCCTGTACCTTCTTACAGGATGATTGGCTATGTTCCTTGGATCTTAAAGATGCATGTACACACATCCCAGTCAACCCAAATCACAGACAGTATCTTTGGTTTGTGCTGGGAGGCCATCACTATCAATACCAAGTGCTGCCCTTCGGCTGGCCTCTGCTCCATGGGTCTTCACGAAGTGTCTGTCGGTCATGGCCGCCTACCTCTGGACCATGGGGGTCTTCGTCTTCCCATACATGGATGACTGGCTCATCAAAGGTCCCATGCCAGACTGCGTCTGGCGGTCTGCTGACCTCACCATTCAGGTGCTTGAGTGGCTGGGCTTTGTGATCAATTACCCAAAGTCCTATCTCCAGCCCACACAGCAGTTATTGTTCATTGAGGCCCTCTATACTTCTCAGGTGTGAGCCTTTCTATCTGATAACTGCATGCAGCGGCTGGTAGCAATGGTGGACGATGTGCAGGAGCACCATACAATGACCTGAGGGATATTGAGAGCCCTTTGTCGTGTATCTGCCATGGTACATGTCACCCCTTAGGCCCATCTCTTCATGCACCAGGCCCAATGGACCCTAAGCATGCAATGGAAGCAGGTGACGGGTTGCTTTTGGGGCAGAGTAGCGGTCAGCATGCCTCTGGTGGCTCGAGCCAGAGAAAACCTGCTCAAAGGCCTCCTGTTCCAGACGGTGGCCCCCAGCAAGACTATCACGACAGGCGCATCCAAGCTTGGTTGGGGAGCTTACCTGGATGGCCTGCACACACAGGGCCTGGCCTGTGGTCCGAGCAGGAGAGCCTGCTCCAGATAACTTTCTCGAGCTTCAGGCAATAGCCAATGCTCTCCAAGCCTTCTGAGAGCATCTGGCCAATCAGGCGGCCCTGATCCAGATGGACAATCAAGTGGCAATGTCCTGTGTGAGCAAGCAGGGGGGCACGGGATCATACATCCTCTGCTGGGGGCGGTTTGGTTGTGGAAGTTCACCCCATGCATGAGGACTTACTACTGTTGTTCACTGAGATCACCTGCTACAGGTGAGTAACTACGCTTTACTGTGCATGAATGTCAGTAGCCTCTAATTAAAATGTATTGTATTTTCCACAAGATCTCATTAGGAAAACTCCTGCTGAAATAGCTTGTTAATGCAAGACAGTATTTTAAAAATGCCAATTTTCAGATTTCTCCACCCCTCACCCTCCTCCATTTTCTCAAGCAAACCACTAGTTTTCAGAGAGAGAGAGAGAGAGAGAGAGAGAGAGAGAGGCTACTGCTCTCTTGGGTCCACATAGATACTTCTGTGTACCAGTTTCTTTGAAGCAGTTCTTCCCATCCTCTCATCAGCTTTCTTAAACTTAACTGAGCCCTTGTTCTGCTGTAAGGTTGATGAATAGATCAACAAATGTACAGAAATAAAATGTTCATTTTATATTTTTTTGTGCGTTTTATTTTTGTTTGTGTGTATGTATGTAGACAGATTTATGGGGATGTAATTAATACTTATTGTGTTAATTTCAACATTCATTATGTGTTCTGTCATTAATGGAAGGTCTTACAAACCAGGCAATTAAAAAAAAACAACACCTAGTTCTTATCTGCATTTTGGTTTTTGAATATTTTTGAGCCATTTTCAATGCCTGAAGCATGTTGATTTAGATTTGAGTTTATCTCCAGGAACAAGCAGGAATGAGTCTTCACATATGGGTAAATGTCGGTACCGACGGAGCCCACGTGGGAGCGCTCCCCAGCGTCCAAAAAAAGAAAGCTTTTGGGAGCATGCCCACATGTATGCGCGCTGCCTTCCCGCCTAACCACTTCCCTCACATCAGTTCTTTGTTTTCCGCGGAGCCGACAGGACGTGTCCTTGTCACCGCAGAAAATTATTTTTTATTTTTTGTGGTCGCGCCTGCCTTCGTTCGACGCCCACCGGTACCGCCGGTGCTTTTCTTTCTTTTTACTGAAAATGTTTCTTTTTTACTAAAGAAAGTTTTCCTATTTAGTGCTGACGTATTTTGGCCACTAGGCCTCTATCCTTTCCTTTATGGAAAAGCCAGCCACTATCCTTAAGAAATGCTCAAAGTGTGGCGGTACAACTAAATTAATAGACACTCATAACTTGTGTCTAAAATGTTTAGGTCCTGACCATTACTCGATGGAGTGTCTCGCCTGCAGGAGTTTAACTAGAAGAAGTCTTCAAAATCGAGTACAGCTCGATACCCGGTTCACATCAGGCCTGATGTCACCAGCCAGAATTTCTTCTTCCTCCCAGGGTCAGGTAACCAAACAAAAGTCTGTTAAGACTAGCCAGTCCTCGAGAGGTAGATCTCCTTCTAAGCATCGAGATGCCTCTGGCGTTGCCCTCGAGGACATCATGGCAATACAGTCCCGGCGGGAGTCTTCGGGCTCCAAAGCATTATCGGGGCTTCAGGTTGTTCCCGAGGTTTTTACCTCCATGGACACACCTGTGCCATTCTCGGTGGTTCTGGCCGCTTCGAGCGGTACCGATACCCTGGCATCGGCTATGGTGATGGATGAAAGACTCCTCGCCATTGAACGTGGTCTAGCGAATCTCTCAGCTACTTCGGTACTGCTAGAGTCGCTGCAGACCGTTCCCCGAATGCCAGTGTCGGCGTCGTTGTCAGTGCCAGCATCGGTGTCGGTGTCTGTGCCGGTATCGGTACCGGTGCTGGCATTGCCATCGGCATCGGTACACGTACCGGTATCGACTTTGGTACCGGTACCATCGATGTTTCCTTCGACGGGCTGCCTTCCTCCGATGCCGAGCCTCGAATCGCTCTCGAGCATAGAGGATTCAGTACCGACTCGGCTCGGTACCGACCTCGAGCGGTACCGAAGACATCTCTTTAAAGAAAATCCAATGCTTCATCCTTTCATATCTTCCGATTCTGATGACTGGGATGAATCCATCGGTACCACAGCTTGAACCTTCACCAGTTCCAGCTTTTATCCCTCAATTCAGAGGGTCCCCCTCAGAAGAGATTTCCTTTCAAGCTTTTGTGCTTGATATGGCAAAGCTACTTGCCTTTTCCATACTTGAAAAAGAGTCTATACCAAGGGATTCAGGAACTCTGCAATACCCCTGGGCTTCAAAGGAGATGCTTATGCTTCCTTTACATCAGATCTTACAAGATCTATTATTAAGAATGTGGGAAACCCCCTTAACGGTATCCCCACATTCTGAAAGACTTGACACTATGTATAAAGTGCCACCTTCTCCAGGTTTTCAAAAGACTCAACTTCCTCATCATTCTATAGTAGTAGAATCAGCAATGAGGCGCATTAAGAGTGCAAAAAAGCACTCTTCTTACCTGCCAGGTCGTGAGTCTAGAACAGGGATGGGCAAACTACGGCCCCCTCTGCCCGGCTGAACTCTCCCGGCGCGGCTAAAGCCCTCTGCTCCGGCTTGCAGATACGCGAAGGGAGAGTGTCTGTCTCCCTCGCGTCTCTGTTAAGCCCGCAGGGGCAGATGGGAAATTTCCCATCAGCCCCTGCTTCCCATCAGCCCCTGCGGGCTTAACAGAGACGCGAGGGAGACAGACACTCTCCCTTCGCGTATCTGCAAGCCGGAGCAGAGGGCTTCAGCTGCGCCGGGAGAGTTCAGCCGGGCAGAGGGGGCCCCGCGGGACACTCCATGCTGCCGCGGCGGCAGCGGCCAGCTTTTTTTTTAATTTTAATTTCCATGTGCCGATGGGGGGGGATTAGGACTGGCAGTGGGCTGTGCCTGTGAGCCGATGGGGGGGGGGGGGTTTAGGACTGGCAATGGGCTGTGGGCTGATGGGGGGGTAGGACTGGTAATGGGCTATGGGGGGGTTAAGACTGGCAATGGGCTGTGGGCTGATGGGGGCTGTCTGGAAATGGGGTGATGGAGGTTAGGACTGGTAATGGGCTATGGGGAGGGTTAAGACTGGCAATGGGCTGTGGGCTGATGGGGAGGTTAGGACTGGTAATGGGCTATGGGGAGGGTTAAGACTGGCAATGGGCTGTGGGCTGATGGGGGGGTTAGGACTGGTAATGGGCTATGGGGGGGTTAAGACTGGCAATGGGCTGTGGGCTGATGGGGGCTGTCTGGAAATGGGGTGATGGGGGGTTAGGACTGGTAATGGGCTATGGGGGGGGATTAGGACTGGTAATGGGCTATGGGGGGGTTAAGACTGGCAATGGGCTGTGGGCTGATGGGGGCTATCTGGAAATGGGGTGATGGGGGGTTAGGACTGGTAATGGGCTATGGGGGGGATTAGGACTGGTAATGGGCTATGGGGGGGTTAGGACTGATAATGGGCTATGGGGGGGCTAGGACAGGAATTGGGCTGGTCACTTGGGAGGATCTGGATATCCCACTTCTGACGCTTCGGCACGCAGTAACTGCAGATTCATGTGAGGTGATTCAGAATCTTAAATCTCGCTCATATCTTGCCCACCCCATCTTTTCGGATGAAGCGGGTGGGACAGCCCCCACTTTGGCTACCACGCTTCAGAAACCAAAAGACCCACCCACAGAAGGAAGTAGGGAGGCATGGTCTAGTGCAGGGATGGGCATACGGCCACTAAAATTGAAGGTACTATTTTATGAAAGAAATACATTGCATAAAAGTTTTGTAAAATGACTCTTTTTATGCTTTTCTACCTTAAATTAATCTAAACATTTAATGTTACAAATTTAAATTTAATTTATATTAATTCACACATACACACCGTCCATCTACTCTTGGTCCGGCACCCGGGTCCAATATATGAACCCATTGCGGCCCTCGAGTCAAAAGGTTTGCCCACCCCTGGTCTAGAACCTGAGATGCCTTTGGGCGTCGATGCTTCCAAGCATCCATGCTTTCAGCAAGAATCATCTCATATATTTTCTATATGGGATTCTCTCTTGAAGAGGTTACAAAGAACTTAAAGCTTTTGAACCCTTTTCTTCAAGAACATAAAAGAGCAGACTATTTATTATTAGTCAAACATGCTCAAGATATCTCTAGGTTCCTTAATCGTGCTTCCTTGGACTGTTTTGAGTCTATTTGCAGAACTTCTGCTATAGCCATAGGAGCACAACGTATTGCCTGGCTCCAAGCTTCAGACTTTGATAAATAGGTACAAGAAAAGCTGGGAAATAGTCTTTGTACTGGAGAGAATCTCTTCAACAAGGATTGTCTATTTCAGGCTAATCAGTTAGACACTGATAATGCTACTTTCAGAGAATTGTCAAAACTTTCCTCTATCTCAGCTAATAAAAGATCTTCTAAAAGACTTTATTCCCCTAGAGGAAAGACGTTTTATCCATCTTCTACCCATCACACAGATGTTTCCCAAAAAGGGCAACATCAAACCAGGCTAAGAAAACCAAAACCTCAACAGGCTCAGCAAACGCAGTAACTGCAGGGTTTCTGATATTTTATTTGCTTAATCTTTTTTTTCTTCCTGTATGAGGTTCACAACCTGTAAACCTGCCTTTTTATCAAAACAGGCATTTGAACTTGATCTCATCCAGGCTGAGGCAGCAGTGACACACTAAGTCAACTCTCAACCTCTAGGCATGAATCTCTTGCTACAAGAGAAATCCACTCTTCTAGCTCCAAGAGCTATTGAGGACAATCATGCCCTAAAGGTAACAAGTTTCTGCTCCCCCTATTTAAAAAAAAAAGGGGGGGGGGGAGAGGGCTACAAGGACTTACCAAATTGTAGGTCCTCTCAATTCTGTATTGCTTTCTATTCCTTTCAGTTGGGACATTTAGTCTCCAAAGGGAACATTATTCAACTGGAGAGCTTTTTCACTAAAGCTATAGGAATTTCTTCCATTCCTACTCCAGTAAGTCTTTCCAATACAGAGTTTTCCCCCTTTGGGGTTCTTTTTGCACTAGGGTTATTACAAAATGTACAATAGCATTCTGAAAATCCCTACCAGGTTTATTCTGTTCATTAGAGCATAGTCAGCTCAAAAGGCTTACAAAACCCTATATTAAGAAAAACGAAAAACCCACCATGTGGGTTATACGAGCTCGCTTCAACATATAGCTCACATGGATTTCTGCTTAATCTATGCTGCCTGCGTATCTTTGAGCTGATCTATTAAATAGTTCTTTTTAAGACAGCTTATTAGACAAAATTTTAGTATTACCACTTCTAATTTTGTCTGTCGGCTATAAGACCTTATTTTGTTTTCTGCTGTCTTAATAACAGATGGCTCCAAGAGAGGGTCCAGAACTCACTTGGACAGTTTATCATTACAGGTCAAGAAGCCTGTTTCTATTCTTAGCCATCTTCAATTCTATTTCAGCTCGAGCAGAATAGATTTGGTTGCACACTGGCAATCAAACAGCCAAATCTCACCTAAGCAACCTACAACATGCTCTCTGCAACTATACAATAAAGCTCTGCAACTATGGGCCTTTGCCAGAGAGCGTCAGAGTTCACCCCTGGTAGATAGCTTTCAGGTGGTTAGAAAAGCTTCAGCTGGTGGGCTCTACCCAGTCATGTTTCCACATGACTGGTTCTCCTATCCTTTCCATTTTCCTTAAATTTTCATTTAAGGAAGGGGAACCAGGGCCTAGATGAAGTGAAAGCTTAAGGAATTGCACAACTCCCTAGGTTGTCCCACTTCTTCAGTGGAACTCTTACAACAGGGATGCATTCCTGATCACTGCAGTCGGTCCTTATCTGGTGCATTTCTTCTAATTTCCTATACTTCATTGAAGCTGATAATGAACAAAGAACGCATGATACTCATACTGCCCTCATAGAGAGGCAAATATGGTATCCGTCTTTCTTCCCAGCTACTACACTGAAGTTATAGAAGGATCCAGATCCTCTGTCTTAAGATTAAGGATCTCCTCTGCACTCCTTCACGTACGTCTCAAGACCTGGTTATTCAAGGACTAGACTCTTAAGACCTAGACCTTTCGTTACAAGTAAGAATATCCTACTCGCTTCCATGAAACCTTACAGATCATTCTTACACTTTTCACTAATAAGTGATTCTTAATGAGTATTCTCAAGAAGGTCTAACCCTTCTTGTTATCACACGAATCTCTTTATAAAATCTGACTCTGAAATATTTGTTTACTGTCCAGGTTAATGCTGTTAAAGCATACCATCAATTATTAAGATGACAACCAACTTCTCTGGTAAAATAGGTAAACACTTTCTTTTACCGTAACCTTCTTCTACATTTACTGTCATAATTTGGTTACGTTACATCTGAAGCTTGTGATAAGGAAGCTTATCATAGCTCAGGAAGGGGCTATAGAAAAGGTGAAGTGTCTCTGAACAAGCAACCTGTCAGTGCTGGTAGAAATGAGAAAACAGAATTTTGCCATAAAAGACTACCAGTCCCAGAATGCACCAGGTTTCCAACAGCCATTAGAGGAGCTGAAGTGGGGAAACGTGTGTTCAATCAGGAGGGCTATGAGGTAATCCCTAAGCACTCTTCTCAAAGGGCAGGGCCTGATTCAGCACAGCTGCGCTGTGTTAGGGAGGATCACTCATCTAAGCAGAATAAGAGTAGAGTTTATTCTACAGATGACCATCTTCATGATCACCTTGGATATCCAGAGAATTGTCCTCATTGTCCTCCTTATCCTGAGAATCAGCTTAAGTTTGATCATCAGTTTCATCTGAAGGATCATCAGAAGCAGAAGCCAAACCGGACGGACAGAGAGAAAAAGAAACCCTCTGGAACAAAGAGGAGAAAAGCCTTTGAGATGTCTAGAAGAGTCCAAAGCAGTACGTATACTGGGAGGTATTCCAAGGGCCAGCATACACCATTGGACTGGGGAAAGCCAGAGGAATGGTGCTGCAGAGCTAGGAATCTCCAGACGCTACCTGTGAGGGAGACGGCTGCACGTGGAAGGGACCCTAGGACCCGTGCCAGAAGGTATGTGAAGAGAGATCCAGTGTCCAGGGATCTGGATTGGAAGGCTGGACATAAGAACTGGACTACATACTGACCAGGCTATATAGAGAGGAACTCTAACAGCAATGGAAGCTCAGGTATGAACACTGATCTATGCCCTAGCTATAACCTTGAAAGACAGCAGGGAAACAAATATTCTCCTGAAACTGCTCCATTGAAAGATTCATCTGTGCCAATCCATGATATTGAACCTATGCTTGTTGAAGATGGGGGAATAATAGCAGATGAGGATCCTGTTTATATGGACTGCTCTCTATCTAAACTCCGTTGGTAACTTTCTGTTATAAAGTACAGCAACCATCACAAAGAAATACAAATTTGTTCTTTAATCTACTCAGAAAAGCTCCTGAAGCAGGATTTGACCCACACAGTGGAAGGCAAGCCAGCTAAGGGGTTTCAGCTGGATAACTGCTAGCAATTAAGCCTTACCTAATTGCTTGTGAGCTAGGAGAGAATCACTTCTGTATCTATGTGGGAAGTAATCAGAAGTTAACCTGAAAAGAACAGTTTGTTTCTTGCTTTGTAGCTTTTCATTTGTTGTTTTCCTGATTTTGACTTTGTTTTTCCAAGTTACCACTGAAAGCAAGTTACCTAATTTATGTGCTACCAAGCATATCTGTGTTGGGAGAAATAACCCCATAAATAAATATCTTATTGGCTTTACCCAAGAGCACAACTAAATTATTGTCAGCAGCTGTGTCTGGTGTGAATGAACTACATTGCCCACAATACCTTGCAAATCATATAGAAATATGCACTTGCCAAGAGTGTGAAGATTCTCACCCAGGCAGCCGTCTGACAAGCTCTCAATGTAAAGTCCTTATCCTAAGTGCCATTACTTATGAAAGACACATTACTGATCTTCAGAAATTGGGGTAAGCTGCCTAATACAATTTTTTCTCACAGTAAACGAATTCCTTGTGAGGATAATATGATGGCTCTTTACAACAGACCCATATCAGCCTCAGCAAATACTTTCGCAATACCTTGGGTAACATCCACATTCAAGAATTGGGATTTAGTATTCACTTACTAACAGTTATTGTCTACACAAGGACCCCCCGATACCTTGTTTAGTCAAGCTGTTCCACAGCACCCTTTTAGTTCAACTCCTACCTTCCATCCCTTTGGATGCCTGAGGTTCTGGGGAAGAAGCATGGCCCATCCATTAGATTTGCAACATGCTGGGGCCTCCTCTAGGCATCTTTTAGCTTGGGAGTCCCCATATGTGAAGACTCATTCCTGCTTGTTCCTGGAGATAGCATAGTTAATCACCTGTAACAGGTGATCTCCGGGAACAGCAGGAATAAGTCTTCACAACACACCCACCTCCCCTAGGAGGAGTTCTCTCTTTCTTTCTCTCTCTTTCTCATTTGTCTACTTCCCTCCTTCGGTCTCAGCTACAAACCCAACTGATGTGAGGGAAGTGGTTAGGAGGGAAGGCAGCGCGCATGTGTGGGCATGCTCCCAAAAGCTTTCTTTTTTGGACGCTGGGGAGCATTCCCGCGCGGGCTCTGTCGGTACCGACGTTTACCCATATGTGAAGACTTATTCCTGCTGTTCCCGGAGATCACCTGTTACAGGTGAGTAACTATGCTTTCTTGATTTTGTTTTGTTTTAGGTAGATCAATCGGAGGAACCAGAGCAAGAAGAAACTCCAGTGACAACCACTCCACAGCTGAGTCCCAAGAGAGGAAGACCAGGTGTTTTTTCCCCCTTGTTGATAGTTTGATGATATATGTTTTGGTGAGAGGAGCCGAAGGAGACATTTATGATTTTTTATTTTGTGCACCCATCGTGTTACTCTGTGAAATGGTTGCAGGTGTCCACAGGAAGCTTAGGTTCTCTGGCTTTTTAGCATTGGTCTTCATAGTCTGACAGAAGGTCTGCTTTTTAGGTTGTTTAGGTTTGAATAGGTTAATTTGCATGACTTTTGTTACCTTGATTACCAGACCTGTTGCTTTACAAGGAACCCATAAACTCCATGCAGCTTCATGTAACTTATCTAAGGAGATGTAAAGTTTGTACCAGCACTCTGCAGTTTAAATCAATCAGTTTTAAAAATTTTAAAATCTTAAAACCTAAAGTAAGGTTTTCTCGATCTTTAGCCATTTATCTTAACAGTTAGTAGCAATCCAGCCTGACTTTTGGATTTCAGTTGGGACCTCCAGAAGCATTTGTCTGGTTGGTTACACCCCCCCCCCCCCCCAATTCTAAATGCAAGTTTAAGACTGCAAAAATGGAGAGAGGAGGTCCATGCCTGCTGAAGTAAGGGTCCGACAGCTGCGGCAGAGCCACAAGCAGGCAAGCTCAGCTGGGGCCCAGTGGACCTGTGGGAAGGAAATTAGGAGTGACTTGGCACTCTGGGACAAAACATCCCTAATAATATCATCAAGGGAACTTTGGTGCTGAGACTTAAAAAAAGCTTTCTTACAACAAGGGGCCATTGGCAAGCACCCAAAAGGGGGGGATCAAAGACGTACACCTCTTTGGTGTAATTTTGCTCTTATTGCTTATCCATGTTATGGGGAAACGGAAGATCAAAGTTAGACTGATTTTATTTATTTATTGAACGGTTTTATATACCGCCTTTCAGAAAAATCAAAGCAGTTTACAAAGAACAAAACTTGAACATTACATTGAAACTTATTCAAACAATTGAAATTACAGTGAACATTAAATTGTATATAATAAAAATGATAATTTGAGGGTTACAATGCTGAGTAAATGCTGATTAGGTATATAGATAGTTTAAACGTATATGCAGATTTAAATATTTACAAATTTCAAAAATCTTATCTGAGCAAGGAAAAATGTATTGTAGTTCACTAGAATTATTAGTGTAAAGAGTAAATGTGATAATGTGGAAAATTGGGTATTGTAAGATAGAGTAAGAAAAAGGAAAAAGTAAGTTGTGAATTAATGAATATGCGTATACATGACTTTAAGTGGGAAATATTTCATCTATTGGGAATGAGTCTCCAAAGTATTCTATAATTAGGTGAGTTTTAAGATCTTTTCGAAATGCTGAAAGATCTGTGATAACTCTTGAGTTTATCCGGCAGAGCGTTCCATATTAAAGGAGCATTGAAGCTGAATGCCCTATTTGTTGTAGTTTTATTGAGTTTTGAAAAGTTGTTTGGAACAAGTAGTGTGTTCAGGTTCCTGTGTCTCACTGTTCTGGTCCTTGAATGAATTGTCAGTAGATCCGTTAGATATGATGGGGCTATATCTCTTATCAGTTTGAACGTTGCTATGATTTATTTATTTATTTAGACAGTTTTGTATACCGCCTTATCCTTCAATCAAAGCGGTCACAACACAATTGGGGGATACATTTAACACACAGGGATATGAGACACATACACTAATACTTTATATTTTATCCTACTTTGTATAGGTAACCAGTGAAGCTTGTACAGTATAGGGGTTATGTGTTCAGTTGGACATGCATTTATAAGCATTCTAGCAGCAACATATGCTACTTTTAGTTGGTGTAAAGCATGTTTTGGAATACCTTGAAGAATTATGTTACTAAAATCTAAGTGAGGCAGGATTAGGGCTTGAAGGACTGATCTGAAGTCCAGATTTGATGATGATGGTTTTAGATTTTTAAGATATCTTAATTTATTATATATTGTGTTTGTTGTATTCCTGATGTGTGTTGTTAGGCTTAACGTTCTGTCTATGATAATGCCAAGGTATCTTATTTCATCTTTTATGGGGATGCTTATGTTTTCAATTTTTATTTCTGTTGGGGGGGGTAAATTTTTGATTTCTAGAAACAAATAATGCTTCTGTTTTCTTGAAGTTAATGTGTAGATTGTGTTCATTTAGCCATTGCGTCATTTTAGTGAAGCATGATTTGATATTGGAGAAGTCCAGGGAGTCTGTGTCCATAGGGAGATAAATCATAACATAAATAAAACATAAACATAAATCATAACATCATCATTGTACCCTAATCCGCTCCTTCAACATCCAGTGCCTAGTCTACGCAGATGACGTCCTAATCTACTCACCATTCCTGATTGATCAACCTGACTTTTCACCTATATCAAGCTGCTTCGAAGCTGTATCACAATGGCTTACAACACAAAATTTAAGGATCAACCATAGTAAAACAGATGTCTTATTCCTCACCAAGAACCAGATGTTCTCCCCACCCCCACATTAAAAGTAAACAATATTGAGTTGATAGCAAAATCAACTATCCGCTATCTCGGTATCACGCTTGACCAACGACTCGACATGTTTACACATGTGAAGAACATCACGAAAGCAATTTACCATAAGGTCCGGTTACTACGTCACCTGCGCCCCCTATTGGACTTTAATGACTACCGAACTATCTTCCAAGCCTTGGTGCTCCCACATCTAGACTTTGCAAATATTATCCTTCATGGCCTCCCTCAGTCAACACTAGGACCTCTTCGCCTTGCAGTGAATGCTGCAGCAAGGGTACTTGCAGGTACATCAAGAGCTAAACATATAACCCCAGTCATGATGGATCTCCACTGGCTTCCACTTCAGGCTAGAATCCAGTATAAGTCCCTAGTACTAACATTCAAAGCCCTAAGGAACCAGATCACCTCACCCATCAGCAAACTCATTCAAAGACGGCCGTTCAACAGGATCAGGAGATCTAATCAAGCAAACACTCTAGAGATCCCCAACATTCTAACTAAGTGCAAAAAGGCTACTGCCAATAGAGCCTTCTCCCTATTTGCACCCATGACCTGGAATGCCCTCCCCACTGAGCTCCGTTCCACCCCAGACCTATTGTCATTTAGAAAAGCCCTCAAACAACACCTTTTCCTCATCCATTACCCAGAATCCAATCCCAGAAACAACCACCTATCCTCACATCCTACACCCTACTCCACCCCACCCAAAATCCAACACCATAAAGAAAATGACTAGCTCTACCACCATATCCCTTCTCTTATTTATTATTGGTACTGTTCACACATCTTATTGATTAAACCTCTTATAAATATGTTGAAACCAAGCTATACTATATGTATAATTTCTCACCATACTATATGTATAATTTCTCACCATACTCCATGAATAATTACTCTGTAATTAGTTACCCCTGTTACCTCCAGGTTATCTCGTCCATGTTCAATGTAAAAACTCAATTGTCGTGTGACATTGCAGTATGTTTTTTGTTCAATTGTAAACTGCACTGATTTTAATAGCGCGGTATATAAGAGAAGTAAATAAATAAATAAAATCAGCATAAATTGCATATTTTAATTTGCACTGTTGAATGATGTGGCATATAGGTTGTAAATATATGTTAAAGAGTAGAGCTGACAATGCAGAACCTTGTGGGATTCCTTGTTTTTGCGTATATGTTTTAGATGTATGGTTTCCTATTTTTACCTGTTGCGCTCGATCAGTTAGATATGATTGGAACCATGCAAGAATAGTGCCATGTATACCAATCTGTTTGAGTCTTTCAAAAAGGATACGATGGTTAATTGAATCAAAGGCAGCTGATATATCCAAAAATATAAGTAATACTGCTTGTTTTGATTTGTCAATGTATTTTAGAATATCATCAAAGATAACTGCAAGAAGTGTTTCTACACTATGGTATGGTCTAAAGCCGTATTCGTGTGAATCTAAGGGGGCATGAAGTTCAATGTGATCCTGAAGTTGATCATATACTATTTTTTCTATAATCTTTGCCATAAATGGAAGGCTAGAGATAGGTCTATATGAAGAGGGATCAAGATTGTCTAGTTTTTTGTTTTTCAGAATAGGTCTAATCGAGGCTCTCTTTAGGATGGTTGGCATAGTACCATGTGTGAGAGAAAAATTTGCTATATTTAGAATGTAGGGTGCTAGGAGTGGCTTAGTATTTTTGATCCAGCTAACTGGGCAGGGATCAAGACTAGAAGTGGTTGTGTTAATATCTGAGATCACCTTATCCAGTTCTTTTAGTGTTACAGTATGAAATTTATTCCATATGTGTTCAGGCTTTGGGTTGGAGTAAATTAGTGGAATTGGAGGGTCTGATAGTGGAGAGAGCTTAGTTATGTAATAGTCAGCAAGAGTTTGTGGGTTAATAGGGGTGACATCTGTATTAGGAGGGTTTGATACTTTTTTAACTATTTCAAATAATTCTCTGGGACGATTGAGGGAATTTGTTAGTAATTTTGTATGAAAGGCTTTTTTAGATGCATTTATTGTTTTTCTGTAGTAGTCTAGTTTCTCATTGTGTAAATTTCTGTCAATCTCCAGGAACAAGCAGGAATGAGTCTTCACATATGGGTATCGTCGGTACTGACGGAGCCTGCGCGGGAACGCTCCCCAGCGTCCAATAAGAAAACTTTTGGGAGCATCCCACAGCGCCTGCGTGCTGCCTTCCCGCCTTTCCCAACCGCTTCTCTCCAGTTCTCCTTTTCCGCGGAGCCAGCAGGTCGTGTTCCTGTCACCGCAGAAGAAGTTCTTTATTTTTTCTTAATTCTTTTGTGTCGCGTCTGCCTTCTTCGACGTCGGACCGGTACCGCCGGTTTTCTCTTTTCTTTCTTTCAAAAAAAAAAAATGTATCTTTCGTCACTGTGCATTTTCAGTTTTTGGGCCTTAGGCCTTAAAATATTTTCCTCATGGAGAAGCCCGCCTCCGGGTTTAAAAAGTGCACAAAATGTGGCGGTACTATTTCTGTCACCGACACCCATGACTGGTGTCTAAAATGTTTGGGGCCTGACCATTCCATCACGGATTGTATGTCCTGTACCATGATGTCTAAAAGAGGTCGGCAGAACCGAGCAGCCAAGCTCAGTACCCTGTTTCCCTCTGATGCAGCTTCGGTGGCATCAACGTCTTCCAGGGATTCTTCCTCCCATGGATCTCAGGTAACCAAGCATAAATCTAGCCGGTCCTTGAAGGATAGATCTCCCTCCAAGCATCGAGATGCCTCTGGGCTTGCCCTCGAGGATTCCGCACCGGCAAAATTACCCCGGCGGGAAGCTCCGGCTTCCAAAGCGTTGTATATGGGGTCACAGGTTGACATCGATGGCTCGGCCTTGACAGATCACCTGTTGCCGTGTTCTGGGGTACCGGTGGCTCCCACTGGTACCGACATCCAGACATTGGTGGCGTCGATGGATCAGAAGATTCTGGCCATGCAGCGCACCCTATCGGCATTCATACAGGCTGCAACGCCTCCGGTACCTCAACAATCCCCGTTACCGGTGCCGGTACCGATTGCATCAGCATCGGCTTCGGTGTCGACTGCAACAGTACCCTGTCCTATCATGCCCATCGGTACCGAACCGGTACCGGTTACTTCCGATACCGATCCTACTCGGTACGGCTATCGGGCTTTACAGGAGCATCCAGACAGGCGATACTTCGATTCCTCTGAGGGCTCTGATGAGTATGAGGGTTCTGTCGAGGCATCGATACTTCTTCCTCAGGAGTCGTCTTCTCCTAAACGAAGAATGTCTCCTCCAGAAGACTTGTCTTTTCAAGACTTCATTAGGGAAGTGGCTAGGAGCCTCTCCATCACAGTGGCCCCTGAGTCAGAACCCAGAGCCCAAGGAGTTAGATATTTTACAATATCCTAAAACTCCTAAAGAGGCAGCTACTTTACCTATCCATGAGATTCTGTATGATCTCATGTTGAGGATGTGGGAGACACCTCTTAACACCTCTCCTCATTCTCGCAGACTAGACACCACGTATCGTGTCCCTCCTTGTCCTGGCTTACACAAGACTCAGCTTCCTCACCACTCTATTGTGGTAGAGTCTGCCATGAGAAAGATAAAGAGTGCAAAGAGACACTCATCTAATCCTCCAGGACGTGAATGCAGGACCCTAGATGCTTTTGGCCGAAGGGGTTTTCAAGCTTCTATGCTAGCTGCCAGGATCAACTCCTATAGTGTCTATATAGGAATGTTTCTAAAAGAAGTCACAGATCATCTGCAGACTTTAACCCCTTTTATTTCGGAGGATAAAAGGCAGGAGTTTCTCACTTGGCTCAAACATGCCCAAGATGCCTCCAAATTTTCCAACCGTGCAGCCTTTGACTCTTTTGAGTGTGTAAGCAGAGCTTCGGCTATTGCCATAGGGGCACGCAGAATTGCTTGGCTACAAGCTTCTGATTTGGAGCTCTGGGTCCAAGATGAATTAGGGAATATTCCTTGTACAGGTGAAAACCTTTTTGGTAAGGATTGGCAAGCAAAGGCCAATCAGATGGATGCTGAAAACTCTGCTTTGGATCGACTTTCAAAGTCTACCTCTGCTCCTGTTAAGAAAAGATTGTTCAAAAAGACATCTTTTTCCAAAAAGGGATGATACTATCCTGCTTATGGTCAGCAGGCATCTTCTGCAGGTCGTTTTGCTGCAAAGCGTCAGCAACCATCTAAACAGGCCAAATCAAAGGCTGCTAGGCCTGCCATGACCCAGCAGCCTCAGCCTCCTCAGGGCCTTTGACTTATTCCAAAGAAAACAGGGGGCTACAGACCCATCTTAGATCTCAGAGAATTGAACAAATTTATATTCAAGGAGAAATTCAAGATGATTTCTCTCGGTGCTCTGCTTCCATACCTTCAGAGTCAGGATTGGCTTTGTTCTCTAGATCTCAAGGATGCGTACACCCATGTCCGCATCCATCCAACACACAGAAGGTTCCTTCGGTTCCTTTTTGGAGAAAAGCACTACCAATACAGGGTGCTTCCTTTCGGTCTGGCCTCCGCACCAAGGGTGTTCACGAAATGCATGGCAGTAGTAGCTGCATTTGTACGCACCCTGGGAATATTCATTTTCCCATATCTGGATGACTGGCTCATTCGAGCTCCCTCTCAGTCAGAGGCCAAGACTTTTCTAACCTGCACAATGCGTGTCCTTCAGTATTTGGGACTGGTAATAAACATCCCAAAATCCAATCTCACCCCTACTCAATCTCTGGAGTTTATAGGGGCTGTCCTGGATACCACAACTGCAAGGGCCTATCTTCAGGCTCGTTGCCTACACTTGGTGCAGTTAGCCTCCCAAATACAGTTAAAGTCCCATTTAACTGCTCGGGAAATGTTACAACTCTTAGGCCACATGGCATCCACCGTGCATGTGGTTCCATATGCTCGCCTTCACATGAGGGCAGCTCAATGGACTTTGTCCACCCAATGGACTCAGGCATCAGGTTGCCTGTCAGACAAAATAGCAAACTCCAGTCGCCTTTTTTGGTCTCTCCAGTGGTGGCAGTCCTCTCAAAACCTGTTGCTGGGGGTCCCCTTTTCAGCAGTCACTTCCCCAAGCAACCCTTACAACAGATGCCTCTCCAATGGGTTGGGGAGCTCATCTGTAAGATCTCCCCACCCAGGGCATCTGGTCTCCACAGGAGACTTCTCTACACATCAATCTCTTGGAACTGAGAGCAATTTTCTTAGCTCTGAGTGTTCCACTCCCTGCTCAGCTACAGGACAGTCCTTATCCACACGGACAACCAAGTAGCCATGTTCTATGTGAACAAGCAAGGAGGGACTGGCTCTCTGTCGCTTTGCAACGAAGCTTTGCGTCTGTGGGCCTTCGCCAGAGAGCATCAGATTCATCTTATGGCAGTATATCTTCCAGGCGTTCAAAACTCTTGGGCAGACAGACTTAGTCGAGTTCTGCTTCCACACGAGTGGTCCCTCCACATGGACCAGGTATCCAGGATTTCTCGAATTTGGGGAACCCCGGACATAGACCTCTTTGCAAGTCTGTGGAATGCCAAACTTCCCCGGTTCTGTTCCAGAATTCCGTGTCAGGGAGTTCAGGCCAAGGATCCCTTCCTTCTTCACTGGGGTCAAGACTTCCTTTATGCCTTTCCACCCATTCCCCTAATTCCCAAAACACTTTTCAAGCTTCAGAGAGACCGAGGTTCCATGATCCTCATAGCACCACAATGGCCACGCCAAGTGTGGTACTCTCTACTTCTGCATCTCTCTCAAACTCCCTCCCTGGAATTGGGCTCTGCACCAGATCTTCTATCCCAGGAAGACGGAACATTGTGGCACCCAAAACCCCCAGTCTCTCCATCTCAGGGGCTGATTGCTGAAGGCCTAGACCTTCAAGTTTTTCATCTCTCTCAGCAAGTCAGAGATATTTTTCATGCTTCTAGAAAGCCTTCCACTAGACGTTCTTATGCTTTCAAATGGAAAAGATTTACCATTTGGTGTTCAGAGAAGGGTCTTAACCCTCTTGCAATACCTCTGAATTCTTTACTAGAGTATCTTCTGCATCTATCCCATGCAGGCCTTAAAACGAATTCAGTAAGAGTCCATTTGAGTGCTATTGCAGTGTCCCTTAAGCCTCTCAATGGACAGCCTATTTCCTCTCATTCTCTTATAGCAAGATTCATGAGAGGCCTTCTTTTAACTAAACCTCCCATTAGACCACCTCCAGTGGCATGGGACTTAAATCTGGTTCTTGGCCAGCTTATGAAGCCACCCTTTGAACCTTTAGCCACCACCTCCTTGAAATTTCTTTCTTGGAAGGTTATCTTTCTCATTGCAGTCACCTCAGCACGTCGCATCAGTGAATTGCAAGCCTTGGTGGCTAATCCTCCTTATACAAGTTTCCATCATGATAAGGTAGTCCTCAGGACCAATCCACACTTTATGCCCAAAGTGGTCTCGCCTTTTCATCTGAACCAAGAGGTATACTTACCTGTCTTTTTTCCAGGACCTCATGCATCAAGTGCAGAGAGGAATCTTCATACTTTGGATTGTAAAAGAGCTCTCGCCTTTTACTTACAAAGAACACAGCAACATAGAAAGTCTTCTCAACTCTTTGTTGCTTTTGATCCTTCCCATTTAGGACTTCCAGTTTCTAAGAGAACACTGTCCAACTGGATTGCTCAGTGTATTTCTTTCGCCTACCAGAGTAGGAACTTTTCTCTGGAAGGCCATGTCACAGCTCACAATGTGAGGGCCATGGCAGCCTCAATGGCTCATCTAAACTCTGTGTCCATCAACCAAATCTGTCGAGCGGCCACCTGGGCCTCGGTTCATACCTTCACAGCCCATTACTGTTTGGACAAGGACTCCCGCCGGGATGCCTCATTTGGTCAGGATGTTCTCAAACACCTGTTCCATTCCTAATCAACTCCTACCCACCTACCCTGGTTGGATGCCAGAGATCCATGGTGGGAGGTAGAGCCCTTTTCAAGGACACACAACTCTGGGGTCTCTCCCTGGTATCTGCAGCTACGGAGTCCCCATATGTGAAGACTCATTCCTGCTTGTTCCTGGAGATAGCACAGTTACTTACCTATAACAGGTGATCTGTGGGGACAGCAGGAATAAGTCTTCACAACCCACCCACCTCCCCTAGGAGTTGTATCTCTCTATCTATCTTTCCTTCCCTCCCTCTCTCTCTCTTTGTCTCAGCTTTAAAACTCGAACTGGAGAGAGGCGGTTGGGAAAGGCGGGAAGGCAGCACGCAGGCGCTGTGGGATGCTCCCAAAAGCTTTCTTATTGGACGCTGGGGAGCGTTCCCGCGTAGGCTCCGTCGGTACCGACGATACCCATATGTGAAAACTTATTCCTGCTGTTCCCAGAGATCACCTGTTACAGGTAAGTAACTGTGCTTTATTTGAGTTAGTTTTCCGCCATCTTTTTTCAGTCTTTCTAAGTTCCCTCTTTATTTGTCTAATTTCTTGCGAGTGCCAAGGTTGGGAGTCTCTCTTTTTGGATCTGGATTTGTTTGTTTTAGAGCTAGGAAGCATAGCTGCTTTTTTTATAGTCTCGTTCCAGTTAGCAATACTGATATTGATGTCTGTTACTGTTTCAGGAATATGTGGTAATATCTGTCCTAAAAAGTTTTCCCTGTCAAATTTCCTGAACATTGTAGTTAGTCTTTGTTTCAGCTGTTGGGTTGTGATGCCCTCTGGATCATCAGTATCCATTCAAGATTCTCCTGCTAGACCAGTCCAGACCAGGGGGTTATGTCCCCTTGATAACAGATGAAAGACTAGAAGCTTCTAGTGAACAACATCATTGGTAATAGTGCTGTGCAACTGGGCGCACCCTTTAGTATTTCTCTGTCTCCAGCAGATAGTTGCTGGAATGGTGCAGCTTGGTGTTTGATCCTTGGGCAGCAGTTCTGCAGGGCACCTTCCCAGTGGAGCTGGGTGGCAGACATCTCCAGGTCGAATCTGTGAATGCCTACTGGATTTTGTTGCTTTGAGGACTAGCAACCAGATTCCCCATCAGTGCTCCTGACAAGTTGAGCCTTGGGCCTGTGGAGGCTGGGGTTCCTTGGCCAAACTCAGACTGTGGCCAGCCTCAGACCATGTCCTAGCTTTTTCCTCTACTTCCTGTATATCCTTTTATTTTATTTTATCTTTAATTTTAGCCTTGTAGTTTTATTTTATTCATTTTTATTTTATTTTCTGTCTCCTGCCTCCCCCTCCCCATTCAGCTACCCCTGAAGAATTTCTTAAAAAAAAAAAAAGACAGCTTTGGGTGAAGGTGCCCTGCCTCTCTCATCGGGGCTATGTCGCTGGTAGTCGAGTTTTTCCTGCCCCGGAATCCTACAGCACTGGTGAGTGGCTTTGCCTATGGGGGGGAGAAGAAAGCTGCATTTTGAAAGCAGTCCAGAAGTGGCCTTAGCTGCAGCTTTTTCCGCTGATCTCTGATCAGAGGAGTGCTTGTTTTTGCTGAGGCTCTGTGTGGTTCCAGACATGGCCATCAGCTGCGGTGCTCAGCTGAAGAGAGAGCACAGCCCAGCATGGGCTGCTGCCAGTGGTCACAGCCCTGTTTGCGCTGGCTGCAGTTCGGGCATTTGCCACCATTGTCACTTGCACTGTGCCCTTCCATACCTTTGTGGCTAAATAGTGCACCCAGATAAACATATGCCTGCCTGCAAGGAACTCTGCCTTGCTTGCAGCAGGCCTCTGTCTGGCCACTGGGCAGGAGATATGGACAAGCTTTGTGCAGTTTGTGCTGCCGATGCCGGAGGCCCGTCTGAGGTGCCTCTTCCTGGTCTTGATCACACAATTTCATTGTGGCCTGTTGTACCTCTTCAGTCTGAGACTGGGGTAAAGGTAGGGATGGCCACCATTTTAGAGAGCTATGAGGTGGCCAGCTCCAATCTTCTGCCCCAGGCAGGCTCTGATGTTGGAGAGGGTAGGACTTACTTCTGGAGCAGAGGCAATTGTGGGGTGGCCCTTTGTTTTCTGGGTTCATTTACTTGGATTTTTTGCAATTTATCCAGGCATGGAGTTCTTGGCAGGGGAGGCCTGAGTTGGGTTGGGGTCTCTCTAGGTTACCCTTGGAGCGTTGTTCTCAGCAGGGAGCAAAGTTATGACCCATAGAGCCTATGATGCTAGGCAGGACACAAAATAAGGTGCTAGAGGACCTCCGAGATCCTTGCCATACTTGTGTGCCCTCCCCAGAAGCCTTGAGATGGCATCATTCCCTGCCCATGGATCAGGATGTTTGGATGCAGAAATTTCTGTGTGTGTGTCCAGCTCTGAGGGAAGGGGAGCTGTTCCTCTGGATTTACCTATTTAGAGCGGAATTATTGAGTTCCCTAATAGCTCAGGTAACCTCTTCTCTACAGTAGTCTTTAGTGTCCCCCCTGAGGGGCAGAACAAGCCAGAAGAGTTTGGTCAAGGTGTTGACACTCTAGGCAGACCTTATGCGCCCCCCCCTCCGCTGTCAGAATGTATTGTTTAGCTTTGAATGCCTCGCTGTTTGCCCCCCCCCCTTCTCCTTGGGACCCCTAGTTTGCCCTAATAGTTAGGCTTCAGGGCCAGTCCATCATCGAGAGCCTTTGTAAGCCTTTTCCTGCAAACTCTTTGGCAAATGGTGCCCGTGGAGTATCATGAGTAAGCTTTACTGCTGCCCTCAGGCAGAGTTTGGACAAAGTGGCTCTTCTTTCTGAGGGGGTGCATGTGCCTGTGATAAAGATCACTAAGCATACTACCATCCCAGTGGAGTGCAGAGAAGCCCTTTTAGATCAACAGGATAGTAAAGTAGAGGCTCTTTTGAAGGCCTTTTTCTGGCCTCCTCCTTTATCCCACAAGCAGCTGTATGTGGTGGCCTAATGGCCGGGCACTTCTGCACTGGGTACAAACATTGCCAGAGGACTCTGTGTGAACCCGCTTAGAGTTGGTGGCTGCTTTTCTAAATCTTCCTGCTAGACCAGTCCACACTAGTGGGTTATCTCCCCCTGCCAGCAGATGATGGAGACAGAGAAAAAAACAAAACTATACCATGATATCACCACTGACATAAAACCCAGTGGAGCTAGGACACTCCCCAGTATTTTCTCTGTCTCCAGCAAATGGTGGTTACTGTTGCTGTGCCTGGAGCTCTAAGGCAGCCATCTCTGGGGCACCTGCCAGTTGGGCGAGGTCATTTGGGATCCCAGGATGTATATGCATTACCCCTCTAGGACATCTCTCCTTCTCTTCTTTGGGGGTGAACTCCTCTCCATGAGGGCTAGGGAAGTTCCTTTTTTCATTAGGGTCATGAGGATTCTCTGGAAGAGTGCCCTGGATCTCATATTCTCTAATTTTAGCTTGTTCATTTCTCTGTTATTTTGATTAAAAAACAAACAAACAAACCTGGAGCTTGCTGTGAGGACGGGGCCTCTTAAGCACATGGAGGCTCTTCTCTCCCCCCCCCTCCAAGGTTATTGGAAGTTCAATCAGGGTTTTGGGGCTGCACTCTGTGACTTGGGATCTGCAGCAGGTCTTCTGGAGCCAGGGCTGCCTGGTGTGTTGCTCTCACCTTTGGCCTGTTTTCCACCCGACGCTGGGTCCTTGTGCAGTGGCAGTGTTCGGGGGCTGGATTGGAGGTTGTGGCTGTGGCGATCAGAGGCTGGATTGGAGAGGGCATAACACATTTGTGTCTGTGAAGATTTTAGGAGCTGGGGCTGTAGGTATTGCCCTTGCTCCCGGCTCCTCTGTCAGTCAGGTTTGCGGCTTGTTTTCCGCCCGACACAGGGTCCCCGTGTGGTCACGTGCATCTCCAAAGGCATACTTCTCTATGCCCTTCATACTCCTGTGTTGTCTCTACTGCAGCGATTATTGTTCGATTGCTTATGCGTCGCTTGTGTTGTCGACCCAGGGAGACTTCAGCAGCAGTACAGGGAGCTTTGCAGTCAAATTGTCCTTCCATTGTAGCTCCTCCTCTTCCGCAGTCAGTGATACTGTGGCTCTTTTTCAGTATGCCTGGGCTCTTTGGAAGGGGGGGTCAAGGTTACCCCTTTCCCAGGTTCAGCCAATACAGTCCAAGCCATAGTAAGGTTCAGAAAGCGTTCCTAGTCCATGGACACGAGCCAGAGCAGCGACACCCCCCCCCCCCCGCAAGAAACTTGCTTGGGGGGATGCAAATTCCACGGATGATAAGATACAACTGGAGGGTCCAGATGATTCTGCTGCCAGTGGGTTAGTCTGGAGGAGAGGGAGATGTCCCCTTCTAAAAAAAAAGACAGTGAGTCTTTCTGAGGGAGTGCATGTGCCAGTGATAGAGATCATTAAGCATACTACCATCCAAGGGTGTTGAAAGAACTGAAATATGAGATTGCAGACCTGCTATTAGTAATCTGTGAATTTTCATTAAAACCATCTGTAATACCTGAAGATTGGAGGATCGCCAATGTAACGCCAATTTTTAAAAAGGGTTCCAGGGGTGATCCGGGAAACTACAGACCGGTGAGCCTCACGTCAGTACCGGGAAAAATGGTAGAAACCATCATAAAGAATAAAATTACTCAGCATGTAGATAGTCATGGCCTAATGGGAGACAGCCAACATGGTTTTAGACAAGGAAGATCTTGTCTTACTAATCTATTATGTTTTTTTGAAAGTGTGAATAAACAGGTGGACAAAGGTGAGTCGGTTGATATAGTGTATCTGGACTTTCAGAAAGCCTTTGACAAGGTCCCTCATCAGAGACTTTTGGCAAAACTAAAGAGTCATGGGATAGGAGGCAGTGTACTACTGTGGATCAAGAACTGGTTAAAAGATAGAAAGTAGAGGGTTGGGCTAAATGGCCAATTTTCCCAATGGAGAAAAGTGAATAGTGGTGTACCCCAGGGATCTGTGCTGGGTCTGCTGCTTTTTGACATACTCATAAATGACCTGGAAAGTGGAATAACAAGTGAGGTTATCAAATTTGCAGATGAGACAAAACTATTTAAAGTTGTTAAAACCCAAGGGGATTGTGGAAAATTGCAAGAGGATCTTGATAAATTGGAAGACTGGGCATCAAAATGGCAGATGAAATTTAATGTGGACAAGTGCAAAGTTATGCACCTAGGGAAGAACAACCCAAACTATGGTTACACGATGCAAGGTTCCACATTAGGAATCACCACCCAGGAAAAAGATTTAGGCGTCATTGTGGATAGCATGTTCAAACCCTCGGCCCAGTGTGCTGCGGCAGCCAAGAGAGCAAATAGAATGCTAGATATTATAAGGAAAGGAATGGAAAATAAAACAAAAGATATTATAATGCCTCTATATCGTTCCATGGTGAGACCACACCTGAATATTGTGTGCAATTCTGGTCGCCGTATCTTAAAAAGGATATAGCGTTATTAGAAAAGGTTCAGAGAAGAGCCACCAAAATGGTAAAGGGGATGGAAGGATACTCCTATGAAGAAAGGCTAAAAAGGTTAGGGCTCTTTAACCTGGAAAAGAGACGGCTCAGGGGAAATATGATAGAAGTCTATAAATTAATGAACGGAGTGGAACGGGTAAACGTAGATCGATTGTTTACGTTATCAGAATATAGAAAGACTAGGGGACATGCAATGAAGCTACAGGGTAAACTATTTAAAACTAATAAAAGAAAATATTTCTTCACTCAACGTGTAATCAAACTCTGGAATTTGTTACCGGAGGATGTAGTAAAGGCTGTTAGTGTAGCTGGGTTTAAAAAAGGTTTGGACAAGTTCCTGGAGGAAAGGTCCATAAACCATTATTAAGAAGTGACCGAAGATATCAATGCTTGACCCAGTACAAGCATTGTGGAAACTGTGTCTTTTGGTGAAACTGCTAGGTACATATGACCTAGATTGGCCACTGTTGGAAACAGGATACTGGGCTTGATGGACCTTGGTCTGACCCAGTATGGCATATCTTATGTTCTTATGTCTTGAGTAGTACGTCATCTTCACAGAGAGGAGATCCCTGCCTTGATTCGAATTGCTTCAGAGCTAAGGATTCCTGAGGTGCCTTAGGTGGAATCTAGGGCCTGACATTGTTCCATTCCATCTTAATAAGCATCAGGAAGCCCTCTAGCCCCTTTTCCTTTTCAACCTGAACTGCAACAGATGGTGTCTCTAGAATGGAACTATCCTAAAGCGGCTCCAAAGAGTGCCCATGGTCTGCGTGGGATCTGTATCTGGTCTCATGAGGACTTGGACAAGTGGATGCATTTTTCCAAAGTAGAAGGCCGGGTCACAGCAGTAACTAAGCACATTACTATTCCTGTGGAGGGTGGAGCAGCCCTCCAGGATCAGCAGGACCAAAAGGTTGAGAGTCTCTTGAAGATGGCCACCTTCGCTTTCTCCATGGTGGTCCAGGTTTCTGCTTGTGGAGGCCTAGCAGCCTGTGCCCTTTTGTGTTGGGTTCAGCTTCTCCCTGACTATGCAAATTCGACTCGGCTGGAATCATTAGCAGCGTTCTTGGCAGATGCCTTCTACATTCTCTTGTATCCATCCACCCAGGGATTGGCAGTGGCCACCGTGGCTTTTCATTGATTATGGCTTTGCAGTTGGTCTGCAGACACAGCCTCTAAGGCACATTTGGCCAGATTGCAATTTAAGGGCAGTCTGCTTTTTAGAGAGGACCTGGAGAAGCTTATTAAGGATTTGGGTAAGGATAAGCCTCAGTAGTTACTGGAGGATAAACCCAAGGTTCCCTCCAGGCACTCTTTTCCCTCCGGTGATGGTAGTTCATCTCATTCACATTTCGGGGACTCTAGGTGCTATTGTCTGGGGAAGTAGTCTACCTCTTTTTCAGGCTCAGCATCTAAGACCCAGCATTTTCGTGAGGCCTGTCACTCCAATGCACAAGCCCTCTACTGTCGGGAAATCATCTTCTTCCTACTGACTGCACAGGGCACATTCTTGGGTGCTGCAGGTGGGTGGTTGTCCTCACCTTCTTTTCTTTTTTTTTCTTTTTTTTTTCAGTGTGAATAGATCTGCATCACAATGGACCTTTGGATTCTAGATATCTTAAGACACAGATATGTGTTGGAGTGCTCAAAGCTAATCCTAGACTCCTTTCTAATTTCTCTTGTGGGTCTGTGGTCAAGAAGGTGGTCTTGCGGTCAACCCTTCAGCGTTTTCTTCAGCTCAAGGCCATTCTTCCAGTGCCACCTTTGGAGAAGGGCACAAGAAGAAACTTCATCTACTTCGTAGTTCCAAAGGAGAATGGCTCAAGGGGGTCCACCGCACTTTGTGGGTACCTCATTTTGAAATGAAGACACTGATGTCCACCATTTGCCCTGTGAGATAGGGCAAGTCCCTCGCCTCCTCGGACCTGACAGAGGCATATTTCCATATTTCTATCGGGGAGGATCAGCAGTGCTTCCTCAGATAAATTCTGTGCGCTTCCGTGTGATTTGGTGTCCGCCCCCAGACATTTTCCAAGATCATGGTGGTGGTTGTGGCAGCTCTCTTGCGTGAGGGATTTTGTGTACAATGTACATTGTACATCCTTACCTAGACAACTAGCTCAACAGGGCTGTCCCACTCTGAGGCCCTACTGTCAGTGCAGTGCGTGGTACAGCTCCTTGAGGAGCTCGGCTGGGTAGTCAAATCATGATAAAAGCTGCTTCTTGCCTTTGCAGAACCTTGAGTTCCTCAGGGCTTGATTCGATATGCAAGTAGGAGGAGGGATTTGCTTTTAACCGCAGAGCACTGGCTCAAGTTCAGCGATTAACTCTGCGGGTTTCTCAGCAGGCCGCTCCCCGAGCCTGGGATTACCTGCAACTGTTACGAGCGATGGCTGCAACCCTGGAGCTAATTCCTAGATGTGAGTGCATATGCACCCATTGCAGCAGGCGTTGGTTAACACAGTCCCTCTCTGCAGAATTAATATTCTTCTGCTGCTCTCCTTCACTGTGTGCTGCAGTTCTCTCTTGGTGGACTTCTCTTGTCAACATCCTCAAAGGAATGCTGCTCAAAGTGCTGCAGTGGGTGTTGATTACCACTGATGTGAGTTTGAAGAGCTGGGGGCGCACTGCATGGGCCAGATGGCACAAGGTCGATGGTCCCAGATGGAGGCCAACTAGGCATTCAATCGTCTCGAGGCGAGAACTGTCTGTCTAGTGTTAAAATGCTTCAGTTTCTTACAGGGTCATGCAGTGCGAGGCCTTTCTGACAATGCCATGGTGGTAGTGTGTGTCAACCACTAGGATGGCACCAAATACCTTGGAGTAGTGCAGGAGGTGAGTCTCTTGTTTCCCTGGATGGAACAGCACTTTCAAGCTCTTTTGGCCTAACACTTTGCTGGAGAGGAGAATCTCAGTCTGAAGAACTTCTGAGAAAAGTTGCTCTTGCTGGGAAGGATTCTGCATTTGTAAATATTTATCTTCTGGGAATTTCTCAGACTCTTGGGTTAAAGGGAACTCTTTGGGTTTAAACTGATAAAATCTCTGTCGATTTTAAAGTTCTGTGTTTTTTTAAAATCACTCCGGGCACTGTTTAGCAAGCCAGCTTTTATTAAGTTTTTCTTTCCTTCCCATCCATCCCGACTCCCACCCACCCCAGGCATACTCTTAGATTTATAGGCTCTTAAAGGGACAGAGGAGTCAAATTCACTTTCGGGTTTAGCTGGTTATCCTCATCAGTTACAGCTTGTTTAAGGCCCTGAAATTAATCTTGACGTGAACAAAGTCCCTCAAACTTAATTAGGTATAGTTGTGTTTGTACAACTATCCCTAGCAACTTTAAGTAAACAACTTAATATCTAAACAAATACTTAAAATTTAAGATGCAGACAGCAGTCCAGAAGTGAAATGGGGGCTATCCAGTCTGTTGCATTTAGTGTCACATGTGCAATTTTCTCCCAGTTTGTGAGAGATCTTACATCTGCACCAGGTGCAAGACGCTCTTTGCTCTCAGGGAATGAGTCCAATCTCTGGAGGCTAGAGTAGCAAACTCAAAAGAGCTAAAGACGACAAGAACTACAGGGATGTAGTACTGAAGTCTGTCAGACGGCTGCCTGGGTGAGAATTTCACAGTCTTGGCAAGTGCATATATCAATATGATTTGCAAGGGATTGTGGGAAATGCAGTCCATTCACACCAGACACAGCCACTCACAATAATTAGTTGTGCTTGAGTGTAAAGCCAATAAGATATTTATTTATGGGGTTATTTCTCCCAACACAGATATGCTTGGTAGCACATAAAACAGGATACTTGCTTTCAGTGTTAAACTTAGAAAAAAACAAAATCAGGAAAACAACAGTTGAACTTGTCAGGCAATCAAATCAAAAGACTAAAGACCTGGTTGGTAACAAACTGGTCTTTTCTGTAGGCTTTAGCTAATATTCTCTTAGCAGTGCTTTAATCAACAACAAAACCCACAAAGTAGGGAAAAACTGTTCTTTTCAGGTTAACTTCTTATATCTTCACACATAGACTTAGAAGTGATTTCCTCAGAGCTCCCAAGCAATTAGGTAAGGCTCAATTGCTAGCAGTTACCCAGCTGAAACCCCTTAGCTGGCTTGCTTTCTACTGCGTGGCTCAAATCCTACTTCAGGAGCTTTTCTGAGTAGATTAAAGAACAAGTTTGTATTTCTTTGTGATGGTTGTTGTACTTTGTAACAGAAAATTACCAAAGGAGTTTAGACAGAGAGCAATCCATATATTCACAGCCTGTATCTAAGACCGCTCCCCCTTCTTCAACAATCATGGGTTCAATATCATGGATTGGCACAGAGGAATTTCTCAATGTAGCACTCTCAGGAGAATACTTGTTTCCCTGCTGTCTTTCAAGGTTATAGCTAGGGCATAGATCAATGTTCATACCTGAGCTTCCATTGCTGTTAGAGTTCCTCTCTAAATAGCCTGGCCAGTATGTAGTCCAGTTCTTATGTCCAGCCTTCCAATCCAGATCCCTGGACACTGGATCTCTCTTCACATACCTTCTGGCACGGGTCCTAGGGTCCTTTCCAAGTGCAGCCGTCTCCCTCACAGGTACCCTCTGGAGATTCCTAGCTCTGCAGCACCACTCCTCTGGTTTTCCCCAGTCCAATGGTGTATGCTGGCCTTTTGAATGTCTCCCAGTATACGTACTGCTCTGGACTCCTTTAGACCTCCCAAATGCTTTTCTCTCCTTTCTTCCAAAGGGTTTCTTGCCCTCTCTGTCCGTCCGCTCTGGCTTCTGCTTCTGATGATCCTCCAGATGATGAAGCTGTCCAAGATGAGTATATCCAAGCTGATCAAGACACTGAGGATCTCCCAGATGAAACTGAGGATGAGGATAATTCTCTGTAGAATAAACTCTACCTTTATTCTGCCTTGATGAGTGCTCCACCCTAGCACAGCGCAGCTGTGCTGAATCAGGCCCTGCCCTTTGAGATGAGTGCTTGGGGATTACCTCATAGCCCTCCTGATTGAACACACGTTTCCCCACTTCAGCTCCTCTAATGGCTGTTGGAAACCTGGTGCATTCTGGGACTGGTAGTCTTTTATGGAAAAATTCTGTTTTCTTATTTCTATCGGAACTGACAGGTTGCTTGTTCAGAGTCACTTCACCTTTACTATAGCTCCTTCCTGAGCTATGATAAGCTTCCTTATCACAAGTCCCATCTCCAGGCCTGCTGCCTCTGTGTTACCATGGAGGAGAGAGGTCATGTGAAAGGAGAGCATCACCTTGTTGTGGCAGGAAGTGATCCTGTAGCTAGGACCTGTCTTTCAGATGATGTAAAACACGTTCACACTGAAGAAGTTTCTCCAGGGACATGTGTCCATGAGGAAAGGGTTAGACGGCCATTATAGTTGATGATTTGATCATTAGGCATGTAGATAGCTGGATGGCTGTTGGACATGAGGATCGTCTGGTAACATACCTTTCTGGTGTGAAGGTGGCAGACCTCACGTGCCACATAGACACGTTTTAGATAGTGCTGGGGAGGACCCTGCTGACCTGGTACATGTTGTTACTAATGACATAGGAAAGTGTGGGAGGGAGGTTCTGGAGGCCAAATTTAGTCTTTTAGGTAGGAAGTTGAAATCCAGAACTTCCAGGTTAGCATTCTTTGAAATGCTTCCTGTAAAACATTTCGGACCCAAAAGGCAGGCAAAGCTCCGGAGTCTCAATGCGTGGATGAGACGATGGTGCAAGGAAGAGGGTTTTGTATTTTTTAGGAACTGGGCAACATTCTGCGGAAGGAGGGGGCTTTCCCAAAGGGATGAGCTTCACCTTAATCGGGGTGGAACCAGGCTGCTGGAAAAGAGAGAGCAGCTTTTAAACTAGATAATAGGGGACGTCAACAGTTGCCCATGGTTCGGAAGGATATATCCTTGAAGAATTGTAGCCAAAGAGGGAAGTTAGGGCATTCCATTAGAGATATTCCAGTAAAGATAAAAGTAACCCAGATGCCTTTAAGTACAGAGCAAACAGAACCGAAAGATTCCAAATTACCCCTGTTAACTGATAACCAGATTAATATAAATAAAATACAGCCTCTAAAATGCCTGTATGCGAATGCCAGAAGTCTAAAAAATAAAATGGGAGAGTTAGAATATACAGTATAGCACTAAATGAAAGGTTAGATATAATTAGCATCTCAGAGTCCTGGTGGAAGGAAGACAACCAGTGGGATTCTGTAATACCTGGGTACAAACTATATTGCAATGATAGGGTAGATTAAGTTGGTGGACAGGTTGCGCTCTCAGTGAGGGCATTGAGTCACACAGGATTAAAGTTTTGCAGGAAATAAAATACACTGTAGAATATCTCTGGATAGAAATTCCATGTACAAAAGGGAAGGCAGTGGCAGTGGGAGTGGATTGTACTACCGACCGCCTGGCCAGAATGAACAGATGGATGTTGAAATGCTAAAAGAAATCAAGGAAGCCAACAAAAGTTACAACACAGTAATAATGGGTGATTTCAATTACCTTGGTATCGACTGGGTTATTGTCATAGCAGGATATGATAGGGAGATAGTTTCTAGATGAAATAAATGACTGTTCTTGGAGCAGTGAGTTCATGAACCTACAAGAGGGAAAGACTGTTTTGGACCTAGTCTTTAGTGGAACACAGGATTTGGCGCAAGAGATAAGTGTTGGGGCCACTTGGCAATAGTGATCATAGCATAATCGCATTTGATTTTATAAATGGAGAGAGGACAGCAAAGAAATCCACCTTATAAATTTCAAAAGGGAGATAATACAATTAGGAAAATAGTTAAGAAAAAAACTAGAAGGGTCAGCTGCAAAGGTTAAATTTTACCTAAAGCATGGGTGGTGTTTAATAATATTGTTTTGGAAGCCCAGACCAGATGTATTCCATGCTTTAAGAAAAGTGGAAGGAAGACCAAAAAACTGCCAGCATAGTTTAAAGGTGAGGCCAGATTGGCTGTTGTAGCCAAAAAGTCATCTTTCAGGAAATGGAAAAAGAAGCCAAATGATGAAAACAGGAAACAACATAAGCAACTGGTAAGTTAGATGCAAGGCATTGATAAGGCAAGCAAAGAGAGAATTTGAAAACAAAGCTTGCCATGGAAGCAAAAATGCGCAATAAAAACATTTTCAAATATATCCTTAGCAAAAAACTTGTGAGAGTCAGTTGGACCATCAGGTGATAGAAGGCTAAAAGGGGTGCTTAGGGAGGCCATAGCAGGGAGACTGAATAAATTCTTTGCTTATGTCTTTACTGAAGAAGATGTAGGGAAGTTACCCATGCCTGAAAAGGTGTTTAAAGGTGATGTGTCGAAAGAATTGAAAGAAATATCAATGAACCGGGAAGATGTATTACAATTATTTGATAGAGTAGCAAATCATCTGGATCGGCTGGTATACATACGAGGATGTTGAAAGAACTGAAATATGAGATTGCAGATCTACTATTAGAAATCTGTGAACTATTATTAAAATCATCTGTAGCACCTGAAGATTGGAGAATGGCCAATGTAACGCCAGTTTTTAAAAAGGGTTCCTGGGGTGATCTGGGAAACTACAGACTGGTGAGCCTGATATCTGTACCGGGCAAAATGTTAGACACATGAACATGTAGATGGTCATGGTTTAATGGGAGAAAGCCAACATGGATTTAGCCAAGGAAAGTCTAGTCTTCCTAGTCTGTGTTATTTTTTTGAAGGTGCACCTAAACAGGTAAAAGGTCAGCCAGTTGATATAGTGTATTTGGATTTTCAGAAAGACTTTTGGTGAAATTACAAAGTCATGGGATAGGCATCTTTCAGGAAATGGAAAAAAGGAGCCAAATGATGAAAACAGTGTACTACTGTGGATCAGGAACTGGTTAAGATAGAAATCAGAGTAGGGCTAAAAGGCCAATTTTCTCAAGGTGAATAGTGGAGTACCCCAGGGATCTGTGCTGGGACTGCTGCTTTTTAACATATTTATAAATGACATGAAAATGGGAATAACGAGTGAGGTGATCATATTTGCAGATGAGACAAAATTATTCAAAACACATGAGGATTGTAAAAAATTCCAAGAGGACCTTGATAAATTGGAAGACTGGATGTCCAAATGGCATGAAATTTAATGTGAACAAATGCAAAGTTAGGCACTTAGGGAAGAACAAACTAAACTACGATTAGACGATGCAAGATTCCACCTTAGGAACCACCACCCCGGAAAAAGATTTAGGCGGTGTCATGGAATACATTGAAACCCTCTGCCAGTGAGTAGTGGTGGCCAAGAAAGCAAATAGAATGTTCGGAATTATAAGGAAAGGATTGGAGAGTAAACCCTAGGATATTATAATTCCTCTGTATCCTTCCAACTGAGGGGAAATATGATAGAGGTCTATATGAATGAAGTGGAATGGGTAAATAGAGATTGATTGTTTACTCCTTCAAAAAGTAGAAAGACATGGGGACACACAGCCCATTTAAGACTAATAAGAGAAATATTTTTTACTCAGATTAATCAAACTCTGGAATTCGTTACTGGAGTATGTAGCAAAAGTTGTTAGTGTAGCTGGTTTTAAAAAAGTTTGGATAAGTTCCTGGGGGAAAAATAAAAAAAAATTATTAAAGAGGACCAGGGAAGTCCACTGCTTACTACAGGATAAGCATTGTGGAATCTGTGTACCTTTTTAGGAATCTGACAGGTACTTGTGACCTGGATTGGCCGCTGTTGGATTTGTAATACTGGGCTTGATGGATCTTGGTCTGACCTAGTATGGTATTTATGTTTATTTATTTAATACTCTTATATACTGCGCTATTCGACATCAGTGCGGTTTACATGGAACATCAAAAGTTTTACGGTGGGGGTTACACCGTAAATTACAGATAACAGGGAGATTAACTTGGATAACATGTTAACTATCTACACAAAAGGCATAAAGTGGATATCCTATGTACATCACATTGTGGAATGATTACCGGGTGGCTAAGGATCTGTGTTGCGTGCGGGGCACTTTGGCGTACCTACTTCAGGGTAGTACTTGAGGAAGAGGTGATGCTTCAAGGCCTTCCTGAATTTAGTTATCTCTGTGATTGCTCGTATGCTGGGTGGCAGGGCATTCCAGCTTCTAGGTGCACAAAGACTGAAAGCTCTGTTTGCGGTTGATTGTGTACAGTGGGTTATTGTTTTGGGAATTACTATAGTATTTATTGCTGTGTGTCGTCTGGCTCTGGTAGGGGGAGTCATGAGAGTAAGGCTTGCAAGTGATGAGGGGGAGAGTCCGTTGATGGCCTTGAATGTTAGTAGTAAGATCTTGAAGGTGATCCTACCATGAATTGGGAGCCAGTGGAGACTTTTGAGGATCGGTGTTATATGGTCATGTCTTGAGAGGCCCCGTATAGAACTCTGGCTGCAGAGTTCATGGCGAGTTGGAGTGGAGTTAGGGTGGATTAAGGTAGCCCTTGCAGTATTGCGTTTGCATAGTCGAGATGTGGAATAGTTAACGCCTGAAAGATCGTTCTGAAATCATCCGGTTGCAGCAGGGGGCGCAGATGTCTGAGTGTTTTGATTTTTAGATATGCTGATTTGACCATGTTGCCAATATGGGTCGTCTTGTCCAGTTTTTGGTCCAGTGTTACACCCAGGTAACGGATTGTTGACTTGGTTTGAAGTTGTACATCTCCGACTCTTAGGTTGGCAGGTGGGCAGAAGTTAGGGTTTCTGGTAATGAACAGCACTTCGGTCTTTTTGTGTTGTATCCGGAGATTCTGATTTCGGAGCCAGTTTTCCACTGCAATGAAACAGTTCGTTATTGATGAGAAATCAATCTGGTCAGTCTTGAAGGGTGTGTATAGTAGTACGTCGTCGGCGTATATCATGCAGTCAATGTTGAATGATCGAATGAGATTGCAAATGGGCTGCATGCAAATGTTAAATAGTAGGGCTGATAGGGAGGATCCCTGCGGAACGTCTTGTTTCTGGTGGAACGGTTCAGATGTTGAGGTCTCTGTTCGCACATGCTTCAATCTATCAGATAGGTATGATTTACACCATGTTAGAGCTAGATCGCAGATGCCTTTCTTTTCTAGCCGTCTCAGGAGTGTCTTGTGGCACACTGAGTTGAAGGCTGCGGCTATATCCAAAAATATGAGAGCCACACGGTTGAGAATGTTGTTGAAGAGGTAGGTGAGTAGTGTCTCCACACCATGGGCCGCTCTGAAGCCATGTTGACAGTGGTCCAGAGGTGCGGTATCATTGATGTGGTGTTGTATCTGGCATTGGACCTCTTTTTCTATTATCTTGGCCAGGAGTGGAATGCTGGCAATTGGTCTGTATGACTCCACTTTCAGAGGGTTGAGTTTACTGTTTTTCAACAGGGGTCTGATGGATGTTTGTTTGAGATTTAAGGGAAAGACTCCTGAGCTGAATGATATGTCAAAGAGTCTGACTATGAATGGGCTAAACTCAGTTTTTAGTTCCTTTATCCAAAAGGCGGGGCAAGGATCAGACTGCGCCGTAGAGGTGTTGATTGTGGAGATGGTGTCAGCAATTTAAGTGATGGGGTGGAGAAGGTTGTTAGTTTCCTTGCATTGCTTTGCACTTTGTTGGAGGCGGGTGCTTCGAGCTTGCTGCTTTGGCATAGCTTTGATTGAAGGAAGTCCGCGTAGTCTTGTGCGTGGATCTCAGTTTTTTGCACCGGTCCTGGTTCACTCGTGAGGTTCTTGACTAGGTTGAATAGGTCGTATGGTTTCTTTAGTGATCGTCGTAGAGTGTCTGTGTGTGCTTGTCTTATTTTCTCAGTTATCGCCTTACGGTAAGATGCTAGTTGGAGGTTACAGGCTTCTTGGTCTTCTGTGGATCGTGAGCGTCTCCATCGCCTTTCAGGTTTTCTGAGCTTGAGGAGGGAGTCTCGTAGTTCTTTTGAGTACCAGGGCGCGGCAGCTCTTTTCCTTGGGGCTTTGTTGTGCACCGTGCGTAGTGCAATGGAACTAAGGCTATGATTCCAGCTGGAGACTAGTTTCTCAAGGTTAGTTGATGTTGTGTTGAGGAGTAGCTGTGTATGATTCATAATGGTTTCCCTGTTGAAAGGATGGAAACTACGTGGGGGTATTCTTGTGGCATTTGTCTTGTTATCAGGGGGCTTCCTGGGGTCGGTTTCCATGGGGATTAGGAACGTGATTAGCTTATGGTCCGACCAAGGAACTTCAATGTAGGTTGGTGAGGAATAGGGGGCTGTGCTGTGTACGGTTAGAGGAGCGAAGATTAAGTCCAGTGTGTTCCCTTTTGTGTGGGTTGGTTCGTTGATTAACTGCTGATATCCTAGGTCCGTCAGTGCATCAAGGAATGCTGTCGCTTGAGAGTCATGCAGGGATGGCAGGTTGAGGTCTCCTAGTATCCAGTTTGGGGTACGCAAGTTCGGAGTATTGCAGGCTAGCTCAATTATAGTGGCTAGGTCCTCATGGGAAGGGGTTGGGGCCCTGTACAGCAGATTGATGGAGCAGTGCTTATTTGCTATGGTTACTATGTCAAGGTTGGGTGTGTTGGTACTGTTGGAGAGATGGAAGTTGAGGTCAGTTTTGGCGAGTATGAGTACTCCACCGCCTCTTTTGTCGCCTCTATGACAACAGTGTATTGTAAAGTTGGGGGGTAGCAGGTGGTTGAGGAGGACGGTGTCAGTATTTGTTAGCCAGGTTTCTGTGATCAAGAGTAGGTCAAGGTTGTGGAGGGCAATTAAGTCGGTGATAATTGGCCATTTGTTGCGGACTGAGCGTGCATTTATGAGGGCAGCCTTTAAATCTTGTGGGGGTAGGTTAACCTTTTTTACATTTGTGGTGTGCTGAATTGCGATGTGTAGTAGGTGTTGGTATGCAGGATGCATGTCGTTTACTGACTTGTGGGGGTGTCTCTTGACCATCTCCTGCCAAATCTCTGTAGGGTAGGTATCTGGTTGTGAGTGCTTGTCAGGGCTAAAGTGCTACTGATCAGCCCTAAGAGAAGGTAACTACATATTAGTGTTATCATGAAGTGATCCATTCTATATGATTGAGCTGCCTTGAGATTATAGAGCCTTAATGAGTGAGTAGGACGCAGAGTTGAGCGGCTTCAGGAGTATGCAGGTGGTGTCTTTGGCTTTGTGTGGATAGATGAAATGCTACAGTTAAGTACCGTAATCATGCGGCTGGCAGTACAGAGTATACAGCTGGGTATGTTATACAGTAATGGAATATACAGCTGGGTATGTTAAAATACATAGGCAGTAATAGAACATACAGCTGACTATCCCTTATGTGCCTCAATGCTTTCTCTGTTCTCACCAAGATAACCATCTGGTCCTCTCCCCGCATGCACCAAACATGAATCCACTCGTCGTTCAGCCTTTTTCTATGTTGCCCCTGCCCTTTGGAACTGCCTCCCCTCCCAGCTTCAGTTAGAACCTTCACTTCTCGCCTTTAAGAAACACCTTAAAGCATACTTATTCACTCAAGCGTTTGTTCTCATATAATGTGGAGGCCAACTATCTCAATTAGCATGAGCTTGGTGTCCCGAAGAATGGGAGCTAGCCCCATGGGTCTTTGATCATATAGAGTAGCATTGGGGAGTTCCTGGGGCAGAATTCATGGCAATGGGGTCCAGTGCCAAGGTTCCCATCTTCTTTAGTCTGTGGAGGGAGTTCAGATGCCAGGCGGTTGATGCACAAGTTCAGCCCTGTCCCCAATCTATCCTCCTCTGTGTTTCCTCCATGGGCCATGATCACTTGGGTCCTTCAGAGGATAGAGGAGCATCCTCATCTGGTTATTCTGGTTGTCCTGGATTGGCTGCATCGTCCATGGTACACGGACCTGGTTTGCCTTCTTATGGCACATCTTCTAAGTCTCTGGTCTCGTTGGGGCCTATTCTGGCAGGGGCCATTGTTCATGGACAACCCGGTTCCCTTCTTGCTTATGGCCTGGCCTTTGAGAGGCGGAGTCTAGTGTGTAAAGGGCAGTGGTTGATACCCTGTTGAAGGTCAGGCGGTGTTTCACTTCTCTGGTTTATGTCAATGTCTGGTGTCTCATTGAGGACTGATGCCATCTTATTGTTTATTGAAATTTGATTAACCGCCTTTGGCCAGGCAAACAGAGCGGTTTACAGTAAAAACAATTATACACAAAGGAGGAAAAAAGAAAAGGAAAGAGAGAGTAAAAAATTATAGTGATAGAAAGAAGCAGATAGACAAATCCAGACAAACTAGGAGATCTGGTAATCCAGGAGGGACCTGGTTAATGAAATGCAGGTCTCAAGTGGGTTCCACTCCAAACGCTTGAGTGAATAAGTATGTTTTAAGGTGTTTCTTAAAGGCGAGAAGTGAAGGTTCTAACTGAAGCTGGGAGGGGAGGCAGTTCCAAAGGGCAGGGGCAACACAGAAAAAGGCTGAACGATGAGTGGATTCATGTTTGGTGCATGCGGGGAGAGGACCGGATGGTTATCTTGGTGAGAACAGAGATAGCATTGAGGCACATAAGGGATAGTCAAAGCAGAGAGATGTGGTGGGGCACGGTTGTGAAGGGCCTTATGTGTGAGTGTATTTTAAAGTGGATCTTTTGAGGGAAAAGGAGCCAGTGAGGAAGGTTGTGATATGATCAAATTTCCTAGCATAAGTGAGGGCACATATGGAAGTCTTCTGGATAGATTGTAACGCTTTAATTGATATTGAGGAAGACCAGTGAAGATGATAATACAGTAGTCTATTTGTGTGACAATGGTCCTGAGGAGAAGTGTAGTTAGGGCAGTTTGATCAAAGAATGGGCGAAGGGCGTGAAATGTGCAAAGGGCTGAAAATGCGGAAGAAGTAAGGTGAGAGATACGAGATGACAAAAAAGAAACGTGACTGTCCCATAAATGTTTTATTACAAAATCTACAGAGAAATTACGCATTGTCCCCTTCAAAGTAATCCCCCCCCCCAGAGTTAATGCACTTCTGCATTCACTTCTGCCACGTACGGAATCACTCGGTAAAGTCCTCCTCCTTGAGGTCCCTTGGCTCCCTCATCACAGTGGCCTTGATCTCTTCTACAGAGGTGAAATAAGTTCCTTTGAGCATAGTTTTCAGTCTGGGGTAGAGCCAGAAGTCATACGGTGCGAGATCTGGGGAATAAGGAGGGTGGTCGAGAGCTGTGATCTGTTTGTTGGCCAAGAACTGCCTCACACTGAGAGCGGTGTGTGCAGGCATGTTGTCGTGGTGGAGCAGCCACGACTTGTGTCTCCACAGAGCCCGTCTGCTGCGCCGAACCCGGTCATGGAGGCGATTGAGGATCTGCTGGTAGAAGTGCTGGTTGACTGTCTGACCCTCAGGCACAAACTCATGTTGAATCACTCTTCTGGTCGAAGAATGCGATCAGCATGACTTTGATCCTTGATTTGGACATATGCACCTTCTTGGGTCTGGGTGACAGTCGAGTCTTACACTGCAGGCTCTGTCTCCTGCTTTCAGGGTCATACTGGAAGACCCAAGTCTTGTCTCCTGTGATGACTCGGCCAACGAACAATGGATCTTCTCTGATCTTTTCTAGCAAGTCTCAACAAACATTGACCTGGTGCTCCTTCTGGTCGTCCGATAAAAGCCTGGGCACCATCTTGGCGCACACCTTCTGCATCCCCAGCTCCTGCACCAAGATGGGTCCGTACTGACTCTCAGGCTGAGCGCCTCAGCTATCATCCGCACCATCAATCTGCGATCACTCCGCACTAGCTGGTTCATTCTATCAATGTTCTCAGTCGTCTTTGTCGTGGAAGGCCATCCTGACTTGGGGTCATCCTCCACCTCCTCGCGGCCAGTCTTGAAGCGATTGTGCCACTCGAAGACTCACGGCCTTGACATTGCATCTTCTCCATAAGCCTTTTGGAGAAGTTGGAGACAC
Source organism: Ichthyophis bannanicus (assembly GCA_033557465.1). NCBI lineage: Eukaryota > Metazoa > Chordata > Amphibia > Gymnophiona > Ichthyophiidae > Ichthyophis > Ichthyophis bannanicus. The sequence continues at coordinate 845,921,879 of CM066032.1, read as the reverse complement.
TCAGTTGGGCCCTTCTCCAACTTAACCAGAAATTTCAAGTTGATTCTTTGCTCCATATTTCTGCCTCCTCCAGTTGCGTGACAAAGCGATGGAGCAGTGTGCAACAAAAAAACCTGAAAAAGAAAACCAGAGTGAGAGAGATGAAAAATATTATAGCAGAATAGTGGCGATATTGCACAACACAGTGACTTAAGCGGTTAGCCAATTGACATTGAGTCATGGGTGTGACTGTCACAATCTCGTTTCTTTTTCATCACATCTCGTATAGGGGGAAAAAGAGTTCAGTGTCCATATGGGCACTGATGTAGTTAAAGAAGGGGAGTAAGGTGATGGAAGTGGGGCCAATTGAGGGAGCTAATGAAGGGGAGTGTTTTAGAACCTGTAATCCAGGTGGCTGTGGTCTTAGTGGGGTGAAGTTTGAGGGCAGTGTTATACAACGAGGCCAAGATGGAGTACAGTGCAGAATTAATGGCAGAGGGATCAGGTAATGTTCTATCAAGTTGTGCAAGAAGTAAGATGATATCTGTATATATGTAGAGAGTGATACCTAGGGATTGAATAAGGGTAGCAGAAGGACTAAGGAAAACATTAAACAAGAGGGGGGATAGTGAAGACACTTGAGGAACCTCACAAGGAAAGGAGTGGGGAGCTGATGAGGAATTGTGATGGACTTGGTTTGGTATGATTGAAAGTGCAGGAAGGAAGAGAACCATGAGAGAACAGAACCCCGGAGACCCACCTCGTGAAGACGAGTGAGGAGGTGGTTGTGGTCTACGAGATCAAAGGCAGCCATAAGATTGAGATAGTAAGAGCAAAGAAGCCTTGGTCAAAAATGCTCTGAATGTCATTAAAAAGGGAGGTAAGAATTGTTTCTCTGGGAACAAGCAGAAAATCCATCCTCATATATGGGTGATGTCTGCACCAACGGAGCCCGTGCAGTAACCTCTCCCCACTTTACAAAGCAAGCCTTTGAGAGATCCACCACGCATGCGTGGTTGCCTTCCCATCCAAAGGTGCCATCTTGCCTCAGTCTCCTTTTTCTGCGTAACCCATCAGATGTTCATCTGCACACCGGAAAAGGTTGATTCCTCTGTTTTGCTCATTTATTTCATTTTTTCCTTCTCTGATATGTATACCAGTGCCTTCTCGTACTCCTGGATCTGCTGCCACCTCAGTGCCATGTTTTTCTTGGATCTTTTTGCCCTTAGGTGTCTTTTTCTTAGTGCACAGGAATTCCTCAGACTCTCCCTGGCCTGGATGCTCGAGTTTGACTTTGTGTGTGACATCTTGCCTGCTGTGTCCTCGGCCAGTGGGTTCAAGCAGTGTGACCGCTGCAGGTGCACTGTGCCCCATATGATTGCTGTCTTCATTGCCTCAGTGTGGACCACGATGACTCCTCCTGTCGGCTCTGTCAGCAGATGACAAGCAAAGGACAGAAGAACCATGCAACGCAGAGAGAGTCCATGTTTGGGAAGACCTCTGTCTCGGCCCCAATGTCGCTTGTGGAGTCGGGGGCCTTGGCCTCGCATGACTGCTGTGCCCGTTCTGAGCCCAGAGGTCGCGGGGTGTCGGACAGGGGATCCTCTTCTGAGGGCTGTTCCTGAAGAGCCAGGTGTCTGACATCGTTGGATGAGACATTGGTGCCGTGGATAAATCCCACGGTCACTGGCATTGGAGGCCCTAGCCCAATGTCGAGGGCAATGGGTGGGAGCAGCCTTCCAAGTTGCCCCAGTGGGAGAAAGTGCCATCGGCTTTGGGATGTCAACCTGGTCTCCCAAACTCATCTTCGTTGAGCACACTCTCTTGATGGAGTCGGCGTCTGGCCCGGTCTTTGGTGCCCACATCAGTTGCTGCGGAGCCTCCTGGCCCCGAGGACAGAATGGCGGCCCTTGAGCATAGCATCACTGCCTTCATGGCCCAGCAGCATGGACCGATGCCTGGTTCCTCTGGGTCTTCGGTCCTGAATACCAGCCCCTCTACCACGAAGGCATCTCTGGAAGTCGTGGAACCGATCCTTGAATACCACCAGTTTCGAGGTGATTCCAGGCCCCGTTCTTGATCCCATTTGGGGCAGAGGACTTCCCCAGCCAGTGCCTTCAGTTCCGACAACAGGGGCTTGGGGGCCTCAAGGCAGTGGTGACCTGGTGCAGACCCAAGGCCCGGAGGGTTCTCGAGATCTCCTTCGACTCTGTCGGACTGTGAGACCAACGAGAGTCCCCTGACACCTGCTTACATTGGGATGGCCTCTCGGACCCTTCCCCCCCAGAGGACCGATGCAGGTCCCCTTCCGAAGACCCCTCTCCTTTCTGGATTTTGTCCAGGATATGACAAAAGCCTTGGCCTTCACTACAAAGTCTGAGGAGGAGTCTCTGGCGGAATACCTCGAGATCCTCCAGTATGAGGCCCCTCTGAAGGAGGCACTCACGGTGCCGATTCCCCCCCAAACCCCAGGCAGCACGCCAGCCGCAACCCTGGGGGGGGGGACGACTTTTGACTCCTTGGGACAAACAACCTCAGGCCGGAGGGACTGGGATCTCTAGTCCCATGGCCACTCCTTGTGGCCTTGGGCAAGCCACTTAACCCTCTATTGCCTCAGGTACACTTAGATTGTGAGCCCTTCGGGGACAAGGGAATAACATACGTGCAATCCCAAATCTAATCAACTTTAGAAGGGCATTGAAACACCACCTTTTCTGCGAATGCTACCCAAATAAAGATGCATCATCCCGACCTTCCCAAATTAGCCCTGCGTCCAATATATAATTATGTTCTCTAATGTAATGTATACCATGTAAATAATTCTATGTTTAAATATGTGTAAATAGTTCATGTAATTTTCTGACCATCCAAGTTGAATTACCTGTTTAACTGTAGTTTTACGGTTAACCCACCGTAAAACATAATTGTTCCATGTAAACCGCACTGATATTGAAGAGCGCGGTATATAAGAGAAATAAATAAAATAAAATAAAATAAAAAGTACCTGTTAGTATACATGTAAACCGCACTGATTCTAAAGAGCGCGGTATAAAAAAAATAAAAAATAAAAAATAAAAAAAATAGCCTCTCCTCCCTGGGAAGTCTAGTACCACAGCATACCGGGGTGGGGGGGGGGGGGGGGGCGGCGGCATCTGGTATACTTTGCCAGCCAGTGGCCAAGCATCACCACCAACACCTGGGTCCTTCAAGTGGTGGAGGAGGGCTACCGCCGCACCATTCACACTTTGGTGCACCTGGGGTTTGCCATCAACTACCCCAAGTCCCACCTGCAACTGACCCAAAGCCTGGAGTTCATAGGGGCTTTGCTAGACACTGTCCAGGCCTGAGCCTTGTTTCCCCTTGACAGGGTCCAGTGCCTAGTGGCCTTACAAGGGAGGTTCGGGGCTGAACCTCTGCCTACGCCTGGCTCATGCAGTGCTTCCTGGGACACATGGCCTCGACAGGGCATGTCCTGGCCAAAGCCCATTTCCACATGCAGCCGACCCAGTGGGCCCTCTGCTCCCAATGGTCCCAGGTGAACGGGGTGTCTGCAGGACAGGGTGGCCATCACCTGTCACCTTGCAGAGTTCCTCGACTGGTGGCAGCATCCACTGAACCTGCAAGCAGGGATGTCTTTTCAGGTCCTGACTACTCTGAGTGTCCTCACCATGGAAACCTCCAAGTTGGGCTGGACACAGGGCTTGTGTTCAGTGTTGGAGAGCCTCCAACAGATCAACTTCCTGGAGCTTCGAGTGATCGCCTGTGTTCTCCGGACTTTAAAGCACCACCTGTGAAACCAAGTCATCCTAATCCAGACAGACAATCGGGTGGCGATGTTCTACATCAACAAGCAAGGGATCGTCCCTCCTGTGCTTGGAGATGATCCATCTCTGCACATTTTCCAGCGAGAGCAGGATGCTCCTCAGGATGTTATACTTTCCTGGACAGGACAATGTTCTGGCAGACCGCCTGAGCTGGGTTCTCCAGCCCCACGAGTGGCTGCTCGACCCACGGGTGGCCAACCAACTGTTCCAGTGTTGGGGTCTTCCTGTGCTGGATCTCTTTGCCAGCCTGGCCAATGCTCAGCTGACCCGTTTCTGCTCCAGAATGCCGTACCCCTCTTGTGTGGTGGCCGATGCATTTATCTTCACCAAAGTCCAGTTTAACCGGGCCACCCAGGTTCTCATAGCACCCTGGTGGCCCCAGCAACCCTGGTTCCTGCTGCTCCTCAGCATGTTTCAGGTGCCCCAAGTTCCCCTGGGGAATGCTCCAGACCTGCTCTTGCAGGATGCAGGTGCTCTCCTGCACTCAACCTGGAGTCCCTAGTCCTGACAGCCTGGCTGCTGAAAGAGTAGCCCTGGCCCATTTCGACATGCCCAGAGAGGTGGAGGAGGTCCTTCTGGCTTCACGCAAGGACTCCACCTGGCCGGTGTACTGCAAGTGGCTCCACTTCTCGGTTTGGTGTGCAGAAAGGGGTTCCAACCCCTTCTCCTGTTCTGTCCAGCTGGTGCTGCAGTACCTGCTGCACCTGTCTAATGCTGGTTTGAAATCCAACTCCATCAGAGTCCATCTCGGTGTGCTCTCTGCGCACCATCACCTCATTGAGAGGAAACCCCTCTCTGCCCAGCCTCTTGTGGTTCGCTTCCAGGGGGGCTTCTTGCTCTCTCGATCACCCATTCATCCGTCGGTGGCAGCATGGGATCTGTGTGGTCCTCTCAAAGCTCATCGCTCCATCCTTTGAGTTGTTGGCTTCCTGCCACCTCGAGTATCTGTCCTGGAAGGTGGTCTTCCTTGTGGCGCTCACATCTGCCCATAGGATCAGTGAGCTCCAGGCACTGGTAAATCATGCCCCCTATATCACATTTCACAGAAACATGGTGGTGCTTTGGACGCACGCAAGTTCCTCCCGAAGGTGGTCTCTCTGTTCCACCTCAACCAGAAGGTGATTCTTCCCACCTTATTCCCGCATCCTCACGCCAGTAGGGTGGAGGCCACTCTCCATACACTGGACTGCAAATGAGTATTGGCCTATTATTTAGAGCAGACCAAGCCCCATCGCGCCGCTCCTCGCAGCTCTTAATTTCCTACCACCCTAATCACCTGGGCGTAGTGGTCTCCAAGCGTACGCCATCCACCTGGGTGACAGACTGCATTGCCTCCAACTATGGTCGGGCCGGTCTCTCGTTGGAGTGTCATATCACGGCGCATAGCATCCAGGCCATGGCGGCTTCTATGGTGAACCTCTGCTCTGTCTCCTTAACGGAGATCTGCTGGACCTCCACCTGGTCCTTGGTTCACATCTTCTCAGTGCATTATTGCCCAGAGGAGGAGTCCTGACAGGACAGCGCCTTTGGCCAGGCAGTACTCTGTCATTTGTTTGGGGTTTAAGACAACTCCTACTCTCTGGCCCTTCTGTATGTCCAGGCTACTGGAGAGCTGGTTTCCCTGATCGATGCTGGGGTCGCTTGCGACCGAATTGTACTCTCATTGTTCTTCACAGTTTGTTTTTTGGGGGCTGCCTGTGGCTTACAGGTTTTTTCGGTAGCCTGTAGCTAGGGAGTCCCATATGTGCGGACTGACTTCCTGCTTGTTTCCGGAGAAAGCGTAGTTACTCACCTGTAACAAGTGTTCTCTGGGAACACCAGGAATCAATCCTCACAACCCTCCCTCCCTCCCCATGGAGTTGCTTTTCTTTTTGTTGCCATCTTGAGCTATGTCATCATACTGTGGCAAGTGGACATTGTCACAGCCCCTCCTAGTGGCAGTGTACCAAAGGGTCAGGATGGACATTTTAAATTTTGTTGAAGAAAGAAAAACTTTTAGACCAAGTGCATTCTGGTCCTTGTAGTCCCTCTTCACAAGAAAATAGATGTGTGAGCCTTGAGCAGGGTGAAACAAAAAGGTTTTATTCCGTTGTTATGCAAAAGGTTCTTCAGGAAACAAAGTAGAATTACCTTACTTTCAGGTTTAGTGCCAAGAATATTTACAAAAGGTCAGCACCTGTTACAAATGCTTCACAGTTCTCTGTATCCAAGCAAGTTTCTCAAACAGCAAGAAAAACAAGACAAAACTTCTTCCTTCAGTGTTAACAGAAGCAAAGGGTACTTTAAAACATGTGCTGCTGTTATATCTCGGTAAGAGATTTCAGGCTCTCAGTAATACACAGAGAACAGTCCATTGGTTCAAGCATCAACGGTTCTGGTTCTGCAAACTCAATTTGCATGGGTTCTAGTTCACTCGTGGTGTCTTCTAATCCTGAGCTTTCCCTGGTTAACACAGGTTGCAGTTCAGTATTTCTTTCCCCCACTTTCCAGCCTTGCTGGCTTGAGTTTAACAAATAACTATTAGGGCTTTTCCCTATACCTCTCTGTACAGGGTTACAAAACTTATTACACTTATTAAAAGAGGGCTGCTACACAGTACCCTGTCCTGTGCTGCTGAGGTAAGCTATATTCTTATTTGATTTAAATTATAGCTCTTTGCTGCTGCTAGGCTCTAACTTATTATAAAATTTAAACCACAAGCTCTCTGCTGGGTTCTAAATTTAACCAGAAAGCTCTCTTCTGTGTTATAAATTTAAACTAAAGGTTATCAGCCTTCCTAGGACCTGGCATCCAGTTAATAAATGAAGTAGCACTGTACCTTGGATCTCTGTAGCGTTTGCTGCTGGTGTTCTCTACACCAGAGACTCTCCCTTTGTCAGCGTCTTCCTTGAAGACTGGCTTCTGGAGCTTTCTAAGCTGGGCTTGTTCTCCCTGGAACTTAGCTCTGCTTTTCCACGTATCCAAGCTTCTTTGCCTTGCAGTGTATGAGGTTCCTTCCTCAGGTCCTTCCTTCAAAGATCCTTTCTCTTTCTCTCTCAAAGGTCCTCCCTCGAGTTCCTTCTCAGATCCTCTCTCGAGTTCCCCCTTTGATCCTCTCCCGAGTTCCTCCTTAGATCCTCTCTCTGCTTCCTTGTGAGCCCTGCTTAAAAAGGTGTTCTCCAACTGAGTTTCCTGGCTTTCTACCCAGGTGCCTTTGATTAGGTACTGCATTGCTACACCCTGGATGTGTCCGCTTAACTTCTGCAGCCTCGTGCCTGCTCCCTCTAGCTGCACTTCTAGGTAATTGCACCCTCTGTAACTCAGTTGCTTCATAAGAAAGAGAGTTTTTTTCTACATCCATTGCTTCAATGGCTTCAGCTCCATCACAACATCCTTGGGTAGGAAGGCAACCACACGAGTGGTGGATCTCCCAAAGGTTTTCTTTGAAAGCTAGAGAGAGGTTACTGCGTGGGCTCTGTCTGTGCTGACGTCATCCATGTGTGAGGACTGATTCCTACTGTCACCAGAGAACACCTCTTAAAGTGAGTAACTACACTTTCAGTGCTGTGAAATGCGCAGAAGCCGGATTGGTGGGGGTGCAAAACAAGGGTATGTTCTTGGTGGTCAGATAATTGAGGGAGAATGAAGTTTTCTGCAAGTTTGGCAAGGGAAGGAAGGTTAGAAATTGGGCAATAATGAGATGGGTTGGTGGGATCGAGCCATGAACCTTTTGAGAGGGTGAATCAGTGCTTTTTTCCAGAAATGGGGACGTAAACCAGAGGAGAAAGTAGCATTAAGCATAGCACAACACTAATATAGGGGGGGAGCCTAAAGAGGTATCAGCAAGCCATTCAGAGGGAGTGGGATTAAGGGGGCACAAAGATGTCTTGAAGGAGGAAAAGTCTAGACAATTCAGAAGGGATGATCGGGGAAAAATGCTGCCAGATATGTGAACCAGTGGTGTTGATGAAACAGGGGATATTGGGGGGGGGGGGGGGGGGAGAAATGGTTCAGAAGATGGCAGCCCAGCATGAGCAAAAGAGATTTTGGCAACAAAGAAATTGGCAGTGGCTTCAGGAGAAGGGCCAACAGCAGGTGATGGAGAAGGGGAGGAAGTATGAAGGGAGGAAAGATGAACTGCAATACAAAAAAGAGATTTTAAGGTCATGTGAGGATGCAGAGACCTGGGAAGAATAGTAGCCATTTTTGGTGATTAGGACCTGGGATCGATAATAATGATGGTGAGCTCTGAACAATAGGAGAAGTGCAGGGTTCCTCCGCTTCCTCCAAGAACTTTCAGCTGCTCTAAGTTGGCACTTTAGGAGGTGGAATACAGGGTGAAACCAGGAGAAGGATCAGTGTGTGGACAGTTTGAACTGGGCTAACGGAGCAATTGAGTCTAGCTGCTGAGAGAGCAAAGTGCTTCAAAGATCTGACTGCTCAGAGAGAGTGAGTGAGGAAAAATCCTGTGGAAGAATTGCAGAGGCAGGAGGAAATTGGGCCTTGCTGTCAGGGCTCAAGCGCCGGCAAGTGCACAGAGGGGCACCAAGCCTGGAGGATGGGCCAGGGCAAGTGAAAGGGCCAGGCAAAGAGAAGGAGATTAAGAAATAGTCCTACCAAGGAAGGGGATAAAGGGAGATATTAGCAGGGATGGGGTTGAGTGTCTTGGTGGGTCATAATTAAGTTGAGTGTGTTTATTTAGCTGCATTTATTTATTTAGCTGTATTTATATCCTGCTTTTCACCGGGTCAAAGCGGTCAATTGGGAGATACATTTAACACGAGGGGATATGACACACATACGCTAATACTTACAGGGAACATGGGCAATGGAGGGTTAAGTGGCTTGCCCAAGACCACAAGGAGTACCTATAGGACTAGAAATCCCAGTCCCTCTGGCCTGAGATTGCTGTCCCCAGGTGGGACTTGAACCCCCGGCCCTCCGGCCTGAAGTACCTTGTACTCCACTGAATGTGTGGGGCAACTAACAAACTTTAAAAAAATTATGGTCCTCAAGAAATTGACAAAATGTCAAGTTACGTGGTCAGGAGGGGGCATGAAAATCAATATTGAAATCCCCAAAAATGAACAAGTTAGGGAAAGTCAATGATGTCCCATTGAGAGCTATTGAGAGAAGGGTGTGCAGTAGAGGAGGAGAATGTGAGCAGGATGAATAGTACCAAGCTTAATGATACGTTTTTCAGGGCCAGGATAGGAGTCATCTGGGAGTTCCATGACTTGGAGGGAATTACTATGGAGGATGGTGACACCACCTCTGGCTCAGGTAAGCTGCAGGGAAGATAGCCGGGGTGGGGGGAGACAACGTAGCAAGTAGAGGTGGGGGGGGGGGGGTGGGAAGACAACGTAGCAAGTAGGGTTCATCACCAGGTTTCAGCCAAGTTTCAGTCAGGCAAAGCAAGTCTATATTATGAAGTGAAAGTGTCATGGATAAGGTCAGTTTTGGATGTGAGAGACTTACAGTTCAGTAGGGCCAGCTTCAGGTCCCTGGAGTGAAGAGACAAGGGAGCAGAACAGACATTGGGCAGACAAAGAAAGAGAAATCTTAACGTAGGAAGAGGAGAATCTCATAGGGGTGATACACGCGAGCCCCAGATGACTGGAATGGTAGCCATGTGGAGAAGAGGAAGAGTGGAAGGTGGATGGGGCACCTGCACCGGCGAATGAAAGAACCCTGTGTAGGCAGGATGCACTGAGCAGGTAGAAGGCTGTGAAAAAAGATAACGAACAAATGAATTAAAAGCAAGCAGACAACTGAGGTGCATTATAAACGCTCTGGAGTTGCCCCTAGGAGCGGGACCTGTGTGCAGATGCTGCTGGCATCTTTAGCAAGTAATGGTGAGGTACCTCTGATATCAGTGGTGGATGGAACCAAAATCAGGCTGATTTGACCCCTGCTCAGGCAGCGTCCTGGATGGAATCTTCCTCTGGTTTTCTGCGGGATATCTGTAGGGCAGCAACATGGTCTTCCTTATCTACCTTTGCAAAGCATTATCACTTGGATGTCCACACTTGTCCAGTGGCTCATTTTGGCACTAGGGTGCTTTATAGCTGCAGTTTCTTTCCTCCCTGTTGAGGAGTAGCTTTGGTACTTGCCACTAGTCTGGATTGGGCTAGCAGGAATATCTGGAAGGTGAAATTTTACTTACCATTAATTTCCTTTCCTGGAGTCCTGCTAGACCAGCCCAGGACCCATCTACTCTTTCAGTTTTGTGTCTTACTGGGCCAGTTTCCCAATATGTTGTTCTTGTTTGGTCTTGGGGGCTCCTTCAGAGGATTCTCAGGGGTTCCATTCGCTTTGTTACTGGAAAATACTGGAGGGTGCCCCTAGCTGCACCAGAGTTTATGCCAGTGATGTTATCACGGCATGGTTTTGGTTTTTCCTCTGTATCTGTCATCTTCTGGCAGGGGGAGATAACCCACTAGTCTGGACTGTTCTAGCAGGACTCCAAGAAAGGAAATTAACAGTAAGTAAAATTTCACCATATGATCTTGTCTGATTGGATCCCAGAACATTATGGCAGAGACAGTGGCTTGACGGTGGCTTTGGCTTTGTCACTGGGCTGTAGAGTCAGCCTTGAAAACTTGGCTGTCTAAGCTTGCCTCTCCAAAGAGGACCCGAAGAAGCTACTGAAGGACTTGGAGGAGCCCAAGCTGCAGCGGCTGCCCGAAGATAGGTCTAAGGATCCTTTTAGGTATCTGACCTTGCATAGGTCTCATCCTTGTTTTAGGGACTCTCTCTGCGTTACTACCCAGGGAAACAATTGGCTCCATTTCCCAAGTTGTGAAGAAAGCCACAGCCCTTTTTTTTTGGGGGGGGGGGGGCACTTGCCCATGATGACTCTGCCTCAAGAGCAGCCCCATTCAAGCCACTGATGGGAAGGGGGCTGGTTATGCCATTGCTACTAGAAGTAGGCTCGAGTCAACAATTGCTGAGTTGTCAATATCATCCAACATGGAGTGCAAGGAGCCTATTTCAGATGGTCTCTACCCGGAGTTCTGAGGCCAAGAAGATGATGGTCAAGTCTACCTTGGAAAGATTGCTATCACTCCAAGCTATTATTCTGTTGCCTCCGTGGCAACAAGGCAAGGGAAGGTATTCTATTCACTTGTTTCTACCCAAAAAGATGGGTCCTTCAGGCTGATTTTTGACCTAAAGGGAATTTTATTTTATTTTATTTATATTCTCTTATATATTGCGCTATTCTGCATCAGTGCGGTTTACATTGAACAAACTGAAATTACATTGAACAGGGCATTATAACTTGGTGATAACTATTTTACAGGGAACATGGGCTATAGAGGGTTAATTGGCTTGCCCAAGACCACAAGGAGCACCTGTGGGACTAGAAACCCCAGTCCTTCCGGCCCAAGGTTGCTGTCCTTTAGTGGGATTTGAACCCCTGACCTTCTGGCCTGAAGTAACTTGCCCCAATCACTAGGCCACTCCTCCACTCTGAAGTGAATGCCCCTGCTTGTGTCAGTATTCTGGATGGAAACCCTAAGATCGGTCATCCAGGCGGTCCAGCAGGGAGCGCTTCTTACCTCCATTGGACCCATCAGAGGCATATTTCCATATCCCTATTCAGGAGGATCAGCAGCACTTCCTTCGTTTTGTCGTTGTGGACCAACACTTTGTTTGTGTGCTCCCCTTCGGTCTCACAGTGGTTTCCAGGATCTTCTCTAAGGTCATGATGGTTGTTATGATGACTCTCGGAGAGGGAATCCAGGTCTATCCTTATCTGTGGAGTGGAGGAGTGGCCTAGTGGTTGGAGCAAGGTACTTCAAGCCGGAAGGTCGGGGGATCAAATCCCACTAGAGGACAGCAACCTTGGGCCGGAAGGACTGGGGTTTCTAGTCCCACAGGTGCTCCTTGTGGTCTTGGGCAAGCCACTTAACCCTCCGTAGCCCATGTTCCCTGTAAAATATTATCTCCAAGTTATAATGCTCTGTTCAATGTAATTTCAGTTTGTTCAATGTAAACCGCACTGATGCAGAATAGCGCGGTATATAAGAGAATATAAATAAATAAATAAATCTTGATGATTGGCCCATTTGAGGTGAGTTGGTCGGGGTTAACAGTCTGGATAGTTCAACTTCTGGAGATTCTCGGTTGGGAAGTCAGCCACACAAAAGGCAGCTCGTCTCCTCTCAGTCTTTGAAATACCTAGGGGCATGCTTCAGTAGCTACACAGGCAAGGTCATCTTGACTCCGGAACAGCAGGCTAAATTGCTCAGCCTTCTGGGTGCAGCATTCGCCCCAAGCCTATGACTGTCTCCAGCTACTGGGCATGATGGTGGTGATTATAGAGTTCTTTGGGCTTGAGCTCACATGAGGCCTCTACAGAAAGTATAGTTGTCCCATTGGTCTTTGCTCAATCAGGATTTCGATATCAGGCTGCCCCTTTACCCTTTGATGCTGACCTTGACGTCCATTGCCAGTCTGTCTGGGGAGCTCAATGCTTGGGGCAGTCAGTTCAGGGGCAATAGACCAGCCGCAAGGTGGCGTGACCAGTTATTCACCTTGAAGCACGTGCTAGCTGGCTAGCATTCCTGGAAGTTTAAGCACTTGGATCATGGCAGAGCAGTCCATGTCTTCTCAGACAATGCAGCAGCTGGCATTCGTCAACAGGAAGGGAGGCTCCAAGAGTTCAGGGATGGCCCTGGAAATGAGTTGCCTTTTCCCTGAGCGGAATGGCATCTATTAGTGCTCTCACACAGTATACTGCTGGCGTCAAGAATATTGAGGTGTATTATCTGTCAACTCTCCCAGTGGAGCGGAAGCTGGTATTGAGGCCTTCCTGCACATTCTTGACTTGTGGGGACATCCTTACATAGATCTAATGGTGACCCAGTCCATTGCCAAAGTAGACAAGTTCTTCAGTCATTTTGTGGAAGCAGGCTCCGCAGGCATCTATGCCCTGACATAGCCGTGGCTGTTAAGGTCCCTACTTGTATGTCTTTGTGTTTTGGCTGCTCATTAGGCATATAGTCCACCGGATAGAGGACCATCTGGGCCTGGTGATTGTTGTGGACCAGACTGGCCAAGGAGGCCTTGATTTGCTGAACTGACGAGGCTGCTGATAGATCACCTCTCCATCTCAGGCAGTAGAGGGGGCTCTTACATCAGGGCCCCATCCTGATGGGCAACCTGGCTCCTTTCTCACTTACGGCCTGGCCCTTGAGAGGCGGTGTTTGAGGAGTAAGAGGTATTCCTCCACCATAGTCTCTACACTTCTAAACGTGGAGCAAGGTTCAGTCTCTCTGGTGTCTCTGAAGTATGGTGTCATCACCACAGCCTGTCTTCTTAGAGGGTGGATTTTCCCTCACTGCTCACATTCTATCAGGAGGGCTTTGACAAGTGTTTTGCCCTAAGCTCCTTGAGGGTACAAGTGACAGCCTTGGCTTGATATTGGAGGCCAGTAGCTGGTCACTCAAAAGTCCCACCCTGACGTATCCCTGTTCCTCTGGGGCTTTTGACATTTGCATCCCCCATGAGGCCTGTAATAGCACCTTGGAATCTAATCCTAGCCCTAAAGCAAGCCATACTCAAGACCATCTTTTTTAGTTGCTATCTGTTTTGTGTGCTGTATTTCGGAGTTGCAGATGCTCTTGTGTAGAGATCATACTTGTCCTTCTTGACTGAAGTGGTTTCTCTCTATTTGGCCTCGTTCCTTTTGCCCAGATTTCCCTCCCAGTCTTTTCTGTTGAGGTGTGCACTGGCAAAAATGGGTCTGCATTTGGTGGATGTTTAGAGAGCTCTCTTCTGATACTTGAGTTTCCTACATCTTCCGTAAAATAGACAGACTGTTTCTTCTCTTTGTGGGCCACGAAAGGGAGAGGTGGCCTTCAAGGCTACTTTGGGGCATTGGATAATGGAGGCCATAATCTCCATCTGCTTTCTCAGAGCAATTCCAGATGGATTGTGAGCCCTTTCTATTTGAGCTAAGGCTTCATCCTGAGCAGAGAGGAGTTTTGTGGCCCCAGTTGACATTTGTCAGGCAGTAAAATGGTCTTCCCTTAGTACCTTTGTCAAACATTACTGGTTGGAGAGCCATGCTAGAGTGGATGTGGCATTTGGTGCAGAGGTTCTTTAAACAGCCATGTTGTCTTCCCACCCAGTGGAGCTTTGACACTTCCCATTGGTCTGGACTGGTCTAGCAGGATTATCTGGCAGATAAAGTTTTATTTACTGATAATTTCATTTCCTAGAGTCCTACTAGGTGAGTCCAGAGTCCTCTTTGTTGTGCTTTAGCTGTCTCTGTGAACTTGATCTTTGCAGAATTCCTGAAATCCTGAATATAGTTGGCCGTTTGGCCCTTGAATTCCAGTATATAGTTGAGAGTTTCTGTCCTTATTGTATATGGCTGAGCTATTGCGCTTGTATGGGGGCCCCCTTGTCCTCTGATCCTTCACTAAGTGGGCTGAGTTGGGTCCAGGAACTGTCTATATTGAGGAATTATGCTTGGTTACAAAATACTGAATGGTGCCCCTAGCTGCACCAGTACCATGTCCAATGATGTCACTGGAAGCTCCATCATCAGTTGGCAGGGGGGACACAGTTGACTGGTTGGACTGATCTAGCAGGACTCCAGGAAAGGAAGTTATCAGTATGTAATAGTTCATCTTCAAGGACTTATAAATGGACATGTTCTGCTGATCCTAAGTTCAGCTGATAGCATAATGGCAAAACAGGTAACTGATTCCCTCCAAACATCTGGGATTTTTTTAAAGACCTGACACTAAAATCTTACTGCTGTTTCTTACTGAGGGAAGATTGGAGACTCTTGCATCAGATCCTTGTGAGAATCTAGGGTTGATCTCATCGGGTGTTGTCATCTGAAATTTCTATTCAAATTGCTCCACAAAGTTCCTGTTTTGGGGGTGTTCCCCTCTCGTGGTGATTCTGTTGTCTGTCGGCTTAGGGGTAATACCGGGGCAATATTATTACATCAGGTGGGTGGAAAGTGTCATTAATGATCATTTGGAGGACTGTATTCCAGATAGTCTTTGTTGCAGGAGTTTACTTTTTCTAGAGATAGTAACTAAATGGGAATATTTTGATAGCAAAGTTGGGCATGTGGTCTCCAAAACTGGACTGTCTCATGTGTCCTTGCAAACCATAGAGATGGCTAACATATAAAAACTAGGTTAGTACTCTAATGAAAGATTGAATCCATGGAAGAGACAGCTAGATGAATAACTTGCAGCTTTTGAATTTACCAAAGTTTTGAATTGCCTAAAAATTATTTTGTGATGTTTTTAATTTTTGTCATACTGAAACAATGGCCATTTCTGAATTTTGTTAAGTATGTTCTGAGTTTTTATATGAGAGTGAGAGTAAAGGGGGTCTTGATGTATGGTGACTTTTCCTGATAGCCTAGAGCTGACGGCGTTTTGTTTTAGAATCATCTGTAGATAATATCTCTCCAAGAGCCATTCTTTGGATCATCATCTTTGCTTAATCCAAGAAGGTCAAGACTCTGAAAGCTTGTTTCCAAAAGAAAGATGTGTGTTTTTCTACTCAAAAAAAATATCTGTACCCCAAAGTTTCTGTGGCCGTGCACTTGTACCAAAATATCTATGGCAATGCAGTTGTACCAAGTGCTAATACGTAGGGATTCAGCTGAAAAGAAATATTCTCTTCAGCTGAATCCCTACGTATTAGCACTTGGTACAACTTTCTTTTTTGAGATTATTCCTTGCAGATATTTGCTATCCTTATATAGAGAACAGATGTCTTTTTAGATCTGGGTCATTTGGAAAATTAGGGAAAGGACTATTGATGGCCATCTAAAGTAGAATTGTTTTGGAGTTACTTTGTTGGGTAGGGATATTGTTTGGGGTTACTTCAGATCAGTGCTGCTCAAACTTTTATCCATTATGACCCCGTTTTTTTGGGGGGTTTTTTTATTTTAAATTTTTGTTACCAACTCTGACACAACACCCAATACAAAAAAAAATGATCCCAATACATCATCCATCCAGAAAATATATAACATCCAACAAGGCTACCCAACCAAGCCCCTTATACATATGCTAGCCATTATGTCAAAAGTAAACCGTATATCACTGCCCAAATGCATATCCCAGCACCCACCATACCACCCCTTATCCCCCAGCCATTGTACCACATCTAACCGTGATCACCCCTACATAATACCGTTCACCCCCATACTGCAACATCTGTGGTAGCCCCCTCTCCCACCAGTCAGTTGTTTTTTTCGTTAATACCCCCTAATCGATCTACCCCCTTCCCCCTCCCCCTCCATCCCCCTTCCCCCTCCCCCTCCATCCCCCTTCCCCCTCTCTTCTAACCCACCCCCAGAACCCGACACAGCTTTCCCCACACCACCTCAAACTTGTCCCCCGTTTGTTTACGACTTGCTGTAAGCTTTTCCATTAGAACCATCTCCCTAAGCCTCTTCTCATAGTGCTCCATAGGCGGCAGCTCCTTATGTTTCCAAGCCTTCGCCACCTCACACCTTGCCGCACTGAGACATGCCATCACCATTCTACTCCCCTGCTGCACCTGACCATCCCCCCACCAAGATAACAAACATATATCTGGCGCCAAGTCCACCTCCACCCCCAAATTCCTCTGTATCCACCTCAGGAGCCTCTTCCAATACCCCTGAACCTTTTCACAATGCCACCAAATATGCCAGAAAGTACCCCTTTCCCCACAGTCCCGCCAGCATAGATGTGATGCTCCCGGAAATATCCGGTGTAATCTCTCTGGCGTATAATACCAGCGCAGCATCACTTTATAGCTGTTTTCTTTGATTCTACTCGAGCTGGGCCCCCGCTTTATCTGGTCCCACACTCTTTTCCAGTCTTTCGCCGACATTGACGCCCCCAGGTCCCTTTCCCACTCGACCATATACCGATGTTTCTTCCCCCCTCCCCCTTAACCCCTTTGTACAAGCCCGAAATCATCCCCCTTGACCCTCTCTTCCCATACCAGATCACCTCCAAACTCGACAACTCCCGCTCCCTCCCTACTTTCCCCAACTCCTTTTGTAGGAAGGAGCGTACTTGCAAGTACCATACCTATCCTCCTCCCCCAGAGCAAACTCCACCTGTAGCTCCTCAAAACTTTTAAACTCCCCCTCTTCCAAAAGTTGCAGACTACACTTCAGCCCCTTTCACCTCCAAACTTCAAACCGACCCCCCTCCTATCCCGGCGTAAAGGCTGTCCACCCCCTCCATGGAGTCATCACTGAAAACCCCGTCCCCCTACCTACAATCTCAGGCTCTCTTACCTTGTCCCATATCTTCACTACCTGCCTCATCCCCGGCAAGCCCTCCCCCAACTCCCCCCTCTCCACTTTCGGGGCCCATAACCAGGCCTCCAGATGTCCTCCCTTAACCCTTAATTTTTCTAAACTCACCCACAGTTTCTCCTCCTCTCCCCCCCTCCACCCTAGCACATGAGTTAACTGCGCAGCTCTATAATAATCCCTCAGATTAGGCACCCCTAAGCCCCCTTCCTCCTTATCCGCGTACAGAACTTCCCGAGCAATTCTTGGGGGTTTCCTCTTCCAGATATAGCTAAATATCCTCCTTTGCAGTGCCCTCATTGCCCCTTCCGGTACTTCTACCAGCAAGGCCTGAAACAAATATAGCAGGCGCGGCAGCACATTCATTTTAACCGCTGCAATCCGGCCCACCCATGAGACCTCCAGCCGCATCCACCCCTCTAGATCCTTACTAATTGTTCCAAGCAGCCGCGGGTAGTTTGCCTGATACAAATCCTCATAGCGGGCCGTGAGCCGCACCCCCAGATACCCTAAAGACTTACTTACCCACTGCAGCGGATATAACTTCTTCAAACCCTCTTCTATGTCCCTAGCCAGCTGCACCATCATAACTTCCGTTTTGTCTATATTCATTTTAAACCCAGATACCGCTCCGTACCTACCCACCTCCCACATCACTGCTGGCAAGGATACCTGAGGGTTACTTAAATACAGGAGGATGTCATCAGCGTATAAAGAAATCTTATGATTCTGCCCTTCCCTTACTAACCCAACTATTCTGTCATTCACCCTCATATATTCCGCCAGCGGCTGTACTGCTAAAGCAAATAATAGCGGAGATAGTGAGCACCCCTGCTGCGTCCCCCGTCCCAACTTAAAGTCCCTAGAATACCCCCCATTGATTTTGTTCCGTGCCCTAGGTCCCGTATATAATCCCTTCACCCATTTCACAAAATTAGGCCCACACCCCACTTTCTCCAACACCTTCATTAAAAACCCCCAGTGCACCCGATCAAAAGCCTTTTCTGCGTCAATTGACCAGTATGAAATCCTCCTGTTCCTGTCTGGCCTCCCAAATTACCGCTATTGCCCGCTTTATATTATCTCCAGCTTACCTCCCCGCAATGAAACCCGCCTGATCTACATTAATTATCCCCGGCAACCACTTTGCCAATCTCTCTGCCAGAATTTTAGCCAAAATTTTTACATCCACATTAAGGAGAGAGATGGGCCTATAGGAGCTACAATATGCTGGGTCCTTACCCGGTTTTAACAGGACCGTAATCCCCGCCATCAACATACCCTGTGACAGTTCTCCCCCCCTGAGACAACGCCCCATTAAACACCCTCCCTAATAAGTCCCCTATCTCCCCCCAAAAAAACTTGTAAAAAATCCCGGGCAACCTGTCTAACCCTGGGGCCTTCCCTCCCCCCATCCCCTTAACCGCACGTCCAATTTCTGCCCCCCCGATCTCTTCCTCCAAATCTACCCTAGCTTCATCCGGAAGTCCTCTTAACGTCACCCCATCCAAATACCCCTCTATATCCCGTTCCCCCACCCCCTCCATCCCCTCATACAACTTCTGATAATATTCCGTGAACTGCTCCCTTATCTCATCCTCCTTCCTACATATTCTCCCATCTGACCCCTTTATCTGATAAATCATCGCAGCCCCTTGCTGCTGCTTCAATCTACGGGCCAGTAATCTGCCCGCCTTGTCCCCAAATTCAAACTGTATTTGCCGCACTCTCTGCAATGCGAAAGCCACCTGCTCCACCTGCAGGGCGCGTAACTCCTCCCTCACTATCTCCATCTCCACCCTATCCCTCTTTGCCCCAGTCCCCCGATATTTCTCCTCTGCCTCCTTCAACTTCTTCCCCAAGTCCCCTTCCTTCCTCTCTTGTTCCCTTTTCTTCCTGGCACCCCACATTATAAACCTTCCTCTAATAACAGCCTTCAACCCCTCCCACACCAGCACCTCCGCCACCTCCCCCGTATCATTAAACAGTAAATATTCCTTTATTGCCCTTCTCACATCCTCCACTACCCTTACATCCTTGAGTAGGCTCTCATTCAGTCTCCAGAACACCACTCCACCCCGCCGCTGGGGCCGGTAGCTTACCTCCACCGCCCCATGATCCATCCACGCAACTGTCCTAATATTCCCTTCCTTCACCTCTAGCATCCACGCCCTATCCAATAAATCATATCAATCCTACTCCAACTATTATGAGGGGCGGAATAAAAAAGTATACTCCCTCCTCCCCGTAATAAGCGCCCGCCACACATCTACCAAATTACATTTTTTCAACAAATTTCTCAACCCTTGTCTGTTCTTACTCCCACCATCCCCCCTTTCGGCTCCCTATCCACCCCCGGGTCTATTACCACATTAAAATCGCCCCCACTACTAATTTCCCCCCACCTGCCCCCTCTATTAACTTCCCCACCTCCTTCCAAAAATCCCCTTGATTCCCATTTGGGCCATACACCACCACAATCACAATATCCTCCCCCCCCCCCCGAACTTCCCCTTTATTCCAACCACCCTCCCATCTGAATCCCTAAAGCACCCCCCCACTTGTATCCCACACCCATTCCTCACCCATAGGCCTACCCCCCCTTTCTTTACTCCCTCTTTATTACACGAATAATATTGATCCGGGTATTGCTTATGTTTCAGCCTCTCCACCTCCCGTCTCCTGAAGCATCACCACATCCCACTGGGCCCTTACCACCTCCCGAAACAACAAACTGCGCTTCTCAGGTGAATTCAGACCCTTTACATTGATCGTACCTATCCGCAACATTGGCTCTCACCCATCCCCCTCCTTCTCCCCAAGACTGTGTCATCATACCCCTCCCCTCCCCCCTCCCTTCCCTCCCTCCCTTCCCCCTATTTCTCACCCACCCACCCACCCACCCATCCGGAGATGACATGTCCTATCCCTTCACTCGTTTTCCCCAACCTCCATCCCTCTCACCAACCCTCACCCCTCTGACCCCCTCTCCTCCCCCACCAACCTCCCCCCTCTACACCCCCCCATCAGCCCTAAAAGTCCAGAGTCCTTAAGACAGAGTTAATAGAGCTCTACCGCCCCATACTCTGTTGCTCACATTACAAAACTGGCCACACTCTCCCTCTTCCTCAGGTGTCTTCCGCAGTCCTCGCCTCTTTCCGCTCCTTGGATAGCCGCTGCAGTCTCTTCACTTTTTCTCCGACCCTCTGCCATTGCGAGCCCGCCTGTTGTTTGCCCAGTCCATTTTTGTATGGCTTCTGCTGCTCTTTCCCCGCCGCCTGGGGGAGATTCTCACAGCCCAGCTCTCTCATTGTCAACCACGCTTCCTCCACCGTTCTCACTCTCCTGGTCACCCCATTCACAGTCATCAGAAGCCCGAAGGGGAACATCCACCGGTATCTCAGTCCTTTCCCCTGCAAGTACGTAGTGACCTCCTTCATCATTCGTCGCCGTTCCAGCGTGCCTTTAGACAGGTCATTGAATACCTCCAGCTCTCTTCCTTCCCATGCAATCCTGCCAAATTTCCTCGCCGCATTTAAAACTTGCTCTTTGAGGGGGAAACTGCTCAGACATGCTATAATATCTCTCGCCTGCGTCTCCCTTCGCAGCCCCAGGCTTCTGTGCACTCTTTCAACCCCAATGGTGGTTACTCTTGCACCTGTTTTTTCCCCCAGTTGCAGAATGTGGCTGCACAACTTTTGTACCACCTGGACACAATCCTTGAAGGCCTCCTCCTCTGGCACCCCCCGAATGCGGAGATTGTTGCGACGCACTCTATCTTCTACTTCTTCCAGTTTCTCCTGCATCTCCTCCTGTTGCGCTTGTAGTTTATTCTGTAACGCCGCCACCTCTCTCACCTCCTCCTCACAGAGCTCCACGTGGTTCTCAAGCTCCTCCACTCTGTCCGAGGCAGCCCACCTCCTTCTGGATCGCAATCAGTGTCTCCTTCACCTCCTTCCTCATGGCCTTAATCTCCCCCTGCATCTCGGACTTGAAAGCTTTAAGCCATTGCCTTAATGGCAGCTCTTCCATGCCCTCTTTCACTCCTCTCTCTTCCACCTCTGAGCTCCCGCCATCGGCCTTGTCCTCCGAGCCGGCAGACTCTGCGGCCACTCTCGGCGCTCGCCAACTTTTTCCTCGCAGCCATCCCCAAGTTGTTTCTTCGTTTTCCGTCCATTGTTTATTCGCCGGGTCCTCTATTTTCACCGTAAACTCAGGATTCGGACGGAGCTAGGTCTCTGTCACCATCAGCTCCGTGACGTCACCGGAAGTCTCCCCATGACCCCGTTTTTAACCACTGAAAATTCACATGGAACCAGATTCCACAAAATCCATGTCCAGCCCGCAGACACATTTAAATCGGAAACAGACACGATTCCATGTCAATTCTGCATCCTCGGGTATAGATGCGCCTGCATTTATGGAATCGGCACATAGACATGTCCAGCGCGGCACAGCCAACATGCTATTCAGCAGGCCCATGCTCGTATCCAGTGTGAGGCATGTGAACGGGTGCAGGCACAGACCATAGAGTGAAGCGGAGAAACCTGTCCCCGCTGATAATATGGGACATGGTTATACACTGCAGTCGTTTTGGACATCCTGTGCTCACTGTATTCTGGAAAGTTGCACGTTTCTGATCTGCCTATCTCCACGATATATCCGTGGATGCCTCACATGGCCATGCCGCTTCGGTTAAAACATTAATCTCCTAAACCGCTCTTCTTGCTGACAGTGTGTGCTGATGCAAACTAGACATAAATACTGATGATACATAAATGCTGATGCAGACTAGACTATGGGAGGAGTGGCCTAGTGGTTGGGGCAAGTTACCTCAGGCCGGAAGGTCGGGGGTTCATATCCCACTAGAGGACAGCAACCTTGGACTGGAAGGACTGGGGTTTCTAGTCCCATAGGTGCTCCTTGTGGTCTTGGGCAAGCCACTTCACCCTCCATTGCCCATGTTCCCTGTAAGTATTAGAGTGTGTGTTTCATATCCCCCAATTGTGTTGTGACCACTGATTGAAGGATAAGGTGGTATACAAAAACGGTCTAAATAAATAAATAAAAAAATATATATACTAGCCTGTTTCATGCCCAGAGCACTGCAAAGTAATAAGTAATAAAGTAATAAGATATAATAAAATCAAATAGATATGAACATGTTTGTCATGACATACCTTGCATCAAAACAAACATGGCAGTATCACAACGCCTCAGTTATTCTTGCATTGGTCATCTCTAAAAACACTTTTTAAAATACTAAGTACGGACCCTTACTAACTTTGCAGTTCCCCCCAAGGATGCATTATATTGCTGAGTGACACAACTGTGCTCTTCAAATGACTGGCATCTGTTCCCAACATATCTGGATGCTGGTATTTCACCCAGCAGCTCCCTACATGTGGCTACACCTGTCCCATACAATATCCACTCTCTGTCCTGGCTTATGTTAGTCTGTATATATCTGTTATTTGTGGGGCAACCCTGCCTGCCTTCACACAGTCTGCTGTGTGGCAATGCTCCTCTAGTCAGGCCTGTGTGGGCATGGGAGGGGGATCCCTGTGCCATTCTACCACGTAGCCAGCCTCCAGATATATCGCCACTCTTGCAGCTCGCATAAATGTTGGACTGGATAAGGATGTAGGCCACATGGTAGAATCTGGGGAATGTTGGCACAGGATCAGTCATGTCTCCCAGTGCATAGCACCTGATGACACTGCGGTCATCCATATGGTCCAGGTACTGGCCAGGCAGTCATATACTCTCTGAATTGCAGATCAGCACACCAGATTCTCCCGTGCAATCCTCAAACCACACACACACACACTCTCACTTGCAGTCACAAAAGACATACTTCTGCCAAAAGGTTGCCCTGAACCTATAAAGAAAAGCTGGTATACCATAATAGCATGGAGTCCCAGGACTAAAAATATGATCTCCATTTCTCACCCAAACAACATTCTTTTCTAGATTCTCACCCATAGTTCTTGTATCAACATTCCCCTTTTTCGTAACACAGGAATTGTTAGGGTCCCATAGATTAGCTCCTTTAGCACAAACAACAAATGTCAGCATGGCCAGAATAATCACTATTGCTCATCTTAATATTTCTTTAAGGGTAGTTAATAATGCCTCTTTAGCTTATAAGATTCCCTCACCTCTGATTTCTGTTCTTTATACATACATCTTGTGGGGGTTTTCCAGAGCACTCGCACCAGTTTAAAATAGACTTGTCACAACCTTTATACAAACACAGCAGAATATTTTCTAAGTACTGGCCTTATTCCGCGTCTCCAGCAGGAATAACAGGCACATCTGCGGGAAGCTCCCAAAACGTACATGGACATTTCCTGAATAAGCTTTATATGCCTCCATGGCAAACCATGCCTCTATTCCAGCCTTTCTGGACATGTTCTGGCATCCCTGTGCAGGGCCGTACCGACGGTGAAAAGCACCCTGTGAGAGTTGCACATAGGGCGTGTGCCCCCCCCCCTCCCGCACCTCCATCTAGCCACTTTATGGGGGCGGGAGAGAAGAGGTGCACACCCAATGTGCAACTCGCCAGCACACTAAGCAGGTCTGGACCCTCCCGGAGAGACCAGACCTGCTTAGTATGCCGACGAGAAGACTTAAGGGGCGCATTTCGGCTCTCTGACGCTGCTTGCCACCGCTAAAGTGGCGGCGGCAGGCAGGCAGCGGCAGAGAGCCAAAATGCGCCCCTTAGGTCTTTGCGCCCTGTGCGGCCGCACCGCTCGCACAGGGCTCGGTACAGTCCTGTCCCTGTGCTAGCGAAATAAACGTGCATGGGCACCATGTACCGGAATACGTGTGTAGACGTTTTTGGCACATAAATATCCCTGGCACACGTACAAATCCTTATTTGGTTTATGAAATGACCCCAATGGTCTCACATACTGAACTCGTAATAGAAGGTCTCCACTCCCCTTCACATCTCAACCACGTCTCCTCCCTCCACTTATTCAAAGAAGCAAGACAGCAGCAACAGCAGTCAGTGCAGAGCTTGTGTGTGTCAGTATACGCTTGCAGACTCCTATATTCTGCATATGTTTCCAGTCTGATAGGAACAGGGCCAGCATTAGTGGGGTGGGTTGTTGGGAAATTTCTGTATTTAAGCCAGCTAGAGTTTTGAGACATGGCAGTGTTGAAAATGATGTAATTCTAACCTTTTACAATATTTATAATCTCATCTGCAGCGGAGGCCAAGGTTCCAAAACCACGAGGGAGACCCAGGCTCATGAAGCCACCTTCTTCCTCAGACAGTGATGTGTGAGTTTGTTTCTTGTATTTTAGACTCATTCAGGCTCATTCCAAGCCGGGACGTCCATCCCCACTATTCGTGCCCCTTCCTGCTAGTGTCTAACTTCCCCACCCGTTGTATAGGGAAGTTAGACGGAGGCAGGAAAGGGGAGGATTGGGGGGTGGCATTAGGGCAGGCTGTGGGCGGTCGCCGGCCCCGGACATACAGGGCTAATTCTTATATCGGGGGCCAGTGACTTGAACGGGGAAGTTATTCCACCTCCGAGGTGGAATAACTTCCTCAGTTCGTCAGGATCGGCAGGCGTGGGGCTGGGAAGGGGAGGCAGAGGGCATTCCCCACAGTCCGACCCTGGCCCTGGGAGGCCAGATCGGGGGTCGGGCTCCAGAGAATTAGCTTCAGGAGCTGGCGGCTGGGGATCGCGGTTTTTAAATAGAGCCGTGGTGCCATGGCAACCGGACGCCATGGCTCTATTTAAAAGCTCTGAGTTAGTAGGGTAAGGCCTGTACGTGCAAGCCGGGCTGAATCGCAGTCCCGGACTGATCGCGATTCTGTTCCCGCGGGGCTAGACGTGCCCCACGGGATCAGAATCACGACTCCCTCTGTATGTTCGGTTCATACTGGGCGTACAGAGGGCATGTAGATCCGGGATGGAATCGGGCCTTTTGTGGATGCAGGAGGGCATGATAAATGTAACGTATTTTTTTTTTTAGCCTACTTTCCAAAGAGCAATTTGAGAGTTCTGTGTGTTATATTAACTTGTAAACTGCATTTGTTGAGCAAAGCCTGACCCCCAAAGCAGGTTATAGCTAACAAAACAATACAGTAATTGTGGGTGGTTTCCCCTCCCCCAACAAAAGCTTATTGTCATTACATGTTGAAACATTGGGATGCTACTGAATTTTTATTTTAATCCACATCCACATGCACGTGTGCCTTTATACAAACACGTATATTCTCATTCTGGAGTGCAGGCTCCATTAGTGTGGAACTTCTTCTTTCTTGAAGAGAAGATTAACTTCTCATCATCGGGCGTAGCTGGGCTTGCACAGCCATAGCCATCCTGGTTAAAGATTAAGCATATGTGGTGACCTTTCTGTGCATTAAATGAGTTTCCTGTATGTAAACAGTGTCATTAAACTATAAAGGAAAAAAGGCACGATGATCAGAATAAGCATGTAGAGCTAGAAGACTTCAGCTTTTTCTTTTGTTTACCTGGCAGGATCTGATCCAGATATGTTGGCAGGAAGTAGTAGAACTAAAAAATAAATAAATAGAACTTGACATTTTAGTTTAAAGAATTTCAAATGGGAGATATTGAAAGCCCAGGGGCCACCTTTGCCTTAGTTCTCTAAGGTAGAGGTGACTCATGCTACTGCTCAGTAAATGCACTTAGAGTTTCAAAAACTATGGTGTGTCTACAAGACAGGGTGATAGAGATGCCCACAGAAATTTGCCAAGCTGCATCACCTTATTATTTTTCTGATCTACAAACAAAATTGGCAGTAGAATAAACACTGCGAGTGCCCATGCATGGAAGAATGTAAAAAGGTTAATCGTGTGACTTGACATCTCTTGTCAGGATAAGTGTTCTTCTGAAGTGCCCATCACTGTTCTCCTTTTTATGTGAAATGTACCCCCATACTGACAAACCCCACTACAGTTTTAGCGAGGAGGAGAGCAACAAGAAAAAAGGACCAGAAGAAAAACAGAAGAAGCAACCAAAAAAGGCTGATGAGGATCAGAAGAAAGAGGAGGAGAAGCCCAGGAAAGAGCCAGACAAAAAGGAAGTGAAGAAAGCTGCGGAGCCAAAGAGGAAAACCCAAGCTAAGGCAGCTTCTGCGTCCAACTCAGATTCTGAGGATGAGCAGGAAGGAGAGAAGGTATGTGCACCATTAATGTCATGGAAAAATATATCTCTGTAGTAAGGTTTATATCATCAAACAGTAAATTATGATCTCCAGGAACAAGCAGGAATGTAGTCCTCACATATGGGTATCGTCGGTACCGACGGAGCCTGCGCGGGAACGCTCTCCAGCGTCCAATAGAAAGCTTTTGGGAGCATCCCACAGTGCCTGCGTGCTGCCTTCCCGCCTTTCCCAACTGCCTCTCTCCAGTTCTTCGTTTTCCGTGGAGCCAGCAGGTCGTGTTCCTGTCACCGCAGAAATTTTTTCTTTATTCTTCTTTTTGTGGTCGCGTCTTCCTTCCTCGACGCTACACCGGTACCGCTGGTTCTTCTTTCTTTCTTTAAAAAAAAAATAAAAAAATATATATACCGTATTTTCCGGCGTATAAGACGACCCCCTACTTTTCCTGTTAAAATATAGGGTTTGGCCTATACTCGCCGTATAAGACTACCCCTCTTCCAGCGCACACCAAAAAACAAAACAAAACATCAGATTTGATTCAAACTGTGACAAGCAGGCGGTATTTAATATAGATCTGAAGTTCTCCAGAACTATAATTCTTGTGAAAGGAGATAGCATATGATCCTTGGTGAAGCGGCTGGCAGCTGCTATCGATAAGAAGTACCGGTACACACAGGGCCGGATTTACCTTGAGTGAGGCCCTACGCCAACAAAAATTGTGGGCCCCCAGAAAAGATAAAAACGAGCACGCCGGATCAGCTGCGCGCTGTTGGCCCTGACGTCATAATTAAACTGGGAATCCCAAAAGCCAAACTTGGAATGTACAACACTGTAGAAATAAAACTATACATTAATTTGCTCTTGTACTAAACAAAGCGCAGATGTTAATGATGCACATTTACCAGAGCTGACATATTCCAATTAATAAATTCAAAATAAAGAGATATTTTTCTACCTTTTTGTGCATTTTTTTTCAGCTGCAATTGCTCCAGCCACTTTCTTCTGGTTTCTTCGTGTCTTCTGCTAACTCTCCATCGTCTGCTGTCCATTTGTCCTTTCTTCTCTCTTCTAGTTTTTTTCCATTCTCTCTCTACATCTGCTTTAAACATACTAATCTTTCTCCTTTTGCTCTTTCCTCATTCCTATTTCATCCACTCAAATTTTACCCCTCCATTCTCA
The DNA here is from genome assembly GCA_033557465.1 of Ichthyophis bannanicus. Lineage (NCBI taxonomy): Eukaryota > Metazoa > Chordata > Amphibia > Gymnophiona > Ichthyophiidae > Ichthyophis > Ichthyophis bannanicus. Next base: position 845,894,471 of record CM066032.1, on the reverse strand, counting down.
ATCCCCACTTACTCTCCCAATACCCGGCCAATTGTAGATTTTTTATCCCTCCCACACAAAATATTTTTCCCTTCTCCATTTTACTCTTCCAGCCCCATCCCATTCTAATCCTCCCCCAACATCAGCTCCCTTCTAGTTCCAGCCTCACCCAGCATCCATTCCCTTCTAGTCCCTGCATCAGCCCATTTCTAGTCCTAGCCACCCATCAGCCCATTTCCAGTCCTAGCAACCCCCCAACCCAATACCAGTCCTAGCCCCCCATCAACCCACTTCCAGTCCTAACCCCCATCACCCCCATTTTCAGTTTAAGCCCCCCTATAACCCATTACCATTCCTAACCCCCTCCACCCAGTTCCAGTCAGCCCCCATAGCCATTGCCAGTCCTAACCCCCCCATCAGCCCTCGCCCATTACCAGTCCTAACCCCATCAGCCCACCTCAAGTCCTAACCCCTCCCCATCAGCCCATTTTCTGTCCTAGCCCCCCATAGCCCATTATCAGTCCTAACCCCCCCCATAGCCCATTACCAGACAGCCCCCATCAGCCCACAGCCCATTACCAGTCCTAACCCCCCCTCATAGCCCATTACCAGTCCTAACCCCATCAGCCCACCTCCAGTCTTAACCCCCCGAGCCCATTTCCAGTCCCAGCCCCCCCCCCCCCCATCGGCTCAAGTAACATTTAATAAAAAAAAATAAAATGCTGGCTGGCTGCTGCCGCAGCCTGGACTGTCCCGCGGGGCCCCCTCTGCTGAATCCCTCCCTCCCTCCGCGACGGCTGCGCCCCTCCGTGCTGGCTTTGAGAGGCGCAAAGGGAGAGTGTCTCCCTCGCGTCTCTGTTAAGCCCGCAGGGGCTGATGGGTTTAACAGAGACGCGAGGGAGACACTCTCCCTTCGCGCCTCTCAAAGCCGGCACGGAGGGGCTCAGCCGTCGCGGAGGGAGGGAGGGATTCAGCAGAGGGGGCCCCGCGGGACAGTCCATGCTGCCGCGGCGGCAGCTTTTTGTGGGCCCTTGCCAGCTGTGGGCCCTACGCCACGGCGTAGCTGGCTATAGGTAAATCCGGCCCTGCCAAAGCGAGACAGAGCCATGTCGCAGAACGTGTACCGGCGTATAAGACGACCCCCGACTTTTGAGCATATTTTTAGGGCTTAGAAAGTCGTCTTATACGCCGGAAAATACAGTATATAATATTCTTTTTTCCTAACTTTTCCAGGTGCATGTGCCATTTTGGGCCTTAGGCCCAAAATTTCCTCCATCATGGAGAAACCCGCCTCGGGTTTATAAAGTACACCAAGTGTGGTAGTACCATCTCCGTCACCGACACCCACGAGTGGTGTCTTAAATATTTAGGTCCTGACCACTCCATCTCCGAGTGTATGGCTTGTGCCATGATGTCCAAGAGGGGTCGACAAAACCGAGCTGCCAAGCTCAGCACCTTTTTTCTTTCCAATGCAGCCTCAGTAGCATCGACGTCTTCCAGGGCTTCGTCTTCCTCCCATGGATCTCAGGTAACTAAACATAAGTCCAGCTGGTCCTCAAAGGGTAGATCTCCTTCCAAGCATCGAGATGCCTCTGGCGTTGCCCTTGAGGGTTCTGTACCAGCAAAAGTGCCCCAGCGGGAGGCTTCGGCTTCCAAAGCATTATCGGGGCTCCAGGACGTTCTCGAGGCCTCGACCTCGGCAGAACTACTGGTGTCATGCTCTGGGGTACCGGCTGCTTCCAGTACCGATACCCAGGCATTGGCAGCATCGATAGACCAGAGGTTCCTGTCTATTGAACGCAGTCTGGCAGCTCTCCTTGCGGCATCGATACCCTCGGAACCGCGTCAGACAGTTGTACCGGTACTGACAGCCTCGACATCGGTGTCTGCTTTGACGGCACCCAGTCATGCGATGCCGTCTGGTACCGATACACCGGTACTGATTCCCCTCGGTACCGACTTTGGTCGGTACGGGTATCAGGCTCTTCAGGAGCATCCGGACAGAAGGTACTTTGAATCCTCGGAGGAATCCGAAGATTCTGACAGCTCTATCAGTACCGGAATACCTCTCCCGGAGGAGCCTTCCTCTCCTAAACATAGGGTGTCTCCTCCAGAAGATATCTCCTTTCAGGATTTTATCAGGGAGGTGGCTCAAGGTCTGTCCATTACTGTGGCTGCTGAAACAGAGCCCAGGGCAAAGGAGTTGGAGATTTTACAATATCCCAAAGCTCCTAAGGAGGCAGCTACCTTGCCTATCCATGAGATCTTACATGATCTCATGTTGAGAATATGGGAGACACCTCTTACCACCTCTCCTCCTCACTCTCGCAGACTGGATACCATGTATCGAATCCCTCCTTGTCCTGGCTTCCAGAAAACTCAGCTTCCTCACCACTCTATTCTAGTGGGAGTCAGCTATGAGAAGGATCAAGAGTGCAACGAGGCATGCCTCTAATCCTCCAGGACGTGAATGTAGAACTTTGGATGTCGTACTTTCCAGGCTTCCATGCTTTCTGCCAGGATCACTTCCTATATTTTATATATGGGTATGTTCCTTAAAGAAGTCACAGGAGATCTAGAGGTTTTCAGCCCTCTCCTTCCTGAGGACAAAAGGCAGGATTTTCTCACACTGGTCAGACATGCCCAGGATGTTTCTAAGTTTGTCAACCGTGCAGCTTTTGACTGTTTTGAGTGCATAAGCAGAACCTCTGCCATTACCATAGGTGCATGTAGAATTGCCTGGCTCCAGGCATCCGATTTGGAGCTCTGGGTGCAGGACAAACTGGGCAATATCCCTTGTACAAGTGAGAATCTGTTTGGCAAAAATTGGCAAGAAAAAGCCAATGAATTAGATGCTGACAACTCTACTTTGGATAGGCTATCCAAGGCCACAGCTGATCCTGCGAGAAAGGCTTCTTAAAAGATTTCTTTCTTCTGAAAAAAGAAGAGGTTTTATCCCTCTTATTCACAGCAGGGACGTTCTGCAGGTCAGCCTGCCCGAAAAGGTCAGCAACCACCTAAACAAAGGAAAGCAAAGACTGCTAAGCCTCAATCGTCTCAGCAGTCTCAGCCTCCACAAGGCCTTTGACTTTCATCTAGAGAACTTAGCCTTCCTGGCCCTCAATGGACCAGAGCCTTCCACCATTCCAGGAAGGTTATGTCATTTTGCCCCCAGATGGGAGCAGATAACAGCAGAGCGTTGGACACTCTCCATTATAAGAGGGGTACAAGCTGCACTTTCTGTGCATGCCCCCTCCCACAATGGTAAGACAGTTCAATTCTCAGACCTCTCTCATCAACCTGTTAGATCAAGAGGTCACTGTCCTTCTTGCCCAAGGGGCAATAGAAGAAGTACCCATTCATCAACAGGGTACAGGGTTTTACTCCCCCTATTTCCTTATCCCAAAGAAAACAGGGGGATACAGACCTATCTTGGACCTCAGAGAATTGAGCAAAATCTCCAGGAACAAGCAGGAATGAGTCTTCACTTATGGGTATTGTCGGTACCGACGGAGCCTGCGCGGGAACGCTCCCCAGCGTCCAGTAAGAAAGCTTTTGGGAGCATCCCACAGCGCCTGCGTGCTGCCTTCCCGCCTTTCCCAACCGCCCCTCTCCAGTTCTTCTTTTCCGCAGAGCCAGCAGGTCGTGTTCCTGTCACCGCAGAAGAAGTTCTTTATTTTTTTCTTTATTTTTCTGTGTCGCATCTGCCTTCGACGTCAGACCGGTACCGCCGGTCTTTTCATTTCTTTTCTTTTCTTTTCTTTCTTTCTTCAAAAAAACAAAACAAAAAACTTTTATTTTCTTCAACTGTGCATTTTCAGTTTGGGCCTTAGGCCTAAATATTTTCTCCTCATGGAGAAGCCCGCTTCCGGGTTTAAAAAGTGCACAAAATGTGGGGGTACTATTTCTGTCACCGACACCCATGATTGGTGTCTAAAATGTTTGGGTCCTGACCATTCCATCACGGATTGTGTGTCCTGCACCATGATGTCTAAAAGAGGTCGGCAGAACCGAGCAGCCAAGCTCAGTACCCTGTTTCCCTCTGATGCAGCCTCGGTGGCATCGACGTCTTCCAGGGCTGCTTCTTCCTCCTATGGATCTCAGGTAACCAAACATAAATCTAGCCGGTCCTCAAAGGGCAAATCTCCCTCCAAGCATCGAGATGCCTCCGGGCTTGCCCTCGAGGATTCCGGTCCGGCAAAATTTATTATTTATTTTATTTATTTTATTATAATTTTTTATATACAGCACTATTCGGCATCAGCGCGGTTTACATTATAACACAACGACCATAACAACAAGCTGTTAGGTTTTACATCGAACAGGGGTACAAACATGGATAACAGGGGTCAACTATATACAACTATATGCATACATGAAATAATTATATGGCAATAAGTAACGATATCATAATAGGAGTAAGGGTTATTTCCTAACTGTGGCAATTCTTCAGAGGGGATGTCAAGGTGGCATTGGTGGTTGGGTAGCATTGGAGGAAAAGATGGAATTTGAGTGCCTTCCTGAACTGCGCTAGGTCGGTGATAGCCCTAATGTCAGGGGGTAGGGCATTCCAGCATTTAGGTACATAGAAACTGAACGCCCTGTTTGTGGTTGATATGTTGCACTTCGACGATGCCTTGGGTGTTACTAGTAGGTTTATGGCTATTGCTCTTCTGGCTCTGTTGGGGGGCACTATGGCGGGAAGTTCCGGCTTCCAAAACATTACCTATGGGGTTACAGGTTGACATCGATGGCGCGGCCTCGATTGATCACCTGTTGTCGTGTTCTGGGGTACCGGTGGCCTCCACTGGTACCGACATCCAGACTCTGGTGACGTCGATGGATCAGAAAATTCTGTCCATACAGCGCACCCTTACGGCATTTATGCAGGCTTCGACGCCTTCGGTACCGCAACAATCTCCGTTGCCGGTACCGACTCCGGCATCGGCACCGTTCCCGGTGCCGGTACCGATTGCATCAACATCGGCTTCGGTGTCGGCTGCAATTGGTACCCTGTCCTACGATGCCCATCGGTACCGAACCGGTACCGCTTACTCCCGATGTCGATCCCACTCGGTATGCGTATCGGGCTTTACAGGAGCATCCGGACAGGCGATACTTCGATTCCTCCGAAGACTCTGATGAGTCGGAGGTTTCTGTCGATGCACCGGTGCTTCTTCCTCAGGAGTCTGATTCTCCAAAACGAAGAATGTCTCCTCCAGAGGATTTGTCTTTTTAAGACTTCATTAGGGAAGTGGCTAGAGGCCTCTCCATTACAGTGGCCTCTGAGTCAGAGCCTAGAGCCAAGCAATTAGATATTTTGCAATATCCTAAGGAAGCAGCTACCCTACCTATTCATGAGATTCTCTATGATTCTCATGTTGGGCATGTGGGAGACTCCTCTCACCACCTCTCCTCATTCTCGCAGGTTAGACACCATGTACCGTGTCCCTCCCTGTCCTGGTTTTCATAAGACTCAGCTTCCTCACCACTCTATTGTGGTTGAGTCTGCTATGAAGAAAATAAAGAGTGCAAAGAGACACTCATCTAACCCTCCAGGACGTGAATGTAGGACTCTAGATGCTTTTGGCCGAAGGATTTTCCAGGCCAATATGCTTGCTGCCAGAATCAACTCTTATAGTCTCTATATGGGGATGTTTCTAAAAGAAGTCACAGATCATCTGCAGACTTTAGCTCCTTTTATTTCACAAGATAAAAGGCAGGAATTTCTCACTTGGCTCAAACATGCCCAAGATGTTTCCAAATTCTCCAACCGTGCAGCCTTTGACTCTTTTGAGTGTGTAAGCAGAGCCACGGCTATTGCCATAGGTGCACGCAGAATTGCTTGGTTACAAGCCTCTGATTTGGAACTCTGGGTCCAGGATGAGTTGGGAAACCTTCCTTGTACAGGTGAAAACCTGTTTGGCAGGGATTGGCAAGCAAAGGCCATTCAGATGGATGCTGAGAATTCTGCTTTGGATCGACTTTCAAAGTCTACCTCTGCCCCTGTTAAGAAAAGATTGTTCAAAAAGACATCTTTTTCTAAAAAGGGAAGATATTATCCTGCTCATGGGCAGGCATCTTCTGCAGGTCGTTTTGCTGCAAAACGTCAGCAACCACCTAAACAGGCCAAGTCAAAGGCTGCCAAGCCTACCACAGCCCAGCAGCCTCAGCCTCCTCAAGGCCTTTGACTTGCATTGACTTGCAACTAGAGAACTTAGCCTTTCTAGCTCTGGGAAACCCAGAGCCCCTCACCATGGTGAAACAGTTCAATTCTCCAACATCTCTCCTCAACCTTCTAGGTCAGGAGATTGCTACCCTTCTTGCCCAAGGGGCAATAGAAGAAGTACCTCTTCTTCAACAGGGCTCAGGGTTCTACTCCCCTTATTTTCTTATCCCAAAGAAAACAGGGGGCTACAGACCCATATTAGATCTCAGAGAATTGAACAAGTTTCTATTCAAGGAGAAATTCAAAATGATTTCTCTAGGGGCTCTGCTTCCATACCTTCAGAGTCAGGATTGGCTTTGTTCTCTAGATCTCATGGATGCGTACACCCATGTCCTCATCCATCCCACACACAGAAGGTTCCTTCGGTTCCTTTTTCAAGGAAAGCACTACCAATACAGGGTGCTTCCTTTCGGTCTGGCCTCTGCACCAAGGGTGTTCACGAAATGCATGGCAGTAGTAGCTGCATTTCTCCGCACTCTAGGAATATTCGTATTCCCATATCTGGACGACTGGCTCATTCGAGCCTCATCCCAGTCAGAGGCCCAGACTTGTCTAACCTGCACAATGCGTATCCTTCAGTTTTTGGGACTAGTAATAAACATCCCAAAATCCAATCTCACCCCCCTACTCAGTCTCTGGAGTTCATAGGGGCCTTGCTGGATACCACAACTGCAAAGGCCTATCTTCCTCAGGCCCGTTGCCTACGTCTGGTGCAGTTAGCCTCCCAGATTCAGTTAAAGTCCCAATTAACTGCTCGAGAGATGTTACAACTATTAGGCCACATGGCATCCACCGTGCATGTGGTTCCATATGCTCGCCTTCACATGAGGGCAGCTCAATGGACTTTGTCCACCCAATGGACTCAGGCATCAGGTTGCCTGTCGGACAAAATAGCAAACTCCAGTCGTCTATTTTGGTCTCTCCAGTGGTGGAAGTCCTCTCAGAACCTGTTGCTGGGGTCCCCTTTTCAGCAACCGTTACCCCAAGCAACTCTCACAACAGATGCTTCTCCAAAGGGTTGGGGAGCTCATCTGCAAGATCTCTCCACCCAGGGCATCTGGTCTCCACAGGAGACTTCTCTGCATATCAATCTCTTGGAACTCAGAGCAATATTCTTAGCTCTCAGAGTGTTCCATTCCCTGCTCAGCTACAGGACAGTCCTTATCCATACGGACAATCAAGTAGCCATGTTCTATGTAAACAAGCAGGGAGGGACTGGCTCTCTGTCGCTTTGCAATGAAGTTTTGCGACTGTGGGCCTTCGCCAGAGAGCATCACATCCATCTTCTGGCAGTATATCTTCCAGGTATTCAAAACTCTTGGGCGGACAGACTCAGTCGAGTAATGCTCCCACACAAGTGGTCCCTCCACATGGACCAGGTAGCCAGGAATTTTCGAAATTGGGGAACCCCGGACATAGACCTCTTTGCAAGTCCATGGAATGCCAAACTTCCCCAATTCTGTTCCAGAATTCCTTGTCAGGGAGTTCAGGCCAAGGATGCCTTCCTCCTTCACTGGGGTCAAGACTTCCTTTATGCCTTTCCACCAATTCCCCTAATTCCCAAAACACTATTCAAGCTTCAGAGAGATCGAGGGACCATGATCCTCATAGCACCACATTGGCCACGCTAAGTGTGGTACCCTCTACTTCTGCATCTCTCTCAAGCTCCGTCCCTAGACTTAGGCTCTGCACCAGACCTTATTGGGGACGATCACGGCATCGGGAAAAGCCCCTGATGCCAACAAAATACTGTCGGGGGCTGGTGCCCCGACAGAAGGAGAATCCTTGGTAGCCCTGCAACCCCAATCTCCCCCCTCCTGACAGTATTTTGATGGCATCGAGGACGATCGTGGCATCGGGAAAAGCTCCAATGACATCAAAATACTGTCGGGGCTGGTGCCCCGAGAGAAAGTGACTACCTGGTGGTCTAGTGGCCCCTGAACACCTCCCACCCCAAATTAAAATAAAATAACCTGGTGGCCTAGTAGCCCTTGAACCCCCCCTCCGCAGATTAAAATAAAATAATCTGGGGTCTAGCGCCTCTCAATCCACCTCCCACCCAGTAACTTAAAATAAGTGTGAGTGCTGCCTATGCACTCCTGCTCTGGGTCCGCCATCTTGAAAATTAGCGGTGCCTGGCCCAGCAGGGTGCATCCTGGGATGTACTGGGTGAGGTCAGACTGCCATATTAGGTAGACTATGCCTCATGTGACAGACTAACCCCGCCTGGTGCATCCCAGGATACACCACGTGTGGCCAGGTGCCACCTTTTTTCAAGATGGCGGACTCAGAGCGAGAGCACGTAGGCAGTGCTCCCGCTTATTTTAAGGTACCGGGTGATGAATTTAGGGGTTGCTAGACCACCAGGTTATTTTATTTTAATTTGTAGTGGGGGGGTACAAGGGCCTCTAGGTCACCAGGTAGTCACATTCTGTCGGGACACTAATCCCCTGACAGTATTTTGATGGTATCAGGGGCTTTTCCCGATGCTGCGAATGTCCCCAGTGCCATCAAAATATTGTCGGGTGGGGGGATCGGTGCCACTGGGCCACCAGGGATTCTCTTTCTGTTGGAGCACTGCCCCCCAACAGTATTTTGATGGCATCGGGGGCTTTTCCCTAGGCCGCGATCATCCCCAATGCCATCAAAATACTTCGGCTGGGGAGATGGGGCTGCTGGGCCATCAGGAATTTGATTGCCTTATTTTGATGACATCGGGGGCTTTGCCTGATACCTGATCATCTGAGGAGAAGATAATTTAGGCATTGGGGAAAGCACGCAATGCCATCAAAATGCTGTCGAGGGCATGCGTTAGAGGTTTGTCACCTCAGACCCTGCAATAAAAAAAATTGGCGCTATGGCTGGTTGTGAAATCCTCTATGCCTGTGTCTGCATCGGGCGTAGCCATGATTTGCATACAAACTATTATGTGCAGCTCATTTTCCTACAATTTAAATGTGTTTAAATACATTTAAATACTTGTGGCATTAATTGGGCGCTAGTTTTTCTGTCTGTGTTTGTGTGCATCCATCTGTTTTCTGCATTTACAAGTGCTTAAAGTGTGCTTAAACATGGCGTTATCGGTACTTAAAGACTGTTCTAGCTTTCTTCATCGGCCTGTAAGTTTGTACCTGAGGCAATGGTTAAGTGATATGCCCAAGCTCATAAGGAGCAGCAATAGGACGTGACCATGGCTTCCTGGTTCTTAGCCCACTGCTTTGACCATTAAGCTCTCCCTCGCCAGATACAATTTGTAAAGCAGCAACACAGTCCTCGCTTCATATTTTTACTTCACATTGCTGCTTGGACCAAGCCTCAGTAGAGGACAGTGCCTTTGGTCAAGCTGTGCTGGCCAGTCAGTGTATGGGTGTGGCAACTCTCACAATATGTTCTCACAGTGTGGGCTGCTCCTGTGTGTGGGCTAATGCAAAAGAAGTGGGCAGCCCTAAACTTGGGTGTCGCCCATTTGCATATGCATGACTATATCCTGCTTGTCGACAGAAAAAGCATTGTTGTTCACTTGTAACAGATGTTTTCCATGGGCTAAGATTAATCAGGCACACGATCCCTCCCACGAGAGACTGCTCTATGTAGGGAAAGGCCGCTTATGCACAGAACTTTACACTAAGCTCTGATCTCTGAGAGAACTGTTCTTGCCTGGCTCCATTGGAAGGCATTATACACTTGTATGCCTGATTCAGTCCTGAGCTGATGGAAAACACCCATTACAGGCAAACACCATTGCTTGATGTTGCCAATGCTGGAGACTGTACCTAAGAAGGACAATTGTCAGCAGTCATTTACACATGCAGAAATAGCTTTACCTAGGTGACATGGGTGTCTGAAACCCTTCCCTGGCCAAAAGTTGATCCTGTGTGTGTTATCTGGATAAAAAATAGATGGGGGGAGGGGAGGTTTGTTTTGGTCATGGAAGCGAAATAGCACACACTTTTTTATTATTATCCATGGGAAAAGTATCTGTGAAAAGGTGGTGTAAATGTCTGGATGTTTTTTCCCCAGGGGTAGTTTTCATTGGAAAGTTTGTTTGTAGTTTCTCTTTGAAGATTGGTGCTAAGCCTGTGGATAGAAAAATATACACATTTTACATCCATGCAACCAGTTTTGAAAATTGTGCACTTAGGAATTTTTTGGAGAAAGGTGTTAAACTTACTGTCAATTTCACTGTATTATGTGGATAAAGGGCAAGTAGCTACTTACTGCTTAGTTTCAGGATGTGCCGTATTTCTGAGGCAGAAATGGAGAAGAAAGACAAGTGAAAACATTGTGTCCCAGAAAGCACGACTTGTCTATGGTATTAAGGTCACAGGATTTCCAATTGATTCTCAGATGCTCCTCTGAAAATCTACCAACACCTGAATCACATAAAAGTATACTTTAATGCGGAGGGTAATTTTATACTGGCATGTGTGTGTGAAAAAGCCTTTGCTTAGTCCAGCCATTTTCCACTGGCCGTAGTTTTCGGTGTACTGCATCAGATTCCTGTTTACCCCAGTCATGATAAAGCAGAGAAGGAGGAGTCTGACATGGCACTATATGTGGTCTATCCAAAAAGAAACCAAACTTGCTAAAGAGGGCGCCAGCGAGCCAACACAGTAGACTCACCATAATGGTGATGTGTAGTGGTGGCCTTGAGCTTTAGCCTCCCACTTGCTCGATCACGCCACGTGAATTAGCTATAGACTACATGCAGTAGAGTGAACTTGTCTCATGTGCCTTTTGCTATTTCTGAAACATGTCAAAACAGGCGACCTTTTAGAGTGGATGTCAACTTCAGGAAAAAAAAGAAGTCCGTAGAGCCCAAATCTGGAGAGTAGGGAGACTGCGATACTAGAAATATCTTGTGCTTCGCCAGAAATTCACGGATAAGGAGCGATGAATGATTGTGACATGGTTTGCTTTTTGCTTATTTGTCCAGAGACGTGGGACAAGTTTTGCAGCAACACGATGCATCTGAAGTTTTTCAGTCACAGTTGTGTGACACAAACTTTTACTGATGTCTATTTCTTCAGCAACTTTGCGGACAGTTAGGCGACGATTTTCAAGAATCAAAGCACACACTTTTTTAATGTGATCATCGTCTATTGACGTGGAAAGCCATCTAGTTTTGGGATCGTCTTCGGTGGACATTCTGCTAGATTTGAAACATCTGTACCATTTGTAACATTGTCTGCGGCTTCAACAATCCTCTCCATAAGCTTGCTGCAACATCTGAAAAGTCTCGGTAAAAGTAAGTTTCACATAGAATTTCATGCAAACGCGTTGCTTTTCAAGATCCTTCATATGTCAACTTGCAAAAAATAGCAAAAGGCACATGAAACGAGTTTACTGCATGTAGTCCATAACTAATTCACGTGATGTGATTGAGCAAGTGGGAGGCTAAAGCTCAAGGTCACCACTACATATCATCATTATCGTGAATCTGCTGTGTTGGCTCGCTGGCGTCCTCTATAGCAAGTTTGATTTCTTTTTGGACAGACCTTGTACTGCTGGGCAAGTTCTTTAGAAGTTTGAACAACCTTTCCCTGGTTCCATTAGTGGTCCCTCCATCTTAAAAAAAAAAAACAACAAGTTAGTAGATAGCACCTGCTGCATAGTAACAACCTTTAGCGCCAACCTGCAGGTTTTTTTTGGGTTGTTTTTTGCCATTGCAAAAGCAGTGCTTGAATATGAAGTTTCCTTTTGGGGGAGGGGGGAGAAGAGAGGCATCTTGGCCATGTACATGGTGATGGATAGCTATCTCTGGCTGGCCCTAGGCCTAGTGGAATTTTTTTGGAACCGTACTGGATTTGACTGTGGTCCTTGTAAGCAGATTCTTAATATTTGTTCTTATTCTGTAACGCTTTTCCCTTCTCCCATTCAACCCATTGTTTGATGAAAATAAGAAAGGGAAAGGAGCCAAACACTTCCAGGGTGCTCAGAGAAGAAACTTGTTGAAGATGCAACAGGAGAAGGAAGCGGCTGAAAAGAAACGCAAGCAAGAGGAGCAGGTGGAGGCTGAAACGTAAGCACATCCTCTTGTGGTGCAGTAATGATGGTGCTTATATCTGCCTTGACAGGAAGAGCTGCCTTACTGCTGTGACCACCACCTGGGTATATTGTGCTATGACTTGCAGAAATTATCCCAGTTAATGTTGATTATTAGAATCTTTTTCAGCATAAGCATGCTTTACTGTCGCTTGGCAGCTTTGAATCATTTTTTTAATGCTAATTTGTTTTATTAATATTTGCAATGTATACAAGCTAAATAAATTATAGATTCTCCAGGACCAAGCAGGAAGTCAGTCCTCACTTATGGGTGACATCGGCGCTGATGGAGCCCCCGTGCGGAGCATTTCCCCAGCTTTCTATGAAAGCCTTTGGGAATACTGCACGCATGTGCAGTCCCCTTCCCGCCTAAAGGTGCCATCTTGCTCAGTCTCTCTTTTTCCGTGGAGCCCATCGGACGTCTGTCCGAGTCACCCGGAAAAGTTGACGTTTTTTCCGAAGATTTCTTCGCCTTTTTCTCCGAGTTCGCCGCCGGTTCCCCTTCCCGCCAGGTTCGGTACACCGGTATCGAGCCTGTTTTCTATTTTTCGGTTTTTGCCCTTCGTGGCTGGTGTTCGCGCCCTTTTTTCTATTTTCCCTGGAAGGCCGGTCTTTTGACCTCGCGGGGGCCCTTTTTTCCCCGATGGCTTCCAGTGGTTTCAAGAAGTGTGATAGGTGTAAGAAACTGTCTCTCACCGACATGCACGACTGCTGCCTTTGGTGCCTCGGCCCAGATCATGATCCCATGATCTGTGGCCCGTGTGGCAAGATGTCCTCCAAGGCACTTCGAAGCTGTCAGCACCAGAAGGAAAGGATTTTTTCGGATTCTGCCTCCGGCCGAGCCCGGACCTAGTCTGAGGCCTCGACGTCTCGGGAGTCTGATCCCGAGCATCGCCGGGGTTCCTCGGACAGGGGGTCCCCGACCGGGAACACAAGAGGAAGAAACGGCTCGTGAGGGCGTCGTCGGAAGAGGTCCCTGGTCCCTCGAGGGCCAGGTCTAAGACCCCCGACCGCCGTCCCGGGCCTTTGGAGCAGGAGAAGCCGTCCAAAGTACCTCGTGTAGCGCCAGAGACCGTCGGACACGTAAGACCTGTAGTCCTCGTGGACCGTCTGCCTTCATGGAGCAGCAGCGGGTACTGATGGCCAGCCTTGCTGTTGCATCGGCCCCGACCACTGGGACATCGACGTCGAAGTCGACTCCGGAGACTGAGCCGATACTCAAGACCATGAAGGCTCGAAGTCGTCCTCGGTCAAGGTCTCCCTTGACCTCCCGCTCGGAACCGTGGGCGTCAACGCCGGTGCCTTCGGCGTCGGGGCGGGTGCCACCTCGACCCGCGCGGTCAGAGCCCCTCAACTCCTCTTCGATGAGTCAGCATGGGAGACGGAGGACGAGGAGTCCCCCGATACCTTCCGGACTCGGTGCGTCCCTTCGGACTCACCGCAGTCCGAGCCCCGGAGTAGGTCCACTCCGGAGGATACCCGGTTCTCGGAGTTCGTGCGGGACATGGCCAAGGCATTGGCGATTCCCGCAGACCCCGAGGAGGAGTATGACTCTCCTCCGAAGGAGGCCTTTACTGTTCCAGTTCCTCCGATGCTGGAACGGCTCCTCTTCCGGTGGGAGGCACCGGCCTCGGCGCCGGTCTTGAGCAAGCGAGTCGATTCCATTTATTGACTCCGTAAGAGCCCTGGCTTCCAAAGGCGCAGATGCCGCACCATTCCATGGTGGTGGAATCGGCCATGCATCGTCTGAAGAGCCAGAAGATGCATTCTGTGGTGCCCCCCCCTGGCAGGGAGGCCCAGAATCTGGATGCTTTCGGCAGAAAGTGCTTCCAGGGCTCGATGCTTGCTTGCCATGTCCAGTCATACCAGCTGTACATGGGCATGTACCTCCGAGACCTGGCAAAGGAGCTTGCCGGGTTCTCTGCTGGCCTTTCCGGGGAACCTTTGCGGAGGTTCCAGTCCTTGTCTTCAGGAATCCGGGACTGTTCTAAATTCATGTCCCGAGCGGCCTACGATGTCTTTGAGGCTTCGGCTCATGTGGCGGCAGCCGGCATCGGGGCCCGACGCCAGGCATGGCTGCAGTCATCGGACCTCGAGCCTTGGGTACAGGACAAGTTGGTCGATGTCCCTTGCCGAGGTGAAAACCTTTTTGGCAAACCCATGGCCGAGAAGGCGGCTGAGCTCGAAACCGAGCACCTGACCAGGACAAGGCTGTCCAGAAAGACTTCTGCCCCTTCTCACAAGAAGAAGGGCTCGGGTAAAAAGTCCTTCTACCCGAGAAAGGTGTCTGCCTACAAACCTTTCCCTCAGTACCAGGCCTCCCCAGCTCCCCCTCAGGGGCAGCAGGCCAAGGGGCAGGGACATGGGCCCCGTAGGCAGAAGACCCCAAGCCTCTGGCTCCTGTTCATACCCAGCAGGGAGGGGGTTTTTGACTCCCAGGACATAGCCTCTCTGTCCCTGCTGCCTCATCCCTGCACAGGAGGTCGCTTAGCCCTGTTTGCCCACAGGTGGTTACCCATTACAGGGGATGCTTGGGTCTTAAGCATCATTCACCAGAGTTATATGCTTCATTTCCAACAGCTACCTGCTGTCTACTTTCCAGGAGAACCTCTGAGGCCTCTCCTGCACACCAATCTCCTCCAAGAACTTCAGGGTCTGCTTCTGGACAAGGCGGTGGAGCCTGTACCTCCTCGTCTACAGGGGCAAGGGTTCTACTCCAGGTATTTTCTGGTGCCAAAGAGAACAGGAGGCCTAAGGCCTATCCTAGACCTCAGGAACCTCAACAAGTTCTTGGAGAAAGAGAAGTTCAAGATGCTTACTCTTGGAACACTTCTGCCCTACCTCCAGCAGGGAGATCGGCTATGCTCCTTAGATATAAAGGATGCGTACACTCGCATCCTCATTCATCCAGACCACAGAAAGTACCTCAGGTTCGTGGTGGGAGGAAACCATTACCAGTACAGGGTGCTGCCTTTTGGCCTAACTTCTGCCCCTCGAGTCTTTACAAAGTGCCTAGCCGTGATGGCGGCCTACTTGAGGACTCAGGGGGTTTTTGTCTTCCCCTATCTGGACGACTGGCTCATCCAGGGTCAGACTTACCAGGAGGCCAGGCAGGCCACCTTCAGGACTGTCACACTCCTTCAAGACCTAGGCTTTGTCATAAACTTCGCAAAGTCCACTTTGCTCCCCTCCCAGAACCTCGAGTTCATAGGAGCACGGCTGGACTCTCTGCATGCAAAGGCTTACTTGCCAGAGGAAAGAGCTCAAAGGCTCATGGAGTTGGCATCCCGGTTTCTCAATCTGCCATGGGTTCCTGCCAGGCTCTGTCTGCAACTCCTGGGACACATGGCATCGACTGTGCATGTGACCCCCAATGCTCGCCTCCACATGAGGCCTGCACAGTGGTGCCTCAGAACTCAGTGGAAGCAGGCCACAGGGAGCCTAGCAGACAAGGTAAGGGTATCAAAACCTTTCCTGAATTCTCTTCAGTGGTGGCTACACCCCCCCAACTTGCTCCAGGGGGTGCCTTTTCAAGTGCCTGCCCGCACAGTGGTGTTGACAACCGATGCCTCCTTACAGGGCTGGGGTGCACACTGTCAAGAGAGCTGCAACCAAGGCCTCTGGTCCCCATGGGAAGCCACGCAACAGATCAGCCTACTGGAACTGCGGGCTATTCGTTTCGCCCTCAAGGCTTTTTCTCACACCTTGGCCCACCAGTCTGTTCTAGTCCAGACGGACAACCAAGTAGCCATGTTCTATGTGAACAAACAGGGTGGCACTGGGTCCAGGCCTCTATGCCTGGAAGCACAGGCCCTTTGCTCTTTTGCCCTCAGGCACCAGATGTTGCTGAGGGCTGTTTATCTTCCTGGCCAGGAGAACTTTCTGGCATACCGCTTAAGCAGAATTCTGCAGCCCCATGAGTGGCAGCTGCACCCTTTGGTGGTTCAACAGATTTTCTTAAAATGGGGACTTCTATCCATGGATCTGTTTGCCAGTCCCCTGAATCACCAACTGCCCAGGTTTTGTTGCAGGCAACCACATCCCCTAAGGGTGGTGGTGGATGCCTTCCTCATTTCTTGGTCTCAGGGCCTGCTCTATGCGTTTCCTCCCACGCCTCTGGTGGCCCGAACCTTGTTCAAGATTCTCAGGGACAAGGCCTCAGTACTTCTGGTTGCTCCCAGGTGGCCGAGGCAGCCCTGGTTCCCCCTGCTACTTCAACTGACAGTGGAGACACCCATGCCTCTGGGATTCCAACCCGAATTTCTCTCTCAGGATCAGGGTTCCCTTCTACATCCCAATCTCAAATCTCTCCATCTGATGGCATGGAGGCTGCAAGGGTAGTCTTGGCTCCCTGGGGCCTACCTCCGGAAGTGGAAGAGGTGGTCTTGCCCTCTAGAAAGCAATCCACCAGGAAAACATATGCGCTGAAGTGGAAGAGGTTCTCCTTGTGGTGTCAGCAACACAAGGAAGATCCTTTCAGCTGCACTGTGCCAGTAGTACTCCAGTACCTGCTGCACTTGTCCAATCAGGGCCTTAAGTCCAATTCTGTTCGGGTCCACCTCTCTGCTCTGGGTGGCTGACTGTATCACCTGGGCTTTACGGGCAGCTGACCTTCCTTTGCAGGGTCGGGTCACGGCCCACCGTGTCAGGGCAATGGCTGCCTCAGTAGCTCATCTCCGCTCTGTACCGTTGGCAGACATCTGCAGGGCTGCAACTTGGTCCTCAAGCCAGACTTTTGCGGCCCATTACTGCCTGGAGGAGGGAGTCCCGTAGGTACAGTGCTTTTGGTCAGGCAGTACTCCGGAATCTCTTTGAGGTTTAGGCAACTCCTACCCTCCAGCCCTCTGGTTGGGCTACCGGTGGAGGTATGTTTCAGTGAAATCCTTTCTCTGATGCTGAGGCTAGAGGGAGCTCATTTTTCAGCTCTGGGTCCCCGGTAGCCTGGAGCTGGGGAGTCCCATAAGTGAGGACTGACTTCCTGCTTGGTCCTGGAGAAAGAGTAGTTACTCACCTGTAACAGGTGTTCTCCAGGAGCAGCAGGAATCAGTCCTCACAACCCTCCCTCCTCCCCTGGGAGTTGCAGTTGTACATAGTTTATTTTTTCATTTTTGTGTGCTGTTTTTTAGCTATGTCATTTGACTGAGCAAGATGGCACCTTTAGGCGGGAAGGGGACCGCGCATGCGTGCAGTATTCCCAAAGGCTTTCATAGAAAGCTGGGGAAATGCTCCGCATGGGGGCTCCATCGGCGCCGATGTCACCCATAAGTGAGGACTGATTCCTGCCGCTCCTGGAGAACACCTGTTATAGGTGAGTAAATACTCTGTCATGCAAAGTAACAAATCTTGGAAGGCAAGAAGAAATAAACATCACAGCCACATACATACACTTAGCATTAGTCCACATCATGAAAACCTGAGAGAATATTACTGCAGTATAATCCACAAGGAAAATAAGGAGGTCAAAGAGAGACCTCATATATAAGGTGTGACAAAAAAGAAACGAGACTGTCCCATAAATGTTTTTATTACAAAATCTACAGAGAAATTGCGCATTGTCCCCTTCAAAGTAATCCCCCCCCCTTCAAAGTAATCCCCCCCATAGTTAATACACTTCTGCATTTGCTTCTGCCACGTATGGAAGCACTCGGTAAAGTCCTCCTCCTTGAGGTCCCTCAGCTTCCTAGGTCAAAGTGGCCTTGATCTCTTCTACAGAGGCAAAATGAGTTCCTTTGAGCACAGTCTTCAGCCTGGGGAAGAGCCATAAGCCACACGGTGCGAGATCTGGGGAATAAGGAGGGTGGTCGAGAGCTGTGATCTGTTTTTTGGCCAAGAACTGCCTCACATTGAGCGCGGTGTGTGCGGGTGCATTGTCGTGGTGGAGCAGCCACGATGTCTCTCTACAGAGCCCGCCTGCTGCACCGAACCCGGTCATGGAGGCGATTGAGGACCTGCTGGTAGAAGTGCTGGTTGACTACCTGATCCTCAGGCACGAACATGATGGACTACTCCCTTCTGGTTGAAGAATGCAATCAGCATGACCTTGATCTTTGATTTGGGCATACGCACCTTCTTGGGTCTGGGTGACAGTCGAGTCTTCCACTGCAGGCTCTGTCTCTTGCTTTCAGGATCGTACTGGAAGACCCAAGTCTAGTATCCTGTGATGACTAGGCCAACGAACTCTGGATCTTCTCCGATCTTCTCTAGCATGTCTCGACAAACATTGACCTGATGCTCCTTCTGGTCGTCCGATAGAAGCCTGGGCACCATCTTGGCGCACACCTTCTGCATACCCAGCTCCTGCACCAAGATGGTCCGCACTGACTCCCTGTTCAGGCTGAGCTCCTCAGCTATCATTTGTACCGTCAATCTGCAATCACTCCGCACCAGCTGGTTCACTCTGTCAATGTTCTCAGCCATCTTTGTCGTGGAAGGCCGTCCTGACTTGGGGTCATCCTCCACCTCCTTGCGGCCAGTCTTGAAGTGTTTGTGCCACTTGAAGACTCGCGGCCTTGACATTGCATTTCTTCATAAGCCTTTTGGAGAAGTTGGAGACACTCAGTTGGGCCCTTCTCCAACTTAACCAGAAATTTCAAGTTGATTCTTTGCTCTATATTTCTGCCACCTCCAGTTGCGTGACAAAGCGATGGAGCAGTGTGCTACAAAAAAACCTGAAAAAGAAAAACAGAGTGAGATGAAAAATATTATAGAATAGTGGCGAGATATTGCACAACACAGTGACATAAGCAGTTAGCCAATTGGCATTGAGTCATGGGCATGGCTGCCACAGTGTCGTCTTTTTTTTTTTTGTCACACCTCGTATTAAAAAAAAAAAAAAGGCAATCACAGAAAGCTACAGGCACCCTACTCCTATACCTTCCTATCCAAAATAACCTTTTCTAACTGAGAGTAATAAGAAAAAAACCCCAAATGTACATAACCCCTTGATATGTGAGAATATACTTACATGGATAATGACGGAAAAAAAGTTGCTTCTAAATCCACAACCCGAGATTTCAATGTTAGGAAACCCTTTTTGGGGACTTTTCTTACTCTGTGTCAGCTTTGAATCATTTTGCAGGAAAGGCATCTGGAGTGGTGGTAATTTTGAATCCTTCCTTGTTAATTGAGTGAAACAGATATTCCATATCATCATGCTAGACCAGACAAGTGGGTTGTGTTCCCCTACCAGCAGATATGGAGATAGAGAAACATTCCAGAAGCTTCTTATGATGTCATACTGCCATTAACAGCCAGTACCCCTAGGGGCATACTCCAATATTTCTCTGTCTCCGGCAGATGGTGGATGCAAGGTTTTACATCTCTGGTGAAATCTGAATAAAGGATCTGAGAGAGATTGGTTTTCTTGTGTTTCACCACCCTTGAGGGTGACTGTCTTACTAGAGTGCAGCGCTGGAGGCTCTACTAGTTCCTTATTGTTCCTCCAGTTTAGTCCTGCACCTCTGGGTTGTGTACCTCCTCCTGCAGCTTGGAGACTGGGCATGTCAAAGTCGTGACATCACTGGATATAGCCTGCTGGTATCTCCCATCAGCCCCCAGTGTGTCCAGTCTCCATGCAGCAGGAGGATGTAATGAGCCTAGGTACTGGGCTCACTTGAGGATAGATAAGGAGCGGTTAGCGTAGCATTAGATTAGTTTGTTTAAGTTTCCTTTCAATTTTGTTAATTTGGTCACTATCACTTTAAAAAAAAAAAGCCAAGTATAGTACTTTGGGTTTTTCTTCTGTACATTGGCTCATGATTCTGAGGGCCATTGGCTTGGTTTGTGATGCTGTATGTTCCTATATGCTGGGTACAGCTCAGAAACACAGGACATCAGTACTGACAATTGTTTTGGTGCTCAGAGGTCTCAGGGTCAAGCTTCCCAGTTCCCCTAAGTCAGAAGTGGGAATTACCAACTGAAAGGTATGCCTCTTAGGTTCATGTCCAAGACCACTAGTGGTATTGAATGGAAACATAATGGAATAATCTTGCCTTAACAAGATACTCTTAGTTCAACTAGAGCTCCCTATTCTCCTTGCAGTCAGTGGTAGCCTCCCACATCGGTAGCTGTCTGATGACCGTGTGGACAGGGATCTTCAGCAGTGCTCTGGGGCGCCGCTTTTGGCTCTAGCTGGTTGATTGGGTAGCAACAACTCAAACCGCAATACAGAGATGCGGGCCCCAGTAGGGAGCAAGCCGATAGGCAGGCTACTTCGGAGTTGTTCTGCCTGCCTGGACCCACATAACAGCAGGTCAGTGGGTATTAGAGATAATTTGCGATGGTTAGGCTCTGGAATTCGCGAAGTCAGTTCGAGAGTCGTTGGTGGCATCTCCCTGCAAAGGACAGAGTAAAACCTTAGTGGTCCGTCGCACCTTACATCGACTTTACAAATCTGAGGCCACGCCGGTACCAATTCATGAATACGGCAGGAGTAGCTCCTCCATTTGTTTTGTGGTGCCAGAGAAGGACAGCACTCGTCGCCATCTCTTGGACTTAAGAGGAGTGCACAGTTGTCTCCGCGGGTCTCCTTTCAGGATGGAAACGTTAGGTCCGTTATGGGGGTACTGCGACAGGGGGAGTGCTTGACGTCGCGCAATCTGGCTGAAACGGATTTACACATCCCGTTCACAGCAGCCCACCAAAGGGTTACGTGTCGGTCTTCCTTGGGGATACTATTAGTTCCCAGCGTTGCCATTCAGGCTGGTGAAGGCACCACGCACTCTCACCAAGTTATTGGGGGTGGTAGCGGTAGCGTTACGAAAGGAAGGATTTCGGGTACGTCCCTATTTCGTTTGGTTCATTCGAGCAAAATCCAAAGCCGATAGCGTCAGCGTGGCAGACGCGGTAGTGAAGTTCTTGGGGAGTCTCAGTTGAGCGGTCAATTTGGCCAAAAGTAACTTGGTGTCTTTCCAGGAGCTCGGATATATAGAGATGCGATTCGACACGCGGACAGGGGCGGTGTTCTGCCGGATTGTGGAGTTCCAGCCCTTCGACATCTGGTACGCAGGTGCAGAGCCGGGCCGGCATACTTGCGGTGGAGTTTCCGGTGCGTGCTGGGAAAGATGATGGTATCCCTGCAATCAGTGCCATGGGCCTGTTCTCATATGCGGCCGTGGCGGTAAGCTCTACTTCACTTCTGGTTGTCTCAGGATGTCTCGCTGAACAAACAATTTCCCTGTTCTCTCGGGGTCAGGTGTTCTCTGCGGTGGTGGATACTTCCAGTCTTATTGAAGACAGGGATGCCTCCAGTATGGCTGGAGTGGCTCCCATCGCTGACTAACGCGAGCCTCATAGGATTGGGGGCATGTTGTGGAGAGCTTTTGGCGCAAGGTGTTTGCTCTGTTTAAGAGAGCGACTGCTCAGTCAGCCGGCTGGAGCTGCAAGCGGTGGTTCTGGCGCTGCACACATTCGAAGCGGCGGTGACAGGTTGGGCGGTGCGACTGCTGTCAGTCAACTCTGCGAAGGTAGCCTACATCTTTCGACAGGGTGGTGCAGGAAGGGCGGCCATGGAGGAAGAAGCAGAGGCATGGTTCGCTTGGGTAGAAATGCGACGGCTAGCATTTCAGCAGCGAAGCCTGGCAGGGCAGGATATCGCTGATGGCAACTTTTCTCAGCAGGGTTGAAGTGGATGTCTGAGAAGGGGAGTTGCATCCAGAGGTGTTGGCGCAAGTAGTTCGCATGCCAGGGGCCGCCGGTCATGGATTTCATGGCGACCCTTCGGTCAGCAAAGCAAATCTTTTCTTCAGCAGACGGTGAGAGCAAATGTCGGAGAGGAGCGACACGCTGGGGCAGTGTTGAACGGCGTTGGGTCTTCTCTATGTGTTCCCGTCAGGGGCGCTCATAGGTCGAGTGGTTCAGCATAGCAAGGCTCATCGGAGGAGAGTGTTACGGGTGGCTCCGGACGGGCCAGACAACCGTGGTATGCCAAGCTCATACGGAGGAGCCGTGGAGATTGCCGGTGGTGGAAACTCGGTTACTACCAGGTCTGCTTCGGTGGCCTCGGGTGGTTCGATTCTCGCTTACGGTCTGGCCGTTGGAAGGGTGAGACGCTTATGGCTCATGTTTGAGGATTGGTGCTCGCGGGAGCAAGTACGGGCTGTGGCTGCGTTAGTTTCTGTAGTTTTGAGTTTTCTACAAGAAGGATTTCTTAAGGGCCTGGTGGCTAGTGCCTTGAGAGTTGACAGTGTTGTCTTGCTAGGGAGGCAAGGTGCAAGGTCTGGCTCTCGGGATCCATGCAGAAGTGTCACGTTTTTTGAGAGCGGTGACCTGGCTGCGGTCCTCGCGTGAAGTTGTAGGTCCCCCGCGGGGTCTCAAATTGCTTTTGGCAGCGTTGACTAAGGAACCTTTTGAGCCCTTACACAAGGCGTCGCTTAGGACTTTGTCTTTGAGGACGGTAATTTTAATAACCAGCTGGTCTGCGAGCCGGATTTCGGGACGGCAGGTGCTGTCTCGTGGAGAACCATCCTTGTTCTTTTCTCGGGAAAAGGGGGATGTTGCAGCCAGTGCCGTCCATTTTACCTAAGGTGGTGTCTCCGTTTCATCTCGGTCGGACGGGGTTTCTTCCAGTGTTACGGTCGCTGGGGGGAACCGCGTCTGGCCGGGGGTGGCACCGTTTAGCCATAAAGCAGGTGCTGCGGCAGTACTTGTATATTTCGGAGACTTACCGCACTTTGGACCATCTGTTCGTGTTGTTCGGAGTTCCTCGCAATGGGGCAGCGGCAGCGAAGGCATCCATTTCTAGATGGATTAAAGAGGCGATTGGTTTAGCAGATCTGCTGCAGGGCCGGTCGGCATTAACGGGGTTATGAACGCATGTTACCAGAGCGCAAGCAATTTCTCGAGCAGAGTACAGTTTAGTTCCGCCAGGGGACATTTGTAGAGCGGCTTTCTGGTCCGCTGTTTGTTCTTTCAGTAAGCACTACCGTCTGGAGGTCTTAGCGGCAAATGATGACTTTTTCGGATCGGCAGTATTGCATGCCGGCTGGAAGGGTTCCATCACAATAATTACTGCTCTATTACATCCCAGAGGTGGAGGACTAAACTGGAGGAACAATAAGGAAATAGAAATTACACTTACCTGGTAATTGTTGTTCCTTGAGTGATGACAGTTTAGTCCTCATTCCCGCCCAGTGGTGTGATTTCTTCAGAGTTTATTTTCAGGCTGAGTGGAGCATCAATTTCAAGGAGTTGAGAGATCCTTTCAGATTCTGGATCGCAGTGAGTATCCCTCTCTGATCTGTTTCTTCCTTCTCTCTTATTTAAGTGAGGGGGTGGTATAGGAAACGTGATTGCATAAGGGAGACGTGAACGTAAAGTAAAAAAAAAAATATATATAAGACTAATAAGGTTCAAAAAGGTTCCTCAGGATGAGGAATGGATAGTTTATTTAAAGTTATGGTATAGCTACTTATTTGTTGTTCCTTTGAGTTTGCTTTGTCAATAGTACACTGGGGGCTGATGGGAGATACTGCCCAGTCTCCAAGCTGCAGGAGGAGGTACACAACCCAGAGGTGGAGGACTAAACTGTCATCACTCAAGGAACGACAATTACCAGGTAAGTGTAATTTCTATATTTTACCTTAAAACCGGTGCTTTTAGGTCTTCTTCAGAGGATAACAATTCTGGCATTATCAATCTCTTCAGAAAAGAGGAACTGGCATCCCTACTTGCTCAGGTGTTTTCAGTTCTGAGTTTGTCTGACCCTCCAGTGACTGCATAGGTGCCACAGGGGTTTGAAAATTTACTAGGACCTTTCTTTTTCCAGAAGTTGTCAAGAGCATGGTCTGCTCAGAGTGGGACTTGCCCAACTCCCTGGTGAAGGGGATAAAGGGTCCTTAAGAAGTTTTATGCCCTTCCATAGGAGGACTACACCGTGTGTTTCAGCACACCTCTGGTGGATGCTCAGGTCACGACGATCATGCAGTGGCCCACCATTCCTGGTGGAGGGTGGTACAGTCTTAACAGAACACCTGGATTGTAAGATTGCATCTCTCCTAAAGAGTCAGTTCTCTGTCTCCTCTAGTTGGCTGCTTGCACAGGTCTGACACCCCGCGCTCTTCTTCAGTAGATTCAGTTGCTCACTCTAGAGTTGGCAGTGACTTTTTTGTTGGATGCCATCTATGATCTTATCCATTTAGCAGCTAAACATATTGCTCTTTCGATAATGACGTGACAGCTGTGGCTTTGCTACTGGGCAGCTGACCCTGCCTCCCAATCCCTATTATAGCTTAGTGGATAGAGCAACAGCCTAGTACCCAAGAGATCTGGATTAGATTCCTACTGGTGTTCCTTGTGACCTTAGGCAAGTCACTTAATCCTCCATTGCCTCAGGTACAAACTTAGACTGTAAGCCCTCTGGGGACAGGGAAATACTTACGAACCTGAATGTAACTCGCCTTGAACTATCATTGGAAAGCATGAGCTGACTACTAATTAATAATGATAATACTATTGTCCTGGCTTGTCTTTAGAGGAAAGTCTTGTTTGTAGAGGATTTGGAGAAGCTGGTTAAGGATTTAGATGAGTTCAAACCTCATCGTATCATGGAAGATAGGTCAAGGGGCTGGCTGGGAGAGCCACAGTTCGTCATGCTGGAAAGATGGATCCGTCTGTGGGCGGTTGTTCCATATCCCCCTGCCAAGCAAGGCAAGGGCTGGTATTTCATCTATGTCATAGACCAAGAAGGATGGTTCCTTTCAATCAGTCCTCAACCTCAAGGGGGTCAACTCACACCTGTGGATTCTATACTAATGGACAGAGACTCTACAGTCCATAGTCTACATGGTGAGGTGCCTTATGTCCCTAGATCTAGCCGAGGTCTGTTTCCACATTCCTATCCATGAGGATCAACAGCATTTTCCCCATTTTTGCCATGCTTGGCTCTCATTTTCAATTTACCATTCTTCCTTTTGGCCTCTCCACTATCCCCCATTCTTGAAGGTCTTGGTTGTGGTGTGGCGGCAGTGGTGCAGCATAAAGGAATCTCTGTTCAACCATATCTAGACTATTTGCTCATTCCAACTAGGTCATGTTCTGATGTGTCGTGGATGTTGGCCTGTGTGATTCCTGGAGAGTCTCAGTTGGGTGGTCATTCGTGAGAAGAATTTCTTGGAGCCCTCCCAGTCATTGGAATCCCTGGGATCGAGGTTGGACACTCCTGTAGGCTGGGTCTTCCTACCAAGGTGAGGATGGAAAGTCGTCATCTCAACTGACAACCTTCTGGACTCAGCAGGCTCACAGAGTTTGGGATTACCTGCAGCTTCGCGATCTGATTGTGGCATCAATTGAAATGGCACCTTGAGCACAAACTCATTTGTGACCACTGCAGAGGTCCTTGCTGTCTTGTTGGTCTCCAAGCTCTCAGGGTTTCGAGACCAGGCTTCCCCTCCAGTTGGTGGTGGTGTCCAGCCTGAGTTGGTAAAGGCAACCCCAGTTCCTGAGAACATGCTATTAAATGATCATTCATGAATCCTCCTTTCAGTGGATACCAGCCTGTTTGTGCTGGGGACCCCATTGCGAAAGCCAAACAGCTGAGGATCATTGGAGCAGTCAGGAGTTGATATGGCCTGTCAACCACCTTGAGGCAAGGGTCATTCTTTTGGCTCTGTTACACTTTCATTCTCTATTCTGAGGCAGAGCAGTCTGGGTATTCTCAGACAATTCAATGGCTCCGGCATATGTCAACCAGCAAGGGAGGGGGGGGGGGCACAAAGAGTGCAGGAGTGGCCTTGAAAGTGACCCTTCTGTTCTCCATGGACTGCAGGATTGCGTCAGCCACACCTGGTGACGTCCTCCGGCGGCGCCAGTTCGGAAGTGCTCTCTAGAGATCAGATTACCTGCTCAGGTAGCCCACCTCCCAGGACCGCCCTAAGCCTGGCCAGTTTACTTCCTTCCGCCTTGCCGACAAGACGGAACCCTGCTCTCCACATTTTATCCAGAAGAAAGAAGATTGAACTCACCAACTATGCCCAAGCCAGGCCTCAAGAAATGCCCCTGTGGCAGGAAATTAAGCAGCGCGGACCTGCAAGAGTTATGTGTACGCTGCTTAAGCCCTACACACCTCTGTGAGGTCCTGATGCAGCATGTTGCTGCTGCTGCCGCCGCTAAGGCCCGAGGTGTGCCTGTCGAGGCCTCCACCTCCGGCCCGGCTCCCGAGACGACGACTCCTCACGCTGCTGCCAGGATGCCTCTTGCAGCAGAAGAACCGGCAGTGAGGGCTTGCCTCCCCTCTTCGGGCCACGCGACCCTCCTTAACAACGAGGTATGTCAAGATGGCGCCCCCGGTGATCCCTCCACCTTCCAGGACGCTCAGAACGCTGGCCCCTCCCACTCGCGACGTCATCAGTCCGCGACCCCAGCATCTGCACGTCATCATCCTGCAGCCACGGTCAGCGCTGATTCTCACTCAGAGGGCTTCAGCAGGCATCGGCACAGCTCCCGCAAGAGGCAGAGAAGCTGGGAACGGGAGGGAGATGCTTATCTTCACCGCGGCGGTTCCCGGAGCTCGAACAAGTGCAGGAAGCACACCTCTGAACGCTCCAGCAGCAGCGACTCCTCCGGATCCAGCCATTATCACCGCAGGAGCCATGGACACAAAAAGCACCGCTCCAGGCGCTACAAATCCAGGAGAAGCTCCTCCAGTTCGTCTGATCCCTCCAACTCCTCGGCCATCTTGCACCTCCTGGCTCAACTTGTCCAGCAAACAGCGCCCTCCACTGCCACGGCGCCACCGTGCATCGCCACCGCGGTAGAGGTGAACTTGCCACCTACGCAAGAGACAGCAGTTAATGTGGCAGAGCCAAACTTGGCACCTGCCCCACAAAGGGCAGCAGCTAAAGTGGCAGAAATAATCGTACACCACGAGCCACCGCTACTGCATCTGGGGGATCCCTCCCCAGACAGTGCCACCGAGGACCAGGAGGAAGAAGCTGCGGTAGTAGGCTCCGCAGCTGCGGATCACCCAGCGTCAGAGAATAGACACTCTCCCGAGCCTGATGGCCCTCCGCCACCCCAAGTGGATTTGACATACCCCAAATTCCTCAGCAAAGTGGCTACGGCACTCGCACTGTCCTCTCCCGGCGCTCCCGAGGAGGCGGAACCAGAGGTCCTGAAGTACCTGGCAGTCCCAAAGACCCCATTTGCGCTACCGCTACATCCGAAGTTGCGTGACAGCCATATGAGACTCTGGTCTACACCGGCATCTGGCCGTGCGACCTCCAGAAGGCTGGATTCCAAGTACCAGCTTCAACCCACTCCAGGGTTCCAAAAGGTACAGCTACCACACCAGTCGATAGTAGTCTCCTCCGCCTTGAAGAAGGTTAAATCTACGCGCACCCACGCCAACAATCCGCCTGGATGGGACCAGAAGCTCTTTGATGACATTGGGAAGAAAGTCTACCAAGGGGCTATGCTCAGCGCACGTATCGCTGCCCACCAATTCCAGCATGTCCTTTTCCAGGACGCCTGCATGGCATCCATAAAGACTGCCGTCTCCTCTCTGCCGAAAGAGGCGCAAGCCACCTTGTCTTCCGCCCTCGCCGATATGTCTGAATGCAACAAGCACCTAGCAAGTACTGCCTTCGACGCCTTCGATACGTCCGCAAGGACGGCGGGTACAGCCATATCCGCTAGGAGATGGGCATGGCTGAGGGCATCTGGACTCAGAGACAACTCCCACGACAAGATTGCTGATGCCCCCTGCTCGGGCGAATCGCTTTTTGGTGACAAGGTCACGGATACCGTGAACAACATGAAAGAGGACTGCACTACCCTGCAGGCCCTGGCAGAGGATGGCCTGGAACGAGCCGGCAGCTCTTTGAAGAACAGCTACCAGCGGAAACCGTACTATTCTTACAACAAGAAGTACTCCTCAAACAGGAAATGGCAAAGACACAGATACAAATCTAACTCCTACCAAGGACCTCCGCAACAACGTCAGTCCCAACGTGACCGCAGACCGAAGAAGAGCGGCAACTCGCAGCCTGCCAAGGGCGGTCCATCTTTTTGACAGTCATGGAAGGGCGCCCTCCCAGATTGGGGGACGCCTCTCCTTCTTCCTGCCAGAATGGGAAAACCTTACCTCAGACGCCTGGGTGTTACGAATCATCCGCAAGGGATACCGCATACGGTTCTCTGCGCCACCCTGCCAACGCAACAAACCCATCAGCGAAACTCCCCCTCAACTCCAACGTGCCATGGCGACGGAGCTGTTACACCTGCTGGCCTCACACGCTATAGAGGAGGTTCCCCCATCCGAGATCCACGCGGGGTTCTACTCGAGGTACTTCCTCATTCCGAAGAGATCGGGCGGGGTACGCCCCATCCTGGACCTGCGCAAATTGAACAGGTTTATCACCAAAGAGAAATTCAGGATGTACTCCCTCAACACCATCCTCCCCTGATCCAGAGCGGGGACTGGCTAGCATCTCTGGACCTGCATGAAGCCTATACACACATCCGCATCCACAAAGCGCACCGGAAGTACCTTCGATTCCATGTTCTGGGACGTCATTACCAGTACAGAGTTCTTCCTTTCGGACTATCTCCGGCACCACGTGTCTTCACGAAGTGTGTAGCCACAATAGCGGCTCACCTCCGCAAACAGGACATTGCAGTTTTTCCCTACCTGGACGACTGGCTCATCGCTGCACCCTCTATTCAACAGCTGCTGCTCTCTCTCCACACGACGACTACCCTGATCTCCTCCCTGGGATTCGTGATCAATTACAACAAGTCGCAACTCCGCCCCACCCAGCGACTGGAGTTCATCGGAGCTGTCATCGATACGCAATCCTCCAAGGCAAACCTTCCACACCGCAGGATGCTCACCATCACATCATTGGCGTCCAGCCTAATAACAGCTTCAGATACGTCAGCCCGGTCTCTCCTACGCCTGCTAGGCCACCTGGCTGCCACAACCTCGGTCATCCCAGTGGAACGGATGAAGATGCGCGGGCTCCAGTGGCACCTTCGGACCCACTGGAATCAACACACTCAGTCCCTGTCTTCCCGCATCCTGATGGTGCCCAAAGTCCAGGCACAGATTCGCTGGTGGACTATACAGACGAACCTGTCTGTAGGCAAGGAGATCCATCAACTGCGACACCAAGCGGTCCTCACCACGGACGCGTCATGCTCCGGTTGGGGAGCGCACTTCCACCACTTCAGCACGCAAGCTCCTTGGTCACCGAAAGAGCAACAGTTGCACATCAACCTCCTCGAGTTGCGGGCGGTCAAATACGCCCTCAAGGCGTTCCTCCCCCACCTTCGAGGTTTGTCCATCCTCATCCAGACAGACAATCAAGTAGCCATGTTCTACATCAACAAGCAGGGAGGCACCAGTTCCCGCTCCCTCTGCAAAGAGTCACTGGAGATATGGGCGCTGGCCCTGCAAAACAACTGCTGGCTACGCGCCTCTTACCTTCCTGGTCACCTGAACATCCTCGCCGAAAAGCTGAGCAGACAGCTATAGCCCCACGAATGGACTCTCCTACCGGAGGTCGCTAGCTCCCTCTTCCGGAGGTGGGGAGTCCCGGAGGTCGACCTCTTTGCCACGCAGCAGAACACCAAGTGCCCGCAATTCTGCTCGAGGCGCCCGTCCGACAAGAGAATATCAGGGGATGCATTCGACGTGTACTGGGGGGGGGGGGGGGTGGTCTCTGGTGTATGCCTTTCCACCAACCCCCCTTATCCCAGCGACACTGCAGCGCATCATCCAGAACAAAGCACAAGTCATCCTGGTAGTCCCCCTTTGGCCCCGACAGATGTGGTTCGCGCTCCTGAAGCGCCTCGCGCAGGATGGCCAAGTACACCTACCGCTCTGCCCCGACCTTCTAACGCAGAACGAGGGCCACACGAGACACCCCAATCTCAAGGCCCTATCGCTCACTGCCTGGAGGCTGAACGGATGAACCTGGCCGCTCTCCAACTCCCGATGGCGGTGCAGGATGTCGTCCTGGCGGCCCGGAGACCTTCGACCAGGAAATCCTATGGCCTCAAATGGAAGAGGTTCAGCATCCGGTGCGGAAAACAAGGCCTTGACCCTGTCTCATGCCCTGTTCCCTGCGTCTTGCAGTACCTCAGCTCCCTCTCCGACAGTGGCCTCCAAACACAGTCCATCCGGGTGCACCTTTCTGCCATTGCGGTCCTCCATGCCCCCGTGGACGGGGCCGACTCCATCGCTGCCCTACCCCTTACGGCGCGCTTCATGAAGGGACTTACAAATCTAAAACCCCCAATCAGACCTCCGATACCTCCTTGGGACCTCGGAGTAGTCCTGCATGGTCTTACACAGGCCCCCTTCGAGCCCATGGAATCTGCAGACATGAAGTACGTCTCCTGGAAGGCATTGTTCCTGGTGGCTATCACTTCCGCCCGAAGAATCAGTGAGCTCCAAGCGCTGGTGGCGCACCCGCCATACACCCAGCTCCTTCTCGACCGGGCCTCTTTGAGGGCGCACCCCAAGTTCGTCCCTAAGGTACCATCAGCGTTCCATCTGAACCAGTCCATTGAACTGCCTTCTTTTTTTCCGGAACCACACCATTCGGAGGAGGAGCGCCATCTACACACCTTAGATTGTCTCCGAGCCCTCCGGATCTACCTTAACAGGACGTTGCCCGCGCGGAAGGCCGAACAGCTGTTTATCTCCTTCGACCCAACCAGGCCCGGGCAACCGGTCACCAAGAGAACTCTTTCCCATTGGGTCGCCTCCTGCATCTCCTACTGTCTTGATCCTACCGGACTACGCCCAGGTCCAAGAGTGGGTCCGCACCAGCTGCGAGCGTTGGCCGCCTCAATAGCCAACCTACGGTCGGTGCCCCTAACCAACATCTGTAAGGCAGCTACGTGGTCCTCCCCGCATACCTTTCAGAAACACTACTGCCTCGACCTCAGGTCGCAAGAGAGCTGCGCGCTCGGCAACGCTGTCCTTGCTACGGCCCTGGAGCACCGCCAGGCTGGGCCATAAATAGCAGCCCCTCAGCTCAAGACTGTTTTCTGCCCTTATTGTAACGCTTGCCACTACTCTGTTGGCGTGGTATGCACTCATGTTGTGATTGATGGTTATTCATGACACTATGTTTGCTGTTGCACCCATGTTTGTGATTGCACTATTTGCACTGTTTTGCACTCATGTTGCACCTTGCACTGTGATTACACTATATGCACTGTTTTGCCCTCATGTTGCACTGTCGTGTAAAGTTCTTAACTGTTTTGCACTCATGTTGCACTGTCGAGTAAAGTTCTTAACTCATGCTTCTGTAGCCTTCTTCACGCCTCCCTCCTCCACCTCAGCGCGCTTCGCGCAGCTAGGGAGTCACCAGGTGTGGCTAACGCAATCCTGCAGTCCATGGAGAAAGCGAGGTTACTTACCTGTAACGGGGGTTCTCCGTGGACAGCAGGATAAGTCAGCCACACAATCCCTCCCACCTCCCCTGGAGGAGGTCCGCATGAAGGACCGCCTAGCCGGGAAATCCTAGCTTGGAAAACAACTGGCCAGGCTTAGGGCGGTCCTGGGAGGTGGGCTACCTGAGCAGGTAATCTGATCTCTAGAGAGCACTTCCGAAGTGGCGCCGCCGGAGAACATCACCAGGTGTGGCTGACTTATCCTGCTGTCCACGGAGAACACCCGTTACAGGTAATTAACCTCGCTTTCTCAGAGATGACCCTTCTGTTCTCCTGGGTGAAATAGAATCCCCTAGCCATTCAGCGCAACGCATTACAGGAATCAATAATGTGGAGACAGACTTCCTCAGTTTCTGTTCTCTTGATCCCAGGAACTGTGCCCATCGGCATTCAGTGGATTCTGTGATGCTGAGGTCATCCTGAGATGGATCTGATGGCACCCTCATCCAATGCCCAAGTGCGCAGGTTCTTCAGTCGCCATAGGGAAGCAGACTCTGAGGGTGCTGCTGCCCTATTTACTATTACTGCTACTACTATTTATCATTTGTATAGTGCTACAAGGCATACACAGTACTGTACATGTACAAGTAGGAGACAGTCCCTTCTTATCAGAGTTTACAATCTAAGCAAGACAGACTACATAACTGGGGACTAGGATAATTCAAGGGGAATAGGTACAGATAGGTGATAAGCAGGAGAAAAGGGATTTCCCAGAGGAGCAGAGTTCTCGAGGAGAGGTGTAAAAAGTGATAATGAGGAGCTGCAGAATGAATACACTTATAAGTCAGTAGGAGAAGTTTGAATTGAATGCAGAAACGGACAGGGAGCCAGTGAAGTTTCTTGAGAAGAGGGGTTTTGTGAGCATAGCGAGACTGGCAGACAGAAGGGGAGAAAGATGATTCTGAGAGAGACCTGAAAGTCTTAGTAGTGTGTTCAGAAAGGAATGGACAAATTTTACTGATGGTAAAGGAAGAAACAGCAGGTTTTAGCTATCTGTTGGATGTTCAGAGAAAGAGAGAAAAACCAAAGATGATTCCAAGTGAGAAGTAGAGTGTTATCTACAGAGATGGAGAAAGGAGGAGGAGGAGGGGGAGGTGACTTTAAGGAGAAAGAGGAAGAGCTTTGTTTTAGCCTTGTTCAATTTCAGACAGTGGTGGGACATCCAGGCAGCAATGTCAGATATGCAGGCTGTGATATGGACCTAGATTCATGGAGAAATTTTAGGTGGAGAGCAGTAAATTTGAGAGGAGTCAGCATAAACCATGGGAGGAGAAGAGTGCACCAAGGTGCTGAATGTAGAGAGAGGAGAGGTTCCAAGATAGAGCACTGAGATACCCTGACCAAGGGCGGGATGAGGGTAGAAGAGGATCCACCAGAAAACACACTAAAGGTGCAATGGGAGAGATAAGAAGAAAACCAGGTCAGAACAGGGTCCCTGAAACCAAGGGAGAACAAGGTTTCAAGGAGAGGGTTGTGATCAGCAGTGTCAAAAGTAGCAGAAAGGTCTAGAAGGACGAGGATAGAGAAAAGACCCTAGGATTTGCTGAGGAACAAGTCATTAAAGACTTTAGCAAGAGCAGTTTCTGTAATATGTAGAAGATGAAAAGTCAGATTGCAGTGGATCCAGAAGTTCTTGAGAGGACAAAGTCCACACAACAGCGGTGAACCACACGTTTGAAGAGTTTAGAAGCAAAGGGAAGAAGGAATATGGGCCGATAATTAGGACAGGTCTAGTAAAGGTTTTTTGAGGAGGAGTATAACAACAGCATCTTTGAAGGCTGCAGGAACAGTTGTAGTGGAAAGCAATAGGTTGAGGATATGACAGACGGAAAGGATGACAACGGAAAAGAGTTTAGTAGACTGGTGGGAATGGGATCAGAGGCACAGGTAGTAAATTTAGAGGAGGAGAGAAGATGAGCAGTTTCCTCGGTTATTTTAGAAAGGAAGAACGAGTGACAGGCTGAGGGAAGGATTTGCGAGTGCAGAAGGGGAAGGGGGGAGTGGAGGTGACCCCGTGAAGCACTCAAGATTAATCTTTGTTGACTCTATAACCCCCCTGGGGTCTTGATCCCACACACACAAAATTGCCCATGTTCCCTGTAAGTATTAGTGTATGTGTCTCATATCCCCGCGTGTTAAATGTATCCCCCAATTGTGTTGTGACCGCTTTGATTGAAGGATAAGGCGGTATACAAAACTTTCTAAATAAATAAATAAATAAATAAAATACCTGGGTTCTTATCTTCCAGTACTCCTCAACAGGAAATAAAGACACGACACAATTAATTAATCAATCAATTGCTATTGAGCTCTATAGGGAAGAGACACACCGAGTCTAATTTGACTATTCCAACATGCCTCTTCAAAGATGGTTCCGAAGAGCTTAGCTTTTTATTAGGTGATATCAGCTGATTCAGTTAATTTTTAATTAACATCTGGTACTTTCCAAATTCCACGTGTACATCAATTTTGCCAACACAGACAATATTATTTATATAAAAAGCAGAAGTTATATCTTATAAGTACGTTCATTAAATCCAGTAGGTGTCACTGTGCTGTTAGAAGCTGATTAGTTACTCATTATATTTTGCTGATTTCTATTAAACTAAATCCGTTATATTTACTAAGTGGCTTAGAGTCAATTTCACAAGAGCAGGGCAACCTGTCCCAGAAACCGCTTAGCCTATCCTCTTGCAAAATGAACCAGCCTCTCCCTTTGTTCTATTTAATTAAGGAACTTCAATCTGACCTAATATCTGCTTAGCACACAGACTGTTTGCAAAAGCACAAATGCTTCTAATTTCTCAACTTTGTCTAGCTGAAAGCAGAAGTGTTCTTAAAGTGATAGATTTAAATGCAAGCTTGACCTGTACTTCTGTTAGGCCTATACTGAGCTAGATTATTATACTTTTGTGTCATGTATGGTTTCATGTGTAGCTGACTTTGGTTTTATTCCAATCGAGATTATTGAGCCTGATCTGCTGTCTGTTCCTATATCTGAATCTGAGTCTGACATGTCCAAATCTGCATATCCAGGATAAATCATAGGTGTATAGACTTGCTTATCAGCAGTGCTCTCATCTACTTCACTGATTACATCCAACTTACATTTGGGGCCTAGCTGGGGTAGACCACGCCCACAGTCCTCCCTTTGGTTCTGCCCAGAACCACAATCTTCATAGAAAGGCATTTCACGAAGCAAGTCTCCTGTACTAGGAACACTTCGCAATTTCAAAACTGCAATAGTGTGCGTAGATTTAGGCAGGTACGTAGTACAACACTTCATAAAACAAACAAGACCAATTCCCAAAAGTAGGAGAGCCACTAGGAAACCAAACAGGCCTGTCAGTATCGCTTTTACTGGACCTGACAAGCCACTCCATATATTATCAAACCACGGCCATACAGAATCAGAAGTTCTCCAGGACCAAGCAGGAAGTCAGTCCTCACTTATGGGTGACGTCGGCGCCGACGGAGCCCTCGCGGAGCAATTTTCCCCAGCTTTCAAAGAAAGCCTTTGGGAATTGCAGCGCGCATGCGCGGTCGTCTTCCCGCCCGAGGGTGCCATCTTAGCCAGTCTTCTTTTTTCCGCGGAGCCCTACAGACGTCCCCGTCTTGTCCCCGCGAAAAAGTTGATTTTCTTCTTTATTTTATCCTTTTTTCCTTCGGTTCGACGCCGATCTTTTTCCCGCCCGGACTCGCGACGCCGGTCACGAGTCCTCTTACTTTTTTCGGTTTTTCTGACTTAGTCAGCTTTCGTTTTCGGTTTCCCTGGCAGCCCGGTCCTTTGACCTCGCAGGGGCCCTTTTTCCCCCGATGGCTGCCAGTGGGTTTAAGCGGTGTGGTCGGTGTGACCGAAATATGTCACTAACCGACACACACGACTTTTGCCTCCGCTGCCTGGGCCCGGATCATGAGGAACTGATCTGTGGGCCCTGCAGCAAACTGTCCTCAAAGGCGTTGAGAAGTCGGCGGCATCAGCGTGAGAGAATCTTCGCTGACCCCAGCCGTACCCGGACCTCGTCGGAGGCCTCCGCGTCGAAAGGCTCCAGCTCGGACCGTCGCCGGAGCTCCTCCGACCGGGGTTCTCCCTCCGGGGACCATCGTCGGAAGGTGAAACCCGCGAGGGCGGCGTCGGAGGACGCTCCTGGTTCCGCGAGGGCCAGGTCGCATAGCCCCGACAGCCGCCCCGGGTCCTTGGAGAAGGAACACATCCCGAAGCGACCTCGCCTGGAGTCGGAGATGCCTGCCCGGGTAAGTCCTGTGGTCCTTCTGGACTCGCCTCCGCGACAGCCAACGTCGGGCCCGACGCCGTCGGGGCCCGAGTCGGGGGCTGCTGGGTCACCTGAGCTCGGACTCAGGTTGACGGCCTTGGAGAGCAGACTGTCTGCCTTCATGGACCAGCAGAGGGCACTGCTCGCTGGCTTCGCTGGCGCCGCTGCCCCGACCGCCGGGACGTCGACGTCCAAGTCGACCCCGGAGACCGAGCCGATCCTCGAGTCAATGAGAACTCGAGTCTATCCTCGGTCGAGGTCACCCTCGGCCTCCCGTTCGGGACCGAGGTCGCCGACGCCGACTCCCTCGGCGTCGGGGCGGCTGGCGCCGCACCCTGCCCGGGCCGACCCCACCGAGTCCTCGTCGGAGTCAGTCTGGGAGTCTGAGGAGGAAGAGTCACCTGATTCTTTCCGGACTCGGTGTGTCCCATCGGACTCACCGGAGTCCGAGCCTCGGAAGCAGTCCCCCCCGGAGGATGCCCGGTTCTCGGACTTCGTTAGGGATATGGCCAAGGCTTTGGCCTTCCCTGCGGATCCCGAGGAGGAGCCTCGAGCCGAAGAGCTCGACGCCCTCCAGTATGACTCTCCCGCGAGGGAACACTTTACTGTGCCGGTTCCTCCTATGCTGGAACGACTACTCTTCCGCATGTGGGAGAGTCCGGCCTCCTCGCCGGTCCTGAGCAAGCGGGTCGATTCTATCTATCGAGTCCGCAAGAGCCCTGGCTTTCAAAAGGCACAGCTGCCACACCATTCCATGGTAGTGGAATCGGCCATGCATCGTCTCAAGAGCCAGAAGATGCACTCCTCGGTGCCTCCTGGAAGGGAGGCCCGTAACCTGGATGGCCTTGGCAAGAAGTGCTTCCAGGGCTCTATGCTCGCATGTCGTGTCCAGACTTACCAGGCCCCTGCAGCTCCCCAACAGGGCCAGCAGGCCAAGGGACGGGGTAATGGGTCCCGTAGGCAGCAAGCCCCCAAGCCTGCACCACCAGCCCCTGCTCAGCAGGGTGGGGGCTTTTGACTCGCTAAGCATAGCCTCTCCCCCCCCGCTGGTTCCTCCCAGCACCGGAGGCCGGCTGGTTCACTTCGCCCACAGGTGGTCCAGCATCACCGCAGATGCCTGGGTGCTTCAGGTCGTGCGAGAAGGCTATCTTCTCCACTTCCATCAGGTCCCTCCCTCCTATTTTCCGGGAGAACCTCCGCGCCCCCCTCTGCACAGGGAGTTGCTCCTTCAGGAGTTAGCAGGTCTTCTGCAGGAACAGGCGGTGGAACCGGTGCCACACCACCTGAGAGGTCAAGGCTTTTATTCAAGGTATTTTCTGATACCAAAGAGAACAGGGGGCCTCAGACCCATCCTGGACTTGCGCAACCTCAACAAGTTCCTTGTGCGGGAGAAGTTCAAAATGCTTACCCTTGGAATCCTTCTGCCCTACCTCCAGCAGGGAGATTGGCTATGCTCCTTGGATCTAAAGGATGCCTACACGCACATCCTCATCCACCCAAGCCACCGCCAATACCTAAGGTTTGTGGTGGCAGGAAATCATTACCAGTACAGAGTACTGCCCTTTGGCCTGTCCTCCGCACCGCGAGTCTTCACAAAATGTCTCGCGGTCGTGGCGGCCCATCTCCGGCTTCACGGCCTCTATGTCTTTCCGTACCTCGACGACTGGCTCATCAGAGCAGCGTCCGCTCAGGAGGTCACCAACGCCACGTGCCGCACGGTGACTCTGCTGCAGCACTTGGGCTTTGTTATAAACTTCGCAAAGTCCACTTTGCTCCCCTCACAGGATCTCGAGTTCATCGGCGCAAGGCTGCACACTCCTCAGGCGCGAGCATACCTACCGCTCGACAGGGCTCAACGGCTCATGGACCTAGCCGACCGCTTTCGCAGCCAGCCCCTGGTCTCCGCCAGGCGCTTCCTGAGACTGCTCGGCCATATGGCTTCCACCGTCCATGTGACCCCCAATGCCCACCTGAATATGCGGTCTGCTCAATGGTGTCTCCGCCAGCAGTGGCGACAAGCCACGGGCGGCCTAGCAGACCTAGTGCGCGTTTCCGAGCCGCTGGTCTCGTCTCTCCGGTGGTGGCTCCGGCAGCCGAACCTGATATTCGGAATGCCTTTCCAGTCACCTCAGCCGACCCGGGTGCTGACCACCGATGCATCCATCCTGGGCTGGGGAGCACATTGCCAAGAGGCACGTACTCAGGGCCTCTGGACCACGTGGGAGTCTGCTCAGCAGATCAACTTCCTGGAGCTCAGGGCGATCCGCCTAGCTCTCAAGGCCTTCTCCCACCTGACTTCCCAACAGTCCGTCCTTGTCCAGACGGACAATCAAGTTGCCATGTTCTACGTGAACAAGCAGGGGGGCACGGGCTCCTTCCTCCTCTGCCGGGAGGCACAGAAGCTCTGCTCTTGGGCCGTCAGTCACGGCATTCTCCTCAAGGCAGTTTATCTCCCGGGCCAAGAAAATTGCCTTGCAGACAAACTCAGCAGGGTCCTCCAGCCGCACGAGTGGCGTCTGGATCCCTTGGTAGTTCAGAAGCTCTTCCTCAAGTGGGGTCTCCCCACGGTGGATCTCTTTGCCAGTCCTCACAACCGGCAGCTTCCTCGCTTCTGCTCTCGTCAGCCACACCCCCTTCGGGTTGCGGCGGACGCCTTTCTGATCTCGTGGTCGGGGAGCCTTCTGTACGCTTTCCCTCCCATCCCGCTAGTCTCTCGGACTCTTTTCAAGGTTCTCCGAGACAAAGCCTTCATGATCCTGGTGGCCCCTCGCTGGCCCAGGCAGCCGTGGTTTCCGCTCCTGCTGCAACTGGCGGTGGAGGATCCAATCCCTCTGGGGGTACAACCGGATCTTCTCACTCAGGATCAGGGGTCCCTCCTGCACCCCAACCTCAGGTCTCTCAACCTCATGGCCTGGCTGCTGAGAGGGTAGTCCTTGCTCCCCTTCTCCTGCCGGCGGAGGTGGAGGAGGTCGTCTTGGCTTCGCGACGGCCTTCTACCCGCAAATGCTACGCCCTTAAATGGCGTCGCTTTGCAGTCTGGTGTACCCAACAGTCTCAGGATCCCTTCTCCTGCCCGGTGTCGGTGATCTTGCAGTACTTGCTGCACCTCTCTAATCTGGGACTTAAGTCCAACTCCGTCAAAGTTCACCTCAGTGCTCTTTCAGCACATCATGTGCCGGTGGACGGCAGACCTCTCTCCAATGACCCTCTCGTAGCGAGGTTTCTCCGAGGTCTCCTTCTACTTAAACCACCTCTGCGCCCGCCAGCGCCTGACTGGGACCTGAATGTGGTTTTGCAGCGGATCACCTGTCCGCCTTTTGAACCTATGGCTACCTGTTCTCTCCGTTTTCTGTCTTGGAAAACACTGTTCTTGATAGCCCTCACTTCCGCTAGACGCGTAAGTGAATTGCAGGCCCTCGTGTCTGATCCCCCTTACACTAGGTTCTACAAGAATAGGGTAGTCCTACGGACTCACCCAAAATTTCTGCCTAAAGTGGTCTCCCCTTTTCACATCAATCAGGAGGTGGTACTTCCAACCTTCTTTCCCAGACCACACTCCAGCCGAGCTGAAACGGTCCTCCATACCCTGGACTGTAGAAGGGCATTGAACTTCTACCTTGACCGTACGCGGGAGCACCGTAAAGCTGCTCAGCTTTTTGTGTCTTTTGACCCCAATAAATTGGGGCTCCCGGTCTCCAAGCGTACTCTGTCCATCTGGGTTGCGGACTTTATCTCTTGGGCTTATGGGGCAGCCGGACTCTCCTTAGAAAGTCGAGTCACGGCTCATTGCGTTCGGGCAAAGGCCACGTCAGTGGCTTACCTCCGCTCTGTTCCGCTGGCAGACATCTGCCGGGCCGCTACTTGGTCTTCGAGCCAGACTTTTGCGGTCCATTACTGTCTCGAGAGGGAGTCCCGCAGGGACAGTGCTTTCGGACAGGCAGTCCTCCGTAATCTCTTTGAGGTCTGAGCAACTCCTACCCTCCATCCCGGATGTGGGCTACCGGTGGGTGATAATTCAGCGAAGATTCTTTCCTTCTGTGCTGCTGAGCTAGAGGGAGCTCATTTTTGTGCTTAGGGTCTCCGGTAGCCTTGAGCTTGGGAGTCCCATAAGTGAGGACTGACTTCCTGCTTGGTCCTGGAGAAAGCGTAGTTACTCACCTGTAACAGGTGTTCTCCAGGAGCAGCAGGAATCAGTCCTCACTACCCTCCCTCCTCCCCTTGGAGTTGCAATCGTCTGCTTATGTTCTTTTTGCAAATTTTTATGCTGTCTTTTTTAGCTATGTCATCTGACTGGCTAAGATGGCACCCTCGGGCGGGAAGACGACCGCGCATGCGCGCTGCAATTCCCAAAGGCTTTCTTTGAAAGCTGGGGAAAATTGCTCCGCGAGGGCTCCGTCGGCGCCGACGTCACCCATAAGTGAGGACTGATTCCTGCTGCTCCTGGAGAACACCTGTTACAGGTGAGTAACTACGCTTTCCCTCTATATTATCTTTGGAGAAGTGAGTTTCTTTTCTCACCTGTTCTAGAATACCTGAGACTACCTTACTTTGTGAATCTACAATCGTACAGCAGTGGTCTCTTACGACCCCACAAACTCCACCGTCTTTGGCTAGCAAATAATCTAAGGCCATCCTATTCTGTGCAGAGTAAGCAGTCAACTTGTCTACAGTACCTTGCATGATTGTAAGAGCATCAGTCAAATCTTGGGCTGTTACTTCAATTAGAGCATAAATTCGCAATAATTGCTCACCATAACGTTGTTTAGGATGTATGGCACCAAAAGTACTTAGCCACACTGTTCCTGCAAAAGTGCTCACTTCTTGTTGAGTTAACATAGTGGTATCTTCTAACAATTTCCTTGCTGCACGTATATCAACACTAGAATCATCTGTTGCTCTGCGCTGACGACTTGAGGGCGTCCCTAATAAAGTCTCATAAGGGACCAGTTTCCATGGTAAGTCAAGAGTAGCTATGTAACAATTGCCAGACCAATCAGCAGGCAATCGGACATAAGCAAGAGTTCCACACACAAAAATAGTGACCTACCAAGGCAAGGAGTCCATCAGGCCAAATTTTAAAATCTTTAGGTTTTGTGATTAGAACTTCAGTTCCAGGCCCCATATTTCTTAACCATGGGTGATAATATCCTAAATAGGGATACACATAGTTGTCAACATACCCAGATGACAAACCATCTTTGCTATTCTGCAATCTATACTTCCCATATGCTGGGAACCCATCCTGATCATAATACTGTAATTCATACTGATCAAGACGAGACTTGGGATCAGGGATGACATTGACTACCTTCAAATTTGAAAGGGCTTGCACAGAACTTGGTGTAGAGGACTCTAACACTAAATGGACATGGTTGTTAGTCATAACAGTCTGACACTTAGACAAAGGAGTTTCACTCACAGGATATGTTCCTTTTCTTTGGAAACAGATAGGAGGATCAGCCATTGGCTGAGGGCTAATTATTCTTGGAGCAGGAGTGACTCCTTCTGGCCATGTTATAGTAAGATTAAACAGGGTTTCATTCATAGATAATTCCTTCAGCTCTTGCAAGGAAAGAGGTCGAGGTCTAGGCAGGAATCCAAACTGTGTAGCCACTGGGTGAGGCAAGCAGACTGCACAGCTGGAAATATTAAATCGCTGGATTAAGGAGTAAATGTATGAATGAAACACATTATAGAAAGTACCATGTTTTGCCCAAGGAGCATGTGGATCATATGCAGGAACTGTATGGTCAGGGACTGTAGGAACTGGGTCTGGAGGAGTAGTAACACCCTCAAGGTCCCTGAGCATCTTATCCACCATTTCCTGATGTATAGGGGCTATGGTTGCTCTTCTTGACAACCACGTTATCAACTCATCTATGCTGTTGATACTACTACGAGAGCTGACAGACACCAAACCCAGAAGAACAAAAACAATGCCAATGCTACTGCAAATATGCATATTAACCACTTATCAATAACCAATTCTGGATTACGTTGTGATTGTTCAACAATTTCAGTCACTTTCTTGATCAAGTGGAGATGACCCTGGAGGAAATGAGTCAAGTTCTATTTCAACTAATTCTTCAGGAGGTGGTCTAGGTGACAGTTGTCTTATCCAGGGGACGGCGCCTTCTTGCACTGGTCCAGATGTATCCACGCTTTGCGCCCCTTCACCTTCAATGCCGAATATCCCACCAGCAACACTTGGAACGGTCCCAGAAACTTCGCTGCTAGAGCTGACTTGGGTGCTGGATCCTTGATGAGTACCCAATCTCCTGGTTCCACGTCTGGGGTTGATTGTGACTGAGCTCCCTGCTTTGTAAGCTGCAAAAAGGAAGGAGACACCAGCGTTTGGTACAAATATTTACAGTAAGATAATAAATCGCTGCGCAATAGTTGGGGATCCGGTAATTGGTCTG
This sequence comes from Ichthyophis bannanicus, assembly GCA_033557465.1. Classification (NCBI taxonomy): domain Eukaryota; kingdom Metazoa; phylum Chordata; class Amphibia; order Gymnophiona; family Ichthyophiidae; genus Ichthyophis; species Ichthyophis bannanicus. The sequence continues at coordinate 845,852,121 of CM066032.1, read as the reverse complement.
GTGGAATTATCACATGTGCTGGAGTGGTCGCTGGACGTCCTGTCACAATTTCATAAGGGGTAAGACCTTGTCGAGTTCTCTGAGGAGAGTTACGGACTGAGAATAAGGCAAACGGCAAAGCTTCCACCCAATCCTGACTCCAATCATGAGTCAGAGACCGGAGAAGCGCCTTCAGCGTCCGATTCATCCGTTCCACTTGGCCAGAGCTTTGCGGATGGTACGGAGGATGAAGTTGCTGGTGAAGGCCAAAAAATGCAGTTATGCCCTTCCAGACCTCTGCCGTAAAGGCTGGACCTTGATCAGAAGACAAAAGTAAAGGCACACCCCACAAAGGAATAAACTGAGTAAGCAAGCATTTCAAAACAGTAGCAGCAGACAAAGAATTTGTCGGATAGGCCTCAGGCCATCCAGAATATAAGCAAGTAAAAACCAAAAGATGTTTCCTTCCCCCCTTGGCACAAGGCAGATCAGTAAAGTCCATTTGCAAGAAGAGGAAGGATCCTCGAGGCCTAGGCAAGGATGGAGAAGGCGATGCACGCAAAGTGCTTCCGGACTTTCCTGCTTGCAAACACGGGAGACAAGAAATACACACAGCATGAGCAGCAGAAGCAAATGTAGGATTATGCCACAATTGAGCAAAAGCTTTTGTCATAGCCAGTACACTTAAATGCAACTTGTGATGCAAAAATAAGGCAACAGGATATAGCAAAGATTTAGGACAAATAATCAAATTGTCCTTTAACCAAAGTCCAGTACCATCAGGAGATGCTCCCCAAGTGAGCCAGTTCTGTTTTTCAGTGAAGTCCGCTGAGTCCTGATGGGAACGCATCAAGTCCAAAGATATTGAGCCAGAAGTAGAAGCTGCAGGTGAACGAAGAGTTAATAAAAGGTGTGATGGAACTGCAGGTCCTGCTGCTGCGTTTTTAGCAGCTTGGTCTACAAACTGATTGCCTTGTGACACCAGAGTACCATTAAGATCATGTCCTTTGCGTTTCAATACAGCCACCTGAGCTGGCTTAAGCACTGCAGCAAGTAGACGCTCAATATAGCGGGCATGTTTGATGGGCTTATGGGCAGCCATCAGGAACCCCCGCTGAGCCCAAATATTTCCAAAATCCCACAGAATTCCGATTGCGTAACTACTGTCACTATGGATATTAACAACCAAATGCGTAGACATCTCCAAGGCCCGAATGAGAGCAAATACTTCTGCCAACTGGGCACTTGCAAATGGCAACGCTCCTGCTTCTAGTACAGAATCAATAGTAGTTACAGCATACCCCACAAGTAAATGTCCATGTTCATCACGGAAGGCAGAACCATCAGTAAATAGAACCCAATCAGGGTTTGACAAGGTACAGCAGATAAATCAGGCCTAGCCTTTGAATAGGCTGTCACAGAAGAAAGACAATCATGAGTTCCATCAGGGTCAGACAAATGTAACAAGGGCTCCAAAGAAGCCAAAATTTGAGCTGGTTGTAACAAGGAAACTTCATGCAAGGTTACATGTGCTTGAGAAATAGCCAAATCAAATAACAGTAAACGGGAACTAGATAAAGGTTGAGTCTTAGCTAAATGCAATAGCCTAGCTACTGAGTGAGATGTGTATACATGCAGTTCATGCTGGAGAACAAGGAAGTCAGTAGTCTGTATTGCGAATACCACAGCAGCTAAAGATTGAAAACAAGGTGGCATGCCAGCAACAACAGAATCAAAGGCTTGAGAGAAATAGCCCAGAGGCTTGAGTCCAGAAGGAAAACGTTGTGCTAGAACACATACCGCAGCCTTAGTAGATGTCGCTACATAAAGGCGGAAAGGCAAGTTATAGTCTGGAAATGAGAGACAAGGAGATCTTAATAGCGCTTGTCGTAAAGAATGAAAAGCATTATGCTGCGCTTCAGTAGGAACTATAATACCCTCTGGAGCTTCACGGCCTAGCAGGGCATAGAGTGGAGCAGCAAGTTCAGCAAAATCTGGTATCCACTGGCGACAGAACACCAGAAGGCCTAGAAAGCGGCGTATTAGGGGTACAGTAGCAGGAAAAGGCATTGACATAATAGGGCCAATTCTCTGAGCAGTAATAGAGCGTCCAGCAGAAGAAAGGTATACACCTAGAAAGATCACTTGTGGTACAGCAAATTGCAATTTTGATTGGTTCACCTTCATCCCTAGACGAGAAATATGTACAAGAGCTAACATAGTATCAGCAATGCAAGCATCATAACATGGAGAACAGATAAGTAAATCATCTACATACTGGATCAGTACAGATTTGTCCAACGCCAAGTCTTGTAAAGCAGCTTTTAGGGCCTGTGAAAAATAAGCAGGACTTTCCGTGTAGCCTTGAGACAGCGTAGTCCAGGTATACTGGCGCCCTTCAAACGTAAATGCCAGTAAATACCTCGACTCCTCCCCTACCGCTATGGAGTAGTAGGCGGAGCTTAAATCTATAACTGAGAAGTGGTTGGAGTCACATGGTATGCGAGTCCAAATATCATGAGGGTTGGGCACAAGAGGGAAGATGGGCATGACAATACGATTAATTGCTCTCAAATCTTGCACGAATCTGTAGGACTTACCATCAGCCTTTAACACAGGCAAGATAGGAGTATTGCAAGGAGAAGAAGTAGGCACCAACACACCCTGGGCTAGCAGACTTTCAATTACTGGCCGTATTCCAGCCACCGACGTTGCAGGCAATGGATATTGACGCACATATGGTAGTGGAGCTCCTGGTTGTACTTCAATCTTGACTGGAGGAATGTTGAGATGCCCAATATCATCACCTGGTACTGCCCACAAGGTGGAAGGAAGGGTATCCAATGGTGGAGTAGTCGCAACAGCCGGTGTTACAGCTATAGGCTGTTGTACTTGCAGGGGACACAAGGTACATGTCAAAGTGCCAGTTTCCCAGCTTATAACAGTCTTGTTCCTAGATAAAAAATCTCGACCAAGCAAGTTGACAGGCAAAGTAGGGCCTACCAGAAAATCTGTATGATATAATTTTCCCTCCACTATAATTGGCACATCTGATAACTGATCGTATAGTGGTTAGTACTCTGCGTTGTGGCCGCAGCAACCTCGGTTCGAATCCGAGTCACGGCACAAAACTGTTGCCTCTATAACCCCCCTGGGATCTTGATCCCACGCACACAAAATACCTAGGTTCTTATCTTCCAGTACTCCTCAACAGGAAATAAAGACACGACACAATTAATTAATCAATCAATTGCTATTGAGCTCTATAGGGAAGAGACACACCGAGTCTAATTTGACTATTCCAACATGCCTCTTCAAAGATGGTTCCGAAGAGCTTAGCTTTTTATTAGGTGATATCAGCTGATTCAGTTAATCTTTAATTAACATCTGGTACTTTCCAAATTCCACGTGTACATCAATTTTGCCAACACAGACAATATTATTTATATAAAAAGCAGAAGTTATATCTTATAAGTACGTTCATTAAATCCAGTAGGTGTCACTGTGCTGTTAGAAGCTGATTAGTTACTCATTATATTTTGCTGATTTCTATTAAACTAAATCCGTTATATTTACTAAGTGGCTTAGAGTCAATTTCACAAGAGCAGGGCAACCTGCCCCAGAAACCGCTTAGCCTATCCTCTTGCAGAATGAACCAGCCTCTCCCTTTGTTCTATTTAATTAAGGAACTTCAATCTGACCTAATATCTGCTTAGCACACAGACTGTTTGCAAAAGCACAAATGCTTCTAATTTCTCAACTTTATGTCTAGCTGAAAGCAGAAGTGTTCTTAAAGTGATAGATTTAAATGCAAGCTTGACCTGTACTTTTGTTAGGCCTATACTGAGCTAGATTATTATACTTTTGTGTCATGTATGGTTTCATGTGTAGCTGACTTTGGTTTTATTCCAATCGAGATTATTGAGCCTGATCTGCTGTCTGTTCCTATATCTGAATCTGAGTCTGACATGTCCAAATCTGCATATCCAGGATAAATCATAGGTGTATAGACTTGCTTATCAGCAGTGCTCTCATCTACTTCACTGATTACATCCAACTTACATTTGGGGCCTAGCTGGGGTAGACCACGCCCACAATCTTGAGTTCCATGATAAAATAGCCAGAGTCTGGGTGAAAAGAGAAGGAGAGATTGGAGGCGGAGGCACCTTGAGAAAAGAGTTGAGTGTAGCAAAGAGGTGGTGAGGATCAGAGGAAAGCGAATTAGGTGAACATAGTACTATTGCTTGGTGAAAGATTATGGCTGACCGGGATGATGTTAGCATGAATTTGAAATATAGGAAATCAGCAAGGCTATGGGATTTAAGCCAAAGACACTCAGCTGAGCAGGCACAGGAACAAAGGTAGTGGGTTTTAGAGGACAGCTAGTGTTATGGTATGCCTCGCAGGGCAAGGAACAGGAAGAGCAAGTGCATACAGAGCAGAGGAGAGCATAGTGTTGTAAGAAGACATTGCCTCATTGACAAATTCAGATGGCATTATGGAGGAAAATGATAGTGAGATGACAGTGGAGAGTGCAGAAGGGTCGACAGAGTGAAGATTCCTAAACATGTTGGTGGAGGTTGGGCGAGACTGAGGTGGGGGATGGTTAAGAGTGAAGGTTAGCAGGTGATGGTCAGATAAGGGAAGGACTGAGGTGGAGATGTTTGAGGGCAAGCAATTAGAGAAGAAAGTGTGGTCAAGGCAGCGGCCATGCTGGTGAGTAGGGGCAGTAGAGCCCAGCTGGAGCTTGAAAGAGGAGGTAAGGGAAAGGAGCTTTTAAGGATATAAGGGTCAGTGGGGTCATCAACATGAATGTTGAAATCCCCAAGAATAAGTGAAGGAGAAGATGCAGCCAGAAAGGGAGAGCCAGGAGTCAGTGAGAAAGGTAGAGGTGGGCTTGATGGGGTTGATAAATGACAGCTACCCAGAGAGGTAGTGGAGTGATTAGGGAGGTGGCATGAACTTCAGAAGAAGAAAAGGAGAGAGACTGAGACAGAGTGAGGGGTTGAAATTGGCAGGCATGCGGGAGTAGAAATCAACAACACCATCATGGCCAGTGGGTCGAGGAGCATTGGAAAATAGGTAACCTCCATGAGAGAGGGCAGTAACTGAAGCAGAGTCTTCAGAGAGAAGTCAAGTTTCGATGAGAGCAAGAAGATGCAGAACGTTAGAGATAGAGATCATGAATGAAGGCATGCTTATTGGAAGCAGAGTGTGCATTCGACAAGGCGCATAAGAAAGGGAAAGAGGGATATGAAAAAGATTTGAGGGGTTGCACATTGATCTGCTTTGAGAGTATGAAAATCTAGGGGGGGGGCAGGGTTGGGATTGATATCCCCAGATGAGAAGAGGAGAAGGAGCAGGACAGTATGTGGGAGAGAGGAGATAGCACGATGGTGACGAGGGTGAGGTTCTTTCAGAGAGTGAAGATGGCTAGATGAGAGGGAGAAAATGGTGAAGCTCTAGAGCAGATGATAAGGTAGAAGACAAAATGGCAGGAGAGGTGAGGATGGTAAGCAGTGGGTGATAAGGATTAGAGATCTGGGGATGTTGGAATGAGGGAAAAAGATTAGGGAGAGTCAACATTTAAGAAGAGATGATGTGGAGCCATGGGATTATGAGAGGGGGGAGAGAAGATGAACTATTGGAGAAGTTATATGGGGAAGCAGGAGAGAAGTACTAGTTATTTTATTTAACAGGTATTATATACCTCTTTATCATTTCAATCAAAGCAGTTTACATTGAAACTTAAACTTGGTAATATATACATTAAACATGGACATTGATAACTTGGATTTTTCTGAGGCAAGTGACTTGCCCAAGGCCACAAGGAGTGCTAGTGGGAATCGATCCCTGGTCTCTGGTTCCAAAGCCAGTGATCTTAACCATTAAGCTATTCCTCCACCCTCCACTAGAGGAATGGAATGCACCTGAAAGCAATGTTGCTAATAATCCTAGGAAGGCTAAATGAGACAGCTAAGCCACGGGGTGGGGTGGGTTGGGTTGGAGGGAGGGGGAGAAAAGCCAGAAATCGAGAAGGGAGGATACCAAGTGCTGCAGTGTGAAGAAATTGCAGTAGTGTGCAGAAAACTGGACAAGATTACAGCAAGCAAAATACAATCAAGTAATAGCGCACACACAAGAATAAATACTAACAAACAATCTTAAAGTTTTGAACAAGCAGAGTAGGAGGTATGAAAAGGAAAAAAACAAAGCTTTCATAAAGGCTGAAGTAGAGGGCTTTAAACAGGGATTCCGATGTAGAGACAGAAAACAAGTCCTACTGAATGGCTGTGCAGGGGGCAAGCCCTTCCCCTTCAAGTGCAGAGTAAGGAACAGAGGCAGGCAAGCCAAACAGTATTTAAGATTATAGAAGGGCACTTAAAAAATTAGAACAGAAGAGCAAAGCAGTGTCTTCTGTATGTTTCCTCTAAGGCCGCTTAGATGACTGCCCATAGAGCGACATCTGGGCTGGATTGTCCTAGGGGCACCAGATTGGCCACAGAGGCTGTGATTCGGGGTCCTGATGTGGCTCCTGCAGGAACCTCTGCAACATCTTCCAGTCCGGGAAGGGGGGAGAGAGCTATTTTGTTGCCATGGTTTCCACACTCTTCAAGGCAGAGAGAGTTTCTTCCAACCTTGTCTACATGCATATTAGGTGTCCTTTTTGAGCATTCGTGCCATGAGCATTAGCTTCGTCCGGCCTTGCTTGCCTTTCTTCAGGATGGCCTGGACAAGGATTTTTCCCTTAGTTTGCTAAAGGTTCAGGTGACAACCTTATTCTTTCAGGGACTGCTGGCAGGGCAGTTTGTAGCTTGACAACCGGTTGTGTCTTGTTTCCTTCAGGGGGTTTGGCACAAATGGCTTTCAATGTGTGTCTTTTTGGGCACCAGCTAGGTACTTGTGACCTGGATTGGCCACTGTTGGGAACATGATACTGGACTTTGATGGACTTCGGTCTGACCCAGTATGGCATATCTTATGTTCTTTGGTCATTCCCTCATGATATATTTGTCTACTGCTCTGGGCCCATATCTCTGAATCCCTTGAGGTGGGCCACGCTTAAAGAACTGACTCTTCAGACATTCTTATTGGCCACAATCTGCTCGGCAAGACATATCTCTGAGCTTCAGGCATTTTCTTGCAGGGACCTGACATTCTTTGAGGAGGTCATGTACTTTGGCCCATGTCTTCCTTCCAGGTGAACCATGCTCCATCTGCTCTCCTTTGCTGGTGTCCAGTGCCATGGGAAGGACAAGGACCTTCACCTGGTGGATGTTCAGATGCTCTGGTATCTTAAGGTCACTAACTTCCCTTACAAAGTCAGACCATCTTTGTACTGTTTGCAGGACCACATAAAGGGGACATGGCTATCAAGTCTACTCTGGGGCTTTGGATCAAAAAGGCCGTTGCCTCAGGTAACTGTTGTGGAACCAATCTGTTCCAAAGGGTTTGCGTGTGCATTCCACTCGGGCGCAAGCATCCTTGTGGATGGAGCCTGTTCGGTTGCCCCCTCAGATATTTGTCAGGTGGCAGGTTAGGCATCATTTTCCACTTTGTAAAGCATTAACGCTAGGATGTCCACACTAGAGCAGGAATGGTCCTTGGCTCAGAGGTCTTGAAAGCTGCAATGTTTTCTTCCCACCCAGTGAGTTGTAGCTTTGGTACATTCCACTTGTCTGGACTAGTCTAGCAGGATGATATAGAAGGTGACATTTTACTTTCCTTGAGTCCTGCTAGACCAGTACAGGTCCTGCCCCTTGAATCTATTTTGGTCTGCTGTACTCTCTGTGGTCGGCTGTGTGGGCGTATACCCTTTTGACAAGCCTTCTGTCTGAAACTGATCCTGTGCATAATTCTTATTCGGTTCTTGTTCTGTTGAACCTGGTCATCTTCACTGAGGTGATGTTCAGTCAAGGATTCTTGACCAGAAGCTTGGGTGTGAATACTAGAATATGCCCCTAGGGATACTGGCTGTTAATGGCAGGATGATGTCATCATTGTCATAAGAAGCCTTTGGAATGTTTCTCTGTCTCCACATCTGCTGAACTCAAGGAAAGGACATGATCTGATAAGTAAAATGTCACTTTATTGCCATTGCATAGGGAGCCATATTTTTGCACGACTTAAGAGTTCGGGAAGAAACATTTGGTGTGTTTTGTGTGTGATGTGGTGTTTTTTTAATGAGTAGGATTGCTGTATTTCCCTCAGCTTTTCTGGCATTTCTCTGCAGGCTCAGTCAGTTTCCAAGACTTCAAATTTATTTCACTTAACAGGGTCCCTGTTGCTTGCTTCCTTGTTGCCTAATCTACATGTATGTTGCCTGTGGTAGTGGGCTGGAACATGGCCTGCACTGCGTCATTTTTAAGGCTGATGTTTTTGGAAGCTGAAAAGCATTTTATTAAACCAGTCATCAGAAACTTAGAATTTCTGCCAGACCTTAAAATAGCAATTGCGTTTATATCTGTGTTTTTCATTCAAGAGCTTTCCCTCAACAAGTCATCATCCTATTTCATGCAAGACATCTGATTAAATATCTCTCAAAGCAGTGTCTTTCCATTAATGTGAATCGGAGCTGTGCTGTGGGTGGTATAAGTTTGGCTCTATGCCAGAAGAGTTCTCTTTGGTTAAAGGTAGGCCATATTTTTGCTTTTGAGCCTCCAGGCCATGGTGCAGACTCCAGCCCTTTCAAAAGCACTGGTGCAGTAGGGAGGGAGATACCGCTGCAATAGCTTTGGAGGGAGGCAGGCTCTCTGAGACCCCAGTAGGTGCAGTGGTTCACCGCATGGAAGAATGGACAGGAGGAGGGTAATCTGGGGAGAATAGCATAGCAGCAGTGGCATGTGCCGATAGTGTTACAAAGATTTTCTTTTTTAGCTCACACCTTTTTTTCAGGAGTAGAAGGAGAGTTACATTCAGGTGTAAATTGATGATGCCAGAAGTCAGGGGAGGGAAGAAACGGAATTTGCAGATACAGAAAACTATTTGTGTGAGGAGACCTAATTCTTTAACTTAATTTATTTCAAATTGTCTTGATGCAAATTGTCCAGGAACTTGCAGCATGCTTGCCAACCTTTTAAAGTATATATCCCAACAGCAATTTCAAGAGGAAAAGGGAGATGAAAGAAAATTTGGGATACTGATCAATTTAGAATTTTTTTTTCAATTGATAGGCACGTTAAAGAAGAAGGAAAGAAAGCAGAAACTAAGAAATTGGACAAGAAGAGAGGTGAGCTGATTGCCTTAAATTTATTTTATTTCAAGAAAAAGAAATATTGGGTCGTGAAGGCTTCCCAGTAGGCGTTGTTTTCACGATTACAGTGGTGCCTTCCCTCGAGTGACCATCGGATTATTTTCATGTGGCATCTTGGAGGTGGGCTGATAATCTAGATGTTTTGTATTTTGTTTCAGATGACAGTCAAAAGGAACATTTGAAATAAATAACAAAGCAAGGGAGAGGAGTAGGTAAGGGTAGAGGTGGAGATGTGGGGAGAGATGTACGTGTGGGAGATGGTCCATTCAGAAGCAGACTGGACAACATTATCGTTGTCACTGGTTCTCTTTTTTTTTTTTTTTTTTTTAATTGTGACACCCACCTTGTGCACTGTAAGAGAAGGTCATATGAAGGAGCTGGGAAGCTAGGTGAGAGCACAAGCGGTGGGCTTCTCCATGCCTTCTCCACAGTGCCATGCCTCCAGAACCCTAAAATGTTCCATACTTCTGAACATTTTACAGCTACTTATTTTAGTTTGGGAATTTTCCTCTGAACAGAGTTCATTAGTATTTAGCTTTTCTGTGTTTCTGTATGGAGCCTATTACATTTAGTAGTTTTACAGAAAATAAATGGTACTTCCAAAGCAGCTTCCAGCAGATGCAGTAAGCAGGAAAGTTCAGATTTGCGAGGTGTTCGCGTCCTGTGAGCTATCCTTATATATATCATTGGTTACATAATTTCATTTTTTTTCAATATTTATCCTGTCTTCCCCACATGCTCAGGATGTTACGTAAGAACAGTCATAAAACAATAACAAACAGAAATAATACAAATGATTGCACATTTTTTGCATTTAGGGGCATGTTTATTAAAGTGCATTAAGCTTTTGCACTTACTGTGTCTTTTGGGGAAACTGCTAGGTACATATGACCTAGATTGGCCACTGTTGAAAACAGGATACTGGGCGTGATGGACCTTGGTCTGACCCAGTATGGCATGTCTTATGTTCTTATGTAGGAGCTAAAACTAATGCACGGTAAATGCAAAGGTTGTGTGCTAACTCTTGGGGGCATGGTCAGTAAATGCCCTACAGTTAACACATAGGCCACGTTAAATGCATCAGCAGATAGAGTGGGTGCATACCTGCTTTCTGCCTGTGCAATTTACATGTGCCTTGGCATTTAAAAAAAATGCAATCACAATGATGCACCCAATGCCCCCCACCCTGGGGCTCCATGGGACATCAGTAGTGGTATAGTGGCTGAGGCAGGAGCATTTCCTCACCTTTGTCCCTGCCACTTTGCCACCTGAGATCAAAATGGTAGCTTTCACCCCTAAGCAGTAGTTTCACAGTACTACTTCCTTTATCATGTCGCTTGCTTGACCACCCATGCCGAAGCATCAGGATGATTTACAATAAGTAAATAATAGGCTGCAGTTTGAAAAGAAAAGGAACGCCAAATATGTGACAGGAAAGGCAAGAGAGTAGAGCACTCAAAGAGCATAGAATAGACAGAGTAACACCAACAGTTAAATGGGAGGAGTGGAGGGTAAATCGAATGCCTGACAGAGGTGGGCTTTCAGTAGGGACTTAAACCTTGGGTATGAGTGTTCACCACGGAGTGAGGGGGAGAGGGAATTCCACAGGGCTGGCCCGAGGAAAAAGAAGGCAGAGTGGCGAGTGTGTTCAAGATGGGCCCAGGCAGGAAAAGGAAGGGCCAAACGGTCGTTGCGGATTATACAGAGGGCTCGGGGAGGGAGATGGGTGTGGATGAGATCAGGGGTCAGTCTGCATGTCCCTAGCGCAGGGCTGCTCTGCCTTTTTTATTTTATGGCACACTTTTTTAGTTTGTTCAATCTTCGCAGCACACCAAACCCAGTTTTACAGTTCATGATCCTCATTCTCATTCCCTCCCACTAGCATAAGGGGAGCAGCACTTTTATCCTGTTGGGTTCAGTCTGATGTGTGAATATGTGACATCAGCAAAGACATGCACAGGAAAAAAGCACTGTCCTTTTCCTACTTGGTGAGGCATAGTGGCGAGTAAGACTATCTGATTTCCTGTGCTTGTACTAAACAGGCAGTTAGGCTTAGAAGGTAGAAGACTTTTCTCCGAGGCATAGTCCAGTAGGAATAGGGCAACACCCTCATGAAGCCATGCCTAACCATGCCACTATCAGTCATCCCAAGGCACACCAAGGACTTTCCAAAGGCACACCAGTGTGCCACGGTGCACTTACTGAGCACTGCCCTAGCAGTAGTAATGGAAGACTACCACTAGGTGTCAGAACTGCCATTTCAAACACATTTTGCAATGGGGCTGTGGGGAGGGGGGGGGCAGGGTTAGATTTGATGTTAGCAGGATGAGGTGTTTGATCGAGAGTGTTCCTTGATCTTCAGGGGAGGGAGTATGCTTTGATCTGGGGGGTTCAGCCTATTAGTGGGGAGGTTGCTGCCATCGCAATGTGGTTTTTGATTAGGGTAGTGACCATGCTTCCTGCCTGCCAGTGGCGCAGGCGCAGTTTAACCCACCTCAAATGCACCTGTGCTATTGGCATCTATGGCAGCTGGCAGCTGGCTGTACTGTCCATGCCCTTTCTCTGTCTCATTCTCTCCCCATAGCTTGTTAAGCAATTAACATGCGGCTGATTTTGGTACGTAGTAACCGTTAGTCCAGGTCCACCCTATGGTTGGCATGTATTAAAATGTGCATTAAATGCTAAGCAAAAATGCAAATGCAATGTGTGCCTTCGAGTCAGTCCTGACTCCTGGCGACCCAGAAGCTCCTGGGTATTCTTGGCAGTGTCACTGGAAGTAGATTGCCAGGCCTTTCTTCCGAGGCAATGGAGAGTTAAGTGACTTACCCAAGGCCACAAGGAGTGCTAGTGGGAATCGAACCCTGGTTGCTTGGTTACCAAGCCAGTGTTCTAACCACTAGGCTACTCCTCCACTCCTAAATGCTAAGCACACTTTACTAAATAGGCCCCTAAATCTTAGTTGCAGAGCTCTTGATGGCATACTTCAAGCTTTTATCTCCTGCTTTGTTTTTTTTTTGTTGTTTTTTTTTAACTTACACCACTCTTCCGCAGATGTTCATTTTCAGCTACAAAATATTTCTGTTAACCTCTGTACAATTTCACACAGGGAAAAAATGAAATTATACTTATAATTTTTATGGCACTACTGGAAGATGCAGCATTGTATAGTAGTGGTAATTATTCAGGTACAATATATTCCTCTCCTAAAGAGTTTATAATCTAAGTGCATACCTAATGCAGTGGGAGGTAAAATGACTTGCTAGACGTCACAAAGGGGCATGTTTATTAAAGGTTATAAGAGCATAAGATATGCCATAGTGGGTCAGGCCATGGTCCATCAAGCCCAGTATCCTGTTTCCATCAGTGGCCAATCTAGGTTTTAAGTACCTAGCAGTTTCCCCAAAAGACACAGGTTCCACAATGCTTGTATTGGGTCAAGCAGTGATATTCTGGGTCCCTTTTAATAATGGTTTATGGAGCTTTCCTCCAGGAACTTGTCCAAACCTTTTTTAAATCCGGCTACACTAACAGCTTTTACTACATCCTCAACAAATTCCAGAGTTTGATTACACGTTGAGTAAAAAAATATTTTCTCTTATTAGTCTTAAATAGGTTCTCCAGGAACAAGCAGGAAGTCAGTCCTCGCATATGGGTGACGTCAGCGCCGACGGAGCCCTCGTGTGGAGCAATTCCCCAGCTTTCAAAGAAAGCCTTTGGGATTGCATCACGCATGCGCAGTCCCCTTCCCACCCATGGGTGCCATCTTACTCATTCTTTTTTCCGTGGAACCCAACAGACGTGGTCCTGTTTCAACCGTGGAAAAAGAAAAGTTGATTAGCTTTTTCAGCTTCCCGGTTTGACACCGGTTCCCCTTCCTGCCCTCGGCTCAGTACACCTGTATCGAGTGCGATCCTATTTTTCGTTTTTGTCCTTCGTGACTAGCGTTCGCGCTCTTTTTAGTTTTCACTGGCAGCCTGGTTGTTTGACCTCGCAGGGGCCCTTTTTCCCCCGATGGCTGCCAGTGGGTTTAAAAAATGTGATCGGTGTAAGAAGTTGATGTCTTTCACCGACACATATGACTGTTGCCTCGGCCCCGACCATGACCCGGTGGTCTGTGGGCCGTGTGGTAAGATGTCTTCGAAGTCTTTGAGGAGCAGGCAGCAGCAGCGTGACAGGATTTTTTACGAGTTCGCCTCTGGCAGGGCCCGGACCTCGTCAGAGGCCTTGACATCTCGGGAATCGGAGCCCGAGCACCGTCGTGGGTCCTCTGAGCGGGGGTCTCCCTCCAGGGAACACCGGAGGAAAAAGAAACTCGTGAGGGTGACATCGCTGGACGCCTCTGATCGGCTTGGGCCCTCGGGTTCCAGGCTGCGGAGCCCAGACTGCCGCCCCGGGTCATCGGAGTCGGAGCGGCCAGCTAAACAACCTCGCAGGGAGCGGAGGCGTTGGACAAGGTAACTTCTGTTGTCCTCGTGGACTCTCCTCCGGGAGAGCCGACGTCAGGGCCCGAGCCGGGAGCTGCGGAGCCTTCTGAGCTCTGTTTCAGGTTGGCGGCCCTGGAGAGCAGCATGGCTGTCTTCATGGAGCAGCAGCGGGCACTGATGGCTGGTCTCGCCGGTCCATCCGCCTCGACCACCAGGACGTCAACGTCTAAGTCGACGCCAGAGGCCAAGCAGATCCTCGAGTCGATCAGGTCTCGAGTCGATCCTCGGCCAAGGTCCCCCTCGACCTCCCGTTCGGGACCGAGGTCGTTGACGGCGGTGCCCTTGGCGTCGGGGCGGTCAGGCCCGAAGCCCTCAAGGCCGGAGCCCATCGAGTCCTCCTTGGAGACTCGGCATGGGAGACGGAGAAGGAAGACTCCCCAGACACCTTCCGGACCCGGTGTATCCCATTGGATTTGCCGGGTTCGGAGCCTCGGACTAGGTCCCCATCCACCCCCTGGAGGATACTCGGTTCTCAGACTTCGTCAGGGACATGGCCAAGGCTTTGGCATTCCCTGCGGATGCCGAGGAGGAGCCGAAGAGCTCGATGCCCTCCAGTATGACTCTCCCCCGAAGGAGGCCCTTACTGTACCAGTGCCTCCAATGTTGGAACGGCTGATGCTCCACATGTGGGAGTCCCCGGCCTCGATGCCAGTACTCAGCAAGCGGGTCGATTCCATCTATTGAGTCCGCAAGAGTCCTGTGTTCCAGAAAGCGCAGCTGCCGCACAACTCCATGGTTGTGGAGTCGGCCATGCACCGGCTGAAAAGCCAAAAAACGCATTCTTTGGTGCCTCCCGGCCGGGAGGCCCGGAACCTGGACGCCCTCGGCAGAAAGTGCTACCAGGGCTCGATGCTGTCATGCCGTGTCCAAACTTACCAGCTATACATGGGCATGTACTTGCGAGACCTGGCAAAGGAGATTGCCAGGTTCTCGGCTGGCCTGTCCGAGGAACCCCTGCAGTGCTTCAAGGCCTTGTCCACGGGGATCAGAGAGTGCTCGAAGTTCATGTCTCGAGCAGCTTACGACGGCTTCAAGGCTTCGGCCCAAGTAGCCGCGGCTGGCATCGGTGCACGCCGTCAAGCCTGGCTCATGTCGAACCTAGAGCCATGGGTTCAGGACAAGTTGGTCGATGTCCCGTGCTGAGGAGACAACCTCTTCGGCAAACCCATGACTGAGAAAGCTGCAGAACTCGAGTCCGAGTACTTGACCCGGACAAGGTTGTCGAAGAAGACATCTGCACCTTCTCACAAGAAGAAGGCCTCGGTGAAAAAGCCCTTTTTCCCGAAGAAGGGTGCGGCTTACAGAAACTACCCCACTTACCAGGCCGCCCCAGCTCCCCAGCAGGGGCAGCAGGCCAGGGGACAGGGACATGGCCCACGTAAGCCAAAGACCCCCAAGCCTCCAGCTTCGGCTCCTACCCAGCCGGGAGGGTTTTTTTGACTCCCAGTGCATAGCTCCTCTCCCACCAGTGGTTTGGCCCTGCAGCCCTGTACACTCACAGGTGGCCAGCCATTACTACCGACGCCTGGGTTCGGCAAGTAGTCCAGCAGGGCTACTTACTTCACTTTCACCAGGTGCCCATCTCCTTTTTCCTAGGAGAGCCTCTCAGGCCCCCTCTTCACAGGAACCTCCTCCTACAGGAGTTGGCAGGCCTGCTAAAGGATCAGGCGGTGGAACCGGTACCCCACCACCTGCAGGGGCAAGGCTTCTACTCCAGGTATTTCCTCATACCAAAAAGAAAAGGAGGCCTTCACCCCATCCTGGACTTGCGAAATCTAAACAAGTTCCTGGTGAGGGAAAAGTTCAAGATGCTTTCCCTTGGGATCCTACTGCCTTACCTCCGCCAGGGAGACTGGCTATGCTCCTTAGATTTAAAGGATGCTTATACTCACATCCTCATACACCCAGACTACAGACAATACCTCAGGTTTGTGATCGGAGGAAACCACTTCCAGTACAAGGTGCTTCCCTTTGGCCTAGCTTCCGCTCCCAGAGTATTTACCAAATGCCTAGCAGTGGTGGCGGCCTTCTTCAGAAGCCAGGGAGTCTTCGTCTTTCCAAACCTGGACGACTGGCTCATCAGGGGCCAATCGGCACAGGAGGCATAGCAGGCCTCTGCTTGCACAGTCACCCTGCTCTAGCACCTAGGGTTTGTTATAAATCATGAAAAGTCCACTTTACTCCCCACTCAGAACTTGGCGTTCATAGGGGCAAGACTGGACACGCTTCAGGCACGGGCGTGCCTACCGCTGGACAGGGCGAGGCGGTTGCTGGATTTGGTACAGCAGGTCCAGCACAAACCTTAAGTCTCCGCAAGGGTTTTCCTCCGCCTCCTGGGCCACGTGGCCTCCACGGTGCATGTGACTCCATATGCTCGTTTCCACATGCGCACAGCTCAATGGCGTCTCAGAGACCAGTGGACGCAAGCCACTGGCCGCCTCAGAGACAGAGTAGCGATTTCCAAGCTGCTGGTGACAGCGTTGCAATGGTGGCTTCACCCTCCCAACTTGCTTCAGGGAGTACCATTCCAACCTCCCTCTGACACAAGAGTGCTGATGACAGATGCCTCCTTGCTGGGCTGGGGTGCCCATTGCCAGGGTTCATGCACTCAGGGTCTGTGGTCCTCGCAAGAGGCCGCACTTCAGATCAATCTTTTAGAGCTTCGAGCCATCCGCCTAGCTCTTCAAGCCTTCTGTCATCTTCTTGCACATCAGTCGGTGCTGATACAGACAGACAATCAGGTAGCGATGTTCTACATCAACAAACAGGGGGGCTCAGGATCTCGCATCCTATGCCAGGAAACCCTGGCACTCTGCTCTTTTGCAGTGGCACATCACATGTCCCTAAGGGCAGTTTACCTGCCTGGTCAGGAGAACCTCCTGACCGACAAGTTGAGCAGGATTCTTCAGCCTCACGAGTGGCAACTCAACCGGGATGTAGCCCAGCAGATCTTCAACCGTTGGGGTCTCCCGTCCATGGATCTCTTTGCCAGCCCGGAAAACCATCAGTTGCCCCGGTTCTGCTCGAGGCAGCTGCATCCGTTGAGCGTGGCGGCGGATGCTTTCCTGATCTCGTGGGCACAGGGCCTTCTCTATGCGTTCCCACCCACGCCCCTGGTGGCACGCACTTTGTTCAAGATTCTTTGGGCAAGGCCTCGGTCATCCTGGTAGCACCCAGGTGGCCCAGAAAACCTTGGTTCCCTCTTCTCCTTCAACTGGCGGTCGAAAGTCCACTCCCTCTGGGGGTGCAGCCCGACCTCTTGACCCAGGAACAGGGTTCCTTGCTACACCCCAATCTCAGATCCCTCAACTTAATGGCCTGGCTGCGGAGAGGGTAGTACTTGCTCCTCTACTCCTTCCCAAGAGGTTGAGGAGGTGTTGCTGACCTCTAGGAAGCAATCTACTAGGAAATCCTACGCGTTCAAGTGGCGTAGGTTTGAAGGGTGGTGTACCCAGAATAAGGAGGACCCGTTCACTTGTCAAGTACCTGAGGTATTGCAGTACTTGCTCCACCTCTCAGAGTTAGGCCTCAAGTCTAACTCTGTCAGGGTCCACCTGAGTGCGCTATCAGCTCACCACTCTCCTGTGGATGGGCAACCTCTTTCAGCTCACCCTTTGGTATCCCAATTCCTCTGACGCCTCCTACTCTTGAAGCCTCCAATTCGCCCACCGGCCACAGAGTGGGACTTAAATATGTGGTCTTGCAGCGGCTTACTTGCCCACCTTTTGAACCAATGGCCATCTGTCACCTACGTTTCCTTTCCTGGAAAGCACTCTTTCTGGTGGCGCTCATGTTTGCTCGATGGCTGAGCGAGCTGCAGGCTTTAGTATCGGATAGGCCGTATACACGGTTTTATAAAAACAGGGTGGTCCTACGTACTCACCCGAAGTTCCTTCCAAAAGTGGTTTCCTCGTTTCACTTCAACCAAGAGGTGGTTCTTCCAACCTTCTTCCCCAGGCCACATACCAGCAGGGCAGAAGCGGTTCTGCATACCCTGGACTGTAAGAGGACTGTCGTCTTCTACCTGGAGCGTACGTGGGGAAATCGGAGAGCTTCCCAGCTCTTCGTCTCTTATGACCCTAGTAAACAGGGTCTCCATGTCTCCAAGCGCACGTTATCCACCTGCGTGGCGGACTGCATCTCCTGGGCATACAGGGCAGCTGACCTCCAGCTGCAGAGTCGAATCATGGCCCACTCTGTCAGGGCTAAGGCTGCATCGGTGACTAACCACCACTCTGTTCCATTGGCAGACATCTGCCGGGCCGCAACTTGGGTCTTCAAGCCAGACCTTTGCAGCCCATGACTGCCTGGAGAGAGAGTCCCGGTGTGACAGTGTTTTCGGTCAGGCGGTACTCCGTAACCTATTTGAGGTTTAGGCAACTCCTACCCTCCAACCCTTTGGTGTCAGGTGTGGGACCCTAGCCTGGGCCTAAGGCTTACAGCTATGGGCTGCCTTTTGTCTGTCCTTAAATGCAACTTTATTCTTTGTCGCCAGCAATGCACCCTGGGACTTGTAGTTGATAATTCACACTCAAAGACAAACTGTAGTTGTGCAACCGTTGGTTGAGGCAAACAAGAATATTTATTTTTGTGGATTTCCAAACGCATTAAAGTTCAGGCACACAAACACAATGGATACTTCTTCAATAACACAAGAGTAAAGTAAGGAAACTGGAACTGAAGGTAAACTGAGCACAAGTCTCTAACAAAAACTGTTATCTTCAATAAAGCAAAACACAGCACAGCCTTATAAGCAATTTCAGCAAAGGTAATTTTCTTTTTCAAAACCTTCTTTTAACCCTGCTTACAGGTTTTTCAAGCTTCTTTGAAACAAAGAGAGCAATCCATTAGAGAGTCCTCTGGAATGGATTGGGACTCACAGCAATCAATCTGCATAGATTCTGGTACTACGGCTGGCTTATCTCTGGACTCAACAGCTTCTTCAAAGTTTCTGGCTTGTAGGAATTCATAAAACTCATTCCATAACTTCTGTTTCTGGTCATGAACATTTACATTTGAGGAGTGAGCTTTCCCTCTCTAATACTTGCTTTAAATTCTCTGCTGTGTCCACATTTACTGCCCTGCTTGTGGCTGGGTTATGGTTCTTTCCCCAAAGGAACGTATCCACCCACCTTCTAGCAGTTGGACCTTTTAGCATAGGGTCCTGGATATTGGACAGAGGTACCTGTTCCAGCTGGTTTGTAGTCTTTCCAACTAACCATCTGCTGGCTTTAGGTCTGGGAGTTTTTCTCAGATATGGAGTGCTTCCTTCTCTGCTTTCAGCCTTCAGCAACTGGAAGTCAGCCTTCTCGTGGCTCTCAGCTCTCTCTGAGCTCCTTCCCCCTGGGAACTTTCTTCCTCCTGGGAACTCCTCCTTGCACGCTGAGAACTCCTCTGTGAACTCTGTAAGCTCCGTGTGCTCTCTCTCCTCTCCTCCCTCGTGCTCTGTTTGGAGACGGGTTTAAAAACCTGTTTCTTTCCTGCCACACCTTTCTCTTTGCACGTGTGCACGTAATCAGTAAGCAAGCCTGCCTCCTCGTCAGAGCTAGGGCGTGGCTTGGCTTGACTTTTTTTCAAAGTAGTTTTTCTCCCTCTGTGCAAAGCTTGGCTGTCAGTAGTTTTAAAGGCACAAGTACCATTTTCTTCTATTTCCATTCTTTCCTGGTCACTCTCATCACCACACAGGCTACCGTGGGGGTTGTGTTCTCGGAGAGAAATCCTATCACTGCTGCTGCGGCTCTTCTTGAGGGAGCCATTTTCGGCTATGGGTTCTCAGTAGCCTATAGCTAGGGAGTCCCATATGTGAGGACTGACTTCCTGCTTGTTCCTGGAGAAAGCATAGTTACTCACCTGTAAGAGGTGTTCTCCAGGGACAGCAGTAATCAGTCCACACAAACCTCCCTCCTCCCCTGGAGTTGCAGTCTTTTGATTAATTTTTTCTCATTTTGCCGTCTTTTTAGCTATGTCATCTGACTGAGCAAGATGGCACCCTTGGGCGGGAAGGGGACTGCGCATGCGTGATGCAATCCCAAAGGCTTTCTTTGAAAGCTGGAGAATTGCTCCGCACGAGGGCTCTATCGGCGCCGACGTCACCCATTTGTGAGGACTGATTCCTGCTGTCCCTGGAGAACACCTGTTACAGGTGAGTAACTACGCTTTACCCTTTAGCTTCATTGCATATCCACTAGTCTTTCTAAATTCTGATGACGTAAACAATTGATCTACATTTACCCATTCCACTCCATTCATTAATTCATATTTCTCTATCATATCTCCTCTCAGCCGTCTCTTTTCCAGGTTGAAGAGCCCTAACCTTTTTAGCCTCTTTATAGGGGTATCTTTCTATCCCCTTTATCATTTTGGTGGCTCTTCTCTGTATCTTTTCTAATAACGCTATATCCTTTTTAAGGTACAGTCGCACCATGGAACGATACAGAGGCATTATTATATCCTTTGTTTTATTTTCCATTCCTTTCCTTATGATACCTAGCATTCTATTTGCTCTCTTGGCCGCCGCTGAACACTGGGCGGAGGGTTTTAGCATGTTATCCACGATGACGCCTAAATCTTTTTCCTGGTTGGTGGTTCCTAATGTAGAACCTTGCATCATGTAACCATAGTTTGGGTTATTCTTTCCTAGGTACATAACTTTGCACTTATCCACATTAAATTTCATCTGCCATTTAGATGCCCAGTCTTCCAATTTATCAAAATCCTCTTGCAATTTTCCACAATCCTCATGGTTTTTAACAACTTTAGTTTTGTGTCATCTGCAAATTTGATAACCTAACTTGTTCCCATTTCCAGGTCATTTATGAATGTCAAAAAGCAGCGGACCCAGCATAGATCCCTGCGGTACTCCACTAATATTGTATTGTAAACCGCTCTGATGCTTTGGCCTGAGCGGTATATCAAATGTAACAATAAACATCAATATAAACATGAACTATTCACCTTTTTCCATTGGGAAAATTGTCCATTTAGCCCTACCCTCTGCTTTCTGTCTTTTAACCAGTTCCTGATCTATAATAGTATACTGCCTCCTATCCCATGACTTTTTAGTTTTGCCAAAAGTCTCTGATGAGGGACCTTGTCAAAGGCTTTCTGAAAGTCCAGATACACTATATCAACCAAACTTTGTCTACCTGTTTCTTCACATCTTCAAAAAAACATAACAGATTAGTAAGACAAGATCTTCCTTGTCTAAAGCCATGTTGGCTGTCTCCCATTAAGCCATGACTATCTACATGCTGAGTAATTTTGTTCTTTATGATGGTTTCTACCATTTTTCCCGATACTGACATCAGGCTCACCGGTTTGTAGTTTCCCGGATCACCCCTGGAACACTTTTTAAAAATTGGCGTTACATTGGCCATCCTCCAATCTTCAGGTATTACAGATGACTACAGGTATTATAGATGATTTTAATGATGGTTCACAGATCATTAATAGCAGATCTGCAATCTCATATTTCAGTTCTTTCAACACCCTTGGATGTATACCGTCCGGTCCAGGTGATTTGCTACTCTTCAGTTTATCAAATAGTTGTAATACATCTTCCCGGTAAATCGATATTTCTTTCAATTCTTCCGCAGTATCACCTTTAAATACCACTTCAGTCATGGGTAACATCCCTACATCTTCCTCAGTAAAGACCAAAGGAAAGAATTCATTCAGTCTCTCCGCTATGGCCTTGTCCCCTCTTAGTGCCCCTTTTACTCCTTTTATCATCTAATGGTCCAACTGACTCTCTCACAGGTTTTTTGCTGTGAATGTACTTGAAAAAGTCTTTATTATGCCTTTTTGCTTCCACAGCAAGTTTCTTCTCAAAGTCTCAGTGCCTTGCATTTAACTTGCCAGTGCTTGTGCTCTTTCCAGTTTTCATCATTTGGCTATTTTTTCCATTTCCTGAAAGATGCTTGTTTGGCAACAGCCTGTCTGACACCACCTTTAAACCATGCTGGCAGTTTTTTGGACTTCCTTCCACTTTTCTTAAAGCGTGGAATATACAGCTGGTCTGGGCATCCAAGATAGTATTTTTAAGCACCCAAGCTTGATGTAAGTCTTTAACCTTTGCAACTGCTCCTTTTTGTTTTTTCTTAACTATTTTCCTCTTTTTATTATAGTCTCCCTTTCGAAAGTTAAAAGGGTAGTACTGTGGATTTCCTTACCATCCCTCCGTTAATTAAATCAAACGTGATCATACTATGATCACTATTGCCAAGTGGCCCCAACACCCTTATCTCTTGCACCAGATCTGGTGTTCCACTAAGGACTAGGTCCAATATGGCTTCCCTTCTGGTCGGTTCATGAACCGGCTGCTCCAAGAAGCAGTCGTTTATTTCATCTAGAAACTTTATCTCCCTAGCATGTCCTGCCGTGACACTGACCCATTCAATACCGGGGTAATTGAAATCACCCATTATTATTACTGTTCCGTAACTTTTGTTAGTTTCCCTGATTTCTTTGAGCATTTCATTATCCATTCTGGCCAGGCGCTCAATAGTACACCCTCACTGCCATCGCCTTCCCCTTTTTACATGGAATTTCAATCCATAGGGATTCTACCTTGAATTTTGTTTCCTGCAAAACTTTAATCCTTTGTGACTCAATGCCCTCTAACATAGAGCGCAACCTCTCCACCTATTTGATCAGCTCTATCATTACGATATAGTTTGTGCCCAGGTATCACAGTGTCCCACTGGTTGTCCTCCTTCCACTATGTCTCTGAGATACCAATCATATCTGACATCTCATTTAGTGCTATATATTCTAACTCTCCCATCTTATTTTTAGACTTCTAACATTTGCATACAAGCATTTTAGAGACTGTATTTTATTCATATTAATTTGGCAAGGGTAATTTGGAATCTTTAAGCTCTGTCTGGTTAAGGTGTGTTAAGTGCTGCAGTGGCCCATAGAAATGAATGGGCAGTGGGAGCACTTAGCGCATGTTAACCTTCAGTAAACATGCCCCAAAGAGTAGTAGAAATGGGACTTGAACCCCGGCTTCCTTGGTTCTCAGCCTATTTTTCTAATCATTAGGCTACTTCCTCTACACCTAGGACTGATCTTTGAGGTGCTCCACTCATAACCTCATCAGTTTTTAGCACAATTTACCACTCTAGGACCCATCTGTTATTTGAGTTTCCCCATGTTAAATACCACAGTAGCTTCACTTAAATCTAAGTATACCAGCACTCGCCCCTTATCTAATTCTTTGGTCACTTGGTCAGAGAGAGAGAGAGAGATTATAGTGATTGGAATAGAACAGGTAAACCTGAATCGGTGGCTAACTCCTTTAAAAAGTATAAAGACTAGGAGACATGCATTGGAGCTACAAAGTAATACATTTAAGACTAATTGAAGGAAATAAATTTCACTGATCACATAAGTAAGCTTGGGAATTCATTGTCAGAGGATGTAGTAAAAGCTGATTTCATGGCTGAGTTTAAAAAAAGGTTTGGACAGGTTCCTGGAGAAAAAGTCAATAAACTATTATTAAAGTTTACAGGGGGAAATACATTTTTTATCCGTGGCATAAGCAGCAACGAATCAGTCTACCATTTCGGATCCTGGCAAGTACTTGTGACCTGAATTGACCAGTGTTGGAAACAGGATGCTGGGCTTGATGGACTATTGGTCTGACCCTGTATGGCAAATCTTATGTTCTTATGACATGACTTCCCCTTTCCCAAAACCATTCTTCTTGGCTATGGGTGCATGGAAATTGTCAGAAGATAAAGGCCATGAGATGCTCACTTTTAATGCAATACTGCAGAGCCTTCTCAGATCTGGGCTTTAAACTCCCCCCCACCCCCCCAATCTAGGGATCTTTGGAGGTGGCCAAATCTGTAACAAAATCCATGGGAAGGCCATTCCCTGTATCTTTCGCTCTTTCCTTAAAGAAATATTTTGTAGTTGTATTCCTGAGTCTATCCCTGTTGAGCATCCTGTCATGACGTCTTGATCCTATTGCTAAAGTCAAGCTGTTTCTCTGTCTTTACCTTAAAAATAGCCATTCATGCTTTAAATGTTGAGTTAATTTAAACCAGGGGTTCCTTATCGTTCCTCCAGTTTAGTCCTCCACCTCTGGGTAGTGTACCTCCTCCTGCAGCTTGGAGACTGGGCATGTCAAAATTGTGACATCACTGGATGTAGCCTGCTGGTCTCTCCCATCAGCCCCAGTGTTGCAGCAGGAGGACGTAATGAGCCTAGGTGCTGGGCTTTCTTCAGGACCAAGCAGGAAGTCAGTCCTCACATATGGGTGACGGCGCCGACGGAGCCCCCATGCGGAGCATTTTCCCAGCTTTCAAAGAAAGCCTTTGGGAATGCAGCGCGCCTGCGCGGTCCCCTTCCCGCCCAAGGGTGCCATCTTGCTCAGTCTTTCTTTTTCCACAGAGCCCGACGGACATGAGTTCGTGTCACCCGGGAAAAGTTGTTTTTTTTTCGGCGATTTTCACGTTATTTTCTCCGGTTCGACGCCGGTTCCTCTTCCCGCCTGGGCTCGGTACACCAGTATCGAGTCCGGACTTGTGATTTTCGATTTTTGTCCTTCGTGACTAGCGTTCGTGCTCTTTTTGTGTTTCACTGGCAGCCCGGTCGTTTGACCTTGCAGGGGCCCTTTTTCCCCCGATGGCTGCCAGCGGGTTCAAAAAGTGTGATCGGTGCAAGAAACGTATGTCTATCACCAACACACATGACTGCTGCCTCCGATGCCTCGGGCCCGACCATGACCCGCTGGCCAGTGGCCCGTGCGGCAAAATGTTGTTGAAGGTGCTTCGGAGCCGTCAGCATCAGCGTGAGAGAATAATCTCCAGGAGCAAGCAGGAATGAGTCATCACATATGGGTACGTCGGTACCGACGGAGTCTGCGCGGGAACGCTTCCCAGCGTCCAATCAGAACGCTTTTGGAAGCATCCCAACACGCCTGCGTGCTGCCTTCCCGCCTTTCCCAACTGCCTCTCCTCAGTTAAGTTTTAAAGCTGAGGCAAAGAGAGAGAGAGAGCAGAAAATTCTTCTTTTATTTTTTGGTTTTCTTGTGGTCGCGGCTGCCTTCCCCGACACCACCGGTACCGCCGGTGTTTCTCTTCTTTTTTCTTGTAAAATTTTCCTTTTTAAGGAATACTTTTTTCCTTGTTAGTGCCTCACGGTTTTCTTTAGGCCTGCTAGGCCTACTTACTTTCCTTCATGGAACTGCCAGTCACTATTCCCAAGAAATGTACAAACTGTGGCGGTACAAAATTAACTTTAGACACTCATAATTGGTGTCTAACCTGTTTGGGTCCTGACCATTTTCCTCCGGAGTGTCCCTCCTGCAATAGTATTGTGGGAAGAAGTCTTCAACATCGGGTTTCCCTCGATACGCGGTCCCCATCCAACTTCAGGGCACCGACCACTTCTTCTTCTACACGGGATCAGGTAACCCAAAAACAGTCTGTTAAGACTAGCCAGTCCTCGAATGGTAAATCTCATGCACAGCATAGAGATGCCTCTGGCCTTGCCCTCGAGAACACACTGGCTTTAAAACCCCAGTGGGAGTCTTCGGCCTCCAAAGCCTGTGTGGGGTTTCAGGTTGTTCCTGAGGTTCACCCCTCACAGAACATACCTGAGCCATGCTCGGTGGTGGCATCCGCTTCGAGCGGTACCGATACCCCGGCTTCGGCAATGGTGTTGGATGAAACATTCCTCACCAAGGATCGTTGTCTGGCGTCCTTGGTACCTACGGGGCTGTTGGATATGCTACAGACCGACCTTCCAGTATCGGTATCGATCCCGATACCGATACTAGTACCAACGTCGGTACCCTCCAGATGTGCTTCAATAGACTCGCTTCCTTCGATGCCGAGTCTGGAATCGATCTCCAGTCTGGAGGACTGGGTACCGACTTGCCTTGGTACCGACACCAGACGGTACTGAAGGCACGGTTCCGATGATCCATGTCCGGCACTCTCGGTTTCTTCCCTACCGTTAGAGTTGTCACCGGCTGGCCTTCATCCACTGGTACCGGATACGGTGCCGGAGTCGGTACCGGTATCCACATTACCATTGCTGTCGGTGCCTTCCATGCTTCTCTCATCAGGCTCGCCTCCCTCGATACCGAGTTTGGAATCGATCCCTAGCATGAACGATGTGCTACCAACTGTTGCTGGTCCCGACCTCCTGTGGTACCGGCAACCATTTTCTAAGGATTCCGTACTCCACCATTCAGGATCTCATATTCCTATAAGGTTGGATAGATCCTTCGGTGCCAATGCTAGTTCTTCAGCAGATCTAGCCTGTCCAAAAGAATTTCCCTCTGGGGATTTTTCTTTTCAAGCTTTTCTCCTGGATATGGCAAAATCACTTATTTATTATTATTTATTTATTACAGTTGCTTATATACCGCACTATTCGATATCAACGCGGTTTACAATATAACAGAACGACCAAGACAACAGTCTGTTTGGTTTTACATGGAACAGGAGTATCAACTTGGCTAACAGGGTTGAACTATATACATGAAATAATAATTATAAAGAGCTATGTCAAATGCAATAATCATTTGAGGAAGGTATGTGCATGATCTGCAGGGGGGAGGTTGGGAATATATCAACCCTAAGAATGGATATTTGCTTAGGTGGGGTTACTTAGATTCCATTGCTGGCTGGGTAGTATTGGAGGAAGAGGTGAAATTTGATTGCCTTCCTGAATTGAGATAGGTCTACAATGGATCGAATGTCTGGAGGTAGTGCATTCCAGCATTTGGGGACATAGAGACTGAAGGCCCTATTTGCAGTTGTACTGTTGCATTTGGTCAAGGCCTTCGGGGTTATTAGCAGGTTTAGGGCTGTTGCCCTTCTGGATCTGTTGGGGGGGCACTGTGTGAATGAGCTCCGTAAGTGCCGTGGAAGAGAGGCGATTGATGGCCTTGAATGAGAGGAGTAAAGTTTTAAAGATAATCCTTCCATGTATAGAGAGCCAGTGAAGCTGTTTTAGAATAGGAGTCACATGGTCACTTCTAGAGGCTCCGTGGAGGACCCTTGCTGCGGCATTCATGGCCAGCTGTAACGGGTTCAGTGTAGATTGAGGGAGACCTTGTAAGATGGAATTAGCAAAGTCAAAGTGGGGTAAGATTAGTGCTTGGAATATGGTTCGGAAATCATCAGGTCCAGTAGGGAGCGCAGATGCCTGAGTGAACGGATTTTGAAATAAACAGCTTTGACTATGTTGCTTATGTGAAATTTCATGTCCAGACGTTGGTCTAGGGTGACACCAAGGTATTTTATTGTTTCTTTGGTTTGCAGTTCCGCTTCCTTGACTCTTACATGGGATGGTGGGGTAAAGTCAGGGTCTCTCGAGATGAACAGCACCTCCGTTTTCTTGTGCTGGATGCGGAGGTTTTGGGATTGTAACCAATCTGATACCACATTAAAACACTCCACCAGTGGCGTAAGGTCCATTTGAACTGTCGAGAACGGCATGTATAAGAGTATGTCATCCACATATATCAAACAGCTCACGTTAAATGATCTGATGATATTGCAGATGGGTTGCATGTATATATTGAATAGGAGAGATGACAGAGAGGACCCTTGAAGCACACCTTGTGTTTGATGGAATTGTTTTGATTCTTCTGATCCGGATTTTACATATTGCCATCGTCCATCTAAATAGGACTTGCACCATTCGAGCGCAGTATTGCAGATTCCCTTCTCTTTCAGTCGCCCGAGGAGAAGCTCATGATGTACCGAATCGAACGCCGCAGCAATGTCTAAGAAGATGAGCACAAAGCCTTGTCGGATGTTATCAATGCCTGTGATTATATTGTTGAATAGGAAGGTGAGAAGGGTCTCAACTCCATGATACTCTCTGAACCCGTGTTGGCAGTGATCTAGGGGAGCTGCGGAGTCTATATGATCCTGAATTTGCCTTTGAACCTCTTTCTCAATTATCTTTGCTAGGAGTGGAATACTAGCTATTGGCCTGTAAGAATCGACCCTTTGGGGGTCTAGTTTGGGGTTCTTCAATAAGGGCCTAATGGAGGTTTGTTTGAGTGCTGTGGGGAAGGAACCAGTTGTGAAGGAAAGGTTTATCAGTTTTGCGATGAGCGGACTGAACTCACTGCGTAGTTCCTTAACCCAAAAAGCTGGGCAAGGGTCAGTTTGCGCCGTGGAGGTATTGAGAGAAGCTATTGTATCTTCAGTACTTTTTCTGGATGGTGTGGAGAACTTAAGCAGGGGGGTTAAGCCGGTTGGTTCTTGAAACGAGGCTGTTGAGATTTTGACAGTCTGTACGATTTTTGATTGTAAGTAATCAGCAAATTTTTGTGGGTGAATATCCTCGTGTTGTTCAGGAGATGGTTCCTTCGAAAGGGATTGGACCAAGTTGAAAATATCCCGTGGTTTGTTCAGGGATCTCTTCAGAGTGTCGGTGTGGTATTGTTTCATTTTAATTGTGATTGCTCCTCTGTGCATTGATAGGTGGAGTTGGTAGGCGGTCAGATCTTCCGTGGAGAGCGATTGGCGCCATTTCTTTTCAAGCCTGCGTAGATGTGTGAGAGAAGATCTCAGATCATGAGAGAACCATGGGGCAGCGCTTCTTATTCTCCTTGATGTGTTATTGGATTGTGGGTGTTGTGAGATGGCATTGAGGTTGAGATTCCAGGAGGAGACTAGTTCTTCAGGATCGGATGTGGTTTTGCTGAGGAGAGAATGGGTCTCAGAGAGGATGAATTCTCTGTTAAATGGGCGAAAGCTTCTTGTTGACGATCGAGCTGTACAGTTAAACTTTCGGTTACTATGCCGCTGTCTATCGCTGGTGGGTATCTGGAAAGTGATAAGTTTATGGTCCGACCAGGGTACATCAGTAACCGACATCATTGTGTTGTGGTTTTGATCGAGGACTGACTGAGGCGCGAACACCATATCAAGAATATTACTCTTTATATGTGTGGGTTTGTTGATGATTTGTTTGAAATCCAGGTCCTCAGTGGTATTGAGGAAGGCAGTTGCATGGCTTTGATGTAGTGATGGGAGATTGAAATCACCCATAATCCAGGTTGGTGTATTGGGGTTGTGGGCGTTAGCAGCAAGGTCAATAATGGTGGGGAGGTCCTCTGGAGATGAAGACGGTGTTCTGTATAATAGATTGATGGTACATTGCTGGTTTGTAATGGATAGAAAGTCCAGATTGCTTGTACTAGAGGAGTCAGTTATATGGAAATGAAGATCTGATTTGGTTAGAATTAGTACTCCTCCTCCTTTTTTGTTTTCTCTGTGTCTTGTGTATAAAGAGAAGTTAGGTGGTAGGAGTTGGTTGAGGAGGACGTTGTCCTCCGAAGATAGCCAGGTTTCCGTGATCATAAGTAGATCCAGGTCATAAAGGGATATCATGTCTAGGATAACCGGCCATTTCTTGCATATGGAATGCGCGTTTATTATGGCACATTTTAGGCTATGGCAGTTCTGAAGTTTCTCCTGGTTGGGTGTCCTGGATAGTTGGAGTGCTATGTGTATCAGGTGGGAGCGGCGCGTGTAAGTGTCGCTTCCTGGGTGTGAGTACTGGGGTCCAGACCATCTTTTTCCATGGTTGATCAAGATGGGGATATGATTCTGAGATTGAGAAAGAGCATTGGAGGTTCCAATCCAATGTGTAAGGAGATACAGGCTAATAAGGGCAACTAAATGAGAGGCCATATTGGGTGATTGAGAGAGTGTGTGATTGGGATATGGTGATGAAATAACTCACACAGCGATTCGCACAGAAACTTACACAGCACCGTGGGAAGAGAATTCATGCACTACTGAGGAACATTATGCAATAAGAGACATGTGGTAATGGGGTAGTGAAATTATACT
The DNA here is from genome assembly GCA_033557465.1 of Ichthyophis bannanicus. Classification (NCBI taxonomy): domain Eukaryota; kingdom Metazoa; phylum Chordata; class Amphibia; order Gymnophiona; family Ichthyophiidae; genus Ichthyophis; species Ichthyophis bannanicus. The sequence goes on along the minus strand of CM066032.1, from coordinate 845,822,566 downwards.
ATTGCAATGCAGACATGCAGTAATGGGGTAGTGAAGTCATATGATGCACGATAGAAATAAGCACATATGAGGAGCAAGAATACTAACAGATAAGTAAGCACATATGAGGAGTAAATGCAGGTATACTAACAGATTAAACATTAGAACAATGCCAAGATGATACAATAATGAAATGATGTGCCAAGGAGATCATACTTTAACAGGTTACATGTGAAAGTGTATGCCACCTCGAAGGATCAGACTGGTAATGGAATGTATGGGTATGAAGTTCAGTACCTCAGAAGGCTAAGGTCGTACCCCTGGTTAGAATGTTCTTCTTAGGTGGTGCTGTGGTTCAAAGTTGCAGTGTTCCGTCGTCGTATGTGGCTGGGGTAAGCTTGTCGATTGGTGCACGATTCCTTGTTAATGTTGAACGTTTCCTGGAGCTAGGTGGATTTCAGTTTAGCATAGCCTTCCCTTGGTCCACGCCTAAGGGCCACGCCAAAGGGCCCTGTGGCGAGGCCCTCAGGCGCGGGCCCGCCGGCTGGTGCGAACTTTTAAAGCCCTTGCGATGCGCCCCGATTGGGCAGGATGTTGCCGCTGCTCCTCCCGCCGCTGGAGGCTCGATCCCCGGACTGGGGAGAGCCGATGATGGTGGTGGGGGAAAGAGGACCACGCGCCGGCTGGCGCAAACTTTTAAAGCCCTTGCGATGCGCCCCGATTGGGCAGGATGTTGCCGCTGCTCCACCCGCCGCTGGAGGCTCGATCCCCGGACTGGGGAGAGCCGATGATGGTGGTGGGGGAAAGAGGACCACGCGCCGGCTGGCGCAAACTTTTAAAGCCCTTGCGATGTGCCCCGATTGGGCAGGATGTTGCCGCTGCTCCTCCCGTCGCTGGAGGCTCGATCCCCGGACTGGGGAGAGCCGATGATGGTGATGGGGGCAAGAGGACCCCGCGCCGGCTGGCGCAAACTTTTAAAGCCCTTGCGATGCGCCCCGATTGGGCAGAATGTTGCCGCTGCTCCTCCCACCGCTGGAGGCTCGATCCCCGGACTGGGGAGAGCCGATGATGGTGGTGGGTGCATTTCTATACCTGGACAGGATCCTACACAAGGCAATGCAGAATCCCTGTATATTCCTGGGAGAGCAAAGGATACCATCATGCTTCCTTTGCATCATTCCTTGCAGGATCTCCTTCTACGAATGTGGGAAGCTCCTTTAACGGTACCCCCACCTTTTAAGGCAACTGATCTTCTATATCAGTTGCCCCCCTCTTCAGGTCTTTAGAAGACTCAACTTCCTCATTCCATTGTTGTAGAATCAGCAATGAGGCGGGTGAAGAGTACTAAAAATCACTCTTCTTATCCGCCAGGTCGTGAGTCTAAGACTTTAGATGCCTTTGGACGCCAAACCTTCCAGGCATCCATGCTTTCCTTACCATAACCTTTCAGGGTTAGGTACCTCTGAAGCTCTTCATGTACCTTTTTCTTTCCTAATTAACCCATTTAGGAAAGACATTGCGGAACTTCAGTTTATCTAAAGCTTAGCGCTTCCTAAGTCTGTCCTTACTTTCTTATCAGATACAGGGGTTTCCATACCCTTTCTCTCCTATATGGACTGATTCTACTGCAAGTCCAGATGGGTCAGACTCTGGACTTTTCTTGGACCAAAACAGCTTAAGCTTTCTTTAATGGTACCTTCTGTGTCTTCCGCTGAAGCCCTACCTCTTTTTACTACCCCAGTTTTCCCCTGGGGCTATTTTTCACCCTGAAGGGTTCTGACCTCCACTTGTATTTTCTACTTTTCTTACCTCTACTTCTCAGTGAGGTACTCCTTGAGGTTTTTCAATGGCTCTTCTAACAGATCCATATCAACCTCAGTAGACTTTTGCAATGCCAACAAGGGAGGCCCATATCTCAATTTTTACTACTAGATACCCTCTCTACAGGGTCTCCCTCTGTAGAAGTCCTATTCTAGTTCAGCTGTTCCACAGCACCTTTTCTGTATTCAACTCCTACCCTCCATCCCCAGGATGCCTGAGGTTCTGAGGAGTAGCATGGCTCTTCTAGATTCGCAACATGCTAGGACTCCCTCTGGGCATCTCAACTTGGGAGTCCCCATATGTGAAGATTCATTCCTGCTTGTTCCTGGAGATAGCACAGTTACTTACCTGTAACAGGTGATCTCTGGGAACAGCAGGAATAAGTCTTTACAACCCACCCACCTCCCCTAGGAGTTGCATTTCTCTATCTCTATCTTTCCCTTCCTTGCTCTCTCTCTCTCTTTGCCTCAGCTTTAAAACTTAACTGAGGAGAGGCAGTTGGGAAAGGCGGGAAGGCAGCACGCAGGCGTGTTGGGATGCTTCCAAAAGCGTTCTGATTGGACGCTGGGAAGCGTTCCCGAGCAGACTCCGTCGGTACCGACGTACCCATATGTGAAGATTTATTCCTGCTGTTCCCAGAGATCACCTGTTACAGGTAAGTAACTGTGCTTTCTCCGATTCCGTGTCCGGCCGGGCCCGGACTTCGTCAGAGGCCTCGACATCTCGGGAGTCCAACCCCGAGCGTCGTCGGGGGTCCTCTGAAAGGGAATCTCCCTCACGGGAGCACCGAAGGAAGAAAAAGCTCGTGCGGGCGGTGTCGGTGTAGGCGCCTGGTTCCTCGAGGGCCAGGTCGCATAGCCCTGACCACCTCCCCGGGCTCTCGGAGTCAGAGAGGCCTTCCAAGCTACCTCTTGTGGAGCCGGAGTCTTCGTGGACTCTCCTCCGGGGGAGCTGACGTCGGGCCCGAGTCGGGGGCTGCTGAGTCTCCTGAGCTTGGACTCAGGTTGACGGCCTTGGAGAGCAGCTTGGCTGCCTTCATGGAACAGCAGCGGGTGCTGATCGCTGGTCTGACCAGTGCATCTGCCCCGACCACCAGGACTTCGACGTCTAAGTCGACCCCGGAGACCAAGCCGATCCTCGGTCAAGGTCCCCCTCGACCTCCCGTGCAGGGCCGAGGTCATCGGTGCGGGTGGCATCGAGGCCCACACGGCCGGAGCCGCTCGACGACTCCTCAGAGGAGTTGGAGTGGGAAACGGACTCACCGGAGTCTGAGTCTCAGAGACGGTCCCCCTGGAGGATACCCGGTTCTCGGACTGCGTGAGGGATATGGCCAAGGCCTTGGCCTTCCCTGCGAACGCCGAGGAGAAGCCTCAAGCCGAGGAGCTCGATGCCCTCCAGTATGATTTTCCTCCGAAGGAAGCCTTTATTGTACCGGTTCCTCCGATGCTGGAACGGCTGCTCTTCCGTATGTGGGAGGCACCGGCCTCGACGCCGGTTCTTAGCAAACGGGTCGATTCCATTTATCGAGTCCGTAAGAGCCCTGGGTTCCAAAAGGCGCAGCTACCGCACCACTCCATGGTTGTGGAATCAGCCATGCACCGCCTGAAGAGTCAGAAGATGCACTCCTTGGTGCCCCCCGGCCGGGAGGCCCAGAACCTGGATGCCCTCGGTAGAAGGTGCTTCCAGGGCTCTATGCTGTCTTGCCGTGTCCAGACCTACCAGCTGTACATGGGCATCTACCTACGGGACCTGGCAAAGGAGATTGCCGGGTTCTCAGCTGGCCTCTCCAAGGAACCTATGCAGAGGTTCAAAGCTTTGTCAACGGGGATTCGAGAGTGCTTGAAGTTTATCTCTCGAGCAGCCTATGATGGCTTTGAGGCTTCGGCCCGGGTAGCTGTGGCCGGCATCGGTGCATGCCGTCAGGCCTGGCTACAGTCATCAGATCCGGAGCCATGGGTGCAGGACAAGTTGGTCGATGTCCCCTGCCGAGGTGAAAACCTTTTTGGTAAACCCATGACTGAAAAGGCTGCAGAAATCGAGACTGAGACTCTCACCAGGACAAGGCTGTCCAGGAAAACTTCTGCCCCTTCTCAAAAAGAAGGGCTCGGGGAAAAAGTCCTTTTTCCCAAGGAAGGGTGCTGCCTACAAATCCTACCCTCACTATCAGGCCTCTCCAGCTCCCCAACAGGGCCAGCAGGCCAAGGGGCAGGGGCATGGGCCCCGTAGGCAGAAGACCCCCAAGCCGCCAGCTCCGGCTCCTGCACAGCAGGGAGCGGGGTTTTGATTCCCACAGCATAGCCTCTTCTCCAAAGCTGTCTCCACTCAGCACAGGAGGTCGGCTGACCCTGTACGCCTACAGGTGGCCCGCCATCACAGGGGATACCTGGGTCCTCAGCATAGTCCAACAGGGCTACATGCTTCACTTCCACCAGCTACCCCCTCCTACTTTTCCAGGGGAGCCTCCAAGACTCCCTCTGCACAGAAACCTCCTCCTTCAGGAGTTGGCAAGTCTTCTAAAGGAACAGACAGTGGAACCGGTGCCTCACCACCTGAAAGGGCAAGGCTTTTACTCCAGGTACTTTCTGGTACCAAAAAGGAGTCATGTGTTGTGCGTTCAGATGCATATAAGATTAAAATTATTTTAAAATCATAAAAAATACTAATAATGTTACTTATTTCTTGCTCCTTTGAGTCTGCTTTGTCAGTAGTTCACTGGGGCTGATGGGAGAGACCAGTAGGCTACATCCAGTGATGTCACGATTTTGACATGCCCAGTCTCCAAGCTGCAGGAGGAGGTACACTACCCAGAGGTGGAGGACCAAACTGGAGTTCCTCAAGGAACAACAATTACCAGGTAAGTGTAATTTCTATTTCTCATCCCGGCCCTCAGGGCACACCTAGCCAGTCTGTTTTTCAGGATAACTGCAGTGAATATGTATGAGAGATTTGCCTGTACTACCTCCATTGTGCGCAAATGTCCCTCATGCTTATTCACTGTGGTTATCCTGAAAACCTGACTGGCTAGATGTTGCCAACTGGCTCCAGATGCGCCCGACAGGTTAGATCCAGTCCTGGGTTTAAGTCATTGCATGCAGGGATATGTAGTTCTGATTTCTCCATTGCACTCCATAAGAAAAGGAAAACTACAAGTCACTGCATGCAATGGGGTAAACCCAGGACTGGATCAAGCCTGTCGGGCGCATCTGGAACCAATTGGCAACTCTACATGCATGAGACAAACACAGAGTATCTTTAAAGGAAAAAATGGAGCTGTTGTAGTTATGGAAGGACAGACTAGATAGGCCATATAGTCTTTTTCTGTCGTCATTTTTCTGTTTCTATGTTTCTAGCTAGATGTGTCCCAAGGACCTGGGTTAAGAACCTCGGATTTAAATGATCACTATTTTGATTGACTGGGTTGGTGTGTTTTTCATTGAATAAATGAGCAGATTCCAGCTCCACCTTTAAGCTTGTTATTTTACAGTCTCCTTCACTGTGCCTATCGGGGGTAATTTTAAGTCAGTTGTGTATAAAACAGAGGGTTATGAGTGGACCAGGCTGGTTCTAAAATTGCTCCAAGTATACAAGGGTATACATGTGTGCTGTACTAAATAGGAGTAAATGTGCACATGTATCGGTAGAGTAATTTTAAAAAGGGAAATTAGGCACCCATTTATTTAACTAGGCTTATATACCGCTTTTCTACCAGTCAAAGCAGTGTACATTCAGGTACTGTGTATATATTTATCTCCAGGAACAAGCAGGAATGAGTCTTCACATATGGGTATCATCGGTACCGACGGAGCCTGCACGGGAACGCTCCCCAGCGTCCAAAGGAAAGCTTTTGGGAGCATCCCGCAGCGCCTGCGCGCTGCCTTCCCGCCTTTCCTAACCGCCTCTCTCCAGTTCTTCTTTTCCGCAGAGCCAGCAGGTCGTGTTCCTGTCACCGCTGAAGAATTTCTTTATTTTATTTTATTTCTTTGGTCGCGCGTCTGCCTTCTCAGCGCTGGACCGGTACCGCCGGTCTTTTCTTTCTTTATTCTAAAAAAAAAAAAAAAAAAAACTACTGTTTTTCCTCACTTCAGTGTATTTTCTTCTTGGCCTTAGGCCTAGAACTTTTTCCTCATGGAAAAGCCCGCTTCTGGGTTTAAAAAATGCACGAAGTGCAGCGGCACTATTTCTGTCACTGACACCCATGAATGGTGTCTAAAATGTTTAGGTCCTGACCACTCCATTGCGGATTGTGAGTCCTGCTCCATGATGTCTAAAAGAGGTCTACAGAATCGAGCAGCTAAGCTCAGTACCCTGTTTCCCTCGGATGCGGCTTCGGTTGCATCGACGTCTTCCAGGGCTGCTTCTTCCTCACATGGATCTCAGGTAACCAAACTTAAATCCAGCCGGTCCTCGAAGGGTAGATCTCCCTCTAAGTATCGAGATGCCTCCAGGCTTGCCCTCGAGGAATCCACACCGGCAAAATTACCCCGGCGGGAGGCTCCGGCTTCCAAAGCTTTATCTGTGGGGTCACAGGTTGACATCGATGGCTCGGCCTCGACCGATCACCTGTTGCCATGTTCTGGGGTACTGGTGGTTCCCACGGGTACCGACATCCAGACATTGGTTGCGTCAATGGATCAGAATATCCTGACCATGCAGCGTGCCATAACGGCATTCATACAAGCTGCGACGCCTTCGGTACCGCAACAAACTCCGTTGCCGGTACCGATTGCATCGACATCCGCTGCCGGTACCGATTGCCGGTTGCTCCGCTCCGTTGCCGGTACCGATTGCATCGACATCCGCTTCGGGGTCGACTGCAGCTGTACACTGTTCGGTGATGCCCATCGGTACCAATCCGGTACCGATCACTCCCGATGTCGATACCACCCGGTATGCGTATCGGGCTCTGCAGGAGCATCCAGACAGGCGATACTTCGATTCCTCTGAAGACTCTGATGAATCAGAAGTCTCTGTCGAAGCATCGGTGATTCATCCTCAGGAGCCCTCTTCTCCAAAAAGGAGAATGTCTCCTCCGGAGGACTTGTCTTTTCAAGACTTCATTAGGGAAGTGGCCAGGGGTCTTTCCATCTCAGTGACCTATGAAACAGAGCCTAGAGCAAAAAAATTAGATATTTTACAATATCCTAAGGCTCCTAAAGAGGCAGCCATTTTACCAATACATGAGATTCTTTATGATCACATGTTGGGCATATGGGAGACTCCTCTCACCACTTCCCCTCATTCTCGCAGGTTGGACACCATGTATCGTGTTCCTCCTTGTCCTGGCTTTCATAAGACTCAGCTCCCCCACCACTCCATTGTGGTGGAGTCTGCTATGAAGAAGATAAAGAGTACAAAAAGGCACTCTTCTGCTCCTCCAGGTAGAGAATGCAGAACCTTAGATGCCTTTGGCAGGAGAATTTTCCAGGCCAGTATGCTTGTTGCCAGAATCAACTCCTATAGTCTCTATATGGGGATGTTTCTAAAAGAAGTTACAGATCACCTGCAAACTTTATCTCCTTTTATTGCAGAAGATAAAAGGGAAGAGTTCCTCACCTGGCTCAAACATGCCCAGGATATTTCCAAGTTTTCCAACCGTGCAGCCTTTGACTCTTTTGAAGGTGCCAGCAGAGCCTCGGCCATTGCCATAGGTGCACGCAGAGTTGCTTGGTTACAAGCTTCTGATTTGGAACCTTGGGTTCAAGATGGACTAGGAAACCTTCCTTGTACAGGTGAAAATCTTTTTGGCAAAGATTGGCAAACAAAGGCCACTCAAATGGATGCTGAAAATTCTGCTTTAGATAGACTTTCAAAGTCTACTTCTGCTCCTTTTAAGAAAAGGTTGTTCAAAAAAGGATTTTTTCCCAAAAAAGGGAAATATTATTCTGCTTATGGTCAGCAGTCATCTACTGCAGGTCGTTTTCCAACAAAGAGACAGCAACAACCGAAACAGGCCAAGCCTAAGGCTGCTAGGACTGCTACGGCCCAACAGCCTCAGCCTCCTCAGGGCCTTTGACTTACCACTAGAGAGCTTAGCCTTTCTGGCTCTAGAACATCCAGAGCCTCTCACCATTCCAGGAAGGTTGGTTTACTTTGCTCCCAGATAGGAACAAATCACAGCAGAGCAGTGAACCCTCTCCATCATAAAGGAGGGGTACAAGCTTCATTTCTTAAACCTTCCTCCTCACACCATGGTGAGACAGTTCTCAGACATCTCTCCTCAACCTTCTGGGTCAGGAGATTACTACCCTTCTTGCCCAAGGGGCAATAGAAGAGGTACCCCTCCTTCAACAGGGCTCAGGGTTCTACTCCCCCTACTTTCTTATTCCAAAGAAAACAGGGGGCTACAGACCCATATTAGATCTCAGAGAATTGAACAAGTTTCTATACAAGGAGAAATTCAAGATGATTTCTCTAGGTACTCTCCTTCCATACCTTCAGAGTCAGGATTGGCTTTGCTCTCTAGACCTCAAGGATGCGTACACCCATGTCCTCATCCATCCAACACACAGAAGTTTCCTTCGGTTCCTTTATCAAGGAAAGCACTACCAATACAGAGTGCTTCCGTTTGGTCTGGCCTCTGCACCAAGGGTGTTCACAAAATGCATGGCAGTAGTAGCAGCATTTCTACGCACTCTAGGGATATTCGTATTCCCATATCTGGACGATTGGCTCATCCGAGCTCCATCCCAGTCAGAGGCCAGACTTCTCTAACCTGCACAAGGCGTATCCTTCAGTATCTGGGACTTGTAATAAACATTCCAAAGTCCCATCTCACCCCCACTCAGTCTCTAGAGTTCATAGGGGCCTTGCTGGATACCACAACTGCAAGGGCCTATCTTCCCCAGGCCCGTTGCCTACGCTTGGTGCAGTTAGCCTCACAAATTCAGTTAAAATCCCATTTAACTGCTCGAGAGATGTTACAACTGTTAGGCCACATGGCATCCACTGTGCATGTGGTTCCTTACGCTCGCCTTCACATGAGGGCAGCTCAGTGGACTCTGTCCACCCAATGGACCCAGGCATCAGGTTGCCTGTCAGACAAAATAGCAACCTCCAGTCGCCTCTTTTGGTCCCTCCAGTGGTGGAAGTCCACTCAAAATCTGTTGCTGGGGTCCCCCTTTCAACAGGTGTTACCCCAAGCAACCCTTACAACAGATGCCTCCCCAAGAGGTTGGGGAGCTCATCTTCAAGATCTCTCCACTCAAGGCATCTGGTCTTTACAGGAGACATCTCTACATATCAACCTCTTAGAGCTCAGAGCAATCTTTCTAGCTCTCAGAGTCTTTCACACCCTGCTCAGCTACAAGACAGTCCTCATCCACACGGACAACCAGGTAGCCATGTTCTACGTGAACAAGCAGGGTGGAACTGGCTCTCTGTCGCTTTGCAATGAAGCTCTGAGATTGTGGGCCTTCGCCAGAGAGCATCAGATTCATCTCATGGCAGTGTATCTTCCAGGGGTTCAAAACTCTTGGGCAGACAGACTCAGTCGAGTTCTGCTTCCACACGAATGGTCCCTCCATGGGGACCAGATAGCCAGGATCTTTTGAATATGGGGAACCCCAGACATAGGCTTGTTTGCAAGTCCATGGAATGCCAAACTTCCCCGGTTCTGTTCCAGAATTCCGTGTCAGGGAGTTCAGGCCAGGGATGCCTTCCTCCTCCATTGGGGGCAAGACTTCCTTTATGCCTTTCCACCCATTCCCCTAATTCCCAAGACACTCTTCAAACTTCAGAGAGACAAGGGGTCTATGATCCTCATAGCACCACATTGGCCACGCCAAGTGTGGTACCCTCTACTTCTGCATCTCTCCCAAGCTCCCTCCTTGGACTTGGGTTCTGCTCCAGACCTCCTGTCCCAGGAGGAGGGAACGTTGTGGCACCCAAATCCCCAGTCTCTTCACCTCAGAGCCTGGTTGCTGAAGGCCTAGACCTTCAAGATTTGCATCTTTCTCAGCAAGTAAAGGATATCCTTCATGCTTCCAGAAAGCCTTCCACTAGACGTTCCTATGCTTTTAAATGGAAAAGGTTTACCATTTGGTGTGCAGAGAAGGGTCTTAACCCTCTTGCAATACCTCTGAATTCTTTACTAGAGTATTTGCTGCATTTATCCCATGCAGGCCTTAAAACGAATTCAGTAAGAGTCCATTTGAGTGCTATTGCAGCATCCCTTAAGCCTCTCAATGGACAACCTATTTCCTCTCATCCTCTTATAGCAAGATTCATGAGAGGCCTTCTTTTGACTAAACCTCCCATTAGACCACCTCCAGCGGCATGGGACTTGAATCTGGTTCTGGGCCAGCTTATGAAGCCACCCTTTGAACCCTTGGCTACTACCTCCTTGAAATTTCTTTCCTGGAAGGTTATTTTTCTCATTGCAGTCACTTCAGCTCGCCGCATCAGTGAGCTGCAAGCCTTGGTGGCTAATCCTCCTTACACAAGGTTCCATCATGACAAGGTGGTCCTTAGGACTAATCCACACTTTATGCCTAAAGTGGTCTCACCTTTTCATCTGAACCAGGAGGTTTATTTACCTGTCTTTTTTCCAGGACCTCATGCATCAAGTGCTGAGAGGAATCTTCATACCCTAGATTGTAAAAGAGCTCTCGCTTTTTACTTACAAAGGACACAGCAACATAGAAAGTCCTCTCAACTCTTTGTTGCTTTTGATCCCTCTCATTTAGGACTTCCAGTCTCTAAGAGAACTCTGACCAATTGGATTGCTCAGTGTATTTCTTTCGCCTACCAGAGTAAGAACCTTTCTCTGGAGGGCCATGTCACAGCTCACAATGTGAGGGCCATGGCAGCCTCTATGGCTCATCTAAATTCTGTGTCCATCGACCAGATCTGTCGAGCGGCCACCTGGGCCTCGGTTCATACCTTCACAGCCCATTACTGCTTGGACAAGGACTCCCGCCGGGATGCCTTGTTTGGTCAGGCTGTTCTCAAACACCTTTTCCATACCTAACCAACTCCTACCCTTCATCCCTGCCTGGATGCCTGAGATTCATGGGTGGAGGTAGAGCCCTTCACAGGGACTCACAACCTGGGTGATCTCCCAGGCATCTCTAGCTGGGGAGTCCCCATATGTGAAGACTCATTCCTGCTTGTTCCTGGAGATAGCACAGTTACTTACCTGTAACAGGTGATCTCTGGGAACAGCAGGAATAAGTCTTCACAACCCTCCCACCTCCCCTAGGAGTTGTATCACTCTATCTTTCTTTCCTTTCCTCACTCTCTCTTTGTCTCAGCTTTAAAACTCGAACTGGAGAGAGGCGGTTAGGAAAGGCGGGAAGGCAGCGCGCAGGCGCTGTGGGATGCTCCCAAAAGCTTTCCTTTGGACGCTGGGGAGCGTTCCCGCGCAGGCTCCGTTGGTACCGACGATACCCATATGTGAAGACTTATTCCTGCTGTTCCCAGAGATCACCTGTTACAGGTAAGTAACTGTGCTTTCCCTTGTCCCTGAAGGGCTCACAATCTGTTTTTATACCTGAGGCAGCGGACAGAAGTGGCTTTCCCAAGACCACAAGGAGCACTAGAAACCTTTCCGGCCCAAGGTTGCAGTCTAGTGGGATTCAAACCTCTAGCCCAAGGTTATTTGCCTCAACCACTAGGCCACTCCTCCCTCTCCCTAGAAACTTAGAATCTAATGGCAGATAAGGACCTCCTTAAGATTCATTTGCTGTGTCTAAAATCATTCCAGTCTAAACAAAAGAATAGCAAATAATAGCTTGTGGAAGTATTTAGTTTGAAAATTGATAATAGTGATAATTTTCATTTGCCAGATGCATGAGACAGAATTTTCTATACAATGCTGTTGAAACTGTTGTGCCACAAGTACTATGTTTTTTATATTTTTATATGACTTTCTTTTTAATGTACTTGCTGTTATATACTGGTTTTGACGGTAACGGAATATTCAGATGATCTGAGAGCTGACGTTTTCTCGGGCACACTCCAGCTGGGTCTACTTTGACATTTCCACAACTTGTGTATGGTGGTTTATTTTTGTGCATCTGATTTTCCTACCTAACACACCCTTTTTAAATTCAACCTGAATTGGTTAATTTGGGTTTGCAAAAATTGAGTGACGCTTACAAGAGAGATTCTTGCTTTAATATTTGGACTACCTGTTATTTTTCCCACATACATGATGCCCCTATGTGTTTTCAATCCACAGAACCATCAACAGATTCTTGTCTCCACAGGATACATGCAGAAATTAAGAGCTCTCTGAAAATTGATAAGCTTGTAAGTTTGGGATTTTTTGTATTTTCAAACTTATCATGAATTATATGATAGAATTCTGAGCCATCATTGCATATGGGAATTCATGTCCAGGCAATGAGGGATTCAGATTAGACTTACTAAAACCATAATATCTTTTTTTTGGGGGGGTGGAGGGAGGTTGTACAATTTCTCTGTGGGCAAGCAGGATATAATCGGCCACACATAGTGGTTGTTATCCTTGACTGTGTCAGGTCTGATTCGCTCTCCCAGAGCCCAGAATAGACTGAAAAAGCTCTCTTGGTTATACGTGAGTGTTCCCACCTGTGTGACCAGTGCTGCTCCCCCACATTCATTTTTTTCTGCCTGGCAAAATGAGTGGATCTGCTCTCTTTCTCTCTCTTCACAATCAACTTACCAAAAAAAATTACAATTGGCTAACCTTGTTAATGTTCTTCAGACAAAAACAGCATTACCCTTATCACAGGGATTTCTCCATTTGCCCTGTCAGGTAGCTAGACTCTTTAGAGGGCTCTTTCTGTCACCAGTACCATCCATTGGACCGTGTCAAGGGATCTTCCCATTTTAGATATGGAAAACAAGCCTGCGTTACATATTCAAAAATCACCAGCAGAGAAGAGTTAATTAAACTTCCATGAGCCTGTTTTTTTGGTAATTGAGTTTTTTTGGGCAGCACTGTTGGCTAATAGGGCCTCACAGGCAGCTCTGCTGCTGCTATGGAATTTGTACTAGCTTTTGAAGGTCAGGTTTCTTATCATTTGCTGCCATCTTCAGCATCCTAGTGAACAGTCTTCAGACAACAGAAGATGCAGTGTTTTCATCCTGACTTCACCCATCAATGCTAGATGGCTAGGCAGGTAGAAAAGGTGATGACGAAAGCCAGAAGCATGCTTGGGTGCACAGGGAGAGGAATGGCCAGCAGAAAAAAGGAGGTGATAGTGCTTCTGTATAAGTCTCTGGTGCGACCTTATTTGGAGTATTGTGTGCAATTCTGGAGACCACACCTTCAAAAGGACATAAATAGGATGGTGTCAGGACAGAGGGTGGCTATTAAAATGGTTAGTGGTCTTTGTTATAAAGCATATGAGGACAGACTTAAAGATCTTAATATGTATACATTAGAGGAAAGGCGGGATAGAGGAGATAGAGACGTTTACAGTAAATACCTCCATGGTATAAATGCACAGGAGGAGAGCCTCTTTCAATTGAAAGCAAGCTCTGCTACAGTGAGACATAGAATGAGGGTAAAAGGGGATAGACTCAGGAGTAATATGTGCAAATATTTCTTCTTGGACTAGGTCTAATATGACTTCCCCTCTGGTCGGTTCATGAACCAGCTGCTCCAAGAAGATCATCAGACACAATTATGCCCAGGTCCCATGCTTCTTTCATGGACAGAAATACTTCATTCCCTACACTGTATCACTCCCTTGGATTTTGCAGCCCAAATGCATGACTGCATTTTTTAGCATCAAATCTCAGCTGCCAAATTCTTGATCATTTTTCACTCTTAGCTAGATCCCTCCTCATCTTATCTATTCCTTCCTGAGTGTCTACTCTATTGTAGTTTTTAGTATCATCCGCAAAGAGGCAAACCTTACCCAACAGCCCTTCCGCAATATCACTAACAAAGATGTTAAAAAGAATCGGACCAAGGACAGATCCCTGAGGCACACCACTGGTAACATCCTTCTCCTCAGAGTGAGCTCCATTTACCTGTACCTTTTGTTGCCTCCCATTCAACCAATTTCTAAGCCATTCAGTAACTTTAGGTTCCATCCCTAGGATGCTCCGTTTGTTTATAAGTCACCTTTGTGGAATGGTGTCAAAGGCTTTACTGAAATCTAACTACACCACATCTAGGGCTCTCCCTTGGTCTAACTCCCTGGTCACCCAGTCAAAGAAATCAATCAGATTTGTCTGGCAAGACTTGCCTCTGATAAACCCATGCTGCCTTAGATCCTGCAATCCATTGGACTCCAGATACCTCACTATCCTCATTTTTAGCAGCATTTCCAATAATTTACTTATCACAGAGATTAGTCTAACTGGCCTGTAGTTTTCAACCTCATCCTTACTTCTGCTTTTGTTTAAAGATACCACGTACCTTTCTCCAGTCCTCTGTGCCTATCCCATATGCACTTTAAGTCTGAAAAGGGTTTTTGTTGCCATCAGTGCCACCAGGAAATTCTTCTATGCATCCAGCACTTTTTCTTTGACAAAATAGTTTCTTCTGCTACTCCTGAATCTCCCCTCTTTCAGCCCTCTACCACGAATTCTTACATCAAACAGGGAGAGCAACTTGGAAAGAACAAGGGAAACTATGTACAGTTTACATGATGCTATGTTAAGAAAGTAATGTTACAAGGGTAGAACAGGGGAGTGTGATCAGAGTGGACCGTCCTTCATTTACAGACCATCTCCTCTTGTCAAACTTGTGTTTGCTGATAAGCTGTCAGGTTGTGGGATGGTGTGTGTGATGGTATGAGGCGTGAAGGAATTATTGTATTGTAGGAAGTGAGTAATGAACAAACGCTTTCAGTTGGTGTACCTCAGGGCTCTGTCTTTGGACCTCTCCTTTTCTGTCTCTCTACACTCAGTCCCTTGGTGCACTTATTCTCCAGGAACAAGCAGGAAGTCAGTCCTCACATATGGGTGACGTCGGCGCCGACGGAGTCCTCATGAGGAGCAAATCCCCAGCTTTCAAAGAAAGCCTTTGGGATTGCATCACGCATGTGCTGTCCCCTTCCCGCCCAAGGGTGCCATCTTGCTCAGTCCCTTTTTTTCCGCGGAGCCCAACAGACATTGTCCTAGTGTCCCCGAGAAAAAAGTGTTTAAAAGTGAGAAATAACTTTTCTTACCGGTTTGACATCGGTTCCCCTTCCCGCCTTTGGCTCAGTACACCGGTATCGAGTCTGGTCCAGTTTTTCGGTTTTTGTCCTTAGTGACTAGCATTCGCGCTTTTTTCACTGTTCACTGGCTGCCCGGTCGTTCGACCTTGCAGGGGCCCTTTTTCCCCCGATGGCTGCCAGCGGGTTTAAGAAGTGTGATCGGTGTAAAAGGTTAATGTCCCTCACCGACACACACGACTGCTGTCTCCGATGCCTCGGGCACGACCATGACCCGAAGGTCTGTGGCCCGTGTGGTAAAATGTCTTCTAAGGCACTTAGAAGTAGGCAGCAGCAGCGTGAAAGGATTTTCTCCGTCTCAGGAGCTGTCTGAACCCAAGCGTCGGGGGTCTTCTGAGCGGGGGTCTCCCTCACGGGAACACCGGAGGAAGAAGAAACTCATGAGGGCAGCATTGTTGGATGCCTCTGATCAACCTGGGCCCTCGAGGACCAGGTCGTGGAGTCCTGACAGCCGCCCCGGGTCCTCGGAGTTGGAGCGGCCTGCAAAGCTGCCTTGCACAGAGCCGGAGACGCCGAGGAAGGTAACTGCAGTTGTCCTCATAGACTCTCCTCCGGTAGAAATGGCCTCCCGAGCCGGAGGCTGCGGAGCCTTCTGAGCTCGGTCTCAGGATGGCGGCCCTGAAGCATCAGTGCCTTCATGGAGCAGCAGTGGGCACTGATGGTAGGTTTCACCGGTCCATCCACCCCGACCACCGGAACCTCGACGTCCAAGTCGACTCCGGAGGCCGAGCCGATCCTTGAGACTCTTCGGACTCGAGTCTATCCTCAGCCGAGGTCTCCCTCAACCTCCCGTTTGGGACCGAGGTTGTCGACGTCGGTGCCCTCGGAGTCAGGGTGGTCGGGACCGAAGCCCTCGCGGCCGGAGCCGCTAGATTCCTCGGAGGAGGAGTCTGCATGAGAGACGGAAGATGAGTCCCCGGACACCAATTGGACCCGATATGTCCCATCGAACTCACCGGGTTCTGAGCCTCGGAGTAGGTCCCCTCTGGAGGACACCCAGTTCTCTGACTTCGTCAGGGACATGGCCAAGGCTTTGGCATGCACGGCGGACGCTGAGGAGGAGCCTCGAGCCGAGGAGCTCGAGGCCCTTCAGTATGACTTTCCCCTGAGGGAAGCCCTTACTGTTCCGGTTCCTCCGATGCTGGAATGGCTGATGCTCCACATGTTGGGGTCGCCGGCCTTGATGCTGGTTCTCAGCAAGCGGGTCGATTCCATCTATCGAGTCCACAAGAGCCTTGGGTTCCAAAAGGCACAGCTGCCGCACAACTCCATGGTTGTCGAATCGGCCATGCACAGGCTCAAGAGCCAAAAAACGCACTCCTTTGTGCCTCCTGGCCGGGAGGCCTGGAACCTGGATGCCCTCTGCAGAAAGTGCTTCCAGGGCTCGATGCTGTCATGCCGAGTCCAGACTTACCATCTGTACATGGGGCATGTACTTGAGGGACCTGGCAGAGGAGATTGCCGGGTTCTCAGCTGGCCTCTCCGAGGCACCTTTGCAGCGCTTCTAGGCCTTGTCCACCGGGATTCGGGAGTGCTCGAAGTTTGTCTTGAGCAGCCTATGACGGCTTCAAGGCTTCCGCCCGAGTAGCTGCGGCCGGCATCGGTGCATGCTGCCAGGCCTGGTTAATATCATCGGATCTGGTGTCATGGGTTCAGGACAAGTTGGTCGATGTCCTTTGCCGAGGTGACAACCTCTTTGGCAAACCCATGACTGAGAAGGCTGTGGAGATTGAGTCCGAGTACTTTACCCGGACAAGGCTCTCCAATTAGACTTCTGCCCTTTCTAAGAAGAAGGGCTCAGGTAAAAAATCCTTTTTCCCGAGGAAGGGTGCTGCTTACCGCAACTACCCCACTTACCAGGCCACCCCAGCACGCCAACAGGGGCAGCAGGCCAAAGGACAGGGGCATGGCCCGCGTAAGCAGAAGACCCCCAGTCCCCGGCTCCGACCCCGCCGGGAGGGGGTTTTGGACTACCAATGCATAGTCTCTCTCTCACCAGTGGTGAGGCCTTGCACAGGAGGAAGGCTGACCCTGTACGCCCCCAGGTGGCCAGCAATCACCACGGATACCTGGATCCTGAAAATAGTCCAAAGGGGCTATTTGCTTCACTTCAGCCAGGTACCTCCCTCCTCCTTTCCAGGAGAGCCACTCAGACCCCCTCTTCACAGGGACCTCGTCTTACAGGAGTTAGCAGGTTTTCTAGAGGATCAGGTGGTGGAACCAGTGCCCCACCACCTGCAGAGAAAGGGCTTCTACTCCAGGTATTTTCTGATACCAAAGAGAACTGGAGGCCTAAGACCTATCCTCAACTTGCGAAACTTAAACAAGTTCCTGGTGAGGGAAAAGTTCAAGATGCTTTCCCTTGGAATATTGCTGCCTTACCTCCACCAGGGAGATTAGCTATGCTCCTTAGACCTGAATGATGCCTATACGCACATCTTCATACATCCAGACCACAGACAATATCTGAGATTTGTAGTGGGATGAAACCATTTTCAGTACAGAGTACTCCCCTTTGGCCTAGCCTCTGCTCCCTGAGTGTTTACCAAATGCCTGGCTGTGGTGGCGGCCTTCCTCAGAAACCAAGGGATTTTTGTCTTCCCTTACCTAGACGACTGGCTCATTAGGGGCCAGTCGCCTCAGGAAGCCAAACAGGCCACTTCTCGCACCATCAACTGCTGCAACGTCTAGGCTTTGTCATAAACCACGCAAAGTCTACTTTGCTCCCCACTCAAAACTTAGAGTTCATAGGAGCAAGACTAGACACCCTTCAGGCGAGAGCTTACCTGCTAGAAGACAGGGCACAGAGGCTGCTAGCACTGGTACACCAGGTCAGATGCAAGTCTCGGATCTCAGCGAGACACTGCCTATGCCTCCTGGGCCACATGGCCTCCACGGTTCATGTGACCCAAATGCCCATCTCCACATGAGAACAGCTCGGTGGTGCCTCAGAGATCAATGACACAAGCCACTGGCAGCCTCCGAGACAGGATAACAGTGTCCAAATGACTGGTGAAATCGTTGCAGTGGTGGCTTCAGCCACCCAACCTGCTCGAGGGAGTGCCTTTTCAGATTCCCTCGCACACAAGAGTGCTAATGACAGATGCCTCCTTGTTGGGCTGGGGAGCCCATTGCCAGAGCTCTTGTACTCAAGGGCTGTGGTCTCCTCAGGAGACTACACACCAAATCAACCTCTTAGAGCTGCGGATGATTCGCCTCGCTCTCCAAACCTTCCATCATGTTCTTGCACATCAGTCTGTCTTGGTGCAGACGGACACAGGGTCTCGCATCCTATGTCAGGAGACACTGGACTTCTGCTCCTTTGCAATCAGGCAGGGTATGTCTCTCAAAGCAGTTTACCTGCCTGGTCAGGAGAACTTCCTAGCAGACAAGCTAAGCAGGATTCTCCAATCTCACAAATGGCAACTGAATCCGAAAGTGGCCCAGCAGGTTTTCCACCGCTAGGGGCATCCGTCCATGGATCTCTTTACCAGTCCGCAGAATCACCAGTTGCCCAAGTTTTGCTCCAGACAGCCACATCCTCTGAGGGTGGCTGCAGATGCTTTTCTGATCTCCTGGTGAGAGGGCCTCCTGTATGTGTTTCCTCCCATGCCTCTTGTGGCCCGAACTTGGTTCAAAATCCTTCAGGACAAGGCCCCAGATGGCCGAGGCAGCCTTGGTTTCCTCTTCTCCTTCAGTTGGCAGTGGAAGCCCTACTCCCGCTGGGGACGCAGCCCGACCTCCTGTCTCAGGAGCAGGGCTCTCTCTTGCACCCCAACCTCAGGTCCCTCAACCTGATGGCATGGCTGTTGAAAGTGTAGTGCTAGCTCCTCTCCTCCTACCTAGGAACGTAGAAGAAGTGTTACTGGCCTCAAGGAGGCAGTCCACTAGGAAATCCTATGCCTTCAAGTGGCGTAGATTTGAGTTGTGGTGTACCCAGCACAACGAAAACCCTTTTTCTTGCCCTGTACCAGTGGTGTTGCAATACTTACTTCACCTCTTAGAGTTAGGCATCCAGTCTAACTATGTCAGGGTCCACCTGAGTGCTTTATCAGCACACCACTCTCCAGTGAAGGGACAACCTCTTTCGGGTCACCCCCTGGTGTTCAGATTCCTCAGAGGTTTACTTCTACTAAAACCCCCGGTTCGCCCTCCGGCAACTGAGTGGGAGTTGAATATGGTCTTGGATCAGCTTACTCGCCCACCTTTTGAGCCGATGTCCAAGTGCCATCTGCGCTTCCTCTCCTGGAAGGTGCTCTTCTTGGTGGCACTCACATCTGCCAGACGTGTGAGTGAACTACAAGCTCTCGTTTCTGATAGACCATACATACTGTTTTATAGGAACAGGGTGGTCCTTCGCACCCACCCCAAGTTCCTTCCGAAAGTGGTCTCTTCATTCCACCTCAATCAAGAGGTGGTTCTTCCAACCTTCTTTCCCAGGCCGCATGCCAGCCGGGCAGAGGCGTTTCTGCATACCCTGGACTGTAAAAGGGTGTTGGCCTTCTATCTGGAGCGTACGCGGGGACATCAAAGGGCTACTCAGCTCTTCATCTCTTATGACCGCAGTAAGCTGGATCTACCTGTCTCCAAGCGCACGTTGTCCACCTGGGTGGCAGACTGCATCGCCTGGGCATACAGGGCGGCCGACCTCCCGCTGCAGGGTCGGGTCACGGCCCACCGTGTCAGGGCTAAGGCCGCATCAGTGGCTCACTTCCGCTCTGTTCCACTGGCAGACATCTGCCGGGCTGCCACCTGGTCTTCGGGCCAGACCTTTGCAGCCCATTACTGCTTGGACAGGGAGTCCAGACGGGGCAGTGTTTTCGGCCAGGCGGTACTCCGTAACCTATTTGAGGTTTAGGCACCTCCTACCCTCCAACCCTTTGGTGTCAGGATACCGGGGGGTGTTGCGTTCTCGACGGAATTCCTATTACAGCTGTTGCGGCTCTTCTAGAGGGAGCCATTTTTCAGCTATGGGCTCTCGGTAGCCTATATCTAGGGAGTCCCATATTTGAGGACTGACTTCCTGCTTGTTCCTGGAGAAAGCGTAGTTACTCACCTGTAACAGGTGTTCTCCAGGAACAGCAGGAATCAGTCCTCACGACCCTCCCTCCTCCCCTTGGAGTTGCAGTCCTATTATTATGTTTTGTTCTTTTTGCCGTCTTTTTAGCTGTCATTTGACTGAGCAAGATGGCACCCTTGGGCGGGAAGGGGACCGCACATGCGTGATGCAATCCGAAAGGCTTTCTTTAAAAGCTGGGGATTTGCTCCGTCGGCGCCGACGTCACCCATATGTGAGGACTGATTCCTGCTGTCCCTGGAGAACACCTGTTACAGGTGAGTAACTACGCTTTTCCTCCCATGGTTTTCAGTTCCATCTTTATGCTGAAGACTCTCACATCTACTGCTCTACGCCTGAAATTTCTTCAGGAATCCATGCCCAGATCTCTGCCTGCTTCCTGGATGTCTCACCGCCGTCTGAAATTTAAATATGGCCAAAACTGAGCTCCTTATCTTTACCTCTAAACTCACCTTCCCCCTTCTTCCCTTCTCTGTTTCTGTGGATGACACTACCCTCCTCCATGTTTCCTCAACTCGCAATGTTGTGGTCATCTTTGACTCTACTCTCTCTATCTCCAGGAACAAGCAGGAATGTAGTCTTCACATATGGGTATCGTCAGTACCGACGGAGCCCGCACGGGAATGCTCCCCAGCATCCAATCAGAAAGCCTTTGGGAGCATCCCCCGCGCCTGCGCGGTGGCTTCCCGCCCTTCCTACTGCCTCTCCCCAGTTTTTCGTTTTCTGCGGAGCAGGCAGGACGTCCCTCCTGCCACCGCAGAACTTTTCACCTTTTTCTTTTCTTGTTTCTGTAGTCACGGCTTTTCCCGCCGACAGCGGCACCTCTGTGCCCCTTTTGTTTTTCTTTTCTCACTTATTTTTCGTCGCCTAGCGGGACCTTTTTTTCCCTCTGGGCGCCGAGGCCTACCGGGCTAACAGCATGGAGCCCCAGAAGTGCCCTCACTGCGGGGACTTAGTTTTCCACATGGACACCAATGCCTGGTGCCTCTCTTGTTTGGGGCCTGACCCTTTCCCCCCGGGTCCTGCGGGCTACAGTGTCGGGAGAAGACCTTCCCTTTTTCGGGTATCCCTCGATGACGTTTTCACGCCCAAGGCGTGGTCATTAGGTTTTTCTTCTCTCCAGGATCAGGTAACCACGCAACAGTCTGTTAAGACTAGCCAAGTCTTGAGGGGCGAGTCTCATGCGCAGCATGGCGACGGCTCCGGCCAACCCCTCAAGTCCTCCTTGGCTACTATACCCCGGCGGGAGTCCTCGGGCTCCAAAGCATCTACGGGGTTTCGGGATGTTCCTGGGGTTCGCTCCTCACAGAACATTCCCGAGCCGTGCTCGAGGGAGGTACCCGCTTCGAGCGGTGCCGATTCCCCGGCATCGGTGCCGGTGTCGATTGTTCCACTCTTCGCCAGGGATCGTCAGCTGGTGTCCTCGGCGCCTCCGGGGCCGATCGACTCAACCGAGTCTGACCTCCCTATATCCAAGCCGTGCTCGAGGGAGGTACCCGCTTCAAGCGGTGCAGACCCCCCAGCATCGGTGTCAGTGTCGAGCGTTCCGCTCCTCCCCGAGGATCGTCCGGGGCCGATCGAATCAGTCCAGTCTGGCGTTCCTTCATCCCTGCCATGCGCGGGGGTGGTATCCGCTACGGGCGGTGCTGACCCCTCGACGTCGGCGTTGGTGTCGAGCGTTCCGCTCCTCACCGGGGGCTGTCAGCCGCAGTCCTCGGCGCCTCTGGGGCTGACCGACTCCTGCCGGTATGGTGTTCCTACGGGGGTGGTATCCGCTTCCGGCGGTGCCGACCCGTCGGTGTCGAGTGACCCGCTCCCCACCGGGGATCACCTGCCGCTGCCCTCGGCAGCTCTAGGGCCGACCGACTCGACACAGTCTGGCGGCCCTACGTTCAGGCCATGCGCGGAGGTGGTACCTGCTTTGGGCGCGTCGGCGTCAATGGTTCCACTCTTCGCCGGGGATGGTCATCTGGCCTCGCTCCCTTCGGGGCCGGTCGCTTCGACCTGCGCTGGGTTGCCTGTATCCCAGCCCTGCGCGAGGGTGGTACCGGGTTTGCGCGGCACTGCTCCGCCGGAGACGGCAGGGGCGTCGAGCGCCAGGGACCGCCGTCGGCCTTCACCGGGAGCCTCAGGGTATGTCGATCAGCCCCAGACGGGCGACCCCCCAGCATCGTCGCGGCCGTCGAGGGCCCCGCCCTTTCCGAGAAAGGGGGCCCCGGGGTCTTCGATCGCTTCGATCCAGCCTGGATCCGCAACGGTACCCCGGCGTCGGCGCAGGAGTTTTGCACTTCCCTCCCCGCAGGGGCTCGTCGTCGGGCGACCTGGGTACCCTCGGGGACGGTTCGTATGCCCCGGAAGGATTTCCCTCCGGGTCAGGCGGGCTCGAGAGGGGGCCCGGCATCTGGCAGTGCCCGCCGTCCGACATCTGGCAGTGCCCGCCGCCCGACATCGGCGCCGGCATCGGATGACCCCCCTCTCCACCAAGCTTCGTCCTCGGGGGCCCTTGATGCTCGCGACGTCGATCGACGCGGTTCCGATCCGTTCCCCAGGATCAGCACCGCCGGCGCGGCCGCCCCCGCCGGGGCCCTCTAGAAGGGAGTCTATCTCATCGCTCGGTTCGATGCCCAGCCTGGAATCGGTATCCAGCCTCGAAGACTTGGCCACGACACGTCTCGGGATCGGCCCCTGTCCCCTCCCGCGACGCAGAGCGGAGATCGTTGGCCACTGCCCTCCGGCTGCCACGGAACCGCTTCAGTTGCCGGGGGCAGCGCCGCCCCCGGGTTCGGGGCGAGGCCGATTCCGGCGGCTCCGTCGGTGCCATCGACCCCTTCGATGCCTAGCTTGGAATCAATTCCAGGAGCCGATGACGCCTTGTTGACTACCCCGGTCCGGGGCTGTTGGTCCCCTCCTCTGCCCAGCGGGCATCAGCCTGAGAGGCTTCTCGGTGCCCTGGCGGCCTCTCCCGCCACCGCCTCCCACGGCATAGCCCCTCCGGGAGAGCCGTCTTTTCAGAATTTCCTCCTTGACATGGCGGACTTGCTGGCCATCCCTATCCCGGACCTAACTCCAGGCCCTGCAGAACGGGCCGCCATGATGCTTCCTCTGCATCCCTCCCTGCAGGATCTCCTGCTGGGGGCTTGGCGGTCGCCTTTGACGGTTCTGGCACCGTCGACTGCGATGCATGCTCTGTATCGGGTGCCCCCCTCCCCGGGTTTTCGGCAGCACCAGCTTCCACATCGTTCCATTGTGGTGGAATCGGCGCTGAGGAAGGCCGGAAGCAAGGAAAAGCATTCTTCTCGCCCTCCAGGCCGCGCCTCGAAGACGCTAGATACCCTAGGACGTCAAACCTTCCAAACGTCTATGCTGGCGTCCAGGATTATTTCATATATTTTTTATATGAGTCTGTCGCTCCGGGAGGTCACCGAGAGATTATCTCTGTTGTCTCCCTTCTTGTCTGCAACCAAGGTCTTTGAATATTCCTTGCTTCTTTATCACTGCAGGAATATCTCTGGGTTCCTTTCTCGTGCTTTTCTAGACTCCTTCCTGTCGGTCAGCAGATGCTCTGCTGTTGCCATTAGAGCACAGCCATACAGCATGGTTGCAGGCGTCCGAGTTGTGTAGACGGGCACAGCATAACCTGGGTAATTCTCCCTGTGACAGAGATCACCTCTTCAATAGCGAAGCCTTACGTCAGGTCGCGCAGTGCTTCACTAACCTTCCCAGCATTAGAAGCCATCCTAGGGCCTGGCTTCCCCCCGGCGGTGGTGCGCGCCTCACCAGGCCCTCCTTCCCTAGGAAGAGGAAATGTCACCCTTCCGCCCACCCGCCAGGTGCGCCCAAGCAAGGGACCCCTCACCCTGGGTTGAAGTTCCCGGGCCCGCGCCAGAACTCTCATACCAAGCAGTTTTAGGCTCCGGTGGGCGGCTGCCTGCAATTTACCTTTTTACCAGAAGTTTACAATTGAGCTCTACTCTGGGGCTCGTTCCGTAGGGCAAATGGTTCGGGGGCTTATCCAGGGGTTCAGGTATTCTCCTTCCGTTGGTAGAGGGAGACCACCTCTACTCCATGATAGCTCTGGCCCACGGTCAACTGGCATACCCTTAGGTACGTCCCCGAACGCTTCTCGGCCAGTATTCCCCTGCTGATTGCTTCCGTACCGGAATTTTCCTTCCAGTATAGTCCCCCAATGCTTACCAAGGACTATGCCCTCATGTCCCCCGATTAGTGCGGGGGGCGAGTTTCTGCGTGCAGGTCCTGGGGACACCTATAGGGCCTCAAGCCCCCTGGTGTGTTCTTCCGGACTGATGCTATCCTCTGTCCTTCACGCTACCATGCTGTTTGTTCGCCGATCTGCCCTTGTTCCACTGGAATAGATCCCTCTCCCGGACGGATCTTGATGCCACCTCCCCAGGTGGACGTTCTGTGGATCACTGGCAGGTCCGCCTTACCAGTGTTATGCTCATGGAGGTAGGTTCCTCGGCGTACCTGCGTTAGTGCCGGGGTGGGGCGTTCTCCATGCCCAACGGCCTAGATATGCCAGATATCACCTGCTCGATAGGCGCATTTTGGGGGATGCCCACAGTGCCTGTGTTCTGCCGCCTATTTTTTTTCCCAATGGCCGGTACTCACACCCCCCCCCCCCCCCCTCTGGGGTCCGGCCAGTCCGCCTGCGTATTCCTTAGATCGGCCCTCGGACTGGTTGTACTCTACTGCTGTGAAGTCAACAGCTTCCATTTTCAGTTATGCCCTCCTCCCGGAGGTTCAGACCCTTGTCTCCCTATCTCTTCGCTAGGGCAGGCTGTGTACTCCTTCTGCTCCGGGGTACACCCCTACTAATTCTCCGGAATAGGCTATCCAGATCGGCCAGTCTTCTACTGTTAGTCCTCTGAGTTATGGACTCTGCTCCTAAGGGAGTGCTCAGCTTTGCATAAAGCTTTCTTGAAGACCTGCCGTCCTTCTCCTGACCCAGCTGACTCCTGGATCTCCTGGCCTTCCGGATTTGGAACTTCCTCCTCGCTGCGGTGAAGTTCCCTTGAAGACCTCGCTACTGCGTCTACAGTAACCTCCATCACAGTTCTACTTCCTACAACTCAGTAGGTAAGCTCTACATGGTACTAAGTCATTAATTCATTAAAAACTTAATGATGCTTTCATGCATTCTAATGACTACTCTCCCTGTAGTCTTTGGGTTTTGCTGTTCCTCTCTTCTCAACTCCTACCCTCCATCCCTCGGGGGATGCCTGGGATTCAGGTTGGGCAAATGCCATCCCGTCCTGGGCCGGGCTTACGGGATCTCCCCTGGGCATCCTCAGCTAGGGAGTCCCCATATGTGAAGACTCATTCCTGCTTGTTCCTGGAGATAGCACAGTTACTTACCTGTAACAGGTGATCTCCGGAACAGCAGGAATTAGTCTTCACAACCCGCCCACCACCCCTAGGAGTTGTATCTCTTTCTCTCTATTCCTTCCTCTCCTCTCCTTCTGGCTCAGCTATGAAACTCAACTGGGGAGAGGCAGTAGGAAGGGCGGGAAGCCACCGCGCAGGCGCGGGGGATGCTCCCAAAGGCTTTCTGATTGGATGCTGGGGAGCATTCCCGTGCGGGCTCCGTCGGCGATGTCTCCCATATGTGAAGACTAATTCCTGCTGTTTCGGAGATCACCTGTTACAGGTAAGTAACTGTGCTTTCTCCAGGACCAAGCAGGAAGTCAGTCCTCACATATGGGTGACGTCGGCGCCGACGGAGCCCTCGCGGAGCAATTTTCCCCAGCTTTCAAAGAAAGCCTTTGGGAATTGCAGCGCGCATGCGCGGTCGCCTTCCCGCCCAAGGGTGCCATCTTAGCCAGTCTTCTTTTTTCCACAGAGCCCTACAGACGTACCCGTCGTGTCCCCGCGAAAAAGTTGATTTTTACTAATAATTTTCTCTTTTTTCCTTCGGTTCGACGCCGGTCTTTTTCCCGCCCGGACTCACGACGCCGGTCACGAGTCCTCTTCTTCTTTTTCGGTTTTTCTGACTTAGTCAGTTTCGTTTTCGGTTTTTCCCTGGCAGCCCGGTCCTTTGACCTCGCCGGGGCCCTTTTTCCCCCGATGGCTGCCAGTGGTTTCAAGCGGTGTGGTCAGTGTGACCGAAATATGTCACTAACTGACACACACGACAATTGCCTCCGCTGCCTGGGCCCGGATCATGAAGAAATGATCTGTGGGCCCTGCGGCAAAATGTCCTCCAAAGCGTTGAGAAGTCGGCGGCATCAGCGGGATAGGATCTTCGCTGACCCCAGCCGTACCCGGACCTCGTCGGAGGCCTCCGCGTCCAGAGGTTCCAGCTCGGACCGTCGCCGGAGTTCCTCCGACAGGGGTTCTCCCTCCGGGGACCATCGACGGAAGGTGAAACCCGCGAGGGCGGCGTCGGTGGACGCTCCTGGCTCCGCGAGGGCCAGGTCGCATAGCCCCGATAGCCGTCCCGGGTCCTTGGAGAAGGAGCACCTCTCAAAGCGACCTCGCCTGGAGTCGGAGCTGCCTGCTCGGGTAAGTCCTGTGGTCCTCCTGGACTCGCCTCCGAGACCGCCGACGTCGGGCCCGACGCCGTCGGGGCCCGAGTCGGGGGCTGCTGGGTCACCTGAGCTCGGACTCAGGCTGACGGCCTTGGAGAGCAGACTGTCTGCCTTCATGGACCAGCAGCGGGCACTGCTCGCTGGCCTCGCTGACGCCGCTGCCCCGACCGCTGGGACGTCGACGTCTAAGTCGACCCCGGAGACCGAGCCGATCCTCGAGTCCATGCGAACTCGAGTCGATCCTCGGTCGAGGTCACCCTCGGCCTCCCGTTCGGGACCGAGGTCGCCGACGCCGACTCCCTCGGCGTCGGGGCGGCAGGCGCTGCGCCCTGCCCGAGCCGACCCCACCGATTCCTCGTCGGAGTCGGTCTGGGAGTCTGAAGAGGAAGAGTCACCTGATTCTTTTCGGACTCGGTGTGTCCCCTCGGACTCACCTGGGTCCGAACCTCGGAAGCAGTCCCCCCCGGAGGATGCCCGCTTCTCGGACTTCGTCAGGGATATGGCCAAGGCTTTGGCCTTCCCTGTGGATCCCGAGGAGGAGCCTCGAGCCGAAGAGCTCGACGCCCTCCAGTATGACTCTCCCGCCAGGGAACACTTTACTGTACCGGTTCCTCCCATGCTGGAACGACTACTCTTCCGCATGTGGGAGAGTCCGGCCTCCTTGCCGGTCCTGAGCAAGCGGGTCGATTCTATCTATCGAGTCCGCAAGAGCCCTGGCTTCCAAAAAGCACAGCTACCACACCATTCCATGGTAGTGGAATCGGCCATGCATCGTCTTAAGAGCCAGAAGATGCACTCCTCGGGTGCCTCCTGGCAGGGAGGCCCGTAACCTGGATGGCCTTGGTAAGAAGTGTTTCCAGGGCTCTATGCTTGTGTGTCGTGTCCAGACCTACCAGCTATACATGGGCATGTATCTCCGGGACCTGGCTAAAGAGCTAGCCGGATTCTCCGCTGGTTTGTCCGAGGAACCCTTGCGGAGGTTCCTGGCCTTGTCCTCTGGCATTCGGGAATGCTCAAAATTCATATCCCGAGCAGCCTATGATGGCTTTGAAGCATCGGCTCGAGTGGCCGCAGCCGGCATCGGTGCCCGCCGACAGGCTTGGCTTCAGTCGTCTGACCTTGAGCCCTGGGTGCAGGACAAGTTGGTCGATGTCCCCTGCCGAGGCGAAAACCTCTTTGGCAAGCCCATGGCTGAAAAGGCTGCACAAATCGAGACGGAGACTCTCACCAGGACTAGGCTTTCTAGGAAGACCTCCGCCCCTTCCCAGAAAAAGAAGGGCTCGGGAAAGAAGTCCTTTTACCCGAGAAAGGCGGCTGCCTACAAACAATACCCCCAATATCAGGCCCCTGCAGCTCCCCAACAGGGCCAGCAGGCCAAGGGACGGGGTAACGGGTCCCGTAGGCAGCAAGCCCCCAAGCCTGCACCACCAGCCCCTGCTCAGCAGGGTGGGGGCTTTTGACTCCTTAAGCATAGCCTCTCCCCCTCCGCTGGTTCCTCCCAGCACCGGAGGCCGGCTGGTTCACTTCGCCCACAGGTGGTCCAGCATCACTTCAGATGCCTGGGTGCTTCAAGTCGTGAGAGAAGGCTATCTTCTCCACTTCCACCAGGTCCCTCCCTCCTATTTTCCGGGAGAACCTCCACGACTCCCTCTGCACAGGGAATTACTCCTTCAGGAGTTAGCAGGTCTTCTACAGGAACGGGCGGTGGAACCGGTGCCCCACCACCTAAGAGGTCAAGGCTTTTATTCCAGGTATTTTCTAGTACCAAAAAGGACAGGAGGCCTCAGACCCATCCTGGACTTGCGCAACCTCAACAGATTCCTCGTGCGGGAAAAGTTCAAGATGCTTACCCTTGGAATCCTTCTGCCCTACCTCCAGCAGAGAGATTGGCTATGCTCCTTGCATCTAAAGGATGCCTACACGCACATCCTCATCCACCCAAGCCACCGCCAATACCTAAGGTTTGTGGTGGCAGGAAATCATTACCAGTACAGAGTACTGCCCTTTGGCCTGTCCTCCGCACCGCGAGTCTTCACAAAATGTCTCGCGGTGGTGGCGGCCCATCTCCGGCTTCACGGCCTCTATGTCTTTCCGTACCTCGACGACTGGCTCATCAGAGCAGCGTCCGCTCCGGAGGTCACCAACGCCACACGCCGCACGGTGACTCTTCTGCAGTACTTGGGCTTTGTTATAAACTTCGCAAAGTCCACTTTGCTCCCCTCACAGGATCTCGAGTTCATCGGCGCAAGGCTGCACGCTCCTCAGGCACGAGCGTTCCTACCGCTCGACAGGGCTCAACGGCTCATGGACCTAGCCGACCGTTTTCGCAGCCAGCCCCTGGTCTCCGCCAGGCGCTTCCTGAGACTACTCGGCCATATGGCTTCCACCGTCCATGTGACCCCCAATGCCCGCCTGAATATGCGGCCTGCTCAATGGTGTCTCCGCAAGCAGTGGCAACAAGCCACAGGCGGCCTAGCAGACCTAGTGCGCGTCTCCGAGCCGCTGATCTCGTCTCTCCAGTGGTGGCTTCATCGGCCGAACCTGGTACTCGGCATGCCTTTTCAGTCACCTCAGCCGGCCCGAGTGCTGACGACAGATGCATCCCTCTTGGGCTGGGGAGCACATTGCCAAGGGGCACGTACTCAGGGCCTCTGGACCACGTGGGAGTTTGCTCAGCAGATCAACTTCCTGGAGCTCAGAGCGATCCGCCTGGCTCTCAAGGCCTTCTCCCACCTGACCTCTCACCAGTCCGTCCTTGTCCAGACGGACAATCAAGTTGCCATGTTCTACGTGAACAAGCAGGGGGGCACGGGCTCCTTCCTTCTCTGTCGGGAAGCACAGAAGCTCTGCTCTTGGGCCGTCAGTCACGGCGTTCTTCTCAAGGCAGTTTATCTCCCAGGCCAAGAAAATTGCCTGGCGGACAAACTCAGCAGGATCCTCCAGCCGCACGAGTGGCGCCTGGATCCCTTGGTAGTTCAGAAGCTCTTTCTAAAGTGGGGCCTCCCCACGATGGATCTCTTTGCCAGCCCTCTCAACCGGCAACTTCCTCGCTTCTGCTCTCGTCAGCCACATCCCCTTCGAGTTGCGGCAGACGCTTTTCTACTCTCATGGTCGGAGAGCCTTCTGTACGCTTTCCCTCCCATCCCGCTAGTCTCTCGGACTCTTTTCAAGGTTCTCCGAGACAAAGCCTTCATGATCCTGGTGGCCCCTCGCTGGCCCAGACAGCCGTGGTTTCCACTCCTGCTGCAATTAGCGGTAGAGGATCCATTCCCTCTGGGGTTACAACCGGATCTCCTCACTCAGGATCAGGGGTCTCTGCTACACCCCAACCTCAGATCTCTCAATCTAATGGCCTGGCTGCTGAGAGGGTAGTCCTTGCTCCCCTTCTTCTGCCGGCGGAGGTGGAAGAGGTCGTCCTAGCTTCTCGGCGACCTTCTACCCGCAAATGCTACGCCCTTAAATGGCGTCGCTTTTCCGTTTGGTGTACCCAACAGTCTCAGGATCCCTTCTCCTGCCCGGTGTCGGTGATCCTGCAGTACTTGCTATACCTCTCTAATCTGGGACTTAAGTCCAACTCCGTCAAAGTTCACCTCAGTGCTCTTTCAGCACATCATGTGCTGGTGGACGGCAGACCTCTTTCCAGCGACCCTCTTGTAGCGAGGTTTCTCCGAGGTCTCCTTCTGCTTAAACCACCTCTGCGCCCGCCAGTGCCTGACTGGGATCTGAATGTGGTTTTACAGCGGATCACCTGTCCGCCTTTTGAACCTATGGCTACCTGTTCTCTCCGTTTTCTTTCTTGGAAAACATTGTTCTTGATAGCCCTCACTTCCGCTAGACGCGTAAGTGAATTGCAGGCCCTTGTGTCTGATCCCCCTTACACTCGGTTCTACAAAAATAGGGTAGTCCTACGGACTCACCCAAAATTTCTTCCAAAAGTGGTCTCCCCTTTTCACATCAATCAGGAGGTGGTACTTCCGACCTTCTTTCCCAGGCCACACTCCAGCCGAGCTGAAACGGTCCTCCATACCCTGGACTGTAGAAGGGCATTGAACTTCTACCTTGACCATACGCGGGAGCACCGTAAAGCTGCTCAGCTTTTTGTGTCTTTTGACCCCAATAAATTGGGGCTCCCGGTCTCCAAGCGTACTCTGTCCATCTGGGTTGCGGACTGTATCACTTGGGCTTATGGGGCAGCCGGACTCTCCTTGGAAGGTCGAGTCACGGCTCATTGCGTTCGGGCAAAGGCTACGTCAGTGGCTTACCTCCGCTCTGTTCCGCTGGCAGACATCTGCCGGGCCGCTACTTGGTCTTCGAGCCAGACTTTTGCGGTCCATTACTGTCTCGAGAGGGAGTCCCGCAGGGACAGTGCTTTCGGACAGGCAGTCCTCCGTAATCTCTTTGAGGTCTGAGCAACTCCTACCCTCCATCCCGGATGTGGGCTACCGGTGGGTAATAATTCAGCGAAGATTCCTTCCTTCTGTGCTGCTGAGCTAGAGGGAGCTCATTTTTGTGCTTAGGGTCTCCGGTAGCCTTAAGCTTGGGAGTCCCATATGTGAGGACTGACTTCCTGCTTGGTCCTGGAGAAAGCGTAGTTACTCACCTGTAACAGGTGTTCTCCAGGAGCAGCAGGAATCAGTCCTCACAACCCTCCCTCCTCCCCTTGGAGTTGCAATCATCTGCTTTAGTTTTTTATGCTGTCTTTTTTTGCTATGTCATCTGACTGGCTAAGATGGCACCCTTGGGCGGGAAGGCGACCGAGCATGCGCGCTGCAATTCCCAAAGGCTTTCTTTGAAAGCTGGGGAAAATTGCTCCGCGAGGGCTCCGTCGGCGCCGACGTCACCCATATGTGAGGACTGATTCCTGCTGCTCCTGGAGAACACCTGTTACAGGTGAGTAACTACGCTTTCTGGATTTTCCAGCCTTTTTTCTCTCAGGTGCCACGTGCCATTTTGGGCACTAGGCCCAATTTTTTCCTCAACATGGAAAAACCCGCTTTGGGTTTTAAAAAGTGTTCCAAGTGTGGCGGTACCATCTCCGTCACCAACACTCACGAGTGGTGCCTCAAATGTTTAGGTCCTGACCACTCCATCTCGGAGTGTGTTGCCTGTGGGATGATGTCGAAGAGGGGTCGGCAGACCCGAGCTGCTAAGCTTAGCACCCTTTTTCCCTCTGATGCAGCATCCGTGGCATCGACATCTTCCAGGGCTTCGTCTTCCTCCCATGGATCTCAGGTAACCAAACATAAATCTGGCCGGTCCTCAAAGGGTAGATCTCCTTCCAAGTATCGAGATGCCTCTGGCATTGCCCTTGAGGGACTTGTACTGGCAAAATTGCCCCGGTTGGAGGCTTCGGCTTCCAAAGCACTAACGGGGCTCCAGGATGTTCTCGAGGCCTCAACCTCAGCAGAACTACTGGTGCCATGCTCTGGGGTACTAGCTGCTTCGTCAGGTACCGACCCAGGCATCGGCAGCGTCAGTTGACCAGAGATTCCTGGCTATTGAGCGTAGTCTGGCGGCTCTCCTTGCGGCATCGGTGCCTTCGGGACCGCTTCAGACAAGTCAATCGGTACCGGTACCGACAGCATCGACATCGGCGAGTGTGCTTCCAACACCGAGTCATGCTATTTCTTCCGGTATCGACAGGCCTGTACCGGACCCCTCCGGTACCGACTTCGATCAGTACCAGTACCGACTTCGACCAGTACCGGTACTGTGCTTTACAAGAGCACCTGGACAGAAGATATTTTGAATCCTCCGATGACTCTGAGGACTCTGACAGCTCTGTCGATGCTGGAGTACTTCTCTCTGAGGAGCCGCCTTCTCCTAAATGTAGGATGTCTCCTCCAGAGGATATATCCTTTCAGGATTTCATCAGGGAGGTGGCTAGAGGTCTTTCCATCACAGTGGCTCCTGAAACAGAGCCCAGAGCAAAGGAGTTGGAGATTTTACAATATCCTAAAGCTCCCAAGGAAGCGACTACTTTGCCTATTCATGAAATCTTGCAGGATCTCATGTTAAGAATGTGGGAAACACCTCTTACCACCTCTCCTCATTCCCGTAGGCTGGATACCATGTATCGAGTGCCTTCTTGTCCTGGATTTCAAAAAACTCAGTTGCTACACCACTCCATAGTGGTGGAGTCAGCTATCAGAAGGATCAAGAGTGCAAAAAGACATGCATCTAATCCTCCAGGACGTGAATGTAGGGCTCTTGATGCCTTTGGGCGTCAAACATTCCAGGCCTCTATGCTTTCTGCCAGGAACGGTTCCTACATCTTATATATGGGAATGTTCCTTAAAGAGGTTACAGGAGATCTAGAGCTTATGAGCCCTCTCCTTCCTGATGATAAGAGGCAGGATTATCTTACACTTGTCAAACATGCCCAGGATGTTTCCAAGTTTGTTAATCATGCAGCTTTTGACTGCTTTGAGTGCATAAGCAGAACCTCTGCCATTGCCATAGGAGCTCGTAGGATTGCCTGGCTCCAGGCATCTGACCTAGAACTCTGGGTACAGGACAAACTGGGGAATATCCCTTGTACAGGCGAAAATCTCTTTGGCAAAATTTGGCAAGAGAAAGCTAATGAGCTGGATGCTGATAACACAACTTTGGATAGACTATCCAAGGCTACAGCTGATCCTGCAAGAAGAAAATCCTACAAGAAACCATTCTTCTCTAAAAAGAAGAGGTTTTACCCCTCCTATACCCAGCAGGTGCATTCTGCAGGTCAGTCCGCCCGAAAGGGACAGCAGCCCCCAAAGCAAAGGAAATCAAAGACTGCTAAACCTCAACTGGCCCAGCAGACTCAGCCTCCACAGGGGCTTTGACTCCCATCTAGAGAACTTGGCCTTCCTGGCTCTGAACGGGCCAGAGCCTTCCACCATCCCAGGAAGGTTGTGTCATTTTGCCCCCATATCGGGGCAGATAACAGCAGAAGAATGGACTCTTTCCATTGTAAGGGAGGGGTACAAGCTTCATTTCTTCAACATGCCCCCTCCTGCAGTGGTAAGACAGTTCAATTCTCAGGCTTCTCTCAACACTCAGTTGAGT
Organism: Ichthyophis bannanicus; assembly: GCA_033557465.1. Lineage (NCBI taxonomy): Eukaryota > Metazoa > Chordata > Amphibia > Gymnophiona > Ichthyophiidae > Ichthyophis > Ichthyophis bannanicus. Next base: position 845,788,934 of record CM066032.1, on the reverse strand, counting down.
CAAGAGGTCAGTTTACTTCTTGCCCATGGGGCAATAGAAGACGTACCCATTTCCCAACAGGGTACAGGGTTTTACTCCCCTTATTTCCTTATTCCAAAGAAAACAGGGGGACACAGACCCATTTTAGACCTCAGAGAACTGAACAAATTCCTGTTCAAAGAGAAATTCAAGATGTTTTCTCTGGCAACTCTGCTGCCATACCTTCAGAGTCAGGATTGGCTTTGTTCTCTAGATCTCAAGGATGCGTACACTCATGTTCTCATCCATCCAACTCACCGAAGGTTCCTTCGTTTTATTTTTCAAGGAAAGCACTACCAATACAGGGTGCTTCCTTTTGGCCTGGCCTCAGCACCAAGGGTGTTTACGAAATGTATGGCTGTAGTGGCAGCATTTCTTTGCACTCTAGGAATATTCGTCTTCACCTACTTAGACTGGCTCATTCGAGCCCCATCAGAGCCAGAGGCCAGAATTTCCCTATCTTGCACAATGCATATCCTTCAGTATTTGGGCCTGGTCATAAACATCCCAAAATCCAGCCTAACTCCCACTCAGTCTCTAGAGTTTATAGGAGCTCTGCTGGATACCAGAAAAGCAAGGGCCTATCTTCCACAGGCCCGCTGCCTTCGCATTGTGCAGTTAGTCTCCCAGGCAATGTTAAAAACTCATCTCACTGCTCGGGAAATGTTACGACTTCAAGGTCACACGGCATCTACCGTGCATGTGGTTCCCTATATTCGCCTCCATATGAGAGCAGCCCATTGGACTCTATCCACTCAGTGGACTCAGGCATCAGGCTGCTTATCAGACAAAATAGCAAACACAAGTCGCCTTATTTTGTCTCTACAATGGTGGCAGTCAACCCAAAACCTGTTGGTGGGGTCCCCTTTCCAGCAACCTCCCCTACCCCAGGTCATTCTAACAACAGATGCCTCACAGGTGGGTTGGGGAGCTCATCTGCAAGATCTCTCTACCCAAGGCACCTGGACTCCACAGGAGTCCCACTTACATATCAGTCTCCTAGAACTCAGAGCAATCTTCCTTGCTCTTCGAGTGTTCCATACCCAGCTCAGCTACAAGACAGTCCTAATTCAGACAGACAATCAAGTAGCTGTGTTCTATCTGAACAAGCAGGGAGGAACAGGCTCTCTTTCGCTTTGCAATGAAGCTTTGCGACTATGGGCCCTCGCCAGAGAGCATCAGATTCATCTCCTTGTGGTGTATCTGCCAGGCATTCAAAACTCTTGGGCAGACAGTCGAGTTCTGTTTCCACACGAATGGTCTCTCCATGCAGACCAGGTAGCAAAAATTTTCAAATTTGGGGAACTCCAGACATAGACCTCTTTGCAAGTCCGTTGAATGCCAAACTTCCCCGATTCTGTTCCAGAATTCTGGCTCAGGGTTCTCAGGCCAGGGATGCTTTCCTCCTCCATTGGGGTCAGGACTTTCTATATGCCTTTCCACCCATTCCCCTAATTCCCAAGACCCTATTCAAGCTTCAGAGAGACAAAGGCCACATGATTCTCATAGCTCCACATTGGCCACGGCAGGTGTGGTACCCTCTGCTCCTGCATCTCTCTCAAGCTCCATCTCTGGAATTAAGATCTGCTCCAGATCTCCTGTCTCAGGAGGACGGGATGTCATGGCATCCCAATCCCCACTCTCTGCATCTCAGGGCCTGGGTGCTGAGAGCCTAGAACTTCATAGTCTTAACCTTTCTCAACAAGTAAGGGACGTCCTTTGTGCTTCCAGGAAACCTTCCACAAGACGTTCTTATGCTTTTAAGTGGAAAAGGTTTTCCATATGGTGTTCGCAAAAGGGTCTTCACCCCTCTGCGATACCTCTGGAATCATTACTGGAGTATCTCCTTCATTTATCTAATGCAGGACTTAAGACTAACTCGGTAAGAGTCAGTTTAAGTGCTATTTCAGCTTCTTTAAAGCCTTTAAATGGACAACCTATTTCCTCTCATCCTCTCATAGCGAGATTTATGAGGGGCCTTCTTCTAACTAAGCCTCCCATTAGGCCACCTCCAGTGGCATGGGACCTGAATCTGGTTCTTGGGCAGCTCATGAAGCCGCCTTTTGAACCTTTAGCTACTACCTCCTTGAAATTCCTTTCCTGGAAAGTTATCTTTCTCATTGCAATCAATCAGCACATCGCATCAGTGAATTGCAAGCATTAGTTGCTGATCCTCCTTACACGAGGTTCCATCATGATAAGGTAGTCCTTAGGACTCATCCACACTTTATGCCAAAGGTGGTCTCACCTTTTCATTTAAACCAGGCGGTTTACCTGCCTGTATTTTTTCCAAGGCGTCATGCTTCAAATGCAGAAAGGAATCTTCATACTTTGGACTGTAAAAGAGCACTTGCCTTTTACTTACAGAGGACACAGCAACATAGAAAGTCCTCCCGACTCTTTTTTGCTTTCGATCTTTCTCATTTGGGACATCCATTCTCCAAGAGAACATTGTCCAACTGGATTGCACAGTGTATTTCTTTTGCCTATCAGAGTAAGAACGTTTCTCTGGAAGTCCATGTCACAGCTCACAATGTGAGAGCCATGGCAGCCTCAATGGCTCATCTACACTCTGCGTCTATTGACGACATCTGTCGAGAAGCTACTTGGGCCTCGGTTCATACCTTCACAGCCCATTACTGCTTAGACAAGGACTCCCGCCGGGATGCCTTGTTTGGTCAGGCTGTTCTACGACACCTTTTCCATATTTAATCAACTCCTACCCACCTTTCCCGGTAGGATGCCAGAGATCTATGGGGGGGAAGTGGAGCCCTTTCACAGGGGCACACAACTTCTGGGGTTTCTCCCTGGCATCTGCAGCTAGGGAGTCCCCATATGTGAAGACTACATTCCTGCTTGTTCCTGGAGATAGCATAGTTACTCACCTGTAACAGGTGATCTCCAGGAACAGCAGGAATTTAGTCTTCACAACCCACCCACCTCCCCTAGGAGTTGTATCTCTCTTTTCTTTTATTTCCGTCTCTCTCTCTCTTTGTCTCAGCTTTAAAACTCAACTGGAGAGAGGCAGTTGGGAAAGGCGGGAAGGCAGCACGCAGGCGATGTGGGATGCTCCCAAAAGCTTTCTAATTGGACGCTGGGGAGCGTTCCCGCGCAGGTTCCGTCGGTACCGACGATACCCATATGTGAAGACTAAATTCCTGCTGTTCCCGGAGATCACCTGTTACAGGTGAGTAACTATGCTTTCTCTGCACACATCCAACACATTGCTAAAACCTGTCGCTTCTTTTTCGATAACATCAGCAAAATACTTCCCTTCCTTTCTACACACTACTAAGACCCTTACCACTCACTATTCACCTCCTGTCTTGACTATTGTAACCTGCTTCTCGCTGGCCTCTCTCCGAATCATCTCTCTTCCCTTCAATCTGTTCAAAACTCAGCTGCACGGCATATCTTCTGACAGTGTCGCTATGCTCATATTACCCCTATTCTCATGCCACTTAACTGGCTTCCTATCAGTTCCCGCATCCAGTTCAAACTACTCCTACTGACCTACAAGTGCATTCATTCTGCGGCTCCTCCCTACCATTCCTCTTATCTCACTCTACATTCTCCTCAGGAACTCTGCTCCTCTGGCAGATTCCTTTTATCTGCGCTGTTCTCTGCCACTACCAACTCCAGACTTTGTTCATTCCACCTTGCTGCTCCATATGCCTGGCACAAACTTCCTGAGTCTGTGCATTGGGCTCCTTCTCTAGCCCTATACAAATCCAGGCTAAAATCCCACCTCTTTTGGATCCTGATGCTCATCATTCTCTTGTCTACTACTTATATGTATCTTTCCTTACTGAAGTCCCCAGTTTTGCTATGTTTTTTGTCTTGACTACATTGTAAGCTCTGATGATCAGGGACTGTGTCTTACATCTATATGTACAGCTCTGCATATGCCTTGTAGTGCTTTACAAATGGTTACTAGTAATAGTAGTTGGCGAAGACGATAGTATTGGTGGTTACCACTCTCTGGCTCTTGTAGCTGTGCAGTTGGTCAAACAGATGTGACTTCCAAGGCCTGGTTTGGCAAACTGCCGTTTAAGGGTTAGTTACTTTTTGGGGAGGCTTTAGAAAAGCTGGTGAAGGACTTAAGAGAAACTAAAATGTCTTGTTTGCCCAAAGACATGCCACCAGGTCTTCACTTGGGTATTTTCGGGAGATGCAAAAGATTTGTTTGAGGTCTGGGCTTCCTCAGTGGTTGTGTTTCCTCTCTAGTGGCCATTACTTTCATGGCAGTCAGAGGGGTGGCAAAGATGGGTCATTGAGAGTTCCCGGTGGCCCTAATCCTTTTTAATGATGGTTTGGGGATCCAGACTGGGTTGGTTCTGGTAGGAGGATCTCCAGGAACAAGCAGGAATGAGTCTTCACATATGGGTATCGTCGGTACCGACGGAGCCTGCGCGGGAACGCTCCGTAGCGTCCAGTAAGAAAGCTTTTGGGAGCATCCCACAGTGCCTGCGCACTGCCTTCCCGCCTTTCCCAACCGCCTCTCTCCAGTTCTTCTTTTCCGCAGAGCCAGCAGGTCGTGTACCTGTCACCGCAGAAGAATTCTTTATTTTTTTCTTTATTTTTCTGTGTCGCGTCTGCCTTCTTCGACGTCAGACCGGTACCGCCGGTCTTTTCTTTTCTTTCTTAAAAAAAACAAACAAAAAAACCTTTTCTTTCTTCAACTGTGCATTTTCGGTTTGGCCTTAGGCCTGAACATTTTTTCTCCTCATGGAGAAGCCCGCTTCTGGGTTCAAAAAGTGCACGAAGTGTGGCGGTACTATTTCTGTCACCGACACCCATGACTGGTGTCTAAAATGTTTGGGGCCTGACCATTCCATCACGGATTGTGTGTCCTGTACCATGATGTCTAAAAGAGGTCGGCAGAACCGAGCAGCCAAGCTCAGTACCCTGTTTCCGTCTGATGCAGCCTTGGTGGCATCGACGTCTTCCAGGGCTGCTTCTTCCTCCCATGGATCTCAGGTAACCAAACATAAATCTAGCCGGTCCTCGAAGGGCAAATCTCCCTCTAAGCATCGAGATGCCTCCGGGCTTGTCCTCGAGGATTCCGCACCGGCAAAATTACCCTGGCGGGAAGTTCCGGCTTCCAAAGCATTGTCTATGGGGTCACAGGTTGACATCGATGGCTCGGCCTCGACCGATCACCTGTTGCCGTGTTCTGGGGTACCGGTGGCCTCCACTGGTACCGACATCCAGACTCTGGTGGCGTCGATGGATCAGAAGATTCTGTCCATGCAGCGCACCCTAATGGCGTTTATGCAGGCTTCGACGCCTTCGTACCGCAACAATCTCCGTTGCCGGTACCAATTGCATCGACATCAACTTCGATGTCGACTGCAGCGGTACCCTGTCCGATGACGCCCATCGGTACCGAACCAGTACCGCTTACTCCCGATGTCGATCCCACTCGGTACGCGTATCGGGCTTTACAGGAGCATCCGGACAGGCGATACTTCGATTCCTCCGAAGACTCTCATAAGTCGGAGGCTTCTATCGAGGCACCGGTACTTCTTCCTCAGGAGTCTGATTCTCCAAAATGAAGAATGTCTCCTCCAGAAGACTTGTCTTTTCAGGACTTCATTAGGGAAGTGGCTATGGGCCTCTCCATTACAGTGGCCCCTGAGTCAGAGCCTAGAGCCAAGCAACTAGATATTTTGCAGTATCCTAAGGCTCCTAAAGAAGCAGCTACTTTACCTATTCATGAGATTCTCTATGATCTCATGTTGAGCATGTGGGAGACTCCTCTTACTACCTCTCCTCATTCTCGTAGATTAGACACCATGTACCATGTCCCTCCTTGTCCTGTCTTTCATAAGTCTCAGCTTCCTCACCACTCTATTGTGGTAGAGTCTGCCATGAGGAAAATAAAGAGTGCAAAGAGACACTCATCTAATCCTCCAGGACGTGAATGCAGGACCCTTGATGCCTTTGGCCGAAGGGTTTTCCAAGCCAATATGCTTGCTGCCAGAATCAACTCCTATAGTCTCTATATGGGGATGTTTCTAAAAGAAGTCACAGATCATCTGCAGACTTTAGCCCCTTTTATTTCAGAAGATAAAAGGCAGGAATTTCTCACTTGGCTTAAACATGCCCAAGATGTTTCCAAATTTTCCAACCGTGCAGCCTTTGACTCTTTTGAGTGTGTAAGTAGAGCCTCGGCTGTTGCCATAGTTGCACGTAGAATTGCTTGGTTACAAGCCTCAGATTTGGAACTTTGGGTCCAAGATGAACTGGGAAATCTTCCTTGCACAGGTGAAAACCTTTTTGGCAGGGATTGGAAAGCAAAGGCCACTCAGATGGATGCTGAGAACTCTGCTTTGGATCGACTTTCAAAGTCTACCTCTGCTCCTGCTAAGAAAAGATTGTTCAAAAAGACAGTCTCTTCTAAAAAGGGAAGATACTATCCTGCTTATGGTCAGCAGGCATCTTCTGCAGGTCGTTTTGATGCAAAGCGTCAGCAACCACCTAAACAGACCAAGTTAAAGGATGCCAGGCCTCCCACGGCTCAGCAGCCTCAGCCTCAGCCTCCTCAGGGCCTTTGATTGCAACTAGAGAACTTAGCCTTTCTTTCTCTGGAAGAACCAGAGCCCCTCACCATTTCAGGAAGGTTGGCTTACTTTGCTCCCAGATGGGAGCAAATCACAGCAGAACAATGGACCCTCTCCATTATAAGGGAAAGGTACAAGCTTCATTTCTTTAAACCTTCCTCCCCACACCATGGTGAGACAGTTCAATTCTCCAACATCTCTCCTCAACCTTCTGGGTTAGGAGATTGCTACCCTTCTTGCCCAAGGGGCAATAGAAGAAGTACCCCTTCTTCAACAGGGCTCAGGGTTCTACTCCCCTTATTTTCTTATTCCAAAGAAAACAGGGGGCTACAGACCCATATTAGATCTCAGAGAATTGAACAAGTTTCTATTCAAAGAGAAATTGAAGATGATTTCTCTCGGTACTCTGCTGCCATACCTTCAGAGTCAGGATTGGCTTTGTTCTCTAGATCTCAAGGATGCGTACACCCATGTCCTCATCCATCCAACTCACAGAAGGTTCCTTCGGTTCCTTTTTCAAGGAAAGCACTACCAATACAGGGTGCTTCCTTTCGGTCTGGCCTCTGCACCAAGGGTGTTCACGAAATACATGGCAGTAGTAGCTGCATTTCTACGCACTCTAGGAATATTCGTTTTCCCATATCTGGACGACTGGCTCATTCGAGCTCCATCCCAGTCAGAGGCCCAGATTTCTCTAACCTGCACAATGCGTGTCCTTCAGTATTTGGGACTGGTAATAAACATCCCAAAATCCCATCTCACCCCTACTCAGTCCCTGGAGTTTATAGGGGCCTTGCTGGATACCACAACTGCAAGGGCCTATCTTCCTCAGGCCCGTTGCCTACGCTTGGTGCAGTTAGCCTCCCAGATACAGTTAAAGTCCCATTTAACTGCTCGAGAGATGTTACAACTACTAGGCCACATGGCATCCACCGTGCATGTGGTTCCATATGCTCACCTTCACATGAGGGCAGCTCAATGGACTTTGTCCACCCAATGGACTCAGGCATCAGGTTGCCTGTCAGACAAAATAGCAAACTCCAGTCGCCTATTTTGGTCTCTCCAGTGGTGGAAGTCCCCTCCAAATCTGTTGCTGGGGTCCCCTTTTCAGCAGTCGCTACCCCAAGCAACTCTAACAACAGATGCTTCTCCAATGGGTTGGGGAGCTCATCTGCAGGATCTCTCCACCCAGGGCATCTGGTCTCCACAGGAGACTTCTCTGCATATCAATCTCTTGGAACTCAGAGCAATATTCTTAGCTCTCAGAGTGTTCCATTCCCTGCTCAGCTACAGGACAGTCGTCATCCATACGGACAACCAAGTAGCCATGTTCTATGTAAACAAGCAGGGCGGGACTGGCTCTCTGTCGCTTTGCAACGAAGCTTTGTGACTGTGGGCCTTCGCCAGAGAGCATCACATCCATCTTCTCACAGTATATCTTCCAGGCATTCAAAACTCTTGGGCGGACAGACTCAGTCGAGTTCTGCTTCCACACGAGTGGTCCCTCCACATGGACCAGGTAGCCAGGATCTTTCGAATTTGGGGAACCCCGGACATAGACTTCTTTGCAAGTCCGTGGAATGCCAAACTTCCCCGGTTCTGTTCCAGAATTCCGTGTCAGGGAGTTCAGGCCAAGGATGCCTTCCTCCTTCACTGGGTCAAGACTTCCTTTATGCCTTTCCACCAATTCCCCTAATTCCCAAGACACTATTCAAGCTTCAGAGAGATCAAGGGACCATGATCCTCATAGCACCACACTGGCCACGCCAAGTGTGGTATCCTCTACTTCTGCATCTCTCTCAAGCTCCTTCCCTGGACTTGGGCTCTGCACTAGACCTTCAAGATTTTCATCTCTCTCAGCAAGTCAGAGATGTTATTCATGCCTCTAGAAAGCCTTCTACTAGACGTTCCTATGCTTTCAAATGGAGAAGATTTACCATTTGGTGTTCAGAGAAGGGTCTAAACCCTCTTGCAATACCTCTGAATTCTCTACTAGAGTATCTCCTGCATCTATCCCATGCAGGTCTGAAAACGAATTCAGTAAGAGTCCATTTGAGTGCTATTGCAGTGTCCCTCAAGCCTCTCAATGGACAACCTATTTCCTCTCATCCTCTTATAGCAAGATTCATGAGAGGCCTTCTTTTAACTAAACCTCCTATTAGACCACCTCCAGTGGCATGGGACTTAAACCTGGTTCTTGGCCAGCTCATGAAGCCACCCTTTGAACCTTTAGCCACCACCTCCTTGAAATTTCTTTCTTGGAAGGTTATTTTTCTCATTGCAGTCACCTCAGCACGCCGCTTCAGTGAGTTGAAAGCTTTGGTGGCTAATCCACCTTATACAAGGTTCCATCATGATAAGATAGTCCTCAGAACCAATCCACACTTTATGCCTAAAGTGGTCTCGCCTTTTCATCTGAACCAAGAGGTATATTTACCTGTCTTTTTTCCAGGACCTCATGCATCAAATGCAGAGAGGAATCTTCATACCTTGGATTGTAAGAGAGCTCTTGCTTTTTACTTACAAAGAACACAGCAACATAGAAAGTCTGCTCAACTCTTTGTTGCTTTTGATCCTTCTCATTTAGGACTTCCAGTCTCTAAGAGAACACTGTCCAACTGGATTGCTCAGTGTATTTCTTTCGCCTACCAGAGTAGAAACCTTTCTCTGCAGGGCCATGTCACAGCTCACAATGTGAGAGCCATGGCAGCCTCAATGGCTCATCTAAACTCTGTGTCCATCGACCAAATCTGTCGAGCGGCCTCCTGGGCCTCGGTTCATACCTTCACAGCCCATTACTGCTTGGACAAGGACTCTCGCCGGGATGCCTTGTTTGGTCAGGCTGTTCTCAAACACCCGTTCCATTCCTAATCAACTCCTACCCACCTACCCTGGTTGGATGCCAGAGATCCATGGGAGGAGGTAGAGTCCTTTCCAAGGACACACAATCTGGGGTCTTCCCCTGGCATCTGCAGCTAGGGAGTCTCCATATGTGAAGACTCATTCCTGCTTGTTCCTGGAGATAGCACAGTTACTTACCTGTAACAGGTGATCTCTGGGAACAGCAGGAATAAGTCTTCACAACCCACCCACCTCCCCTAGGAGTTGTATCTCTCTATCTATCTTTCCTTTCCTCTCTCTCTCTTTGTCTCAGCTTTAAAACTCGAACTGGAGAGAGGCGGTTGGGAAAGGCGGGAAGGCAGCGCGCAGGCGCTTTGGGATGCTCCCAAAAGCTTTCTTACTGGACGCTGGGGAGCGTTCCCGCGCAGGCTCCGTCGGTACCAACGATACCCATATGTGAAGACTTATTCCTGCTGTTCCCAGAGATCACCTGTTACAGGTAAGTAACTGTGCTTTATCTGCAGATCTTTTATTCTGCTTGGACCCAAATCACATTAGACCAGTATGTTCTGGAGGTGACTGGTGTATTGACGCAGCCCCCTCTCAGACACACTTATGGTATCTCCCTTCCAGATGCCAGACAAGGCACACACTGTGCAGAGATGCTGGAATGGAATGGCTGCTACAGCTTCTGGCCGTAGTAAGGGTTCTTCTGGAGGAGTGTGGTCTGGGTTGATACTCTTATTTACTTTGTGGTCCCCAAGAAAGAGGGTACTTTTTGCCTAATTTTAGATTTGAAACAGGTAAACAGAGCCTTACTATGCCATGTTTCTACATGGAAATGTTGTAGCTTGCCATGGTGGCAGTTCATTAGGGGGAGTATCTGCCCTCCTTGGATCTCTCCGAAGTGTACTTGCACATTCCAATTCAGCCTGATCATCAGCGTCACCTGTGTTTTGTGGTGCCCTTGGGCCATTTTCAGTTTTGAACTTTCCGTGGCTCCCAGGACCTTTGCCAAAGTGAATGATGGTAGTGGCGGCAGTTCTGCTCGGGGAGGGGGTGTTGGTGCACCCTTGGATGACTGGCTGATCAGGGCAAAGTCCCCGCAAGAGAGCCAGTTGAGAACGCAGCAGGTAGTGTTGTTGCTGACCAGCCCAACTGCTGGAGCAACTTTATGAAGAACAGAATGGAGCTGACTTAGTCCCTGGATTACCTGGGGTGCATTGTGACGCTGACACTGGAGTGAATTTGCAAGTTGCAGACTCAAGATTGGCAAGCTCTTGAGGGTGTGTCCTTCCCAAACTTGGGACTATCTGCAAGTTCTGGGCTCCATGGCAGCCACATTGGAGTTAATGCCATCGGCCAGAGTGCATATTTGTCCTCTACAGCCGGGAGGTATCTGCCCAGTGGTCGGCACTGAAACGCTCATTGTGGTGGAGCTTGCCACTGCCAAAAAAAGTCCAAGTAAGCCTTAACTGGTGGCTGAACTCGACCAATCTATCAGTGGGAGTACTTCTGGAAGCCCCAAATGGTTGGCGGTTACCATGGATGCCAGCTTAATTGGATGGGAGGGGGGCCAACTGTCTGTCTCACGTCAGCAGCTCACGTGGTCAGAAAAGAAAGCGTCCACGTTGACTTGCTCAGCACAGATCTGTTGGACCCAGGGGAATGGACAATAGCAAAATCAATTTTTTAAAAGATTGTGTGATGTTGGAGGATGCCCGTAATGGATCTCAGGTTCTTCAGCTGCAGGTGAGGGAGGTTGTTGGAGTTATAAATGCCTTGATTCAGAAGTGGCCTCAGGAGGGGTTATTATATGTGTTTCCTCAGTGGCATCTCATAAGGTGAGTGGTCCAGAGAGTGGAGGCCCATCTGAGCCTGGTGATGTGGTGGCATCAGATTAGCCTCGGAGGCCATGTTATGCGGATCTAGTTTGTCTGGCGGTGGAGGATCCATGGCCCTTGCTGGTGGTTGAGAATCTCCTGTCTCAGGGGCCAGTTCTAATGTTGGCCACGCGTTGGTTCTTGCTTACAGCTTGAGCCTTGAAAGGGCATGGCTGAGAAAGAGAGATTTCTCCGGGAACAAGCAAGAAGTCAGTCCTCACATATGGGTGACGTCGGCGCCGACGGAGCCCTCGTGCGAAGCAAATCCCCCAGCTTTCAAAGAAAACCTTTGGGAATTGCTTCGCGCATGCACGATCCCCTTCCCGCCCAAGGGTGCCATCTTGCTCAGTCTCCTTTTTTCCACGGAGCCCTCCGGACGTTGTCCCATGGTCCCCGTGGAAAAAGTTGTAAAATTCAGGGTGTTTTGTTTTCTTTCCTTTGGTCGACACCGGTTCCTCTTCCGGCCTGCGGCTCAATACACCGGTATCCGGGTCCAGTTTGATTTTTTTCGTTTTTTGTCATTTGTGACTGGCGTTCACACCCTTTTTCCTTTTCACTGGCAGCCCGGGTCTTCGACCTTGCAGGGGCCCTTTTTCCCCCGATGGCTGCCAGTGGGTTCAAGAAGTGCAATTGGTGCATAAAACTGATGTCCCTCACCGATACGCACGACTGCTGTCTCCGGTGCCTCGAGCTCGACCACAAACCGATGGTCTGCGGTCCGTGTCGGGGGGAGCATGCCGAGCCCGAGCTGCGTTAGGGGTTCCTCGGAGAGGGGGGGTCCCCCTCGAGGGAGCACAGGAGGAAGAGAAAAACCCCAGAAAGCGGCGGCGGCATCAGACGGCTCCGAGCGGCCCGGTCCCTCCCGGGGAAAGTCTTTGGAGACGGAGCACCCAGCGAAGATGCCTCGACGTGATGCGGATCAGCCGAGGCAGGTAACTACTGTCCTCATTGAGGACTCCCCTCTGGGGGAACCGGCGTCGGGCCCAGCTTTGTCGGGATCCAACCTGGGGGCTGTGGAGCCTCCTGGACGAGTCCAGAGTGGTGGCCTTGGAGTGCTGTATAACTGCCTTCATGGAGCAGCAGTGGGTGCTGATAGCCAGCCTGTCCGGTTCTTCCGCCCTGACCATCGGGCTCTCGATGTCAAAGTTGACCCCGGAGGCCGAGCCGATCCTCGAGACTCTTCGGACTCGAGTCGATCCTCAGCCGAGGTCCCAATCGGCCTCCCGTTCAGGACCGAGGTCATCGCCGACGAGCCTCCAGTCGCCAGGGCCCTCGATGCCGGAGCCTATCGATTCCTCCTCGGAGGCTTCGGGATGGGAGATGGAGGAAGAGGAGTCCCCGGACACCTGTCGGCACAGGGACATCCCGTCCGATTCCCTGGTGTCCGAACCTCGGAGAAGGTCCCCTCCGGGAGGACACGAGGTTCTTGGACTTCATGAGGGATATGTCCAAGGTTTTGGCATTCCCCACGGAGTCCGAGGAGGATCCTCGAGCCGACAAGCTCGAGATCCTCCAGTATTGAGGCCCCCCCTCGGGAGGCCCTTACTGTACCAGTGCTTCCAATCCTGGAACAACTGATGTTTTGTATGTGGGAGACCCCCGCATCGGCACCGGTGATCACCAAACGGCTGGACTCGATGTGTCGAGTCCGCCGAAGCCCTGGGTTTCAGAAGTCACAGCTGCCGCACAACTCAATGGTTGTGGAATCGGCCATGCGCAGGCTGAAGAGCCAGAAGACACACTCCTCGGTGCCTCCTGGTAGGGAGGCCCACAACTTGGATGCCTTCAGCAGAAAGTGCTTCCAGGGATCGATGCTGTCCTGTCGTATCCAGGCTTACCAGCTGTACATGGGCATGTACCTGAGGGACCTGGCGAAGGACCTCGCCGGGTTCTCGGCTGGTTTCTCCGAGGGACCTTTGCAGCACTCCAGGAACTTGTCTACTGCCGTCCGTGAGTGCTTGAAGTTCATGTCTCGAGCTGCCTATGACTGGTTCGAGTCGGCGGTCCAGGTAGCCGTGGCAGGCATCGGTGCACGCCGCCAAGCATGGCTGCAGTCATCCAACCTCAAGCAATGGGTTCAGGACAAGTTGGTCGATGTTCTTTGCCAGGGAGACAACCTCTTTGGCAAACCCATGACCGACAAGGAGGCAGAACTGGAGACCGAGTACATGACAAGGACACGGCTCTCCAAGAAGACCTCTGCCTGTTCTCACAAGAAGGGCTCTGGTAAAAAGCTCTTTTACCCGAGGAAGGGTGCTGCTTACAGAAGCTAACCCCATTATCGGGCCTCCCTGGCTCCCCAACAGGAGGCAGTAGGCCAAAGGACAGGGACATGGCCCACGTAAGCAAAAAGCCCCCAAATCCCAGGCACCGGCTCTGGCCCAGTCTGGCAGTGGCTTTTGACTCTCAAAGCATGGCCCCTCTCCCCATAGGGGATAGGCAGTACACAGGAGGCAGGCTGGCCCTGTATGCCCACAGGTGGCCAGCAATTACCACCGATGCCTGGGTCTTGCAGATAGTCCAAGTGGGCTATTTACTGCACCTGACCCAGGTGCCACTCCCTTACTTCCCAGGAGAGCCCATCAGGTCTCCCCTTCACCGGGACCACCTTCTGAAAGAGTTGACGGGTCTGATTGAGGATCAGGCGGTAGAACCGGTGCCCCACCACCTGCAGGGTAGGGGCTTCTACTCCAGGTACTTTCTGGTACCAAAAAGGACAGGAGGCCTCAGACCCATCCTCGACCTACGCAACTTAAACAAATTCCTGGTGAGTTAGAAGTTCAAGATGCTCTCCCTTGGAATATTGCTGCCTTACCTCCAACAGGGAGATTGGCTATGCTCCTTAGACCTAAAAAATGCGTATACACACATACTAATACACCCAGACCACAGGCAGTATCTATGCTTTGTGGTGGGGGGTCAGCACTATCAGTACAGGGTACTTCCCTTCGGCCTGGCCTTGGCCTCCAGGGTGTTTACAAAATGCCTGGCCATGGAGGGAGGGAGGAGTGGCTCAGTGGTTGGGACAGGTTACCTCAGGCCGGAGGGCCAGGGGTTCAATTCCCACATGGGGACAAGTAACCTCAGGCCGGTGGGACTGAGGTCTCTAGTCCCATGGCTGCTCCTTGTGGCCTTGGGCAAGCCACTTAACCCTCCATTGCCTCAGGTACACTTAGATTGTGAGCTCTTTGGGGACAAGGGAATAAAAAAAGTACCTGTTAGTATATAAGTGTAAACCGCTCTGATGCGTAAGTAAAGGGCGGTATATCAAATGCCTAAACCATAAACCATGGTGGCCACCTTTCTCAGACTCTAAGGGATCTTTGTCTTCTCCTACCTAGACGACTGGCTCATCAGAGGCACTTCAGCCAGTAAGGCCCACCAGGCCACATCTCGCACCATTCAAGTGCTACAGCATTTGGGGTTTGTAATCAATTACCCCAAGTCCAGCCTGACTCCCACTCAACAGCTAGAGTTCATTGGGGCCAGACTTGACACTCTTCAGGCAAAGGCCTACTTGCCTGCAGACAGGACACGCAGGCTTTTGGCCCTGGCACATCAAGTGAGTCGAAGATCCAAGGTGTCAGCAAGACATTTTCTGCGCTTTCTTGGGCACATGGCTTCTATGATTCACGTAACACCAGATGCCCACCTCCACATGTGAACCACTGAATGGTGCCTCAGAGACCAGTGGTCACAGGCCTCAGGGTGCCTCAGAGAGAAGATCACAATTTCCAGGCGACTGGTACAGTCCCTGGGCTGGTGGCTTCAGCCACTCAATTTGGAGGTGGGGATGCCTTTTCAGGCTCCCCTGCACACGAGGATCCTGACCATGGATGCCTCCATGCTGGGCTGGGGGCCTCCTTGCCAGGAGTTCTCTACCTAGGGAATGTGGTCCTCGGAAGAGAGAGCACAGCAGATCAACTTCTTGGAGCTCCGTGCCATCCGCCTGATACAAACAGACAACCAGGTAGCCATGTTCTATGTGAACAAGCAAGGGGGCAAGGGGTCCCGCCTTTTGTGTCAGGAAATCCTAGATCTGTGCTCATTTGCAGCCCGGCATGGCATGCAGCTCCGGGCCGTCTACCTGCAGGGTCAGGAAAACTGCTTGGCAGACAGACTCAGCAGGGTCCTCCAGCCCCACGAGTGGCTGCTGGACCGGGGTATAGTTCACTGGCTGTTCCAGACCTGGGGAAGGCCAGTGGTGGATTTATTTGCGTGCCCGGACAACCACCAGTTGCCCAGGTTCTGTTCCAGGTGACACCACCCGGACAGGGTGGCTGCCGATGCCTTTCTGATATCATGGTCAGTGGGCCTCCTATATGCGTTTCCTCCAACGCCTCTGGTGGCCAAGACTCTTTTCATAATCCTCCGACACAGGGCCTCGGTCATTCTGGTAGTACCGAGGTGTCCGAGACAACCCTGGTTTCCACTTCTACTTCAGCTGGCGGTGGAAGCCCCAATTCCCCTGGGGTCTTCCTTGAACCTCCTGTCCCAGGAGGGGGGCAACCTTCTGCATCCCAACCTCAGATCCCTCAACCTGATGGCATGGCTGCTGAAAGGGTAGTACTCGCTCCACTTCTCCTCCCGAAAGAAGTTGAGGAGGTCTTGCTGGCCTCCAGTAGGCCCTTGACCAGACGGACCTACGCCTTGAAGTGGCGGAGGTTTGTAGTGTGGTACGAGGGGCAGGGTGCCAACCCCTTCTCCTGTCAGGTTGGGGTGGTTCTCAAATACCTTCTCCACCTTTCAGATTTGGGCCTCAAGTCCAATTCCATCAGGGTGCACCTTAGTGCACTTGCAACACACCATTTCCCGGTGGAGGAGAAGCCCCTCTCCGTCCATCCCTTGGTTTCCCAGTTCTTGAGAGGCCTGCTTCTCTTGAAACCTCCAATTCGCCCCCTGGCGACTGAATGGGATCTCAATGTAGTTCTGGGGCAGCTTACTTGGCCGCCTTTTGAGCCAATGGCTACCTGCCATTTACGCTACCTTTCTTGGAAGGTGGTGTTTTTGGTGGCCCTCACATCGGCTAGGCGCTTGAGTGAGCTGCAGGCCCTTATGTCCGACAGTCCTTACACCAGGTTCTATAGGAACAGGGTGGTGCTTTGCACACACCCCAAGTTCCTTCCAAAGGTGGTCTCCTCATTCCACCTCAATCAGGAGGTGGTTCTGCCTATCTTTTTTCCCAGGCTGCATGGACTGTAAGAGGGCGTTGGCCTTCTATATTCAGCGCACGCAGGGCCATAGAAGGGCTTCTCAGCTCTTCATATCCTATGTCCCCAGTAAGCTGGGGATGGCCATCTCCAAGCGTATGCTGTCCACCTGGGTAGCGGACTGTATTGCCTGGGCATACAGGGCAGCTGAGCTCCCGTTGGAGGGTCGTGTCACGGCCCATCGGGTCAGGGCCTTAGCGGCATCAGTGGCTCATTTCCACTGTTCTGCTGGCAGATATCTGCCGGGCCGCTACCTGGTCTTCGAGTCAGACATTTGCTACCAATTACTGCCTGGATAGGGAGTCCCGACGGGACAGTGCCTTTGGCCAGGCTGTACTCCGTAACCTTTTCGAGGTCTAGGCAACTCCTGCCCTCCGACCCTTCTGTGTTCAGGCTACCAGAGTGCTATTCTTTCAGTTAGATTCCTATTGTGACTGCTGCCAGCTCTCGTAGAGGGAGCCTATTTTTCAGCTGTGGGTTCTCGGTAGCCTACAGGTAGGGAGTCCCATATGTAAGGATTGACTTCCTGCTTGTTCCCGGAGAAAGCGTAGTTACTCACCTGTAACAGGTGTTCTCCGGGCACAGCAGGAATCAGTCCTCATGACCCTCCCTCCTCCCCTTGGAGTTGCAGTCCTATTATTGTTTTTATATTTTTGCGGTCTTTTAGCTATGTCATCTGACTGAGCAAGATAGCACCCTTGGGCGGGAAGGGGACCACGCATGCGTGATGCAATTCCCAAAGGCTTTCTTTGAAAGCTGGGGATTTGCTCCGCACGAGGGCTCCGTCAGCGCCGACATCACCCATATGTAAGGACTGATTCCTGCTGTCCCCAGAGAACACCTGTTACAGGTGAGTAACTATGCTTACTCTGCACAGGTCATTGCAGTGTTATTGCAGACATACAAGCAGGCCACATCTCTTGTGTATATTTGGGAGTGGTGCCTTTTTGAGGATTGGTCTGTGGAGAGATGGTTTCGGGCCCTGAATGCATCATTGCCAGATTATCTTGGTATTTTTGCAAGCAAGCCTGGAGAAGGGGCTTGCTCTAAATTCTCTGCAGGTGCAGGTTGTAGCATTCAGGGAGCTCCTTAGCCTCTCATCTGGATGTGGTATTTCTTGAAGGGATTTAAGCATGTCCACCCACTGGGGTGAGTGTGATCTTAACCTGGTCTTGTCGGTGCTTGTTGGGATGTGTTTTTAGTCTCTTCTGCATGCTTCCCTAAAGGATTATTCACACTGAAGATAGTGTTTTTGGTGGCGATCTCTTCGGCATGTAGGATCTTGGAGCTTCAGGCTTTTTCATACAGAGACCCTTTCCTTTTGATATCTAAGGAGAAGATAGTCATTCGGTCCATGCCTTCATTCTTGCCTAAGGTGGTATCGACTTTTTTCATTTCAATCAGCCCTCACTCATTGGTATTAGCGGAGGGGGTGGCAGTGATCTGGCAAAGTTTTTTGGTGTTCGGATCATTTCTTTAGGTTTGGTGTGTTACGTAAGAGGGAGGTGTTTTCCAAAGCATCTATTGCTCGCTGGCTGAAGGAGTCTATTGTTTCTGCCTTACCTCCTTAAGGGTTTATTGGTTTCAGAGGGCTTTAAGCCCATTCTACTTGTACTCAGGCTCCTTCGTGGGCTGAGATTGGTTTGATACCACCGCTCAAAATTTGTTAGGTGGCGGTGTGTTTTTCCCTTCATTGTTTCACATGATATTACTGTCTAGATGTGCAAGTACAGAATGATGTAAGGTTTGGGGCGCGTGTGTTGAGGCCCAGTCTCTTTTGTCCCTCCCGTTCCTGCTTTGGTACATCCCATGCGTCTGGACTGGAGGGATGATGAGGAAGGTGAAATTAGGCCTTCTCTGCTAATTTTCTTTGAGCCCCAGTCCAGTTCAGGACCCACCCTGTCTATTTGCCCTGTTTGATACTTTTGAGACTGAAAATGTGAAGAATTTTGCAGATATTGTAGCATCCTGCATGCTCAGAGAAGCCACGATTCTGCTGGGCTCTGCTGTCTTTGGTAGCAGTAGCTTGTAAAGGGGTCAGATGAGGGGCGGATGGTTTTCCGCTCTTTACAGACCCTCTGTGGAGCCTTAAATTGGATAGTTCAGTTAATTGCAAAGGGTTTCTATATAGTTAGAGTGCTTAATTGCTGTGTTTTGTAGTCTGCCTTGTTCCAGATATACTGATCTGAGGAGGGCTGCACAAGACCTTTTATAGGGTGACATCATCATCATTCCAATAGTTCTCAGTTTCCATCTACTGATAGGATGGCATAAGCTCACACGTCTGATGACTGGACTGAAGGAACTCGAGAAAAGAATTAGCAGGTAAGACCCAATTTCACAGTTTCCTTTAATCTGAACATTTGGCCAGACTTCCAAAAGTACCTTAGTGAAATAGCAAATACAATTCAATTAATAATAATAGCAGGTGTTCTTTCAGGGTTGCATTATTATTCACCACATAAGAACAAAATCTGAATACATTGCTGTCTTCAGACTTTCAGGGCAGATATTAATAAGCATAAATTATAGAATTTATTTGTCTAATGTTTATTTCACAGTAAAACATCACAAAAATACCTGGCGGGCAGCCTCAAGATAGGCCAGAAGCCCACACTGCTTTTTTATCCTCACAATAAATTAAACAATTATTTATTGGAAATCTACATTCTAATACAGACAGTAAATATATCTGTGCTATTTGTTCTCTCAGAATTTAAAAATAAAAAAATGCCCTTTACTAATGATGCATTCACAGTGCTCTTCAAGTTACCAAATTGATTGGCTCCTGTTCAGTTATAAAACATATTCTTAAATGTTCTCTTAGGCTTTCACAGCTAGTATCATGATCTTTGCAGTTTTCTGGGTCGTGCTGTGTCTTAGCAATTGGATCCGGTGTTTCCAGTCATTGTGCTGTGGTGTTCTTCAGGATGAAGTGGTTATATAATGGATGTCTGTTCTTATATATAGTGATTCTCAAACTGGGTTGTTTGTACTGAGATGAGAAATTTGAATTTTGGCAGGAAAGTTCATTTGGAATGAGGAGGGGAAAGTGCAAGATTGAATTCTGGAAGGCGGGGAATTTTGAATTTTTAGCGCGCAGGTTTGTTTTGGCAATCCCAGATTCTGGAAGGTGGAAAGAACCATTGGCTTTTGGCACCAGTCCTGCTTTACTGCATTTTATTTTTTCCTTGCCCATCTTAGCATTGTCATTAGACTGAGGCAAGATGGCTCTCTTGGGTGGGAAATGGACCAAGCATGCGTGGTGCATCTCCCAAAGGCTTTCTTTGAAAACTGGGGAGATGCTTCCATGTGGGCTCTGCCGGCACTGACGTCACCCATATGTGAGGACTGATTTCTGCTGTCCTCGGAAAACACCTGTTGTAGGTGAGTAACTATGCTTTTTTCGAGAGCACCTTCTCCATTGCAAGCCTCTATGCTAGCTTTTGCTTCTTTAGACTTCTTACTGTGCTTGTGCAGAACTTTTAGCTTGTTAATATATATTTTTCTTGTGTGTGTGCTATTATTTAATTGCATCTGGTTTGTTTATAATCTTGGCCAGCTTTCTGCACACTACTGCTGTTTATCATTTTTCTCTGCAGGACTAGACTTTGTATCTTCCCTTCTCAACTACTGACTTTTTATATCCCTTCAACACTTCCCTAGCCCACCCACTCACCCTGTGACTTACCTTTCTTGTATAGCTTTCTAAGGATCACTAGTACTATTACTTTCGATGCACCCCATCCCCCTGGTACTTCTCCCCACCTCCCCATATTATATCTCTAATTTGTAGTCTCTCCTCTCCTCCTATTCCTATGGCTTCACATCACTTTCTTTTAGGGGTATGTTTGCAAAGCAGCAGTAGTGGCCTCTGCGATATTGGAGCCACGGCCCCCCTTGAATTCAATGATGCATCCTTTCATCTCGTCCTCAAGCACAGATGAAAGGAAGCATCAGGGACTCTGCCAGTCCGCAGGGCCCACAGCCCCAAAAGATGCAGAGGGAATATCAGCCAAACAGGGCAGACTTCAGGATCCTGCCATGCCTGCCGTCTCCCCAATGGCTCCAGCAGCACCAGGTAGTTCTAATGAACCCCTCCTGATGCTGCTCCACCGCTTTGTGCAAGACAGCACGACACTGCTTTGGGGTCTCTCCAGCTGAGGTACCATCATCTCCCTCAACACGACCAGGGTAACCCCCTGCCTCTCCTGCTGCTCCTGTCTACCACAAACCTCCTGCCTTAACTCACTGGCAGGCCCTAGAATCTCTGGAAGATGTCTATTCTGTGGGAGTTTGCTTTGTCAGAGCACCACTCACCGGTGGAAGGACAGTCTGTTGTTTCACCCCTTGGTGTCCATATTTTTCAGAAGTCTGCTTCTACTCAAGCCTCCGGTTCTTCCACCGGCGACTGAGTGGGATTTGAACGTGGTCTTGCAGCAACTTACTCGCCCACCGTTTGAGCCGATGGCTATTTGCCATTTGTGCTTCCTCTCTTGGAAAGCGCTCTTCCTGGTGGCTCTTACCTTGGCCAGACGTGTGAGTGAACTACAAGCTCTGGTTTCTGATAGACCTACACGTGGTTCTATAGGAACAGGGTGGTCCTACGGACCCATCCCAAGTTCCTTCCAAAAGTGGTCTCCTCTTTCCACCTCAACCAGGAGGTGGTTCTTCCGACCTTTTTTCCCAGGCCGCATACCAGCTGGGCTGAAACAGTCTTGCATACCCTGGACTGTAAGAGGATGTTGTCTTTTTACATAGAACTTATGCGGGGGCATCGAAGGGCTACTCAGCTCTTCATCTCCTTTGACCCTAATAAGATGGGGTTACCTGTCTCCAAGCGTACGTTGTCCACTTGGGTAGCAGATTGTATCGCCTGGGCATACAAGGCAGCCGACCTCCCCTTGAAGGGTCGAGTCACGGCCCACCGTGTTAGGGCGAAAGCCGCGTCAGTAGCTCATCTCCGCTCTGTTCCGTTGGCAGATATCTGCCAGGCCGCAACTTGGTCTTCAAGCCAGACTTTTGCAGCCCATTACTGCCTCGAGAGAGAGTCCCGAAGGGACAGTGCTTTCGGACAGGTGGTACTCCGTAATCTCTTTGAGGTTTAGGTAACTCCTACCCTTCGGCCCTTGTGTTGGGCTACCGTACGGGGGCGTTCTCAGAGGATATTCTTATCACGAATGCTGAGGCTCTTGCGAGGGAGCCATTTTTTCAGCTTAGGGTTCCCGGTAGCCTAGAGCTGGGGAGTTCCATATGTGAGGACTGACTTCCTGCTTGGTCCTGGAGAAAGAGTAGTTACTCACCTGTAACAGGTGTTCTCCAGGAGCAGCAGGAATCAGTCCTCACGACCCTCCCTCCTCCCCTGGAGTTGCAGTCATATCCTTCATTTTGTTTTTAGCTGTCTTTTAGCTATGTCATCAGACTGAGCAAGATGGCACCCTTGGGCGGGAAGGAGATCGCGCATGCGTGCTGCATTCCCAAAGGCTTTATTTGAAAGCTAGGGAAATGCTCCGCACGAGGGCTCCGTCGGTGCCGACGTCACCCATATGTGAGGACTGATTCCTGGTGCTCCTGGAGAACACCTGTTACAAGTGAGTAACTACTCTTTCCTGTATCCTTGCTGACTTCCTGCATTTCATATTCATACTAACCTCTTTTCAGTTGCCCATAGCACTTGCCAAGCAAGAGTACGTTATTCATCTGACTAACTCTCTTACCTCTGACCCTTGCTATCTCTTTGCAGCACTCATTTATCTCCTCAAAGTGCTTTCACCTCCCTTCTTTGCTTTCTGCCCAGACTTTGGCTGACTATTTCCATGATAAAGTACATAATATTAGTCTTGAGCTTTCCATAGGGTCACCTCCATCCCCCCTTCCCTCTCCTTACTCCTATATCCTTCCCTCAACCTCTATCACCCTTTCTTCCTTTTCTAAAATCACTGAAGAAACTGCTTATCTCTCCTCCAAACTGTTCCTCTGATCCCATTCCCACTCATTTACTAAGCTCTTATCTCTTCCATCATTATCCCGTCCCTCTGTCATGTCCTCAACCTATCGCTTCCTAATACATCTGTTCCTGCAGTCTTCAAACATTCTGTGGTTACACCTCTCTTCAAAAAACCTTCTGTAGACTTCTCTCCTCCCCTTTGCTTCTAAACTACTCGAACGTGCGGTTCACCACTATTATCTTGACTTTCTTTTCTCCCAAGCTCTTCTGGATCCAGTGCTTTCATCCTCTGCATTCTACAGAAATGGCCTTTGCCAACGTTTCTAGTGACTTTTTCTTGCCAAATTCAAGGACCTTTACTTGATCTTCATCATGTTGACCTTTCTGCTGCTTTTGACACTGTTGATCACCACCTTCTCTTGGTACCCTGTTTTCGCTTGGATTTAGGGGCTCTGTTCTGTACTGGTTTTCTTCTTTTCTCACCCATTGCACTTTTCTTGCATGTTCTGGTGGATCCTCCTCTACTGCCATCCTGCTTTCAATTGGTGTACCTCAGGGCTTTATCTTGGGACCTCTCATTTTCTCTCTTTTCTCGTCTCCTCCCATGTTTTCAGCACTCTCTTCATGCTGATGACTCTCAGATCTATGTCTCTTCACCTGAAGTCTCTCCAGGACCTCAGGTGCAGGAATCCAGGCCTGTATCTCAGCGTGCTTATATAACATGGCTGCCTAGATGTCCCATCACCGTCTGAAATTGAACATGGCCAAAACTGAGCTCCTTATCTTTCCCCTGAACCTATCTTTCCCAGTCCTCCTTTCTCTATTTCTCTACTGCTCCCTATTTCCTCAGCTCACAAACTCTTGCTCATCTTTGATTCTTCTCTCTCTTTCTCTGCACACATCCACAAGATAGCTAAAACATATTGTTTCTTTCTTTATAATATCAGCAACATCTGTCTCTTCCTTTCTGAACACACTACTAAGATCTATATCCACTCTCTAGTCACCTCCTGTCCAGACTATTGCAGATGCTCCTTGCTGGTCTCCCTCTGAATTCTCTCTATCCTTCAATCTGTTCAAAACTCAGCTGCACAGCCAGTCTTTCATTAGTGTCACTATGCTCACTTAGCCTCTCTTCTCAGGTCACTTCACTGGCTCCCTATCTGTTTCCATATCCAGTTCAGACTTCTCCTACTGACCTATAAGTGCATTCATTCTGCAGCTCCTTACTACCTTTACTCTTATCTCTCCCTATACCCCTCATGGGAGCTCCAATCTTTTGGTAGATCACTTTTATCTCTGCCCTTCTCTGCCACTGCCAACTCCAGACTTTGTTCATTACACCTTACCTGTGCCTAGAACAAACTACCCGAGTCAGTACATTAGGCTCCATCTCTGGCTGTATTCAAATCAAAGGTAAAAACCCACCTCTTTTTTTTGGATCCTGATCTACTTATTCACTTGTTCACCACCTATGTGTATCTTTTCTGTTCCCCTAGATTTACCCCAGTTCCCAGTTGTGTTTGCCTTGATTACATTGTGAGCTCTGATGAATAGGGACTGTCTTCAACATGTATATGTATAGCGCTTCGTATACCTTTTAGCACTTCACAAATGATTAGTAGTACTAGCATGCCCAGAATTTTCTAGTCTCTTCTGGGCTCCGGGAGAGCGGATCTAACCGCCATTAGGGGTAAAGATACCAATGTGTGACTAATTTATCCTACTGTTCACAAAGAGCCTCTGTTACGGGTAAGTAACCTCGCTTTTTTGCAGGAAACAGCAGAGTCAAAATTGAGTCTGTGTGTGGATTCTGTAACTTAGATTTAAATTCAATAGAATCGTAAAAGTGATGCCGTCTTTAAATTCTTTTGCTGTTTAATACAAACTCTGGGCCCATTAAGTGGCATATGTTCCACGCTACCATACAGAAGGCATGGGTTAAATTGCAGAGCTTGCTGGAGTTTCGCAGTAAAAGCACTAGGGGTAGGGAGTATGAGCCATAGGATATATAATAGTAGTCTCCGAATTTGCTAACCACAGCTGACTAGTTGAAAAGAAGGCTCATTATGCCGTAGACCAATAGAAGCCATTTCTGATTGGGCTGGAAGCCCAAAGGAACAGAAGGAAAACTATTGGACCAAAAGTAGAAAAAAAATCTTTATAAATCTTAATTTCATTTTGTTTTCTTCTTTGTTTTTGTTTCATTCCCTGGAGGCTGTTCATGCTTAAAGCTGTACCCACTGTGCTGGATGTAAATACATCGGGAGTCACTATTGTGGTTTTTCATGGATCCCCATGGAAGACAACATTGATCTGTGCCAAGTATGCAATGCAATGTGTGCCTTCGAGTCAGTCCTGACTCCTGGCGACCCAGAAGCTCCTGGGTTTTCTTGGCAGTGTCACCGGAAGTAGATTGCCAGGCCTTTCTTCCGAGGCAATGGTGCCAAGTATGATTGCAGCATAAAACACTGACAAGTGGACTCAGAAAAGGAATGTTTTTATATATGAAATGAAAACAGGATTTTGACTGTAGTAAGATATACTACATCCTGCTAGATCAGTCCAGACAAGTGGGTTGTGTTCTCCTACCAGCCAGCAGATTGGTGGAGACAAAGAACCAATGAAAAGCCCAGGTTTCACCAATATCACTCATATGCCTCTCTCTGCCTCAGCCACCAGAGGTTTCAGTATTCGTTTGTCTCCAGCAAATGGTGGGTGTATTTTCTTCACTGAAGAAAATCTGAATGAGGGGAAAAAATTAATTTAAATGCTTGTGAATGACCACCTTGAGGATGACTCTCACTTAAGCTCGACGTGAGAGGCTCCACTAGACTGTAGTCTTTTCAGTAGCCATAGGAGGGAAAATTGGTTCAGCTCCATGCTCTTATGATATGTCACACCTCCACCACTTGCCTCTAGCTTAGAGGGGCGTGGCTATTAGAGGAACTTTCTGCTATCCGCTTTTTCAGCTTTTTCCAAACTATTTCCCTGCAGTGCCCTCTGGGAAATGTAGTCTTTGTTTAGCTGTATGGGTGCATCAGGCAGAAAGTTGTAGTCAGGCTCCACGAGGTAAGGCAAATGACAGAAATTTATTTTGTACACAATGGTTTGATCATACCACATGCAGGATTATTTGTTCAGGACTCTTTGAAGTAGAGCATTGTCCAAAAACAAACCCAAACACACAAAAATGGCTGTTTAAAGGTTCTCGATACACAGTCTTTAACAGCAAGGATATTGCATTCCTTTTTAGCCTTGCTGGCTAAAGCACAAAAACAAAATCACATTTAATGTCTGTGGTAGTTTAGCTTCTATTCAGCTTCAAACCTTTCTTGGCTACCTTCCAAGTAAACAGATATAATTCAGGGGCAAAAGAAAGCTTTGTTCTAATAGCTACTTTAGCTTACCCCAGTGTCCTCATTCCAGCAGCAGGTGGTTAACAAGCTTATATCACAGTTCCAGGCTTGCTCCTTAGTCCCTGTAAACTTCCCCTTTACAAACACGAGGGAATCACGGCCACCCTGCTTGTGGACTATGGGTACCTTTTTCCTGGAAGAGTTTCTTTCAAGACTGGCTTGTTTTCTCTACGTTCCCAGGTTTAAAGCTTGGCAAAAGGAACAGTCCATGGGAGTGTCCTCATCATTCAGCTTCACCTTGGGCTCTCCCAGCTGCATGGGTTCTGACTCCCCGTCTTGCTCACAGTGCTCAGCTAATAGCCTCCCAGGGAATCTTGGAGTCTCTCTTGTTCCTGGCTCCAAACTCTCCTGCATATGTGCTATATGCCAATTAGCACTTTCTTCTCCTGGAAGCTCAGTTCCTCTGCTCGGCTCAGCACCAGTCAAGCTTCCCTTGCTTGTGTCTGTGCCTCTGCTCGTGTCAGCTTGGCTTCCTGCTTCTCTTCCCCCTTTCTCATAGTCTGGCATAGGTTTATATTTCCAGGGCTCTAGCTCCAACTCCTCCCTTCCCAGGTGACGGCAATCAGCCTGACTTCGGGCACCTGAGTACTTGGAGAATTCCCTGCCATAGGGGTTCTGGGCCCTGTATCCTCTCCCCTTCATTCCACTAGGGGAAGCATGAAATGTGGGCCACGTGGAAGTTTTCTGATTCCTGGAGGTGTTTGTGGCTTTCCTACCCTGACTTGGTAAAAGGGGGCCCTTTACTAGGGTGAATTCCCTGTCTCTTTGTCCTCCCCCGGACTCCGGATAGGCCGCCTTGCCACAGATAACAACCTGTTGAGAAGCCAGAAAATTGAAAGGATTTGGAAGAGTTCAACAGTCTCATGCCCCCTCCTTCCTCCTGTCCCCCCTGCTCTCTCCCAAAGATTACAGAAGGCTGTCAGAGGAATCTGTCTGCCAGCCACCTTAAACGCAGTGCAAAGTCAGATGAACAGTTTCGGGGAAGTAGAGCTGAGCCCAGCACGGATTTTCTGCCTGGGGCTCTCGGGGGATGAGTACCAAGGCTTGACCTCGTCTTTGTCCTTGTTGAAGGCTCCCGATTCCATCTGTCTGGGACACCATTTGGGGTGGACTGCTGGCATGGTGTCGGAATTTCTCGCCTTTCCTTGGTAGTATCTCTACTATTGTGCACCTAGCAGTCATGTGGTCTGTGCGCACTCTTCCCCCCCCCCCAAGCAGCTCCAATGTGCTTTCCTACTGAAGCGCTCATAATGTGTATTGCTATGTGGGCATTGTTAACACGTGCCTTCCAGGCCACCATGGCCTTAGCTTGCACTCTTGTGATATTTGCCTTAACTCTATCTTCTTCCAGGAAACGTTTGGCCCGTGGCAAGCGAGGTACCTCATCTCCAGCTTCTGGACTCTGCTCTTCTTGCATGGCAGCTTCTGAGTCAACCCTGGAGGGCTTACTCCCCCTCTTTTAGCCAGGAGATGCAATTAGTCCAGCCTTGCCTGTCTTAGGCCAGGAGTTGGCAGATGGCATTGTGGGTAAGGATAACCAGTTGGCTGTAGGTTCCAGCAACAGTGCTGTGGGCTGCTCACCGTCCTCCAGGGGATCGGCGGCAGTGGCTATGTCCCCTGGTGTAAGGGGATCCTTTCCGTGAGGAGAGTTTCCAGAGTCCAGATTGTCCTCGCTGGAATTCTTTCCCTTTTTACAAGCCTGGTCATTCTGGCATGGAAATTCAGACACTGCGGCCTATGGGTTCCCCCGAGCACAGTCTCTTGTGGGACAGGCTGTGATTGGAAACTCTGATTATCTATGACTTAAGTGTCCCCAGCGAAGGGCGCCCCCTGGAGATGGGGATCAGTTGGGATCTGTCTGAGATTTGGACTGGATTCAGATATTTCTGTTCTGGGCTCTGATGTGAATGAAGTAGTACTCTCGCTTTTGGAGGATTGTGAAGAGGCCGGTGTTACCACCTGTTCCGGAAAGAGAAACTGGTGGCGTTGATTGCCAGCATCTCATTCACCTTGAGCTTGGTGGATGCTCCAGGCATGAAGCAGGAGTCAAAGGTGCATTCACTCCTGCAGATGGTGCAGAAATCCACTACTGTCTCCCTGTTCCCGGAGGTGATCAATGACATGATACAGTCAGAGCGGGATTCCTCCAACTCCCTACCTAAGGGACTAAGGGTGTATAAGAAGATGTACGCTCTCCCAGAGAAGGGGGTACATTGTGTGGTTTGATATTACCAAGGTGGATGCGCAGGTCATGGCAGTTACCAGATGGACCACCATTTCTGTGGAATGTGAATCTGCCTTAAAGGATACTCTGAACCGAAAGGTGGCTTCATTGTTGAAGAACCATTTTGCTGCAGCGGCTGCTATTCTTCAGTTGGTGGTATTTGCAGGCCTGATGTCTTGAGCTCTGCTCCAGTGGGTTCAATCTCTTCCGCAGGATGCTACCCCTGTTTTGGTATCTGCTACAGTCTTCCTTTCTCTTGCCATGTATAACTGGTACTTCTGGCGGCCAGGGATAGTGCCCTGTCAACGGTGACTCAGCATTGGATTTGGCTCAGATACTGGGCAGCAGACACATCTTCCAAAGCCCAGTTGACCCAACTGGCCTTTAAAGGGAAACTTCATTTTGGGGCCGATCTGGAGAAACTGGTGAAAGACCTGAGTGAGATTAAATCTTACCGCCTTCTGGAGGAGAGGTCCATGGACCCTGTGAAGTGGGCAGGAGGCCTTTTTCTGTCCTCTTCGGAGGGCATGCTGGTTGGTCTCCCAGGGGTCCCTACCAGCCTAGAAAGCCTTTCTTTCCCTCTGTTTCTGGACTTCAGGCTCGTACTCGGTCTTTACATGGAGCACATGGGCCCAGGGACTCAGCCCCCTCCAGAGGAGGATCCTCCTGGGTTGCGAAATGAAGGTTGGTAGCAGGCTTCATCTCTTCTTTGAGGAATTTGCCCGTGTCACCAAGGATCACTGGGTGCTAGTCCCCATTCAGTATGACTGTGTCAAGGAGTGCAAAGCCAATTCCGGATGCTTCTGTCATCTCCCCTTGTGGGTCTGTGAACTAAAGGGCCACTGTGTGGATCATCTTAGATAAGTTGCCTCCTGAAGGCAGTTTTACCCGTTCCCCCAGACAATCGGGACAAAGGCTGATATTACATCTATTTTGTGGTGCCAAAAAAAGATGGATTATTCCAGCCGATTCTGGACCTGAAGGGTGCAACGAGCACTTGTGCGTCCTGCGCTTCCAGATGGAAACATTGTGATCTGTGATTCAAGCGGTGCACCGAGGGGAGTTCTGGCATCTCTGGATTTGGCTGAAGTGTATTTTCATATCCTGATCCAGGAGGATCAGCATAAATACTATATCTGCATTTTGCCATGCTTGGCTCTCACTTTCAGTTCGCTGTCCTCCCATTCGGACTCTCCAATGCCCCAAGGACATTCTCAGAGGTCATGATAGTGGTGGCTGCGGTGCCAAGTGATTTGTGTGCACCCATATCTGGACGACTAGCTCATCCGAGTCCATTTTTTTTTAAGAGGTGTCTCAGGTAGCAGCTCAAGTGGTGGCCTTTTTGGAAAGCCTCGGTTGGGTGATCAATCAGGGAAAGAGACAGTTGATGCCTTCCCAGTCCCTGTAGTTCCTGGAAGCACTTTTCAATATTCAAATGGGCACAGTCTTCCTACCAGAGGAGAAAGTCAAAAGGTTGTTGGACTGCCTAGCACGGTTCTGTTTGCAGCAGGTTCCCAGAGTCTGGGATTATTTTCAGCTCCTCTGATTGATGGCAGCGACTATTGAGATGGTGTCATGGGCACATGCTGATATGCAGCTGCTTAAACATCCTTGTTGACTCTGTGGTCCCCGAACCCTTAGAGGTTTGAGCTCAGGCTTCTGCTTCCGATGATGGTCATGGCCAGCCTGTGGTGCTAGCAACAGCCCCATCATCTGAGGAAGGGCATGCTGCTGGACGATTGCTTATGGATCCTTCTGATGATGGACACCAGCCTCTCGGCCTGGGGAGCCCATTGTCTGGACCCAACAACACAGAGCCATTGGAACCACAGGGAGGCAATGTGGTCCATCATCTGCCTTGAGTCGAGGATCATCAGGCTGGCTGTTCTGCATTTCCGGCCCCTGGTTGAGGGCCGGGTGGTTCCATTGTTTTTGGATGCCACCACAGCAGTGGCTTATATCAATCAGCAGGGCGGCACGAGGAGTGCCAGGGTAGCCCTGGAGATGGCTGTCCTGTTCTTCTGGGCAGAGGAGCACCTCCTAGTTTTGTCTGCTCAGCACATTGCTAGGCTGGACAATGTGGAAGCGGATTTTCTCAGCCCGCACTCTCTGGATCCCGGAGAGTGGGAGTTGAGTCAGGAGGTGTTTTCAATTTATTCTGCACTGCTAGGGTTATCCCGAGATGGAACTGATGGCGACAACACTCCAATGCCAAAGTATGCCGTTTCTTCAGTTGCCGCATGGAGACAAGGTCTGAGGGCGTCAACGCCCTGATTCAGCTTTGGCCAAGTCAATGCCTGCTGTATGCGTTTCCTCCGTGGCCCTTGGTGAATCGGCATATAGAATGCCAGCCGAGAAGGATTATTCAGGTGGCATCGGTTTGGCCGAGGAGATCGTGGTTTGGAGATCTGATGCAGCTCCTGCAAGCACCATCTCTTTATTTGCCTCCATCTCAGGGCCTATTACGTTGGGGACCGATCATCCTGAAAGACCCAGTTCCTTTCTCGCTTACAGCTTGGCTCTTTAAAGGAGACGGCTAGTGTGTAAGGGCTACTCCGACAGTTTTTTCCACTCTGCTCAGAGCCTGGAGGAGGTCTATCAACCTTGCATACGTGTGGGTTTGGTGCCTCTTTATACGATGATGCGGCGCACAGCAGCTGACTCCTGAGGCGACCAAAGTGTCGTCTCTGTTGGCCTTTCTGCAGGACAGTCTAGCGAAAGGCCTTTCTCTTAGCTCCCTGAAGGTTGAGGTGGAAGCTTTGGCCTGTTTCAAAGGTCCAGTTACTGGTAGGTCTCTAGCCTTACACCCGGAGGTTTCGCGCATCCTTCCTTCCTGTCTGTGGTTCCTTCCTGTGATCTTTGTCTGATGCTCAGGGCCCTGATATCAGAGCCCTTTGAACTGTTGAAGCATGATACTCTGAAGGATTTGACATTCAAGACTGTCTTCTTGGTTGTGATTTGTTCTGCAAGGCTCATTTCCGAGCTGCAGGCTGTCTTGCTAAGATCTTCACCTATCTTTTTCTGAGAAGGCCATTTCCATTCAGCCTGTACCTGAGAATAGCTTGATCATGCAGCCTATGCAAGACTTTCGCACACCACCAGGCTTCAATGACATCACTCCCATACCTCTATCTGCCTCAGCCACCAGAAGTCTTTTCATTATCCATTCCAAAGCATATGGGAAAACATGGCAAGCCTCAAACTACCTCAACATAGGCAACACAATAAGTAATCAAACAGGAGAGAACTATATAGAGGAAAGCATAAACAAGAAGGATGTCAGTAGAAGATGGACCTGCAGAGCCAAGTATATAAATCATAGCAAATTCCAGGATACCGCTGCAGGAGGACAGAGCAAACAGTTCCACAGTGTGAGTTCTGGACTGGTCTAGCAGGACTTAAGGAAAGGACATTATCTAGTAAGTAAAATTTTATTTTCCATATCGTCCTGCTAGACCAGTCCAGAGAAGTGGGACGTACAAAAGCTACGCCACCACTGGGCGGAAAGAAGACACAGCAGCTCACAAAACCTTAGAGCCAAAGGCCATGTCTGCCTGAGCATGGTCATCCAAGCAGTAATGCTTGACAGAAGTGGAAAGTAATGCCCATGTCGCCACCTGACAAATGTCTGTGGGAGCTACCAAGCTCCGCTTTCACCCACGAGAGCGCTTGAACTTGGGTAGAATGGGCGTGCAAGCCTTATTGTGTCAGGAACCCTTCCTGGTGATTTTGAGAAAGTAGTTTTGCAGCTGGTTCCTTCCTTCTTTCCTTGCCAGAAGTTCTTTCCTCGTTCCATCTTAATCAAACCACATTGCTCCTGGTCTTCTCGGGATCAGATGGAGGCTCGGAGAGCCATCAATTGCATCTGTTGGACATCTGTAGAATCCTGCGCCATTATCTTAAGCACACTGAACCTTTTGGAAAATCCAAACATCTTTTTGTCCTTTTTGGGGGGTCATGCAAGGGTGAGGCAGCTTCAAAGGCTTCTATTGCATGATAGTTGAGAGAGGCTATTACATAGACTTATTTGCTCAAGTACGGATCTCTTCCAGTCAGGCTGTGCGCTCACTCGACCAGGGCGCAAGTGGCGACTTGGTCATCTCTTCATACCTTTGTATGTCACTATTGCCTAGATGCGCAGTTTGGGATGTGAGTGCTGTAGACTAGGCTCACAGGTCCCCCTCCCCCCCCAATCTTGAGTACTGCTCTAGTACATCCAGAGCCGGCCCAAGGGTTTCTGCTGCCCTAGGCAGAAACCCCCAGCCTCGTTGCACCCCCTCCCCAACTGATGCCACCGCTGCCCCACCACCCCATCAGCTACTACTGATTCCGTCTTGGGAGGGGGAGGCAACAGCAGCATTTCCAAAAGCGGCGTCTTTTTGCTGCTGCTTTTGGAAATACTGCCACTGCCTGCCTCCCACCCCAAACGGAATTGGCAGCAGTTGGTGGGGGCGGCACGACTGCTGCTGGCCACCCTATGCGACCGCCTAGCTTGCCTAGTGGATGAGCCGGCCCTGAGTACATCCCATGCATCTGGACTGTAGGTACGATAAGGAAGATGAAATTAGACCTTACCTGCTAATTTTCTTTCCTTGAGTCTCTCCAGTCCGGTCCAGAACCCACCCATTGCCAGTTTCTTTTCAGCAAGCTCGGACAAAGAAGATTGTATGTGACCCATGTTCGGGTGTCCGGTGCCTGTTCGTTCTCAGAACTTTTTTCATTCAATAAGATTGCGCACTTGGTGCATGCTTCACTGGTTTCAACAGTGGTCGGCTGTCCCTGGAGTGGTAACTCTTAAGTGCTCTATATCAATTTAACTAGTTATTACATGTTCATTAACATGTTGGTTAACTTTGCTCTTTCTGAAGTCTGCTTTGCTATTAGAATATTGGAGTGAGAGAGGATATGCACGGAACTCATATAGCATGATGACGT
The DNA here is from genome assembly GCA_033557465.1 of Ichthyophis bannanicus. NCBI lineage: Eukaryota > Metazoa > Chordata > Amphibia > Gymnophiona > Ichthyophiidae > Ichthyophis > Ichthyophis bannanicus. Next base: position 845,755,891 of record CM066032.1, on the reverse strand, counting down.
CAAAGCCTGTGATTCTCACTCTCCATCTGATGGTGAGAGGGCATAACCCATGCATCTGGACCAGACTGGATAGATTCAAGAAAGCGTAGTTACTCACCTGTAACAGGTGATCTCCAGGAACAGCAGGAATTTAGTCTTCATATACAGGTCGCTCCCCAGCATCCAGTAGGAAAGCCTTTGAGAACATCCCACTGTGCCTGCATAGCTGCCTTTCCAGATCTCTCCTTTTATCTCAGCTACAAACTCAACTGAGGAGGGAGAATTGGAAAGGCGGAAGGCAGCTAAGCAGGCGCAGTGGGATGCTCCCAAAGGCGTTTCTATTAGACACTGGGAAGCGTTCCTGCGCGGGCTCCGTCTGTACCGAAGGCTCTTTCTGGAGTCTGCTTTGCTATTAGAATACTGGAGTGAGAGATGCTGTTCACAGAACCCGTATAGCATGACATCATCAAAGCCTGTGATTCTCAGTCTCCATCTGCTGGTGATAGGGCACAACCCATGCATCTGGACTGGACTGGATAGATTCAAGAAAAGAAAATTAGCAGGCAAGGTCTAATTTCACCATATTCAGACTCTGTAGTAGGTGGGTTTTTTAGAACATGCTGACAAACCAAATGCACACTAAAGAATGCACATCTCCTTTAAACATGTTTACTATCTAAAAACATTTTTATTATTGATTTTGTAAATAAAATGCATCATGAGTTTTATTTATGATTATGTATTTTAGCACAATGAATCGTAAACGTTGATCATTGACTTCCACAAATGGGTTGGATTTTCAGGATTTCTACAATGAATAGTGATTGTATCTATTTGCACACATGTTAAATATGTATGACTTGGTTAGCCAGGAAACCAGACTGGTGGGCAGCAGTTAGGAATTGGAGTTTTGCTATCACTAGTTTAGTACTTGCTCTTTCAATATAATCTGGTCTTTGCTTATCTACTCAGTCATTTCTTACCACGTTTTCATAGTAATAAAGGTACCTCCCTCTCTTACTGTACAGGATGTGGAGAGATGCATTAATGCACTAGATGAGCTGACTTCCCTTCAGGTCACAATGCAGCAGGCTCAGAAGCACACAGACATGATCACAACTCTCAAAAAAGTAAGGCCTGTACATCCTTCCATTAGAGAAACTGTGGGTTTTGTTTGATTTTGTTTTTCTCCAGGTCCATGTTGAGTTGTAGGTTTTTTCCGAGTTGTGCTTCAAACCTAATTCATTTAATGAACCTTTCTGCTTGCTGTGCTCATCTGGTTTGAGTACACTTGCCCATAAGGCTGGTAACCATCTTGTAGGTTTTATTTTGGTTCTAAGCGTAGGAGGTGAAAGATCTGTGATGACTCCACTTTGACACTGCAGGGGTGTGGATCACAGATACACAGATGTTCTAACATGTGAGAATTTAATATCAGTATTAGCTGACTTCCTTCATTTCTCTAAATGTGAAATAGAGATAAGATGTGGATTTGGAAGACGCTGATGGTGGAGATTTCATGAGAGAGAAACACAAGCTAGAGACTACAAGGAAAGCACCCTCCCCCCCACCCCAAGAATCACCATTAAACTTAGTTCTTTAGGGTATTTACAAGAAATAAGTATTTTAAGAAGGGGATGACGCCAAATGTGTTTGTGGTGCTCAGCACCATGATCTGAATAGCTACCCCCAAACAGTATAAAGAAAAAAAATCTAAATTAATGGCACATTTTCAGATTTTTGAAATGTGAATTCATGCACAAGGAAAAGCACATATTATAGGTCATGCTCATGAAACAAAAATACCAGATGCCAGTGCAGAATTAATTTATTTCATTTTGAAACTAGCTTATTACTGTAAATCATGTTTATCAAATGTTGACCTGATGTAGAAATACATATATAGACAGATTAATTTTTTAAATGAAAGCTGTTTTAGCACAATTGAAAGCATTTAGAAGAGACCATTGTTAAACTAAGAAGAACATAGTGATTTTTCCATTATGGTATCTTTAGATCTCGTAAACCACCCCACACTTCTTACCCATTTACATGACTATGGGATGCGCGAGACAATCTTTCACTGGTTCAGGTCATTCCTCTCCTCTCGCTCCTTCTCTCTTCATGCAGCATCCTCCATCTTCTCTCCCACTTCCCTTCTATGTGGGATCCCTCAAGGTTCTATATTGGCCCCACTCCTCTTCATCCTTTTTCTTGCACCCCTCACTTTGGTCATTCAACAGTCTGGGATATCCGCTTATTACTACGCTGATGACATAATCCTGCTTTTCCACACCAGTCTTCTTTTTCCCTGATCTTACTCCTTTCATCTCCTGCCTTACCGGCATCTCCTCCTGACTGTCTGTAAATTACTTACACCTGAATCTGTCCAAATCAGCGGCCATGTGGCTAACCTTTGGTGCCCTCTGTCCTGAAGTTGCTCCCATTCTGTCTGGAACAAGCATACCACTCACCTCATTCCTTCGGTATTTTGGAGTTACCCTTGATTCTGGCCTCTCTTTTCATCAGCATGTCACTTTACTTGTTCGCTGTTCTTTTCTCACCCTCCGTCAACTTCGTGCAGTCCTTTTCCTCCCCTCTTCTCTCCCTCCCCTCACTGACTACATATACAGTGTCCCTTCTGCTGTCCCGCCTTGACTACAGCAATGTTGTTCTAGCAGGCCTACCGCAATGCCAGCTTCATCGATTGCAGTTAATCCAAAACACAGCGGCCTGACTCCTTACCCATTCATCACATACAGATCATGTCAGACCCCCCCCCCCCCCTTCTCATCCGTCTACATTGGCTTCTGCTCAAATTCCGGTACACTTACAAGACAGTTATCACTGTACACTGTTATTCACACAGACATCCCACAATATCTGACTGATCTCATTCATACGCACCCACCACACCCAGTGCTCTTCTGCAATCCACAATGACCGTCTGGTTCATCCCTCACCTGCACGTGTCTGTCTCGAACAAACGCGGCACTGCTTTTTTTTTTTTCTTGGACCAGCACTCTGGAACTCCCTTTCAGCCTCACTCCATCCTGAACATTCATTTACAAAATTCAAGGCTATGCTAAAAACACATCTGTTTTATCACGCATTTAATCTCCAACCCACTGACTCAGCTGTGTGTTCTTCCTAACCATCAGAGTTCACCACCACACCTGTTTTTCTGTCCTTATGCGCTATCCTCTTGGCTTTCCTGTAAAAATTGGCGTTCTTTTCTTAAATTTCTAGTTGCAGCCATTTATTGTAAACCGCCCTGACGCTGCTTGCATGAGTGGTCAATCAAGCGACAAAATAAAGATAAAAATAAAAGCTGTAGAGACATGCTTTTCACAAAGTGGCACAGGCTATATGTGCTGTGATTCTATCCCCGGAGCTCCATTGAAGTAAAGTATGCACTGAGACGCTGCTGCAGCTATGCCACTGTATCCCAGTTCTGAGCCAGAAAGTGGAGCAATGACAGGTGAGTAGAAAATGGCAAGTTTGATTGCAGCATCTTGAATATTCAGCTTGAATTTATACCAGTAATAGCCTAGCATAATCCTAAAAATTGATGCCAAGATGAGACCCTGCTGTAGGCACACCCAAATCTCATTTTTGGCATTATACTAGACGCTTCCATGTACAATAGGGTTTTGTAAACACACCTTTCCTCATACTGCTAAACCAGTCCAGACAAATGGACTGTCACTTTGCCAGCAGATGGAGGCAGAGAACACAGTTTTACAGTGACATTACCGCTGCTACCTCTGAGGAGCTGTGCTCACAGGATGCATTCCAGTATTCTCTGTCTCCACAAATTGGTAGCATGTACTGTTCTGATCTAGCAGGATTGAGGCTCCCTGGACTTAGTTGAGGGGTCTGTAGATTGGTTATCTCTCCTAGTCGATCATACCCCTGCTCTCCCAAGGTAGCAGTCTGACTCTCTCAGTGAAGCTGGTGCCAAATTCTCCTGGTGCAGCGGCCTGAGAGATGTCTTCTGCAGTCTTGAGGTACTTCCTTTGATCAGGCTGAGCTGGCAGGGTTTCTGTGGCTTCTAGGACTGGTATAGGGGCTGAGGTCTCCTGGTGCCTCCTTTGGCCAGGTCAAGGCCTCTAGGCATATGAAGGGTGATGACCTCCTTCCCTAGGTCCCCTGGTGTGTATGTGTGTGATCTCCACCCCCTCCCCTTTTTGTATTGTTGCTCCTTGATTCTGGGTCTCTCTCTGCTACTGTGCATCACCAGTAGTGGTTCATTTTAAAATAATATATGATAGATGAAAAAGCTTTCCAGTTCATCCTGCTAGACCAGTCCAGACAAGTGGGTTATGTCCACCTGTCAGGAGATGATGAGACAGAGAAAATTCCAGAAGCTTAGTGTCATCACCTTTGATAGATAACCTTGTTTCTCCAGGACCAAGCAGGAAGTCAGTCCTCACTTATGGGTGACGTCGGCGCCGACGGAGCCCTCGCGGAGCAATTTTCCCCAGCTTTCAAAGAAAGCCTTTGGGAATTGCAGCGCGCATGCGCGGTCCTCTTCCCGCCCAAGGGTGCCATCTTAGCCAGTCTTCTTTTTTCCGCGGAGCCCTACAGACGTCCCCGTCTTGTCCCCGCGAAAAAGTCGATATTTCTTCATTATTTTATTCTTTTTCCTTCGGTTCGACGCCGGTCTTTTTCCCGCCCGGACTCGTGACGCTGGTCACGAGTCCTCTTCCTTTTTTTCGGTTTTTCTGACTTAGTCAGCTTTCGTTTTCGTTTTTTCCCTGGCAGCCCGGTCCTTTGACCTCGCAGGGGCCCTTTTCCCCCCGATGGCTGCCAGTGGTTTTAAGCGGTGTGGTCAGTGTGACCGAAATATGTCACTAACTGACACACACGACTTTTGCCTCCGCTGCCTGGGCCCAGATCATGAGGAACTGATCTGTGGGCCCTGCGGCAAAATGTCCTCCAAAGCGTTGAGAAGTCGGCGGCATCAGCGTGATAGGATCTTCGCTGACCCCAGCCGTACCCGGACCTCGTCGGAGGCCTCCGCGTCCAAAGGCTCCAGCTCGGACCATCGCCGGAGTTCCTCCGACAGGGTTCTCCCTCCGGGGACCATCGTCGGAAGGTGAAACCCGCGAGGGCGGCGTCGGTGGACGCTCCTGGTTCCGCGAGGGCCAGGTCGCATAGCCCCGACAGCCGCCCCGGGTCCTTGGAGAAGGAGCACCTCACGAAGCGACCTCGCCTGGAGTCGGAGATGCCTGCTCGGGTAAGTCCTGTGGTCCTTCTGGACTCGCCTCCGCGACAGCCGACGTCGGGCCCGGGGCCCGAGTCGGGGGCTGCTGGGTCACCTGAGCTCAGACTCAGGTTGACGGCCTTGGAGAGCAGACTGTCTGCCTTCATGGACCAGCAGCGGGCACTGCTCGCTGGCGCCGCTGCCCCGACCGCCGGGACGTCGACGTCCAAGTCGACCCCGGAGACCGAGCCGATCCTCGAGTCTATGCGAACTCGAGTCGATCCTCGGTCGAGGTCACCCTCGGCCTCCCGTTCGGGACCGAGGTCGCCGACGCCGACTCCCTCGGCGTCGGGGCGGCAGGCGCCGCGCCCTGCCCGGGCCGACCCCACCGAGTCCTCGTCGGAGTCGGTCTGGGAGTCTGAAGAGGAAGAGTCGCCTGATTCTTTCCGGACTCGGTGTGTCCCCTCGGACTCACCGGAGTCCGAGCCTCGGAAGCAGTCCCCCCCCGGAGGATGCCCGGTTCTCGGACTTCGTCAGGGATATGGCCAAGGCTTTGGCCTTCCCTGCGGACCCCGAGGAGGAGCCTCGAGCCGAAGAGCTCGACGCCCTCCAGTATGACTCTCCCGCAAGGGAACACTTTACTGTGCCGGTTCCTCCTATGCTGGAACGACTACTCTTCCGCATGTGGGAGAGTCCGGCCTCCTCGCCGGTCCTGAGCAAGCGGGTCGATTCTATCTAGCGAGTCCGCAAGAGCCCTGGCTTTCAAAAGGCACAGCTACCACACCATTCCATGGTAGTGGAATCGGCCATGCATCGTCTTAAGAGCCAGAAGATGCACTCCTCGGTGCCTCCTGGCAGGGAGGCCCGTAATCTGGATGGCCTTGGTAAGAAGTGTTTCCAGGGCTCTATGCTCGCATGTCGTGTCCAGACTTACCAGCTATACATGGGCATGTATCTCCGAGATCTGGCTAAAGAGCTAGCCGGATTCTCCGCTGGTTTGTCCGAGGAACCCTTGCGGAGGTTCCTGGCCATGTCCACTGGCATTCGGGAATGCTCTAAGTTCATGTCCCGAGCAGCCTATGATGGCTTTGAAGCATCGGCTCGAGTAGCCGCAGCCGGCATCGGTGCCCGCCGACAGGCTTGGCTTCAGTCGTCAGACCTTGAGCCCTGGGTGCAGGACAAGTTGGTCGATGTCCCCTGCCGAGGTGACAACCTCTTTGGCAAGCCCATGGCGGAAAAGGCTGCACAAATTGAGACTGAGACTCTCACCAGGACCAGGCTTTCTAGGAAGACCTCCGCCCCTTCCCAGAAAAAGAAGGGCTCGGGGAAAAAGTCCTTTTACCCGAGGAAGGCGGCTGCCTACAAACAATACCCCCATTATCAGGCCCCTGCAGCTCCCCAACAGGGCCAGCAGGCCAAGGGACGGGGTAACGGGTCCCGTAGGCAGCAAGCCCCCAAGCCTGCATCACCAGCCCCTGCTCCGCAGGGTGGGGGTTTTTGACTCTCCCCCCCCGCTGGTTCCTCCCAGCACCGGAGGCCGGCTGGTTCACTTCGCCCACAGGTGGTCCAGCATCACCGCAGATGCCTGGGTGCTTCAAGTCGTGCGAGAAGGCTATCTTCTCCACTTCCACCAGGTCCCTCCCTCCTATTTTCCGGGAGAACCTCCGCGACCCCCTCTGCACAGGGAATTACTCCTTCAGCAGTTAGCAGGTCTTCTGCAGGAACAGGCGGTGGAACCGGTGCCACACCACCTGAGAGGTCAAGGCTTTTATTCCAGGTATTTTCTAATACCAAAGAGAACAGGGGGCCTCAGACCCATCCTGGACTTGCGCAACCTCAACAAGTTCCTTGTGCGGGAGAAGTTCAAAATGCTTACCCTTGGAATCCTTCTGCCCTACCTCCAGCAGGGAGATTGGCTATGCTCCTTGGATCTAAAGGATGCGCACATCCTCATCCACCCAAGCCACCGCCAATACCTAAGGTTTGTGGTGGCAGGAAATCATTACCAGTACAGAGTACTGCCCTTTGGCCTGTCCTCCGCACCGCGAGTCTTCACAAAATGTCTCGCGGTGGTGGCGGCCCATCTCCGGCTTCACGGCCTCTATGTCTTTCGATACCTCGACGACTGGCTTATCAGAGCGGCGTCCGCTCCGGAGGTCACCAGCGCCACGCACCGCACGGTGACTCTTCTGCAGTACTTGGGCTTTGTTATAAATTTCGCAAAGTCCACTTTGCTCCCCTCACAGGATCTCGAGTTCATCGGCGCAAGGCTACACACTCCTCAGGCATGAGCGTACCTACCACTCGACAGGGCTCAACGGCTCATGGACCTAGCCGGCCGTTTTCGCAGCCAGCCTCTGGTCTCCGCCAGGCGCTTCCTGAGACTACTCGGCCATATGGCTTCCACCGTCCATGTGACCCCCAATGCCCGCCTGAATATGCGGCCTGCTCAATGGTGTCTCCGCCAGCAGTGGCGACAAGCCACAGGCGGCCTAGCAGACCTAGTGCGCGTCTCCGAGCCGCTGATCTCGTCTCTCCGGTGGTGGCTTCGGCAGCCGAACCTGATATTCGGTATGCCTTTCCAGTCACCTCAGCCGACCCGGGTGCTGACCACGGATGCATCCCTCCTGGGCTGGGGAGCACATTGCCAAGGGGCACGTACTCAGGGCCTCTGGACCACGTGGGAGTCTGCTCAGCAGATCAACTTCCTGGAGCTCAGGGCGATCCGCCTGGCTCTCAAGGCCTTCTCCCACCTGACTTCCCACCAGTCCGTCCTTGTCCAGACGGACAATCAAGTTGCCATGTTCTACGTGAACAAGCAGGGGGGCACGGGCTCCTTCCTCCTCTGCCGGGAGGCACAGAAGCTCTGCTCTTGGGCCGTCAGTCATGGCATTCTCCTCAAGGCAGTTTATCTCCCGGGCCAAGAAAATTGCCTGGCGGACAAACTCAGCAGGATCCTCCAGCCGCACGAGTGGCGTCTGGATCCCTTGGTAGTTCAGAAGCTCTTCCTAAAGTGGGGCCTCCCCACGGTGGATCTCTTTGCCAGTCCTCACAACCGGCAGCTTCCTCGCTTCTGCTCTCGTCAGCCACACCCCCTTCGGGTTGCGGCGGACGCTTTTCTAATTTCATGGTCGGGGAGCCTTCTGTACGCTTTCCCTCCCATCCCGCTAGTCTCTCGGACTCTTTTCAAGGTTCTCCGAGACAAAGCCTTCATGATCCTGGTGGCCCCTCGCTGGCCCAGACAGCCGTGGTTTCCGCTCCTACTGCAATTAGCGGTGGAGGATCCATTCCCTCTGGGGGTACAACCGGATCTCCTCACTCAGGATCAGGGGTCTCTACTACACCCCAACCTCAGGTCTCTCAACCTCATGGCCTGGCTGCTGAGAGGGTAGTCCTTGCTCCCCTTCTCCTGCCGGCAGAGGTAGAGGAGGTCGTCTTGGCTTCGCGACGGCCTTCTACCCGCAAATGCTACGCCCTTAAATGGCGTCGCTTTGCCGTCTGGTGTACCCAACAGTCTCAGGATCCCTTCTCCTGCCCGGTGTCGGTGATCTTGCAGTACTTGCTACACCTCTCTAATCTGGGACTTAAGTCCAACTCCGTCAAAGTTCACCTCAGTGCTCTTTCGGCACATCATGTACCGGTGGACGGTAGACCTCTCTCCAGCGACCCTCTCGTAGCGAGGTTTCTCTGAGGTCTCCTACTTAAACCACCTCTGCGCCCGCCAGCGCCTGACTGGGACCTGAATGTGGTTTTGCAGCGGATCACCTGTCCGCCTTTTGAACCTATGGCTACCTGTTCTCTCCGTTTTCTGTCTTGGAAAACACTGTTCTTGATAGCCCTCACTTCCGCTAGACGCGTAAGTGAATTGCAGGCCCTCGTGTCTGATCCCCCTTACACTCGGTTCTACAAAAATAGGGTAGTCCTACGGACTCACCCAAAGTTTCTTCCAAAAGTGGTCTCCCCTTTTCACATCAATCAGGAGGTGGTACTTCCAACCTTCTTTCCCAGACCACACTCCAGCCGAGCTGAAACGGTCCTCCATACCCTGGACTGTAGAAGGGCTTTGAACTTCTACCTTGACCGTACGCGGGAGCACCGTAAAGCTGCTCAGCTTTTTGTGTCTTTTGACCCCAATAAATTGGGGCTCCCGGTCTCCAAGCGTACTCTGTTCATCTGGGTTGCGGACTGTATCTCTTGGGCTTATGGGGCAGCCGGACTCTCCTTAGAAAGTCGAGTCACGGCTCATTGCGTTCGGGCAAAGGCTACGTCAGTGGCTTACCTCCGCTCTGTTCCGCTGGCAGACATCTGCCGGGCCGCTACTTGGTCTTCGAGCCAGACTTTTGCGGTCCATTACTGTCTCGAGAGGGAGTCCCGCAGGGACAGTGCTTTCGGACAGGCAGTCCTCCGTAATCTCTTTGAGGTCTGAGCAACTCCTACCCTCCATCCCGGATGTGGGCTACCGGTGGGTGATAATTCAGCGAAGATTCTTTCCTTCTGTGCTGCTGAGCTAGAGGGAGCTCATTTTTGTGCTTGGGGTCTCCGGTAGCCTTGAGCTTGGGAGTCCCATAAGTGAGGACTGACTTCCTGCTTGGTCCTGGAGAAAGCGTAGTTACTCACCTGTAACAGGTGTTCTCCAGGAGCAGCAGGAATCAGTCCTCACTACCCTCCCTCCTCCCCTTGGAGTTGCAATCGTCTGCTTATGTTCTTTTTGCAAATTTTTATGCTGTCTTTTTTAGCTATGTCATCTGACTGGCTAAGATGGCACCCTTGGGCGGGAAGAGGACCGCGCATGCGCGCTGCAATTCCCAAAGGCTTTCTTTGAAAGCTGGGGAAAATTGCTCCGCGAGGGCTCCGTCGGCGCCGACGTCACCCATAAGTGAGGACTGATTCCTGCTGCTCCTGGAGAACACCTGTTACAGGTGAGTAACTACGCTTACTCTTAGGGGTCAGCTTCAGTATTTTCTCTGTCTCAGCAGATGGTGGACATCTTCTTGGTCTGCCTACCAATCTAGTCTATTCAGAGAGTTTCTTTAGCACACTGTGGTGCTTTTCTTTTCCTAAATCCATTACTGAGGGGTCCCTGATCAAGAGGATCACTGGTCCGCCTCTGAGTGGCAGGGCTCCTGCTCAGGAGGAGTAGTGTAGCCCTCCCAGCTTCTGCCTCACAGAACCAGTTTCAGCTTCAGCATTTCTGTTCAGCAGCAGTTCCTTTTTTGGTTTTTTTTCTCCTTAGCGACAAAACCAACCAAAGAAAAAGAAAACAGTAACATGGCAGAGGAGTGAACAAGAAATATTAAAAGGAGCACAGCCGTGGTCTGTCAGCCCGGGTCTCCCGGTTCCAGCCAGCTCAGTCTCAGTCCTACTTTGGACTCTCTGGCAGTGAGTACAGATGCGGTTCAACCTCATAAGTTCCTCACTCGCTGGCAGTGTGTATGGGCAGCATTCCCCCCCCTCCTCTCCTCGGCCTGCGCTCCCTGAGCCTCTGGGTACTCATCGGGCTAGCCGCCACCGCCGTTTTTGCCGCTATTATCTGAGGATTGGAGCACACGTCGGGTAGCCTCCACTTCCACTACTATTTTCGTTGCCACTGCCTTCCCGATGAGCCCTGGATCCCTGCAGCATTTTCCTACCGGTTTCCATGCTTCCTGCCAAAAATCTCATGGCAGACACTATCTTAGTTGCTTCTGTGGGCGCCATTTTAATCCATAGGTTCTCAGCCTGCTCTGCCCGGCCCCTAACCGCAAAATACCCTCAGCTGTCTAACGCTGTCTTGGATGCAGCAGGGAGCGCCTTCTTGTAATGGCGGATCTTGCACCTCTTGCATGATGGATCAGGAAGGAACTTCTACAAGCACAATACTACCTCCCATGGCAGTGACCTCAATGATCCTTACGGGCCCTCCTCCTTCTGATTCTCTGGCGTCTATACCACAGAACTTTTCTCCTCCTATTCTCCTTCCAAAGGCACAATTTCCTGGGGCTCTGCAGTGTCCACAGCCTCAAACCTCCGCAAATCAGCTGCAGCAGCTTACCACAGACTCCAGCAGCTCCAGCTCCTATGGCCTCTGTGGTTCTGCCGTTTATGGATTTTTTTCTGTCATGCCTGGGACTTGTGGCAGTCCGGTGCCGCTGCAAATCTGGGACCTCCTTCACAGGGGCGGCTCAAGGCAATCTGTTGCCTGAGGCGAAGTATGAAAAGGCGCGCCCCCCTCCCCTCCCACCTTAGAGGGGGTGGGGCTTTTTCAGAAATCCAATCAGTGACTGAACCAAACCAAAAAGCCGATTAGATTATATGGAGGAAATGCAAGATGTTTGCACACAGGGCCATATCGAGCTGCAATCGCACCCTGTGCGACTTGCCGCTCGGACACACGCACCCCCCCTCTCCCCCATACCTCCGTCCAGCGCTGCCTGCTCTTTCCCTGCTGCTGCCACCCTCTGTTTTTTTCACGGAGGTGCCGGCAGCAGGGAAAGAGCAGGCAGCGCTGGACAGAGGTATGGGGAGGAGGAGGGGGGCATGTGCCCAATCTGAAAGGCACCAGCACTTTAAGAAGATTTATCCCTCCCTACTCTGACATGGCATCGGAGAAGGGAGGGACCAGACCTGCTTAAAGTGCTGCAAAAAGGCTTAGGGAGCGCATTTCGTCTGCCTGCTATTGTCTTGCCAGCAGCAGCAGGGCAAAAGCAGACAGCTGAAATGCACCCCCCAAACCTTTCTTCCCTGTGCGGCTGCACCGCTTGCTCAGGGCTAGTTACGGTCCCGTTTGCACACCAAGGAACTAAAAGACAGCAAGAACCAACAGCACAGTTTATAAAACTAAATTATAACTCATTTTTATTTTGTTGTTATAAACTGCATTATGGTTCTTGCTTTTTCTTTTTTAACATATATTCTGCAGCCACAATAGGTGCAGAGCAGAACCAGGACATTCACCCACAGAACTCAATATTTAAAAAAGAAATCTGATTCTGATCATCTCACTAACAACCACCACTATTTTCCAGTACCAGGCATATTGTGAACTAATACAAAACCCTACAACAAAGAGCAAACCTACCATACCATACCATATCAGCACAAACTTCCAAAACTCACATAAGGAGCCCATCCAAAAAAAGCATCACTGTAAATACTACAGTGGGCCCTGGAACATCCCTACACCCATTTGAAAAGCTGAACAAGTCAAATTACTACAGTACAGTATAGATCTTTATGTACAAACTCCATGTTAACAGAACACCTGACCTCAGTCAAACACTTGCAACATCGACCCTCACCAAGTACAGAATAAGTAACCACAATCTAAAGTAAAAATAAAAATATGTAGACTAAATTTAAATTGAAACCCCAAGAAGCCAGAGTCCACTTGCAGTGCAATATCAGATAAATAAGAGATGCAGTTCCCCAATACTGTGTAAAATATAAAAATAGCACAAAGTCCAGTAACTAAAATTAAATAAAATTATTTTTTCTACCTTTGTTGTCTGACCATTTTATTCTCTGATCATGCTGGTCCCGATCTGAAGCTTCAGCTTTCCTGTCTTCTCTTAGCTCTCTTTCTGTGGTCTATGGTCCATCTGCCTTTTCTTATCTCTTCTTTTGTTTTCTTCACTTCCTTCCATCAGCCCATTTCCAGTTCCAGTAACCCTCCCCAGTATCAGCCCCCTTTCTAGTCCTTCCCTCCCAGTACCTTCCAATGTCAACCGCCTTGCATTCCCATGACTGCAACTGGTGTCCATTCCCTTTCAGTCCCCCTCTTTCCTCACTGTCCAGCCCCTTCTAGTCCAAATACCATCCCAGATATCAGCTCACGTCCACTCTCAGTGCCACCCCCCCAGTCAGCTCCCTTCCAGTCGCCCTACCCTCTGTTCATCCCCCTTCCAGTGCCATTTGCATGTCAGCTCCCTTCCAGCCTCCTCCCCATTACCCAACCACCTACCACTCCCATCCCCAAATGTCAGCTCCCTTCCAGTCCCCCTTCAGTACATCTGGTGTCAGCTCCTTTCCAGCCCCCTCCTTCCCCTGTGTCAGCTCCCTTCGTGCCCCCTCCCTCCCCTGGCACACCCTCTCATTATCTGCTCCCTTCCAGTCCTATTCTACCAACCTCCCGCATCAGCCCATTTGTACCCTAGCCCTAGTTTTCTTCTAGGGCCAGCAGCACTCTCCTCCCCTCCCCCATTAGCCCATTTCCAGTCCTATCCCCCTTCAGCCCACTCTAGTCCTAGCCCTCCAATCAGCCCATTACCAGTCCTAGCTCATTTCCAGTGCTAGCCTCCCATCTGCCCATTACCAGTCCTAACCCCTCCCCATCAGCCCATTTCCACTCCTAACCCCCCCATCAGCCCATTTCCAGTCCTAACCCCCCCATAGCCCATTACCAGAACTAACCCCCCCATAGCCCATTACCAGTCCTAAACACCCCCCATCAGCCGATTACCAGTCCTAACCCCTCCCCATCAGCCCATTACCAGTCCTAACCCCTCCCCATCAGCCCATTTCCAGTCCTAACCCCCCCCCCATCGGTCCATTACCAGTCCTAACCCCCCCATAGCCCATTACCAGTCCTAAACAACCCCCATCCAGTCCTAACCTCCCCCCCATCAGCCCACTTCCAGTCCTAGCCCCCCATAGCCCATTACCAGTCCTAAACAACCCCCATCCAGTCCTAACCTCCCCACCATCAGCCCATTTCCAGTCCTAGACCCCCATAGCCCATTACCAGTCCTAAACAACCCCCATCAGACCATTTCCAGTCCTAACCCCCCATCAGCCCATTACCAGTCCTAACCCCCCATCGTCCCATTTGCAGTCCTAGACCCCCCATAGACCATTACCAGTCCTAACCCCCACATCAGCCCATTTCCAGTCCTAGCCCCCCATAGCGCATTACCAGTCCTAAACAACCCCCATCAAGTCCTAACCTCCCCCCCCCCCCATCAGCCCATTTCCGGTCCTAGACCCCCATAGCCCATTACCAGTCCTAAACAACCCCCATCCAGTCCTAACCTCTCCCCCCCCCTTTCCAGTCCTGGCCCCCAGGAAAATAATAACGCTCAAATTTCTGCCGCTGCCGAGTCCGCTTCTCGGCAGCGGCAGACTCACCTCTCCTTTATAGCAGCCGCGGCTCCTTTGGGGGGCGGGACGCTGCTGCACGGGAAGGCTCCGCAGTGGCTGGCTGATCCTCGCGCTAGTACAGCCGCGGCTCCAAGAAGCAGGAGCCACGGCTGCTATAGGAAGGAGAGGTGAGTCTGCTGCTGCCGAGAAGCGGACTCGGCAGCGGCAGAAATTTGAGCGTTTGGATTTTTTTTTTTAACGTTTGAAGGCGAAGTGAGGCGGCTGTTTTGGGGCAAAATGCCGCCTTTAAAACTTCGCCGCCTGAGGCAGCCGCCTCACTTCGCCTCATGATAGAGCCGCCCCTGCTCCTTCAGTTTCAGTAGCCTCAGCTCCCCCACCTCAAAAGCATACTCGTCAATCTGTTGCAGCACCTAAGGCGCATCCCGCACCCTCAGGGGATTGGCACCCTGATGGGGAAGACTGTGAATGCCTTTCGGATAGGGAGGAGGGTGAGCTCTCGCGCCCTGAGGACGAGCCAGCGGCGAGAGAAGACAGCCAGGACATACGTCTGTTTTGCAAGAAGGAGCTTCTGGCACCCATTGTGCACAGCAAGCTTTGGATTCTGATAAGCTTCAGGCAGATCCCATTATTGTGGGCATCCGGAAACCATCAAAGGCTTTTCCTTTTCCCCCTGAGTTACAGGAAATGGTCACCCTAGAGTGGGATTTTCCGGAGGCTTCCTTGCATTCTGCTCGTCGCCTAGGGCGTAATTATGTCTGGACTCCTGAAGACTTGGACAGGTGGCTGCACTTCCCGAAGGTGGACTCCTTAGTAACAGCCGTCACAAAGCATGCCACTATTCCGGTCGAGAGTGGCACGGCTCTCCGGGATCAGATCGACCATAAGGTGAAGGCCTTTTGAAGACAACCTTTTCTACATCTTCCATGTTACTCCAAGCCTCAGCCTGTGGTGATTTGGCAGCGCAAGCGTTGTTGCGTTGGCTACAGTCACTCCCAGAGGATCCTGCTCTGGCCCGCTTGGAATCCATCAGAGTTGGTAACGGAAGCATTCTATGACTTACTTCGTTTATCAGCTCGGTCTATAGCAGCAGCTACAGTTGCGCAGCGTTGACTTTGGCTTCGCCATTGGAATGCAGATGCCGCCATCAAGGCACGACTTGCCAAGATTCCTTTTAAGGGTAAGCTGTTATTTGTGGAAAATCTGGACAAGCTGGTCAAAGACTTGGGGGAAGTTAAACTTCAGCACTTGCCGGAGGACAAGCCCAAATCTGCGTCTCGTCATCCCAAGTCTGCTTCTGCCACTTCATCTTCCTACAGATCTCATGTCAGAGATACATGCCGCTACCGGCCAGGTTGTTCCAGCGCTTATACAGCTAAGACTGCGTCTAAACTCCAGCCCTTTCTTGGGGGCTGTCATAGAGAGACCACCTCCTCAGCCAACAAGTTTGCAGGGGCCGCCAGGTCCTCCCGTTGACAGGCTTGGGGTCCATTCCGGTGTGCCTCCTGTGGTCAGCCGGCTTCATCTTTACTCCCGCAAATGGATCCGGATCATGTCAGACAAGTGGGTCCTCTGTTATTTCTCATGGGTATGCCCTCGAGCTCAAGAGGCCTGTTCCACCAATCTTCCTGAATTCCCCCTGCAAGGTGCCAAACAAACAGCTTGCCATCAGAATGACCCTGCAGCGCTTCCTTCAGCTCCAGGCGGTCTGCCTGGTTCCCCCCACGGATTGGCTCTGTGCATTATTCCATCTACTTTGTTGTTACCAAGAAGGACGGCTCATTCCGGCCGATTCTAGACCTCTGAGGTGTTGTCAAATGTCTGCATGTAGTAATTTCTGGATGGAGACGCTTAGATCGGTCATTCAAGCAGTCAGGTCCGGTGAATTATTGGCATCCCTCAACCTCGCCGAGGCTTACTTTCACATTCCTATTTGCCCGGCTCATCAGCAGTATCTCCGCTTTGCAATCCTGGGGTGCCATTATCAATTCATGGCCCTACCATTTGGCCTGGCTGCAGCGCCCCGCACCTTCTCCAAGGTCACGGTGGTGGTGGCGGCAGCGGCCATCCTCCGTCACCGAGGCATAAGGGTTCACCCCTACCTGATCGCGCAACGAGGCAATTTTAGCAGTGGCACAAGTGGTCAGCTTTTTGAGTTGCCTCTGTTGGATAATCAATCAAGCCAAGAGCTGCTTATGACTTTCACCATCACTGGAGTTTCTAGGGGCTCGATTCAACATGCAGGTGGGTCATGTCTTTCTCTTTCAGGACAGATGTGAAAAGCTGATCATGCAGCTCCAGAACTTCTTTCGGGACCTGATGCCCTCAGCCTGGGACTGACTACCTACAGGTCCTCGGCACCACGGTGGCTACCTTAGACATGATCCCTTGGGCTCGTGCCCACATGTGCCCCCTTCAGCATGTCCTCTTGACACGATGGTCTCCAACATCCTAGGATTATCAGGTACAGCTCTGTCTCCCACTAGCGGTGCAGTGCGCTGCAGCCTAAGTGGTGGCTTTGTCTTCACAATCTCTTGCAAGGAGCCCTCTGGAGACTTTGCAGTGGGTGCCTGTCACCACAGATGCCAGCCTTGTGGGCTGGGTGTTCACTTTATGGGGCAGACGGTTCAGGGTTCCTGATAGCGACAGAAGGCCTCCTGACCGATCAGTCGTCTCAAAGTCCATGCGATCCGACTGGCGCTCTTTACCTTCCGCTCCATACTACACGGGAAAGCAGTACCCATACTTTCAGACAGCATGACTACAGTAGCTTACCTGAATCAGCAAGGGGGCACGAAATGCCCAGGAGTGGCTGAGAGATGGCACTCTTGTTCCCATGGGCAGTGAACAATCTGCAGGCACTCTCCGCACAGCACATTGCAGGAGTGAAAAATGTTTGCACAGATTTCCTCAGTCGTCATCTCCTGGACCCCAGCAAGTGGGAACTCTCTCTGGGGGCCTTCCAAAAGATTGTGCAGCAGTGGAGCTGCCCGACCATAGATCTGATGGCCATGGCCTCTAACTCCAAGGCTCTGGTGTTCTTCAGTCGCCGCAAGGAACCGGGCTGTCAAGGGCCCGATGTCCTAGTCCAACCTTGGCCTCTGAATCAGCTGCTCTATGCCTTTCCGCCATGGCCACTGATAGGCAGAGTCCTCAGATGCATTGAGACCCATGCTGGACACATTATCATGGTAGCGCCAGACTGGCCAAGGCATCCATGGTATGTCGACCTGGTTCACCTCTCACTCACAGCACAGCTGTCCCTCGGCTCCCGCAGGGGTCTTCTGCACTAGGGGCTGATTGTCATGAATGACCCAGCTCCTTACTCGCTTATGGTTTGGCTCTTGAGTGGTGCCACCTAACGCGGAAAGGCTACTCGCCGCAGGTGGTGGCTACTCTTTTGAACACGAGGTGCCCCTCTACCTCTCAGGCCTGTGCTAGAGTCTGGTGTCGATTTACCACATGGTGTTCTCAAAGAACATTGTCTCTGTGGAAGCCGCAAGTTCCTGACATCCTGGCCTTCCTGCAGGATAGGTTTAATAGAGGCATTGCCCTGAATTCCTTGAAGGTTCAGGTTGCTGCGCTCACTTGTTTCCGGGGACCTCTCCAGGGATGCTCACTGGCATCTCATCCAGATCTTGTCTGCTTCTTGCGGGGAGGGGGGGGGGGAGCGCCCTCCCTCCGGCCAGTTGGGCCAGCCTGGGACCTTTCCTTGGTCCTTAACGCATTCTCCAGACCTCTCTTCAAACCGCTCTGCCGGGCATCACTGAAGGATTTGACTCTTAAAGCTGTCTTCCTAGTGGCAGTTACCTCTGCCAGGCACATATCAGAGCTTCACGCGAGACCCCTTTCTGGCCTTCTCACCAGAGGGCGTCACCATTTGCCCATTCCCTTCCTTTTTACCTAAGGTCCTCTCTGCATTCAATGTCAATCAGTCGGTGATCCTTCCCGAGGGAGCATCTCTTGTGGAATGGTCACATTCTCCATGCTCTTGATGTTGGTAGGACTTTATGCCGTTACCTCGAGGTCACCAATCCCTTTCGCCTCTCCGATCACTTCTTCTGATCGGAGGTTGGTGTGGGGGGGCAGCAGCTTCCAAAGCTACTATTGCCCACTAGATCAAACAGGCCATTGAGTCTGCTTGCATCCTTCAGAGCCAGCTGGTCCCCAGTGGTCTCAGAGCTCATTCCACTAGGGCGCAAGCCACAACTTGGGCGGAGAGGGCGTGAGTCATGGCCCTTGACATCTGCAGAGCAGCCACTTGGTCTTCTTTCTCTACTTTTGTCCGGCACTATCGTCTGGACCTCCATGATCAGGAAGCAACTCGGTTTGGGGCCAGCGTATTGGTTGCAGCTGTTACTTTCCACCCAGAGGGGACTTAGCTTTGGTATTCCCCACTTGTCTGGACTGGTCTAGCAGGATGAACTGGAAGGAGAAATTTTACTTACCGTTAATTTCCTTTCCTGGAATCCCTGCTAGACCAATCCAGGACCCGCCCCTCTATGCTGCTTTTACCTGTTTTCTTGGACTTGACTGTGTCAGTGCCTAAGACCTCATCGGCATGCTGACTGTCTGGCCTGTCTCTTCGTTGTACATACCTTGGCTCCCATCGTGTATATAGTTCATACAGGGTTGATCAGTTTGTTACAGAGTTACTTCTAGCTAGTTCATGGCCAGTGCCTGCCAATCTGCTTGCTACGGATATACTGAAGCTGACCCCTATGCGTACAATGTTCTCTATCAAGGGTGATGTCGCCGAGCTTCTGGAATTTTCTCTGTCATCATTTGCTGACAAGGGGACACAACCCACTTGTCTGGACTGGTCTAGCAGGGATTCCAGGAAAGGAAATTAACAGTAAGTAAAATTTCCCCTTCTCTTTGTTCTGCACAGCAAGATTTTATTGCAGCCATGAAGTCAATATGGCAGGATTATTGAGTGATCACAAATTCAAAAGAGCTCTGGCAGTTTTGTCTGAGGCAGGCCGCATCAGAGCCATGGGTGAATAATGTTGGGCATCTCCGATTGCAATTAGTGGGGGAGGGGGGATGCTGGTGACAAGAGGGTTCACCCTGCAGTGTGGTTTCTTGTCCGGCTTACAATGGTGAGCTGGTCATTGCACAAAATGTACTGCATGTTACCTCAGGCTGTCCTGCACACAGGAAAGCTACCATGGATCCTCTGAAAACAATCCCCCCTCCCCCGGTTCCGTCAGCAGAGGCTGGACCATACAAAGAATTGCTCCATCCCAGGCCCTGGGGGTTTCCCCCCCCGAGTTTGTGTTTTATCATCCATCAAACCAGTTACCAGATGCAAAGGTCTGGTGCCAGAGATGTCGGGTAGCTGCTTCACCTGGTAGCAGCACCCAGCTGGTCTCAGGAGGGTCCCATCTCTTCTGCCCAAGGGATCAGGAAACCTCTTATGAACTACATTTGATATTCCCTCTTGCCTACTTCTGATGATGCTTTGGTATAAGAAAAGGGGGAAGAACATCTTTCTTTAGCAGAACTGGAGGAATGCGAGTGCATTTTTGATGGGAAGGGTTCTTCAATCCTGTGCTTATTTCGGAGGCAATGAGCGTGGAGCACATGGAGGGGGATCCCATTCTGGAAGAAGTATGAAGGCCTGTAAAGACATTTCTCTTGCACAAGGTGTTTTTCCACATGGTTCTCGCTGAATGGGAAACTCCAGAGTTGGTGATCAGAAGACAACCTGGGCAAGCTTTATCCACTCCTGAAGTTGTATAGGGAATACTTTTTTAAGGTCCTGAAAGTGAAAGCCATGATTGCTGCTGTTACTCTTAAAACTGTCATCCCTATAGAGGAGGGGGGGGGGGAGCATGACTCTGATGGGCTCCCGGAATAGACAGATCGAGGGTCTCCTGAAGCAGGCATTCGTGTCATCATCCTGGCCAGTCTAAATGTTAGTCTGTGGTGATTATATTGTGCACGCCTTGCTACACTAGATCAATAGCTTGAGAAATCATGAAGGGGAACACATTCGTCAGGGTGACCTTTTTGCCAGATGCTTTTTACAATTTAATGTTGTGTCTTGGCTCAGTTGACAGCCTTGATAGTTATGTTGTGACGCCTTCTGTGACTGCACCACTGTGCTATGAATGCTGCCGGGCTTAGCAACTCCTCTTTAAAGGCCATCTTATGTTCAGTGAGGAGCTGGAAAAGTTATTGAAGGACTTTGAGCAAATGAAGCCCAGAATTTACTGACGGACTGGGCCCACACACCGGTGAGGGCCTCAAAGAGCCAAGACTGCTTTAGAGATGCCAGTTATTGTTGCCCAGGGAGACAGTCAGTGCTGGCAGGAAGCCTTTATCCTAGTTGGGATCTGCCATTTTGAGGAGCCTGGAAGCAGAAGAATGGAGGTTCAAAGAATCCTGGAGTGGCCTGAGCCACCCATTGAGAGTCTGTGGGGGCACCTGCAGTAGTTTTAGAAATAATGGACCTATATCACATCAAACCTGTGAGTGCTGGATATCATTCAAAACTGGTGCATGCATTCTGGAGTTGTCATCCCCTGTCCCTAATGCCTTTATTATTTCCCTTCAGGGGCAAACGTTGGTGGTAGACGTTTCTGTAGTTAGACTCTGGTCTTTGGAGGCTGTTTTTCTAGTGCTGCTGAGCGAGATCTGGCCATTATTTCATTTACTTTAGGTTCTCCTTCAGACCATTTCTCAAACTCGAAGGATAGCTGTTACCTGTGGGTCATTCATTTTCATATGGAAACTCTAAAGTCTGGTGATGGTGGTCAGGAAGAGGGGAGTTCCTATCAGAAGCCTACTTTCATGTCCTGATCTGTTCAGAGGACCCAAGGTGACTATGGATTTGCATCTCGGGTAGTCATTTTCCATTAAGAACGATGCCGTTGATGCTTTCTTGTTTTGGAAGGGCATTTTGGTCCAGCCCTACCCGGACGATTGGCTGATAAAAAGCCAAAGTGGCGCAGAAGGCTCATATGACAACTACCTGTGTTAAAATGGTAAATAAAGGTAAAAGGAAAAGGAGACCGCTATGGCTTTCGAAAGAAGTAGCTGAAAAGGTGAAGAAAAATAGGGAGGCCTTCATGAAATACAAGAGATCACAGAGAGAGGAAGACAGGAATCTATTTTTGGAAAAACTTAGAGAAGATAGCAAAGTAGTCAGGAAAGCAAAGATTCAAAAAGAGGAGGAAATAGCCAATGCAATAAAATGGGGGGATAAGACATTTTTCAGATATGTTAGAAGAGGAAGGGCAAAAGTGGTATTGTCAGACTCAAGGGTGAAGGGGAGGAATATGTAGAAGCTGATAAGGATAAAGCGGAATTGCTTAACAAATATTTCTTTTCTGTGTTCACAGATGAAGAACCAGGAGCAGGACCTCAGAAAACACCCACAAACAGGAACAAAAGCAAGGGACATCTTGAACAATTTTCAGAAGACTGTGTTTGAGAAACTAGCTCAACTTAAAGTAGACAAAACGATGGGACCAGATGGGATACACCCTAGAATACTGAGGAAACTTGGACGTTCTAGCAGCTCCACTGACTGACCTTTTCAGTGCCTCGGAGTCGGGAGTGGTGCCAAAGGACTGGAAAGAGGCTCATGTGGTGCCTTTACACAAAAGCGGAAGTAAGGATGTGGTTGAAAACTACAGGCCGGTTAGTTTAACTTCGGTGGTGAGTAAATTATTGAAAACGCTGCTGAAAGAGAAAATAGTGAGGTTTCTGGAGTCCAGTGGATTACAGGATCCGAGGCAGCATGGATTCACCAGAGGCAGGTCTTGTCAGACAAATCTGATTGATTTCTTTGACTGGGTGACCAGGGAGTTGGACCGAGGGAGAGCCCTAGATGTGGTGTATTTAGATTTCAGTAAAGCCTTTGACACTGTTCCTCACAGGCGACTTATAAACAAACTGAGCACCCTAGGGATGGACCTTAAAGTTACTGCTTGGGTTAGAAATTGGTTGGGTGGGAGGCGACAAAGAGTACAGGTAAATGGAGCTCACTCTGAGGAAAAGGATGTTACCAGTGGTGTGCCCCAGGGATCTGTCCTTGGTCCAATTCTTTTTAACATCTTTGTTAGTGATATAGCGGAAGGGCTGTCAGGTAAGGTTTGCCTCTTTGCGGATGATACCAAAATCTGCAATAGAGTAGACACCCAGGAAGGTGTAGATAACATGAGGAGGGATCTAGCTAAGCTTGAAGAATGGTCTAGAATTTGGCAGCTGGGATTTAATGTTAAAAAAATGTAAGGTCATGCATTTAGACTGCAGCAATCCAAGGGAGCAATATAGTATAGGGGGTGAAGTACTTTTGTCCACTAAAGAAGAGCGGGACCTAGGCGTGGTTGTATCTGATGATCTTAAAGTAGCTAAACAGGTAGAAAAGGCGATGGCAAAAGCTAGAAGGATGCTTGGGTGCATACGGAGAGGAATGGCTAGCAGAAAAAAGGAGGTGATAGTGCCTCTGTATAAGTCTTTGGTGCGACCTCATTTGGAGTATAGTGTGCAATTCTGGAGACCGCACCTTCAAAAGGATATAAACAGGATGGAGTCAGTACAGAGGGTGGCTACTAAAATGGTTAGTGGTCTTCATTATAAAACATATGAGGACAGACTTAAGGATCTTAATATGTACACCTTAGAGGAAAGGCGGGATAGAGGTGATATGATTGAGATGTTTAAATACCTCCGTGGCTTAAATGTACAGGGGGAGAGCCTCTTTCAGTTGAAAGCAAGTTCTGCTATGAGGGGACATGGGATGAGGGTGAAGGGGGATAGATTCAGGAGTGATATGCGGAAATATTTCTTTATGGAAAGAGTGGTGGATCCGTGGAATTAGTCTCCCAGTGGAGGTGGTAGAGATGAGGACAGTATCTGAATTCAAAAAAGTATGGGATAAACACAGAGGATCTCTAAAGGAGAAAAGGGGACTGTTGTAATTGTTGATATGGGAGGACAGACTAGATAGGCCATGTGGTCTTTTTCTGTCATCATATTTCTATGTTTCTACGAGTCTTCTAGGAAGGCAAGGTTGGTTGGTAAATATTTGGGACGAGCAGTTTAGTTCCAACCCAGTACCTGGGTGCTTGTTTTGATTCTTGGGTAGGACAAAGTTTCATAACCTTGGAGAGTGAATGGGCTCTGTTTTCAAGCTAGGAACCTTCTTTTGCAGACGTCACAGAAAGCATGGGATTATCTCTAGCTGTTGGGGTACATGACGGCTGGTTGGAGTTAGCCCTGTGAACCAGGCTCCTATGGATCCTCTCTATAGGGTGTTACTATGTTTAATGTATGTATATGTTTGGTATTTTTGTAATTCCTGTGAATTATGAATGTATTTTTGAAACTCGTCTAGAATTTGTAATAGGAGTGAGAGTGTATTCATTTTTTTAAATAAATAAAATATTCTCCAGGAACAAGCAGGAAGTCGGTCCTCACATATGGGTTATGTCGGCGCCGACGGAGCCCTTGTGCGGAGCAATTCCCCAGCTTTCAAAGAAAGCTTTTGGGATTGCATCGTGCATGCATGGTCCCCTTCCCGCCTAAGGGTACCATCTTGCTCAGTCTCCCTTTTTCCGCGGGGCCCAACGGACGTTGTCCCTAATTCCTCACGGAAAAAGTGCGTCAAAACTTCAGAAGAATTTCTCACTTCGACTGGTTCGATGTCGGTTCCCCTTCCCACATACAGCTTGGTACACCGGTGTCGAGTCCAGTCAACTTTTTAAGTTTTTGTCCTTAGTGACTAGCGTTCACGCTCTTTTTTTATTTTTCACTGGCAGCCCGGTCCATAGACCTTGCATGGGGCCCTTTTTCCCCCGATGTCTGCCAGCAGTTTTAAAAAGTGTGATCGGTGTAAGAAGTTAATGTCCCTCACCGACACACATGACTGCTGTCTCCAATGCCTCGGGCCCGACCATGACCCGAAGGTCTGTGGCCCATGTGGGAAGATGTCCTCTAAGGCACTTTGATGTAGGCAGCAGCAGCGTGAAAGGATTTTCTCGGAGTCTGCATCCCCCTGGATCCGGACCTCATCAGAAGCCTCGACGTCTCGGGAGCCGTCTGAACCCGAGCACCATGGGGGGTCTTGTAAGCGGTGGGCTCCCTCCCGGGAATACCGGAGGAAGAAGAAATCTGTGAGGGCGGCATCATTGGATGCCTCCGATCGCCCTGGGCCCTCGAAGGCCAGGTCGCGGAGTCCTGACCGCCACCCCTGGTCGACGCCAAGGAGGGTAAGCGCTGTTGTCCTCGTGGATTCCCTCCAGGGGAGCCGGCGTTGGGGCCTGAGCCGGAGGCTGCGGAGTCTTCTGAGCTCGGTCTCAGGATGACAGCCCTGGAGCACAGCATGTCTGCCTTCATGGAGCAGCAGCGGGCGCTGATAGCTGGTCTCACCGATCCATCCGCCCCGACCTCCGGGACCTCGACGTCCAAGTAGACCCCGGAGGCCGAGCCGATCCTCAACCAAGGTCTCCCTTGACCTCCCACTTGGGACCGAGGTCATCGACGCCTGTGCTCTCAGCGTCGGGGCCGAAGCCCTCGCGGCCGGAGCCGCTCGATTCCTCCTCAGAGGGATCGGCATGGGAGACGGAAAATGAAGAGTCCCCAGACACCCATCGGACCCAGTATGTCCCATCGGACTCACCGGGTTCGGAGCCTCGGAGAAGATCCCCCCCCCCCCCCCCGGAGGATACCCGGTTCTCAGACTTCGTCGGGGACATGGTCAAGGCTTTGGCATCCCCGGCAGATACCGAGGAGGAGCTGAAGAGCTCGAGGCCCTCCAGTATGACTTTCCCCTGAGGGAAGGAAGCCCTTACTGTGCCGGTTCCTCCGATGCTGGAACGGCTGATGCTCCGCATGAGGGAGTCGCCGGCCTCGATGCCGGTGCTCAGCAAGCGCGTCGATTCCATCTATCGAGTCCTCAAGAGCCCTGGGTTCCAAAAGACACAGCTGCCGCACAACTCTATGGTTGTAGAATCGGCCATGCACAGGCTCAAGAGTCAAAAAACGCACTCCTTGGTGCCTCCTGGCTGGGAGGCTCGGAACCTGGACGCCCTCGGCAGAAAATGCTTCCAGGGCTCGATGCTGTCATGCCATGTCCAAACCTAACAGCTGCACATAGGCATGTACTTGAGGGACCTGGCAAAGGAGATTTCCGGGTTCTCAGCTGGCCTCTCCGAGGCACCCTTGCAGCGCTTCAATGCATTGTCCACCAGGATTCGGGAGTGCTCGAAGTTCATATCTCGAGCGGCCTATGATGGCTTCGAGGCTTCGGCCCGAGTAGCCGCGGCCGGCATTGGTGCACGCCGCCAGGCCTGGCTAATGTCATCGGATCTGGAGCCATGGGTCCAGGACAAGTTGGTCGATGTCCCTTGCCAAGGTGACAACCTCTTTGGCATACCCATGACTCAGAAGGCTGCTGAGCTCGAGTCCAAGTACTTGACCTGGACAAGACTCTCAAAGAAGACTTCTGCCCTTTCTAAGAAGGACTCTGGTAAAAAGCCCTTTTTCCCCGAGGAAGGGTACTGCTTACCGCAACTACCCCACTTACCAGGCCCCACCCCAGCTCCCCAACAGGGGCAGCAGGCCAAGGGACAGGGGCATGGCCCGCGTAAGCAGAAGACCCCCATGCCCCGGTTCCTACCCAGCCAGGAGGAGGGTTTTGACTCCCAAGGCATAGTCTCTCTTCCCCCAGTGGTAAGGTCTTGCACAGGAAGCAGGCTAACCCTGTACATCCACAGGTGGCCAGCCATCACCTCAGATATCTGCGTCCTGCAAATAGTCCAAAGGGGCTATTTGCTTCACTTCAGCTAGATACCACCCTCCTTCTTTCCTGGAGAGCCTCTCAGACCCCCTCTTCACAGGGACCTCCTCTTGCAGGAGTTGGCAGGTCTTCTAGAGGATCAGGCGGTGGAACTGGTGCCCCACCACCTGCAGGGCAAGGGCTTCTACTCCAGGTATTTTCTCATAACAAAGAGAACAGGAGGCCTCAGACTCATCCTTGACCTGCGAAAACTTAAACAAGTTCCTGGTGAGGGAAAAGTTCAAGATGCTTTCCCTTGGAATGTTGCTGCCTTACCTCCACCAGGGAGATTGGCTATGCTCCTTAGACCTGAAGGATGCTTATACACACATCCTCATACATCCAGACCACAGACAATATCTGAGATTTGTAGTGGGAGGAAAACATTTCCAATACAGAGTTCTACCCTTTGGCCTAGCCTCTGTTCCCAGAGTATTTACAAAATGCCTGGCTGTAGTGGCAGCCTTCCTCAGAAGTCAAGGAATTTTTGTCTTCCCTTACCTGGACGACTGGCTCATCAGGGGCCAATCGCCTCAGGAGGCCCAACAGGCCACTTCTCGCACTATCAACATGTTGCAACGGCTAGGCTTTGTCATAAACCACGCAAAGTCTACTTTACTCCCCAATCAAAACTTAGAGTTCATAGGAGCAAGACTGGACACCCTTCAGGCGAAGGCTTACCTGCCGGAGGACAGGGCACAGAGGCTGCTAGCACTAGCACAACAGTTCAGGCGGACTTCTCAGGTCTCAGAGAGACACTTCTTACGCCTCCTGGGCCACATGGTCTCCACGGTGCATGTGACCCCAAATGCCCATCTCCACATGAGAACAGCTCAGTGGTGCATCAGAGATCAGTGGACTCAAGCCAACGGCAGCCTCAGAGACAGGATAACAGTATCCAAACGACTGGTGAAATCGTTGCAGTGGTGGTGTCAGTCACCCAACCTGCTCGAGGGAGTGCCTTTTGAGACTCCCTCGCACACAAGAGTTCTAACAACAGATGCCTCCTTGCTGGGCTGGGGAGCCCATTGCCAAGGATCATGCACTCAAGGGTTGTGGTCTCCTCAAGAGTCTGCACACCAAATCAACCTCTTAGAGCTGCGGGCGATTAGCTCTTCAAGCCTTTTGTCATGTCCTCTCACATCAGTCTGTATTGATACAGATGGACAACCAGGAGCAATGTTCTACGTGAACAAGCAGGGAGGTACGGGGTCTCGTATCCTATGTCAGGAGACACTGGACCTCTGCTCCTTTGCCATCAAGCAGGGTATGTCTCTCAAAGCAGTGTACCTGCCTGGTCAGGAGAACTGCCTAGTGGACAAACTAAGCAGGATTCTCCAACCTCACGAATGGCAACTGGATCCGGTGGTGGCCCAGCAGATTTTCCACCGCTGGGGACATCCATCCATAGATTTATTTGCCAGTCCACAAAATCACCAGCTGCCCAGATTTTGCTCCAGACAGCCACATCCTCTGAGGGTGGCTGCAGATGCTTTCCTGATCTCCTGGTCAGGGGGCCTCATGTATGCATTTCCTCCCACGCCTCTGGTGGCCCGGACTGTGTTCAAAATCCTTCGAGACAAGGCCTCTGTCATTCTGGTAGCCCCCAGATGGCCAAGACAGCCTTGGTTTCTGCACTCCCACTGGGGACACAGCCCGACCTCCTGTCCCATGAGCAGGGATCTCTCTTGCACCCCAACCTCAGGTCCCTCAACCTGATGGCATGGCTGCAGAAAGGGTAGTGCTGGCTCCTCTCCTCCTACCTCGGAATATAGAAGAAGTGTTACTGGCCTCAAGGAGGCAGTCCACTAGGAAATCCTATGCTTTCAAGTGGCGTAGATTTGAGGTGTGGTGTAACCAGCACAATGAAAACCCTTTCGCTTGCCTTGTACCAGTAGTGCTGCAGTACCTGCTTCACCTCTCAGAATTGGGTCTCGTCTAACTTTGTCAGGGTCTACCTGAGTGCTTTCTCAGCAAACCACTCGCCAGTGGAGGGGCAATCTCTTTCGGCTCACCCCCTGGTGTCCAGATTCCTCAGAGGTCTGCTTCTGCTGAAACCCCCAGTTCGTCCTCTGGCAACTGAATGGGATTTGAATGTGGTCTTACCGCAGCTTACTCGCCCACCTTTTGAGCCGATGTCCTCTTGCCATCTGCGCTTCCTCTCCTGGAAGGTGCTTTTCCTGGTGGCACTCACATCAGCCAGACGTGTGAGTGAGCTGCAAGCTCTCGTAACTGATAAACCATACACACGGTTTTATAGGAATAGGGTGGTCCTCTGCACCCACCCAAAGTTCCTTCCAAAGGTGGTCTCTTCTTTCCACCTCAACCAAGAGGTGATTCTTCCAACCTTTTTTCCCAGGCTGCATTCCAGCTGGGCAGAGGCAGTCCTGCATACCCTGTAGTGTACTATGGGACATTGAAGGGCTACTCAGCTCTTCGTCTCTTATGACCCCAGTAAGCTGGGGTTACCTGTCTCCAAACGCACGCTGTCCACCTGGGTGGCAGACTGCATTGCCTGGGCGTACAGGATGGCTGACCTCCCGTTTCAGAGTAGTGTCACGGCCCACTGTGTCAGGGCTAAGGCCACATCAGTGGCTCACTTCCGCTCTGTTCCGCTGGCAGACATCTGCCGGGCCGCAACTTGGTCTTCAAGCCAGACTTTTGCAGCCCATTATTGCCTGGATAGGGAGTCCCGACGGGACAGTGCTTTCGGCCAGGCAGTACTCTGTAGCCTATTTGAGGTTTAGACAACGCCAACCCTCCGACCCTTTGGTGTCAGGCTACAGGGGGGTGTTGCGTTCTCGGCTGAATTCCTATTGCAGCTGCTGCGGCTCTTCTAGAGGGAGCCATTTTTTAGCTATGGGTTCTTGGTAGCCTATAGCTAGGGAGTCCCATATTTGAGGACTGACTTCCTGCTTGTTCCTGGAAAAAGCGTAGTTACTCACCTGTAACAGGTGTTCTCCAGGGCCAGCAGGAATCAGTCCTCACGACCCTCCCTCCTCCCCTGGAGTTGCAGCCCTGTTATTAATTTTTCTATTCTTGCAGTCTTTTTAGCTATGTCATTTGACTGAGCAAGATGGCACTCTTGGGCGGGAAGGGGACCGCGCATGCGCAATGCAATCCCAAAAGCTGGGGAATTGCTCCATACGAGAGCTCCGTCGGCGCTGACATCACCCATATGTGAGGACTGATTCCTGCTGTCCCTGGAGAACACCTGTTACAGGTGAGTAACTACGCTATCTTGGTGGCCCCCACAGTCCTAGAATGTTCGTCTGTTGTCCTTTCGCACATCAGGCAACCTTTCTTGATGGCTCTCCACCAATCTGCTTAAGAGGATTTGGATCCCTCGAATTGATGATGATGATGTCCAATGTAAGGCTGGGAAGCCTATTGTCAGCTCAGGTACTCTGGTTTCCTGATGAGACAAGATAGTAAAATGAACTTGAAACTAAGGGCTATCTGGTTGGCTCTTATTTTGTTCCTTCCTTTGAGCTGAGAGGAAGACTCAACAGACAGGGAGGAACTCTCGGTGCTTCAGTGGCATAGGAAGCAAGTCTCGTCAGGTGAATAGAGCAGAATCTCACTCTGCTTTTGGTGTCCCACATAGTTGGAATAGAGAACATTTAGGTGGATTTTCTTAGCTGGACCCTGTTTGGATACAAGGGAATAGGAATTGAGTCTGGCAGCATTCCAGAAGATAATCGGCGCTTGGAGGATTTCATTTATGGACCTTATGGCAACATGCCACAATGCCAGGTGCAGTGAGTTTTTCAGCAGGCAAAGGGAAGCGGTTCCACACCCCCCCCCCCCCTCCAAAGATCAACCAGACACTGAAAAGCATTGAGGGTCATCTTCACTGGTGATCATAGTGACATCTGATTGGACATTTGTAGGGAGGATGCCTGTTTTGGAATTTTATTTATTTATTTATTTATTTATTTTCATTTCTTATATACCGCACTATTTGCGATCAGCGCGGTTTACATAAAACAAGAAGGTAACCGACAATGAACAAAAGTCAGGTCATTACATTGAACAGGAACAAGTAACTTGGAAAACAGGGTAAACTATATACATATGCATAACCATGAAAGGGTAACTATATACATGTCAGAGGGAGTTATTGGGTATTGGACATGCTTAGTGGCTGGGGTTCGGGCAGTAAGTGAGATGCTTGATAAAGAGGAAATGTTTTAAGGCCTTTCTGAACTGGCTCAGGTTAGGGATCGCTCTGATGTGTGGTGGTAGGGAGTTGAATTGAAGTACTTTGAGCATTCAGCTCTGACTTCTTCCCACCTGTAGGATTAGGAGGCTTGGGTACTTCCCATTTTAATGGACTGGTTCAGCAGGATGATGAAAATTTTGCTGATGTCTCCTGTCAGTTGCCAAGTTTGTCTTCTCTTTTTATGATTGAGTGCTGTTTTCTGTATTTCCTTTTCCTCACGGTTGTGTGGAAGCTGAAATTTACTGCCCATGTCCTGAGGTTCTTGGTGGGTAGCTTTAAATTCCTTAAGATAAGTTCTTGCTTATTTTTTGCCTTGATATATCGAGCTTTTGTACAAATTACTGGAATGTATCCTTAAAGGTGATGTCTCTATAAAATTGTGTTCTCTGCCTCCATCTGCTGGCAAGGTGTTGCAACCCATTTGTTTGGACTTAGTCTAGCAGGATTCCAAGAAAAGGAAATTAACTAGTAAGAGTAAACTTCACCATTTGTCTTGTCCATGTCTCTTCACTAGTTTGATGGAGCAGGAACCTCTTTGGTGTATCTGTCAGTAATACTATAGGAAGAACTGTAGCATTAGTGGAAGTGGTAGCACTGATCTAACATAGGATTGCTGCTGCTAGCCAATGGAATAAGCTTTAGTGAGAGTATCTGAACTCTGTGCAACCAGTTTGCAGCTGTAGAATAATCCAGGGATGAAGTTGAAACTGATTTGATTAGATCATAAAGCCAAAACCAAATTTCTGGATGCCACCACTATTTTTTTTAAAGCCACCAGTTGGTGGTAGTGATGTAGATTGTATATGCCCCTAAAACACACTACACTTTGAGTTGTTTGTTTATTTAAGGGGTTTCTTTATACCGCCTTTTCAGTAATCAAAGCAGTTTACAGAGTAACATTTATTTTATTTATTTATTTAGTAAGGACTTATATACCGCTCCTTCCAGCGATCAGAAGCGGTTTGATTACAATTACGGGATTTGTCATAAATTACAGACAGAATTATTTGAGGATTAGATAGAGAGAGCAGGGGGATACACAGCACACATATGCGGGTCCATATAAAGACCTTAGCTATTATCATACATTTACACAGGCACTAACCACCATCTATTTACATTTGTACATACTGCAATTGAATTTCTTTTGTCCTTTTGGATTTTCATCTGGTATAATGACAATTGAACAGGTGCGTCTTCAGTTGTTTTCTGAAGTTGCTTATGTCTTTAATTTCTCTCAGCTCGTGTGGGAGCTGGTTCCATAACGTGGGGGCAGATAAGGAACATTCATGCAATTACAGTTTATTCCCTTCAAAATAGGCTCCTTGTGATCGAATACAGCAATTCCAGCGTTACGCTCGTACTGCCATTCTTCATAGCAGTGGAAGAAGTCTTCACTTGAGATATTGTTCAAAGCCTTTGTCGCATATTTGTCAACATTCCGGAAGGACCTAAAAACACACCTATTTATAGAACATTTTGGCACTCCGAAAGAGCATGAAAACATCTACCCAACTTAGCTCCTCCTTTCAAATCAATAACTAGATCTTTTACAAACACCTTTATGCACTGTAATTTATCAGATGAACCACTTAATACATTTTTACTTTGTATTTACATTGAGAAGTATATAAGCTTGCTATGTATATAGGCTGATATGTATATAAACTCATACTTTGCTAGGTAAGTGCATATATACAAAGTAAAAATGTATTAAGTGGTTCATCTGTTAAATTATGGTGCATAAAGAAGGGTGTTTTAAAGGGTCCAGTTATTGATGTGAAAGGAGGTGCTAAGTTGGGTAGATGTTTTCATGCTCTTTTGGAGTGCCAAAATGTTCTATAAAGAAGTGTGTTTTTTAGGTTCTTCCGGAATGTTGACAAATCTCTGGTCGCTCTTAGCTTATCAGGTACTGTAGCATGTTCCATAAAGAAGGGGTAATGTATGATAATGTATTAGAAGGTGGTTGGGTCAGGGCCAAAAGGTTCTGACACATGAAATATTTATATGCTTGAATTTGTGGGCATTTCTTTCAATCATGCAAACTTTTTAAAAAATTTGTTTCTAAAATGTTTAGATCCGGAGGTTCAAGGCCAGCCAGACTGTAATGGAGAAAGCCACCATGCTCTACAATAAGTTCAAGAATATGTTTCTGGTGGGGGAGGGTGACTCTGTCATCACACAGGTGTTGAACAAATCACTGGCTGAGCAGAAGCAGCATGAGGAAGCCAACAAGTCAAAGGATGCTGTGAAAAAAGGTGCACATAGGAAAGCCGAAAAGGAGCAAAGTACAGGTAAAGGTATGGCCTGCCCTCAGAGTCCTGTATTGTGTTCTTTCCTATTTTTTTTAAAATATATTTAACGTTAATTGATTTTCAAACTTTTACAAAACTAGGCAAATGTTAATACAGGAATTCCACCATTGTAACAGCGTTAAGAACCATAACCAAACATCCAATCTCCCCCCTCCACTCACTTTAGCTTAAGGAGGAACCTGACCATGAGCAAGCAGCCCCCAAACCTTCTCAAACTTTGGAAGGTTATTTGTATGCGAAGCAGTCAACTGTTCTGTCAACCGCACTGGTTGCGTACGGGCCTACCACGCATGCATTTTGGCCTGTTGTGTACCCTTCCAGTGTAAGGCAATTTCACAATATGTCCCCAGTGCACATCAATAATTGCTCCCACTTCCCCCGCCAACCCTCCCATGGTAGCCCTAACAATATCTCTTGCGGTGACCATTGTGGCCCACATGAGAAGCTTCCCATGAATGACAGCCTTCAGGCTGTCCCATAAAATGCCCACGTCCACATCACCTGTGCTATTGAAGTCAAGATATTCCACAACGTCTTTTTGTATGGCCTCAAGGATGCACTTATCATGCAACAATCCAACTTTCAACCACCAATAACGGATGCCCCTCCCCCAGACTCCCATTCCCTGCAAGCAGCAACCATATCGGCCTGTGGTCAGTTCAGTCAGTTCAATTTCTGCATCTTCCATCGCAGCACACAGATTCTGGTCCAGAAACAGATAGTCTAAGCGCGAAGAACTCTGATGCACTGAAGAATAGAAGGTAAAACATTTGGTAGACAGATGCATATGACACCACCCATCACTCAGGTGCCACAGTTGCAACAGCTCTTGCAGCATCCGACGATGACCCCTCTCCCCCCCCCCCCCCAAAACGTCCGCCACTGTTCTAAGTGCAGGTCCAGAACCACATTCATATCGTCCCCTAATATCACCTGACCTTTAACAAAGGGGGGGTCAGCTCAAGTCCTACCCTCTTGTAAAAAGTGCCCTGTCCTTGATTAGGTGTATATATAATGATTACCGTGACCTGCACCCCTTCCAGCAAGCCACACATAGCTGCATAGTGCTCCTGCCGATTTGCAAGTGTGTCTCCTGTAGCAAGTGCGCAAGTGTGTCTCCTGTAGCAAGGCAACATCCCATTGGAGTCTCTTTAGCTCCTTATATAGCAATTACTGTTTTTGGGGAAGATTGAGGCCTTCAGCATATAAGGTACCCACTCTCAGTTGAACAGTTGGCCCAAGCTTTCACTCCCCAATCGCTTTCCTCTTTCATAAATCCCTCCTCTTCCCCTGCCACCCGTCCCTCCCCTCTATCCCTCCCCCAACTCCAACTTTCCTAACTCCTCCAACATTCTCAGTCCTCCTTCCCTCCTTTTGCTTTACCCAATTAGTACCCGCCTTACCTAATACAGGCAGCAACTAAAAAGAGGAAGTTCTGAACTTACCCAAGCCTGCCCTCCCACCATAACCTCCCCATCTGCTCAACCCCCATGCCCTGCAACACTCCTCAAGAACCCCCAAGCATACCTTTCTTCAACCACATCGACACCCCCTCCCCCCACATTCATTATACATACAATTTCTACTCCGATACGCTTCCAGAGCATCTGGGGTCCCAGCCAAACCACTCCTGTAACATAACCACACTTATCCTCCCCTTTGGCCTTTCCCTGGTGTTTTGATCAGATCCCCAGCATGTTCAACCCACTTCCATATCACCCCAGAATACTTTCCTGGCCATTCAAGTGACTGCCTTCTTAGTTAGCCCCTTCCGCTCTCAAATCTCTGCCATCTTATCTTGGATTTGCGGGGTTTGGACTGATGATGATGATCAGCTATGCCCTCCACGTCCAGTTCGCTGAGTGCAGTCAAGGCCTCTTCCCTGGAACGAATGCGCACAGTCTGGCCATCTTTGGTAACCACCAGGGCAAATGGAAATTGCTGTCTGTACCGATGGTCCACCCTTGTGCAACTTATGCATAATGTCCTGCAGCTCTTGTCTGCATCGCAACATTGCTGGGGCCAGATCCTCAAATATCTCATTGGTATGAGACTCCCAAAGAAGGGAGCCCACCTTCCAGGCCTGGGCTGCCACTCTCTCTTTGAGCACGTAACTGTGGAAGCGGACCACTATATCCCATGGGAGATTGGCACGGGGGGGGGGGGGGTCAGCTCCACTCCAGGAGCCTCTTCACCTGTACCTGTTTGGATCACTGTACAAAGCTGGTGTACAGTCCTTTGTATAGTGAGTGTGCAGTCCATATAGTGTGCGCTTTCTGGCAGTCCACAAAAATGGAGATTGCTGCGCCGAAACTATTCTCCAGGTCTTCCAGCTTATCATTAATGTACATGTTTGCTCGTTCCAGGATTGCTACTTGCTTCTCTAAGCCCTGCCAGGGCTTCTCTATGCTCCTCCGCTTGCTTTTCTGTATCCTCTATTTGCCTGCCCATATCTGCCATTTCTCCCCTAAGATCAGCTGCCAGATTTGAGATGTCAGCCCACAATTTACTTAAATTCGTCAGCTCTCTATTCCATCAGCGGAACTCCACAGCAGTCAACTGCCCTCCTCCTTCGGCATCAGAGCTGTTTGCACGTATCTCGCCGGCACCAACATGCTCCGCTCCGGCTCTGCGCCTTGCGGCTTCTCCCGCTGCCATTTTATAATCCTTCTGCCGTGCTCCCGAGCCTCCTCCATATGTGAAAGCACTCAGGTCTGCTTGTATATTTTTATGTCTTTCGCTGCCCTGCTCGCCGTTGGGGGGTCTTGCACCACTAAACTGCTGCTTTTTGGGCAATTGGGGCTGCTAAGAAAAGCTCTTTTAAGCAAGGAGGAAGCGGAGCTCTTCACTATGCCGCCATCTGCCCCGTTGATGTCGCTTCCTCTCCGTTCTTTCCTATTTTAAATGTTTACGGAGCCTTTCCTATACCTCTAGAAGCATCCTTGTTACTGATAGCTGAAGCTCAGTGCTTTGGATACTCAGAATGAGAGAATAAGTTTCACATTATTTTCTCTGCATTTTTAGGAGGTGTGCTCCTCCTCCGTCTTCCCTTGGATGTTCTGCACCAGAGTGGTCTCTTACTTTGCTTTCTCATGGGGGAGCCTCCTAAGCAGGTTCTTTGGTAACCTGGTCCATGCCCAGTTCAAAATTGTGGAAGAAATTTATTTCTGAAATTTTTTTCTCATTTGACTTGTGACTTTTTTCATTGGATTTTGCACTGCTATGATGTCCCAACATGAATCAATGTTTCAAGCCCGAGTGCCTTGCATCAGGGGGACTCTTCACAGTATCCATTCACACCGTTGACTGCGTTAACCTGCTTATTGAGTAATGCAGTCACCGGTGTGAATGGATACTGTGAAGAGTCCCCTGAAGCAAGGTTTTCTGGCTTTGAAACATGGATTCATGTTGGAACACAGTAGCAGTGCAAAGATAAGTACTGGATGAAATAAGAAAGTTTATCATTGGACATTTTATAACAGAAAAACATTTTCAAAAAATATAAGGACATGAAAGGCAGGTTAAAACCAAATGACCAACTGAGATTCAAGGATAATTGGGTGTTGTAAGATCATTTCTAACACTCAAAATCCCTGCTGACAATCTCTCTTTGCCTAAAGTTTTGTTTTGGCAGGTATTGAATATAATTGCAAGTTTTGAAATAGAGTTCAATTGTTTATGGAAGGCAGATATGACTGTTAATATTGTTTGAAGCCTTTCATTAGAGATCATTATATGGTTATTAGTTTCTTAGATGTCATATAACCTGTCACCAATATAAACTTGAAAACAGCACAAGCCGCTCTACTTCAGGATTAAAACCCTTCAGGGCAGTCATATCTAAATAAAATATCCAAGATTGCTCTTGACAATTAAGCCATAGTTCTCTGTTGCCGCCTCCCCCCCCAAACGCCTCCAGTTAGATTCACTTTGATCTATAACTCTCCATTCCAGATCGTCCTGCTAGACCAGTCTAGACAGGTGGGTTGTTTCCCTCTGTCAGAAATTGTGGAGACAGAGAAAGAAATGGAAACTTCTAGTGACATCATCACTGCTACTTGAGTTGGTGCAGTTAGGAGCATACTTCAGTATTTCTCTGTCTCCAGCAGATGGTAAATGCCATTCTGTGCAGCTCTGTTTTGGAATCATGTTAGCTCCTGGGCAGCCAGGCTAAGGGGTGACTTTCCCCAGTAGAGCACGACAGCAGACATCTCCAGAGCGCATTTGAGGGTACTCTGCTGTATGTTCCCGCATGGAGGGGCAGAAAAGACCACGCTTCCTGTCATTATTCCTGATCTTTTGAGAGACCAGGATTGTGCCATATCAATACCATGTCTTCATATACAGCCTGAAAGATTTTCTGGTTCCTTCCCCCTCCCCCCCTCAGAACAATCTCCAAAAGGAAGCCAGAAGGTATTTGAGGAGAAGACTGGGTACAGAGGAGCATCCTAGAGCCCAATAATATTTGTCTGTCCTGGATTCCACGGGGGTAAGTGAAACCCTTTTAATTGATAATGCCTGCATCTTGCAGCCACAGCCATGGGGGGTGGCCTGATCTTTTCTGTTTGTGCGGTGCTATCATGCAGCCCAGCGGATGTATATAGTTTAAGTTCTAAACTGTTTAACCTATGCACATGCCTTCTTGCAGCTGCACACGTACAAAGACTGTGCTGTCATAGGACCCTTGCAAAGCTGCATGTGTAAAGTTACATGTGCAGTCCTGCACACGTAAGGCCGGACAGTGCTGCTGACTTAAACATATCAGGGAAACTTGCTCTATAGCTGGCAGAAATATACATCAGCCCTTAAGAGACGCGGCCTGGCCTGTGGAAAGCACCAAGTTGGTCCTTTGCAAGTGCAGTGCGAAGGACCAGAGAGGGCCATCAGAGGTGGATCTCGCATATAAAGGAACTCTTCAGTGTCTGTATTCGAAGCGGAGAAAAGATGTTATGGTGTCCTCTGATGTGTCCTCATACAATTGTAAGCGATCCCGCCCCTAATGGTTCAGGGTCCTTGTCACCAGAATTAATTATTTTTTCATCAAGCATGGTCCTTCTGGCAGAGCAATGGGTGTCCCAGTTGAAATGCTCCTCAGCGAACAGCAGTCTGGCTCCAGCCCTAGTTGTGCCATAGAAATATCCCCATCAATGGGATGAATCAGGTGACTCGCATCTCTCCTCCTCCAAGGGACCTGTTTCAGATGCTAGCTCAGGGGAGGAGTCTAGAAGAACAAGAAGATTCCCTCATTGTCCACCTTTTCAGACCTGTTCAGGAGGTATGAATGGGCAGCCTTGATTTCTTAGGTGGCTGCCTATTTGCAACTGTCTGTTGCCACTAAAGGCGAAGAGCCATGGGGACACCCTATCTTGCAGGGAGTCCATAAACTTACCAAGACCTTTTCATTCCAACAAGTCCTTAAGAGCATGGTGTCTGCAGAGTAGGACTTGCTGGATTGCCTGTTGAAGAGCATCTGAGTTATGAGCAAGCTGTACATCCTTCCACAACAGGATTTGGGTAAGTGGCTATTTTTTCCTAAAGTGGATGCACATATAGCTGCTGTCACGAGGCGTACTGCCATTCTGGTAGAGTGTGGAGCAGTCCTTGAAGGTCAGTTAGATCGCAAAATGGAGGTACTTGTCAAGATGAGTTTCTTGGTCCCTTCCCTTATCCTCCAGGCAGCAATTTATGTAGGCTTGGTGGCAGTTGCTCCCAGAGTGCAATGCTTTGGCTGGTATGGAGTTGGTGGCAAACTTCTTAGCTGATACCATATATGATCTTTTCCCTTTAGCAGCTAAGGGCATTACATTTGCCACAGTAGTACGAAGACGGCTTTAGCTTTAGCATTGGGTGGCAGATCCATTTTCTAAGTCCCAGTTGTCCAAGCTGGTCTTTAAGGGAAATCTACTGTTCTCCAGGAAGAAGCACGAAGTAAGTCCTCACATATGGGTGACGTCGACACCGACAGAGCCCGCGCAGAGCATTTCCCCAGCTTTCAAAGAAAGCCTTTGGGAATGCCACCATGCATGCGTGGTCCCCTTCCCACTCAAGAGTGCCATCTTACTCAGTCTCCTTTCTTCCACAGAGCCCTTGGATGTGCGTCTCGTCCCCGGAAAAGATTTTCTTTGTTTCCAACCGTTTTTTGCTCTACCGGCCTTCACTGGTCCTCTTCCCACCTCCGCTTCAGCCCTGGTCTCGGAACTTTTCTTTTTTTGCCTTTTTTGTTTTTACCACGCTTTGTACCCTTTTTAACCACTGGCTGCTTCAAGGATCTTCGACCTCGCAGGAGTCCTTTTTTCCCCAATGGCATCTGGTTTTAAGAAATGTGATAGATGCTCCCAAAACATGTCGCTTACGGACACCCATGCTCCCTCTGTAAGAAGATGTCCTCCAAAGCCATCCAGCGTCATCAGGAGAAACTGAATGATCTCTTCCATAAGGCAGCCCCGGTATCCTCCCCCTGTTCGGCCCCGCGACCTCTGGAGTCTCCCAAGGCTCCTCTCCTCTTGAGCAGAAGAAGGCCTCGGGGGCGCCAGACAAGCGTGAGAGGTCATGCGCCCATTCTCTCAGCCCCCCTCGGCAGTCTCTAGAGTTGGAGAGAGAGTGGCCCAGTAAGGTACCT
This sequence comes from Ichthyophis bannanicus, assembly GCA_033557465.1. Taxonomy (NCBI): domain Eukaryota; kingdom Metazoa; phylum Chordata; class Amphibia; order Gymnophiona; family Ichthyophiidae; genus Ichthyophis; species Ichthyophis bannanicus. Next base: position 845,716,681 of record CM066032.1, on the reverse strand, counting down.
CAAACTGATACAGAGGCCTCTGGCAAAGGTGCCCGGTCTCCTGAGGGTCATCCTGGTGAGGACCCCCTCTCCTCCTTGACACCCAACCCGTCACCCCGGCGTCTGTGTCACAGGACCCCACTCCTAAGTGGGAGGCCCAAATGCTTGCCTTGGGATGCAGCGTTTCTGTGTTCCTTGCTGCCCAGCAAGCGCTGATGCCCGACCCCGCTGGCACGCACCTCAAGACTGCAGGGACCTCAACCTCGAGGACTCCCTGGGCTGCCGTTTTGACCCCTGATAGCCATAAGCCTTGTGAGGATCCTTGGCGTGGGTCTCTATCTCCGTCCCATTCCACAGGCGCGAGATCTTCGCGGGTGAGCACCTCCAGCTCCGGGAAAGCTTTGGTATCAGAGATCCGGCGTGGGTCACCGACCCGTCTCGAGCCGACCTCAAGTCCTCCAAGGACTACTCAGACTGGGAGTCCGATGGAGAGACCTGCCCAGAGACTCTGTCCCACCGAGATATCCCCTCCGACCCCTCCCCATCAACCCAGAGGACACCACCTTTCTGTAGTTCGTCTGGGACATGGTGCGGACTCTAGCACTCGCCACTGAGTCAGATGAGGAGCCCCGCGCTGAGGAGCTTGATATTCTGCAATATAAAGCTCCTCCAAGAGAGGCTCTCTCTGTGCTGGTTCCTCCCATTCTGAACCGCCTCCTACTCCGCATGTGGGAGACCCCAGCCTTTGTCCTGATTGTGAGCAAGCGCCTCGATGCTATGTATAAGGTCCAACGAAGACTGGGGTTTTGGAAAGCCCAGCTTCCCCACACCTCGATGGTGGTCGAATCGGCAATGTGGAAGCTAAAAAGCCCGAAGACTCATTTGTCAGTCCCCCTCGGCAGAGAGTCTCGTGCCCTCGGGCGCAAGGCTTGTCATGTCACATCCAAATTTACCAACTATACATTGGGATGTTCCTCCATGATCTCGCTAAGGAGCTCGGAGGCTTCACGCCGGGCCTTGATGGAGACCATTTCTGATGTTTTCAGGCCCTCTCAGAGTCCGTCGGGGAATGCTTGAAGTACCTCTCGCAAGCAGCATATGATGGCTTCGAGTCTTCCGCCCAGGTAGCAGTGGCTGGCATCTGAGCCCACCGGCAGGCTTGGCTCCAGTCCTCTGACCTGGAGCAGTGGGTCCAGGAGAAGCTGCTTGGACTTCCCTTGCCTCAGGGAGTAGCTATTTGGCAAGCGCATGGAGGATAAGGCCGCGGAGATCGAGACAGAGTACATGACTCGTACTCTCCTCTCCCGGAAAACTTCCTCCCTCCCCAGGAAGAAGCAACAGCATTGGAAGGGGCTCTCATACAGGGGCTACCCGGCCTATCAATCAGCATTGACCCCCATTCAGGGCATCCAGAACAAGTCCACGGTCCATGGCCCTTGTAAGCCAAAGGGCCCCAAGACCCAACCCCTGGCTTCGGCTCAACTAGCCTCGGGGTTTTGTCACCATCGGCATAGCCTCTCCCCCTCTGGCAGTGCGGCTGTACCATTGGGGGGCGTCTGGTCCATTTCTCCCACAGGTGGGAGTCCATCTCTACCGATGCTTAGGTTCTCCAGGTCATTCAGGAGGGCTATCGTCTCCATCTGGACCAGACCCCTCTTCTGTACTTTCCCAGGGAGCCACGTCTGCTTCCACAGCACCAGGCCCTCCTGAGTCAGGAGCTCGCAGGCCTCCTCGAGGATGGCGTGGTAGAACCAGTCCCTCCGCGTTTCCATGGATGGGGGTTTTACTCCCGATACTTCCTCGCCCGAAGCGGACAAGGAACATTTGGCCCATTCTTGACTTGCAGAACCTCAACAGGTTCCAGGTGCAGGAGGAGTTCAAGATGCTCTCCCTTGGAATGTTACTGCCCTACCTCCAGCAGCAGGGCGATTGGCTGTGCTCATTGGATTTAAAGGATGCCTACGCTCACATCCTCGTCCACCCCAAACATAGAAAGTACCTCCACTTACCAGTACAGGGTACTTCCCTTCGGCCTTGCTTCCGTCCCGCGGGTCTTCACGAAGTGCCTGGCCGTGGCTGCGGCTCGTCTGTGGCTGCAGGGCACCTTTGTCAATCCATATCTAGATAACTGGTTTGTAACAGGAGGCATGGCCTCCGAAGACAGGCAGGCTCTGGTCTGCACCATTCACCTCCTCGAACATCTGGGGTTCATGATCAATTACCCAAAGTCCCACCTCACTCCATTTCAGTCCCTGGAGTTCATCAGGGCTCGCTTCGACACCCTTCGGGCCATGGTTTTTCTTCCTTAAGACAGGGCGGACCACCTCATGTCCCTGGTATCCGAGGTGCGGTGCCATCCCGGCCCGGATGATGCTTCGCCACCTTGGCCACATGGCCTCCACGGTCCGTCGTGCCCAACACCCATCTCAACATACGGACGATACAGCGGTGCCTCCGAGTGCAATGGGCACAGTTGACCAGTCGCCTCTGAGACCCCATTTTGGTCTTTACCAGCATGGCGGAGTCTCTGGCTTGGTGGCAGGAGTTTCGGAACCTGCTTCACAGTATGCCCTTCCAAGCCGCGGTGCATCAGGTGGTCTTAACCATGGATGCCTCCCTGGCAGGCTGGGGAGCCCACTGCGAGGGACGGTGCACTCAGGTGTCCTGGTACCTCGAGGAGTCCCAGCAGCAGATCAACTTGCTGGAACTCCAAGCAATTCACCTCACTCTCAGGGTTTCAAACAGACAACCAGGTCACGATGTTCTATGTGAACAAACGGGGGCACCGGCTCCTACAGCCTCTGTTCGGAGGCAACAGCCCTGTGTTCCTTTGCAGTGAGCCAGGGCATGACTATCTGGGCCACTTACTTCCCAGGTCAGGACAATGCATTGGTGGACCAGCTCAGCAGAGTCCTCCAGCCACACGAGTGGTACCTGTGTCCCCGAATGGCGCAATGCCTCTTCCAGCATTGGGGGACTCCGGACCTGGACCTCTTTGCCAGCCCAGCGAACTCGCAGCTTCCTCGGTTCTGCGGTCCCTTCCCGCACCCGGGTAGAGTGGCCCCCGATGCCTTCCTCATCTTTTTGAACATGGGGCTACTATATGCCTTCCCCTCCACGCCCCTCATTGCCCAAACCCTTCTCAAGGTCCAGCGTGACAGGGCCTCGATGATTCTCATCGCCCCGAGGTGGCCCAGGCAGCCTTGGTTTCCCCTGCTGCTCCGTCTCTCAATGGAGCCCCCGGTCCAGCTCGGGTATTCACCGAAGCTGCTGATTCAGGAGGAGGGTCTGCTTCTTCACCCCAATTTGAGGTCCCTGTCCCTCACAGCTTGGCAGCTGATTGGGTTGCTATAGCCTCCTACCATCTCCCCATGGAGACCGAGGACATTCTTTTGGCCTCATGAAAGGACTCGACAAGACGGGCTTATGCCTTCAAGTGGCATCGGTTCTCGGTGTGGTCCTCAGAGCTCCGAATGGACCTATTTTCATGCCCTACCCAGTTTGGTCTTGCAGTACCCTGCTCCACCTCTCGCAGTTTGAGCTGAAGTCTAACTTGGGCAGGGTTTACCTGAGAGCCATCTCAGCGAACCACCACCCCATGGAGGACAAACCTCTTTCGGGGCTACTGCTTATCTCTCATTTCATGCGAGGCCTGCTTCTTTCAAAGCCCCCTACTCGCCCTCCTCCCGTGGAATGGGACCTCAATGTGGTCCTCATGCAGCTGACAAAGCCACCCTTTGAGCCCATGGCTATCTGCCCGCTGCCGCACATGTCATGGAAGGTGGCCTTCTTGATAGCTCTCACCTCCGCCCAGCACGGATGGCAGAGGTACTATAGGAACCGGCTGGACCTGCGGACTCACCCCAACTTTCTTCTGACGTTTATCTCGGATTTTCATCTCAATCAAGAGATAGTGCTGCCCACTTTCTTCCCGAAGCCCCACGCCAACTGGGCATCAGTGATTCTCCACACCTGGATTGCAAGAAGGCTCTCTCTTTCTACCTGCAGCAGACCCGGGACAACCGCAGATCTGGGCAACTCTTCATTTCCTTTGACCCCAGCCGTTTGGGGCAGGCAGTCACCAAGTGTACCTTGTCCATCTGGGTGGTGGGCTGCTTCGCCTTTGCCCAGGCCTAGGCCGGGTTTCCCCTGGAACGCCGAGTCACAACTCAGTGTCTGAACAGTGGCGACGCCTGTCACTAGCCTGCGCTCAGTGTCACTGGCAGACATCTGCCGGGCCGCCACCTGTTCTTCCACTCACACCTTCGCGGTGCATTACTACTGGGAGAGGGAGTCCTGTCGGGACACTGCCTTCAGCAAGGCTGTACTTCATAATCATTTCGTGATTTAAGTAACTCCTGCCCTCCGACCCTTCTTGTTCCAGCTACTGGGAGCGTGGCCATCCATAGACCCGGGGTCCTCGGGCTGCCTTCGGTTTTCACTGGCAACTGCTTTACGGTGATGCCATGCTTTTTTCTACAGGTCCTCGGTAGCCTGTAGCTAGAGAGTCCCATATATGAGGACTGACTTCCTGCTTGTTCCTGGAGAAAACATAGTTGTTCACCTGTAAAAGGTGTTCTCCAGGGACAGCAGGAATCAGTACTCACAACCCTCCCTCCTCCCTTTGGAGTTGTTGTATATTTTTGCCATCTTCTTGAAGGGGCTATAGCTATGGCACCTGACTGAGTAAGATGGCACCCTTGGGCGGGAAGGGGACCACACATGCGTGATGGCATTCCCAAAGGCTTTCTTTGAAAGCTGGGGAAATGTCCTGTGCAGGCTCAATCAGTGCCGACATCACCCATATGTGAGGACTGATTCCTGCTGTTCCTGGAGAACACCTGTTACAGATGTGTAACTATGCTGTCAGCGAAGACTTTGAGAAGCTCATGAAGGATTGGTGGAGTCCAAACCTCGGTATCTTCCAGAAGATGGGCCCAAAGACTCTTGGATGTGTGCTTCCACTTCTTCTTAGTCTTCCTCATTGTGGGCGTAGGCAGTAGAGAGACACATTATCTCAGTGGCCACACCCTCAATCTCAGGGAGTGGGAATTAGTCCCTTCAGCATTCCAGTGGATCTTAGACTACTGGGGCGGGCCCTGGATGGATTTGATGGCGACCCAGTCCATTGCCAAGATGGAAAGATTCTTTAGTTGGCGCAAGGAGATCGGCTCCAGGGGCATTGATGTCTTGATTCAGCCTAGGCCTTGGAAGTCTCTTTTGTACATGTTTCCGCCATGACCTCTTATGGGACGGGTCATTCGCCGCATAGAACATCACCTGGGGCTAGAGATTCTGGAGTTGCTAGATTGGCCACAGAGGCCCTGGTTTGCAAATCTGATGCGACTCCTAGAGGGGCTGCCCCTGCGCCTCACCCAAGAAAGGGACCTGTTGTGCCAGGAGCCGATCCTGTTGGCTGCCCCTAACTACAACAGCCCATATAGCAGTAATGATAGTAGCATAGTATATGACAGCAGATAAAGACCAGTATGGTCTCTCTAGTCTGCCCAGAAAGGTGGCTAGAGTTTTTGTAACTGCAGCTCCATGCAGATCATCCCCACCCTCTATGCCTGTGTTTAAGGTTGTACCTGCTACTCTGTGCTGATCAGTCCCCCTCTATTAAAGGATATTTGTTTGCTTTGATTTGCTATAAAGGGATCCACTGTGTGTGTCTGTCCCATGCCATTTCAAATTCTGTCATTGTATTTGCCCCACCACCTCCATTGGGAGGGCATTCAATGCATCCACCATCCTTTCAGTGAAAAAGTATTTCGTGATGTTACTTTTAAGTCTACTGCCTTGCAGCTTCATGGTGTGCTCTCTAGTCTTACAGCTTCCCCTTCTTTGAAAAAGGTTTGTTTGTTCATTGATACTTTTTAAATATCTTAAAATCTATATCATATCTCTCCTGTCCCTCTTCTCCTCTAGGGTATATGTATTTAGGTCTTCAAGTCTCTTCTCAAACATCTTCTGGCGCAGGCTCTGAATCATTTTGGTTGCCTTCCTCTGAAGGCAACCTTTGTGAGATATGGTCTCCAAAACTGAACACAGTACTCCAAGTGAGGCCTCACTAATTACTTGTACAGGGGCATTAATATCTCCTAATAGTTTCTAGTTCTTTCTTCTCATCAACTGGCAGGAGGACACAACCTATTTTTCTAGACTGGTTTAGCAAGACTCCAGGAAAGGAAATGATCTGGTAAGTAACATTTCACCACCTAGATCATCCTGCTAGATTAGTCAAGACAAGTGGGTAATGTCACCCTGCCAACAGATGAATACTGAGAAAAACTAGAAGATTCCTGTGCCCTGGACCCCATCCCCTCCTCCTGGCTTCTCACCCCCTCCTTAACCCTTATCCCTCCTATCCTCTCTATGATTAACTCCAGTCTTTCCTCTGGTGTATTCCCCCAACCTTGGAAGCACGCTCTTGTCCGACCCATCCTTAAAAAGTCCTCTCTTGACCCCATGGTTCCCACGCACTACCGCCCAGTCTCTAACCTTCCCTTCTTATCTAAAATCCTCGAAAAAGCTGTTTTCTCTCAACTTTCTGCCCATCTTGATTCTACCCACTTTCTTCACCCCCGTCAGTCTGGCTTCCGCCCCGGCCATAGTGTCGAAACTGTTCTTCTTGGTTTCCTGAATGAAATTCACACTGCACACGACCGTGGTGATCTTTCGGTGGCAGTTTCCCTTGACCTCTCCGCTGCCTTCGATCTTGTAGACCACTCTCTACTCCTAGCCCGTCTTCGCGAAGCAGGCCTCTGCAGCACCGTCCTTCATTGGTTTCACTCCTTTCTCTCTTCTAGGTCCTTTTCAGTTCTCTCTGCCTCCTCTTCCTCAACCGCCTCTACACCTACTCCCCTGCTTTGCGGTGTCCCCCAGCGCTCTGTTCTGGCTCCCCACCTCTTCAATGTCTTCCTTACACCCCTCTCTCTACTGGTCCAACAACACGGGATTTCTGCCTTCTATTATGCTGATGACCTCCTTCTTCTATACCACACCTCTCCCCTTTTCCCTGACCTCTCCCCACTGAATACCTGTCTCACCGCTGTAGCCCACTGGCTTACCACCCACTGCCTACACCTTAATCTTACTAAGACCCTGGCCTTCTGGTTCTCACGTGATGGTAACCCCCCTTCGGTTTCCCCCTCCTTCTCTGGTTCCCCCATTCCCTTAGTCTCCACCTTTCGTTACTTGGGTGTCCTCTTCGACCCTGGCCTCACCTTTCGGGATCACATTGCTCACGTCTCAAAGACCTCGTTCTATTTTCTGCGTCAGATTCGTGCCATTCGCCCCTTCCTCTCTTCACAGGCTCTCACTACCCTCCTTCTTTCCTTGGTTATATCTCGCATCGATTTTTGCAACTCCGTCATGTCTGGTCTCCCCGCTTCCCAATTACAACACCTTCAACGTATTCAAAACACTGCTGCCCGGCTCATCTTTCATGCATCTATCCGTGATCATATCACTCCTCTCCTCATCCGTCTCCACTGGCTCCCTGTCAAGTTTCGCAGTCATTTCAAAATTTTGGTCCTTCTCCACCGCATCCTCCACACCCACTCCCCCCAATATCTAGCTGACTTGGTTCACTTTCATAATCCAACCCGTTCCCTACGCTCCTTTCACCTGAATCGCCTGCATCTCCCCTCACCCACTTGTGCCCGCCTTCAATCCACCCATTCCTCTGCCTTTTTCTTCCTTGCCCCCGCCCTGTAGAACTCCCTCCCCATTTCTATCCGCCTCGAACAAGACCATGCGACCTTTAAGAACCGCCTTAAAACTCACCTCTTTTCCCTTTCCTTCGACCTTCCTGAACCTCCCACATGACTTTGTCTCCCCTCTATCGTCCTGTTGTACGAATCTGCCTAGTTTGCTTTCCTATCAACAGATGTAACTTCTTTTCCTTTTTTTCTTTTCCTCTCACCTCATGGTGACCATTATAATTTGAACTCTGTAAACCGCTATGATGTTCCCTATGTTTAGAGGTATATTAAGTTAATAAACCATAAGTTAATAAAGCATAAACCACATCATCATTGATACTAGGCTTGGTGCAGCTGAGAAACACCCTTCAGTATTTCTCTTACTCCAGCAGATAGTGGTTGCTGAACTGGTGGGGTTTTAGGTATCCTGAGGTTCCTGGGCAGCTGTCCTGAGGGGGCATGTTCCTAGCAGAGACAGGCAGTTGAAGTTTCCAGGGCAGCAGACTTCTTGGAGGTTTTGAATGGTGAACACAGCTCATTTGGCCCAGTGAGGAGCAATTGACCTCGTCTTGCCTCAGCCGACTATGGGCCTATGGGGGAGGAGAAACAATCCTTGCTTGGTGTTTTCCACCATGGTGGCTTGATGGGGTCAGCTTGGTTTAGTTGGGCTGTGCTGCTCTGGGGTGAGGTATGTGGCAGTAGCAGCTCTCCTGTTCTTCCTGCTCCTGCGGCCTCATTGGGAGAGATTTCCAGCCTGTTGCATGGCTAGGCCACATTGTGAGGCTTTTCGGTGGCTAGGCCGTGAGATTGGGGAGCTCGTGGATGCCAGGCTACATATGTTACTGTCTGGCCTTTGGCAAGCACTGTCTGGATCAGATGGCGGGCCTTCAAGTGAGCAGGCTGTGGTTTCTTAGGTCTCTTCAGTGTTACACGGCCCAGATCTCCATGCAACCCCTATGCTGATTCCTATGGCAGAACATGCAGCAAACTGCCATTTTGGTGGGTCATGGTGCTTCCAGCCCAAGGCAGGCCCCTCCAGTTCTGCTAAAATTGGCTGGCAGTGGGAGGAAGGCCCTGGGGGTCGTCTCCTTCTCCCTGCCTTCAAGGACTGATGCAGACAAATTTCTCCATTTTATGCACCTGGCAGAGGGCCCTTTTAGGGGCTTTCAAAGGCCTTTATACAGGCAGTGGCAGGCCACTTATCTGCTCGAGAGGCCTCGGGAGACCTACCTGCAAATGCTTCCCTTGTGGGGATCCACAGCAACTACAGTGTCATTGGAGGAGCAGAAGACCCCCTCCCTAGCTATGAGGTCATTTGCAGGACTTCCAAGGAGGACTCTGGGAGTAGTCCCCTTTGGGAGATGAGTATGAGGATTTCACACTGGATAAGTTGAGGACAATAGGGGCAGCTTAGAGGAAGGAGAGCTCTTGCTGCTGGAGGAACAGGACAACTCTTTAGTCATTTGTCTTTTCTGGTGTGAGGAGTTATCAGCCTTGATTATACCCATATCTCCTCTCTGCCCAATATTGCTGAAGACACCATGGATGAGAAGGAGAAACGAGACATCAATCCCATCTTTGAAGGTCTCTGTAGGCCTCCTAAGGTTTTTCCACTGCTGCTAACGCTTCGTCGCATGGCCTTTATGGATGTGCCCATATGGGGTGCTAAGATGATGGGCAAGTTATATGCCTGCTCGAGGCTGGTATCAACAGTTGGCTACTTTTCCTCTTAATTTTATTTATTTAGCCATATTTATATACCGCCTTTCGCCGGTTTAATGGCATTGGTAACAAAGCACGCCACTATTTCTGTGTGGCCCTCGGAGATCAACAGAACTATAAGGTGGAGGCACTGCTGAAGATGCTGATCTTGACCTCATCTCTCGTGCCACTGGCTTCATTCAGGGGTCCTGGCAGCTTGTGTGTGTTTGTACTGATTCCAACTGCTGCTGGAGGATGTGAACTCAACCCACCTCGAGTCTGTGGCAGCCTTTTTTGGCAGATGATATTTATATGATCTTATTTTGTGGACACAACGATCAAGCGCTGGCTGTGACTCAGTCATTGATCTCCGGATGGGCTTCTAAGATTCATCTTCCAAGCTTCCATTTAAGGGTCGGCTCCTGTTTGGGGAAAGACCCAGAGAAGCTTGTTCAGGACTTGGGTGAGACTTAGCCTTGCTGCCTACCTGAGGATCTCGGCCAAAGGGGTCTTCTACATGCTTGGTAGCTCATTCATGCTTTAGGGATTCATGGCATTATTGTCCAGGTAAGCAGGCCACATTATTTACTAATGCTGAGGGGAAGTCTTAGCCTTTTTGATGAATCTGCAAGCCCAGGGACTCCTTAGCCTTTGGATCTGGACAGGGGGCCCCATTCTAGGGTGCCACTGGTAGGGGGCCAGATCCACCTCTTTCACTAGGAGTGGGCTTGGATCACATCCGATCTATGTTTTTCCAACATCATTAAGCATGGTTACATCCTGGAGTGCACCAAGCCTTTTTCAGATGCCTTTGTGGTCTCTGTGCAGTTCCACATCAACAAGGCAGCCTTCAGAGCCACACTAGAGGCTTCTTCAACTGAGAGCCATTGTTCCAGTGGATCCCAGCCAAAGAGGAAAGGAAAGGTACTCCATTTATTTCATAATACCCAAAAAGGAAGAGTTGTTTGAGCCAGTTCTAGATCTCAAAATCTGTCAACACCAGCCTTCAGATTCTTTTCCAGATGGAGACACCTAAGGTCTGTCATCCAGGTGGTCAGAAAGGGGGAGATTTTGTGTATTCATATCCCCGTGTGAGAAGATCAACAGATTTCTCACTTTGCCGTCCTGGGCAAGCATTTCCAGGTTTGTGCCCTGCCCTTCAGCCTTGCGACGGATCCCAGGACCTTTTTCCCAAGGTTAGTGTTGACAGAAGCAGCTCTCATCACAAAGAGCATCCAGGTTCACCTGTATTTGGATGACTGGCTCATTAGAGCAAAATCATTGGCCGATATGCACTTGGTGACTTCCCAAGTGGTCCAGTTCCTGGAAAACTTGGAATAGGTAAAATTAAGCAAGAGCCATCTTGTGCTGTTGCAGTCCCTGGAGTAGAGGTACCAACAAGAGAGCACAACACCACGTGCTGTAAGAGTCCCAGTAAGAAGAACGTGGGTAGCGTATGGAAGGTAATTCTTTATTGATAAAAAAGCCTATGGCCCGACACAGGCCGTGTTTCGTTTCCTTCTTCAGGGGCAGGCTACAAATATAAAAATATATAAACCATAAAAACATTAAAATACATAAATAACATCATGCCAAAGGATGGTAAATAAATACTAATTGTCATAAATACATAAATATCATATAAAAAAAACCATATAAAACATCTATGAATAATCAAAAACGGTAAGTAAAAGATCAGCACCAGCAAACAAAGAGCCGCAGAGACACCTAATGACAGACAGATGTATCCAAAATGAAACATGCATAGATAAGTTAATAAATAAATAAATGAATCAACACATTGCACAATGGGTGTTAAAAAACATAAAAATAAATAAATAATTAATAACAGTATAAAAACAACGAATGCATACCTTCATAAGCAATCAGGCTTCCATATTGCTCTACATATTAACAGGGAAGAGGAATAAAACCACATGGATAAGTGTATCAGCATACCACTTGTAGACCCTATAATCCTTTACTAAACCTAATACTAAATGTATCTGAATCAAAAAAATGTATTATGCATCTAAAATATTACCCATCAGCGCGATGTTCTTTCAGAAGTGATATCTTCAAACGGAAAAGGGCAGGGACCCGGCGCTAAAAAGGAAGGAACATGAACCTTTTTTAATGCACTTTTCTATAAAACACAATCCCTTGTACTCAAGAGGAGTGGGACAGCAAGCACCTCACGAGCTTTTTGAATGGTATAAATCAAAATTTTTTAATTTTTAGAGAGCTTCCTCCAAATACCCCGAGCTGACAATCCGAATCTCTAAAATATACTAAACCTACGATTAATAATTACAGACTTACACGCCAAGGTTAATATATGACTTTAAAGAAACCCATCACTAACTCACTTTAAAAGGTGTTAAATACTTCAGCGCCTTAGTCAGAGGTCTCTGTCAATTCTGCCAAAGTAGAACTAAAAAAATGCCGGCAACTACATTCCGATTGCAGATATTACCCGCGGTATGTAAATGATGGTGATGTCGCCTCAGATTAAATAGCGCTAAAAACTATCACTATAAGTTTCAAATTTCTGCAAAAATTGTGATCCCTTATGCTCAAAACAGATGGACTAGCTTGCAACTCAAATAATATAAATCGAAAAATATTGGATTTTTAATTTTCAAATTTTTAGAATACTGTCTCCAGACCCACCGATCTCACTAATCCATATCATCTATTCTAAAGAGACAACAAAATCTGTATCAGCAACTGGGATAATCGCAGTATGTATATAAACCCCCAAAATAACACAAAATGACCTCCGAGATCGTAGCAAGAGGGATATCACCCGCATTCACCAGACCTTATATTTATTCAACAACGGCTATGATAATCCAAATCTCTAAAGAGTATTAAAAACGCTATTGAAACCATAAAGCTTACACCCCAAAAGCCAGTGCACTACATAAAAAGGCACATCAATAACTCACATTTGAAATTGTTGAGTACTTGAGCGCCTTAAACGGAGGTCTCTGCCAATTCTGTCAAAGTGAAACTAAAAACGCCGGCGACTGCGTACTGATTGCAAATATTGCCCGCGGTATGTAAATGATAGTGACATCACCTCAGACTGACCTGAACTAAAACCAATCAATGTGAGCCTCAGGGGAAAGAGGAATATACGAATATACAAACCTTTGACATAATACCCATACTACTACAAACACGCCAATCATCTCAATCACATAAATAGACAAGGGAAAGAAAAGGGGGGTTATACACAAGGACTTCTTCAATCCTAACATCAAAAAAAAGTAAAAATATATATAGAAACTCTAAGATACCACTATAAATCCAAACAGGAACCCAGACATCATAAGAATACTGATAAATCCTTATCCATATTTAGACCATCAGGTGACATACTATTAAGATTAAAAATATAACGTTCCTCTAAACGCCGGATAGTTTTATCCACATCACCACCTCTCCAATTGATTCTTACTTTTTTAATAACAAAATACTTTAAGTCTGAAATTTTGTGTGACATCTCTAGCCAATGGGAGACGAGAGGTTTTTCTACTGCTCCCCTCTTAATGCAGCTCCTGTGCTCAACAATCCGATTACGAACAGGGCGAATTGTTTTACCTACATATAACTTCATGCAGGGACATTGGACAACATAAACGACATGGCTGGTAGAACAATTGGAAAAATCATCCAACAGAAAAACGCGACCACTGACAGGATGAATATACTTTGTTCTAACTACAAGTACATGAGAACACACAGACCAGTTGCCACATTGAAAATGACCTTTATGTGGAGACCAAAACGCTCTCTCTGTAAAGGCGGACGGAACAAGCATATTTCTTAGATTCGCATTGCGTTTATACGCTATTGTAATCTTTGAATCATGGAACGACGGAAGCGCTTGAATTAAATGCCAATACATCTTAATTATTCTAGCTACTCGCTGTGACTGATAGGAATACAAAAGAGGACAAACAATGCCCACATCATTCTCTTTCTTTTGTTTATTTAATAATTCTTTACGTGGACAATGTATTGCTCTATTAATTGCCTGTTTCAAGGGGAACGATGGATAATCTCTGGCCTGAAATCGTTCGGTCATCAATTTTGCTTGTTTCTTGAATTCTTGATCCGAAGTGCATATCCTACGAATCCTCAGAAGCTGACCTACCGGGAGATTATATTTCAATGATAAATTGTGAAAACTATGAAAGTGAAGCAATTGATTCCAATCCGTTGGTTTCTTGTAAAGTGTAGTAGTGAACTCATTTTCGGTCTTAACAATAAGTAAATCCAAATAGGAGATCTGTTTATTGTCAAAGGTCAATTGAAAACGCAGGTTGTCATCCAAAGAATTAATCCAACCATTAAACTTCTCCAGAACAGAAATGGGCCCTTCCCACAACATAAACACATCGTCTATGTACCTAAGCCATAATTTTATATTGTTTTTAAACGGGTTATCTTTAATAATTAGGTTCTCAAAATTAAAAACATACAGATTTGCAATATCGGGGGCCATGGATGACCCCATGGCCACCCCTTTTATCTGCTTGTAAAATAGACCCTGAAAACAAAAATAGTTCTCACATAACGCGATGCGAGCTAAATCTAAAAGAAAGGCCATAGGAATCCGGCGCCATTCCTGTCTATTGCATAAATATTGCTCTACTAATTTCAAAGCTTCCTTAACCAATCCTCCCGGACGCCCCATCATATCGGCCATCGGATCCCTTATGGATCCTATTTCTAAACTGATGGATGTTCTTTTGAGACCGTTTGTTCTCCAAATGTGGTCCTACGTTCGAGACTCAACGCAAGTTATTAATATTTTATCATCCTTGCAAGATTTCAATCCTGAATGGGTGTTAGTAACGTTAGACATAGAATCGTTATACACAAATATCCCACAGAAGGAAGCTTTGAAATTAGTAGAGCAATATTTATGCAAAAGACAGGAATGGCGCCGGATTCCTACGGCCTTTCTTTTAGATTTAGCTCGCATCGCGTTATGTGAGAACTATTTTTGTTTTCAGAGTCTATTTTACAAGTAGATAAAAGGGGTGGCCATGGGGTCATCCATGGCCCCCGATATTGCAAATCTGTATGTTTTTAATTTTGAGAACCTATTTATTAAAGATAACCTGTTTAAAACCAATATAAAATTATGGCTTAGGTACATAGACGATGTGTTTATGTTGTGGGAAGGGCCCATTTCTGTTCTGGAGGAGTTTAATGGTTGGATTAATTCTTTGGATGACAACCTGCGTTTTCAATTGACCTTTGACAATAAACAGATCTCCTATTTGGATTTACTTATTGTTAAGACCGAAAATGAGTTCACTACTACACTTTACAAGAAACCAATGGATTGGAATCAATTGCTTCACTTTCATAGTTTTCACAATTTATCATTGAAATATAATCTCCCGGTAGGTCAGTTTCTGAGGATTCGTAGGATATGCACTTCGGATCAAGAATTCAAGAAACAAGCAAAATTGATGACTGAACGATTTCAGGCCAGAGATTATCCATCGTTCCCCTTGAAACAGGCAATTAATAGAGCAATACATTGTCCACGTAAAGAATTATTAAATAAACAAAAGAAAGAGAATGATGTGGGCATTGTTTGTCCTCTTTTGTATTCCTATCAGTCACAGCGAGTAGCTAGAATAATTAAGAAGTATTGGCATTTAATTCAAGCACTTCCGTCGTTCCATGATTCAAAGATTACAATAGCGTATAAACGCAATGCGAATCTAAGAAATATGCTTGTTCCGTCCGCCTTTACAGAGAGAGCGTTTTGGTCTCCACATAAAGGTCATTTTCAATGTGGCAACTGGTCTGTGTGTTCTCATGTACTTGTAGTTAGAACAAAGTATATTCATCCTGTCAGTGGTCGCGTTTTTCTGTTGGATGATTTTTCCAATTGTTCTACCAGCCATGTCGTTTATGTTGCCCAATGTCCCTGCATGAAGTTATATGTAGGTAAAACAATTCGCCCTGTTCGTAATCGGATTGTTGAGCACAGGAGCTGCATTAAGAGGGGAGCAGTAGAAAAACCTCTCGTCTCCCATTGGCTAGAGATGTCACACAAAATTTCAGACTTAAAGTATTTTGTTATTAAAAAAGTAAGAATCAATTGGAGAGGTGGTGATGTGGATAAAACTATCCGGCGTTTAGAGGAACGTTATATTTTTAATCTTAATAGTATGTCACCTGATGGTCTAAATATGGATAAGGATTTATCAGTATTCTTATGATGTCTGGGTTCCTGTTTGGATTTATAGTGGTATCTTAGAGTTTCTATATATGTTTTTACTTTTTTTTGATGTTAGGATTGAAGAGGTCCTTGTGTATAACCCCCCTTTTCTTTCCCTTGTCTATTTATGTGATTGAGATGATTGGCGTGTTTGTAGTAGTATGGGTATTATGTCAAAGGTTTGTATATTCGTATATTCCTCTTTCCCCTGAGGCTCACATTGATTGGTTTTAGTTCAGGTCAGTCTGAGGTGATGTCACTATCATTTACATACCGCGGGCAATATTTGCAATCAGTACGCAGTCGCCGGCGTTTTTAGTTTCACTTTGACAGAATTGGCAGAGACCTCCGTTTAAGGCGCTCAAGTACTCAACAATTTCAAATGTGAGTTATTGATGTGCCTTTTTATGTGTGCACTGGCTTTTGGGGTGTAAGCTTTATGGTTTCAATAGCGTTTTTAATACTCTTTAGAGATTTGGATTATCATAGCCGTTGTTGAATAAATATAAGGTCTGGTGAATGCAGGTGATATCCATCTTGCTACGATCTCGGAGGTCATTTTGGGGGTTTATATACATACTGCGATTATCCCAGTTGCTGATACAGATTTTGTTGTCTCTTTAGAATAGATGATATGGATTAGTGAGATCGGTGGGTCTGGAGACAGTATTCTAAACATTTGAAAATTAAAAATCCAATATTTTTCGATTTATATTATTTGAGTTGCAAGCTAGTTCATCTGTTTTGAGCATAAGGGATCGCAATTTTTGCAGAAATTTGAAACTTATAGTGATAGTTTTTAGCGCTATTTAATCTGAGGCGACTTCACCATCATTTACATACCGCGGGTAATATCTGCAATCAGAATGTAGTTGCCAGCATTTTTTTAGTTCTACTTTGGCAGAATTGACAGAGACCTCCGACTAAGGCGCTGAAGTATTTAACACCTTTTAAAGTGAGTGAGTGATGGGTTTCTTTAAAGTCGTATATTAACCTTGGCGTGTAAGTCTGTAATTATTAATCGTAGGTTTAATATATTTTAGAGATTCGGATTGTCAGCTCGGGGTATTTGGAGGAAGCTCTCTAAAAATTAAAAATTTTTGATTTATACCATTCAAAAAGCTCGTGAGGTGCTTGCTGTCCCACTCCTCTTGAGTACAAGGGATTGTGTTTTATAGAAATGTGCATTGAAAAAGGTTCATGTTCCTTCCTTTTTAGCGCCGGGTCCCTGCCCTTTTCCGTTTGAAGATATCACTTCTGAAAGAACAAACATCGCGCTCATGGGTAATATTTTAGATGCATAATACATTTTTTTGATTCAGATACATTTAGTATTAGGTTTAGTAAAGGATTATAGGGTCTACAAGTGGTATGCTGATACTTATCCATGTGGTTTTATTCCTCTTCCCTGTTAATATGTAGAGCAATATGGAAGCCTGATTGCTTATGAAGGTATGCATTCGTTGTTTTTATACTGTTATTAATTATTTATTTATTTTTATGTTTTTTAACACCCATTGTGCAATGTGTTGATTCATTTATTTATTTATTAACTTATCTATGCATGTTTCATTTTGGATACATCTGTCTGTCATTAGGTGTCTCTGCGGCTCTTTGTTTGCTGGTGCTGATCTTTTACTTACCGTTTTTGATTATTCATAGATGTCTTATATGGTTTTTTTTATATGATATTTATGTATTTATGACAATTAGTATTTAAGAACATAAGAACATAAGATATGCCATACTGGGTCAGACCAAGGTCCATCAAGCCCAGCATTCTGTTTCCAACAGTGGCCAATCTAGGTCATACGTACCTAGCAGTTTCCCCAAGGGACACAGGTTCCATAATGCTTGTACTGGTTCAAGCATTGATATCCTGGGTCCCTTCTTAATAATGGTTTATGGACCTTTCCTCCAGGAACTTGTCCAAACCTTTTTTAAACCCAGCTACACTAACAGCCTTTACTACATCCTCCGGTAACAAATTCCAGAGTTTGATTACACGTTGAGTGAAAAAATATTTTCTTTTATTAGTCTTAAATAGTTTACCCCAGGGGTCTCAAACATGCGGCCCGCGAGAGCATCTTGTGCGGCCCGCGAAGCACCGGCGAGTAAAAAAAAAAAAATTCCAAACTTGCCGCCGCAGTATTAAGCGTCCCGTGGGCCCCTCTGCCTGGTCCTCTCCTCCCTGCAGTATCAGCTCCAAAAGCGGCGGCTTTCAGAGCCGCGAAGAGAGAGAGTTTCTCTCGCGCGGTTCTGAAGAGCAGCGAGAGAGTCTTCAGAACCGTGTGAGGGAAACTCTCTCTCTTCGCGGCTCTGAAAGCCGCCGCTTTTGGAGCTGAATGCTGCAGCCAGGCAGAGGAGCCCGCGGGACGCTTAATACTGCAGCAGCAGCAAATATACATTTTTTTTAAATCTAATTTGGCTGATGGGGGGGGGGGGCTAGGACTGGTAATGGGCTATGGTGGGGGGGCTAGGACTGGTAATGGGCTATGGGGGGGCTAGGACTGGTAATGGCCTATGAGGGGGGGTAACTGAAAATGGGGTGATGGGGGTAACACTGAAAATGGGGTGATGGGGGGGGGGTTAGGACTGGTAATGGCCTATGAGGGGGTAACTGAAAATGGGGTGATGGGGGGTTAGTACTGGTAATGGCCTATGAGGGGGTAACTGAAAATGGGGTGATGGGGGTAACACTGAAAATGGGGTGATGGGGGGTTAGTACTGGTAATGGCCTATGAGGGGGTAACTGAAAATGGGGTGATGGGGGTAACACTGAAAATGAGGTGATGGGGGGGGGGGGGTTAGTACTGGTAATGGCCTATGAGGGGGTAACTGAAAATGGGGTGATGGGGGTAACACTGAAAATGAGGTGATGGGGGGGGGTTAGGACTGGTAATGGGCTATGAGGGGTAAGACTGGAAGTGGGCTATGGGGGGTTAGGACTGGTAATCGGCTATGGGGGGGCTAGGACTGATAATGGGCTGGGGGTCTGCTAGGACTGGAAATGGGCTGAGTGGAAGGGGGGCTTGAACTGCAAATGGCTGATGGGGAGGGGGGCTTGGAATGGAAATGGGCTGTGAGGGGAGGGAGCTAGCACTGGAAATGGGCTGATGGGGGGAGCTACGATTGGAAATGGGCTGATGGGGGGGCTAGGACTGAAAATGGGCTGATGCAGTGACTAGAAGGGAGGGGGTGCTGTGTGGGACTGGAACTAGAAGGGAGCTGATGTTGGGGGAGGATTAGAATGGGATGGAGCTGGGAGAGTGAAATGGAGAGGGGAAAATATTTTGTGTGGGAGGGAAGACAAATCTACAATTGGCCAGGTAAGTGGGGATTGAGGATGGAGGGGTAAAATTTGAGTGGATGAAAATAGGAATGAGGAAAGAGCAAAAGGAGAAAGATTAATATGTTAAAGCAGATGTAGAGGGAGAATGGAAAAAGCTAGAAGAGAGAAGGACAAATGGACAGCAGACGATGGAGAGTTAGCAGAAGGCACAAAGAAACCAGAAGAAAGTGGCTGGAACCGAAAAAAAATGCACAAAAGATAGAAAAATATCTCTATTTTGAATTTATTAACTGGAATATGTCAGTTCTGGGAAATGTGCATCAATAACGTCTGCGCTTTGTTTAGTACAAGAGGAAATTAATTTATAGTTTTATTTCTACAGTGTTGTTGTACATTCCAAGTTTGGCTTTTGGGGGTCCCAGTTTAATTGTCTTGTTTCTAAATTTTGATTCCTTGTTTGGTGATGGTGTATTCTGCATGTGTAACTGAGCTGAGGTATTCTGTTTATGTAATTCCTATTTGACATTGCTACTTGTTCTCTGTCCCCAATAGGTCATGTATTGTTATTCTCTGAAATGTATTGATTTAATATTTGCAGTGTTGCCTTTTGATAGGTAGGGTATGGTGCTTTGTGAGTCCTGGTAGTGCTGTTAGGATATGGCGGGTTTGCTATGGGTTCTAAATGGGCAGTGTTTGTTTGTAGTAGTTCCTAATGTGCCTGGCGGTTGCCACTGGATTATAGTAATGTAGAAATCTTTTAGTCTTTCTTTATTCATGCACTCATTAAGAGGCATGTTTACTAAAAGTTAGGGTATGGTAACATTATGCAAATATTTATGCAAATGAGGTCCCTTATGCAAATGAGGTCCCACGTCTCATGCGGCCCCCGGGTTATTTTACAAGTCCTCATTTGGCCCTCAAAGCAATTTGAGTTTGAGACCCCTGGTTTACCCTGTAGCTTCATTGCATGTCCCCTAGTCTTTCCATATTCTGATAAGGTAAACAATCGATCTACGTTTACCCGTTCCACTCCGTTCATTAATTTATAGACTTCTATCATATCTCCCCTCAGCCGTCTCTTCTCCAGGCTAAAGAGCCCCAACCTTTTTAGCCTTTCTTCATAGGAGTAGCCTTCCATCCCCTTTACCATTTTGGTGGCTCTTCTCTGAACCTTTTCTAAAATCGCTATATCCTTTTTAAGATACGGCGACCAGAATTGCACACAATATTCAAGGTGCGGTCTCACCATGGAACGATATAGAGGCATTATAATATCTTTTGTTTTATTTTCCATTCCTTTCCTTATCATACCTAGCATTCTATTTGCTCTCTTGGCCGCCGCTGCACACTGGGCCGAGGGTTTTAACAAGGTATCCACAATGACGCCTAAATCTTTTTCCTGGGTGGTGGTTCCTAATGTGGAACCTTGCATCGTGTAACCATAGTTTGGGTTGTTCTTCCCTAGGTGCATAACCTTGCACTTCTCCACATTAAATTTCATCTGCCATTTTGATGCCCAGTCTTCCAATTTATCAAGATCCTCTTGCAATTTTCCACAATCCTCCTGGGTTTTAACAACTTTAAATAGTTTTGTGTCATCTGCAAATTTGATAACCTCACTCGTTATTCCACTTTCCAGGTCATTTATGAATATGTCACAAAGCAGCGGACCCAGCACAGATCCCTGGGGTACACCACTATTCACCTTTCTCCATTGGGAAAATTGGCCATTTAGCCCTACCCTCTGCTTTCTATCTTTTTTTTTTTTTTATTTAAATTTTTATTAGCATTTATAACAGTTACATTTGCATGTGAACAACAGCTCCAAGGCATCAAGGGTTCCGCTAACAACACAAGAGAAAACCCTTCAACTGACACACAATACCTATGACTTAGATCCCGTCCCTAGCACCCCCTCCACCCACTCGCCCCCCGCCGCCCCGACCCAAATGCCCTGGCTCGAGCTATGTAACAACCAAATGGGAAAGCCAAACAGCGTACCGCCCATGTGGCTTTCTCAATAATCAACATACACAAGTCATTTCTCCCCCTATATACAATCCCCCCACCTCCTCCCTACTTCCACCCCTCTTCACGCAGCCATCTCCAAACCCCTGCCCACCGCTTCTCCATTTGCTCCCCTCTCCCTCCCCTCTCCCCGGTCAGTTTATACATGGCATAGAGTTGCGACACCCTGCGTGCATAACTCGCTATGGAGGGTAGAACTGGTCTATTCCAATACCATGCAATTTCGCACCTAGCCGCTGTGACACAATACCAAATAATTTTCCAATCCCCCTCCCATTTCCCATCTGGTCTATGCAGGAGACACATCTCAGATCCAAGCTCAAGGTTCGCCCCCATCATTTTATTAATGTTTTCCCCTATGCGGTGCCAGTACTCTCCCACTACCGGGCACGTCCACCACATATGCAGCCAGGAGCCACGCTCCCCACACTTTCGCCAGCAGTCATCCGTTTGCAACACCCCCGCTTTGCACAACCGCTCTGGTGTGAGATACCAGCGACTCAACACCTTAAACCCATTCTCTCGCAGTGACGTGGCAATGGAGAATCGTGCTATGCCTAATGCCACAGCCTCCCACTCCTCCACCCCCCACGTTACCCCTAAATCCTTTTCCCACGCTTCCATGTATTTCAACTTACCTTCCCCCCGCGCTATCAACCCTCTATAAATCCGGGAAAGCATCCCCTGTCGTCCCAGGGATCCCAGGCAGGCTCCTTCAAACCATTCACCTCCCCCCCATCCCCCTTGCTCCCTTCCCTTTGTACTCACTACCGAGCAAAGCTGCCGATACGCGAACCTATCCACCTCCCCCAGACGATAGAGGTCCCGGACCCCCTCAAAGCCTCGACAGTGTCTTCCTACCACTATCTGGGACACCTGGGACAATCCTAACGCCGCCCATTTACGGAGCACTATGGCTCCCGGTCCCCCGCTCCCCGCGCAGCAAGCTTGTAATGACATGGTAACCGACCATCGTTTGTCGCCCACCAACCGCTTCCTGTACTGCTGCCACACTTGCAGGGTATGCCCCACAATGGGGTTCCTCCCCTTCTCTCCTCTCCCCTCCCATACTATCCGTTCAAGTTCACCCGGCCTGTATTCGGCCAGCTCCAGCTGTACCCACTGCTTCTGGGGTTCCCGCAGCCACGCGTATACTGCTCTCAATTGTGCTGCCGCATAATAGAGTCGGAAATTGGGGACCCCCATCCCTCCTTCCTGTACCGATACTTGCAGCGTCCGTGCCGCCACCCGTGGGCGCCTCAACCCCCAGATAAATCGCTCGACCTGTTGCTGGATCTTCCTCAACACTTTCGGCAGGATCGGGACCGGCAAAGCTTGAAACAGAAACAGGAACTGGGGGAGAAGCATCATCTTAACCGTCGCTATTCGCCCAAACCACGAGTAATACCCCCTGCTCCAGCCCTGTAACCTCTCCTCCACCTGCCCCACCAATTTTTTGTAGTTTAGATCATACAACTCCTCCAAGGTTCTGCCGAGGTGTACCCCTAGGTAGCGGATCGATGTCTTTGCCCATTTAAATGGGAAATTCTGTTGCCAGTCACGCTGTTCTTCCCTCTCCCCCCCCCTATACTCAAAATCTCCGATTTCCCCCAGTTAATCCGGAAGCCCGCCCTCTCGCCGTAGTCTTGGATCTCTCTCATCACTGCCCTCAGAGATTCGCTAGGCTTCGTGAGTGTCAGAAGTATATCATCTGCAAAGAGGGACGCTCTACACTCCTGGCGTCCCACCCGAACCCCCGTGATATCGGAGCTGCTTCGCAACTTGGCTGCCAACGGCTCTAAGGAGAGCACAAAAAGTAGGGGGGACAGTGGACATCCCTGCCACGTCCCTCAGAGTACCCCCCATTCACTCGAACACATGCCCTCGGCCTAGCATAAAGAGCCCTTATCCACTGCATGAACCCAGGTCCAAACCCCTGGGCCTCCAACACTGAATACAGGAAATCCCAAGACACCTGATCAAAGGCCTTCTCTGCATCCAGTGATACCAACAAGGCCCCTGTCCCGCGCCGCTGCGTCGACCACATCACATTTAACACTTTGCGGATATGATCCGCCACTTGCCGGCCCGGTACAAATCCAGCCTGGTCCTCATGCACCAGTTTACCTAACACTCCATTGAGTCGCGTCGCTAGTACTTTCGCCAGCAATTTCGCATCTAGATTCAGTAACGAGATAGGGCGGTAGGACGCACACTCCTGCGGGTCTTTCCCCTCTTTGTGGATAAGCGTAATGCCTGCCCAACCCATGGTTTCAGGCAGGGCCTCCCCCCGCCCCGGCCCATTAAATACCCTAGTCAACGGGTTCAACAGGAGGCTTCCAAAGCGTTTGTAAAACTTTGCCGTCAGTCCATCGAGCCCTGGGGCCTTACCATTTTTCAATCCCTTGATGGCCTGGTTGACTTCTTCTGCTTGTATTTCCCTATCTAACCCCTCTTGATCGTCTCCCGTCAGAGTCGGGAGCCCTGCTTCCCTCACATATTCCCGAATGTCCTCCCCCGACCTTGCGGCCCTGGCTGCATACAAGTTGCTATAGAAGGACACAAATTCCTCCCTTATTCGCGGAGCCTCTCGCACCACCCCCCCTGTACTCCTGATCTGTGTAATCCTATTCCACTCCCTCCGCTTCTTCAGTTGTCTCGCGAGGAATTTCCCAGCTTTGCTCCCCCCTTCAAAGAACCTCTGTTTTAACAGCTGCAGGCGGAATTGTATCTTCTCCGCTTCAAGAGCATTCACCTGGGCCCGCAGTGCCAGCACCTCTCCCCGTACCTGTCCAGTTCTGTCCTGTCCGTCTCTTTCCTCCAACTCCCGCAATTGCCGGCGGAGCTGGTCCTCCCTCTCCGCCCGCTCCCGTTTTAGGCGGGCTCCCCACTTAATTAGAACTCCCCTAACTACAGCCTTAAAGGCATCCCAGACTGTTCCATCCATAACCTCCCCACCGCCATTTTGATCAAAGTACTCCGGGATTAGACTTTCAATCTCCCGCACCACCCTCTCGTCCTCAAGGAGCCCCTCATTCAACTTCCAGAACTGACGGCCCCTATCTTCCCCTTCCACTCGCACCCGTACCACCACCGGGGCATGGTCGGACCAAGTAATGGGTTCCATCTCGCCCCCCAGGAGCCTCCCTGTTATCTCCTTCCCCACCCATATGGCATCCAACCGGGAGTAAGTGCCATGCGCTGCGGAGTAGAAGGAGAATTGCCTCCGCCCCGGGTTTAGGATCCTCCATACATCTATCAGGCCATTCTCCCTCACAAAGCTATGGTAATGTTTCCTATCCGTGCCTCTCCCCTCCCTTTGCCCAGTCGTGTCTCTCCCTGCCTCCCAGGCCACATTGAAATCCCCACCACAAATTAGGACCCCGTCCCCCATTGCCGCCACTTGCTCACTCAATGCATTCCAGAACTCAGTTTGCGGACCCGTAGGGGCATACACATTTACCACGCAAAACCACTCCTCACCGATCTTTACCCTCAGCAAGAGATACCGCCCCCCTCTATCCCGGGATATCACCTGAACTTCCATGGGGGCTGCCTCCCTGAGGAAAACCCCCACCCCGCCTTTCTTCTTCTCTATAAGATTAGAGGCGAACACACGATGCTTGTACCCCCGGGGTTGCACCAATGCCTCATGCTGTCTCAGTAGATGTGTCTCCTGCAGCAACACTATATCCGCTTTGTGTCTTGTTAACTCCTTATATAATTTCTGTCTTTTCATCGGCGAATTTAATCCTTTCACATTTAAAGTAAGAATTTTTAACTCCCTTCCATCCTCCAGTTCCCCGCCCCGCCCCCCTAAGTCCCTCCGCCCCCACCTCCCACCCTGACCCCCTCCTCCCCCCCCTACCCCCCCTCTCCTCCCCCCACCCCCCTCTCCCCCTCCTACCCCCCCTCTCCTCCCCCCACCCCCCTCTCCCCCTCCCACTGCTCCCTCCCCTCCTCCCTCTCCCCCCCTCATAACTCTCCTCTGCGGAGATGCGACTTCCATTTCGGTGACCTTCTCCCCCTCCCCACCTACCCACCTCAACCGCCCCCCAGCCCCCCCAGCTCACCAGCCCAACCCCCCTCACCACTATCCCTCTCCCCTCTAAACCCCCTCCTCTCTCCACCCTCCGTGGACCGTCTCCCTCTCAGCCTAATCCCCGCCTCGTCCCCCCTCCCTCTCCCCTTGGCCTACTACCCATCTCTCCTTCCCCCCCCCACCCACAACTCATCTTATTCAAAAGTACCAGTCCTTTATAAAGGTGCTTCATCTCAGCCAGTCTCTTGTTCTATGGCCCGACTCTGGTGCGCGTCCTTGGTGGTCCTTGCCAATCTCCGTCCACTTGCCCTCTGCCATTTCAGCTGTGCCGCTCCTCCGGTCCTGGATTCCGTTCTCGGCGGAGTGGAGGAGCCTCCAGCCTGCTCCGGTAGTTGCTCGGCTCCGAGCTCCCTCAGCGCTCTCCATGCCTCCTCACTGGATCTCACCGTCCTCGATCGTCCTTTCACACCGTAATAAAGAGTCCAAAGGGGAAGAGCCACTTGTAGCGCAGGTCAGCGCGTCTGAGATAGGCTGTGACTTCTCTAATCTCCCTCCGTCTTTGTAGCGTGCCCTGGGACAGGTCTTGGTACAGCTCCACCGTATGTCCCTCCCAGCGGAAGCTTTTCAGTTGGCGGCTAGCTCCCAGCAGGAGTTCCTTACTCTTAAAGGAACGCAGGCAGACCACAATGTCTCTCGGCCTATTATCTCGGATGGGCCCCAGTCCCCTGTGCGCCCTTTCTATTTCGGGACGGGCCTCCTCTGCAGGTCTCCCTGGGCCAACTGCTACTAGTAGGTCCTGGAAGATCCGCTGAACTACTTCCTCACAGTTCTTATATTGCGGTTCCTCCGGTACCCCTCTCACCCGGAGGTTGCATCTGCGCGTGATCGGTCCTCCAGGTCCTCAGTTTTAGCTTTCAGGATCTCCTGCGCCCTCTGAAGCTCTTCCCAGCTGCTCTGGACCTGCGTCAGGGTCTCCTCCTGACTCTCCAACTTGGTCTCCACCTCTTCCATTCGTCCTCCCAGCTCCAGCAGGTCCTGGCGCATAGTCTGCATTACTTCTTTGATTTCATTTTTAACCCCACACATCTCCATCTTCAATTCCTCCTTTAACTCGAGGAGCCATTGTTTAATCTGTTCCGCAGCCGACAGGCCCTCCTCTCCTCCTTCGCTCCCCCCTGGGCTCTGTGGGGTCTCTGTCGCAGGTTTCCCAGCTTTTTCCGCCTCCTTCCCTCCTTTGGTAGTTGCATATGGGGATCGGAACTCAGCCAGCTTTTTTTTTTACCAGAGTCTCTTTTTTGCTATTTTTTTCCATTGTGGGCTGGTCAGCCCCTCTCTCCCCGGTCTCCCCGGCCTGTGGATCAAGCACAGCGTCCACTCACTTCACTATAGCCTCTGCTGGGGACAGGTCTTGTATCTGGCCGTACTCTGCCTCTGCTCCCTCTCTTAGTGCAGTCGGGGTTTATGAGACTCACCACTGCTGGCTGCTCCTGCACTCCGCTCCTTTGTGGGCGATATTGTGGCACGGGTTTCTGCCTCAAACTTCTCCCAGCCTCGTGCTAGGCCTTCCCGGCCCCTCTGCCTCCGGGTGCAGCTTTCCGCTGATCTCCCTCGTCTGCAGCCACGTGGTCTGTGAAGTTCGGCGGCGCGGTTTCCTGCCGCCGAGGAGCTCACTGCCTCTGCTCTCCAGCAAGCCTCGTTCGGCCCTGCGGACACTCTCCCAGCTGAGCCTACTCGGCGCAGCCACCGGCCAAGAAGCCCTCTGGTGCTCAGGCTGCAGCACCCGTTCAGCTCCCGCCTGTCTCGCCGCGCCTCCGCACTTGCTTGCTCCGCCGCCGCGGCTCGCCGGTACTCCCCTCTCATCCACCGCACCTCGGACCGCCTCTCAGTTACCCGTAGGGGCTAAAATTGCATCTTTTATTGCGGGTTGGTGGCGGAGCTCCCCCGCTACGCCGCCATTCAAGTAGGTGACGTCACCGGAAGTCTGCTTTCTATCTTTTAACCAGTTCCTGATCCACAGTAGTACACTGCCTCCTATCCCATGACTCTTTAGTTTTGCCAAAAGTCTCTCATGAGGGACTTTGTCAAAGGCTTTCTGAAAGTCCAGATACACAATATCAACCGACTCACCTTTGTCCACCTGTTTATTCACTCCTTCAAAAAAACATAACAGATTAGTAAGACAGGATCTTCCTTGTCTAAAGCCATGTTGACTGTCTCCCATTAGGTCGTGACTATCTACATGCTGAGTAATTTTATTCTTTATGATGGTTTCTACCATTTTTCCCGGTACTGATGTCAGGCTCACTGGTCTGTAGTTTCCCGGATCACCCCTCGAACCCTTTTTAAAAATTGGTGTTACATTGGCGATCCTCCAATCCTCAGGTATTAGAGATGATTTTAATGATAGTTCACAGATTACTGATAGCAGGTCTGCAATCTCAAATTTCAGTTCTTTCAACACCCTTGGATGTATACCATCCGGCCCAGGTGATTTGCTACTCTTCAGTTTATCTAATAGTTGTAAGACATCTTCCCGATGTATCGATATTTCCTTCAATTCTTCCACACCTTTAAATACCACTTCAGTCATGGGTAACAGCCCTACATCTTCCTCAGTAAAGACCGAAGCAAAGAATTCATTCAGTCTCTCCGCTATCGCCTTGTCGCCTCTTAGTGCTCCTTTAACCCCTTTATCATCTAATGGACCAACTGACTCTCTCACAGGGTTTTTGCTACGAATGTACTTGAAAAGGTCTTTATTTCGCGTTTTTGCTTCCGCAGCAAGCTTCTTCTCAAATTCTCTCTTTGCCTGCCTTATCAATGCCTTGCATTTGACTTGCCAGTGCTTGTGCTGTTTCCAGGTTTCATCGTTTGGCTCTTTTTTCCATTTCCTGAAAGATGCTTTTTTGGCAACAACAGCCTCTCTGACCTCACCTTTAAACCATGCTGGCAGTTTTTTGGACTTCCTTCCACTTTTCTTAAAGCGTGGAATACAGCTGGTCTGGGCTTCCAAGATAGTATTTTTCAACAACACCCAAGCTTGATGTACGTCTTTAACCTTTGCAACTGCTCCTTTTAGTTTTTTCTTAACTGTTTTCCTCATTTTATCATAGTCTCCCTTTCGAAAGTTAAAGGGTAGTACTGTGGATTTCCTTACTATCCCTCCTCCACTAATTAAATCAAAGGTGATCATGCTATGATCACTATTGCCAAGTGGCCCCAACACCCTTATCTCTTGCACTACATCTGGTGTTCCACTAAGGACTAGGTCTAATATTGCTTCCCCTCTGGTTGGTTCATGAACCAGCTGCTCCAAGAAGCAGTCATTTATTTCATCTAGGAACTTTATCTCCCTAGCATGTCCTGTTGTGACACTGACCCAGTCGATGCCGGGGTAATTGAAATCACCCATTATTATTACTGCACTGTAACGTTTGCTAGCTTCCTTGATTTCTTTGAGCATAACACTTATTAAAAAAGGGCTGCTACACAGTACCTTGTCCTGTGCCGCTGAGGTAAGCTATATTCTGATTTGATTTAAATTATAGCTCTTTGCTGCTACTAGGCTCTAACCTATTAAGAAATTTAAACTACAAGCTCTCTGCTGGATTCTAAATTTAACCAGAAAGCTTTCTTCTGTGTTTTAATTTGAAACTAAAAGTACTTTGCTGATGCTAGGCCCTGAGTGACTATGAAATTTAAACTACAGCTGTCTACTGGGTATGAAAGGTAACCAGAAAGTTCTCTTCTGTGTTTTAAATTGAATCTTAAACTGTTGCTACTAGGCCCTGACTGATTTAACAAAAAAATAGTGGGTTCACAGATTAATTAGCTTTAAAAGAAAAAAAATTCCTTTCAGAAAAATTCCCAGAAGTATATACTCACAATTTCAGATTTCTCTCCAGAAGTAACAGCCCCCCTTTCTAGTCCTTCAAGACTTTACCATCCTTTGGCATGATGTTATTTATGCATTTTAATGTTTTTATGGTTTATATATTTTTATATTTGTAGCCTGCCGCTGAAGAAGGCAACGAAACACGGCCTGTGTCGGGCCATAGGCTTTTTTATCAATAAAGAATTACCTTCCATACGCTACCCACGTTCTTCTTACTGGGACTCTGGCAGTCCCTGGAGTATCCCGGGGTGCATATTTAAATCCTACTTGGTAGGATATTCCTTACCAGCAGCAAGAGGCAGAACAAGCTCTTCAGACAGCTCGTGGCCTTATGAAGTCAGCTGGCTCTGAGGGCCTGGGGCTATCTGCAGCTGCTGGGTGCACAGTGGCAGCCACAAAAGATCTTCTGACCTGAGCAAGGGCCCACATGTGCCAGCTTCAGAGATCATTGCTGGCAAAGTGGTCCTCTCTTTCTCAGGATTAGGAAATCCATCTTCCCTTGCAACCGTTGGTAGCAAGGAGCTTGTTGAGGTGATCTCAGTCCTCCAATTTGATAAAGGGCATGCCCAATGGAGAGCCACCAATTATTAATGAGGACATCTGATGCCAGCTTCTCAGTTTGGGGAGCACACACTGCTTGGGTCGAATGGCTCAGGATCGGTGGTCTGTCTGCGAAGTATCCTGGCTGATCAACCGCCTGGAGGCATTGGCCATTAATCTAGCCTTATTGCATTTGCATCCCCCGGTTCATGGTCATGCGGTTCAGGTGTTCTCGAACAATGCAATGGCGGTTATGTATGTCAACAGGCAGGGGGCACCAAGAGTGTGTTGGTTGCTCTGAAATGTGGTGGTTGCTCCCCTGGGTGGAGCACCATTTGTTGCTCTTGGCGCAACACATATGTCGAGGCAGACTTCCTTAATAGGCACACCCTCAATCCAGGGGAGTGGGAACATTCTGCAGGCGTTAACAGCAGGTGGTGAACCGCTGGGGGGCACCCGTCCCTGGATCTGATGGCAATGCAAGTGAATGCCAGGGTGGATATATTTTTCAGCAGACTGAAAGAGATCAGTTCCAAAGGAGTGGATGCACTGGTCCTACCATGGCCGTGGGGCTCCCTCCTGTACGTTTTTCTACCATGGCTGCTGATCAGATAGGTGTTCGCAAGATAGAGGACCATCCAGGCCTAGCAATACTAGTAGCACTGGATTGGCTTCAGAGGCATTGGTATGCTGATTTGGTAAGGCTGATGGCAGGGCAGCCCCTCCCCTTCCATCAGGCAAGTGGTCCCTTGCATCAAGGTTCCATCCTTATAGCAAACCCAGTGAATTCTTCTGCACTAACATTTACTCTTGAAAGTGAAGTGCAGGTCTGCCTGTTTAGCCTACATCTGGAACTGGTGTCTCATTTGAAGCATGGTGTCAGGAGCATGGGTTTTTGCCTTGGCAAGCAGTTTGACAAAAGGTATGTGGTGAGCCCTCTGCATGCTTCCAAGGACCAGTTGCTAGGTGCCTGGTAATGTCAAACCCAGATATCTCCTGTTGCTTTCGAAGATTGGATCATTTGCGTCTCACCCCCGTCCAGCCTGTTTTCCGACCCTAGAATTGTAGGCTGGTTCTTCAGTCCTTGATGAGGGCTCCTTTTGAGCTTTTAAAATGAGTCACAATCAAAAATTTGTCTCAAGATGGCGTTTTGGGTTGCCATTTACTCCGCCTGGTGTATCTGAGTTTCAGGCCTAGTAATCCTTTCTTGACCACCTCGGCGGAAACTTAGCTTCACCCTCCTTCTTACCCAAAGTAATTTCCGATTTTCATGTCAGCCAGTTGATGCGTCTCCCAGCTTTTTCCCCCCAGGTAAGGACAATGATCTCCATCTTATCGATATCTGCAGGGTGTTGCTCTGTTACTTCAGTAGGTTGAACTGGCTGTTTGTCTAGGAAGGGACGCGTAAGGGTAAACTGGCCTCCAAGTTAACCCTGGGGTGATGGGTCAAGGAGGCAATTGCCTCCGCCTACATTCTTAGGGGTAAGCCCATACTGGTGAGTTTGAAGGCTCACTCCACAAGGGTGCAGGTAGGCTTGGTTACTCCGTCAGATATCTGTGAGGGTAGATAAGTGATCTTCCCTGTCTGCCTTTGTCAGACATTATTGTTCAACCTACAGGCCATGGCGGATGTGACCTTTGGGGCAGAGGTTCTAGGTCAGCAGTGTCGTCTTCCTGCCCAGTCAAATCGTAGCTTTGGCACATCTCACTGGTCTGGCTTGATCTACAGTAGTAGAATGATGTGGTAAGTGAAATTTTATAATTTCCTTCCTAGAATCCTATTAGACCAGACCTGGACCCACTCTAAGGGGTTCACTGCTGTCTCAGTTGTTGTTATATTTGTAGGAACGCTGTTGGTATTCACAAAACCTTGGTTTATAGGTGGACTGGTTGACCCGTGTTGAGTTCGAGATCTCCCAGGTTTGCCCTCTGGGGCCCTATTTCATATTAAGGGGCTTTGCTAAGAAAATACTGAAGGGTGCTCCTAGCTGCATCAAACCTAGTACCAGTGATGTCCCTAGAATCTTCTAATTGTTTATCTATCTCCACCATCTGTTGGCAGGACTGGTCTAGCAGGATTCTAGGAAAGGAAACTATCAGGTAAGTAAAATGTCACCTTTTAAATCATCAATCTTTAGCAATCCAATATTCAACAGTAGGAGTTGATATAGTAGCAATGTTGCTGCGATGCTTATAAAAGCATGGTTTTATCTTGCACTTAGTGCATCCTACATGGATCAAAAGGCAAGGACTTACTATTATATAGATAAAATAATATGATTTAATCTGTGTAATAACAAGTTTTACAACTCCTGCTAATCTCAGGATATTGCCATTTAGTTCCCTTAATTGTTGACTTGACAATCTACAGTTTCTACAAACCGCATAACTGGCATTTTCAGTATTCTTGTTATAGTTGAATTTAAGTTGAATAAAATATTTGCCAATATTTTTACCTCTATGATGGGCTATGATCAGGGGATCTTCAAATATTGGATGGAGAGTCAGAATATGCCAGTGTTTTAAAATACTACCTACCAGTCGTCATATGCAGTTGATTCTCTGGGAACAAGCAGGAAGTCAGTCCACACATATGGGTGACATCAGGACCGACGGAACCCTCATGGAAGCATCCCCCCAGCTTTCAAAGACAGTCTTTGGGAGATACCACTACGCATGCGTGGTCACCTTCCCACCCAAGGGGTGCCATCTTGCTCAGTCTCCTTTTTTCCGTGGAGCCCTTCAGATGTTGTCTGGCTTGTCCCCGGAAAAAGTTGATTTTTTTTCTCTCTCTGAGTTTCACACTCGCCTCTGGTATTGCACCGGTACTTTTCCCGTCTACTGACCTTGGTGCCTTGGTGTCGTGTTCGGTTTATTTTTTGTAGTCTTTCGTTATTTTCTTTTTCTGGCATCTTCGTGCCTTTTTTCTCCCACAGAGTCTTTGACCTACTGGGGTACTTTTTCCTCCATGGCTACCAGTGGCTTTAAGAAGTGTGATCAGTGCTCTAAAATCATGTCTTCGAATGACACACATGACTGCTGTCTTCACTGCCTCGGGCCAGACCACAACCCGGAAGCCTGCGGCCTCTGCAGGAAGATGTCCAGCAAGGCCCTCAAGAGCCGCCAGCAGCAGCACAATACATTTTTCCCCGAGGCCTCTGAAGGCCAGGGCCTCGTCTGAGGCACCAACATCTTGTGCAGAACCCTCCGGACCCAGCCTCGTCATGGGCCCTCAGAAAGGGGGTCTCCCTCGAGGGAACCCAGGTAGAAGAAGAAACCCTTGAAGTTGGCATCCTTGGATGGTTCCGACCGGCCGGGGGCTATCCGAGCCCGGTCCCGCAGTCCGAGACGCTTGTCCAAGGCGTCTGAGAAGAAGCGACCTGCGAAGGTCCTCCGGAAGGATCCGACCACGGACCGGCCTCGGTCCCCAGACACCATTCTCGTCGAGGATTCCCCTTTGGGGAGCCGGTGTCGGGCCCAAGTCCCTCGGTGCCTGTGCCCAAAGGCTGCGGAGCCTTCTGGTCTGGCATCCAGAATGACGGCTCTGGAGCACAGTTTGCCTTCGTGGATCAGTAGCGGACAGGTTCATCCACCCCGACCACCGGGCCCTCAATGTCCAAGACATCCCTGGAGCCGAGCCGATCCTCGGCCGAGGTCACACTCTGAGTCTTGCTTGACAGGACTGCGGTCATTCCCGGCAAGTTTTCTAGGCTCCAGCCACAGGGCTTTGCCTGCGGAGCAGCCCTCCTACAAGTCCTCAATTGTGGGAGAAGTCCTCCGAGTGGGAGAAGTAAGACAAGGAGTCCCCTGATACCCATTGCCACC
This sequence comes from Ichthyophis bannanicus, assembly GCA_033557465.1. Lineage (NCBI taxonomy): Eukaryota > Metazoa > Chordata > Amphibia > Gymnophiona > Ichthyophiidae > Ichthyophis > Ichthyophis bannanicus. Next base: position 845,683,417 of record CM066032.1, on the reverse strand, counting down.
ACAACATCCCTTCTGACTCTCCCATCTCGGAGCCTCAGCAGCGGTCCCCGCCTGAGGACATGGGCTTCCTGGACTTTGTCAAGGACATGGAAACCAGGAGAAGGAGGTCTTCCGCAAAAAAACAAATAGGAGAAAAACCAGCGGCAGGCAAAAACCATGGCCAAACACTTGTATAAAAACAGAAGAACTTTATTGTAGACCCAACTGTACAAGTTTCGGTCATAGGCGTTCATCAGGGGCCTAAGAATAGACACATGAACATATAGTTAAAATATAAATAATCATAATACAAAAGACAAGCTATAAGAAGAGAACAGATTTAAATAAAAATGAAAATACATTACCAAGGGGTACAAAGAGAAGTGTAGTACACGTCTTAAAGGGTGGAACAAGCCACGCTTCCCAATCTGAGGTGAATAAACAAATAGATAAAAGAAACATATAAACATATGGCCAATAGATTAAAAGGGGAAGGGGGAGGTAACAGAAAAGGTGTGCACAGAAAAGATTATAATACCACAACGGCATTAAACAATACATGAGTGCAATATGTAAAAAACATACATCAAAAACATTACTGGGGACAGCTACAGTAAACAGAACAATGTATAGAACGTTCATAAAATGATATTGATAGTAAATCATATGGTATTGCATAAGGGGTAACAGTGATTACAATAAGCATTGCAGTCTTGTAAGATGCTGAACCAAAAACTAAGAAACATAAATACATGTGAGAATAATAAAATCATAATTGAAAATTGATTCCAGAATATGCAGAAATATTAAAAGCACTGTAATGAGTAATAAATCAATAGATTAAAATATGTAAAGCACTACATAGAGGTCCCTGAGGGGAACTGTTCTAAAAACATTAGAAAATGAGTGATCAATCATTCAATAGCAAATAGTGTGCGGCTAGATCGCGTATGTGCAGATCTGCATATATTGTAATCCACTGCAAAGAGAACACTAAAGATAACTGTTATAAATTGCTGAAAAAAGACAAGTGGTCTATCGTATAACAGCATACAATGGTGAACATAGCAATCAAGTGTTCTTAGACCCCTGACAAAGGCCTAGGGCCGAAACTTGTACAGTTGGGTCTACAATAAAGTTCTGTTTTTATCCAAGTGTTTGGCCATGGTTTCTGCCCTCTGCTGGTTTTCCTCCCATTTTGTCAAGGACATGTCTAAGGCTCTGGCATTCCTGACCGAGTTGGAGGAGGACCCTCGGGCAGATGAGTTGGAAATCCTCCAGGTCCTTCCACGGGAATTGCTCACGGTGCCCATTCCTCCCATTCTGGAATGGCTTATGCTCCAAATGTGGGAGACACTGGCGTCGGTGTCGGTGGTGAGCAAACACCTCGACTCGATGTATCGAGTCCACCGGAGCCCAGGCTTCCAGAAGTCACAGCTGCTGCATAACTCCATGGTAGTGGAGTTGGCCATGCGTCGGCTGAAAAGCCAAAAGACGCACTCCTCGGTTTCGTATTTGCGTTTCAGAGTATAAGGGAACCACTACCAATACAGGTACTTCCCTTCAGCCTCGCATCTGCTCCATGAGTATTCACCAAGTACCTCGCGGTAGCTACAGCTCACCTTCGGTTATAGGGCATCTTCATCTACCCTTATCTAGATGACTGGCTCGTTATGGGGGAGACGACCAACGAAGCATGGTGGGCCGAACTGCACCGTCCATCTCCTCGAGCACTTCTGCTTTGTAGTGAATTACTCAGTCTCACCTCACTCCGGTCCAATCCCTGGAGTTCATTGGCGCATGCCTCGACACTCAGCGGGCAATGGCCGTCCTTCCCCAGGACAGGGAAGACCACCTCATCGCTCTGGCCTCCTTGGCTCAGTGCCGCGACACAGTTTCAGCTCGAGCGATGCTCCGTCTTCTTGGCCATATTACCTCGACGGTCCATGTCATCCCCTGAACGCCTGGAGGAGGCAAGAGCATTGAAGTACTCCATATCCTCGAAGCAGCTCCAAACAGACATCCAGATGGCCCAGAGATGCACCCAATTCTGCTCCCACGGGGGCTAAATGTCCCCGCAGCAGCAGAATCACAGCATAGTGGCTGGACGTCCAGCTAACTACCCCGCTAGCTCAGTCAGGCTCCTGCCTGGCACCACAGCTCCATGCAGGATCTGCAATTCCCGGTTGCAGAAAATAAACTTTTTTCCCTACAGCCAGACCCCCGATCTGGCCTTCCATACCCCCTGTGCCTCCTCACCTCTTTGAGTTTGCCTGGCTCCGCAGATCGGACGTCCAGACCCACCAAACAAGGATCGGAATGACCCCCATATCATATATTCAATCAGAAAACAAACAACTAATCTTTAAAGGAAACATAACATTTCGCTGGAAATTTTAACACAAACATCCCCCCAAGGGAGAGAACCCTGGACTTAAGTCCCAGGAACTCTCTTCTCTGAAGTTGAGTAATTCTAGCTAAATTGGGAAAATATGAACATGAGAGCCAAAAAACATACCACTGACATTCCTAAAGTAAGCTGTATCTGATTCTAGGACTAGAGTAACCAGGAGTGTGGAACGAACTGTTACTACCTCCTGAGAGCTCTCAAGAAATTCAAGTCTGACCAGTCACAAGAGAGCCACCAGGAGCCCCTCCCTGGTCTCCAGACCCAACCAACAGGTACTGCACCCTGGTAAGAGGGGGCAGGTGCTCCAGGGGAAAATGTAAAACTTCCCACAAATACCTGCGCACCATCTCCTGAGATGACACTATAGGAGATCTAGGAAAATTGAGCAATCACAGATTGTTTTATGAATCTGGTTTTCCAGATACTCAATTTTCCTAGCAGTCCCGTTTCTATCTTTAATTTGGGCTTCCCGAAGGACCCCTAAAACGTCCGATATCCTCTTTAAATCGGGACATCTTAAGCTCCTGGTCTTTCACTGCCCCAGAAATCACCCGTAAATCAGTTTTCATTGTGGGAAGTTCATTACTTACAACACCAGTAAAAATCAGTAAGGAGCCATTGACTGCAGCTATTGCATCCCATAGTGCTTCGAATGTCACTGTAGCAGCTTCAACCAATCTCCAAAAAACTCAGACCAATGCTTGCTCCAAGTTCACTCCGAGCTGCCTTAGATGCCGTAGGAACTTCTTCAAAACCTCCAACTCCAGGAAGAAGACCGAATTCCAATGTAACCATGACCAGTGAACCCTCTTCACTTCCCCTTCAATGGCGTGCTAGCAATCACGCTGGAGGAAAGCACATCACCAGGCCACTCAGTTGTTCTGGGTCACAGCAGGGGGGGGTTCCTCTGATCGGGGGAAAGGAAAACTCCCGAAGCACCCATGTCCATCGGGAAATCTTCTCACGGACTTGCCGACAACACTGCATCCAAACCAGGAGGGACAAAACCACATGCTTCCAAGGTCTTCTCTCCCAATGCAGACACCTTAGCTTCACCCGAGGGTAGGTGAAGATGTTTCCGCTTTCTGTGCCCCATCGGAGCAGTAGTCGACAGCAGAACGCCGCAGCACTCAGTGAAAACGCCAACACCGGCCCAGCACTCCACTGCCATCTTTCCCTCCTCTCAGCCAGCCCCTTTACTTTTATTTTTCTTTTTTTATCTCATTGTTCCCATGGGCTTTTTTGTCAGTTTAGGCTGCCATTGAGTTTTTTGACCTGGTAGAGGCTGTTTTTCCTGACATGGAGAAGCCAGCCAATGGTTTCAAAATACTCCTATTAAATTCAACCGCACTATTTCAGCCACTGACATGCACAATTAATGCTTACAGTGCTGAGAGCCTGACCATAACACGGACTCTTGTAATTTGTGTCAGTGAATGACAAGGAAAGGGTTAAAAAAATGGAAAAAAGCAACACGAGTCATTTTGGATCTGATTCGGCAGCCTCAACACACTCTTCTTCAACGTCAATGCTTTCTCGGGGCTCCTTTTCTTTGTGCAGTTCCTGCACTCACTCGGAATCAAAAGGCCGTGTTAAGAAATAGCCAGCCACTGAAACTGCATTGGCATCTCAGCCTTCGATGTTGAAGGCCGATGCCAGTTCCCGGGATCGTTCCCTCTGACATCAGCACCAGGCCTCCCCTCAGCAGAATTCCGAGCCTGAGAGCCAAGAACGACCAACTAAGCAGTCCCGGTGGGAGGAATCCACCTCCAAAGCAAAAGAGGGGCTCTGGAGTACTACCCAGGCTTCGACCTCAGGAGAGTCTCCGGTTCCATTGTCTGGAACTGTCGTCTACAGTCCTGCTCTGGAATCCACACAGATGTCTTCCATCTCCCTTGAGCAGCGCATGCTGACCATAAAGAGGAGTTTGACTGCACACCTGGCAGCATCCGTGCCAGTTGTCTCGAGGCCTTTGGGAGCCCATGTCTCCATACCGGGCCTGGAATCGGGCATCTCCAAGCCCCCAGTGATCGAGGCATTGATGCCGAGCCTGGAACTGCTGTCTTCAGGACTCTCGGGGGTCAATGCCATGCCTGGTACCGGCCGACTCCTTTCGGCTGCAGGAGGAATAGGCACTGAGTATCTATTTTATTTATTTATTTATTTATTTATTTAACAAGAACTTATATACCGCTGCTTCCATAGTTCAGCTGCGGTTTACAGATAACAACATTCAACAAAGCATAGTTTGTTTTACATATAACATCAGATAACTATAAGCAATATAAAATACATACATGATTTCATCAGCATAATTCAAGCCACCATAACCCCCCACTTTGACTTTGCTAATTTAATATTATTAGGCGCAACAAAACAAAACATTAAAAGGCTTCAAATTGCACAAAACTCAGCAGCTAGGATAATAACGAAAACACATTCTCATCAACATATAACACCAATACTAGAGTCCCTTCACTGGCTGCCAATTCAAAGTAGGATAATATACAAAACATTAATAACTACATTTAAAACACTATTCGATATGGCACCACATACATTAAGTAAATTAATTACTAAAGAACACTCAAAACCTTCTCAAAGAAAAGGTCATTCAAATAAACTAAAACCCCCCAAAGACTTCATAAAAACAAATAAATCAACAAACAACAGAGCGTTCTCTCATGCAGCCCCAATAGCCTGGAATTCCCTCCCAGAAGAACTAAGAATGCTAACAGAGATTAAAGAATTCCGCAAAAAATTGAAAACCCATCTATTCACAATACACTACAATAGTAAAGACATCCACTCAAAAGAATTAGATAAAGGCTAACCATTCTTTGTCTGACATCTCACTACAACATAAAAAGAAAACTCTCCCTATCAGATTCTGAACTTCTCTCCATGATTATACCCCACATAATGTCTATATGTAAATAATGTATATAAGTTGCACAGTTCTGTGCCATTCAGTTTAATATTACTCTGTTTATTTTATATTGCTTATAGTTATCTGATGTTATATGTATGGTTTTGCTATGGTTTTGCTATCTCCGGGCATTGGCATCAAGATCATCCTCTGACATTGGGTCGGCGACGGAAGCGCGAGGTGGACAGTTGCTATTATGACTTCCTTTCCAATGCCTGGGAATCTGAGGTCGAGCCCCTGGTTTCCCAGAGGCACCATGATGTGCTGTCTGTCCTGTCACCACCACATGAGCTTCATCGGTCCCCACTGAAGGATATGTCCTTCCAGGACTTTATCCGTGGCATGGCCAGGGCTCTCTTAATCTCTGTAGAAACTGAGAACCGAAGGACGCTGCAACTCTCCCGATCCATCATATTTTAGAGGACCTTATATTTCGGATGTGAGAGACCCCTCTCTCGTTTCCTTTGGTCAGTATGTGATTTGACACCATGTACAAGGTTCCTGATTCTCCCGACGTCCAGAAACTTCAGCTCCCTCACCATTCTATGGTGGTCGAGTCTGCCATGTGCTGGCTCAAGAGTACTAAGAACCATTCTTCGGTTCCTCCTGGAAGGGAATCGCATACCCTTTTGGCTGCGATGTTTCTAGGCATCAATGTTGATGTCTCGCATTAATTCCTATTTGCTTTATATGGGCATGTTCTTCAGAGGCATTGTCAAGGATCTTGACAAGTTCTTTGCTGTCATCCCTTCAGAAAAGCAAGAGGCCTACAGGACCTTGTTCAGCATGGTCAAGAATGCTTTAAATTCATTACTAGAGCAGCTTTTGACTCCTTTGAGTCTACCAGCAGAGCTGTAGCGGTGGACATTGGAGCTAGAAGTTTGGCTTGGATGCAGTCTTCGGACCTGGAACAGTGGGTCCAAGACAAGCTAGCAACCATTCTTTGTAGAGGTGAAAACATCTTTGGCTAGGGCTGGAGGAAGAAGGCTGGTGAAATCGAGACGAAGAAATTAGACCTTACCTGCTAATTGTCTTTCCATGCGTTCTCTCTGGGCCAGTCCAGGTACGTTAGGGTAGTCAACCTCCTTCAGCAGCTGAGGACTGAATACTGAAAGTTTTGCTGACAGCCAGTCCAACTGCCCCTGGTGTCAGAGCCTCGGTCTTCTATTGTCAAAGCAGCTAAACTCTACTATAACTCTGACATAATACAAACCAAACTTCTAACTGTAGACATCTAAAAACTAGTCCTAAATGGATAAAATCATTCTTTCCTTAAGAACGCTTTTTTTTTTTTCTCGGAGGAAAGCCTCTTAACCCTAGAGGAATCCCAAAAATTCACTTTGAATCCATCTACAAACCGCCTCCAGCTCCGGCCACTAGGGCACGAAACCCTACTCTAATTTCTGAACCAATGGCCGAGCCGCTAGACCTGCCTAATACTCGCAGACGAACTGGGTGGGACCTGGACTGGCCCGGAGAGAACTCAAGGAAAGATAATTAGCAGGTAAGGTCTAATTTCTTCTTCCTATTCGTCTCTCCGGGCCAGTCCAGGTACTTTAGGGCAGTACCAAAGCAGTACCTAAATTCTGGAGGGTCCTGTGAGCCCTGCCACAATGGCCGACGCCCCCACCTTAGCGTCCCCCCTCGCCTGAACATCCAACCTATAATGCCTTGCGAATGTATGAATCGAGGACTACGTTGCCACTCGACATATCTACCGGCGGAACCAACACAAACTCCGCCCAAGACGTTGCCTGGCCTCTAGTCGAATGCGCTCTGAGTCCTTCCGGAGGCGACCTTCCCTGTGCCTCATAAGCCACTCCTATAGCTCGCTTTACCCAACGGGCAATCGACGCCTTGGAAGCCGATTTGCCTTTACGAGCTCCACCAAAAAGTACGAACAACCTATCTGACTTACGAAACGTCTCCGTTTCCCGGAGGTACCTTCGCAACACTCGACCGAGATCCAACTTTCTAAGCGCTCAATCAAACTTACTCCCTTCCTGTCTAGGAAAGGTCGGAAGTGAGACTGATTGATTCATGTGAAACCCGGACACCACCTTCAGCAAAAAGGACGGCACTGGCCGCAACATCACCTTTTCCGCCGTAAACTGGAGGTATGGCTCCCTACATGAGAGAGCTTGCAAATCAGAAACCCGCCTCGCGGAACACAATGCCACGAGGAAGGCGGTCTTCCATGTTAGTTCTCTGAGATTCAGTGCCGCCGTCGACTCAAATGGAGGTCTCGTCAATGCCTCCAAAACTAAGTTCAAATCCCAAGCGGCTACCACCTGCCTAATCGGAGGTCTAATGTTCCTAGCTGCTCTAAGAAACCGTAGAACATCTGGGTGCGACGAGAGCGTGCTTCCCTGCACTCGTCCTCTATAACACACTAGAGCAGCCAGGTGAACTTTGAGAGTGCTGAGGGCTAACCCCTTCTCCAGCCCCCCTTGTAGGAACGACAGGATATCTGGCAAACCCGCAGAAGAAGGTTTAACGGTCCGTTCCTCACACCACGCTTCAAATATGCGCCAAACCCTGCACATACGCTAGGGACATCGATCTTTTCCTGGACCTTAACATGGTGGCTATAACCGACCCCGAGTACCCCCGTTGTAACCGGTTCCTTTCAAGAGCCAGGCCATAAGCAAGAACCTATCCACCTGCGGCATCAGAACCGGACACTGGCTCAAAAGGTTGCTTTGAATAGGCAGCCTCCATGGAGGTTCCACTAGAAGCCGCACCAGATCCGTGTACCAAGGACGCCTGGGCCAATCCGGAGCAATGAGAATCACCTTCCCATTGTATCCCACTATTCTCCGAATGACCCGACCTATCAGCGTCCATGGAGGAAACATGTAAAGTAACTTGCCCGCTCGCCAAGACTGCACCAGGCCGTCGAGACCCTCAGACATGTGCTCTCTGCGCCTGCTGTAAAACCGGGCCGCCTTGGTATTGAGAAGGGTAGCCATGAGATCCATGACTGGCTGACCCCAGCGCATCGTGATGTCGTGAAACACTGCCATGTTCAGTTCCCACTCTCCGGGATCCAGAACGTTCCGACTGAGGTAGTCGGCTTGGACGTTGTCCTTCCCTGCTACATGCGCCGCTGAGAGCGCCTCGAGATGAACCTCCACCCACTGAAACAATTGCTGACTCTCCTCCAGCAGAGACGCACTGCCCGTGCCTCCTTGCCTGTTGATGTAGGAAACTGTTACCAAATTTTCGAACACTCAAACCACTCTCCCTTCGAGGAGAGAGACGAAATCTCGCAGCGCGAAGCGCACCACTCTCAGTTGCAATCAATTGATCGACCAAGAGCCTTCTTGCTCCGACCAGGTCCCCTGAGTCACCTGAGCTAGACAATGAGCCCCCCAGCCAGAAAGACTGGCGTCACTTGTGACCAATACCCATTCTGGGTGTTCTAGTGGTATTCCCCTCTGCAGATGTCCTGGAACCAACCACCACTGCAGACTGTCGCGCACTTCTGGCGGGCACACCAGCCTCCGCGACAGTGGATTCTTCTGTGGGGACCATCTGGAAAGCAACTCTTGTTGTAGAGGACGCATATGAGCCCTGGCCCACTGAACCAGGTCCAACGCTGCCGCCATGGAACCCAACAACTGCAAGTACCTCCACGCTGTTGGCGCTTTCATGTGCAAGAACGCCTCCACTTGAGCTAAAATCTTCCGAACACTGTCTTCGGGTAGGAACACCGACCCTAATTCTGTGTCGAACAAGGCTCCGAGATACGTCAGTCTCTGCACGGGATCCAAGTGACTCTTTGCTTTGTTGATGACCCAACCGAGCTGTTCCAAGAACTCTACCACTCGTGCTGTTGCTGCTACCGAATCTGCTCGAGACCCTGCTCGTATCAACCAATCGTCCAGGTAGGGATGTACCTGAATACCCTCTTTTCGCAGGGCTGCCGCCACTACTACCATCACCTTCGTGAATGTCCGCAGTGCCATGGCCAGACCAAACGGCACCGCAAAACGCAAAAACCTTTGATGATCCCCTCTGATCGGGATTTGCAGATAAGCCTCTGTTAGGTCTATGGAAGAGAGAACCTCTCCAGGCTTTACCGCCAGAATAACCAACCTCAGGGTTTCCATTTGAAAATGAGGCACCCTCAAACAGCGGTTGACATGCCTTGAGGTCCAGAATTGGCCGAAAAGAACCTTCTTTCTTGGGCACTACAAAATAAATTGAGTATCGACCTAAGCCGTACTGGTCTCGGGGCACCGGCACTACCGCCTGAAGCCGCAACAAACGCTGCAGCGTGTCATTTACCGCTGCCCTCTTTTCTTGAGGACCACACGAAGACATCACAAAGGCTTCCAGCACCGATTGGGCGAACTCCAACGCATATCCTTCTCGGATAATCTCCAAAACCCATCGGTCCGTAGTTATGGCAGCCCAGACGGAGAGAAACTCCCGTAAACGTCCCCCTACGGGAATCTCCGCCTGGTCCCGCGAACCTTCATTGTGGTTTCCTAGAGGAGTTCTGCTGAGCGGGCAAATAGCCTCTGCCGAACCCCCTGGCTCCTCGAAAGGACTGCCCTCTGGCCACAAAACGACCCCTTTGATAAGGCGTAAAACCGAGACCCTAGGAATCTGCGAAAATCTCTACCTTGCCCTTGCAACATCGGACCCAGTTTCGCAGCTCTAGGTCGGTCCTCTGGAAGCCGACCCCCTTTTGAATCTCCCAGGTCCTTCACAATTTTCTCCAAAGCCTCCCCAAAGAGCAATTTGCCCTTATAGGGAAGCTTACTGAGACGTGACTTAGAGGAGGCGTTCGCCGCCCAATTCCTTAGCCAGAGAAACCTTCTAGCGGCAATCACTGACACCATGGCCTTTGCTGATATCCTCACCAAATCATAGAAGGCGTCCGCCAAATAAGCTGCCGCCGACTCCAGCTTTGCCCCTTCCGAGGAGGATTCCTCCACCCTATCCGGGCCTGGTTCCCCCTGTAGCCAACAGATAGAGGCTCTGGAAACATATGCACCACAAATAGAGGCCTGCAGAGCTAGCGCACTGGAGTCAAAAGCCTGCTTTAAAAGCGCTTCTAAACTGCGATCCTGAAGATCTTTGAGCGCTGTACCCCCTTTCACCGGGATCGTCATCTTTTTGGTGACCGCCGAAACCAGAGCATCCACTTTCGGCATTCGCAACAACTCCTCCTCCTCCTGTGGCACCGGGTAAAGACGCCCAATGTTGCGGCTCCCTCTTAGGTTAGCCTCCGGGCATTCCCATTCAGAATCTATCATTTGCTTAATCACCCTGTGAACTGGGAAACAGCGCTGTTCTGCCTTAAAGCCCTGTAACAAGGGATCCTCCAGGGGCTCCTGCTGCACCGCAGGAATAACAATGTTCAATGCTGTGAGGGACTGCGAGATAAGGGCACCTAGCTCCTCCTTGCGAAACACCCTGAACACATTCGGGTCTTCGCCTGGCACAAACTCACCTTCCTCTAACTCCACTGGCCAAGAATCCAACCCTGCTTCCGACAGGATCTTTCCCTCTTCCGCTTCCTGCGGAACAGAGACTTGCGCTCCGAAGCTATCGAAGCCTGTCTCCGCAGTCTCTCCTGGGTCTGACTCCTATAATGCCCCTTTCTGTGTATCCACCACACCGGGAGCAGACGGCCTGCCTGAAGCCTGAGACAACTTCAAGCAATAAGCCTTATGCATTGCTAAAATAAAGTCCGGAGGGAACAAAGACTGTAAGTTTCCCTGCACTTCAGGCAACTGCTGTTGGCCACGTATGTCCGAAGAAGGAGCCCTGACTGATTTTGATTTCTTTTTTCCTGATTTGGCCGGCCGCGCGAGAGAAATGGCAGGCTCCATCAAAATGACTGCCTTTCCCGCCTTTTCAACTGAGTCCTGAGGGCCCTCCTTTACAACCCCCGAAGCTAGTCTGCTCTCCATTAGGTGTGCTGATCTCTCAGACACAAAGCTCATGAAAACTGCCTGACCCGCTCCAGATCAGCGCGGCAGCTTAAGCACCTGAAAGCCGACTCCGTTACCTGATTGCCGAGTAACCCGCTGACCCAAGCCCCCACGCTGATCTAAAGACCACAGCGCACTAAAACTCTCCGCCTGCACACATACCTGACCCTTTGGCTGTGCGCCCAGAAGGTATCAAAACTTCTGACCTCCAGTTTCCCGCTGCTAGCGGAACTCGGAGCCGAAGCCGATCGCAGATGGGGAAGTGAATTCTGGGGCTCCCAGGTCCTTCCCCAGTCTCCAGAACAAAGAAACCCCTAACTGAGGCAGGCTCTGCCTCTTGTGCTGCTAGAAACCACTGTTAGGCAGCTAGGGAATCGTTCTCCTTTCCTTTCTTTTCTTTTCTTTTTTTTAAACTTTAAATAGACCTCCTCTGTCAGACTGCCCTGCTAGGACAACAGAGAAAATATGTCTTCAATTCATCAATTCCCTCTTTAGCTCTGATCTCCACTTCTAAGGCCCTACTGCCTATTCCTATTTGTTTCTCCTGGGAGCCTGTCAGCCACACGTCCTATTCATCTGCTGAGGACTGAAAGACTGAGGCTCTGACACCAGGGGGAGTTGGATTGGCTGTCAGCAAAACTTTCAGTATTCAGTCCTCAGCTGCTGAAGGAGGACGACTACCCTAACGTACCTGGACTGGCCTGGAGAGACGAATAGGAAAGATGACCTTACCAAGAAGCATCTTTCCCATAAAACAGCAGATCCTTCTAGGAAGGAGGCTTCTGCAAAGAAACCCATCTATCCTTAGAAGAAAAAATATCCTTCTTATCCAGCTTATTCGTCCTACCATGCTCACCAAGGTCAACAGAAGCCTCGGGCTCCTCGCCAAGCCAAGAGACCTAAGCCACAACCAGCTCCACAGCCCCAATCTGGGGCTAGCTTTTGACAGCTTCCTAGAGAACATTGCCACTCTTCTCTGAAAGAACCGTAGCCTTCAAATTGTGGGCAGGTTGGTCCATTTTGCCCCTCATAACATCAGAACCCTGGGTTTTACAGGTCATCCTCAGGGGCTACCTACTCCATTTTGCCCAGATCCCCCCTCCCTTCTTTCCAGGGGAGTATCCTGTAGACCCTCTCCATTATGTCAAGAAGTCACCACCCTTCTAAAAGAGAGTGCCATAGAGCTTGTTCCTGGCACACAAGAAAGATTGGAGTTCTACTTCCAGTATTTCCTTATTCCCAAGACGTCAGGTGGGTTCTGTCCCATTCTAGATCTCTGGAACATAAACAAGATGAAAAATTCAAGATGGTCTCTCTAGGAACTCTGCTGCCCTACCTTCAGAGGAACGATTGGCTCTGTTCTCTAGATCTAAAGGATGTGTGTGTACACATGCTCATCCACCCATCTCACTGGCAGTACCTTTGCTTCATATTAGACGGTAGGCATTACCAATACCAAGTCCTGCCCTTCAGGCTGGCATCCCCCTCCCCCCCCCCAAGGATGCTCACAAAATGTCTAGCAGTAGTCGTGGCCTATCTTCGCACTCTGGGTATCTTTGTCTTCCCTTACTTACATTACTGGTTTGTCAGGGGCGACTCGCCACGATGGTGCATCTCTCTATTCAACGCACCGTTAAACTGTTCAAAAATCTCGGTTTGTCATAAACTTTCCAAAGTTGCACCTCTCTCCCACTTAAAAACTGGAATTCATACGTGCCCTTCTCGACACTACTCAGGCTTGAGCTTTCCTGTTCGAAGACTGTCTCAAACACCTTACAGAACTGGCAGGCATCATTGTGCAGCTGTCACACCATGGTGTGCTGCATTCTTCGTCGTCTCTGTCATTTGGCCTCCATGGTCCATGTTGTTCCCTATGCTCGACTCTATATGCGCCAGGCCCAGTGGACCCTCTTCTCGCAGTGGAAACAGGTGACAGGCCATCTGAGATAGAGTGGTGGTCACTCCACTCCTGGCAAACTCCCTTCAGTGGTGGCTTTCTCCTCAAAACCACCTCTTAGGGTTACCTTTTCAGATGCTGCCACCTCAATGGACCCTTACTACCAATGCATCCAAACAGGGCTGGGGTGCACATCTTGATGACCTGGGCATGCAGGGCCTCTGGTCTCAGCAAGAGGCCTCCATTTAGATCAACTTTCTAGAGTTGAGGGGGATAACTGCTGGCGAAACACCCAAAGGGCGTTTGTTTTCACATCAATCAATCCTGCTTCAAATGGACAACCAGGTTGCCATGTTTTAAGTGAACAAACATGGAGGCACGAGCTACCTCCTTGTGTGAGGAAGCAAGTCCCCTGTGAACCTTTGCCCTGGCTTATGGCATGCTCCTCTTATACGTTTACCTGCCGGGGGAGCAGAATGTTCTTGCGGACAGTCTGTTGGGTTCTCCAACCTCATGAATGGATTCTTCATCAGACAGCAGTTGCTCACATCTTCCAGCTCTGGGGAATTCTGCAAATAGACCTCTTTGCCACTCCACTCAATGCACAGGTCCCTCTGTTCTGCTTCAGGGTGCCGTCTCCACAATGTCAGGCCCACGGATGCTTTCCTCCTTCATAGAGGGACAGTTCTCTTATACGCCTCCTGCCCATACTGCAAATAGCCAAGATGCTATTCAAACTGCAGACCAACAGAGGCACCAATGTCCCTTTGCCGCCTTCTGGCCCCACCAGCTGTGGTTTCTACTGCTTCTTCATCTGGGATGTGCACTAGACCTGATCTCACAGGATCAGGGGGTGTTGCTCCACCCCAATATCTGGGCACTCTGCCTGACGGCTTGGCTGATGAGAGGGTAGTACTTTCAGACCTCAATTTACCGGATGCTGTAAAGGACATCCAGCTCGCCTACCGGAAAGACTCCACGCAACACACGTATTGCCTTTAAATGGTGCCGGTTCTCAGTATGGTGTGCATAGCATTCTCTCAATCCTTTCATTTGTCTGGTGGAGAGTCTTCTTCAGTATCTTCTCTGCCTCTCTTCTATGGGTCTCTAAACTACTTCCATTCATGTTCACCTCAGTGTCATTTTGGCTTCTCATCAGGGGATTGAAGGAAAACCATTTACACACATCCGTTGGTAGCTCGCTTCATGCGGGGTCTCCTCTTGACTTCCACCAACAGGCAACGGCCCCAACTGTTGCCTGGGATCTCAACGTGGTTCTTGCTCAATTGCTCAAACCCCTATTTGAGCCTTTATTTATTTATTTAATTTATTTATTTAGCACACATTTATATACCGCTCTTTCCCAAGTATCAAGTGCGATTTACAATGAACAGAGAAAATTCAAGGTACATGGTTAATCATGTCCTAGTCATTTTACAGGGAACAGATTTAACTTTTTACATTTAACAGTATAATTAAAGACATAAGTATCTTACTTGGAAGGTTTCCTACCTAGTCACGCTCACCTCAGCTCGCCGAGTCAGTGAACTACAAGCTTTGGTTGCTCATGCTCCCTATATACAATTTCATCATTACAGGGTGGTCCTGCAAACACATCCACATTTCGTTCCAAAGGTTATATTGCCCTTCCATCTCAACCAGTCGATAATCCTTCCGACCTTCTTTCCAAAGTCGTATACCTCTCGGGCTGAGGTGGTACGTCATACCCTAGATTGTAAATGAGCGTTGACATATTACCTTGACAGGGCCAACACATACTAGATGTCCTCAAAATTGTTCATGTTTTTTGACTTTGGTCTTCCTGTGACTAAACAAACTCTCTCTCTTTGGATAGCAGACTGCATATCCATTGCGTATGCTCAGATGGTTCTGGCATTAGAGGGGCATGTAACTGCCCACAATAGCCGCGCCATGGCCACATCTGTGGGCACTTACACTCTGTCTCCATAACAGAGATCTGACGTGCTGCCACATGATCCGCCATTCATACCTTTGCAGCTCATTACTGTCTGGACAAGGTACTACGGGCACCTCTTTGTGACTTAGCTACATCTCTTTACTTCCAACCCTTTGTCCATCCAGGCTACCGTCACTACCATTGAGGGGAGTGTGCTGGGGATGGCAAGTCTCCTAGAATCTCCGGGACTCTCCATGCTGTTCTTCAGGGGTTTTTCCCCATTATGATGGACCATCTTTCTTGCCAGTTTCCCGGTACCCTGGAGCTAGGGGGGCCCATATGTGAAGAGTGCATTCATGCTTATTTCTGGAGATAGCATAGTTACTCACCTGTTTACAGGCGATCTCCGGGAACAGCAGGAGTCAGTCTTCACAACCCGCCCTCTTCCCCATGTTGTAGATTTTTTACTTTTTTCTCAGCTATATACGTCACTGAGAAGATTCACCAGGAGACAGGAAGGCGTGCACGCATGTACAGAAGAATGCTTCCAAATGCTTCCTATTGGATGCTGGGGAGCCTTCCCACATGTGCTCTGTCGGGGATCGTCACCCATATATGAAGACTGATTCCTGCTGTTCCCGGAGATCACCTGTTGCAGGTGAGTAACTACGCTTTACTGCAGCTTAATTTATCATGGGAGTTACTAGCATGTAGTAACTCAGCACTGCAGGTTAGTTAACCTGCAATCTGTGATGCTCTTCTCTCAGGGAGCATTGGGCCACTAATGTGCAGCCTGATGCTTCTGTGAACTTTCTTAAAGGAGCCGGAAGTAGGGAATTGGGCACATAGATTCCCCCCCCCCCCCCAACCCTCACCGGCAGGACCTGCCAGAAGGTTCCATGTTGTCTAGTGCATGGGGTGGATGTGATACCCAGTTGTTCCTGCTCAGTCTGGTTCTGGGGTCAGAATGGTGCCTGGTGATCCCTAGTGCTAATCTGCAATACTACTGCTACAGGTCAAGCTGCCAAATAAGGGCAATTGAGAGCTACCTCTAAGGGGTCATCAGGTGCTACTTTGAACACAGAGCCAGACTGGGCAGTAATGACTGGGAATCACTCCCATCCCAACTGATAAGACACTAGGGAGAAAAACACACTTCCTCCCGATAGGTTCCTAGGGGTCGGGGGGGGGGGGGGGCTTGCTAGGAGGGGTGCCATGGGGAATCTTTGCGCCATCACCGTTAAGAAAACTCCCAGGGAGGAAAAAAATGTCTCATTTTTCTAGAAAAAACTCAGCTTGCGAAGTTCAGCACAAGCTGCCTTATTCAATTTACTTAATAATGAGGTGCTTTGCATCTCATTGTGTAACACACATTGTCTTTAACTTGCTTTATGGTAAAATAACACATGATTTTGCCCCCTGTATCTTTACGTGAAAACGTAAAAAGTCTTGTATTTATTAAGAAGCCTTCATACCTGAAAACCCTATAATCCAGCATTTGTCCATGCTCTACTGGCTGCTTATCCCTGTGCCATTTGGCCACACAACAGACACTAAGCTGTCTGTTTCGGGTGTGGTGCTCAACAGCACGGAAGGCAGGCACATGACAATGCCTGGCACACAATCAATCCTGACTTTCTATAGCTTGCGTGTGTGTGTGTGATATATATATGATTTTTTTTTTTTTTAAGATATCAAAGCAGTGAATGGAGGACGCAACCCCCGAGAGCGTAATCAGGCACAGCAGAACGGCGAGAGTGGCGATGAGAGTGAAGAACTGAATGAGGCCCAGGGCACCAAGAAACGGTGAGATACTCTTTCTGCCTTTGGCAACAGCAACCTCACGTGATGCTCAATTGCTCTATTCCACACTCCACACATATGCTCCAACTGCCAACCACAAACAGTAAAAAGAAAATGCTCTAGTTGACTGTTCTGGAGGTCACTGCTTATTAGTCCTCTTCAGAAGTTGTTGTGCTGTGTACCTACTCATCCTCTAGCCTTGTACCTCAATGGCTGAAAACAAAGCTGAATTTTGTTCTTTTACTTTTATGGACCCTGTGTAGCATTTTTAGAATGGATCACAAATTTGTTTTCATGGAATTTCCCGTTTTTCTGCTATATTTTAACCTGTTTATTATAGTCTCCTAAAACTGTGACTTCAGGAAATGCCTTTTCAGTTGTCCCCAAGGAAGTTAATGGTAATGGGCTCATTTTGATGAGGTCATGGTCCTTGAGGAGTCTGTAGTACCGCCAGCTCCTTCCTCCCGTGTTTCATGATTACATGGAGCTTGGCTAGCAGCACTGATAATAAAATCTTATACAATAAATATTGCAATATTTCATAGCTTTGACTATTTCCTTTCTCAGCAGACAGATTCTATCATCCATTTTCATAATTTTATTCTTTTTGACTTCTGTCTTTTGTCTGCACAATGTATTGGGAACTTAGGGTTTTTGGAAATAAAAATGGCTGCCTTTCTGTCACCATATTATGACTTTAGTTTTACATTTTTCTCAGAGATGTTGTAATTGTATTATAAGAATTAGCTACAAGGCAGGGGTCCCAAACTCATGATCTGTAATAGTAATAGTTCAACTTTTGGGGATTTTTATTATTACTCGGCTTATTGATTTTATTTTGTGTTCTGCTCTTCTCGGCTTTTTTTGTCTACCGTGTTTTTCCCTTGCTGCTGTAATAATCTCTGGATTTTTATTATTTTTTAAATCTATCCTGACTCCCTCAGTTCACCTCTTTCCCAAGATATTGTTTAAATACTCTGCTTCCTTCTCATCACTTTTCCTATTACCAGATGGCAGTTGCTAGGTGTCTAATGAAATTTTTTTTTAAAATTTTATTGGAAATGGTTTTCTGCTGCTGCTTTTTTTTTCTAAATCTGTGAAGCTGATTCATAATTAAGATGCGTTTTATTCTCCTTTACTTTATGCCAGCTTCTTGGATGCTGGAAGCCAGGTAAAAGGGAAACACGTATCAATAATAAATAATCTCCAGGAACAAGCAGGAATGTAGTCTTCACATATGGGTATCGTCGGTACCGACGGAGCCTGCGCGGGAATGCTCCCCAGCATCCAATAGGAAAGCTTTTGGGAGCATCCCACAGCGCCTGCGTGCTGCCTTCCCGCCTTTTCCAACTGTCCCAACTGTCCCTCTCCAGTTTTTCGTTTTCCGCGGAGCCGACAGGTCGCACATCCTGTCACAGCAGAAAAAATTCCCCTCTTCTTCTTTTTTGTGGTCGCGTCTGCCTTCCCTCGACACTACACCGGTACCGCCGGTTCAAAAAAGAAAAAAAAAAACTTTCTTTCTGGAGTCTTTTCCAGTAATTTTCTCCTCAGGTGCCATGCGCCATTTTGGGCACTAGGCACAACTTTTTCCTTCAGAATGGAAAAACCCGCTTCGGATTTTAAAAAGTGTTCTAAGTGTGGCGGTACCATCTCCGTCACCGACACCCATGAGTGGTGCCTCAAATGTTTAGGTCCTGACCACTCTATTTCAGAGTGTGTTGCCTGTGGGATGATGTCGAAAAGGGGCCGGCAAAACCGAGCTGCTAAACGTAGCACCCTTTTTCCCTCCGATGCAGCCTCCGTGGCATCGACGTCTGCCAGGGCTTAGTCTTCTTCCCATGGATCTCAGGTAACTAAATCTAGCCGGTCCTCAAGGGTAGACCTCCTTCTAAACATCGAGAGACTTTCACAGGCAAAATTGCCCCAGCGGGAGGCTTTGGCTTCCAAAGCACTAACGGCTCTCCAGGATGTTCTCGAGGCTTCAACCTCGGCAGAACTACTGGTGCCATGCTCTGGGGTTTCGGCCGCTTCATCCGGTACTGGTACCCAAGCATCAGCAGCGTCGATAGACCAGAGATTCTTGGCTATTGAATGCAGTCTGGCGGCTCTTCTCACGGCCTCGATGCCCCTGAAACCGCTTCAGACATTTCAACCGGCAGCGGTACCGGCACTGACTGCATCGACATTGGCAGGTATTCTACTGGGACCGAGTCATGCGTCTCTATCCAGCATTGACAAGTCGGTACCGGACCACTCCGATGCCGACTTCGATCGGTACCTTGCCTTGCACGATTACCCGGATCAGAGATACTTTGAATCCTCGAATGAGTCTGAAAGCTCTGCCGATACCAGAGTACTTCTTCCTGAGGATTCCTCTTCTCAGCATCGGATGTCTCCACCAGAGGATATGTCCTTTCAGGATTTTATCCGAGATGTGGCCTGAGGTCTTTTCATCACAGTGGCTCCTAAAAAAGAGCCTAGGGCAAAGGAATTAGAAATCCTACAATACCCTAAAGCTCCCAAGGAGGCAGCTACCTTACCTATTCATGAGATCTTGCATGATCTTATGTTAAGGATTTGGGAAACACCTCTAACCACATCTCCTCACTCTCGAAGACTCGACACCATGTATCGAGTTCCTCCTTGTCCTGGGTTTCAGAAGACTCAATTACCACACCATTCCATGGTGGTGGAATCAGCCATGAGACAGATAAAGAGTGCAAAAAGGCATGCATCTAATCCTCCAGGACGTGAGTGTAGGACTCTTGACGCCTTTGGACGTTGATACTTCCAGCCTTCCATGCTTTCTGCTAGGATCAGTTCCTATATATTGTATATGGGAATGTTCCTTAAAGAGGTCACAGGAGATTTAGAGCTTATGAGCCCTCTCCTTCCTGATGATAAAAGGCAAGATTATCTCGCTCTTGTCAGACATGCTCAGGATGTTTCTAAGTTTGTGAATCGTGCAGCCTTTGACTGCTTTGAATGCATAAGCAGAACCTCTGCCATTGCCATAGGTGCACGTAGGATTGCCTGGCTCCAGGTATCTGACTTGGAAATTTGGGTACAGGACAAACTAGGGAATATACCTTGCACAGGAGAGAATCTCTTTGGCAAGAATTGGCAGGAAAAAGCTAATGAGATAGATACTGACAATATCACTTTGGATAGATTGTCTAAATCTACAGCTGATCCTGCGAGGAAAAGATCATCTAAGAAACCGTTCTTCAGCAAGAAGAAAATGTTTTATCCCTCCTATACCCAGCAGGGACATCATTTAGGTCAGTCTGCCCAAAAGGGACAGCAGCAACAACCTGGGCAAAGAAAGACAAAAGCAGCTAAGCCTCAACCGGCTCAGCATATGTCATTTTGCCCCCAGATGGGATCAGATAACAGCAGAAAATTGGACTCTGTCTATTGTAAGAGAGGGGTTACAAGCTTCATTTCCTCAGCATGCCCCCTCCTACAATGATAAGACAGTTCAATTCTCAGACCTCTCTCAACGACCGGTTAGGTCAAGAGGTCACTGTGCTCCTTGCTCAAGGGGCAATAGAAGTACCCATTCCCCAACGGGGTACAGGGTTTTACTCCCCCTATTTCCTTATTCTAAAGAAAACAGGAGGACACAGACCCATTTTAGACCTCAGAATTGAACAAATTCCTATTCAAAGAGAAGTTCAAAATGATTTCTCTAGGAACTCTACTGCCATACTTTCAGAGTCAGGATTGGCTTTGTTCTCTAAATCACAAGGATGCGTACACTCGTGTTCTCATCCATTCAACTCACCGAAAGTTCCTTCGCTTTCTGTTTCAAGGGAAGCACTACCAATACAGGGTTCTTCCTTTTGGCCTGGCCTCTGCACCAAGGGTGTTCACAAAATGCATGGCTGTGGTGGCAGCATTTCTCCGCACCCTGGGAATATTTGTCTTCTCTTACTTTGACGACTGGCTCATTCGAGCCCCTTCAGAGCCAGAGGCCAGGGTTGCTCTCTGTCGCACAATGCGCATCCTTCAATATTTAGGACTTGTCATAAACTTCCCAAAATCCAACCTTGCTCCCAGTCAATTTAGAGTTTATAGGAGCTCTGCTGGATACCAGACAAACAAGGGCCTTCCTTCCACAGCCCCACTGCCTTCGCACTGTGCAGTTAGCTTCCCAAGCAGTGCTAAAACCTCACCTCACTGCTCAGGAAATGTTACAGTTGCTAGGCCACGTGGCATCCACTGTGCATTTGGTTCCTTATGCTTGCCTCCATATGAGGGCAGCCCAGTGGACTTTATCCACTCAGTGGACTCAGGCGTCAGGTTGCCTGTCAGACAAAATAGCAAACTCAGATCGCCTTATTTTGTCCCTCCAATGCTGGCAGTCACCCCAAAACCTTTTGGTGGGGTCTCCTTTTCAGCAACCCCCACCCCAAGCCACTCTAACAACAGATGCTTCACAGGTGGGTTGGGGAGCCCACCTGCAAGGCCTCTCTACCCAGGGTACCTGGACTCCACAGGAGGCCTATCTCCACATCAATCTCCTGGAACTCAGAGTAATCTTCCTTGCTCTTTGAGTATTCCACACCCAGCTCAGCTACAAGACAGTCCTAGTTCAAACGGACAATCATGTAGCCGTGTTCTATGTGAACAAGCAGGGCGGAAGAGGCTCTCTGTCGCTCTGCAACGAAGCTTTGCGACTATGGGCCCTTGCCAGAGAGCATCAAATTCATCTCCTTGCGGTGTATCTTCCAGGCATTCAAAACTCTTGGGCAGACAGACTCAGTCGAGTTCTGCTTCCACACGAATGGTCTCTCCATGCAGACCAGGTAGCCAAACCTTTTCAAATTTGGGGAACCCCGGACATAGACCTCTTTGCAAGTCCGCTGAATGCCAAACTTCCCCGGTTCTGTTCCAGAATTCCAGCTCAGGGTTGTCAGGCTAGGGATGCTTTCCTCCTCCCTGTATGCCTTTCCACCCATTCCCCTAATTCCCAAAACCCTGTTCAAGCTTCAGAGAGACAGAGGTCATATGATTCTCATAGCTCCACGTTGGCCACGGCAAATTTGGTACCCTCTGCTCCTACATCTCTCTCAAGCTCCACCTCTGGAGTTAGGTTCTGCTCCAGATCTCCTTTCTCAAGAGGACGGGATGCTGTGGCATCCCAATCCCGAGTCTCTGCATCGCAGGGCCTGGTTGCTGAAAGCCTAGAACTTCACGGTCTTAACCTATCTCCAGGAACAAGCAGGAATAAGTCCTCACATATGGGTACGTCGGTACCGACGGAGCCCGCGCGGGAAAGCTCCCCAGCTTCCCAGAAGGAAAGCTTTTGGGGCCTCCCACTGTGCATGCGCGCTGCCTTCCCGCCTTCCTGACCAACTCTCCCCAGTTCTTCTTTTTCCGCTGAGCCAGCAGGTCGTGTTCCTGTCACCGCTGAAGAAGTTGTTATTTTAATTTATTTCTTTGGCCGCGTGTCTGCCTTCCCGATTCCAGACCGGTACCGCCGGTCTTTTTTCCTTTATTTCTTTAAAAAAAAAAAAAAAAATCTTATTTTTTCCCCACTTGGTGTGTTTGTTCTGTGAGGCCTCTAGGCCTTCACAAATTCTCCCTCATGGAGAAACCAGCCTCTGGTTTTAAAAAATGCACCAAGTGTAGCGGTACTATTTCAGTCACAGACACTCATGAATGGTGTCTTAAATGTTTGGGGCCTGACCATTCCATTCCGGATTGCCCATCCTGTTCTTTGATGTCTAAATGTGGCTTACAGAACCGGGCAGCCAAGTTTCACATGCTGTTTTCTACAGATACTCCAGCATCGACATCTTCCAGGTCTTCCTCTCCTGATGGATCTCAGGTAACCAAACATTCCTCTGGCAGGTCCTCAAAGGGCAAATCTCCCTCTAAGTATCGAGATACCCCTGGGCTTGACCCTGAGGACCCTGCCCCAGCCAAACAACCCTGGCGGGAAGCTCCGGCTTCCAAAGCTCCTCCTATGGGGTTACAGGTTGACATCGATGGCACGGCCTCGACCGATCACCTGTTAGACTGCTCTGGGGTACCGGCTCAATCATCCGGTACCGACATCCAGACAGTCGTGGCGTCTATGGATCACACAGTTCAGTCCATGCAGCAGGCCATTTTGGCTTTTATTAAGGCTGCGACGCCCTCGGTACCGCACCCTGCGGTACCGACTCCGGTTCCGGTACCACAACCAATACCGGTACCCAGGGCATCCACATCGACCAGGATACCGATTCCGGTTCCCGGGTGTTTCCCGATACCGATCCGGTTCCGGGTACCCCCGATGTCGATACCGGTCGATACGCTTATCGATCCCTGGAAGCAAACAGACGATACTTCGAGTCTTCTGATGATTCTGATTCATCAGATGACTCTGCTGAAGTATCCCTTACGCTACCTGAGGAGCCCTCTTCTCCAAAAAGGAGAATGTCTCCTCCAGAGGATTTATCCTTTCAAGACTTCATCATTGAAGTAGCTAAAGGTCTTTCTATTTCAGTATCCTCTGAAAAAGAACCTAGAGCAAAAAAGTTAGACATTTTAGGATACTCTAAGGTTCCCAAAGAGGCAGTCACCTTGCCCATCCATGAAATTCTTCAAGAACACATGATGGACTTATGGGAGACTCCTCTCACCCTATCTCCACATTCTCGTCGTCTGGACACCATGTATCGTGTTCCCCCTTCTCCTGGGTTTCAAAAAACTCAGCTCCCTCACCACTCCATCGTGGTGCAGTCAGCTATGAAAAGGATCAAGAGTACAAAAAGACACTCTTCTACTCCTCCAGGAAGAGAATGTAGGACTCTGGATGCTTTTGGTAGAAAAATCTTCCAAGCAAGTATGCTTATTGGCAGAATCAATTCATACAGCCTCTATATGGGCATGTTTCTGAAGGAAATTGCATTAAAAATACGCCATTTTCTCCCCTTTATCCCAGAGGATAGAAAGGAGGAGTTCCTTCTTTTGCTAAAGCATACCCAAGATATTTCAAAGTTCTCCAACAGAGCAGCCTTTGACTCCTTTGAGGGTGCTAGCAGAGCCTCAGGTATTGCCATAGCGGCTCGCAGAATTGCTTGGCTCCAGGCCTCTGACCTAGAACCCTGGGTCCAGGATGGGTTGGGAAATTTGCCCTGTACAGGTGAGAATCTGTTTGGTAAGGAGTGGCAAATCAAAGCCACTCAAATGGATGCAGAAAATGCTGCTTTAGATAGACTTTCTAAGTTTACCTCTACCCCTGTCAAGAAAAAATCTTTCAAGAAGCCTTTCTACAAGAAGGCCAGATTTGCCACAAATACTGACCAACAATCTTCTGCAGCTCGCTTTACTCCTAAGCGTCAGCAGCCTAAACAGGCCAGGGCAAAACCTGCAGGGGCTGCTACAGCCCAGCAGTCCCAACCCCCTCAGGGTTTTTGACTTAAAACTAGAGAACTTAACCTTTCTGACTCTAAAACATCCAGAACCTCTCACCATTCCAGGAAGGTTAACTCATTTTGCTCCCAGATGGGAGCAAATCACCTCAGAACAATGGACCCTCTCTATCATCAGAGAGGGCTACAAACTACATTTCTCCAACCTTCCTCCCCATACCAAGGTGAGATGTTTCAATTCTCCCCCATCTCTCCTAGACCTGTTGGGTCAGGAGGTGACCACTCTTCTCGCCCAAAAGGCAATAGAAGAGGTTCCTCTTCTTCAACCGGGGTCAGGTTTTTACTCCTCTTATTTTCTCATTCCCAAGAAAACAGGGGGGTACAGACCTATTCTGGATCTCAGAGAATTGAACAAATTTCTATGCAAGGAGAAATTCAAGATGCTTTCTCTAGGTACTCTTCTCCCATACCTACAGAGTCAGGACTGGCTTTGTTCTCTAGATCTCAAGGATGCGTACACACATATACTCATCCATCCATCCCACAGAAAATTCCTACAGTTTCTGTTCCAGGGAAAACATTTCCAATACAGAGTACTTCCCTTCGGTCTAGCCTCTGCTCCAAGGGTATTTACCAAATGCATGGCAATAGTAGCTGCATTTCTACGCGCCCTGGGAATTTTTGTCTTCCCATACCTGGACGACTGGCTCATCCGAGCTCCATCTCAGTCCAAGGCTCAGACTTCCCTGGATCGCACCAGGCGCATTCTACAATATCTGGGACTTGTGATCAATCTGCCAAAGTCCCAACTCACCCCTGCTCAATCCCTAGAATTCATAGGGGCCTGGCTGGATACCACCACTGCAAGGGCCTATCTGCCTCAGGCCCATTGCCAACGTCTAGTGCACTTAGCCTCTCAGACTCAGTCCAGAAGCCACTTGACTGCCAGAGAGATGCTACAACTATTAGGCCACATGGCCTCCACAGTGCATGTGGTGCCTTATGCTCGCCTACATATGAGAGCAGCTCATTGGACTTTATCCAACCAGTGGACTCAAGCATCAGGAGCTCTCTCAAACCAAATAGCAAACTCCAAACGTCTCTTTTGGTCTCTCCAATGGTGGATATCCACTCAAAATCTGTTGTTGGGGGCCCCCTTTCAACCATTGCTGCCCCAAGCAACCCTCACAACAGATGCCTCCCAAACAGGTTGGGGAGCTCATCTTCAAGATCTCTCCACTCAGGGCACTTGGTCTCCACAGGAGACCACCCTTCATATCAACCACTTGGAACTTCGAGCAATCTTTCTGGCTCTCAAAGTTTTTCATACCCTCCTCAGCAAAATGACAGTCTTATTCACACGGACAACCAAGTAGCCATGTTTTACATAAACAAACAAGGAGGGACTGGCTCTCTGTCGCTTTGCAACGAAGCTCTAAGATTATGGGCCTTCGCCAGAGAGCATCAAATCCATCTCCTGGCAGTATATCTTCCAGGAATCCAAGACTCTTGGGCAGACAGACTCAGTCGAGTTCTGCTTCCACACGAATGGTCCCTGCACATGGATCAGGTTCTCAGAATCTTCCAGAAATGGGGAACCCCGGACATAGACCTCTTTGCAAGTCCGTTGAATGCCAAACTTCCCCGGTTCTGTTCCAGAATTCCGTGTCAGGGAGTTCAGGCCAAGGATGCCTTCCTCCTTCATTGGGGTCAAGCCTTCCTGTATGCCTTTCCACCCATTCCTTTGATTCCCAAAACTCTGTTCAAACTTCAAAGAGATCAAGGGTCCATGATTCTCATAGCTCCACGCTGGCCACGCCAAGTGTGGTACCCTCTACTTCTGCATCTCTCCCAAGCCCCCTCCCTGGACTTGGGAGCGGCTCCAGACCACCTGTCTCAGGAGGAGGGGACTTTGTGGCACCCAAACCCCAAGTCCCTTCACCTCAGAGCTTGGTTACTGAAGGCCTAGACCTTCAAGACTTCAATCTTTCACAGCAAGTGAAGGATATCCTACACGCCTCTAGGAAACCTTCCACTAGGCGTTCTTACGCTTTTAAATGGAAAAGATTTTCCATTTGGTGTGCTCACAAGGGTCTTAAACAAACCTCTAGCACTCCCGTTGAATTCTTTTTTGGAATATCTCCTGCATCTCTCCAATGCAGGACTCAAAACGAATTCAGTAAGAGTCCATTTGAGTGCTATTGCGGCATCACTTAAGCCCATCAATGGACAACCTGTTTCCTCTCATCCTCTTATTGCAAGATTCATGAGAGGCCTAACCTTAACTAAACCTCCCATTCGACCTCCTCCGGTGGCATGGGACTTAAATTTGGTTCTTGGTCAGCTTATGAAGCCACCCTTTGAACCCTTAGCCACTATCTCCTTGAAATTTCTTTCCTGGAAGGTTATTTTTCTTATTGCAGTCACCTCAGCTCGCCGTATCAGTGAACTGCAAGCCCTAGTGGCTAATCCACCTTATACAAGGTTCCATCATGATAAGGTGGTCCTGAGGACCAATCCCCACTTTATGCCTAAAGTGGTCTCCCCTTTTCATCTTAATCAAGAGGTATATTTACCTGTCTTTTTTTCCAGCTCCTCATGCATCCAGTGCAGAGAGGAACCTTCATACTCTAGACTGTAATAGAGCTCTTGCATTTTACCTCCACAGGACACAGCAACATCGAAAGTCTTCTCAGCTTTTTGTTGCTTTTGATCCTTCTCATTTAGGACTTCCAGTCTCCAAAAGAACACTCTCCAATTGGATTGCTCAGTGTATCTCTTTTGCTTACCAGAGTAAGAACCTTTTTCTGGAGGGCCATGTCACCGCTCACAATGTGAGGGCCATGGCCACCTCTATGGCTCATCTAAACTCTGTATCCATTGACCAGATCTGTCGAGCAGCCACCTGGGCCTCGGTTCATACCTTTACAGCCCATTACTGTTTGGACAAGGACTCCCGCCGGGATGCCTTGTTTGGTCAGGCTGTCCTCAGACACCTGTTCCATTCTTGAACAACTCCAGCCCACCTTCCCTGAATGGATGCCTGAGATCCATAGGAAGATGAGGAACCTTTCAGGGTCTCATACCCTTCAGGGGATCTCCCCGTTATCTTAGCTAGGGAGTCCCCATATGTGAGGACTTGTTCCTGGAGATAGCACAGTTACTTACCTGTAACAGGTGATCTCTGGGAACAGCAGGAATTAGTCCTCACAACCCACCCACCTCCCCTAGGAGTTGTATCTATCTCTCTCTTTCCTTTCCTCTCTCTATTGTCTCAGCTTTAAACTCGAACTGAGGAGAGTTGGTCAGGAAGGCGGGAAGGCAGCGCGCATGCGCAGTGGGAGGCCCCAAAAGCTTTCCTTCTGGGAAGCTGGGGAGCTTTCCCGCGCGGGCTCCGTTGGTACCGACGTACCCATATGTGAGGACTAATTCCTGCTGTTCCCAGAGATCACCTGTTACAGGTAAGTAACTGTGCTTTCCCAGCAGGTAAAGGATATCCTTTATGCTTCCAGGAAGCCTTCCACAAGACACTCTTATGCATTTAAGTGGAAAAGGTTTACCATATGGTGCTCGCAGGTCTTAACCCTCTTGCGAAACCTCTGGAATCATTACTGGAGTATCTCCTTCATTTATCAAATGCAGGGCTTAAGACCAATTCAGTGAGAGTTCATTTGAGTGCTATTGCAGCTTCTTTCAAGTCTCTAAATGGACAACCTATTTCCTCTCATAGTGAGATTTATGAGAGGCCTTCTTTTAACTAAGCCTCCCATTAAGCCACCACCGGTGGCATGGGACTTAAATCTGGTTCTTGGGCAGCTCATGAAACCACCCTTTGAACCATTAGCCACTACCTCTTTGAAATTCCTTTCCTGGAAGGTCATCTTTCTTATTGCAATCACAATGGCTGATCCTCCTTATACAAGGTTCCATCATGATAAGGTAGTCCTTAGGACTCATCCACACTTTATGCCAAAGGTGGTGTCACCTTTTCATTTAAACCAAGTGGTTTACCTTCCTGTATTCTTTCCAAGGCCTCACGCCTCAAATGCAGAAAGGAATCTTCATACTTTGGACTGTAAAAGAGCTTTGGCCTTTTACTTGCAAAGGAGACAGCCACATAGAAAGTCCTCTCAACTCTTTGTTGCTTTTTATCCTAGTTATTTGGGACTTCCAGTCTCCAAAAGAACACTGTCCAGCTGGATTGCACAGTGTATATCTTTTGCCTATGAGAGTAAAAACCTTCCTCTTGAAAGCCATGTCACAGCTCACAATGTGAGAGCCATGGCAGCCTCTATGGCTCATCTTCACTCTGTGTCTATTGACGACATCTGTCGAGCAGCTACTTGGGCTTTGATTCATACCTTCACCGCCCATTACTGCTTAGACAAGGTCTCCCGCCAGGATGCCTTGTTTGGTCAGGCTATTCTTCAACACCTGTTCCATACTTAATCAACTCCTACCCACCATCCCTGGTAGGATGCCAGAGATCCATGGGGGGAAGTGGAGCCCTTTCACAAGCGCACACAACTTCTGGGGCCTTCTCCCTGGCATCTGCAGCTAGGGAGTCCCCATATGTGAAGACTACAATCGTGCTTGTTCCTGGAGATAGCATAGTTACTCACCTGTAACAGGTGATCTCCGGGAACAGCAGGAATTTAGTCTTCACAACCCACCCACCCCTAGGAGTTGTAGCTCTCTCTCTCTCTCTTTCCCTCTCTCTTTTGTCTCAGCTTTAAACTCAACTGGAGAGGGACAGTTGGGAAAGGCGGGAAGGCAGCACGCAGGCGCTGTGGGATGCTCCCAAAAGCTTTCCTATTGGATGCTGGGGAGCGTTCCTGCGCAGGCTCCGTCAGTACCGACGATACCTATATGTGAAGACTAAATTCCTGCTGTTCCCAGAGATCACCTGTTACAGGTGAGTAACTATGCTTTCTCTGGGAAAACAAGCAGGAAGTCAGTCCTCACATATGGGTGACGATGGAGCCCTCACCGTAATCTCTCCCCAGCTTTCAAAGAAAGCCTTTGGGAGATGAACCACATATACGCCTAAGGGTGCCATCTTGCCTCAGTCTCCTTGTTTTTTTCTGTGGAGCCCATCAGACATGTGTCTGTTCCCCTCGGAAAAAGTTAATAATTTTTGTCTTAAAATTTGCTTTTCTCCAGGTGTGTATCGGTCCCTTCTCTCCCCCAAGTCCGCTTGCCTCGGCATCGTGTTTTCTCAGATTCTGTTCTTTTTTTTTTCCTCCCCATTTCAAAATTTCAATATTTACAAACACCAGTCCACATCAAGAGGAAAGCCTATGTAAACCAAGAACAGAAAAAATAAAGAAAAAAAATCTCTTGAGTCCTGAAAAACTAACTTTACAAACCCTCATTTACAAAACCAGATAGAGAACAATTTAATCAGCAAAACCTTACTCAATTCGTCTCCCTGCCAGAAAAGCCTCAAATTGATCTTATTCATAGAAAATATATTTATCTCCCTGAAATATTCACACATTTACCAGGGTATTTAAGAAAAAAAGAAGAGGCCCCAAGAGCCAACACTTGAGTCTTTAAGTTCAAAAAAGCTTTCCTACGTCGCTGAGTAGATTTAGAAACATCAGGAAAATTCTGTATGGTTTTACCACCAAAAAGAGCATTTTTCTTCGCAAAATATAACTGCATTATCATATTTTTATCACTCAGAGAAAGTAAGAGAAACAACCAATGTGGGCCGGGTAGTAATAGTATGCAATGAAGATTCCAAAAAATAACTCGTAAGTCAAGAGTTTCAGGCGGGGAGAGTTGTGCCAGCTCTTCCCCTGACTGCCCCTTAGGCCTTACCCCCCATCCCCTGAGGAATATAATAAATCATCTACATTATCAGTCAATAATATCTCTTGAAGATATTTTCAAAAAAGAATAAGAAGGGATAAGTAATGTGTACAGGAAAATTAAGATAACGTAGATTCTTAACCCGAGCTTGATTCTCCAAAGCCTCGGTTTGATGGTGAATTACCATATTATCCCATACAAAGGAAGAGATAAGAGGCTTGAGCCAAATCATGTGATCCCCCAACTTAACCAAAAATGTCTTACATTCAGCAATCTTATTATCTTAATCCACCATCTTATTCACCACCTCAACAGAAAAGCGTAAAACATCTGCGAAGGATGACCACAGAGAGGCCCTCTGTATGTGCCATCACATCCCAGATGTCACACAACATAACATCATTTGGAGCAACAACCATAGAAATATCAGAAGAATACATAAAAGAAGAAGGAATTGCAACTGTAGTAACTAAAGGAGATCGAGTCAATTCAGAGTTATCTGGGAGGATAGGTTGAGGTCCAGTGCTAACCCCTGGGTTAACACCTGGTGTGGCACCCACCTCCTTAGTCAAATCAATCTGGCTGGGCGGGGTTAAACCCTCAGATATGGAAAGAGAAATGTCTGAAAGCAAACTCACAGTTCCCAAAAAGTCCATTTCTACTGCAGTTCCCTCCGCAGATGCCAACTGCAAATGACGATCCATTGGACCAGAAACCTTAACCCTTTAAGACCAGTGGGAGGAAAGGTCTTCTTTTTCTTCTTACCCATCAGTTCGC
Organism: Ichthyophis bannanicus; assembly: GCA_033557465.1. Taxonomy (NCBI): domain Eukaryota; kingdom Metazoa; phylum Chordata; class Amphibia; order Gymnophiona; family Ichthyophiidae; genus Ichthyophis; species Ichthyophis bannanicus. Next base: position 845,652,569 of record CM066032.1, on the reverse strand, counting down.
CCTGAACTGTCTAGCTCTGAAGGGGCTCCAAAGGGGCAGGTCATGCCCCTTTGGACATGCTTCACGGGCACGCAGCCGCAATCCCCGTGGAGAGCAGGCAATGTAACCCCAGCAGGGGGGTGAGGTCAGCGATGTATCTCCTCCTCCTCCCCGCAGTGACCAGGATTCCAAAAGAGAACAAAGCAAAAGTTCAAGGTAATGAAGACTTCCCTTATTTTCTTTTTACAAATTTTCGTTTTTTCTGGCTGGGCCAAGTGAGTTTGACCTCATGGGGGCCGTCTTCCCCGCCATGGCCTCAGTCATTGGCTTCAGGCTGTGTGGCCGCTGTGCATACATGTTGCACACAGACCCGCATGACTGCTGTCTTCGATGCCTCTGGCTGGATCATGATCCACTTGGTCTGCAGTCTCATCTGTAAGCAGATGACTCCCAAGGCCCTTAAGAGCTGTCAGCAACAGTTTGAGTCTATCTTTCACAAAGTTGTCTCCTACAGATGCTCCCCTTTTTCTTCCCGGGAGAGCCCCCCAGGACTCCCCTCCACCAGGCCTTGCTTCAGCAGGAACTCACAGGTCTAACAAGCAAGGCAGTGGAACCCATCCACATCCACCGCAGGGGGTTCTACTCCCACTATTTCCTGGTCCCCAAAAGGACCAGAGGGTTTCATTCCATTCCAGACTGGCAGGACCTCAACAGGTTCCTAGTGAGAGAGAAGTTCAAGATGCTCTCCCTCGGAACATTGCTGCCATACCTCCAGCAGGGAGACTAGCTATGCTCCTTGGACTTAAAGGATACATATATGCACATCCTTATCCACCCCCTCCACAGGCAGCACCTTTGCTTCGTGGTGGTTAGAAGTCATTACCAGTACAGAGTGCTCCCCTTTGGGCTGGCTGCTGCCCCACAGGTATTCAAGTTCCTGGCGGTCATTGCAGCCCACCTCAGGCTCCAAGGGGTCTTTGTCTTCCCCTATTTGGATGACTGGTTGGTAAAGGGTAGCACACTGCCTAAGTACAGCAGGCGACGGGCCGCACAGTCCTTGTCCTAGAGCACTTAGGGTTCGTAGTCAGCTACCCAAAGTCTCATCTCCAGCCAACTCAAAACTTGGAGTTCAGAGGGGTGCTGCTGAACACGGTCCAGGTCAGGGCTTTTCTTCCAAGTGACAGGCCCCTGTGCCTCCGCCTTCTGGGACATACAGCATCCACAGTCCACGTCACTCCGGACACCCACTTGTGGATGCGAGTGACCCAATGGGCAGTCCGGTCTCAGTGGTCACATGCCACAGGATGCCTGCAGGACAGGGTGATCGTCATCATTCCCCTGGCCAACACTCTCGGCTGGTGGCAGTACCCTCCCGCACCTGCTGGCAGGGATGTTTTTCCAGACCCACATACCGCAGAGGATTCTCATGATAGATGCCTCAAAATTAGGGTGGGGAGCCCACTGTGGTGACCTCTGCACTCAGGGCAGTTGGTCACCAGTGGAGAGCCTCCATCAAATCAATCTCCTGGAGCTCTGTGTTGTTGCCTTAGCCCTCCAAGCTTTTTGCCACCACCTGCGGGACCAACCGGTACTGGTCCAGACTGACAATCAGGTGGTGATGTTCTACATAAACAAGTAAGGGGGCATGGGGTCGTCCCTCCTTTGCCAGGAAGTAGTGAGCATCTGCACTTCTGCCAGCAACAACAGGATGCTCCTGCGGGCAGTATACCCTCATGGGCTAGAACAATGCCCTGGTGGACTGGCTTAGCCGGGTTCTCCGTTCTCCAGCAGCACGAGTGGAGGCTGGGCCCCCGAGTTGCTCACCAGTTATTCTGGTGCTGAGTGTTCCCACGAATGGATCTCTTTGCCAGCCCATCCAGTGCCCAACTGCCCCATTTCTGTTCTTGGCAACCACACCCTATCACGGTGGCAGCAGATGCCTTCATGATCTCATGGATGGAGGGCCTCCTTTACGCCTTCCCGCCCACGCCCCTGATCGCCAAGACCCTCTTCAAGGTCCAATGTGACCGGGCCACAGTGATCCTGATAGCTCCACGGTGGGCCAGGCAGCCATGGTTTCCCCTGCTTCTCTGCCTGTCCACGGCGCCCCCCCCCCCCCCCGGTTCCGCTGGGGTGCGACCCAGGCCTACTAATGCAGGAAGAGGACACACTCCTGCACCCCATCCTGGGGTCCTTGACGCTCATGGTTTGGCTTCTTTCAGCCTCTCTACAGAAATGGAGATGCTTCTGGCTTCCCATAAGATCTCCATCAGCCGTGCATACGCCTTCAAGTGGTGGAGGTTCTTTGGTGCCCGGAGAGGTGAGTCAACTCCTCTTCCTCCATCCAGCTGGTTCTGCAGTATCTGCTTCACTTGTCTCAGACAGGCTTGAAGTCTACTCCATTAGGGTGCACCTCAGCACGCTGGTGGCACACCACTATCTAATCAAGGGCAAACCCCTCTCCACTCAGCCGTTAGTAGCTCGCTTTCTGAGAGGTCTCCTCCTCTCGAAGCCTCCTATCCGGCCTCCAGTGGTGGAATGGGATGTGACGTGGTATTCTCAAAGCTTACAGCACCAACCTTTGAGCCTCTTGGTTCCTGCCACCTAAGTATCTCACAGCACTTCAAATTCAAAGCGCCATCGGGCGCAGGACACAGCAGCGGCGCCGCGTTCTCCTGGGCACCGATTGGCGGGTAGCAAAGGAGCAGGAAGCACAACTCCTCCCCGATCCCCAGCAGCAGGCCAATCAGGGCCAGCACACAGCACCTTCAAATTCAAAGTGCCATCAGGTGCGCCGGCCTTGCCAGAGGGCCCTTAGGTGTGGTTCTTGAGTGGGGCCCTAAATTTGCCTACTAATTGGCTCATCCCCACTTATTCAATGTCTTCATAAAACCAGCTGAGGTATCGGCCCCTATGCTGATCAGAACGCCATCCCTCCACTCCATATCCCTGTAATGGGATTGAACTGCCAGATCCGCCACGCCTCTTATGCTCAGCTCTACAAGGTAAGATTCTGCATAAAGCATTCATCTACTCTGCCCCTCAACTCCCCACAAGTGCCATGGAGCTCTCCTTGAGCACACATCTTTTTATTCATTGACTGTCCATTCTCAATTAGCTCAGCACAATGACGTGGGGTCTCACTTTATTGTTGGCCTTATTTTGTATAGCCCATCTCATCACTTGGGCTGAATCATATACACATCAATATGGCCTAATCCCCCCCCTTACACTATACTGATACTTTTAACACCAGGAGAGCTTGTCCTTTCGCGCACCAGCGACAGCTTATACACATAATCTGCCAACCCCTGCCTGAAACTCACAGACGTAAGTCTCCTCGCCCGGAACACCTGAACTGCATGCTCATAAATACTCGATCCATCCGCAATAAATAGCCCGTCCTCACTGACTATATTGAGTAACGGAATCTGGACTTGGTTTTCATCACTGAGACATGGTTAACTGACACGGACACTGTGCTTACCAATCTATTTAGGCCACCCAGTTATGACCTCTTTAATTGCCCTAGAGCAAACTGGAGAGGTGGCGGAATCCTCATAATTGCCAGAAGTAGTCTTCTCTTCCAATGCAGTTCTGCTCAGAGTGCACCCAACCTTGACTATATTCAGATCTCTAACAAGTTCCTATCAGCCTGTCGCTTCTACCGCCCACCATCTGCATGTGCTGATGAGCTGGCCACAATCCTCGACCTAGCATGTAATAGGAGTATCCAAAACAAACCACTCAGTTTCCCAGTTCTCCCTACCAAGCACTCCACTACCTTCCTTAATGCAATGACAGCTCTGGACCATCATCAACTAATACACACACCCACTCATTCTAGAGGTAACACCCTAGACCTCATCTTTGTTCAATCAGCCCTCCACAGTTCAAGCAGCCAGGACCCACCACTTGTCCTTCCTGTCCCCTGGTGTTATCATAATGCCATAATTTTCCGCATTCCTACAGATCCTGAAGGAAAACAGCTGACCTCCAAATCCAATCATCCAGCCCCCAGACGTCGCTTCAGACACTTTGATAAGGAAACATTCCTCAGTGACATTCTTGATGATCTCAAGCCCGATACCAATGATCTGGTTAAGCTAATAGACATATAGAACAACACCCTAGCTAAAGCTTCACTCCTTCTACTCTCCACTAAGCCTACCAGGAGGAAGCACACAGCTATATGGTTTACTTCTGATCTCCGTGAATCCTTATTACTCCTTAGAAAGCTTGAGCGACACTGGCAGCATTCTAGGTATGACCTCGACCATGTTGCCTACCTGGTCAAACTACAGAAACACCGAAGAGCAGTCAGTCACAAGAGAAGGGAATACCATACAACACCCTTATGTGCTCTCTTAACAAGCCCCGAGAGCTTTTTAGTCTTGTTAGATCCCTCACAAATGACACATCCAAGAACCTACCAACAAGTACCCCCCCCCCCGCCTGGATGGCTTTGCCTCACACTTCCAGAGTAAAACAAATTTGATCAGTTCGCTCTCAGAGAAGCTTAATGCTAAATATTCCTTTCTTGAACTTCCCCCCACAGGAGATGCTCTTATACCCACCCTTGATACTTTCTACCCATACTCGGCTGAGCAAATAGAAAACATCATCTGCACAATTAATACCACCACCTCCCCAGCTGATCCTTGCCCAGCATTCTGGATCAAGCAAGCAAGAACCAACCTAAGTGCAGCTATTTCCAGAATCATACACCTTTCCTTGTCTACAGGTTCTCTCCCACGGCCCCTGAAAACTGCCTCTATCAGACCTCTGCTAAAAAACAACAAATTAAACCTCTCAGACATCAGCTCATATAGATCAATATCCAGCCTACCTTTCCTGACCAAGATATTAGAAAAGATTGTCCAGCAACAAATCCAGGACCACATTGATTCCCACGCCCCTCTTGACCCACAGCAGCATGGGTTCCGCCAGCAGCATGGGGTTGAAACCCTACTAGTAACTCTCTTAGATAGACTCTGCACCGGCTTAGATAAGAAGAGGCAGGATTCATCCTAATCTTCATTGTCATTGCCTCTGCCTTCGACACCATCAGTCATAGTCTTCTTCTTGACCGCTTACAAGAAAAGGAGATACGGAACACAGCCCTCAACTGGTTTAAATCATACTTGATGGGTCGCCAGCAACAGGTCCGCATAGGAACACAGTCTTCAAGCACCTTCCAGCAAACTCAAGGAGTCCCACAGGGCTCATCTCTCTCAGCCCTGCTATTCAACATCTATATACAGCCAATCTGTGCAATAATTCAGTCCTTCAACATCCTATACCACATTTATGCAGTTGATGTTTTACTCTATACCCCATTCTCCATTGACAGCCATGACTTTTCAGTCATTTCAGAATGCTTCAACTCTGTTTCGGATTGGCTCGCTGCACACAACCTGATGGTTAACTACAGGAAGATGGAGGTCTTATTTATAACTAGAGACCAGACATTTACCCCGACAACTTCCTTGCAGGTGAGAGATGTAGAGCTCTTGACCAAGCAGGAAGTACACTAGCTGGTAGTAATCTTGGACAAACGGCCAAGTATGGTTGCACACATACATAGTGTCATCAAGGCAGTCTACCACAAGATAAGGACCCTCCATCATCTGCGCCCTCTCCTAGACCCCGCAGATTTTCGTACAGTCTTCCAAGCTCTCATCTTCCTGCACCTAGACTATGCCAATATCATTCTTTATGGCCTCCCAAAACACATCCTCTAACCACTCCAATTGGCCATGACCACAGCTGCCCGATCACTCCAAGGTGTCTCCAGGTACGAGCACATCTCACCCATCTTGATGCAGCTACACTGGCTCCCCATAATTAGCCATCTGACCTACAAAGCCCTTCTACTCACATTTAAGATTCTTCACGACTTATCTGCATCCTCCCTGTCATCAGTGATACAACATACCCCAGACAACAGAATGAGAAGATCAAGCATGGTAAATACTCTGATTACACCTTCAGCAATAAGGACTTTTGCACTCAGACCATCAGGAATCGTGCCTTTCTCCAGGACCAAGCAGGAAGTCAGTCCTCACATATGGGTGACGTCGGCGCCGACGGAGCCCTCGCGGAGCAATTTCCCCAGCTTTCAAAGAAAGCCTTTGGGAATTGCAGCTCGCATGCGCGGTCCCCTTCCCGCCCAAGGGTGCCATCTTGCTCAGTCTTCTTTTTTCCGTGGAGCCCTACAGACATTGTTTGTGATCGCCGCTGAAAAAGTTGATTTTATTTAGTATTCTTTTCTTGGTTCGACGCCGGATCCTTTTCCCACCCGGGCCCGATATGCCGGTATCGAGTCCGTTCTTTATTTTTTCGGTTTTTGTCCTTTGTGACTAGCGTTCGCGCCATTTTTCTTTTTTCACCGGAAGCCCTGTCTTTTGACCTCGCAGGGGCCCTTTTTCCCCCGATGGCTGCCAGCGGGTTTAAAAAGTGTGATCGCTGTAAGAAGCTTATGTCTCTTACCGACACACACGACTGCTGCCTCCGCTGCCTCGGACCCGATCATGACCCGATGATCTGTGGTCCGTGTGGCAAAATGTCCTCAAAAGCGTTGAGGAGTCGGCAGCATCAAAAAGAATCTTCTCTGACTCCGCGTCCGGCCGGGCCCGGACCTCGTCAGAGGCTTCGACGTCCCGGGACTCCGGTCCCGAGCATCGTCGGAGTTTGTCAGACGGCTGCCTGGGTGAGAATCTTCAACAGTCTTGGCAAGTGCATATATCTATATGATTTGCAAGGTATTGTGGGCAATGTAGTTCATTCACACCAGACACAGCTGCTGACAATAATTTAGTTGTGCTCTTGGGTAAAGCCAATAAGATATTTATTTATGGGGTTATTTCTCCCAACACAGATATGCTTGGTAGCACATAAATTAGGTAACTTGCTTTCAGTGTTAACTTGGAAAAACAAAGTCAAAATCAGGAAAACAACAAATGAAAAGCTACAAAGCAAGAAACAAACTGTTCTTTTCAGGTTAACTTCTGATTACTTCCCACATAAATTCAGAAATGATTCTCTCCTAGCTCACAAGCAATTAGGTAAGGCTTAATTGCTAGCAGTCACCAGCTGAAACCCCTTAGCTGGCTTGCCTTCCACTGTGTGGGTCAAATCCTGCTTCAGGAGCTTTTCTGAGTAGATTAAAGAACAAATTTGTATTTCTTTGTGATGGTTGCTGTACTTTATAACAGAAAATTACCAACAGAGTTTAGATAGAGAGCAGTCCATATAAACAGGATCCTCATCTGCTATTATTCCCCCTTGTTCAACAAGCATGGGTTCAATATCATGGATTGGCACAGATGAATCTCTCAATGGAGCATTTTCAGGAGAATACTTGTTTCCCTGCTGTCTTTCAAGGTTATAGCTAGGGCATAGATCAGTGTTCATACCTGAGCTTCCATTGCTGCTAGAGTTCCTCTCTATATAGCCTGGCCAGTATGTAGTCCAGTTCTTATGTCCAGCCTTCCAATCCAGATCCCTGGATACTGGATCTCTCTTCACATACCTTCTGGCACAGGTCTTAGGGTCCCTTCCACGTGCAGCCGTCTCCCTCACAGGTAGCATCTGGAGATTCCTAGCTCTGCAGCACCATTCCTCTGGCTTTCCCCAGTCCAATGGTGTATGCTGGCCCTTGGAATACCTCCCAGTATACGTACTGCTTTGGACTCTTCTAGACCTCTCAAAGGCTTTTCTCCTCTTTCTTCCAGAGGGTTTCTTTTTCTCTCTGTCCGTCCGGTTTGGCTTCTGCCTCTGATGATCCTTCAGATGAAACTGATGATCCTTCTCTGGATATCCAAGGTGATCATGAAGATGGTCATCTGTAGAATAAACTCTACTCTTATTCTGCCTAGATGAGTGCTCCTCCCTAACACAGCGCAGCTGTGCTGAATCAGGCCCTGCCCTTTGAGATGAGTGCTTAGGGATTACCTCATAGCCCTCCTGATTAAACACACGTTTCCCCACTTCAGCTCCTCTAATGGCTGTTGGAAACCTGGTGCATTCTGGGACTGGTAGTCTTTTATGGCAAAATTCTGTTTTCTTATTTCTACCAGAACTGACAGGTTGCTTGTTCAGAGTCACTTCACCTTTTCTATAGCTCCTTCCTGAGCTATGATAAGCTTCCTTATCACAAGTTCCTCTGAGCGGGGGTCTCCCGCCCGGGAACATCATAGGAAGAAAAAACCCGCGAGGGCGTCGTCGGTGGACGCTCCTGGTTCCTCGAGGGCCAGGTCGCATAGCCCCGATGGCCGTCCCGGGTCTTCGGAGTCGGAGAGGTCTTCAAAACATCCTCGTCTCGAGATGGAGTCTCCTGGACACGTGAGTACTGTAGTCCTCGTGGACTTGCCTCCGAAGGAGCCGACGTCGGGCCCGATGCCGTCGGGGCTGCTGGGTCTCCTGAGCTCGGACTCAGGTTGACGGCCTTGGAGAGCAGTTTCGCTGCCTTCATGGACCAGCAGCGGGCATTGATCGCTGGCCTTGCCAGTGCATCTGCCCCGACCACCGGGACGTCGACGTCCAAGTCGACCCCGGAGACCGAGCCGATCCTCGAGTCCATGCGCACTCGAGTCGATCCTCGGTCACGGTCTCCCTCGGCCTCCCGTTCGGGACCGAGGTCGTCGACGCCAGCCTCGGCGTCAGGGCGGAGGGCATCGGTGCCCGCCCGACCGGAGCCGCTCAATTCCTCCTCCGAGGAGTCGGGCTGGGAGACGGAGGACGAAGAGTCACCCGGTACCTTTCGGACTCAGTGCGTCCCATCGGACTCGCCGGAGTCCGAACCTCGGAGATGGTCCCCCCCCCCCCCCCCCGGAGGATACCCGGTTCTCGGACTTCGTGCGGGATATGGCCAAGGCTTTGGCATTCCCCACGGATCCCAAGGAGGAGCCTCGAGCTGAAGAGCTCGATGCCCTCCAGTATGACTCTTCCCCCGAAGGAGGCCTTTACTGTACCGGTTCCTCCGATGCTGGAACGACTAATCTTCCGCATGTGGGAGAGCCCGGCGTCAGTGCCGGTGTTAAGCAAGCGGGTCGATTCCATTTATCGAGTTCGCAAGAGCCCCGGGTTCCAAAAGGCACAACTACCGCATCATTCCATGGTGGTGGAATCGGCCATGCATCGACTCAAGAGTCAGAAGATGCACTCCTCGGTGCCTCCCGGCCAGGAGGCCCGGAACCTGGATGCCCTCGGTAGGAAGTGCTTCCAGGGCTCTATGCTTGCTTGTCGAGTCCAGACCTACGAGCTCTACATGGGCATGTATCTCTGGGACCTGGCAAAGGAGATTGCCGGGTTCTCTGCTGGTCTCTCTGAGGAACCTTTGCAGAGGTTCCAGGCCTTGTCCACTGGTATTCGAGAGTGCTCGAAGTTTATTTCTCGAGCAGCCTACGATGGCTTCGAAGCATCGGCTCGGGTAGCCGGAGCCGGCATCGGTGCCCGCCGACAGGCTTGGCTTCAGTCATCCGACCTCCAGCCATGGGTACAGGACAAGTTGGTCGATGTCCCCTGCCGAGGTAGCCCTTACCTCTGCTAGGCGCGTTAGTGAACTGCAGGCCCTAGTGTCTCATCCTCCTTACACTAGGTTCTACAGAAATCGGGTAGTCTTACGGACTCACCCTAAGTTTCTTCCAAAAGTGGTTTCTCCTTTTCATCTCAACCAGGAGGTGGTTCTTCCGACCTTCTTTCCCAGGCCGCACACCAGCCGGGCTGAAATGGTCCTGCATACCCTGGACTGTAGGAGGGCCTTATCCTTCTACCTTGACCGTACGCGGGAGCATCGGAGGGCTGTTCAGCTCTTCGTTTCTTTTGACCCCAATAAGTTGGGGCTACCTGTCTCCAAGCGTACTTTGTCCATATGGGTTGCTGACTGTATCGCTTGGGCTTATGGGGCAGCCAGCCTCTCGTTGGAAGGTCGAGTCACAGCTCATTGTGTTAGGGCGAAGGCTGCGTCAGTGGCTCATCTCCGCTCTGTTCCGTTGGCAGACATCTGCCGGGCCGCTACTTGGTCTTCAAGCCAGACTTTTGCGGCCCATTACTGCCTGGAGAGGGAGTCCCGCAGGGACAGTGCTTTCGGACAGGCAGTCCTCCATAATCTCTTTGAGGTTTAGGCAACTCCTACCCTCCGGCCCTGGTGTTGGGCTACCGGTCGGGGGCGTTTTCAGAGAAGATTCCTTCCTTCTTTGCTGCTGAGCTAGAGAGAGAGCTCATTTTTGTGCTTGAGGTCTCCGGTAGGCTTAAGCTTGGGAGTCCCATATGTGAGGACTGACTTCCTGCTTGGTCCTGGAGAAAGAGTAGTTACTCACCTGTAACAGGTGTTCTCCAGGAGCAGCAGGAATCAGTCCTCACAACCCTCCCTCCTCCCCTTGGAGTTGCAGTCCTATGATTTCGTTTTTGCTAATTATTTTGCTGTCTTTTAGCTATGTCATCAGACTGAGCAAGATGGCACCCTTGGGCGGAAAGGGGACCGCGCATGCGCGCTGCAATTCCCAAAGGCTTTCTTTGAAACCTGGGGAAATTGCTCCGCGAGGGCTCCGTCAGCGCCGACATCACCCATATGTGAGGACTGATTCCTGCTGCTCCTGGAGAACACCTGTTACAGGTGAGTAGCTACTCTTTTCTTTATATGCACCAACCCTCTGGAATGCTCTTCCTGCTTCAGTCCGAGCTATCACTGATCAATCTACGTTGAGAAAGGCATTAAAGACTCACCTGTTCCAGCTAGCTTATGACCACATAACTTAATGAAGGGATTTCATAGTGCTGGCTTCCTCACTTACATAGCATATACCCTGAGGCTCAGCCGAATAACTTGTAACTAGTTCTCCCATCCCTCCCCTATTCCCCTGCCTCTATCCCTCCCCTATTCCCCCTTCCCTATTTCCCCTGCTTCTATCCCTCTCCTTATTCCCCTGCCTCTATCCCTCCCCTATTCCCCCTCCCCATCCAAGTTTATTTCCCCATGGAATGTTGCCATAACCGCTTGTTTCTAATTATTTATTTATTTTTATTTTATTTAACATTTTTTTTTTTTTCAAAACTTTATTTAGAACCATCAACGGTAAACAACAAGTACATAGCACACAGAAAATCACCACTCTCTGGGGTTAGCTCTTATCCCCAGGAGCCATACCCATTGACGGTTACATGGATTTTTCAAAGTATAATAACCCACACCCCCTTCCCCCACCCCCTCCCCTCCCCTCCCCCCCCCACCCCCCTCCCCCCCCATACATGTCAAAGCCACACAGGACCATCTGGAGGTTCCGCCTGTCCCCCGAATAACAAAACAATAGATAAGGGTGTTAACAACCCAACTGCAAGACTGTATTACGAGTCCGGGCACTCAGATTTTGAATGTATGGGTCCCAAATTAGCAAGAAGGCGGACCATCGCTGGACGTGGCCCCGGGCAGCCCTACACTCCAGGAGCATAAGCTGATGGAAAGAGTTCCGCCACTCCCAAAAAGAGGGAGGGCGGGTCTCCCTCCATCGCCTCAACAAAGGTCCCTTACCCACCAGACATGCCTTACGCACCAGCCAGCGACCCCACTTCCCCCTCGGAGAGGCAAGGGCCAGAACATCCAAGACCACCAAGGCTGCATCCCACTGAATAGGTTGTCCCAGCAGATCGGCCATGTACAGGGCAATCCTCCGCCAATAAGGGCGAAGCCTGCGGCAGCCCCACCACATATGTAACAAGGTCGCCATGGGCGCCGCACACCGCGGACAACCGCCATCCACAGTCAGGTGGCAACGAAGGGCCCTCCGCGGTGAGAAGTGGATCCTGGTAAGACATTTAAATTGTATTTCCCGCCAACGAGCCCCCTCCACCAGGCTCACCGCGCGCCGTAGGGCCGCCAAAATAGTGCCCCGGGGGATTTCCCGCCCCATTTCTGCCCCCCAAGCCCGTTCGACTCTGCAGTAGTCTGGGCGCTGGCGAAGCTGCTCCAACCGGAGGTGAAAACCCCGGATCGACGGTCGTGTCGAATCATCCAGGCCAAAAAAACCCCATAAGCTGGACCGAGCGATCGCCATGTAACTCCTCTCCTGGGAGGGAGGCCACATAATGGGCCACCTGCATATATGCAAAGAAATGATGAGGCCGCAAGTCGAACTCGCGGGAGAGCACAGAAAAAGGGTTTGATCCTCCCGGACAGGTCTACCACGTTCCCCACACTATGGGCACCTTTCTCCCCCCAAAAACGAAAGGCCGCGGTCTCCGTCCCCGGGGTAAAGTTGGCATTGCCCCGAAGGGGCAGCCAACTTGATGCCTTCCAATTACGGCCCCAATAGGTGTTCAACTGCCGCCAGGTCTTACGGACCGGGAGCAGCAACACACTCTCAGCTAAGTGGGTGGCCCACTGGCTGACCTCCAGGTGCAAGAGGGCCCGCAAAGAGTGGGGCGCCACATATTCCTCCTCCAAGGCCGTGGGTGTATAAAAGTCAGTGCCACCTAGCCAGTCCCCCAAATGGCGCGCCTGGCAGGCCAAGGCATAAGCTCCGAGATCCGGGAGCCCCCACCCCCCATTGCGCATCCGCCCCACCAGCCAACTGTAGGGGACACGAGCTCTCGCCCCCCCCCAGAGGAGGCCCCGAAATGCCACCTCAAAAAGCCGGGCATCCCTCCGGAGGAGCCAAACAGGGAGGGTCTGCAACCAGTACAGGATCCGGGGCAAGAGCACCAGTTTAATCGCCGCAATCCTTCCCAATAGGGACAAGGGGAGAGGCTGCCAGGCCTGCACCTGGGCTCGCACCTTGGTCAGCATTCGCTGCAGGTTGCACCTATACAATCGTCCTGGATGGCAAGGCAATACAATCCCCAAGTATACAAATTGATCCCCGGCCCATCGAAGAGGGAAGCCCCCCGGCCAACTACCCCGAAGGCTCCCCAACACGTCCATGGCCTCAGATTTGTCCCTGTTAATACGTAGCCCCGCAAATTGTCCAAAGGTTCGGAGCTCGTCTAAAAGAAGCGGCAAGGAGTCTGTTGGCGAGAGTAAATGTACCAACAGGTCATCTGCAAAGGCAGATATCTTAAATTCATGAGCGCCCATTCTCACCCCCCTTATGGAACGCATACCCGCCACTCTCCGCAGGAGAGGATCCAACGACAGGACAAAAAGGAGAGGAGAGAGGGACAGCCCTGACGGGTCCCCCTTTGCAAAGTAAACCTCTCTGATACCACCCCATTACAAAGTATCGCCGCCGTCGGATCGGCGTACAGGCTCGCAACCATACTACAAAATAAAGGCCCGAGACCATAGCGTGGAAGGATGTACTGCAAATATTGCCAATCCACCCGATCGAAGGCCTTTTCCGCATCAAAACTAACAAGCAGTGAGGGCAACTGTCTATGCTGGACCCACTCCAGGGACGCCACAATTTTGCGCAGATTGCGAACTGCGTATCGCCCCTTCACGAACCCAACCTGACAATCATGCACCAACAGCCCCAGAAACTCCGCCAGGCGGTCTGCCAAAACCTTGGCCATCAATTTAAGGTCAAAATTGAGTAGTGAGATAGGACGATACGAAGTCGCGGAGAGGGGATCCTTCGCCGGTTTAGGAATAAGGACAATATGAGCGTGATTAGCTCCCCAGCGAAAGTATCCCTGCTGTGCCCTCTGATTATGCACGGCAGCCAGCGTTGGGGAGATCAAATCGTTAAGGATTTTGTAAAATTCCGCACCAAGCCCGTCGGATCCTGGGGATTTATAACAGCTGGCCTTGGAAATAGCCCCCTGCAGCTCAGCCACCGTTATCGGCTGCTCCAACTGCGCTCTTTGCTCCGCGGTCAAGCGCGGTAACTCCAAAGCCCCCACATACTCCTCCATCTGCGTATGGGAAGGCGACTCCGCAGTATAAAGGGTCTGGAAAAAGGAACGAAAAACCCGCACAATCTCCGAGTTCTCCCGGTGTAACACCCCCGAATCATCCCGCAAACCCGGCACCAGTTTGGAGCCCCTAGGTCCCCGGAGGCATCTGGCCAAGAGTTTCCCGGGCTTATCCCCATAACGGTAAAGTTGGTACCGGTAGTATAACACAGATTTCTTTGCCCGCTGGTGCAGAAGTTCATTTAATTCCGTTTGAGAGTCCCACAGCTGCTTTTTAAGCCCTGCGGTCGGGTTTTGAGCCCCTTGCCGCCGTAATCGCGTCACCAACTTCTCTAAACCAATAATACGTTCGGCCCTCAGTCTTCTCTTCCGGGCAAGGAACCCTATTATGTCCCCCCGCAGAACCACCTTTGCAGTTTCCCAGAGCAGTTCGGGGTCATCCTGGTGACCCCTATGATCAGCTTCAAATTCCTGCCAGCGTTGTTGAAGAAAGGAGCGAAATTGCGCGTCCCTATATAGTTCGAGCGGGAATCGCCACGTCGGGGGGCGGGGAGAGGTCCCAGTCCAATGGACGTCGAGCCAAACGAAAGCATGGTCAGATATCTCCATAGGCCCTATCTGCGCATCCGCCACTTTAACGAACAGGCCTGTAGAAATCAACAGGTAATCTATACGGGCACTAGTGCCATGAGCCCGGGATATATGCGTGTAATCCCGTTCGGTCGGGTGAAGCAGCCGCCAGGGGTCCACCAAGCCCAGTCGAGAGCATAAACGCCGCAGGGCCCGAACCGTCGCAGTTCTGTCTCTCTGCTCCCCCCCCTTGGAAGTGTCAAGGTCAACATCCATGACCCCATTAAAGTCCCCCCCCAAAATCAGGGGGGACTCCGGCAATGTCTCGATCTTGGAGGCAAAGCGGGCAAAGAGGGGCAAGTCAAGTACATTTGGACAATACAGGTTGCCCAGGATAACAGGCCTCCCCTCAAGGACTCCCTGCACCAAGACAAATCTGCCAGTCGGGTCTACAAAATCCCGGACAACCTCCAGCCTCACCCGTTTATGAATCAGGAAGACTACTCCCCCCTTCTTCCCCTGAGCTGGAGCCCCCCAGACCTGTCCCACCCACTCCCGGCATAATTTTCGGTGTTCTTCAGCAGTCTGGTGGGTTTCCTGGAGCATTGCGATGTCCGCCTTCTGCCGTGCCAGAGCCTGGAGGACCTTAGCCCGTTTAATGGGGCTGCCCAGACCACATACATTCCAAGAAATAATCTTAAGCGGCATGTAATACAAAAGGAGGCTTATTATAAAACAGCATAAACCATACCTTTTCTGAGGAAGGGACCCCCCCAGCCTGAGGTCCTCCCCTCTTCTTCACCAGGAAATTCCCTCCCGTCGTCCACCCCTCCATTAGTCCCTGAAAATACTGCTCACCTCCTACACCCCCTCCCCCTTCCTCCCTCCCCTGCCCACCCTTCCCCACCCCCCCACCCTCCCCCACCCCCCTCCCACCCACCCCCCCTCCCCCTCACCCCCCCTCCCCCTCTCCTCCCCGCTCCCAACCCTCATCCCATCTACCATCCTCCTCCCCTTCTCTAAGTATTCCTAGATGCGTAAGGGACCCCCACACCCCTCCATTATACCAGCCCCGTTACACTCCCCCCCCCACTCGCCCCCCCGGCAAGCCACCCCCAACTACTCGGGCCATTCCTCACCCGCCCCCCACACCTCTGAACACAGCCAACCCCCCACGTAGCAATAGCTTGAGCAGGCCTCATCCTCCACCCTCCCCCACCCCAGTTACCATCACCATCACGTTAAAGTCCATAATGGAAACTCCGGGCTTGTTCCGCACTTCGGTAGTCCTCCCCTCCGGACCTCAAGTCTCGGCTGCCACTGCAGCCCTCCGCCGTATCTCTTCCACGTAGGGCGTTGCTGCTGTCGCGGAGTCAAAGGACCGACGGGTCCCCCCATGAGTAAAGATCAGCCGGGCAGGGTATTGCACAATAAATTTGATATTATTGTCTATCAGAACCTGGCACAAAGGTCCATACTCTCGTCGCCGCTGGCCCAGAGCCGCTGAGTAATCCTGAACAACACGTAGCCTGGCATTGTCTTTCTGAATAGTCCCTTTCTTTCGCGCGGCCCGTAGGACTGCTTCTTTCTGTTGGAATCGCAGGAACCGTGCTAGAACCACTCTAGGTCGGCCCTCACTGGTTCTCCTAGGCCCGACCCGGTGTGCCCTCTCAATTTGGATTAAAGTGCCCTCGGGGTCGTTCTCCAGAATTTGTTTCACCAGGTCCTCTACGTAGGATTGTAGGTCCCGGTCCTCTATAACTTCCGGAACTCCAAGAAATCTCAGATTATTCCGGCGGGACCTATTTTCAAGGTCGTCTAGCTTGGCCTCCTGCCCCTGGAGTAACTTTTTCATCCGGGCCATCTCCTGTTGCAGCTCCAGCACATGCTCTTCGGACCGCTCTATCCGGTGTTCCGCCTCCTGCAGTCGGCCGCCCAGGGCCTCCACTGAGGTTTGGATGAGGTCCATGCGGCCCCGCAGGTCGTCGAATTGCGCGGACAGCACCCCCGCCACGGCCAGGGAGATTTCGTCCACCATCCCCGCTGCAGCCCTGGCCTCTCCCTTCAGCGGCGAGGACTGTTCCCCCCCCCTTGGCGGTAGGGGGGTCTTCTCCCTCTCCACCCGACGGCCTCCCTTCGCCGCCATCTCCGAGGCCTCTGGTGCGCTCAAGTCCCCCCGAGCGCTGGAGAAAGAGTTTAGGTCTCGGGCCGCTATTCGCTAGAAGAAGGGGGGAGGGGAGCCCGTGTCACAGGCGTCGAGGTGCCGGGGGGCAAGGAAGGAGTCCCCAACTCTCGGGTGTCGAATGTAGTGAGCGGTCGCAATCCTCCAAGAGCCAAGGGCAGGGCGCAGGTCACAGACTCAGGAGTGCTGAGAGGAGGACACAAGTCACCGGCTCGGACTTTTCGGACAGGAGGCTCAGGTCTCAGAAACCGATGTGCCGGGGGGGGGGGGGGCCCAGAGTGCGTGGCAAAGGCTGTCGCGGGCCGGAGGCGCAGTAGCAACAGGGCATCCGTCGAAGACCAGAGGCAGGGGGGGGGGTGCAGCTCGAACTCAGTGTGCCTAAGGCCAGGCTCAGGACCCAGACGTCCACGTGGTGAAGACAGAGAAGTGTATCAGGCCCGCGAGCCCTCTAGTGGGTGCTCTGATCTTCTGGTGGGCTGCTCTGCCCTCAAGGAGCTCTCAGAGAGGCTGGAAGGCAAGTGGTGCCCCCGATCCAGGCCCTGCAACAGCCCCCGGTCCCCTCAGCAGCTGCCGCATCGGCCCCACTCGCCGGGCCCGGCTGGTAGATACATGCGGGGGGGGGGGGGGGCAGGATACCGCAGTCCGAGGGCCGCCGCCGCGGGAATCACCCCCGCCCCCCCTCACCTCACGCACACCGCAGCCGCACTCCCCGCGCGGCGTCTGCCGCCGAAATCCAGGCCGCTCCGACCGCCGCTGGAATCACCCCCGCACCGCCTCACCTCACTCACACTGCAGCCGCACTCCCCGCGCGGCGTCTGCCGCCGAAATCCAGGCCGCCTCCAAGCATCATCTCTTCGGGGGAGGCGGAGGGCTCCGGGGCACCGGCCCCAATAGCGGCTTCTGCGGGGGGGCCCAGGGGGGGCGAAGAACCCCGAATGCAGCCCCGATCACCGCATAAATCTGTGGTGGAGGGGTGAAGGGGCCCAGAGCCCGAGCAGCATGCGTCTGCTCCGGCTCACCGCATCACCGGAAGTCTTTAACATTTTTTATATACCGCACTATTCATCATCAGTGCGGTTTACATTGAACAACAACATACCTGTCAATACATGACTGATCTAGGTTTACAGATAACAGGGAGGATAAACTGGGTGTAAACTGGGGATAACTATCTACATAATTATACATAATTATATATACATTAGATAGGTTACATCAAAATTTGAGTTTGACAAGAATACAGTGTTATTACGTTTTGATTTTTTGTTCTGGGTTGTTGTTATGTGTAGGAGTTATCTGAGTGAGGTGGGGGCCGGTTCTATTGGGTGTATGGTAGCCTGAAGTGCAGAGTGAATAAGTAGTGCTTGATGGACTTTCTAAATTGGGTGATATCCCTGATTGATCTGATGTTTGGAGGTAGTTTGTTCCAGCATTTGGGAGCATAGGACACAAAAGCTCTGTTAGTAGTTTGTTGTGTCCATTTTGTGGAGATGCTAGGAGTAACTAGTGTGTTTTCTGCTACTAGTCTCCTGGGTCTGTTGTTTGGTGTGAGGGTGATGAGGTTTGAGATCGATGCAGGAGATAATTTATTAATTGCTTTGAATGTGATGAGGAGGGTTTTGTATGTTATTCTGCAGTTTATCGGGAGCCAGTGCAGATCGATCAGAATTGGTGTTATATGATCCCTTATAGAAGCTCCAGATAAGATGTGGGCTGCCGCGTTCATCGCCAGTTGAAGTGGATTTAGAGTATTCTTGGGGATTTAGGGGATTTAGAGTATTCTTGGGAAATTACTTGTTCTATGTTAACTAGATTTGATGTTTAATGCCTGTTCTATGTAAAGTTGCTTGACTATTCACGTTCCATGTAAACCGCGCTGATACTAAATAGTGCGGTATATAAAAGCAAATAAATACATACATACTTGGAAGGTGGTGGTCCTTATGGCGCTCATGTCTGCTCGCCAAATCAGCGAGCTCTAAGCTTTGATGACGGACCCACCGTACACTAGATTCTATAGGAACAGGGTCGTGCTCTGCACGCACCCCAAGTTCCTGCCCAAGGTGGTGTCCTCATTCCACCTTAACCAGCAGGTGGTACCACCCACCTTCTTTCAGTGGCCCCATGCCAGCAGGGCAGAGGCCGTCCTTCATATACTGGACTGTAAGTAGGTGCTTTCCTTCTACCTGCAGTGCACCCAGGGCCACTGCCAAGCTTCTCAGCTCTTTGTCTCCTTTGACCCAAGTATGTTGGGGACAGCGGTCTCTAAACACACCCTGTCCACCTGGTTAGTGGCAGACTTCATTGCCTTTGTCTACGAGCAGGCTGGTCTCTCGTTGGAGCGCCATGTCACGGCGGCCTTAGTGGCAAATCTGCATTCCATTCCCATGTTGGAAATCTGCCATGCTGCCACCTGGTCCTCAGTCCATACCTTTGCAGCTCATTACTGCCTGGAGAGAGAGTCCCATTGAGACAGTACCTTCAGCCAGGCAGTAGTCCATCATTTCTTCGGGCTGTAGGCAACTCCTGCCCTCCGACCCTTGTGTTCGGCTACCGGTGAACCAGTTCCTCACTGGATACTCCTGGTCTGTTGTCTTCCGACTCAGTTGCTGCTGCTGCTGCTCATGGCTCACCTTTTCTGGGTAATCCTATGTGTGAGGACTGACTTCTGCTTGTTCCTGGAAAAAGCGTAGTTACTCTCTGGGGACAGCAGGAATCAGTCCTCACAACCCTCCCTCTTCCCCCATGGATTTGCTGTCTTGTGCTATGATATACTGAGGCAAGATGGCACCCTTAGGCGGGAAGGGGATCATGCATGCGTGGTGCATCTCCCAAAGGCTTTCTTTGAAACTTGGGGAGAGATTACCAAGCGGACTCCATCGGCACCGACATCACCCATGTGTGAGGACTGATTTCTGCTGTCCCAAGAGAACACCTGTTACAGATGAGTAACTATGCTTTCTCCCTCTGGAGTTTGCTTGACACACCCCTCATTTCATTCCTCCTATGGAGAGTCGCTGAGGCAAGGTCTGCAAATACTTCCAAGACTCCCAAGAGAGGGTGCCCATCTTCACTTTTCAAGTCTGTATTTTCTTTGAAAAATCATGGAACCAAACTGTGGTATCTCTAGATTTATTCTTCTGGGGTATAGTGCTCTGTGCACTCAATCAATTTTAATGTCTACCATAACCTGTGCTTAAGTCCGCAGATGCCAGTATGGCCTGTGTGAGTTTCACAGGAACCGCCACACTGTCAACAAAGCTGGAGATTCAATACCCACCGGAACCTGAGGTTCTGATGACTGGATCTATTCTTGTCTTCCAAAACTGCTTGACCTTTGTTCATCTCTTCAATCCAGAATTCCAGGCTACACAAAGTCTCTTCCTTCTCATTGAATTTGGTTCTCTGACTTCTCCAAGCTCTGGCAGTGTGTTACCTCCCCTTTCAAATCTGCCAACAGCTTGGCAGTCTCTTCTCACTACAGCAATGTCCTGCTTTATCCCTGAACAACTCTCTCCAGGGCTTGTTCGGGACACTGAATCATGCATTTCATGTTATGCTGCTCTGAATTGTGGCTATTCCACTCCAGGCTCCTGCGGCATGTGGTCACCATTCACTATGGTCATGCTGAGTTGATCCAGCTCTACTGTAGGAAAACTTCAGATCAGCGATTTTCTTTTTATGAAAATGATTTTTATTATTTTCCATATGAACATCATCCCACAGTTCCACAACTACTATACACTTCCACCTGGTATAGTATAGGCAACATATTATAAGCAGGATATTATAAACAATATACCCCCACATCCTTCCCAATCTGCCCCACACCTTACATCTCTAATCACTGTAAACATTTAAAACAGTTAGAACAAGGTAAACACTCTCCCTCGTAACCTACAAACACAAGTCAACTTAAACCCCTATACAACGTAGTCATATCAATCCCCACCTATCTCCAACTACCAGCAAGAACCTTATAAGCCATACCAAGATTCTTACTAAGATCCTTGCAACAAAAAAAAATCCCAACCTTCCCAGCCCTTATCCCTCCCTCCCCCCCTACCCGCTACCCACTCACCACCCATTCCCCTCTTCCCTCTAATCCCTCTACTATATATATATGTGTGTGTGTGTGGTTACATGTGAATACTTGTGCGCTGATGTGCTTGTGTGTTTGCGTGTATTTGTTGGAGTCCATCTTAGATCCACTACCTGTAGGGACACTCCTTTCTCAAAGTCCTTATCCTACCCCCTCCCATATGCCGTCTACCTCTTCCAGCTTCTTCCCCCCCCCGGTAGGCCCACCGTCATCCGTTCCATACATTGCAACTCCTTTATACCCTGGATCCACCCACAAACACTCTGGGGTTTGTCGTCCATCCAATGCCGTAAAACACATTGCTTCGCTACTAAAAACCCGCGTTCGTATAAATTTCTACAGCCTTTCCCCATCGAGTCTGTCCCTGAATACACGCCAAAAAGACACCACTCAGGGAAAAGTTCCCCCCCCCCCACCCCGGGGCCTCCAGCTCCTTAAGTTATCGTCCACTGCCTCCCAGAAATTCCGTATTTTAACACAATGCCAAAAACGATGCATCAATGTCCCCTTTTCCACCGAGCATAGCCTACATATATCCGTCAAAGCCACTCCCATCCTGGCCGCCTGCTCATTGGAAACATAAGCTCTCCATAAAAATTTATACTGGATCTCTTGCAGCCTTATAGACTCCGAACTACTTTTAATCTTGGCAAACGCTTCCATAAGCATCTCCACCGTTACCTGCTCCATATCATCTCCAACCCATCGTTGCATCAACTTCTCCAGCCTTCCCAAACCCCCCCCCCCCCCCCCCGGCCATAGCTCTTGCCTAAGGGCCCGGAATAGATCAGTATCCCCCAACGAAACTAAAAACTGCCACAAGCCGTCCTGCCCCAACTGCAATCTGGATCCTTTCTAAAGGCCTCGGATATAATGACGAGACTGCAGGTAAAAATAAAACATTTTGCCCTCTAAATTATAGCTCCTCCTCAGCGACTGGAAAGACTCCAACTTCATAGTTCCCTTCATACACAAATGACTAATATACTCTAACCCCCCATACTCCCAGTTTTTAGAGGCAAGCCCTTGCCTTCCTGGCTCAAAATCTGCATTCCCCTCCAAAGGAAGACAATCCGTACATTTCCAATTTAAGCCCCTCATCTGACATATCACTTTCCAAGCCTGTCTGAGAGCTGTCATATATACCAACGCTTTCCACGCTGTTGTTAAACTCCCCTGTTTCACATGCAAGAGATAGACTCTATGAAACGGCTCCGCCATCTCATCTATCAACTCCAAAGGAAGAAGATCCCGTGTAGCCAGAACTAGATCCACAAGCGGTTTAAGGAGACAGGCTAAATTATAATACCTCAAAGAAGGCAGTCCAAGCCCCCCCTCTCCCAGGATCTCATGAGCGTCACAAATGCTATCCGGGATCTCTTACCCCGCCAAAGAAACTTGGTAAAATGTTTCTGTATGATCCCCACATCCTTACGCGTCAGCCAAATGGGAAGATGACATAATATATATAGCCACCTTGGCAATTCGACCATTTGTAGAAGAGCTACTCAGCCCATTAGCGATATCGGGAGGTCTCTCCATTTCAGAAGCCTAGCAGCCGTCTTTTCAATCATTGTTCTAACATTCAGCTCATACAATCGCGTTGGATGGTCCGGAAGGAGCACATCCAAATATCGGATTTGGCCCTGCGCCCACATCAATGGAAAACTTCCTAACCATTGACTTCTAACTCTTCCGCCCACATCGAGGGCTAAAGATTTTTCTTGATTAATGCGTAAACCAGGGAAGGAACCAAACATCTCCATGATCTGCAAAGCAACCGCCAACGAGCCTTGTGGTTCACAGAGGCACAGCAACATATCATCTGCAAAAGCACTTAACTTAACACTGCCTCCCCTCCATTCTATCCCCTTCACTCGCTGCTCATTATGAATAGTCAACAATAGAGGTTCCAATTGCAAAACAAAAAGTAAGGGGGACAGAGGGCATCCCTGTCGCGTACCCCTCTGCAACAGAAAAGGTTGAGAGAGTCTCCCCCCACTGGTCACACATGCCATCGGATTCATATAGAGCGCCTTGACCCAATCTAAGAATGCTCCTGTGAACCCAAACCGGTAAGCACCTCAAACATATACGGCCATGAGACTCGATCGAAAGCTTTTTCAGCATCCAAGCTTACAAGCAACAACGGCGTCCTCTGTCCGAGGCACCGTTCCATCCCCAGCAATACTTTGGTGATATTTGCAAAAGCATCTCTACCTTTGACAAATCCCGACTGATGCGTACCAATCAACCGAGGGAGAAGGCCTTGTAACCTACCCGCCAGCACCGACGCAATAATCTTCATGTCATAATTTATTTTTATTTTTATTTTTTGCATTCCCTTATATACTGCGCTATTCTGCATCAGTGCGGTTTACATTGAACAAACTGAAATTACATTGAACAGGGCATTATAACTTGGAGATAACTATTTTACAGGGAATGGGCTATGGAGGGTTAAGTGGCTTGCCCAAGACCACAAGGAGCACCTGTGGGACTAGAAACCCCAGTCCTTCCGGCCCAAGGTTGCTGTCCTCTAGTGGGATTTGAACCCCCGGCCTGAAGTACCTTGCCCCAACCACTAGGCCACTCCTCCACTCCCAATACGAAGCAGGATTCTCCGGGTCTCGTCCCACCTTATGTATTACTGTTATCGCCGCAGTGCGCATATCTCTCAGAAACGACCCCATTTCCCGCGACTCCTCATAGAGAGCCATCAATGTGGGAGTGATCGAGTCTAATAACATTTTGTAAAACTCCGTTCCATAACCATCTGGTCCAGGAGCCTTATGGGGTTTCCCCGTTACAACCACTCGTCGTATTTCAGCTGTGGAAATGCTCGCATTTAGCTGCAGTATATCCTCATCAGTAAGCCTAGGTAAATTAACCCTCTCCAGGAATTCTCCATCCCGTGTTCTATCCTCCTGCTCCGGGGTGTACAATTCTCGATAATATTGTCCAAACACCTGCAGTATGGCCTCCGCATCCCACTGTCTCTTGCCTTCTTTATCCCTAATAGACATGACGGCTTGTACTCCCCCCTTTCCCTGAACTAATCGCGCCAGCATTTTCCCTGCTCTGTCACCATGTCTAAATAACTGGTGCCGGTAGTATTGATCTGAATATATCGCCCTCTCCTGTAGCACACCATTCAAAGCTCTCTGTGTGTCTATATATACCCCCAACCTTCTTGGATTCATTATAGCGGCTCTCTTTTCCTCCTGGAGGGTACGCGCCAATTCTAGGATGTTAGCATTAATCCTCCTCCTTTCTCTCGCCACATATGCTATAATGTGCCCGCGTAATACTGCCTTCCCCGCTTCCCAAAAAGTGGCCACCTTAATCTCTGGAGATTCATTCAAAGACAAATATTCTGCCCAATGTTGAGCTAAATACAAGCGGAACTGTTCTTTCTTCCATAAATGTCTAGGAAAAGTCCATCTATTCCCTGGGGGGGAGGAGCCCTTCAAGTCTACTGTGACTTTTGCGTGATCCGAGATTACTATCGGTTCAATCTCTGCCCGTGTCACCTTACCGAATAAACCTCGTGAAACTAAGATGTAATCTATCCGAGACCAGGTCTGATGGGCCCTCGAGAGATGGGTGTAGTCCCTTTCTTCTTCATGTAAAACCCTCCACACATCCACCAAATCCCCCCACTTACACAGAAAACCCACTCCTTTATTGTCCCATCCCCTTCCCCTCCCCTCTCGCTGATTTTGTGACCTATCAAGAAGTGGGTCATGCGGACATTTGAAGTCGCCCACTGTTATCATCGGTATCTTAGGTGCCCCCATAATCTTTTGCAGAATCACTTTAAAGAACTTGTGATCATAGACATTGGGGGCATAAACATTCCCAATAAACAGTTCCTCTCCATTAACTTTGGCATGTAAAAAGATGAATCTCCCCTGAGGATCCTGCTCTTTAGATATAATTTCCAAATTCACTCCCCGTTTCACTAACATCGCCACCCCCCTCTTCCGCCCCCCAGATGAGGCAGAAAATACCTGCCCCACCCAATCTTTACACAATTTTCCATGTATTATGGGGGTCAAATGCGTTTCTTGCAGCAAAGCTATTTGCACTTTTGCTTTTTTTAAAACCTGCAAGATTTTCGTTCTTTTTACAGGGGTCCCTATACCCCCCACATTCCAGGTAGTAATTCTCAAATTATGTCCCATGGACAGCATGTCTCGGACTCACACAACAACATTGCCATACCTGCAGCCGTATAGGTCCGAGCCACCCAGCCTCAGCCCAGACCATCAGAAATCCACTCTGTCTGCTCTTAACACAAAAAAATTTGCCATTCACACGCAAAAGAGCACCCTGGAGCCCACACAACTGTCCTGCCCTCCCTTTTGGCTTCCCCCCCTCCCCCTCCCCCTCCCCCTTCCCTGCCCCTCCCTCTCCTTTCCCCTCCCCCCTTCCATTGCATACTCTAGCAACCCTCAGCCTGCCTCGCTGAGCGTGGATCCCCAAGTCCATGCAGCAGGGCTGCCCCGAGGTCCCCTCATTTCCCCTATGGCAAAGCATAAATACTGTATAAACAAAACACACAAGTGCATATAATTCTTCCCTTCAGTTCTCTCCCTCTGCCCACCCCCCAGCCTCAGAACACCAGTACACAGTCCAAAGGAGCAATGGCTTTCCTCGCTGCCGGTGTTTGCTCAATGAGTTCCTCCGCTACCAGCTTCTCAGCCCCAGCAGACTTCAGCCCTCTCCAGCTCCTCCACTTTTAGTAACTGTATTATCCAAAAAGCGCTGTGCTTCGCTCGGAGTCTGAAACAGAAAAGGCCTGCCCTGGTGCCAGATTTTCAGCGTCGCTGGGAAAGCCAGCATGAATCGAATGTGCCTCTGAAACAGCGCAGCGCAAATAGGGGAGAATTTTTTCCTCTGCTCTGTAACCAGCACCGAATAATCCTGGAATAGCAAAAGTTTTTGGTTCTCCAACTTCAATTCCCTCTTTTCCCGGTAAGCACGCAAAAGCTGTGTTTTATGCTGAAACTTCAACATCCGCATGATCACCACTCTAGGCCTTTGTTGCTCTTCCCGTCTCCTTCCAACTCTACGTGCACGCTCTACTTTCAGCTCTCCCACCAGAGACAGATGGTCCAACTCCTTGGGCAGGCATTCCTGCAGCAAGGGCAAAAGCATGTGGTCAGTCGTAGACTCCGGCACCCCAACCAGTCTCAAATTGTTACGCCGAGACCTATTCTCTAGGTCATCGGCTTTGAGGAGGAGGCCTTCTATCTGCTTTTTCTGCTCAGCCAGCTCCCTTTCGCGCCGTCCTTCTCCCTCCTCCACACTCGACAGCCGATGTTCCAATTCTTCTACCTTTGCTCCAATCTCTGTAAGAGAGTCTCCCAGGCTGTCCAGTTTCTTAAGGTCCTGATCGAATTTTGGCTCCAGCAAGTTCGCAACTTCCTTTGCCAGATCTTCCTTCGCTGAGTCGGTAGACAGTGCGCTCGGGGATGCCGGTTGTGCCATTACCGTGCTCGGGCCGCTCATCTTGCTCACCTTCTCCTTGTCTTTTTTTGCCGGGTTAGGCATGGATCCGTCCTCCTTACAGCTCCGTTTCATAAGCCAACACTTATAAATCAAACACTTCTCCTCCACAATTGTTATTTTGCCTAGACAGCCAGATTATTTTTCAAAATCCTCGGGGCAGCCCCGGAGCAAGCAAGAAGACGTCTTGCTCACTCTCGCATCATGTGGGATCCAAAGCTCCGATTTTCTTTTTAAAGGACATTGCTACCATAACTTAAACCTTGCAGGGCATTAGCCATCGTGAGTTATACTTGACTCTTGCCTGCACTGCCTGTGGAAAATTGCTCGGGCTTAGCAGAGCTCTACTCTCACATGGCCATCTAAGATGGTGACATCACTGTCTATACATGGGGCTTAAAGTTTGTTTTTCATTGGGTAGAGCATATCCTTTTATGTAGCAATACAGTATTCCCCAAATCTTTTAGTTATCAAGAGCTCTGCAAAGTGGAAAATGTAGGGGGAGAGCTGTAGGGGCAGGGATTATGATTTTAATGTGATTCCACTCGGGGTAGTTTCTCCAAATGGGTTAGTTTTGCGCATACTATGACAAGTCGTGAACCTCACTTCTAAGCCAGGGTACGAGGAGTGTGATCTTAGTCTCTCAAATTTACTCCTAATGCTTGATTTCATTGATGTGGTTTGGAAAGGGGCCCTAATTGCGTTATAGGTACGTCCCTCTGATTTTAGGTTTAAACCATTCTCCAGGAACAAGCAGGAAGTCAGTCCTCACTTATGGGTGACGTCAGCACCGACGGAGCCCATGCAGAACAATTCCCCAGCTTTCAAAGAAAGCCTTTGGGATTGCTGCCATGCATGCGTGGTCCTCTTCCCGCCCAAAGGTGCCATCTTGCCCAGTCTTCCTTTTTCCATGGAGCCCTTCGGACGTACATCCTCGTCCCTCGGAAAATGTTTTTCGTGACTTCGGCCTTTTGGCCTTTTTTCCGATAGCACTGGTTCTCTTCCGTCTGCCCTTGCTCCAGCTGTGGGCTAGGGGATCCCTTTTTTTGTCTCTATTTAGTGTTTTTTCTTTGGGGCCCTTTTTGTGCCCCTTTTTCTCCAACCGCTGGCCTTGAGGGTTTTCGACCTCACAGGGGCCCTTTTTGCCCCCTTGGCCATAGGTTTCAAGAAAAGTGACAGATGCTCCAAAAATATATCACTCACGGACACCCACGACTGCTGTCTACGGTGTCTGGGGGCTGATTACAACCCGGAACTCTGCTCACTTTGTAAGAAAATGTCTGCTAAGGCCCTGCTAAGCCGCAAGCAGAAGTCCGATGACATTTTCTGCAAAGCAGCCCGGGCTACCCGGTGGCACCTCGCCCTACCAATCCACCGCTTGTGGGGTCCCCTGCAATGACACTGCACCCCCCTGCAGTGACCCTGCGCCCCAGGCGTCACTCCGATCAGGGTTCGTCCGAGGTGGAACGGCGAAAGAAGAAGACCTCGAAGTCGCTGTCGGGGGCTCCGGACAAGCACGAGCGGTCTTACGCTTGTTCCCTTAGCCCTCCCCGGCGTTCCTGAGAGTCTGACAAGGAGCAGCCTTGAAAGGTACCTTGTATGGACATGGAGGCCTCCAGCGATGGCGCCCAGTCTCTTGAGGGTTGTCCCAGCGAGGACCCCTTCTCCTTCTCCACGCCAGACTCGGTAACCCTATTGTCGGCATCGCAGGGACCCACTCTCGAATGGGAGTCCCGTATGTTGGCACTGGAGCGCAGCGTTTCTGTGTTCCTCGCTGCCCAGAAGGCGCTTTTGCCCAGCACGGCTGGCTCGCACCCCCAAGAACAAGGGTCACCTGACTGGGGTCCCGAAAACTGCCTTGGAAACCCCCAAGAGCCGCGGGCCTCGTGAAGGTCCTCGGCACCGGTCTCACTCGCTGTCCCGTTCCTCGAGGAGTGAGGTCTTCCAGAGCCAGTGCCTCCAGCTCCAAGCGGGCCTCAGCCAAGGAGCGTGGGGATCAGCCTGACTCAGAGTCGTCCTCTAGCTGGGAATCGGATGGGGACACTTCCCCGGAGACCCGCGGTCATAGGGATCTCCCCTCTGACCCGTCCCCACCCGCCTCGCAAAGGCGGTCACCTGCCGAGGACACCTATTTCCTGGCATTTCTGCCGGATATGGCTTGGGGCCTCAATCTGCTGATGCAGACTGAGGAGGAGCCGAGGACAGAGGAACTTGACATTTTGCAGTATGAGTTTCCACCCAGGGAGTCTCTTACGGTTCCGGTACCTTCCTTTCTATCCCGGCTGCTTCTCCACATGTGGGAAGCACCTGCCTCGGTCCCTATTGTCAGTAAAAGACTCAATGCCATGTATAGGGTCCAGCGCGGCCCGGGGTTTAGAAAGACCGAACTTCCTCACACCTCCATGGTAGTCTAGTCTGCAGTGCGGAAACAGAAGAGCCCAAAGTCGCACTCTTCGGTCCAGCCTGGTAGGGAATCCCATGCCCTCGATGCTCTCGGGCGCAAGGCTTACCAGGGATCCATGCTGGCGTGCCGCATCCAGGCGTACCAACTATATATGGGTATGTTCCTTTGCGACCACGCCAAAGAGCTCGGCGAGTTTTCCTCGGGCCTTGGTGGGGAGCACCTTCTCAGGTTCCAGACCCTCCTGAGGTCGGTCGCAGACTGCTCGAAATACCTTTCCCGCACCGCATACAATGGGTTTGAGTCTTCGGCCCATGTAGCGGCGGCTGGCATTGGAGCCTGACTCCAGGCGTGGCTCCAATCTTCAGACCTGGAGCAGTGGGTCCAGGAGAAACTCCTGAATGTCCCCTGCCTCGTCGAACTTCTGTTCGGCAAGCCCATGGAGGACAAGGCAGCCATGATCAAGACGGAGTTGGTGACTTGCACCTGTCTCTCTCGCAAAACCTCCTTGCTTCCACGGAAGAAGCAGCACACCAAAAAGCCTTTCTTCCAGAGGAAAGGGCTTCCCTACCAGGGATACCCACCATAACTGCCTAACCCTGCGCCAACGACCAGCGGTCAGGGCAAGGGGGGGGTGCCCAGGGTCACTGGAAACCCAAGACCCAGCCACCGGCGCCACCCCAGCCAGCCCCGGGGTTTTGATGCCAAAAGCATAGCCTCTCACCCTCTGGGGACGCTTCCACCTGTGGGAGGATGCCTGTCCCTTTTCACCCCGAGGCTATTACATCTGACACCTGGATCCTGCAGGTGATCCGGGACGGGTATCATCTTCATCTAGACAGTCTCCCTTCTCCCTGGCGGAACCTACCAGGCTTGCTTACAAGCAAGAGCTGAGCTGAACCTCCTCCTTGGTCAACAGGTGGTCAAAAGAGTTCTGCCACACCTCCGGGGTCAGGGATTTTATTCCCGGTACTTTCTCATTCCGAAGAGGATGGGGGGCCTGCACCCCATACTCTACCTTAGGAATCTGAACAAGTTTCTGGTGCGGGAGAAGTTCAAAATGCTATCCCTTGGCGTCCTGCTGCCCTACCTCCGGCAGGACGATTGGCTATGCTCCTTGGATCTCAGAGATGCTACCTGCTTTTCAAGGTGCAAGGAGAGCACTTCCAGTACAGAGCGCTTCACCCTTACCTAGATAAATGGTTCGTCTCGGGCACCTCGGCAGAGGAGGCTCACCTCTCGGCGTCGCGCATGGTCCTTCTCCTTGAGCATCTCTGTTTCCTGATCAACTACTCCAAATCCCACCTCACACCGGTGCAGACCCTGGAGTTCGTTGGTGCTCTTCTTGACATAGAACGTGCGACTGCCTTTCTCCCTCGAACACTCGCAGAGCGGCTCCGCAATCTGGCTGCCAAGGTCCAAGGCCGGCCCAGGGTCTTGGCACGGACCATGCTATGCCTCCTGGAGCACATGGCCTCGACTGTCCTTGTCATTCCCCATGCTCAAATGCACATGCGAGCGGCCCAGTGGTGCCTCAGAGTGCAATGGGCCCAAGCCTCGGGCTGCCTCCGGGACCCTGTTTGGGTGTCTTGCAGCCTAGGCAAGTCCCTAGTCTGGTGGCAGGACCCCCAGAGCCGCCTCCAGGGCATGCCCTTCCAGACTCATCCGCAAGAACTCATCTTGATGACGGGCGCTTCGCTGTTGGGCTGGGGAGCCTACTGCGACTACCTCTGCACCCAGGGACGGTGGTTACCCGAGGAATCTCGACAGCAGATCAACCTGCTCGAGCTTCGAGCGGTCCGGTTGTCCTTAAAGGTCTTAGAGTACCACCTGAAGGGCAGATCGGTGCTCATGCAGACCGACAACAGAGTCGCGATGTTCTACATAAACAAGGAGGGGGGCACTGGCTCTCGCCTCCTCTGTTGGGAGGCAGTCCCCTCCTCTGTTCCTTAGTGCACCAGGGCATGACCCTTAGAGCTATCTACCTCCCGGGCCAAGACAATGGCCTCGCGGGCAGGCTCAGCAGGCTTCTCCACCCGCACAAGTGGCGCCTGAGTCCAGAGGTGATTCTCCACCTGTTCTGCCACTGGGGGACTCCATCCATGGACCTGTTTGCCAGCCTGGTGAACGCGCAGCTCCCCCGCTTCTGCGGGCCGATACCACACCCACCCAAGCAGGGTGGCCCCGAATGTGTTCCTCCTGAACTGGATCTCCAGGCTTCTGTATGCGTTCCCCGCCACTCCTCTCATTGCGAGGACCCTCCACAAGATCTCCAGCGCAACCGAGGCTCAGTGATCCTCGGGGCTCCTTCATTGCCTCGACTACCTTGGTTCCCGCTTCTACTCTGGCTCTTGTCGGAGCCTCCGGTTTCCCTGGGCAATGCCCCCCCCCCCGGTCTGCTGACCCAGGAGGAGGGATGGGTGCTTCACCCAAACTTGATCTCATTATCACTGACAGCCTGGCAGCAGAACAGGTCTCTTTAGCCTTGCTGTACCTCCCAATGGAGATTGAGGACGTCCTCCTCGTGGAGAGGAAGGACTCGACGAGGCGGGCCTATGCCCTGAAGTGGCGGTGGTTTTTGATCTGGTGCTCCGAGCTCCAAATCGACCTGTTCTCCTGCTCCACCCATTGGGTTCTCCAGTACCTTCTCCACCTCTCGCAGGTGGGACTGAAGTCCATCTCGGTCAGGGTTCACCTGAGAGTGCCATCTTGGCCAACCACTTAACCATCGAGGGTAAACCCCTCTTGGGCAAGCCTCTGGTCTCCCGCTCCATGCGGGGCCTCCTGCTTTCCAAACCCCCCCCATCCGGCCTCCCCCGGCGGAATGGGACCTGAACATCGTGCTCATGCAGCTGACGTGGCCACCCTTCAAGCTGATGGTGATGTGCTCACTCTGGCACCTCTCCTGGAAGGTGGTTTTCCTGGTGGCACTGACCTCAGTGCAGCAAGTCAGCGAACCTCATGGCCGAGGACCCCTATACCAGGTTTTACAGGAACAGGGTGGTCCTCCGCACCCACCCCAAGTTCCTACTGAAGGTTGTCTCTGATTTCCACCTCAATCAGGAGGTGGTTTTGAAGACTTTCTTCCTGAGACCTCACGCCGACTGTGCATCGGAGGTCCTGCATACACGCGACTGCAAGAGGGCTCTCGCCTTCTACCTGCAACGCACACAAGGTTATCACAAGTCTGACCGGCTCTTCATCGCCTACGATACCAACCACCTGGGAGCTGGCAGTCACCAAGCGCACCCTCTCCATCTAGGTGGCAAACCTCATTGCCTTCGCCCAGGCAAAGGCGGGCACCCCGCTGGATTGTCGGGTCACCACGCATGGCTTCGGTGGCTTCACTGCGCTCAGTGCCTCTAACGGACATCTGCCGGACTCTGACCTGGTCTTCAGAGAACACCTTCGCTTCGCACTACTGCCTGGAGAGGGAGTCCCGCCGGGACAGCACCTTGGGACAGCACCTTCGGCCAGGCTGTACTCTGTAGTCTATTCGGGGTATAAGCAACTCCTGCCCTCCGACCCTTCTTCTGCAGCTACCGAGAGCTTGCCCCGAAGGCCCGAGGACTCGGGCTTCCTTCGGACATCGGCTTCTGCTCACGGCCTCGCGGAGGCGTTTTTAGCTTACATGTTCGGTAGCCTGTAGCTGGGGAGTCCCATAAGTGAGGACTGACTTCCTGCTTGTTCCTGGAGAAAGTGTAGTTACTCACCTGTAACAGGTGTTCTCCAGGGACAACAGGAATCAGTCCTCACTATCCTCCCACCTTCCCTGTAGAGTTGCATAATTTTTTTATCCTTCCCTTGTCATTTGCTTAGTAGGGCTCTAGCTCTGGGACTTGACTGAGCAAGATGGGACCTTTTGGCGGGAAGAGAACCACGCATGCGTGACAGTAATTCTAAAGGCTTTCTTTGAAAGCTGGGGAATTGCTTCGCGTGGGCTCCATCAGTGCCAACATCACCCATAAGTGAGGACTGATTTCTGCTATCCCTGGAGAACATCTGTTACAGGTGAGTAACTACGCTGTTAACACTGATAAAACACCCTTGATGCGAAAAGAAAAGATTAAATTAGTCGTTTATCCAATAAACACTGAAAAAACATCACTTCTCCCAGCTTGTTCTGTAACTTCCACTCAGTTTTTGTGCCTTTTCTGCATTGACCCGACTATACATATTTGATTCCACTGGGAAAGGTGCCAAGCACTAGTACCGGTAGCAAGAAGACACTGATTAGATATTGCTTTTTTTGCAAACTCAAAGAACACCTAATTAGCTGGAAAATAAACCCTTGCATTTACAATTTATAAACATCAAATGACGGAAAATCTAGTTATGGTTCATATTTAGTAATTTGGGGCACACTGGTAGATTGTTTTGAGAGAGAAAGGAAGTATCATTTCTTTGAGAGGTCTGGGAAAGACTTGTGCAAAAAGGACTGAAAGGAGCTTCAAGGATGTCTAGTTAAACCCATTTGTCTGTTTCCAGGTACAATCCACCATTCTTACACTATCCCAGTGAAGTGTTTGTCTAACACACATCATAGGGGTGAAATGAATTTTTATTTCTCTTTCTCTAGCCCCCCTGGAGGATTGAAAGAGACCAAGCCACAAAAACAAGCCAGCGAAGACTCCACATCAGAAATTTAAAACGACCTTTGAGAGTGATATAGGATTTTTTAAATGTTTAACATGCAACGTGAAGTTTGGTTCTGACATTCTGGCGATGGAATCATAAGACTGGTTTGAAGTTTTAAATAATTTTATAAGTATAGTATTTTGATGTGCAGCCAAAAAGAAGAAAATGGTTTTAAAGCAGGAAAGGCCTGTTTTTTTCATTTTTAAGAAAAAGTATTGCTTATTGAAATTTCTGATTGGTAGTATTTGTGCAGTGTTAAAAGGCCAAACAGTTTTAAGTGTTCCTAAAAATATAAAAAACAAAAAAGCCTTTGATTCAAAGTAAAATTCAAGGAGCTATTTTTGTCTCGCCCCAGGGCTTACAGCTGCTGTTCGTTTTTACTTACCTATTGTATATCTTGATGTCTCATTAAGGATAACCAAGAATTAACCGTTTTGATTGATCAAAGTGTTCCAGTTGCTGTAATACAGGAACCCAGTTTCAGAATGGACATTTGTTTTGAGGTTTTGTTTTTTGTTTTGTTTTTAAACATCTCCGATGTTTTGCAAGGCTGCTTTCCTTTTTTTTTTCTCCTTTTTGTAATAAATGCTTGTAATTTTTTTCTAAATAGCTGTGAATCTTTTAGTTTTGAGTGTATTTTGTCGGTTCATTTTCTTTTTAAAAGAAGTAAAGAATGGCAATTTAATCTAACAAACTGTCGACTTGTACTTGCTTTGTAAATAAATGCTTTATAGATGCTTATTTTTTTCCCTCTTCTGTTGGTTTCACTGATGGGTATGTTTTGTTTTGGCATGGTACTGGTGATTGTGTTATTTATGTGGAACATAGGAATGCTATTAGTGAGAGTCTTGGATGTGTGTGGCTCTTAAGGATGCCAGCAGCAGTGTTGTAAAGCACAAGGGGGGCCTAATCATTGTATCACACACTTGAGAAATTCATTGCTAGTAAAGCATAGTTACTCACCTGTAACAGGTGATCTCCGGGAACAGCAGGAATTTAGCCTTCACATACGGGTATCGTCGGTACTGACGGAGCCTGCGCAGGAACGCTCCCCAGCATCCAATAGGAAAGCTTTTGAGAGCATCCCACAGCACCTGCGTGCTGCTTTCCTGCCTTTCCCAACTGTCCCTCTCCAGTTGAGTTTAAAGCTGAGACAAAAAAGAGAGGGAAAGAGAGAGAGACACAACTCCTAGGGGAGGTGGGTGGATTGTGAAGACTAAATTCCTGCTGTTCCCGGAGATCACCTGTTACAGGTAAGTAACTATGCTATCACCAGGAACAAGCAGGAATGTAGTCTTCACATATGGGAACTCCCTAGCTGCAGATGCCAGGGAGAAGGCCCAAGAAGTTGTGTGCCCTTGTGAAAGGGCTCCACTTCCCCCCATGGATCTCTGGCATCCTACCAGGGATGGATGGGTAGGTGTTGAAGAACAGCCTGACCAAACAAGGCATCCTGGCGGGAGTCCTTGTCTAAGCAGTAGTGGGCGGTGAAGGTATGAACCGAAGCCTAGGTAGCTGCTCGACAGATGTCGTCGATAGACACAGAGTGAAGATAAGCCATGAAGGCTGCCATGGCTCACACATTGTGAGCTGTGACATGGCCTTCAAGAGGAAGGTTTTTACTCTCATAGGCAAAGGATATACACTGTGCAATCCAGCTGGACAGTGTTCTTTTGGAGACGAAGTCCCAAATGACTAGGATCAAAAGCAACAAAGAGTTGAGAGGACTTTCTATGTTGCTGTGTCCTTTGCAAGTAAAAGGCCAAAGCTCTTTTACAGTCCAAAGTATGAAGATTCCTTTCTGCATTTGAGGCGTGAGGCCTTGGAAAGAATACAGGAAGGTAAACCACTTGGTTTAAATGAAAAGGTGACACCACCTATGGCATAAAGTGTGGATGAGTCCTAAGTACTACCTTATCATGATGGAACCTTGTATAAGGAGGATCAGCCACCAACGCTTGCAATTCATTGATGCGACTTGCTGATGTGATTGCAATAAGAAAGATGACCTTCCAGGAAAGGAATTTCAAAAGAGGTAGTGGCTAATGGTTCAAAGGGTGGTTTCATGAGCTGCCCAAAAACCAGATTTAAAACCCATGCCACCGGTGGTGGCTTAATGGGAGGCTTAGTTAAAAGAAGGCCTCTCATAAATCTCGCTATGAGAGGAAATAGGTTGTCCATTTAGAGGCTTGAAAGAAGCTGCAATAGCACTCAAATGAACTCTCTTTGAATTGGTCTTAAGCCCTGCATTTGATAAATGAAGGAGATACTCCAGTAATGATTCCAGAGGTATCGCAAGAGGGTTAAGACCCTTCTGTGAGCACCATATGGTAAACCTTTTCCACTTAAATGCATAAGAGCGTCTTGGGGAAGGCTTCCTGGAAGCATAAAGGATATCCTTTACCTGCTGGGAAAGGTTAAGACCGTGAAGTTCTAGGCTTTCAGCAACCAGGCCCTGAGATGCAGAGACTGGGGATTGGGATGCCACAGCATCCCGCCCTCTTGAGAAAGGAGATCTGGAGCAGATCCTGTCTCCAGAGGCGGAGCTTGAGAGAGATGTAGGAGCAGAGGGTACCACATTTTCTGTGGCCAACGTGGAGCTATGAGGATCATATGACCTCTGTCTTTCTGAAGCTTGAACAGGGTTTTGGGAATTAGGGGAATGGGTGGAAAGGCATACAGGAAGTCCTGACCCCAGTGGAGGAGGAAAGCATCCCTGGCCTGACAACCCTGAGCTGGAATTCTGGAACAGAACTGGGGAAGTTTGGCATTCAGCGGACTTGCAAAGAGGTCTATGTCCGGGGTTCCCCAAATTTGAAAAATTTAGGCCACCTTGTCTGCATGGAGAGACCATTCGTGTGGAAGCAGAACTCGACTGAGTCTGTCTGCCCAAGAGTTTTGAATGCCTGGAAGATACACCGCAAGGAGATGAATCTGATGCTCTCTGGCGAGGGCCCATAGTCGCAAAGCTTCATTGCAGAGTGATAGAGATCCTGTTCCGCCCTGCTTGTTCACATAGAACATGGCTACTTGATTGTCTGTTTGAACTAGGACTGTCTTGTAGCTGAGCTGGGTGTGGAATACTCGAAGAGCAAGGAAGATTGCTCTGATTTCCAGGAGATTGATGTGGAGATAGGCCTCCTGTGGAGTCCAGGTACCCTGGGTAGAGAGGCCTTGCAGGTGGGCTCCCCAACCCACCTGTGAAGCATCTGTTGTTAGAGTGGCTTGGGGTGGGGGTTGCTGAAAAGGAGACCCCACCAAAAGGTTTTGGGGTGACTGCTACCATTGGAGGGACAAAATAAGGCGATCTGAGCTTGCTATTTTGTCTGACAGGCAACCTGACGCCTGAGTCCACTGAGTGGATAAAGTCCACTGGGCTGCCCTCATATGGAGGCAAGCATAAGGAACCAAATGCACGGTGGATGCCATGTGGCCTAGCAACTATAACATTTCCCGAGCAGTGAGGTGAGGTATTAGCACTGCTTGGAAAACTAACTGCACAATGCGAAGGCAGCGGGGCTGTGGAAGGAAGGCCCTTGTCTTTCTGGTATCCAGCAGAGCTCCTATAAGCTCTAGGGATTGAGTGGGAGCAAGGTTGGATTTTGGGAAGTTTATGACAAGTCCCAAATACTGAAGGATGCGCATTGTGCGAGAGAGAGCAACCATGGCCTCTGACTCTGAAGGGACTCGAATGAGCCAGTCGTCTAAGTAAGGGAAGATAAATATTCCCAGGGTGCGGAAAAATGCTGCCATCACAGCCATGCATTTTATGAATATCCTTGTTGCAGAGGCCAGGCCAAAAGGAAGAACCCTGTATTGGTAGTGTTTCCCTTGAAACAGAAAACGAAGGAACTTTTGGTGCGTTGGATAGATGAGAACATGAGTGTACGCATCCTTGAGATCTAGAGAACAAAGCCAATCCTGACTGAAGGTATGGCAGCAGGGTTCCTAGAGAAATCATTTTGAACTTCTCTTTGAACAGGAATTTGTTCAATTCTCTAAGGTCTAAAATGGGTCTGTGTCCTCCTGTTTTCTTTGGAATAAGGAAATAGGGGGAGTAAAGCCCTGTACCCCGTTGGGGAAATGGGTACCTCTTCTCTCCAGGAACAAGCAGGAATGTAGTCTTCACATATGGGTGTCATCGGTACCAATGGAGCCTGCGCGGGAACGCTCCCCAGCGTCCATTTAGAAAGCTTTTAGGAGCATCCCACAGCGCCTGCGTGCTGCCTTCCCGCCTTTCCCAACTGCCTCTCTCCAGTTCTTCGTTTTCTGCAGAGCCAGCAGGTTGTTGTTCCAGTCACCGCAGAAACTTTTTCCTTATTCTCCTTTCTTTGTGGTTGCGTCTGCCTTCCTCGACGCTATACCAGTACCGCCGGTGGTTCGTTCTTTCAAAAAAAAGAAAAAATATATAGATAGTATTTTTTTTCCAAACTTTTATTTTCCAGGTGCACGTGCCATTTTGGGCCTTAGGCCCAAAATTTCCTCCACTAGAAAAACCCGCTTCGGGTTTCAAAAAGTGCACCAAGTGTGGCAGTACCATCTCCGTCACCGACACCCATGAGTGGTGTCTTAAATGTTTAGGTTCTGACCACTCCATCTCCAAGTGTATGGCTTGTGCCATGATGTCCAAGAGGGGTCGACAAAACCGAGTGCTAAGCTCAGCACCCTTTTTCCCTCCGATGCAGCTTCTGTAGCATCTTCGTCTTCCTCCCATGGATCTCAGGTAACTAAACATAAGTCTGGCCGGTCCTCAAAGGGTAGATCGCCTTCCAAGCATCAAGATGCCTCTGGCGTTGCCCTTGAGGGTTCTGCACCGGCAAAATTGCCCCGGCAGGAGGCTTCGGATTCCAAAGCATTATCGGGGCACCAGGATGTTCTCGAGGCCTCAACCTCGGCAGAACTACTGGTGCCATGCTCTGGGGTACCTGCTGCTTTCTCCGGTACAGATACCCAGGCATTGGCAGCGTCGATAGACCAGAGGTTCCTGGCTATTGAACGCAGTCTGGCGGCTCTCCTTGCGGCATCGAAACCCTCGGAACCGCGTCAGACAGCTCAACCGGTATTGGCACCGACTCCGGCACCGGTATCAGTACCGATGGCATCGACATCGGTGTCTGCTTTGCCGGCACCAAGTCATGCGATGCCCTCCGGTACCCACACACCGGTACCGATTCCCCCCGGTACCGATTTCGGTCGGTACGGGTATCGGGCTCTTCAGGAGCATCCGGACAGAAGGTACTTTGAATCCTCGGAGGAGTCTGAGGATTCTGACAGCTCTGTCGGTACCGGAATACTTCTCCCAGAGGAGACTTCCTCTCCTAAACGTAGGATGTCTCCTCCAGAAGATATCTCCTTTCAGGATTTTATCAGGGAGGTGGCTCGAGGTCTATCCATTACTGTGGCTCCCGAAACAGAGCCCAGGGCAAAGGAGTTGGAGATCCTATAATATCCCAAGGCTCCTAAAGGGGCAGCTACTTTGCCTATCCATGAGATCTTACATGATCTCATGCTAAGAATGTGGGAAACACCACTTACCACCTCTCCTCATTCTCGTAGACTAGATACCATGTATCGAGTCCCTCCTTGTCCTGGGTTCCAGAAGACTCAGCTTCCTCACCGCTCTATTGTAGTGGAATCAGCTATGAGGAGGATCAGGAGTGCAAAGAGGCATGCCTCTAATCCTCCAGGACGTGAGTGTAGAACTTTGGATGCCTTTGGACGTCGTACTTTCCAGGCTTCCATGCTTTCTGCCAGGATCATTTCCTATATTTTATATATGGGAATGTTCCTTCAGGAAGTCACAGGAGATTTAGAGCCCTCTTCTTCCTGATAAGAGGCAGGATTTTCTCACACTGGTTAAACATGCCCAGGATGTTTCTAAGTTTGTCAACCGTGCAGCTTTTGACTGTTTTGAGTGCATAAGCAGAACCTCTGTCATTGCCATAGGTGCATGTAGAATTGCCTGGCTCCAGGCATCTGATTTGCAGGATAAACTGGACAATATTCCTTGTACAGGTGAGAATCTATTTGGCAAGAACTGGCAAGAGAAAGCCAATGAATTAGATGCTGACAACTCTACTTTGGATAGATTATCCAAAGCCACAGCTGATCTGCAAGAAAGAAATCTTTCAAGAAACCATTCTTCTCCAAGAAGAAGAGGTTTTATCCCTCTTATTCCCAGCAGGGACGTTCTGCAGGTCAGTCTGCTCGAAAGAGTCAGCAACCACCTAAACAAAGGAAAGCAGACTGCTAAGCCTCAACTGTCTCAGCCTCCACAAGGCCTTTGACTTTCATCTAGAGAACTTAGCCTTCCTGGCTCTCAATGGACCAGAGCCTTCCACCATTCCCGGAAGATTGTGTCACTTTGCCCCCAGATGGGGGCAGATAACAGCAGAACATTGGACACTCTCCATTATAAAAGAGGGGTACAAGCTTCATTTTTCATCATGCCCCCTCCCACAATGGTAAGACAGTTCAATTCTCAGACCACTCTCATCAACCTGTTAGATTAAGAGGTCACTATGCTTCTTGCCCAGGGGGCAATAGAAGAAGTACCCATTCATCAACAGGGTACAGGGTTTTACTCCCCCTATTTCCTTATCCCAAAGAAAACAGGAGGACACAGACCTATTTTAGACCTCAGAGAATTGAACAAATTCCTGTTCAAGGAGAAATTCAGGATGATTTCTCTGGGAACTCTGCTGCCATACCTTCAGAGTCAAGATTGGCTTTGTTCTCTAGATCTCAAGGATGCGTACACTCATGATCTCCAGGAACAAGCAGGAATGAGTCTTCACATATGGGTATCGTCGGTACCGACGGAGCCTGCGCGGGAACGCTCCCCAGCGTCCAATCAGAACGCTTTTGGGAGCATCCCACAGCGCCTGTGTGCTGCCTTCCCGCCTTTCCCAACTGCCTCTCTCCAGTTTTCCGCGGAGCCGGCAGGATGTATTCCTGTCACCGCAGAAAATTCTTCTTTTTCTTCTTCTTTTTTTGTGGTCGCGTCTGCCTTCCCTCGACGCTACCGGTACCGCCGGTACTTTTCTTTCTTTTTCCTAAAGAATTTCTTCTTTTCTTAAAAGTTTTTTCCTGCTTAGTGCCTGACGGTCTCTAGGCCACTAGGCCTCTACCCTTCCATTATGGAAAAGCCAGCCACTATCCTTAAGAAATGCTCAAAGTATGGCGGTACAGATACTTTTTCAGACACTCATAGTTGGTGTCTAAAATGTTTAGGTCCTGACCATTGCCCTCTGGACTGTCTCTCCTGCTGGAACTCAAACAGAAGAAGTCTTCAGAATCGAGCAGAACTCGATACCCGGTTCACATCCCCTTTGATGTTACCAGTTAGAATATCATCTTCTTCACAGGATCAGGTAACCAAACAAAAGTCTGTAAAGACTAGCCAGTCCTCGAGTGGTAGATCTCCTTCCCAGCATCGAGATGGCTTCGGCCTTGCCCTCGAGGACATCTTGGCAATAAAGCCCCGGCAGGAGTCTTCGGGCTCCAAAGCATTAACGGGGCTCCGGATTGTTCCCGAGGTTCTTACCTCGATGAACATACCTGGGCCATGCTCGGTGGTTGTGGCCACTTCGAGCGGTACCGACACCCCGGCATCGGCTATGGTGATGGACGAAACACTCCTCACCGATGAAAATATTCTAGCACTCTCGGCTACTTCGGTACCGTTAGAGTTGCTGCAGACCGTTCCTCGAGTATCGGTATCGCCTTCGATACCGGTATTGACATCAGCATCAGTGTCGGTACCGTCCATGCTTACTTCGACAGAATCGCTTCCCTCGATGCCGAGCCTGGAATCGATCTCTAGCATGGAAGATTCGGTACCAACCTCGGGCGGTACCAAAGACATCGCTTTAAAGAAAATCCGATGCTTCATCCTTTTCAGTCTTCCGATCCCGATGACTGGAATGAATCCATCGGTACCAAGGCTGATTTTTCTACAAGTATAGCCTTTACCCCTCATTTTAAAGAGTCCTCTTCGGGGGAGATTTCTTTTCAAGCTTTTCTGCTTGATATGGCAAAGTTACTTGCCATTTCTATACCTGGTAAGGAATCCTTACCGGGGAATTCAGAGACACTGCAATTTCCCTGGATTCCAAATGAGGTGACCATGCTCCCTGTGCATCAGATCTTACAAGATCTACTGTTAAGAATGTGGGAAACTCCTTTAACGGTATCCCCACATTCCAAGACACTTGACACTATGTACAAGGTGCCACCTTCTCCAGGTTTTCAAAAGACTCAACTTCCTCATCATTCTATTGTTATAGAATCAGCAATGAGGCGTATTAAGAGTGCAAAGAAGCACTCTTCTTATCCGCCAGGTCGTGAGTCTAGGACTTTAGATGCCTTTGGATGTCGATGCTTCCAGGCATCCATGCTTTCAGCAAAAATTATCTCATATATTTTCTATATGGGATTATCTCTTGAAGAGGTCACAAAGAACTTAAAGTTTTTGAACCCTTTTCTTCCAGAGCATAAAAGAGCAGACTATTCCTTATTAGTCAATCATGCTCAAAATATCTCTAGGTTCCTTAATCGTGCTTCCCTGGACTGTTTTGAGTCTATTAGCAGAACCTCTGCTATAGCCATAGGAACACGACGCTTAGCCTGGCTCCAAGTTTCTGACTTGGACAGATGGGTTCAGGAAAGGCTGGGAAATACTCCTTGTACTGGTGAAAATCTCTTCAACAAGGAGGCTTTATTTCAAGCTAATCAGTTGACCACTGATGCTGTTACTTTTAGAGGATTGTCCAAACTCTCCTCTATCCCAGCTAATAAAAAATCTCATAAAAAGCTTTATTCCCCCAAGGGAAAAAAGTTTTATCCATCTTCTACCCATTCTACAGATGTTTCCAAAGATGGGCAACACCACACCAAACTAAGAAAATCAAAACCTCAACAGGCTCAGCAAACCCAGCAATCGCAGGGTTTCTGATATTTTATTCACTTTTTCTGTGTGAGGTTTAGAACTTGAACCTACTTCTTTTCAACAGAAGCATCTAAAAGTCATCTCATCCATGCTGAGATATCAGTCATACATTGACTCAATCCTCGGCTCTGGGCATGAATCTCTTGCTACAAGAGAAATCTATTCTTCTAGCTAAGAGCTATTAAGGACTATCATACCCCAGAGATAACAGGTTTCTCCTTTTTAAAACAAAAGGAGAACTAACAACTAACAGGGTGAACTATACCTTTCACCTTGTCAGTTTCCTGTACGAGGATATCTCATACTTTTAACTGCAAAGGGACCCTATCCCTTCAAAGACTTACTAAATTGTAAGTCTTCTCAACTCTGTATTAATTTCTATCCCTCTTAGCCCAGACATTCAGTCTCTAAGAGTACTACTAATCAACTTGAGGGCTTATCCTCTAAGCCATAGGATTTCCTTCAATACCTACTCCAGTAAGTAGTTTCCATACAGAGTATTCTCCCCTTTTGCAGTTCATCTCCTTCTCACAAATCTTTTTAAGGCAGCTTTTCGGACAGAAA
Organism: Ichthyophis bannanicus; assembly: GCA_033557465.1. Classification (NCBI taxonomy): domain Eukaryota; kingdom Metazoa; phylum Chordata; class Amphibia; order Gymnophiona; family Ichthyophiidae; genus Ichthyophis; species Ichthyophis bannanicus. Next base: position 845,609,818 of record CM066032.1, on the reverse strand, counting down.
TTGGGTAACACTACTCCAAATTATGTCTGTCGGTCCTCTCCAACCTATGGGACCTAACTTTTATGCTGCCTGTATAACAGATAATTCCAAAAGAGATCCAGAACTCATTTGGACTATTTATTGTTGCAGGCATCAGGCCTGTCTACTATTCTTAGCCACGTTCAGTTCTCTTTGGTTCCAACAGAATAGATTAGGTTGCACACTGGCAATTCAACAGCCAGATCTAAGCAACCTACAACATGCTCTCTGCAATTCTACAACAAAGCTCTGCAACTGTGGGCCTTTGCCAGAGAGCCTCAGAGCTACTCCTAATAGGTAGCTGCCAGATAGTTAATAAGGGTTTCAGCTGGTAGACTCTGCCAGTCATGTTCCTACATGACTGTTTTTTTCCTACTTTTACCATATTCCTTAAAATTTCCTTTTAAGAAAAGGTAACCAGGGTTTAGACCACGTGAAAGCGTAGAAAATTGCACAATTCCCTGGTTGTTCCATATCTCACTGGAACTTCCTCAACAGGGATGCATTTTTTTCACTGCAGTTGGTCCTTATTCACTACTTTCCTTCTAATTTCCTATATTTCATGGTAGCTTATATTGAACAGGAGAACGCATGATACTCATATTGTCCTCATAAAGAGGCAAACATTGTATCCCCTTACATTGCATCTTCTTCTCCAGCTACTATTTGAAATCGTAGAAGGATCCAGACTTGCTGTCTTAAGACTAAGGATCTCCTCTGCACTCATTCACGTACGTCTCGACACCTGGTTATTCAGGGGCTAGATCTTTTCAAGAAGTCTAATCCTATCCCTGTAAGTGAAGAACATATTACCAGTTTCCATGAAACGTTCTCTATAGTTCTTCCATATTTAACCAGACAGAGATTCTCCATCAAGATTCTCAAGTAGGTCTTAATCCTTCTTCTTGTTGCCTCAATATCTATACAACATCTGACTTTGAAAGATTTGTCTACTGTCCATATTAATGCTGCCCTAGCATACCGTAAACTCAGTGGACAACCAATTTCTATGGTTTTTTACCAAATACCTTCTTTTACTGTTACCTTTTAGGTTACGTCACATCTGAAGCTCTACATGTAAAGTCTTCATCATAAGTGACATCACTTACAAAAGACTTTTACTGATCTTCGAAAAATTGGAGGCTCAACGCCTAGTACAAATATCTTTCTCTTTCATTGGAATAAAGGGGGTCTTAAAGACCTATCCCCTTTTTTCTGCAAAGGGTATTTCTACCTTTTCATCCAAACCAGTCAGATTATCTCCACTCTTCCTAGGACCTTATTCTGCTCCAAGGACAAGAAGTTAAATTTTTTGGACTTTACAGAAGCTTTAGCTATTTCTCAAAAGTCCAACCTCATTGAACTCCCCCAGTACTACTTCTGGGGTTAGTTCTGGCCATGAGGACTTCTCATCTCTTCCTGTATTGCAAAATTATTTTTTCCCTCTACTTCACATTGGGGGGAATTTCTTTGAGGATAATGATCTGGCTCTCCAGTGAGATCCACATTAGAAAATTAAAACTCAACTTTTTTCTAATATTTGATTTACACAAGGACTTCCCTCTGGATACCTTGTTTAGTTAAGCTATTCCACAGCATCTCTTTTTCTTTTCTAGTTCAACTCCTACCCTCCATCCCTTGATGCCTGAGGTTTTGAGGGATAAGCATGGCCCATCTTTAGATTGCAACATGCTGGGGCCTCCTCCAGGCATCTTAGCTTGGTAGTCCCCATATGTGAAGACTCATTCCTGCTTGTTCCTGGAGATAGCACAGTTACTTACCTGTAACAGGTGATCTCTGGGAACAGCAGGAATAAGTCTTCACAACCCACCCACCTCCCCTAGGAGTTGTATCTCTCTATCTATCTCTTTCCTTTCCCTCGCTCTCTCTTTGTCTCAGCTCTAAAACTCAACTGGAGAGAGGCAGTTGGGAAAGGCGGGAAGGCAGCACACAGGCGCTGTGGGATGCTCCCAAAAGCGTTCTGATTGGACACTGGGGAGCGTTCCCGCATAGGCTCCGTCGGTACCGACGATACCCATATGTGAAGACTTATTCCTGCTGTTCCCAGAGATCACCTGTTACAGGTAAGTAACTGTGCTTTCTCATCCGTCCATTTCACAGAAAGTTCCTTTGGTTCCTTTTTCAAGGAAAGCACTACCAGTACAGGGTGCTTCCTTTTGGACTGGCCTCAGCACCAAGGGTGTTTGCGAAATGCATGGCTGTGGTAGCAGCATTTCTTCACATTCTAGGAATATTCGTCTTCCCTTACTTAGACGACTGGCTCATTCGAGCCCCATCAGAGTCAGAGGCCAGGATTTCTCTATCTTGCACAATGCGTATCCTTCAGTATTTGGGTCTCGTCATAAACATCCCAAAATCCAGTCTAACTCCCACTCAGTCTTTAGAGTTCATAGGAGCTTTGCTGGATACCAGGAAAGCAAGGGCCTATCTTCCTCAGACCTGTTGCCTTCGCATGGTGCAGTTAGCTTCTCAAGCAGTGCTAAAACCTCATCTCACTGCTCGAGAAATGTTACAACCACTAGGCCACATGGCATCTACCGTGCATGTGGTTCCCTATGCTCGCCTCCATATGAGAGCAGCCCAGTGGACTTTATCCACTCAATGGACCCAGGCATCAGGGTGCCTGTCAGACAAAATAGCAAACAGAAATTGCCTTATCTTGGCCCTCCAATGGTGGCAGTCCACTCAAAACCTGTTGCTGGGGCCCCCATTTCACAACCTTTACCCCAGACAACTCTCACAACAGATGCTTCTCCAATGGGTTGGGGAGCTCATCTGCAAGACCTCTCCACCCAAGGCACTTGGACTCCACAGGAGACTCATCTACATATCAATCTCTTAGAGCTCAGAGCAATCTTCCTTGCTCTTCGAGTGTTCCACACCCTACTCAGCTACAAGACAGTCCTCATTCACACAGACAATCAAGTAGCCATGTTCTTTGTGAACAAGCAGGGGGTAACAGGCTCTCTGTTACTTTGCAATGAAGCTTTGCGACTATCGGCCCTCGCCAGAGAGCATCAGATTCATCTCTTGGCAGTGTATCTTCCAGGCATACAAAACTCTTGGGCAGACAGACTCAGTCGAGTTCTGCTTCCACACGAATGGTCTCTGCATGCAGACCAGGTGACCAAGATTTTTCAAGTTTGGGGAACCCCGGACATAGACCTCTTTGCAAGTCCGTTGAATGCCAAACTTCCCTGGTTCTGTTCCAGAATTCTGGCTCAGGCCAGGGATGCTTTCCTCCTTTATTGGGGTCAAGACTTCCTGTATGCCTTTCCACCCATTCCCCTGATTCCCAAAATCCTGTTCAAGCTTCAGAGAGACAGAGACCGTATGATCCTCATAGCTCCACATTGGCCTCGGCAAGCTTGGTACCCTCTGCTTCTACATCTCTCTCAAGCTCCCTCTCTGGAGTTAGGCTCTGCTCCAGATCTCCTGTCCCAGGAGGACGGAATGTTATGGCATCCCAATCCCCAGTCTCTGCGTCTCAGGGCCTGGTTGCTGAAGGCCTAGATCTCCATGATCTTAATCTCCCTCAGCAAGTAAAGGATATCCTTTATGCTTCCAGGAAGCCTTCCACTAGACGCTCTTATGCTTTCAAGTGGAAAAGGTTTACCATATCGTGTTCGCAGAAGGGTCTTAACCCCCTTGCGATACCTCTGGAATCATTACTGGAATATCTCCTTCATTTATCCAATGCAGGACTTAAGACTAACTCAGTAAGAGTCCATATGAGTGCTATTGCAGATTCTTTCAAGCCTCTAAATGGACAACCTATTTCCTCCCATCCTCTTATAGCAAGATTTATGAGAGGCCACCTTCTAACTAAGCCTCCCAATAGGCCACCACCGGTGGCATGGGACTTAAACCTGGTTCTTGGTCAGCTCATGAAGCCACCTTTCGAACCCTTAGCTACTACCTCATTGAAATTCCTTTCTTGGAAGGTTATCTTTCTCATTGCAATCACATCAGCACGTTGCATCAGTGAGTTGCAGGCACTAGTGGCTGATCCACCTTATACAAGGTTCCATCATGACAAAGTAGTCCTTAGGACTCATCCACACTTTATGCCAAAGGTGGTCTCACCTTTTCATCTAAACCAAGCGGTCTACCTGCCTGTGTTTTTTCCAAGGCCTCATGCTTCAAATGCAGAAAGGAATCTTCATACTTTGGACTGTAAAAGAGCTTTGGCCTTTTACTTACAAAGAACACAGCAACATAGAAAGTCCTCTCAACTCTTTGTTGCTTTTGATCCTTCTCATTTGGGACTTCCAGTCTCCAAGAGAACACTGTCTAACTGGATTGCTCAGTGTATTTCCTTTGCCTATCAGAGTAAGAATCTTCCTCTGGAGGGCCATGTCACAGCTCACAATGTGAGAGCCATGGCAGCTTCAATGGCTCATCTGCACTCTGTGTCTATCAACGACATCTGTCGAGCAGCCACCTGAGCCTCGGTTCGTACCTTCACAGCCCATTACTGTTTGGACAAGGACTCCCGCCGGAATACCTTGTTTGGTCAGGCTGTTCTCCAACACCTGTTCCATACCTAATCAACTCCTACCCACCATCCCTGGTTGGATGCCAGAGATCCATGGGGGGAAGTGGAGCCCTTTCCCAGGGACACACAACTTCTGGGGTCTCTCCCTGGCATCTAAAGCTAGGGAGTCCCCATATGTGAAGACTACATTCCTGCTTGTTCCTGGAGATAGCATAGTTACTCAACTGTAACAGGTGATCTCCTAGGAATTGTATCGCTCTTTCTCCAGGACCAAGCAGGAAGTCAGTCCTCACATATGGGTGACGTCGATGGAGCCCTTGCGGAGCATTTCTCCAGCTTTCCAAGAAAGCCTTTGGGAATGCAGGCACGCATGCGCGGTCCCCTTCCCGCCTAAAGGTGCCATCTTGCTCAGTCTCTCTTTTTCCGTGAAGCCCGTCGGACGTGTGTCCTTGTCCTCCCGGAAAATAGTTGGATTTTTTCGCGATTCCTTCGCTATTTTTTCTCCGGTTGGAAGCCGGTTCCCCCTCTCGCCGGGTTCGGTACACCGGTATCGAGCCCGATCTTACTTTTTCGGTTTTTGCCCTTAGTGGCTGGCGTTCGCGCCCTTTTTTTCTTTTTCCCTGGAAGGCCGGTCCTTTGACCTCGCGGGGACTCTTTTTTCCCCGATGGCTTCCAGTGGTTTCAAAAAGTGTGTTCGGTGCAAGAAGCTGATGTCTCTCACTGACACACACGACTGCTGCCTTCGGTGCCTGGGTCCTGACCATGATCCTAAGATCTGTGGACCATGTGGAAAGATGTCTTCCAAGGCGCTTCGAAGTCGTCAGCACCAAAAGGAAAGGATTCTCTCCGGCCGGGCCCGGACCTCGTCTGAGGCCTCGACATCTCGGGAATCGGATCCCGAGCACCGTCGGGGCTCCTCGGTCAGGGGGTCTACCGACCGAGAACGAAAGAGGAAGAAGCAGCTCGCGAGGGCGCCGTCGGAGGAGGTCCCTGGCTCCTCCAGAGCTAGGTCTCAGACCGCCGACCATCGCCCTGTGCCCGTGAAACAGGAGAAGCCTCCAAAAGTACCTCGTGTGGAGCTGGAGTCTGCTGGACATGTAAGCCCTGTAGTCCTTGTGGACTCTCCTCCCAGAGAGCCGATGTCGGGCCCGGCGCCACCGGGACCCGAGTCGGTGGCTGCTGAGTCTCCTGAGCTGGGTCTTAGGCTGACAGCCTTGGAGTGCAGATTGTCTGCCTTCAGGGAACAGCAGCGGGCGCTGATGGCCAGCCTGTCTGGCGCATCTGCCCTGACCACCGGGAATCGACATCGAAGTCGACCCCGGAGACCGAGCCGATACTCGAGACCATGAAGGCTCGAGGTTGACCTCGGTCGCGGTCTCCCTCGACCTCCCGTTCGGGACCGAGGGCGTCGACGCTGGTGCCTTTGTCGTCCAGGCGGGTGCTCACAGGCCCCGCGCGGTCGGACCCCGATTTCTCATTGGACGAGTCCGCCTGGGAGACAGAGGACGAGGAGTCCCCCGACACCTTCCGGACTCGGTGCATCCCGTCGGACTCACCGCAGTCTGAGCCCCGGAGTAGATCCCCTCCGGAGGATACTCGGTTCTCGGAGTTCGTCCGGGATATGTCCACTGCGCTGGCTATCCCTGCGGTGCCCGAGGAGGAGCCTCGAGCTGAGGAGCTGGAGGAGCCTCGAGCTGAGGAGCTCGAGGCTCTACAGTACGACTCTCCTCCGAAGGAGGCCTTTACTGTTCCAGTTCCTCCGATGCTGGAACGGTTCCTCTTCCGTATGTGGGAGGCACCGGCCTCGGCGCCGGTTCTAAGCAAGCGGGTCGATTCCATCTATCGACTCCGGAAGAGCCCTGGTTTTCAGAAAGCGCAGCTGCCACACCATTCCATGGTGGTGGAATAAACCATGCATCGCCTGAAAAGTCAGAAGATGCACTCCGCGGTGCCCCCTGGCAGAGAGGCCTGGAACCTGGATGGTTTTGGAAGAAAATGCTTTCAGGGCTCGATGCTTGCTTGCCGTGTCCAGTCTTACCAGCTGTACATGGGCATGTACTTGCGGGACCTGGCCAAGGAGCTGGCCAGGTTCTCTGCTGGTCTCTCCGGGGAACCCTTGCAGAGGTTCAAGTCCTTGTCCTCGGGGATACGGGAATGCTCCAAGTTTATGTCCCGCACTGCCTACGATGGCTTCGAGGCTTTGGCCCGTGTTGCGGCAGCCGGCATTGCAGCTCGACACCAGGCGTGGTTGCAGTCATCGGACCTCAAGCCATGGGTTCAGGACAAGTTGGTCGATGTCCCTTGCTGAGGTGAAAACCTTTTTGGCAAGCCCATGACCGAGAAGGCCGCACAGCTCGAAACCGAGCACCTCACGAGGACAAGGTTGTCTAGAAAGATGTCTGCCCCTTCTCACAAGAAGAAGGGCTCGGGTAAAAAGCCCTTTTACCCAAGGAAGGGCACTGACTACAAACAGTACCCACAGTACCAGGCCTCCCAGACTCCCCCACAGGGGCAGCAGGCCAAGGGGCAGGGCAATGGGCCCCGTAGGCAGAGGACCCCCAAGCCTCCGGCCCCTGCTCCCACTCAGCAGGGTGGGGGTTTTTGACTCCTTAAGCATAGCCTCTCCGTCTGTGCTCTCCCAACCCTGCACAGGAGGTCGACTTACCCTGTTTGCCCACAGGTGGCCACTCATCACTGGAGACAGTTGGGTGCTAAGCATCGTCCACAAGGGCTATATGATACACTTCCAGCAGCTGCCTCCTCCATACTTTCCAGGGGAGTCTCCACGGCCTCCCCTGCACACAGATCATCTCCTTCAGGAGCTCCAAGGTCTGTTGCGGGACAAGGCAGTGGAGCCTGTGCCTCCCCACCTCCAGGGTCAAGGGTTCTACTCCAGGTACTTTCTAGTACCCAAATGAACCGGTGGCCTCCGGCCTATTCTCGACCTCAGAAATCTCAACAAGTTCCTAGAGAAAGAGAAATTCAAGATGCTTACTCTTGGAACACTGCTGCCCTACCTCCAGCAGGAAGATTGGCTATGCTCCTTAGATTTAAAGGATGCGTATACTCACATCCTCATTCATCCAGACCACAGAAAATACCTCAGGTTCATGGTGGGAGGAAACCATTATCAGTACAGAGTACTGCCTTTCGGCCTCACTTCCGCTCCCAGGGTCTTTACCAAATGCCTGACAGTGGTGGCGGCCTACCTGAGAAATCAGGGCATCTTTGTCTTCCCGTATCTGGACGACTGGCTCATAAGGGGTTAGACGTGCCAGGAGGCCAGACAAGCCACCCTCCGAACTATTGCTCTTCTTCAAAACCTGGGGTTTGTCATGAACTTCGCAAAGTCCACTTTGCTCCCCTCCCAGAACTTGGAGTTCATAGGGGCAAGATTGGACTCTCTGCTGGCAAAGGCCTTCTTGCCAGAAGACAGGGCCCAAAGACTGATAAACTTGGCAAACCATTTTCTCAGCAGGTCACTGGTCTCTGCCATGCTCTGCCTGAGGCTGCTTGGCCACATAGCTTCGACAGTATATGTGACCCCCAATGCCCGGCTCCATATGAGGCCTGCACAGTGGTGCCTCAGAACGCAATGGACGCAGGCCACAGGCAGCCTCAGAGACAGAGTAAGGGTGTCCAGACAATTTCTGAACTCCCTCCGTTGGTGGCTGCACCCTCCCAATCTACTGCAAGGGGTGCCTTTTCAGATTCCTGGGTTCACAGTGGTGTTGACCATGGATGCCTCCCTGCAAGGCTAGGGGGCTCATTGTCGAGACAAGTGCACCCAGGGCCTGTGGTCTCCTTGGGAGGCCTCACAGCAGATCAATCTACTGGAACTCAGGACTATTCGGTTAGCCCTCAAGACTTTCTCTCAGACACTGGCTCATCAGTCTGTCCTAGTTCAAACAGACAACCAAGTAGCCATGTTCTATGTGAACAAGCAGGGCGGACCAGGCTCCTTTGTTAAGAAGCACAGGACCTTTGCTTGTTTGCTCTCAAGCACAACATGCTCCTCAAGGCAGTGTATCTACCTGGCCAGGAGAACTACCTGGCAGACAGGTTGAGCAGGATTCTGCAGCCCCACGAATGGCAGCTCCATCCCTTAGTGGTTCAGAAGATTTTCCTGAAATGGGGACTTCTAACCATAGATCTGTTTGCCAGTCCATCAAACAAACAACTGACAAAGTTCTGCTCCAGGCAACCGCATCCTCTGCGGCTGGCAGCAGATGCTTTTCTGATTTCCTGGTCCCAGGGCCTCCTGTATGCGTTTCCTCCCACGCCCCTGGTGTCCCGAACCCTGTTCAAAATTCTTCAGGACAAGGCCTCTGTCCTGCTGGTAGCTCCTAGATTGGCCTAGACAGCCTTGGTTTCCACTTCTACTTCAGCTGGCAGTGGATCCCCCACTACCTCTGGGGTTGCAACCCGACCTTCTCTCTCAGGATCAGGGTTCCCTTCTGCACCCAAATCTCAGAGCTCTCAATTTGATGGCATGGAGGCTGCAAGGGTAGTTTTGGTTCCCTGGGGCCTATCTCAGGAAGTTGAGGAGGTTGTCCTAGCCTCTAGGAAGCAGTCCACTAGAAAAACCTATGCTCTGAAATGGAAAAGGTTTTCTGTGTGGTGTCAGCTACGTACAGAGGATCCTTTCTCCTGTGCTGTACCAGTAGTGCTTCAGTACCTACTGCACTTATCCAATCAGGGACTTAAGTTCAATTCTGTTCGGGTCCACCTCTCAGCTCTAGCAGCTCACCACTCACTGGTGGAGGGACATTCTCTGTCGGTTCACCCCTTGATGTCCAGGTTTCTTAGAGGCTTGCTCTTGCTCAAGCCTCCAATCCACCCTCCAGCTCCTGAGTGGGAGTTGAATGTGGTCTTGCAGCAACTGACTCGCCCACCTTTTGAGCCGATGGCTACTTGTCCTCTCCGCTTCCTTTCTTGGAAGACATTCTTCTTGGTAGCCTTAACTTCGGCCAGGCGGGTGAGTGAGCTTCAGGCCCTAGTCTGTGACAGGCCTTACACCCGCTTCTATGGGAACAGGGTAGTCCTTAGGACTCATCCAAAGGTTGTCTCCTCTTTCCACCTCAACCAGGAGGTGGTTCTTCCGACCTTCTTCCCTAGGCCTAATGCAAGCCAGGCTGAAGCAGTCCTGCATACCCTGGACTGTAGGAGGGCCTTATCCTTCTACCTTGACTGTACGCAGGGGCATAGAAGGGCTACTCAGTTCTTCATATCTTCTTGACCCTAATAACATGGGGTTAGCTGTGTCCAAGTGTACTTTGTCCATCTGGGTGGCTGACTGTATCACCTGGGCTTACAAGGGGGCTGACCTTCCTTTGCAGGGTCGGGTCACGGCCCATCGTGTCAGGGCAATGGCTGCCTCAGTGGCTCACCTCCGCTCTGTACCATTGGTAGACATCTGCAGGGCTGCAACTTGGTCTTCAAGCCAGACTTTTGTGGCCCATTACTGTCTGGAGAGGGAGTCCCGTAGGGACAGTGCTTTTGGCCAGGCAGTACTCCGCAATCTCTTTGAGGTTTAGGCAACTCCTGCCCTCCAGCCCTCCGTTGGGCTACCGGTTGAGGTTCTTTCAGTGAAAAGCCTTTCTTTGATGCTGGGACTAGAGGGAGTTCTCTTGTTCAGCCTGGGTTCCTGGTAGCCCAGAGCTAGGGAGTCACCCATATGTGAGGACTGACTTCCTGCTTGATCCTGGAGAAAGAGTAGTTACTCACCTGTAACAGGTGTTCTCCACTCCAGGAGCAGCAGGAATCAGTCCTCACAACCCTCCCTCCTCCCCTGGGAGTTGCAGTTGTACATAGTTTATTTTACATTTTTGTGTGCTGTTTTTTAGCTATGTCATTTGACTGAGAAAGATGGCACCTTTAGGCGGGAAGGGGAAGCTTTCTTGGAAAGCTGGGGAAATGCTCCGCAAGGGCTCCATCGACGTCGATGTCACCCATATGTGAGGACTGATTCCTGCTGCTCCTGGAGAACACCTGTTACAGGTGAGTAACTACTCTCTCTTTCCCTCTCTCTCTCTTTGACTCAGCTTTAAACCCAACTGGAGAGAGGCAGTTGGGAAAGGCAGGAAGGCAGCACGCAGGCGCTGTGGGATGCTCCCAAAAGCTTTCTGATTGGACGCTGGGGAGCGTTCCCACCCAGGCTCCGTCGGTACCGACGATACCCATATGTGAAGACTAAATTCCTGCTGTTTTCCCGGAGATCACTTGTTACAGGCGAGTAACTATGCTCTATTGCCCCTTGAGCAAGGAGCACAGTGACCTCTTGACCTAACCGGTCATTGAGAGAGGTCTGAGAATTGAACTGCCTTACCATTATAGGAGGGGGGCATGCTGAGAAAATGAAGCTTGTACCCCTCTCTTACAATAGACAGAGTCCAATTGTCTGCTGTTATCTGACTCAATCTGGGGGCAAAATGACATAACCTTCCTGGGATGGTGGTGGGTTCTGTGCCATTCAGGGCCAGGAAGGCAAAGTTCTCTAGATAGGAGTCAAAACCCCTGTGGAGGCTGAGTCTGCTGAGCCGGTTGAGGCTTAGCTGCTTTTGTCTTTCTTTGTCTAGGTTGTTGCTGCTGTCCCTTTTGGGCAGACTGACCTAAATGATGTCCCTGCAGGGTATAGGAGGGATAAAACGTTTTCTTCTTGCTGAAGAATGGTTTCTTAGAGGATCTTTTCCTCGCAGGATCAGCTGTAGATTTAGACAATCTATCCAAAGTGATATTGTCAGCATCTATCTCATTAGCGTTTTCCTGCCAATTCTTGCCAAAGAGATTCTCTCCTGTGCAAGGTATATTCCCTAGTTTGTCCTGTACCCAAATTTCCAAGTCAGATGCCTGGAGCCAGGCAATTCTACATGCACCTATAGCAATGGCAGAGGTTCTGCTTATGCATTCAAAGCAAAGGCTGCATGATTCACAAACTTGGAAACATCCTGAGCATGTTTGACAAGAGCGAGATAATCTTGCCTTTTATCATCAGGAAGGAGAGGGCTCATAAGCTCTAAATCTCCTGTGACTTCCTTAAGGAACATTCCCATATATAATATATAGGAACTGATCCTAGCAGAAAGCATGGAAGCCTGGAAGGATCAACGTCCAAAGGGGTCAAGAGTCCTACACTTACTTCCTGGAGGATTAGATGCATGCCTTTTTGCACTCTTTTTTTTTAAATTCGTTTTTATTAAGACAAGGCATCTGATGTACAGGAACAACCAACGCAAACAGAACAAAAAAACATAAACAGTCATCCGGGCAGGGCTGTATCTTGTCCTCCACCCGGGTTAAACAGCCGGAGGTGTTATAAGTCCACCAGCATAGCATTTTCCAACATATTCCCTGACCACCCCCCCCCCCCCCCGTCCCCCCACATCCCAGATCCTCCCCCCCCTCGCAGCCCACGCCCCTACTCCTCGTCTTGGAATCATCCCGCCCCGTCTACCATCCACCTTAGTACCTAGGTCCATTCCATCCTTGCTCCAATCTAATAGTGTGCCTGTAGTACTTCATTACGGATGGCAGGCCGCAAGGTATGGATATAGGGATCCCAGGTCATCAAAAAGGACGTCCAGCGCCTAACCCTACCTCTCGCCCCCCGCTTCTCTAATAGCATCAGCTGGTGAAAACTGTTACGCCATTCCCAGAAGGAGAGAGGAATAGGCTCCCGCCATCTACAAAGTAGGGGCCTTTACCCACTAAGCATGCCTTCCTAAGTAATAGGCGCTCCCATCTACCCTTCGGGTAGAGTGGTCCAAGTTGCTCGAGCACCACGACAGACCCCGTCCAACTAATCCGCTGACGCAGCACTCCGCTGAGATAGTTCCGAATCTGCATCCAATACCGGCGGATTTTCGGACAGCCCCACCACAAATGACCTAGATCAGCCAGTGTAGAGCTACACTTCTGGCAGCTCCCATCCAATGTAAGATGACTTCGAAGAGCTCGTCTGGGGGAAAAATGGGCTAGAAGAATACATTTAAATTGTATCTCTCTCCAGCGGGCCCCTTCTACCAGCTCCCCGATGCTGCTCAGGGCCCCGTGAACCGCACCCGGCAACACTTCCAACCCCAGTTCTCTGGCCCACGATCGCTCCTCCCCAGAGTAATCAATCGGAGGTACCCACATGTCAATGCGTCGCTTCAACCCCGCTATGGACGGCGGAGAGTCCGCCCCTAGACCAAAAAACTCAAGTATCCGCGCAGCACGCTCAGCCACAAGCCCACCCCTTGGAAGCGAGGCAACATAATGGGAGATCTGGGCGTACGCAAAATAGTGTCGAAAGTTCAGTTCATACTCCGCGCATAAAATCGCAAAGGATTTACACCTCCCGTCTGGGTCCAGGACGTGTCCTAAATTCCGAATCCCCCTCTGTTCCCAGAGCCAAAACATGGACGTGTCCGTTCCTGGGGTAAATCGAACGTTCCCTTGCAGGGGCAACCAGCTTGAAACTTCCGGGGACTCCCCCCACCATTTATTTAATTGTTGCCATGCACACCGAGTCGGCCGTGTTAACACGCTCCGAGTTACCCAACCTGGCAAACTCGAGCCTACTAGATGCAAAGCCGCCAGCAAGGTCTGCGGGGCTACCAAGGCCTCCTCCAGCGCTCGTGGGGTGAAGACCTCCGTCTCTCCCAACCAGTCCCCGATGTGACGCGCCTGGCAGGCCAGGGCATAGAGTCGTAAGTCAGGGATCCCAATCCCCCCATCCCTCCATCTCCTCTGCAAACGATACAGAGGGATACGAGCCCGTGCCCCTTTCCACAAAAAACCCCGGAATACGCGTTCTAACTCTTGCAGATCACGCTTCCTCGGCCACACGGGGAGCGTCTGCAACCAATACAAGATACGCGGCAAAATCACCATACCCAGGGCCGCTGCCCTACCTAGCAAAGACAGGGGGAGAGGGGCCCACGCTTGTAATTGTATACGAGTCTTAGACAAAATCCGGTCCACGTTCTCCCGGTATAATTGCTTGGGATCTTTAGTCAGAGATATACCAAGATAAGTAAATGATGCCTCTGCCCACCGCAGGGGGAAGGCATCTCCCCAAGCGGCTCGGAGTGTGCCCCCCACGTCTAACGCCTCTGACTTGCCCATATTAATGCGCAGTCCCGCAAAGCTCCCAAAACAGGAAAACTCCTCCAACAGCCTCGGTAGGGAGGTCCGCGGGGCCAACAAATGTACCAGCAGGTCATCGGCAAAGGCCGCTATCTTAAACCCAAATTGCCCCATACGCACCCCTTTGATCCCCGTCGATACCTCGATCTTTCGTATCAAGGGGTCTGGGAACAACACAAAAAGCAGAGGGGAGAGTGGACACCCCTGCCGAGTACCTCTTTCCAAACAGATATCATCTGACAAGAACCCGTTACAAAGCACACTCGCCGTTGGCTTAGCATAGAGAAGCTCCACCATACGACAAAAGGACACCCCGAGCCCATATTTGGGTAAAAGAAACTTCAAGTACGGCCAGCCCACCCGGTCGAATGCTTTCTCGGCATCGAAGCTGACCAGAAGCGAAGGGACGCCAAAATCTTGCGCAGATTCCGCACCGCATAACGGCCTTTCACAAATCCGACCTGGGATTCATGCACCAGGTCCCCAAGAACCGAGCCGAGCCGCGTCGCAAGAACTTTAGCTAATATCTTCAGGTCAAAATTAAGCAACGAAATAGGTCTGTAGGACCCTGCCCCTGTGTGGTCTTTACCAGGCTTAGGAAATAAAATAATATGTGCATGATTACCACCCCAGGTAAACGTCCCTTGTGCAATACGGTGATGATAGACCGCTACCAACGTTGACAGTAACAGATCTCCCAGCAGCTTATAAAACTCGGCCCCCAATCCATCAGGCCCTGGGGCTCGACAGCAACTCGCCTGTTGGACCACCAGTGAGACTTCCTCCAACGTAACCGGCACCTCCAAGCGCGCTTGCTGTTCTGCCTCTAAGTGGGGCAACTGCACGTCCCTCAAATATTCCTCCATAGTGGTAACAGGGTCAGCCCCTCTTGAATATAGCTTCTGATAAAACTGACGAAAAATCTGGGCAATTTCCCGATTCTCCTTCTGCAACCTACCCTGTTCATCCCGTAAGGCCACCACCATTTGGGTCCCCCCCCCCCTCCCCGAAGGCACCTGGCCAGCAACTTCCCAGTTTTATCCCCGAAGCGGTAAAGTTGATATTTATAGTACATAAAGGATTTCTTGGCCCTCTGGTGGAGTAATTCGTTAATAGCAGATTGGGATTCCCACAACGTCTTCCTATTTGCCACCGAAGGATCACCAGCCTGCCTGCGTCTAGCTCGTCAGACTTGCGTTTCAAGGCGGACAATCTGTTTTGCTATCAGTTTACGCTTACGAGCCACATATCCTATAATGTCTCCCCTTAAGACCACTTTGGCCGTTTCCCAAAACAGTTTGGGGTCGTTACGATGCTGTTCATTATGAGCGACAAATTCCTGCCATTTCTGCTTGAGAAACGAGGAAAAATCCACGTCCCGATATAAATCAACAGGGAACCGCCAGATACGAGCCGGCGGGGCAGCATCCCGCCACTCCAATTCCACCCAAATTAAAGTATGGTTGGAAATTTCCAGAGGACCAATCTGTGCATCGAGTACATAAGCAAAGAGTCTCTCCGAAACTAGCACATAGTCAATTCTGGCACTGGTACCGTGCGCTCTGGACTGGTGGGTAAAGTCTCATTCCCCGGGATGCAAGAGTCGCCACGGGTCCACCATTTGCAGCCTCCGCCGCATATGCTGTAAGGCCCTAGTACCCTGCCTACGTGTCCCCCCATCACGGTCCCTAGATACATCCAACGCAAGATCTAGCACACCGTTAAAATCCCCGGCCAAAATCAATGGAGCGTCTGGCAATTGTTCCACCCGAGAGCCAAGCGCGCGTACAGGTCCCGATCCAGCATGTTAGGGCTGTATAAGTTGCCCAACACCACGGGTTTCCCCTCAAGCATCCCGTACAGCAGTACGTATCTACCATCCGGGTCAACATATACCACCTCCTTGGTGAACCGGAGTCTCCTGTGTATCAAAATGACCACTCCACCCTTCCTACCCTGCGCTGGGGCCCCCCATTCTTGTCCCACCCACTCTCTTTTAAGTTTGGCATGTTCCTCAGAACTCTGGTGGGTCTCTTGCAACATAGCAATGTCGCATTTGTGTCTAGCCAAGGCCTGCAACACTTTATATCGCTTGATAGGGTTGCCTATACCACATACATTCCAAGATACAATCTTCACGTCTGCAAACAATAGGAACTATTGTGCATCACAGAACAGATAGAAGACATGGAAGAAACCTCCCCAGCCTGAGGTCCTCCCCTCTTCCTCACAAGATGATTCCCTATTTTCCTCCTTTGATATCCCAAGGGGCTGCGACCCCACCCCACCCCCTTCCCCCCCCCCTTCTCCACCCCCCTTCCCAATCCCCAAACCCCCCCCCCCATCCTATTCTCATTCCCCGAACTCCTCCTCCCTCCCATAGCGATCACTTGAGATGTGAACGGGACCCCCTCCATCTGAGAACCATTCTTCCATCACCCCAGCCCTCCAGCCCCGAGCATCCAACCTCTCCCATGTTGTAGCTCCCCCATCCCCGCCCCTCTCCCTTTTACCTGCCCCCTTCCACCATATCCGCTTCCCGGGTGTCCAACTAAACGGGGTCCCACCCCTCCCTACTGAAGCCCTTCTACCGGCTCCCCCTCCCTCCCTTATACCCTGTACTCTCCACTCCCCTCTGACCCCCTCCTCCCCTCGCATACGTTCCTCTACTCAGAACACTGCAAGAGAGCAGGAGTTACATAAAAACACCAACATGCTAGTCGGTTCTATAGGGTCAGCAAGGAGAGACCTGACAGGTTAAACTAGAACCCCATCTATATGTCACAGCATATCCCGCAGCCATGCATGTCCCGGTTCAGTTTCTGCAGCCCCCAAACACAGCCCTTTAAGGCCCGAGGAAGCACTTCGAAACATAGGTTCAGGGCCTCCTCCTGCAACAGGGCTCAGGGTCGATCAGCAAACGCCGAGCCACTAGAGGCCGCAGGCTCCGGTATCGCCAACTATCGGAGACGCCCCCGAAGGGGGAGAACAGCCACAAGAATAGAAAGCCGGGGGTGCGAGAACAAAACTCGCCCGGCAACTTCAGTAAACAGAGATGCCCACCCAACAAGTCCGGGAACTTGGCATATGCGTTGTGCAAGAAGTGGTCCTCCTAGCAGGCAGATTAATACGCACCCCTGTAGTCGAGGTAGGCTTTGCAGTCTCACGAAAGGGGGGATCCCCAACTCACCCGCGGTCCAGCTAGGCCGCTCGCAAAGTCCTGTCATGTAGGAAAGCCAGCATCTCTGCCCGGCAGGAAGCACCGCTCCTCTTCTCAACACAGATCAGTCCTCTTTCAAATGGCCCACTAGACCGCAATCATGGTGTATGCTCTCTCGAGCTCGCCGTCGATGGTTCCAGCAGCTGCTCCACATAGGAACTTGCCTCCACTGCAGATTCAAATACCCGATGGGCTCCCTGGTGTAGCACGTGCAGTTTAGCTGGGTATTGCACATGAAAACGCACATTCGCCTCTATCAATCGCTGGCATAGCGGAGAGTAGGCTTTGCGGCGATGGCTCAGCGCGGCAGAGTAATCTGGCGTAATTCTGAGCTTCATATTCCTGCGCTCCACAGTCCCCTTTTGTCGCGCTGCTTCCTTCTGCGTGTAGTAAAGGAATCTTGCCAGGACCACTCGGGGCCGCGAATTCTGTGTTTGCGGCCACGGCCCTACTCTATGGGCTCTGTCCACGACAATAGGGGTGTTCTCACCTTCACTGTCTATCAGAGAGGCGGACAAATTTTCCACATAATCTCTCAGGTCTTTATCGAGAATGGATTCGGCAATGCCCAACAAGCGCAAATTATTGCGTCGGGATCTGTTCTCCAGATCATCAAGCTTCAGTTCGTGGGCTATAGACTCCCTCTGCACTGCACTCAGCTCGCGCTTTAATTTCTCCACCTCCTCTTCGGCCTGCGCTATTCGGCCTTCAGCCTCATGCACACGAGTGCCCAGCGTGGTCAACGAGCACTGTATCGTGTCCATTTTCACATGTAGGGTTTCAAACTGCTTGGAGAGTGCAGTGGTGACCGCAGCCGAAATCTCCTCGATCATTGTAGGTGAGGCTGCAGTGTTCGCTTTTGGGGGGGACTCCGCCATTTTCGGCGGCCCTGCAGTCCGGTCCTTCTCTCGCCTCCCCACCTTCGCCGATGCCATCATTCCGCGTTTCGTTCACAAGAGATGTTTAAGGACTCTTTCACCGATCCCTCGGAGCTCCAATCAGGCAATTGTCTCCGCAAAACACGGCAATATATTAACGATTAGAGGAGGGGGACCCGGAGCTTAGGTGACTCACGTCTTCCCCAGCTCACCACATCACGTGATCTGCCTTTTTGCACTCTTTATCCGTCTCATGGCTGATTCCACCACCATGGAATGGTGTGGTAATTGAGTCTTCTGAAACCCAGGACAAGGAGGAACTCGATACATAGTGTCGAGTCTTCGAGAGTGAGGAGATGTGGTCAGAGGTGTTTCCCACATCCTTAACATAAGATCATGCAAAATCTCATGAATAAGTAAGGTAGCTGCCTCCTTGGGAGATCTAGGGTATTGTGGGATTTCTAGTTCCTTTGCCCTAGGCTCTTTTTCAGGAGCCACTGTGATGGAAAGACCTCGGGCCACATCTTGGATAAAATCCTGAAAGGACATATCCTCTGGTGGAGACATCCTACGCTGAGGAGAAGAGGAATCCTCAGGAAGAAGTACTCTGGTAGCGGCAGAGCTTTCAGAGTCTTCAAACTCATCCGAGGATTCGAAGTATCTCCGATCCAGGTGATCGTGCAAGGCACGGTACCGGTACCGATCGAAGTCGGCATCGGAGTGGTCCGGTACTGACTTGTCAATGCCGGTTAGAGACGCATGACTCGGTCCTGGTAGAATACCTTGCCGATGTCGATGCAGTCGGTGCCGATACCGGTTGAATTGTCTGAAGCAGTTTCAGGGGCATCGAGTCCGTGAGAAGAGCCGCTAGACTGTGTTCAATAGCCATGAATCTCTGGTCTATCGACGCTGCCGATGCTTGGGTATCGGTGCCGAATGAAGCGGCAAAACCCCAGAGCATGGCACCAGTAGTTCTGCCGAGGTTGAAGCCTCGAACATCCTGGAGCCCCGTTAGTGCTTTGGAAGCCGAAGCCTCCCGCTGGGGCAATTTTGTCAGTGAAAGTCCGTCAAGGGCAACGCCAGAGGCATCTCGATGTTTAGAAGGAGATCTACCCTTTGAGGACCGGCTAGATTTATGTTTAGTTACCTGAGATCCATGGGAGGAAGACGATGCCACGGAGGCTGCATCGGAGGGAAGAAGGGTGCTAAGTTTAGCAGCTCGGTTTTGCCAGCCCCTTTTCAACATCATCCCACAGGCAACACACTCTGAAATAGAGTGGTCAGGACCTAAACATTTGAGGCACCACTCATGGGTGTCGGTGACGGAGATGGTACCATCACACTTAGAACACATTTTGAAACCCCAAGCGGGTTTTTCCATTCTGAAGGAAAAAGTTGGGCCTAGTACCCAAAATGGCGCATGGCACCTGAGGAGAAAATTACTGGAAAAGACTCCAGAAAGAAAGGGTTTTTTTGTTTTGTTTTTTTTTTAAAAAAAAAAAGGAAAGAAGAACCGGCGGTACTGGTGTAGCGTCAAGGGAAGGCAGACGTGACTACAAAAAAGAATAAGAAGGGAATTTTTTCTGCGGTGACAGGATGTGCGACCTGTCGGCTCAGCGGAAAACGAAGAACCGGAGAGGGACAGTTGGGGAAGGCAGGATGCAGGCGCTGAGGGATGCTCCCAAAAGCTTTCCTATTGGACCTTGGGGAGCGTTCCCGCGCAGGCTCCATCAGTACCGATGATACCCATATGTGAAGACTACATTCCTGCTTGTTCCTGGAGATGAGCCTATCTATTGGTCACTACTGTTTGTGTATCTACTCTACATCTAATTGAAAATTTTCCTTATAAATAAAGGATTGGAAGATTATTTTTAAAATATTTTTAAGACAGTAGCTATCAGACCTTTAAAACTGGCAGTTTTGATGATTGGCAGTTAATCCACTTGCCTACCCTGCTGCTGTTCTTGTTGCATGAAAGTGCGTGTGACACTCCTCAATTCATCATTGTCTGCTCTTAGTGGACATTTTGTGAGGAATGTGGTATGGAATGGCAAGACTGGATTCCCATATTCTATATGACCAGAATGCCAGCTGTGCTTGAGCCAGCTAATTAAGGATGGGTAGGATTTTCCTTTGCTATTGCACCAGTCTGTTTCTCCATTGGAACTTTGAACCAGCACCTTCAGGCTCTCCTACAAAGGTAAAGGAGCTGCTCCCCTACCCAAGTTACCAGTTAGGTAGACTAATACCCATCCCTTTTATAGCTCTGCCCTATAACAGTGCCTTTCCATATACGTCCATCTCTACTCTTCCTCCACCAAGCATTCTCAGTCACCATATATCTCAGCTCTATCACAAAGCAATGGAGTGACTCGGGGCCCCTCTGCTGTCTCTGTATGGTGTTGCTACTACTAGCAAGGTGCTGCTCCCTTCCTCTGCTGCATGTGAGGACTGAGTAGTATACCTCTCTTCTCTGCGGTGGTTTGTTTAAAATGGAAACAGTCGGGAGTAATTTTATAAAGCCTTTTCTGCATAATACCCCAGGGAATTATTATTTTTTTATTTAACAGGTTTTTTTAATACCGCTTTATCATTTCAATCAAAGCGGTTTACATTGTAACTTAAACTTGGTAATGTACATTAAACAGGGGCATTGATAACTTGGATTTTTCAGACTTGCCCAAGGCCACAAGGAGTACTAGTGGGAATCGAACCCTGGTCTCTTGGTTCCCAAGCCAATGCTCTAACCATTAGGTGGCTACTCCACTCCTTATATGCCAATGTTTTCAAAATTCTACACCGAAAAAACATCAAAATTGCGCAAAAACTAAATGCTTTTATTTTTCACAGAAACAACAGTATAGAACTTGCTTACAAATTGATGGAGGCTCCTCTGCCACAGTTATAAGTGTAATCATGGAACAAAATGCCACAGGCCACTTAGTGAGCGTATGACTTCCTGTGTAGAGTGACTGAGTGAACTGTATAGGTTGGGGAAGTGATTATGGTGTGTTTGTGAGTGAATGATTGCTGTGTGTAAGGCATTGATTGAGACTGCTAGATGTGATATGTTTGAGGAGTGGGGCATTTTTTTGTCAGGATAAGCAACTAGGTTTGGTATGTCTTAAGTGGATAGGGGGTTACCATAGGGCACTGTATGTGCTTATCCATGGTGAAGTGTATGTTGCAGGTGGGGATTGACCATAAAGGGCTTTCTAAAAGTATAAACTTTAGGTCTGCATCTGCAAGGTTGAAAGTTTGGGTGTGCTCTTGGGACACTGTTGGTTGACATGACTCTCTGTGTATGGGACTCCTCCCATACTCATCCTGTTCCCCAAATTCCCCCATCTCATCTCCCGTTCCATTCCCTCTTTTGTCCCAAGCCTCTACTCCGTTTCCTCAAGCCCATCTGCCCTCCCACACATTCCTTTACCTTCTGTTGTCCTCTGTTCTTCTCCCCTCCCACATCTCCTTACCCCTCTGTTGTTCCTAGTAACTCCCTCACCCCCCTCAACACATCCCCTGCCCCATCTCCTCCAGCTCATCTGCCTTCCCACACATCTCATTATCCACCGCATCCTGCCCCCACACATTCTCTAAGCCCCTTGCTTTGCCAAATACATTTCATTCCCCAATTTCTGTCCCTGAATTCCATCTCTCCAGCTTCCCACCCAGCACTATCATCACTGCATGGATGATAGTGTGCCGGAGCACTCCCCAGCTGACTTCACTGCAGATGCGTTATTTGCTCCTCCATTCCCTGCCCTGGATTCAGAAAGGCAGTCTGGTTTTCTCTGCAGACAAGTGAACAAGGGGCCTCCCTCCTTCACATCTGTCTCCTCATTGCTTAAAAAAAAAATCAATGGCACACTTAATCAAGTCACCAAGGAAATCTCAGGAGAAAATGAAACTTTAGTCAGATTTTGTTTTGTTTTGTGGGTGTACCTTAGCAATAGGCTTTCTTCCTCTGCCTTACACAGCACTGTCAATTCCCTCACTGCCATGCTTATGGCTGCTCTAGGGAAAACCACAACCTCAGCTGGCCACAAAATCCTGCCAGGCCAAATCTCAGCATCATCAGGGAAGCCCCAATGAATGTTGCTTCAGCCGTGCAAACAGTAGCAGTGCATCCCCTGTCAGCAGCAGAGAGCATGGCCCTCTGTACCTCCCGCATTGCTGATCCCATCAGTGCAGGGAACACATATTGCTCCATCGGAAGTCTCTATAAGGGCTTTGGGCATATGACCATATTCGTCTCAAGAAAATGAGTAATGTAATCAGAAACGCAAATGAGCTGCAACTAAATCTGCCCTGCTTCAGGCAGAAACAACAGGCTCTAGCTCCAAGCATAAAAGTAAAAATAAATTGTCTCTACCTTTTCCTCACTGACATGAGGGAAGAGGGCCTCATATCACTTTCCCCTGAGCTGCATGTTACAGGGAGGGATCCCTTTTTGCCACCTGCCATGGTGCTCTCTTCAGTTGCTTTCAGAATTTGTGCAGAACACTGCAGTTATCCTACAGTGCCCTTATAGCTTCTCAGCTCAGGCTTCTGTGTGTCAACCTCTAAATCAGTGTTCTCCAAGACTGCCTCAGTCTCATCTATTAGAGTATTCTCCAAAGCTATCAGCCAGGTCCTGTGGGAGGATGGTCTCCAGAAGTTCACCATACTTCAGTTACTCTCCTCAAATCCCTCATTGCTCCCCTGGCTGGGTACCATAAAAGATCATGAGTCACCTGTGGTCATTCTCTACGTCCAGAAGAGGCCTCCTCTCAGGAACCAAAAGAAGAATTTTCATACCCTGGATTTCTTCAAAAGACATCCAAAGCCTTGTACCTGAGCACAACTCAAACCCCATCTTAAGAAGGACTTCCAGATCATTCTGCAGTCCTGCAGCATCCAAGTTCATCAGGTGTTTCAGGATCTCCAATTGTCCATTTGGAATATTCCATTATATATACTGCCAGCCTCCAGGCATTTTGAGCTTAAGTATAGTGTTCTGTCACCACTACAGCATAATCTCTTGCAGCTGTCTCCACCAATCCATAGTCTCAGAAATGGCTTTCAAAGATAAATCCTTGAGATCGCACTACTATACTCCCCAAAGAAAGGATTACAATATTATGGATACAATGGGGGGGGGGGAGGTCTATCAAAGTACTATGCTTTCTCTAAAGATATTTATTTTATTTATTTAAAAGGGTTTTTTTCTATACTGCCCCTTCCAGAGATCAAGGGCGGTTTACAATGAACAGAACTGATACATTAAACTCTAAAAACACGATTGACATATAAATTAGTCATAACAAATTTACTGAAACAAATATTTTACATTATTTACAGATAAAGCGTAGTTACTCCCCTGTAACAGGTGATCTTCAGGAACAGCAGGAATTGAGTCTTCACATATGGGAATAGTCAGCACTGACTGAGCCCGCGCAGGAACACTCCCCAGCATCCTATAGGAAAGCTTTTGGGGGCATCCCACTGCACCTGCGCTGCTGTCTTCCCGCCTTTCCAACTCTTCCTCTTCAGTTGGGTTTGTAACTGAGACAAAAGGAGAGAAGAAAAAAGGAAGGTAGAGACAGACAGAGATACAACTCCTAGGGGAGGTGGGTGGGTTGTGAAGACTCAATTCCTGCTGTTCCCAGAGATCACCTGTTACAGGTGAGTAACTACACTATCTCCATGAACAAGCAGAAATGTAGTCTTCACATATGGAACTTCCTAGCTTAAAGATGCCAGGGAGATGACCCCAGAGAGAGCTGAAGTGGGTTATGTTTCCTCCCAAGGATCTCTGGTATCGAACCTGGGACGGGGGGTAGGAGTTGTTCTAAGTCTGAAAGAGATGCTGGAGAACAGCCTGGCCAAACAAGGCATCCCGACAGGAGTCCTTGTCCAAGCAGTAATGGGCTGCAAAAGTATGGACAGAGGACCAAGTGGCTGCTTTGCAGATGTCGTCAATCCACACCGAGCAAAGGTTGGCCATAGAGGCAGCCATTGCTCTCACATTGTGAGCTGTGACATGACCTTCGAGAGAAA
The DNA here is from genome assembly GCA_033557465.1 of Ichthyophis bannanicus. Classification (NCBI taxonomy): domain Eukaryota; kingdom Metazoa; phylum Chordata; class Amphibia; order Gymnophiona; family Ichthyophiidae; genus Ichthyophis; species Ichthyophis bannanicus. The sequence continues at coordinate 845,586,009 of CM066032.1, read as the reverse complement.
GTCCCTTACTCTCATAGGTAAAGGATAGTCTGCGATCCATTTGGAGAGTGTTCTCTTGGAAACTGGTAAACCCAGGTGACTGGAATCAAAGGCAACAAACAGCTGTGAAGCTTTTCTATGCTGCCTAGTCCTCTGAAGGTAAAAGGCTAAAGCCCGTTTACAATCTAGAGTGTGAATATTCCTATCTCCAGGAACAAGCAGGAATGAATCTTCACATATGGGTACGTCGGTACCGACAGAGTCTGCACGGGAACGCTTCCCAGCGTCCAATCAAGAGCTTTTGGAAGCATCCCAGCACGCCTGCGTGCTGCTTTCCCGCCTTTCCTAACTGCCTCTCCTCAGTTTTCGTTTTTCCGCGGAGCCGGCAGGACGTCCTCCTGTCACCGCAGAAAATTCTTGTTTTTATTTTTAGTTTTCTTGTGGTCGCGGCTGTCTTCCCGACGCCACAGGTACCGCTGGTGTTTTCTTTTCTTTTCTTGAAAAATTTTCCTTTTCCACGGGATATTTTTTCTTCATAGTGTCCCACGGTCTCTTAGGCCTTTTAGGCCTCTTCTTTTTCCTTCATGGAACTGCCAGGCACTTTCTCCAAGAAATGTTCACACTGTGGCGGTACAACTTTATTTCTAGACCCTCAAAATCGGTGTCTAACCTGCTTGAGAAGAAGTTTTCAACATCGAGGTTCCTTTGATACACGGTTGCCCTCCAACTTCGGGGCACCATCTCCTCCTTCTTCCACACAGGATCAGGTAACCCACAAACAGTCTGTTAAGACTAGCCAGTCCTCGAGTGGTAGGTCTCATGCACAGCATGTAGACGGCTCCGGCCTTGCCCTCGAGGGCCCACTGGCTTCAGAACCCCGGCGGGAGTCTTCGGTCTCCAAAGCATATAAGGGGTTTCAGGTTGTTCCTGAGGTTCACCCCTCACAGAACATACCTTAGCCATGTCCGGTGGTGGCATCCGCTTCGAGCGGTACCGATACCCCGGTACCGGCACTGGTGTTGGATGAAACACTCCTCACCAGGGATCGTCATCTGGCGTCCTCGGTACCTTCGGGACCGCTGGATACAGTCCAGACTGACTTTCCATTATCGGTACCAGCACCGATACTACCTCCGACGTCGGTACCCTCCAGACGTGCATCGATAGCCTCACTTCCTTCGATGCCGAGTCTGGAATCGATCTCTAGTCTGGAGGACTGGGTACCGACTCGCCTTGGTACCGGCTCTCGGCGATACCAAAGGCTCAGTTCCGATGATTCGGATCCACAACTCTCGGTTCCTCTCTGGCCGATTCAGTTGCCACTGCTTGACCTGTCAGACACGGTACCGACATCGGTACCGATGACCTCATTACCGTTGCGGTCGATGCCTTCCATGCTTCGCTTATCAGGCTCTTTGCCCTCGATGCCGAGTTTGGAATCGATCTCTCGTCTAGAAGACTCGGTACCACTCTTCTTTGGTACTGACATCGATGAATAGTGCCCGGTTGGGTTCGGTCACCTCGGTGCCGATTGAACTATCACCGATGACTACTCCGATGTCTTTGTCGGGCTCGACTCCGACATTGGTACTGGTGTTAACATCGGTACCGGTATCCACAGTAGCATCGTGGCAAACTTCTACCATGCTCTTCTCAACAGGATCGATCCATTTTAGACCAACTTTGGAATCGATACCTGGCATGGACACTGTGGTAAGGATGGCTGCTGCTCATGATACCCAGTACCGGCAACCATCCCTTCAACATTCCACACTGCACTGTGCAGGATCTTCTATTCCTATATATTTGGATACCTCTGTGGATGTTCGGGCTAGTTCTTTAAAGCTACCCTGTCCAAGAGAGATTCCTGTTAGGGATCCCTCTTTTCAGAGTTTCCTCCAGGATATAGCAAGATTTCTTGCCATCCCTATCCCAGGACATGATCCTGCACAAGGCTCTCTTTCTACCAAAGCAAAGGGGAACATAATGCTCCCTTTGCATCGTTCCTTGCAGGATCTCCTTCTAGGAATGTGGGAAACCCCTTTCAGAATACCCCCACCTCCCAGGGCAACTGATCTCTTATATCAGGTGCCCCCCACTCCAGGGTTTCAAAAGACTCAACTTCCTCATCATTCCATAGTAGTGGAATCAGCAATGAGGCGGGTAAAGAGTAAGAAAAGGCACTCTTCCTATCCGCCAGGTCGTGAGTCTAAACACTGATGACTTTGGACGTCAGACCTTCCAGTCATCTATGCTTTCTGCAAGAATTCTCTCATATATATTCTATATGAGTCTTTCTCTTGAGGAGGTCACAAAGCAATTACATCTTTTGTCTCCTTTTCTTTCAGATTCCAGGAGTGCAGAATATTCCTCACTGCTTAAGCATATCCAGAATATCTCTTGGTTTCTTTCTCGTGCTGACCTAGACTCTTTTGAGTCTCTTAGCAGGACTTCTGCTATAGCTATAGGGGCACGACGTAGAGCCTGGCTCCAAGCTTCAGACTTGGACAAATGGGCACAACAAAGGCTGGGACATACTCCTTGCACTGGAGAAAATCTTTTCAACAAGGAGTCTTTACGTCAGGTTACTCAGTTGTCCACTGATTTTATTTTTTATTTATTACAATTTCTTATATACCGCACTATTGTCAGCGCGGTTTACATACAACAAAATGACCATAACAAACTGTTTGGCTTCACATAGAACAGGAGTAACAACTTGGATAACATGTTTTGCTTTACAGAGAACAGGAGTAACAACTTGGATAACGCGGGGGATGCAAACTGAGCTACTTACATATGTACAATGAGATTGATTGCTGAGAATTTAGGGTGTTACATGTGTACAGTAGGGTTGAGATGTTATCTTGAGGAGGTAAGAGGAGAGGCAATTAGGTTTGGGTTAGGTTAATCTGGTAGTACTGTGTAAATAAATGGAATTTGAGAGCCTTTCTGAATTGTGTTAGGTCAGTAATTGCACGGATGCCTGGTGGTAATGCGTTCCAACATTTTGGGGCATAGATACTGAATGCCCTGTTAGATGTTGCGGTTGTGTACTTTGTTGAAGCCTTTGGGATTAGTAGTGCATTTGTAGATAGGGATCTCCTTGTTCTGTTGGGAGGAATGGGTTGGATGATATCGGTTAATGAAGGGGAGGTGATGCCATGGATGGATTTGAAAGTGAGTAACAAAGATTTGAATATAAGCCTTCCTTGAATGGGGAGCCAATGCAGCTGTATTAGGATAGGCGTTATATGGTTGCATCTTGCTGCTCCCACTAAGACTCTGGCTGCGGCATTCATGGCAAGTTGCAACGGGTTGAGTGTTGATTGAGGGAGACCTTGAAGAATAGCGTTGGCGAAGTCAAAGTGTGGTAAGATCAGGGATTGGTATATTGTCCGGAAGTCTTCAGGGTTTAGAAGGGATTGCAGGTGTCTAAGGGACCGGATTTTGAAATAAATGGTTCTGACTATGTTGGATATATGGGTTTTCATATCTAAATGTTGATCGAGGGTGACTCCTAAGTACCGAATTGTTGATTTGGTTTGGAGCTCAGCCTCATTGACCTTTATATGAGGTGGAGGGCAGAAACTCTGGTCTCTGGTGATGAATAGCACCTCAGTCTTTTTGTGTTGTATCCTAAGATTTTGGGACAGAAGCCATTCGGAGACTGCGTTGAAACATTCAATCAGTGGTGAAAGGTCCATTTGCTCTGTGAAGAATGGCATGAAGAGGAGGATGTCATCAGCGTAAATTAGACAGTCGACCTTGAATGATCCGATTATGTTGAAAATGGGTTGCATGTAAATGTTAAATAAAAGAGAAGATAGGGAAGATCCTTGTGGGACGCCCTGTTGTTGATGGAAGGGTTCGGAAGATCCTGATCCTGATTTTACATGTTGCCATCTGTCTTCAAGGTATGACCTGCACCAATCGAGGGCGATGCCATTTATGCCCTTTTCTTTTAGTCGTTCTACTAGCAGACCATGGTGTACAGAGTCAAAGGCTGCAGCGATGTCTATGAAGATGAGAGCGAAACCTTGACGGATGTTGTCGATACCTGTGACGATTTTATTGAAGAGGGAGGTAAGTAGTGTTTCGACCCCATGGTATTCCCTGAATCCATGTTGACGATGGTCTAGTGGGGAGGTTGAATCTATGTGGTCTTGAAGTTGCCTTTGTGCTTCCTTTTCGATTATTTTGGCTAAGAGAGGTATACTGGCTATGGGTCTGTAGGATTCAACTTTGCTTGGGTCAAGTTTAGGGTTCTTCAGGAGTGGTCTGATGGATGTTTGCTTGAGTGCTGCAGGGAAGGATCCAGTTGTGAATGATAAGTTCATCATTTTTGTGATCAGTGGGCTGAGTTCTGTTCGTAAATTTTTAATCCAATATGCGGGGCAGGGGTCAGTTTGTGCAGTCGTGGTATTGAGGGCTGCAATAGTATCTTCCACAAGTTTCTTGGATGGTGTGGAGAACTTAGAAAGGGAAGTTGGACTAGGGATGTCTTGTGCTATGAACGTGGTAATTTTATCAGTTTGAAGTAGCTTGGATTGTAAATGGTTGGCATACTCTTGTGGGTGGATCTCTTTAGGTTGACATGGGGATGGTTCCTTAGAGAATGATTTAACTAGTTCGAAAAGGTCACGTGGTTTGTTTAGTGATCTTTTGAGAGTGTCGGTATGGTATTGTTTCATGTTTGTAAGGATGGCTTCTCTGTAGATTGCAAGGTGAGTTTTGTATGCTGACTGGTCTTCAGTGGAGTGGGACCGCTTCCATCTTTTCTCTAGTTTCCGTAAATGTGACCGGGATACACGCAGTTCAGGTGAGAACCATGGAGAGTGTTTTTTTTTCTTTGCGATATTGTTCTTGGTATGATTTTGCGCAATGGAACTAAGAGACTTATTCCATGAGGAGATTAAATTGTCTAGGTTGAGAGTTGCATTGTTGAATAGAGGAAGAGTTTCTGCCAGTATGAGATCTTTATTGAAGGCTTTGAAGTTTCGAGAAGCAGTGTTTGTTGAGTTGCTTGGAGATTCATTATTGTGTAGTGAACTGTTGTTGATAGGTATGATGAAATTGATTAGCTTGTGATCTGACCATGGTACAGAGGTGAGAGATGTCACAAGTTCTTCATTTGGTTCTTGTGCTGACAGGGGGGCAAAAATCATGTCAAGTATGTTCCCTTTAGTGTGGGTGGGTTCGGTGATAATTTGTCTGTAGCCCAGATCATTGATCGCTTCTAGAAGGGCAGTGGCATGACTGGAGTGAAGTGATGGGAGGTTGAAATCTCCTAGTATCCAGTTTGATAGGTTGGGGTTGCGAGTGTTGGCTGCTAGGTCGAGAATGTTGGAGAGATCATCAGTTGAGGATGAGGGTGCTCTATATAAAAGGTTGATGGCGCATTGGTCATTTGCAATGGATAAGATATCAAGGTTGTTGGTGCTGGAGGAGTCTGTTGTATGAAAATGCAAATCAGTTTTGGTCAAAATAAGGGCCCCTCCTCCTCTTTTGATTTCTCTATGACGGGAGTGGATTGTGAAGTTGTTGGGTAGTAATTGGTTGAGGATTACATTATCTACGTCAGATAACCAAGTTTCAGTTACCAAAAGAATATCCAGGTTGTGGGAAGCAATTAAGTCAGTGACAACTGGCCATTTATTACGAATTGATCTCGCATTTATAAGGGCGCAGTTAAGAAGTGGAGTGGGTTTCTCTGGTTTCGTTTGCTTGGCATGTTGGAGGGCTATGTGTAATAAATATGATTGACGTGTGTGATTGTTCTTTAGGTGGTGAGGATAAGAATAATTTGTCCACGTTTTGGCATGGTGCTGGAGAATTGGAATTTGATTGGTAGTGTGGAATAGGGCTAAGGACTCGACGATCAGCCAAGAGAAGATAAGGAGGCCGCTCATTATGGCAGTGATAGGTGGGGCCATTTCCGTGTTGTTTTTGAATGTTGTAGAACTGGTGTCGGATTTGATGTTAAGGTGATGGTGGTGAGTCTATGCTGCGTTGGTGGGTGTCACTGACTACTGGAAGTTGTTAAAGGGAGATTGTGCAATATTTTGCACTATTTTGGATGTGTGAGGAGGGGAGGGTGAACACAGCTGGAAATTGGAGTCAAAAAATATCAATAAGAGAGTATTTTTGAGGTATGGCTATTCAGTAGTATGCAGTGGGATATGAAAGATTTCAGATATATATCTATATCTGAACTAAGTTTTGGAGACAAGGCTGTTCAGTGGGATATAAATTATGTGAGAAATTTCTGAGAGGTGTGGTTATTCAATTAGTATACAATTATTCAATTAGTATACAATTACACAAGAGGTTTCAGAAATAAGGCTAAATAGCAGTATACACACTACTTAGGAGAGATGGTTATTCAGTAGTATACAATTACATGAGCGGCTTCAGAGATAAGGCTACTTAGCAGTATATACAGTGGGCTATATAATCTTACTTGAGGTAGTGAGAGAGAGCAGGAACGTTAAAGTCACTGAGCATATGGGCTGTGGGTGCCTGCCGTGCCCCGCCTAAGGGCCACGCCAAAGGGCCCTCTGGCGAGGCCCTCAGGCGCGGGCCCACCAGGCGCGGGCGCGCCCGATCGGCACCGGATTTAAATCTGCCGGGATGCTGCTGCGATTGGGCCTGGCGCTCACGTGGGTGGTGGTGGAGCTCCGGCCCACTCTATCCCCGACTGGGAGAGCTTCTTGCAGGGGCCGGAGTGCAGGAACAGAGGCCGCGCGCCCGATCGGCACCGGATTTAAATCTGCCGGGATGCTGCTGCGATTGGGCCTGGCGCTCACGTGGGTGGTGGTGGAGCTCCGGCCCACTCTATCCCCGACTGGGAGAGCTTCACCACACTGTCTCCCCACAGGAGAAGACAATTTTATTCATCACTTGCCCATCATACAGATGTTCCCCAACAGGGAAAGCATTGTCCTGGTCTAAAGCATCCAACCTCTCACCAGGCTCAGCAAACCCAGCACCTGCAGGGTTTCTGATCATTCATCATCAGATGCTTGTGACTCTTGGGGTTAGAATCTGTAATTGTTCTTCTCAATAGAGGCAATCCACTACTTTTTCTAACCCCTACACATGGATCTCTTTCCAAAAGATATCCATTTTTTCTATATTTCTATGAGCTGTTAGGTTATCCATGCCTATAAGTCACAGGTTTCTCCTCTTTTTTTTTTTCCTTGTTAGGGAAAGAGGTCTAACCACAATCAAATGATAGTTCCTGTGCCAGCATGTATTTTTCCTCTCTATAGACCTACTCCTTCGTAAGTCTTCTTCAGCTCCATTCTCTTCACCCTCTTACCAAGTTTTTCCTCTGTAAGAGCGGAATTGCTTACTGGGAGGCTTTCTCTTCAGCCTCTCTAGTTTCTCACTTTACCATGCAGAGTTTTCCTCTCTGAGTTACCTCCTCTGTTTCGATCTTGCTTTGGGGCAGCTTTTCAGACATGTCCAGAGTTCCTACTCCTGTTCTGTCTCTTCTTTCTGTTTTTGAACAGTAAGATTCTTCTGCTGTCTTCCTAACAGCTGCCCATGCAGGAGCTTTAATGTTTGCACCACTGGTTCTTATCCACAAACTACCAGATTGTCCTCCACTACCATTCTGTCTAGTCTTAGTAGTGGCTCCAAGTCAGTACTTCATCTCTCTTAGAGATCATATCACTACAAGCTTCTAGATTGTCTTCTATTCTGCCATCTTCATTCCTGAGTTTGGCAGCATAGTTGACAGAGCTACTGGTTCTCTAACAGCCAGTTCTATCCCCTCATTCTCCTGCATCATGCTCTCTGCAATCTACAGAGAAGCTTTCTACTATGGGCCCTTGCTAGAGAGCATGGGGTTTTTTTTCTCCAACAGCTATCCTAGCTTGTTAGAAAAGGCTTTTCAGTCATGTCTCCCATGACTAGAAGGTTTCCCCTTCTTTTCTATCTCCTTTTTTGATATAAGGGACATAGGCCTTCTCTTACGTGAAGACTCAAGGAGTTGCCAGTTCCCTGCTTGGTCCATAGTATTCCCAATCGTGGATATGCTCGTCCTCATGGTAAGAATGCATGATACCTTTGCCCTTAAGCAGGTCAACATGGTATCTCCTCTCTAGGCGTATTCTGTCTAACTACCATGCCAGAGTCCTGGAAGACTCGGGACTTGCTGGCTGCACTTTGACATTGTCCTTGGTTTTTCATGTAACAGTCCTGGTTATTTTGCACTAACTAGCATTCTTGCAGATCATGACCAGGAGGAATAGATTCTCTATATGTCTTCTCAAGTAGGTTCCACCTTCTTGTTATTAGATGAATCCTCTCCACATAGCCTATGTGATTACTGTACTGTAGGCATATCTCTGTCTGTTTAACTGCAGACACCCATATGTAAGCCTACATATCCATATTTATTCTTTGTGTGTATTTTATGCCCTGCCATATCTCACTATAGATATATTCTTATATGTCTGTCTATTTATATATATATATTTATATATGTATTTGTTGAGATATTTTCTTAGAGATAGATATGTATCCACATACTTATCTATCTCCCTGTCTATTCTCATATACCAATATGAGTCTGACAGAGGGATTTTACCCATACCTATGCTACCTAGCAGGTTTGGGGTCCTACACACATAACCACTCCTGTGGTACTCAAAAATTTTTATACCATAACCTAACGGTTTAGGTACCTCTGAAGCTCATGCCCAATATCTCTTCTAGCTTACCCCAGTTAGGAGAGACACTGTGGATTTTCAGTTAATCACAGGCTTTAACGCTTCAGGCATTTGTCCTCTCTTTTGGGATACAAGGAGTTCCCACACCTTTCTCCCCACAAGGACTGTGCCTGTTTGTCCAAATCGGTTAGCCTTTCTCTTTTTGCTCCTAAGAGTGTCTCACTCTACCTCCAAAAGAGCTAGGATTTTTGTCATAAAGCCTTCCGCTGAAGGCACATTGTTTTTGGACTACCCAAGTTTTCATACTGGGGTTTCCCTGTTACCTTTCAGGATTCTGACCTCCATTGGTTTTCCTACAGGATTATCACATCCACTTACAGTGAGGTCCTCTTCTAGGTTCCTCTACTAGGTTCCCAGTAGATCCATGAACCTCCATACTTCTGTGAAATCCTGTCAGGGGAGGTCCATATTGCAATATCCTTTGCAATATTATTGGTGACCATCATCATTCACGCATATACTCCTTCTCTGCAGTCCTATGCTAGGTTAGCTGTTCCACAGCATCCTTCTTTCTTCAACTCCTACCCTCCATCCTCAGGATGCCTGGTGTTCTGGGAGATAGCATGTTCCAGCCTATGACATGCTGGGACTCCAGGCATCTCAGCTTGGGAGTCCCCATATGTGAAGACTCATTCCTGCTTGTTCCTGGAGATAGCACATTTACTTACCTGTAACAGGTGATCTCTGGGAACAGCAGGAATAAGTCTTCACAACCCACCCACCTCCCCAGGAGTTGTATCTCTATCTTTCCTTTCCTTTCTCTCTTTCTTTGTCTCAGCTTTAAAACTTAACTGAGGAGAGGCAGTTGGGAAAGGCGGGAAGGCAGCACGCAGGCATGCTGGGATGCTTCCAAAAGCTCTTGATTGGACGCTGGGAAGCGTTCCCGCGCAGACTCCGTCGGTACCGATGTACCCATATGTGAAGACTTATTCCTGCTGTTCCCAGCGATCACCTGTTACAGGTAAGTAACTGTGCTTTCTGCACTAGAGGCATGAGGCTTAGGGAAGAAGACAGGAAGGTAAACTGACTGGTTCAAATGAAAAGGTGAAATCACCTTTGGCATAAAGTGAGGATGAGTCCTAAGGGACTACCTTATGGTGGAACCGTTGTATAAGGAGAGTCAGCCACTAAGGCTTGTAGCTCACTAATGAGTTTTGCAGAAGTGAGGGCAATTAGAAAGATCACCTTCCAAGAAAGAAATTTCAGGGATGTAGTGGCTAAGGGTTCAAAGGGCGGCTTCATAAGCTGTCCAAGGACAAGATTTAAATCCCATGCCATGGGTGGTGGCTTAATGAGAGGCTTAGTTAAGAGTAGACCTCTGATAAACCACGCTACAAGCGGCTGAGAGGAGACAGGTTGTCCAAAGGACATGTGGAAAGCCGCAATGGCACTAAAGTGGACCTTACTGAATTAGTTTTAAGTCCAGAGGATGAGAGGTGGAGAAGATACTCCAGTAACACCTCTACTGGAACTGAAAAAGGATTAAGTTCTTTTTCTGAACACCAGACAGAGAACCTTCTCCACTTAAAAGCGTAAGCACGCCTAATGGAAGGTTTCCTGGAGGCCAAAAGGATATCTTTAACCTGTTGAGAGAGGTTGATATCGTGTAGTTCTAAGATCTCCAGGAACAAGCAGGAATGAGTCTTCACATATGGGTACGTCGGTACCGACGGAGCCTGTGCGGGAACGCTCCCCAGCTTCCCAAAAAGGAAAGCTTTTGGGAGCATCCCACAGCGCCTGCGCGCTGCCTTCCCACCTTTCCTAACCAACTCTCCTCAGTTCTTCTTTGCCGCGGAGCCAGCAGGTCGAGCCCTGTCACCGCTGAAGAAGTTCTTCATTTTATTTTATTTTTTTGGTCGCGTGTCTGCCTTCCCCGACTCCGGACCGGTACCGCCAGTCTTTTCTTTCTTTCTTTAAAAAAAAAAAAGAAAAAATATCAATATTTTTCCTCACTTGGTGTATTTTTCTTCTTAAGGCCTCAGGGCCCACAAGAAAATTTCCCTCATGGAAAAACCAAACTCCGGGTTCAAAAAATGCACTAAGTGTAGCGGTACTATTTCTGTTACAGATACCCATGAATGGTGTCTTAAATGTTTGGGTCCTGAACACTCCATTCCGGATTGTCCGTCCTGCTCCCTAATGTCTAAACGGGGGTTACAGAACCGAGCAGCTAAGCTCCATGTGCTGTTTCCCGCTGAGGCACCGGCAGTAGCATCAACATCTTCCAGGTCGTCTTCTCCTGAAGGATCTCAGGTAACCAAACATAAACCTAGCAGGTCCTCGAAGGGTAGATCTCCCTCTAAGCATCGAGATGCCTCCGGGCTTGCCCTCGAGGATCCTGCACCAGCCAAACAACCCCGGCGGGAAGCTCCGGCTTCCAAAGCTCCTCCTATGGGGTTACAGGTTGACATCGATGGCACGGCCTCGACCGATCACCTGTTAGAATGCTCTGGGGTACCGGCACAATCTCCCGGTACCGATCTCCAGGCATTCATGGCGTCGATGGATCAGAATGTTCTGTCCATGCAGCAGGCTATTTCAGCTTTCATTCAAGCTGCAACGCCGGCGGTACCGCAACGAGTTCCGTTGTCGGTATCGGCTCCGGTATCGGCACCAGCGCCGAAACCGGTTCCGACCGCATCGACATCAACTAGGACAGCGGTTCCTTGTCCAGGGCTGTTTCTCGGTACCGATCCGGTTCCGAAAACGCCCGATGTCGATACCGCTCGATACGCGTATCGAGCGTTAGAAGAGCACCCTGACAGGCGATACTTCGATTCCTCTGATGATTCTGATACATCAGATGAGTCTCCTGAAGTATCCATAGCCCTTCCTGAGGAGCCTTCTTCTCCAAAAAGAAGAATGTCTCCTCCAGAGGACTTGTCCTTTCAAGACTTCATAAGAGAAGTAGCTAAAGGACTCTCTATTTCAGTAACCTCTGAATCAGAGCCTAGAGCAAAAAAATTAGATATTTTAGGATACTCTAAGGCTCCTAAAGAGGCAGTCACCTTACCAATTCATGAGATTCTTCATGAACACATGATTGATTTATGGGAGACTCCTCTCACTCTCTCTCCTCATTCTCGCAGGTTGGACACTATGTATCGTGTCCCTCCTTGTCCTGGGTTCCAGAAAACTCAGCTTCCTCACCATTCCATTGTGGTGCAGTCAGCTATGAAGAGGATAAAGAGTACAAAGAGACACTCTTCTGCTCCTCCAGGAAGAGAATGCAAGACCTTGGATGCTTTTGGTAGGAAGATCTTCCAGGCCAGTATGCTTATTGCCAGAATCAACTCATATAGCCTTTATATGGGTATGTTTCTGAAAGAAGTTGCACAAAAATTGCACAACTTCCTCCCCTTTCTTCCAGAGGATAAAAGGGATGAATTCAGCCTTTGGCTTCAGCATACTCAGGACATTTCAAAGTTCTCCAACAGGGCAGCTTTTGACTCCTTTGAAGGTGCCAGCAGAGCCTCAGGCATTGCCATAGCTGCTCGCAGAATTGCTTGGCTCCAGGCTTCTGATCTAGAACCCTGGGTTCAAGATGGCTTAGGAAATCTACCCTGCACAGGTGAAAATTTATTTGGCAAAGAGTGGCAAATTAAAGCCACTCAGATGGATGCAGAGAACTCTGCTCTGGATAGACTTTCAAAGTCATCCTCCTTCCCTGCCAAGAAAAAGATCTTTAAAAAGTCTGTTTACAAAAAGGGCAGATTTCCTTCCACTTCTGGCCAACAATCTTCTACAGGTCGCTTTGCCACTAAGCGTCAGCAACCTAAGCAGGCCAGACCAAAGTCTACAGGGGCTGCTGCAACTCAGCAGTCCCAACCTCCTCAGGGTTTTTGACTTGATGCTAGAGAACTTAGCCTTTCTGGCTCTACAACAGCCAGAACCTCTCACCATTCCAGGGAGGTTAGCTCATTTTGCTCCCAGATGGGAGCAAATCACATCAGAGCAGTGGACCCTCTCCATCATCAGAGAGGGCTACAAACTTCATTTCTCAGACCTTCCTCCCCACACCATGGTGAGACACTTCAATTCTCCCACGCCCCTTCTCGACCTTCTGGGTCAGGAGGTGACTACCCTTCTTGCCCAAGGGGCAATAGAAGAGATTCCTCTTCTTCATCAAGGGTCAGGGTTCTATTCCCCCTATTTTCTCATTCCAAAGAAGACAGGGGGATACAGATCCATCTTAGATCTCAGAGAATTGAACAAATTCCTATGCAAGGAGAAGTTCAAGATGCTTTCTCTGGGCACTCTCCTTCCATACCTTCAAAGTCAGGATTGGCTTTGTTCTCTAGATCTCAAGGATGCGTACACACATGTCCTCATCCATCCATCTCACAGAAAATTCCTACGTTTTCTATTCCAGGGAAAACATTACCAATACAGAGTGCTTCCTTTTGGTCTGGCCTCTGCTCCGAGAGTGTTCACCAAATGCATGGCAATAGTTGCTGCATTTCTACGCACTCTGGGAATATTTGTCTTCCCATACCTGGACGACTGGCTCATCCGAGCTCCATCTCAGTCAGAAGCCCAGATTTCCCTGGACCGCACAAGGCGCATTCTGCAGTATCTGGGACTGGTGGTAAACCTCCCAAAGTCCCAGCTCATCCCTACTCAGTCCCTGGAATTCATAGGGGCCTGGTTGGATACCACCACTGCAAGGGCCTACCTTCCTCAGGCCCGTTGCCAACGTCTAGTGCAGCTAGCCTCCCAGATTCAGTCAAAGAGCCACTTAACTGCCAGGGAGATGCTACAACTGCTAGGCCACATGGCTTCCACAGTACATGTGGTACCCTATGCTCGCCTACACATGAGAGCAGCTCAATGGACTTTGTCCACCCAGTGGACTCAAGCTTCAGGAGCTCTCTCAGACCAAATAGCAACCTCCAAACGTCTCTTTTGGTCTCTCCAATGGTGGATGTCCACTCAAAATCTGTTGCTGGGGTCCCCCTTCCAACAGTTGTTGCCCCAAGCAACCCTCACAACAGATGCCTCCCAAACAGGTTGGGGAGCTCATCTACAAGACCTCTCCACCCAAGGCACTTGGTCCCCACAGGAGACCTCTCTTCATATCAACCACTTGGAACTTCGAGCAGTGTTTCTAGCTCTCAAGGTCTTTCATACCCTCCTCAGCTACAAGACAGTCCTTATTCATACGGACAATCAAGTAGCCATGTTTTACATAAACAAGCAAGGAGGAACTGGCTCTCTGTCGCTTTGCAACGAAGCTCTAAGATTATGGGCCTTCGCCAGAGAGCATCAAATCCATCTCCTGGCAGTATACCTCCCAGGAATTCAAAATTCTTGGGCAGACAGACTCAGTTGAGTTCTGCTTCCACACGAATGGTCCCTGCATATGGATCAGGTACTCAGAATCTTCCAAGAATGGGGAACCCCGGACATAGACCTCTTTGCAAGTCCGTGGAATGCCAAACTTCCCCGGTTCTGTTCCAGAATTCCGTGTCAGGGAGTTCAGGCCAAAGATGCCTTCCTCCTTCATTGGGGTCAGGGCTTCCTGTATGCCTTTCCACCCATTCCCTTGATTCCCAAGACTCTATTCAAACTCCAGAGGGATCAAGGATCTACGATCCTTATAGCTCCACGCTGGCCACGCCAAGTGTGGTACCCTCTACTTCGCAATCTCTCCCAAGCCCCCTTCCTAGACTTGGGAGCTGCTCCAGACCTTCTGTCCCAGGAGGAAGGGACTTTGTGGCACCCAAACCCCAAGTCCCTTCACCTCAGAGCTTGGTTACTGAAGGCCTAGACCTTCAAGACTTGAATCTTTCTCAGCAGGTGAAGGATATCCTCCATGCTTCCAGGAAACCTTCCACCAGGCGTTCCTATGCTTTTAAGTGGAAAAGATTTTCCATTTGGTGTGCTGAAAAGGGTCTTGACCCTCTGGCACTACCTTTGACTTCTTTGTTAGACTATCTCCTGCATCTCTCCAATGCAGGACTTAAGACAAATTCAGTAAGAGTCCATTTGAGTGCTATTGCAGCATCCCTTAAGCCCATCAATGGACAACCTATCTCCTCTCATCCTCTTATTTCAAGATTCATGAGAGGCCTAACTTTAACTAAACCTCCCATTAGGCCTCCTCCGGTGGCATGGGACTTAAATTTGGTTCTTGGTCAGCTTATGAAGCCACCTTTTGAACCCTTAGCCACTACCTCCTTGAAATTTCTTTCCTGGAAGGTTATTTTCCTCATTGCAGTCACTTCTGCTCGCCGCATCTGTGAACTGCAGGCCTTAGTGGCTAATCCACCTTATACAAGGTTCCATCATGACAAGGTAGTCCTTAGGACAAATCCGCACTTTATGCCTAAAGTGGTCTCACCTTTTCATCTTAATCAAGAGGTATATTTACCTGTCTTTTTTCCAGCTCCTCATGCATCCAGTGCAGAGAGGAATCTTCATACTCTGGATTGTAAAAGAGCTCTTGCTTTTTACTTACATAGGACACAGCAACATAGAAAGTCTTCCCAGCTTTTTGTTGCTTTTGATCCTTCTCATTTTGGACTTCCAGTCTCTAAGAGAACACTGTCCAATTGGATTGCTCAGTGTATTTCTTTCGCCTACCAGAGTAAGAACCTTTCTCTGGAGAGCCATGTCACAGCTCATAATGTGAGGGTCATGGCCACCTCTATGGCTCATCTAAATTCTGTGTCCATCGACCAGATCTGTCGAGCAGCCACCTGGGCCTCTGTTCATACCTTCACAGCCCATTACTGCTTGGACAAGGATTCCCGCCGGGATGCCTTGTTTGGTCAGGCTGTCCTCAGACACCTGTTCCATTCTTAAACAACTCCTGCCCTCCTTCCCTGGATGGATGCCTGAGATCCATTGGAGGACACAGACCCCTTTCAGGGTCTCATATCCTTGGGGATCTCCCAGGCATCTCAGCTAGGGAGTCCCCATATGTGAAGACTCATTCCTGCTTGTTCCTGGAGATAGCACAGTTACTTACCTGTAACAGGTGATCTCTGGGAACAGCAGGAATAAGTCTTCACAACCCACCCATCTCCCCTAGGAGTTGTATCTCTTTTCTATCTTTCCTCTCTCTCTCTATTGTCTCAGCTTTAAACTCGAACTGAGGAGAGTTGGTTAGGAAAGGCGGGAAGGCAGCGCGCAGGCACTGTGTGATGCTCCCAAAAGCTTTCCTTTTTGGGAAGCTGGGGAGCGTTCCCGCGCAGGCTCCGTCGGTACCGACGTACCCATATGTGAAGACTTATTCCTGCTGTTCCCAGAGATCACCTGTTACAGGTAAGTAACTGTGCTCTCTCAGCAGCCATGCCATCAGGTGCAAGGACTGAGGGTTGGAGTGCAAAAGGGTTCCATTCTTTTGGGATAGAAGATCTAGAGCACATCCCAACTCCAGAGGTTTGGCTTGAGAGAGACGTAGAAGCAGTGGATACCACATCTGTTATGGCCAGCGTGGGGCTATGAGGATCATATGGCCCTTGTCTCTCTGAAGTTTGAAAAGAGTCTTGGGAATGAGGGGGATGGGTGGGTAGGCATATAGGAAGTCCTGACCCCAGTGGAGGTGGAAAGCATCCATTGCCGGACTGCTCCGAGCAGGAATTCTGGAACGGAATCGGGGAAGTTTGGCATTCTGAGGACTTACAAACAGGTCTATATCTGGGGTTCCCCAGATCCAAAAGATTTGAATGAAGAGACCACTCGTGTGGCAGCAGTACTCGGCTGAGTTTGTCTGCTAAGAGATTCTGTGAGCCTGGGAGATACACTGCTAGTAGGTGAATCTGAAGGCCTCTTGCAAAGGGCCATACTGTAGGTGTAGAGCTTCGTTGCACAGCGCCTGAGAACCTGTTCCACCCTGCTTGTTCACATAGAACATGGCAGATTGTTCATCTGGACAAGAACTGTCTTGTAGTGCAGATGGTCCTGGAATACTCGAAGAGCGTAGAAAATGGCTCTGAGTTCTAGTAGGTTCATGTGAAGACAAGTCTCCTGCTGGGTCCAGAGACCTTGCGTGGAGAGATTGTTCAGATGAGCTCTCCAACCCAACTTGGACGCATCCGTCGTCAAGGTAGCTTGGTGCAGTGGCTGCTGAAAAGGTGACCCTACGAGTAGGTTTTTTAGCGATTGCCATCACTGAAGGGATGAAATGAGGTGTGCCGAGGTTCTGATTTTGTCCCCAAGACGACCCGATGCCTGAGTCCACTGAGAGGCTAGCGTCCACTGGGCTGCTCACATATGTAGGTGAGCATAGGGGACCACATGTACAGTGGATGCCATATGAAGCATTTCTCGAGCAGTCAAGAAAGTTTTGATAGCTGCTTGAGAAGCCAGTTGAATTATTCGAGCACAGCAGAGCTGTGGCAGGAAAGCCCTTGATTGCCACGTGTCTAGAAGAGCCCCTATGAACTCTAGGGATTGAGTAGGGGTAAGATGGGACTTTGGGAGGTTTATGACCAATCCCAGATACTGAAGAAGTTGCATTGTGCAGGAAAAGCAGAGCTGGCCTCTGGAGCTGTTGATGCTCGGATCAGCCAGTCTAAGTAGGGGAAGACAAATATCCCTAGAGTCCTTAGAAATGCTGCTGCTACTGCCATGCATTTTGTGAAGACTTTTGGGGCGGAAGCCAGGCCATAGGGTAGAACCCTGTACTGGTAATGTCTTCCCTGAAAGAGGAATCGAAGAAACCTCCTGTGTTCTGCATGAATAAGGATGTGTGTATATGCGTCCTTTAGATCTAGAGAACATAGCCAATCCTGACTCTGAATGTAAGGGAGAAGTGTTCTGAGAGATATCATTTTGAATTTCTCTCGGAACAGAAACTTGTTTAACTCCCTGAGATCCAGTATGGACCTGTACCCTTCTGTTTTCTTTGGTATAAGGAAGTAGGGGGAGTAAAAGCCCAGGCCTGGTCGAGAAAGGGGTACCTCCTCTATTGCACCCTGAGCAAGGAGTAACTTCTTGACACAAGAGAGTGGTGAGGTGGGGCCGAGAACTGAACTCTTGGAGTGGAGGAAGGGGGCATGCTGTGGAAATGGAGTTTGTACCACTCTCACTATGGAGAGAGTCCAATGCACTGATGTTATCTGCTGCCACCTCTTGGCAAAGTAACACAGTCTGCCTGGAATGTTGAGTGGTTCTGGAATTTTTAGAGGTAGGATGACTAGGTTCTCTAGGAAGGAGTCAAAGACCTGGTGGAGGCTGTGTCTGCTGAGCTGGTTGAGCTGTGAGGATTTGAGCCTTTCTTTGTTGTTTCGGCTGCTGTTGCCCCTTCTGGGAAGCATGGATTGGGCAGTGGACAGTATGAGTGTAAGAAGGATAGAATTTATTTTTCTTGTTGAAAAAGGGTTTCTTAATTGTCTTTTTTCTTGGCTGGGTAGGCAGTAGTCCTTGAGAGCCTATTTAAAGTAGTGTTCTCGGACTCAAGTTGAGAAGCTTTGTCCTGCCAATCCTTACCAAAGAGGTTTTCTCCCATGCAAGGAATATTCCCCAGCTTATCTTACACCCACTGTTCTAAATCAGATGCTTGTAACCAAGCAATCCGATGTGCACCAATAGAAATAGCAGAAGTCCTGCTGATAACATTCGAAACAATCGAAGGTTGCCCTGTTCATGAACTTAGAAACATTTTGGGCATGTTTGACAAGTTTAAGGAAATCAGCCCTCTTGTCATCAGGTAGAAGAGGAACCATGAGTTCCAAATCTTCAGTAACCTCCCAAAGAAACATACCCATGTAGAGTATGTATGAACTTATTCTGGCTGATAACAGAGGCCTGAAAACATCGACAACCAAAGGCATTGAGAGTTCTCGCTTCACGGCCTGGAGGATTAGATGAATGTGTCTTGGCACTTTTAATTTGGCGCATTGCCGATTCCACAACCATGGAATGGTGTGGTAACTGTGTTTTTTGGAACCTGGGACACTGTGGTACCCGGTACATTGTATCGAGTCTTCGAAAATGTGGAGACACCATTAAAGGTGTCTCCCACATCCTAAGCATGAGGTCATGCAAAATCCGATGTATGGGAAAGGTTGTGGCCTCTTTAGGGGCTGCAGGATACTGAAGAATTTCAAGTTCTTCAGCTCTTGGTTCCTTCTCCGGGGTTATGGTGATCGAGAGGCCCCGAGCCACATCCCGTATAAAGTCTTGAAAAGACATGTCCTCCAGATGGGACATCCGGTGTTGTAGAGGAGAGGGATCCTCCGGAAGGACCGCTCCGGTACCGATGGAGTCATCAGAAGAATCAGAATCGGAAGACTTGAAGTATCGATGGACCGGGTGCTCCTGCACCGCCTGTCGACGGTACCGATCGAAGTCGGCATCGGAATGCCTCAATACCGGTACCTCTACGCCGGGCACCGATTCTAGGGTCAGCATGGGTGGTAGCGTGGAGAGCGGTGTAATGGTAGATGCAGATACATCCGGTACCGGTATCTGTACCGATGACTGCAGAACCAATTGCAGCGGCTTTAGCAGTATGGAGGCTGCTAGCAAGGCCACAAGACTCTGCTCAGTGGCTAGGATACATTGATCCATGGAGCCTGACGATGTCTGGGTGTCAGTACCGGCAGAGCAGGCCACAACCCCAGAACATGGCACCAAGAGCTCTCCGGAAGTGGACGCCTAGGGAACATCTTGGGACCCCGATAATGCTTTGGAGGCAAGGACCTCCCGCCAGGGTTGTTTGGCCGATGTATTTTCCTCGAGGGCAACGCTAGAAGCATCTCAATGCTTAGGAGTTCTACCCTTTGAGGACTGGCCAGTCTTCGAGGAAGACCTGAGCTTGGTTACCTGAGATCCATAGAAAGAAGATGAAGCCCTGGACATTGCATCCAAGGCAAAAAGGGTGCCATGTTTCGCAGCTCTATTCTGCAGGCCCCTCTTAGTCATCTTTCTGCAGAGGAGACACTCCGATGGAGAATAGTCTGGGCCCAAACATTTAAGACAGCAGTCATGGGTGTTGGTAGCAGAAATAGTACTAGCACTCCTTGTGGCTTTGGGCAAGTCACTTAACCCTCCATTGCCTCAGAAAAAAATCCAAGTTATCAATGTCCCTGTTTAATGAACATTACCAAGTTTAAGTTTCAATGTAAACCGTTTTGATTGAAATGATAAAGTGGTATATAAACCTGTTAAATAAATAATAGTATTGCTACATTTTGAACATTTCTTGAAACCACTAGTTGGTTTCTCCATTTGAAGAAAAAACTTGGCCTACGGCCCAAAATGGCACCAAGGCACCAAGAGGGGAAAGACCCTCAAGAAAAAGCTTTCTTTTTTTCGTAAAAAAAAAAAAAAAAGAAAAAAAAAAGAAAGAAGACACCGATGGTACCAGTGTCAGCGTCGACGGGAAGGCAGACGCAACCACAAAAAAGAAAATTTTCTGCGGTGACAGGAATTACAGTCTGTCGGCTCCACGGAAAACAAAAAACTGAAAAGGAAGAGTTGGAAAGGCAGGAAGGCAGCAGCACAGGTGCAGTGGGATGCTCCCAAAAGCTTTCCGTCAGTGCCGGTGCCATATGTGAAGACTACATTTCTGCTTGTTCCTGGAGATTCTCTATTTGTATATTTACTTTGTTTATCCAGATTTAAGGTGGTCTTCTAGAGTTCTAAGGTGAATTAGGGATATAATGATAGATAAGAATACTTCTATGTTGGGTATATTTCATCACGGGCCAATGCATCGCCAAAATGTTCAATAAATAGGAATGTTTTAATTTCCTTACGGAATAGTTGGAGATCTTTTACAGCTCTTAGTTTATCTGGGCGAGCATTCCAGAATATGGGTGTAATATATGAAAATGCTCTGCTGCTCGTGGACCAATTTGTATATTGGTAGTGGGTAGAGACTGTGATATTATTTTGGGTGCATCCTTTTCCTGTTCTCTCAGTAGAAGAGATGTTTATCAGTGTGTTCAGGTAGGGCAGAGAGATATTCCTTGTTAGCTTAAATATAAACATTAACATTTTATATTTGATTCGGCTTAAGATAGGTAGCCAATGTAGATCATATAATATAGGGGCAACGTGTTCTGTAATATTTGTCTTATTTATCATTCGGGCAGTGACATTTTGGGCTAGTTGGAGGGGTTTCAGCGTTTGTTTGTGGAGATCTTGAAGGATACTATTAGCAAAATCAAAATGTGGGAGGATCATGACTTGAAGTACCGATCAATAATCATAGTTGGATAGAAGCGGTCTAAAATGTTGTAACAATCGTAGTTTGTAATAGACTTTTTAAAATTAGCTTTATATGCATTACCATGCTGAGTGTCTGATCAAGGATTACCCTAAGGTATATTACTTCAAGTTTTACATCTAATTCAGTGTTTTGCAAAGTGAGTTGGGGGGAGGGGGGTATAAAAGCTTTGCATCTTGAGACGAGTAAGACTTCAGTTTTATTATAATTTATTTTCAGGTTGTGTAGGTTCAGCCAAGTTTTATTTCACTCAAGTATGAATCGGTGATAGAGTGGATAACATCTACAGGGAGATGAAACATAATATCGTCCACATAGATGTGGTAGCCTACATGAAGTTTCTTAAAGATGCTATATATAGGCTGTAGATATATATTAAATAGTAATGTGGAAAGAGGAGATCCTTGAGGTATTCCCTGTTCTTGTTTGTATGATGGAGATGTTTGTTGTCCTATCCTAACTTGTTGAGTACGGTCTGTAAGATAGGACTGGAACCATTCAAATACCATGCCATGTATCCCAATCTGTTGAAGTCTTGTAAGCAGTATCTTGTGGCTAATATTATTGAATGCAGATGCAATATCCAAAAACACTAGTACAAAGGCTTGTGTAGTGTTATCTATTCCTCTGATCAAGTTACCTAAAAGGGCCAATAGTAATGTCTCTACGCTATGAAATGGTCTAAGGCCATATTGTTGTTCATCTGAGGAGTTGAGATCAATATAGTCTTGTAACTGGATCTAAACTACTTTTTTTGATTACTTCAGCCATAAACGGAAGACTGGATATTGGCCTGTATGAGTTAGGATTTTCCTTTTCCATTGATTTATATTTTAATATTGGTCTGATCATTGTATGTTTTAGAGCAGAGGGCATGATTCCTCAATCCAGTGATTGGTTAACTATTCTGAGGATGGATGGTGCTATCTCAGCTTTGGTAGCCTTTAACCAAATAACAGGGCAAGGGTCTAATTTGGATGTCATATTAATTTTAGTAATTATGTTCTTTATGTATTTTAGATCAACCAAATGAAATTTATGCCATTTCTTTTGTCAGAGAATGTCAAATTATTATCAGTTTGTATGTTAGGCTCAGTATCTATCTGGGAGTTTTAGTTTAGTCATTTAATGCATTGCAAGTACATGCAGCTTAATGGATATTATTTACTACTTGGATGTGAGGTAGTGTACGCGATTTTAGAATTTCAAAAAGTTCTTTCGGACAATTGAGAGATTTAATAAGAATGTTGTATAATACTCTCTTTTACTATTGTTTATGGCTTCCTTGTATTGCTATAGAGTACTCATATAGATTATTTTGTCATCTGTAGATTTAGTGGACCTCCATTTATGTTCTAACTTTCTTAATTGTCTCTTTAATTTTCCTAGCTCATAGGAATACCATTATTCCAAACACTTTCGTTTTTTTTTTTTTTAATGCTATCATCTAAATTTAAGTGGGGTTATCTATCTGTGGTATTATCTCATTAAGAAAGCTTTCCTTATCAAAGGTCTTAAAATGTTTAGATAAGGCGTTTTCCTTATCATTCCTCCAGTTCAGTTCTCCACCTCTGGATAGTGTACCTCCTCCTGCAGCTTTCAGACTGGGTATGTCAAAGCTGTGACATCACTGGATGTACCCTGCTGGTCTCTCCCATCAGCCCCAGTGTGTCCATTCTCCATGCAGCAGGAGGACTTAGCGAGCCTAGGTGCTAGGCTCACTTGAACACATAAGGAGCAGTTAGAGTAGAGTAGTTTTTAAAAAAATTTCTTTGGTCTCTATAATTTAAATCTTTTCCATTGTCACTGTCCCTTTAAAAAAAAAAAAAAAAGAGGAGGGGGTTGTTAAAGGGTGCGAGCCGTTCCTCAGCCTGTCCTTCCTCCTTCCTGCCATCTCCGGGCCAGTCTCCCCTAGCAGCTCTCTCCTCCTGGGCTGCACAGAGAGCCCTGCGGATCGACAGCCCTCCGGATCGACGTGAGCAGTCGGGAGAGAGCACAGCAGAGAGGCAAGCTCGCTCCTGTGCTGAGTGACATCGCAGGGGGCTTGAGCTGAGCAGTGCTCCGGTAAAGAAAGGCCTTTTGTTCGTTTGGGATTGTTGGCGCTGCAGGGGGACAGCTCCGTGGCCACGCCGCGGGCAGGAGCTGATTTCTGGACGGCATTGTGTTTTTTGGTGCCAATATTGGCCCCGACTACAGGGCGGCTATTTTCTCGCGCACGCAAGCCGCGTGGCGGATCTCCACGGAGCAGAGCACAGCGGGGGTGAAGGCAGCTCAGTTCAGGCGGCAGACAGTGCAACTAGAAAAGGGAGTGCTTTATTTAGGGTCTTTAATTTAGTTCTTTCATTTATTTGGTTTATTTCATTTGAAGGTGTTTTAAACTGTCAGCTGGGATTTTCTTCTGCCTTAGTTAAAAAAAAAAAAAAAAAAAGGCACTTAGGTCTAAAGTAACAGTATTTGATCATTTCTTATTGCTCTGAGCTACTCCAAGGGCGTTTTAGCATGGCTGTCTAATGCCTTCACGCCCCAGTGCCTGGTGTGTGGCACGCGCAGAGGCACAGTCTCGGACGCTGGAATCTGCCGGGGCTGCACAGTGGCTTCAACCACGATGGAACATCAGATGGAGGACAAGGTTGCTCAGGAGTCACATAGCTCGGCAGCAAGAGCCGAGGGGGAGGTGTCTCCGGGCACTCGATTCCTGCTTTGCCGGAGGGGCCCGCAGGACCGACTAGTGAACTGCCATCAACGGTCGCGGGACCTCCCCTTGGATTTCTCCACAGGATTCATCTTAATAATGCATCAGGCGTATTGCTTGTGACAGCAGGGGCAGTTGCCTGAGCCAATGCTGCTGGTGGATCCGATGAAGCGGTCCGGAGCAGAAGAGGGCAGTAGCAATGTGGCGAGGCCCCTTAAGAAGGCACGACCGCTAGATCACCCACCCTCAGATACAGAATGGCCTGAGGTGGAGGAGGCCGAGTTCGAAATCGAATCTAGATTGGAAGACCTTGAAGAAGGGGAAATTCTGGAGCCGGAGGAGCAGGCAAGAATCATTCAGGTATTCCGGAAGGACGAGCTTACGGCGCTTATTACGGAAGCCCTTCAAGCGCTCAATCTAGCTACGGTGCAGCCCATGGAGGAGGAGGGTTTGGAAGACCCTCTCATTCAAGCGGTGCGGGAATCTCAGGTGGTGGTCCCGGTTCACCAGGTAGTGGATTGGATGATCCAAGATGAATGAGATTTGCCGGAAGCGGGACTGAGGGGAGTCAGGACCATGAACCGGCTATATCCCTTAGCTGACAAGGAAAAGATCCATTCCCCCACAAATTGACACGGCGGTGGCAGCAGTCACAAAGACGACGACTATTCTCCAGGACCAAGCAGGAATTCAGTTCTCACATATGGGTGACATCGACGTCGATGAAGCCCTTGCGGAGCATTTCCCCAGCTTTCCAAGAAAGCCTTTGGGAATGCAGGCACGCATGCACGGTTCCCTTCCCGCCTAAAAGGTGCCATCTTGCTCAGTCTCTCTTTTTCCGTGAAGCCCACCAGACGTGTGTCCTAGTCCTCCCAGAAAATAGTTAGATTTTTTTGGCGATCCTCCGGTTCGACACCGGTTCCCCTCCCGCCGGGTTCGGTAACCGGTATCGAGCCCGATCTTCTTTTTCGGTTTTTTCCCTTCGTGGCTGGCGTTCGCGCCCTTTCTTCTTTTTCCCTGGAAGGCCGGTCCTTTGACCTCGCGGCCTCCAGTGGCTTTAAAAAGTGTGATCGGTGTAAGAAGCTGATGTCTCTCACCGACACACACGACTGCTGCCTTCGGTGCCTCGGTCCTGACCACGATCCTAGGACGTGTGGACCATGTGGAAAAATGTCTTCCAAGGCACTTCGAAGTCATCAGCACCAAAAGGAAAGGCTTTTTTCTGACTCGGCCTCCGGCCAGGCCCGGACCTCGTCTGAGGCCTCGACATCTCGAGATTCTGATCCCGAGCACCGTCGGGGCTCCTCTGACAGGGGGTCCCCCGACCGGGAACGAAAGAGGAAGAAGCAGCTCGTGAGGGCGTCGTCGGAAGGGGTCCCTGGCTCCTCGAGGGCTAGGTCTCAGACCCCCGACCGTCGCCCCGGGCCCGTGGAACAAAAGAACCCTTCCAAAGTACCTCGGCTGGAGCTGGAGTCTGCTGGACACGTAAGTCCTGTAGTCCTCATGGACTCGCCTCCCAGAGAGCCACCGCCGGGGCTCGAGTCGGTGGCTGCTGAGTCTCCTGAGCTGGATCTCAGGCGGACAGCCTTGGAGAGAAGACTGTCTGCCTTCATGGAACAGCAGCGGGCACTGATGGCCAGCCTGTCTGGTGCATCTGCTCCGACCACCGGGACATCGAAGTTGACCCAGGAGACCGAGCCGATACTCGAGACCATAAAGGCTCGAGGTCGACCTCGGTCGCGGTCTCCCTCGACCTCCCGTTCGGGACCGAGGGCGTCGACGCCGGTGCCTCATCGGACGAGTCCGCCTGGGAGACGGAGGACGAGGAGTCCCCCGACACCTTCAGGACTCGGTGCGTCCCATCGGCCTCACCGCATTCTGAACCCCGGAGTAGATCCCCTCCGGAGGACACCCGGTTCTCGGAGTTCGTCCGGGATATGGCCACAGCGCTGGCTATCCCTGCGGACCCCGAGGAGGAGCCTCGAGCCCCTACAGTACGACTCTCCTCCAAAGGAGGCCTTTACTGTTATGGTTCCTCTTCCGGATGTGGGAGGCACCTACCTCGGCGCCGGTTCTAAGCAAGCGGGTCGATTCGATCTATAGACTCCGGAAGAGTCCTGGCTTTCAAAAGGCGCAGCTACCGCACCATTCCATGGTGGTGGAATCGACCATGCATCGCCTGAAAAGTCATAAGATGCACTCCGCGGTGCCCCCTGGCAGGGAGGCCCGAAACCTCAATGGTTTTGGTAGAAAGTGCTTCCAGGGCTCAATGCTTGCTTGCCGTGTCCAGTCTTACCAGCTGTACATGGGCATGTACTTGCGAGACCTGGCCAAGGAGCTGGCTGGGTTCTCTGCTGGTCTCTCCGGGGAACCTTTGCAGAGGTTTAAGTCCTTGTCCTCAGGGATACGGGAATGCTCTAAGTTTATGTCCCACGCTGCCTACAATGGCTTCGAGGCTTCGGCCCGGGTTGCGGCAGCCAGCATCGTGGCTCGACGCCAGGCATGGCTGCAGTCATCGGACCTCGAGCCATGGGTTCAGGACAAGTTGGTCGATGTCCCTTGCCGAGGTGAGAACCTTTTTGGCAAGCCCATGACCGAGAAGGCCGCACAGCTTGAGACCGAGCACCTCACAAGGACAAGGTTGTCTAGAAAGACTTCTGCCCCTCCTCACAAGAAGGGCTCGGGTAAAAAGCCTTTTTACCCGAGGAAGGGCACTGCCTACAAACAGTACCAGGCTGCCCAAGCTGCCCCGCAGGGTCAGCAAGCCAAGGGGCAGGGTAATGGGCCCCGTAGGCAGAGGACCCCCAAGCCTCCGGCCCCTGCTCCCACTCAGCAGGGTGGGGGTTTTTGACTACTTAGGCATAGCCTCTCCGTCCCTGCTCTCCCAACCCTGCACAGGAGGTCGCCTCGCCCTGTTTGCCCACAAGTGGCCACTCATCACTGGAGACAGTTGGGTGTTAAGCATAGTCCACAAGGGCTATCTACTACACTTCCAACAACTGCCGCCTCCATACTTTCTAGGGGAGCCTCCAAGGCCTCCCCTGCACACAGATCTTCTCCTTCAGGAGCTCCAAGGTCTGTTGGCAGACAGGGTGGTGGAGCCTCTGCCTCCCCACTTGCAAGGTCGAGGGTTCTATTCCAGGTATTTCCAGGTACCCAAAAAATCCAGTGGCCTTCGGCCTATTCTAGATCTCAGAAACCTCAACAAGTTCCTGGAGAAGGAAAAGTTCAAGATGCTTACTCTTGGAACACTTCTGCCCTACCTCCAGCAGGGAGATTGGCTATGCTCACTAGATCTAAAGGATGCATATACCCACATCCTCATTCATCCAGACCACAGAAAGTACCTCAGGTTCATGGTGGGAGGAAAACATTATCAGTACAGAGTACTACCTTTTGGCCTCACCTCCGCTCCCAGGGTCTTTACCAAGTGCCTGGCAGTGGTGGCGGCCTACCTGAGAAATCAGGGAGTCTTTGTCTTCCCCTATCTGGACGACTGGCTCATAAGGGGTCAGACATGCCAGGAGGCCCGACAGGCTACTCTCAGAACTATTGCTTTTCTTCAAAGCTTGGGGTTTGTCATAAACTTCGCAAAGTCCACTTTGCTCCCCTCCCAGAACTTGGAGTTCATAGGGGCGAGGTTGGACTCTCTGCTGGCAAAGGCATTCTTGCCAGAAGACAGAGCCCAAAGGCTGATAAACTTAGCAAACCAGTTTCTCAGCAGGTCACTAGTCTCCGCCAGACTCTGCCTGAGGCTCCTTGGCCACATGGCTTCGACAGTGCATGTGACCCCCAATGCCAGGCTCCATATGAGGCCTGCACAGTGGTGCCTTCGGACTCAGTGGTCACAGGCCACAGGCAGCCTCAGAGACAGGATAAGGGTGTCCAGACGATTTCTGAACTCCCTCAACTGGTGGCTGCACCCATCCAGTCTACTCCAGGGAGTACCTTTTCAGATTCCTGGCTTCACAGTGGTGTTGACCACGGATGCCTCCCTACAGGGCTGGGGAGCTCATTGTCTAGGCAAGTGCACCCAGGGTCTGTGGTCTCCCTGGGAGGCCGCACAGCAAATCAATCTCCTGGAACTCAGGGCTATTCGGTTAGCCCTCAAGACTTTTTCTCAAACCCTGGCTCATCAGTCTGTCCTAGTTCAAACAGACAACCAGGTAGCCATGTTTTATGTGAACAAGCAGGGCGGAACTGGGTCCAGGCTCCTTTGTCTGGAGGCACAGGACCTTTGCTTGTTTGCTCTCAGACACAACATGCTCCTCAAGGCAGTGTATCTACCTGGCCAGAAGTACCTGGCAGACAGGTTGAGTAGGATTCTGCAGCCCCACGAGTGGCAGCTCTATCCTTTGGTGGTTCAGAAAATTTTCCTGAAATGGGGACTTCCATCCATAGATCTGTTTGCCAGTCCTCTGAACAAACAGCTGCCAAAGTTCTGCTCCAGGCAACCGCATCCTCTGCGGATAGCAGCAGATGCTTTTCTGATTCCCTGGTCTCAGGGCCTCCTGTATGCGTTTCCTCCCACGCCCTTGGTGGCCCGAACTCTCTTCAAGATTCTTCAGGACAAGGCTTCGGTCCTGCTGGTGGCTCCCAGGTGGCCGAGACAGCCTTGGTTTCCACTTCTACTTCAGCTGGCAGTGGATCCCCCACTGCCTCTGGGATTGCAACCCGACCTTCTCTCTCAGGATCGGGGTTCCCTTCTGCACCCCATTCTCAAAGCTCTCAATTTGATGGCATGGAGGCTGCAAGGGTAGTTTTGACTCCCTGGGGCCTACCTCAGGAAGTTGAGGAGGTTGTCCTAGCCTCTAGGAAACAGTCCACTAGGAAAACCTATGCTCTTAAATGGAAAAGGTTTTCCGTGTGGTGTCACCTACGTACAGAGGATCCCTTCTTCTGTACTGTACCAGTTGTGCTTCAGTATTTACTGCACTTATCAAATCAAGGACTTAAGTCCAATTCTGTTCGGGTCCATCTCTCAGCTTTAGCAGCTCACCACTCTCTGGTGGAAGGACATTCTCTATCGGTTCACCCCTTGGTGTCCCGGTTTCTCAGAGGCTTGCTCTTGCTGAAGCCTCCAATCCGTCCTCCTGCTCCTGAGTGGGAGTTGAATGTGATCTTGCAGCAACTGACTCACCCACCTTTTGAGCCGATGGCTACTTGTCCTCTACGCTTCCTGTCCTGGAAGACACTCTTTTTGGTAGCCCTAACCTCGGCTAGGCGAGTGAGTGAGCTTCAGGCCCTGGTCTGTGACAGGCCTTACACCAGATTCTATAGGAACAGGGTAGTCCTCAGGACTCATCCAAAGTTCCTCCCAAAGGTTGTCTCCTCTTTCCACCTCAACCAGGAGGTGGTTCTTCCAACATTCTTCCCTAGGCCTCATGCAAGCCAGGCTGAAGCAGTTCTGCATACCCTGGACTGTAGGAGGGCCTTATCCTTCTACCTTGACCGTACGCAGGGGCACAGAAGAGCTACTCATCTCTTCATATCTTTTGACCCTAATAATTTGGGGTTAGCTGTGTCCAAGCGTACCTTGTCCATCTGGGTGGCTGACTGTATCACCTGGGCTTACGAGGCGGCTGACCTTCCTTTGCAGGGTCGGGTCACGGCCCATCGTGTCAGGGCAATGGCTGCCTCAGAGGCTCATCTCCGCTCTGTACCGTTGGTAGACATCTGCAGGGCTGCAACCTGGTCTTCAAGCCAGACCTTTGCGGCCCATTACTGTCTGGAAAGGGAGTCCCGTAGGGACAGTGCTTTTGGCCAGGCAGTACTCCGGAATCTCTTTGAGGTTTAGGCAACTTCTGCCCTCTGTTGGGCTATCGGTGGAGGTTCTGTCAGTGAAAAGCCTTTCTTTGATGCTGGGACTAGAGGGAGTTCTCTTGTTCAGCCTGGGTTCCTGGTAGCCCAGAGCTAGGGAGTCACCCATATGTGAGGACTGACTTCCTGCTTGGTCCTGGAGAAAGAGTAGTTTCTATGTTTCTAGTTACTCACCTGTCACAGGTGTTCTCCAGGAGCAGCAGGAATCAGTCCTCACAACCCTTCCTCCTCCCCTGGGAGTTGCAGTTGTACATAGTTTATTTTTACATTTTTGTGTGCTGTTTTTAGCTATGTCATTTGACTGAGCAAGATGGCACCTTTAGGCGGGAAGGGAACCGCGCATGCGTGCCTGCATCCCAAAGGCTTTCTTGGAAAGCTGGGGAAATGCTCCGCAAGGGCTTCATCGACGTCGATGTCACCCATATGTGAGGACTTATTCCTGTTGCTCCTGGAGAACACCTGTTACAGGTGAGTAGCTACTCTTTCCGGTAGAAGGCAGCGCGGCTTTGAAGGATGCGCAAGATAGGAAAGTAGACGGATTGTTGAAACAGGCCTTTGAAGCAAATGCTCTTTCATTGCAAGCTTCTATTTGTGGGGCTTGGGTGGCGAGAGCGTGTCTTAGATGGTCGCAGCGTTTGCAGCAATCTTCTCAACTGGAGCAAATGGAGGTGACGCGGCTGGAATCGGGTTCAGCATATTTGGCTGATGTCCACTACAACTACGACTTGATCAGAGCGTTAGCAAATAGTATGTTGTCTTCGGTAGCCGCTCAACGTTAACTGTGGCTAAGGAATTGGGTGGCTGATGGTTCTTCCAAGTCGCGTCTCATTAAGCTCCCTTTTAAAGGCAAGCTGCTGTTTGGGGAAGATCTGGACAAACTGGTTAAGGATTTGGGAGAGTCCAAAGGGGGAAGGCTCCCGGAAGACAAGCCTAAGCAGGGGAAGCCCATGCCGGCCTCTCGGGGCCAGTATAGAGTTCAGGAGATTTCATACTTCTCGCTTAGGAGGTTTCCAAAGAGGAAAGTTTACTTCTAGAGCCCATGGTTTTCGCGGAGCAGGCAGAGGTTTCGCAGCGGCCTCCGCAGCGTCAAGTCGAAAACCCCAATGAAGCAAGGAGGGCCCAGGTAGGAAGTCATCCGATTGGAGGACGGCTTCGGGAGTTTCTTCCTGGCTGGGCCCAAATAACGTCTGACCGATGGGTGTTGGGAGATAATTCGCGAAGGCTATGCTCTAGAACTAGCATGTCCGATCCTGGATTCGTTCGTGCTTTCACCCTGCAAAGGTCGGCAGAAGACGCTAATGGTACGACACATGTTGGATTGGCTCTCGCAAATGGGAGCAGTAGTGCCGGTTCCGTCAGACTACGGGGCAGGTCGTTACTCCATTTATTTTGTGGTGCCAAAGACAGACGGGTCCCTTCGGCCTATCCTGGATCTAAAAGGGGTGAATCGCTGTCTCAGAGTGCCTCATTTCCGGATGGAAACTTTGCGTTCTGTCATTGTGGCGGTGCGCCAAGAGGAGTTCTTGACCTCCCTCGATCTCACGGAAGCGTATTTGTACATTCCAATCAGGACGGCCCATCAAAAGTTTCTAAGGTTCGCCCTCCCTTGGGGACATTACCAGTTCCAAACGTTGCCCTTCGACCTGGCGACGGCGCCACGCACTTTCACCAAGATCATGGTGGTAGTGGCGGCAGCATTGCAAAAGGAAGGCATTTTAGTTCACCCTTATCTCGACGATTGGTTGATTCGGGCAAAGTCCGAGGCGGAGAGCGTGCCGGTTACGGAGATAGTGATGACATTTCTGCAGAGCCTCGGCTGGGTAGTCAATTTGGCCAAGAGTCTATTAGTCCCATCCCAGAACTTAGAATACCTGGGGGTACGCTTCGACATGCAGAGAGGAGCGGTGTTTTTGCTGGATCGTCGGGCTCAAGTCCTTCGACAGCTAGTGTGCAAGTTCATGTCCAGCCCGGCACCCTTAGCCTGGAGCTATCTTCGCGTGCTAGGGACAATGGCGATGACCCTGGAGGTAGTTCCGTGGGCCAGATTTCACATGCAGCCGTTGCAGAGGTCGCTGCTTCGTCGATGGTCTCACCAGAACGATTCGCTGAACAAACATCTGCCCTGTCCTCTCCGGGTCAGGCGGTCACTTCAGTGGTGGCTTTGTCCCAGAAATCTGGAGGCGGGCCTGCCCCTGGAACAGCCCCAGTGGTTCCCATTGTTGACAGACGCGAGTCTCGCGGGATGGGGAGCACACTGCAGGGATCTTTTCGCACACGGTACTTGGACCGACCAGGAGGGCCAATGGTCGATCAACCATCTCGAGTTGCGAGCAGTGCTTCTAGCGCTACAGAAGTTCAAGGCTGTGGTGACAGACCAGGCAGTAGGAGTGCTTTCAGACAATTCCGCGACGGTGGCCTACATCAGCAAAGCGGAACAGGTAGCGTAGCCATGGAAGAGGAAGCAGGGGCGTTGTTCGCTTGGGTTGAACCTTGACTACAAGCGATTTCAGCGGCGCACATTGCAGGAAAGGACAATGTGCTGGCAGACTTCCTCAGCAGGGTTCGGGTGGACGCCGGGGAATGGGAGCTCCATCCGGAAGTGTTTGCTCAAATAGTACGCAGATGGGGGCCGCCGATTATGGATCTCATGGCAACCTTTCAGTCAGTGAAGACGAGTCACTTCTACAGCTGGTGGCAAGAGAGGATGTCGGAAGGGATTGACGCCCTGATACAACATTGGCCGTCATCAGGTCTCCTCTGTCTTCCCCCCCCCCCCCCCCGTGGGCGCTCATAGGGCGAGTGGTTCAGCGCATCGAGGCTCATCGAGGAAGAGTGCTGTTGGTGGCTCTGGATTCGCCGAGACACCCGTGGTATGCCGATCTAGTGTGGCTACTAGACGGGGATCCTTGGAGACTACCGGTAACGGAGAATCTGTTGCTTCAGGGTCTGCTTCAAATGCCTCTATGGATCAGTTCTCGCTTACAGCTTGCCAATTGAAAGGGCGAGGTTAAGGAGAAAAGGTTATTCTGGAGCGGTCATCGTGACTTTACTTCGAGCTAGGAAGAAGTCCACATCCCTCGCATATGTGCGCATATGGCGTATTTTTGAGGACTGGTGGTCATGGCGACAGGTTCGAGCTGCTACGGTATCTGTCCCGATTGTGCTAAGCTTCCTACAAGATGGATTTGAGAAGGGCCTGGCAGCCAGCTCTTTGCGGGTCCAGCTAGCAGCTCTGTCTTGCTATAGAGGTAAAGTCCAGGGAGCGGCCTTGGGCTCTCACGATGATGTGGTGCGTTTTCTCAAAGCGGTATCTAGGCTTCGGCCCTCTCGCAGAATAGTGGTGCTGCCGTGGGATCTCAATTTGGTTTTGGGAGTGTTAGCTAAAGAACCATTTGAGCCTTTGCACCAGGCTTCAGTTAAGGATTTAACTTTAAAAACAGTGTTTTTAGTGGCCATCGGCGAGGCAAGTCTCGGAGCTACAGGCGTTGTCCTGTCAAGAGCCATTTTTGTCTTTTTCTAGGGAAAAGGTGGTGTACGACCAGTTCAGTTGTTTTTGCCCAAGGTAGTTTCGCCGTTTCACTTGAATCAATCGGTATCTTTACCAGTATTAGGATCTTCAGAGGGAAGCGTGTCGGACCGTAGTCTACGTCGCTTGGACATAAAGAGAGAATTGCGGCATTACTTAAAGTTTTCAGTCTTTTCGCAAGTTTGAACGCCTCTTGGTTCTGTTCGGAGGTCCCCGTAGAGGGGAAGCAGCTGCTAAAGCTTCCATTTCCAGATGGGTCCGAGAAGCAATTGCATCAGCATACATTTTGCAAGATCGTCAGGTGCCAGTGGGACTATGGGCTCACTCTACTAGAGCGCAGGCGACACAGTTTGGTTCCACCAGTGGAGATTTGCAGAGCAGCCACTTGGTCATCTCTTCATACATTCAGTAAAGTTCTGTTTTGGGTCGGTGGTGTTGCAATCCGGGTTGAAAGGTCCCTCCCAATGATTACTGCTCTGTTACATCCCAGAGGTGGAGGACTGAACTGGAGGAACGATAAGGAAAGAGAAATTAGACTTACCTGCTAATTGTTGTTCCTTGAGGAACTCCAGTTCAGTCCTCAATCCCACCCGGGATGATCAATTCAGAGGTTGGTTTTCAATGTTGGGGGGGGGGGGGGGGGGGCACCAGTCACTAATTATGGTGAAACCTTAATAGTCTCGGGATCGTGGTGATTCTTTATTTCTGACTTTTTTGCCTTCTTTCTCTCTTGCTCGGGGGGGGGGGAGTACAAGAAGAAGTTTCTTCTTATTTGAAGGACTGTTAGTTAAACGTTAGTTGACAGTTAATGTTGAAATTAATATTATAGCTACTTATTTGTTGCTCTTTTGAGTCTGCTTTGTCAATAGTTCACGGGGGCTGATGGGAGAGACCAGCAGGGTACATCCAGTGATGTCACAGTTTTGACATGCCCTGTCTCCAAGCTGCAGGAGGAGGTACACTTCCCAGATGTGGAGAACTGAACTGGAGTTCCTCAAGGAACAACAATTAGCAGGTAAGTCTAGTTTCTCTTTATTGTTTGGTAGGGTTAAGGGCAGCATGGGTGGTATTGTGAATTCCACTAAGAAATGGTCAGTCCAAGGGACTGGTAACGCATGAAGAGGAGAGTAGAGGTGATGTTGAATGATGTCCTTGGGTATGAATACTAGATGGAGAATGTTGCCTTTTATGTGTGGAGGTAGTGTATCAACTACAGATTTTACATTATCACACACTGTTGCATTGGCTTGAGACCCAGCAGGACCAGTTTCACCTAGACCTTCAGGATTCCACATGCCATCTTATCCGCTCGATGGATAATGCCTTCAATAAGGCATACCAGCCAGCAGCCATAACTTTATCTATGGGCAAGAGGCAGAGATGAAGATTCACTTGCTGATGAAGTCCAATAGATGGATTCAGTGTGTGGAGCGCTCTCCTAGCTTTTGGAATTTTTTTTTTTAAACACAGCATGCACACCTCTGAAAACCTGGCTGTCCTGGGGGTACCTGAGGACAGAGTTCGGAAACACTGCAGTAGAGGAATAGTTAGTGCTGATAGAAGAGGGTAGACCACTGGTTCTCAACCCAGGCCAGTCAGGGTTTCACAATATCCACAATGAATATGCATGAGAGAGATCTGTATGCACTGTTTTCATTAAAAGAAGATCTATCGCATGCATATTCATTGTGGATATCCTGAAATCTTAACTGGCCTGGGGGTATGAGAGGACTGAGTTGAGAACCACAGGGGGTAGATGCTCAGTAGCTGCATACCATGTACAGTTGGCAGCACTTTTGTCCATGGACCTATAAATGGAAGACGATAAATGGAAGACTGAATTAGCTGTCAACTGCATTGGCAATACTATAGAGAATTGTTAAGCTCCATAATGGAGGATACAAGCAGCTTCAGGACATGAACTATAAAATTATAATGCATTTGTATATTCCAAGCCCAAGCCCATAAAATTAACTTGACACAATCTGATCCATGTTTAAAACGTGGAGACCTTAGGACATAACTTATGGCTTTGCCTAATGCTAGGGAATTCTGTGAAAGAGTGAATAATTACCCGCAAGGGCTACTGGGTATTCAACTGCACTCAAATGTGGGATAGCATAGTTATTCACCTGTAACAGGTGTTCTCCAGGGACAGCAGGACTCAGTCCTCACTTATGGGTGACGTCAGCACCGAAGGAGCCCACGCAGAGCAATTCTCCAGCTTTCAAAGAAAGCCTTTGGGATTGCTGCCACACGAGTGGTCCTCTTCCTGCCCAAAGGTGCCATCTTGCTCAGTCAGGTCCCCTAGCTAGAGCCCTACTAAGCAGATGGCAAGGGAAGGACAAAAATACCAACACTTCAGGGGAGGTGGGAGAATAGTGAGGACTGATGCCTGCTGTCCCTAGAGAACACTTGTTACAGGTGAGTAACTACGCTTTCTCCAGGAACAAAGTCAGTCCTCACATCTGGGGCTCCCCAGCTACAGGCGATCAAACCTGTAACCCAAAAATGCCTCCATGAGCAGACGTCTATGTCCAAAGGAACCTGAGTCTTCGGGTCCCCTGGGCAAAGCTCTCAGTAGCCGTCAGAGGACAGGAGTTGCTTAAACCCCAAACAGATTATGGAGAACAGCCTGGCCGAAGGCACTGTCCTGGCAGGACTCCCTCTCCAGGCAGTAGTGCGAAACGAAGGTATTCGCTGAAGACCAGGTCGCAGCCCAGCAGATGTCCGTCAGAGGCACTGAGTGCAGCGAAGCTGCCTTGGCTCGGATGCCAGGCGCAGTGACCTGTCCATGCAGTGGGGCACCCACATTTGCTTGGGCGAAGGCAATGCAGTCTGCCACCCAGCCGGAGCTAATGCATTTGGTGACTGCCTGCCCCAGACAATTGGGATCATAGGCGATAAAGAGCCGGTCAGACTTGCACTGAACCTAGGTACACTGCAGGTAGAAGGCAAGAGCCCTCTTGCAGTCAAGTGTATGCAATACTGCCAATGCCTGGTCAGCAAGCAGTCTCGGGAAGAAGGTCGCCATCTCCTGATTGAGATGAGCGTTCGAGACCACCTTCGGTAGGGACTTGGGATGGGTGTGGAAGACCCCCCCCCCCCGTTTCCATAAAACCTGTTATATGTAGCCTCAGCCATGAGGACCTGAAGTCAAAGCCACCAGGAAGACCACCTTCCAGGAGAGGTGCTGAAGCGAGCACGTTGCCATCGGCTTGAAGGGTGATCGCATAAGCTGCATCAGCACGATGTTCAGGTCCCACTCCACCAGAGAAGGGCAGATGGGAGGCTTGGAAAGTAAGAGGTCTCGCATGAAGCGGGAGACCAAGGACTGCCCCGAGAGGGGTTTCTGCTCGACGGGGAGATAGTTCGCTGAAATGGCGCTCAGATGTACCCTGACCGAATTGGATTTGAACCCTGCTTTTGAGAGGTGGAGGAGATACTGAAGAACCCACAGGGTCGATCT
Source organism: Ichthyophis bannanicus (assembly GCA_033557465.1). Classification (NCBI taxonomy): domain Eukaryota; kingdom Metazoa; phylum Chordata; class Amphibia; order Gymnophiona; family Ichthyophiidae; genus Ichthyophis; species Ichthyophis bannanicus. The sequence continues at coordinate 845,549,598 of CM066032.1, read as the reverse complement.
GGAGCTTGGAGCACCAGACCGAGAAGTGTCGACACTTAGAGGCGTATGCCCGTCTCGAGTCCTTCCTCGATGCGAGGAGAGCCTCCTCTACCTCCGGGAGGTGCAGAAGAACTAAGGCGACCTGTTCAGCCACCAGGCTGTAAGGGAGAGTGAGGCCAGATTTGGCTGGGGCACCCGACCCTCCTCCTGCATTAACAGGCACAGGCCAGGGGGACTGGAGGCTCAGATGAGAGCCGGAGCAGAAGCAGGAACCAAGGCTGTGGAGGCCATGAGGATCACCGAAGCTCGGTCCCACTGAACCTTGTGGAGTGTCCTCGCAATGAGAGTAGTGGGAGGGAAAGCGTAAAGAAGGCCAAGGTCAAGCTTAATAGGAACGCATCTGAGACTACCCTGCTCGGGTGCAGAACTGGGCCGCAGAAGCAGGGAAGCTGTGCATTCACTGGGCTGGCGAACAGGTCCAGGGATGGGGTCCCCCACCGATGGAACAAAAGGTCAGTGACCGCGTTTGTCAGCGAGGATATTCTCCTGGCCTGGGAGGTAGACCGCTCATAGGGTCATCCCCCGGCAAAACGCAAAAAAGGATCACCTCGGCAGAGGAGGCAGGATCCTGTTCCCACCTCCGTGTTTATGTAGAACATGGCTATCCAATTGTCGGTCTGCACGAGCCCAGACTTCCCTCTCAGGTAGCCCTCAAAGGCCCATTGGACCGCCCAAAGCTCAAGCAGGTTGATCTACTACTGAGACTCCTCAGGCGACCACTGCCCCTGGGTTGCAGCATTGCAGTGGGCTCCCCAACCCAGCAGGAAAGCATCCGTCGTCAGGACGATCTCATGCTGTGGGGTCTGGAAGGGCATGCCCCGAAGGAGGCTTTGAGGATCCCGCCACCAATCCAGGGAATTGTGGAGACTGCGGGAGACCCGGATAGGGTCTCTGAGGTAGTTGGAGGCCTGGCTCCATTGGGCTGTTGCATGTGCATGCGGGCATGATGGACCACATGGACGGTGGAGGCCATATGTCCTAGAACGCGCAGCATGGCCCATGCCGTAATCCAAGCCCTGTTCTGGACCTGGGCCGGCTTGGCCTGGAGGCAGTCCACAGGCAGGAAGGCGATCACTCGCTCCGTGTTGAGGCGTGCACCGATGAACTCCAGGGTCTGCACTGGCTTGAGGTGGGGCTTGGGGTAGTTGACCAAGAAGCCGAGGCGTTCGAGGAGAAGGATCGTGCGTGACACCGCCAGGCAGGCTTCGCCAACAGAGGTCCCCATGACGAGACAGTGGTCGAGGTAGGGGAAGACTGGTATGTCCTGCTGCCTGAGAGAGGCAGTGGTCGCAGTGAGACACATTGTGAAAACCCACAGTGCAGATGCGAGCCTGAAGGGGAGCACCCTATATTGGTAGTGTTCCCCCTGCACCCTGAAGCGCAGATATTGCCTGTGTTGGGGGTGGACTAGGATGTGGCTGTAAGCGTCTTTGAGATCCAAGGAGCATAGTCAATCGCCCTGCTGAAGGAAGGGCAGCAGGACGCCAAGCGATAACATTTTGAACTTCTCCTGCACCAGAAATTTGTTTAGGTTCTGGAGGTCGAGGATGGGGCGTAGGCCCCCAGTCTTTTTTGGAATAAGGACGTAGCGGAAGTAGAACCCACGGCCTCGAAGGTGCAGGGGTACCTTCTCAACCGCCCGTTGGGCAAGGAGGTTGGACAGCTCCCGCTGCAAGAAAGTCTGCTGCGAAGGGAGCAGAGTAGGCTCCACTGGTGAGAAGAGAGCTGTCCAGGCGGAGACGATATCCGTCTCAGACCACCCGGAGGACACAGGTGTCCAACGAGATCGACGCCCACTGCAGGGCAAACAGAGACAGGCATCCTCCCACCGGCGATAGTGCTGCCTGGGGGCGAGAGGCTATGCCATTGGCATTAAACACCCTGCACAGGTTGGAGTGGCACCGGTGACTGGGCCTTGTACCCTTTAGGCTTGCAGTGGCCAGGCATTCCTCCCTTCCCCTGCATGCCAGAAGCTGGCATGGGGTGGGCAGGAAGGGTGGGGAAGCCCCTTTCTTTGGAAGAAGGCTTCTTGGTGTGCTGCTTCTTCCAAGGGAGAGATGTGGTCTTAGGCGAGAGCAACCTTATCCTCCTTAGGTTTACCAAACAGTTGCTCGCCAAGGCAGGGGACATTCAGGAGCTTCTCCTGGACCTATTGCTCCCGGTCAGAGGACTGGAGCCATGCCTGGCATCGGGCCCCGATGCCGACTGCTGCCACTTGGGCGGAAGCCTCAAACCCGTCATACACGGCACGGGAGAGGTACTTCAAGCACTCCGCGATGGATCTCAGGAGGGTTTGGAACCTGAGACAGGGGTTCACCCCCAAGACCTGTGGAGAACCCGCCAAGCTCCTTGGCGAGGTCATGCAGGAACATGCACATATACAATTGGTATGCCTGAATGCAGCATGTGAGCATGGACCTGATAGGCTTGACGCCCAAGGGCGTCAAGGGCTCTCTATTCCCTGCCCAGGGGGACCGAAGAGTGTGACTTCGGGCTCTTTTGCTTCCGCATCATCGACTCCACTACCATGGAGATGTGTGGAAGCTGGGTCTTCTGGACCCCCGGGCCACGTTGGATCCTGTACATGGCTTCGAGGCGCTTGCTCACAATGGGGACCGAAGCAGGTGTCTCCCACATGCGGAGGAGCAGCTTGGACAAAAAGGGAGGAACTCATACTGTAGAATGTCGAGCTCCTCAGCTCGCGGCTCCTCTTCAGTCTGCATAGCCAGGCTGAGGGCCTATGCCACGTCTCGCACAAACACTAGGAATGATGTGTCCTCAGGCGGCAAATGCCTCTGAGAGGCGGGCAGGGGTCTCCGGGGAGGTATCCCCATCCGACTCCCAGTCCGAGAAGGAGTCCGACTCAATCTGGTCGCTCCCTCCAGAGGCCGAGGCCTGCTTGGAGCCAGAGGCCCTGGAGGATCTCACTCCCGAGGACCGGGAAGGCGAGACCAACACCCCTCATGAGGCCTACGGCTCTCAGGAGTTTCCAGGGCGGGTTTGGGTGTCCTTCACTAGGGAACCTCAGTCTCTAGGAGCGGGCCAGCTGTGCTGGGTATGAGCACCTGCTGGGCAGCTAAGAAGGCAGAAACGCTGTGCTCTAGTGCCAGCATACGGGACTCCCACGCAGACATGGCTCCCTGCAACATCGACACCGGGGTCACTGGGTTTGGCGTGGAGGAGGAAAGGGGGCCCTCACCGGGACGACCCTCAGGAGACTGTGCCCCATTGCCAGAGGCCTCCATGTATGTACGAGGTACATTTCAAGGCTGCTCCTTGTCAGTCTCTCGAACGTCGGGGGGGTGGGGGTGGGATACTGAACAACCGAGTGCAGGGGTGCTTGTGCTTGTCTGGAGCCCCCAACAGCGACTTTGAGGACTTATTACGCCTCTCTACTTCAGAGGACCCCTGTTCGGAATGCCGCCGTGAGCGCAGGGCCAAAGTGGGGGATCCCACCAGCGGAGGGACGACTGAGGGTGCTGCTGGGGATTCTGGGGCTATCTTCTGGAAAATGTCATCAGACTTTTGCTTACGACTTAGCAGGGCTTTGGAGGACATTTATTTGCAAAGGGCACAGAGCTCCCGGGTCATGGTCAACCCCAAGACACCAAAGATAGCAGTCATGGGTATCTGTGAGCAACATGTTTTAAGAAATGTGACAGATTCTCCAAAAACTAGTGGCCATTGGGACAAAAAGAGCCCCCGCTAGGTCGAAGACCTTTGCGGCCAGCGGTTGAGGGAAAAAAAGGGGTGCGAAGCCTGCAAAAGAAAAATGTTTACAGAAAAAGGATGTCCCCTCGCTCAAGAGAAAAGGAAAGCAGGGGAGGACCGGTGCTATCGGAAAAAACACAGACCAGAGGCCGAAAACAAAACACTTTTTCTGAGGGACGAGGACGTGCATCCGAAGGGCTCTGTGGAAAAAGGGAGACTAAGCAAGATGGCACTTTTGGGCGTGAAGAGGACCACGCATGCGTGGCAGCAATCTCAAAAGCTTTCTTTGAAAGCTAGGGAATTGCTCCGCGCAGGCTCCATCGGTGCTGACGTCACCCATAAGTGAGGACTGGCTTCTTGCTTGTTCCTGGAGAAGAATGCTGTTTGATGTAGTTGAAAGAGGTACTTGAGAATATAAAGGAGAGTTCATTTTTAAAGGAAAGTATGGCACTTGACAAAAATATATCTTGTTTAAAAGGATAGATAAGAGCTCACCCTTCATGATATGTATATTATGGAAAAACTGGTAACTGGGCTCCACCCAAACAATCTTGGTTATGATATTTGAGTGTCTTGGGTGTATATGTAGATGCACTGTCTCACAGAGCAAGGAGCATTATATTGAACCTGTGAATACATGTTCTCCAGGAACAAGCAAAAGGTCGGTCCTCACATATGGGTGACATAGACCTCGAGGAAGCATCTCCCCAGCTTTAAAAGAAAGCCTTTGGGAGATTCCACCATGCATGCGTGGTCCCCTTCCCGGCCAAGGGTGCCATCTTGGTTAGTCCCCCTTTTCCATGGAGCCCTACAGCTGACTGTCTTGTTCCCTCTGGAAAATGTTGATTTCTTGTACACTGTTGTACACCTTTCCGGCTCGCCCAAGTCCTCTTTCCGCCTTAGTTTTATTTTTGTTAGGTTCCTCCAGCGCTTTCGTGCCCTTCAACCTCGCAGTGGTCCTTTTTGTCCAATGGCCACCGGTTTTAAGAAATGTGATCAGTTCTCCAAAAACATGTTTCTCACCAACACTCATGACTGTTGCCTCTGCTGTCTGGGTGCAGACCACGACCTGGAGAAATGCCCCCTGTGCAAAAAGATGTCTGCCAAGGCCATCCAGAGCCACCAGCTAAAGCAAGATGGCATCTTCCACAGGACAGGCTCTACCCCGGTAGCCTCACACTCAAAGGCCCCATATGGAACTTCTGAGTCTCATAAGGCCCCTGCGCTTCCAGAGCGGGCTCGCAGACATTCCAAGCAAGGGTCCCTGGAGCCCAAGCATAAGAAGAAAAATAAGACCTTGATGGCCTCGTCCTGGGAAGCAGACGAGCATCAGAAATCCTGTACACAGTCCCTCAGCCCCCGCCAGGCTTCTGAAGAGTCTGAGTGAGAACAGCCCCGGAAGGTACCCTGGAAGAAGTTGAGCCTCCAGTGACAGACCATGGTCTCCTGAAAGAGGTCCTGTTGAGGACCCCCTCTCCTCCTCCTACAGCAGCCCCAGTAACCTCACAGTCTGTGTCAATGACAGCTACCCTCGAGTGGGAAACTTGTATATTGGTGTTTGAATGCAGCGTTTCTGCATTCATCACGTGCAAACAGGTGTCAATGCCTGGCCCCGCTGCCGAGAACTCCCTAGGCCGCTGAAGTGCTCGCCAAGAGCCAGACACCTTGGGTATATCCTCAGCGAGGATCTCACTGCCGCTCCTCGAGGGCAAGGTCTTCGCAGGCGAGTGCCTCTGGCTCCAGTCATGCCTCAGCCTTGAAGTCCGGAGCCAACAACGCCCCTGGAGCCATCAGACTACTTGGCTTGGGAGTCCAAAACAGAGATGTCTCCGGAGTCCCGGGCCCACCGAGACCTCCCTTCGGATCCGTCTCCATCGACAGCTAGGCACCAGTCCCCACCCAAGGACACCTTGTTCCTTGAGTTTGTCTGGGACATGGCACGAGCCCCCTCCCTCACTATGGAGTCGGAAGAGGATCCCCATACAGAGGAGCTCGACATCCTTCAGTACGAGGCACCACCTAAAGAGACCCCAATGGGTCCCGGACCACTCCATCCTTAACCAGATCCTTCTCCGGCAGTAGGAAGCCCCACCTGGATAGCATGAAGACCCAACTCCCCCACACCTCCACAGTGGTGCAGTCAGCCATGAACTGACAGAACAGCCCAAAGATACACTCATCAGTATTCCCGGGCAGGGAGTCCCCCACCCTTGACACCCTAGGGCTTAAATGCTACTCGCATGCTGCATTCAAACTTACCAACTTTACATCGACATGTTCCTCCAAGACCTGGCAAAGGAACTCTGAGGCCTTGTGGCTGGCCTCGATGGAGACCACCTCTGGTGTTTCCAGACCGTTATGAAGTCCGTTAGAGATTGCTCCAAGTATTTATCTCGAGCCGCCTACGATGGTTTTGAGTCCAGCTTGAGAGTGGCTGCAGCTGGCATTGGCTCCAGCCAGCTGATCTTGAGCAATGGGTGCAGGAGAAGCTCCTTGACATCCCATGCCTCAAGGAGCAGCTCGTCAGCAAGCCCACGGAGGATAAGGCTGCCGAGATAAAGACAGAGTTTGTGACTCGTACTCGACTCTCAAGGAAGGCTTCAACTCTCCCAAGGAAGAAGCCTCCTTTCCATAGGAAGGGCCAGCCCTATTGAAGCTCTCCTCCATACCCGACCACCCAGACTCCTCAGCAGGGTCACCAGGGCAAGGGAGCGGGCCAAGGCCCACTCAAGCTCCAGTTCAACCTGGTTCTGGGTTTTGATGCTCCCAGCATAGCCTCTCTGGAGGATCAGCTGCTAACGGGGTTGACGGGTCCATTTTGCCCAAAGGTGGGCTTCCATCACCATAGACACATGGGCACTTCAGGTGGTCAGGGAAGGTTACCTCCTCCACCTGGACCAGCTGCCTTCACCCTTTTTTCCTGGGGAGCCTCCTCAGTTTCCCCTGCACCAGGCTCTTCTAATGCAAGAACTCGCAGGCCTTCTCAGGGACAGGGTTGTGGAGCCCGTACCACACCAGCTGAAGGGAAAGGGGTTTTACTCCAGGTACTTTCTGGTCCCAAAAAGAAGAGGAGGACTAAGGCCCATCCTAGACCTCAGAAACCTGAACAAATTCCTGGTGTGGGAGAAATGCAAGATCTCCCTTGGAATATTGCTGCCTTACCTCCAGCAGGGAGATTGGCTATGTTTCTTGGACCTCAAGGATGCTTATACCCACATTCTTATCCACCCCAGTCACAGATAGTACCTAAGATTCATGGTCGGGGGCAACGATTACCAGTACAGGGTATTTCCCGTTGGCTTTGTCTCCGCACCAAGGGTCTTCACCAAATGCCTGGGAGTGATGACTGCCTATCTCCATCTCCATGGGACCTTTGTCTTCCCTTAATTAGATGACTGGCTCGTAAAAAGGGGCACAGCCTCAGAGATACTGCAGGCCACAAGCCGCACCATCAAGGTCCTACAACACCTGGGATTCGTGATAAATCACCCAAAATCCCATCTCACCCCAACTCGGCCTTGAGGTTCATAGGGATTTGCTTGGATACTCTCCAAACTGTGGCTTTCCTCCCTCTGAACAGGGCAGATCACCTCACAGCCCTGGCAACCAAAGTGCAATGTCTTCGGACCATGTCAGCGCAGTACATGTTTCGCCTCCACATGTGGGCAGCTCAATGTTGGCTCACAGTGGACCCAAGCCATGGGCAGGCTCCGGGACAGAGTCTCAGTGTCCTGTCAGCTGGTGGAGTCCCTCAGTTGGTGGCAGGATCTGTAAAACCTGCAGAAAAGCATGCCCTTTCAACTCCCAAGCCCCCAGAGAGTCGTCATGACAGATGCTTCCCTGCTGGGCTGAGATGCCCATTGCGATGAATTGCGCACCCAGGGCGTCTGGTCCTTTGAGGAGAGCCAGCAGCAGATCAACCTGCTAGAACTCAAGGCTGCCTTCCTTATGCTCAAGGTTTTCCAGCACTGCCTACAACATCAGTCAGTGCCTCCCCAGATGGACAAACAGTTCATGATGTTCTACCTTAACAAGCAAGGCGGCACAGGCTCCTACCGCCTCTGCCAGGAGGCAGTAGCCCTCTACTCGTAAGCGACCAGAAAGGGTATGCTCCTTAGGACAGCATACTTCCCGGGCCAGGACAACACCCTGGCAGACAGGCTGAGCAGGATCCTCCAACCACAACAGTGACACCTGGACCCCGGGGCGGCATAGCGGCTCTTCAGGTTGTGGGCACTCCAACGCTCAGCTACACCCATCCCGGTTAGCAGCAGATGCCTTGTTCATCTCGTGGTCAGAGCGTCTGTTGTATGCTTTCCCTCCCATACCTCTGATAGCATGGACCCTCTTCAAGGTCCAGCAAGACAAGGCTTCCCTGATCCTAGTGGTCCTGATATGCCCCAGGCAGCCTTGGTTTCCTCTACTGCTTCGTTTCTCGATGGAGTCTTTGGTCCCTCTCGGGAGCTCACCGGGACTTTTGACCCAGGAGGAGGGCTCTATCCTCCACCCCAACCTGGGATCCTTGTTCCTCACAGCATGGGTGCTGAATGCGTCACTTTAGCACCCCTCAACCTCTCCAAGGAGGTGGAAGAATTCCTCCTGGCCTCTTGCAAGGATTCTACGAGATGTGCCTATGCCTTCAAGTGGCGCAGGTTCCCCTTATGGTGCACAGAGCAATGGGTGAACCTGTTCTCCTGCCCAGTGCATGCAGTACAGCAGCACCTGCTCCACCTTTTACTGTCCGGACTTAAGTCCAACTCCATCAGGGTGCACCTGAGCGCACTCTCTACGAACCACCACTCCATAGAGGGCAAGCCTCTTTTCATGCAGCCTCTCATTACCTGATTCATGCGAGGCTCACTACTCTCAAAGCCCCCCATCCGTCCACCCCTGGTGGAATGGGATCTCCATGTGGTCCTGGCACAACTTACCAAGCCACCCTTTGAACCCTTGCCAACTAAGATACCTGTCCTGGAAGGTGGCCGCCTTAATGGCACTCAACTCTGCATGCAGAGTCAATGAGCTCCAGGCCCTGGTGGCCAAGCCACCCTACACCAGATTCTATAAGAACAGGGTTTTGCTCTGCACTCACCCGAAGTTTCTTCCAAAGGTGGTGTCTGATTTCCACCTCAACCAGGAGGTGGTACTCCCTACCTTCTTTCCATGGCCCAACACTGACAAGGCGTTGGCTGTTCTCCATACTATGGACTTCAAAAGGGCCCTGTCCTATCTAGAGCGCACTCAGGGCCACCACAAAGCCTCACAGCTTTTTGTCTTATACAACCCCAGTTGTCTGGGGGAAGCTGTCACCAAGCAACCCTGTCTATCTGGGTGGCAGACTGCATCACCTTCACCCACAACCAGGTCATGGCGCATGTCACGTCTATGGCAACTTCAGTTGCAAGCCTTCGCTCTGTTCCCATGCAGACATCTGCCAAGCTACCCCCTGGTCTTTGGTCCACACTTTTGCAGCTCACTACTACCTGGAGAGGGAGTTCAGAAGGGACAGCGCCTTCGGCCAGGACATACTCCATAATCTGTTCAGGGTTTAGGCAACTCGTACCCTCTGACCCTTCTTGTTCAGGTTACCAGAGCCATGGTTTTCCCTGGACACTAGGGTCCTCAGATTTGCTTGCGGCTGCTCACTGCTGGGCTGTGTTTTTTCTACAGGTTCTTGGTAGCCTAGCTAGGGAGTACCATGTGAGGACTGACTTCCTGCTTGTTCCTGGAGAAAGCGCAGTTACTCACCTGTAACAGGTGTTCTCCAGGGACAGCAGAAATCAGTCCTCACAACCCTCCCTCCTCCCCTTGGAGTTGCTGTAATTCTTGCCATCCTTTTTGTCAGCTCTAGCTATGTCATCTGACTAACCAAGCTGGCACCTTTGGACAGGAAGGGGACCATACATGCGTGGTGACATCTCCCAAAGGCTTTCTTTGAAAACTGGGGCGATGCTTCTGCAAGGGCTCCGTTGGTGTCAATGTCACTCATATGTGAGGACTGATTCTTGCTGTCCCTGGAGAACACCTATTACAGGTGAGTAACTACGCTTTATAACTGGAGGGGACTGAACTTACTGGAGGTTCACAGGGGGGCGGGGGGATAACTTTCAAACCAGGTTTTCATGTTAAGGTAGACTGTGGGTTAAGACCAACACACTCTCAGCCAGTTTGTAATTGTGTTCATTTATTAATAAACAAATCTGAAACTAAAACCTCAGCATTGCACTCAGTCGTTTGCGCACTTTTCTGCATCAATGCTGAATAGTTACTTGCTTCATTTCTTTAAATTCATATAGATTTAACATGTGCTGTACCTTGTCTACTTGAGGCTTTGCACAAAGTTATCTCTATGGTGTATATACATCCAAGGACCACTTGTCAATTTATCCGTGAAATACAAATTCTAAGTTTTGCACCTCTCTCGTTGTAGCTGTCAACATGTAACATGGATGTACAACCTTATCTAAGAGACCAGATGCATCTCATATGCTCCTACAAAAGCTATACTGTGTAGTTGAATGACTAGTCAACCCTCCTTTCCTCCAACAATAAAGGAGAGAGGAGTTATTTTAAAAGAGACTTTGTGGACATACAATTAATCTGGTTGCCTTGAATGTCAAAGTTCTGGATGTTTGTGTTCTATTAAATATGTCGTCAAAGGGTTTCTCCAGGACCAAGCAGGAAGTCAGTCCTCACTTATGGGTGACATCGGCACCGATGGAGCCCCGTGCGGATCATTTCCCCAGCTTTCTAAGAAAACCTTTAGGAACACTGTACGCATGCACAGTCCCCTTCCCACCTAAAGGTGCCATCTTGCTCAGTCTTTCTTTTTCTGTGGAGCCCATCAGACATCTGTCCTTGTCACCCGGAAAAGTTGACGTTTTTCTTGCGATTACTTCGCCCTTTTTCTCCAGTTCGACGCCGGTTCCCCTTCCCACCGGCTTCGGTACACCGGTATCAAGCCCATCTTCTATTTTTTTGGTTTTTGCCCTTCGTGGCTGGCCCTTTTTGCTTTTCCATGGAAGGCCGGTCTTTTGACCTCGCGGGGGCCCTTTTTTCCCCTGATGGCTTCCAGTGGTTTCAAAAAGTGTGATCGGTGCAAGAAACTGATGTCTCTCACCGACACATACGACTGCTGCCTTCGGTGCCTAGGCCCGGATCATGATCCTATGATCTGTGGCCCGTGTGGCAAAATGTCCACCAAGGCACTCCGAAGCCGTCAGCATCAGAAAGAGAGGATTTTTTCGGACTCTGCCTCCGGCCGGGCCCGGACCTCATCTGAGGCCTCGACGTCTCGGGAGTCTAATCCCAAGCATCGCTGGGGTTCCTCAGACAGGGGGTTCCCCGATTGGGAATGTAAGAGGAAGAAACGGCTCGTGAGGGCGGCGTCGGAAGAGGTCCCTGGTTCCTTGAGAGCCAGGTCTAAGATCCCTGCCCCGGGCCCTTGGAGCAGGAGAAGCCATCCAAAGTGCCTCGCGTGGAGCAGGAACCCGTCGGACACATAAGTCCTGTGGTCCTCGTGGACTCTCTTCCGAGGGAGCCGCCGCCGGGGCCTGAGTCGGTAGCTACTGAGTCTCCTGAGCTTGGACTCAGGCTGACAGCATTGGAGTGCAGACTGTCTGCCTTCATGGATCAGCAGCAAGTACTGATGCCCAGCCTTGCTGGTGCATCTGCCCCGACCACCGGGACATCGACGTCAAAGTCGACCCCAGAGACCGAGCCGATACTCGAGACCATGAAGGCTCGGAGCCCCCCCCCCCCAACTCCTCCGGATGAGTCCGCCTGGGAGACGGAGGACGAGGAGTCCGCCTGGGAGACGGAGGACGAGGAGTCCGCCTGGGAGACGGAGGACGAGGAGTCCGCCTGGGAGACGGAGGACGAGGAGTCCGCCTGGGAGACGGAGGACGAGGAGTCCGCCTGGGAGACGGAGGACGAGGACGAGGAGTCCGCCTGGGAGACGGAGGACGAGGAGTCCGCCTGGGAGACGGAGGACGAGGAGTCCGCCTGGGAGACGGAGGACGAGGAGTCCGCCTGGGAGACGGAGGACGAGGAGTCCGCCGCTACTTTTTGGACTCACCGCAGTCCGAACCCCGGAGTAGGTCCCCACCGGAGGACACCAGGTTCTCAGAGTTCGTCAGGGACATGGCCAAGGCGTTGGCGATTCCCGCAGACCCCGAGGAGGAGCCTCGAGCCGAGGAGCTCGAGGCCCTCCAGTATGACTCTCCTCCGAAGGAGGCCTTTACTGTGCCGATCCCTCCGATGCTGGAACGGCTCCTCTTCCGGATGTCGGAGGCACCGGCCTCGGCGCCGGTTTTAAGCAAGCGAGTCGATTCTATCGACTCCGGAAGAGCCCTGGATTCCAGAAGGCGCAGCTGCCGCACCATTCCATGGTGGTGGAATCGGCCATGCATCGTCTGAAGAGCCAGAAGATGCACTCCGCGGTGCCTCTTGGCAGGGAGGCCTGGAACCTGGATGCTTTTGGCAGAAAGTGCTTCCAGGGCTCAATGCTTGCTTGCCGTGTCCAGTCCTACCAGCTGTACATGGGCATGTACCTGCGAGACCTGGCAAAAGAGCTTGCCGGGTTCTCTGCTGGCCTCTCCGGGGAACCTTTGCAGAGGTTCCAGTCTTTGTCCTCAGGAATCCGGGACTGCTCGAAGTTCATGTCCCGAGCGGCCTACAATGGCTTCGAGGCCTCGGCTCGTGTAGCGGCAGCTGGCATTGGAGCCCGACGCCAGGCATGGCTGCAGTCATTGGACCTCGAGCCCTGGGTGCAGGACAAGTTGGTCGATGTCTCTTGCCGAGGTGAAAACCTTTTTTGGCAAACCCATGGCCGAGAAGGCGGCTGAGCTCGAAACTGAGCACCTGACTAGGACAAGGCTGTCCAGGAAAACATCTGCCCCTTCTCACAAAAAGAAGGGCTCGGGTATAAAGTCCTTTTACCTGAGAAAGGCGCCTGCCTACAAACCTTTCCCTCAGTACCAGGCCTCCCCAGCAGTGTCAGCAGGCCAAGGGGCAGGGACATGGGCCCCGTAGGCAGAAGACCCCCAAGCCTCCGGCTCCTCCTTCTCAGCAGGGAGGGGTTTTTTGACTCCCTCAGCATAGCCTTTCCACCTCTGCTGCCCCATTCCTGCACAAGGAGGTCGTCTAGCCCTGTTTGCCCACAGGTGGCCACCCATTACAGGGGATGCTTGGGTGTTGAGCACAGTCCACAGAGGCTATATGCTCCATTTCCAGCAGTTGCCCCCTGCATACTTCCCAGGAGAGCCTCTAAGGCCTCCTCTACACACAGACCTCCTCCTCCAAGAACTTCAAGGTCTGCTTCTGGACAAGGCGGTGGAGCCTGTACCTCCTCGCCTACAGGGGCACGGTTTCTACTCCAGGTACTTCCTCGTGCCAAAGAGAACCGGTGGCCTCAGGCCTATTCTAGACCTCAGGAACCTCAACAAGTTTTTGGAGAAAGAAAAGTTCAAGATGCTTACTCTTGAAACACTTCTGCCCTACCTCCAGCAGGGAGATTGGCTATGCTCCTTGGATCTAAAGGATGTGTACACTCACATCCTCATTCATCCAGACCACAGAAAGTACCTCAGGTTCATTGTGGGAGGAAACCATTACCAGTACAGAGTACTGCCTTTTGGCCTAACCTCCGCCCCAAGGGTCTTTACAAAGTGCCTGGCTGTGGTGGCGGCCTACTTGAGGAATCAAGGTGTTTTTGTCTTCCCCTATCTGGACCACTGGCTCATCAGGGGTCAGACGTACCAGGAGGCCAGGCAGGCCACCTTTTGAACTGTAGCACTCCTTCAACACCTACGCTTTGTCATAAACTTCACAAAGTCCACTTTGCTCCCCTCCCAGAACCTAGAGTTCATAGGGGCGCAGCTGGACTCTCTGCAGGCAAGGGCTTTCTTGCCAGAAGACAGGGCTCAAAGGCTCATGGAGTTGGCATCCCGGTTTCTCAGCATGCCAAGAGTTTCTGCCCGACTGTCTACAGCTCCTAGGCCACATGGTGTCGACAGTACATGTGACCCCCAATGCCCGCCTCCACATGAGGCCTGCACAGTGGTGCCTCAGAGCTCAGTGGAAGCAGGTCACAGGGAGCCTCGCAGACAAAGTAAGGGTGTCCAAACCCTTCCTGAATTCCCTACAGTGGTGGCTACACCCCCCAACTTACTTCAGGGGGTGCCTTTTCAGGTGCCTGTCCCCACAGTGGTATTGACGACGGATGCCTTCTTGCCGGGCTGGGGTGCACATTGTCTAGGACGGTGCACTCAGGGCCTGTGGTCTCCATGGGAGGCCGCGCAACAGATCAACCTACTAGAACTGCGGCCTGTCCGTTTGGCCCTCAAGGCCTTTTCTCACACTTTAGCTCACCAGTCTGTTCTGGTTCAGACGGACAATCAAGTGGCCATGTTCTATGTGAACAAGCAGGGGGGCACGGGCTCCAGACCCCTGTGCCAGGAGGCACAGGCCCTGTGTTCCTTTGCGCTTAGGCACAACATGTTTCTCAAAGCTGTGTATCTCCCTGGCCAGGAGAACTTCCTGGCAGACAGGTTAAGCAGGATTCTGCAGCCCCACGAGTGGCAACTGCATCCACTGGTGGTGCAGATTTTTCTGAAGTGGGGACTTCCATCCATAGATCTCTTTGCTAGTCCCCTGAATCACCAGCTACCCAGGTTCTGTTCCAGGCAACCGCACCCCCTGAGGTTAGCAGCGGATGCCTTCCTGATTTCTTGGTCCCAGGACCTCCTATATGCGTTTCCTCCCACATCTCTGGTGGCCCGAACATTGTTCAAGATTCTAAGGGACAAGGCCTCGGTACTTCTGGTAGCTCCCAGATGGCCGAGGCAGCCCTGGTTCCCGCTTCTGCTTCAGTTAGCAGTGGACACACCTCTGTCTCTGGGGTTGCAACCCGATCTTCTCTCTCAGAATCAGGGTTCCCTTCTGTACCCCAATCTCAAATCTATCAATTTGATGGCCTGGAGGCTGCAAGGGTAGTGTTAGCTCCCTGGGGCTTGCCTCAGGAAGTGGAAGAGGTGGTCTTGGCCTCTAGTAAGCCATCCACCAGGAAAACCTATGCCCTGAAATGGAGAAGGTTCTCCTTGTGGTGTCAGCAGCGCAAGGAAGATCCTTTCGCCTGCATTGTACCAGTAGTGCTTCAATACCTGCTGCACTTGTCCACTCAGGGCCTTAAGTCCAATTCGGTTCGGGTCCACCTCTCTGCTCTGGCAGCTCACCACTCTCTGGTGGAAGGACACTCTTTGTCAGTTCATCCCTTGGTGTCCAGATTTCTCAGAGGCTTGCTATTGCTCAAGCCTCCTCTCCGTCCACCGGCCCCTGAGTGGGAGTTGAATGTGGTCTTGCAACTGTCTCGCCCACCTTTTGAGCCGATGGCTACATGTCCTCTCTGCTTCCTTTCTTGGAAGACTCTCTTCCTAGTAGCCCTTACCTCGGCCAGACGTGTGAGTGAACTTCAAGCCCTGATCTGTGACAAACCATACACTCGCTTCTATAGGAACAGGGTAGTCCTTAGGACTCATCCTAAGTTCCTCCCAAAGGTTGTCTCCTCTTTCCATCTCAACCAGGAGGTGGTTCTTCCAACGTTCTTCCTTGGCCCCATGTCAGCCGGGCTGAAACAGTCCTGCATACCCTGGACTGTAGGAGGGCCTTATCCTTCTACCTTGAACGTACGCAGGGGCATAGGAGGGCTACTCAGCTCTTCATATCTTTTGACCCTAATAACTTGGGGTTACCTGTCTCCAAGCGTACCTTGTCCATCTGGGTGGCTAACTGTATCACCTGGGCTTACAGGACAGCTGACCCTCCCTTGCAGGGTCGGGTCACGGCCCACCGTGTCAGGGCAATGGCTGCCTCAGTAGCTCATCTCCGCTCTGTACCATTGGAAGACATCTGTAGGGCTGCAACTTGGTCCTCAAGCCAGACTTTTGCGGCCCATTACTGCCTGGAGAGGGAGTCCCGTAGGGACAGTGCTTTCGGTCATGCAGTGCTACGGAATCTCTTCGAGGTTTAGGCAACTCCTCCCTCTAGCCCTCTGGTTGGGCTACCTGTGGGGGTATGTTTCAGTGAAATCCTTTCTCTGATGCTGCGGCTAGAGGGAGCTCATTTTTCAGCTCTGGGTCCCCGGTAGCCTGAAGCTGGGGAGTCCCATAAGTGAGGAGTGACTTTCTGCTTGGTCCTGGAGAAAGAGTAGTTACTCACCTGTAACAGGTGTTCGCCAGGAGCAGCAGGAATCAGTCCTCACAACCCTCCCTCCTCCCCTGGGAGTTGCAGTTGTACATAGCTAAAAGACAGCACACAAAAATGTAAAAATAAACTATGTCATCTGACTGAGCAAGATGGCACCTTTAGGCGGGAAGGGGACCGCGCATGCGTGCAGTGTTCCCAAAGGCTTTCTTAGAAAGCTGGGGAAATGTTCCGCACATGGGCTCCATCGACGCCGATGTCACCCATAAGTGAGGACTGATTCTTGCTGCTCCTGGAGAACACCTGTTACAGGTGAGTAACTACTCTTTCTGTGTTTGTACTAACTAAAGTATGGAACATTTGTGCATTTACCACAACTTCCATGTAGAACTTAATGCACAGTAAGTGCAAAGCCAGTGCAGTAATTTTTGGGAGAGTAGCCATCCCTTTATTTGGCAGCTTGAACCTTAATGGTAGTACTGCTAGACTAGTACTAGAAGGTCAAGTACCACTTTGAAGGGAGGACTCAAATGGAGCAGACATAACAGTAGATTGCTCCTACTCTTCGCTAGACTCCAGAGATTACGAATAGGACCAAAGGGTGGCAGGGTTGGGGTTCACCATGGAGTGTAATGGGGAGGGGGGGGGGGTGCGCAGTGTCATGTTTGGCAGGGTGTTAAGGGGATTGGGATTAATGTTGAGGTACCTATTCCACAGTAGATGCATCAGGCTTAGGAGGCTACACATGCTGTCACCTATTGAGGTGGTGGCAAGTACAACCATGTGCTATGCAGTACACACCCCCTCCCCATTCCCTAAAAGAGCATGCAGATAGCACACATTCACATGCTAATGCATAACAGTTACCATGATGATGCACTAAAGGTTAGTATCTTCCAATCTGCATACTAACTGCTTAGCATACTTTAATAAAAAGCATCCCAAAATGCTTGGCGCTGCAAAGAAGCAATTCTTATATATATGCAATAGTTTCTAGTTGTGAGATAAATAATGTAGCTCACTTTCATTTACCTACTGTAAGGGCTCCCTCCCATTATCTTTGTTCTTCCCCCATTCAGTTAAGTACAGTGATGTTTTCAGCATCCTCTAATTCGTTCTTGTCTGGGTAAAAATAAACTACTCAAGGTTAACTGGTGTTTCTGTCTGGCACAGACTTCTAGATCAGCTCTTTTGGACAGGAACTCACAAATGTCTTTGCCTTTTCCATAGATGAAGCACAATTTTTTTTTTTTAGTGCCATCAAGTCAGTGTTGACTCACAGTGACCCAGCTACCTCTGGGTTTTCTTGGCAATGTATCACCAGAAGTAGATTACCCTCCATGCCTCGGAAGAAAAGGCTGGCATAATGACTTGCCCAGAGTCACAAAGAGTGCCAGTGGGAATCGAACCCTTGATCTTCTAGGTACTAGGCAGTTGCTCTAACCACTATACTGCTTTATTTATAAAATTAGTTACTGATTAGAAGCCCATGGGGGAAGTATGCAACTATCATAGCTAATGTACAGCTCTCTTGCACAAGCTAATCCAAAGTGCACCTCCCAGTTAAAAGCTTATTTATACCAGCAAGTCTTTGGGACTTAACTATCGCAGCTCCAGAAACAACCTCCTCTCTGCTAGAATATCTAATGCTGTTGTGTCTAATCTTTCTTTGATTTCAATGGAGTTCTTTTCCTGGCCTTTTAATTATATATTTTCTAAATGAACTATAAACTACTTTGCCTTATAAAGGAAGTATATAAAAATCACCATATACATAATTAACATTTCTAATGAGCAATAAAGCACAATTACTTATTCCTGCTGTTCATAGAGAAAGCACAGTTACTTACCTGTAACAGGTGATTTCTGGGAACAGCAGGAATTAGTCCTCACATATGGGTACGTCGGAACCGACGGAGCCTGCGCGGGAAAGCTCCCCAGCTTTTCAGATGAAAAGCTTTTGGGGCTTCCCACAGCGCATGCGCGCTGCCTTCCCGCCTTCCTGACCAGCTCTCTTTGAGTTTATAGCTGAGACAATAGAGAGAGGAAAGGAAGGTAGATAGATAGAAGATACAACTCCTAGGGGAGGTGGGTGGGTTGTGAGGACTAATTCCTGCTGTTCCCAGAGATCACCTGTTACAGGTAAGTAACTGTGCTATCTCCAGGAACAAGCAGGAATGAGTCCTCACATATGGGGACTCCCTAGCTAAGATGCCTGGGAGATCCCCCTCCAAAGGTAACCATCTTCGTATGGATCTCAGGCATCCAACCAGGGAAGGTGGGCAGGAGTTGTTTAAGTATGGAACAGGTGTTTGAGGACAGCCTGACCAAACAAGGCATCCCGGCGGGAGTCCTTGTCCAAACAGTAATGGGCAGTGAAGGTATGAACCGAGGCCCAAGTGGCTGCTCGACAGATCTGATCTATGGAAACAGAGTGAAGATGAGCCATACAGGTGGCCATGGCTCTCACATTGTGAGCTGTGACATGGCCTTCCAGAGAAATGTTCTTACTCTGGTAAGCAAAAGAAATACACTGAGCAATCCAATTGGAAAGTGTACGCTTGGAGACTGGAAGTCCCAAATGAGAAGGATCAAAAGCCACAAAAAGTTGGGAAGACTTTCGATGTGGCTCAGTCCTGTTGAGGTAAAAGGCGAGAGTTCTTTTACAATCAAGGGTATGAAGGTTCCTCTCTGCACTGGATGCATGAGGAGCCGGGAAAAAACAGGTAGATATACCTCTTGATTAAGATGAAAAGGCGAGACCACTTTGGGCATAAAGTGGGGGTTCGTCCTAAGGACCACCTTATCATGATGAAACCTAGTATAAGGTGGATTAGCCACTAAAGCCTGCAGTTCACTGATGCGGCGAGCTGAAGTGACTGCAATAAGGAAAACTACCTTCCATGAAAGAAATTTCAAGGAGGTGGAGTCCAAAGGCTCAAAAGGTGGCTTCATAAGCTGACCTAGAACTAGGTTCAAATCCCATGCTACCGGCGGAGGTCGGATGGGAGGTTTAGTTAAGGTCAGGCCTCTCATGAACCTTGCAACAAGAGGATGAGAGGAGACAGGTTGTCCATTTATAGGTTTTAAGGATGCTGCAATAGCACTTAAATGGACTCGTACTGAATTTGTCTTGAGGCCTGCATTGGAAAGATGCAGGAGATAGTCTAGTAGAGAATTCAAAGGAAGTGCCAGAGGGTCAAGACCCTGTTGAGCACACCAGATGGAAAAACGTTTCCATTTGAAAGCATAGGAACGCCTGGTAGAGGGTTTCCTAGAGGCATGAAGGATATCTTTCACTGGTTGAGAAAGATTAAACTCATGAAGGCTTAAGCCTTCAGTAACCAAGCTCGGAGATGTAGGGACTTGGGGTTTGGGTGCCACAAAGTCCCTTTCTCCTGAGACAGAAGGTCTGGCCCAGGTCCAGGGAGAGCTGTAGAAGTAGAGGGAACCACACTTGGCGTGGCCAGCGTGGAGCTATGAGGATCATTGACCCGTGATCCCTCTGAAGTTTGAACAGAGTCTTGGGAATCAAAGGAATGGGTGGAAAAGCATACAGGAATTCCTGACCCCAATGCAGGAGAAAGGCGTCGTTGGCCTGAGCTCCCTGACACGGAGTCCTGGAACAGAACCGGGGAAGTTTGGCATTCCACGGACTTGCAAAGAGGTCTATGTCCGGGGTCCCCCATTCCTGAAAGATTCTGCGTATCTGGTCCATATGCAGGGACCATTCGTGTGGAAGCAGAACTCGACTGAGTCTGTCTGCCCGAGAGTTTTGAACTCCTGGAAGGTATACTGCCAGAAGATGAATTTGATGCTCTCTGGCGAAGGCCCATAATCTGAGAGCTTCGTTGCAAAGCGACAGAGAGCCCGTCCCTCCTTGTTTGTTGACACAGAACATGGCTACCTGATTGTCTGTCTGGACTAGGACAGTCAGGTTGACAAGGAGGGTGTGGAAGACTGTGAGGGCAAGGAAGATTGCTCGCAGTTCCAGAAGGTTGATGTGAAGGGTGGTCTCCTGGGGAGACCAGGTGCCCTGAGTGGAGAGGTGTTGGAGATGAGCTCCCCACCCTGTTTGGGAGGCATCTGTTGTGAGGGTTGCTTGGGGCAACGAAGGTTGGAAGGGGGTCCCCAACAACAGATTTTTGGAGGATGTCCACCACTGGAGAGACCAAAACAGATGTTTTGAGGTGAGTACTTGGTCTGAGAGCGCTCCTGATGCTTGAGACCACTGGGTGGCCAAAGTCCATTGAGCTGCCCTCATATGGAGACGAGCGTAGGGCACCACATGGACCGTGGAGGCCATGTGGCCCAGAAGTTGCAGCAGTTCCCTGGCTGACAAGTGACTTCTGGACTGAGCCTGGGAGGCCAAGCTGATTAGTCGTTGGCCTCGGACCAGAGGGAGGTAGGCCCTTGCAGTGGTGGAGTCCAAGTGGGCCCCTATGAATTCCAGGGACTGAATAGGGATAAGTTGGGACTTGGGAATGTTTACCACAAGTCCCAGATATTGAAGAATACGCCTTGTGCGGTCCAAGGAAATCTGGGCTTCTGACTGAGATGGAGCTCGGATGAGCCAGTCGTCCAGATATGGGAACACGAAGACTCCCATGCCTCTTAGAAATGCGGCTACGACTGCCATGCATTTTGTGAATACTCTTGGAGCAGAGGCGAGACCGAAGGGAAGTACTCTGTATTGGAAATGTTTTCCCTGGAACAGAAATCGAAGATATTTTCTGTGGGATGGATGGATGAGTATATGAGTGTACGCATCCTTGAAATCTAGAGAACAAAGCCAATCCTGACTCTGAAGGTATGGAAGGAGAATGCCCAGAGAGAGCATTTTGAATTTCTCCTTGAATAGAAACTTGTTCAATTCTCTCAGATCTAGGATAGGTCTGAAGCCCCCTGTCTTCTTTGTTATAAGAAAATAAGGGGAGTAGAACCCTAACCCCTGTTGAGGAAGAGGAACCTCCTCTATTGCCCCTTGGGCAAGGAGAGAGGAGACTTCCCGACCCAACAGGGTCAGAAGAGATGGGGGAGAACTGAATTGCCTCACCATGGTATGGGGAGGAAGGCTGGAGAAATGAAGTTTGTAACCCTCTCGGATGATAGAGAGGGTCCATTGCTCTGATGTAATTTGCTCCCATCTGGGAGCAAAGTGAGCTAACCTTCCGGGAATGGTGAGGGGCTCTGGTTGTTCTAGAGCCAGAAATGGTAAGTTCTCTAGGGGCAAGTCAAAACCCCTGAGGGGGTTGAGCCTGCTGGGGTGTAGCAGACACTGCAGGCCTTGACTTTACTTGCTTAGATTGCTGACGTTTAGCAGCAAAGCGAGGCTGAGCAGATTGTTGGCCAGTATTTGTGGAAAATCTGGCCTTCTTGTAGTAAGGCCTCTTAAAAGGCTTCTTTTTGGCAGGAGTAGAAGTAGACTTAGAAAGTCTATCTAGAGTGGCATTTTCTGCGTCCATTTGAGCAGCTTTAATTTGCCAGTCCTCACCAAATAAGTTCTCACCTGTACAGGGCAGATTCCTTAAGCCATCCACGACCCAGGGTTCTAGGTCAGAAGCCTGGAGCCAAGCAAGACGTCGGGCTGCAATAGCAATTCCCGAAGCCCTGCCTGCAACCTCAAAGGAATCAAAGGCTGCCCTGTTGGAAAACTTGGAGACCTCTGAAAGTTGTGTCACCACAGAAGTGAAGTCCTCCTTTCTATCCTCAGGGATAAAGGGGGCAAAATGCCGTACCTTCAGGGCAAGTTGTCTGAGAAACATGCCCATATAAAGACTGTAGGAATTGATCCTGGCTATAAGCATACTAGCCTGGAAGATCTTTCTACCAAAAGAGTCAAGGGTCTTACATTCTCGCCCTGGAGGGGTAGAAGAGTGCCTTTTAGGACTCTATCTTTTTCATGGCAGACTTCACCACAATGGAGTGGTGAGGCAGTTGAGTCTTTCGAAACCCAGGAGAATGAGGGACCCGGTACATGGTGTCCAACCTACGGGAATGAGGAGACAGTGTTAGAGGAGTCTCCCACAAATCCATCAAGTGTTCTTGAAGGATGTCATGGATAGGCAGGGTAACTGCCTCTTTAGGAGCTTTGGAGTATCCTAAAATATCAAATTTCTTTGATCTTGG
This sequence comes from Ichthyophis bannanicus, assembly GCA_033557465.1. NCBI lineage: Eukaryota > Metazoa > Chordata > Amphibia > Gymnophiona > Ichthyophiidae > Ichthyophis > Ichthyophis bannanicus. The sequence goes on along the minus strand of CM066032.1, from coordinate 845,527,518 downwards.
TTCCGTTCCAGAAGATGTAGCAATAGAAAGCCCTTTAGCTACATCAACAATGAAATCCTGAAAGGATAAATCCTCTGGAGGAGACATCCTCCTCTTTGGAGAAGAGGGCTCCTCAGGAAGATCAAGCTCAGCAGAGTCATCAGAGGAATTGAACTCATCAGAAGAATCTGAGTATTCTCTCTGTGCTTTCAATGCACGATACACGTACCGACCGATATCGACATCGGGCGTATCGGGCATGGGATCGGTATCGGGCAAAAGCCTGAATCCGGCATGCGGAACCGATCGATGCTTGGAAGTTGATGGTCTCGGTTCCGGTGTGGATACCGGAATCGGAGTCGGTACCGATGGAGTCGGTACCGAGGGCGTCGCAGCCTTAATGAAAGCCAGAACGGCCTGCTGCATGGTCTGGACAGTATTGCCCATGGACGCCACTGCTGCCTGGATGTCGGTACCGGTATCAGCTGGTACCCCAGAGCAGTCTAACAGGTGATCGGTCGAGGCCGTGCCATCGATGTCAACCTGTAACCCCATAGATGGTGCTTTGGAGACCGGAGCCTCCCGCCGGGGTTTTTTGACTTGGGCAGAATCCTCGAACTCAAGATTGAGAGCCTCTCGATCTTTTGAAAGAGATTTGCTTTTAGAGGATTTGCCCACAGAAAGTTTGGTTACCTGAGATCCATCCGGAGAGGAAGACCTGGATGACTGTGATGCTGGATTATCTGAAGCAAACAGCACATGGAACTTGTTGGCCCGGTTCTGCATACCACGTTTAGACATCTGGGAGCAGAATGGGCAGTCCGGTATGGAGTGGTCAGGTCCCAAACATTTAAGACACCATTCATGGGTGTCTGTGAGAGAAATAACAGCACTGCACTTGGTACACTTTTTAAAACCAGGAGCTGGCCTCTCCATGAGGAGAATTTGTGTAGGCCTGAAGGCCTAGCAAAAGTTACCACGTTGTGCTGAAAATAAAAAAAAGAGATTTTTTTTTTTTTTTTTAAAGAAATAAAGAAAGAGAGACCGGCGGTACCGGTTTTGGTATGGGGAAGGCAGGTACGCGGTCAAAAGAAACAAATTAAAATAACAATTTCTTCAGCGGTGACAGGAACACGACCTGCCGGCTCCGCGGAAAAAGAGAAACTGAAGAGAGCTGGTCAGGAAGGCAGGAAGGCGGGAAGGCAGCACGCATGCGCTGTGGGAAGCCCCAAAAGCTTTTCATCTGAAAAGCTGGGGAGCTTTCCCGCGCAGGCTCCGTCGGTTCCGACGTACCCATATGTGAGGACTCATTCCTGCTTGTTCCTGGAGATTACCTGCTAAGTCCTCACATATAGGAGACATCACTGTCAGAGCCCCACACAGAATGCTTCCCAGCTGACAAATGAAGATTTTGGGAGGTACACTGAGCATGCGCACCCTATTCTCCATGAGAGTACTGAGTTGTACCCATGTGGACGTGGACTTCAAACCAGCACTGGAGAGGTGGGGGAGATGCTACATAATCTCCTGCATGGGACAGGAGAAAGGACCACACACCAGACCAAACCTACACCATTTGAAGGCATATGATTGTCTGGTAGAATCCTTGTTGGACATGAGGACATCCCTCAACATAATGAGCAGGTGAAACTGGGCCAGGGCTACCCTCTTAGCAGCCATGCTGTCAGAGCTAGGGACTCAAGGTTGGGATGCATAAGGGTCTCTCTTCCCTGCAAGAGCAGATCCAGGGTGCAGCCCAGGGGAAGAAAGGTTGCTAGAGAGCGAGAGAGAAGCAGCAAGGGAAAGCATGGCTGTCTGGGCTAGCAAGGGGTCAAGAGAATGAGCATGGCATGCTCTGTATCTCAGAGGGTCTTGGCTATTAGGGGGGTGGGAGGGTACACATACAGGAGACACTCGCCCCATGGCAGGAGAAAGGCATCAGCTGCTATCCAAGCAGGGGCTAGAAGTCTGGAGCAGAAACAAGGCAACTGGTTGTGCTAAGGCTGGCAAAAAGATCCATTATCAGGGTGTCCCCACCTGCTGAAGATGAACCGAAGAACCCCTGGATTGAGCTGCCACGCAAGGCGCTGGAGCACCCAGCTGAGCATGTCTGCTAAGGTATTGTTCTGCCCCAGGGAGGTAAACCGCCTTGAGAAGCATACCCCAGCTGATGGCAAAGTTCCAGAGGCAGACTGCCTCCTGCCAGAGGGGATACAAGCCCATTCCACATTGCCACTTGATTATCCATCTGTACCAGGACAAGTTGGTTAGCTAAGTAGGTTGAAATGCCCACAGGGCCTTTACAATCACACTGAGCTAGAGGTGGTTGATGTGCAGCCGAGTCCTGTCCCATGACGAGATGCCCTGGGTCTGGAGGCCATTCCAATGGGTGCCCCATCCGAGCATAGAGGCATCCACAGTGAGGAGTGGAGGAACCTGAATAGGAAGTCCCACAAGGAGATTCAGCAGCTTCTGCCACCAGATGAGAGTCAGCAAGCAGCAGGGTCACCTAGATCCTGTCCTCCAGGTGCCCCATTGCCTGCGTCCACTAAGTGGTGAAACTCCACTGGGCCTGCCGGAGTCGGAGGCGAGCGTATGGGCGATATGAACCATAGAGGTCATGTGAACCAGGAGGCACAGCATAAGGCAAGGCAAGGTTGAGACCAAGGTGCTGGCACTCGCTACCCAGGTGAGATCTGACAGTCATCGAGGTGTGTCAGACAGGCAGAACACGCTGGCTTTAGCAGTGTTGAGGAGGATGCCAATGAACTTGAGGCTCTGCGTAAGCTGCAGGTGGGACTTGGGACAGTTGATAACAAACCCGAAGTGGTCAAGTATGAGGATGGTGCAGCACACCACATGAGAGAACTCGTTAGGTGTGCTCCCTCAGATGAGCCAGTCATCCAGATACAGGAAGACAAACACATCTTGCATCATTAGGAAGACAGCAACCACCACTAAGCACTTTGTGAATACCCTGGGAGCAGACACCATTCTGAAGGGCAGGACTCCATACTGGTTTTGGCAGCCTCCAACGATGTGGAGGTACTGCTGGTGCATGGGATGGATCAGGATGTTGGTATAAGCATCTTATAGATCAAAGAAGCATAGCCAAATCTCCCCCTGCTGGAGGTATGGGCAGCAACATTCCAAGGGAGACCATCTCAAAACTTCTTCACCAAGAAGCAGTTGAGGTTTCGCAGATCTAGGATGGGTTGAAACCCTCCGGTCTTCTTAGGGAACAGGAAGTAACAGGAGTAGAAACCCTCTCCTATCCAAGACCGCGGGACAAACTCTACTGCCTCATTGAGGAAGAGAGCAGAGAGTTCCTACTGAAGGAGTTCTTGATGGAGGGGATCCATCGAGAACTCTCCTGGATAAAATGGCGGTGGCACCTATTCAAAGTGGAGGAGCTATCCATCCTTCATGACCTTGAAAGCCCAGGCATCTGTGGTGATGTTGAGTCACTGGTGAGAGAGAGAAAAAAACAGAACCGCTGCCAGAGCCTCCTGGGGAAAAGTGGCTATGTCCAAGGAGTCAAAAGCCACTACCAGGTTGAGGCTAAAGCACTATCTGGGGCTTGGACTGCTGCCCCTGTGGGGGAGCCTGATAGGCTGGATACTAGGGGTATTATCTGTAGGCCACCTTCTTTGGGTAGAAGGACTTTTTTCCCCAAAGCCTTCCATCGCGAAGGATCAGCAGTCTTCTGTGAGAGCCTGGTCCTGGTCAGCAGCTCAATCTCCATCTCGGCAGCCTTGTTCATCATGGGCTTGCTCAAGAGGTTCTCCCCCTGGCATGGAACATAGATTAGTGTGTCCTGGACCCACTGCTCCAAGTCCTGTAGCCATGCCAGGAAGTGGGCACTAATGCTCACAGCAGCCACTCTAATCACGTGCTCAAATCAGTCATAGGCCGCTCAAGTGACATACTTGGAACAGTCCTTGACCACTATCATCAGGCTCTTCAAGCGCTGGAGGTGATCATCAGAGAGACCAGCTGAGAACCTGGCAAGCTCCTTTGCCAGGTCTCTCAGGTACATGCCCATGTACAGCTGTATGCCTGGATATGGGCAACGAACATCGAGCCCTGGAAGCACCATCTACTAAAGTCATCCATGGTGCAGGCCTCCCTACCCAGGGGCACCAAGGTGTGCATCTTTTGGTTTTTGATTTGGCGCATGGCCAACACCACCACCATGGAATTGTGTGATAGCTGTGTGTTTTGAAAACCCAGGCTCTTGTGGACTCGATACAAAGAATCGAGTCACTTGCTCACAATGGGAACCACAACCAGGGCTTCCCACGTGCTGAAAGGAGCCATTCCAAGATAAGCGGAACCGGCACTGTAAGAGCTTCATTAGGAGAGGAATCATACTGGAGGATCTTGAGGTCTTCCACCCGAGGTTCCTCCTCCGATTCCACCACAAAAGCCAGGGCCTTAGACATGACCCAAATAATATCCAGGAAGGAGAGGTCCTCTGGCGGGAACCACCAGCGCTCATGTGGAGGAGAAGGGTCCAATGCCAAATGGTCTCGAGGGATTCATCCTCCGTCTCCACTCGAAATCGGACTTCAAGAGGCGATCGTGATGATGCCCAATTGGGGTAGCTGGGGGGTCAAGGCCCTTGGCACTCTGAACCCAATGTGCTAGTTGGAGAAGAATGGTGAGCAGACAGGGAACAAGATTGAGCCCTGGCATCAAAACTTGACCCAAATCGCTCCAGCACTGGCTACACCTCCACTGGTGATGCCCCCATGGTAGAGGGACCGGTGGCCAGACCCAAGGAACTGGAGGCAGTATGCTGCTGGAGGAAAGCTGCAAGACTATGCTCCAAAAGAACCCATCCTGGCCACCGACACAGGCTCCAATGGTCATAGGCCTGATGCCATTTCCCTCGATGGGGACTCGCCAATGGTGAAGACCTTAGTGGGCTTCTTGCAGCCCTGCGAGGAAGGAGGAGTCTCCTTCTGCAAGGGCAGCTTCAATGGCTGCTCCCGGCCATCACCCTTGGTATCGTGCAGAGGACTGTGGTGCCAGTGACCATGGGTTTTATCCCCGATGACAGCTCCAGCCTTAGACATTGACGTCGGCAGAGCCCTGTCCTTCTGGAGATTATCGTCTGTGGACAATCCCTGGTCTGATGCTCTGTTAACCCAGGGCTCAGAGTAGGCACGGTCACCATTTGAGGATTGTGACTGTGGCAGTCCCCAAGGATGTTGATTCCATGGTAGAGGCTGGGGCCGAAAATGAGGCCTGGAGACCAAACAGCATCACCCGCTGCCTTTCACAATTCTTCCAAGCCTTTCTCGTCATCTGGAAGAGCGAGCAAGTGGAGTCATCGTGGTTAGCCCCAAGGCATTGAAAGCAGCAGTTGTGCCAGTCCGATATGGACATAGTGTGGGCACAACGACTGCACTTCTTAAAACTGCCGACTGAGGACATAGCAGGAAAAAGGACACCCGTGAGATCAAACTCCAATTTCCTGGTCAGGGAAGGATGTGAGAAAAAAACCTATGCACTGAGTGAAGAAAAAAGGAGGAAACCCAAGAAAACAACGCCGAGGAAGCAACGATTCCTGCTATGTGAAGGTAATGGTATGCGACAGAGCGAAAAATTGCACAGAAAAAATACAAATTAAAATAAGCTAAAGAAACGCCAAGTTTTTTCTGAGAAACAGATAAGTGTCTGATGGCCTCCATGGAAAAAGACGACTCTGAGGTAAGATGGCACCCTTGGGTGGGAAGGTGACCACACATGCGGTATAACTCCCAAAGGCTTTGTATGAAAGCTGGGGAGTGATTACTGCGTGGGCTCAGTCTGTGCTGATGTCACTTATATATGAGGGCTGACTTCATGCTAGTTCCCAGAGAATTACAGATATCAATAAAAATAAAACCTGGCGGCCCGATTTAGATCCCAGGAAGAGTCCTAATGTATTACTCCCAGACTCCCAACCATTGCTGCAATGATCAAACTAGGAACAGTGGGAAAGAGGATCTAGCAAAATAAGAGAAATCCTCAAGTAGTTGTGAATGAACGCTCAAGGTTAGTGCCCACTGAGCTGAAAGCAAAAAGGAGAATGGAGGAATTACCACATCGAGGACACGCCAAAATACCATCTTGAGAGCGCATTTTCTCTGGGATTTTTTGTGTTAGAAAACATTTCAAGGTATTCAGGCTCAGCTTCCCCGGGGACAGCCTGATGCCAGAAAATCCAGGACAGTTTGAACTAATGCTAATTAGCTCCCTTTAAACTGTACACATCTGGACCAAGGCAGCCTCCCCACCCAACTTACTGCATGCTAGAAATAGAGAAAATAATCTTAAATAAATTATTTTTAATTAGCAGATAAAACGTTTACAGCAACAATTGGTGACAGGCAGTAGAAACAAAATTTGGGAAAAAGAAAATGAAATGTGTTAGACCTAGCGAAAATTAAAATGTTTTATGGCAAGGCAAAAACATGAATACAGTACAGGTTTCACTTGACTGTTACAAAACCTGTCTGAAACTGCTGCAGTGAAATATTACACACATCTTCTGATGGAGTGAAGGAAAAAGAAGAAGTACAACCTTTACCTAACAGACCAGAGGCACATGGTGTGCAACCCAGGTGTAGCAATAATGCCACTGGAATGTACCACAGATATCAAAGTTGTCACATTTAGGTGAGGGGGAAAAATCATCTTGGGATGTGTTCGGACAACAGTGTGCCTTTGAAGATAAAACAACAAGTAAGCCATGTTCTTTCAACAAGGCAATAAAATAAAATACCTCCTAAGGAGGAGAAAAAAAATCCTCCTTAACAAGAGAAAAAAAGGATCCTCGTTAAGCCTATGCGTCCAAGTACACTTCTTGCATTGAATGGTCCCACACACAGAGAGAAGTCTTCAAGGTAAGTTCTTTAACAAAACTTAAGGATCTTCAATTTGCCAAGCCAACGACGTCAAGTCTATCCATTTGGACCACAATGGGAAGTTCACAAAGAACCATAAGGGCTTACAGGCTCCTCTGTACCATGTGAACAAAATAATCTGTATAGGCATCGACTGATAAGTGGAGTTAATGCATCTCTCTCTTCTTCTCTTCTCAAAGCTTCAAGTAAAAATCCCAGGGTCAACATAGGGATAAGCACGGAAGTCTCCAAGTTTATTGCCTTCTGTGTCATAATGAAGCATCTTGAAACACACGTCACAGAACAAACAAGGATCATCTGAAGCAAAACTGTCATCGTTAGTCACCCACCTGCAGTTTCCAAAAAAAAGAGCACATCATTAAAAAAATTTACTACAGCTGCGTATACGGAAAAGGAGCCACCAACACTTATTTTATGAGCCTTGGATAACTATCACTCATGAAAGGTTATAATTCATATAAATGGAGGAGAAATGTAATCTTAACTGCTAATTCTTTCCTTAATCCTACCAAATTAGTCAAACACATGGATTTTATTCTCTCTGGAGAGCAGAGAACTGGATTATGGACATCACCCCATACAGCATTCTGTGCAGGTCACAGCTCTCCAGTACTTCTGTATCAAAGCTGACAAAAAATATGGTTGTCCCACTCTTTAAAAATTAAACAAAGAGGACTTGAAATGGGACTCGCAGTCTATGGCTCTGCCAAGCTGGGGTCAAAGTCAAATAGAAAGAAGCAACTTGTGAAAACATGAACTATACACGTTACTCCTGAGAGTATAAACGCTCGACAGGTAGAGGCAATCAAAGGGGTAGGGGGATATGGTACCTGGACTTATCTCGACTAGGACTCAAGGTAAAAAATCCCACCAGAACAGTCCAGACAAATGGGATATACCCAAGCTCTCTCAAACTGGGTGGAACCTTGAAAGCCCTGTTCTTAAGACACCTGCTCCAAAAAGGTGGCATCTTCTCTGGCCTGCATATCCAGGTGATAATGCTTGGCAAGAGTGCCACGGTGACCAAGTGACAGCTTTGCAAATTTCTGTTGATGTAATTTTTTTTCAAATTTAAAATTTTTGATTAATCAAACAGTGGAATACAAATTAAGTGGCCCCTGCATACCCCCAATATAATCATACAGGCACATTGTACATTGCACAGCCATCCCTCCACCCCCCAATAGCTGAACATAAGGAGATCAAGGCCATTATCAACAACAGAAAAAAAAAGGAAAAGGACAGAAGGCTAGAAAAACAATTTGGTTTTATCCAACCTAATACAGAGAATCCAACATCCTCCACCAAAGCCTGTGGCCATCAGTTTATATTCTCCCCGGAGCGATGCCCCCATCAACTCTCAAAGGGGCTCCCATGCTTCCTTAAACTTCTGCTTTCTCATTTGCCTCAAAAACTAAGTTTGGCCATCCCAATAAATATATTCTACTTTCTCCACAACCAGCCCTATACCAAGGGAGGTTTCACCCACTTCCAATACTGGGCCAGGGCCAATTCAGTAGCAATAAACACATACAGAGACCAGCAGAGCTCCTTAGACCCTAAATCACCAGAACTCTTATTCAAGAGCGCCAGAGCCAAATCAGGGACAATTCTAGTCTGCAGAACCTTCTGCAAGGCGGCAAAATCCTGCTCCCAAAATGTCAAAATATGCAGGCAGCCCTACTACATGTGGAAGAAATTACCCTCCAGCCCACAATGCCTTGTTCTCTATTAGATATACGGCTTGCAAGCCCTAACAGTGACGCTGAATCATAGAGGTCCAGTCCTGTTCCTCCCACATAACCCCTACATCTTCTTCCCATTGCTCATAGTATGCTTTATATAATCTAGAAATACATCCCTTCATAGTTTCCACTTTGAAAACTCTCTCCAGAGCACATGGTTCCTTTTTCCACCATTTCCTCCCACCTCGTCATATATAATGGCAGGTTTGCTTATACTGAAAATGATCCCCCTCATCCAACCCATACTCCTGTTGTAACTCTTCAAAGGCCAATAGGCTACCCCCCCCCCCAACACACAAAATTGCCCAACTGTCCTAAGGCCTAAATCGTCCCACTTTACATACACCTTATCAGCCAGGCCCAAAGGGAACCCCGGATTATAACAAAGAGGAGTAAGATAAAACAACCCTTCAGCCCCAAAGATCCGTGGTTGGTACCACTCCCAAATTTTACATGCAAGGCCCACCCAAGGACTGACGACCTCCATCCCTCTAGATGTCCTCCCCCTTCACCATACAAATAGCAAAGTGGACAGTCATTCACATTTGCTGGTGGAATTAGGATGAAGTTACACCCAAGAGGCAACCTGAATTCCGGTCATATGAGCCCGGAGGCCACCAGGAACAGAAAGATCCAGAAAGTCACTATAAAAAGTGCCCATAAACCATCTCCTGAATATGCAAGCCAAGCCTATGGATTCCTTAATCCAGCTTGCTATCAAAACTTTCGTAGCAGCCTCTCTTTTCTAGCATTCAGTGGTCCCAATTTCCGAATGAATTCCTAACCATTAAGTACCAAAGTAGAATTCTGTAAATGTCCAAGTAAGTGGAGCTCCTTGTAATCAACTGAAGAATTCTCCTTACTGAAGGAAGGCAAAGAAACTAACCAAGTTACATGAAAGGAAAGAAATCACTACGGGAAACATGCTCATAAAAATTCTCTCTTTGCACTCCCCTTTATTCAGTATGACAAATTGCAGTCTTTGGAAAGATCAAAGGTAAGACTCAAATTTATAACCTCATATGATGCCCCATTTTCCCTTTTCACTATTAGATACAGAAGTTTTGATTTGGCCACCAACACATTAATATTTGTGCTGCCAAGAGACTTAATTTACAGTCGCCATTCAGTTACCAGTAGACTTAAAATTGTATATATACTTATTTATTTATTTTATTTATTTACTTATTTCTTCTATACCGCCCCTTCCAGTGATCAAGGGCGGTTTACATGGAACAATTTAACAAATTATGTATACTACTGTATACTTTACATTGAACAGAGAACTTTTTAACTTTTTACTTTTTTAACTTTTTAACTTTTTACATGGAATAGATATACATTACATTGAAACAGAGAAACTTTCTAACTTTTTACAAATAATGACAGATGTAAAAATCTGTCCAAACTATTTACATAGGTTATTTACAATTGATTCTATACAGGGGTTTTCAGAATAATCGTGCATCATGTGTATGTGGTGGAATTTATTTCCATTTTTTTCAAGAATTTTGTGTGTGGGGGGGTGGGGGCTGTGTGGGGTTGTCTAGTTGTGGTTTAGGGAGTTCTGAGTTGGTGTGTGGATGGTGTGGGATAGGGCTTGGGGGTACAGAGCTTGGGGGGTACAGAGCTTGGGGGTACAGAGCTTGGGGGGTAGGGGATTTGGAAATGTTCAGAGAATAGGTAAGTTTTGAGTTCCTTCCGAAATTACTTAAGAAAGTTTGCAACAGAGTACTGTGAATCTTATTGGCTCAGTCTGACAAACTTCCAACCTTAACCAAAATCTAAATTTAAAAAAGCGGATTCATCTAGAATGGATCAATATAGTTTCAGTATATTTTTATGAGCATGATTTTTTTCATTTTTTTACTGGCCTAAATGATTGAAAACATTGATAATATTAAATTGCTACTTAACACAGGGCTTTTCTCTTTTGTGTTACTGCCTTCCCTCCTCCCCCCTCTCCCTTTCTCTATTCCCCTTTCCCTTCCCTTTATATCATCATCTCTTCCTTCCCCATGCTTCAAAAAGTAAGATAAAAGCAATTTCTAGAAGAAAATATTTTCATAGAATAGAGTGGCTAAAAAAGTGATAAACTATTGTGTCTATTTCTCTTTCCTCCCCTCTTACCGATTCATTTTCCCTTTGTCCCTCCCCTTCTTCCCCTCCCCCTCCTTATCTTTCCTCTTTTTGTCCCCCCTGCCTTTCCTTTTCTCCTTTTACTTTGATGTCTGCTGTTTGTTTGCTCTTTTTGCGATTCTTTCTTTTGGCTTTTTTTTTGTAATTTTTGTTCTCATTTTTTTCTACTCATAACCAGCATCTGTTTTTTGACATCTTCTCTACAGTAAATTAATTTTCTGTATGTAGTTCTAAATTGAATACAACACGTGCATTTTGAAGACATTTTAATTAGATTCCTCTCTGCTTGTTACTGCAAGAGCTAGGACTGTAAAGCACAGTTACCTGTAACAGGTGATCTCTGGGAACAGCAGGAATAAGTCTTCACATATGGGTACGTCAGTACCGACGGAGCCTGCGCGGGAACGCTCCCCAGTGTCCAATCAGAAAGCTTTTGGGAGCATCCCACAGCGCCTGCGTGCTGCCTTCCCACCTTTCCAACTGTCTCTCCTCAGTTGAGTTTTATAGCTGAGATAAAGAGGGAGAGAGGGAAAGGAAGAGAGACAGAAAGAGAGAGACAACTCCTAGGGGAGGTGGGTGGGTTGTGAAGACTTATTCCTGCTGTTCCCAGAGATCACCTGTTACAGGTAAGTAACTGTGCTATCTCCAGGAACAAGCAGGAATGAGTCTTCACATATGGGGGACTCCCTAGCTTTTGATGCCAGGGAGAGAGCCCAGAAGTTGTGTGTCCCTGGGACAGGGCTGCACTTCACCACTTGGATCTCTGGCATCCCATGAAGGATGGTGGGTAGGACTTGATTAAGCATGAAACAGGTGTTTGAGAACAGCCTGACCAAACAAGGCATCCTGGCGGGAGTCCTTGTCTAAGCAGTAATGGGCTGTGAAGGTATGAACCGAGGCCCAAGTGGCTGCTCAACAGATGTCGTCGATAGACACAGAGTTCAGATGAGCCATTGAGGCTGCCATGGCTCTCACATTGTGAGCTGTGACATGGCCCTCCAGAGAAATGTTCTTGCTCTGATAGGCGAAAGAAATACATTGCGCAATCTAGTTGGAAAGAGTTCTCTTGGAGACTGGTTGTCCCAAATGAGAAGGATCAAAAGCAACAAAGAGTTGGGAAGACTTTCTATGTTGCTGTGTCCTTTGTAAGTAAAAAGCCAGAGCTCTTTTACAGTCCAGGGTATGAAGATTCCTCTCTGCACTTGATGCATGAGGCCCTGGAAAAAAGATAGGTAGGTAGACCTCTTGGTTGAGGTGAAAAGGCGAGACCACCTTGGCATAAAATGTGGATTAGTCCTAAGGACCACCTTGTCATGATGGAACCTTGTATAAGGTGGATTAGCTACTAGTGTTTGCAATTCACTGATGCGGCGTGCTGATGTGATTGCAATGAGAAAGATAACCTTCCAAGAAAGGTATTTCAAGGAGGTAGTAGCTAAAGGTTCAAAAGGTGGCTTCATAAGCTGACCAAGAACCAAATTTAAGTCCCATGCCACCGGTGGTGGTCTAATGGGAGGCTTTGTTAAAAGGAGGCCTCTCATGAATCTTGCTACAAGGGGATGAGAGGAAACAGGTTGTCCATTTAGAGCTGGGGTCACCAACCTCCAGAGGGCCGCGGGCCGCACAGCCGACTACCGGGAGCCTCGCGGGCCGCACCCCCCTTCTCCCCGCCCCCGCGAAAAAAAACAACAACAAACGCAAAATTATGAAAACAATGGCTGATCACCTTTATTGAATTTAATGAGATGGCTGATGATTCATGCTAGCAGACAAACGCTTAAAGTCCGGCTTCACAGATGACACTGACAGGAGAAGGGAAGCTTGCAGGTGGTCGTTGGTGAGCTGCGAGCGCGTGGATACAATGGCGGGAATCCTTGGCGGGCCGCACGTAATGTTAACCGGGGTAGAGCCTTGCGGGCCGCACGAAGGGACCTCGTGGGCCGCATGCGGCCCGCAGGTTGGTGACCCCTGATTTAGAGGCTTGAGTGAAACTGCAATAGCACTCAGATGGACTCTTACTGAATTTGTCTTAAGGCCTGCATTAGACAGATGCAGGAGATACTCCAGCAAGGATTCCAGAGGTATTGACTGGGGGTTAAGACCCCTCCCAGAACACCAGATGGTAAACCTTTTCCACTTGAAGGCGTAAGAATGTCTAGTGGAAGGTTTTCTGGAAGCATGAAGAACATCTTTCACTTGTTGAGAAAGAGGAAGATCCTGGAGATCTAGGCCTTCAGCAACCAAGCCCTGAGATGCAGAGACTGGGGATTGGGATGCCACAATTTTCCGTCCTCCTGAGAGAGGAGGTCTGGAGCAGACCCTAACTCTAGGGAGGGAGCTTGAGAGAGATGTAGAAGCAGAGGGTACCACACTTGCCTTGGCCAATGTGGAGCTATGAGAATCATGTGGCCTCTGTCTCTCTGAAGCCTGAATAGGGTTTTGGGAATTAGGGGAATGGGTGGAAAGGCATACAGGAAGTCTTGACCCCAGTGAAGGAGGAAAGCATCCCTTGCCTGAGCCGGAGTTCTGGAACAGAACCGGGGAAGTTTGGCATTCCACGGACTTGCAAAGAGGTCTATATCCGGGGTTCCCCAAATTTGAAAGATTTTTGACACCTGGTCCATATGTAGGGACCACTCGTGTGGAAGCAGAACTCGACTGAGTCTGTCTGCCCAAGAGTTTTGAACCCCTGGAAGATACACTGCCATGAGATGAATCTGATGCTCTCTGGCGAAGGCCCACAATCTCAGAGCTTCATTGCAAAGTGACAGAGAGCCAGTTCCACCCTGCTTGTTCACGTAGAACATGGCTACCTGGTTGTCCGTGTGGATGAGGACTGTCTTGTAGCTGAGCAGGGTGTGAAAGACTCAGAGCTAGAAAGATTGCTCTGAGCTCTAAGAGGTTGATATGTAGAGATGTCTCCTGTAAAGACCAGATGCCTTGAGTGGAGAGATCTTGAAGATGAGCTCCCCAACCTCTTGGGGAGGCATCTGTTGTAAGGGGTTGCTTGGGGTAACACCTGTTGAAAGGGGGACCCCAGCAACAGATTTTGAGTGGACTTCCACCACTGGAGGGACCAAAAGAGGCGACTGGAGGTTGCTATTTTGTCTGACAGGCAACCTGATGCCTGGGTCCATTGGGTGGACAGAGTCCACTGAGCTGCCCTCATGTGAAGGCGAGCGTAAGGAACCACATGCACAGTGGATGCCATGTGGCCTAACAGTTGTAACATCTCTCGAGCAGTTAAATGGGATTTTAACTGAATTTGTGAGGCTAACTGCACCAAGCGTAGGCAACGGGCCTGGGGAAGATAGGCCCTTGCAGTTGTGGTATCCAGCAAGGCCCCTATGAACTCTAGAGACTGAGTGGGGGTGAGATGAGACTTTGGAATGTTTATTACAAGTCCCAGATACTGAAGGATACGCCTTGTGCAGGTTAGAGAAGTCTGGGCCTCTGACTGGGATGGAGCTCGGATGAGCCAATCGTCCAGATATGGGAATACGAATATCCCTAGAGTGCGTAGAAATGCTGCTACTACTGCCATGCATTTTGTGAACACCCTTGGTGCAGAGGCCAGACCAAAAGGAAGCACTCTGTATTGGTAGTGCTTTCCTTGATAAAGGAACCGAAGGAACCTTCTGTGTGTTGGATGGATGAGGACATGGGTGTACGCATCCTTGAGGTCTAGAGAGCAAAGCCAATCCTGACTCTGAAGGTATGGAAGGAGAGTACCTAGAGAAATCATCTTGAATTTCTCCTTGTATAGAAACGTGTTCAATTCTCTGAGATCTAATATGGGTCTGTAGCCCCCTGTTTTCTTTGAACCCCTGGAAGATAGACTGCCAGAAGATGAATGTCATGCTCTCTGGCGAGGGCCCACAGTCACAGAGCTTCGTTGCAAAGCGACAGAGCCAGTTCCCCCCTGCTTGTTTAGGTAGAACATAGCTACCTGATTGTCCGTGTGGACAAGGACTGTCTTGTGGCTGAGCAGGGTGTGGAAAACTCGTAGAGCAAGGAAGATTGCTCTGAGTTCCAAGAGTGTACGCATCCTTGAGATCTAGAGAACAAAGCCAATCCTGACTCTGAAGGTATGGCAGCAGAGTTCCTAGAGAAACCATCTTGAATTTTTCTTTGACTAGGAATCTGTTCAACTCTCTGAGATCTAAAGTGGGTCTGAAGCCCCCTGTTTTCTTTGGGATAAGAAAATAGGGGGAGTAGAACCCTGTGCCTTGTTGTTGAGAAGGCACTTCCTCTACTGCCCCTTGGGCTAGAAGAGTGGCAACCTCCTGTTCTAATAGGCTGAGGAGGGAGGTTGGAGAATTGAACTGGTGCACTCTTGTGAGAGGGGGCAAGCTGGAAAAATGAAGTTTGTACCCCTCTCTTATGATGGAGAGTGTCCAATGCTCTGCTGTGATTTGCCCCCATCTGGGAGCAAAGTGACATAGCCTTCCTGGAATGGTGGAGGGCTCTGGTCCTTTTAGAGCCAGGAAGGCTAAGTTCTCTAGCAGTCAAAGGTCCTGAGGGGGCTGAGACTGCTGGGCTGGAGCAGGCCTCGCAGCCTTTGCCTTGGTCTGTTTGGAGGATTGCTGACGTTTGGAAAAGAACTGAGCTGCAGAAGATGCTCTCTGACTATAAGCAGGATAGGATCTTCCCTTTTTAGAAAAAGGGGTTTTCTTGAACAACCTTTTCTTAGCAGGAGCGGCTGTAGATTTGGATAGTCTATCCAAAGCAGAATTTTCAGCATCCATCTGATTGGCTTTTGCTTGCCAATCCTTACCAAACAGATTTTCACCTGTACAAGGGATATTTCCCAATTCATCTTGGACCCAGGTCTCCAAATCAGATGCTTGAAGCCAAGCAATCCTACGTGCACCTATAGCTATAGCCGAGGCTCTGCTTACGCATTCAAAGGAGTCGAAAGCTGCACGGTTGGAGAATTTGGAGATATCCTGGGCATGTTTGAGCCCAGAGAGAAATTCTTGCCTTTTATTGTCAGACATAAAAGGATTTAAAGTCTGCAAATGGTCAGTGACTTCTTTTAAGAACATTCCCATGTAGAGACTATAAGAATTAATTCTCGCAGCAAGCATGGAAGCCTCTTCTACCAAAAGCATCCAGGGTTCTACATTCACGTCCTGGAGGATTAGAGGCATGTCTCTTGGCACTTCTAATCTTTCTCATTGCAGACTCAACCACAATAGAGTGGTGAGGAAGCCGAGTTTTATGGAAACCAGGACAAGGAGGGACACGATACATGGTGTCCAACCTGCGAGAATGAGGAGAGGTGGTTAGAGGTGCTTCCCACATCCTTAACATGATATCATACAGAATCTCATGAATAGGCAAGGTAGCTGCCTCCTTAGGAGTTTTAGGATATTGTAGAATGTCTAACTCCTTAGCTCTAGGCTCTGACTCTGAGGCTACTGTAATAGAGAGACCCTGAGCCACCTCTCTGATAAAGTCCTGAAAGGACAAGTCCTCTGGAGGAGACATCCTTCGTTTAGGAGAGGACTCCTGTGGAAGAAGCATCGCTACATCGACAGACTCTTCAGAATCCTCAGAGTCATCAGAGGAATCAAAGTATCGTCTGTCGGGATGCTCTTGCAAAGCCCGATACCCGTACCGACCAGGGTCAGTATCGGGAATCATCGGTACCGGAAGGCTGCAGAGGGCAGGGTACCGGCATGGCTGACACCGATGTCGATGCCACCGGTACCGGAATCAGTACCGATGGCGATATCGGAGCCGGTACCTGCGGAGTAGTCTGTTGCGGTACCACAGGCGTCGATGCCACAAGGAAAGCCGCCAGACTGCGTTCCATCGACAGAATCTTCTGATCCATGGACGCTGCCAATGTCTGTAAGTCGGTACCGGTGGAGGCCACCAATACCCCAGAGCATGGCACCAGATCATCTGTTGAGGCCACGCCATCTAGATCGTCCTGGAACCCCGATGATGATGCTTTAGAAGCCGAAGCCTCCTGCCGGGGTAATTTTGCCGGTGCAGAATCCTCGAGGGCAAGGCCAGAGGCATCTCGATGCTTAGAAGGAGATTTGCCCTTCGAGGACTGGCTGGATTTATATTTAGTTACCTGAGATCCATGTGAGGAAGAAGCAGCCCTGGAAGACGTCGATGCCACCAAAGCCGCATCAGAGGGAAACAGGGTACTGAGCTTGGCAGCTCGGTCCTGTCGACCTCTTTTAGACATCATGGAACAGGACACACAATCTTTAATGGAATGGTCAGGGCCTAAACATTTGAGACACCAGTCATGGGTGTCGGTGACGGATATAGTACCGCCACATTTTGTGCACTTCTTAAAACCTGAGGCAGGTTTTTCCATATTTAAGGAAAAAGGTTTTGGGCCTAAGGCCCAAAACTGAAGTACACGTGAAGAAAAAATAGAAGGTCGTCTTTTTTTTTTTTTTTTTAAAGAAAAGAATAAGAACCGGCGGTACCGGTATAGCGTCGAGGAAGGCAGACACGTACAGAAAAGAAAAAAAAATAAGGAAATTCTTCTGTGGTGACAGGAACATGACCTGCTGGCTCCGCGGAAAAAGAACAACTGAGGAGAGACAGTTGGAAAGGCGGGAAGGCAGCACGCAGGTACTGTGGGATGCTCCCAAAAGCTTTCTGATTGGACGCTGGGGAGCATTCCCGCGCAGGCTCCATCGGTACTGACGTACCCATACGTGAAGACTCATTCCTGCTTGTTCCTGGAGATTTCAGGTTTTATGTTATGTTTCAATATGGAAAAATTATGCCTTACCTGCTAATTGTCTTTCCTTGAGTTCTCTCCGGGCCAGTCCAGGTACAGTTGGGTTGTCAATCTCTTCCAGCAACTGAGGACTGAATGCTGAAACTTTTATTGGCATAGCTCCCCCTGGTGTCAGAAAGCCAGTTACCTATTGTCAAAGCCGCAGACCAAAATAACAAACCAGGGTCTACCTATTGGAACCAAACTGAGAACAGAAGAAGCGCTCCTTATGAAAACTTATACTAACGTCTAAACAGTGTTCCAAAAAAAAAAAAAAAAAAAAGGTTTTTTTGTTAGGTTGTTTTTTTTTCCATTTAAAACCGCCAAGTCTTGCCAGTAAAACCCCAATATCCTCTTCCAGTCAATCCAATCGCCATCTGTAAACACAGAGTTCCACTACGCTAAGACTAGAAAAACTTCCAAAGGTACTGTATTACTCGCAGATCCAATGGGAGGAACCTGGACTGGCCCGGAGAGAACTCAAGGAAAGACAATTAGCAGGTAAGGCCTAATTTCTCCTTCCTCTTCGTCTCTCCGGGCCAATCCAGGTACAGTTGGGCAGTACCAAAGCAGTACCTAAACTGGGGGGAGGGTCCTGCGAGCCCCGCTACAATGGCCGAGGCCCCAACTTTCGCATCCGTGCAGGCCTGCACATCCAACCTATAATGCTTCGTGAAAGTATGGAGTGAGGACCAGGACGCTGCCCGACAGATATCTGCGGGCGGAATCAAGGCAAACTCGGCCTAAGAAGTAGCCTGAGCTCTCGTCGAATGCGCTCTAAGCTCCTTCGGAGGCATCTTACCCCTGGCTTCATAAGCCCCCGCTATCGCCCGTTTCACCCAACGAGCGATCGAAGCCTTTGTAGCCGCCTGACCTTTACGAGGACCTCCAAATAGAACGAATAATCGATCGGACCTCCGAAAAGACTGCGTCTTACGAAGATACTTCCGCAAAACGCGCCCTAAATCTAAACTCCTCAGAGCCCGACTCACCTTCCTGTCCCCCTAAGACCGAAAGGTAGGCAGTGAAACGGCTTGATTCATGTGAAAACCAGAGACCACCTTAGTCAAAAAGGAAGGAACGGGTCTCAGAACCACCTTCTCCTCAGAAAAATGCAGAAACGGCTCCCTACAGGAGAGTGCTTGCAAATCCGAAACTCTCCTAGCCGAACACAAGGCCACCAGGAAGGCCATTTTCCAAGAAAGCTCTCGTAGACTTTTGTCACCAGTCAACTTAAACGGTGGCCCCGTTAAGGCCTCCAGCACCAAATTTAAGTCCCACGGAGGCACCACGATACGCAAAGGCAGACGAATATTCCTAGCCGCCCTGAGGAACCGCTGAACATCCGGGTACGAAGAGAGAGAAGACCCCTGCACCCGACCTCTAAAGCAAGAGCGAGCTACTAGATGAACTTTCAGCGTATTTAGGGCTAGACCACGTTCTAGGCCTCCTTGAAGAAACGCCAGAACCTCTGGTAAACCTGCAGCGCCGGGTTGTAAGCCCCGTTCTCTAGACCACGCCTCAAAAATGCACCACACGCGAATATATGCCAACGACGTTGAACGCCTCAGAGACTTCAACATAGTATCGATCACAGACCTCGAGTACCCTCTACGTTGCAATCGTTTCCTCTCAAGAGCCAAGCCATAAGCAAGAACTGATCCACTTGCGGGATTAACACAGGACCTTGGCTCAAGAGATTGATCCGCACTGGCAACCTCCAAGGAGGAGCTACGAGAAGCAGAATCAGATCTGCATACCAGGGTCGCCTGGGCCAATCCGGAGCAATGAGAATCACCGTGCCGCTGTAACTCGAAATTCTCCGAATGACCCATCCTATTAATGGCCAAGGCGGGAACACATACAGAAGTTTCCCCGCCGGCCAGGGCTGCACCAGACTGTCCAGCCCTTCCGACATGTGTTCCCTGTGCCTGCTGAAAAATCAGGACACCTTGGCACTGGACAGCGTCGCCATGAGATCCATGACCGGCTGACCCCACCGAACCATGATGTCGTGAAACACAGCCCAGTTTAGCTCCCACTCTCCGGGATCCAGGTGATGAAAGCTGAGAAAATCGGCCTGAACGTTGTCTTTTCCCGCTACATGAGCCGCCGAAATTGCCACCAGATGCAATTCCACTCATTGAAGCAAAACCTGACTTTCTTGCAACAACTGCACAGAGCCCGTGCCCCCTTGCTTGTTGATGTAGGCCAGTGTCACTAGATTGTCGGAAAACACGCACACTTGCTCGACCTTCGAGGAGATCCGATAACTCCAGAAGCGCTAAACAAACCGCTCGGAGCTCCAAACGATTGATAGACCAACTACTCTCTTCTGCCGACCAGGTCCCCTGCGCTACTCGAGACAGACAATGAGCCCCCCAACCGGTAAGACTGGCGTCTGTAGTGACTAAGACCCAGTCCGGATCCTACAGAGGAACTCCTGCCTGGAGGCACGCTGGAACTCGCCACCACCGTAGACTGACTCGGACGTCCTCCGGACACCACAGCCGTTGCGACGGAATGAAGTTGCGGAGACCATCTTGATAGTAAGGCATGTTGTAGAGGCCGCATGTGAGCTCTGGCCCACGGAACCAGATCCAAGGCTGCGGCCATCGAGCCCAACAACTGTAAATACCTCCAAGCTGTTGGAGCCGCTAGGCAAAGGAAGGCATCAACCTGGGCTATCAGCTTCCGGACCCTGTCCGGCGGTAGAAGAACCCTTCCTCTCTGCGTGTCGAACAAGGCCCCGAGGTAAGTTAACCGCTGCACCGGCAGTAACTGACTCTTTGCCTGGTTGACCACCCAACCCAGGTGTTCCAGGCACTGCACTACTTGCGCAGTCGCCGCAGCCGAATTCTGTCGATAACCTGCCCGGATTAGCCAATCGTCCAGGTAGGGATGCACCTGAATCCCTTCCTTGCGAAGAGCCACCGCTACAACTACCATTACCTTGGTAAAGGTCCGAGGTGCGGTAGCCAGACCGAAAGGCAACGCCCGAAATTGAAAATGTCCCATGGGAACTGCAAACCGCAGGTGTTCCGGACGTATTGGAATGTGCAGATAAGCTTCCATTAGATCTATGGAGGAAAGCCACTCCCGACTTAACCGCCCGAATAACCGACCTCAGGGTCTCCATCCGAAAACGCGGAACCCTCAAACAGTTCATGTGCTTGAGATCTAAAATAGGCTGAAATGATCCTTCCTTCTTGGGCACTACAAAGTAAATAGAGTATCGACCTAACCCGTACTGGTCTAGAGGCACTGGAACCACAGCTTGCAGCCGTAACAAACACCGCAGAGTGCTACTGACCGCTTGCCTTTTCCAAAGCGGCCTGCAGGGGGACAACACAAAGGCATCCGCCACAGGAGAGGCAAACTCCAGAGAATACCCTTCGCGGATGATCTCCAGCACTCAGAGATCGGTAGTTATGGAGGTCCAGGTGGAGAGAAACTCCTGTAAACGTCCCCCTACTGGAATCTCTGCCTGGACCAGCGCCCCTTCTTTGTGGCTTCTTGGAAGCGGTTTGCTGGGTGTTGAAAAACCCCCTGCCAAACCCTCTGGCTCCTCGAAAGGATTGCCCCCTGGAAGGAAAGCGACCCCTTTGGTAAGGAACAAACCGAGAACCACGGAAGCGACAAACGTCTCTGCTATGACCTCTCCCTACGGAATTGGTCTTTGTCGGTCTGGGCCGATCCTCTGGAAGGCGACTACCTTTAGAATCACCCAAATCTTTAACAATGTTATCTAAAGCTTCCCCGAAAAGCAGCTTGCCCTTGTAAGGAAGCTTACTGAGACGCGACTTAGAAGAAACGTCCGCCGCCCAGTTCCGCAGCCACAGAAATCGCCTAGCAGCAATAACTGAAGCCATAAATTTCGCTGATATTCTAACCAAATCATAGAAGGCGTCCGCGAGGTAAGCTGCCGCAGACTCCAGCTTTGCACCTTCCGGGGACGGATCTTCCTGTTTCACCGCAGACTGCTCCCCTTGGATCCAATGGATAGAGGCCCTGGACACATATGCTCCACAAACCGAAGCATGCAAAGCTAGCGCTCTAGCATCAAAGGCCAGCTTTAAAAGCGCCTCTAACAGACGATCCTGAACATCCTTAAGGGCTGCTCACCCCCTTCCACCGGGATCATGGTTTTCTTAGTGACTGCCGATACTAGCGCGTCAACCTTAGGCATCCAGAGTAACTCCTTCTCCTCCTGAGGAACAGGGTAGAGACGTGCAATAGTACATCCACCTCTCAAGCTAGCCTCGGCATTCCCATTCAGACTCAATCATTTGTTTGATTACCCTGTGCATGGGGAAACACCGCTGCTCCGGTTTAAACCCTTTCAATAAGGGATCCTCCAGCGGCTCTTGCTGCAGCACAGAAGACACAATATTTAAGGCAGCGAGGGACTGAATAATCAGAGCCCCCAGCTCCTCCTTACGAAATACTCGGAAAACACTGAGGTCCTCACTGGGCCCCAGCTCTCCTTCCTCTAAGTCCATGGGCCAAGAATCTAGACCCGCTTCAGATAAAATTTCCCCCTCTTCAGGCAGAAGAGGATCAGAGAGCTGCAGGTCTAACGCCTCTGTAGGGAAGTCCCCACTCGGCTGCTGCGCCGAGGTTCCTTCCCCCGGGGTCTGAAACCTTAAAGTCCTTTAAAGAACAACCTGCCTGAGGCACCGCAGACTGGCTTACAACAGGCTGAGACATTTTTAACAGATAGGCTTTGTGTAACGCTAAAATAAAGTCAGGAGAAAACAGAGAATCTAATGGACCCTGGGCTCCAGGAGTCATAGATTTGCCGATCTCCTCCACTGTAGCCATTTTCTGCGATTTCAGAGGAAACAATGGCTGCCGTTCCCGCCTTTAGTCCCGTCCCCTGAGGCTTCTCTCCAGCCCGTTCACTAGACCCCGAGCTCTCCATTAAGGGCTAACTGATAGTCAAACAAACAACCAGGGACCAAAAGAAAAAACCAAGGGCTAGAAAAGAAAAAATGCTGTCGACGAAGCCCGCAGTTCATTCACCACTCGAGCCTGAAAAATGGCGCACGCGCAATCCCGCTGGTCTAAACACCGCCGTCAAGAAAAACTGAACCAGATGACTAAAATTATGCAGTAGAGCGAACACTTAAACAAGAGCACTTCGGCAAAACTAAATGAGAGCCCTACCTGAGCTCCGAAGACTGGACACCCGTCTCTAAGGACCCGCTGCTAGCGAGATAGAGAGACAAATTGAATAGCAGCGGGAAGAGGATACTGGGGCTCCCAACTATTCCCCCGCTGAAGAAAACGGCTCCTCCGGAAGGCAGGCTCTGCCCCCCGATACTGCTAAAAATACAATTATCCCTCCAGTTGATATCTAGGCTATGAAGCTTCTCTATTGCAACATCACGTTATACCTTACTCTTGTATAGCAACATTTCACCGCAGATATTAGGGAATGCAGAGGTCTCAGACTTCTTATGGCAACAGCTTTATCGGACTAAGTCCTTAACCACTGTACACTTTTGCATCAACGACCTCTATCGTACTCTTCCCTTCTTTATCTACAGTTAATCACTATAAGCATATCTCAAATTCTTATAATGTTGTACTTCTGGAATAAGTTGTGTGCTTATCTTGTCTTGTTTTATTGCCCCAACGCTACCATCTGGCTCCGTTTGTGCGTTTCACAGATGTGGCTTTCTTCAGGGGGAAGTTGTATATCACAGCACTCAATATGGTATTGCCTTCTCCGATCATACGGCGTATTCATTAATTTCTCCAATGTAGCACTCTTAAGGTTCTCACTGCTTGATTCGTGGCTCAAAACTTTGAGCCACGAATCAAGCAGTCCTCAGCTGCTGGAGGAGATTGACAACCCAACTGTACCTGGACTGGCCCGGACAGACGAAGAGGAAGTAAGCTATTTTCTATAACTGCTGATTTTTCTTCCTTAAAGCTGTAACAAAACTTTATTGTATTGTTGACTGGATGACTGAAAATGGTCTGTCAATTAACTTGGACTTTGCTGTTCACTCTTCTATTACTCTGAATGTTTACGAGATCCCCATAAGGGAGAAGGACTTGCTATTTGGGCATCCTGTTTGATGCATACTTTTCTTTTCAATACTGGATCGCTAATGTAGTCCATAATGTGCTCTGATTGCAGTAGTCTAAATGATGTAAGACCAACATCTGGACTACCAATGTGATATATATATAGGCTTACCACAATACATGGTTAAACCATTGCAATATACTCAAAATGCTGCTGACAGAAGAACCATGGCCTACAGAAATTCAATCACACTACACCGGTGCTTATCGACATACATCGGCTGCCTATTCATCATGGTTCCCACTTCAAATGTGTATGTTTAACATTGTTTCATAACCTGTATATAAGTTTTAAAAAAAGTACTATTATTAACGTTAAAATATGTTCCATGTAACAAAACCTGTATATAGTTAAAACATGTTCCATGTAAAATATACGGAAGTATGTTAATTTTTGTTTAATGTAAACTGCCCCTGATCTCTGGAAGGGGCGGTATAGAAGAAACTGTTAAATAAATAAATTTAAATTGTTAATAACGCAATCATAGCAGATGAACATATCTCTTGTTCCCCTGTATCAGTTCCCAAGCTCTTAAGTCAGCTTCACAGAACTTACTGAATATACCAACTGTGGAAGTGGTGTGGAAGAGAAGAGCATTCGCTCCCATATTTTCTTGGTATTTGCTCCAATGCTGTACGATTTCCTAAAGCTTATCTGAACTTCCATAAGAGGGTTTAAATCCATCTGTTTCAATTAGCCTATTGTTAATGAATGTGTTATTTCTGTACCATGGGATGTGTTATTTCTGCTTAGTTATGCACTACTGGAGAGTTCTTGTTTTTAGTTTAGCTCGTATATGCTTATTGTGGATGTTGATTTGTTAGCTGCTTAGAAGCTTTCTAATATGTGGATGTAAATGTTATAATAATTTATGTAATTTGTTGATGTATTTTTATAAGATTATTGATTTACCCCTGATTCAGTTGGTCATTTGATGAAACATGACTGGATTGTTTTAACAGAACGTCATGTGATGTTCTTTGGAGCCAATCCAATACCCCTGCTTTGTGGTTGGCTTTTCCTATTATTGACAGGGGGGGGGGGGTTCTCTGTTTTTCACTACCCTATGATGGAAACAGAATATTGGAAAGCTGCACCAGACAATATAAAGGGTGAAGCCACCAATCTCGTTGCTCTCTACCTCCAATTGGCTTGTAGAGGGACAAAACCTATGCATCTGGACTAGTCTGGTGAGATGAAAATGAAACAATGATAACTCCCTTTCATTTCTGAGCCTACGAAACCAAGGGCCCAATATTCCAAGGCATTTATAACATGTTAATGCCACGCAGGTGGATATTCAGCGGCACTAGCAGAGTTAGTGCTGCTGAATATCCATGGATGCCGCCACATGCTCCAATAACTGGTTATCATTGGAGTGTGTCAGTGGCATTCAGATGCGGCACCTAATGCTAACCGGGCAGCGATATTGAGCCACTGCCCAGTTACTGACAAGCAGCTAAAGTAAAGCACAGCAAAATGCTGCAGAAGCTAACCGGCAGTGGCTTAGCATCCAGGTTCTGCGGCCAATATGGATATTCAATAATGGTGGCCAGATATGGCCCCAGCACTGAATATCAGGGTCTAGGATTCAGAGCCGGTGGTTAGCTGCTGTAGGAGCACTAGATGCCAGCGCTGAATATCGGGCCCCAGGAATTTAACATTTCGAGTGGAGCAATAATTACTTGGGTGAATGCATATGATTTCCCTTGCACACATACCTGTATGGCCTTCAAAAATATGTCCATATATCATCTGACATTTTATACCTTTAGCAAATACAACGCGATGTGTGCCTTGAAGTCATTGCTGACTCCTGGTGACCCAGCAGCTCCTGGGTTTTCTTGCAAATGTAACCAGAAGTAGATTTCGAGGCCTGTCTTCCGAGGCAATGGAGGGTTAAGTGACTTGCCCAAGGCCACAAGGAGTGCTAGTGGGAATTGAACCCTGGTCGCTTGGTTACCAAGCCAGTGCTCTAACCAATAAGCTACTCCTTCATACCTTTAGAGATATAATTAAATCAAATTGTATTTACTTAGACACAGGAGGGGAATGGCTGACAATTGTGATGCAGCAAAAGAAATATATGAAGTACAAACTGAAGCAAAAAGACTCAACTGCAGACCAGCAAGATGGGCCAGTTCTGGTAATTCAATGTCTCTACGTTTGCTGTTGCTTCATAGGGGAAGCGAGAATGAAGCAGACGCGCACACAAAACTGTCAGAACTGGCATCAAAGTTAATTAGATTTTATCTAAACTTCATGTTTGTAACAGAACAGCCATGCAAATTTTAGAAAACAGGATTGGTTGATTATGCTGAAATATAGCAATACTCAAGACTATAACCAGATGTGAACCATTGCTATGTAGAAAACTAAATCTTCAATGACTTCAAATTTATACTAACAGTCCATACAAAAATACAACTTCTTAAGAAATTTATTTAAAAATAGAATTACCAATATATAGTAGTTTTGTTTAACAATTTCCTTTTTTCCCCACACTGGTAATTAATGGTAGAGTCAACTTCAGCTGTGTGCACATCACTGGCCTAAGGAAACTTTAGACACCTAGAAAAGCTGAGTTAGACTCTTGGAGTATAGATTAAAAGACTGATATATGGCAAACACAGGCCTGAAGTGGAGCTGAAATCTAAGCTTGGCAGCGATGTAGCACAAGGTGGAGAATGGAATCCAACTCACGCAAGGGCTTTGGGGCCCAGCTCCTGCTATTGTAAGGCAGCAGACCTATTCAGCGTAAGTATAGTCTTACA
Source organism: Ichthyophis bannanicus (assembly GCA_033557465.1). NCBI lineage: Eukaryota > Metazoa > Chordata > Amphibia > Gymnophiona > Ichthyophiidae > Ichthyophis > Ichthyophis bannanicus. Next base: position 845,501,107 of record CM066032.1, on the reverse strand, counting down.
ACTTAGACCTGAGCCTTATCAGATGACTGCTGAACTGTTTAATATTTTACATCCTTTATAGTAAATACCTGGCTGTATACATCTTGCACACAAAGCACTTTCTGGTCCACAGCCAATGCTTCTTCACTAGCAAGGGATAAAGGTTCCTGTCCAGGCAGTCATCGCAATGAATAAGCCTTTTAATGAGGAAAGAGACAGAGACCATTCATAATCATTAAGATAAAGCAGCATGCTCTTCGTGTTAATTTACTTTAATGCATGGACGTTAACTGGTAAGTAAAATATCATTTTATGTCCTTTTCTTGAGTTCTGCTAGATTAGTCTAGACAAGTGGGTTGCGTTCTCCTACCAGCAGAATATTGGAGACAAAGAACCAATGAAAAGCCCAGATTTCAATGACATCACTTCCATGCATCTATTTGCCTCAGCCACCAGGGATCCCAAAGCATATGTGAGAAACACGGCTGTCAGTAGACTATAACCCTGCAGAGCCAAGTATAAAAATCATAGCAGACCCGGGGTACTACAGTAGAAGAACAGAACAATACAGCCCTCTTTCCACAAAACTATGTAAACAGTTAAGAGAACCAGCTACCACCATGCCATCGAACAGGTATTTACTGGTATGTAAATAGTTCTTTGAATCATTGTATAATAGTTCAATATGTTCCATGTAACTGAGTTTCATTGTTCAATGTAAACTGCTCCTGATCGCTGGAAGGGGCAGTATAGAAAAATTGTTCAAATAAATAAATAAATACAGTTCCAAGAGCAGGCCCTGGACTGGTCTAGCAGGACTCAAGGAAAGGACATTAACTGGTAAGTAAAATGTCACCTTCTGTATAGTCCTGCTAGATTAGTCCAGACAAGTAGGATGTACCAAAGCTACAACTCCACTGGATGGGAAGAAGATGCAGCAGCTCGCAAAACCATTGAACCAAAAACCATGTCTACCTTCACATGGACATCCAAGCAATAATGTTTGACAAAATTGGAAGTGAGCCCACGTTGCTGCCCGACAAATGTCTGCAGGGTCTACCAAGCTCTTCTCCACCCATGAGGAAGCCTGTGCTCAGTAGAATGGCTGTGTAAACCTTCCAGAACCATCTGATTCTGCAACAGATACGCTGAGGCAAAGGCCTCCTTAATCCAGCACCCCAAAGTCAACTTAGCTGCCGTGTCACTCTTGCGTAGTCCAACAAACAGTACAAAAAGATGGTCAGACTTACAAAAAGAATTTGTAATCTCCAAGTACCGGAGACACACAAGGCAAAAATTACCACCATTCCTCTTCCCCCAACACTGCTCCTTCGAGAAAGGGGCAAGGCAGACCACTTGGTTCACATGAAAGGGAGAAATTACCTTAAGCAAGAAGGAAGGCACAGGCCAAAAGGAGATGGACTCCTCTGAAAACAATAGAGAAGGATATCAGGAAGACAGAGCCTGCTGCTCTGAAAACCAACCTTGCAGAATAAATGGTGACCAAAAAAACATCTTGAGTTTCAAATCCTTCAGTAGCATGTTTCAAATGGGCTTAAAGGGCACTGCCATCAGGGCCCTGAGAGCACCAGACACAGATTTCAGGAAGGGAACACAGACCAGAGGGGAGCAAGGAAGGAGACGCCAACCCCTCTGGAGAAAGCGTGAAATATCTGGGTGCAAGACTAGAGACTTACCAGCTGCTGGACCTTGGAAACGGGCCAAAGCTGCCACCTGAACTTTTAGGGAGCTACGGGAAAGACCAACAGAGATAGCACTCTGGCTGCCTCAGGAGTCCTGCTGAGCACCATGCCATCGCTATAAGGAGACACCAGACCTTCATGTATGCTAGCTCGATAGACCTCCTCCTGGCTCTGAGCAGAGTAGAGATCACCACCACAGAACAGTCCTTACGCACTAGCCATCTCCTTTCAAGAACCATAAGTGAGAAGGGAACTGGGTCCTCCAGGATGATCGGTCCCTGCTGCAATAGGTCCTGAGATAGAGGCAACAGAAGAGGAGGCACCTGCAGGAGCCGCATCAGGTCTCTGAACCATGTTCTCTCCCTATCCGGTGCGACAAGAACAATCCTGCCCAGGTGGCATTCTATATGCCGAATCACATGTCCCCAACCAGGGGCCATGGAGGAAACATATACAGTAGGTGCTGACTTGGCAAAGGCTGGGCCAAGGTGTCAACCCGTTCTGATCCTGTCTCTGTGCAGCAACTGAAGACGCAACAAACTTTGCCATTGCAGTGGGTCCCCATCAGATTCATTTCGGGGTAACCCCAGCAGCACAGAATCAACTGAAATACCTCCTGACTCAACTCTCTCTCTAGAATCCACAATGTCCACCCCAGCAATGTGCTGAGCCGACAAGGCTAGGAGGTTCTTCTCTGCCCAGGCATACAGGAGAGCCATCTCTAGAGCTACCCCAGCACTCCTCGTGCTACCTTTCCGATTGAAGTCAGTCACTGCCAAGGAGATGTCCGAAAACACTTGAACCGCTCAGCCCTGACCAGGAGCCACAAATGCAGAAGAGCCAACCTAATGGCCTCACCTTGAGGCAGTTGATGGACCACATCATTTCCCTGTAGTTCCAAAGGCCCTGGGCTGTATGGTCTTGGAAATAGGCTCCCCAGCCCAAGAGATTGGCATCTGTCGTCAGACGGACCGAGGAGAAATCGTCCAGCGGCATGCCCTTCCTCAGATGACAGGGCTGCTGCTACCACTGCAAGCTGGACTTCAGCATCAATGGGTCTGCGGTCGAACTCCTGAGCACTCAGGGACCATCGCGTCAGCAAGGACCATTTGAGTGGTCGCATGTGAGCACACGCTCACAGTACCATCTCTATGGTAGCTGCCATCAATTCGAGGAGTCGAAGATTCTGGGAGCCTGCTGCATACAGAACAGCACCAGGCAAATCCAACAGTCTGACTTTTTCCTCTGTCAGGAGAACTCTGCCCACTTGAGTGTCAAAACGTGCTCTCAAACTCTAGGGACTGGAAATGCAACAGCTGGCTCTTTCCCCAATTTTACCCGTACGAGGCCTTTCAAAAAGGACGCCACCTGAGATGCTTCTGAAAGGAAAAGAGCCCAGATGAGCCAGTCATCCAGATATGGATGGACAGAGACCCCTTGGCACCACAGCTGCCACCATCATGATCTCAGAGAACATCCTCAGGGTGGTGGATAACCCAAAGGGGAGGGCAGCAAACTGATAATGAAAACCAAGCACGGCAAAAAACGCAGGTACTTTTGCTGATCTGCCCGGATTAGAATATGAAAATACACCTTAGCCAGATCCAGAGAAGCTAAGAACTACCCTCAATGCAGTGTTTGAATCACGGAGCGCAAGGTTTCCATCTGGAAGCACAGGATGCACAAGTGCTCGCTGATACCTTTGAGGTCCAGAATGGGCTGGAAGGAACAATCGTTTTTGGGCACCACAAAATAGGGACTATCTGTCCTTGCCCCGCTCATCCAGGGGGACGGGCGCCACCGTCTTTAGGCGTAGTAACTTGTCCAAGGTGGTCTGCAAGTGGCACTTAGATCACAGATCCACAAGAGGAGATAAAGTCATCCAGAATCAGTTCTTTGCATTTCAGGACATAGCCAAACTGAATGGTGCCTAGTACCCAGCGATCCTTAGTAACCTAAGCCCATTCCTGAAAGAAAAGGCAGAGACTGCCTCCAATTGGAGGAACCAGGGACTGGGCCCTCAAACCTTCAATGCGCAGCCAGGATGGTCCTCCCCTGGAGGGGACAGATTCCCTGGATCCATACGCTCTACAAATGCGCTGAGAACGAGCCCAAAACACAGGAGAAGAAAGGCTTTCCAGGCCGGTAATGAAAGTTCCAAGACCTCCGGGGATCCAGCCAGCACGCCCTCGGGTGGATAGACGGAGACTGATGAGAAGAGGGGACCAGCCTGCTTCACAGGCTGTGTGAGGCTGCTGAATTCTTCCATCCTTCCAATTTTCTGGCTGCTCAACAGGCTCTTATCCAGGGTAAGAGCTATAAGCTGAACTAATTTTCCTTCCTCCTATGGCCACTGAAAGATTGCAGTCTAGTGGAGCCTCCCACGTCGCACTCAAGTGAGCGAGTCACCTCAAAGTGGTCTGTCACAAGCATTTTTTTTTTATCAATCTTCTCCTCTCACTTCAGATTTTCTTCAAAGAAGAGAAAATCTATCCACTATCTGCTGGAGACAAAGAAATACTGGTGACAGAGGTGAATAGAGGCATGGGAGTGATGTCACTGAAACCTTGAATAGAGGCATGGGAGTGATGTCACTGAAACCTGAGCTTTTCATTGGTTCTTTGTCTCCACTAATCTGCTGGTAGGAGTATACAAGCAACTTGTCAGGACTGGTCTAGCAGGACGATATGGAAAGGACAATTAGAAAAAATATAAGAAGTGGTAACTTTACATTGGACTAACTTAATACATTTCTTGACTAGCTTTCAGGAGTTGCATTCCCTCCATCAGGTTCCTGTAGTAACTTGAAAAAGGGTGTGTAACTACCAAAAGCTAAAACAAGAAATGTTAAGCACCTTGTATAAACACCCCCTTGCAAAAAAACACCTTGTCACACCCTAGTAGTTTTTACATTCTGTTGTCTAAAAAATACAATTCACAACGCATTAAAGTAGCCCATGTTCCCTGTAAAATAGTTATCTCCAAGTTATAATGCCCTGTTCAATGTAATTTCAGTTTGTTCAATGTAAACCGCACTGATGCAGAATAGCGCGGTATATAAGAGAATGTAAATAAATAAAATAAAAAAAGTTTGTTTCACACATCTACACAACATACTCAACCACTTTCAGCATGAAACAACAAATTCAAATATTCCAAAATAATTATGAAAGTCTCAAGAATGCTTTATGATCCTTGAGTCAATACTTTGTAGAAGCCCCTTCAACATCAATAACAGCCATGAATCATTTAAGATAAATGTCTTCCAATTTTGCCCAGTGGGATGGTGCAGTTTTTGCCCATTTTTCTTGGCAGAATGGCTCAAGCTCTTCAAAGTGGGCTGGTGATCAACTATGCACTACAGTCCTCAAGTCTTGAGCTTTGATTGGGCCACTCAGAGACAAAGACATTCACTTTCTTCTTGCCGAGTTGCTATTTTTTGCTTTTGGTTTTGCTTTGCTTTTATGACCGCTGTCCAGCTGAGGTGAATCTTCACCCCAGGCCTACATCTATAGTAGATGAACAGTTCTTCCTATAGGATCTGTCTGTACTTTGCACCGTCCATTTTCACAAACCTCCCTGTGCCCAGTGCTACAAAGTCTCCTCCTCAACACTGCCACCACTATGCTTTACCATAAGGGTGATATTAGCAGGATGACATTCTACGTTTGCTCCAAGCCGCAGTTTTGATTATTAACACTGTAAAGGTCCACTTTGTTCTTTGCAGACCACAAAACCTTTTCCCATATGAATATAGTGTGCCCTAAGTGTTTCTTAGTAAATGCTATGTGGAAAATTATATGGCTTTTATTCAGCCACAGCTTCCTTCTTGCCACCTTTCCATAGAGGTCATGTTTGTGGAATGGTTAGGAATTGCTGAATGATCAACATTTTGCCTGTTCTCTTCTAAAGATCACTGTAGTTCCTGTAAAACAAGTCTCTGATTTTCCTCAACAGTTTCCTCAACCCAAGGCTTCTGACTTTAGAAGGATGGCCTGAATGAGGCAGTATTTTTGTGGTACTAAATTGTGTCCACTTTACAATGATGAATCAGAGTACTATGAGGGATATTCAAACAAATATTGACATTTTCTTATGGGCTTCCCCAAATCTGTACCTTTCAATAAACACTATGCTGAGTTCTTTTGGCAGCTACATGTTTGGCATGCTTAGATCTTCACTTCAAATTCACAGCTTGATTCTTCATCCAGGAGTATCTGAATTAGCTAATTACTGGTATTAGACACAGGTGGGCTCTTTAAGACAATTTTTGGAACTGAAGGTAATCTAGGTTTCCATGAAAGGGTGCATAAACATTTGTGTAATCAAAACGTTTTGGTTTCTTATTCTTAATGACTTTTCAAATGTCTCTAATTATGCATTCATGCTGAACGTGAAGAGTATGCTGTGTATATCAGCAAAACAAATTCGTATTCATACATTCAGAATTTTATTTTTTAGACAGAAGAATGTGAAAGATATAAAATGTACTCTATTCCGTTTAATAAAATGGATACCACCATATTTATATGCTTAGATTGATCTGCACATCCACTATGGCTTTAGGGAAAACACAAAACATACAATAGTATTATAATTTAAAAAACTCCACACAAAACATGCACACAATACCAATACAATGATCACAATGAAAATAAAAAGGTGTCAAAGGGAGGTCATGTGATGCAGTGAACCAGGCAGGATGTGTTGCTTCTGGCTCCAGGGCTCCCCTGCTGTCCTCGCTATTAAAATACCCAACCGAACTGCCTCGAGTCTTACCTCTTCGGATAGATAACTACACCAGGCATCTGCCTAACACAGCTGAAGCTCTCAGGTAGTATATGGCCGCAAAGGGAATCCGTCCAAAGAACCGCGCCATAGAAATAAAAATGGCCACCGGGACTCCAACATAGATACAGCCAGAACGTAACTCCAGCTTGGTAGAGGTGTCATCCTCGGCTGTAGTGTAGGCTCTCGATGAATGTTTTTTGATGCTGAATGAAAGACTGACACAGATGACACAAGCAGTCACCGATTTCATTGGCTGATTAACAGTAGTGGAACAGCAAATTTCAGATAGAGGACACTCAACAGTCTCAAGCTGCCATGATTAAGAGACTGGAGGACTTGCTTTGCCGATATGAGGAAAAACTCGATAACCTTGAAAATAGAGGAAGGAGGAAGAATCTCTGGTTTACTGGTGTGGCGGAAGCAATGGCAGATGCCAAACTGAGGGGATTTCTAGAGACTTGGATTCCTCTCAATTTACAGCTGGGGGAACACATTGGAAAAATACTCTTAGAGCAAGTACACAGGCTTGGGCCACATGGAAGTACTAACTCTCGACTGTGGATGGTGATAGCGAGATTTTATAATTTCACACAGCAGGCAGCCATGCTGCAGGCGGTGAGGACACACCAAAATACCATCTTGGCTACAACTATGCCCAATATTCTCATATTCCAGGATTATTCTCCTCTTCTAAGCTGCCGGCAACAGGAGTACTCCCAGCTTTGTAATCAGCTTGTACACAGGGCATTCGCTTCTCGCTGCTATACCCAGCCAGACTACACGTTGAATATCAGGGACAAAACCACTTCTTTTCTACCCCAGCTGAGACACGCTGCTATTTGGACATGTCTGTATCTACCAGAGCAGATTAAGTATGCCTTTTTGGTTTGCTGGGTTATGTATACTTTTGAGGTAAAAGTTGTGATGCCCTATGAGCACCAGACCTGACAGGTTTAACCACTCTGATGACTCTAATCACTTAAGCTTCAAGAGAGACATGCTCTAGCAGTGCAGTGACTAGCGGACTGATGACAAAGGGGGCTTAAGTATGGTTGTACAGCCTCTCCTGGACTAAGCCATCTGCACGGGACAATTGAGTCCCCCCCGTGTTTGTATATGTAGCAGTAAAGAGTGAAAGACTTAACAATCCATTAAGATGCTGAACTGAGTTTATCTGTATTAAGGGAAACTATTAGACTTTAACACTACATTTTTTTTTGTGTGTAAGGGGTTGTATGGGCATTTTAGGAACTCTGAGTTGAAGGGGGACAGATGAAGGGATGGTGAGAGAGGCATTGGGGGGGAGGAGTACAGATAGGTTGACAGGTACCTTTTAAGGTCCAATTTGTGTGTGGACCAGAGATGGGAGTGGGAAACAACTGAGGGTGGGATGACAGAGTAATTGCAGGGTAGGCAGATGAGTTAAGCAACTAAGTGGGTGAATTATGGGATAGACGTTCAAAAGGGGGGAGGGGGCCCTAATGCCATGCAGACCTGTTTAAAATGGGGCAAGATCAGGAAGTAGATATCAGGTGGGGGGGGGGAGAATTGGGAATTTGGGCTTCCTCACATTGGAAAGCAAGGGTTAGCGTTTGTTATTTAATTGTGACAACAATGAGAGTGCTGGGGGAGGGGGGATTGAACCAATTCCTGCGGGTGTCTCCACAACATTTTGGTCTCTGGGGTGAAGGGGTGAAGGCTTGGGCGCGCCCCCCCCCCCTTATAAATTGCAGATAACTACTTTTTGGTTTCTATTACGATCAGAGGTTACATGAGTATGGGGGGGGCTAAGAGTAGTCTCATGGAAAGTTTGTGGTATCGGAGACCCAATAAAGTGATACAAAGTGCTTACGGCATTATGCAATTCTCATGCTGATGTTGCTCTGCCCAAGAGACTCACATGACAGACTCAGAGCACACTAAGCTTAAGAGGTGGTGGGTGGGGGAGGTGAATGGAGCTACGGCAGGAGGTAAATGTGCAGGAGTGGCCATCTTAGTTAAGACGACTCTGGGTTTAAAGGTGGACCACATCGAAAAGGATGCGGGGGGGGAAGATATGTGTTGCTTTTACAGATCACCCAGTTTTGTTGGGGAATATCTATGGCCCAAATCGGTATGATCCCCAGCTCTATGATGAGCTGGTGCAATGTTTGACTGGTAACAGGGACCAGGGTATAATTCGGGGGGGGGGGGGGGGGGGCAAAAAAATGTGTGCTTGATCCGGTAACAGATCGTTCCCGGGGGGGATTTGAGGGAGATGCTAGACAGAGATGATGTATGCTGGGATTCTGTGATGGCAGAGATCTGATTGATGTTTGGTGCATTCTCCACCTGGGAGAACGGGATTCGGGATTACACACACCTCTTCATGGCCCATGGTCCCGAATAGACTATTTTTTAATTTCCCAATGCCTTTTGAACAGAATCAAGAACGTCAGATAGGAAATGTACAGATTTCGGACCATGCAATGGTCTGATTAGACCTGCAACCTTCCGGCCAATATGGTCACTGTGGAGGTTGGCATTTTCCCTTCTATTTGAGGGGAGATTCTGATCTTGGGAGATTCCTACGGGAACAGTGGGACCTTTTTGAAGAATCAAATGCAATCCACAAAGATAATCCCTCACTTTTCTGGGAGATGGCTAAAGTCTATTTACGGGGTGCTCTAATTGGTTATGTTTGTCGGGGGAGGGGGGGGGAGAGGCCAATCCTAAACTGGTGGAGTGAAGCTCTCAGCTCCACCCTTTACGCTGTCGTTTGATAAGTGAAGATACAGACGAGAATCGAGCAGCATATTTAACTCTAAAGAGCCAGCTGAACACTCTTATCCATGCCCAGGCAAAACTGTTTATGTTGCACTGCAGATATGTGCTCTATAGGTTTGGGAATCGTTCAGGCCGAATTTTATCCACATTAATAAAAAAAGGAGGGAAGCCCCCAAGCAGTAGTGGTGATTAGAGAGGCAGACGGGACAATTCAGACAACGCAACAGACAGTGGAAGCAGCTTTTTTGGAATAAGGATTTGTATAGTGAGGACCCACAAGATGGCAAAGGAACAGGGTAGTACTTGCAGAGTTGTGAGCTTCCTTGTTTGGAACAGTCTCAGTGCAACCAGTTGAATGCGCACATTAGCCTACACGAAATACAAAAAGTGATTAAAGACCTTAAGACGCCTCAAGCGACAGGGCCAGATGGTTTTAGCGCAGAATTTTACCAGATACTAGGAGACACGGTTTGTGTCCCCCTGGCTGAACTGTACCAGCAACTGGCTGAGCTCCAATATTTTCCCTACCACACCAATGAAGTGTTGATCACTATCATCTCTAAACCAGGGCATAATCCTTTTCTACCAGGGTCTTACCGCCTTCTCTCTCTGTTGAACATAGACCTTATGATCGTGTCTAAAGTATTGGTGGAACAGCTCTCCCCACTGTCAGACGGCTGCCTGGGTGAGAATCTTCACAATCTTGGCAAGTGCATATATCTATATGATTTGCAAGGGATTGTGGGCAATGCAGTTCATTCACACCAGACACAGCTGTTCACAATAATTAGTTGTGCTTTTGGGTAAAGCCAATAAGATATTTATTTATGGGGTTATTTCTCCCAACACAGATATGCTTGGTAGCACATAAATCAGGTTACTTGCTTTCAGTGTTAAACTTGGAAAAACAAAAACAGGAAAACAACATTTGAACTTGTCAGGCAATCAAAGCAAAAGAAATAAGACCTGGTTGGCAACAAACTGGTTTTTTCTGTAGGCTTTAGCTAATATTCTCTTAGCATATATCAAACAACAAACCAAAAGCCACAAAGAAGAGAAAAACTGTTCTTTTCAGGTTAACTTCTTATATCTTCCCACATAGATTCAGAAGTGATTCTCACAGAGCTCACAAGCAATTAGGTAAGGCTCAATTGCTAGCAGTTATCCAGCTGAAACCCCTTAGCTGGCTTGCTTTCTACTGCGTGGCTAAAAATTCTACTCAGGAGCTTTTCTGAGTAGATTAAAGAACAAGTTTGTATTTCTTTGTGATGGTTGCTGTACTTTATAACAGAAAATCACCAAAGGAGTTTAGACAGAGAGCAGTCCATGTAAACAGATTCTTCATCTGCTATCACCCCCTCTTCTTCCACAAGCATGGGTTCAATATCATGGATTGGCACAGATGAATCTCCCAATGGAGCACTTTCAGGAGAATACTTGTTTCCCTGCTGTCTTTCAAGGTTATAGCTAGCGCATAGATCAGTGTTCATACCTGAGCTTCCATTGCTGTTAGAGTTCCTCTCTATATAGCCTGGCCAGTATGTAGTCCAGTTCTTATGTCCAGCCTTCCAATCCAGATCCCTGGACACTGGATCTCTCTTCACATACCTTCTGGCATGGGTCTTAGGGGTCCCTTCCACGTGCAGCTGTCTCCCTCACAGGTACCGTCTGGAGATTCCTAGCTCTGCAGCACCATTCCTCTGGCTTTCCCCAGTCCAATGGTGTATGCTGGCCCTTGGAATGCCTCCCAGTATACGTACTGCTCTGGACTCTTCTAGACCTCTCAAAGGCTTTTCTCCTCTTTCTTCCAAAGGGTTTCATTCCCTCTCTGTCCGTCCGGTTTGGCTTCTGCTTCTGATGATCCTCCTGATGATGAAGATGATCAAGCTCAAGCTGCTTCTCTGTAGAATAAACTCTACCTTTATTCTGCTTAGATGAGTGCTCCTCCCTAACACAGCGCAGCTGTGCTGAATCAGGCCCTGCCCTTTGAGATGAGTGCTTAGGGATTACCTCATAGCCCTCCTGATTGAACACACGTCTCCCCACTTCAGCTCCTCTAATGGCTGTTGGAAACCTGGTGCATTCTGGGACTGGTAGTCTTTTATGGGAAAATTCTGTTTGCTTATTTCTACCAGAACTGACAGGTTGCTTGTTCAGAGTCACTTCACCTTTTCTATAGCTCCTTCCTGAGCTAGATAAGCTTCCTTATCACACCACTCATACTGGGTTTGTTACACTCCTCTCAGGTGAGTTTTGTGAAGGGCAGACAGACTGTGACCAACATATACCAAATTCTGGCAACCCAATACCATTGTAGAAACGCAGCGCTTCCCTCGATCCTTATAAGTTTCGATGCCGAGAAGGCGTTTGACAGAGTGGAATGGCAATATATGTTCTCCATGCTGGGGCATTTCGGTTTCAAGGGCTTCTTTATGCATGCACTGAAGGCATTATACACAGGTCCCTGGCCATGGGTGTTGGTGAGCAGGCAACGTACGGAGTGGTTCCCATTACAATGTGGAATATACCAAGGGTGCCCATTATCTCCCCTAATATTTATCTTGACTCTTGAAACTTTGTTATCTCGCATACATGCGAGTCCAGATATAGAGGGAATTCATTTGGGGACCTATGAATTCAAATTAACAGCCTTTGCGGACGACCTGCTTCTCCCACTTGGCCAATTCTGAAAAGACTAACAAATCTGCTAACAGAATTTGTGATTTTTTTGTAAGTTCTTGTGCTTTAAACTTAACCTGGAGAAATTTGATGCATTTGTGGGGCTTGAATTGTGAGGGTTGAATGAAAGGGCAATTTTCCCTTAAGATGGGCTGAGAGTTCTTTTCGTGGCTTGGGAGCAACTCTGTCAATGAACCCCCACGACTTATATAAAAGTAATGTGGGGCCCCTGATAGTTCAAGCAGCGCAATGTCTATCCAGATGGCAGGATCTGACCATTTCGTTAGGAGGGAGAATTGCCCTGTTCAGGATGGTTTTATTTCCACAGTGGCTCTACACGTTATAACTATTGCCTATATGGTTTTTAAAAAAAAAATAAAAAAAACTTAAACAAGATGAATGGTTTATTGTCCTGCTTCTTATGGCAAGGACAGCGGGCCCAAATTGCGGTGAAGACACTCAAGGGCTCGTGGTGCAGGGAAGGAATGGGGGTCCCAGACCCCCAGGCCTATAATTTAGTGTGTCTGTTGTGTCATCTAAAGGATTGGCTCTTCGATACAACAAATTACACCCTTGAGGTGTGAACAAGCTTTAGTCGCACCTCTGGCACTTCGATAAGTTTTACATGCACACCTTAGTAAATTACCACCTTCACTGCGGAACTGTGGCCTTATTAGAGTAACGCTCCAGACCCAGAGATGGATCTGTAGATGATTGGGACATTCCACTTTTCAGGCAGTTTATTTGCCAATCCAGGATAATGCAGATTTTGGCAGTAGCAGAACCCGGGGTGGATAATCTCGAACAATTACTAACGGAGGCTTGAACCCTCTTGTCCTTCGAGGAGATACAGGCCCAATTTTGTTTGGAGGCTGGAGACCTGTTCTAGTACTACCAGCTCCGCAGTTACCATTCTGGGTATGTAGTCATTTGTTCAGCTCATTTTGCACTGATTTGGAAGATTTCTTTCTGTGTGAAGAGTCAGGTAGGATCACGGTTTCACAAGTGCAATTTTCCTTTGCAACTAGGACCTCCCAGATCTCATGTCATAGGCTGGCGGAGCTTTGGAATGCGGATCTTGGTACGTCAACTGGAGAGTCAGTGTGGAAACTTATTGGCAAGATCCCACGGTTTAAAGTCATGGTCTCCCTCCATGATATGCAATATCAGATAATTAGACAAGCTTATCTTTCACTAGGGCGGATGCGAACAATGGGATATAATGGTTGGACCAGTTGTCCCAAGTGTGGAGTGGACTGTGCTCTCCTGGCCCTTCTATTATGGTCTTGTCCAGCGGTGGAGGACTATTGGAAAGCTATTCACTAGCTTGTGGAAGTTTTTCAGCAAGAGTTGTCCTTTGACCCCACAAAGCGTAGTTACTCACCTGTAACAGGTGATCTCCGGGAACAGCAGAAATTGAGTCTTCACATATGGGTGACATCGGCACCGACAGTCCGTGTGGGAACGCTCCCCAGTATCCTATAGGAAAGCGTTTGGGAGCATCCCACTGAAACCTGCATAGCTGCCTTCCCGCCTTTCCAACTTTCCCCTCCTCAGTTGGGTTTGTAGTTGAGATAAAAGGAGAGGAGAGATGGAGAGAGCGAGCAATCCTAGGGGAGGAGGGTGAGTTGTGGAGACTCAATTCCTGCTGTTCCCAGAGATCAACTGTTACAGGTGAATAACTATGCTATCTCCAGGAACAAGCAAGAATTCACATACGGGACTCCCTAGCTTGGAGATGCCAGGGAGATGACCCCAGAGAGAGCAGTGAAATACAGACTTAAGTGGGTCATGTATCCTCCCAAGGATGTCTGGTATCGAAACCCGGGACGGGGGGTAGGAGTTGTTCTAAGTCTGAAAGAGATGCTGGAGAACAGCCTGGCCTAACGAGGCATCCCAGCGGGAGTCCTTGTCCAGACAATAATGGGCAGCAAAAGTGTGGACAGAGGACCAGGCTGCTGCCCTGCATATTTCATCAATCGCCAGTGAGCGTAGGTTTGCCATGGAGGCTGCCACTGCTCGCACATTGTGTGCTGTGACATGACCTTCAAGGGAAAGTCCCTTACTCTCATAGGTGAAAGATATACAGTCTGTAATCCATTTGGAGAGTGTTCTTTTGGAAACAGGTAGACCTAGGTGACTGGAGTCAAAAGCAACAAAAAGCTGTGAAGCCTTTCTGTGCTGTCTAGTTCTCTGAAGATAAAAGGCTAAGGCATGCTTGCAATCCAGAGTACGGAGACTCCTTTCTGCAATAGAGGCATGTGACCTAGGGAAGAAAACAGGAAGGTAAACCGAATGGTTTAAAAACCGACTGGTTTAAAAAAAAAGGCAAAACCACCTTTGGCATAAAGTGAGGATGAGTCCTAAGGACTACTTTATCATGGTGGAACAGTGTATAAGGAGGGTCAGCCACTAAGGCCTTGAGCTCACTGATGCATCTTGCAGAAGTGAGGGCAATTAGGAAAATAACTTTCCAAGAAAGAAACTTCAGAGATGTAGTGGCTAGGGGTTCGAAGGGTGACTTCATGAGCTGTCCAAGGACAAGACTGAGATCCCATGCACCAGGTGGTGGCCTAATGGGAGGCTTAGTTAAGAGATTCATGTAAGTCCTCCTCTAGTTTACTCCCTTCAGGGGTGGTGTTCCCCCTCCCCCTGGATCAGGAACTTCTCCTCCATCCGAATCCACGAGCTCTCTGTCTCACAGCATGGCTCCTGAAAGCATGACCTTTCGTGACTTCAATCTTCCACAACCGGTCAAGAATATCCTGCCTGCCTCTCACAAGCCTTCTACCAGGTGATCTTATGCTTTCAAGTGGCATTGGTTCATTCTTTGGTGCACCGGCAAGCACATGAACCCATCCGATTGCCCAGTGATGCTTATCTTAAAATATCTTCACCACTTGTCCTCCACAGGACTCAAGACTAATTGTGTCAGACTGCAATAGCACTTAGATGAACTCTTATCATAAACCTCAAGATAAACTCCTGTAGAGATAAGGTAGCAGTGTTCCAAGGGAGAGCATCTTGAACTTCTCCCTCACCAGAAACTTAAGTTTCGCAGGTCTAGTATGGGCCCGAGGCCCCCAGTTCTCTTTGGGACAAGTAAGTACCTGGAGTAGAATCCCTTTCCCCATTGGTGTTTGGGTACAGGCTCCACTGCTTTGTCCCCTGATCAGACTTGTGAGCTCTGTGAGCAGAAGAGTCTGGTAAAGGAGGGGTCACACCGGCTTTTCTGAGAAGAATTCTAGGTGGTTTTTGCTGTAGGTGGAGGAGGTATCCTTCCCTTACCACTTGCAGTATCCACTGGTCTGAGGTGATGTTGCCCATCTGTGGGCAAAGAGGGTCAGGCGCTCCTCCTGTGGGCTGGTGAATGTCTCCTGGGGGAGGTGAGGCCCTGCCCTGGGAGTCAAAAGCTCCACCTGGGTTGGGTTTCGCCTTCTGAGCCCCATGGCCTTGCCTCTCTGGGTGTAAGGTGTGGTTTAAGGAGTTTCCTTTTTGTGGGACCAAAATACAAAATTCCCATATGTTTCCACAGCTACTCAGCTTAAAAGGAAAAGTTTTTTGACACTTAAGTCTGGTGTCAAAAAACTAGGAGCTACACTTACAAGGATATTTCAAGAAAAAAGTAGCCTTGTTTTCCAGGCTCAAACTTATGTCTTTTTTTATTCGTCACACTTAGAACAGTTTTTGGCCTCTAAGAAAAATTCTGACAGTTTAATTTATATTTTTTTTTATGGATATGAAACTAGTTTGTTTAGTTGTAGGCACTAAGAATAGCTTGATTTAGCCTAATTTCCTAAGAAACACTGTCTTAGGATTTATGTCTTGCAGCTTTCTATGTATGTGGGCCAAGAAGATTTGCAATGTGTTAGATATCCTTTTTTGGGATATGACAAAGAGTAGTTACTCACCTGTAACAGTTGTTCTCCAGGAGTAGCAGGAATCAGTCCACACATATGGGTGACGTCAGCGCCGACGGAGCCCCCCTGCGGAGCATTTCCCCAGCTTTCATAGAAAGCCTTTGGGAATGCAGCGTGCATGCGCGGTCCCCTTCCCGCCCAAGGGTGCCATCTTGCTCAGTCTGATGACAAAGCTAAAAGACAGCAAAAAATAGCAAAATAAATCATATGACTGCAACTCCAAGGGGAGGAGGGAGGGTTGTGAGGACTGATTCCTGCTGCTCCTGGAGAACACCTGTTACAGGTGAGTAACTACTCTTTCTCCAGGACCAAGCAGGAAGTCAGTCCTCACATATGGGACTCCCTAGCTTAGGGCTACCAGAGGCCCCAAACTGAAAAATGAGATCCCTCTAGAGCCTCAGCATGCAAGAACAGAATCTTCTCTGATAACGCCTCTGACAGGTAGCCCAACACCAGGGCCGGAGGGTAGGAGTTGCCTAGACCCCAAAGAGATTATGGAGTACCGCTTGCCCGAAAGCACTGTCCCTGCAGGACTCCCTCTCAAGGCAGTAGTGGGCCGCAAAAGTCCGGCTAGAAGACCAAGTAGCGGCCTGGCAGATGTCTGCCAACGGAACAGAGAGGAGATGAGCCACTGACGCAGCCTTCGCCCTGACACGGTGAGCCGTAACTCGACCCTGCAACGAGAGGCTGGCTGCCCTGTAAGCCCAAGCGATGCAGTCAGCTACCCATATGGACAAAGTATGCTTGGAGACAGCCAACCCCAACTTATTGGGGTCATAAGAGACGAAGAGCTGAACCGCCCTCCGGTGCTCCCGCGTACGGTCAAGGTAGAAGGACAACGCCCTCCTACAGTCCAGGGTATGCAAGACCATCTCAGCCCGGCTAGCATGAGGCCTGGGAAAGAAAGTCGGAAGAACCACCTCCTGATTGAGGTGGAAGGAGAAGACAACTTTTGGGAGGAACTTAGGGTGAGTCCGTAAGACTACCCTGTTCCTATAGAACCTAGTATAAGCTGCTTCTGAGACTAGGGCCTGAAGCTCACTCACTCGCCTAGCTGAGGTAAGGGCTACCAGAAACAGCGTTTTCCAGGACAGAAAACACAGAAGGCAAGTAGCCATAGGTTCAAATGGTGTGCAAGTAAGGCGTTGCAAGACCACATTTAAATCCCAGTCAGGGGCAGGTGGACGCACTGGAGGCTTAAGCAAAAGCAGGCCTCTGAGAAAGCGAGCCACCAAAGGATGGCTGGAGAGAGACTGACCCTCCACCTGTGAGTGGTGTGTGGAAAGAGCACTAAGATGAACTCTAACAGAATTGGATTTAAGGCCTAGGTTGGACAGGTGAAGCAAATACTGCAGCACCACTGGTACCAGGCATGAGAAGGGATTCTCGTTGTGTTGAGTACACCATTTAGAGAATCTACGCCACTTAAGGGGAAACTGCTAGGTACGTATGACCTAGATTGGCCAGTGTTGGAAACAGGATACTGGGCTTGATGGACCTTGGTCTGACCCAGTATGGCATATCTTATGTTCTTAAGGGCATAAGACTTTCTCCAGGACCAAGCAGGAAGTCAGTCCTCACATATGGATGACATCAACGTCGATGGAGCCCTTGCGGAGCATTTCCCCAGCTTTCCATGAAAGCCTTTGGGAATGCAGGCACGCATGCGCGGTTCCCTTCCCGCCTAAAGGTGCCATCTTGCCTCAGTCAAATGACATAGCTAAGAACAGCACACAAAAATGTAAAATAAACTATGTACAACTGCAACTCCAAGGGGAGGAGGGAGGGTTGTGAGGACCGATTCCTGCTGTTCCTGGAGAACACCTGAACTAAGACGGACTGGTGAGAGATGAGATGAGAGAAAGTTCTCAGGGCTAAGCGGATAGCTCTCAGTTCTAAGAGATTGATCTGCTGTGTGGCCTCCCAAGGAGTCCACAGGCCTTGAGTACATGCCCCTTGGCAATGTGCGCCCCAACCTTGTAGAGAGAAGCATCGGTTGTCAGCACCTGGGAGTGTGGAAGTGCCTGAAAAGGCACCCCTTGCACTAGATTCGGAAGATGAAGCCACCATTGCAGAGAAGACTGTAGCAGGCTGGACACCCTCACTTTGTCTGCAAGGCTTCCTGTGGCCTGGTGCCACTGAGTCCTGAGGACCCACAGAGCTGGTCTCATGTGTAGACGGGCATTTGGAGTCACATGAACCGTGGATGCCATGTGGCCTAAGAGCCTCAGGAATTGTCTGGCAGAGACTAGAGAATTGCTGTGGAATAGCCTGGCTAGAGCCATCAATCTGCGGGCCCTGTCCACTGGTAGAAAGGCCTTTGCCTGAAAGGTGTCCAGTCGAGCTCCTATGAACTCCATGTTCTGGGAGGGATGCAAACTGGACTTTGCAAAGTTTATGACAAAACCCAGGTGCTGAAGCAGAGCGACAGTGCAAATGGTGGCTTGACTGGCCTCTTGCGGGGACTGACCCCTGATGAGCCAATCATCCAGATATAGAAAGACAAAGAGGCCCTGAACCCTGAGATAGGCCGCCACCACCGCTAGGCACTTGGTGAATACCCTGGGGGCGGATGTAAGGCTAAAAGGCAGTACTCTACTGATAATGGTTTCCTCCCACTACAAATCTGAGATATTGTCGGTGGTCTGGATGAATAAGGATGTGAGTATAAGCATCCTTTAGATCTAAGAAGCATAGCCAATCTCCCTGCTGGAGGCAGGGCAGCAGGATTCCAAGGGTAAGCATCTTGAACTTTTCCCTCACCAGGAACTTGTTCAGGTTTCGCAAGTCTAGGATGGGTCTGAGGCCTCCTGTTCTCTTTGGTACCAGGAAGTACCTGGAATAGAAGCCGTGACCTTTCAGGTAGTGGGGCACCGGTTCCACTGCCTGATCCTTTAGAAGACCTGCCAACTCCTGCAGGAGTAAGTCCCTGTGCAGAGGGAGTCTGGGAGGCTCCCCTGGAAAATAGGAGGGGGTACCTGGTGGAAGTGGAGGAGATAGCCCTTCTGGACTATACTTAGAACCCAGGTATCCCTTGTGACGGCTGACCACCTGTGGGCGAACAGGGCCAGCCTGCCTCCAGTGCTGATGGGAGCCAGCTGAGGAGGAGAGGCTATGCCATTGCAGTCAAAATCGCCCTCCCTGCTGAGCAGGAGCAGGAGTAGGAGGCTTGGGGGCCTTCTGCCTACGGGGCCCATGACCCTGCCCCTTGGCCTGCTGACCCTGTTGGGGAGCTACAGAGGCCTGATAATGAGGGTACTGTTTATAGGCAGATGACTTCCTCGGGTAAAAGGTCTTTTTCCCCGAGCCCTTCTTCTTCTGAGAAGGGGCAGAGGTTTTTCTGGACAGCCTTGTCTGGGTAAGAGTCTCGGTCTCGAGTTCGGCAGCCTTGTCAGCCATGGGCTTGCCAAAGAGGTTGTCACCTCGGCAGGGGACATCGACCAACTTGTCCTGCACCCATGGCTCGAAGTCAGATGACTGTAGCCAAGCCTGACGGCATGCACCAATGCCGGCCGCAGCTACTCGGGCCAAAGCCTCGAAGCCATCATAGGCTGCTCGAGATATAAACTTCGAGCACTCACGAATACCCGAGAACAGAGCATTGAACCTCTGCAAAGGTTCCTCAGAGAGACCAGCAGAGAACCCGGCAATCTCCTTTGCCAGGTCTCGAAGCTACATGCCCATGTACAGCTGGTAGGTCTGGACACGGCAAGCAAGCATAGAGCCCTGGAAGCACTTCTTACCGAGGGCATCCAGGTTCCGGGCCTCCCGGCCGGGAGGCACCGAGGAGTGCATCTTCTGACTCTTCAGACGATGCATGGCCGATTCCACAACCATGGAGTGGTGCGGTAATTGTGCCTTTTGGAACCCGGGGCTCTTGCGGACTCGACAGATGGAATCGACCCGCTTGCTCAAAACCAGCATTGAGGCCGGCGCCTCCCACATGCGGAAGAGCAACCGTTCCAGCATCGGAAGAACCGGGACAGTAAAGGCCTCCTTCGGAGGAGAGTCATACTGTAGGGCCTCGAACTCCTCGGCTCGAGGCTCTTCCTCGGGATCCGCGGGGAATGCCAAAGCCTTGGCCATGTCCCGCACGAAATCCGAGAACCGGGTATCCTCCGGGGGGTACCTTCTCCGAGGCTCGGACTCGGGTGAGTCCGAAGGAACGCACCAAGTCCGAAAGGTGTCGGGCGACTCCTCATCCTCCATCTCCCAGCCGGACTCCTCGGAGGAATCGAGCAGCTCCGGTTGGGCAGGCATTGATGCCATCCGCCCCGACACTGAGGGTACCGGCGTCGACGACCTCAGTCCCGAACGGGAGGCCGAGGGGGACCTTGGCCGAGGATCGACTCGAGCTCGCATGGACTCTAGGATCGGCTCGGCCTCCGGTGTCGACTTGGACGTCAATGTCCCGGTGGTCGGGGCAGATGCACCGGTGAGACCAGCGATCAGTGCCCGCTGCTGTTCCATGAAGGCAGCCAAGTTGCTCTCCAAGGCCGTCAACCTGAGTCCGAGCTCAGGAGACTCAGCAGCCCCCGACCTGACATCGGCTCCCCTGGAGGTGAGTCCACGAGGACTCACTTGACCCGGGGACTCCATCTCGACACGAGGTTGTTTGGCAGGCCTCTCCAATTCCAAAGACCCGGGACGGCGCTCGGGGCTATGCGACTTGGCCCTCGAGGAGCCAAGTGCGTCCACCAACGCCGCCCTCGTGGGTTTTTTCTTCTTACGATGCTCCCACGAGGGAGACCCCCTTTCAGAGGAGCCTCGACGCTGCTCGGGGCCGGAGTCCCGAGATGTCGAGGCCTCTGACAAGGTCCGGGCCCGACCGGACGCGGAGTCAGAGAAGATTCTTTCCTTTTGGTGCTGCCAACTCCGTAACGCCTTAGAGGACATTTTCCCCACACGGACCACAGATCATCGGGTCATGATCGGGTCCGAGGCACCGGAGGCAGCAGTCGTGTGTGTCGGTGAGAGACATAGGTTTCTTGCACCGATCACACTTTTTAAACCTGCTGGCAGCCATCGGGGAAAAAGGGCCCCTGCAAGGTCAAAAGACAGGGCTGCCAGTGAAAAAATAAAAAATGGTGCGAACGCTAGTCACTAAGGACAAAAAACGAAAAAGAGATCCGGGCTCGATACCAACTTATCGGACACAGGCGGGAAAGGGAAACCGGCATCGAACCGAAGAAAAACAGGTTAACGCAAAGAAAATCAACTTCTTCCTCGGGTGAAACGAATATACATCCGTCGGGCTCCGCGGAAAAAAGAAGACTGAGCTTGGGCGGGAAGGGGACCGCGCATGCGCGCTGCATTTCCAAAGGCTTTCTATGAAAGCTGGGGAAATGCTCCGCACAGGGGCTCCGTCGGCGCCGACGTCACCCATATGCGAGGACTGACTTCCTGCTTGGTCCTGGAGAAATAGAAATTACACTTACCTGGTAATTGTGGTTCTTTGATTAACTCCAGTTTAGTCCGCAACCTCTGGGTAGTGTACTTCCTCCTGCAGCTTGGAGACTGGGCATGTCAAAGTCATGACATCACTGGATATAGCCTGCTGGTCTCTCCCATCAGCCCCCAGTGAACTATTGACAAAGCAGACTCAAAGGAGCAACAAATCAGTAACTTTTTTTTAAAAAACTTATTATATTCAAGGGCACGTATACCTACTACTCTCAGAAGGACAGGGACTGCTTCTTGCATTCTCTCCTTTTCGTCGAATGCCTAGCCCTAAATAAACCAGAGCAATATAGAAATATATATAACACTGTAATATAATATCATATAATATTCCATAATATATCATAATATAACATAACAATATAGCGCAAAGCAAAAGAAAGCATTAACGACTGAACTCCCATGAAGGCCTATATCCACTTTTAATCTTGCACTTCCCCCAACAGAAAAGACCACTGCTAAGACCACATCTCCGGGTGGGAATGAGAACTAAACTGGAGTTACTCAAGGAACCACAATTACCAGATAAGTGTAATTCCTATTTCCTTATCGTTCCTCCAGTTTAGTCCTCAACCTCTGGGATGTATCAGAGCAGTACTGATTGGGAGGGACCTTTCCAGCTGGATCTCAACACTGCCTCCCCGCAAGCAGCATCCTTAGCCACCAGAACCATCTAGGCAGAAGTGCATACTGAAAGCATGGAGAAATGACCAAGTGACCGCTCTACAGATGTCTACTGGTGGAACCAAACTGTGCTCCACCCAGAAAGTTGCTTGCGCTCTGGTAGAATAAACTCGTAAGGCTACTGAGACTGTACAGTCCCATAGAAGATAAGTCGATGCAATCACCACTCTAATCCTTCCATAGATAGAATCCTTCGCCGCCGCATTCCCTTAGTGGGACCCTCCAAACAATCGGAAGAGAGGCGATCCAATTTGCGAAAAAAAATGTGGAAATCTATAACCACTGCCGCAGTGCTCTTTTGACGTCCAAACAGCACAATCCATGGACCGAGACGCTCCACTCCACCAAACCTAGCGCTGGAAGAGAGACCGTGTGATTCAGGTGAAACGGAGAAAACCACCTTTGGCAAAAACAATGGAACTGGCCACAAGGCCACTTTCTCTCTGGAGAAAAACAAAACACGGTTCCCGACAGGGCAACACCTGCAGCTCCGAAATTTGCCTCACCGAACAGATGGCCACTAAACATATGGTCTTCAAGGTTAAATCCTTAACCGCCATCTGTTGCAAGGGCTCAAATGGTGTGCTAGCTAACGCCCCTAAAAAAAATTGCGCTCCCCCGGAGAAATAAAGATTCTACGAGAGGGCTGCAGCCTGGTAACCGCTAGAGATAGCGTACCACATTGACCTGTGTATGAGAGCCACTCCCTGTACATTGCCCCTAAAGCAAGACAGAGCTGCTAACTGAACTCTCTAGGAACTGGCTGCTAACCCCTTATGCAACCCACCCTGTATAAAACCTGATATCAAGGCAACTGACACCGTGGTTGCGTGAACGTGCCTCCACGGACACCAATTTCCAAAGATACGCCAGCTACGCACATATGCAAGGGACGTAGCCTTTTTTTTTTTTTTTTTTTTGCGGCAAGGTGGCGAAGACTGCTGCCTAGTGACTCTTTTTCCTTAACCTTGCCCTTTCAGTGGCCACCCTGTAAGCGAGAACTGATCCAACTGAGGCATCGAAGGGGACCCTGTAGCCACAAATTCTCCAACTACGGTAACCTCCCTGGATTCTCGATGATCCACCGTATGAGGCTGGCGTCTCTCGAGCGTCTCGGCCAGTCCAAGGCCCCCAACAACAACTGTCCTTGATACGCTTCGAAACGCTGAATCACTCACCTATGAGAGCCCCCGGAGAAAAGACAGAGAAGACTGGAAGACAGCCACCGATGTATCAGTGTGTCGATGCCTTCCGACATCCTATCGCGTCGTCTGCTGAAGAAGCGACCGGTTTTCGCAGTCTGAAACGTTGCCATGAGGTCTATTAGCTGTTCTCCTTTGCGACCGATCTGTGCGAACACCGCCGGATGCAACTCCCATTCTTCTAAAGTCAATGTTGGTCTGCTTCACAGAGGGTTTAAACTGCAAATATGATGAATGTGTATCCCCCTATATATATAAGATTTGGTCCAATTTTTTTACTACACTGCAATTATCCAACCATTTGTTAAAAATAAAATCTTTCTTTTCTATATATCTTTTTTATAAGTTTTTTTTAATAGGCTTTTTTTTATCTCTTTTGATTAGAACCAATGGTCTCAGACTGTAGTTAGCACTGCTCTGGGTATTTAACCCTTGAACCTTGTGCTCTTAGCATCAACGACCATAAATATGGTTCTTAATACAGATTACTGTAGTTAAATGATGATCGAAATTTATCTTAATATTTTATCCTCTTTTTATAGGATTGTGCTTTATCAGACAGAACTTGCAATATCCCCAACGCCACCTTTCGGGTACCGTCTCCACGTTTCAGTTCTTCTTCAGGGGGTTTGCAATCTGGAATCAGCACTGTCTACAAAAGGTGCAACATCCTCCAATGTAACTGGACTCCACCAAAATAATTCACGTTTAAACTGCATGATAAGTAATGTGCTTACCTTAACTGAACCTTTACTGCTTATTTTAAAGTCAGTTGCGACCGATAGCGTGTTATTCGAAGCTTGCTAGCTTTCTCAAAAAACGCTGCGCATGCGACATTAGGTCCCATTCTTCGGCATCTACTCGAACCCTGCTGAGGAAATCTGCCGTCACACTGTCCTTTCCTGCAATATGCGCTGTCGAGAACACAGAAGCCAAGGTTCTATCCACGCAAACAGACCCTCTGCCGCGGAGTAGACAGACAGCACTCACACCGCTCGAACTGTCAGCATAGCTTCGAACGCCTGGACCGCCAGGCATACCGCTCGCACTTCCAGTCGGTTGATTGCCTACTGAGTCTCATGCGTACTCCAAGAGCCTTGTGCGAAAAGATCTCCGCAATGTCTCAGAGTTTAAAAGTTTTGGCCAAGCTCCTGGAGGAAAGGTCCACAACCTTTTATTAAAGAGAACCTGAGAAAATTATTAATGTATTTAATTGTGTTATATACCATCTTTCTACAATTCAAGATGGCCTACAAGACGCACAACCTCACAGAGTGTCTCATCTATTGCATGAAACGGAACTCTTTGACCATGAGCATACCTGAATTTGCTGCTTGCTCCATACCAGCCATGTGCAACCTATTCGTCTTTCTGGGAGACTGCCAGGCACCCATGACCCGGACCGGCCCCTACAGGAAACAGGACACTGGACTCGAAGGACCCTGGTCTTACCTAGTACGGCACCTCCTGTATCCCCATGAACGGAACCTGCCCAAGATCTCTCCCTTGGATGGACCAGGCTGAGCCTAGCCCCATGGCCCTGTAACTAGCTCACACGGCGCAGTAAGGCTCAGCGATGTCTTGGAAGGAGTGGATGCCTAGCGGTCGGGGCAAGTTGCCAGAGGACCAAGGGTTCGAATTCCACCCAAGAACCGCAACCCTGAGCCACAAGCACTGGGGTTTCCGGTCCCTTAGGTGGTCACTCTAGCCTTGTCAAACCACTCAACCCTCCATTTTCTCAGGCACAAACACTGAACGTGTGAGCCCTTCTGGGCCAAGGGAAACACAAATACAGTATCCAAATGTATGCCACCTAGACTTTTAGAAAAAACAGTATACTAAATAAATAAATGACTTTTAGAAAACCCTGGCAGTGAAGTTAATTAGGGCTGTTGCTGGCTGGTGGTCTTTTCCTTCTCCCCCAGTTCTTCTGCCAGCATTGAGAAGAGGTTGAGAATAGATTGTCCAGTGGGCCTGGGAACTTGCCCCCTGGACAGCAGAAATATAGAGGAGCTAGGATTTGGTGACAAAGCCAAAGAGAAAAAGAAGCTGGTGCCTGCGACCCTGTATCTGATCAGGACGGCTCACACCACCTCATGTAACACAATAAGAACCTTACTCACTATATCAAAATGGATATCCCCCATTGCGGGCAAAGTACATTAGCATGAGAAGACAGCCTGAGCATAGAAATGCAGTCTCACGCTACAGTAAGTGCACACAAAAATCGTGCTTAAGCAAATGTAAGTACATAACAACTGCACATCTACATACACTGGTGACCCAGCTCCTGTCACCCAAATATTGGGCAGTGAGCACACGTGAACATAGGATGGAAGACATAGAACAGTCATAGAGTATCGACTTCAGCTATGAAACCTTCCAGTGCCCTGGAACTCTAATCCCCAGGTTGTGCTACCCAGGACTTCTCTTTATCCTCAGCATGGGCCATTTAACACAATGGCACAGATGGCCCAGTGGCCCTGCTAAGTGCTTAAAACTCTGCTCTGATGTCACAGGCTCTAAACATAGATGAGAATCTGCAGCCCCTGCTAGTATTCCATGCCGACAATCAGAGAGGCAGCCTCTGTTCCTGGGCATGCTAAGGGGAACTATGAGACATACAGTCACCCCCCCCCCCCCCGGCATTCCTGCAAGCAGAGAGATAGCTGTGGGGGATACAAGAAACCTTGCAACTGGATGTCGTAGAGGTTGCTGCCTGTGTGACCCTAAAGATGAATGTGATTTCATATTTTACAAACTCCCACAGGGTGGGAGCACTGAATAATATATGTGATCCATGTGCAGCGCTGCCATCTGGTGGGCTTTAGAGGCACTACCACCATATGAACAATAGAGAAGTTAAAGGCCGTATAATCCTGATTTGCAAGAATATTACAGTTGCTTGTTCAATCCCTAACCTCGAGTACTCAGGAGGGCCTAGTGGATATTTCTTTTACTTGCAGAGATCAGTCTAATGAACGATGTATATAGTCGATCCCAGAAGGAAACTATTGAATGTACCTGCTGCCCTCTGGAGTCCATTGGCAGAATTAAAGGCACTTTGTGGTTTACAGGGTTGTTTTTTGTTTTTGTACCTTAAGATTTCTTAAACCTGTCCCTGTGAAACCACAGGTTCTCGGGCTATGCCCATTTTACTATAGAATACCTTGGCAGACAGTGAAAATCCAAGACGTTACTGTCCCAAGCCCCCTTCTATTCCGTCCCTCCTAATAACTTCAAGTTAGGGCTCTGCCGTTGTAGAAAACCTAAAAGATGGGAATTTGCCTAGTATCCCGGGAATTAATTGATGCTCCTCAGAGGCATGGCCAGGAGGGAGAGAAGATGTGGCCTCAGAGATCAATACAAAACTACTCTCTTATAATAAACCTAAGAATAAAGAGGACTGACAACAGCCCCCTTAAAGCTGGGAACCCCCCCCCCCCCCCCGAACTCAAAAACCTACCAACAAAAGAAAGGAACAATAAGGCCAAGAATTCAACTATTAGTTCTGTCATCTGCCTTACCCAGGCAGACTGCTACAGCTCCCGCCACGCAGTCCAAAAACATAGCGAGAACATGGCCGCCCCTTCGCCAATGAGTTTTGGCAACAAAAACAATGGCCGCTGTAAAATGGGGTTCTCAGACACCCCACAGAGCCCGAAGGCCTTACCTAAAGGGCCGAAAGCCATGCAGCTTGCTCCTGCCGCCGCAAAGCCGTGATCGACAGTCGCGGCGAGGGCGGCTCAGCCGGTTCCCCATAGTAACTGAAGATCCCGCAGCAACGGAGAAGCTCCGTCTCACACATTTTCAGTGTGGCTGTACGGGTTCCGGAGCTCTCTCCCGTGCCGTCCATCCCCTTTACCATTTTGGTGGCTCTTCTCTGAACCTTTTCTAATAACGCTATATCCTTTTTACGATACGGCAACCAGAATTGCACACAATATTCAAGGTGCTGTCTCACCATGGAACGATATAGAGGCATTATAATATCTTATTTTCCATTCCTTTCCTTATGATACCTAGCATTCTATTTGCTCACTTGGCCGCCGCTGCACACTGGGCCGAGGGTTTTAACATGTTATCTACAATGACGCCTAAATCTTTTTTCCTGGGTGGTAGTTCCTAATGTGGAACCTTGCATCGTGTAACCATAGTTTGGGTTGTTCTTCCTTAGGTGCATAACTTTGCACTTGTCCACATTAAATTTCATCTGCCATTTTGATGCCCAGTCTTCCAATTTATCAAGATGCTCTTGCAATTTTTCACAATCC
The DNA here is from genome assembly GCA_033557465.1 of Ichthyophis bannanicus. Classification (NCBI taxonomy): domain Eukaryota; kingdom Metazoa; phylum Chordata; class Amphibia; order Gymnophiona; family Ichthyophiidae; genus Ichthyophis; species Ichthyophis bannanicus. The sequence goes on along the minus strand of CM066032.1, from coordinate 845,473,649 downwards.
TCTTGGGTTTTAACATCTTTAAATAGGTTTGTGTCATCTGCAATTTTGATAGCCTCACTCGTTATTCCACTTTCCAGGTCATTTAGGAATATGTCAAAAAGCAGCGGACCCAGCACAGATCCCTGGGGTACACCACTAGTCACCTTTCTCCATTGGGAAAACTGGCCATTTAGCCCTACCCTCTCTGCTTTCTATCTTTTAACCAGTTCCTGATCCACAGTAGTACACTGCCTCCTATCCCAAGACTCTTTAGTTTTGCCAAAAGTCTCTGATGAGGGACCTTGTCAAAGGATTTCTGAAAGTCCAGATACACTATATCAACTGACACACCTTTGTCCACCTGTTTATTCACACCTTCAAAAAAAAACATAACAGATTAGTAAGACAAGATCTTCCTTGTCTAAAGCCATGTTGGCTGTCTCCCATTAGGCCAAGACTATCTACATGCTGAGTAATTTTATTCTTTATGATAGTTTCTACTATTTTTCCCGGTACTGACGTCAGGCTCACCGGTCTGTAGTTTCCCGGATCACCCCTGGAACCCTTTTTAAAAATTGTTGTTACATTGCCGATCCCCCAATCTTCAGGTATTAGAGATGATTTTAATGAAAGTTCACAGATTACTAATAGCAGGTCTGCAATCTCATATTTCAGTTCTTTCAACACCCTTGGATGTATACCATCCGGCCCAGGTGACTTGCTACTCTTCAGTTTATCTAATAGTTGTAATACATCTTCCCGATGTATCGATATTTTCTTCGATTCTTCCGCACCTTTAAATAACACTTCAGTCATGGGTAACATCCCTACATCTTCCTCAGTAAAGACCGAAGCAAAGAATTCATTCAGTCTCTCCGCTATCGCATTGTCACCTCTTAGTGCCCCTTTAACCTCTCATCCAACTGACTCTCTCACAGTTTTTTTGCTACGAATGTACTTGAAAAAGTCTTTATTTTGCGTCTTTGCTTCCGCATCAAGCTTCTTCTCAAATTCTCCCTTTGCCTGCCTTATCAATGCCTTGCATTTGACTTGCTAGTGCTTGTGCTGTTTCCAGGTTGTCGTCGTTTGGCTCTTTTTTCCATTTCCTGAAAGATGTTTTTTTGGCAACAGCAGCCTCTCTGACCTTACCTTTAAACCATGCTGGCAGTTTTTTGGACTTCCTTCCACTTTTCTTAAAGCGTGGAATCCAGCTGGTCTGGGCTTCCAAGATAGTATTTTTCACCACCACCCAAGCTTGATGGAAGTCTTTAACCTTTGCAACTGCTCCTTTTAGTTTTTTCTTAACTAGTTTCCTCATTTTATCATAGTCTCCCTTTCGAAAGTTAAAAGGTAGTACCTGTGGATTTCCTTACTATCCCCTCCTCCACTAATTAAATCAAAGGCGATCATGCTATGATCACTATTGCCAAGTGGCCCCAACACCCTTATCTCTTGCACTAGATCTGGTGTTCCACTAAGGACTAGGTCTAATATGGCTTCCCCTCTGGTTGGTTCATGAACCAGCTGCTCCAAGAAACAGTCATTAATTTCATCTAGGAACTTTATCTCCTTAGCATGTCCTGCCGTGACACCGACCCAGTCGATACCGGGGTAATTGAAATCACCCATTATTATTACTGCGCTGTAACGTTTGTTAGCTTCCTTGATTTCTTTGAGCATTTCATCATCCATTTGTTCATTCTGGCCAGGCGGTCGATAGTACACCCCCACTGCCATCGCCTTCCCCTTTTTACATGGAATTTCAATCCATAGAGATTCTACAGCAAATTTTGCTTCCTGCAAAACTTTAATCCTTTCTGACTCAATGCCCTCTCTAACAGAGCGCAACCCCTCCACCAATTTGATCATCTCTATCATTACGATATCGTTTGTACCCAGGTATCACAGTGTCTCACTGGTTGTCCTCCTTACACCATGTCTCTGATATTCCAATCACATCTAACCTCTCATTTAGTGCTATATTTTCTAACTCTCCCATCTTATTTTTTTAGACTTCTAGCATTTGCATACAAGCATTTTAGAGACTGTATTTTATTCATATTAATTTGGCAGGTTCGAATTTAACACTACTTTAAATCTAAGGAGGTTTGCTCCTAACAACTAAAGGAACTAATCCCTGATTGCCAATTAACAAAACGTAAATGACTTAAAAGTAAAATTAAAGGTAAAATTAACCAAAAATAGAATTTGTCACACTAAATGCTCCCTGTTCCTCAAGTGAGCCCAGAACCTAGGCTCACTACATCTTCCTGCTGCATGGAGACTGGACACACTGGGGGCTGATGGGAGAGACCAGCAGGCTATATCCAGTGATGTCTCCAAGCTGCAAGAGGAGGTACACTACCCAGAGGTTGAGGACTAAACTGGAGAAACGATAAGGAATTGTAAGTTTCTTTTCTTGATTTCCTAAGTGCGTGCAAATAAAAAATTCTAACAAAGATGTCTTAAAAACTTGACAAAAAATGAGAGAAATCTAAGAGGGAGAAGCAACCCATGTAAGAACAAAAGAAATTTTAAAATATATATATTGAAGTATAAATACTCAAAGCTGTTTTCCCCAAAGGCTCCCAAGAACACAGAGAACTGAGGTGACTCCACATGAAATAGCATGAGAATTAACTTTGTCAAGATGGGAGAATACTTAAAGGGGTAATATATAGCTGGAAAGGAACATCTAGGGGATGCAGAAAAGCAGTGGGCAAAACTAAAAAGGATCTATTTTAAGGCAGCGTTTTCTCAAACCGGTCCTGGTGTACCCCCTTAGTCTGTCTAGTTTTTAAGATACCTACAATGAAAATGCATGAAACAGATTTGCATGAAATGGAGGCAGTGCATGCAAATTTATTCATTGTGGATATCTTGAAAACCAGATTTGTTGCCCTTAAAACAGTTTAAGCCAAACCTTTGTTGTAAAAATAAGAGGAAAATGAGGTCATACTGGTTCTCAAAAGGAGTAGCTGTAAATGTAAGGAAACAGAAGTTTTCCTTTTTCTGCAATTTCTTGTACTTTATGAAGGCTAACAAGCAACAATATTTAAAAAAACAGAGAAGCTGGGAAAGTAGTCAGGAAAACAAAGATTTACATGGAAGAAAAAATAAACAATGCAGAAAAATGAGGGGACAAAACATTTTTTAAATATATTAGTAATAGGAAGAAGTGCAAAAGGGTTATTGTTGGACGAGTCAAGAAGAGGAATATGTAGAAGCAGAAGAGGAATTGCTTAAATATTTATATTCTGTGTTTACAACTCAAGGGCCAGGAGTGGGACTTCAGAAAAAAAATAGAAATGGAAGCGTGGCAGATCTTTATTGATTTTCAGAAGGCTATGTCTGTGAAGAGCTTACTAAACTAAAAGTAGACAAAGCGATGGAGATGGATGGGAATCAGAGTATCCCATCCATCTCCACCCTTTCCTTTATTTGTAAGCTATTTGAATGTGCGGTTTACCACAGTCTTGACTTTCTCTCATCTCGGTCCCTTTTGGATCCACTGCAATCTGGCTTTTACCTTCATTCTACTGAGACAGCTCTTGCTAAAGTCTTCAATAACTTGTTTCTCGCCAAACTAAGGGCATTTACGTGATCCTCATCCTTCTTGATCAACAGTATCAAAAGCATAATATACAAAATAAGAGGATAGACCACAGAAGTTATATTCTCTTAACGATAAAATGTATGAAGAACCGGATCATGAAGTTCACATCTATTGGGACATGAAATCCAGGGCTAAAATTTAAGAATTAAGTGAAAGCCAAGACCAGTAAAGCCAGGCTCTAAAGACTTACTTGACTGCTAAAAAGATTTTTTAAAAATTTACAAATATACTCAATAGCAGTCCTAAAATACATCAGCTTCTTTCCTAAAAATTCCTAGTTTCTACTTGTTCACCACTATTTGCCTCTCCTGGTCCTTCTCCCCCTTCAAAATTAAGTAAACCCCCATTTCCACACCCGGCTCTGTCTAACATGGTGTCATGTACCTTATATCTGTGATTATAACAATATGTTCGCAGTCTCCTTGGTGACAGTATAAATAAGGGAAGCCAATTTTAATGTGCAAGTCATTAAACGTGTAGTCCTCCATTTTTGCTTTCTGGAATTTTCCATAGCCTCTATCAAGAGATTCCGACCACTCAATTATTGTCCTGGAAGACAAAGAAACAAAATCAAGATCCAACCTTCCATTTTAAGTCCTCTACTTTTCATGCATCATTTGACACAAGTTGATAGGGAATTCAAACAAAATACTGTCACATTATCTAGTTTCAGTGTTGACAAGATAAGGGCCATCACCTGCTCTGAAACATTCAGTAAGCTGTCTTCTATTTACATTATACTTATTCATACTCAGAAGTCATCAAAAAACAAATCACTAATCGGCTGTTTAAATCATGTAGAATGATAAGCGAGAGAACCTACTCAAAGTTCTCCTGCCTTCTGGACTTAGAATTTCATTTGCTGGCTACTATTACTCTAACTCTTTACAGCCTTTACTACTGCTGCACCTTGAAAAACACCCCCACCCCAGAATGAGTGAAGTCATGCCTGCTTTGCTGAACCATTTAGTGTTCATTCTAGGAACCCATGCCATCCTGAACATAGTATCAGTTATGCTCTTGCCACACAGCCCTCACATTTTAAAAAGACACTGGGGGATTTCTTCTTTGACAATCGCTATAAAAAAAACAAAAACAAAAACAAAAAAAAAACAGACAAGGAAAAAATATACAATTCAATTTTAGGACAAAAAAAATGTGACTGAACTACCAAAAGCACCAGTGGTGATATGGGCACCGAAAAAAAAGACTACTTTAAAACATGCTTGAAAAACTGTTAACTAGAGAAAGCTAAAAGGAACAAATGAATTTAAAAAAATTAAAGCAGATCATCATCAAAAATATTTCTGCAAGGGGAGTGTCTCTTTTGGGCTCCCTAGAACACAAAGAACAGGGGTGACCGTACATGACTGCGCTGCGTGAGTACTACTGCAAATGAGCAATCAAGTTAGTTACTGTTGTAAAGGTTAAACCATGTCTCAATGTTCCTCATCACCTAAAGTTCTCAAGATAATCACAAAAACTATGCAATAGGCAGAAAATTCACACAACAGGTATTAAAGTTTAACAAGAATGCTCTCTCAATTATATCCCATGCAATGTTTGCAAAATACAAATTTATTTATTTATTTGTTGTGGTTTTCTATACCGCCCCTTCCAGAGATCAGGGGCGGTTTACATAAAACTTAACATGTTACAAAGACTATTTGTAACTTTACATTATAACATTTGGCAAACTCCTATCAACCTGAAGACTTCTAATATCACCCTGTGTCCTCCCCCTTCCAAACATATGGGAAGAACCATGTTTAGAATAATGTCTCAATTATTTTTCAAAGAATAGGAGCCAATTAACTCATGCAATGTATGCATAAAACATGTGACAGAGTTAACGTGGACAAAGCGTCACTTGAGGAGTTTTAGATGCATTTCCATTTCACAAAGCTTTTTGCTGAGCCTTCTGCTGGAGTCCTTTGCAGGGGATTGCTGCAGTGAGTACCGGAGGGAGAGCTGACTTAAGTTGCTGTATACTCTCTCCCTGTACATTAAGCTGTGAGGGCTGTTGCTTTGGACAATACCAGGAGGAAGGAATTGGGCATGAACTGCAGCGGAATAAGTGTGCTGCCCTGAGTTCTTAACTGTGGGTTCCAATTTATAATTCTGCTATCTTTTCTTCTTCAACTGAGCACATGGCTCTGCAGCAATGAATGAATAGCTCCATCTGGTGGTTGAATAGGGTCGTGGTGGCCCAGCTTTGCAATAGAAGCTGAAAACGGCCCAGGACACTATCTGTGGTGGTGGGAGGCAGCTGTGCGTAAGCTATGGCATCCACCAGAAAGAAAACAGCTGATCTAAAGGAATTTGCTTATGGCAGTGCGCGAACAGAGCCTCAGGAGAGGGATAAGCAGATGACAGAGGGCCCGACTGGGAGTGTGGTAGTGTCTGATTCTGGCAAGAAGGACCCCCTTCGCAGCGAGTGCTATTGTGGCTATTACAAAGGAAGAACTCAAATCGTGGTTCAATGAAATTAAAACGGACATTGCTGGGTTCAAAGGAGAAGTAGAGGGGATGTTCTCACAGCTGAGAGCTGATATAACCGAAGTAGGATGCCGGGTGGCGGAAGTTGAAGGATGTCTTGAGACATTGGAGGCGCGCACTGAATTGTTAGAAAAAGGGATGAAGAGTTTGGAAGATGACAAGGAGAGTATGGCATTGAAGCTGGAAGACTTGGAGAACAGAGCCAGACGACAGAATCTGCGCATAAAGGGTGTCCCTGAGGTAGACGCGTACCAAGATTGTATGAAAACAGCGAAAGCTATCTGTGAGGCGGTCCTGCAAGAGGCAGGGGAAGAAGTGGTGGAGGTGGTGCTGGATCGAGCACATAGATCGCTTGGAGCAGCGCGGCAGGAGCTGCCTAGAGACATTATCATTTGCTTCCATGATTACCAGATTAAGGACAAAATAGCCAACAAGATGCGTTCCATGGGAAAGTTTAAATGGCAAGGAACTGACGTTGCTATATATGCTGATCTGGCCGCAGCTAAGCTGCAGTGCCGGAAGTCCTGGCGGGAGTTTACTACTCGGCTACGAGAGGACAATATACGATATAAGTGGCTATTCCCGGTGGGGCTTGCCTTCACCGTTAATGGGACGACTCGGCATGCGGAGACCTTGCTGACACTGAAGGAAGCTATGAAGGAGGCAGGCATCCAGCGGATTCCAGAGATGGTGCAGACGGGCGGCACACAGCAGCGAGTTCCTGACAGGCGGTGGCATCGAGTAGACAGACGGGAGAGGAAGTCTGCCCATGGGGGAATGAATACGCCCTTCCGAAGTTGAGGGATGAATTTGTATGTTTAAATATGTTGTGGGGAGGGGTGATGTGGATATGTCAATGTGTATGGGGAAGACAATGTCTATGGGATTGTGTATGTTGTTTCAGGCTGTGGGGTTGGGAGTTCAGGTAAAGTTGGCTAGCGGAGAGGGGGAAGGTAGGTGAGTGGGGGTGCAGTGACACTGGGTTCTGGGGGGTCCAGATTGGGGTGGATGTGGGAGGAGCGAGCACGGTAGAGGGCTATAGGGGAAGGGGGGGAAGGGGAGGGGGGGAGGGGTTGGGGAACAGGGAGGGGGAGGAGGGCAATCATAATTGGTTAAGTGTAGGGGTGTGGGGGGTAGGGGAGGGGGGCTCACTATGGAACGGTGCACACTGATGGTAAAAGTGATACCTGAGAATGGAACGTGAATTAAAGATCCTCACGCTTAATGTGCATGGTCTCAACTCCTGGCAAAAGAGACGGGCAGTGGTAAGAGAAGGAGTCCGAGTCCAGGCGGACGTACTCTTGCTGCAGGAGACCCATTTAAAGAGCTCTCGGGGGGGGGGGGGCCTTTATCAGGGTAAATACGATAGAGGCTTTTTTGCTGCCAATTGCAGTTCCTATAAAAAAGAGGGTGTGGGGATACTGTTTTCCAAGGACCTCCTGGTGGACACTAAGGAAGTTATTAGAGATCGGGAAGGGCGGTATGTTCTTTGGTGTGGGCTCTTGGAAGGGAGAGAGGCTACCATTTGCTGTGTGTATGCGCCCAACATAGCTCAAGGCCCTTTTTTCGACCGTATTCTTCCAATTATAGAGGAGCACAAACGGGGGAGCCTGGTCGTAGGTGGGGATTTTAATGTAGTTGTGGATCCGCGCCTGGACTCCTCGGGGGGAGGAAGGAGTTGGGATAAACTGGGAAGACGGAAGTTGGCTAAATTGATGTCCGCATTGGGATTGGTAGATGTTTGGCGATATAGTCATGTTGGAGAAAGAGCTTACACCTTTTTCTCACATCCTCACCGAACGTATAGTACAATTGATATGTTGTGGATAGACTCTAATTGGTTAGATAGGGTGGGCGCTGTGGATATTGGTGCTGTGTCATGGACGGATCATGCTCCGGTAATACTTGCTCTTGCATTTTATAAAGAGCGTACCGGACTCCGGTTTTGGAGACTGAATGAATCGCTGTTGGCAGATCCGGAGGGGGTGGCCAGTCTGAGGGAATGAATTACAGAGTATTTTCAATTAAATGGGGGAGCGGAAGTATCCCGAGAGATAGTGTGGGACGGTATGAAAGCGGTAGTCCGGGGGCGTTTGATAGCAATGACGGCAAAGAAGAAGAGGCAGGCGGGAGTGGTGGAGGAAGGGTTGAGAGCTCAGTTACAACAATTACTTAAGAGAGCACCAGAGGACTGGGAGTAGGGTGGTGTTACAACAAATGACTAGGGTGCGGGAGGATTTGGAGGCGTTAAGATTGGGGGAACTAGCCTTCCAAATGAAAAGGCTGCAGCATGCATATTATGTTGGGGGTAATAAACCGGGTCGGTATTTAGCTCAGCAACTTAAAATAAGACATGTGCAGCAGCAGATATATAAGCTGAAAAATGAAAGAGGCGAATGGGAACATGGGACCGTCAATATCCAGGCGATTTTCAGTAGGTATTATAGGACCCTGTATAAAGCAGAGCTGAGAGGATCGGAGGTGGAGATCAGACAATATCTGGGAAAACTTAATCTTCCGAAATTGGAGGAGATGGGAACAGCAATGGATGGATAGGGCAATTGAGGAAGGGGAGGTGCGGGTGGCAATCAATGGCCTTAAGGAAGGCAAAGCCCCGGTTTTGGACGGTCTTATGGCCCAGTTTTATAAGACTTTCAGTTCCGAAATCTGTGGCAAACTTACCAGGGTCTTTAATGGTGTTCATCAGGGGGGGGGCATTGCCGCGATCAATGGCAGTGGCGGGTATAGCCTTGGTGCCTAAACCGGGGAAGGATAAGGGGGTGAGTGAGTCATACCGACCTATTTCTCTAATTAATTTGGACGCGAAGATTTTGGCAAAGGTTTTGGCTACCCGTTTGCAGAACCTTTTACCTAAGTTGATAAATAATGACCAAACGGGCTTTATCCCCAGCAGGCAAGCCAGTGACAATATCCGGAAGCTATTAAATGTTCTTTGGGTGGCTCAGAAGGCGGGACTGGATTCTTTGGTGGTGGCGGTGGATGCCGAGAAGGCGTTTGATAGAGTTGAATGGCCCTTTATGTTCGTTGTGTTACAAAGAATGGGGATTGGGACAGGGTTTCAAAACTGGATAGGTGCATTATACTCGTATGACCAGCCAAGAGCTAGGATTCGAGTGAATGGTACTTATTCAGCAGAGTTTGAAGTGGAGCGGGGCACTCGACAGGGGTGTCCTTTGTCCCTCTGTTTGCGCTAGTCATTGAGCCTTTAGCACAATGGATTAGAGAGAATGATTTCATTAGGGGTATCCAAGTGGGTAGTGGAGAATATAAAATTTCTCTTTTTGCCGATGACATTATTTACACTGTGAGTAGGCCGGCAGAGTTGTTACCAATGTTATTGGCGGAAATACGGGAATATAGTCTGGTTTCGGGATATAAAATGAATATGGGTAAAATTGAGATCTTGAAGATTAGGCTGGGTCCCCATATGGAGGCTCAGTTGAGGCAGGATTACCCCTTTCGGTGGGCTAAGCAGAAGTTAAAATATTTGGGGGTCTGGATTTGCTGTGACTGGCGACAATTGAGAAGATTAAATTATGATCCTCTAGTTGCCGAAATTCTGAATGATCTTGTGAGGTGGGATAAGGCCACCTTTTCCTGGATGGGGCGATTTGCCATTGTTAAAATGAATCTGCTGTCTAGGATACTTTATCTGTTCTTGGCATTGCCCGTTGAGTTGTCAGGGGCACAACTGAAGCTGATGCAGCAAAGAATTTTCTCTTTCATCTGGAGGAGACGTCCGCCCAGGTTAAATAGAAGGGTGATGTTTAAGCATAGAAGAGTGGGTGGACTGGGTGTCCCGGATTTGCTGCAATATTATACAGCGGCACAGTTGCGGGTGCTAGTCTATTGGAGGATAGGGCAGGAGGCCCGAGGGTGGATGCGAGCAGAGGAGGCCTTGAGTGGGCAAAGTGCGTTGGCAGACCGCATGTGGTTTACCGGCCAGGGGAGGGGGGATAAGGCAGGGGATGAGCTGAAGATGAGTCCCTTTACAGAGCTTACCCTAAAGGTGTGGAAACGTGCAAAAGCGCATCTGGTGGGGGTTAGGGTAGCTATTCAACTTCAGAAAAATTAGACGGTGTAGTGGCTTCCATGAGGAGGAGAGAGTCGAGGTCTATAAAAAATGGGAGGATAAGGGCTTGGTGTGGATGGGGCAGTTGTTCTCAGAGAGTGGCCAGCTGTCTACTTTTGAACACCTGCAGGAGCAATACGCCCTGAGGAAGGAGGATTGGTTTGGTTACTGTCAATTAGCACATTTTGTGCAGAACAGTTTGAAGGGGGTGGAAAGAGGAACAGTGTGAACCCCTTTTGAAAGGGTGTTACTCCGTGGGGGGGAATCTCGGGGTCTTGTATCGCAGATCTATAGGGGATTGGAAAGGGGGGGTGCTTATGCAGCGTAGCAGTTGGCGTGGATGCGGGACCTGGGTGGTTCTTGGGATGAGGAAAGGTGGGCGTCAGTTCATGAAGAAACTAAGATTGCATCCAGTTTGGCGGCGGTGCAAGAGCACTGCTATAAAATGCTGTATCGCATGTATATCACGCCAAAACGATTAGCCGAGATTGATAAAACTAAAGATCCACGTTGCTGGAAAGGGTGTGGGGCTCTGGGCACGTATTTATATGTATGGTGGGAGTGTCCAGTGGTCCAAGGAATATGGCAATGGATGCAAGGCCTGGTAGGGACCATGTTGGGCTGGAAGGGGAAGTTAAGGCCGGAGCAGGTACTGCTGGGGGAATGGGGGGAGTCAGGGCATGAGTTGGGGTATCTATTGAAGATGATTTCCATCGCAGTAAGGATGGAAATAGCCTATAAATGGAAAGACCCTGGAGGCCCGGAAGTGGACCAAGTGCTAAAGCGAGTTGTATTTGTTTGTCAAATGGCAGAATTACAGGTGCGTTTGACCAACAAATTGAATGGATATCACCGTAAATGGCATCCCTTCATTCAATGGAGGCGGGAGGCGCTGAAGTAGTGGGAGTGCTTGAGGGGGGGGGGATCATGCTCTAGGGGGAATTGGGGTTAGGATATGTGGTAAGTGGGATTTAGGATTTTGCTATGGGATTTGGTAGGGGGGTTGCTGCTGGTGTTCAGTATGGTGGGGGAGCACGGTTCCATGGAGGGGAAGGGGGGGAGGGGAGGGGAGGGGCCCTGAGGTGTGGGTGGTGATTTGATTAGAGGTTGTTCACATAATGTTCTGTGGGGGCACTTATTTGATGTAGCCTGGGTTTGTTGGATATTGTTTTTCCAGTCCTGTACTGTTATGTTTCATTGACTGTGCATTAATAAAAAACTTTAATACAAAAAAAAAAAAAAGAAAACTAGACCTTAGGTTGGGGGAAGTTGTTGATGTCATCTGTATGAAGCAGGTGGGTTTTATGAGAAGAAGGCATATTTAATGATTTGCTACTTGTTGCTCGACGTGCACATTATCCAACTATTGCTATTTCACTTGATGTTGAAAAGGCATTTGATTACGTAGAAAGGTCTTATATGTTTCAGATGCTTGAGTGGTTTGGATGTGGATAAAATTTTGTACATTGGGTTAAGGTATTATATGCCTGTCCACCATCAAGGCTTATTGTGAATGGGGAATGCTCTGCCTATTTCGCTTGCTAGGGGCATTGTTGTTTAATTTGGCTCTAGAGCCCCTACTCATTACAATTAAAGAATCAGAAAATTTCAGGATTTGGCTTGGCTTTACATAGTTGGAAGCTTGCTGCATGTGGATGACATCCTTTTTCTCTCTAAGCCGGAAGTTTCAATTCCATATTTGCTTGAACTAATTAATAGCTTTTCTGTTTTCTCTGGCTTTAAAGTAAATTGGGAAAAAACAAAAATTATGCCTATGAATGGCTTCACAACACAAAGGTAATATTAACCCACAAAGGTAATATTAACCCTTTTGCGTCCACATAATTGTTTTGTAACTGAATTTTTTTTCTTTTTTTTTTTTATTAAGATTTGAACTAAATGATGCAGAATATAAATTTTTTTGAAAAAAATTTTATTTCTAAGAAACAATATTTACTGTTGCCATATGGCAAGTACGGTCCTGAATGGCTGAAAATTAAAAACAGTCTTGGCATCAGTTTCATTTAACTGCTGGGTGTGCGAGTTTAAATAACAGTTTTTTTCAGATGTCAAGCACAAATACACATCACATTTCGGACACAGTATGCGGATTTTTTGGAAATATAGAATCCGGTGAAAAATTTGGGGGAAAATTTGAAGGTTGCCATATGGCAACAACAGCCATGAAAGGGTTAATTTTAAATGGTCTCCATTGAAGATTATTTGAGAGTATAGTTTTGTGAAGACCTGGAGGTTACATTATTGCTAAACACCAAAAATATATTGTGTAAGTATTTGGTGGCTCTGCTATGCAGAGGGAGATAATCTGTACAATCAAGGTTGGAAGCTCATCCTTGCGAAATAGGTGAATACTTGATGCATCCCCATCATTCTCTGGAATGGACAATTCAACTTCCTCCTGGCTGATGTCACTGACAGAGGCATCCCCATAAGAATCCAATCCCTGGTTCAGATCCTCGCTTATCAGCGAATCATGCCCACGGTAGCCCGTTTCTCCAGAACGACCGGCAAGAAATAGGCAAGATTGCCCACTAAATCCCTGAGGTACATACCCATCTAGAGTTGATAGGCCTGAATGCGGGCCACGAACATTGAACCCCGATAGCACTTTCTCCCAATGCCATCCAAAGTCCTGGGTCACGGAGGAGCGGGTTTTAATGCTCTTGATTCTCCACACAGCTGATTCCACGACCATGGAATTGTGCAGGAACTGTAGTTTTTCAAAGCCAGAACTCTTGTGGACTCAATACATGGAGTCCAGCTGTCTACTCACCGGAGACATGGTGAGGGGAGTCTTCTACATGGGAAACAGCAGCCGCTCAAGCATTCTGTGAACAGGAACCATAATAGCCTCCTTGGGGAGGGGGCGGGGGGAGGGTAATAGAGAGCACCACCCTGGTGTGGCAGGAAGTGATCCTGTAGCTAGGACCTGTTGTCCAGGTGATGTACAACCCTCTTGCACCAAGGACGTTTCTCCAGGGCCATGTTCCCAGGAGGGAAGGTTAGGACAGCCGATATTAGTTGGAGATTCGATCATTAAGCATGTAGATAGCTGGGTGGCTGGTGGACACGAGGATTGCCTGGTAACATGCCTGCCTGGTGCAAAGGTAGCGGACCTCATCCGTCACCGAGACAAGATCTTAGATGGTGCTGGGGAGGAGTCTGCCATCTTGGTACAGCATAGTTACTCACCTGTAACAGGTGATCTCTGGGAACAGCAGGAATTTAGTCTTCACATATGGGTATCGTCGGTACCGACGGAGCCTGCGCGGGAACGCTCCCCAGCGTCCAACTAGAAAGCTTTTGGGAGCATCCCACAGCGCCTGCGTGCTGCCTTCCCGCCTTTACCAACTGCCTCTCTCCAGTTGAGTTTAAAGCTGAGACAAAGAGAGAGAGGGAAAGAGAAAGAGATATACAACTCCTAGGGGAGGTGGGTGGGTTGTGAAGACTAAATTCCTGCTGTTCCTGGAGATCACCTGTTACAGGTGAGTAACTATGCTATCTCCAGGAACAAGCAGGTATGTAGTCTTAACAAATGGGAACTCCCTAGCTTTAGATGCAAGAGAGAGACCCCAGAAGTTGTGTGTCCCTGTGAAAGGGCTCCACTTCCCCCATGGATCCCTGGCATCCAACCAGGGATGGTGGGTAGGAGTTGATTAGGTATGGAACAGGTGTTGAAGAACAGCCTGACCAAAAAAGGTATCCCAGCGGGAGTCCTTGTCCAAGCAGTAATGGGCTGTGAAGGTATGAACCAAGGCCCAAGTGGCTGCTCGACAGATGTCGTCGATAAACACAGAGTGCAGATGAGCCATTGAAGCTGCCATGGCTCTCACATTGTGAGCTGTGACATGGCCCTCCAGAGGAAGATTCTTACTCTGATAGGCAAACGAAACACACTGAGCAATCCAGTTGGACAGTGTTCTCTTGGAGAGTGGAAGTCCCAAATGAGAAGGATCAAAAGCAACAAAGAGTTGAGAGGACTTTCTATGTTGCTGTGTTCTTTGTAAGTAAAAGGCTAAAGCTCTTTTACAGTCCAAAGTATGAAGATTCCTTTCTGCATTTGATGCATGAGGCCTTGGAAAAAAACACAGGCAGGTAGACCGCTTGGTTTAGATGAAAAGGTGAGACCACCTTTGGCATAAAGTGTGGATGAGTCCTAAGGACTACCTTGTCATGATGGAACCTTGTATAAGGTGGATCAGCCACTAGTGCCTGCAACTCACTGATGCGATGTGCTGATGTGATTGCAATGAGAAAGATAACCTTCCAAGAAAGGAATTTCAATGGGGTAGTAGCTAAGGGTTCGAAAGGTGGCTTCATGAGCTGACCAAGAACCAGGTTTAAGTCCCATGCCACCGGTGGTGGCCTTAGTTAGAAGGCGGCCTCTCATAAATCTTGCTATAAGAGGATGGGAGGAAATAGGTTGTCCATTTAGAGGCTTGAAAGAAGCTGCAATAGCACTCAAATGGACTCTTACTGAGTTAGTCTTAAGTCCTGCATTGGATAAATGAAGGAGATACTCCAGTAATGATTCCAGAGGTATCGCAAGGGGGCTAAGACCCTTCTGCAAGCACCATACGGTAAACCTTTTCCACTTGAAAGCATAAGAGCATCTTGTGGAAGGTTTTCTGGAAGCATAAATGATATCCTTTACTTGCTGAGAAAGGTTAAGATCATGAAGATCTAGGCCTTCAGCCACCAAGCCCTGAGATGCAGAGACTGGGGATTCGGATGCCATAACATTCTGTCCTCCTGAGACAGGAGATCTGGAGCAGACCCTAACTCCAAAGAGGGAGCTTGAGAGAGATGTAGAAGCAGAGGGTACCGCACTTGCCGTGGCCAATGTGGAGCTATGAGAATCATACGGCCTCTGTCTCTCTGAAGCTTGAACAGGGTTTTGGGAATTAGGGGAATGGGTGGAAAGGCATAAAGGAAGTCTTGACCCCAATGAAGGAGGAAAGCATCCCTGGCCTGAGAGCCTTGAGCTGGAATTCTGGAACAGAACGGGGAAGTTTGGCATTCAACGGACTTGCAAAGAGGTCTACGTCCGGGGTTCCCCAAATCTGAAAAATCTTGGCCACCTGGTCTGCATGCAGAGACCATTCGTGTGGAAGCAGAACTCGACTGAGTCTGTCTGCCCAAGAGCTTTGGATGCCTAGAAGATACACTGCCAGGAGATAAATCTGATGCTCTCTGGTGAGGGCCCATAGTCGCAAAGCTTCGTTGCAAAGCGACAGAGAGCCTGTTCCTCCCTGCTTGTTCATGTATAACATGGCTACTTGATTGTCCGTATGAATGAGGACTGTTTTGTAGCTGAGCAGGGTGTGGAACACTCGAAGAGCAAGGAAGATTGCTCTGAGCTCTAAGAGATTGATGTTTAGATGAGTGTCCTGTGGAGTCCAAGTGACTTGGGTTGAGAGGTCTTGCAGATGAACTCCCCAACCCATTGGTGAAGCATCTGTTGTGAAAGTTGCCTGGGGCAAAGGTTGTTGAAATGGGGACCCCATCAACAGGTTTTGAGTGGACTGCCACCATTGGAGGGACAAAATAAGGCATTTGTGTTTGCTATTTTGTCTGACAGGCACCCTGATGCCTGGGTCCATTGAGTGGATAAAGTCCACTGGGCTGCTCTCATATGGAGGCAAGCATAAGGAACCACATGCACGGTAGTTGCCATGTGGCCTAGTAGTTGTAACATTTCCCGAGCAGTGAGATGAGGCTTTAGCACTGCTTGAGAAGCTAACTGCACCATGCGAAATCAATGGGTCTGGGGAAGATAGGCCCTTGCTTTTCTGGTATCCAGCAAAGCTCCTATGAACTCTAGAGACTGAGTAGGAGTTAGGCTGGATTTTAGGATGCTTATGACCAGACCCAAATACTGAAGGATACGCATTGTGTAAGATAGAGAAATCCTGGCCTCTGACTCTGATGGGGCTCGAATGAGCCAGTCGTCTAAGTAGGGGAAGACGAATATTCCTAGAGTGCGAAGAAATGCTGCTACCACAGCCATGCATTTTGTAAACACCCTTGGTGCTGAGGCCAGGCCAAAAGGAAGCACCCTGTATTGCTAGTGCTTTCCCTGAAAAAGGAACCGTAGGGAATTTCTGTGAATTGGATGGATGAGAACATGAGTGTAAGCATCCTTGAGATCTAGAGAACAAAGCCAATCCTGACTCTGAAGGTATGGCAGCAGAGTTCCCAGAGAAATAATCTTGAATTTCTCTTTGAACAGGAATTTCTTCAATTCTCTGAGGTCTAAAATAGGTCTGTCCCCCCTGTTTTCTTTGGGATAAGGAAATAGGGGGAGTAAAACCCTGTACCCTGTTGTTGAATGGGTACCTCTTCTATTGCCCCTTGGGCAAGAAGCATAGTGACCTCATGATCTAACAGGTTGATGAGAGAGGTCTGAGAATTGAACTGTCTTACCATTGTGTGAGGGGGAATGCAGATAAAATGAAGCTTGTACCCCTCTTTTATAATGGAGAGAGTCCAATGTTCTGCTGTTATCTGCCCCCATCTGGGGGCAAAATGACACAACCTTCTTGGAATGGTGGAAGGCTCTGGTCCATTGAGGGTCAGGGAAGCATAGTTACTTACCTGTAACAGGTGATCTCCGGGAACAGCAGGAATTTAGTCCTCACATATGGGATCGTAGGTACCGACGAAGCCAGCGCGGGAACGCTCCCCAGCGTCCAATCAGAAAGCTTTTGGGAGCATCCCACAGCGCCTGCGTGCTGCCTTCCCGCCTTTCCCAACTGCCTCTCCCCAGTTGAGTTTTAAAGCTGAGACAAAGAAAGAGAGAGGGAAAGGAAAGAGAGAGATAGAGCGATACAACTCCTAGGGGAGGTGGGTGGGTTGTGAGGACTAAATTCCTGCTGTTCCCGGAGATCACCTGTTACAGGTGAGTAACTATGCTATCTCCAGGAACAAGCAGGAATCTAGTCATCACATATGGGGACTCCCTAGCTTTGGGTGCCAGGGAGAAACCCCAGAAGTTGTGTGTCCCTGAGAAGGGCTCCACTTCCCCCCATGGATCTCTGGCATCCTATCAGGGATGGTGGGTAGGAGTTGATTAAGTATGGAACAGGTGTTTTGAGAACAGCCTGACCAAACAAGGCATCCCGGCGGGAGTCTTTGTCCAAGCAGTAATGGGCTGTGAAGGTATGAACTGAGGCCGAAGTGGCTGCTCGACAGATGTCGTCAATAGACACACTGCAGATGAGCCATTGAGGCTGCCATGGCTCTCACATTGTGAGCCGTGACATGGCCCTCCAGAGAAAGGTTCTTACTCTGATAGGCGAAAGAAATACACTGAGCAATCCAGTTGGATAGTGTTCTCTTGGAGACTGGCAGTCCCAAATGAGAAGGGTCAAAAGCAACAAAGAGCTGAGAAGACTTTCTATGTTGCTGTGTCCTCTGTAAATAAAAAGCCAGAGCTCTTTTACAGTCCAGGGTATGAAGATTCCTCTCTGCACTTGATGCATGAGGTCCTGGAAAAAAGACAGGTAGGTAGACCTCCTGGTTGAGGTGAAAAGGCGAAACCACCTTAGGCATAAAGTGTGGATGAGTCCTAAGGACTACCTTGTCATGATGAAACCTTGTATAAGGTGGATTAGCTACTAGTGCTTGCAATTCACTAATGCGGCGTGCTGATGTGATTGCAATGAGAAAGATAACCTTCCAAGAAAGAAATTTCAAGGAGGTGGTAGCTTAGGGTTCGAAAGGTGGCTTCATGAGCTGCCCAAGAACCAGATTCAAGTCCCATGCCACCGGAGGTGGTCTAATGGGAGGCTTAGTTAGGAGGCGGCCTCTCATGAATCTTGCTATAAGAGGATGAGAGGAAATAGGTTGTCCATTTAGAGGTTTAAGAGAAGCTGCAATAGCACTCAAATGGACTCTTACTGAATTTGTCTTAAGGCCTGCATTAGATAAATGGAGGAGATACGCCAGTAAAGATTCTAGAGGTATAGCAAGGGGGTTAAGACCCTTTTCTGAACACCAAACAGTGAATCATTTCCACTTGAAAGCATAAGAATGTCTAGTGGAAGGTTTCCTAGAAGCATAAAGAACATCTTTCACTTGTTGAGAAAGATGAAGATCTTGGAGATCTAGGCCTTCAGCAACCAAGCCCTGAGATGCAGGGACTGGGGGGATTGGGATGCCATAACATTCCATTCTCCTGAGATAGGAGATCTGGAGCAGACCCTAACTCCAGGGAGGGAGCTTGAGAGAGATGTAGAAGCAGAGGGTACCACACTTGGCGTGGCCAATGTGGTGCTATGAGAATCATGTGGCCTCTGTCTCTCTGAAGCTTGAAGAGGGTTTTGGGAATTAGGGGAATGGGTGGAAAGGCATACAGGAAGTCTTGACCCCAGTGAAGGAGGAAAGCATCCTTGGCCTGAGCTCCCTGAGCCGGAGTTCTGGAACAGAACCGGGGAAGTTTGGCATTCCACGGACTTGCAAAGAGGTCTATGTCCGGGGTTCCCCAAAGTTGAAAAATCTTGGCCACCTGGTCTGCATGTAGAGACCACTCGTGTGGAAGAAGAACTCGACTGAGTCAGTCTGCCCAAGAGTTTTGAACGCCTGGAAGATACACTGCCAGAAGATGGATGTGATGCTCTCTGGCGAAGGCCCAGTGTCGCAGAGCTTCGTTGCAAAGCGACAGAGCGCCTGTTCCCCCCTGCTTGTTCACATAGAACATGGCTACTTGATTGTCCGTATGGATAAGGACTGTCTTGTAGCTGAGCAGGGTGTGGAACACTTGCAGAGCAAGGAAGATTGCTCTGAGCTCCAAGAGATTGATATGTAGACAACTCTCTTGTGGAGTCCAAGTGCCCTGGGTGGAGAGGTCTTGCAGATGAGCTCCCCAACCCATTGGAGAAGCATCTGTTGTAAGAGTTGCTTGTGGCAGAGGTTGCTGAAAGGGGGACCCCAGCAACAGGTTTTGAGTGGACTTCCACCATTGGAGAGACAAAATGAGGCGACTTGTGTTTGCTATTCTGTCTGACAGGCAGCCTGATGCCTGGGTCCATTGGGTGGATAAAGTCCACTGAGCTGCCCTCATGTGAAGGCGAGCATATGGTACCACATGCACGGTGGATGCCATGTGGCCTAGCAACTGCAACATTTCTCGAGCAGTTAAAAAGGGCTTTAGGGCTGCTTGAGAAGCTAACTGCACCAAGTGAAGGCAACGGGCTTGGGGAAGGTAGGCCCTTGTCTTTGTGGTATCCAGCAGGGCTCCTATGAACTCTAGAGATTGAGTAGGAGTTAGACTGGATTTTGGGATGTTTATGACCAGCCCTAAATACTGAAGGATACGCATTGTGCAGGATAGAGAAGTCCTGGCCTCTGTGTTGGAGCTCAAATGAGCCAGTCGTCCAAGTAAGGGAAGACGAATATTCCCAGAGTGCGTAGAAATGCTGCTACCACAGCCATGCATTTCGTGAACACCCTTGGTGCAGAGGCCAGACCAAAAGGAAGCACCCTGTATTGGTAAGTGCTTTCCTTGAAACAGGAACCGAAGGAACCTTCTGTGGGTTGGATGGATGAGAACATGGGTGTACGCATCCTTGAGATCTAGAGAACAAAGCCAATCCTGACTCTGAAGGTATGGAAGCAGAGCTCCGAGAGAAATCATTTTGAATTTCTCCTTGACAAGGAATTTGTTCAATTCTCTGAGATCTAAGATAGGTCTGTATCCCACTGTTTTCTTTGGGATAAGAAAATAAGGGGAATAGAACCCTGTGCCCTGTTGATGAAGAGGCACTTCTTCTATTGCCCCTTGGGCAAGAAGGATGGTAACCTCCTGACCTAACAGGTCGATGAGAGAGGTCGAAGAATTGAACTGCTTCACTATTGTGGGAGGGGGCATGCTTGAAAAATGAAGTTTGTACCCCTCTCTTATGATGGAGAGTGTCCAACGCTCTGCTGTTATTTGCCCCCATCTGGGAGCAAAATGGCATAACCTTCCTGGAATGGTGGACGGTTCTGGTCCTTCCAGAGCCAGAAAGGCTAAGTTCTCTAGCAGAAAGTCAAAGGCCCTGAGGAGGTTGAGGCTGCTGAGCTGGTTGAGGCTTAGCAGCCTTTGCTTTCTTCTGTTTGGGTGGTTGCTGACGTTTGGTTGAAAACTGACCTGCAGAAGATACCTGCTGACCATAAGCAGGATAAAATCTCTTTTTCTTAGAAAAAGGTGTTTTCTTGAACAACTTTTTCCTAACAGGATCAGCAGTAGACTTGGATAGTCTATCCAAAGTGGAAGTTTCAGCATCCATCTCATTGGCTTTTTCTTGCCAATCTTTACCAAACAGGTTCTCACCAGTACAAGGGATATTTCCCAATTTATCTTGTACCCAGAGCTCTAAATCAGATGCTTGGAGCCAAGCAATTCTACGTGCACCGATGGCAATAGCCGAGGCCCTGCTTATACATTCAAAGCAGTCGAAGGCTGCATGGTTGGAGAATTTAGAGACATCTTGGGCATGTTTGAGCCAAGTGAGAAACTCCTGCCTTTTATCCTCAGAGATGAAAGGACTTAAAGTCTGTAGATGATCAGTAACTTCCTTTAGGAACATTCCCATGTAGATACTATAGGAACTGATTCTTGCAGCAAGCATGGACGCTTGAAAGACTCTACGTCCAAAAGCATCCAGAGTTCTGCATTCACGTGCTGGAGGATTAGAGGCATGTCTTTTTGCACTTCTAATCCTTCTCATAGCAGATTCCACCACAATGGAGTGGTGGGGAAGCTGAGTTTTATGGAAACCAGGACAAGGAGGGACACGATGCATAGTATCTAACCTACGAGAATGAGGAGAGGTGGTAAGTGGTGTTTCCCACATCCTCAACATGAGATCATATAGAATCTCATGAATGGGTAGGGTAGCTGCCTCCTTAGGAGTTTTGGGATATTGTAAAATATCCAACTCCTTGGCCCTTGGCTCTGTTTCAGGGGTCACAGTGATGGACAGGCCCTGAGCCACCTCTCGGATGAAGTCTTGGAAAGATATGTCTTCTGGAGGAGACATCCTGCATTTAGGGGAGGACGACTCCTGTGGAAGCATCATCGCTGCATCGACAGAACTTTCAGAATCCTCAGATTCTTCTGAGGAATCAAAGTATCGCCTGTCTGGATGCTCTTGCAGAGCCCGATACCTGTACCGAGCAAAATCTGTATCTGCAACAACCGGTACCGGGGAATCGGTACCGGCGGGTATCGAAGGACAGGGTACCGGCATAGCAGGCATCGATGCCGATGTCGATGCTATCGGTACCGGTTGCGATACCGATGGAGTTGTCTGTCGCGGTACCAAGGGCGTCGATGCCACAAGGAAAGCTGCTAGACTGCGTTCTATGGACAGAATTCTCTGGTCCATAGACACTGCCAATGCCTGGAAATTGCTACCGGTGGAAACTGCCGGTACCCCAGAGCATGGCACCAGGAGATCTGTCGAGGCTGAGCCATCGAGAACATCCTGGAACCCCTATGATGGTGCTTTGGAAGCCAAAGTCTCCCGCCGGGGTAATTTTGCCGGTGCAGAATCCTCGAGGGCAACGCCAGAGGCATCTCGATGTTTAGAAGGAGATCTACCCTTTCAGGACCGGCTAGACTTATGTTTAGTTACCTGAGATCCACGGGAAGAAGCAGCAGCCCTGGAAGATGTCGATGCCACCGAAGCTGCATCAGAGGGAAACAGGGTACTGAGCTTAGCAGCTCGGTTCTGTCGACCCCTTTTAGACATCATAGCACAGAACACACAATCTGTGATGGAGTGGTCAGGACCTAAACATTTTAAACACCATTCATGGGTGTCGGTGACGGAAATGGTACCGCCACATTTTGTGCACTTTTTAAAACCTGAAGCAGGTTTTTCCATATTAAGGAAATTTCTGGGCCTTAAGGCCCAAAATGACAGGTGCACCTGAAGAAAGTAAAAGAATGAAAAAATTATTTTTTTTAAAAGAAAAGAAATACCGGCGGTACCGGTAGAGCGTCGTGGAAGGCAGATGCAGCCACAAAAAGAAATAAAGAAATAAGGAAATTCTTCTGTGGTGACAGGAACACGACCTGCTGGCTCCGCGGAAAAAGAAGAACTGGAGAGAGGCAGTTGGGAAAGGCGGGAAGGCAGCACGCAGGTGCTGTGGGATGCTCCCAAAAGCTTTCTGATTGGACGCTGGGGAGCGTTCCCTCGCAGGCTCCGTCGGTACCGACGATACCCATATGTGATGACTAGATTCCTGCTTGTTCCTGGAGATGGCTAGGTTCTCTAAATGAAAGTCAAAGGCCTTGTGGAGGCTGAGACTGCTGAGACGGTTGAAGCTTAGCAGTCTTTGCTTTCCTTTGTTTAGGTGGTTGCTGACTCTTTCGGGCAGGCTGACCTGCAGAACGTCCCTGCTGGGAATAAGAGGGATAAAACCTCTTCTTTTTTAAGAAGAATGGTTTCTTGAAAGATTTCTTCCTTGCAGGATCAGCTGTGGCTTTGGATAACCTATCCAAAGTGGAGTTATCAGCATCCAACTCATTGACTTTCTCTTGCCAAGTTTTGCCAAATAGATCCTCCCCTGTACAAGGGATATTGCCCAGTTTGTCCTGCACCCAGAGCTCCAAATCAGATGCCTGGAGCCACGCAATTCTACGTGCACCTATGGCAATGGCAGAGGTTCTGCTTATACACTCAAAACAGTCAAAAGCTGCACGATTGACAAACTTAGAAACATCCTGGGCATGTTTAACCAGTGTGAGAAAATCCTGCTTCTTATCATCAGGAAGGAGAGGGCTTAAAATCTCCAAGTCTCCTGTGACTTCTTTAAGGAACATCCCCATATATAAAATATAGGAACTGATCCTGGCAGAAAGCATGGAAGCCTGGAAAGTACGATGTCCAAAGGCATCCAAAGTTCTACACTCACATCCTGGAGGATTAGAGGCATGCCTCTTTGCACTCCTGATCCTTCTCATAGCTGATTCCACTACAATAGAGTGGTGAGGAAGCTGAGTCTTCTGGAAACCAGGACAAGGAGGGACTCGATACATGGTATCCAATCTACGAGAGTAAGGAGAGGTGGTAAGAGGTGTTTCCCACATTCTTAGCATGAGATCATGTAAGATCTCATGGATAGGCAAAGTAGCTGCCTCCTTAGGAGCCTTGGGATATTGTAGAATCTCCAACTCCTTTGCCCTGGGCTCTGTTTTGGGAGCCACAGTAATGGAAAGACCTTGAGCCACCTCCCTGATAAAATCCTGAAAGGAGATATCTTCTGGAGGAGACATCCTACGTTTAGGAGAGGAAGGCTCCTCCGGGAGAAGTATACCGGTACTGACAGAGCTGTCAGAATCCTCAGACTCCTCCGAGGATTCAAAATACCTTCTGTCCGGATGCTCTTGTACAGCACGATACCCGTACCGAACAAAGTCGGAACCGGGGGGAATCGGTACCGGTGTATCCGTACCGGAAGGCATAGCATGACTGGGTGCCGACAAAGCAGACACCGATGTCGATGCTATTGGTACCGATACTGGTACTGGAGTCGGTGCCAGTACTGGTTGAACTGTCTGATGCAGTTCCGAGAGTGTCGATGCCGCAAGGAGAGCCGCCAGACTGCGTTCAGTAGCCAGGAACCTCTGGTCTATCGACGCTGCCGATGCCTGGGTATCGGTACTGGAGAAAGCAGTCGGTACCCCAGAGCATGGCAGCAGTAGTTCTGCCGAGGTTGAGGCCGCGAGAACATCCTGGAGCCCCGATAATGCTTTGGAAGCCAAAGCCTCCCGCCGGGGCAATTTTGCCGGTACAGAACCTTCAAGGGCAACACCAGAGGCATCTCGATGCTTGGAAGGAGATCTACCCTTGGAGGACCGGCCAGACTTATGTTTAGTTACCTGAGATCCATGGGAGGAAGACGAAGCCCTGGAAGACATCGATGCCACAGAAGCTGCATCGGAGGGAAAAAGGTTGCTGAGCTTAGCAGCTCAGTTTTATTGACCCCTCTTGGACATCATGGCACAAGCCATACACTCAGAGATGGAGTGGTCAGGACCTAAACATTTGAGACACCACTCATGGGTGTTGGTGACGGAGATGGTACCGCCACACTTGGTGCACTTTTTGAAACCCGAAGTGGGTTTTTCCATAGTGGAGGAAATTTTGGGCCTAAGGCCCAAAATGGCACGTGCACCTGGGAAAGAAAAGTTTGGAAAAAATACTATTATATCTATATCTATATATGTTTTTTGGGGGGGGGGTTTAGAAAGAAAGAACCACCGGTGGTACCGGTATAGCGTCGAGGAAGGCAGACACGACCACAAAAAAGAAGGAAAATAAGGAAAACTTTTCTGCGGTGACAGGAACGATGACCTGCTGGCTCCGCGGAAAACGAAGAACTGGAGAGAGGCAGTTGGGAAAGGCGGGAAGGCAGCACGCAGGCACTGTGGGATGCTCCCAAAAGCTTTCTAATTGGACGCTGGGGAGCGTTCCCACGCAGGCTCCGTCGGTACCGATGATACCCATATGTGAAGACTACATTCCTGCTCGTTCCTGGAGATATGTAGGTACCAATGACATAGGAAAGTGTGGGAGGTTCTGGAGGCCAAATTTAGGCTTTTAGGTAGGAAGCTGAAATCCAGAACTTCCAGGGTAGCATTCTCCGAAATGCTTCCCATTCCACACGCAGGACCCAAAAGGCAGGCTCTGGAGTCTCAATGCATGGATGAGATGATGGTACAAAGAAGAGGGTTTTGGATTTGTTAGGAACTGGGCAGCATTCTGGGGAAAGGAGGGGCTTTTCCAAAGGGAAGGGCTCCACCTTAAGGAACACAAGGAGGCAAGAGATGTGGATGATCACACATGCCTTTATTAAGTCCCCTACGCGTTTCGGCAAAAGCCTTCCTCAGGGGGATGTACTTAAACAAGGCACTATTGGTAAAAAACCAATGTAAATATCCTAGATAGCGTGTAGATTCCTTGTACTCTAAAATAAGAACGAACGTGTTAGCTTCTTTTTTTGACATACTCACACGTTCGTTCTTATTTTAGAGTACAAGGAATCTACACGCTATCTAGGATATTTACATTGGTTTTTTACCAATAGTGCCTTGTTTAAGTACATCCCCCCGAGGAAGGCTTTTGCCGAAACGCGTAGGGGACTTAATAAAGGCATGTGTGATCATCCACATCTCTTGCCTCCTTGTGTTCCTGTTGGATTAGCAAGAGCATTCTGCTCTCGTTGTGCCTGACTGAAGGGCTCCACCTTAACCAGGATGGAACCAGGCTGCTGACATTAACCTTTAAAAAGGAGATAGAGCAACTTTTAAACTAGATAATAGGGGAAATGCCAACAGTTGCCCAAGAGTGCATGGTTCGGAACAATGTATCCTTGAAGTGACGGCAGCCGCTTCTTTGGACTAATCAGGACTACAGTAGCAGTTTCAACCTCAATGGGGGCCTGGAGGCAGCATTAAGGAGAGAGGAAGAAAAACAAAAGGAATCAGAATGGGGGGGGGATGGGGAAGAGAAAACTGTTTGGGAAGGAGGTGAGGGAGATAGCATAAACAGTCAGTCTTGGAAACATTTTTGAATACCTGAACACCATGGATAAAAAACAAAATTTATATATCCTATTTCCAGCACACCCTTTTACACTTTACTTGTGGTTTCTATTATTTCTTTCAACAGTTTCTGTCTTTGTGCCTGCCACACCCTGACAAATGTCCATAGAGGCCTGGGCCATCAGTATTGAAATTAGGTTGTTCTGCGAGGCTGTTAAGATCAGCTCATGTAAAGAAACTAAAGTTTCCGGATCCTGAGGGAGACCATTTTAAGAGAACATTTGATAAAATTTAAAATTGAACAGCCAAGGAATGGAATGCTTTGCGGCAGAAGAATTACAAGTCTTTTAGACAATTATATAAGACTTTGTTATTTTGAAAGTCTTATTTTCATTTTAGACTGTTTTTCATAATATAGAGCAATATATTGTATTAATGATGTGCAAGTAGATACATACTGTCTATATAAATATATAATTCTATATAACTGCATAGTACACTTATAACTTAAATGGTGTAGGCAGACAACAAATTATTAAACTAGCAAAGAACAAATACAAAAAAGGACACAAACACAAAATAAGGTGCCAAGTGTCTAAATTTGATACCCAGGCCACATGACCCTTCTAACCTCCCCCTTCCTTTCAATTAACCCTAGTTTGCACAGATGTACTGTTTTCAGGTTCGTCACGAAGAATGTGCTCTCCGTCCCCTCTTATCTCCCATCTGTCAGGATTTGTGTTGCTTGTTCTCTTCGTTTGTGCTTTATCAGTTTTCTGTTAGCTCTCTTCACAGCGTGGACTTTAACTATCCTATGTACCCCAAAGCATAAGATCATTTCTGTCATGCCAGACCACGTACAAAAGATCCACAAGAAATACTACCAATGTTTAAAACAAGGATAACAGACGTATAGCACAAATGCTCAAAAGTGGCACTGCTGGTTAATCATAACTAGAACCAAGAAGGCAGAGCCACTTGCTGAAAATCACACTCCTCCCACAAAATTAGGCATCCATCAGCCCCTGTCATTAGAGATGCCACGCACATCACTGTGCAGGAGTTCAAAACAAGATTTCCTTACCATGACTTTAAACAGTGCAGGAGAACTCTGTTGTGCTCCATGTCTGTGGAACCCACACTATCGTCCTTATCACAAAACTGTCCTTCAATCTACTGCTTTGTGTTTGGTTTCCTTTGGGAAAATGAATCACCGAAACTGTAATCTAATCAAGCCCTCCTAGAAGCATGCATAGCAGCTTCCTTCTCTTTCCAGGAGTTACACGGATCCCACAAGTGGACAGGAACAAGGACTCCAGAATCTTTACAGCCCAAAGGAACGTGTGTTTCCAAGTGTTTACCGTACCTGCTTAGTTCTCTGCATTCAAGGTATCTCATATCATTGTAAAATGTGCCTTCCAGGTAGAAGAAAGCAGACTTGTAGAGATCCTGAAAAGAAAAGAGCAGAAAATCACCACACAAAGTCCTTAGCAACTACGCTTTCTGTCTTTCTGCCTGCTGGTCAGGGCTGGCCTAACCACTAGGCATGATCAGACAATTCCCTAGAGTGGCAGGTTCTTGAGGGGGGGGCAGGGCAAAGCTAAATCAATAGGTCCAGTGGTCACACTAACTCAAAGAACAATCAGTGTGTACTTTTACCCATGGGGAGAGTGGAAATTTTCAAAACAACCTGTTCACCTAGGTAAATAACTTTTAGAAACTGCCTCATACACATACATACAGATACAAAACTGCCTCATACACACATACAGATACAAAACAGTTTAATATTTAAAAGTATTCTAGGATTATCATGGTTGTTAAGTTTAAATATCAAAATTGTGGGAGACAAACTACTGTAGGTGCCTAAAAGGTTAACTGGAATGGGATGTAAGGCTGAAAGTTTATATAGGGCACCCAATACTCTTGCAGCCCTGCTGTTGGAAGAAGAACTGGCACAACTAACCAGCGAGACGATGCATTTGTTTACAAAAATTTTGCACATAGGCACTGGAAAAATAATTCTGGAAGGAGCCTTCATAGAGAGCTTCTGGTTTCAGGCAGTGAACGTCTTCCCTCCTTTTTTTTTATCACCACTGCAGTAAGTCTCTAGTTACGTATTTCTTGTATATATGTACAACAGGTGTGTTTCCCACTTTGCTACATTATTATTTGCTATACTGTCTCCCCCCCCCCCCCCTTTTTTTTTTTTTTTTAAACTTTTTCAAGGAAACCATTCCAATACTTATGGTCCCTTTAGTCCTTTTTTCTATTTATTAGTTTCAATGTGAATATAAAAACCAGACCTAGTACAAACTCAGGTCTGAACTGAGATGTCTCAGCCACTTCTGTATCTCTCGTATCAACTATAAAACGCTTCAATTCAACTTAAATATCGAATGTCTAATATTCAAAGGTAATCCTCTTGCATTTGAATATTGAACATTGGGGGATTACCCAAAATATTCCTGCTTTGGTTCAAACAGTGGGGCAAGTTTCAGCACAGCAAAATTTAATGGCTAAAGAGACTCAAGAGAAATTACTGTTAATGGGGGAAGAAGTTAAAAACTCCAAGGATGTGATTAACCAATTGGTGAAAGATAAAGTTCTTATACATCTGAAGTTGGAACAATTTGAAATAACCTGTGTTGTTTAATTTTGAGGATACTGAATTTTCCCCAGAGTTATAAATATACCACCACTAGCAATATTTATAAAGTATTTGCAAAACGTTTTACAAATACCAGAAAGTGCTTTTCCACCTCTGAACAAGATATAATTTTTACCATGGGGAAAATTACAAGCAGTTACGTCCATAGAATTTACAGGACTTTTGGATTTGAGTAATTTTCTGGAAACCAACAGTCGAGATTAAGGAGAGCGCAATGTTTTGCTTGTGATTGCCTTGTAAATGTTTAGTTTCCTATTTGAATGTTAAGTATGCTTTTTTTTCTCTCCGGAGCAATTTTGTGCTTTCTTGGACCTTAAGAAGGCATCTCTGCAGTGATCTCTTGGTTGTTTGGTGGAGGTGATTTGGGGTGGTTAGATGCACTGAAAGTGTAGTTACTCACCTATAACAGGTGTTCTCCAGGGACAGCAGGCATCAGTCCTCACATATGGTGACATCAGCACCGATAGAGCTCGTGTGGTAACCTCCCCCCAGCTTTCAAAGAAAGTCTTTGGGAGATCCACCACATATGTGTGGTTTATCAAGGATTTTGTCTTACTACTACGTGTAACACCTCAATATATAAGTTCCAACCCGTTCAAATTTAGTAAAGCACGAAAACCAGTCAGTAATTTCAATACAGCTTTTTATTATAAGGTCTGCAATAACAAGTTAGGACTTAGACTTTTTATCTTGCTGCATTCTTAACACCTTAGCACGTCTGTTCAGTTACAATCTGTCTTATCACACTTTTTATATCCTTTTTCAATAGGCTTACGTGATTGAGTGGTCATCGCCAATTTCTTTGTTTCCAGGTGCTAGTCATCTTATACTTCCTTATCTAAGCCCACGATAGCTATATTCTCTTCCACCCCCCTTGGTTCCCATCCACATATTAGTACTTAGTACTTTATGCTGCGTTTGCAATTTCTCATTCTGTGGCTCATCACAAATGTCAGTTCATATCGTACTGTCTGTACATCTGCCATCCTGTTCCTGCTTATCTGGTTCTTCTTTTTCTTTCATCACATATCCAACTTGGACCAAGTATCTCTTTTCACAGACGTGAATCCCCTTTTTCTTTTGCAAAAAACAGTTTGTTTCAAGAGGAGGGAAAAATTAAATTTACAATTATACTTTTTCTATTTCATGCTGCAGATGATAATCGTTGGAGCCTATTTCAAGCTTCCATTCAAGGCCACTAGTTTCAGAAATATCTGTTAGTTTCTTCTCTTCTCTGCACATAACGTGCAAGTCAAGCCTTAGCTTGAGCCAGTAGTCTAGACATGATTTCCTTTCGTCCATGGGAAACAGCTTGTACAAGAGGAGGGGGATGAATATGCACTTCTGATTATACAAGCCTAACTTTTCATAGTCATACAAAATGGACTCAGGATGAGATTCATTTCTCATCAGGTTGCCTTACTGCCCAAGGGTGCCATCTTGTCTCAGTATGACAACATAGCTCAAAATGGCAACAAAAGAAAAGCAACTCCATGGGGAGGAGGGAGGACCGATTCCTGCTGTCCCTGAAGAACACTTGTTACAGGTGGGTAACTGCACTTTCATCAGGAACAAGCAGAAGTCCATCCTCACATATAGGACTCCCTAGCTACTGGCTACCGACAACCTGTACAAAAAACACAGTCAAGCTGTGAGTAGCAACCGGTGAGTCCAAAGGACAGACTCCAAAATGGTCACAGTGTCCAGGGAGAGCCATCACTCCCATAGCCTGAACACAAAAAGGTCGAAGGGTCGGTGTTGCCTAAAACCCAAAAAGATAGAGTAGTTACTCACCTGTAACAGGTGTTCTCCAGGAGCAGCAGGAATCAGTCCTCACATATGGGTGACGTCGGCGCCGACGGAGCCCTCGCGGAGCAATTTCCCCAGCTTTCAAAGAAAGCCTTTGGGAATTGCAGCGCGCATGCGCGGTCCCCTTCCCGCCCAAGGGTGCCATCTTGCTCAGTCTGATGACATAGCTAAAAGACAGCAAAAATTAGCAAAAACGAAATGATGTGACTGCAACTCCAAGGGGAGGAGGGAGGGTTGTGAGGACTGATTCCTGCTGCTCCTGGAGAACACCTGTTACAGGTGAGTAACTACTCTTTCTCCAGGACCAAGCAGGAAGTCAGTCCTCACATATGGGACTCCCAAGCTTAAGGCTACCGGAGACCTCAAGCACAAAAATGAGCTCCCTCTAGCTCAGTAGCACAGAAGGAAGGAATCTTCTCTGAAAACGCCCCCGACCGGTAGCCCAACACCAGGGCCGGAGGGTAGGAGTTGCCTAAACCTCAAAGAGATTATGGAGGACTGCCTGACCGAAAGCACTGTCCCTGCGGGACTCCCTCTCCAGGCAGTAATGGGCCGCAAAAGTCTGGCTTGAAGACCAAGTAGCGGCCCGGCAGATTTCTGCCAACGGAACAGAGCGGAGATGAGCCACTGACGCAGCCTTCGCCCTAACACGATGAGCCATGACTCGACCCTCCAACGAGAGGCCGGCTGCCCCATAAGCCCAGGCGATACAGTCAGCTACCCAAATGGACAAAGTACGCTTGGAGACAGGTAGCCCCAATTTTTTGGGGTCAAAGAAACGAAGAGCTGAACAGCCCTCCGATGCTCTCGCGTACGGTCAAGGTAGAAGGACAAGGCCCTCCTACAGTCCAGGGTATGCAGGACCATCTCAGCCCGACTAGCATGCGGCCTGGGAAAGAAGGTCGGAAGAACCACCTCCTGGTTGAGATGAAAAGGAGAAACCACCTTTGGAAGAAACTTAGGGTGAGTCCGTAAGACTACCCTATTCCTGTAGAACCTAGTGTAAGGAGGATCAGACACTAGGTCCTGTAGTTCACTAACGCGCCTAGCAGAGGTAAGGGCTACCAAGAATAAGGTTTTCCAGGAAAGAAAACGAAGAGGGCAGGTAGCCATAGGTTCAAAGGGCGGACAGGTAATCCGCTGCAAGACCACATTCAGATCCCATTCAGGGGCTGGTGGGCGCAAAGGAGGCTTAAGGAGAAGGAGGCCTCGGAGAAAACGAGCCACCAAAGGGTGGTTGGAAAGAGGCCTGCCATCTACCGGTGTGTGATGTGCAGAGAGAGCACTGAGGTGGACTCTGACAGAGTTGGACTTAAGGCCCAGATTAGAGAGGTAAAGCAAGTATTGCAAGACCACTACTACCAAGCAGGAGAAGGGATTCTCGGACTGCTGAGCACACCAAATGGAGAACCAACGCCACTTAAGAGCGTAGGACTTCCGGGTGGAAGACCTCCTCGAGGCCAAGACAACCTCTTCCACCTCCGGAGGCAGCTGGAGGGGAGCAAGGAATACCCTTTCAGCAGCCAGGCCATCAGATGAAGGGACCGGAGTATGGGGTGTAGGAGAGACCCGTGATCCTGTGTTAGGAGATCGGGCTGAAACCCCAGAGGAAGAGGAGTGTCCACCGCCAGCTGCATTAGAAGCGGGAACCAAGGTTGTCTCGGCCACCGGGGAGCCACTAGGATCAGCGAGGCTTTGTCCCTGAGAACCTTGAAGAGTGTACGAGACACCAGCAGCATGGGAGGAAAGGCATACAAGAGGCCTGTGGACCATGGAATCAGAAAAGCATCTGCCGCTACTCGGAGAGGGTGCGGCTGTCGAGAGCAGAATCTGGGAAGTTGCCAGTTCAGAGGACTGGCAAACAGATCCATGGTGGGGAGTCCCCACCTGAGAAAGATCCGCTGAACCACTAATGGATCCAACCTCCACTCGTGTGGTTGGAGGATCCTGCTAAGCCTGTCTGCCAGGTAATTTTGCTGACCTGGGAGATAGACCGCTTTGAGGAGGATGCCTTGGTGGACGGCCCAAGAGCACAGTCTTCGTGCCTCCTGGCAGAGAAGGAAGGAGCCTGTGCCTCCTTGTTTGTTCACGTAGAACATTGCAACTTGATTGTCCGTCTGGACCAGCACAGACTGGTGAGAAGTGAGGTGGGAGAAGGCTCTCAGAGCTAGGCGGATGGCTCTGAGCTCCAGGAAGTTTATCTGCTGCGCAGACTCCCAAGGGGTCCAGAGGCCTTGAGTACATGTCCCTTGGCAATGTGCTCCCCAACCGAGGAGAGAAGCATCGGTTGTTAGTACCTGAGAAGGCGGAGGAGACTGAAAATCCACTCCCACTAGCAGGTTTGGCAGATGAAGCCACCACCGCAGAGAAGAGACCAGCAGGTCGGAGACCTGCACTGAGTCTGTCAGGCTCCCCGTGGCCTGATGCCATTGAGTTCGAAGGCACCACTGAGCAGGTCGCATGTTCAGGCGGGCAATGGGGGTCACATGGACCGTGGAAGCCATATGGCCGAGCAGTCTCAGAAATTGCCTGGCAGAGACCAGGGAATTGCTGTGAAAGTGGCCGGCGAGATCCATGAGCCTGTGCGCTCTGTCTAGAGGCAGGAAGGCCCACGCCTGAAGTGTGCTTAACCATGCGCCGATGAATTCGAGATCTTGAGAGGGGAGCAAAGTGGACTTTGCGAAGTTTATGACAAAGCCCAAGTGCTGGAGCAGAGACACAGTGCGATGAGTGGCCTGAGTGGCCTCTTGGGAAGACTGGGCCCTGATGAGCCAGTCGTCCAGGTATGGAAACACAAAAAGGCCTTGAAGTCTGAGATAGGCCGCCACCACTGCTAGGCATTTGGTGAAGACCCTGGGGGCGGAGGATAGGCCAAAGGGCAGGACTCTGTACTGGTAATGATTTCCTCCCACATCAAATCGGAGATATTGTCTGTGGTCTGGATGAATAAGGATGTGAGTATAGGCATCCTTGAGATCTAAGGAGCATAGCCAGTCTCCCTGCTGGAAGTATGGCAGCAGGATTCCAAGGGTAAGCATCTTGAACTTTTCCCTCGCCAGGAACTTGTTGAGGTTTCGCAAGTCCAGGATGGGTCTGAGGCCTCCTGTTCTTTTTGGTATCAGAAAGTACCTGGAATAAAAGCCGTGACCTCTCAGGTGGTGGGGCACCGGTTCCACAGCCTGTTCCTGAAGAAGACCTGCTAACTCCTGAAGGAGTAAGTCCCTGTGCAGAGGGAGTCTTGGAGGCTCCCCTGGAAAGTAGGAGGGAGGTACCTGGTGAAAGTGTAGAAGATAGCCTTTCTGAACTATATGAAGCACCCAGGTATCCGAGGTGATGGCTGACCACCTGTGGGCAAAGTGGACCAGCCGGCCTCCTGTGCTGAGAGAAACCAGCTGAGGGGAAGAGGCTATGCTGATGGAGTCAAAAACCCCCACCCTGCTGAGCAGGGGCCGGTGTTGTGGGCTTGGGGGCCTGCTGCCTACGGGACCCATTACCCCGTCCCTTGGCCTGCTGACCCTTTTGGGGAGCTACTGAGGCCTGATAAGGAGGGTAGTATTTATAGGCAGCTGCCTTCCTCGGGTAAAAGGGCTTTTTCCCCGAGCCCTTCTTCTTCTGAGAAGGGGCAGAGGTTTTCCTGGACAGCCTAGTTCTGGTCAGAGTCTCGGTCTCGATTTGTGCAGCCTTTTCAGCCATGGGTTTGCCAAAGAGGTTTTCACCTCTGCAGGGGACATCGACCAACTTGTCCTGGACCCATGGCTCGAGGTCGGATGACTGAAGCCAAGCCTGTCGGCGGGCACCGATGCCGGCCCCGGCTACTCGAGCCGATGCTTCAAAGCCATCGTAGGCTGCTCGAGAGATAAACTTCGAGCACTCACGAATACCAGTGGACAAGGCTTGGAACCTCTGTAAAGGTTCCTCGGAGAGACCAGCAGAGAACCCGGCAATTTCTTTTGCCAGATCTCGGAGATACATGCCCATATAGAGCTGGTAGGTCTGGACTCGACAAGAAAGCATAGAGCCCTGGAAGCACTTTCTACCGAGGGCATCCAGGCTCTGGGCCTCCCGGCCGGGAGGCACCGAGGAGTGCATCTTCTGACTCTTGAGTCGATGCATGGCCGATTCCACCACCATGGAATGGTGCGGTAGTTGTGCCTTTTGGAACCCGGGGCTCTTGCGGACTCAATAAATGGAATCGACCCGCTTGCTTAACGCCGGCGCTGGGCTCTCCCACATGCGGAAGAGAAGTCGTTCCAGCATCGGAGGAACCGGTACAGTAAAGGCCTCCTTCGGGTGAGAGTCATACTGGAGGGCATCGAGCTCTTCGGCTCGAAGCTCCTCCTCGGGATCCGCGGGGAATGCCAAGGCCTTGGCCATATCCCGCACGAAGTTCGAGAACCGGGTGTCCTCCGGGGGGGACCGTCTCCGAGGTTCGGACTCGGGCGAGTCCGATGGGACACACCGAGTCCGAAAAGTACCAGGTGACTCTTCGTCCTCCATTTCCCAGTCGGACTCCTCGGAGGAGGAATCGAGCAGCTCCGGTCGGGCAGGCACCAATGCCCTGCACCCCAACGCCGAGGGAGTCGGCGTCGACGACCTCGGTCCCGAACGGGAGGCCGAGGGAGACTGCGACCGAGGATCGACTCGAGCTCGCATGGACTCGAGGATCGGCTCGGTCTCCGAGGTCGACTTGGACGTCGACGTCCCGGTGGCCGGGGCAGACGCATTGGCGAGGCCAGCGATCAATGCCCGCTGCTGGTCCATGAAGGCAACCAAACTGCTCTCCAAGGCCGTCAACCTGAGTCCAAGCTCAGGAGACCCAGCAGCCCCCGACTCGGGCCCCGACGGCGTCGGGCCCCGACGGCGGCTCCTTCGGAGGCGAGTCCACGAGGACTACAGTACTCACGTGTCCAGGCGACTCCATTTCGAGACGAGGATGTTTTGAAGGCCTCTCCGACGCCGAGGACCCAGGACGGCTATCGGGGCTATGCGACCTGGCCCTTGAGGAACCAGGAGCGTCCACCGACGACGCCCTCGCGGGTTTTTTCTTCCGATGATATTCCCGGGTAGGAGACCCCCGCTCAGAGGAACTCAGACGATGCTCAGGACCGGAGTCCCGGGACGTCGAAGCCTCTGACGAGGTCCGGGCCTGGCCGGACGCGGAGTCAGAGAAGATTCGTTCCCTTTGATGCTGCCGACTCAACGCTTTTGAGGACATCTTGCCACACGGACCACAGATCATCGGGTCATGATCGGGTCCGAGGCAGCGGAGGTAGCAGTCGTGTGTGTCGGTAAGAGACATAAGTTTCTTACAGCGATCACACTTCTTAAACCCGCTGGCAGCCATAGAGGGAAAAGGGCCCCTGTGAGGTCAAAAGACAGGGCTGCAAGTGAAAAATGAAAAATGGCGCGAACGCGTGTCACGAAGGACAAAAAAACGAAAAATAAAGAAACGGACCCGATACCGGCGTAGCGGGTCCGGGCGGGAAAGGTATCCGGCGTCGAACCGAGAAAGAAGAAAAATAAGAAAGAAAATCAACTATATCAGCGGCGATCACAAACAGCGTCTGTAGGGCTCCGCGGAAAAAAGAAGACTGAGCAAGATGGCACCCTTGGGCGGGAAGGGGACCGCGCATGCGCGCTGCAATTACCAAAGGCTTTCTTTGAAAGCTGGGGAAATTGCTCCGCGAGGGCTCCGTCGGCGCCGACGTCACCCATTTGTGTGGACTGACTTCCTGCTTGGTCCTGGAGAATATAGAGTACCGGCTGGCCGAAGGCACTGTCCCACTGGAACTCCCTCTGCAGGCAGTAGTGAACTGCAAAAGTGTGGACTGAAGACTAGGTGGCAGCCTGGCAGATGTCTGTCATCGAGACAGAGCACAAGTTTGCAACAGAGGTCACCATAGCCCTGATGCTGTGAGCAGGGGTGGCCCAAGGGGGTTGCGGGGCCATGTGCGGAGACTGGGTGCGGGGCCTCATTTGCATAAGGGCATCATTTGCATAAATATTTGCATAATGTTACCATACGCTAACGTTTAGTAAACATGCCTCTTAATGAGTGTATGGATAAAGAAAGACTAAAAGATTTCTACATTACTATAATCCAGTGCCAACCGCCAGGCACATTAGGAACTACTACAAACACTGTCCATTTAGAACCCATAGCAAACCTGCCGTATCGTAACAGCACTACCAGGACTCACAAAGCACCATTACCTATCAAAAGGCAACAATGCAAATATTAAACCAATGCATTTCAGAGAACAATACATGACCTAATGGGGAAAGGGAACAAGTGGCAATGTCAAATAGGAATTACATAAACAGAATACCTCAGCTCAGTTACACGTGCAGAACACAGGAATCACAATTTAGAAACAGGAAGACAATAATTAAACTGGGAACCCCAAAAGCCAAACTTGGAATGTACAACAACACTGTAGAAATAAAACTATAAATTAATTTCCTCTTGTACTAAACAAAGCACAGACGTTAATGATGCACATTTCCCAGAGCTGACATATTCCAGTTAATAAATTCAAAATAAAGAGATATTTTTCTACCTTTTGTGCATTTTTTTTCAGTTGCAATTGCTCCAGCCACTTTCTTCTGGTTTCTTCATGTCTTCTGCTAACTCTCCATCATCTGTTGTCCATTTGTCCTTTCTTCTCTCTTCTAGTTTTTTTTCCCATTCTCTCTCTACATCTGCTTTAACATACTAATCTTTCTCCTTTTGCTCTTTCCTCATTCCTATTTCATCCACTCAAATTTTACCCCTCCATCCTCAATCCCCACTTACTCTCCCAATACCCGGCCAATTGTAGATTTGTCTTCCCTCCCACACAAAATATTTTCCCCCTCTCCATTTCACCCTCCCAGCTCCATCCCATTCTAATCCTCCCCCAACATCAGCTCCCTTCTAGTTCCAGCCCCACCCAGCATCCGCTCCCTTCTAGTCCACGCATCAGCCCATTTCCAGTCCTAGCCCCCCATCAGCCCATTTCCAATCCTAATCACATAATCAGCCCATTTCCAGTCCTAGCTCCCCCATCCATTTCCAGTGCTATCCCTCCATCAGTTTATTTCTAATCCCAGCCCCCATCAGCCCATGTCTAGTCCTTTCCTAGCCCCATCAGCCCATGTCAAATCCTAGCTCCCCTCCACTCAGCCCTCCAATCCAAGCCCCCCATGAGCCTACTTCCAGTTCTAGCCCCTCCATGATTCCATTTCAATCCAAGCCCTCACCACATCCCATTTCCAATCTTAGCACCCCCTTACAGCCCATTTCCAGTCCTATCCTATCCCCTCCATCAGCCCATTTCCTATCCTAGCTCCCCCAGCCCATTTCCAGTGCTAACTCCCTCCCCATCAGCTATCTGCAGTTCAAGCCCCTCCTTCCACTCAGCCCATTTCCAGTCCTAGCAATCCCCCCAGCCCATTACCAATCCTAGCCCCACCCCCATAGCCCATTACCAGTCCTAAACCCCCCATCAGCCCATTTCCAGTCCTAGCCCTCCATCATCCCATTTCCAGTCCTAGCCCCCCCATCATCCCATTACCAGTCCTAGCCCCCCCCTTAAGCCCATTTCCAGTCCTAGCCCCCTCCATCAGCCCATTACCAGTCCTAGCCCTCCCCATAGCCCATTACAAGTTCTACCCCCCCATCAGCCCACTTCCAGTCTTAGCCCCCCCACCATAGCCCAGGTAGATTAAAAAAAAACAACAACAACAAAAAAAAAAACTTGCTGCTGCTGCCGCCATGGTAGCGGCAGAATCGAGTGTCCCGCGGGGCCCCCCCTGCCCAGCAGAGTCCTCCATGCGGCCTCAGCTCCCTCAGCACGGGCTTTTCAGAGCCACAAAGGGAGAGTTTCCCTTTCTCACGGCTTTGTTTAAGCCCGTGGGGCTGATGAGAAACAGGAAATCCTGTTTCCCCATCAGCAGCAGCGGCTTAACAGAGCCGCGAGGGAGAAGCTCTCTCCCTTCGCGGCTCTGAAAGCCGGCACTTAGGGAGCTGAGGCCGCATGGAGGACTTTGCCGGGCAGGGGGGGCGGGGCCCGCGGGACGCTCGATACTGCCACTGCCACGGCAGCAGCAAGTTTGTTTGTTTTTTAAACTTTACTGGCAGATGCAGAATGTTGTTTGCGCGGGGCCCCCTGAAACATGGGGCCCTGTGCAAACAACATTCTTGCACAATGGACGGGCCAGCCCTGGCTGTGAGCCATGACTTGGTGCTCCAGCAGGAGCTCAGCCTGTTCGTAGGCAAGGGCAATGCAGTCCGCAACTCAGGTGGATAGGGTCCGCTTGGTCACTGCCTCCCCCAGCTGGCTAGGGTCATAGGAGACAGCACTACCTTAAGGTCCCATTCCAACGGGGGCAGGCAGATTGGGGGCTTGGAGAGCAGTAGGCCCCGTAGGAAGCGGGTGATGAGGGGCTGAGCAGAGAGAGGCCTGATCTCGATAGGACTGTGGTGTGCCAAAAGGGCACAAGTGCACCTTGATTGAGTTAGACTTAGTCCGGCATGGGAGAGGTGCAGCAGGTATTGCAGGACTAGCTGCACCATGCAGGAAAAGGGGCTTGCCCATTTCTCCGACCACCACATGGAGAATCTCTGCCATTTGAAGGCGTAAGCACATCTTATGGAAGACTTGCAAGAGGCCAGCAGGACCTCCTTCACCTCCTCCAAGAGATTAAAAGGAGCTAAGGCTACTCATTCAGCAGCCACGCTGTTAATGCCAGAGACCCCAGGTTGGGGTGGAGGTAGTCCTCCTCCTGAGTCAGCAGCCCTGGGGAGACCCCGAGAGGGACCAGGAGTTCCGTTGATAGGTGGGCAACCAGGAGGCTACCAGGATTAGTGACACCATGTTCTGAAAGACCTTGAATAGGGTCTTGGCGACCAGCGGTGTGGGTGGGAAGGCGTACAGAAGACTTTCCGACCATGAGATGAGAAAAGCATCCGCCACTACCTGAGATGGCTGAAGTTAGCAGGAGCAGAAGTGGGTCTGCTGGACATTGGCCAGGCTGGCAAAAAGGTCCATCTGGGGTGTCCCCCAGAGCCAGAATAGCCTGTGGGCTCCTCTGGGGTCTAGCCGCCATTCGTGCTGTTGCAGGACTCTGCTTAGCCTGTCCGCAAGGGCATTGTCTTGGCCTGGCAAATAGACTGCTCTCAGGAGCATCCCCTGACTTATTGCATATGAGCAGAGGACTACTGCCTCCTGGCAGAGGGCGTAGGAGCCCGTGCCTCCCTGTTTGTTCATGAAAGGCCTTGAACGCCAGGAATATGGCCCTAAGCTCCAAGTTGATCTGTTGTTGGACTTCGGCTCAGGACCAGGTACCCTGTGTGCGGAGGTTCCCGCAGTGGGCTCCAACTCAGCAATGAGGTGTCCGTGGTGAGAACCTGATGAGGTGTGGGGGACTGGAAAAGCATACCTGCCCTCAAATGCTGCGTGATCTGCCACCAACAGAGCAACTCTGTAGAGGGCAGATTACACAGACCTTGTCCCAGAGGCGGCCAGTGGCCTGCATCCACTGAGACCTGAGGCACCACTGAGTCACCCTCATGAAGGCGGGCGTTCGGTGTGACATGTATCGTCAAGGCCATGTGGCCGCACAGGCGAAGCATACCGCATGCCTGCATGGAGCATCTGCCCTGGACTTTTTCAGCCAGGAACATGAGCCATCTGGCCCTGTCACTGGACAGGAAGGCCTTCGCCTTGAGGTTATCCAGGTGCACCCCAATGAACTCCAAACTCTGTGTTGGGGTGAGGTGGGACTTGGGGTGGTTTATCATGAACCCCAGGTATTGCAGGACACTGATGGGGCGGCCAGTTGCACCACGGTGGCTGTGTCCCCTCTGATGAGCCAGTCGTCTAGGTAGAGGAAGATGAAGGCTCTTTGGAGGCGTAAGTAGACCACCACGACTACCAGGCACTTTGTGAAGACTCTGGGTGCGGAGGCAAGCCCGAAGACTAGTACCCTGTATTGGTAGCGGTTGCCCCTGACCATGAACCTGAGGTACTGTCAGTGCCTGGGGTGGATGAGGATGTGGGTATACGCATCCTTTAGATCCAAGGAGCATAGCCAGTCTCCCGCTGGAGGTATGGCAGCAAGGTTCCAAGGGATAGCATTTGAACGTTTCCCGCACCAGGAACTTTTTTAGGTCTCTCAAATCTAGAATGGGCTTTAGGCCTCCTTCCCTTTTGGGGATGAGGAAGTACCTTGAGTAGAACCCCCTGCCCTGTTGGTGATGGGGCACTGGTTCGACAGCCATGTGTTTGAGAAGACCTGCGAGTTCCTGCAATAGCAAGGCCTGATGCAAGGGAGCCTTGGGGGGGGGGGGGGCTCTTCCAGGAAGAAAGGAGTGGGCATTTGGTCCAGGTGGAAGAGGTAACCCTGTAACAACCTGGAGTGCGCAGGTATTAGTGAT
The DNA here is from genome assembly GCA_033557465.1 of Ichthyophis bannanicus. Lineage (NCBI taxonomy): Eukaryota > Metazoa > Chordata > Amphibia > Gymnophiona > Ichthyophiidae > Ichthyophis > Ichthyophis bannanicus. Next base: position 845,433,003 of record CM066032.1, on the reverse strand, counting down.
GATGGTCGACCACCAGTGGGCAAAGTGGGCCAGACGGGGGAGAGGTTATGCCCAGCAAGTCAAAGGCTGGGTCTGGGCTAGAGCCAGAGCCTTGGCGCCTTTTAGCTTATGAGGTCGTTGCCCAGGTTCTCGGAGACACTGCCGAGGGGTTTGTGGGGCCTGGTATTGCTGGTAGCTCCAGGATCCTGGGCCCTTCCTGAAGGGGGGGGGGGGTTCTTCCCGGGGGCCTTGCACTTGGGGCCCGAGAAAGTTTTCTTCGTGTATTTGGCCTCGAGCTCTGTGGCTTTGTCTGCCATGGCCTTGCCAAAGAGGTTCTCTCCCAGGCAGGGGACGTCCAGGAGCTTTACCTGGACCCATTGCTCGAGGTTGGAGGATTGGAGCCAAGCCTGTCTCCTGGTGCTGGTGACACAGGCCATGGCCTCGAAGCCATCATGGGAAGCCCAGGCGATAAACTGAGCAATTGGCAGCACTTTTGGCCAGTATCTGGAACCCCTAGAGGGGTCCCTGGAAAGGCTGGTGGAGTAGCCCTTCAGCTCCTTCATGATGTCCCGGAGGGACATTCCCATGTAGAGGAGGTGGTATGCCTGGACCTGGCAGCCCTGGTAGCATTTTCTGCCAAAGGCATTGAGGTTCTGGGCCTCCCTGCCGGGAGATGTCGAGGAATGAGTCTTTTGGCTTTGGAGCAGATGCATGGCTGACTACCACCATGGAGTTGTGTGGTAATTGGCTCCTACGGAAGCCCGGGCTCGGGCGGACTGTATACATAAGGTTGAGCCGGTGACTAACTGTGAGTACTATAGCTGGTGTCTCTCACATATGGAGGAGCAGCCTCTTGAGGATCACCAGGACTGGCACCGATAGGGACTCCTTTGAGGGGAAGTAAAATTGGAGGATCTCGAGATCCTCTGACCGAGGGTAGACTATGGACTCGGTGGTGAAGGCCAGAGCTTTGGCCATGTCACGCATGAAGTCGAGGAAGGCCTTGTCCTCAGGCAGGGACTGACATCAGGCGGAAAGTCTCGAATCCACCTCTGACTCCTCCGACTGGGAATCAGAGGATGACACCCAGAGGCATCGACGATCAAACAGACTCAGGTCAGAGGCTCGTAGGCCTCAGCAGCAAAACCGGAGCCTCGGCCGCTGGCTGGGGAGGATTGGGATTCCGTGGAGTGGGACAGAGGCCTCCATCGGTGATTGGCCTGGGCGAGGGAGCTCTGAGGGATCAACGACACCGGGGGAAGTCCTTGAGGTCGAGGTCCTGGTGTTTTTGGCAGATGAACTGTGGAGCCGAACAGCACTGCTTGCTGAGTGGCCAAGGCAGCAGACAAGCTGTGCTCCAGGGCCTCCATCCTGATCTCCAGCCCAGATGGGGGTCACAGCAGCTGGTACAGACGCAGAGGGCATCGGGTCCATTGCCGGTGGAGGAGGAGAGTCCCTGGTAGAGATGGCCACGGGGACCTTGGCCTGATCACTGGGGTCCATCAAGTTCTTCCAGGGAAGTTTTGGCAGCTGCTCCTACTCCAACATCTCAGTCCTCCTCCGGGGGCTCAGGAACCTAGCGCAGGACTTACCTGCCTTCCCCAAGTCTCATGAGGAATTCCTCGAGGCTCTCTTCTTCTTCGGGATCCGAATCAGGGACACCTGGTCAAAGGACTCGTGGCCCCGACTGGTGGCCGTGAAGTCACTGTACGATCCCATGGCCTCAGACTGGGCCCTGGAAGGGGTTTCCAAGGCAGAGTCTGACCTGAACATCCAGTTGGGCTTCTCCTGCCTGCTTTGGGGGTCAGCCTCTTGCAGGTCCCTCAAGTCTCCGGGTCATGATCAGGACTGAGACAGAAACAGCAATCGTGTGTGTCAGCGATAGAAAAATTACTGGAACACAGATCATACCTTTTAAAGCTGCTGGCCATTGGGGAGGGAAAGGGCCCTGATGAGGTCGAAGACCCAAGGAACTGCCAGCGGGAAAAGGGCACAAATCGCGCTAAGAAAAAAAGGCCATAGTGCCAGGGCAAGCAACTCGAGGGGGGAAGGGACCAGCCACAACCAGAGAGAGAGAATTAACTAAGAGAAAAATATCAACTTTTTCCGGGGAGTTAGACACGTCTGCTGGGCTCTGCGAAAAGGAGACTGAGCAAGATAGCACTCTTGGGCAGGAAAGGGACCACGCCCATGTATCGTGGCATCTCCCAAAGGCTTTCTTTGAAAGCTGGAGAGAGGCTTCCACACAAGCTCCGTCGGCACCATCACCACCTATAAGTGAGGACTGACTTCCTGCTTGTTCTGGAGAAAAACATGCAAAACACGGGTGACCCAAAAAATGAACCATGAGGAACAGTAAGAGTACAGTTCGGGTCGCAAGACCTCAGCAGTGACCCTAGTGTCGACTAGGGAAACCAGCCATCTGGTAGCCTGGACACACAGAAGGCCGGAGGGCAGGAGTTGCCTTAAACCCCAAACAAATGGAGTACTGCCTGGCTGAAGGCACCGTCCTGTCGGGACTCCTCCTCCAGGCAGTAATGCGCTCTGAAGGTGTGAACTGAGGACCAAGTGGCGATCCAGCAGATGTATGGGCAAACCTCAGCTCAGTATCTTAACAGAGAAGCCGCAATGGCCTGGATGCTGTGTGCCATAACATGATGCTCCAGCAAAAGACCAGCCTTACCATAGGTGAAGGCAATGCAGTTTGCCACCCAGGTGACACAGTGCGCTTGGAGACCACTATGCCCAGGCAATTAGGGTAATAGGAAATGAAGAGCTGCGAAGAGCAGCAGTGGGACTTGGTCCACTCTAAGTAACAGGCCAATTTACAATCCAGTGTATGGCGAGCAGCCTCCACCCTACTGGCCTGAGGACTACGAAGAACCACCTCCTGGTTGATGTGGAACAGAGAGATCACCTTAGGGAGGAACTTAGGATGCGTCCGAAGCACCATCCTGTTCCTGTGAAACCTGGTATAGGAGGTGTGAGCCACCAGCACCTGGAGATCACTGACCCTGAGGACAGTGTGAGCGCCATGAAGAAAGTCATCTTCCAGGACAGGTACTTGAGGTGGTAGGAAGCCAGCAGCTCAAAAGATGAAGCAATGAGCTTTGAGAGGACAACATTAAGATCCCATGCTGCCACTAGTAGACGAATGGGTGGTCGAGAGAACAAGAAGCCCCTCTGGAAGCGAGCCACAAGAGGCTGGGCGGAGAGGGCCTTCTTCCCAATGAGGCGATGGTGCGCCAAGAGCGCATTGAGATGGACTCTGATGCTGTTAGATTTCACATCAGCATTAGACAGGTGAAGTAAATACTGCAACACCAGCTAGACAGAACTGGAGAAGGGGTTGCCACTTCTCTCCACAAACCCAGAAGAGGCACCACGTGAGTGCATACGTCTACCAGGTGAGGCCAGCAGGACCTCCTCTACTTCTCTGGACAAGTCGAACTGGGCCAGGGCTACCCTCTCAGCAGCCAGGCCATCAAGGCCAGGGACCCCAGGTTGGGGCGCAGGAGAGCCATCTTCCTGCAAGAGCAGATCCGGGGTGCTCCCCAGGGGGACTGGGGGCACCCTGGACAGGCTGAGGAGCAGTGGAAACTAGGGCTGCCGGGGCCACAGGGGTGCTATGAGGATCAGGGTGGCCCAGTCGAGCTGGACTTTGAAGAGGGTCTTGGCAATGAGCAGTGTGGGAGGGAAGGCATAAAGGAAGCCTTCCGGTCCACGGATGAGAAAGACATCAGCTGCCACCGAGGAGGGGTGCAGCACTCTGGAGCAGAAGCAGGCCAGCTGAGCATTAGACGGGCTGGCAAAAAGATCCAGCACAGGAAGGCCCCAATGGCGAAATAGTTGGTTAGCCACCAGTGAGTCGAGCTTCCACTTGTGGAGCTGGAGAACTCTGCTTAGGCAGTCCACAGAACACTGTCTTGACCGAAGAGGTGCACTGTCCTAAGGAGCATCTCACTCTTGCTGGCGAACGTGCAGAAATGGACCACCTCCGAGCATAGGAGGGACGATCTCATGTCCCCTTGCTTGTTGATGTAGAACATTGCCACCTGATTGTCTGTCTGGATTAGGATGGTCTGGTTCCGCAGGTGGTGCTAAAAGGACTGATGTGCAGGCAGACGCTCAGAGCTCTAGGAAGTTGATCTGTAGGAGGCTCTCCAATGCCAACCACAGGCCTTGAGTGTGGAGGTCACCGCAATGGACTCCCCAGCCCAACTGGGAGGCATTCGTAGTGAGGACCCTCTAAGGAGTCGGAACCTGAAAGGCCTTCCCGGTCTGCAGTTTCTGTGGCTGCTGTCACCAGTCGAGGAACTGCAAGGAACTGCCATTGGTGCAGATAAATGGGAATGTGCGTGTACATGTCTGAGATCCAAGGAGCATAGCCAATCTCCCTGGAGGAAGGAAGGCAGCAATGTTCCAAGGTAGAGCATCTTGAACTTCTCCTTCAACAGCACTTACAGAGATTGCAAAGGTCCAGAATAGAGCCACAGCCGCCTGTCCTCTTGGGGACAAGTACCGGAAGTAGATCCTCTTGCCCCCAAGATGGAGTGGGACCAGTACCACTGCCTTATCGGCTAGAAGCCCAGCAAGCGCTCGCTGGGGTAAGTCTCGGTGAAGGGGAATCATTGGGAGTTCCTCTGGAAAGAACAAAACAGTGTCTAATCGAAATGGAGGAGGTAACCCTCCCCTACCACCTGAAGGACCCAGGTGTCTGTGGTGATTCTGGGCCACCGATTGGCAAAGTATACCAGACACCCGCCCTGTGTGCTGTGGACGTGACCTCCTGGGGGAGGAGAGGCTATGCTCAAGGATTCAAAAGCACCCCCTAGGTTGCGGTTGGGGTGCCGCCTGGTGTTTGTGGTCCTTAAGCTTATGCTGGCCATGCCCCTGTCCCTTGGCCAGCTTACTCTGCTGGAGGAGCTGGGAAGGCAGAGTACTGGGGGTAGTTTCCATAAGCCTTCCTCTTCTTTGGGTAAAGGGGCTTTTCCCCCAAATGCTTCCGTCAGGAAAAATCAGCGATCTTTTCAGAGAGCTTAGTCCTGGATCAGGAACTCTGACTCCAGCTCAGCGGCCTTATCAGTCAAAGGCTTGCTGAACAGATTCTCCACCCAGCATGGGACATCAACCAGCTTGTCCTGTATCAATTTCTCCAAGTCGGAGGATTGTAGCCAGGCCTTGCAGTAGGCACTAATGCCTACTGCAGCTACTCTGGTCACCGACTCGAAGCAATCATAGGCCGCATGAGTTATGAATTTGGAGCACTCCTTGGCGGTTGAGGTCAGGATCCCATACCGCTGAAGAGGCTCCTCTGCCAGCCCAGCCTTGAACCCAGCGAGCTCCCTCACCATTTCTCTTAAGTACATGCCCATATAGAACTGGTAGGCTTGGATACAGCTGACAAGCATAGTCTTGGTAGCATTTTCTCCCTAAAGTGTCCATGGAGCTCTTAATCCTACGCATGGCAGACTCCACCACCATGGAGTTATGGGGCAGCTGTGCTTTTTGGAACCTGGGGCTCCAGCAGACTCTGTACATTGGATTGAGCTGCCTGCTCACAAATTGGCACCAAGGCCAGGTTCTCACACATACAGAAGAGAGGCCATTCCAGGATGGGAGGAATCGGCACTGTGAGTGCCTTCTTCAGAGAGGCCTTGTACTGGAGGATCGAAGTCCTCCACCCAAGGCTTCTCCTCTGACTCCGTGGTGAAGGCCAAGGCCTTTGCCATGTCCCGAACAAACTCCAGAAAGAAGAGGTCCTCAGGAGGGGACCAGTACCGGTCCTCGGGGGGGGGGGGGGGAACGAGGGTCCGAGGGGACATACCGATGTAGGCGGGTGTCGGGGGACCCATCATCGGTCTCCCAGTGTGAATCTGAGTCAGAGACCTTGAGATCTCTACGACAGGGGTTGCAGCAACAGGTCACTGGTGCCGTGAGACCCCTGGAGCCCCTACAGTTGGAACTGTAGGCACTAGCCGGGAAGTCGTCAGTCCTGAATGGGACCGAGAGCAGGGCCTGGAATTGCCTCGAGGCCAGCAGCGCTGGAGGATTGGTTCCACAACCTCCAGAGACTGGACTAATGACCCGGAGGAAGTGGGTATCAGTCCACGATGCTGGGCCAAGAAAGCAGACATGCTGCGCTCAAGGGCTGCCATTCTGACCTCAAGGCCAGGAGGTTCTGCAGCCACTGGCATGGGCACCGAAGACTTCAGTCCCGACACCAGCTCCAAAGAGGGGGGGTGTCCTCGACGAGGATGGATTCGGGAGACTGGGGTCGATCTCCCAATGACAATGGCACTTTCTCCAGCCACGGCCGCTCCTGGCCATCGCCCTCAGCATCAAGCTGGGGACTCTGATGCCAGTGACCATGTGACTTACCCACAAGCTCCAGCATAGTCTCCCGATGATGCCACCAGTGACGCCCGGCTCTTTGGGGCATGGCCCTCAGAAGAGGATCCCCAATCAGATGCCTCGCAATCTTGGGACTCAGAATGTTCATAGCTGTCACACAAAGCAGAGGTCTCCACGGCAGCCCCCAAGGGTGCCGGCTCCACAAACAACAAAGGAGCCGAGATGGAGGTCTTCCCAAACATGGATTCTCACTGCGTTGCATCGGTCCACCATACTTTGCTTGTCATCTGCTGACAGAACCCATATGAGTCGTCATTGTGGTCTGCACTGAGGCAACAAAGACAGTAATTGTATGAGTCTGTGAAGGACAGCGTGCCCGGAGCAGTCAAAATGCTTAAACCAATTGGCTGAGGACACAGAGGGGGAAGACAGTGCCCACGAGATCATACTCAAGTGTCCCGGTCAGGAAGGGCACAAGGAATTCCTGCGCACCAAGAAAAAGAGCCTAAAAGGCAAACAGACCCAAGAAAAACCGTGGAGCCGAGGCAGCAGCAGACCTGGGAGGGAGAGAAGGCACCGGTACGTGTATTGGATAAGAAAACAAATGAGAGCAAAAATCAACCATTTCCAGGGTGCAGACGAATGTCTGAAAAAAGGAGACTGAGGCAAGATGGCACCCATGCATGCATGATGAATCTCCCAAAGGCTGTCTTTGAAAGCTGGGGAGAGTTACCGCGCGGGCTCAGTCAGTGCTGACATCACCCATATGTGAGGGCTGACTTTCTGCGTGTTCCCAAAGTTTATTTTTTCAGCAGCATTAGTGCCCAAGTCCATTATTTAGTTTTTGCTCTTGTTTTCCTTTTTTCTGGTCCCCATTTCCTTTCTCCAGCCCTCATATCTTTTATTGTGGTTTAATGAAGAGAATAATTTGTTTCTTTACTCCTTTATTTTGGTTACTGCTAAGATAATAATTGTAATTTTCACTCTTTATTACTATAAGCAAGTGTATACTTACGTAATATTCTTATTTTCATAAATAAAAAAAGAATAAAAAGAGGAGTTGTTTTTTTCGATAAGAGAGGAATTGCAGGGGTTGCAGGTGGAGAAGGTGGCGTTTGAATTGTCTCTGGTAAAACAGAGATACTATGAATTTGGCAATAAGGCGGGGCGGATGTTGGCGCAATGGCTTCGGAAACGGATTGTGGCTTCCAGAATATATCAAATTAAGGGGAAGGGGGGGAGGTATATTATTTTGAAGAGGAGATTCGGGAAAGGTTTCAAAAGTTTTATCAAGAGCTATATACGAGAGAGGAGGGGGTGGAGGAGGGGCAGTTATCTGGATACCTAGAGAAGAAAGAGCTTCAAATGTTACCAGAGGAAGCGCAGGAGGGGCTGGAAGCACCAATTACGAGAGAGGAAGTGGCTAGGGTTATCAAAGGGATGCCAAAGGGGAAAGCCCCAGGGCTAGATGGGCTGCCGAGCACCTTTTATAAAATATTTAATGAGGAGATTGGGGATATAATGAGCCGGGTATATAATGGGATGCTGGAGGAAGGGGGACAATTGACAGCGGGAATGTTAACGGCAGGGATATCGGTACTGCCGAAGGGTAGGAAGGACCCGAAAGAGTGCGGTTCTTATAGGCCCATTTCCCTCCTCAATGTAGATGTAAAGGTTCTGGCAAAGGTGCTAGCGGGGAGACTGGCGCCATGGTTGCCAAGGGTGATAAAGGATGATCAGACAGGGTTTATTCCAGGAAGGCAGGCCGTGGATAACATTAAGAGGGCAGTGGGGGTGACATGGGAAGCAAGGCAGGGTCAGGAGGAATTTATCCTATTGTCTATTGACACCGAGAAGGCGTTTGACAGGGTAAATTGGGATTTTTTGATGTGGGTTACGCGGAAAATGGGAGTGGGGTGAATTTGGGGAAATGGATCAGGGGGCTATATGCAGGGCCAAGGGCGAGGGTAAAAGTAAATGGGAGTTACTCGAGGGACTTTAGTCTCGGGAGGGGAACAAGGCAGGGGTGCCCTTTATCACCGCTGCTATTTGCGATGTGTGTAGAGCCATTAGCGCAGGTAATTCGGACTAATGATAAGATTAAGGGGCTGGAAAGAGGGGGCATTAGCCATAAAATCTCCCTGTATGCGGATGATATTCTCTTATATCTTAGTCAGCCGCAGGGATCCCTGCCGGAGGTACTGGAAGAAGTGGAGAGATTCGGGGAGGTGTCGGGGTTCAAAATGAATCTGGACAAAATGGAGGTACTACGGGTGCAGGTAACCCCGAGGGTGGAGGGGCAGTTGAAGGGTCTCTACCCTCTGCGGTGGGTTAAGCACTCAATGAAATATTTGGGGGTACAACTTCCGGCACAGTATGGGGATATCTACTGAACCAACTACCCAGGGGTGTTGAGGGCCCTGGAGCGGGATCTAGATGGGTGGATGCGGCAAGAGGTGTCATGGTTAGGCAGAATTGCGGGGGTTAAAATGAATGTGTTACCGAGGTTGCTGTACTTGTTCCAGGCATTGCCAGTGGGGGTGCCGGATGAGGTGCTGAGGAGAGTGCAAAGGAAAGTATTTCAGTATATTTGGAATAAGAAACCACCGAGGATAGCCAGGGAGGTGATGTACGCCCCGAAGGTGGAAGGGGGGTTGGGGGTGCCCAATATAAGGGACTATTATCGAGCGGCGCAGCTATGCCATGTAATGGATTGGAGAAGGAGGGGGGGCCAAAAGCCTTGGGTGGCACTGGAGCAGAAGTTGGTAAAGGGGGGTAGACTGGAGGCTTGGCTGTGGGCAGGTGGGGAAGGTTTGTAGAGAACTGGGAGGGGGTTCACCGGCAATGCAGCAGGTAGCGGGGGTTTGGGATGGGGTGCGGGCAGGGGGAAGACAGGGCAATTTTCGCTGATGATGCCGTGGAGGGTATGGAGACCCTTTAAGCCGGGATGGGAAGGGGGGAGATTTAGACCAGTGGACGGCGAAGGGGTTGGAGTGTTTTCACCAATTAATGGAAGAGGGGGAGGTGAAGCCCTTTGAGGAGGTTAAGGAAGGATTTGGGTTAGAGGACCAGGACAGGTTCCCATACATTCAAAAGGATGTGAACAGGATGGAGTCGGTGCAGAGGGTAGCTACTAAAATGATTAGTGGTCTTCATTATAAAGCATAGGAGGACAGACTGAAGGATCTTAATATGTACACCTTAGAGGAAAGGCGGGATAGAGGTGATATGATTGAGATGTTTAAATACCTCCGTGGCATAAAAGTTCAGCGATAGCGCCTCTTTCAATTGAAAGCAAGTTCTGCTATGAGGGGACATGGGATGAGGGTGAAGGGAGATAGATTCAGGAGTGATATGCGGAAAAGCGTAGTTACTCACCTGTAACAGGTGTTCTCCAGGAGCAGCAGGAATCAGTCCTCACTTATGGGTGACGTCGGCGCCGACGGAGCCCTCGCGGAGCAATTTTCCCCAGCTTTCACAGAAAGCCTTTGGGAATTGCAGCGCGCATGCGCGGTCCCCTTCCCGCCCAAGGGTGCCATCTTAGCCAGTCAGATGACATAGCTAAAAAAGATAGCATAAAAATTTGCAAAAAACTAAAGCAGATGATTGCAACTCCACGAGGAGGAGGGAGGGTTGTGAGGACTGATTCCTGCTGCTCCTGGAGAACACCTGTTACAGGTGAGTAACTACGCTTTCTCCAGGACCAAGCAGGAAGTCAGTCCTCACTTATGGGACTCCCAAGCTCAAGGCTACCGGAGACCCTAAGCACAAAAATGAGCTCCCTCTAGCTCAGCAGCACAGAAGGAAAGAATCTTCGCTGAATTATTACCCACCGGTAGCCCACATCCGGGATGGAGGGTAGGAGTTGCTCAGACCTCGAAGAGATTACGGAGGACTGCCTGTCCGAAAGCACTGTCCCTGCGGGACTCCCTCTCGAGACAGTAATGGACCGCAAAAGTCTGGCTCGAAGACCAAGTAGCGGCCCGGCAGATGTCTGCCAGCGGAACAGAGCAGAGGTAAGCCACTGACGTAGCCTTTGCCCGAACGCAATGAGCCGTGACTCGACCTTCCAAGGAGAGTCCGGCTGCCCCATAAGCCCAAGAGATACAGTCCGCAACCCAGATGGACAGAGTACGCTTGGAGACCGGGAGCCCCAATTTATTGGGGTCAAAAGACACAAAAAGCTGAGCAGCTTTACGGTGCTCCCGCGTACGGTCAAGGTAGAAGTTCAAAGCACTTCTACAGTCCAGGGTATGGAGGACCGTTTCAGCTCGGCTGGAGTGTGGTCTGGGAAAGAAGGTTGGAAGTACCACCTCCTGATTGATGTGAAAAGGGGAGACCACTTTTGGAAGAAATTTTGGGTGAGTCCGTAGGACTACCCTATTTTTGTAGAACCGAGTGTAAGGGGGATCAGACACGAGGGCCTGCAATTCACTTACGCGTCTAGCGGAAGTGAGGGCTATCAAGAACAGTGTTTTCCAAGAAAGAAAACGGAGAGAACAGGTAGCTATAGGTTCAAAAGGCGGACAGGTGATCCGCTGTAAAACCACATTCAGGTCCCAGTCAGGCGCTGGCGGGCGCAGAGGTGGTTTAAGTAGAAGGAGACCTCGGAGAAACCTCGCTACGAGAGGGTCGTTGGAGAGAGGTCTGCCGTCCACCGGCACATGATGTGCTGAAAGAGCACTGAGGTGAACTTTGACGGAGTTGGACTTAAGTCCCAGATTAGAGAGGTATAGCAAGTACTGCAAGACCACCGACACCGGGCAGGAGAAGGGATCCTGAGACTGTCGGGTACACCAAACGGAAAAACGACGCCATTTAAGGGCGTAGCATTTGCGGGTAGAAGGTCGTCGCGAAGCTAGGACGACCTCCTCCACCTCTGCCGGCAGGAGAAGGGGAGCAAGGACTACCCTCTCAGCAGCCAGGCCATTAGGTTGAGAGACCTGAGGTTGGGGTGTAGCAGAGACCCCTGATCCTGAGTGAGGAGATCCGGTTGTAACCCCAGAGGGAAGGGATCCTCCACCGCTAATTGCAGCAGGAGCGGAAACCACGGCTGTCTGGGCCAGCAAGGGGCCACCAGGATCATGAAGGCTTTGTCTCGGAGAACCTTGAAAAGAGTCCGAGAGACTAGCGGGATGGGAGGGAAAGCGTACAGAAGGCTCCCCGACCATGAGAGTAGAAAAGCGTCCGCCGCAACCCGAAGGGGGTGTGGCTGACGAGAGCAGAAGCGAGGAAGTTGCCGGTTGTGAGGACTGGCAAAGAGATCCACCGTGGGGAGGCCCCACTTTAGAAAGAGCTTCTGAACTACCAAGGGATCCAGACGCCACTCGTGCGGCTGGAGGATCCTGCTGAGTTTGTCCGCCAGGCAATTCTCTTGCCCTGGGAGATAAACTGCCTTGAGGAGAACGCCGTGACTGACGGCCCAAGAGCAGAGCTTCTGTGCCTCCCGGCAGAGGAGGAAGGAGCCCGTGCCCCCATGCTTGTTCACGTAGAACATGGCAACTTGATTGTCCGTCTGGACAAGGACGGACTGGTGAGAAGTCAGGTGGGAGAAGGCCTTGAGAGCCAGGCGGATCGCCCTGAGCTCCAGGAAGTTGATCTGCTGAGCAGACTCCCACGTGGTCCAGAGGCCCTGAGTACGTGCCCCTTGGCAATGCGCTCCCCAGCCCAGGAGGGATGCATCTGTTGTCAGCACCCGGACGGCTGAGGTGACTGGAAAGGCATGCCGAATATCAGGTTCGGCCGCTGAAGCCACCACCGGAGAGACGAGATCAGCGGCTCGGAGACGCGCACTAGGTCTGCTAGGCCGCCTGTGGCTTGTCGCCACTGCTGGCGGAGACACCATTGAGCAGGCCGCATATTCAGGCGGGCATTGGGGGTCACATGGACGGTGGAAGCCATATGGCCGAGTAGTCTCAGGAAGCGCCTGGCGGAGACCAGGGGCTGGCTGCGAAAACGGTCGGCTAGGTCCATGAGCCGTTGAGCCCTGTCGAGCGGTAGGTACGCTCGTGCCTGAGGAGTGTGCAGCCTTGCGCCGATGAACTCGAGATCCTGTGAGGGGAGCAAAGTGGACTTTGCGAAGTTTATAACAAAGCCCAAGTACTGCAGAGAGTCACCGTGCGGCGCGTGGCGTTGGTGACCTCCAGAGCGGACGCTGCTCTGATGAGCCAGTCGTCGAGGTACGGAAAGACATAGAGGCCGTGAAGCCGGAGATGGGCCGCCACCACCGCGAGACATTTTGTGAAGACTCGCGGTGCGGAGGACAGGCCAAAGGGTAGTACTCTGTACTGGTAATGATTTCCTGCCACCACAAACCTTAGGTATTGGCGGTGGCTTGGGTGGATGAGGATGTGCGTGTAGGCATCCTTTAGATCCAAGGAGCATAGCCAATCTCCCTGCTGGAGGTAGGGCAGAAGGATTCCAAGGGTAAGCATCTTGAACTTCTCCCGCACAAGGAACTTGTTGAGGTTGCGCAAGTCCAGGATGGGTCTGAGGCCTCCTGTTCTTTTTGGTATTAGAAAATACCTGGAATAAAAGCCTTGACCTTTCAGGTGGTGGGGCACCGGTTCCACCGCCTGTTCCTGTAGAAGACCTGCTAACTCCTGAAGGAGTAATTCCCTGTGCAGAGGGGGTCGTGGAGGTTCTCCCGGAAAATAGGAGGGAGGGACCTGGTGGAAGTGGAGAAGATAGCCTTCTCGCACGACTTGAAGCACCCAGGCATCTGAGGTGATGCTGGACCACCTGTGGGCGAAGTGAACCAGCCGGCCTCCGGTGCTGGGAGGAACCAGCGGGGGGGGAGAGGCTATGCTTAAGGAGTCAAAAACCCCCACCCTGCGGAGCAGGGGCTGGTGGTGCAGGCTTGGGGGCTTGCTGCCTACGGGACCCGTTACCCCGTCCCTTGGCCTGCTGGCCCTGTTGGGGAGCTGCAGGGGCCTGATAGTGGGGGTATTGTTTGTAGGCAGCCGCCTTCCTCGGGTAAAAGGACTTCTTTCCCGAGCCCTTCTTTTTCTGGGAAGGGGCGGAGGTCTTCCTAGAAAGCCTAGTCCTGGTGAGAGTCTCCGTCTCAATTTGTGCAGCCTTATCAGCCATGGGCTTGCCAAAGAGGTTTTCGCCTCGGCAAGGGACATCGACCAACTTGTCCTGCACCCAGGGCTCAAGGTCAGACGACTGAAGCCAAGCCTGTCGGCGGGCACCGATGCCGGCTGCGGCCACTCGAGGCGATGCTTCAAAGCCATCATAGGCTGCTCGGGACATGAATTTTGAGCATTCCCGAATGCCAGTGGACAAGGCCAGGAACCTCCGCAAGGGTTCCTCGGACAAACCAGCGGAGAAGCCGGCTAGCTCTTTAGCCAGGTCTCGGAGATACATGCCCATGTATAGCTGGTAGGTCTGGACACGACATGCGAGCATAGAGCCCTGGAAACACTTCTTACCAAGGCCATCCAGGTTACGGGCCTCCCTGCCAGGAGGCACCGAGGAGTGCATCTTCTGGCTCTTAAGACGATGCATGGCCGATTCCACTACCATGGAATGTTGCGGTAGCTGTGCTTTTTGGAAGCCAGGGCTCTTGCGGACTCGATAGATAGAATCGACCCGCTTGCTCAGGACCGGCGAGGTGGCCGGACTCTCCCACATGCGGAAGAGTAGTCGTTCCAGCATGGGAGGAACCGGTACAGTAAAGTGTTCCCTGGCGGGAGAGTCATACTGGAGGGCGTCGAGCTCTTCGGCTCGAGGCTCCTCCTCGGGGTCCGCAGGGAAGGCCAAAGCCTTGGCCATATCCCTGACGAAGTCCGAGAACCGGGCATCCTCCGGGGGGGACTGCTTCCGAGGTTCGGACTCAGGTGAGTCCGAGGGGACACACCGAGTCCGAAAAGAATCAGGCGACTCTTCCTCTTCAGACTCCCAGACCGACTCCGACGAGGACTCGGTGGGGTCGGCCCGGGCAGGGCGCGGCGCCTGCCGCCCCGACGCCGAGGGAGTCGGCGTCGGCGACCTCGGTCCCGAACGGGAGGCCGAGGGTGACCTCGACCGAGGATCGACTCGAGTTCGCATCGACTCGAGGATCGGCTCGGTCTCCGGGGTCGACTTAGACGTCGACGTCCCGGCGGTCGGGGCAGCGGCGCCAGCGAGCAGTGCCCGCTGCTGGTCCATGAAGGCAGACAGTCTGCTCTCCAAGGCCGTCAACCTGAGTCCGAGCTCAGGTGACCCAGCAGCCCCCGACTCGGGCCCCGACGGCGTCGGGCCCGACGTCGGCTGTCGCGGAGGCGAGTCCAGAAGGACCACAGGACTTACCCGAGCAGGCAGCTCCGACTCCAGGCGAGGTCGCTTCGTGAGGTGCTCCTTCTCCAAGGACCTGGGGCGGCTATCGGGGCTATGCGACCTGGCCCTCGCGGAGCCAGGAGCGTCCACCGACGCCGCCCTCGCGGGTTTCACCTTCCGTCGATGGTCCCCGGAGGGAGAACCCCTGTCGGAGGAACTCCGGCGACGGTCCGAGCTGGAACCCCTGGACGCGGAGGCCTCCGACGAGGTCCGGGTACGGCTGGGGTCAGCGAAGATTCTATCCCGCTGATGCCGCCGACTTCTCAACGCTTTGGAGGAAAGTTTGCCACAAGGCCCACAGATCATTTCTTCATGATCCGGGCCCAGGCAGCGGAGGCAATTGTCGTGTGTGTCAGTTAGTGACATATTTCGGTCACACTGACCACACCGCTTGAAACCACTGGCAGCCATCGGGGGAAAAAGGGCCCCGGCGAGGTCAAAGGACCGGGCTGCCAGGGAAAAACCGAAACGAAAACTGACTAAGTCAGAAAAACCGAAAAAGAAGAAGAGGACTCGTGACCGGCGTCGCGAGTCCGGGCGGGAAAAAGACCGGCGTCGAACCGAAGGAAAAAAGAGTAATTATGAAGAAAAATCAACTTTTTCGCGGGGACACGACGGGTACGTCTGTAGGGCTCCGCGGAAAAAAGACGACTGGCTAAGATGGCACCCTTGGGCGGGAAGGGGACCGCGCATGCGCGCTGCAATTCCCAAAGGCTTTCTGTGAAAGCTGGGGAAAATTGCTCCGCGAGGGCTCCGTCGGCGCCGACGTCACCCATAAGTGAGGACTGACTTCCTGCTTGGTCCTGGAGAATATTTCTTTACGGAAAGAGTAGTGGATCCGTGGAATAGTCTTCCAGTGGAGGTGGTAGAGATGAGGACAGTAACTGAATTCAAAAAAGCATGGGACAAACACAGAGGATCTCTAAAGGTAAAAAGGGGACTGTTGTAGTTGTTGATATGGAAGGACAGACTAGATAGGCCATGTGGTCTTTTTCTGTCATCATATTTCTATGTTTCTATGTGATCTTTTTTGCAGGGGAGCGGAGGGGTAGGAGTGAGGGGGAGGGAAGTGATGGAGATAGAGGCCCTATGGTACGGGAAATTTGGGATGAGGGGGATGATATTGAGGTTATATAAAGGGGTGAGGGAGTTTGAGGGAGCAAAGTTCCGGTATATGGAGGAGTGGGAGAAGGAGTTGGGAGGGGCATTGACACAGGTGGCGTGGAAGCAGATTTGGGATCAGGTGAGGGGGCTTCCTTGGGCAAGTAGTATTAGAGAAAAATGGTATAACATTTTGTTCCGGTGGTATTATACGCCGGAGAGGCTTCATAAGATTTTTCCAGGGGTTGAGGCGGGTTGCTGGAGGGAGTGTGGGGAAGTGGGCTCTTTTTGGCATCTTTGGTGGGGATGTAGTAAGGTTCAAATATATTGGGATAGGGTTCTGAGATGGGTGCATCAACATTTGGGGGTGGAGAGGGATCCAGGGGTCTGTTTGCTCTCGTGGTGGGGGAAGGGCAAAAGGAAGGGGGTCCAATGGTGCGAGCCTGTTTCAGTGCAGCGAGATGTGAATTGGCTGCAGCATGGAAACGGCTGGAAGTGCCAACGGTAGGGGAATTTGAGGGGAGGATTAGGCATATTGTTTTAAAGGAAAAGTTGACTGCAGCGCGGCGAGATAGGGTGGATAAATTTATGGGTCAGTGGGGGGCTCTTTGGCGTGTCCTGGGGGAAGGGAGCCGGGGGGGAGTAGGGGAGTGCGGGAAAACAGTGAGAAGTGACAGGGGAGGGAGAGGGGGTGGGGGGGGCTAAAAACCTTTGAGCGGGGGTTTAAGGTTGAGGGAGGGAGTGGAGGGGGAAGGGGGAGGGTAAGCGGGGGGGGGGGGGGGTTGGGGACAATTTATAGTGTCCCAGTGGCTTAATGAGAAACCTAATTGGTTAGATAATGTTAGTTTGTTTGGGATTGGAATAACTGTATTATATACGTGTAAGAGGGGACTTTGTTATGACTAGGTTTGAAAAGTGTGGTTGGTTTTTTCTTTGTCAAAGCAAATTGGTGTGTTCAATAATTTTAAAAATAAAAATACAAAAAAAAAAGTTTTTTCTGTTTATAATAAGATCAGTAGAGGTGATTGTAACTGTGGATAGAGTGAGATATGCTTAGAAGGGGTATTTCTCAGGTTATATATACCAGCTTTCATTGGCAAACTAAACTAATACTAAACTAACTAAACTGCTACTGCAATTATTGCGCTAATTGAGTTGGGAGAGGCTAAACCCTGGTAATCACAGACTCCAGCCCCATGTCGATGGAACTAGAAGCCCAAGAATGCAAGAGGAAACTGGTGGAGCGGCGAGGTGCTGCTAGCTGGAGCTGGTATGTACATAGTACCATACCTTGCTAACGTGCTCTGGAGCCAGGTCAGGGGTGGCGCTGAACTCTCCTCCTATCTGCAGGTCACTGACACACGTGATGCAGTCTCTGAGTTCAGTTAGCTTCTGATTCCCCAGAACCAGCAGAGTCTGGTAGGGCTTGTGCTCTCTGTGCTGAAAGTTAAGCAGAAAGGCAAGAATTGTCAATTTAACAAACATCTGGGTTATAAAAGAGATAAAAGCTACTCTATGACTAAAGTAGTACCACGACCCCTTTTACCATTGGTCAACTTGTGATGACCCCCAAAGATAAAATCAAATGCGTTTCTCTTCCTTTACCGTTAAGGCATTTTCGCTGTAATCATTTGTTGAATTAATATATTATAGGCCTTTGCAATATGTTTTTATTTATAAAATTTACTTATTTAAACCACAATAATTAATCACAACAACAAGTAACAATACTTGATTTCAAAATTACGATCATTTTGTAGTCAAATCACTAATATGAAATAAAATTATTTTTTCTACCTTTGTTGTCTGACCAATTTATTCTCTGATCATGCTGGCCCCGATCTGAGGCTTCTGCTTTCCTGTCTTCTCTTAGCTCTCTTTCTATGGTCAATGGTCCATCTGCCATTTCTTATCTCTTCTTTTGTTTTCTTCACTTCTTTCCATCAGCCTATTTCCAGTCCCCTTCTAGTCCAAATACCATGGCATCCCCTCTCAGCATCCACTCCCTTTCAGTCCCATTCTCCCATAACCTCGCATCAGCCCATTTGTAGCCCTAGCCCCCAGTTTTCTTCCAAGGCCAGCAGCTCTATCCTCCCCTCCCCACCATCAGCCCATTTCCAGTTGAAGGCCCCCCCCCCCCAATCAGCTCACTTCCAGTGCTAGTCACCCCTCGACCCCATTACCAGTGCTAGGCTCCACTAATCAGTCCATTATCAGTCCTAGCTTCCTAATCAGCACATTTTCAGTCCTAACCTCCCCGATGAGCTAATTTCCAATGCTAGCCCCCCATCAGTCCATTACCAGTCCTACCCCCCTATCAGCCCATTACCAGTCCCAACCCCACCATTGATCAGTCCATTCCCAGTCCTAGCCTTCCCTATATCAAACCATTACCAGTGCTAGCCCCCCCATCAGCCCATTATAATCCTAACCCGCACTGTCTCTCCCCTCTGTCCAGCATTTATCCCGTCTGCCCAGTATGTCCCCGTCTCTCCCCTTTGTCCATGTCAGTCCCCCCTCCCTCCATGTCAGCCCCCTTCCATCTATCCATGTCAGCCCCGTTGCAGGTTCCCTGCCCCCCATCCCCTCTCCCTATGTCTGCCTGCTACTGCCCTGTTCTTCTGCAGCCGCAGTTCCTTGTCTCTTAGGGAACCGCGGCTGTAACGGTAAAGCTGTTGCGAAGCCTTCCTGTCTCTCGACGGGCTCCGTGCAGCATTGTCCCGCAGCAGAAGTTGTTTCCTTTGGAGGCGGGACAATGCTGCATGGAGCCCATTGAGAGACGGTTCGGGAAGGCTCCACAACATTTTTACAGGCACAGCCGCAGTTCCCTAACAGGCAGGGAGCCGTGGCTGCAGAAGAAGGGAGGCGGTGAGTTTTGCCGCTGCCAAGAAGCGGTCTTGCTGAGAAAGGAGATATCCTCCGCTATACTGGAGACTTGGCCTATTTGGGTCATATGTTTCGGGGATGTGTGGCGGGTTTGTAGATTCTGGCAATAAATTCAAGAATATCTGGGGAGTCTTGACTCAGGTGGTGTTGGATAAGGTGTCAGATCTGAAGGTGAAGGGGGTAGCAGTGAGCTTATTGGTGTATAAATCTTGTATCCTGAGACAATGGCGAGATGAGCGACTCCCATCTTATTGGACCTGGCGGAATGTTTTTCACAACTTAATGCTGCTGGAGGGCCTAGTCTCTAGAGAAAAGGGAATCAGCGGGATGCATTTTTGGCCCTTTGGTGGGTGGGAACATATTGAGATCTTTACCCCTCGGGCTCGCAATGAAGTACTGACCTTTTAGTGCCTGTGGTGTTGGAAGGTGAGCTGGTTGGAATGGGATAGGTGGGAGATGAACATGCACCAGTCATTATGGGACTATTTGCTGTTAGAGTGGGCTGGGGGAGGGGAAATCGGGGTGAGTGGAGGGGAAATCCGGGTGAGTGGAGGGAAAAGGGGGTTGAGTAGTAGCTTGGGGGCATTCTGGGTAGTGGGGAAGGTAAGGACCGAGTTGGAGGTATAGGAAGAGGTAACAGAAGGAGTTGGGGAGGGGAGGTTGCTGTTATTAAAACAAAAGTGTCCCCAGAACTGTTTAAATGTACCTGCAGCCTGGGATTGGGTAGTTAGTTGGAATAATGCAGGGACTGTGTTATGAGGGTGTGGGATGGTGGAGGAGGGAGAAAATGGAAAATAAATGTTGATGTAAATGGTAATGGATGGTTTAATATTTTGCCATTTTCTTTGAGAGATAAGCAAGATTGTTAGTATACTGAAGTGTTATTGTTTGCTTCAATAAAGCATAGTTACTCACCTGTAACAGGTGATCTCCGGGAACAGCAGGAATTTAGTCTTCATATATGGGTACCGTCGGTACCGACAGAGCCTGGGCGGGAACGCTCCCCAGCGTCCAATAGGAACACTTTTGGGAGCATCCCTCAGCACATGCGCGCTGCCTTCCCACCTTTCCAGCTGTCCCTCTTCAGTTAAGTTTGTAGCTGAGTGAAAGGATAGAGGGAGAGAGGAAAGAGACAGAGAGATAGAGAGACAACTCCTAGGGGAGGTGGGTGGGTTGTGAAGACTAAATTCCTGCTATCCCCAGAGGTCACCTGTTACAGGTGAGTAACTACGCTATCTCCAAGAACAGGAATGTAGCCTTCACATATGGGGACTCCCTAGCTGAAGATGCCAAGGAGATAGCCCCAGGAAGCTGCCACCCAAGTAAGGTGGCCCATGCTTCCTCCCATGGATCTCTAGCATCCCACCAGGATTGGTGGGTAGGAGTTGAATTAGGTCTGGAAGAGATTTTGAAGAACAGCTTAGCCAAAGAAGGCATCCCGACGGGAGGCTTTATCTAGGCAGTAGTGGGCTGTAAAGGTGTGTACCGAAGCCCAGGTGGCTGCTCGACAAATGTCATCAACAGACACAGAGTGAAGGTTAGCCATAGGGGTTGCCATGGCTCTCACATTATGAGCTGTGACATGGCCTTGAAGAGGAAGACTCTTACTCTCATAAGCAAAGGATATGCATTGTGCAATCCATTTGGACAGAGTTCTCTTGGAGACTGGAAGTCCCAAATGACTAGAATCAAAAGCAATAAAAAGTTGAGAAGAATTTCTATGTTGCTGTGTTCTTTGTAGGTAAAAAGCCAAGGCTCTTTTACAATCTATAAGTATGAAAGTTCCTTTCTGCATTAGAGGCATGAGGCTTCGGAAAGAATACAGGAAGATGAATTGATTGATTTAAATGAAAAGGCGAAACCACCTTTGGCATAAAGTGTGGATGAGTTCTAAAAACAACCTTATCATGGTGAAACCTAGTATAAGGAGGATCAGCCACTAAAGCTTGCAATTCACTAATGTGACGTGCAGAGGTGATTGCAATTAGGAAGATGACCTTCCAGGACAAAAGCTTTAGGGTTGTAGTGGCTAAAGGTTCAAAAGGCGGTTTCATGAGCTGCCCGAGAACTAGGTTTAAATCCCATGCCACCGGTGGTGGCCTGATGGGAGGCTTTGTTAATAGAAGACCTCTCATAAATCTTGTTATGAGTGGATGAGAGGAAATTGGTTGTCCATTTAGAGGCTTATAAGAAGCTGCAATTGCACTACGATGGACTCTTACTGAATTGGTCTTTAGACCAGAATTTGATAAATGAAGTAGATACTCTAGTATTGATTCCAAAGGTATCTTAAGGGGGTTTAACCCCTTCTGTGAACACCATATAGTAAAACGTTTCGACTTGAAGGCGTAAGAGCGTCTTGTGGAAGGTTTTCTAGAAGCCTGAAGGATATCCTTTACCTGTTGGGAAAGGTTAAGATCCTGAAGGTCTAAGCTTTCAGCAACCAGGCCCTGAGATGCAGGGATTGGGGATTCGAGTAGCATCCCGTTCTCTTGGGAGAGGAGATCTGGAGCATCGCCTAACTCCAGAGGTGCAGCTTGATAGAGGTGTAGAAGCAGGGGATACCACGTTTGGTGTGGCCACCGTGGCGCTATGAGGATGATACGACCTCTGTCTCTCTGAAGCTTGAAGAGGGTTTTGGGGATGAGGGGAATGGGTGGGAAGGCATAGAGGAAGTCGTGACCTCAGTGAAGAAGGAAGGCGTCCCTTGCCTGGCAATTTTGAGCCGGAATCCTGGAACAGAACCGGGGAAGTTTGGCATTCAGTGGACTTGCAAATAGGTCTATGTCTGGGGTTCCCCAGATCTGAAATATCTTGGCCACCTGGTCTAGGTGGAGAGACCATTCATGAGGCAGCAGTACTCGGCTGAGTTTGTCCGCCCAAAGGTTTTGAATGCCTGGAAGATATACCACGAGAAGGTGTATTTGATGCTCTCTGGCGAGGGCCCATAGTCGTAAAGCTTTGTTGCATAATGACAGAGAGCCTGTTCCACCCTGCTTGTTCACGTAGAACATAGCTACTTGATTGTCCGTTTGGACTAGGACTGTCTTTGTAGCTGAGCTGGGCATGGAATACTCAAAGAGCTAAATAGATTGCTCTGAGTTCCAGGAGGTTTATGTGAAGACAAGCCTCCTGTGGAGTCCAGGTACCCTGGGGGTAGAGAGATGATGCAGGTATGCTCCCCATCCCATCTGCGATGCATCTGTTAGGGTGGCCTAGAATAGGGGTTGCTGGAAAGGAGACCCCACTAGAAGATTTTCCAGTGATTGCCACCATTCTAGGGACAGGATCAGTCATTGTGAGTTTGATATCTTGTCCGACAGACGTCCTGTGGCCTGTGTCCACTGTATGGATAGGGTCCACTGGGCTGCTCGCATATGAAAGCGAGCGTAGGGAACCACATGAACCGTGGATGCATTATGTCCCAATAGTTACTTGAGAAGCTATCTGCATTATATGAAGACAGCGGGGTTGTGGGAGAAAAGCCCTTGACTGCCTGGTATCTAGACGAGCTCCTATGAACTCTAGGGACTGAGACGGAGCAAGTTGGTATTTTGGGAGGTTTATGACCAATCCCAAGTATTGAAGGATTCGCATTGTGCGAGACCGTGCAGATCTGGCTTCTGGAAACGTGGGGGCTTGAATGAGTAAGGGAAGACAAATATCCCCCAGGGTTCGCAGAAATGCAGCTACTACTGCCATGCATTTCATGAATACTCTTGGTGCCGAAGCCAGACCGAAGGGAAGAACCCTGCATTGGAAATGTTTTCCCTTGAAAAGGAATCATAAGAATTTCCTGTGATCTGGATGGATCAGAATGTGAGTATATGCATCCTTTAGATCTATGGAACAAAGCCAATCCCGACTTTGAAGGTATGGCAGAAGAGTTCCCAGAGAAATCATTTTGAACTTTTCTCGGAACAGATATTTGTTCAGTTCTCTGAGGTCTAGAATGGGTCTGTGTCCTCCTGTTTTCTTTGGAATAAGAAAACAGGGGGAGTAGAACTCTGCACCCTGCTGAAGAATGGGCACTTCCTCTATTGCTCCTTGAGCAAGAAGTGTTGAGACCTCTTGATCCAGTAGATTGCCTGTAGAGGTTTGGGAATTGAACTATCTTACGATTGTAGGAGGGGCATACTGTGAAAATGAAGCTTGTACCCCTCTTCCACAATGGACAGAGTCCAGTTTTCTGTTATTTGGTGCCATCTGTTGGCAAAATGACAACCTGCCTGGAATTTTTAGGGGTTCTGGCCCCTTCAGAGGCAGGAAGGCTAAGTTCTCTATGAAGGAGTCAAAGCCCTTGAGGGGGCTGGGCCTGTGGAGCTGGTCGAGCTCTAAGGCCTTTTGGCTTCTTTTGTCTGGATTGTTGTTGTTGACCCTTCTGGGCAACTTGACCCTGAGCTTGCCCTTGCTGGGTATAGGAAGGATAAAACTTCCTCTTTTTGCCGAAAAAGGGTTTTTTATAGGGTTTCTTTTTGGCTGGAGTGGCTATAGATTTTGACAATCTGTCTAAAGTGAGATTATCAGAATCTATCTCATTGGCCTTCTCCTGCCAATTCTTGCCAAAGAGCTTTTCTCCTGTGCAAGGGATTTTTCCCAATTTATCCTGTACTCAAATCTCCAAGTTTGATGCCTGAAGCCAGGCAATCCGACGTGCACCAATGGCAATAGCAGAGGTTCTGCTGATGCATTCAAAGCAGTCAAAGGCAGCACGGTTTACAAACTTGGAGATATCTTGAGCATGCTTGACCAGAGTGAGAAAGTCCTGTCGTTTGTCCTCAGGGAGGAGAAGGGGGCTCATAAGCTCCAAATCTCCAGTGACCTCTTTGAGGAACATTCCCATATATAAAATATATGAGCTGATCCTAGCTGAAAGCATGGAAGCCTGAAAAGTTTGATGCCCAAAAGCGTCAAGAGTCCTGTATTCACAACCTGGAGGATTGGATGCATGTCTCTTTGCACTTTTCATCCTATACATGGCTGACTCCACTACCATTGAATGGTGTGGCAGTTGAGTCTTTTGAAAACCAGGACATGGTGGAACTCGATACATGATATTGAGTCTCCTAGAATGAGGAGATGTGGTCAAAGGTGACTCCCACATTCTGAGCATCAAATCATGAAGAATTTCATGAATGGGCAGAGTGGTTGCTTCCTTGAGATCCTTAGGGTATTGGAGAATTTCCAATTCCTTTGCTCTAGGTTCTTTGTCAGGAGCTAGCGTGATTGAAAAGCCTCGGGCCACATCACAAATAAAATCCTGAAAAGACATGTCTTCCGGAGGAGACATTCTGCGTTGGGGAGAAGAGGAGTCTTCCAGGAGAAACACTCTGGTACCGGCAGAATTATCAGAGTCATCGGAATCAGAGGATTCAAAGTATCTCTGATCCCGATGTTCATGCAAAGCACGGTCTCGGTATCAATCGAAGTCGGTACCGAATTGGTCCGGTACCGATCTGTCAATGCCAGAAAATGTCTGCATGGGAAGGATTCCCACTGGAGCCGATACCATCGATGCTGGTACCGGCATCGGTACCAGTACTGGTGCCCGTTGAACCACTGGTGTCAACGGTACCGCAGCTGTAAGGAGAGCTGCAAGACTGCGTTCGATAGCGAGGAATCTCTGGTCTATCGACGCTGCCGATGCCCGGGTATCTGTACCAGTAAAAGCGTCCGGAACCCCTGAGCATGGCACCAGTAGTTCTGCCAAAGTCGAAGCCTTGAGAACATCCTGGAACCCCGTAGATGCTTTGGAGGCTGAAGCCTCCCGCCGGGGCTGTTTTGCCGGTGTACTTTCCTCAAGGGCAATGCCAATGGCCGCTCGATGCTTGAAGGAGAGCTACCCCTTTGAGGACCAGCTCTTATGTTTAGTTACCTGAGATCCATGGGAGGAAGACGAGGCTCTTGAAGACGTCGATGCAATGGACCTGGTATCCGAAGAAGAGAGGATACCAAGCTTAGCAGCTCGGTTCTGTCTTCCTCTTTTAGTCATCCCCATACAGGAGGAACACTCAGATGGAGAATGGTCAGGGCCTAAACATTTTAGACACCAGTCATGGGTGTTGGTGACGGAGATGGTACCGCCACATTTAGTACATTTTTTATAACCACTAGCTGTTTTTTCCATCTTTTGGGAAAAATGGGGCCTAATGCCCAAAATGGCGCCTAGCACCAAAAGAAAAAGTTTCTGAAGAGAAACAGTTCAAAAATAGATTTTTTTTTTTTAAAAAAGAAAGAAAGAACCGGCAGTACTGGTAGGTGTTGTGCGGAGGCAGGCGCGACCACAAGATAACAAGTTTAAAGAAGAAATTTTCTGCGGTGACAGGGTATGTGTCCTGTCAGCTCCGTGGGAAACGAAGAACTGAAGAGGGACAGTTGGAAAGGTGGGAAGGCAGCGCGCATGTGCTGAGGGATGCTCCCAAAAGCGTTCCTATTGGATGCTGGGGAGCGTTCTCACGCAGGCTCCGTCGGTACCAACGATACCCATATGTGAAGACTACATTTCCTGCTTGTTCCTGGAGATAAATCATTTCAACTAAAAATCTCATCAGGGCCAGCACTACCATTAAGCGAACCAGGCAGTTGCCTAGAGCACTGTCCGTTCTATCTTTGGTGCTTTTGCCCCCTCTGGCGCCAGCTTCAGGGTTTATGCCAAGTACAAAGACTAGAGGGCATGTCATGAAGTTACTAAGAAGCACATTTAAAACTAATTGGGGAAAACATTTTTCAATGCATAATTAAGCTCTGGAATTCATATTATATCAGAATATTTATTCAAGTATCACGTAAGATAAAGAACCCAGTCCAAGACATGAAAATGTGGAAAGACAGAGCTTTTATTTCTATGAAATCAATGACAACCAGACACAGGCCTTGTTTCGATACCCTTCGTCAGGAGTTAGTCTGGCAAATACTCTGTTTAAGAATGTTAGGCAAAAAGATCCTGTAACACTGGGCTTGATTGACCTTTCATCTGACCCAGTATGATGTTTTTTGTGGTAAAACTTGAAGACTTCAGTTCACAGATGATCCCCAGCATACTTGACAGAATAAGCAAAAATTGACTCATATAGTTATTGCTGCAGAAGAGCTTCCACTAAGTATTAAGTCATGGAGTATGAAGATTTATGCAACAAATACATTTTGGTTTCCTATTCCCAGTTACTTTTTGAATATTTCTATAAACTATTATTTTACATAATATATTCTACACCAGGCACGGTAAGTGAAATCCTGCATTCTTCCTCTCTCTGAGAATAGCATCCTCTTTTCTTAGGATGGGACGTAACGCCCTTGCCAAATAACCTTGCTAACTCTCAGATCGTCACACCAAGAACCTGTGACTGCAGGACCCTCACTGAACATTCAACAAAAAAGTGCTAGTGAGACACACATAGGAGGGAAGCCAGCTGAAGTGTTTTTACACACACATCTTGTAAAAGTGCCCTTGCAGTATTCCATTTCTACCTGGTTTGCATGCACTAGGATTTGATGATGGACAAATTAACCCTGACAGGCAAAGCCATGGCCTTGGGGGGACCTCGAAGAAAGCAAACAAGTCTGCTAAAGTAAATAACAGAAGCTCAGGATGCACTGGACCCTGCAATGAGTCAGAAAGCTGTCACCAGTAGGAGAACAAAGAAACCAGCAATTAGGGAGGACACAGGTAAGGAGAGGTGCTGAACTAGATCACAGGAAGACGAATGGAAACAGATGTCCACTTCAGGGAAGTGAGATTCAAACACCCTCTAAGGTAAAGAAATCAACTGTCAGCCCACCAAACAAATTTGGCCTTCTGTATCATGAATCCTTTACAGCATGCAAACCCTGTATTGCACAAACTAGATTAGATAAAGATGGAGAGGACGTGGCCTAGTGGCTACAGCAAGGAAGTCAGGGTTCAATTCCTGTTTCTACCACTGGCATTATTTTCGACCTTGGGCAGGTCACCGTCTTCCACTGCCTCAGGTACCCACTTTAAGCTCCTTGGGGTAGGGACATATTATACCAGAATATTTATTACCATTGTACAGCACTGCATATGCCCAGTAGCACTATATAAATATTATTCGCTTTACAGACCACACTTATCTCGTCGTCTGATCTGGCCAGTCTTATGCTGGACTAACACAAGCAACATTATCGTCAAAGGCTTGTTTTTTCCAGGGCCAATATGGGCTACAAGAACCTCCGTGTGGTATAAAATCCAGCCTGCATATTCTGAATTAGATTTGCATTACCAATAAAGCAGTAGTTCTGATTCTCCGGTAGCAGGCCTAAGTGCCCAAACGCTAGAAATACTAAAAAAAGAATATGTAATCTGAAAAAAAAGTACAATCACATTCTCCAGTCCTCTCCCCTGCTAAATTCCCAAGACTGCAAGGACTGAATCCTTGTCCAACTCTGGGAGCAGTCCTAGTCTCCTGGTCATCTCCTTGGCATTCCTCTAGATATATCCTAGTCCCCAGTTGTGTTGTCTTGTCTGGACTAGACTAGACTAAGCTCTTAGGAGTAGGGACAGTCTCTTACAAGTCTCTGTATGCCTTCTAGCGCTATATAAATGATAAGTAGTAGTAGTAACATTTGTACTTATAAGAGCAGCTCCAAGACCATTCAAAGACTATTTCATCGTGCACAGCAATAACACTTGAAAAGTGTTGAAAGCGTTTTAAAAATAGCTGGTGCACGGCTGGTCATGGCTTGAAGTGCCACAGGCCAGCTCACTGCCACCAGAGAACAGGGGGTTCATGATGCTTCTGGATGGGACAACCATGGCTGCAGCCGACAGCTGGCTAGACCTCACTGAGCTCTCAGTTGCTGCCTTCACCCTTATAATAAATATAAATTAATCACTAGTAGATTCTTAGGTTATTATTATATTATCTGGCTGCATAATCAAACAACTTATACAAAGGCTTCCAAACCCTTGGTATTATTCATGAAGTATCAGGAACAGAGCAAATTCTACAATCTACCAATATTCTAAATTATGCTGGTTACTCACCTTTTGAAAGATAACAGGATAAAAGACGTTCACAGTTAAGACAAGTGCCCCTTCTTCTACCAAATCTGACTGATTTTGAGGCTTTTTTCCTAGTGCCTGAGATTCCTTGGGAAAATGTATAGAGAAGAAAACATCAATACAGACATGATTTAATTATTCAAATTTGATCTCTCTCATCAATCCCAACAAGGCAATTTACACATGTATTATCAATGAGAGCTCCTTGGTCTGCTGTAGTGACATGGCTGAATCAATAACCATGGAATATACTTTCAGGGGCACAAAGTGAACACTACGCTCTTCCAAATCTTTTGCCACCCCCACCTTGTCCCTCACCACAGCTCAACCACACCTTCTCTCAATCCTTCCCTCCTGCACCATCTAAACCCACTACTGCAGCAGCCACCAAAAGACACTCCCTCTATAAAATGCAGTAGTTGGAGAGA
The DNA here is from genome assembly GCA_033557465.1 of Ichthyophis bannanicus. Classification (NCBI taxonomy): domain Eukaryota; kingdom Metazoa; phylum Chordata; class Amphibia; order Gymnophiona; family Ichthyophiidae; genus Ichthyophis; species Ichthyophis bannanicus. Next base: position 845,404,914 of record CM066032.1, on the reverse strand, counting down.
GGGGACAGATGGGACATGTACGCCATGCCTTCTTTCTTTTTTTTTTAAGCTAGTCATTCTAGAAAGTTGCCTGTAAAAAACACTAAGCACTTCAGCCTTTCAACCCTACTGCAGATCCAAATGGTCAATATTTGATTTTGATTGGCCTTTTAAGCTCGGAATCCTTAACATTTCCCCCCCCCCTGTTAAATACAGAACTGTTTAATGAAGTGGTTTTGCTGCAGACTTCAGTGTGGTAGTGCACCATAACCTGGATTGTCTTGGACTGCTGATAACATCCAGAAGTTGAACTCCATGCCTGCATATATCATGGCTGCTATGGGCGACTAAGATTTAAAAATACAAACGTACAACTCTACTTACTCCTACTCCTCTGCAAACCTGCAATCCCTTTTCAAGGATTTATGCTTTTATTTATTTATTTAACAATCATTTATATCCCGCATCTTCCAGAGTTCAGTTGCGGTTCACAATAAAACAAAATCCACAAAGCAAGAGCTTGGTTTTACATCGAACATTTTGTAACAATAAACAATATAATGGTTAACAGCATGAGCTAATACATAACAGCATAACTGGCTTGTAAACTATGTACAATAAACTATATACAAATACAAGTTGTAGGTACTTTAGGGTTGAATCATAGAGTTTTTAGTTCAGTGGTTTTTCTGTTAAGTTGTTGGATTTAGTATTACTCAGTCAGGTGATTTTAGCCTTTATCTGAGTGTTTCAAGGGATTATCTATGTTGCCGTAGTGCATGGAGAATAGGTAGGTTTTTAGTTTTTTACGGAGTTCCATAATTTTGTTTATAGATCGTAGGTCCTCTGGAAGGGAATTCCATGTGGATGGGGCTGCATGAGAAAAAGCTCTGTTATTAGTTAATTTATTTGCTTTTATGAAATCATGAGGAGAATTTAGTTTATTTGAGTGTCCTTTTCTGTGCGTAGTTTTTTGAGATTCCATACTGATTAGGTTGCTTAGTGGGATTGGAGCCATGTGATTTAAGGCTTTAAATGTAGTTATTGTAGTTTTATATATTATCCTGCTTTGAATTGGCAACCAGTGAAGGGAAGCTAGTATTGGTGTTATGTGCTGGAATGAGTATGCTTTCATTATAATTCTAGCTGCTGCGTTTTGTGCTAGTTGGATTCTTTTGATGTTTTGTTTCGTTATTCCTAAAAGAATTAGGTTAGCAAAATCAAAGTGCAGGGTTATTTGTAGCCTGGATTATATTAATGAAGTCTTGTAGGTGTACTAATGGGCGAAGTTGTTTAAGTATTTTGAGTTTAAAATATATTTTCTTTATAGTGTTTCTGATATGAGTAGTCATTGTCAGATGTGTGTCTAATATAACACCTAGGTATCTTATTTCGTTCTTTATTTTAATGTCATGATTTTGTATTGTTATGTGGGTTGGAGGGATATATGATTGGTTTTTTGTTACAATTAGGACTTCTGTTTTTGAATGATTAATGTGGAGGTTTTGAGCTTTTAGCCAGGTTGTTATTTCATTGAAACAATCTGATAGTTGTTTTATTGGCAAGTTAGGGATTGTGAAAGGGATGTACATCATAATATCATCTGCATATAGATGATAGTATACTCTGAATTTTTTAAAAATATTGCAGACTGGTTTCTTTATGCTTCATGTCAAAAGGGAATTGCACACTGCTGCACACTATCTGGTCATGGTATTCTCCTCAAACAGAGATAGTGGTTCAAACAAAAGAACTTACTGCGAGGAGGAGGAGAATGTATGACTACCAGATGAATAACGGCAAACTTTTGGCTTATTTGTAGAAACAGATGGTATTATATTTTGATGAAAAGGAAGCTCCTACAAGAAACAGTAACAGTCTTTGGAAAGCTTCTAAGGCTGTCCCCTCTGGTGACTTGTGTAATTCCCATGCTGCTTACTGATGTTCTAGGGAAACTGGGAAATAAACTGAATTTCAGGAATTTCTCTTTCCAAATAAGTCCTTGAAAACCCTATGGGAATAAGGTTCAAATGGCTATCTGCTTAATACTGAATAAACAGCACAGCCACTGGTGGCTCAGGGAAATTGTTCATATGAATTTGGAAATAGCTGACCTAGGAACTTTCCTATTTTAAGACAGAGAAGGATAAAGCACAGTTACTTACCTGTAACAGGTGATCTCTGGGAACAGCAGGAATTAGTCCTCACATATGGGTACGTCGGTACAGATGGAGCCTGCGCGGGAATGCTCCCCAGCTTCCCAGAATGAAAGCTTTTGGGGCATCCCACAGCGCATGCGCGCTGCCTTCCCGCCTTTCCTACCAACTCTCCTCAGTTCAAGTTTAAAGCTGAGACAATAGAGAGAGAGAGGACAGGAAAGACACAGAGAGATACAACTCCTAGGGGAGGTGGGAGGGTTGTGAGGACTAATTCCTGCTGTTCCCAGAGATCACCTGTTACAGGTAAGTAACTGTGCTATCTCCAGGAACAAGCAGGAATAAGTCCTCACATATGGGGACTCCCTAGCTAAGATGCCTGGGAGATCCCCAAGGGTATGAGACCCTGAGGGTTCCTCGTCTCCCTATGGATCTCAGGCATCCATTCAGGGAAAGAGGGCAGGAGTTGTTCAAGAATGGAACAGGTGTCTGAGGACAGCCTGACCAAACAAGGCATCCCGGCAGGAGTCCTTGTCCAAACAGTAATGGGCTGTAAAGGTATGAACCGAGGCCCAGGTGGCTGCTCGACAGATCTGGTCGATGGACACAGAATGAAGATGAGCCATAGACGTGGCCATGGCCCTCACATTGTGAGCTGTGACATGGCCCTCCAGAGAAAGGTTCTTACTCTGGTAAGCAAAAGATATACACTGAGCAATCCAATTGGACAGTGTTCTTTTAGAGACTGGAAGTCCTAAATGAGAAGGATCAAAAGCAACGAAAAGTTGGGAAGACTTTCTATGTTGCTGTGTCCTGTGTAAGTAAAAAGCAAGAGCTCTTTTACAATCTAGAGTATGAAGGTTCCTCTCTGCAGTGGATGCATGAGGAGCTGGAAAAAAGACAGGTAAATATACCTCTTGATTAAGATGAAAAGGTGAGACCACTTTAGGCATAAAGTGAGGATTTGTCCTAAGGACTACCTTATCATGATGGAACCTTGTATAAGGTGGATTAGCCACTAAGGCCTGCAGTTCACTGATGCGGCGAGCAGAAGTGACTGCAATGAGGAAAATAACCTTCCAGGAAAGAAATTTCAAGGAGGTAATGGCTAAGGGTTCAAAAGGTGGCTTCATAAGCTGACCAAGAACCAAATTTAAGTCCCATGCCACCGGAGGAGGTCGAATGGGAGGTTTAGTTAAAGTTAGGCCTCTCATAAATCTTGCAATAAGAGGATGAGAGGAAATAGGTTGTCCATTGATAGGCTTAAGGGATGCTGCAATAGCACTTAAATGGACCCTTACTGAATTCGTCTTAAGGCCTGCATTGGAAAGATGCAGGAGATATTCTAATAGAGAATTCACAGGAAGGGTCAAGACCCTGTTGAGCACACCAAATGGAAAATCTTTTCCATTTAAAAGCATAGGAACGCCTAGTGGAAGGTTTCCTGGAAGCATGGAGGATATCTCTCACTTGCTGCGAAAGATTGAAGTCTTGAAGGTCTAGGCCTTCAGTAACCAAGCTCTGAGGTGAAGGGACTTGGGGTTTGGATGCCACAAAGTCCCTTCCTCCTGGGACAGAAGGTCTGGCGCAGCTCCCAAGTCCAGGGAGGGGGCTTGGGAGAGATGCAGAAGTAGAGGGTACCACACTTGGCGTGGCCAGTGTGGAGCTATGAGGATCATAGATCCTTGATCCCTCTGAAGTTTGAACAGAGTCTTGGGAATCAAAGGAATGGGTGGAAAGGCATACAGGAAGTCCTGACCCCAATGAAGGAGGAAGGCATCCTTGGCCTGAACTCCCTGACACGGAATTCTGGAACAGAACCGGGGAAGTTTGGCATTCCAAAGACTTGCAAATAGGTCTATGTCCGGGGTTCCCCATTCCTGGAAGATTCTGAGTACCTGATCCATGTGCAGGGACCATTCGTGTGGAAGCAGAACTTGACTGAGTCTGTCTGCCCAAGAGTTTTGAATTCCTGGGAGGTATACTGCCAGGAGATGGATTTGATGCTCTCTGGCGAAGGCCCATAATCTTAGAGCTTTGTTGCAAAGCAACAGAGAGCCAGTTCCTCCTTGCTTGTTTATGTAAAACATGGCTACCTGATTGTCCGTTTGAATGAGGACTGTCTGGTAGCTGAGGAGGGTATGAAAGACCTTGAGAGCTAGGAACACTGCTCGAAGTTCCAAGAGGTTGATATGAAGAGAGGTCTCTTGTGGGGACCAAGTGCCTTGGGTGGAGAGGTCCTGTAAATGAGCTCCCCAACCTGTTTGGGAGGCATCTGTTGTGAGGATTGCTAGGGGCAACAATGGTTGGAAGGGGGACCCCAGCAACAGATTTTGAGTGGACATCCACCATTGGAGAGACCAAAAGAGATGCTTGGAGTTTGCTATTTAGTCTGAGAGAGCTCCTGAAGCTTGAGTCCACTGGGTGGACAAAGTCCATTGAGCTGCTCTCATGTGTAGGCGAGCATAGGGCACCACATGTACTGTGGAAGGCATGTGGCCTAGTGGTTGTAGCATCTCCCGGGCAGTTAAGTGGCTCTTTGACTGAATCTGGGAGGCTAACTGCACTAGACGCTGGCAACGAGCCTGGGGAAGATAGGCTCTTGCAGTAGTAGTGTCCAACCAGGCCCCTATGAATTCTAGGGACTGAGTAGGGGTGAGCTGAGACTTTGGGAGATTTACCACAAGTCCCAGGTATTGCAGAATGCGCCTGGTGCGGTCTAGGGAGATCTGAGCCTCTGACTGGGTTGGAGCTCGGATGAGCCAGTCGTCCAGGTATGGGAAGACAAATATTCCCAGAGTGCGTAGAAATGCAGCAACTATTGCCATGCATTTGGTGAACACTCTTGGAGCAGAGGCTAGACCGAAAGGAAGCACTCTGTATTGGTAATGTTTTCCCTGGAACAGAAAACGTAGGAATTTTCTGTGAGATGGATGGATGAGGACATGAGTGTACGCATCCTTGAGATCTAGAGAACAAAGCCAAACCTGACTCTGTAGGTATGGAAGGAGAATGCCTAGAGAAAGCATCTTGAACTTCTCCTTGCATAGAAATTTGTTCAATTCTCTGAGATCTAGAATGGGTCTGTATCCCCCCGTTTTCTTTGGAATGAGAAAGTAGGGGGAGTAAAACCCTGACCCCTGTTGAAGAAGAGGAACTTCTTCTATGGCCCTCTGGGCCAGAAGGGTGGTTACCTCCTGATCTAGAAGGTCGAGGAGAGATGTGGGAGAATTGAAATGTCTCACCATGGTGAAGGGAGGAAGGTCTGAGAAATGAAGTTTGTAGCCCTCTCTGATGATGGAGAGGGTCCACTGCTCTGATGTGATTTGCTCCCATCTGGGAGCAAAATGAGCTAACCTTCCTGGAATGGTGAGAGGTTCTGGCTGTTGTAGAGCCAGAAAGGTTAAGTTCTCTAGTATCAAGTCAAAAACCCTGAGGGGCTTGGGACTGCTGGGTTGCAGCAGCCCCTGCAGGTTTAGGCCTGGCCTGTTTAGGTTGCTGACACTTAGTAGCAAAGCGACCTGTAGAAGATTGTTGACCAGAAATGGAAGGAAATCTGCCCTTCTTGTAAAAAGACTTTTTAAAAGATTTCTTCTTGGCTGGAGTGGAGGTAGACTTAGAAAGTCTATCCAGAGCAGCATTTTCTGCGTCCATTTGAGTGGCTTTAATTTGCCACTCTTTGCCAAATAGATTTTCACCTGTACAGGGCAGATTTCCTAAACCATCTTGAACCCAGGGTTCTAGATCAGAAGCCTGGAGCCAAGCAATTCTACGAGCAGCTATAGCAATGCCTGAGGCTCTGCTGGCACCTTCAAAAGAATCAAAGGCTGCCCTGTTGGAAAACTTTGAAATGTCTTGAGTATGCTTAAGCCAAAGAAGGAACTCATCCCTTTTATCCTCTGGAATAAAAGGGAGAAAGTTGTGCAGTTTTTCTGCAACCTCCTTCAGAAACATACCCATATAAAGGCTGTATGAATTGATTCTGGCAATAAGCATGCTAGCTTGGAAGATTTTCCTACCAAAAGCATCCAAAGTCCTGCATTCTCTTCCTGGGGGAGTAGAAGAGTGTCTTTTGGTACTCTTTATCCTCTTCATAGCTGACTGCACCACAATGGAGTGGTGAGGAAGCCGAGTTTTTTGAAATCCAGGAGGAGGGAGGGACACGGCACATAGTGTCCAATCTACGAGAATGAGGAGAAAGGGTGAGAGGAGTCTCCCACAATTCAATCAAATGTTCTAGAAGAATTTCATGAATTGGCAAGGTGACTGCCTCTCTGGGAACCTTAGAGTATCCCAAAATATCTAATTTTTTTGCTCTAGGTTCTTTTTCAGAGGTTACTGAAATAGAGAGTCCTTTAGCTTCTTCTATTATGAAGTCTTGAAAGGACAAATCCTCTGGAGGAGACATTCTCCTTTTTGGAGAAGAAGGCTCCTCAGGAAGGGTGACAGATACTTCAGGGGACTCATCCAATGACTCAGAATCATCAGAAGAATCGAAGTATCGTCTGCTCGATTCTAAAGATCGATAGGCGTATCGATCGGTACCGACATCGGGTGTCCCCGGTACCGGGTCGGTACCGAGAAAGAGCCCAGGGCAGGGAGCCGGAATCGGTATCCTGGCCGATGTCGATACAGCCGGTACCGGTATCGAAGTTGGTACCGGTACCAGCGCCGGTACCGACAACAGAGCTTGTTGTGGTACCGACGGCGTCGCAGCCTTGATGAAAGCCAGTATAGCCTGCTGCATGGATTGCACAGTGTGATCCATGGACGCCACGACTGCCTGGATGTCGGTACCGGGAGATTGTGCCGGTACCCCAGAGCAGTCTAACAGGTGATCGGTCGAGGCCGTGCCATCGATGTCAACCTGTAACCCCATAGGAGGAGCTTTGGAAGCCGGAGCTTCCCGCCGGGGTTGTTTGGTGGGGCAGGATCCTCAAGGGCAAGCCCGGAGGCATCTCGATGCTTAGAGGGAGATTTGCCCTTCGAGGACCTGCTAAAAATATGTTTGGTTACCTGAGATCCATCAGGAGAGGAAGACCTGGAAGATGTCGATGCTACCGCCGGTGCATCCGTGGGAAACAGCACATGGAGCTTGGCTGCCCGGTTCTGTAACCCTCGTTTAGACATTAGAGAACAGGACTGGCAATCCGGGATGGAGTGTTCAGGCCCCAAACATTTAAGACACCATTCATGGGTATCTGTAACAGAAATTGTACCGCTACACTCAGTGCATTTTTTGAAGCCGGAGGCTGGTTTTTCCATGAGGGAAAGTTTCTTGTGGGCCTGGAGGCCTAAGAAGAAAATACACCAAGTGAGGAAAAAAGATAGGTTTTTGTTTTTTTTTTTTTAAAGAAAAGACCGGCGGTACCGGTCCGGCGTCGGGGAAGGCAGACATGCGACCAAAGAAATAAATTAAAATAAAGAACTTCTTCAGCGGTGACAGGAACACGACCTGCTGGCTCCGCGGAAAAGAAGAACTGAGGAGAGTTGGTAGGAAAGGCGGGAAGGCAGCACGCATGCGCTGTGGGATGCCCCAAAAGCTGTCATTCTGGGAAGCTGGGGAGCACTCCTGCGCAGGCTCTGTCGGTACCGACGTACCCATATGTGAGGACTTATTCCTGCTTGTTCCTGGAGATACAGTATTACTGCAGTCTGTGGGTCTTCTAGATGCTGGACTGACAATGAAGTCCTAGACTTTAACAGTGTAAAAGTATGTTTACATGCTTTGAGATGGCAAGAACAATTCATCAACTGCACCCATTTGTGGAAGGGATCTGGAAGTTGCTATGCATGCACTGATTACACCCCAAAATGAATTGTTATAATTCTTTATACCATGGACTCCACTGGAAATTATTCAGTTTACAATTCCTGCAAAATACAGCTGCATATGGGGGGGGGAGGAGGGGAGGTGGAGAAAGCTGCGATTCTGCCACTCCTCTTTTGAAGGAGTTGCACTGGCTGTCCATGACTAAAAGGGTCTCCTTTAAAATCTTGTTCCCAATTTCAAAATAAGTTACATCACCAAGGGCCTAAATATCTAGCTGACTTGCCGACTACTTATGTATTGGTTAGATCCTTAGAGGGTAATTTTATAAAACGTTTCTGCATGTAAAGCACATCTAAAAGTAGGCGCAGTGCAAAATAAGCGCGCTCAGGGGTGGAGTTTGGGCAGAGTATGGATAGAGTTAAAATCTACAGGCACATATTTGCACATAATTATATGTGTTATATAATGTGCACATATTTGCTTAAACACTAACATGCTTGCTCAAAAGCAGGCGTAACGTCTGTAAACTCCGTCTACGCATGAATTTCCTCAGGATCTGTAAACACACCATCCTGCAATCCCCAAGCGTAGGCAGCCTGTTATAAAAATTGCCCTTACTGTCTTCCTAGCAGGCATTACTTGGTTCAGTTGTCTTCCACTTGGCAGAGTGTTCAGTTATTTTGCTCCATTCCTGGAAGGGAAGCCAATGTCTTTTCACAGACGCCACAACCCAGCCCAGGAGATTTAAAGATGAGTGAAAAAAATCCATGGGGGAGCAGCAAATGAAGGCTCAGTGTGCTATAACCCAATAGAAGCTTAAAGGAACAGAAAGCCCCACCCAAAAAAATGTTATAAAAACAAACAGGAGGGGCTGCTGGCATGCGAAGTATTTATATAGAGGTAGCAACTATATAAAGAGTTGGAGGATATTTTTTGGGAGAAAAGGCTGTGCATTTGATGAGACAGACAGACATGCTTGTGAGACTGCATGGGTGGCTGTTTTTGGATGGAAGGGAAACAAGCATGATTTTCTGTGGACAAGCAGAAAGACAATCAGCCACACAAGGGGCTGGGTAAAAATCAAAAAGCTTTATAAATTTTTCTGTCTCTGATTGGGTAATATGTGTATGTTTGTGTGGGTATGCTGGAAGCATGCGAGTGTCTATGTGATGCGTGTCTGTATGCAGGGTGTCAGGGAAGAGGTAGTTCTGCTAATATATATGAGTATGGGGCAGATATAAAGCAGTTAGCAGATTTGCTAACCGTGTTAATCGCAGCGACCAGGATATTCAGCAGCACTAAATGAAGGTGAAACTAGTTCTTATCTGCCAGTTGTCTTTCCTTGAGTATTGCCAGGCCAGGCCAGGCCAGGCTAGGCTATCATGTGGGTTGTCACCTTCCACCAGCAGCTGAGGGCTGAACATGACAGAATCCTGACATCATGGTACAAGAGGCCCTCCTCCTGCTCCAGGATCCAGTCTTCTATTGACAAAGCAGTTACCTAACATCTAAAGACCATTGACTATTCCCAAAAACAACCATATTGAAAAGCACTGAATGAGTGTCTGTGGAAAGGCAGAGGAATACTAACCTCAATTTTAGAAAATTCCAAACAACTTATGCCCTGTCCTCTGGCAGGCGACCTCATTTAGCATCTGCCATGTACGCTGCTGCTGACTCTAGCTTCACCCCCTCCACTCCCTCAGACTCCTCCAGAGACGCTGGAGCCAGTCCCTGTAGCCACCGAATAGAAGCCCGAGACACGTAGGCCCCGCAGATAGAGGCCTGGAGTGATAAGGCACTGGAGTTAAAGGCGAGCTTTAATAGGGACTCAAGTTTCCGATCCTGCAGATCCTTTAAGGCTGCATTTCCTTCAACAGGAATGGTAGTCTTTAGTGACCGCTGAGACTAGCGCGTTTACCTTAGGCATCCTGAACAATTCCCGTTCCTCCTGTGTAACAGGGTAAAGGTGACTCATCGGCCTGCTCCCCCTTAGCGTAGCCTCTGGGCATTCCCATTCTGACTCCATCATCTTCTTAATGACCTGATGGACTGAGAAATACATCCGAGCTCCTTTTAATCCCTGCAACAAAAGGGTCCTCCAGGGGTTCCTCCTGGACCGCCACCGGAGGCAGAATATTGAGAGCAGCTAGCGAATGCCTAAGTGAGCAAGCTCTTCCCGCTGGAACACGCAGACCATATTGGTGTTCTACCCTGAGGGTCTCCCCCCCTCTTCCAAGTCCCCCAACTATTTCTCCCCATAGATCCTAAGGGCTCTCTCCCAGGTCCTCTGACACATGGGAAGGCGGAGAGTCCTGTATCTGCCAAGCCTCAGGATCCCCTTTATGTCTCTTCTGAGGAGGAGGAAGGATGTCTGCCTCCGGCACCCCCTGATCCTGTACAGCTCCGGGGAGCAGTAGATCTTGCTTAGGCAATGTTTTGTCCTGTTTGTTTGGAGCAGCCTGCTGTGTCTTCAAACAATAGGCGCTGTGCAGGGCCAATATAAAGTCTGGGGAAAACATCTGTGCTACAGAACCCATCTGTGCTACTGCTAGCAGCAAAGGTGCTGTTGCTGAGCTACCCGAAGACTTACTGCCTCATCATGTGTAAAACAGCAGCTTTCTAAAATGGCTGTTTGTACATATAGGCGATCTAGATGTTTAAAAGCTGGTATTTACATGTGGGCATGCTTCTATAAAATATAGGTGACTATGGCGGCCATTTATAAAATATTAGCACAAATACTGCAGAGTATTGCAGGTAGAAACAAACCCACATATATTTATAACTGCCTGAGAGCAGCTACAACTAGATCTACAGAAATGCTGACTCCACCCTTGCTATGCCCCCAAGATGTCTGCACTCACTTCACGTAATGCATGCACTTTTTTTTATCATCGCACATACTTTTATGAGCTGGGTAATGTTATAAGGGACATTTTACATACCAGATGTCCTTTCCTTGAGCCCTGTTAGATCAGTCCAGACAGAAGAGTTGTGTCCCCCCACCAGCAGAGGTGGAAACAGAAGATATTCCAGAGGTTTCTGATGACCTCATCCTGTTATACCAGTCAATGCAGCTATGGGGCTTTCTCAGTATTCGTGTCCAAGCACATGCTCAAGAATCCCTGATCACACACAAGCTCAGAGAGCATAACAAGGTTCAACCAAACAAGGAACCATAACTATGCACAGAATCATCTTCGGACAGAAGGCTTGTCAAGAGGATAAGGGCCCACAGGACCAACAACAGAGAAACACAGCAGACCATAGCAGGTCACAGAGGCGGGTCCTGGACTGGTTTAGCAGGACGCAAGGAAAGAACATTAACTAGTAAGTAAAATGCTATCTTCTATATCGTCTTGCTAGATCAATCCAAACAAGTGGGACGTACCAAAGCTATGGCTCCACTAGGCAGGAAGACGACAAGTTAGCTTTCAAGACATCTGAGCCAAAGGCCATGTCCACCCCCGAGAGTGGACATCCAAGCGGCAATGTTGGACAAAAGTGGAAAGTGACACTCATGTTGCCACCCAACAAATGTTCAAGACGATACCTACACCAGAGTGCTGCACACGCAAACCCTCCGGAACTAGATGGTTCTGCCACAGATATGCTGAGGCAATGGCCTCCTTGATCCAGCAGCCCAGGGTAGACTTGGTGGCCACGTCACCATGACGCAGGCCTGAAAACAGCACAAATAGACAGTCTGACTTGCAAAAGGTTAGTGACCTTGAGATATTGGAGAAGCACTCTCCTGACATCCACCAGGCGAAGGTGAAAGGATGATGCCACCATGGGCAAGAAGGCAGGGGATAGGACCAATGTACAAGGCCTCCTCCTAGAATGACAAGCAAGGATCTCTATATGACAAATGCCTGAAACTTGGAGATTCATCTCACCAAGCAGATCATGACCAAGATGATGGTCTTAAGGGACATATCTATAAGTGTGGCCTACTTCAGAGGCTCAAGGGTCCAACATCAAGGCCTAGAGATCCCAAGAGGGAATGACTGAACACATCTGGGCGCATTAGGGACTTAACCTGGATTTTCCAAAGGCACTACCTGTGTAGGTGCCTTTGGAAAATCTCAGTCAAGGCATTTACATGGGTAACATGGGCTGTTACCCATGTAACCACCTTCGAAAATCGGGCCCCTAGTCCCTAAGAAGACAAAGACGAGAAGGTAAACCAATTCCCCCACTCCATATGGCAATACCCAAAAGAGCATTGGTTTAAAAGATGGCTCTAGTGGAGCCTTCAGCATTGAACTCCAGTGAGGAAATCAAGGGTGGTTACTCATGAGTTAAATCAAATCTTTCTCCAATTTTTAAAAGAGCTGCATCAATGCATCCACCATCTGCTGAGACAGAGAAATACTGGAGCTGTGCCCTTAGCTGCAGCGACTGGCATAGCAGAATAAGTTCATAAGAAATCTCTGGAATATTTACATTGTCTCCACCTCTGCTGGTAGGGGGACACAAACCAATTGTCTGGGCTGATCTAGCAGGACAATATGAAAGAGGCATTTTACATGCCTATTCTGTCATATACGCATGGAAAAGGCTTTTTATAAAATTACCCCTCCCTACTCTAACAACTTCAGTTGTTCTGGCTGAACCTGTGCTCTGTGAACCCATATGGGTCAACAAAATCATTACAAGAATCTGCAGGACACCCAAAAAAAAAAGAAAAATGCCGGTGAGGACTGGCTGGAAGGAATACAGGAAGATGACAGAAATGGTGGGTGAGGGGGGGGGGGGGAAGACTTGAAAGGGGCGAGGACAGGCTTGGAACTAAGAGAAGGTAGCCCAGAAAGAGTGATGGGGATGAACGGGTTCCCCGAACATTTTGGAGGTTCATAAGGTGTCCATAGTACCAAAAAAAAAAAAAAAAAAAAAGAGTTGTGAACTTCTGGTCTGGGCACACTTGAAATGTTTCACTGGTAGAGATACAGCCAAGGGCTTCTTCTCTGTGCAGGGGCTTATTAAATTGCTAGCGCAAGCTCAAATGGCTCCAACAGCTACACAGGGAAGAAGCCAGATGCACAGCTTCCTCTGCTAAAGCAGCAAATCCATGAAATTTGGTCAGGCTAGGGGATAAGCAAACGAGGGCACAACTTACCAACTCATAGGTAAAAGTTTCCTGCCTGCATGTACGGTCTATAGTTATGGTTTCTTCTCGTCCAGCGAGAATCTTCTTTCTAATTCTGCAAGGCAAGTGAAAAAAAAAGGGAGGGGGTAAAGATGGTTATACTTTGTATCATTGCCAATTTGGAATGCTTGGCAGAACTTGGGCAGACAAAACAGCAAGTTTTGTGGGCGACAGAAATAGGACCCAAGCTGGTAAATACATTCTAAATTTCTTTCAATGACAGTTTACTCAAATATTTATTCCCTTCCTCACCCCAATAAAGCAGCCATACCACTAAAAACACAAGATTTTAGACTGGATTTAAATATGGTTGGTGGGGGAAGGAGCAGCATTACCTATATAGAAACCAGTGCTAAAAAATAAATTCATTTTATTCCATTATATAGTTTCTCTGGCAATACAGAGTCAGTGGCCATTGTTTTGCACTTTGCAGTGTCAGTGGTGTATCCCTCTAACTGAAGTTTGCATATTACTAGCAAACAGAGTCAACGCCTCATCTGTGTTGCGTTACTGCATGAGCATTGACTCTGCTTGCTAGTAATATGCTAAGATGACATTTTACTTACCAGATGTCCTTTCCTTGAGTCCTGCTAGACCAGTCCAGACAAGTGGGTTGTGTTCCCCTACCAGCAGATTGGTGGAGACAAACAGCCAGTGAAATACCCATGTTTCAATTACATTACTCCCACTGCCTCTATCACCTGGAGCCACTAGAAGGCACTTCAGGATTCATCCCAAAGCGTATAGGAAAGCATGGCAAACCTCACACAACCTCAACGTGGCCAACAATGATGAATCAAATAGTAGAGAAAACTACATATATGAGATATTGAACAGCAGGCTGTCAGTAGGATATGAGCCTGCAGAGCTAAGCATATAAATCATAACGGACCAACGGACCTCCGCAACAGAACAGGCCAAACACAGTTACAGGGGTAGGTCCTGGACTGGTCTAGCAGGATTCAAGGAAAGAACATTATCTGATAAGTAAAATGTCACCTTTCATATTGTCCTGCTAGACCAATCCAGACAAGTGGGATGTACCAAAGCTACGCCTCCAATGGGCAGGAAGACGACACAGCAGCTTGCAAAACAGAGCAAATGCTGTATCCACCTTAGTATGGACATCTAAGCAGAAATGCTTGACAAAAGTGGAAAGTGATGCCCACGTTGCCGCCCGACAAATTTCTGCAGGGGTCACCAAGCTCCGCTCAGAGGACGCTTGCGCTAGGATAGAAGGGGGGTGCAAACTCTCTGGAACCAGTCTGTTCCGCAACAGATCTGCCAAGGCAATGGCCTATTAACCCAGCATCCCATTGCAGACTTAACCGTTGTGTCACCTTGCATGAGCCAGTAAACAGCACAAAAAGATGATTGGATTTACAAAAAGAATTCATAACCTTCAAGTTCTGGAGAAGCACCCTCCAGACATCCACAAGACAAAGATCCTCATATTTCCCTCTACATGGCTCCTTAGAAAAGAAAGGCAAGCAAACCATCCGGTTCATATGAAAGGGAAAAATCACCTTGGGCAAAAAGGCAGGCACAGGCCAAATGGAAACTACTACCTCTGAAAAGGGCAAATATGGATCCTGGCAAGACAGAGCCTGCAGCTCAGAAATCTGCCTTGCTGAACGAATCGTGACCAAGAAAAAACAAACAAACAGTCTTGAGAGTCAAGCCCTTCAGAGTACCATGCTTTAGAGGCTCAAAGGGCTCCAACACCTGGGCCCTGAACTCCAGCCAGAGATCCCAGGAAGGAACAAATGATGAGAAGGGAGGACGCAGACACTGAATCCCTTGAAGAAAACGTGAAACATCCAGGTGCAAGACTGAAGACTTTCAGGGAATGGACCTCCGAAACAGTACAAAGCTGCCACCTGGACTTTCAGGGAAGAGAAAAACCCTGTTCTAGACCATCCTGCAGAAGACCAACAGAGCTGGCACCTTGGCAGACTCAGGAATAAGCTGTCATGTGCCACACTCAAAGTGGTACCAAACTCACATGTATGCCAGGCTGGTAGAACCTCTCTGGGCTTTCAGCAGAGTAGAAATTACTGCAGGAGAATAGCACTTATGCATCAGCTGACTCTTCAAGAGCTGTAAGCGAGAAGGGAGCCGGGTCATCCAGGCCAAACAGCCACTGATGCATCTGGCCCCTAAATGGGGCACATGAAGAGGAGAAACTGCACAACCGCATCAGTCCCTAAACTATGCTCTCCTTGTCCAATCCAGCACCACCAGAATAATCCAGCTGGGATGGCACTCTGTGTGCTGAAGCACACGCCCCAACAGCAGCCATGAAGAAAATACATACAGCTAACAATACCATGGCCAGGATTGAAACATGGCGGCGATGCCCTTGGATCCAGTTTGTGTGGTGAGTGAAGCAAAAGCACACTGTCATTGGAGCAGGATGCCATCAATTTAATCACAAGGCGACCCCAATGACTAAGAAGCATCTGAAATGTCTCCTGACTCAACTCCCACTCTCCAGGATCGAGAGCGATGACGAAAGAAGACCGCTTCCACATTTACCACCCTGGCAATGTGCCAAGCAGAGCTAGGAGACTCATTTCTGCCCAGGCGAAACAGACAGCATTCCAAGGCCACTCCTGAACACCCCATGCCGCCTCAGTGATTGACATAAGCCACTGCTGTGGTGTTACCTGAAAACACTTGAACCATCCTGCCCTTGACCAAGGGCAGGAAAATGCAAGAGGGTCAACCAGATAGCCCTTGCTTACAGATGGTTGATGGACCACACTGCCTGCCTGCGGCTCCAACAGCCGTGTACAATTCAGTCTTGACAAGGGCTTCCCTGCCTGTAAGACCGGCGTCCATTGCCAGAAGAATCCATAAGTGATCCTCCAGCGCCATTCCCCTTTTCAGATAACGTGGGTGTAGCTGCCAACTCAAGCTGGCTCTCCCTCCCAGCTAGAGCAAAAGCCTGAGCTCAAACTTTGGTCAGGAAGGGCTGCCAGAGCAGCCTCATGAGCACACCCATGGTACTACCTTGACTGCTGCCGCCCTCAAACAGAGAAGCTAGAGATAATCCCAAACCCCAGGGGCCTGTTGAGAACAGAACATTTCAAGTCATTCCAACAACCTCTGTACTCTCTCCTCTGACAAGATGATTCTAGCCACTTGGGCATCGAAATGTGCTCTTAGGAGCAGGGCTTCAGGCGTCAGACCTGCACACACCACTAAACTGGAAAACAGCAGCTGCCGCCACTGCAGCAGAGTCCATCTTTATATCCATAGTACCCTTTCAAGGCCAATCCAACTTCCAGGGGAGTAGAGGCCCACTTTGTGACTACCGTGACTTCTTGTGCAGGCTGGACCATGTGACGTACTCCTCTTGAGGAGAGCTTGCATCCCTTTACATACCTCTATCCTCCTAGGCGAGAAATTGGTAAGGATCCATTCCGACCCGAACATGTTCTTGATTATTTCCGGAAACAGGAAGACTGCCATGAACATCCACACTGCCTGTAGAAGCAGGGAGCCTGTGGCACCTGCTCCATCACTGGAGCATTAGCCACATACCAGGTGGAGGAAACTCAAACAATCAAATGCCACCAGATCTCCCTTCTGGGACAGGTGGAAAATGTCAGCCTCCACATAAACGTCTGACAGAGAAAACACAGTTTTGTTTTGGCTATTTTGCTACATCAGATTTCTCAACCAAGACATCAGAACCAGCACTCAAGTCGAAGTCTCAAACAGAATCCCGCCAAACCACATCTCCAGAAGGCAACTTCTGTCTGGGTCGCTTAGAGGGATGCACTCAAGCCGGGCTTCTACACTCTGCCCATCCCTCACGTGACTGAGCTTGAGGGAATCCAAAGGTTGCAGGGTCTGACTTTCTGCACCAAAAGACCAGGCTTGACAAAGAAGAAACAGCTGGAGCAGAGCCCTACAAAGAAGGGGCGTGGCCAGAAGCGCGGTCATCAGAACTCAAGGCCGAGCTATTATTCTTACCCACAGCGCCATCAGTCGCCTCCAACCCTGAGGCGGAAAATGCCAGGCCAACCAAAATCCTTTGCTGGAAGTAGGAAGATGGGCCCACCAGCAAAAAGTCAGACGCTACCATGCAGAATGAATCCAGCGAGGAGGCTGTTCGCTTGCCACAGGACAAAACAATGCTTCCTGGAAGAGAGAGTTAAGGCAAGGCAAACATTTGCATGCGCTAAGGCTGCGTAAGTACAAGAGCACGTGCTAACAGAGCGTGTACATAAGCGAGTGCTAGATTCACTCAGGTAGAATGTGCACTGGGACCGCTTGTGCGAAAGGCATAAAATATTAACAGTGCGCGATGGAAAATGGCAGAAGGAGCAGACACCAAGTCAACAGTTGCCTGTGGTCCACCCCGACTTATGCCCCAAAAACAGACAAGTGCGGGAGTCACCAGCAAGGACAATAACGAAATAAAGTCTTGGTAAACTAAAAGTAAATAAAGGGCTGGGACCGTATAGGATATATCCAAGAATACTGAAGGAACTTGGGTATGTTCTAGTGGCTCCAATGACTGACTTTTCAATTCTTCTTTGGAGTTGGGAGTGGTTGCAGAAGACTCGAGAAAGGCACATGTGGTACCTTTACACAAAATCTGAAGTAAGGGTGAAGTTGAAAAATTACAGCTGATTAGTCTGACCTCTGTGGTGAATAAATTACTTGAAACGCTGCTAAGAGAGAATAGTGAGGTTTCTGGGGTCCAATGGATTTGCAGAATCTAAGGCAGCATGGGTTTACCAGAGGCAGGTCTTGTCAGACAAATCTGATGATTTCTTTGACTCTGTGACCAGGGAGTTGGACAGAGGGAGAGCCCTAGATATGGTGTACTTAGATTTCAGTAAAGCCTCCGACACAGTTCTGCACAGGCAACTTATAAACAAACTGAGCACCCTAGGGATGAACACTAAAGTTACTAATTGGGTTAGAAATTGGTTGAGTGGGAGGCAACAAAGGGTACAGGTAAATGGAGGTCACTCTGAAGAGAAGGAGGTTACCAGTGGTGTGTCCTTGTCCGATTCTTTTTAACATCTTTGTTAGCGATATTGTGAGTAGTCTATCAGGTAAGGTTTGCTTGTTTGCGGATGATACCAAAATCTGCAATAGAGTAGACACAGAGGAAGGACTAGATAACATAAGGAGGTATCTAGCTAAATTTGAAGAATGGTCTAGAATTTGGCAGCTGAGATTTAAGGCTAGAAAAATGCAGAGTCATGCATTTGGGTTGCAAAAATCCAAGGGAGCGGTACAGTGTAAGGGGCGAAGTACTTCTGTCCACAAAAGAAGAGTGGGAGCTGGGCGTGATTGTGTCTGATGCTCTTAAAGTAGCTAAACAGGTAGAAAAAGTGACAGCAAAAGTCATAAGGATGATTGGGTGCATAGGGAGAGGAATGGCCAGCAGAAGAAAGGAGGTGATAGTGCCTGATGAGTGCTCATTTGGAATATTGTGTGCAATTCTGGAGACCACACCTCCAAAGGATATAAACAGGTTGGAGTACGTGCAGAGGGTGGCTACTAAAATGGTTAGTGGTTTTCACTATAAACGATATGAAGACAGACTTAAAGGAGGAAAAGCAGGAAAGAGGAGATATGATAGAGATATTTAAATAGCTCCGTGGCATAAATGCACAGGAAGAGAGTCTCTTTCAATTGAAAGCAAGCTCTGCTATGAGGGGACACAAGATGAGGGTGAAAGGGGATAGATTCAGGAGTAGTATGCGGAAATATCTCTTTACGGAAAGAGTGGTAGATGCATGGAATAGTCTCCCAGTGGAGGTGATAGCAATGAGGACAGTATCTGAATTCAAAAAAGCATGGGACAAACACAGAGGACCTCTAAAAGTAAAAAGGGAACTATTGTAGTTGATATGGAAAAGCAGACTAGATAGAAACATGACGGCAGAAAAGGACCATATGGCCTATGGTATTCACCCGATGGGAGCCTCAGGCAGGGCAAACTGTGCCAGTCTCCGTGCTACTCCCCAGACACTTTAAAAAAAAATGTTTTTGTTTTTAAAAACAGGCTTGCAGCTAAATATTTCCGAGGTGTCTTCAGTCTTTAGGGAGAGCAGGGGGGGGGAAGCAGAGGAGGTAGGAGGGGGCGTTGATGTGTGAGGTTGCTGATCTCTTCCAAATTCTTCCAATTTTCTGGCTGCTCAACAGATCCTTATCATGATAAGAGCATGAAGCTGAACTAGTTTTCCCTCCTGCTTTGGCTACCAAAATACCTTAGTCTAGTGGAGCCTCCCAAGTCCTGTTCAAGTGAGAATCACCCTCAAGGTGGTTGTTTATGAGGGAAAGCAGTCTTTTTCCTTTCACTTGCTTAGATTTTTTTTTTAAAAAAGAGGAGTTGAGAAAATCCAATCACCTTCTGCTGGAGACAGAATACTGAGGTGCCCTCTAATGGCTACCAGAGGACTCTTCAGTGTCCACACTGAAGCATATGGGAGAACATGGCAAGCCTCACACAACCTCAATGTGTGCAATAATGAGTAATCAACAGTAGAGAACTATGCACAGGAAAGCATTAACAGAAGGCTGTCAGTCGAAGATAAACCCATAGAGTCAAGCATATAAATCACAGCAGACCCAAGGGCATCGCTGCAGAAGAACAGAGCAAACAAACAGTTCCAGGGCAGGCTCTGGACTGGTCTAGCAGAACTCAAATAAAAAAAAAAAAAAAATCACCTTCCATACTGTCCTGCTAGACAAGTCCAGACAAGTGTATGTACCAGAGCTACGCCTCCACTGGACGGGCAGAAGACACAGCAGCTTGCAAAACCTTAGAGCCAAAGGCCGTGTCTGCCCAAGCATGGACATCCAAACAGAAATGCTTGACAAAAGTGGAGGTGTTGCCCATATTGCTGCCCAACAAATATCTGCAGGGGCTACTGAGTTCCACTCTGCCCACAAGGACACTTGCACTCAGAATGGGCAAGCAAACCCTCCAAAATTGGCCAGTTTTGCAAAAGATCTGCCGAGGCAATGGCCTCCTTAACCCAGTGCCCCAATGCAGACCAAGCCGCTGCATCATCTTGAGCAGGCCAGCAAACAGCACAATAAGATGATCTGACATATGAAAACAAATTTGTAACCTCCAGGAAGCAGAGAAGCAACCTCCGGACATCCACAAGTCGAAGTGCCTACTGTTTCTCCGACACTGCTCCTTAGAGAAGAGCAGGCAAACGGTCACATGAGGGGAGAAACCACTTCAGGGAAGAAAGAAGGTACAGGCTGAATGGAAACAGCCTCCTTAGAAAAAGTTATGTAAAGATCTCTGCAAGATAGAGCCTGCAGTTCGGAAAAACACCATAAAGAACAATCGCAACCTAGAAGATTGTCCTGAGTGTCAGGTCCTGTAAAGTAGCGCACCTCAAAGGGTTCCCAACATCAGGGTCCCAAGCAGATGACACAGATCCCAGCAAAGGACCACAGACCATAGGGGAGGATGCAGACGCCGAACCCCCCTGAAGTAGCCATAAAACATCCAAGCCCTCTGAAACAGGCCAAAGCTGCCACCTAAACCTTCAAGAGGGTAAGAGGAAAGAGGCCCTTTTCCAGATCATCCTGCAGAAAAAGGCCACAGAGACCGCATCTTGCAGGCTTCAGGAGCCTCCTGACTCCTAGGACCAGGGAGTGCTGGCCAAGAAAATCCATTTCCATAGTGTCTACCCTGGCAAAGTGCAGAGCCGAAGAACTAGGAGGCTCTTCACCGCTCAGGCACACAGGAGAACCATCTCCAGTGCTACCCTGGCACTCCTTATGCCACCTTGCTGAACGAAATAAGCCACCACCATGGCGCTGTCCAAGAACATGTGAACTGCCCGACCCTTGACCAGAGGCCAGACACACAGAAGAGCCAACCTGATGGCCCTCACCACTTCCTCACAGTTCCAATGGTCCCAAGTTGTTCGACTTTAGCAATGGGCTCCCCAGCCTGAGAAACTGGCATTCATCAACAGATGGATCCATGAGCAATCATCCAGTGGCACGCCCTTCCTCAAAAGACAGGGTGCTGCCAGCACCAAAGACTGGCCTTCACCATCATTGGAAGCAACAGCCTGAGCTCAAACTGTTAATGATCATCAACCCAGACTCTGGGAGCCTGCTGTGAACAGAATAGCACTAGGCAATCCAACAGCCTTGACTTTCCCCACTGGCAGAAAGACTCTGCACACTCTAATATCAAAAACGTGCTCCCAGAACTCCAGGGACTGGGAATGCAACAACTGGTTTTTCCCAAAATGATCACTCAGCCAAGGCTCATCAGGAAGGACCACTCGGGGAGCTACCCAACAGGCCTCTAAAGGAGCATGGGCTCAGATGTGCCAGTAGCCTAGATAGATAATCGGAGTACACATATCCCTTGGTGCCATAGCGCTGCAGACACCACCACCATGACCTTGGACAACATCCTTCGGGCTGTGGAGTCCACGAATAGGAGGGCAGTGAACTGAATGTGAGAGCCAAGCATGGCAAAACACAGATACTTGCTCATCCCTCAGATCAGGATATGAAAATACACCTTGGCCAGAAACAGAGAACCAGGAATCCCGTCCGTGCACTGCTGGAATCCTGGATTACAAAGTTTCCATCCAGAAACATATGTCGTGCAAGCACTCGTTCACACAATTGAGGTCCAGAATACACCGGAATGTTCCTACCATCTCAGCCACCACAAAAACAGATGTAATAACTGCCCCTGCCCCGATTGTCTGGGGGAACGGGCACCACTGCCTTCAGGAGAGGAAAACTTGTCCAAGGTGATCCAGAATAGCGGCCCTGTTGTTCACAGACCCACAAGAGGAGAAGACGCAAGCAACAAGGGTCGGCTCTTTGCAATCCAGGCCATAGCCATACTGAATCGGGGCTAGCACCCAGCGATCCTTGGTGACCTAGGCCCATTCCTGAAGAGGAGGCAAAGCCTACCCCCAACCTGATGAACCAGGGAATGGGCCTCCAAACCTTCATTGTGCAGCCTGGGAGGGGGTCCTCCTCTGGATGGGACTGGGACCCTTGGCCCAGGCGCTCCATGAAAGAACTGAGAATGAGCCCAAACTCCATAAGCAGAGGGGAAGAAAGAACTCCTCTCACTACTGACCTAGAAAGCCTGAGACCCCTGGGAGTCCGACCAGCATGTTGGGGAGGAGCGGGTGGAGGCCAATGGAAAAGGAGTTCATTCCTGCTTCACAGGGCCCTTGGACCTGTCCTGCAGAAAGCGATAAGATTTCATCTTGCCCAGGTCCTTCACTAGCTTCCCCAAATCTGGCCATAGAAAGAAGCTTCTGTTGGGTCTAATGGGCAACCAGATTTTGGAAGATGAGACTGCTGCCCCGTATCAAAGGCCAGCCAACGCCATGTAACTGTCGATAGGGTACAATCCCTAGCCACTAGACATACAAGGCACAAGAAAAGTGCAAGTCACACCATGCCATAGGATGTGGCAGGGAGCTTTATTGGTATCCATGAAGTTTTATTTATTTATTTGCATTTCTTATATACCGCACTATTTGCGATCAGCGCGGTTTACATAAAACAAATGGTATCCAACAATAAACAAAAGTCAGGTCATTACATTGAACAGGAACAAGTAACTTGGAAAACAGGGTAAATTATATACAGGATACTGACCTCTGTATAAATAAATATTACAAAAAGACAAGTAAAATACATATATAAACTATCAAATCAATTAAACATTAACAGAACAAAAAAACAACAACTTTTGCCGAGGGTATAAACCAATAAAAACAAACATTAAAAAACATAATAAAACAATACTACTAATAATAAATAGCAATATGGCACTATATAACTTATGAACATAAACACTAAAGCATAGTTACTCACCTGTAACAAGTGTTCTCTAGGGACAGCAGGAATCAGTCCTCACATGGGTGACGTCAGCGCAGACGGAGCCCATGTGGAAGCATCTCCCCAACTTTCAAAGTAAGCCTTTGGGAGATGCACTACACATGACCTGCGTATTCACTTTGGAAACAAACCACACAATGCACTCCTCCGGAAGAGCGTGCATCCTATTATACACTCTTAGCCTCTAAAGCGGGGAGTTGAGGGAATCCCACGCCAACCAGAACAGGTTCTTGAGCATCTCCGGGAACTAGACAGAAGTGGATTTCCGCACACTCTGCAGAAGTGTATGCATCCTCAGTTCGTGCTCCATGCCTAGAGCAACCATCAAGCTCAAGATGGATGAAACCCTGGAAATCAATGCCTCCAGTTCCTCTTTCTGGGGCAGGCTGATAACATTGGCCTCCTCACAATCCTCTGAAAGCGAGAGTACTTCATCCACATCAGACTCCGAGCCACAGTCCAGACTTCAGACAGATCCTGGCTGATCCCCATTCTCCAGGGATTGCCCTTTGTCAGGGACGCTTAGCCATAGGCAATCAAACAGGGCTTCCACTCTCAGCCTGCCCCTCATGAGACTGTGAATGGGGGAACCCAGAGGCCGCAGGGTCTGAATTTCCATGCCAGAAGATCAGGCCTGTTGTAAAAAGGAAAAGAAATTCGGGGGAGAACAATCCAGACTCTGGAAGCTCTCCTCACAGAAATGATCCCTTACACCAGGGGACCAGTTGCTGCCTATCTCCTAAAGCATGGGGAGCAGTGCACAGCACAGTCACCAGAACCTCTGGCCAGCTAGTTATCCTTACCAACAGCACCATCCGCCACCTCCTGCCCTTAGGCAGGCAAGGCCGGACTAACTGCATCCCCTGGTGTAGAAAGGGGGAGCAATTCCTCCAGGGGACAACTCAGGAGCTGTCATGCTAGAAGAGCAGAGTCCAGAAGCTGGAGATGAGGCATTTTGCTTGCCACAGGCCAAACGATTCCTGGAAGACAGAGTTGAGGCAATTATCACAACAGTGTGCACTAAGGCCGCAGTGGCCCAAAGACACGCGTTAACTGTGTTTTTATTGAAACACGCGTTACAGGCACTAGGGTAGGAACGCACATTGAAGCCACTTGGGCAGAACACGAATAGGGATCACACGATCACCAGGTACACAATAGGAGAAAACACTACTAATGTGTGCAGAAAAAGAGTAGTTACTCACCTTAACAGGTGTTCTCCAGGAGCAGCAGGAATCAGTCCTCACATATGGGTGTCATCGGCGCCGATGAAGCCCCAGCAGAGCATTTCCCCAGCTTTCTATGAAAGCCTTTGGGAATGCAGGCATGCATGCGCGGTTCCCTTCCCGCCTAAAGGTGCCATCTTACCTCAGTCAAATGACATAGCTAAGAACAGCACACAAAAATGAAAAATAAACTATGCACAACTGCAACTCCAAGGGGAGGAGGGAGGGTTGTGAGGACTGATTCCTGCTGCTCCTGGAGAACACCTGTTACAGGTGAGTAACTACTCTTTCTCCAGGACCAAGCAGGAAGTCAGTCCTCACATATGGGTGACTCCCCAGCTCTGGGCTACCGAGGAACCCAGGCTGAACAAGAGAACTCCCTCTAGTCTCAGCAGCAAAGAAAGGCTTTTCAAGGACACAACCTCCACCGGTAGCCCAGAGGGCAGGAGGGCAGGAGTTGCCTAAACCTCAAAGAGATTGCGGAGTACTGCCTGGCCAAAAGCACTGTCCCTACGGGACTCCCTCTCCAGGTAGTAATGGGCCGCAAAAGTCTGGCTTGAAGACCAAGTTGCAGCCCTGCAGATGTCTACCAAGGGCACAGAGCGGAGATGAGCCACTGAGGCAGCCATTGCCCTGACACGATGGGCCGTGACCCTACCCTGCAAAGGAAGGTCAGCCGCCTTGTAAGCCCAGGTGATACAGTCAGCCACCCAGATGGACAAGGTACGCTTGGACACAGCCAACCCCAACATATTGGGGTCAAAGGATACGAAGAGCTGAGTAGCCCTTCTATGCCCCTGCGTACGGTAAAGGTAGAAGGATAAGGCCCTCCTACAGTCCAGGGTATGCAGGACTGCTTCAGCCTGGCTAGCATGAGGCCTAGGGAAGAATGTTGGAAGAACCACCTCCTGATTGAGGTGGAAAGAGGAGACAACCTTAGGGAGGAACTTTGGATGAGTCCTGAGGACTACCCTGTTCCTATAAATCCTGGTGTAAGGCTTGTCACAGACCAGGGCCTGAAGCTCACTTATTCGCCTAGCCGAGGTAAGGGATATTAGGAAGAGTGTCTTCCAGGAGAGGAAGCGTAGTGGACAAGTAGCCATCGGCTCAAAAGGTGGGCGAGCCAGTTGCTGCAAGACCACATTCAGCTCCCACTCAGGGGCAGGAGGACGGATGGGAGGCTTGAGCAAAAGCAAGACCCTGAGAAAGCGGGACACCAAGGGGTGACCAGATAGAGACTGCCCCACCACCAATGAGTGGTGAGCTACTAGAGCTGAGAGGTGGACTCGAACAGAATTGGACTTAAGTCCCTGATTGGATAAGTGCAGTAAGTACTGAAGCACTACTGGCACAGTACAGGAGAAAGGATCCTCTGTACGTAGGTGATACCACACAGAAAACCTCTTCCACTTGAAAGCATAGGTTTTCCTAGTGGACTGTTTCCTAGAGGCTAGGACAACCTCCTCCACTTCCTGAGGTAGGCCCCAGGGAGCCAAAACTACCCTTGCAGCCTCCAGGCCATCAAATTGAGAGATTTGAGATTGGGGTGCAGAAGGGAACCCTGGTCCTGTGTGAGAAGGTCGGGTTGCAACCCCAGAAGCAGTGGAGGATCTACCGGCCAGTTGAAGCAGAAGAGGAAACCAAGGCTGTCTTGGCCACCTGAGAGCTACCAGCAGGACCGAGGCTTTGTCCTGAAGAATCTTGAACAGGGTTCGGGCCACCAAGGGCGTGGGAGGAAACGCATAGAGGAGGCCCTGAGACCACGATATCAGAAAAGCATCCGCTGCTATCCGCAGAGGATGTGGTTGCCTGGAGCAGAACTTTGGCAGTTGCTTGTTCATTGGGCTGGCAAAAAAATCCATCAAAGGGAGACCCCATTTGAGAAAGATCTTCTGAACTACCAAAGGATGCAGCTGCCACTCGTGGGGCTGCAGAATCCTGCTTAACCTGTCTGCCAGGTAGTTGTCCTGGCCTGGAAGGTACACAGCCTTGAGGAGCATGTTGTGCTTCAGGGCAAGAGAACACAGGTCCTGGTCCTCCCGACAAAGGATCCTGGACCCGGTTCCGCCCTGTTTGTTCACATAAAACATGGCAACTTGGTTGTCTGTCTGGATCAGGACAGACTGGTGAGTCAGGGTAGGAGTGAAAGCTTTGAGTGCTAAGCGAATAGCTCTGAGTTCGAGGAGATTGATCTGCTGTGCAGCTTCCCAGGGAGACCAGAGGCCCTGGGTGCACTTGCCCAGACAATGCGCTCCCCAGCCTTGCAGGGAGGCATCTGTTGTTAGTACCACTGTGAAACCTGGAATCTGAAAGTGCACCCCTTTCAGCAGATTGGGTGGGTGTAGCCACCAGTTGAGGGAGTGCAGAAATGGTCTGGACACTCTTATTCTGTCGCTGAGGCTGCCTGTGGCCTGTGACCACTGAGTTCGAAGACACCACTGTGCAGGCCTCATATGGAGCCTGGTATTGGGGGTCACATGTACTGTCGAAGCCATGTGGCCTAGAAGCCTCAGGCATAGTCTGGCGGAGACCAGGGACCTGCTGAGAAACTGACTTGCCAAGGCCATCAACCTTTGGGATCTGTTTTCTGGCAAGAATGCCTTTGCCAGGAGAGAGTCCAACCTTGCCCCTATGAACTCCAAATTCTGGGAAGGGAGCAAAGTGGACTTTGCGAAATTTATGACGAACCCCAGACGTTGTAGAAGAGCAATGATCCTGAGGGTGGCTTGATTGGCCTCTTGACTTGTCTGACCCCTGATGAGCCAGTCGTCCAGATAGGGGAAGACAAAGATGCCCTGATTTCTCAGGTAGGCCGCCACCACTGCTAAGCACTTTGTAAAGACTCTGGGGGCAGAGGTGAGGCCGAAAGGCAGCACTCTGTACTGATAATGGTTTCCTCCCACGATGAACCTTAGGTACTTTCTGTGGTCTGGATGAATGAGGATGTGAGTGTACACATCCTTTAGATCTAAGGAGCATAGCTAATCTCCCTGCTGGAGGTAGGGCAGAAGGGTTCCAAGAGTAAGCATCTTGAACTTTTCTTTCACTAGGAACTTGTTGAGGTTCCTGAGGTCCAGAATGGGACGAAGGCCACCGGTCCTTTTGGGCACCAGGAAATACCTGGAGTAGAATCCGTGACCTTGCAAGTGGGGAGGCATAGGCTCCACCGCCCTGTCCACCAACAGACCCTGAAGCTCCTGACGGAGAAGGTCTGTGTGCAGAGGAGGCCTTGGAGGCTCCCCTGGAAAGTATGGGGGTGGCAGTTGGTGGAAATGGAGGGCATATCCCTTGTGGATTATCTCCAGCACCCAACTGTCCCCGGTGATAAGGGGCCACTGGTGGGCAAAGAGGGCGAGACGACCTCCTGTGCAGGGTTGGGAGAGCAGTGGAGAGGCTATGCTCAAGGAGTCAAAAGCCCCCACCCTGCTGAGTGGTAGCAGGAGCCTGAGGCTTGGGGGTCCTCTGCCTACGGAGCCCATTACCCTGGCCCTTGGCTTGCTGACCCTGGGGGGCAGCTTGGGCAGCCTGATATTGTGGGTACTGTTTGTAGGCAGTGCCCTTCCTCAGGTAAAAGGGCTTTTTTACCCGAGCCCTTCTTTTTATGAGAAGGGGCAGAGGTCTTCGACAGCCTTGTCCGAGTGAGGTGCTCAGTCTCGAGCTGAGCGGCCGTCTCGGTCATGGGCTTGCCAAAAAGGTTTTCACCTCGGCAAGGGACAATCGACCAACTTGTCCTGAACCCATGGCTCGAGGTCCGATGACTGCAGCCATGCCTGGCGTCGAGCCGCAATGCCGGCTGCCGCAACTCGGGCCGAAGCCTCGAAGCCATCGTAGGTGGCGCGGGACATGAACTTCGAGCAGTCCCGAATACCCGAGGACAAGGACTTAAATCTCTGCAAGGGTTCCCCGGAGAGACCAGCAGAGAACCCGGCCAACTTCTTGGCCAGATCCCGCAAGTACATGTCCATGTACAGCTGGTAAGACTGGACATGGCAAGCAAGCCTCAAGCCCTGAAAACACTTTCTACCGACGCCATCGAGGTTGCGGGCCTCCCTGCCAGGAGGCACCACGGAGTGCATCTTCTGGCTCTTCAGACGATGCATGGCCGATTCCACAACCATGGAATAGTGTGGTAGCTGTGCCTTTTGAAAACCAGGGCTCTTCCGGAGCCGATAGATCGAATCGACTCGCTTGCTAAGAACCGGCGCCGAGGCCGGTGCCTCCCACATACAGAAGAGGAGCCGTTCCAGCATCAGAGGAACCGGGACAGTAAAGGCCTCCTTCGGAGGAGAGTCATACTGCAGCGCCTCGAGCTCTAGGCTCTTCCTCGGGGTCCGCCGGAATAGCCAAGGCAGTGGCCATATCCCGGACGAACTCCGAGAACCGGGTGTCCTCCGGAGGGGACCTACTCCGGGGCTCAGACTGCGGTGAGTCCGACGGGACGCACCAAGTCTTGAAGTTATCAGGAGACTCCTCGTTCTCCGTCTCCCAAGCCGACTCGTCCGAGGAAGAGTCGGGGTCCGACCCCGCGGGGCCCTGGAGCACCCGCCCCGACGCCAGAAGCACTGCCGTCGACACCCTCGGTCCCGAACGGGAGGTTGAGGGAGACTGCGACTGTGGTCGACTCCGAGCCACGATGGACTCGAGTATCGGCTCGGTCTCCAGGGTCGACTTCGACGTCGATGTCCCAGTGGTCGGGGCAGATGCGTCAGACAGGCTGGCCATCAGTGCCCGCTGCTGCTCCATGAAGGCAGACATTCTGCTCTCCAAGGCCGTCATCCTGAGACTCAGCTCGGGAGATGCAGCAGCTACCGACTCGGGCCCTGGCGGCGCCGGGCCCGACGTCGGCTCCCTGGGAGAAGAGTCCACGAGGACTACGGGGCTTACGTGTCCAGCAGACTCCGGCTCCACACGAGGAACTTTGGCAGGCTTCTCTGGTTCCACGGGCCCGGGGCAACGGTTGGGGGTCTTAGGCCTGGCCCTCGAGGAGCCAGGGACATCCTCTGACGACGCCCTCGCGAGCCGTTTCTTCCTCTTGCATTCCCGGTCGGGGGACCCCCTGTCCGAGAAGCTTCGACGACGCTCAGGATCGGAATCCCGAGATGTCGAGGCCTCAGACGAGGTCCGGGCCCGGCCGGAGGCTGAGTCCGAGAAAAGCCTTTCCTTTTGCTGCTGGCGACTTCGCAGTGCCTTGGAAGACATTTTCCCACAGGCCCCGCACGACTTAGGATCATGGTCGGGGCCAAGGCACCGAAGGCAGCAGTCGTGTGTGTCGGTGAGAAACATTAGTTTCTTACACCAATCACACTTCTTAAAACCGCCGGAAGCCATCGGGGAAAAAAAAAGAGTCCCCGCGAGGTCAAAAGACCGGCCTTCCAGGGAAAAAGAGAAAAAGGGCGCGAACGCCTGCCACGAAGGGCTAAAACCGAAAAAGAAGAATCGGGCTCGATACCGGTGTACCGAACCCGGCGGGAGGGGAACCAGCGTTGAACCAGTAGAAAAAAAGAGCAAAAATCGCTGAAAAAGCTAATTTTAACCGGGAAAACTGGACACACGTCCGGTGGGCTTCACGGAAAAAGAGAGACTGAGGTAAGATGGCACCTTTAGGCGGGAAGGGAACCACGCATGCGTGCCTGCATTCCCAAAGGCTTTCATAGAAAGTTGGGGAAATGCTCCGCTGGGGCTTCATCGGCGCCGATGACACCCATATGTGAGGACTGACTTCCTGCTTGGTCCTGGAGAACATCAGGAAACTGCACCAATGGTCATCAGCAGTCTACCCCAAATTGCATCCCAGACAGAATCAGGAGCCCCCAACAAGGACAATGACAAGGTCAAGCCTTGGTACACACCCCCTGAAAGCCCCAGGCTGAGGATCCATGCAGGGCTCAGCTCTACTCCCCTGATACCGTTTCACTGGCTTTTGCATCACTGCATTTAAAGGGATCTGCCTGCCAGCCACCTTTTAAGAGCCTTCTATAATCTTCCAGAAAGAGCAGGGAGAAAAAGAGGAGGAGGGAGGGGGTGTTGACATTGTACGAGACTGCTGCACTCATCCAGATCCTTCTAATTTCTGGCTGTTCAATAGGCTCGTATCATAAGCGCATGGAGCTGTACCAAATTTTCCCTCTTCCTATGGCCACCATAAAAACCGCAGTCTAGTGCAGCCTCCCATATCGCACTCAAGTGATAGTCTCCCTCAACGTGGTCATTCATTTAAATCATTTTTTTCCTCCCAAATCCTCAGAATTTTCTTCAGAGAGGAGAAAATCCATCCACCATCTACTGGAGACAAAGAAATACTGAAGAGACCTCTGGTGGCCAAAGCGTATAGACTCATGGGAGTGATGTCATTGAAACCTAGGCTTTTCACTGGTTCTTTGTTTCCACCAACCTGCTGATAGGGAACACAACCCACTTGTTTGGACTGGTCTAACAGGATGATATGAAACTTCTTTTAGAGGGATACACTCCTGACGAAGCAAAACATGAAATGCTGGCCACTGTGACTAAGTACTTGTATTCATTTTTTAAAAGCATATTGCAATGCAATGTGTGCCTTCGAGTCAGTCCTGACTCCTGGCGACCCAGAAGCTCCTTGGTTTTCTTGGCAGTGTCACTGGAAGTAGATTGCCAGGCCTTTCTTCCGAGGCAATGGAGGGTTAAGTGAGTTGCCCAAGGCCACAAGGAGTGCTAGTGGGAATCAAACCCTGGTTGCTTGGTTACCAAGCCAGTGTTCTAACCACTAGGCTACTCCTCCACTCCATAAAAGCATATTAAAAAGTGGTTAAAATTTACATTGAAAAAAAAGGGAGAGGTGTTAACCTATAAGTAATCCTGCTAGGCACTGGGTGCTCTGTCAGGGGGTTACCCTTGATTAAGTTTGACCTCCCTGTTATATGTAAACTTGCAGTTGTGTTTAATGTAAATCACTTTGAATTTATGATAAGGCAGTATAAAAGAACCTGTTAAATAAACAAAGTAATATTGAGAACACTTTCAGAGGGGTTTTTTCCACCTTTTAATAATTTTTCCTTATTATAGGGATAATCTGTTTCCGGAATGTATTACATGGTGTTGACTAAAATAACTTGTTAGGTCAGAGTATGAAAATTTTAAAACGTACCCCAGAGTCACTAGTCCTGTTTCTTCAGGGATGATATCGGGATCCATGTCATCATCATCATCTTCAAAGCATTTTAATGCCTCTGTACTGAAAAGGAGAAACACAAAACAAACATTTATCAGATTTTCAGCTCCCTCCCCACCTCTGCTTTTCTTCTTTGGCTTGTTCTGTAACACACATATCAGTTTCTTCTCCATAAAGCTGTCATCAGGAAACCATCATCAATTTCCCAGGTCCTTTCCTGGACTATGCCCATACAAAAGGTTCCTGCAACAGACTACAGTGCAGGACCCAGCTCTTCCAATAACCTAAATACATCATCATTATCTTACTCTATGATTGGCCAGTAGGTGCACCTCTACATGCACTGCTTATAAGTACATCCTCAGCCACTCGAAGACCAATTTTATTTATTTTCAATGTATTCAATTCACTGCATGGCTTGGAACAGAAAGCAGACTTCATGTATGGGAGAGGGCCTACCTGGTGCACTATTCTGCTCCGATGGTACCGTTTTTTTGTTTTGTTTTTTATAAACATCCAAATAGTTGAACTCTTAATAGCAGCCTTCAGGAAAACCCATTGCGTATACAAAAAAAAACTTTTTTGGTCAGACTACAAATAATAGATCATAAGGTATTAAACTCAAAACAATCTTCACCTAGCAATCCATTGTACTCAATTTATTCATACCACAGCTTCTTGCAGTTTTAAAATAAGAGAGGTGGTATATCATATGCCCCACCCCAACACAGCACTATGTTTTGAACAGCAGCAAAAAACACTTTTTAAACCGTTCTGCTTCAGTGGAAAATCAAATATTATCAGCCAAACTGAATGGATGTATACTTTTCAATAGAGTCTGTTCTTCATTTTGCTCTAGTCTTCAAAACGTTTTTTGACGTCCACAATTCAGTCATAATGTAGTCCTTATTGGTGTTTTTGCTCCATACTCATGAGAAAGGGAGGGTTAAATCCTGAAAGCTAGCCTAGAAATGAATTATGTTAATCCAAGGTTCAATTGTGCTTCACCTGAGGCTGGTCTTGACTTTAGTCCTGCAAGATCAGTCCAAGTGGGTTTATTCCTTCCAGCAGTAGATGGAGACAGGGCCAGACTGTTTGGCTTATGTATATAGCTTCGTGCAGCTGGGAAGTCAAAGTCAAGGACTGCCTGCTCCTGTTCTCTCCAGTGATGCCATACCATGAAGGGCGGTATATCAAATTAATAAACAAACATGGAAAGGTAAGGTGGTTTACAACAAAAACAACCCAAGAGAGGGTAAAGAAGAGGAAAGGAAATCCATAACATAAAATAGAAAACAAAAAAAAGAAGAATTTGTCACCTTCACACAAGGGAGAAAAGAGAGAGACCGACCAGGCAGATGTCATCTACAGGCTGCTGGTTTATTATGTGGTGGTAGATCAAATGCTTTATGGAAAAAAATGTTTTAAACAGAGATTTGAATTTTGTGAATGGCGGCTCCAAGTGAAGGTCAGGAGGCAAATTGTTCCAGAGACTGGGGCCCAAGAAGTTAAATGCAAAATGGTGAATTGGTTTGTGCCTGGCATGCATGGCACTGAGGAGGTAAAGACAGAGTGGAGTGGGCAGAGGGTACAGTGAGGGGTGTGGAGTGATAAGAGAAGAAATGTTAGGATGGTGTGCCTGTATATAGAACCTTGTGGGCCAGAGTAAGGATCTTTTAATGGATGCGGTAATGTATGGGAAGCCAATAAAAATGAATCAGAGAGGTGGCACGATCAAAAAGAGGCATGAGAGAGAAGTCATACGGCAGTATTTTGAATGAGTTGAAGTCTTTGAAGCTGGTAGTTGGGAAGACCAGCAAAGATGACTTTACCATAGTCTAGTCATGCCATGTCATGACTAGTGAGAGCAGTAGAATGGTCAGGGATGAGGAAGATAGAAAAGGGTGCATAAAGAAGGAGGAATTGCATATAACTGCTGATGTGGTCGTGGAAGGTTAAAAATGAGTCGAGGATGATCCCAAGATAGCGAAAAGAGTATGTCAACAGGATAAGAGCACTGAAAAGAAAAGGTGCCAAGAGAGGTGGAGAGGCAGTGCCCATCAGCCAGGTAGCTGACATTTTACTAGGATTAAGTACGAATTGTTTCACTTCTAACCAAGGTAGGTGTTGAGTGGAGAGAGGTTGGGGAACAAAGTGTCTGTACAGGAAGAGCAGAATGTCGTCAGTAGTAATATGCTGAAATACCTAGTTGTTGAATGAGAAGCCCAAGGGGACAGAGAAAAAAAAACATTGAATAGGAGTGGGGCCAGGACAGAGACCTGTGTAACACTGCTGTCAAGAGGATAGGAGGCAGAAGCTGATGAACTGGAGAAAAAACAGAAGGACCAGCCAGATAAGAAGAAATCAAACCAATAGAGGACAGTGCCATGTAAACTAATATCATATAAGCGGGAGAGCAGAAAGGTGTGATTGACCAAATCAAAAGCAGAAGACAGATCGAGGGAAATGACAAGAGAGATATTGCTTTTATCAATGGAATCATGAGTTTCCCTGAAGAGGGAAAGTGAGATAGTTTCTGTGCCAGATTGGCAAGGGTGAAGAAAGCAAGTGTTACCCAAGTGAGAAACAAGCTGGGAGAAGACAAGCTTTTCTAGGATTTTAGATAGGTTCGATACTGGTCTATAATTGGTTGGAATAGTTGCAACAAGCAAAGGTTTCTTGAAAATAGGACAGATGAGAGCTTTCTTCCAGGCTAGGGGAAAGATGCCGGGGGACGGGTTATTATTGATAATCAATAGAGCAGGCAGGAGAAGCACAAGAATTATTGGAGAGCAGCTAGTTTTGCGAGAGGAGATCAGTTTAGAAAAAGCAGCAAGAGAAATGAAATTGAAAGAACCCCAGGTGTGAACCAGGGATTGGGAAGAAGAAGAGACTTAAGACAATTGTGGTGGAGGGAGCGGGCACAGTAATAGGAAAATTGGTTCAGAGTAACGATTTTCTCATGGAAGGAATGGGTGACCCGATCAAGTGATAGCATAGACACTGATGGAGCTAGAGAGGATGGTGGACGAAGCAGCTGGGCGAGAACAGAATAGTGTCCTAGAGTGGTTAGATGAGGAACTGATAAGATTTGAGTAATCTTTTGACAAGACAAGACATCATAGATCTGTAATGAAGGTAGCAATGTTTGAAGTCTGTCAGATTCAGCAGTGTGTGGTGTGGCGCAAATGGGATCGTTGGATGTACAACCCATGGTGGTACCAGGGGTGCTGGTGTTTTTTTTCCAGGGATATTTTGGGTGGGAGGGGGGCTATGCAATCAAGGGCAGAACCAAGTTGTGAATGCCCATGCTGTACTTGGTCATCCATTAGGTGCCAATATTCCGTAAGCAAGAGCCAGTAAGGGAATGCAACTTAGTCCGTCAAAAGGCCCCCGTGATGTAGCTTGAGCCCATTTAGATCCCTTCAGTACAGCACTATGCGGTACCTCTTAGGCATTAAGGCCTTCGGGGGGGGGGGGGGTACTCCAGACTTGTCTGGCAGGACTAAATTATCACATAAGGCATAATTAAAAACTTTTGTTATACATCAGACCAGTGAGAATCTGCCAAAACTCCTCCTAGTCTAGAAGGGAGAAAACCACAATGGCCCTTTATAGTAATACATCTGGCTCACCCTTTTCTATGGAAAAACTGAGGAACACTAGCCCTGTAGGTGCTTTCTTCCACATACTGCCTCCATAGAGGCCTACTGCGTTGTGAATATTGCTAGACTGTCTCTCGGTGACTGCCAGTCTTCAGTAAAAAGCATAGCCATGCTAGCATCCCAGATGCTTCATCCTTATGACATGGAGTTTGTTGTTTTTCTTTTATTTTTTAAAACTTTTCTCCCTCCTTACTGGAGTACCCCAAACTGTAAGGAGAGTCTATCTAGTATGCTTAAGAAAACATTGCTCCAAGTATTATTTTCTTACGTGTCAGACCACATGCTAAAGAGAATTCTTCACAGCCTACAGTGAGGATGACTAACTGCAATTGCAATTGCATGCTGGGATTTTGCTTTTTATTTCTAGGCTGCCCTACCCAGTCAGAAGTAGATGCTTGATCACATTAAATGGCTACAAGTGGTGCCCTGTGTTCACCTTCTAGTTTTATCATGTAATCTTGGCAGTATGTAACCTTGCATACTACGAAGGGATAATTATCTCTACGACCTAAATTGGCAACAGGTCCAGATTTTGATATTGTAACCAAGCCCATGCCTGGAATCCAGCTTCAAAATCCTCTGTCCAAGACTTAGGGAGTCATACCCAGCTTCAGGTCACAGAAGGGATGGACAATTTCCTAGAGCCCCCAGAGCCTATGGCATTTAGGCCTATTGACTCCTCAAGTCTCTGGTATGCTAGTGCCAAGATTCTAAATGGAAAACAGACAGGTGAATGGCCTTCATGCTAAGCGCTTGCCTGCAGGAAGGCGGATCCAGCCAGCCTATGTAGAATCAGCAGGGCCATGGCCCACCTTGAGCCACTCCAACAGCTAAGAAGCATTATGGGAGTAACTGCTGCACAGTATCGATGCGAGCTCAAGCACTTTGCTCAGTGCTAATTATGGCTAAGGCACCCTTGTTATTTTTTTGAGCAGCATTGCTCCCCTTGGGGCAGCCAGTCTCATGAACTGGTGGCCTTCTTCATGGCATCATGAGTGCTTGCTTGTTACCTCTGTGTAGCCTGGTAATATTTCCGCACACTGCCTGGGTGCATGCTGAGGGTAGACCACATCAATGAGAACATGTCCTTCTCATGCTTCCCTGGCAAGCAGTGATGCATGTTGCCCCTCATGCCAGCACAAACAGCAGCAATAGATGCTGTTCCTCATGACAGTGCAAGAGGCAACAATGAGTGCTGGTCCTTATCTGGCACTGTGCAACGAGGACAATCCTTTGTAAAGCACTATCCTTTGCCTGGACAGCCTGCCTCTCTGGGCATAGATCTCTGCCTACACTGTTGAGTACTTTCCTTTGCTCAGCTTGGCCTGCAGTTCAGCCTAGTCTGTATTAATGTGCAGCATCCTTTGTTTAGACCAGACTGAAGTAACACACAATCTTTGATGTAGCAAGATGAAATTAGACTTACCTGCTAATTGTAGTTCCTGGAGGAACTCAAGTCTAGTCCCGGAATCTCTGGGTTGTCATCCTCCTCCAGCAGCTTTAGAGACTGAGAAACGTCATCCTTTTGATGACCCTGGTATATATACAGAGGGACCGCCTCCTCACACCAGTAACCTACTGACAAAGCAAACTCACCAGAGCAACAATTAAGTAACAATCAGTTTTCAAACAATCATAAACTATCTGAACTAGAAACCAATAAGGGAGACCCACTTTCATCCTCATCCCCCTTACCCAAATCTACCTCTGGGGAAACACTGTGAGGCCCGCTCCCTCCCCTCCTGGAGCAAGGCGACCTCCTTACCAGTGTCCTGAATAGACACCCCCCTTTGTGATCAGAACCCATATAGGCTTACATTTGCTTACCTGTGATAACTGCTTGCTTCAAGCTCCAGTGCACCCCTGAACGGGATACGGGACTAGAATGGAGTTCCTCCAGGAACTACAATTAGCAGGTAAGTCTAATTTCATCTTCCTGATCATCCCTCCAGTCTAGTCCCGGAATCCCTGGGTATGTAACAGAGCAGTGAAAGATATTAACGGGAGGGACCTGCTATCCCCGCCTGAAGCACTGCTGTGCCAAAACAGGTATCCCTTTCCGCCTGCACGTCTAGACGGTAGTGCCGGATAAATGCATTTAAGGACGACCAGGTCGCCACCTTACAAATTTCAACTGGTGGGACCAACTTGCACTCTTCCCAGGAAGCCGTTTGGGCCCTAGTCGAATGAGCCTTCAGCCCTTCTGGTACCCGTTTACCTTTTAACAGATAAGCCGACGTTATCGCCTCTTTAATCCCTCTGGAAACAGAAGCTTTTGAAGCTGCTTCCCCTTCCCTTGAACCACCAAAGAGAACAAAAAGTCTCTGACCTTCTGAAATCAGCCGTCCGCTTAATATACTTTTTTAAAGCCCGGCGCACATCCAGCCAATGCAAACTCACCATCGCCGAATCCTCGGAACCTACCCTGAATACTGGCAAAGACACTACTTGATTCATATGAAAAGATGATACTACTTTTGGTAAAAAAGGACAGAACCAGCCTCAACACCACCTTCGAATCGGAAAAGGACAGAAAAGGTTCCTGGCAAGACAAGGCCTGCAACTCTGAAATTCTCCTAGCCGAACAAATGGCTATCAAAAATACCACCTTGAGAGTTAGATCCTTCAAAGATGCCCTTGCCAAGGGCTCAAAAGGGTTCTTGCCCTAATGCCTCCAAAACTAAGGACAGATCCCATGCCAGAACTACGCTCCATCAACAAACCACATGCATTGTTCAGCATAGTAAAGTCCATAACAGGTGAACCGGTTTCAGCACAACCCCCTACGCCTCAGCCGCAGGACTACGCAAACTACCTGCAATCAAAGATGATTAAGACCAACACAGACACAAATGTCAATAATGCTACCACTTCACCCAAGGCATCCCAGGCAATGCCACTACACAACTTCTCCAATGTATCAAATAGAGAGGTTGTGAACATTATTGCCTCAATCAATCCCAGCACAGCTCCTAATGACCCGTGTCCAGCCAGCTGGATCAAGGACATGCGACATGACCTCAGTCATATATTGAGCAAAATACTGAACCAGTCCTTCTCAACAGGTTCCTTCCCGCAGAGTCTAAAACACACTTCCATCAAGCCCCTACTGAAAAATAATAGACTGGACCCATCCAAGGTTGATTCCTTCAGGCCTATCTCGAGCATCCCACA
Source organism: Ichthyophis bannanicus (assembly GCA_033557465.1). NCBI lineage: Eukaryota > Metazoa > Chordata > Amphibia > Gymnophiona > Ichthyophiidae > Ichthyophis > Ichthyophis bannanicus. The sequence goes on along the minus strand of CM066032.1, from coordinate 845,366,751 downwards.
GCTTGCAAAAATCATTGAGAAGGCCGCCCAACAACAAATCCAACATCATATTGACACTGAAGCACCACTAGATCCATCTCAACATGGATTCAGGGAAGCACATGGAGTCGACACAGTCCTTACAACCCTATTCAATGTTCTGGTAACAGGAATAAATAACGTACAACAGGGTTTCGTCCTCATATTCCTGGACATCTCCGCCGCTTTCGACTCTGTGAGTCATAACATACTCCTACAACGCTTGAAAGATAAGGGGATTCAAAGCACAGCACTCGAGTGGTGTAAATCCTACTTATCTAACAGGTGGCAACAAGTAAAAACAGGCCATGAATCCTCAGAACCATTCCTGCAATCACAGGGAGTACCCCAAGGATCGTCCCTATCGGCACTAATGTTTAATATCTACATGCAGCCGATATGTGACTTGATCAGATCCTTTAATGTACAATGTCTCGCTTACGCAGACGACATCCTCCTATATATGCCATTCACAATTGAACACCCAGTATTCTCCCCAATAATCAACTGTTTTGAAGCTGTAGCCGAATGGTTGCTATCTCAAAACCTTCGGATTAACCACAACAAAACTGACGTTCTTTTTGTCACAAGGAACCGTAAGTTCATACCTCCTCCATCACTTCTCGTCAACAACATAGAGTTGAAATCAAAAGCCACCATCCGTTACCTCGGCATTACATTGGATCAGCACTTGGATATGACAACGCATGTCAAGAACATCACAAAAACTATATATTATAAGATTAAATCGCTACGTCACCTCCGCTCCCTACTTGATCCCACAGACTTCCGAACAACCTTCCAGGCATTAGTCCTCCCACACCTGGATTTTGCCAACATCATCCTTCATGGCCTCCCTCAATCAACATTGAATCCGCTCCACCTAGCCATGAATACAGCCGCCAGAGTCCTTTCCGGCTCTTCAAGATCTGACCATATAACACCCATCATGAAAGAACTGCATTGGTTGCCATTACATGCCAGAATCCAGTATAAGTCTTTAGTCCTTACTTTCAAGGCACTAAATAACTGCCCCCCTACACCAATCAGCAAGCTCATCCACGTCACCCTGGAAAACAGAAAAAGGAGAACCACATCAATGAACACCTTAATAGTCCCGAAAATAATAACGAAGTGCTCTAAGGCCACCTCCAACAGGGCCTTCTCCTTATTTGCACCTCTAAACTGGAATGCGCTACCTCCCGAAATCCGTGCTATCAAAAACCTAATCCTATTCAGAAAGGCATTGAAATACCACCTGTTTACAAAACACTACCCAGATGTCAACCTAGACATTAACAAAACTAGCTCCTCAATACAACCTGAAAAGGGCTAGTTGGTCAACCTTCTCTCTAGTCCTATTAGTGAACCACATCGCAACATCCAAACGAGTTTCATATTACTGTATATAACATTAAGTTAATCTGTACATAGTTCCCCCGGTTGTCCTATTGTTGAAATTCCCTGTTCAATGTAAAACTCAATGTTACTTGTATGCATTGTAGTATGTTCTTGTTCAATGTACACCGCACTGATTGTAATAGCGCGGTATAAAAGAATTGTTAAATAAATAAATAAAATAAAATAAGAACTACCTGACGACCTGGAGGCCTCATCAGCAACACTGCCCATAGAAACCACTTCACATCCGGGTGTGCTCCCATGGCCACCCCTTTAATCCTACATCTATAACAGGCCAGCACTGCCAGCTGTACCTTTAAGGATGAAGCCGCCACCCTTTCTGAAACCCGTCCTGTAAGAACGCGAGAACCTGCGGGATTGAAATCTTTAACGCATCTAACCCCTTTTCCGTGCACCAACCTTCAAACACGTGCCACACTCGCACATACGCCAAAGTCGTCGACCGTCTCCGCGCCTTCAGCAATGTCGAAACCACTGCTGCGGAATATCCCCTTGCTCTCAGCCTTGCCCTTTCAAGAGCCAGGCCGTAAGCGAGAATTGATCCACTTGGGGCATGAATAGAGGTCCCTGGGACAATAGGTCTCTCCACCAACAGCCTCCTTGTCCAGTCCGGAGCTATCAAGATCACCAATCCCTTGTGTAGCTCGATGCATTGAACCACCCGACTTATCAATACCCAAGGTGGGAACACGTACAAGAGTTGTCCCACTGGCCAATCCTGAATGAGAGCATCCAGTCCCTCTGACATTCTCTCTCGTCTTCTGCTGAAGAACTGACTGACCTTTGCCAAGTGAAAAGTTGCCATGAGATTCATTACTGGTGACCCCCATCGACGAACCACCATTTCGTAAACCTCTGGATAAAGAATCCACTCTCCCGGATCTACCTTTACCCAACACAAGAAATTGGCCTCGACATTGTCCACTCCTGCCACATGCGCTGCCGATAGGGCTTTGAGGTTCAGCTCGACCCACTCAAACAACTTCTCCGCCTCGGCTTCCAGTGCCACACTGCTTGTGCCTCCTTGGCGATTGATGTAGGCCACCGCGGTTGCGTTGTTGGAGAATACCCAAATCGCTTTTGTGCGCACATAAGGCTGAAACGCCTGCAAGGCTAATGTTACCGCTCTGAGTTCCAGCCTGTTGATTGCACAATGCTTTTCCTGTTCTGACCATTGCCCTTGCACAATTCTTCCTTGGAAGTGCGCCCTCCAGCCCAGTAGGCTGGCATCCGTTGTCAGGGCTAACCAATTGGGCGTTTCCAAGGGCATCCCCTTCTCCAGATTCCCTGGAATCAACCACCACTGCAGCGCCTTCCTTGTCTCGCTCGGACAGGGCAATCCCCGGGATAGGTCGTTGTTCTGGCGAGACCACCGCCTGAGCAGCGCCCTCTGTATCAGTCTCATCAAACCCATAGCCCCGAATAGATCAAGGAGATCTACTGCAGTAAATTCGCTAATGGTTCCCCGCGAACTTACTAGAAGCACCTCAGCAACAGCAAACCGGGCTTTCAGCCTTCGTGCCCCTAAACTCTGGAATGCACTACCGCCAGATATCAGAGCAATCAACAGCCTACTGCAATTTAGAAAAGCCCTCAAACACTACCTATTCCTTAAATACTTCTCAGTGAGTGCAGAGGCACGACCCCTCTCTGTGAATCATGGACACACCGATTCACCTATTGAACCAGAATTCCCCACATAGAAAGGTTCCACAGACCTTTGGTAGAAGGTCCTATGTGCCTGTCTTCTATCTCATCTGCGCTATCTTTTAAGATGTTAATAGTTCACTGTTATATTTCCGTTATTCTTAATCACATTGCTAACCAGGTTGTATGACCCCATTTACTGATTTTACCCTGTTATCCAAGTTTTATTCCCCTGTTTACTGTAACTCAGACGCTTGCTTATGGTGCTGAATTTTTGTTCGATGTAAACCGCGCTGATGCCAAAGAGTGCGGTATATAAGAGATGTAAATAAATAAATAAATAAAATATGGGCCCTCGTCCATGGTACCAGCTCGAGTGTTGCTACCATCGTCCCGAGCAACTGTAGATAATGCCACGCCATGGGAAGCGGCCTCTGCAGAAACTCGCGTACCAACTTCCTGAGACCTTTCGTTCACTGGTGAGGGAGGAACACTCTACCAACTGCTTTATTGAACCTTGCCCCCAGGTAATCCAGATCCTGCGACGGAGTGAATGCACTCTTTGCCCCACTGACTACCCAACTTAGGCCTTGGAGACATGCTACCACTCTGGCCGTGGCCCTCTCACTTTCGGCCCATGACTTTGCCTGGATTAGCCAATTGTCCAGATAAGGATGAACTAGGATGCCTTCCTTTCTCAGTGATGCGGCTACCACTACCATCACCTTGGTGAATGTCCTTGGTGCAGTAGCCAGTCCGAAAGGCAGCGCTCGGAACTGAAAATGTCCCATCGGCACTGCAAACCTGAGAAACATTTGGTGTTCCTGTCGAATGGGAACGTGCAGGTACGCTTCCGACAAGTCTAAGGACGTAAGGAACTCCCCTTTCCGTACGGCCACTATGACGGACCTCAATGTTTCCATGTGAAAATGAGAGACTCGGAGACAACAATTTACTCTTTTCAGATCTAGAATTGGGCAAAACATTCCCTTTTTCTTTGGTACCACGAAATAAATGGCGTACCGACCGGAACCACATTCGCCTACGAGGACCGGCACAATTGCCTTGAGGGCTAATAGCCTCTCTACTGTCTGTTTGATGGCATCGAATTTGAGATATGCCTTGCAGGGGGACTGAACGAATGAGTCTGTTACCAGCCGTAGCAATTTGAGGGCATAACCTTCTCAGATAACCTCGAGCACCCACTGGTCCGAAGTTATCTGGACCCAAGCAGGGTAGAATTCTCGTAACCACCCCACTACCAGTATTACTCCTGCCTGGGTCCCCCTCGCTTCATCGTGTCTTCCTAAGATTTGAGGAGGCGGCTGCAAAACCTCTGCCTGCTCCCCGAAAACCGTCCTCTCTGGCTCTGATCGAATCTAGGGGTACGAAAACGGCGAAACTCCCACTGTGAAGCCTTAGCAGGCATATTTGACTGCCCCTGCTTCTGCTTATCCTCCGGGAGCCGTCCTCCTTTGGATTCGCCAAGGTCCTTCACCAGCTTATCCAAATATTTTCCAAAAAGAAGCTTGCCTCTGAACAGCAGCTTACTAAGCCTAGCCTTAGACGAACTATCCGCTGCCCAGTTACGGAGCCACAAGTACCGTCGTGCTGCCACCACTGACGCCATACCATTAGATAACCCACGAATAAGGTCGTAATGGATATCTGCCAGATAAGCCGTCCCTGACTAGTCTGGCTGCTTAAGCGCTCACTGCCCCCATCTGATCCCCTTGAAGCCGCTGAGACCAACGGAAACAAGCTCTAGCTACCCAAGCTCCACATATAGAAGCTTGAACTGATAACGCGCTCATGTCAAACACCTGCTTCAGCAAGGTATCCAACTTCCTATCCCGAGTATCCTTAAGAGCCGCGCTACCCTCTACCGGAATAGTAAATTTCTTGGTAACCGCGGCATCCATTCTCGGGGACTGAAACGCCTCCTTATCCTGCTCTACTAGTGGGTACAGACGACCCATAACTCTGAAACCCTTGAGAGCCGCCTCCGGCAAATCCCATTCTTTTACGACCTTGTGGATTGGAAACGCCCTCTGCGTTTTCCAAAAGGTCTGCAACAAGGGATCTTCCAAAGTCACCTCCTCTGCCAACCCCACCGCCGGCATATTAAGCGCCTTAAGCAGCTACGGGTACCAGTCTGTCAACAATGAGCCGCCTGACTGAAGACCGAACACAATTTAGGATAGCTATCCAGAGGGTCGCCATGAGTCGACTCCGACTCGACGGCACTTAACAACAACAAGAATCTCTGAAATGAGGGCAGTTAACTCCTCTCTGCGGAAAATTAAGACCACCCTAGCCTGGTCCTCCTGCTCCGCGACCCCTCCTTCCTCTAACTCGACCTCCAACTCTAGGTCCTGATCTCCCTCATCGGAAAGACCTATCTCAGACCCCACAGACTGTTCTGTGTCTCTGCCTAACCTGGGCTTCTTAGCCGGACCCCTTGCTAAACCCACACCCACCGGTGTACCTGGCCGCTTATCCGCTGACTCCGCCTCCGCAGATGAAGACGGGAAAGCCCTCTTAACACCCCCAAACGCCTGTTGCATTAGCGAAACGAATGCCAGGGAAAAAATTGCCTCAAGACCCCCTGGCAGTGGCGTCGGGGCCAGAGGGACATCCAGAGCTGAGGAAGGCCCAGCCATGGGCTCCTCCAGCTGCTCGGCTGGAGAAACTGGTTCCTGCGAAGGTTCTACCACCGTCTTGGGACTCTGCCCCTCTAAGGCTTGTTTCATCGCGGTCGCCTCCAGCATACAGCCTCTGCACACTCTCGTATCCGAGACCGCTCCCCTACTAGCACCACAGAGCACACACTGCAGTCTGGAGGGCATCCCTGTAACCCAAGAAGCAAACTGATATCAATAATGGACTCGGTAGCCCTTATCCGGTACAGGCTCAAGAAAGCGTAGTTACTCACCTGTAACAGGTGTTCTCCAGGAGCAGCAGGAATCAGTCCTCACATATGGGTGACGTCGGCGCCGACGGAGCCCTCGCGGAGCAATTTTCCCCAGCTTTCAAAGAAAGCCTTTGGGAATTGCAGCGCGCATGCGCGGTCCCCTTCCCGCCCAAGGGTGCCATCTTAGCCAGTCAGATGACATAGCTAAAAGACAGCATAAAAATTTGTAAAAAAACTAAAGCAGATGATTGCAACTCCAAGGGGAGGAGGGAGGGTTGTGAGGACTGATTCCTGCTGCTCCTGGAGAACACCTGTTACAGGTGAGTAACTACGCTTTCTCCAGGACCAAGCAGGAAGTCAGTCCTCACATATGGGACTCCCAAGCTTAAGGCTACCGGAGACCCTAAGCACAAAAAAGAGCTCCCTCTAGCTCAGCAGCACAGAAGGAAGGAATCTTCACTGAATTAGTACCCACCGGTAGCCCCCATCCGGGATGGAGGGTAGGAGTTGCTCAAACCTCGAAGAGATTTCGGAGGACTGCCTGTCCGAAAGCACTGTCCCTGCGGGACTCCCTCTCGAGGCAGTAATGGACCGCAAAAGTCTGGCTCGAAGACCAAGTAGCGGCCCGGCAGATGTCTGCCAACGGAACAGAGCGGAGGTAAGCCACTGACGTAGCCTTCGCCCGAACACAATGAGCCGTGACTCGACTTTCTAACGAGAGTCCGGCTGCCCCATAAGACCAAGCGATACAGTCAGCAACCCAGATGGACAGAGTACGCTTGGAGACCGGGAGCCCCAATTTATTGGGGTCAAAAGACACAAAAAGCTGAGCAGCTTTACGGTGCTCCCGCGTACGGTCAAGGTAGAAGTTCAATGCCCTTCTACAGTCCAGGGTATGCAGGACCATTTCAGCTCGGCTGGAGTGTGGCCTGGGAAAGAAGGTCGGAAGTACCACCTCCTGATTGATGTGAAAAGGGGAGACCACTTTTGGAAGAAACTTTGGGTGAGTCCGTAGGACTACCCTATTTTTGTAGAACCGAGTGTAAGGGGGATCAGACACGAGGGCCTGCAATTCACTTACGCGTCTAGCGGAAGTGAGGGCTATCAGGAATAAAGTTTTCCAAGAAAGAAAACGGAGAGAACAGGTAGCCATAGGTTCAAAAGGCGGACAGGTGATCCGCTGTAACACCACATTCAGATCCCAGTCAGGTGCTGGCGGGCGCAGAGGTGGTTTAAGTAGAAGGAGACCTCGGAGAAACCTCGCTACGAGAGGGTCGCTGGAAAGAGGTCTGCCGTCCACCGGCACATGATGTGCTGAAAGAGCACTGAGGTGAACTTTGACGGAGTTGGACTTAAGTCCCAGATTAGAGAGGTAGAGCAAGTACTGCAAGATCACCGACACCGAGCAGGAGAAGGGATCCTGAGACTGCTGGGTACACCAAGTGGAAAAGCGACGCCATTTAAGGGCGTAGCATTTGCGGGTAGAAGGTCGCCGAGAAGCTAGGACGACCTCTTCCACCTCTGCCGGCAGTAGAAGGGGAGCAAGGACTACCCTTTCAGCAGCCAGGTCATCAGATGTAGAGATCTGAGGTTGGGGTGTAGCAGGGACCCCTGATCCTGTGTTAGGAGATCCGGTTGAAACCCCAGAGGGAACGGATCCTCTACCGCTAATTGCAGCAGGAGTGGAAACCACGGCTGTCTGGGCCAGCGAGGAGCTATCAGAATCATGGAAGCTTTGTCTCGGAGAACCTTGAAAAGAGTTCGAGAGACTAGCGGTATGGGAGGAAAGGCATACAGAAGGCTTTCCGACCATGAGAGCAGAAAAGCATCCGCCGCTACTCGAAGGGGATGCGGCTGACGAGAGCAGAAGCGAGGAAGTTGCCGGTTGAGAGGACTGGCAAAGAGATCCATCGTGGGGAGGCCCCACTTCAGAAAAAGTTTCAGAACTACTAAGGGATCCAGGCGCCACTCGTGCGGCTGGAGGATCCTGCTGAGTTTGTCCGCCAGGCAATTTTCTTGGCCTGGGAGATAAACTGCCTTGAGAAGAATGCCGTGGCTGACGGCCCAAGAGCAGAGCTTCTGTGCTTCTCGACAGAGAAGGAAGGAGCCCGTGCCTCCCTGTTTGTTCACGTAGAACATGGCAACTTGATTGTCCATCTGGACAAGGACGGACTGGTGAGAAGTCAGGTGGGAGAAAGCCTTGAGAGCCAGACGGATTGCTCTGAGCTCCAGGAAGTTGATCTGCTGAGCAGACTCCCACGTGGTCCAGAGACCTTGAGTACATGCCCCTTGGCAATGCGCTCCCCATCCTAGGAGAGAAGCATCGGTCGTCAGCACTTGAGCCGGCGGAGGAGACTGAAAAGGCATTCCGAGCACCAGGTTCGGCCGATGAAGCCACCACTGTAGAGAAGAGGCCAGCGGGCCGGAGACGCGCACTAAGTCGGCTAGGCCGCCCGTGGCTTGTTGCCACTGCTTGCGAAGGCACCACTGAGCAGGCCGCATATTCAGGCGGGCATTGGGGGTCACGTGGACGGTGGAAGCCATATGGCCGAGTAGTCTCAGGAAGCGCCTGGCTGAGACCAGGGACTGGCTGCGAAAACGGCCGGCTAGGTCCCTGAGCCGTTGAGCCCTGTCGAGAGGCAGGAAAGCTCGTGCCTGAAGAGTGTGCAGTCTTGCGCCGATGAACTCGAGATCTTGTGAGGGGAGCAAAGTGGACTTTGCGAAGTTTATGACAAAGCCCAAGTACTGCAGAAGAGTCACAGTGCGGTGTGTGGCATTTTTGACTTCCGGAGAGGACGATGCTCTGATGAGCCAGTCGTCGAGGTACGGAAAGATATAGAGGCCGTGAAGCCGGAGATAAGCCGCCACCACCGCGAGACATTTTGTGAAGACTCGTGGTGCGGAGGATAGGCCAAAGGGCAGTACTCTGTACTGGTAATGATTTCCTGCCACCACAAACCTTAGGTATTGGCGGTGGCTTGGGTGGATGAGGATGTGCGTGTAGGCATCCTTTAGATCCAAGGAGCATAGCCAATCTCCCTGCTGGAGGTAGGGCAGAAGGATTCCAAGGGTAAGCATCTTGAACTTCTCCCTGACGAGGAACTTGTTGAGGTTGCGCAAGTCCAGGATGGGTCGGAGGCCTCCCGTTCTTTTTGGTATTAGGAAATACCTGGAATAGAAGCCTTGACCCCTCAGGTGGTGGGGCACCGGTTCCACAGCCTGTTCCTGAAGAAGACTTGCTAACTCCTGAAGGAGTAAGTCCCTGTGCGGAGTAAGTCCCTGTGCAGAGGGAGTCGTGGAGGTTCTCCCGGGAAATAGGAGGGAGGGACCTGGTGGAAGTGGAGAAGATAGCCTTCTCTCACAACCTGAAGCACCCAGGCATCTGAAGTGATGTTGGACCACCTGTGGGCAAAGTGAACCAGCCGGCCTCCTGTGCTGGGAGGAACCAGCTGAGGGGGAGAGGCTATGCTGATGAAGTCAAAAACCCCCACCCTGCTGAGCAGGGGCCGGTGGTGCAGGCTTGGGGGCTTGCTGCCTACGGGATCCGTTACCCCGTCCCTTGGCCTGCTGACCCTGTTGGGGAGCTGCGGAGGCCTGATATTGAGGGTAGTGTTTATAGGCAGCCGCCTTCCTCGGGTAAAAGAAGGACTTCTTTCCCGAGCCCTTCTTTTTCTGGGAAGGGGCGGAGGTCTTCCTAGAAAGCCTAGTTCTGGTGAGAGTCTCCGTCTCGATTTGTGCAGCCTTTTCAGCCATGGGCTTGCCAAAGAGGTTCTCACCTCGGCAGGGGACATCGACCAACTTGTCCTGCACCCAGGGTTCAAGGTCAGACGACTGAAGCCAAGCCTGTCAGCGGGCACCGATGCCGGCTGCGGCCACTTGTGCCGATGCTTCAAAGCCATCATAGGCTGCTCGAGACATGAATTTGGAGCATTCTCGAATACCAGTTGTCAAGGCTAGGAACCTCCGCAAAGGTTCCTCGGACAGCCCAGCGGAGAATCCGGCTATCTCTTTAGCCAGGTCTCTGAGATACATGCCCATGTAGAGCTGGTAGGTCTGGACCCGACAAGCAAGCATAGAGCCCTGGAAACACTTCTTACCGAGGCCATCCAGGTTGCGGGCCTCCCTGCCAGGAGGCACCGAGGAGTGCATCTTCTGGCTCTTAAGTCTATGCATGGCCGATTCCACCACCATGGAATGGTGCGGTAGCTGTGCTTTTTGGAAGCCAGGACTCTTGCGGACTCGATAGATGGAATCGACCCGCTTGCTCAATACCGGCAACGATGCCGGACTCTCCCACATGCGGAAGAGTAGTCGTTCCAGCATGGGAGGAACCGGTACAGTAAAGTGCTCCCTGGCGGGAGAGTCGTACTGAAGGGCATCGAGCTCTTCGGCTCGAGGCTCCTCCTCGGGATCCACAGGGAAGGCCAAAGCCTTGGCCATATCCCTGACGAAGTCCGAGAACCGGGCATCCTCCGGAGGGGACTGTTTCCGAGGTTCGGACTCAGGCGAGTCCGAGGGGACACACCGAGTCCGAAATGAATCAGGTGACTCTTCCTCTTCAGACTCCCAGGCCGACTCCGAGGAGGAATCGGTGGGGTCGGTTCGGGCGGGCGGAGGCGTCGGCAGCCCCGACGCCGAGGGAGTCGGCGTCAACGACCTCGGTCCCGAACGGGAGGCCGAGGGTGACCTCGACCGAGGATCGACTCGAGCCCGCATGGATTCGAGGATCGGCTCGGTCTCCGGGGTCGACTTAGACGTCGACGTCCCGGCAGTCGGGGCAGAGGCGCCAGCGAGGCTAGCGATCAATGCCCGCTGCTGGTCCATGAAGGCAGATAGTCTGCTCTCCAAGGCCGTCAACCTGAGTCCGACCTCAGGTGACCCAGCAGCCCCCGACTCGGGCCCCGACGGCGTCGGGCCCGACGTCGGACCCCTCGGAGGCGAGTCCAGGAGGACTACAGGACTTACCCGAGCAGGCAACTCCGACTCCAGACGAGGTCGCTTCGGGAGATGCTCCTTCTCCAAAGACCCGGGACGGCTATCGGGGCTATGCGACCTGGCCCTCGCGGAACCAGGTGCATCCACCGACGCCGCCCTCGCGGGTTTCACCTTCCGATGATGGTCCCCGGAGGGAGAACCCCTGTCGGAGGAACTCCGGCGATGGTCAGTGCTGGAACCTCTGGACGCCGAGGCCTCCGACGAGGTCCGGGTACGGGAGGGATCAGCGAAGATTCGTTCCCGCTGATGCCGCCGACTCCTTAACGCTTTGGAGGACATTTTGCTGCAGGCCCCACAGATCAGTTCCTCGTGATCCGGGCCAAGGCAGCGGAGGCAATTATCATGTGTGTCAGTGAGTGACATATTTCTGTCACACTGAACACACCGCTTGAAACCACTGGCAGCCATCGGGGGAAAAAGGGCCCCTGCAAGGTCAAAGGACCGGGCTGCCAGTGAAAAACCGAAAACGAAACTGACAGAAAATCAGAAAAACCGAAAAATAACAGAAGGACTCGCAACGGCGTCGCGAGTCCGGGCAGGAAAGAGACCGGCGTCGAACCGAAGAAAAAATAGAAATAAATCACGAAAAAATCAACTTTTTCAGTGGGGACAAGACGGGCACGTCTGTAGGGCTCCGCGGAAAAAAGAAGACTGGCTAAGATGGCACCCTTGGGCGGGAAGGGGACCGCGCATGCGCGCTGCAATTCCCAAAGGCTTTCTTTGAAAGCTGGGGAAAATTGCTCCGCGAGGGCTCCGTCGGCGCCGACGTCACCCATATGTGAGGACTGACTTCCTGCTTGGTCCTGGAGAATGTAAGTAACCCTGTCACAAATTCTTTCTTTTTTTTTCTTTTCTTTCTTTACTTTTTAAACATATAGGCACACTCCCCCCAGAAGTCCTAGATGGAAGCTGAAGAAAGTTTTTAAAAACGAAGCTCCAGCTCCTGAAACCAAACGGCACTTCCCGCGCTGCACCACGCGGTCGGGTCTGCAGGGACACACACGCTCTGCGGCCTGGCGTCCCGTCACCCAGTGGCTTACCTCGACAGGGTTTTACTCTCCCCCGCTATCTAAGTCCTTCTGGGCTATCCGCTGCTGTCCGGCCTGACCGCCTCAGAGGCAAGACTCACTTTCCTGCAGCCGCCGCTTCCCCCACTTCGCTTCCGTCAGCTCTGCACGCTCTTGAGGAAAGACGTCTGGTGCGTTACAGAGCCTCGGGACCGGTTTCTCACCCAGCAATGTGGGATCGGGAACCGGATTCCTCTCTTCCCCACAAACGGCTGATTTTCGGTGCTGCCTGTCTCCCGACATCTAAGCCGGAGGGGAGAGGGGGGGGGGCTCACACACTCCACCAACTTTAAAGCCACAGAGCCGAAAATAGGAAAATACATTTCAACTTGAAAGGTAATAAATTCCCCCTACTTCTAACTCTCTAAAAACCTTAATTGCTCCTCTAGTGAACCCCTAACCTCTGGGCTCACTACTCTCCAGCTGCTTGGAGACCGAGAACTGGTGTGAGGAGGCGGTCCCTCTGTATATATATACCAGGGTCATCAAAAGGATGAGGTTTCTCAGTCTCCAAAGCTGCTGGAGGAGGATAACAACCCAGAGATTCCGGGACTAGACTGGAGGGACTATCAAGAACCAGCCGTTTCCTCATTACTAATGAGTGCAAGCCCTACTATGGCCTGCTTTGGCATCTAGCCACTGATATCATTCTAGCCTGTTTCATTAAGCATATCCTTCACCTACGCAGATTGCTTTAATTTATCCTCTCTTATACACTGCCTTTCAATGTTATCAAAGCAGTTTACAATTAACGCAATAATTATATATGGAACCGGTAAAGATAACTAGGATACATCAATAATATTAGCTGAAAGACAGCAACTGATGCTATTCAGTTAACTGTATGACATCGAAGACCCATCAGGGCATGCATGCTTCAAGACACTGCTGCTCTTCCCTGTGCACTGAAATGCTTCTGCTTACTCTACAGAGTGATGCCCTTCCCTTTTTACTTCCATATTAGCCTGCCCTATTATCATGTCATACTCCAGCATAGAGCAAGGCACCACTAGGGTGAGCTCCAAAGCTAGTCAGATCCATTCTTAGCTTCCTAGGAAATATAACCTCTGAAGATGTGTTCTAACAGCGACTGACTTCACTTGCCCTCAAGTCTCTCAAGGCTCATCAAGCACCTTAATCAGTAAACTAGCTTGCCTGCAAGCAAGCAGACAGGAGAGGACCAGCCCTGCACACAGAAAGACGATCCCTGGAACTAAAGAGCCAGCAAAAGCTAATGTTTCTTTTTCTCCTTTTATTTTTGGGGCCCATATGAGACTTAGCAGGGATCTGCTAAAACACACCCTGAACTGTATTTATTTATAGATTTTGATATATTGCCAATGACATTTGCATCAATCATTCATTTAATTAGGATTATATATATCACTTTTCTACCAGTCAAAGCGGTGTACATTCAGGTACTGTATTATATATATTTTTCCCTTGTCCCCAAAGGGCTCACAATCTATTTTTTTTGGTACTTGAGGCAACAGAGGGTTAAATGGCTTCTCTGCATGGCAGTCTACAGCTTCCAAATGTTAATATACAGAGATAAAAATTACAAACATAGTAAAAACATATCAAGTAAACTTTGGACACAAAAAGGGAGGAAGTGGGGTAGCACAACAATTCAAAGAAAGACTTTGGTTATTGCATGATACAGTAGAGAAGGATAACTGATCAATGGGAAAAGTAAATAGCAGAGAAATTAGTGAAAAGCCTGTATGAAGAACCAGGTTTTCAAAGTTCCAAAGTGTTTTTAAAAATTTTATATGATGATTCAGAACCAATTTCACTGGGCAGGGAATTCCATAGATAGCGTAGTTACTCACCTGTAACAGTTGTTCTCCGGGGACAGCAGGAGTCAGTCCTCACATATGGGTGACATCAGTGCCGACTGAGACCGCGCAGAAGCAGCTCCCCAGCTTTCAAAGAAAGCCTTTGGGAGATGCACCATGCATACATGGTCCTCTTCCCACCCAAGGGTGCTATCTCCCAAAGGCTTTCTTTGAAAGTTGGGGAGCTGCTTCTGCGCGGGCTCAGTCGGCACTGATGTCACCCATATGTGAGGACCGACTCCTGCTGTCCCTGGAGACTACCCGTTACAGGTGAGTAACTACGCTTTCTCTGGGAACAAGCAGAAAGTCAGTCCTCACATATGGGACTCCCCAGTTACAGACTACGGAGAACCTGTAAAAAAATGCCACAGTGATCCACAAAGGGTGAGCTGTGAGCTGCAGCAGTTGATTCCCAACTGAGAAACACAGACCTATGTGTCCGGCAGGGAACCAGCACTCTGATAGCCTGAACACAGAAGGGTCAGAGGGCAGGAGTTGCCTACACCCCAAAGAGATTACGGAGTATGACCTGACCAAATGTGCTGTCCCGTTGGGACTCACTCTACAGGCAGTAGTGAGCTGCAAAGGTATGGACCGGCAGTTTTCTGTCACAGGTACGGAATGCAGATTTGCCACGGAAGTGGCCATGGCCCTGACGCAGTACACGCTGACCCCCTGGTCTAGTGAGATCCCCGCCTGCGAGGGCAATGCAGTCTGCCACCCAAGTGGACAGTGTCAGACGGCTGCCTGGGTGAGAATCTTCACACTCTTGGCAAGTGCATATTTCTATATGATTTGCAAGGTATTGTGGGCAATGTAGTTCATTCACACCAAACACAGCTGCTGACAATAATTTAGTTGTGCTCTTGGGTAAAGCCAATAAGATATTTATTTATGGGGTTATTTCTCCCAACACAGATATGCTTGGTAGCACATAAATTAGGTTACTTGCTTTCAGTGTTAACTTGGAAAAACAAAGTTAAAATCAGGAAAACAACAAATGAAAAGTCACAAAGCAAGAAACAAACTGTTCTTTTCAGGTTAACTTCTGATTGCTTCCCACATAGATACAGAAGTGCTTCTCTCCTAGCTCAAAAGCAATTAGGTAAGGCTTAATTGCTAGCAGTTACCAGCTGAAACCCCTTAGCTGGCTTGCCTTCCACTGTGCGGGTCAAATCCTGCTTCAGGAGCTTTTCTGAGTAGATTAAAGAACAAATTTGTATTTCTTTGTGATGGTTGCTGTACTTTATAACAGAAAGTTACCAACGGAGTTTAGATAGAGAGCAGTCCATATAAACAGGATCCTCATCTGCTATTATTCCCCCTTGTTCAACAAGCATGGGTTCAATATCATGGATTGGCACAGATGAATCTCTCAATGGAGCATTTTCAGGAGAATACTTGTTTCCCTGCTGTCTTTCAAGGTTATAGCTAGGGCATAGATCAGTGTTCATACCTGAGCTTCCATTGCTGCTAGAGTTCCCCTCTATATAGCCTGGCCAGTATGTAGTCCAGTTCTTATGTCCAGCCTTCCAATCCAGATCCCTGGACACTGGATCTCTCTTCACATACCTTCTGGCACAGGTCTTAGGGTCCCTTCCACATGCAGCCGTCTCCCTCACAGGTAGCGTCTGGAGATTCCTAGCTCTGCAGCACCATTCCTCTGGTCTCCCCCAGTCCAATGGTGTATGCTGGCAGTATATGTACTGCTTTGGACTCTTCTAGACCTCTCAAAGGCTTTTCTCTTCCTTCTTCCAAAGGGTCTCTTTCCCTCTCTGTCCGTCCGGTTTGGCTTCTGCTTCTGATGATCCTTCAGATGAAACTGAGGATAATTCTCTGGATATCCAAGGTGATCATGAAGATGGTCATCTGTAGAATAAACGCTACTCTTATTCTGCTTAGATGAGTGATCCTCCCTAACACAGCGCAGCTGTGCTGAATCAGGCCCTGCCCTTTGAGATGAGTGCTTAGGGATTACCTCATAGCCCTCCTGATTGAACACACGTTTCCTCACTTCAGCTCCTCTAATGGCTGTTGGAAACCTGGTGCATTCTGGGACTGGTAGTCTTTTATGGCAAAATTCTGTTTTCTTTTTTCTACCAGAACTGACAGGTTGCTTGTTCAGAGTCACTTCACCTTTTCTATAGCTCCTTCCTGAGCTATGATAAGCTTCCTTATCACAACAGTCACTGGGAGCCCCAGTCGACCTGGGTCATAGGAGATGAAAAGCTGAGGTGCTTTGCGGTGGCCTTGAGTCCATTGCAGATAGAAGGATAGGGTCCTTTTACAGTCCAAAGTATAGAGGATGGTTTCTGCCTTGCTAGCATGAGGCCTTGGAAGGAAGGTGGGGAGCACCACCTCCTGATTGAGGTGGAAGGGGGACACCACCTTTAGCAGAAGTTTGGGGTGTGTGCAGAGCACCACCCTGTTCTTGTATAACCTCGTACAGAGAGGCTCTGCCATCAGAGCTTGAGCTCACTGACCCTGCAAGCTGATGTGAGCGCCACGAGAAAGGCAACCTTCCAGGAGAGGTACTGCAAGTGGCAGGTAGCCAGAGGCTCAAATGGCAGCTTAGTGAGCTGCGAGAACACCCCGATGAGATTCCATGCCACCACGGGTGGGCAGATGGCGGGTTTGGATAGCATGAGGGGCCCTGCAGGAATTGAGACACAAGGGGCTGGGCCGAGAGGGGTTTGCCCTCAACGGAATGGTGGTGCGCTGCGATAGCGCTCATGTGCACTCTGACAGAGTTGGACTTAGCCCCCACAGCAGCAGGTGGAGTAGGTACTGAAGTACCATCTGCACTGAGCAGAAGAACAGGTTCACCCACCTCTCGGTGCACCAGACCGAGAACCGGTGCCATTTAGAGACATAACCCTTCTCATGGAGGCCTTGCAGGAGGCCAGCAGGGAGGCATCAGTGATAAGGACCCTCTGGGGGGTGGGTATCTGGAAGGGCATCCAGGCCTAATGGTGGCAGGGAATCTACCACCAGTTGAGGGAATCCACCAACTGGCGGGTCACTCTTACTCTGTCCCGAAGCCTGCATCCACTGAGAACAGAGGCACTACTGGGCCGCCCTCATGTATATACAAGCATATGCGGTCACGTGGATCATGGAGGCCATGTGGCCCAGCAGGTGGAGGAGAAAACTGGCGGGTAATGACTAGCAGTGCTGTACCTCTGCAGCTAGCCCTCCGAGGTGTTCTGCCCTCTCTGGAGGAGGAAGGCCTTGGCCTGGAGGGTGTCTAGTTGGGCCCCTATGAATTCTAGGCACTCTGTCAGGGTGAGGTGTGACATGAGGTAGTTGATGACGAACCCCAGGAGCTGCAGGACGTGGAGTGGTACAACTCTGCAGCCATGCCCTCCCTTATGAGCCAGTCGTCCAGGTAGGGGAAGACAAAAGCAGGCTGCGACCACAGCGAGGCACTTGCTAGAGACCCTTGGCGATGAAGCCAGCCCGAAGGGTAGAACCCTGTACTGGTAGTGACTTCCTCTGACCACAAAACAGAGGTATTTTCAGAGGGTGGGATGGATCACGGTGTGCGTATAAGCATCCTTCAGGTCGAAGGAGCCTAGCCAGTCTCCCTGCTGGAAGGTATGGCAGCAGTGTTCCAAGGGAGAGCTTCTTGAACTTCTTCCTTACCAGAAATCTGTTCAGGTCTCACAGGTCCACTATGGGCCAGAGGCCCCCTGTTCACTTGGGAACAAGGAAGTATCTGGTGTAGAACCTGGTGCTCCAGAGATGTTTGGTCACTGGCTCCACCGCCTTGTCCGAGGAGGCCTGCGAGTTTGGTGAGGAGCAGTCTGGTGAAGGAGAGGCCTTACAGGCTCCCCTGGGAAATAAGAGGGTGGCATCCGCTGTAGGTGGAAGAGGTAGCCCTCCTTGACCATCTACAGTACCTAGGAATCTGTGGTGACAGTGGGCCACTTGTGGGCAAACAGGGCCAAACGCCCCCCTGTAGGCAGTTGGGGACCTGCTGGGGGATAGGGGTCTCATACTGGAGAACCTCCAGTTCCTCCATGTGAGGATCCTCCTCCACCTCGGTCTCTAAGGCAAGTGCCTTAGCCATGTCCCGGCCAAAGTTGAGAAAGGCGACGTCCTCGGGGGGGGGGGGGGCACAGCACCGGAACACCGGGGGAGACGGGTCTGAGGGCACATCTCTATGCCATCGAATGTCCAGGGAATCTTCATCCTCAGTCTCCCACTCGAAGTCAGAGGAAGAGTCTGAGGCTCCGTGGTTTCCACGGTCAAGGCCAGAGCCTAAAGGCCAGTGACCTCTGGAGGACTTGTGGTTCGAGCCAGATGTACTCACCAGAGAGGAATAGAATCTTGAGGAATGAGACCAGGACCTTGTACGATGCCTCTCTCGAGGCCAGTGGCAGTCGAGGATCAGCTTGACATTCGGGGAAGCCCTCAATGTTGAGGGTCCCATCGTCAGGGTGGATGAACTGGAGGAAATCGGACATGAATGCCTGCTGCTGGACAATGAGGGCAGAGATATTGCACTCC
The DNA here is from genome assembly GCA_033557465.1 of Ichthyophis bannanicus. Classification (NCBI taxonomy): domain Eukaryota; kingdom Metazoa; phylum Chordata; class Amphibia; order Gymnophiona; family Ichthyophiidae; genus Ichthyophis; species Ichthyophis bannanicus. The sequence goes on along the minus strand of CM066032.1, from coordinate 845,348,338 downwards.
AAGGCCGCCATCTTGGTCTCCATGCCAGTTGGTTCAGCAGCCTTCGATGCGAGCACCAAGGATTTCGGGCCCAATGTCAACTCTACCAAGGGGGGAAAAATCAGACAAGAATGGCCTCAGGTGTCAGAGACCAGTCGCCGGATACCGATGACTCCTTCCGGGGGAGCTTGTGAGGCCGCTTGCACTTTGACTCCTTGGACTCACGCCAGGGACTGTGGGACCTGGAGTGGGATTTTCCCACCTTCCCAGACCCATCCTCCGAGGCAGTCTTCAAGGGTTTCGACTTCTTTTGTTCTGCCTCCGGAGATTTCTTCTCGGAAAACAGCAGCCACGGGACTCCGAGACACCCGGGCATTACAGAGCAGAGGTACCGGAGGGGGCCCTGGACTGTGGTGTCACCAGAGACTCTGGGGCAGAGTCGGACTTGTGGAAGAACTTTTCCTGCTGCAGCTGGCGGCTCTTGATGGCCTTTGGTGTCATGGCCCTGCAGAGTTCGCAGTCCGAGTCAACGTAGTCCAGCCCAAGGCAGCAGTCATATGGATTGGTGAGGGACATCTTACTGCACCGATCACATTTCTTGAAATTGCTGGAAGCCATCAGGAAAAAGCTGGCCTGTCCACCCAGCATGGGTCGAAGCCTGTGGTTAAAAAAGGGCATGAAGAACTAGTCGAGGGACACTGAGAAAAATAAAGAGAAAAATGGAACAAACCCAAGCAGAAAGGCCACGGCGAGCTGGCTCGGGGGCGGGACAGAAACCGGTACGCGTACCGGATAAAACCAAGCAAAGACGACACTTTTTCTGGGGGGAACTGGACAGATGTCTGGAGGGCTCCATGGAAAAAAGGCAGGGGCAGCACAAGGGGGGTGCGGGGCCTCATTTGCATAAATATTTGCATAATGTTACCATACGCTAACTTTTAGTAAACATGCCTCTTAATAAGTGTATGGATAAAGAAAGACTAAAAGATTTCTACATTACTATAATCCAGTGCCAACCGCCAGGCACATTAGGAACTACTACTAACACTGCCCATTTAGAACCCATAGCAAACCCGCCGTATAGTAACAGCACTACCAGGACTCACAAAGCACCATTACCTATCAAAAGGCAACACTGCAAATACTAAACCAATACATTTCAGAGAATACATGACCTACTGGGGAAAAAGAACAAGCGGCAATGTCAAATAGGAATTACATAAACAGAATACCTCAGCTCAGTTACACATGCAGAACATAGACCATCACCAAACAAGGAATCACAATTTAGAAACAGGAAGACAATATTATAATTAAACTGGGAACCCGAAAAGCCAAACTTGGAATGCACAACAACACTGTAGAAATAAAACTATAAATTAATTTTCTCTTGTACTAAACAAAGCGCAGACGTTAATGATGCACATTTCCCAGAGCTGACATATTCCAGTTAATAAATTCAAAATAAAGAGATATTTTTCTACCTTTTGTGCATTTTTTTTCAGTTGCAATTGCTCCAGCCACTTTCTTCTGGTTTCTTTGTGTCTTCTGCTAACTCTCCATCGTCTGCTGTCCATTTGTCCTTTATTCTCTCTTCTAGTTTTTTTCCATTCTCTCTCTACATTTGCTTTAACATACTAATCTTTCTCCTTTTGCTCTTTCCTCATTCCTATTTCATCCACTCAAATTTTACCCCTCCATCCTCAATCCCCACTTACTCTCCCAATACCCGGCCAATTGTAGATTTGTCTTCCCTCCCACACAAAATATTTTTCCCCTCTCCATTTCACTCTCCCAGCTCCATCCCATTCTAATCCTCCGCCCCCCCCCCCCCAAATCAGCTCCCTTCTAGTTCCAGCCCCACCCAGCATCCGCTCCCTTCTAGTCCTCACATAAGTCCATTTCCAGTCCTTTCTTAGCCACACCATCAGCCCATTTCCAGTCCTAGCTCCCCCATCCATTTCCAGTCCTATCCGAGTCCCTCCATCAGCTCATTTCTAACCCCAGCCTCCCATCAGCCCATTTCTAGTCCTTTCCTAGCCCCACCATCAGCCAATGTCAAATCCTAGCTCCCCTCCACTCAGCCCATTTCCAATCCAAGCCAATGAGCCTACTTCCAGTTCTAGCCCCTCCATGAGTCCATTTCAATCCAAGCCCCCACCACAGCCCATTTCCAGTCCTATCCTAGCCCCTCCACTCAGCCCATTACCAGTCCTAGCTCCCCCTCCACTCAGCCCATTACCAGTCCTAGCAACCCCCCCAGCCCATTACCAGTCCTAGCCCCACCCCCATAGCCCATTACCAGTCCTAGCCCCACCCCCATAGCCCATTACCAGTCCTAACCCCGCATCACCCCATTTTCAGTCTTAGTCCCCCCATAGCCCAATACCAGTCCTAGCCCCCCATCAGCCCACTTCCAGTGCTAGCCCCCCTCCCCATAGCCCATTAAGCATAGTTACTCACCTGTAACAGGTCATCTCCAGGAACAGCAGGAATTTAGTCTTCACAAATGGGTATCGTTGGTACCGACGGAGCCTACGCGGTAACGCTCCCCAGCGTCCAATTAGAAAGCTTTTGGGAGCATCCCACAGCGCCTGTGTGCTGCCATCCCGCCTTTCCCAACTGCCTCTCTCCAGTTGAGTTTAAAGCTGAGACAAAGAGAGAGAGAGAGAGGGAAAGAAAAAGATAGAGAGATACAACTCCTAGGGGAGGTGGGTAGGTTGTGAAGACTAAATTCCTGCTGTTCCCGGAAATCACCTGTTACAGGTGAGTAACTATGCTATCTCCAGGAACAAGCAGGAATGTAGTCTTCACATATGGGGACTCCCTAGCTTTAGATGCCAGGGAGAGACCCCAGAGGTCGTGTGTCCCTGTGAAAGGGCTCCACTTCCCCCATGGATCTCTGGCATCCAACCAGGGATGGTGGGTAGGAGTTGATTAGGTATTGTCATGAAGCTGAAGCTACTGAGAGTGCAGACTTAGAAAAAAAACCCTGTCTTTAACAGAGCTGTTGATGTGCAGAGGATGCAATTACCTTGCATCCCAGCTAGAGGGAGCAGGAACAAAACTACTGAGGCTGAGTTAACACACCCAGCCACTGATTATATAAGAGCTAATCAGCTGCACCTGACGACAAGCCTGGGAAACTCAAAGGTAGAATGCCTTTATAAGAGAAAGGCAGTTCAGAGGAAAGCAGGCCAGCAGGAGGAACCAGTCCAGAGGAAGGCAGGCCAGCAGGAGGAACCAGTTCAGAGGGAACCGGTCCAGAGGGAAGCAGTCTGGAGGGAAGCAGGCCAGAGAGAGACTGCCAGGAGAAGCACTTCAGACGGAAGGAGTGACACCTCCAGCCCAAGCAGCGTAGCTGGATCAAGCAGAACGCCCAGAATAGTAAGTGCTGGAAAAGGAGCAGAGAAAGTCAGAAAGAAAGACAGCTCGAGGAGAGTCAGTAGCAAAGGACCACCAAGGCAAAGAGCTTGTGAGGAGAAAGCCATGCTTTGAGAGAGGCCTACGCTCACCGAAGGAGTCTGAATCAGGATTAAGAGGTACAAGAAGGAAAGGTTCTGATAGCAGAGCTACCTTTACCCAGAGGCAAGGAAATCCAGATTCCTCACCAGGTTTTCCTGAACTACAGAAAGGTAAAGCACTGCTCAGAAGGTTCCAAGAGAAAGCCGGTCTCCAGAGAGAGGTGCCTCAGAGAGAAAGCTCCAGTTATACCGGCTACAGGAGGAAGCCCAGGTATAGTGCCACTTCATTTATAAAAGAAAGTTTATCTCCTAGAAGCTCTGGTGAAACAGATGCTCAGTGCAGGAGAAAAGGAAACAAGTCAGAGCTTTACAAACCAGTATTTAAGGGCAGAAGAACAGGCCATGTTCATTTGGGAGCCTTAGAACAGCCCTATTGGAAACAAGCAAACAGAGACAGAGTCTGGGAAAGTATAGCAGCAAGGGAGACATCCAATTCAGAGGGAGAGGCCAGTGACCCAGAGTCCATGGAAATAGACCTAGAGAACCCTATTCCTATGCCTCCAGATGAATTTATGGATTGTACCTTGTGCATTGCTAGTAGCCTTGAGTCATTAGCAGAACTGTGAATTGAACAGACCTTTTTGCTTTGAGAATGCTCATGTTTTGCGCTAAATGCCAGAGAACTGTTTTGCTTATTTAAGTTGCTCTGTAGTAAGAGAATCTTTCAGTTAATCTCTCCAATCAACTGTGAAACTTGTAACAGTTTTTCTTCTTGCTTATGTTTGGTGAAACTCTGAAAGAAAGGACTTTCTTTATTTCTGTGCCTTACTGAGCCTTTGCGTTAAAGGGGAAATAAAAGCCTTAATACCCTCTATTTGGCTTATACAATTTGTTCATACAAGGAGCTGGACTACAAAGACCAACCTGCACTTGGCCTTAAAGAGCCCTTTCCTCCTTGAAACAATAAAAATGCTCAGCCTACCCTTACAGCCACTGGCCACTAGGGAGTGCTGACGACAGTATGGAACAGGTGTTGGAGAACAGCCTGACCAAACAAGGCATCCCGGCGGGAGTCCTTGTCCAAGCAATAATGGGCTGTGAAGGTATGAACTGAGGCACAAGTGGCTGCTCGACAGATGTCGTCCATAGACACAGAGTGCAGATGAAGCTGCCATGGCTCTCACATTGTGAGCTGTGACATGGCCCTCCAGAGGAAGATTCTTACTCTGATAGGCAAATGAAATACACTGCATAATCCAGTTGGACATTGTTCTCTTGGAGACTGGAAGTCCCAAATGAGAAGGATCAAAAGCAACAAAGAGTTGAGAGGATTTTCTATGTTGCTGTGTTCTTTTTAAGTAAAAAGCTAAAGCTCTTTTACAGTCCAAAGTATGAAGATTCCTTTCTGCATTTGATGCATGAGGCCTTGGAAAAAACACAGGCAGGTAGACCGCTTGATTAAGATGAAAAGGCGAGACCACCTTTGGCATAAAGTGTGGATGAGTCCTAAGGACTACCTTGTCATGATGGAACCTTGTATAAGGTGGATCAGCCACCAGTGCCTGCAACTCACTGATGCGACGTGCTGATGTGATTGCAATGAGAAAGATAACGTGTGGAGTACTCATGATGACAAAAAAAGTTTTAAAAGCAAAACCACAATCCTCAGACCTCCACAACACTGACACGCTCACCATGAAAATTGGTCACCTAAGAATATGTCTAGTATACAGACCACCTGATCAAAAATCAGAAAATTTAGATACACTTATAGAACTCCTTAGCTCATCCACAGATATAAACCCATTAATAATTCTAGGAGATTTCAACCTCCCATCACTACCCTCCTCACACTCAGCCCACTTCCTTGAATCAATAGCAGATATGGATTTCCATCAAATTATTAACACAAAAACCCATATTAAAGGAGGAACACTTGACCTTATCATTCTCCCAGAAGTACTTCATAAACTCTTCAACTCAGCCTCATTGGAAAGTACCCCAATCCCATGGTCAGACCACCACCTAATCAAATTTAGTCTTACATACACTGAAACAAATAATAAAAACAGATCTTTACTGTCTCCTAAACCCAGATTCAAGAGATTCAATGAGGAAGAATTCCTCGACCTAACGATCCCCCATCTATCATTATCACCCTCTGACCTAGATGAAGCGGTTGAAATCTGGCATAAAACAATCTCCAAGGCAGCAGCTAATAAACAACAAATTAAAAGGAATGACCGCCCCAGAAACAGTGACGCCCCTTGGTTCAGCAGCACTTTAAAATCAATGAAAAGAGAACTAAGGAAAATAGAAGTAAAATGGTGCAGAACTAAATCCACAACACACTATGAGAAAGCACAGTTACTTACCTGTAACAGGTGATCTCCGGAACAGCAGGAATTAGTCTTCACACATGGGAGACGTCGCCGACGGAGCCCGCACGGGAATGCTCCCCAGCATCCAATCAGAAAGCCTTTGGGAGCATCCCCCGCGCCTGCGCGGTGGCTTCCCGCCCTTCCTACTGCCTCTCCCCAGTTGAGTTTCATAGCTGAGCCAGAAGGAGAGGAGAGGAAGGAATAGAGAAAATAGAGATACAACTCCTAGGGGAGGTGGGCGGGTTGTGAAGACTAATTCCTGCTGTTCTGGAGATCACCTGTTACAGGTAAGTAACTGTGCTATCTCCAGGAACAAGCAGGAATGAGTCTTCACACGTGGGGACTCCCTAGCTAAGGATGCCCGGGGAGATCCCATAAGCGCAGCCCAGGACGGGATGGCATTTGCCCAACCTGAATTCCCGGCATCCCCTGAGGGATGGAGGGCAGGAGTTGAATAGAGGAACAGCGAATCTAAAGACTACAGAGGAAAGTCTTTAGAGTGCAGAACAGGTACCATTAAGATACAGCAAAAAGAACCCCCAGGCTACGGGAGAGTAGGCAGAGGGGTGCATAAAGAGTATCATTAAGCATTTAATGAGTAAATGACCTAGTACCAGATAGAGCTTACCGGCCATTAAGTGTTAAAGAATTAATGGTTTAGAATCCTGTATAGCTTACCCACCGGGTTGTCGGAAGTAGTCCTGTGATGAAGGCACTGTAGACGCAGTAGCAAGGTCATCAAGGAAACTTCACCACAGCGAGGAGGAAGTTCCAAATCCGGAAGGCCATGAGATCCAGGCGTCAGCTGGGTCAGGAGAAGGACGGCAGGTCTTCCAGGAGGCTTAATGCAAGCTGAGCACTCCCTTAGGAGTAGAGTCCATAACTCAGAGGACTAACAGTGGAAGACAGGCCGAACTAGAGAGCCTATCCCGGAGAAGAGTAGAGGTGTACCCCGGAGCAGAAGGAGCACACAGTCTGCCCTAGCGAGAGATAGGGAGACAAGGGTCCGGACCTCCGGGAGGAGGACCTAACTGAAAAAGGAGCTGTTGACTTCACAGCAGTAGGGTACCACCAGTCCGCGGCCGATCGAGGAATAGGCAGGCGGACTGGCCGGACCCCCGGGAGGGGGGGGGGGGGTGAGTCCCGGCCATAGGGGGGAAAAGGCGGTAGAACACAGGTACCGTGGGCATCCCCCAATAGGCGCCTATCAAGCAGGTGATATCTAGTATATCTAAGCCGGTGGACATGGGGACGCCCCCTCCGGTACTAACGCAGGTACGCCGGGAGGCCTACCTCCATGAGCAGCACCCTGGTAAGGCGGATCTGCCATCAATCCCCAGAACGTCCACCTGGAGAGGTGGCCTCAAGATCCGTCAGAGGAGGGATCTTTTCCGGAGGGCAAGGGCAGATCGGCGAGCCAAGGGCGCGGTAGCGTGGGGGACGGAGGATAACATCAGTCCGGTAGAACGCCTCAGGCATTGGAGGCCCTATATGTGTCCCCAGGACCTGCACGCAGAACTCGTCCCCCGCACAATCGGGGGACATGAGGGTATAGTCCCTGGTAAGTATTGGGGGACTATAGCGGCTGGAAGGGGAATTCCGGTACGGAAACAATCAGCAAGGGGACACTGGCTGAGAGGGGTTCGGGGACGTACCGAAGAGTAAGTAGGGTGACCGTGGGCCATAGCTATCACAGAGTAAGATGGTCTCCCTTTCCCACGGAGGAGAATACCTGAACCCCTAGATAAGTCCCCGAACCATTTGTCAACTGAACGAGCCCCAGAGTAGAGTTCGATTTTAAACTTCTGGTAAGGAGGTTAAGTGCAGGCAGCCGCCCACCTGAGCCTAAAAATGCTTAATATGAGAGTCCTGGCACGGGCCTGGGGACATCAACCCGGGGTCAGAGGTCCCTTGCTTGGGCGCGCCTGGAGAGTGGGCGGAGGGCTGACATTTCCTCTTCCTAGGGAAGGGGGGTCTGGAGAGGCGTTTACCGCCGCCGGGGGGGGAGCCGGGCCCTAGGCTGGCTGCTAACTCTGGGAAGGTTAGCGAAGCACTGTGCGACCTGACGTAAGGCTTCGCTATTGAAGAGGTGATCTCCGTCGTAGGGAGAATTACCTAGGTTGTGCTGTGTCCGTCTACACAACTCGGACGCCTGCAACCATGCTGTACGGCGTGCTCTAATGGCAACAGCAGAGGCTCTGCTGACCGACCGGAAGGAGTCCAGAGAAGAACGAGAAAGGAATCCGGAGATATTCCTGCAGTGATAAAGAAGCAGGGAATATTCAAAGGCCTTGGTTGCAGATACGAAGGGGGATAACCGAGATAACCTCTCGGTGACCTCCCGAAGCGACAGACTCATATAAAATATATATGAAATAATTCTGGCCGCCAGCATAGACGTTTGGAAGGCTTGACGTCCTAGAGTATCTAGCGTCTTCGAGGCGCAGCCTGGAGGGCGAGAAGCATGCTTCTCCTTGCTTCCGGCCTTCCTCAGCGCCGATTCCACCACAATGGACCGATGTGGAAGCTGGTGCTGCTGAAACCCCGGGGACGGAGGCACCCGGTACAGAGCCTGCATCGCAGTCGACGGCGCCAGAACCCTCCAAGGTGACCGCCAAGCCCCCAGCAGGAGATCCTGCAGGGAGGGATGCAGAGGAAGCATCACGGCTGCCTGTTCCGCAGGGCCTGGGCTCGGGTCCGGGATAGGGATGGCCAGCAAGTCCGCCATGTCAAGGAGGAAATCCTGAAAAGGCGGCTCTGCCGGAGTAGTTATGGCGGGAGAGGCCACCAGGGCACTAAGAGGCCGCTCGGGCCGATGCCCGCCGGACAGAGGAGGGGACCAACCGACACGGATCGGGGCAGTCAACATGGCGTCGTTGGCTCCTGGAATTGATTCCAAGCTAGGCATCGAAGGGGTCGATGGCACCGACGGCGCCGCAGGAATCAGCCTCGGCCCCGAACCCGGGGGCGGCGCTTCCCCCGTGACTGGAGCGAATCCGCGGCCGCCGGAGGGCAGGGGCCAGCGGTCTCTGCTCTGCATTGCAGGAGGGGACAGGGGCCGATCCCGAGACGGACAGTGGCCAGGCTTTCAAGGCTGGACGACGACTCCAGGCTGGGCATCGAACCAAGCGAGGAGATAGACTCCCTCCTCGAGGATCCCGGCGGGAGCGACCGCGCCAGTGGTGGAGATCCCGGAGCGCGGATCGGAACCGCGCCGACCGGTGCCGCGAGCATCAAGGGCCCCCGAGGACGGTGCTCGGTGGAGAGGGGGTCATCTGACGCAGGCGCCGATGTCGATCAGCGGGCGCCGCCCGATGCCGGGCCCCCTCTCGAACCCGTCCTACCCGGAGGGAAAGCCTGCCGGGGCATACGGCCCGTCCCCGAGGGGACCCAGGTCACCCGACGACAAGTCCCTGCGGGGGGGAAGTGCAAAACCCCTGCGGGGGGATCGAGGCGATCGAAGACCCCGAGGCCCCTTTTCTAGGAAAGGGCGGGGCCCTCGACAGCCGCGTCGATGCCGGGGGGTCGCCCGTGTGCTGGTCGACACACCCCGAGGTCCTCGGGGAAGGTTGATGGCGGTCCCTTGAGCTCGACGCCCCTGCCGTCGCCGGCGGAGTGGCGCCGCTCAAAACCGGTACCACCCTTGTGCAGGGCTGGGATACCGGCGACTCAGCTCGGGTCGAAGCGAGCGGCTCCGAGGGGAGTGAGGCCAGGAGATCATCCCCGGCGAGGGGTGAACCATCGACGCCGGCGCGCTCGAAGCGGGTACCGCCCCCGCGCATGGCCGGAACGCAGGGCCAGACTGTCGAGCCAATCGGCCCCAGAGGTGCCGAGGGCAGCGGCTGGCGATCCCCGGTGGGGAGCGGGTTACTCGACGCCCATGGGTCGGCACCGCCCGAAGCAGATACTACCCCCGTAGGGACGCCATACCGGCACGGGTCGGTCTGCCTCAGAGGTGCCGAGGACCGCAGCTGCCAATCCCCAGTGAGGAGCGGAACGCTCGACACCGATGCCGACGTCGAGGAGTCGGTACCGCTCGTAGCGGGTACCACCCCCGCGCATGGCAGTGATGGAGGAACGCCAGGCTGGACCGAGTCAATCGGCCCCGGAGGCGCCGAGGACAGCAGCCGACGATCCCCGGTGAGGAGCGGAACGCTCGACACCGACGCCGATGCCGGGGTCTCAGTACCGCCCGGAGCGGATACCACACCCGAGCATGGCTGGGATGTAGGGAGGTCAGACCCGGTCGAGTCGATCGGCCCCGGAGGCGCCGAGGACACCAGCTGACGATCCCTGGCGAAGAGTGGAACACTCGACGCCGACACCGATGCCGGGGAATCGGCACCGCTCGAAGCGGGTACCTCCCTCGGGCATGGCTCGGGAATGTTCTGTGAGGAGCGAACCTCAGGAACATCCCGAAACCCCGTAAATGCTTTGGAGCCCGAGGACTCCCGCCGGGGTATATTAGCCAAGGGGGACTTGAGGGGTCGGCTGGAGCTGTCGCCATGCCGCGCATGAGACTCGCCCCTCAAGACTCGGCTAGTCTTAACAGACTGTTGTGTGGATACCTGATCCTGGAGAGAAGAACAACCCAACGACCACGCGTTGGGCGCGAAGACGTCGTCGAGGGATATCCGAAAAAGGGAGGGTCTTCTCCCGACACTGTAGCCCGGGGGATCCGGGAAAGAAGGGTCAGGCCCCAAACAGGAGAGGCACCAGGCATTGGAGTCCAATTGGAAAATTAGGTCCCCGCAGCGAGGGCACTTCTGGGGAGAAGAAGGCTCCATGCTGTAAGCCCGGAAGGCCTCGGCACCCAGAGGGGAGGGTCCCTCCAGGCGACCAAAAATAAATGAAATTTAAATGAAAATTAATTGAAAAGAAAAGAAAGAAAGGGGCACGGAGGTGCCACCGTCGGCGGGAAAAAGCCGCGACTACAGAAACAAGAACAAAGGGAAAAAATTTCTGCGGTGGCAGGAGGGACGTCCTGCCTGCTCCGCGGAAAATGAAAAACTGGGGAGAGGCAGTAGGAAGGGCGGGAAGCCACCGCGCAGGCGCGGGGGATGCTCCCAAAGGCTTTCTGATTGGATGCTGGGGAGCATTCCCGTGCGAGCTCCGTCGGCGACGTCTCCCACATGTGAAGACTCATTCCTGCTTGTTCCTGGAGATATATCATTACCACCTCAAAAAGTATAAAGATGCTACGGACCGTGCTAAGAAAAACTTCCACTCCGCCATTCTAACTAAATCTATAAACAGACCAAGAGAACTATTTTTAATAGTCCAAAACTTAACTAACAATACACATAACTCTAGCAATGACATCACAGATATAACGGCCCAGAACTTAGCTAATCACTATATAAACAAAACAAAACTTAATACATTCTCACCAATGCCACTTACCAATACCAACCAGCATCAAACTGACGACTGGGCTGACTTCCACCCTGTTACCAAAGACTCCTTCAAAAACATTATATCAAATCTAAATACTACCACCTCCCTCTTAGACCCTTGTCCTGTAATCTGGATAAAGAATACTCTTACAACTCTATCCCCCTTCATACTCCCTATTATCAATCTATCGCTATGCCAAGGGTATCTACCACCCACACTAAAACACGCACAAATCCGCCCCATACTCAAAAACGGAAATATTGACAAAACTTCACCAAACTCATATAGACCCATTTCAAGTATACCATTTATGGCTAAACTCATCGAAAAGGTTGTTCAATCTCAAACACAAGAATATTTGGACACATCTGCCCCCCTCGATGACCAACAATACGGCTTCCGTCCCTGCCATGGAGTAGATACGTTATTAACAGTACTTATAGACTCACTAGTAAGAGGAATCGATAACCCCAAACAAGCGTTCATCCTTCTTTTCCTGGATATCAGTGCAGCCTTTGATAGCGTCCACCATTCTATAATGCTTAATAGGCTCAATCAAATAGGAGTAAGTTCAACAGTACACAAGTGGTTCACATCCTATCTGAGCAACAGAACACAAACAGTCCGTATCGGCTCCCAAACCTCGAACACATACAATCAAACACTCGGCCTCCCGCAAGGCTCCGCCCTATCAGCCCTCCTCTTCAATATTTATATCCAACCAATCTGCAACATCTTTAAAAAATTCAATGTACTCTATCATATATACGCAGACGATATAATGATGTACATTCCTTTCACAATCCCCATACTCCCACTCCAATTATTAACTGACTGTTTCGACGAACTAGCTACATGGCTAAAAGATCACAATCTTCATATTAACCACTCTAAAACTGACATAGTAATTGTAACAAAAAAACAATCATTCATTCCCCCAACACACATTACACTTCAAAATCATGACATCCATATAAAGAATGAAGTGAAATACCTGGGCGTGATCCTAGACACACACCTCAGCATGAATACCCAGACTAGAAACATAACAAAAAAAGTCTATTTTAAGCTCAAAATCCTAAAACAATTACGCCCACTTGTACATTTACACGACTTTATAAGTATAATTCAGGCCATAATTACTCCGCACTTTGATTTTGCCAACCTAACTCTTATTGGTGCAACCAAACAAAACATAAAAAGACTCCAACTTGCTCAAAATGCAGTAGCTAGAACTATAATGAAGGTGCACCCTTTTGAGCATATAACACCCATATTAGCAAACTTACACTGGCTTCCAATCCAATCCAGAACTAACTATAAAATGATAACCACATTTAAGGCACTAAATAATATGGCACCTGCTTCTCTAAACAAGCTTAATCACTAAAGAATCAAATAAAACTATACAAAGGAGTGGCAACTCAAATAAAATAAGGATTTCTAAAGATTTCATAAAGGCCAAAAAGCTAACTAACAAAAAGGCTTTCTCCCACACAGCTCCCATTCTCTGGAACTCCCTCCCTGAAGCAATAAGAACATTAACTGAACTTAAAGAGCTCCGCAAGAATTTAAAGACCCATCTGTTCAGCCTTCACTATGGACCAAACATAAACCAATTATCTCAGACAGAAAATGGATAACAGATGTTAGATGGATATAAGTTATATCAACCCAATACTTACAAGAGCTCAATTTTTTCACATTGTCCCATCATTGACCTAAGCCCAAAATGAATAGCTCATCCTTCGGTTCAATCTAACCATAACATTACTCACCCTACACTCTCACTAATACCTTCCTTCCTATTCTCTTTCTCCATTCAGTTTCTTCTACCTTGCTTGTCCCACTCTAACTCAAGTTAAGAATTGCCTACGGGACTCATTTACATTGTATATTGTTACCTATATGAACCATACCTTTGTAAATAGTTTTATAATGTTTTTACTATAACCAAATGTTTAATGTAATTAACAGTATATTGTATATAGTTCACAGAAGTTCCATGTAAAAACAGCTCTGTTCACTATTTCCTAAATTGCTCATTGTAAACCGCACCTGATCTTTGGAAGGTTGCGGTATATAAGCAACTGTTAAAATAAATAAATAACTTTGCAAGAAAGGAATTTTAATGAGGTAGTAGGTAAGGGTTTGAAAGGTGGCTTCATGAGCTGGCCAAGAACCAGATTTAAGTCCCATGCCACCGGTGGTGGCTTAATGGGAGGCTTAGTTAGAAGAAGGCCTCTCATAAATCTTGCTATGAGAGGATGGGAGGAAATAGGTTGTCCATTTAAAGGCTTGAAAGAAGCCGCAATAGCACTGAAATGGACTCTTACTGAGTTAGTTTTAAGTACTGCATTGGATAAATGAAGGAGATACTCCAGTAATGATTCCAGAGGTATCGCAAGGGGGTTAAGACTCTTCTGTGAGCACCATATGGTAAACCTTTTCCACTTGAAAGCATAAGAGCGTCTTGTGGAAGGTTTTCTAGAAGCATAAAGGATATCCTTTACTTGCTGAGGAAGGTTAAGATCCTGAAGATCTAGGCCTTCAGCAACCAAGCCCTGAGATGCAGAGACTGGGGATTGGGATGCCATAACATTCCGTCCTCCTGAGACAGGAGATCTGAAGCAGAGCCTAACACCAGAGAGGGAGCTTGAGAGAGATGTAGAAGCAGAGGGTACCACGCTTGCCGTGGCCAATGTGGAGCTATGAGAATCATAAGGCCTCTGTCTCTCTGAAGCTTGAACAGGGTTTTGGGAATCAGGGGAATGGGTGGAAAGGCATAAAGGAAGTCTTGACCACAATGAAGGAGGAAAGCATCCCTGGCCTGAGACCCCTGAGCCGGAATTCTGGAACAGAACCTGGGAAGTTTGGCATTCCATGGACTTGCAAAGAGGTCTATGTCCGGGGTTCCCCAAATTTGAAAAATCTTGGCCACCTGGTCCGCCATGTAGAGACCATTTGTGTGGAAGCAGAACTTGACCGAGTCTGTCTGCCCAAGAGTTTTGGATACCTGGAAGATACACTGCCAGAAGATGAATCTGATGCTCTCTGGCGAGGGCCCATATTCGCAACGCTTCGTTGCAAAGTGACAGAGAGCCTGTTCCTCCCTGCTTGTTCACGTAGAACATGGCTACTTGACTGTCCGCATGAATGAAGACTGTCTTGTAGCTGAGCAGGGTGTGGAACACTCGCAGAGCAAGGAAGATTGCTCTGAGCTCTAAAAGACTGATGTGTAGATGAGTCTCCTGTGGAGTCCAAGGTGCCTTGGGTGGAGAGGTCTTGCAGATGAGCTCCCCAACCCATTGAAGAAGCATCTGTTGTGAGAGTTGCCGGGGTAAAGGTTGTTGAAATGGGGACCCCAGCAACAGGTTTTGATTGGACTGCCACCATTGGAGGGACAAAATAAGGCGATTTGTGTTTGCTATTTTGTCTGACAGGCACCCTGATGCCTGGGTCCACTGAGTGGATAAAGTTCACTGGGCTGCTCTCATATGGAGGCGAGCATAAGGAACCACATGCACGGTAGATGCCATGTGGCCTAGTAGTTGTAGCATTTCTCGGGCAGTGAGATGAGGCTTTAGCACTGCTTGAGAAGCTAACTGCACTATGCGAAGGCAACAGGCCTGGGGAAGATAGGCCCTTGCTTTTCTGGTATCCAGCAAAGCTCCTATGAACTCTAGAGACTGAGTGGGAGTTAGGCTGGATTTTAGGATGTTTATGACCAGACCCAAATACTGAAGGATACGCATTGTGCAAGATAGAGAAGTCCTGGCCTCTGACTCTGATGGGGCTCGAATGAGCCAGTCGTCTAAGTAGGGGAAGACGAATATTCCTAGAGTGCGAAGAAATGCTGCTACCACAGCCATGCATTTCGTGAACACCCTTGGTACTGAGGCCAGGCCAAAAGGAAGCACCCTGTATTGGTAGTGCTTTCTTTGAATTAGGAACCGAAGGAACTTTCTGTGAGTTGGATGGATGAGAACATGAGTGTACGCATCCTTGAGATCTAGAGAAAAAAGCCAATCCTGACTCTGAAGTTATGGCAGCAGAGTTCCTAGAGAAATCATCTTGAATTTCTCTTTGAACAGGAATTTGTTCAATTCTCTGAGGTCTAAAATAGGTCTGTGTCCCCTTGTTTTCTTTGGGATAAGGAAACAGGGGGAGTACAACTCTGTATCCTGTTGGGGAATGGGTACCTCATCTATTGCCCCTTGGGCAAGAAGCATAGTGACCTCTTGATCTAACAGGTTGATGAGAGAGGTCTGAGAATTGAACTGTCTTACCATTGTGGGAGGGGGCATGCGGAGAAAGTGAAGCTTGTACCCCTCTTTTATAATGGAGAGAGTCCAATGTTCTACTGGAATGGTGGAAGGCTCTGGTCCATTGAGGGCCAGGAAGGCTAAGTTCTCTAGATGAAAGTCAAAGGCCTTGTGGAGGCTGAGACGGTTGAGGCTTAGCAGTCTTTGCTTTCCTTTGTTTAGATGGTTGCTGACTCTTTCGGGCAGGGTGACCTGCCGAACGTCCCTGCTGGGAATAAGAGGGGTAAAACCTCTTTTTTTTTTTAGAAGAATGGTTTCTTGAAAGATTTCTTCCTTGCAGGATCAGCGGTGGCCTTGGATAACCTATCCAAAGTGGAGTTGTCAGCATCCAACTCATTGGCTTTCTCTTGCCAATTTTTGACAAATAGATTCTCACCTGTACAAGGGATATTTCCCAGTTTGTCCTGCACCCAGAGCTCCAAATTGGATGCCTGGAGCCAGGCAATTCTACATGCACCTATGGCAATGGCAGAGGTTCTGCTTATGCACTCAAAACAGTCAAAAGCTGCACGATTGACAAATTTAGAAACATCCTGGGCATGTTTAACCAGTGTGAGAAAATCCTGCCTCTTGTCTTCAGGAAGAGGGCTCAAAACCTCTAAATCTCCTGTGACTTCTTTAAGGAACATTCCCATATATAAAATATAGGAACTGATCCTGGCAGAAAGCATGGAAGCCTGGAAAGTACGACGTCCAAAGGCATCCAAAAGTCCTACACTCACGTCCTGGAGGATTAGAGGCATGTCTCTTTGCACTCCTGATCCTTCTCATAGCTGATTCCACTACAATAGAGTGGTGAGGAAGCTGAGTCTTCTGGAAACCAGGACAAGGAGGGACTCGATACATGGTATCCAGTCTATCAGAGTGAGGAGATGTGGTGAGAGGTGTTTCCCACATTCTTAGCATGAGATCATGTAAGATCTCATGGATAGGCAAAGTAGCTGCCTCCTTAGGAGCCTTGGGATATTGTAGAATCTCCAACTCCTTTGCCCTGGGCTCTGTCTCGGGAGCCACAGTAATGGAAAGACCTCGAGACACCTCCCTGATAAAATCCTGAAAGGAGATATCTTCTGGAGGAGACATCCTATGTTTAGGAAAGGAAGGCTCCTCCGGGAGAAGTATTCCGGTACCGACAGAGTCGTCAAAATCCTCAGTCTCCTCCGAGGATTCAAAGTACCTTCTATCCAGATGCTCCTGTACAGCACAATACCTGTACCGACTGAAGTCGGTACCGGGGGGAATCGGTACCGGTGTATTGGTACCGGAAGGCATAGCATGACTGGGTGCCGGCAAAGCAGACACTGATGTCGATGCTGTCGGTACCAGTACCGATTCCGGTGCCGGAGTTGATGCCGGTACCGGTTGAACTGTCCGACGCGGTTCCGAGGGTGTCGATGCCGCAAGGAGAGCTGTCAGACTGCGTTCAATAGCCAAGAACCTCTGGTCTATCGATGCCTGGGTGTTGGTACCGGAGAAAGCAGCCGGTACCCCAGAGCATGGCACCAGTAGTTCTGCTGAGGTTGAGGCCTCGAGAACATCCTGGAGCCCCGATAATGCTTTGGAAGCCAAAGCCTCCCGCCGGAGCAATTTTGCCGGTACAGAACCCTCAAGGGCAACGCCAGAGGCATCTTGATGCTTAGAAGGAGATCTACACTTTGAGGATCGGCCAGACTTATGTTTAGTTACCTGAGATCCATGGGAGGAAGACGAAGCCCTGGAAGACGTCGATGCCACAGAAGCTACATCGGAGGGAAAAAGGGTGCTGAGCTTAGCAGCTCGGTTTTGTCGACCCCTCTTGGACATCATGGCACAAGCCATACACTCCAAGATGGAGTGGTCCGGACCTAAACATTTAAGACACCACTCATGGGTGTCGGTGACTGAGATGATACCGCCACACTTGGTGCACTTTTGAAACCCGAAGCGGGTTTTTCCATAGTAGAGGAAATTTTGGGCCTAAGGCCCAAAATGGCGCGTGCACCTGGAAAAGAAAAGTTTGGAAAAAAAAGTTAATATATATATTTCTTTTTTTCTTTTTTTAAAGAAAGAACCACCGGCGGTACCGGTATAGCGTCGAGGAAGGCAGACGTGACCACAAAAACAAAGAGAATAAGGAAATCTTTTCTGCGATGACAGGAACAACCACCTGTTGGCTCCGCGAAAAACAAAGAACTGGAGAGAGGCAGTTGGGAAAGGCGGGAAGGCAGCACGCAGGCGCTGTGGGATGCTCCCAAAAGCTTTCTAATTGGATGCTGGGGAGCGTTCCCGCGCAGGCTCCGTCGGTACCAACGATACCCATATGTGAAGACTACATTCCTGCTTGTTCCTGGAGATCCAGTCCTACCCCCCCCCCCCCATCAGCTCACTTGCAGTCTTAGCCCCCCCCCATAACCCAGATAGATTAAAAAAAAACATCTCGCAGGGCCCCCCCCTACCCGGCAGAGTCCTCCATGCGGCCTCAGCTCCCTCAGCGTGGGCTTTTCAGAGCCGTGAAAGGAGAGAGTTTCCCTTTCTCGTGGCTCTGTTTAAGCCCGCGGTGCTGATGGGAAACAGGAAATCCTGAGAGCCCCGGGCAGAGGATCCGTGCCAGGCTCAGATCTGCTCCCCTGATTTGTGTTACTGGCAGCCTGTGCAACACTGTGTTTAAGGTAGCTTTCAGGCAGATCCCCCTGAGGCTTCTCTAATCTTCAGGAGAGAACAAGGGGGACAGAGGAGGAAGTAGGGTGTGCTAAGGTTGTGTTATGCTGCTGCACTCTTCCAGATCCTTCCAATTTTGTGGCTGCTCAACAGGCCCTTATCATTAAGAGCATGGAGCTGAACTAATTTTCCCTCCTCTTATGGCTACCGAAAAGACCACAGTCTAGTGGAGCCTTCCACATCATGCTCAAGTGACAGTCACCTTTGTTACTCAATGTGGTCGGTCACAAGTGTTCATTCAATCTTTTCCTTTCAATTATTCAGATTTTCTTTGGAGATGAGAAAAATCCATCCATCATCTGCTGGAGACAAAGGAGGACTGAAGAGACCTCTGGTGGCTGAGATGAATAGAGGCATGGGAGTGATGTCGTTGAAACCTGGGCTTTTCATCAATTTTGTCTCCACCAATCTGCTGGTCTGGGAACACAACTCACTTGTCTGGACTGGTTTAGCAGGACAATATGGAAAAGCTATTGCTATCAAGATAGATAATACTCCAAATAAAATAAAGCACGTGCATTTATGCCTGGGAACTGTGCAAGAACTGTTAAAGTTCACATGACATACTAGTCACTACATTGTGCCATACAGACTTGTATTCAGTTAAATGTATCGCTGGTCTTTTGTATGCCAGCTTAAGAGGTGCAGCTCATTAGCATAGAGTGGTAGCGTTTCTTTCATAAGCAGCTCTACAGGAGTCCAACCATCTGCTCCTCTTCCACAAGGAGCCTCAACACAGCTTGGATGTAATTGGGCTACCACTTACTTGTTTCCTACAACCTTATCAGCTTAATGATGCCCCACTATATTGGAATTTTTATCAAAAGTTGGAAGGAGACACCCCCTGCCAGGGCTGGCCCATCCACTCAGTGAGCTAGGCGGCCTAGGGCAGCCAACCCAGGTGGGCTGCTTTGTGCCATCACTTTTTGGCCTGCCGGGGGCAACAAAAGAGCAGCAAAAAGCTGCTGCTTTTAAAATACCACGGCTGTCCCCCCCCCCCCCCAAGGCAGTATTGGTAGCAGCAGGGGAGCGGCAGTGGCATGGCCAGTCTCTGCCTGGGACAACAGAAACCCTTGGGTTGGCCTTGTCCTTTGTTGGTTGTGAGATGGCCTCAACCCCTGCTTCAAGGAAGGGGGCAGACCCTGGATAATTCCTGAGGGAAGAGGGGAAGCTGTGGCACCAACATACTGAATGGTTTCCCTTCTGCACCAGTATATATGTGGAAGAAGAGCTGGTTTGCTCTATCTCCACATTATAGTGGGAGAGAGAATCTCACTGGTATGGACTGGTCTGGCAGAACTCAATGCAGTTATCAGACAAACCAAAAATTTTACTTAAACAAAAATATAAGGTGATAAACTTTATTCCTTGACGGCTCTGTCAGATCAGTCCAGACAAGTGGATTTCTCTCTCCTACCAGCAGATGGAAATTTTATTTTTATTTATTTATTTATTTACATTCTCTTATATACCGCGCTATTCTGCATCAGTGCGGTTTACATTGAACAAACTGAAATTACATTGAACAGGGCATTATAACTTGGAGATAACTATTTTACAGGGAACATGGGCTATGGAGGGTTAAGTGGCTTGCCCAAGACCACAAGGAGCACCTGTGGGACTAGAAACCCCAGTCCTTCCGGCCTAAGGTTGCTGTCCTCTAGTGGGATTTCAACCCCCGACCTCCCGGCCTGAAGTACCTTGCCCCAACCACTAGGCCACTCCTCCAAAGTACCTTGCCCCAACCACTAGAGCCAAAACTATTTGGCTTCTGTATATAGGTGGATACAACTAGGAAGTCAATAAGTATCCTGTGTTCTCTGGCAGATGGACAGATATCAGGAGTGGTACACCAACAAAGAATGGCTTCAGTGGCAGAGGCTCTCAGCGAGGTGTTTTCTACACTGAAAATCAAGGGCCGAGGGCCAGGGGTGAAATAAGTTACTCATGACTGTTGCCTTTATATCTTAGAGCAGGCCTTGATTAATTGTATAAGGATTAAGGAGTTTAAGTAACACGAGAGCAGCGCCAGAGTACTTACACCGTGTGTCAACATTAGATAACAGAGATTCCGATAGTGAGTGAGTGAGTGTGTGGGTTTTGCAATGGTGGTGCGCCGGTCTCTGCATGGGATGTGGTGGTGGGTGCCTTTGTGTGAGTGGGTGCAGGGCTGTGGTGCATGTATGCGTGTGCTGCACAGCTGGGAATAGAGTATGTGTGTGCGTGGTGCACAGGTGAGGCGCCTTTGTGTATGTATGTACAATACGTAATGTAGAGTTGAGATGCGTGTCTGTCATGCAGAGGTGAGGTGCCCGTTTGTGCGAGTGTGGTATGGAGATGGGATGCTTGGGGTGTGTTCTAGGTGTGGGGTATGCACCTTTCCACAAATATTGTGCCCTTTTGTCCCTATGCATTCATTACGTTACCCTCCAATACCTTGCAGTCCTCATCCCCTCCTCACTTTGCTCTCCTTCCAGACTGCTTCCCTTTTTCCATCCCCCTGCCCTTCGTTACTTCCATCCTCCTTTTTTTTGTTTAAGCTAATGGCCCTTTAGGGTTTTTCTGCTTCATTACTCTCTCCTCATCTAACTTTTTTTTTTTTTGCAGACCTGATCGGCTTTCCTCTTCTGCCCGCTGGGGGATATTACCCTCCCAACTGCAATCATGGCCTTGCCCTCCTGTTTTGCCAGTGGCAATCCTATCTCCCGCAAGCAGACTGGTAGGGCCTCTGCTCGATCGCAGATGTCTTCTCTTCTACCTGCTGGGGACGAGATCCCTGTGGGCAGCCTGCTACCTTCGGTCAGACAGATGGCTTCAGCTGCAATACCAGATTCAAATTTCTGGTCGCCATAGCAGCATGGCACCTGTGATTTGTCAAGTCCTGGCTTAGAGGTTTGCGTTTCTGCCCATTGCACCAAGATCTCCTTTGCCCTGTAGAGAAAGGGCCTTAGGAACTCTGAATATATGGCAAAGCAGCACCAGAAGTGGTCAGCTAGCAGAGCCCCATGTAGCAGTGTAGATATGTCAATAAAACTGACCTGGGAAGTCAGTGAAGTTTAAGGCTTCCTGCTGGTGTATCAGTATAGCCATCATTCACCCTAAGAAAGGGATAGGCTTTTACTGTAGAGTTCATACTGGGCCTGCAAGAGCACTAGATAAGTTTGTTGCAAAAACAGGAGAAGGCACTATTTCAGTATTGGCTCCTACATCAAGATCTCCTTGACTGGCCTAAAGGGAACCAGTAGCAGTTCTTGAATATTATACCAAGGCAATAAACAGTCAAGTTTAAAATCCAATAAAGCTACATACAGTTGTGGTCAACCTTACTGGCACCCTTTAGGTATGATGTGTACAATGTCTTGAGAAATAACTGGAGAAATTCCAAAATGTATGTCATCATAATATTTTAATAGTATGTTCAAAAGGTATAGAACAAAAAAAAAAGATGACTGTGCAACTTAGATACAGTAATTTCAGAGAAAAAACCACACAAAATATAACCTAGACAGGATTAATGGCACCCTTCACAACCCTTGGCAGAGATGACAGCCTCCAAACATTTCTTGTAGCCATCTATAAGTTTTGTACATCTGTGTGCTGGTAGTTTTAACTGTGATTTGTTCCAGCTCATGAATGTTTCCAGGATTCCTTTTACCAATGGCATATTTCAGCTCTTTCTGAATAGAGATCAGGACTCATTGCTGGCCAGTTTAAAACAGTCCAAGTTTTCCCTTTTAAACCATTCTTTTGTACTTTTGGATGTATGTTTTGGGTCATTGTGGATAGCAAAAGGAAGATCTTTATTAATCAATTTAAGCCTATAGCTATAGGCTTAAATTGATTAATAAAGATAACCCTTCCTTTTGCTATCCACGTTTTTTACTGGGACCGTACGTAGCACGTGGATTCGTGCTTTGTTGTTGATGTTTTGGGTCATTGTCCTGCTGGAAGACCCATGACTTTCAACCTAGACCTAGCTTTTTGACATTAGGCAGCACATTTTGCTCCAAAATACCTTGGTAGTCTTCCGATTTCATGATTTCTTTAATATGTTCCAGGCCTCCAGTTCCTAAACATTTTGGATCCTCCACCATATTTAACTGTAGGAAGGGTGCTTTTTCCTTATAAGTTTCATTTCTTTGCCTGTAAACGTATCGTTGGTCTGCATTGCCAAACAGCTTAAGTTTGGTTTTATTTGTCCACAGAACATTTTCTCAGAAAGATTATGGTTTCTCAAGGTGGGTTTTGGCAAAGATCAGGTGTGCCTTTTTAAATCTGTCTTTGAACAGTGAGATCCTTCTTGGCCTTTGGCCATGAAGTCCTTCTTTGTTTAATGGGCAGTTGAAACCACCACTCCAGGATTGCTCCAGGACAGCCTTAAGCTCTTTGGATGTTGTACGTGGTGTTTTTCCAACAGTTCACACTAACCTTTGAAGACCTCTTGGATTAATTTTCCTCTTCCCACCATTTCCTGGGAGATTCTTGACAGTTCCATGAGCAGAAAACATCTTAACATTGTGAACTGTAGACACTTGGAAATTTGATGTTTGGTGATAATGGCTTTTCTGACAGGCAGCTCTGTCTTCACCATTGTGAAAAAGGAACAGGCAGTGAATGTGGCCACTTTAAACATTAGAGACATCGGCACTCGTGAGCGCGCGGGAAGATGGCCACAACTTAGTGCAGTTCCGAGCCTGATTCTCCCTGCCGAAGTTGAAACAGAGGGAAAAAATGCAGAAACTCCTCTCATTTAATTGAAAAAAAGCTTTTTGGGGCTAAAACGAACCACACAGACCCATCAGTGTGGATATCGGAAGCTCCAAAATTGAAAATATGAAGTGCAGTGAATCGCTGCTAAGGCGGCATGCCCCAATGCGGCTCCGGCAGATCAGGGGGAAGATCCTATGTTAATAGTGCCCTCTGCAAAAGTCGGAAAGATCAAGGCACTTGGTGCGCCCTCCTGACCCCGACTCCGGCATGGTTGGTGGAAAGCAGAGTGTCCCTGATTAAATCGGAAGCGCGGGAGAGTTCTCACAAGTGCGGGACTGACCTGTGTGCCGGGGTGAGTTACCTTGAACTGAACACCTGTTTGTGAGATAGAACTGTTGAAGGGTGAAGCGAAGCGAAGGTTTTCTGCTGCTGCTTCTGCTCTGATGCTCCATGGCTTGCTAGTAACATCAGGACTTTGGGGGCTGCGGCCATTGCCATGTGGTGGTGACACGCATGGATGGTCCTGCGTTCCACTAAGTTGAAGTGAGGAGAGGAAGTTCCGTCAGTAATTCAAGACATCCGACTGGTGATTTTCAGTAGCATATCCTATGGCAACTACTTCTCAGTGGTTGCGGTGCCTGATGCTGTCTTCTGCTGTTTGAATGAAGGTTTGCATATTACAGAGTGAAGAAATCTGATTGCCCCAGCAGCTTTACTATTAGCTGTTTGGTAGAGACTGCTTACAATAGCCAACCTGGAGCGCCATCTCGTGGTCAACAGTGGGAATTTCCTTAACAGACTGTACATTAATTTGGATAAGAGATCTCTCTATTAAACAGGCCCTATAAATGCCACATCTAAGCTAAAAGCAGGAAGAAATGTTATTGGATAGTGGCGGAGCCGGGGCAGCAAGCAGGAAGGTATAAAATTGCAGTGTACAATGAAGGCAGCCCGACGGGATCGCGAGAAAAGTGCAACAGCCCCAACCTTAGCAAAGATGCCCGAGGGATTGCCCTCACCAGGTCAACCAACAATGTCCACTGAGGAGGTGAGCAATGCGGTGGTGAATGCTTTGAGTGGAAGACTTGATGGTATCACTGGGCAGCTGGATGGGATCAGGTGCTCCTTGTGGTCTTGGGCAAGCCACTTAACCCTCCATAGCCCATGTTCCCTGTAAATAGTTATCTCCAAGTTATAATGCCCTGTTCAATGTAATTTCAGTTTGTTCAATGTAAACCACACTGATGCAGAATAGCGCGGTATATAAGAGAATATAAATAAATAAATAATAAATCAGTAAACTGGAGGCTGTGGACACAAGGATACAAGCAGCAGAGGGACGGATATCAACACTAGAGGATGAACTGCTTAATGCAAATAGAGAGATCACTGTATTGCAAACTACATTAAGTAAACAGGGAGAGAAACGCGACAACCTAGAAAATCGTGGACGCCGGAAAAATCTCCGGGTACTCGGCATACCGGAAGCTATAAAAGATGCAGAGCTACGCAACTACTTCTTGGGCCTGTTACATACATTAAACCTGGGGGATGACGGTACCCAAATTGTCATCGAAAGGATTCATAGGTTGGGAAGGCCCCGCCCAGAAGACCCCGAATAGTGCTGGATAGATTTATGAACCTTTGGCAGAAAGATGGCGTCTTGTGGGCGGTAAGAGCCAAAGGAGCTTTGATGTATGAGAGGGCACATATACAAGTTTTCCAAGACTATTCAGTGCAATTGGGCATGAAGCGAAAGGCGTATGCCGCTGTATGTCAGAAGCCGGTAGCAGCGCATCTGAAATTTGTGGTACAATACCCGACAAGACTGCGGATTTTCTACAATGGGAAGGCAGCGACAATGGAAACGCCAGAGGAAGCGCACAAATGGTTACAGAGCCACATGGATGTCCTGAAGGGAAACACCTGAATCTGGGAGTATGGAGATTTAATGGAACTCATGGAAAGGAAGTTGGAAAGCAACCGCATGAGGGAAGTTGATGTTGCTGATTGGTAGGCGAAGGAAGACAATGGAATACATGGAGGACTACAAGATTAGCAGCTTAATTGTGTTATGGTTGTATCTTTCTCTTG
Source organism: Ichthyophis bannanicus (assembly GCA_033557465.1). Classification (NCBI taxonomy): domain Eukaryota; kingdom Metazoa; phylum Chordata; class Amphibia; order Gymnophiona; family Ichthyophiidae; genus Ichthyophis; species Ichthyophis bannanicus. The sequence continues at coordinate 845,323,291 of CM066032.1, read as the reverse complement.
GTTCACTAAATTTTCGTGCTTAATAATTTTTGTCTGTTGAAGTGGGTAAGGACAGTTCGAGTTCATTAATTGAACTAGCCACTAAAAAAGGAAGAGGACGGGGAAGTTAGGGATTATAATAGGGAGAATGGTTGGAAATTAAGAAAGGAGAGGTGACGTGGGATAATATGGGAGGATTGAGGAGGGCTCAGCACTAAATGGCCATGAGGAAGGCATGGGAGAGTTATTGGGGAAGGGGAAGGTGGTACACAGGGTCTGAAGGTGTTTTATATGCGCAGAGCCAACTGAGAATACAGTGGGGGAAGAAATTTGTAATAGCAGGGAGAGGGGGGTCCTAGGCTGGGAGGGTCCTTCCAACAAGTATGGGAAGAAATCATACTCAAGTAATTTGTCACAGATAATAAAACTGGGGTAAGAATAAATTTCATGGAACGTATGCGGACTAGCAAGCCCCTTTAAAAGGAACAAAGTTCTGCAGGCTTTGGAGGGGACATAAAGGGGACATTATATTATTGCAGGAAACCCATCAAGCCATAGGGGACTTGGTCAGATTAAAGGAGGGAGGAATAGAACAAATTTATGGGGCATCAGTGTTAGGGAAAAAAGGGGGGGGGGGTCGAAATATTAATTAAGAAAGGGATAGGATTTAAAGAAGAACAGACTGTGGCAGACCCATAAGGTCAGTTTGTATTAATACAGGGAGACCTAAAGGGGTGGAAGTTGTTAGTGGGGAGTGTATATGCTCCAAATGTGCCTGATCCAAGTTTTTTCGCTCGAATAGCAGCGGAACTTGATGCACTACCGGAATCCCCAATAATTTTGGGGGGGGGGGGCGACTAGAATGGAGTCTTTGACCCTAAGAAGTAATTAGTCCTTACCTGCTAATTAGTGTTCCTGAAGGAACTTTAGTCCAGTCCCTTAACTTCTGGGTTGCGCAACCCTTCCAGCAGCTTGGAGGCTGAGCCCATCATCTTTTCGATGATGGTGTGGTATAAATACCACTGGCACCACCCACTGGCACCAGTAATCTATTGCAAAAGCAGACTTAAAGGATAGATCATTAAGAACGTATAACTATATGACAACATACAATAACTTACAACTCACATCCTAAACTTGTAAACCCTTTTTTTTTTTTTTCAAATCAAGGAGGGAAAAGGAAGGAAGGAAGGAGGAGGCTTACCTGAGGCAGAAAGGACCTTCCCCCCTTCCTAGCAGGCCCCCTTTTGCGGGCGGTCATGCCCTCCGGGCTCTATGCAAGGGACCCTACGATTTAGCTCCGTACTCTGTCTTCGGTCCGCCAACTGAAAACCACCGAACTCGAGCGGGATCAGAGACTGGACTGAAGTTCCTTCAGGAATACTAATTAGCAGGTAAGGACTAATTACTTCTTCCTTATCGTCACTTCAGTCCAGTCCCTTAACTTCTGGGATGTAACAGAGCAGTTCAAGACTGGGAGGGGTTCGCTATTCTGGACCGAAGTACCGCGCTGCCAAACCTGGCATCCGTCGCCCCTTGGACATCCAGCCTATAATGCTTGGTAAAGGTGTGCAGGGACAACCAGGTAGCCACTTTACAAATGTCCAGCGGCGGTACCAAACTATGTTCAGCCCAGGAAGTCGCTTGCACTCTAGATGAATGCGCGCTAAGACCTCCTGGGACCTGCTTCCCTTTGAGGATATAAGCGGAGGCAATTGCCTCCCTGATCCACCTAGAAATGGAAGCCTTGGCCGCTGCCTCCCCCTTATGCGGCCCTCCAAATTGAACGAATAAGCATTCGGACTTTCGCAAAGGTGCCGTGCGGGAGAGGTAACGCTTCAACACTCTATGCACATCCAGAAGCCTAAGCTTTTCCCCGTCGCCTGCTTGACCCTTGTCCGAGAAAGCCGGGAGAGACACCGACTGGTTTACATGAAAAGGAGAGATGATCTTAGGTAAGAAGGAAGGAACTGTACGCAAGACCACCTTATCTCTAAAAAAGGAGAGAAAGGGAGGTCGAGAAGACAATGCCTGAAGCTCTGAAACGTGTCTGGCCGAACAAATCGCTACTAAAAATACCGTCTTTAGGGTCAAGTCCTTCAGGGAGGACTTCTTCAGCGGTTCGAAGGGCTCTCCGGATAAGGCATTCAGGACTAGGTTGAGGTCCCAAGGAGGAATAACGGATCTTTGCTGGGGACGTAACCGTCTAACCACTCTGAGGAACCTGCCAACATCTTCATGGACCCCTAGAGATTTGCCTTTGACCTTCCCCCTATAACAAGAGATGGCTGCTAGCTGGACCCGTAAAGAGCTAGGTGCTAGACCCTTCTCGAAGCCCGCCTGTAAGAACTCCAGGACCTCGGAGACTAATGCTGATAGGGGCCTGATCTGATGCTCTGCACACCAGGCTTCAAAGAAATATGGATACCATGTTAAAACCCTCGGCCCAGTGTGCAGCGGCGGCCAAGAGAGCAAATAGAATGCTAGGTATGATAAGGAAAGGAATGGAAAATAAAACAAAAGATATTATAATGCCTCTATATCGTTTAATGGTGAGACCGCACCTTGAATATTGTGTGCAATTCTGGTCGCCGTATCTTAAAAAGGATATAGCGATTTTAGAAAAGGTTCAGATATGTAAACACCAAACAGGTTCCTCCCCTATTAACTTCCTATGTATATAGTTGCCCCCTCTCTCCAAGTTTCATTCCCTGTTCAATGTAATGACCAGACATTTGTATAGTGTCGGATGTTGTTGTTCTTTGTAAACCGCGCTGATCATAAATAGTGCGGTATATAAGAATTGTAAATAAAAAAAAAATTATTAATAAGAAGAGCCACCAAAATGGTAAAGGGGATGGAAGGATACTCCTATGAAGAAAGGCTAAAAAGGTTAGGGCTCTTTAACCTGGAAAAGAGACAGCTGAGGGGAGATATGATAGAAGTCTATAAATTAATGAACGGAGTGGAACGGGTAAACGTAGATCGATTGTTTACGTTATCAGAATATAGAAAGACTAGGGGACATGCAATGAAGCTACAGGGTAAACTATTTAAGACTAATAAGAGAAAATATTTTTTCACTCAACGTGTAATCAGACTTTGGAATTTGTTACCGGAGGATGTAGTAAAGGCTGTTAGTGTAGCTGGGTTTAAAAAAGGTTTGGACAAGTTCCTGGAGGAAAGGTCCATAAACCATTATTAAGAAGTGACCGAAGATATCAATGCTTGACCCAGTACAAGCATTGTGGAACTTGTGTCTCTTGGGGAAACTGCTAGGTACATATGACCTAGATTGGCCACTGTTGGAAACAGAATACTGGGCTTGATGGACCTTGGTCTGACCCAGTATGGCATATCTTATGTTCTTATGTTCAAACTCTCACATAAGAAAGGCAGGTGGAGCGTTTCCGAGGGCTCAACAAAGTTGAAATTACTGATCCCGAATACCCCCGCTTCCTGAACCGTGCCCTTTCAATAGCCAGGCCGTAAGCGAGAACCGATGCACGTGGGGCATGCATACCGGGCCCTGCCGTAAGAGATCCTTCTTGCAGGGGAGCCACCACGGTCGATCAGCCGTCAACCTCACGAGGTCTGCATACCAAGGACATCGAGGCCAATCCGGGGCTATGAGAACTACCAAACCGTGGTGGGCGTCCACCCGCCGTAGAACCCTCCCTATGAGCGCCCAGGGAGAGAACACGTAGAGAAGGCCCTCTAAAGGCCATCTTTGGGCCAGGGCGTCCAAGCCCTCGGACATCCTTTCCTTTCTGCGGCTGAAAAACCGGTTCGCTTTCGCGGTCGAGTACCGAGCCATGAGATCCATGATCGGTCTCCCCCAACGGGCAACCACTCGTTCAAACACTTCTTGCGCCAGCTCCCACTCTCCGTGGTCTATCCTGAACCTGCTGAGGTAATCTGCAGTCACGTTGTCTGTTCCGGCCACGTGCTGCACCGATATTGCCAGCAAATGGACTTCGGCCCACTGCAAGAGGATATCCGCCTCCTTCTCCAAGGACGGACTGCTTGTTCCCCCTTGGCGGTTGATGTAGGCCACCACGGTGGCATTGTCGGACAGGACGCGGACTGCCCTTTGACGCACCAAGAGCTCGAACGCCCGGAGAGCCAAGGTTACCGCCCTCAACTCCAGTCTGTTGATTGACCACTGCGACTCTCTCGGAGTCCAGCGGCCTTGGGCAAACTGTCCCTTGCAGTGAGCCCCCCAGCCTGCTAAACTCGCATCCGTCGTCAGTTGTATCCACTGTGGAGGATCGAGGGGCATCCCGCGTTTCAGGTTCCTTGGGCTTCTCCACCACCGCAGAGACCTCCTGATCCGGGGAGGGCAGGGAACCCGTCTGGATAAGGGGTGATGCTGATGGGACCACTGCTGCAACAGGGTGCATTGGAGAGGTCGCATATGCGCCCGGGCCCACGGTACTACTTCTAATGCCGCTGCCATGGTACCCAGCAGCTGAAGGTAATGCCAGTCCGTGGGGCATCTCGTAAATAGAAAACGAGAAACGAGATTCCTCAGGTCAATTGACCTCTGCTTCAAGAGGACCACCCTTCCCTCTTTGGTGTCGAACCGAGCTCAGAGGTACTCGATCTCCTGAGTGGGAATTAATCTGCTCTTTGCCCGATTGATGACCCACCCCAGCTTTTCCAGGAAATCCACGACTCTGGCAGTCGCCGAGTGACTCTCCGCTTCTGACTTTGCTCAGATCAGCCAATCGTCCAGGTAGGGATGGCCTAGGATTCCTTCTTTTCGAAGAGCTGCGGCCACTACCACCATTACCTTGGTGAACGTCCTGGGAGCTGTTGCTAGGCCGAAGGGGAGGGCCTGGAACTGGAAGTGGCCTCTTGGTACGGCAAATCTTAGGAACTGCTGATGCAACTTTCATACCGGGATATGCAAGTATGCTTCTGTCAAATCTAGGGATGTCAGGAACTCTCCCTGATGAACGGCAGCAATCACCGACTTCAGGGTTTCCATATGGAAGTGAGGAACTCTGAGACAGCGATTGATTTGCTTTAGGTCCAGAATTGGGCGGAAGGAACCTTCCTTCTTTGGAACTACAAAATAAATGGAGTATCAACCGGACCCTCTTTGATCTTGTGGAACAGGCAGCACCGCTCCCAGCTCTAAAAGCCTTGAAAGAGTGACTTCCACCGCCGCCTTCTTTTCTGGTGGACTGCAGGGGGACTGAATAAAGGCTGGGGTTACTCGCTTAGCGAACTCGAGAGCGTAACCCTCTCGGATCACTTCTAAGACCCACTGATCGGATGTGACCTGGGACCAGGCGGGGAGAAACTGCCTTAACCGACCTCCTACCGGCAGAACTCCCTCCTGGACCCCCGTCCTCTCATTGTGATTTTCTAGGTCCCGAGGAGGAGGAAGAGGCCCCAAAACCTCTGCCTGCCCCGCGAAACCCTCTGAAGCTTTGACCCCTGGAAGAAAAGCAGCCCCTGGGAAAGGGGTTCGGTCTGGCCTGTCGGAATCTCCGGAAGTCCTTCGGCTGACTCTGGACCGGAGCCAAAGAGTGGCCCAGCTTTGGTCTATCTTCAGGGAGCCTGCCTCCCTTCGATTCTCCCAGATCCTTTACTAACTTATCCAGGTCTTCTCCAAACAATAGCTTTCCCTTGAAAGGAAGTCGACTCAGGCGCGCCTTTGAAGATGCATCCGCTGCCCAGTTACGTAACCACAGGTACCTTCTGGCTGCAACGACCGAGGCCATATTCTTCGCCAGACTCCTAATGAGATCATACTGGCTATCTGCTAAGTAGGCGGAACCGGACTCTAACTTAGACGCCACTGTTTGATCGTCGCTTGAGGGACTGTCAGCCAGTTGCAGCTGTTGGGACCACCTCAGACAGGCTCTAGCTACCCAAGCCCCTGAAACTGATGCCTGTAAGGTGAGGGCACTAACATCAAAGGCTTGCTTTAGCAGAGTATCCAGTCTTCTATCTTGACTGTCTCTCAGGGCCGCGCCGCCCTCGACCGGGATAATCGCTTTCTTTGTTACCGCCGAGACCACCGCGTCCACCCTAGGCGACTTCAGCAGATCTTTGTCCGGTTCAGGCAATGGGTAGAGACGGGACATCGCACGGACTCCCCTCAGGGTAGACTCTGGCTGGTTCCATTCTTCCTGAATCATCTGACGTACCACTCTATGGACTGGGAACACCTTCTGCGACCTCCTGACGGCTTGGATCAAGGGATCCTCCAGAACCTCTTCATCTGTAGGAGTCTCTGAGGACATATTGAGCACCTTTAGAGACCCACTTATTAACGCCGGGAGCTCCTCACGCCGAAAAACTCGGACTATGCAGAATTGGTCCTCCTCCGGGATCTCTCCTTCTTCGAGCTCCTCCCCGTCCTCCACCCCTTCTTTGTCCGAGAGCTCCTCTTCAGGGGTGTTCTGAGGCAGGGACTCAAAAGGTTCCTTGTCCAATAGCCTTGCGCGCTTAGGAGGAGGCACAGAGTCAAGGGATCTAGAATTCCCTGCTCCAGCATCCGTGCTGTCCCTCGCTGCCACTAGCTCTGCTGTTCCCTGCTTGCACAAGCAATAGGCTTTGTGCAATAGAAGAACAAATTCTGGTGAAAAGTGACCCCAGTCTCCCTCCGCCCCTGAGGAAGGGGGGGGGAGGGACTGGGAAGGGCCTGGACCATCTAAAGATGAAGGCGGGGGGGAATGGGATTCCCTTCCCCCTTCCAGAAGGTCCCTTGACCCCTGAGAGGCTGGAGTCATGCTCAAGTGGATTTCTTTTTCCACGGAAGCAGCTTCTGCTGCACAACCCCTGCAGACCCCTGCTTCCAATGCTGTCCCTCTAAGAGTGCCGCAAGGAGGACACTGCAGCTTACCCGTCATGCCCCTTTGTACTCAAGCCAATCTAGAAAATTAAACTTCTGTAAAGTGACCAAATCTAAAGAAACTTAAAATGCAATAAAATGCTAAATAATCAGGGCCGGATTTACCTATACGCCATGTAAGCCATGGCGTAGGGCCCACAGCTGGCAAGTTCCCACAAAAATAGAAAAAATTAGCTTTTTTTAAAAAATAAAATTAAAAAAAAAACCGGCTGGCTGCCGCCGCGGGGCCCCCTCTGCTGCCACGGCAGCATGGACTGACCCGCGGCGGCCCCCTCTGCAAGATGAATCCGTCGGTCCCTCCCTCCCTCCCTCCGTGCAGGCTGTGAGAGGCGCGAAGGGAGAGTGTCTCCCTCGCGTCTCTGTTAAGCCCGCAGGGGCTGATGTCCCATCAGCCCCTGCGGGCTTAACAGAGACGCGAGGGAGACACTCTCCCTTCGCGCCTCTCACAGCCTGCACGGAGGGAGGGAGGGAGGGACCAACGGATTCAGCTTGCAGAGGGGGCCCCCGCGGGTCAGTCCATGCTGCCGCGGCAGCCAGCAGTTTGTTTTTTTTTTAAATTAAATTTTACTTTAGGCCGATTGGGGGGGGGTAGGACTGGTAATGGGCTATTGGGGGGGCTGGGGCGGGGACTGGAACTGGGCTGGGGGTTAAGGCTGGAGGTGTGCTGATGGGTTTAGAACTGGTAATGGGCTTTGGGGGGGTTAAGACTGGTAATGGGCTGTGGGCTGATGGGGGCTGTCTGGTAATGGGCTATGGGGGGGCTAGGACTGGAAATGGGCTGGGGGGTTAAGACTGGAGGTGGGCTGATGGGGTTAGGACTGGTAATGGGCTGTGGGCTGATGGGGGGGTAGGACTGGCAATGGGCTATGGGGGGCTGACTGGAAATGGGTTGATGGGGTTAGGACTGGAAGTGGGCTGATGGGGGGTTAGGACTGGTAATGGGTTATAGGGGGGGCTGTGATAAGGAAGCTTATCATAGCTCAGGAAGGAGCTATAGAAAAGGTGAAGTGACTCTGAACCAGCAACCTGTCAGTTCTGGTAGAAATAAGAAAACAGGATTTTGCCATAAAAGACTACCAGTCCCAGAATGCACCAGGTTTCCAACAGCCATTAGAGGAGCTGAAGTGGGGAAACGTGTGTTCAATCAGGAGGGCTATGAGGTAATCCCTAAGCACTCATCTCAAAGGGCAGGGCCTGATTCAGCACAGCTGCGCTGTGTTAGGGAGGAGCACTCATCTAAGCAGGATAAAGGTAGAGTTTATTCTACAGAGAATTATCCTCATTATCCTGAGAATCAGCTTGAGCTTGATCATCAGTTTCATCTGAAGGATCATCAGAAGCAGAAGCCAAACCGGACGGACAGAGAGGGAAAGAAACCCTTTGGAAGGAGGAAGAGAAAAGCCTTTGAGAGGTCTAGAAGAGTCCAGAGCAGTACGTATACTGGGAGGCATTTCAAGGGCCAGCATACACCATTGGACTGGGGAAAGCCAGAGGAATGGTGCTGCAGAGCTAGGAATCTCCAGACCGTACCTGTGAGGGAGACGGCTGCACGTGGAAGGGACCCTAAGACCCGTGCCAGAAGGTATGTGAAGAGAGATCCAGTGTCCAGGGATCTGGATTGGAAGGCTGGACATAAGAACTGGACTACATACTGGCCAGGCTATATAGAGAGGAACTCTAGCAGCAATGGAAGCTCAGGTATGAACACTGATCTATGCCCTAGCTATAACCTTGAAAGACAGCAGGGAAACAAGTATTCTCCTGAAAGTGCTCCATTGAGAGATTCATCTGTGCCAATCCATGATATTGAACCCATGCTTGTTGAAGAAGGGGAAATGATAGCAGATGAAGATTCTGTTTACATGGACTGCTCTCTGTCTAAACTCCTTTGGTAACTTTCTGTTATAAAGTACAGCAACCATCACAAAGAAATACAAACTTGTTCTTTAATCTACTCAGGAAAGCTCCTGAAGCAGGATTTGACCCACGCAGTAGAAAGCAAGCCAGCTAAGGGGTTTCAGCTGGATAACTGCTAGCAATTGAACCTTACCTAATTGCTTGTGAGCTAGGAGAGAATCACTTCTGAATCTATGTGGGAAGTTATCAGAAGTTAACCTGAAAAGAACAGTTTTTTTCTTTCTTTGTGGCTTTTCGTTTGTTGTTTGATATATGCTAAGAAAACATTAGCTAATGCCTGACAAGTTTGAATGTTGTTTTCCTGATTTTGACTTTGTTTTTCCAAGTTAAACACTGGAAGCAAGTAACCTGATTTATGTGCTACCAAGCATATCTGTGTTTGGGAGAAATAACCCCATAAATAAATCTTAGTGGCTTTATCACTTGAGCACAACTAAATTATTGTCAGCAGCTGTGTCTGGTGTGAATGGACTGCATTGACCACAATCCCTTGCAAATCATATTGACATATGCACTTGCCAAGACTGTGAGCATTCTCACCCAGGCAGCCGTCTGACAGGGCTTAAACTGAAAATGGGGTGATGGGGGGCTAGGACTGGTATTGGGTTGGGGGGTTGCTAGGACTGGAAATGGGCTGATGGGTGGCTAGGACTGGAAATGGGCTGATGCAGGGACTAGAAGGGAATGGATGCTGGGTGAGGCTGGAACTAGAAGGGAGCTGATGTTGGGGGAGGATTAGAATGGGATGGGGCTGGAAGAGTAAAATGGAGAAGGGAAAAATATTTTGTGTGGGAGGGATAAAAAATCTACAATTGGCCGGGTATTGGGAGAGTAAGTGGGAATTGAGAATGGAGGGGTAAAATTTGAGTGGATGAAATAGGAATGAGGAAAGAGCAAAAGGAGAAAGATTAGTATGTTAAAGCAGATGTAGAGAGAGAATGGAAAAAACCTAGAAGAGAGAAGAAAGGACAAATGGACAGCAGACGATGGAGAGTTAGCAGAAGACACGAAGAAACCAGAAGAAAGTGGCTGGAGCAATTGCAGCTGAAAAAAATGCACAAAAGGTAGAAAAATATCTCTTTATTTTGAATTTATTAATTGGAATATGTCAGCTCTGGTAAATGTGCATCATTAACGTCTGCGCTTTGTTTAGTACAAGAGCAAATTAATGTATAGTTTTATTTCTACAGTTTTGTACATTCCAAGTTTGGCTTTTGGGATTCCCAGTTTAATTATTGTCTTCCTGTTTCTAAATTGTGATTACTTGTTTGGTGATGGTCTATGTTCTGCATGTGTAAACTGAGCTGAGGTGTTCTGTTTATATAATTCCTATTTGACATTGCCACTTGTTCTCTTTCCCCAGTAGGTCATGTATTGTTGTTCTCTGAAATGTATTGGTTTAATATTTGCAATGTTGCCTTTTGATTGGTAGAGTATGGTGCTTTGTGAGTCCTGGTAGTGCTGTTAGGATACGGCGGGTTTGCTATGGGTTCTAAATGGGCAGTGTTTGTAGTAGTTCCTAATGTGTCTGGCAGTTGGCACTGGATTATAGTAATGTAGAAATCTTTTAGTCTTTCTTTATCCATACACTCATTAAGAGGCACGTTTACTAAAAGTTAGTATATGGTAACATTATGCAAATATTTATACAAATGAGGCCCCTTATTCAAATGAGGCCCCGCACCCCCCTTGGGCCGCCCCTGCTGGGGGCCCACAATTTTTGTTGGCGTAGGGCCTCACTCAAGGTAAATCCGGCCCTGTAAATAATGGCAAACTTGTGCCCTGGACCAAAACAAAACAGCTCCCAGCGTTACAGCCGTTAAAAACAAGGAACCAAAAAGATAAAAATTTAATCTTTACTCTTTAATCTTAATCAATTAAACTAGAGAGCTTTTTATATCTGATACTTGCAGTTGGGCGATCTGGAGCGCGCTGCCCTGGAAACGAGGGAAGCAGCCGTCCTCAGCTGGCTCCCACGTGGTAGGCCGCAGCCACGTGGAGGCCCGACCTACGGGTGGTGTCTGTGTGCCCGCCGATGCACCACGGGCTCTCCGCTGGGGTTCCTGCAGTGATTGCCCCACGCTCTGCACTCCGATGCTGCCTCAAGCGACCAGCCGCCCCGGGGCTGCAGCACGAGGCTGGAAATGCCTACATAAAAAGCTCCTGTGCCCTGCCCTTTTGAGGCTTTCCTAACCAGGGTTCCACACATCAAACAGTAAGTAAGGATTTGAGGGTTTCTTTGTTTGGGTTTTTTTTTTTTTTATTACATTGCTAGCTCTCTGACTGGGAGCTCTTAAAAAGGGTTTTGTGTATATTTTTTAAAGCAAGGTTACTTTCATTTTTGCTGTTTTAGGGGAACTTTTACTTGAGCACAGTAGGTTGCTGAACTCTGTAACCTCCTCAGGTTCAGAAACTGCTAACACCTAATCAGGTGTTAGTTCCCTCCCTACCCACCCCAACTCCCACCCACCCCTAGTGAGCAGTCTTGCTTTATAGGGCACCTCCCCCTTTAACAAATCACAGTGAATTGGACCAGCACATTTTGAATATAATTAAAGAGATTTAACTGCTTTTTCTCTGAAAGGACAGCTGCGAAACCGGCTGGTACTTGGTAGATCTCTCTCTTTTTCTTTAACAGATACCTAAGCTCCACAAACAGGACAATGGCCGGGAAAAATCGTATTGCTAAAGCTGTTGCCCCCGTTACAGCTTCTGCCTCGGCCCAGACAGAGGTCCTAATGCCAGTTGAGGAACCGGTTCCATGTGCAGGGTGCCTGCATGCTGAAGCTCTGAGGAAACAAGTGGAGGAACTCAGAGAGAAGGTGGCGAGGCTGAGGAGCATTCAAGACAGTGAGAAGTACATTGATGAGATGCTTCTTGCAGCAACCAGGCTCTCCAGCACAGGAGAAGATGGGTGCCAACAGAATGTCGATGGTTGGACAAAAGTCACCAGAGCCTGCAAAATCACCAATCCAACTTCTCCAGCCCTTGAATTGAAGAACCATTATGCAGCCCTGGAAGTGGAGGAGGTGAAAGCATCCCTGGAAAAGGAAGAACCAGAGTTCAAGTACCCCACAGTTGCGGAATCAGTGACCAGAAGGAAACGAAGGGTAGTGGTGGTTGGAGACTCTCTTCTGAGGGGTACTGAGGCGTCCATCTGCCGACCAGACTTGATGTCCAGAGAGGTATGCTGTCTGCCTGGTGCCAAGATCCAAGATGTTACAGAGAGTTTGCCGAGACTCATCAAGCCCACTGACTATTACCCAATGTTGCTAATCCATGTTGGAACAAATGATACTGCGAGGTATACCTCGGAACGTATCAAAAGTGACTTCATGGCTCTGGGACAGAGGGTGAAGCAGGTAGGTGCACAGGTGGTGTTCTCTTCAATCCTCCCTGTTGAGGGTAAAGGCCAAGGCAGAGAGGCTCGCATCCTGGAGATGAATGCATGGCTGCGTGGATGGTGTCTTCGAGAGCGTTTTGGTTTCCTAGACCATGGGATGCTGTTCCAAGGGTTGCAGAGCAGAGATGGCATCCATCTGTCCAAGAAAGGTCAACACATCTTTGGTAGTAGACTGGCTAATCTACTGAAGAGGGCTTTAAACTAGATTCGTTGGGGATGGGTGAAGAAAGCCCCCAGGTAAGTGAAAGCCCCCAGGTAGGTGATACATTAAATACCTTTATGGAAATGGGTAACAGGGGTAACATATGGAAAGCAGTGTGTATTAATGCCCGTAGCATGGGAAATAAGATCCCTGAAGTTGAAGCTTTGGTGGGAGTGGCTGACTTGGATTTAGTGGCAGTTACAGAAACATGGTTCACAGAAAACCATGACTGGGATGTAACTATACCTGGCTATACTTTATTCAGAGAGGACAGGGTAGGAAGAAGGGGAGGAGGAGTGGCACTATATGTAAAAACTACTATTAAAGCTTTGGAATTACAGAGCTTAAAAGGGAGAGAGGAGGCATTGTGGGTTAAACTAGAAAGAGGGAAAGAGAAATCTATTTGCATTGGTGTGATATACAGACCTCCCTCACAACAGGAAGAGGTGGACAGAGAGTTAATTGAAGACATACGCAGCATTGCTAGGAAAGGGGAAGTGCTACTGCTAGGAGATTTCAATATGCCAGATGTTGATTGGCACATTCCTGCTGCAGTATCATCTAGAAGTAAGGAGATCCTGGATTCTCTACAGGGAGAACTATTCAGGCAATTGGTAACAGACCCCACACGTGAAGGGGCCATACTGGACTTAGTGCTTACCAATGGTGAAAGTGTTTCTGATGTTGTAGTGGGAGATCATTTTGCATCCAGTGATCACCAGATGGTGTGGTTCAGTATTAGGACTAGGGCTGTTAGAATCCATTCCAAGGTGAAGATCTTAGTGAAGGCATGTATATTAGTATGGGATACCATACACTATTAGAATAACTAAAACTGAGAAAGAGTTAATTCTGTTCAGAACCTTCCTTAGAAAGAAAACCTCATATATTAGCTTACTAGGTGAAGGTTTACAGAAATAAAGAAAGGGCACGTTGTACCCCAGCCTCTCTGTCTCAGGGATACCAGATAGCAGTCTCAGGGTTATTAGCTAAAATACTTTCAGGGTTAGTAATTAGTAATTAGTAGATATCGAGAAGTGCTCAAGGCTAGAAGATATCAAGTTATCAGCAGTAAACAATTATGTCAATTAGGTCATTCTATATCCTGGAATCCTGTATGTCTCCTCATAATGGCCATGTAACAGTAAACAATTATGTCTTGGACTTCATTTATGGCTCCACATTGACCCACACCGAATAAGTTGACCTACAATATGATAAACATACATGACATATAATGATAAAGTGAAATTATGCTGTATCATCTAAAAAAGTCTTATAAATAAAGTGAACCATGGCTAGTACGTTAGAGTAAACAGGGAGAACGTGTGTCTTCCAGTTTCTCTCTGCAAAGCTTTGGTGTATTTTTCTATAGAACTGTGTGTATTTATTGAGTATTTGATAACCTTCCCATTGTCTGTGAATGTAGTTCTTTGTAGCTTCAAGAGCCCAGTGAGGTTACTGGTGAGGGGAGAGTCAAGTAAGCTCTTCAGTTTGTGCCGTGACTCGGATTCGAACCGAGGTTGCTGTGACCTCACTGAAAAGGGTCTGAATAAGCATTTTATGACCTATAGAGTGAAATGTATTCAACTACATAGTGCTATAAGTTTTCTTCAAATTATTTTGCGTCAGTATAATAGTTCATGTCCTACTTGGGCTGCTTTAGAAAATTTGCTTAGAACTGCGTTCTATAACCCAGCTGATTCTTATTCAGTTTGTGACATACCTTGTGATAGATTTCTAGGAGAAAACTCGGAGATAATTTTGTTTTAAGTGGTTAAAAAAAAAGATTTTCTGTTAAAATCACTTACAGTAGTAGTAGTACACTTATAGCAAACCTGTGAAAAGGATTGGTTGAGATTAAACATCTTTAAGGCAGGATTCATTAATTGTTTTTGTAAATAGTTTAGTCCCGTGAGTAAAGGTATTTTCAGTACAACTTTAATAATAGGTTGACCAGCTAGAACAGCTGCTGTAAGTCTGAAGAACAACTGATGTAAGTTTGAAAAAGTGGCTGGTGTAGTGAGCTGACATTTGATGTGAAATGACTGAGTCGCTCGAGCTGACGATTGCTCAACCTTCCAGGAGCGAGGGGAGGGGTAAGATTGGAGCGCGAGAAAGGAATCTTCAGCGAGACAGTTCAGATAAGCTTGTCATTGAACTTTTGCGAGCAAAGAAAAAACTGTCCCTGGAATCAGAGCAGGGGGGTGGTCAGAAGAAATGCTTTCCCTGCTACTGTTCAGCTATATTCTTTGCAGATGTCACAGCTATTCATCCTGATCTCGGAAGACTTCTATCTGCTCTGTGGGCTGCCCCAGGATCATTGTCAGTTGTGTTTCTGTCCTCTGAAGTGCTGTTTTCCTGCAGATGCAAACATCGTTATCTTGGAAATTTTCATCTACAGTGCTGGGATGAGATATCAGATGCCTTTCGTTCTGCCTGTACGGGTCGGCGTGAGACCTGAAGTTTTGTTTCTTAGACTGTCAGCTGTGTCCATTGCCAGTAGCTGCTGGTGAAGAAAGTTGGTCTGTGCTTGCAGATTTCCAGACACGTGTATCCTGCAACTTCGTTATGTGAGACTTCAACTCTTTTTGTGCTACAAGCGAGACTGTCTGTGGGTGGCTGTACGGTAAGATTCTGATAAGCAGTTCATAATGTGATTTTGCCAATTTCTCCCTGGACTTTTGTTGTGGATTTGCGATTTGCTTATGACTTGGCAAAGAGAAAAAAAAAATGCAGTTTTGTTTTTATCTACTCTTTTTGAAGATTAGTCTTGCATATTTGCAAAGGCCCTAGAACCTGCATTATCTGATAAGAAACTCAACCATTTCTTTTTAGTTTATTATGTGAATAATTTGTTTTTAATGTAAATTGAATTACATATATTACTGGTCAGATTTCTTTATTATATTGCTAAGTTAGGTTTAAGGGTTAAATCTGTTTAAACTGTGGGTTGTATTGTAAACATGTAACTTTCTGGGAATTGTCCTAACACTCTCTGGTCTGCTAGAGTGAAACCTCTTTTGAAAGCACCTGTGTTACTGTGCAAGTTTTCAGATATATTAATTTCCTGTAAATATTTGCTAGCAAATTGACTGTTGCTAGAGGGATCAGACAGTCTTTCTATCCCTCCGTTATCGCAATTGAAGGTTTGTTCTGGAAAATGCGCCATGTTTTAGATGTAAACATGTACTGGGAAGAGTGCCATGATTATTGTAAACTATTCAAATGGTTTGTAGCTTTTTCTGATGTTTCTATTATCTGTGTGCTTTGCAAGTCTTTACGATTGGTTGTAAACCAGAGCAAACTAATGAAATAACTCTGGGACTCCCGCAATGGCTATATTGTTTAATAGCAGTATTTTTTTACAATTGAAACTTCCTGGTTTCTGGTTTTGCAGCGACAGCTAGCAGACGAACATGCAGATGAACAACCATTTTGCAGACACATGAAAAGAAAACCGGCAAGATGTTTTTCAAGCATTAGTGTTACTGACTTGCAGATTTTATTTTCTCTTTTATCCCTTTTGAAGATACTTCTTTCGAAACCCAGTGTTGGACTTCGTGACGTTTCGGGCAGTTGGGAAACGGAATCATCTGTTTATTTTGCCCTGCTTATCTTTTGTTTTTACCGCTGTGGTTATGCAATTTGTCCTTTGATTATTGTTTTTTTTGGTACAAACGTAATCTGTTTAAACTGTTTCAGGACTGGTACTGTAGGGTTAGTTTAGGGAAAGATATTGAGACTCCTGCCTGCTGAATTCATATTACTTCATTTTGATTTTGCACCCTGTTTTGGTATCTGTTCTGTATCAGAGGAGGGAATCGGTGTTCCCTAATAGGGCACTATGATACAGCCTCCGATTGAATAAAAGCTTTTCCTTTTTAGCCCTTATGGCAGTGAGTGTTTCCCCGGACATTATTTGAAATAATTAATGAATGCCTTGGCAGTTATCCCGGACACCAGGTGTTGCGCAGCGCTATCTTAACTTATTGTGTATGAATGCATCTTCAGCCCTGTTTGTGTTTTTTTATTGCAAGTGACTTCTTAACGAGATGGCAAGTACTTTATATCTGGGATCCGCAGAATTGTTTTAGCAGAAGTGAAGTCACCAGATTGGGTCCTGCTTAAGCCTGCATCCGAAGACACTCCCAGCTCCGGAGTTCCTGATCCATGTCGTGTGTTCTTGGTGGGATATTCAGCTTGTAAAGTGAAAAGACATTCTCAACAAATGCATCCTATACGGTGGCCCCCTCACAAGTCCAGGAAGTGGCTTCCTGTGTCGGTGAATCAAGAGTTGCAACGCAGAGTCTTATTGGACAAATAGTGAAATTAAATCATAAAAGTCCTTTTCTTCAAAGTACTTTCTGAAAGAACAACAGAGACATTACAAAGAGATTATTGTATTAAGTGAATTCTAAATGGACTATTCATGTCAAATACTTTTATATAGCATTTAAAATGTTTTTTATGCATTTATAGTAAGACCTAGAAGGATGAGGATAGTTTAGATTAGTATTTTCCTGACATGTATGTAATGACCTTTAGGTACTGAACCTCTACTTAATAAAGTAATTGAGAAGTAGAGGGCCAGTATAGTAATAGTATATCTCCTCATCATCTTAAGAAGTGTATTAAGAAGAGTGGATATTTAGTTTGTCTTAGAATATTTTTGAGAATATTTTTATTGCTATGCATATTGGCTATGCATATTTCCTAATCTGGTCCTAGATTTGCTATGGCAATTTATTAGTGAAGCAGTATTGTATTCAGAATCATGAGGATGTTAGAAGGAATATCCAAATATTTTGAGGCACACTTACACGTACACTTGATGGGAAAGATATTTTAAGTTATCAAAGTTTGTTGCTTGTCTTCCAACAGTGACAGCTCCTCAGCATGGAAGTTTACCAAGGGTTATGCCTGAGATCTTTGAGGAGTTTTGTGACATATAGTCATATACAAACACAGAACCTAGAATAATTAAAGATATAGGTATGAAGATCCTATGTACAAGTTCCTATATTTCAGTAAGCTACAAGTAATGTCAGTTAATGGGAACCAAGTGTGTAGCTCTAGCTACCCTTTTGGGATGCCTCTAGTTCAGACCTAGGCATACCTAACCAGAGTTAAAGTGAAATAATTTAATGGTCATGCCTCAGAGGGTTTTGAGTAATTATATACAGAATATATCTTGTCCTCAGTGAGTTTCTGAATCTCACATCTTAGCAATTAAGCATTTTTTGCTGCGGCTCATTGTATTTGTTTTGCAAGTCAGACATTGCTGTTATCTGCCTCTCTTCAATATTATCTGCTTAGTAATGTAGTTTTTTGTGGTTTGGCAAAAGTAGAGCATCTTTTGCATGTCTGTTCGGCTCCTCCAATCTTCTGTTCTCCTGCTGTAGTTCGTGTAGGCTCACCCCACGACAGCCATGTTTCTTTTTCTAATTGCAAGAAGGGCTGCAGATATTTCTCCAAGTTGTCCACGTTGTTTTTGCATTGTTAATTTTGGACTGTGTATTTCGAGTTTTTCATGTGCAGAATGATCACATGTACTTTGAGGTTCTTGCATGTGTCCCAAAACTGTGAACTTTTCTCTCTGCACTTCTAATTCTCTTTCTTAACCTCTCCAAACACTGGTTTACTGTTTGGTATATTGTGAAACATAGTCTTCTGGTATTTTATTTTTGTTGTGCTGTTTTTGTAATCTCCGATTTGAGAATTGATGTTTCAGTTAGTATTTTTGTAGTGCAGAGTTTCCCAGAGGTTGGTTAGGTGCTTGATATGTAGCCTTGATGGATACCCCACAGTGAATTGAACTATTAATTTGTTGTCAATCTCAAACAGATCTTTAGGCAGAAAAAGGGATGTTTCCCCTCAGGATGAAGTCATAGTGGCTGCTCTGTTTCTTTTTAGGCAATTAGTGTGTATTGCAAGGTCCAGTAAACATAGTGTCAGCTTATGCAGTCAGGAACTGAATGGTTTTTAGATTTTCTCCCAGCAAAGAAAATGCTGTATGCAGAGTACTAGTTGATATTTGTTGTAGTATGTTTGATACTAATGGAAAAATAGGGAAAGGCCTATTAGATAAAGTTAGTAACCGTATTTTAGTTCAAGTGAGAGCTATGTAAATTTCCTTTTCAGCTCCCACTGATTCTGTTCCTTCATTTTGGAATTCAATATTCAGGCTGTTTGCAAGGCCTGTTAGCATTTTTGTTTGGTAGTTTGGGATGTTTCATTGTAGAAGTATTACTCCTCTATGTACTGACAGTTGTTTCTCTGTGTCAGCACTAGTTTCAATCCACCTCTTCACCTTTCACAGCTTTCTAAATCAGAAGTCAGTAGGATCACTGACCCCTGCAATAGTGTTACAGATTGGCCCAGAATCAAGTTGTATTTCCACATCAATGGCAATATATGAGAGTTTCCTTATTCTAGAAATGATTCTTTCCAGAATCAGAGGAGGGACTGAAGGCATGTATATTAGTATGGGATACCATACACTATTAGAATAACTAAAACTGAGAAAGAGTTAATTCTGTTCAGAACCTTGCTTAGAAATAAAACCTCATATATTAGCTTACTAGGTGAAGGTTTACAGAAATAAAGAAAGGGCACGTTGTACCCCAGCCTCTCTGTCTCAGGGATACCAGATAGCAGTCTCAGGGTTATTAGCTAAAATACTTTCAGGGTTAGTAATTAGTAATTAGTAGATATCGAGAAGCGCTCAAGGTTAGAAGATATCAAGTTATCAGCAGTAAACAATTATGTCAATTAGGTCATTCTATATCCTGGAATCCTGTATGTCTCCTCATAATGGCCATGTAACAGTAAACAATTATGTCTTGGACTTCATTTATGGCTCCACATTGACCCACACCGAATAAGTTCACCTACAATATGATAAACATACATGACGTATAATGATAAAGTGAAATTATGCTGTATCATCTAAAAAAGTCTTATAAATAAAGTGAACCATGGCTAGTACGTTAGAGTAAACAGGGAGAACGTGTGTCTTCCAGTTTCTCTCCGCAAAGCTTTGGTGTATTTTTCTATAGAACTGTGTGTATTTATTGAGTATTTGATAACCTTCCCATGGTCTGTGAATGTAGTTCTTTGTAGCTTCAAGAGCCCAGTGAGGTTACTGGTGAGGGGAGAGTCAAGTAAGCTCTTCACTTAGACTTTAGGAAGACTAACTTTGCGAAGATGGGCCAATACCTCAGGGAGTCATTAGTGGGATGGGAACAGCTGGGGGATGTAGAAAAACAGTGGGCAAAACTGAAAGGGGGTATTTTAAAGGCAACCAACCTTTTTGTTAAAATGGTAAATAAAGGCAAAAGGAACAGGAGACCGCTATGGTTTTCGAAGGAAGTAGCTGAAAAAGTGAAGAAAAAGAGGGAGGCCTTCATGAAATACAAGAGATCACAGAGAGAGGAAGACAGGCATCTGTATTTGGAAAAACTTAGAGAAGCTAGCAAAGTAGTCAAGAAGGCAAAGATTCAAAAGGAGGAGGAAATAGCCAATGCAATAAAATGGGGGGATAAGACATTTTTCAGATATATTAGTGAGAAGATGAAGGGCAAAAGTGGTATTGTCAGATTCAAGGGTACAGGGGGGGAATATGTAGAAGCTGATAAGGATAAAGCGGAATTGCTTAACAAATATTTTTGTTCTGTGTTCACAGATGAAGAACCAGGAGCAGGACCTCAGAAAACACCCACAAATAAGAACAGAAGCGAGGGACATCTTGAACAATTTTCAGAAGACTGTGTTCGTGAGAAACTAGCTCAACTTAAAGTAGACAAAGCGATGGGACCGGATGGGATACACCCTAGAATACTGAGGGAACTTGGGGACGTTCTAGCAACTCCACTGACTGACCTTTTCAATGCCTCGTTGGAGTCGGGAGTGGTGCCAAAGGACTGGAGAGAGGCTCATGTGGTGCCTTTACACAAAAGCGGAAGTAAGGATGTGGTTGAAAACTACAGGCCGGTTAGTTTAACTTCAGTGGTGAGTAAATTATTGGAAACGCTGCTGAAGAGAAAATAGTGAGGTTTCTGGAGTCCGGCGGATTACAGGATCCGAGGCAGCATGGATTCACCAGAGGCAGGTCTTGTCAGACAAATCTGATTGATTTCTTTGACTGGGTGACCAGGGAGTTGGACCGAGGGAGAGCTCTAGATGTGGTGTATTTAGATTTCAGTAAAGCCTTTGACACTGTTCCTCACAGGCGACTTATAAACAAACTGAGCACCCTAGGGATGGACCCTAAAGTTACTGCTTGGGTTAGAAATTGGTTGGGTGGGAGGCGACAAAGAGTACAAGTAAATGGAGCTCACTCTGAGGAGAAGGATGTTACCAGTGGTGTGCCCCAGGGATCTGTCCTTGGTCCGATCCTTTTTAACATCTTTGTTAGTGATATAGCGGAAGGGCTGTCGGGTAAGGTTTGCCTCTTTGCGGATGATACCAAAATCTGCAATAGAGTAGACACCCAGGAAGGTGTAGATAACATGAGGAGGGATCTAGCTAAGCTTGAAGAATGGTCTAGAATTTGGCAGCTGGGATTTAATGTTAAAAAATGTAAGGTCATGCATTTGGGCTGCAGCAATCCAAGGGAGCAATACAGTATAGGAGGTGAAGTACTTTTGTCCACTAAAGAAGAGCGGGACCTAGGCGTGGTTGTGTCTGATGATCTTAAAGTAGCTAAACAGGTAGAAAAGGCGACGGCAAAAGCTAGAAGGATGCTTGGGTGCATACGGAGAGGAATGGCTAGCAGAAAAAAGGAGGTGATAATGCCTCTGTATAAGTCTTTGGTGCGACCTCATTTGGAGTATGGTGTGCAATTCTGGAGACCGCACCTTCAAAAGGATGTGAACAGGATGGAGTCGGTGCAGAGGGTTGCTACTAAAATGATTAATGGGCTTCATTATAAAGCATATGAGGACAGACTTAAGGATCTTAATATGTACACCTTAGAGGAAAGGCGGGATAGAGGTGATATGATTGAGATGTTTAAATACCTCCGTGGCATAAATGTTCAGGGAGAGAGCCTCTTTCAATTGAAAGCAAGTTCTGCTACGAGGGGACATGGGATGAGGGTGAAGGGAGATAGATTCAGGAGTGATATGCAGAAATATTTCTTTACGGAAAGAGTAGTGGATCCGTGGAATAGTCTCCCAGTGGAGGTGGTAGAGATGAGGACAGTAACTGAATTCAAAAAAGCATGGGACCAACACAGAGGATCTCTAAAGGTAAAAAGTGGACTGTTGTAGTTGTTATGGAAGGACAGACTAGATGGGCCTTGTGGTCTTTTTCTGTCATCATGTTTCTATGCCGCCGAGAGAATTCTCGGTGCTGCCTCCAGTGCTCAGCTGCCTAAGGGGCTTCGGCGCGAGGCAGAAGTAGCCGTGTCAGAAAGGCCTCTGGACGGGCAGCTGAGTGAGCGGGAGGAGAGCTCTCCGGTCCTCCCCGCTGCACAGGTAAACCTCCTCCTCCGGAGCCACAAGGGAGCAGGGTTGCCAGGAGGCCATGAGAGGAGGGGGGGGGGGAGGGAGAGGGAACAGAATACTTAAAGGTACAAGGCTCTCTAAATAAAGAAAAACTGAAAGAAATAAATGATTTAGAAGAAATGAAAGGTGATAAATGAAATAAATGAAAGCTAAAAATAATCCTTTGCTAAAAGCTAAGACCCCGTAAGCACTCTGGCTTACAGGAACCATCCAGCTGCTTGGAGGCTGAGATTACTGGTGCCAGTGGGCGGTGCCAGTGGTATTTATACCACACCATCATCGAAAAGATGATGGGCTCAGCCTCCAAGCTGCTGGAAGGGTTGCGCAACCCAGAAATTAAGGGACTGGACTGAAGTGACGATAAGGAATACAGATTTATCGGGGGGACATGGGGGTAACCGTCTCAATACCTCACGACACTTGAAGAGGTTTTGTCAAAGGTGTCAAACCATAGATGTATGGAGATCCCTACATCCAACATAGAGAGACTATACACACTTGTCCAGGGCACACGGCACAAGTGCAAGACTTGATGCTATACTAGTTTCCGAGGAGCTCTTTCAAGAAATGATAGATGCGGTTATTGGACCCTACGAAATCTCGGACCATGCTCCAGTATGGGTGGATTGGGAATGTGGGCAGTTAAGTGGTATTAGAGGGCCTTGGCGTCTACCGTTAGAACTATGTCAAGACAATAAGTTTAAAGGTTATTTGCTGGACAGGTGGAAGGATTATGAAGAACATAACCAGGCCAATAGAAGAGATCCAGAACTATTCTGGGAGGCTTCTAAAGCAGTATTACGGGGGGACATCATAGCTTACAGTATATGCCGGAGATGTATGATGGCAACTAGGATCCTAAGAATGGAGAAACAGATTTGTAAAGAACACTGGCTCATGGCTAGTTGCCCCAATACAGCTAACAGGGCGCAGTTGCTGGCAACTCAAGCAGCACTAAACACGCTACTACATCAGAGAGCTAAAAAGTCTCTAGTTTATTATAAGTATCAACTGTACCAATATGGAGATAAGGCCGGGAGGCTATTGGCCCGTTGCCTAACACATAGTCAAGGATCTAGATTTGTGCCACTTTTAAAGAATGAGGTGGGGAAGTCACAAACTGCTGCCGCAGATATCGGGAACGTTTTTGTAAATTATTATCGTACATTGTATGCCAGTGAAGATGCCTCACGTTCAAGGATTAGGTCGTTTTTGAGAGAGGTAAATTTACCCCATCTTACGCAAGAACAGCAGGGACATCTGGCAGCTCCAATAACAACAGATGAGGTTCAAAGAGGTATAGAAAAAGCAGCAATGTGCAAAGCCCCTGGATTAGATGGTTATAGAGCTGAATATTACAAATTGCTGATGACGCAGGTAACTCCGGTGTTAGTAGCCCTGTTTAATACGTGGATGGACACGGGAGTTTTCAAGTATAATAGTAATATGGCTCATAATAGTGGTCCTACCAAAGCCCGGTAAAGATATGACCGAAGTGGGGTCATACCGACCAATTTCACTAATTAAACAATGACCTCAAACTGTTTGCAAAGATTTTAGCGGATCATTTAGCTATGCACCTCCCCAGTTTATTGCATACAAGTCAGACAGGGTTTGTGCAGGGGCATTATCCCACTAAAAATGTCCGAAGAATACTAAGAGCCTTAGGAGTGGGTCCGGAAACAAGGTGCCCCCCTCCTTGTTGGTCAGTTTTGATGCTGAGAAAGCCTTTGGCAAGGTAGGGTGGGCATATTTGAGACTTTGGAAGCATACGGATTGGGAGCGGGGTTCATACAAGGTATTCGAGGATTATACCAGAAACCAGCAGCAGTAGTTGGAGTGAATGGATTGATCACATCTCGTTTTGACATTGTGCGGGGGACAAGGCAGGGTTGTCCGCTGTCCCCGTTATTATTTGTGCTCTCTTTAGACCCATTACTGAGAATGATCCATGCCCGAGATGATATAAGGGGGGTGAAGGTGGGGTCTTGTACATTTAAGGTCTCGGCCTTTCAGATGACTTACTGGTTATGTTGCTGTAACCACGAGCTTCCTTCTTGCCCAGGCTTTTGGAGGTGATAGTAAAATATGGAGCAGTAGCCAGCTTGAAGATGAATGTGGGGGGGGGGGGGGGGGTTTACAAGAGGATTGGGGCGGACAGTTTCCCTTACGTTGGGCAAAAAATTAATTAAAGTACTTAGGAATATGGTTACCCCGGGATCCGAAAGGACTATATCAACAAAATGTCTGCCCTCAATTGCAAGGAATTCAGAATAAAACTAAGAGAATGGACGCCATTGTCCCTCTCCCTTCTTGGTAGGGTGGCTGCCTATAAAATGAAGGATATACAGGATCTTTGGGAAAAGTATCAACTACTTCCTTTGCAGTTGCAGAGGCAGGATATTCTTAAAATTGAAAAATCCCTGCAGAGTTTCTTTGGAGAGGGAAAAAGCCCAGACTCAAAATTGATCGGTTATATGGGCAGTGGCAGCAGGGAGGAATGGGGCTACCTAGACTAGAGCAATATAATTTGGGATGTCTGCTGCGACATGTTCCAGATTGGTTGGGAGGGACATCGGTGTATATTCCCTATGATTTTGAATCAGAGTTGGCTGCCCCATACTCGCTCTTATCGGTGTTGCATGTCCCACGGGCGCAGTTGCCTGAAGGTCATAGAGACAATATCCTGTGGAAAGGGGTTCGCTGGAGTGTAGGTTAGACATCCCATATGAAGTATCAGGATGCTTACCCCTGCAGGGCAATATATCCTTTAAACCGAGCACAATGTCAACTTTTTTTTCAAGAGTGGGCACTAAGTGGCCTTCAACAGATGCGACAAGTAGTTAATGAGGGAGAACTTCAACCATTTTTTGGAAATGAAAGACCTCTATGATTTACCAAGCGGTCACTTTTATTCATACCTGCAGTTAAAACATTATATGGCGTCAATGAAAGGGAAACGAGGCCTGAGAAAGGAAAACTTTGGAAAATTAGTGGAATGGTTTGAGCTGGAAGATAAAGAACGGATAACAGTAGGGCCCTGAATAAACGTTGCATCGGATAAGTGTTATGTCCAGTTGAGTACACAATGGGGTTGGGAGTTGGGAGCTTATTTTGATTCATTAGCCTGGGAGGCAGCAGCAGGAAGAATTCCCTGATTAATCACAGCGGCTAGACTTCGAGATATGCAATTTAGAGTACTAGAGCATGCTTATATTTCACCATATAGAGCGTGGAGAGCAGGGTTTGCGGAGCACAGTGGTTGCCCACGGTGTGGAGATGTGGAGGCACATTAGGGGCATATGTTTTGCGGATGCGAGCAGGTAAAGAAGTTTTGGATTAAAATCCAACAATTCTTGGGGGGATTATTGGGGCAGCTGTTGACATTGACCTCGGGCGTAGCTAGTTTGGATGCTCCAGATCCCTTGGGACTTACTCAAGCAGGGAATAGGCTGATGGTGAGGAAGTGTTACCTTATTGCCAAACAATGTATCCTTCGTAAATGGAAGGATGCAGGTGGGCCCGAATATTGGGAGTGGAGGAATTTACTATACCAATTGGTGATATGGGAGAGTCCTCTAAGCGACACGCACGAAGGAGAGCAAACCTCTTGATGATATGGCTCCCATATTTAGAGGGGGTATCTGCCAGGGCGAGGAATGATATTTTAACATTATAAGTTGGCTCATTAATAGATGTAAGGAGCCTGTAAAGAAAGGGAGGAGGGAGGGGAAGGGGAAGGCAGGTTATAACAATGAAAGCGCTAGTAAAAGTTAAAGGGCCAAATGATTCACCTTAGATTACAGTTTGAGAGAATTTATCTCAAATATATAATTATGAATGAATCATTTGAGATGAACAATATGGGTTGGGGTGTTGGTAATAATCAGTTATATATATAGCATCTCCGGCGGGTATATGAGATTGCAGAGATGCTATTAGTAATCTGTGAACTTTCATTAAAATCATCTGTAATACCTGAAGATTGGAGGATCGCCAATGTAACGCCAATTTTTAAAAAGGGTTCCAGGGGTGATCCAGGAAATTACAGACCGGTGAGCCTGACGTCAGTACCAGGGAAAATGGGTAGAAACCATCATAAAGAACAAAGATTACACAGCATGTAGATAGTCATGGCCTAATGGGAGACAGCCAACATGGCTTTAGACAAGGAAGATCTTGTCTTACTAATCTGATATGTTTTTTTGAAGGTGTGAATAAACAGGTAGACAAAGGTGAGTCGGTTGATATAGTGCATCTGGACTTTCAGAAAGCCTTTGACAAGGTCCCTCATCAGAGACTTTTGGCAAAACTAAAAAGTCATGGGATAGGAGGCAGTGTACTATTGTGGATCGGGAACTGGCTAAAAGATAGAAAGCAGAGGGTAGGGCTAAATGGCCAATTTTCCCAATGGAAAAAGGTGAATAGTGGAGTACCCCAGGGATCTGTACTGGGTCCGCTACTTTTTGACATATTCACAAATGACCTGGAAAAGGGAATAACTAGTGAGGTTATCAAATTTGCAGACACAAAACTGTTTAAAGTTGTTAAAACCCAAGAGGACTGTGGAAAACTGCAGGAGGATCTGGATAAATTGGAAGACTGGGCATCCAAATGGCAGATGAAATTTAATGCGGACAAGTGCAAAGTTATGCACCTAGGAAAGAACAACCCACACTATGGTTACACGATGCAAGGTTCCACATTGGGAACCACCACCCAGGAAAAAGATTTAGGAGTCATCATGGATAACATGTTAAAACCCTCCGCCCAGTGTGCAGCAGCGGCCAAGAAAGCAAATAGAATGCTAGGTATCATAAGGAAAGGAATGGAAAATAAAACAAAGGATATTATAATGCCTCTGTATCGTTCCATGGTATGACCGCACCTTGAATATTGTGTGCAGTTCTGGTCGCCGTATCTTAAAAAGGATATAGCGTTATTAGAAAAGGTACAGAAGAGCCACCAAAATGGTAAAGGGGATGGAAGGCTACTCCTATGAAGAGAGGCTACAAAGGTTAGGGCTCTTCAACATGGAAAAGAGACGGCTGAGGGGAGATATGATAGAGGTCTATAAATTAATGAATGGAGTGGAACGGGTAAACGTAGATCGATTGTTTACGCTATCAGAATATAGAAAGACTAGGGGACATGTAATGAAGCTACAGGGTAAACTATTTAAGACAAATAAGAGAAAATATGTTTTCACTCAACGTGTAATGTGATGCAGCAGACCAGCAGGGCTTAGGAAAAAATGTTTTAAACCTGAAAAAAGACATGCACAAGCTGCATTATTCGCAGGAGCCTGATAGGGAGAGCAAGAGGGACCTCTGGAAGACTGAGGATCCACGCCCTACAGGGTGTAACCTAAAGCCAGCCAGCCTCCAATCCAGGAAGACAGGAACTCCTTTTAAAGGAAGTCAGGAGGACTGGAGAGGAACAAAGACACCTCAGGACTGGAAAGCACAGGCACAGCCGGACTGGAAGACACAGCCGGACTGGAAGGCACAGCAGGACTGGAAAGGCAGAAGTAGCAGTAAAGCCAGGAGCAGCAAGGAAGGCAGCAGAGAGGTTGCAGGGCCTTCAGAAGCCGCAGGAGCTGCCGGAGTGGCAGAAACTACAGAAGCTGGAGAAACTGCAGAAGCTACAGACACTGCTGGAGTGCAGGAAAGAGGTACAGGCCAAAGGAACCTGAAAGGCCAAAGAATCCAGAAGGGTCCAGGAGATTCAGGTACACGAAAGCTGCATTGTGAATTCTGTAGGCAGAACCCAAGCCATATTCCTGAATCAAGGCAGAATATTACCAGGAGAAGGCCACAAGCCTCGTCTCAGAGGAAGAAGCAGGAGTTACAAGGTAACCCATACTGTACTGAAGATAGCCCACAGAGGGTTAGCGCATGGAAAGGACAAGAAGCTCCCTGTACATGTCCCACTTCGCAAGAGAAAAAGGTATGAAAAGTTTTTATTGAATAAGAAACTTTTAAGTAAACCTGCTTTGCATGAAGTGCATGGAAGTCCTTGGAAGAAAGAAAGATGTGCACATTGTAAAAATGCTCATGGCCGACGCCCCACGCTAAACTCTAGACACTGGGAGGTCATTCAGCCTTTGAGGGAGAAACCTGACTATAGCTTGCCGGGAACTGTTGACTCTAGCTCAGATACATTGCAGGAGGAGCCGATGCAAGTGGAAGAGGTAGAGTCCTTGTCAGAAGAAGAAATGGATTGCAGCTATTGTACTACGGGCAGCGTGGAATGCTTGTACAACCAGTGATCTTTAAAAACCGGTGTAAATAGGAATGCTTGTTTTGTAACCTTTTTCTGTGAAGAGAACAGTTTTTCTTTTGAACATGAGTTGTTATTTTTCTACCCTGATGTAAGGATATTTCTCTTGGTGTTTGAAGCCGATCCTTTGAACCTTTGTGCAAACGAGGGAAATAAAGCCTTATTTTTCCCTACTCTCGATGACCTTTTGTTCTTTGGGTATTTTTGGTATTCAGGACGCTACCAGGGCTATACAACCCTGGGCCCTAGAAAGAAACACATACCAAACCCAACTTTACTTTTATTTATGTCCGACCCGTCTTGGATTCTATTAACCACCAGGGCGGCGTTGTGACAGTAATCAAACTCTGGAATTTGTTACCAGAGGATGTAGTAAGAGCTGTTAGTGTAGCTGGGTTTAAAAAAGGTTTGGACAAGTTCCTGGAGGAAAGGTCCATAAACCATTATTAAAAAGGGACTCAGGATATCAATGCTTGACCCAATACAAGCATTATGTTTATGTTTATTGATTTAATATACCGCTCTACAAATATATATCAGAGCGGTTTACATGGTACAAAAAATAAAGAAATCATAAAGTGAAAAGAGGAAAGGAAATTACAATATTAACAGGAAAGCAAACCAGGCAGAACCAAACGACAGGACAAGAGGAGAAAAGAGGGGAAGTGGGAAGAGAAGGGGTGAGGGCTACACAGAGGGGTCAGGGAGATCGAAAGCAAGGGCAAAGAGATGGGTTTTGAGTTTGTTCTTGAAGATAGTATGGGTCTGTTCGAGTCGGATGGAGGAGGGGAGAGAGAGTTCCATAGGGCAGGGCCAAGGAAAAAGAAAGCGGAGGAACGAGTGGACTGAAGGTGAGCCTGGGCAGGTGAAGGGAAATGAAGGCGGTTGAGGTGGAAGGACCGCAGGGAACGAGATGAGGTATGAAAATGGACAAAGTCAGCAAGATACTGAGGGGAATGGGAGTAGAGGACACGATGCAGGATTGTCAGAACTTTGAAGTGGATGCGAGACTTGACAGGAAGCCAATGGAGGTGGATGAGCAAAGGTGTAACATGATCATGGGGGGAGGAGTGGAAAATGAGACGGGCAGCGGTGTTTTGGATGCGTTGAAGGCGGTGAAGTTGAGTGGCAGGGAGACCAGCTAGAACAGAGTTACAAAAATCAACACGAGACATGACCAGAGATAGAAGAAGGGTGGTGAGTGCTTATGCAGTGAGAAAAGGCCTGATGGCGCGAATTTGACGGAGGAAATAGAAAGAGGATTTTGACACGTGAGCAATGTGATCGCGGAAGATGAGAGTCAAAGAAGACTCCCAGATAACGGAAAGAGGAGACCAATGGAACCGGGGAGCCGGAAAAAGAGGGGGCAATCTGGGGAGAAGTGTCACCGCGAGAGAACCAGATGGCAAGAGTTTTAGTGAGGTTAAGGTGGAGGCAGTGCGTAGTGAGCCAGTTGGCAACAGCGGTGAGGCAGGTGTTCAGAGCGGATAGGTCGGGAGAGTGAGGAGAAGTGTGATGGAGAAGAACCAAGTCATCGGCGTAGTAATATGCGGACATCATTGCATTGTGGAACCTGTGTCTTTTGGGGATACTGCTAGGTACGTATGACCTAGATTGGCCACTGTGGGAAACAGGATACTGGGCTTGATGGACCTTGGTCTGACCCAGTATGGCATATCTTATGTTCTTACCTGCTCGCTGGAAAATGCTAGGGATAATGTTAATATCACAAGATACGTAGGGCCATTTTTGTGGAAGGAGAGAGAGAGTGTGGGGGGGGGGGAAACAGGGAAGGTTACATATCCCCCACTGGTCACTCCCTCTTTCTCAGACTCACCTATCCTCTTGGTTTCTGACCTTTCCTTTCTGGCTCACATCTCTCTTGTCACCAAGACCTCTTTTTTCTTCCTCCGCCAGATCCGAGCCATCTGCCCATTTCTCACCCCACAGGCTCTTACCACCCTTCTCCTTTCTTTGGTTATGTCACACATCGACTTCTGCAACTCAGTTCTGGTTGGGCTTCCTCTTTCACAACTAAACCATTTTCAACGCATCCAAAACACCACTGCACGACTTATCTTGCACTCCTCGCTCCGAAATCACATCACTCCCCTCTTCCTCCACCTTCATTGGCTTCCCATTCAATTTCACATTCGCTATAAGATCCTCACACTGGCCCATCAAGTCTTGCACAAACACACCCCTCAGTACCTCACCCCTCAGAAACTACTTCAGTTTCATACTCCCACTCGCTCACTCCGATCACTACACATCAACCGCCTTCACTTCCCCTCTCCATCACGTGCTCACTTACAATCTACACGCTCCTCTGCTTTTTTTTTTTTTTTTTTTAATCGGTCCTGCCCTCGGGAACTCTCTACCCACTTCCCTCCCAACTAAAACAGCACTATCCCACCTTTAATAAAGATTTGAAGACTCACCTTTTTTCCTCTGCTTTTGACCTCCCTTCCCCCTTTCTGTGAAAACTTCCCTTTCCCTCCTTTTTCTCACTCCTTTTCTCCTTGATTATGTGTATTTAAGTGTCTTGAGTGCTTTCCTGTCATACATTGTAACTTCTTTCCCTTTCCCGGCCTATTGGGCCTTTCCTGTACATTCTGTTTTTGTAAACTGCTATGCTATTATTTGAATGGTGGTATATCAAACCAATAAACATATATAAAAATGTATTAAAAGTAAGGTTAAATTAGACTTCCCTGCTAATTGTAGTTCCTGGAGGACATCCAGGCTAGTCCCGGAATCTCTGGGTTGTCAACCTCTACCAGCAGCTTTGGAGACTGAAGAACTTCAGATCTGTGACGTCACCAGTATATAAGGGCTGGCTCCGCCTCCTCCATCAGTTTACCTAATGACAAAGCAGACTCACCGGAGCAACAATTCAGTAAACCAAAACAAACTGTACCAATGCCATTAATCACACACACCCCAGAACTGCACAGTGGAGGAGATCCCACAGAACGCTTGCCATGAAATCCCCTGGTATAGGCCCTCGGGCAGTGCGGACAGCTAAGACTGTGCGACCCACCCCCAGAACTGATCAGATCCCCAGGGGCCTCAGCGAACAGGAACAAACACCACTTACCGGTCACTTAGTCGCCGCTTCAGGCCGGGGCAGATCGAAACAGGGCGGGGTCCGGGACTAGCCTGGATGTCCTCCAGGAACTACAATTAGCAGGTAAGTCTAATTTAACCTTCCTGATCGTCCCTCCAGGCTAGTCCCGGAATCTCTGGGTAAGTGCCAGAGCAGTACAAATCAGCAACGGGAGGGACCGGACAGACTGGCCTGAAGCACCGCCGCTCCAAAACAGGAATCTCTGGCAGCCTGGACGTCCAGGCGGTAATGCTTGACAAAGGAATGCAGCGAGGACCACGTCGCTGCTCTACAGATATCCGCCACAGGCACCAACGCACACTCCGCCCACGACGACGCCTGCGCTCTTGCGGAATGAACCCGGAGCCCCTCAGGCACCGGGCGGCCTCGCAAAAGGTACGCCGAAGCGATGGCCTCCTTAATCCAGCGAGCAATCGATCCCTTAGGAGGCCGCCTCCCCTCTGCGAGGCCCCGCAAATAAGATGAACAATCAGACTTACGAAAGGCTGCTGTCCGTTTCAGATAGTTGCGCAATGCCCTACGAATGTCCACACGATGAAGGCGCTGCGCCCGGTCCCCTAGACGGAACGACAAATACCGGCAACGACACCACCTGATTGACATGAAACGGGGAAACCACCTTAGGCAAAAAGGACGGCACTGGCCGCAACACCACCTTAGAATGACAGAAACGGCTCCCTACAAGACAAGGCCTGCAGCTCCGAAACCCGCCGAGCGGAGGCCACCGCCACCAAGAACACCACCTTAAGCGTAAGATCTTTCAGGGAAGCCTCCTTCAGTGGCTCAAACGGAGCCTGACCTAACGCTTCCAGGACGGAACCACCAATCTACGCGGCGGACAAAGCAGAGTCACCGCCAGCACAAAACGCTTGACATCAGGATGAACCACTAACGACGCCCCCTGTATCTTACCCCTATAACAGGCCAACGCCGCCAACTGAACCTTGAGTGACGCCGCCGCCAAACCTTTCTGAAAACCGTCCTGCAAAAATGACAAAATCTGCGGTATCGACGCCCGCAAGGGAACGAAGCCCTGCTCGGCACACCAGGCCTCGAACACACGCCAAACGCGCACATACGCCAACGAAGTAGACCGCTTCCTCGCCTTCAGCAAGGTACTCACCACCGCTGGCGAATACCCCCGCGCTGCTAACCGCGCCCGCTCAATAGCCAAGCCGTAAGCGAGAACCGATCCACCTGGGGCATGCGAAGAGGGCCCTGCAGCAGCAGAAGATCCAGCCGACTGGGCAACCGCCAAGGTCTTTCCACCAGAAGCCTGACGAGGTCCGCGTTCCACGGCCGTCTCGGCCAATCCGGGGCGATGAGAACCACTCGTCCCCTGTGCCTCTCTATGCGCTGTACCACTCTTCCGATCAACACCCACGGCGGAAACACATACAGCAGATGCTCCTCCGGCCACTCCTGAACAAGCGCGTCCAGACCTTCTGCCATCCTTTCCTTTCGCCTGCTGAAAAAGCGAGCCGCTTTTGCGGACTGAAAGGTCGCCATCAGATCCATCACAGGCGTCCCCCAGCGCTGCACCAGAAGTGCGAACACCTCCGGATGGAGAGTCCACTCCCCCGGATCCACCTTCACCCGGCTGAGAAAAATCGGCTTCGACATTGTCCACCCCCGCGACATGTGCTGCCGACAGGGCCAAGAGGTTCCGCTCGGCTCATTCGAACAAACTTTCCGCTTCGGTTTCCAGCGCTACGCTGCTGGTGCCTCCCTGCCGGTTTACGTAGGCCACCGCGGTCGCGTTGTCGGAGAACACCCTCACGGCTGTCCCGCGAAGCACCGAGCCTAACCCCTGCAGAGCCAGGGACACCGCTCGCAACTCCAACCGGTTGATCGACCAGCCGCTCTCCAGCGCGGACCAATGCCCCTGAACCAGATGACCCTGACAATGAGCTCCCCAGGCGAACAGGCTGGCATCCGTCGTCAATGTAACCCACGACGGGACCTCCAGGGGCATCCCGGCCTCCAGACCCCCCGGCCGCAACCACCAACTCAGGGCCCGGCGAGTCTGAGGAAGACAAACCAATCTGCGGGATAGAGAGTCTCTCTGGTGCGACCACCTCCGCAACAGCGATCGTTGTAGGGGACGCATGTGCGCCCTCGCCCAGGGAACCACTTCCAACGTAGCTGCCATGGTACCCAACAGCTGCAAATACTCCCAAGCTGTCGGTTGGCTCTGCAGGAGAAACCGACGCAGTAACCGACGGAGTTCCAACACTCGATGTGAAGGCAAGAACACGCGACCCTCGCTGGTGTCGAACTGTGCCCCCAAATACTCCAGATGCTGAGACGGGAGCAACCTGCTCTTTGCGGTATTGATCACCCAACCTAGACTGCGCAACAACTCGACCACCCTGGACGTAGCCGCGACACTCTCGTCCCGGGACTTTGCCCTGATCAACCAATCGTCTAGATAGGGATGCACTAACACACCTTCCTGGCGCAAAGCCGCCGCCACCACCACCATCACTTTGGTGAACGTCCACGGCGCCGTCGCTAGACCGAACGGAAGCACCTGAAATTGGAAATGACCCATCGGCACCGCAAACCGGAGAAATCGCTGATGCTCCTGCCGAATCAGAATGTGGAGATAGGCCTCGGAAAGATCCAAGGACGTCAGAAACTCCCCCTTCCGGACCGCCCGGATGATCGACCGGAGCGTCTCCATGCGAAAATGAGTCACGCGCAAACAGCGGTTGACCTTCTTTAAGTCGAGAATGGGCCGCCAGGACCCCTCTTTCTTGGGGACCACGAAATAAATGGAGTATCGACCGCAGCCTAACTGGTCGGGAGGTACCGGGACTACAGCCTTGAGGCGCAACAACTTCTGCACGGTCTCGCGTACTGCCCGGCGCTTCCCTGCCGTGCCACACGGAGACCGGACGAAAAGGTCGGGCACAGGCCGCTGCAGTTCTAGCGCGTACCCCTCCCGAATTACCTCCAACACCCACTGGTCGGAGGTGAGCCGGGCCCAGGCAGGTAAAACTCCCGTAGTCGACCCCCCACGGGAACGAACCCCACCTGAACCCGCCTGACTTCATTGTGACTTTTTAAAGGAAGATGCTGAGGCCGAGGAAGCCGACACAAACCCCCTGTTGGCTCCCCGAAAGCCTCGAAACCCGTGGGATCTAGCCGGAAACCTGCCTCTCTGAAAGGAAGCGCCCCTCTGCGCAGAGAAGCGACAAAAATCCCTCGGCTGTTGTCGCGACCCGAAGGCTGACCGGCTCTGCTTCGGTTTATCCTCCAGTACGCTACGATGCATTTCCTATGCGGTTGCATTTACAGAGATTTTTTCGAAAGCTCTGCATTATAAAATATTTTTCCAATAAACCATTAACCATAGATGATTCAGTAGTTCATCCAACTTCGATGGTTTCCACCTGGAACAATGGATCCTATATTAGCCACGTATCAAGCGTTAGTTTTACGAGATTTGCAGAAATTGGGAAGAGATGCCTGTTCATCATTTTTTTAATTTAAATAAATCAAATTGGCAATCACTCATTGAAATGACATCGGATCCATCTTTGATAGTCCGCAGGGCGGACAAAGGAGGTGCACTGGTACTACAAACTCTCAATGACTATCAGCTTTCTTTACATCAACATCTAGGAGACCGACACACATATAAGATATTGGAAAACAACCCTACAACAGCTCTAATAGCAGAAATAAAATTGTTGGTAGGAGAGGCATTACAAAATGGTTGGATTACCTCTAAAGAACATAGGTTCTTAATTGTTCAATCTCCGAAAACCCCCATTCTATATCTGGTACCTAAAATACATAAATCTCTGAGTAACCCTCCGGGTCGACCGATCGTTTCATGTAGAGGCTCAGTATTGGAACCCTTATCGATATTCTGTGACAATTTTCTGAAACAAGAAGCCTGTCAAGTGACCTCTTTTATTAGGGACACAACACATTTTTTTACAGATATTAACTACTGTTGAGATCCCTCCGTATGCGACTTTAGTCACTCTTGATGTAACATCGCTATATACTATGATTGATCAACAGGAGGCTCTTGCCTTACTGGCGGATTGTTTCACTTTTGCCCCGTCTCGGTTACCAAAACCCTTCTTGTTACAACTAATTGAACTAGTTTTAACTAAGAATTATTTCTTATCTGAAGGGGTTTACTATCAACAGGTCACGGGAATAGCGATGGGGGCTACCAGTGCACCTTCCATAGCTACTCTATACATGGATCGTATGGAAACACAACAAATCTATAATTCTCCGATGTATTCAAATATTCTACTGTGGAAACGTTTTCTAGATGTGTTTTTCATCTGGACTGCAGATGTTTCCTCTTTAACTGAGTTTTTAACGTGGCTGAACACCTTACGATCCAATATTCAATTTACTGCCCATAGTAGTCCATCTACGGTTGATTTTTTGGATGTAAGAATTACTTTATTGGATGGCCATCTTTCAACAACTCTCTTTCGTAAGACAGTTCAACGAAACAGCCTGCTACACTATCATAGTTACCACCCAGGCCCCCACGACGGGGATTGCCATTTGGCCAATTTCTGAGACTTCGCCGCATTTGCCATACAATAGCTGAATATAACATTCATGCTCTTGATCTTTGCCAGCGCCTTGAGCAACGTGGGTACCCAAGTGCAGTAATTAAAAAAGCAATGAAAAGAGCACGTTACATTCATTGGGAATGGCTCCTTGACCCGAATTATCGGGGCACGAATTCTAACTCTGATGCTTCAATTACAGGTGTTCTCCCATATATGGAACATAGCTCGGCAGTGTTACACATTCTGCAGGATCATTGGCCTATTCTACAATTATTTGACTGCTTTAAGAAACCTTTGCGGCTAGCGTTTTCCAGAAGATGAAATTTAGCAGACTGTTTGATGAAAACATCGTTGGCAACAGATCGTATTAGTCACCCACCAGCAACTATTGGGCACTCCCCATGTGGCTCCTGCCCCTATTGTAGTTCCACTATGTCAGGGATAGAATGGCATCATCCACGAGACTCCCGACCATATAAGCAGTCTTGGGACACCACATGCCGTTCAATCTATGTGGTGTATTTTCTGAGATGCCCCTGCGCTTTATTTTACATAGGCCGGACTATACGTCCGGTAAAGATCCGTCTCTCGGAACATGCATCCCGTTTACGCCACAAGGTTCTTACAGCTCCGATCGTATCGCATTGTATATCACATGGCCACTGTTTTGAAGATCTACATTGGTTGGTGATTGATCATGCTCCTGATGACCCTCGAGGTGGTGATCGCCTAATAAGATTACAACGATTGGAGCAGCGATGGATCTTTAAGTTAAATACGGTAGAACCGAATGGACTAAACCAAGAAATCGAGTGGCTGAGTGTCCTATGACCTCATTTCTCTTTTCACCAATCAGGGCCGGAATTCCCCTTTCAGTGGGGTCTGTCCAGTTCCTATTGGCTGGTTCCTCCTTTAAACACTGTGATTGCACGGCCCACATATATTCTCTTTAACCTTAGCTGCTTTGACGGCGTTTTTTGGTTTTTTCGTTGCCTTTATTTTTGAAATTTGGAAAGCACTTGATACAGGGTACAATCCCCCGAAACATGCATGTCGTGCTGTTATATGTTTCAGAAGAGCGACGATCCTTGGAGTGGTCAACAAAGGATTTGAGATAAGTGTTCAGATTTGGTGAAGAACCATTAATAAAAATAAAAGAAGCTAGCAGTCTGGCGGAGGTCTGGATTTTCCCAGCCCTTCCTACGGCTTAGCTCTGACAAAAAATTGATTTAAAAAATTTATATAAATGAATGTAAGTAGAAATAATGAGGTTTTGATAGAAGTGATTCTTATCAATTAGATATCAATTTTGTTTCACTTGTGGGGTGAGTTCTGTCGGTTTATCCTCCGGCAACCTGCCGCCTTTGGACTCCCCCAAATCCTTCACCAACTTTTCCAAATCCTCGCCAAAAAGCAACCGCCCCCGGAAAGGAAGCTTGCTCAACCGGGCTTTGGAAGACCCATCCGCCGACCAATTCCGCAGCCAGAGACACCTTCTCCCTGCAACCGCTGAACCCATACTCTTTGCAAGTCCTTTTATCAAATCATAATGGATATCAGCGAGGTACGCTGCTCCAGACTCCAAGCGCGCCGCCTCCTCGACCCTTTCCGCCGAGGATTCTGTCTGCACCTGCTGAGCCCAACGCAAGCAAGCCCGGGCCACCCAGGCCCTGCAGATGGCCGCCTGCATTGACAGCACATTAGCCTCAAATATCTGCTTGAGCAACGTCTCCAACTTGCGGTCCTGCACATCCTTGAGCGCCGCCGCACCCTCCACGGGGATAGTCGTCTTCTTCGTCACCGCTGCCACCGCAGCATCTACCCGGGGAGCCCTAAACAACTCTCTGTCCTGCTCCAAAAGGGGGTACAACCGAGACATGACCCGCGCCCCCTTAAGCGCGGCCTCCGGCGTATCCCACTCTTCCTGAATCATTTCTCGAAAAACCCTATGCACTGGAAAGG
Source organism: Ichthyophis bannanicus (assembly GCA_033557465.1). Classification (NCBI taxonomy): domain Eukaryota; kingdom Metazoa; phylum Chordata; class Amphibia; order Gymnophiona; family Ichthyophiidae; genus Ichthyophis; species Ichthyophis bannanicus. The sequence goes on along the minus strand of CM066032.1, from coordinate 845,285,477 downwards.
CTCTCTGCGTCTTCCGAACCACCTGCAACAGAGGATCCTCCAGGGAAGCGTCCTCGCCCGGACCAGCATCCGGCATATTAAGAGCCTTGAGGGATTCCGCAATTGAGTGCCAGCAGCTCTTCCCGCCGAAACACCCGAACCCACGCGTGCCTGATCTTCGTGCTCGCGGATCTCCCCTTCCTCGAGATCTTCCAGATCCCCTTGCACTTGTTCATCGTCCGACCTTGCCTCCTCCGAGCCAAGAGACGGAGCCACCATCTCAAACGAGGACCTCCTCCTCTTAGCCGCACTGGCAGACCCCATCACCGAGCCCGGAGACCCCGGTCGCTTCTGTGCAGGATCCGCCCTAGAAGCTCCAGCCGGCGACGCACCCTGCGCCCCGGACAAGGTCTTTTGAAGGAGATCCAGGAAATCCGTAGAAAAAATGGAAGCCAGACTCGGCGCGCCAGACTGAGGCGGGAAGCCCGGCAGCAAGGCTGTGGGCATGCCACTACCGGCCTCCGGACCCCCCATGGAAGGTGAAGAGGGCCCTGCTCTTTCCTCCACTTCAGTTGTTTCTGCAGGCTGTGGGACAGGATCCATGCCCGTGGACCCTAACTCCGGCACGCACCCCTTGCAAACGCCCTCAGACGAAAGGGAACTGCATTTGACACCACATAACAAGCACATATGCTTGGCCGGCATTATCACGGAAGGGAAAGACAAGCGCTGTGTCACCTGTTATTTATTTATTTAATTTTTTTTTCTTTTTTGCACTCAGAGCTCTCTCAGGGAACTCCCCACCTGCCCCCTGAGGGAATTATCCCAAAACGAAGCTCCTAAGGGAAAATAAACCAGCCGCTGCTGACCGTTTCTGCACGGCACTGTTTCCCGCCTCCCGCACACACGCGGCGAGGCCTAGAACCGCTGCAACGGCGATTCCCGCCCAACACAGCTGGCACACTATCGCGTGCAGCCCGGCCCAAACAGAGTAGAAGCTCTCCTTACCTGCTGTTCCGGGCAAGGCGGCACTGCACAGATCCTGTCCGACCCTAGCAAGGACCCGGACAGCAAAAAGGGATCCCGCACACGTGCAGCATGTCGCCGTGAGCGCTGGCAGTCAAACCTTCTGCCGTACTGCGCTATGAGAGACACTGAACCCGTTGTCGTCCAAACGGTAGGGTATCAGTTAGGGCAGGAAGCACCTCACCCCCAGCACCCAGCTGCCCCTTTGAAATAAATGACAGGGGAGAAAGAAAGAACAGGGGGGGGGAAGGAAGGAAAAGAAAGAAACTGAAAACACAAAGGATCTCAAGGCAAAACCTGTGCACCCTTCGAACCCTGCCCAATCAAGCTACTCTAACCCAAAGAAAAAATTAAGCAAATATGCTATTTGCTCCCCAGTCTGCACCCAATTGTTCCTCAAGTGAGCCCTGGAACCTAGGGCTCACACCTCACAAGCTGCTTTGGAGACTGAAAAACTGATGGAGGAGGCGGAGCCAGCCCTTATATACTGGTGACGTCACAGATCTGAAGTTCTTCAGTCTCCAAAGCTGCTGGTAGAGGTTGACAACCCAGAGATTCCGGGACTAGCCTGGAGGGACGATCAGGAACGGTCGTATTGTCTGACTGTTTTCAGTGATGTATTCAAAAGCCACTATAATGGAAATGTTGACGTTCTGGTTAATAAAAAAAGATTTAAACAAACATTAGAGCCATCATTCGTTGGTTGATTCAAGTCACGAGTACTGACAATTGATCATAGGTGCATCTAATTTTACTACGAATGTGGTGGTTCTGTTCAAAACTGATTTGAATTGTTTATAAGGGGGCCAATAATCATGTTCTTGCAAAGTCCCAGTTTTAATATGATTTCTTACTATTTCCTTTTTGATAGGCCTTATTTTATTTGATTCTTTTATGGGTCAAATGTGTGTGCATATGTAGTCCAAAGTCATTTCACTGACCACTTTTTTTTTTGAGATATTGGACATTCAGGGGTTGAACTGCAAGGGTGCCAATGTTGACCACAACCATAACTATATGCAGGGGCCTAACTGCCAGGAGGCACAGGAACAGGGAGTGCAGGAGAGATTACTTTATCAACAGAAATGACTGACAAGAACACAGAGAAGAGGAGGGAGGGAAAACAGACAAGGCAGCCTCTGAATTAGTAAAGTGTGTAACAGGGCAAAGTTTGCACATATTGTGCACAAATGTGGGGACACAATGCAGGTATAAAATGCAGAAAGGGGTTTAGCATGAGTGTTATCTTTGCTCAAATAGCTGCGCAAACAGCACTTTGCTTATTATAATCGCATGGTAATGGGTTATTAGCCATTTCACCCAGATGCAAAGAAGTGTGCAGAAGACCTGAAAGCTGAGCACAAGGGGGGGGGGGGGGGGTTGTTGTTGTTTTTTCTAACATTGGGGCTGAAACGTCAGGTCTGAAGAGGAGTAAAAGGTTAGCACATTCTACTGCTGTCAGCTTTAGGGAGGATTTCATGACTGTTTCTTCTCTTATTGTGAGCATGAAGTACCCCAACTTTTTTCTGGCTTCATTGAAGGGGATGTGGAACTGAGGGAGAGGTGTGGTGGAACAAAAAGTATTATGCACATATGCTGGAATGCTATTTTGCACATAAATACACTATTATCCTGCACATTATTACTGGATTGCAATATGTCAGCAGTCTCAAGTGCTGGACCAAAGACAACACAATACCATAATGTTTCTGTACATAATAAGAGACTCCTATTTATACCAACATCACGTTCTGGACTAGTTTGTGTTTTTCTGCTTCATGTGGTGTTGCCGCTTCACTATTGGACTACTCATACTGCCTCCCTGCCATTCCAACGACCCTGGGCCATTCAGACTCGGCAATAGGCTCCCCAGCCCAAGAGACTGGCATCCATTGTCAGAAGGATCCATGAGCAATTGTCTAGTGGCACGCCCTTCCTCAGAAAACTGTGCTGCCACCACCACCGCCTCAGGCTGGCCATCACCAACACTGGGAGCGGGAGACTAAGCTTGAGCCGCTGAGAACATGCGAATCACTGGAGCGGCCGCATATGAGCACACGCCCATGGCACCATCTAAGATCACTGCCATCAATGAGAGGAGCTGAAGATCAACCTGGACTCTAGGAGCTTGCTGTGAATAGAACAGTGCTAGGCAATCCAACAGCCTTTGACTTTCTCCTCTGGCAGGGAAACTCTGCACACTCAAATATCAAGATATGCTCCCGGGAACTCCAGGAACTGGGAATGCAACAACTAGGAGTAGCCGCCTAGTGGTTAGAGCACTGGCTTGGGAACCCAGAGACCAGGGTTTGATTCCCACTAGCACTGCTTGTGGCCTTGGGCAAGTCACTTAACCCTCCATTGCTCAGAAAAATCCAAGTTATCAATGTACGTTTACCAAGTTTAAGTTACAATGTAAACCGCTTTGATTGAAATGATAAAGCGGTATAAAAAAAACTGATAAATAAACTAGCTCTTTTCCCAGTTGATCAGCCAGCTGAAACTCATAAGAAAAAGACACCACTTGGGGAGCTATCCGAGACACCTCTGAAAGAAAATGGACTTGGATGAGGCAGTAGTCCAGATTATGGGTGTACACAAATCCCTTGGTGCCGCAGCACCACAGCCACCACCACCATACCATAACCTTAGAAAACATCCTTGGGGCACTGAAGAGTCTGAATGAGAGGGCGACTAAATGAAGGAGAGAGCCAAGCACAGCAAAATACAAATACTTTGCTGATCTCTTGGATCAGGATATGAAAATATGCCTCTGCCAAATCCGGAGAAGCTAGGAACTCCCCTCAGTGCACCACTTGAATCACGGACTGCAAAGTTTCCATCCAGACATGCATGACATACAAACACTTGCTGAAACACTTGAAGTCCAGAATGGGCCAGGATGTTCCATCTGTTTCATGGTACTGATATGGAAGGATATTGTTCAGGAGAACGGACCCCACTGCCTTCAAGAGAGGCCACTTGTCCACAGTGATCCACATAGCAGCCTTGCTGTTTGCAGACCCACAAGGGGAAAAGATGAAAGCGAAAGCAGACAGAAACGACTCTCTGTATTCCAGTGCATAGCCACACTGAATGGGGACTAGCACCCTGTTATCCTTGGTGACCTGGGCCCATTCCTAAAAGAAGAGGCAAAGCCTGCCCTCCAATCGGAAGAACCAGGGAATGGGCCCCCAAAACCTCAGTGCGCAAACAGGAAGGTTCCCCCACGGATGGGACCGGGGTCCCTGGGCCCAAGCACTCCACGAAGGGGCAGAGAATGAGCCTGAAGTCCATAAGCAGAGGGGAAGAAAGGCTTTCCAAGCCGGTAGTGATGGGAGTTCAAGACCCCCAGGAATCTGACCAAAAAGGGGCTCTTGCCCACTTGACAGGCCCCTTGGACCTGTCTCACCCATATCCTTCACCAGCTTCTCAAATCTGACCTAACAGAAGCATCTTTCTATGGTCAGATGGGCAACCGGCTTTGGAAAATGAGACTGCTGCCCCACGTCACAGCCAAGCCTATGCCATGCCACCATTAACATCTATTCCAACATAACACTAAAAGGGACATATAAACAACAGTGTATGTTGGAATAGATGTATATTAAAAAAACAAGGTACAATAAAAACCATATGTAAAAGTGGATGTCATGCTAATGGTACAAAATAAATACATCTAAAACCATGATGAGACATTGATTGTTTTAATATTTTTGTTTATTTGAGGCGCACTCCCTGAAGAAGGCACTTAGCCAAAACGCAGCCATGTTGGGGTTTTTTGAATAAAAACTGTTTCTTTACACCTTGCTGCTGTTTGTTATTGTTCTGTTTGTGAATGTGTCTGTATGCTCTCTTGTGGACCCTTTGCTAGATGTACCAGGCCATAAATGGCATTAGAAAGAAAGACTGTAGCCAACTTCAAGAGAGGGGTAGAAACATCCAAAGGAAGAGAGAATCCACTGGAGCAGGGCTCATGACGTCAGGCCTGCACATACCACCCGCAGTGAACTGGTTCTTCAGCATGAATCCACCTTTTGGTCCAGAGCATCCTTTAAGGCTGATCTGCCTTCCATAGGAATGGTGGTCCATCAGGTAACCGGTGTGACCTGCGCATCCACCTTGGAAATAATCAGGCCACACAACTCACTCCTTCTCTGGGAGAGTATGCATCTTCTTATACACCCTCAGACGGTGAGTCGGGGGAACAGGCCCTTGAGCACCTCCAGGAACAGGAAGACAGTGGATTTCCGCATCCCTTGTGGGAGTGAATGCAGCTTCAGTTCCTGCTCTGTGCCTGGAGCATCTGCCAAGCTCAAAGTGGATAAGACCCTGAGAATCAACGCCTCCAGTTCCTCCTCCTGGAACAGATAGATAAACATCAGCCTCCTCCCAAAAACATCTGAATCAAAGCCAGAATCCAAATCTTGGGCAGATCCCAGCTGATCCCCATCTCCAGGAGAGCACCCTTTGCTGGGGACGCTTAACCATAGACAATCAAACAGGGTTTCCATTCTCAGCCTGTCCCTCCCGTGACTGTGCTCGAGGAAACCCAGACACCGCATGGTCTGAATTCCCACACCAGAATGACCAGACCTGTTGTAAAAAGGAAAGGAATTCCAGGGATAACAATATGAACTCTAGAAGCTCTCCTCGTGGAAATGACCCCCCTACACCAGGGGGACATAGTCTCCATTGATCCCCCAGAGGTCAGGAAGCAGTGCACAGCATGATGGCCAGAACCTTCGGCCAGCTTGTTATCGTTACCCACAATGCCATCCACCACCTCCTGCCCTAAGGCAGACAAGGCTGGACTAACCACATTCCCCAGCGCAGAGAGGGGGAGAAATCCCTCCAGGGATGCCTCAGAAGTTGCCATGCAAAAAGAACAGAGTCCAGAAGCCGGAGATGAGGCACCTTGCTTGCCACAGGCCAAACAATGTTTCCTGGAAGAAGACAGAGTTAAAGCAAGTATCAACTGCGCACACTAAGGCCATGACAGCCAGGAAGGCATGCGTTAACAGCACTATTATAGCTACACGCATTACAGCTGTTAGGGTAGGAAAGCACATTGGAGCCGCTTAGGTGGAACACGCACAAGGACCGCACAACCGCTAGGTGCAAAATTGTAAAATTGCAACACACACAGAGAAAATGGTGGGAAATACCCACACCGCACCAATGGTTGGCAGGGGTCCACCCTAAGACGGAATTGGGAGTCCCTGAGGACATTGACGAGGTTAAGCCTTGGTACTCATCTCCTCAGAGCTCCAGGCAGAGAATCCGTGCTGGGCTCAGCTCTACTCCCCTGAAACTGTTTCTCTGGCTTTGCAGGCACTGCATTTAAGGTGGTTGGCTGGCTGGCAGATTCCTCCGAGAGCCTTCTGTAATCTTTGGGAGAGAGCAGGGGAGATGGAGGAGGAGGAAGGGGGCATTGAGGTTGTGGGAGGCTGCTGAACTCTTCAAGAGCCTTCCAATTTTCTAGCTGTTCAACAGGCTCTTCAGGGTAAGTGTGTGGAGCCAAAACGATTTTCACTTCTCTGATGACTAATGAAGACTGCAGTCTAATGGAACCTTCCATGTCACACTCAAGTGAGAATCATTCACGAGCACTTATACATCAAACAATATTTTCTTCTCAATTATTCAGATTTTCTTCAGAGTGTAGAAAATCCATCTGGCGGGAGGCAAAGAAATATGAAGAGACTTCTGGTGGCTGAGGCGGATAGAGGAATGAGCGAGGTCACTTAAACCTGGGTTTTTCAATGGTTCTTTGTCTCCACTAATCTGCTGGTAAAGGAACACAACCCATCTGTCTGGACTGGTCCAGCAGTATGTCTTAAAGGACTATAAAAGGGGACTGCTAATTCTAGAGAGATCTGCAATTGTAAAGTATTTACTTCAGGGAATTTTTCTAAATCTTGGGGAAAAAGGAATTCTTTTGATTAAAGCTGATTATAATCTGTAAACCCAGTATATTTGTTAAATCAGTCAGGGTCTAGTAGCAGCAGCAAAAGGTTTTCAGTTTAAATTTTTTAACACAGCAGAGAGCTTTCTGGTTAAATTTAGAACCCAAGACTCCCTCTATCCAAGCAAGGACTGTGGGACTCCCCCTGGAAATTGGTAACAGATTATCTTAGAAGCACAGGCCAGGGTACTGTGTAGCAGCCAGCTTTTAATAAATCTTCTTTAATTTAATTAAAGGAGGAGGGATGGTAAGGAAATCCACAGTACTACCTTTTAATTTTCGAAAGGGAGACTATGATAAAATGAGGAAAATAGTTAAGAAAAAACTAAAAGGAGCAGTTGCAAAGGTAAAAGACTTACATCAAGCTTGGGTGTTTAAAAATACTATCTTGGAAGCCCAGACCAGCTGTATTACACGCTTTAAGAAAAGTGGAAGGAAGTCCAAAAAACTGCCAGCATGGTTTAAAGGTGAGGTCAGAGATGCTGTTGCCAAAAAGCATCTTTCAGGAAATGGAAAAAAAAGAGCCAAATGACAAAAACTGGAAACAGCACAAGCAGTGGCAAGTTAAATGCAAGTCATTGATAAGGCAGGCAAAGAGAGAAGTTCAGAAGAAAAAAAAAAAAAAAAAACAACTTACTGTGGAAGCAAAAACACGTTAATAAAGACTTTTTCAAGTACATTCGTAGCAAAAAACCTGTGAGAGAATCAGTGGGACCATTAGATGATAGAGGGGTAAAAGGGGCAGTAAGAGGGGACAAGGCTAGAGCGGAGAGACTGAATGAATTCTTTGCTTCGGTCTTCACTGAGGAAGATATAGGGATGTTACCCATGACCGAAGTGGTATTTAAAGGTGATACTGCAGAAGAATTGAAAGAAATATTGCTACACCGGGAAGATGTATTACAACTATTTAATAAACTGAAGAGGGCATTGAAAGAACTGAAATACGAGATTGCAGACCTGCTATTAGTAATCTGAACTATCATTAAAATCATCTTTAATACCTTTAGATTGGAGGATCGCCAATGTAACGCCAATTTTTAAAAGGGTTCCAGGGGTGATCGGGGAAAATACAGACCGGTGAGCCTGATGTCAGTACTTTGAAAAATGGTAGAAACCATCATAAAGAACAAAATTACTCAACATGTAGATAGTCATGCCTTAATGGGAGATAGCCAACACGGCTTTAGACAAGGAAGATCTCATCTCACTAATCTGTTATGCTTTTTTGAAGGTGTTTAATAAACAGGTAGACAAAGGTGAGTTGGTTGATATAGTGTATCTGGACTTTCAGAAAGCCTTTGACAAGGTCCCTCATCAGAGACTTTTGGCAAAACTAAAAAGTCATGGATAGGAGGCAGTGTACTATTGTGGATCAGGAACTGGTTAAAAGATAGAAAGCAGAGGGTAGGGCTAAATGGCCAATTTTCCCCAATGGAAAAAGGTGAATAGTGGAGTACCGCAGGGATATGTGCTGGGTCCGCTGCTTTTTGACATATTCATAAATGACCTGGAAAAGAGTGAGGTTATCAAATTTGCAGATGACACAAAACTATTTAAAGTTGTTAAAACCCAAGAGGATTGTAGAAAATTGCAAGAGGATCTTGATAAATTGGAAGACTGGGCATCCAAATGACAGATGAAATGTAATGTGGACAAGTGCAAAGTTATACAACTAGGAAAGAACAACCCAAACTATGGTTACACGATGCAAGGTTCCACATTGGGAACGAAACACCACCCAGGAAAAAGATTTAGGTGTCCTTGTGGATAACATGTTATAACCCTCTGCCCAGTGTGCAGCGGCAGCCAAGAGAGCAACTAGAATGCTAGGTATCATAAGGAAAGGAATGGAAAATAAAACAAAAGATATTATGCCTCTGTATTGTTCCATGGTGCGACCGCACCTTGAATATTGTGTAAAATTCTGGTCACCGTATCTTAAAAAGGATATAGTGTTATTAGAAACGGTACAGAGAAGAGCCACCAAAATGGTAAAGGGGATGGAAGGAAACTCCTATGAAGAAAGGCTAAAAAGCTTAGGGCTCTTCAGCCTGGAAAGACGGGCTGAGGAGAGATGATAGAGATGGGTAAATTAGACTTACCTGCTAATTGTTGTTCCTTGTGGAACTCTAGTCCAGTCCCGGAACCATAGAGTTGTCAACCTCCTCCAGCAGCCTTGGAGACTGAAATACATCAGCGCTTTGCTGGCACCAGTATAAGTAGGCAAGGACCGCCCCCTCTCACCAGTACCTATTGACAAAGCACACTGAGCAGAACAACAAATAAGGAGAATTAACCAGAATACATTCAACATATCAATATATAATATATCTATATATCTATATCTATATCTATATATATATATATATATATATATATATATATAATATATATATATATATATATATATAGAGAGAGAGAGAGAGAGAGAGAGAGAGAGAGAGAGAGAGAGAGAGAGAGAATAGGTTGTTTCCATTTTCCGTTTCAATTAATTTCCTTTTTTTTTTTTTAAATAAATTAAATGTTTTCATCAACTGTGTCCGAATATGAATATCGTCTGACAACACAGAAACGCCCTACCCTACCACCTCCTAAGAGGATGGGCAGTCAAGAGCGCTACGCAAGAGGGTCCTCCAATGGCTTCACCCCGCGCCACCCGGAAGCAAAGAAACGCAGAGTACCCGCGGGAGTTGAAACAGTCAGGCTGGCAACCCTTCAAACCAAGGGAGGGATCCGGGACTGGACTAGAGTTCCGCAAGGAAAAACAATTAGCAGGTAAGTCTAATTTACCCTTCCTTAGCGTCCCTCTAGTCCAGTCTAGTACTACCATCCCCCTCCAGTGCCCATCTACAGTCCACACGATCCTCAGCTTTCTTCTTTATTGGCCCTGCTCTATGGAACTCCCTTCCCCCACCTCTCCGCCTCGAGCCTCACTACCCCACCTTCAAGCGTTCCCTTAAAATTCATTTCTTCTCCCTTGCCTTTGACCTTTCCCCCCCCCCCGACCCTTGATCCTCTCACCTCTTCCTCTACCCTTCTGTTACTCCTCTCGCTCTTCTTTCCTATCTAATATGCAACTTCCTTTCTGACTCCTGGCCTTGTGCCTTTCATTTGTAATTTTATTGTAAACCGCTGCGCCTATTAATGAAGGGCGGTCTATCAAATAAATGAATATGAATAAAGTCCCGGAACCATAGAGGATGTAACAGAGCAGTGAACATCAACGGGAGGGACAAGCAAGCCCAGCCTGAAGCACCACTGAGCCAAAACGCCCATCCTCCGCTGACAAAACATCCAAGCGGTAATGCTTGGCAAAGGAATGCAAGGACGACCAAGTCGCCGCCCTACAGATGTCGCCCACTGGGACCAGACTGAACTCTGCCCAAGACGCCGCCTGCGCCCGAGTGGAATGAGCCCGAAGACCCTGCGGAACCAACTTGCACTTCAAGATGTAGGCCGATGCAATAGCTTCCTTCAACCAGCGAGAAATAGACGACTTTGCCGCCGCTTCTCCTTTACGCGGTCCCCCGAACGCCACAAAAAGCCGATCCGACCGCCAAAAGGACGCCGTCCGGGAGAGATACTTCTTGAGAACCCTACGGGCGTCCAACAGATGCAACTGACCCCCAGATCCGGCCCCATCGCGATCGGAGAACACCGGAAGAGAGACCACCTGGTTAACATGAAAGGCGGAAACCACCTTGAGTAAGAACGCCGGAACGGTACGGAGAACCACCTTGTGGTCGGAAAAAGAGAGATAGGGCTCCCTACAAGACAAGGCCTGTAGCTCCGAGATCCTCCTAGCCGAACAAATCGCCACCAAGAAAACAAACAGTCTTCAATGTGAGATCTTTTAGCGAAGCAGTGGACAACGGCTCAAACGGAGGAGCCACCAAGGCTTCCAACACCAAATTCAAATCCCACGGAGGAACAGCACAGCGCCGCGGCGGCTGCATGAGCAACACCACCCTCAAAAACCGCCAGACATCCACATGGGCCCCAAGAGACTGGCCCTGCACCTTCCCACGGTAGCAGGAAAGGGCAGCCAGCTGCACGCGCAACGAACTAGCCGCCAAACCCTTGTCCACACCATCCTGCAAGAACGAAAGGATCTGCGACATCGAAGCTCCCAAGGGACGCATGGTACGCTCTGAACACCAAGCCTCAAAGATGCGCCAGACGCGAATGTACGCCAAAGATGTAGAACGTCTACGCGCCCTCAGCAAGGTCGAAACGACCGCCGCCGAATACCCCTTAGCGGTCATCCGAGCCCTCTCAAAAGCCATGCCGTAAGCGAGAACCGAGCCACCTGAGGCATGCGCAACGGACCCTGACACAAGAGATAGCTCCTCTGAGGGAGCCTCCACGGGCGATCCGCTAACAGCCGCACCAAATCCGCGTACCACAGCCGCCTGGGCCAATCGGGCGCCACCAGCACCACGAGGCCCCGATGACGCTCTATGCGCTGCACCACCCGGCCTATCAGAGCCCAAGGCGGGAAGACAGAGCAGCTCCCCCTGTGGCCAGGGCTGCGCCAGCGCGTCGAGCCCCTCTGACATCCATTCTCGCCGTCTGCTGAAAAAGCGCTCCACCTGAGCCGATTGGAAGGTCGCCATGAGATCCATTAGGGGAACACCCCAGCGCCGTACCAGAAGCGCGAAGACTTCGGGGTGAAGGACCCACCCCCCCGGGTCCACCCGTCGGCGACTCAGAAAATCCGCCGCTACGTTCTCCACGCCTGCCACATGCTGTGCCGACAGACACTCCAGATGCAATTCGGCCCAAGCTAGCAACTGAGCAGCCTCCCGCTCTAGCCCCACGCTGCCGGTGCCGCCCTGCCGATTTATGTAAGCGACCGTGGCCGCATTGTCCGAGAGAACCCGAACCGCCTGCCGAGCAAGAGTCCCCCGAAACGCTTGTAGAGCCAGAAACACCACTCGCATCTCCAACCGATTGATGGACCATTCCTTCTCTTCCACCGACCACAGGCCCTGGGCAAACGCGTCCCTGCAACACGCCCCCCACCCCAGAAGACTGGCATCCGTGGTCAGCAGCTTCCAGGATGGAGGTTCCAAGGGCATGCCCGCGGCTAGATTCTCCGGCCGTAACCACCAACGAAGATCCAGGCAGAACTCCGGGGGACAGATCAGCCGTCGAGACAACGCATCGCGCTGATGAGACCAACGCCGGAGGAGCGCGCTCTGAAGTTTTCGCATATGCGCTCTGGCCCAGGGCACCACCTCTATCGTTGCTGCCATCGTGCCGAGCAACTGGAGATACTGCCACGCCGTGGGCGCTGCCTGCCGGAGAAAGTGCCGCACCAGCCTCCGCAACGCCTGCACCCGCTGATCCGGCAAGAACACTGCCGCTTGAAGCGTCTCGAACCGCGCCCCCAGGTATTCCAACGACTGCGAGGGAGTAAACCTGCTCTTCGCAAAGTTGACCACCCAGCCCAGACTCTGTAGCAACTGCACCACCTTGGCGGTGGCCTCCGCACTCTCCGCCTGAGACTTTGCCCGAATTAACCAATCGTCTAGATAAGGATGCACGAGCACCCCCTCCTTGCGAAGAGCCGCCGCTACATCTACCATGACCTTGGTGAATGTGCGGGGCGCCGTCGCCAGGCCGAAGGGCAACGCCTGAAACTGAAAATGTCCCATGGGAACCGCAAACCGCAGGTAGCGCTGGTGCTCCCGCCGAACCGGGATATGCAGGTAAGCCTCCGTGAGGTCGAGCGAAGTCAGAAACTCCCCCTGCCTGACAGCCGCTATGACGGATCGAAGAGTCTCCATGCGAAAGTGAGTTACCCGGAGACACCGATTGAGCCTCTTTAAATCGAGGATAGGACGAAAGGATCCCTCCTTTTTCGGCACCACGAAATAGATAGAGTACCGACTGGAACCACACTGGTCCCCTGGCACCGGGACGATGGCCCTGAGGCGCAACAATCTCTGCAACGTGTCGACGATGGCCCTCCGCTTGAGCGGAGCTCTGCAGGGCGACAGAACAAAGGAATCTAACATGGGACAATGAAGTTCGAGAGCGTAACCCTCTCGAATTACCTCCAGAACCCACTGATCTGACGTAAGTTGGACCCAGGCAGGGTAGAATTCCCGCAACCGCCCCCCCACGGGAACTACATCTACCTGAGCCCGCCTCATCTCATTGGGGCTTCTTACCGGAAGCGGAGGGAAAGGCGGAGAAACCTCTGCCGGCTCCTCTGAAGCCACGAAACCCCTGGCTTCTAGTCGGGAACCGTCCATGCTGAGGCTGACCAAAACGAGCCGCCCGAAAACGGCGAAAATCCCGAGGAGCACCTCGAGACCCAGCGGCAGCCCGGACCTGCTTCGGTTTATCCTCCAGAAGACGTCCCCCTTTAGATTCACTGAGATCCTAGACCAACTTTTCCAAATCCTCACCGAACAACAACTTACCCCGAAAGGGAAGCTTACTGAGACGAGCCTTGGAGGAACTGTCGGCCGCCCAATTGCGCAACCACAAATACCGCCTCGCTGCTACCACAGAGGCCATAGACTTAGCTCCACTACGGATGAGATCATAATGAATGTCCGACAAATAGGCGGCCCCAGATTCCAAACGCGCCGCATCCTCCACCTGCGCTGTCCCTACATCCCCCTGTAATCGTTGGGACCAGCGCAAGCAACCTCTCGCGACTCAAGCCCCCACCACGGCGGCTTGCATAGAGAGGGCACATACATCAAAAACCTGCTTCAATAGCGTATCCAACTTCCTATCCTGCACATCCTTCAATGCCGCGGCGCCCTCAACCGGGATCGTAGTCTTCTTCGTGACTGCCGACACCGCCGCATCAACCTTGGGAGACCAAAAAAGCTCCCTATCCTGATCGGACAACGGATAAAGGCACGACAAGGCACGAGAGCCCCTCAGCGCCGATTCTGGCGAGTCCCACTCCTCCTGAATCATCCCTCTAAAGACTCTGTGCAGGGGAAAGACCCGCTGGGACTTACGCACCGCCTGGAGCAGAGGATCCTCCAGAGCATCATCCGGCACCGTCGCCTCCGCCGGCATATTCAACGTTTTGAGAGTCTCGGCAATCAAGGCCGGAAGCACTTCCCTACGAAACACCCTGACGAGCCGACTGTGCTGCTCCGTGTCAGGTAACTCTCCCTCCTCTAACTCCTCACCGGAGGTGTTATCCAGGTCCACGTCCTCCGTCCCGAGGTCCTCCCCCAGACGAGACGGAGAAGCCTCCTCTGCCGACCCCTTGGCCACCTTCGCAGCAGGAGCGCCGTCTTCCGTCCGAATCAGGGACCCCGGACGCTTCTGCCCCTCCGAAGCACGAGCCGGAGAGACTAACCCGGGTTGCAGGAGCGCAAAAGCCTGCTGCATGAGAGAGAAGAAATCTGGCGGAATTCCCGGAGCTAAGGCCACCGAATTCTGACCCTGCGAACCCGAGGACCCCTCCCCAGGGGAAGACTCCGGCCCCTGAAAATCCAGAGTCGGAGGCAAAGCCGGCATCGCACTGAGGGGAAGCCCCTCACCGGCGACGGCCAGAGAAGGAGCTGTAACCTCCATAACGTCGGAATCCAGAGTACAGGCCCCACACACACTGGACCCTGTCAGTAAACCCTGCTTAGCTCCACAAACCACACAGCGTGGCTTCGCAGGCATACTCAGAGGAAAGCTCCACTGTCACCCTCTGTCCGTGGGTGAGCAGCACAGCCTAGAAAAAAGGAGCTTGTGAGACAGACTCAAGAAACCCCCGTTTTAACAATAACTTTTTTTTTTTTTAAATTCTTCACACACTAGGACCCCAGAGCACCCCCAAGCCGAACCCAGAAGGTCTGCAGCCAAAACGAGGGTTAGAAAGCTCAGAAAAAGCAAAATTAAAGCAAAAAATCAAATCGTGATTTTTTTTCAAAATGGCCGCCGCAGCCGATTCCCGCCGAAAAAACCACGCGGCAGACCACCCCGAGAGGGACAGAAAACTAAACTTAGTCCCCCCCCCCTGCTAAACCTCAAAGGGCCCCAAAAACCAGAAAAATTAAACACCTCTTACTCACCACTGCAAGATGGGGTGAAGGAGAGAGGGAGAGATGCAGCAGCCTCGCTGGAGCTCAGCCTGACTGTGGCTTCAGCTCCAACACCGGCAGCACTTTCTCAGCTGCCCTGCAAACTCCGGGCCACTGCTGCCAGCCTGCAACCTGCTCCTCACCCTTTAACGCAGGTTCGGGAGCAGGGAGGCACAGAAACACCCTTGTGCTGTCTGAACCCCACAGTGCTCGTCTAAGCAATGGGGCTGTGAAAAGAAAGAAGGGAAAGTAAGAGAGAGGTAAGGGGGGGCAGATGGAGCCAGAGGAAGAAATCTCCTGCACCAGCACAGCTCCTGCAATCAAAACCCAGAAGGGGCAAATCAATAAAAGTAAATTCAAATTTAAAGGTAAATGTATTCTATTTAGCTCTGCCTATATCCCTAACTGAGCCCAGAACCAGGCTCAGAATCTCCTTCAGCTGCTTGGAGACTGAAAGTACTGGTGAGAGGGGGCGGTCCTTGCCTACTTATACTGGTGCCAGCAAAGCGCTGATGTATTTCAGTCTCCAAGGCTGCTGGAGGAGGTTGACAACTCTATGGTTCCGGGACTGGACTAGAGGGACGCTAAGGAACTATAAATTAATGAATAGAGTAGAACGGGTAAACGTAGATCGATTGTTTACGTCATCAGAATATAAAAAGACTAGGGGACATGCAATGAAGCTACAGGGTAACCTATTTAAGACTAATAAGAGAAAATATTTTTTTCACTCAACGTGTAATTAAACTCCGTAATTTGTTACCGGAGGACGTAGTAAAAGCTGTTAGTGTAGCTGGATTTAAAAAAGGTTTGGACAAGTTCCTGGAGGAAAGGTCCATAAACCATTATTAAAAGGGACCCAGGATATCAATGCTTGACCCAATACAAGCATTGTGGAACCTGTGTCTTTTGGGAAGACTGCTAGGTACTTGTGACCTAGATAAGCCACTGTTGGAAACAGGATACTGGGCTTGATGAACCTTGGTCTGACCCAGTATGGCATATCTTATGTTCTTATATGGAATAATATTGACGTATATCTAAAGTGCATAATGTATATGTATTAAAACTCCCATGGTACAGCTATAAATTGTCTCCATACCAACAATATTTATACACCGTATAGCATTCCAGCACATGCAAGCAAGTGCCGATACATCTTTTTTGTGTGCAAGATACAGCTGCTGCTAGCACACACCTGTGTGTACAGGCTTCTGCTCTCATGTTTGTTTATTTTTACTTATTTGGTTCTTCTATATCACCCCTTCCAGAGATCAGGGGATGTTTACATTTAACACAACATATTACAAAGAACAGAGGTTGCACCTATGGCTCTATGTAAATTGTTCATTTAACATGAAGTGAATGCTTTATATACATACTTGTCTGAACTGACGACTAGTAATTATCTGCAGTTTGTTTGTGTGTATTTCTGTGAGTTTAGATATGAATAGAGGTTATTGATTGGGGGTGTACAGGGGATTGGGTGGTGATCATAAGGTGAGGTGAGTTAGGTGTCTGTGAGGTTGGGTTATCATTGGTGTTACCGTAGTGTTCAGTAAAGAGGTATGTTTTGATTTCCTTTCTGTTCTGAATAACTATTTATTTACTTACATTCTCTTATATACCGTGCTATTCTGCATCAGTGCGGTTTACATTGAACAAACTGAAATTACATTGAACAGGGCATTATAACTTGGAGATAACTATTTTACAGGGAACATGGGCTATGGAGGGTTAAGTGGCTTGCCCAAGACCACAAGGAGCACCTGTGGGACTAGAAACCCCAGTCCTTCCGGCCCAAGGTTGCTGTCCTCTAGTGGGATTTGAACCCCCGACCTTCCGGCCTGAAGTACCTTGCCCCAACCACTAGGCCACTCCTCCACTCCACTGTAGGTCTTTGGTTGCACGGATTGACAACGGCAGTGAGTTCCAGAGACTAGGAGCAGTGTAGAAGAAGGATCTGGAGCTGGTGGACTGTTTTGTCTTGTGTATGGAGGTTGGTGTTACCAGCGAGTGTTTTACATTTTGCCTCCGGGATCTGGAGTCTAGTTGGGTTTGTTTGAGAGTAGATAGGTATGATGAGGCTATGTTGTTGATCAGATTCAATGTTGTTATCAGCAGCTTGTATTTTATTTGGTTCCCTACTAGGAGC
The DNA here is from genome assembly GCA_033557465.1 of Ichthyophis bannanicus. Taxonomy (NCBI): domain Eukaryota; kingdom Metazoa; phylum Chordata; class Amphibia; order Gymnophiona; family Ichthyophiidae; genus Ichthyophis; species Ichthyophis bannanicus. The sequence continues at coordinate 845,268,292 of CM066032.1, read as the reverse complement.
CAATGAAGGTCGTATAAGATCAGGGTTGTGTGTTCAGTCAATTGGGCCTTGTATACTATTCTTCTTGTTAGGTTCTGTGCTCTTTGGAGGACTGTTAAGGTTTTGACTGGTAGGCCCTATAATAGGCTATTACAGTAGTCTACATGGGGCATAATGAGGGCGTGGACTACTGACCTGAAATCTTGAGTATGACGTAGGAGTCTTAGGTGTTGGATAGTTTTTATCTTGACGTAGACGGTTCTGTTTGTTTTACATGGGGTATCATGCTGAGGGATTGATCTAATATTATTCCAAGGTATTTTACCTCCTGCTAAACTGGGAGTCACATCGTTAATTGTGATTGTTTTTGGGGGGGGGGGAATTTTGATTCCTTGAAACAAATAGGGCTTCTGGTTTTTTTAGGTTTATATTCAGATTGTTGGTGATCAACCAGGATTGAGTTTCTTTGATACATTCTGAGAGTATGTTGTAGTTAATGTTGTTATGTCTATTGGGAGGGACAACATAATGTCATCTGTGTAAATGTAAAATTTGATGCTGTATTTTTTGAAAATGGTTAGCAATTGGCTGTAGGTATAGATTGAAAAGTAATGCTGAAAGTGCTGATCTTTGCGGTACCCCTTGGTCTTGGGGGAATGTATCTGATGATTCCTGGCCTACTTGGACACGTAGTTTACAGTGTGAGAGGTATGATATGAATCATTGTAGGACTGTGTCTCCTAATCCTATTTATGACAGTCTTGTAATTAGGGTGGTGTGGTTAAGGTTGTCAAACGCTGATGCGATGTCAATGAAAAGGAGGATAAATGCTCGATTAAGGTTGTCTCTGTGCCTCTGATAAGATTGTCCATTAGGAATATCAACAGGGTTTCCAAGCCGTGGAAAGGGCAAAATCCAAATTGGTATGTATCTAAGGGGGCGTTTAGATCGATGAAATCCTTAAGTTCTATTTGGATTACTTTTTCAATTATTTTTGCAATAAACGGGATACTGGTTACGGATCTGTATGCATTCGGATCTTTTGTATCTAGTGATTATTCTTTAGAATAGGGTGAATGGATGTGCATTTCAGATCAGTAGGCATAATACCTTGTGAGAGGGATTGGTTGACTATGTTTAAGAGATAAGGCGCTAATTCGGTCTTTGTGGATTTGATCCACGAAACCGGGCATAGATTGAGGGGGGGAGGTTGTGGTGTTTATTTTAGAAATTATGTATAGTAAGTGTTTTTGGTCAATTAGGTAAAAATGTTGCCAATTGTTGACATTTGTTGTTTGTTCAGTTTGGGGGAGGATAAGGTTGGGGATTTTATTTCTTCGTTTTTCTGCAAAATGGTTGGCAAGGGTTTGCGGGTGGATATTACCCGTTTCTGATTCAGCCTGACCAGTTCTTGTAAGTGATCTGACAATTGTGAATAGTTCTCTGGGACGGTTTAAGGAAGAGTTTATTATCTTAGTGTGGTATTTGCTTTTTGCATTATTAATGGTATTTTTGTAAGTTGTAAATAGGTTGAGGTAGAATGTTTTGTTTTCTTGAGTTTTGGCAAGTCTCCACTTTTTTTCTTGCTTTCTTAGTTGTCTTTTTAGTTTAGTAAGCTCATGGGTGAACCATTTTTCCGATATTTTTGTTGTTTGCCTGGTGGGTCTGATGGGGGAGGGGGGGAGTGGAAGCATTTTGTATGAAGTTGTTCCATATAATTATAGAGTTGTTTATATCATTGGAATCGGTTATAAGTTGTGGCAGAACTTTATTTAAGAACGCTTCTTTATTGAAGTGGGCAAATTTCCTTTGTTGTGGTTCTGTGGTTGATGTAGATGTAAAGGTCATGTGTATGGGTAAGTAGAATGTCACCAGGTAGTGATCAGACCAGGGTACTTCAGTTATTATGGGGGTCGGTAAGAAAATTAGGTCGAGTAGGTTTCCCTTTGTGTGTGTTGGGGAGTGTACGATTTGTTGGAATCCCATTTCTGACATTGCATTTAGGAAGTTAGAAGCGTGGGAGGGATTGAGGGATGAGAGATAACAACCTGACTCCAATCCTAGAAGCAGCTTGCTCGGCAGCACTCCACAAACCGCTCGTACTACTTAGAGATCTAAGCTTAGAGATCAGAAGCTCTTAAATTTGAATCTCCCCCCGGAATGTGATGCAGCAGAGGGGAGGGGCTTACCTCCATGCTCTCTGCTGGGTCTTTGAGTCCGTCAGGTTCTACGATCATGGAGTTCTGGAATTGCTGAGGGACATGGATTCCGAGGCAGAGGAGCGATTCAGTTGCGATCTCTATGCAACGGACTTATTTTCATGTCATATTGCTGTTAAATGTAAAGGACAGGCTTCTGCTGCCAGCTCCAGATTCACGTACCATTGCTTTTCAATTCCTTCTGTCTGTATGTCTATCAAACTCTTACCCTTGTCACAGCTGTTGTTGTCATCACTATCTGCCACTTGTCTTTCTTTTAGTAGATATCGGTATAGACTCAACTCCAACACAAAGGGACTTTGCTTCCAGTTTCAGTTTCCTATATCTATTTAGTGCAGGGGTGGCCAACCGCGGTCCTGGTGCACCACGATCCAGCCTGGTTTTCTGGATGTCCCTAATGAATATTCATGAGACATATTTGCATCAACTGCCTCCATTGTATGCAAATATATCTCATAAATATTCATTAGGGACATCCTGAAAACCAGACTCGATCATGATGCACCAGGACCGGAGTTGGCCACGCCTGACTTAGTTGATTCAATATATACCCTACCTAGAGGAGAAAACTGCACCATAACATTTGTGACTTTCTCTGCCACCACTATGAGAGGTCAAACGAGCCACAGTACCCTATCCTTCAACTTTTGTGGCTATTAATGAAGACTAAATTTAATGAGGTTAATATCTGAGGAACAATTACAGTGAGACCTCCGACTCCCTATAGCAGAATCCTAACTGTTACTGCATATAATAAATAGTGTGCAATTGCATAAGTGGATGCCGCTACAGGTGTAGGTGTGTAACAGAATCAAGATTGGTGTCATAGCACTTGCAAGTCCAAACCCGGGGCTACACACTCACTGTGGGGGTCATTTTGGAAGCTCTATTCGTGCTCTGGATGTCCAAAAATGGCTATAGAGACGTCCAAAGCAGAGAGACATCGCCAGAGCCATTTTAGAAGCCAGGTCTGTGGATGTCTCCAGTGTGAGGACATCCAAAACTGAACAGTGTGATGTGGCTGGGGCATTCCCACCTGATCTCAAACGTCCTGGACATTCCAGAGTCACATCTTAATTTAGACTTATTCCAGGAACGATCATCAGGGCTGGCACTTCCACTAGGCAAACTTGGCGGTTACCTAGAGCGCTGGTCCTCCAGGGGTGCCTATTGCCGCCCTTCTCTGGGGCTTGCAACAACAGCAAAAGTTCAGAAACCATGATGCGCCACTTAATTAAGTCACTGGCGCTGCCTCATGGTTTCTGCTCTCGACCCCCGGCCTCTTCTGCCCCCTCTGATGCACATTTCAAAAACAATGTATTTAGGTTTTGAAATACTATTCTGGGGATGTCTACATAGACGCCCCCCAGCATCCATATCAGGCACCTCTACATTTGTGAAATCATGTCTGCACTTGGATGTCTGCTTTCTTTTAGACAGACATTCTGGCTTAGAGGTCCTAGACTGCACTTGGACGTCCCTTCTAAAATTCCCTTTCCAGTATGTAAATTTCTCTACCTGTGGTTCACACTTTACAGCCATCTCACAGTAATAACTGTGGAGCCCCTTCATCAAGAAGCTGAAATCTCAGCTAATATTTTCTGCTGGACGTAAAAGTTATTTCTGAACCATGTGTAACGGAAGGGCTAGATCCTCACTTCCTATTCACTGTCCTCTTGCAAGTGAAGTGAACAGCAGCTACACAGAATAGCGACATGTCCTATCGAGACTTCCCTTCCCGAAGCTAACATGTCGCAACGATCCCGATCAGACAACAGGAAACGAATCAAATTAGCGATAAATCTAAACAAAGGGCAAAATGCGGAGGCATATAAAAGCAATGGAGCAGGCGCAACAGGGCTGTTTTAATGAAACACTAAAGGGCCTTACATAGCCAAACAGAATGGAGAACTACTTTACATTATCCAGAAGACACGCGGCTGTCCCGATTTTCTTTATCGATAAAGCCATTTCATATACCATCTCTTTGACACTAGTCACTTAAAGTGTTTTACAGCATTACGGCACGTTACAAAGAGAGAAGGGCACAGCTCCATCCCTAACATGAAAACACGCCCCCAACTCTTCGGCAGCAGCAGCAATACCTGCACACCAGCCTGACCTCGGCTGCGGTGTCCAGGCTGCAGCCGAACTCCTCAGCCACGGCCGCCACGTCAGATTCGGACTCCTCGTACTCCTTCAGGGAGATGTCCCGGGCTGACACGCAGGCTCTCCAAAGCCTCCCCACGGTCCCCACGTGCAATACTTTGCTGTTCCGCTCTGTGACCTCATATTGCGGAACGTTGCTGTAAACGCCATCGTTTACTCCGGGATTCAACGTCAACCAGCCGCCTTCGGCCATGACTTACTACAGCCGCTGTGCGCACAGAGGCCGCCGCCGTACTTTGCATGTTGGGAGTTGTAGTTTAAAAGTCATGATCGATGCCGTTTGCGCGACTAAGAGGAAGAACTACAAGCCCCAGAAACGCGCACGGAAGGTTTTTCTTGGTGGGACGCCGGCTTTCGTCGAGATGCAGTAACAAAGCAGTTGGAGCTGATTTATTAGAGAGGGGGAGGGGATTTACTAACATCTGCTGCTGGTTTGTACAAACTGCAGGAATTTCCGGATTTCTGGGGGAAAAATGAGTGTTCTATTGCTTGATGAACGAAAGCAACAATACAGTGACCTTGCGGTAGGGTTGACAATTTTTCGAAAGAGAAAAACCTACCACCCAGTGGTGCTAGATCTAAAAATTTCCAGTCCTATGCTGGTGCAAAACTAGTCCAATAAACAGAGCTATTTTCCGTTTTTGTAAAGCAGCAAGTGTTGATAAAGCGCATATCCAATGGTGGCCCCTATACCTCAGACTCTCAATAATAGAAAATCCTGGTTTACAGGTTTAAAGTAAGTTATTTTATTTTATTCATTTTATTTAAGTAAGGGTTCTGAAATTTTCCTTTTAATGAAGAAATTCCGAAAGGCTTTTGAAACTTTGGCAGGTAAGCAACTTTTCTAGTGTTAACAGAAATATCTAGATGTAAGAGAATGTGTCATAAAGCACCTTCTTAAATAAAGCTAAGTCAATTTAAGTTATATTGAAGCAGGGAAGTGCAAACAATGAATAAATCCAGGAGTCAATTGCAGGGTCCAAGCCAATTTATTGTGCACAAGGCCCAGACAGTCAAGCTTCAAAAAGGACTGAGCAAAGTTCTTACAGAAACATATTCATTTTATACATTTCTTTTCAGTTTGATACATGCAGACTTTCTATTGGTCCCAACGCCCCCTGCATTTGTCCAATCAGAGACCCCCTCCTGGGCCTAGCATCCAGTTCCTTCCTTTAGGATTGTTCTAACAATGGCACAGTTTCTACATATTGATACAATTCTACTGCGAGGTCATTTCTAGCTCTAGGAATGCAAGTATTGAAACATTTCTATCATCAGAACACAAGAGAATAATAAAGGATTTCTGAATTCATGAAAAACTTCTTGTTAAGCAGTTTAAAACAGTTTTCTCAGACTTTAACAGATTTTTGGTTCTTTACTAGGATGGGGGTTGGAATCAGGGCCTAACTTAAAGGCCTTTCATATTTGCAGGCTATCATAGGCCATAGCCTACCACATTCCCCCCTTTGATTATTCTCACCCGCAAGTTAAAAAGGGTGGGAATTAAATCACATATTATACTCGTGTAACAGCATCATCTTGGGGTATAGGGTAATATTGCCACATAGCTAAAACGTTTGTAGCTGCCTTCCGTTCTACAGTGTTATCGATAACTGAGGTTATCATACATAAGCAAAGGGGTAAAAGGCATGGGAGCAATAAGCATACAGTTAATATGAATAATTTTTTATTTATTTATTTAGACAGTTTTGTATCCCGCCTTATCCTTCAATCAAAGCGGTCACAACACAATTGGGGGATACATTTAACACGCGGGGATATGAGACACATACACTAATACTTACAGGGAATATGGGCAATGGAGGGTTAAGTGGCTTGCCCAAGACCACAAGGAGCATCTGCGGGACTAGAAACCCCAGTCCTTCCGGCCCAAGGTTGCTGTCCTCTAGTGGGATTTGAACCCCCGACCTTCCGGCCTGAAGTACCTTGCCCCAACCACTAGGCTACTCCTCCCTCCCATACAATAAACGCAAGGGTCTTAAGACCACCTAACCATGAAAATGCTGAACCAAACCACCCATCAAGCTTCAGAGCATGCCATGTCTGAACAGGCATATATGTTTGTTTTCGCATTTGAGTAGCTATATCCTCAACAACTTGTCCATTATTATCAATCTGCAAACAACAGTTGGTTAAATTCAATTTTCCACATACTCCACCTTCAGCTGCTAACAAATAATCTAGAGCTAAACGATTCTGATAAATAGCTGTGCGCATTTGTGTACTTTGCTTAGCTAAAAGAGTTAGTGCTTTACTAGTTTCATTAGTTATTATTTCAACAACAGCTTGTAAACGTATAATACGATTTATCATATATACAGGAGTCAATGTTCCCTCTAATTTTCTGTAGGCTGTGTGCGCATAAAATATCAGTTGTGCAGCTTTTGAAGGAAGGTTAAATTTTTGTGCACCACATAACGACACTCGGAGTTATATACTTTAAAATTTGACTACACGTCAGAATACAGTATGTACACCACATTGCACTAGAAAATATTGTAGAACTTGTGAAAACCGTAAATACACAACAACTTTTCAATTTTAAGACGTCTGTGTTGTTTTCTATCAGAATCAGAACCGTAATTTTTGTGCGCTCTGTTATAAAGTATGTGCGCTCGCTCAGCGAGGTGTGTGCACACGCACACAGCTTAGAGGGAACAGTGACAGAAGTGCGATATCCCCATGTCCCATCTTGTGTCCAAGTAGCGGGCCCGTAGTATGAAATGATTCTCTCAGGTGGCCACTCCTCATCATTCCATTTGTCCCACTGGCCTATTTTCAAGACCTCTCGTTTCTGTCGACTCCTGTACATGGGGAAACCCAGTTCTTCTTCATGGGAAATGGGCAGAAGAAAGAAGGAAGGTCGTATAGTTCTCAATACACATGCTCCTCCCCAATGGTGAGGAAGCCTGGCATATGCTCGGATTCCACAAATCCAATATAGTCCAGGTGGAGCTTGCCAGGTACTATGAAAAGCCAAATTAGTCCAGATGCTGGCAAGATTAGGGAAGAGGACTAAAGGGTTGGAGGGCTCCGGAGTGTTGACCCCCAACCACCAGGACGTCTTCCTAGTGGTACTGTTGTAGAACCTCTGATTGAGACAGACCAGCTGTCCATCCTGCATGGTAAACCGTGGTCCAGAGCGAGCAAAACACAAGTTACCAACAATAGGGTGGGCCAGTACCCACTCACTAGTAGTATTATGTAAAGCAGTCTGATTATAAGGAATGGAATAGTTCACTTCTTGCGCCTCCCAGGGCCATTGGTCTCCCATCTTAGTTCCGCCACAAAAGAAACAATCCGAGATGTGGAGACTAGATGCTACTGCCCCAGCGAGCGCAATGAACAAGTTTTGGGAGGTATGAGGGATTTCAAATTCCGCCTTCATGGCCTCATAAAAGGAGTGATGTATTCAATAAGGTGCGGATACATGAGTCTTAGTATTTAGCTGTATATGTATAAAAGTTCCAGGATCTATGCCTCCTCCTGCTATACGTAATCCAAATCTGAACCCCTGCTTCCATTGGCTAGGGTTAAGTATGAGGAGCTGTAGAGGATTGCAGGCACATTTTTTGCACGTCCGAGGCTCCGGTAATGATGATTTTTCCAGGCTGCTATGCGTTTATCTCCATCTCGTCCAGTAGGCCCACCGGACCAAGTGGCATAGTACACGCATTCTCACTTTGGACAGTAGTAAGCATCTTTAGATGATGTGCTGTAGACGGTTGGGGAACTCTTTCCAGTACACTGTCCCCATCCGTATGCTCCTTCAGGACACACATATTTATCATCGTAGTAATAGGCTTGTTCCCAAGATCCACACTTGTGATAGGCGTTTCTGTTTATCACATCACAGGCATCAAAATTCAGGATAACATACTTTGTGGGATCGGAGAGTTGTCGTGTGGCATTTATGAGGGCTCCCTCCTCATCATTCCATCGCAACTCCAGTACATAATAAGAGGGGTTCTGCTGAGGATTGTAGCAGGTCTTACTCTTCCCTTTCGTACAGATATTCAATTCTGTACCATTATACACACACCAGCTAACTATACCAGTGCAAGTATAGTAGGAATGATAAAGTAAAGTCTGAGTGACCTTTATCCCAGTTCGGGTGGTAGTTATACAGGCTGCACAAGGGGGTAAAGCAAAAGTCTTTTCCAGGAATCCCAGGGCTATTGCCCCCATAGGACAGTAGTAGAGGAATATCATGACTACAGTCTTTAGAGATCAACTACAATATTGGGTACGATGAACAGGTAGAGTCTTTTCTTCTTCTTCTTTTCTGCTTCCGCTGTATGTAGACCTATCGACTGCCTCCCTTGTGTGACAGAGGTAGGATTGTAGATTCTAAAGACTCTTACAACACCGGTTGTCTCCGCAATGTAAGCCGCAATGGAGTTTCTGGGTCATTTACTGAAGTCCATTGACCAAGTTCAGGAGCGGCTGCCGGATTCACTCGACTGTGATGGATCCAGGGTTCGAGCTCTGCAACCTTTACTGCAGTTGGGGTTGATAAGATGACAACATAAGGTCCCTTCCAATGCGGTGCCAGCAGGGTCTTTCTCCACTCTTTGATCCACACTGACACTCCTGGCTTGAAGGGATGTAGAGGTTCTGTCAAATTGATGGGCAATCGATCTTGCACCCAGGTATGAAGACTCTGCAAAACAGAACCTAAAGCCAATAGTTCTTGTCTAGTTATTTCATATCCAATTTGTTTCATATCTCCTCTTATTCCCTGTACAATGGGTGGGGGTCGCCCATACAAAATTTCAAAAGGGGAAACTCCTAAAGACTTGGTTGGAGCAGAACGTATCCTAAGAAGGGCTATAGGGAGAACCTGGAGCCACTTTAGGTGTGTTTTTTGACAAAGCTTGGACAACTGAGATTTCAGGGTCCTATTCATACGTTCTACCTTCCCTGAACTCTGGGGTCTGTAGGCAGTGTGCAACTTCCATTGTATTTGTAGAGCTTGAGCTAACTGTTGGGTCACTTGGGACACAAAGGAGGGTCCATTATCTGATCCTATAGTCAATGGTATTCCAAATCGAGGAATAATCTGATGGAGCAGTATTCTAGTGACTTCTCGAGCTTTCTCAGTTCGGGTGGGAAAAGCTTCTACCCACCCAGAAAATGTGCAGACTAGAACTAACAGGTAATGATATCCATTCGCTCTTGGCATTTCAGTAAAATCCACCTGAATATCACTCATAGGGGTCACTCCTGCTGACTGAACTCTTGGGGGTGGAGTGGGACCCTGCTTAGCATTATTCTTAGCACATGTCAAACATTGATGAGCTATTGAGGCGGACAAGGGTCCTAATAGTGAGATACAGAAATAGGGCTCTTTCCACGGCAGTTTTCCCATAATGTGTGGCTTGATGAAAAGCATGAACAAAGGCTGGTCCTAATGCTTCAGGAATTACTGTGGGACCTGGAGGTGAGCTACCCTCTGGAGGTGGCAGCACTATCCAACCTTTTTCTGTTAGGACACCTCCCTCCTTCTCACAGAAGTAATCTAACTCTCTTGTAGTGTATCGGGAGCCCATGAGCTAAGGGGCACAGGGAATAAAGCTGCCTGCACCGAAGTATCTTGGGTCACAACTCGTCCAGTCGTGGCTGCTTTTCGGGCAGTGGCATCAGCAAACCTATTCCCTCGGGCAACTTCTCCTACTCCTGCCTGATGACCTCGACAGTGCATGACTGCAACTTGCTTAGGGGCCCACACAGCGTCTAATAATATCAATATCGCGGGCCCATACCTAATGGACTTGCCTCCTGAGGTGATCAACCCTCGTTCTTTATACAGGGCTCCGTGTGCATGCAAAGTTGTGAAAACATACTTGGAATCTGTGTACACATTTAAACGGAGTCCTTCTCCTAATGTCAGTGCTCTAATGAGAGCTATCAGTTCAGCCTTCTGTGCTGAAGTTCCTGGGGCCAGAGCTGAGGACTCAACTACCAGATCAAGGGTCACCACTGCATACCCGGCACAACGATGTCCATTGATGACGAGACTGCTTCCATCTACAAAGAAAGTCCGTTCAGGGTCCTCCAAAGGGACATCAGTCAAATCCGGGCGACTTGAGAACACAGTGTCCATAGTTTCTAAACAGTCATGATCAAGGGGGCCAGGAACAATTGGGAACAACGTAGCAGGATTCAGAACTTGACTGACCTTCAATTGTATCTGGGGGTTTTCACACAGCATACTCTGATACTTCAACATTCGTGAATCCGTAAGCCAGAAACTTCCTTTGTGTTCCATGAGGGTCAGAACAGAATGTGGTACAGTAACTTGAAGATTCTGTCCCAGAGTGAGCTTGTCTGCTTCGCTCACTAGAAGGGCTGTAGCTGCAACAGCTCTCAAACAAGGGGGCCAACCTCTTGCTATCACATCCAACTGTTTTGACAAATAGGCCACTGGCCGTTGCCAAGATCCAAGAGATTGAGTCAGTACCCCCAGAGCATTTCCTTGTGACTCATGGACATAGAGACGGAAGGGTTTCTGGAAATCTGGTAGACCCAGAGCTGGTGATGACATCAGAGCAGTTTTCAGAGATTGAAATGCTGTATCCTGTTCGGGTCCCCACTCCAGTGGAGACTTTTCCATTCCTTTGGTAGCTTGATACAATGGTTTTGCTAGCAGAGTGAAATTGGGGATCCATACACGACAGTATCCTGCGGCCCCCAGGAAGGCTCTTACTTGCCTCCTGGTGGTTGGAGTGGGAATACTGCACACAGCTTCCTTGCGTTCCGGTCCCAAGCGTCGAATCCCGCTAGACAACTGGAATCCTAGATATTTAACTTCAGTTTGACATAATTGCGCCTTTGCTCTTGAGACTTTGTATCCAGCCTCATTTAGAAGGTGCAAGAGTTCACTGGTGGATTGTAGACATTCACGTTCTGAATTTGTGGCTATGAGCAGGTCGTCCACATACTGAAGAAGAACCCTTTGTCCTGGGTTCACTGAGTAACTTGAGAGATCTCGATTCAAAGCAGCACTGAAGAGAGTAGGTGAATTCTTGAATCCTTGAGGTAATCGAGTCCAGGTAAGTTGGCCCCGCCTTCCTGTTGTGGGGTCTTGCCATTCAAAGGCGAACAAAAGTTGACTGGTGGGGGCTAGGCGTATGCAGAAGAAGGCATCTTTCAGGTCCAGGACGGTGAAATGAGTAGCCTCAGCGGGGATCAGTCCCAAGAGAGTATAAGGATTTGGTACCACTGGGTGTATAGTTTCAACTGCATCATTTACCCACCTTAAATCTTGTACTGGGCGGTAATCCCCTGTCCCAGGTTTCTTGACTGGGAGAAGGGGGGGTATTCCAAGGTGACTGGCACTCCTTGAGAAGTCCATACTTCAATAGTTTCATCAGATGGCAGTGGATACCTTCAATAGCTGGTCGAGAAAGAGGATACTGCTTCACATGCACTGGTTCCGCTCCTGGCTTGAGGGCAACAATGACAGGGGCTATGTTCTTCGCTAGGCCAGGTGGATTATCTTCTGCCCATACTTCAGTCGGGGCTAAAAGGTTAGGAGGTATACAGGAACTGGCTGACTTAGTTGGAGATACGCTGTAGAACCGCCACTCTTCTTCTCGGGGAACAGTCAGCACCATCAATCCAGCAGGCTTTGGGTTCACAGTCATTTGCATTTCTCCCCCTTCAGCAAAGGACATTTGCGCCTGAAGCTTAGCAAGCATATCTCGGCCCAAGACTGGAATAGGGCATTCAGGCATATACAGGAACTGGTGCGTTATTTTCTGTCCTCCTAGTTCACACGTGCGGTTCTGCAGGAAAGGCTTGGTGGCCCTAGCCACAATGGCACCAATAATGGTGACAGATCTAGAGGAAAGAGGAGCCACTGGCTTTGCCACACACTGAATGTTCAGCTCCTGTATCCACCATAAAGTCTATATATTGGTCCCCTATCTTCAAACTGACCATAGGCTCCTAGGGACACAGGGTGAACTTGGAGCCCGGTCTGGCCTAGTCTTCATCCATTTCATCCATGTCATAGCCCATTGCAAATGCCATTCCCTCAATAGCTTCTTCCCTCTCTCGCTGGACCTGTGCTCGGTTCATTCCTCCACGACGCTGGAATCGACCTCCTGTTCTCCAGGGACTCCCTCCTCCCTCCTGGGGGTGGAGTCAAAATACAGGCATTCACTTCTCCAATGTCCTTCTTGTCTACAATGGGCGCACTGATTTGCACCCGGGGGAGGGGGGGAGGGATCATTTTCACGACCCCTTCCACATCCTCTGCTCCTTCGATTAGGAAAACCTCCTTCACGTCATTCAACTAAAGCAGCAGCAAGAAGATCTGCTTTCTTCTTCATCTTTCGTTCACTTTCTCTGTCACATTCATTTTCACGATTCACAAACACTTTCTGAGCAACTTCCATTAACTGTGCTTTATTCATGCCCGCAAATCCATCCAGTTTCTGTAACATTCGTTTTATATCTCTCTGGGACTGACTGACAAAAGCTGCGTTTTGTGATGATGCAGAGGGTTTAAACAGTAAGAAAAAGGGTTTAAAACTGCAGCTTTCCTCAAATGCACACATTAAGGCAGGCAAGGAAGGGGTTAAAGCACAAGCCCAGAGAAACTCTCTGCACAGAAAGGCAGTGAGAGAGCCACACCCCAGGTCCAGGACAAACAGGGGAGCTGACGTAAGAGGCAAGGGGGCGGAGTCAAACCGGATAGGACAGCCCTATGCTCTTAACCAGGAAGTAACAGAGAGAGTTAGTTTGAGTTTGAGTGGGAGAAGGAGTCTGAGGAGAAGTTCCAGTTCAGGTGAAAGCTCGAGTCAGAGTAACACTGATCTTGGAAGGAAGAGAGTTCGTGTGGGAGCAGGAGGAGTGCCTGGGAGAACAGGAAGTGTTCAGGCAGGAGACTCAGGACCTGACTTTGACCAAGTGGCAGAGAGAAGCAAAAGAAGGAGCAGCCATTGCCAGGCTAGCACACGGTGCTTGGAGAGTTGACATTCAGACTGCTTTGAGACACGGAGGTCTCTGAGAAAGCAGTGGAGGAAGCTTCCTCTGGGAGAGAGAGGTCACCATGAACCAGACAGCCAGGAGAAGCAGGTAGGGAGCTACTTTTATTCTCACGGGGAGAGGCTGGAACCCTTACCCAGAAGAGATAGCATTACTTCCCTAGAGTCTTCCCTAGAAGCTGTGAACAAAGGTGAGAGTTTGAGCAAGTATAAAGTTCTGTATGATAAGCTGCCTAAGCGTTCCAAGTGCAGGAAGCCTGATACTAGCAGAAGCTTAGAAACTAGCCCAGCTGTTCTTAACTCATCAGCTGATGGTAGGCTATGCCGACAGAAGCTAAAGCTAGCCCCTGCTAAGCCAGTGAAACGAGAGCAGTGCAAAGACAGAGACTTGCCTTGTTACCAACCTTTGCAACCCAGACACACTAGAAGAAGATTAAGCCAGTTGAATTCCTTTAACACTACTTTAAAGGAGGCTGCTGATTCTAGCTACATTCAGATACCATGGAGGGAAAGGAATAGTAAGTGGAAACAGCTTAGACACCATTTGGAACAATGGAAGCCTGTTGATCTGCAGTACCCTGAATTGAATCATAAGACGTCTGACTCTGATGTTGAATCAATGCAGTTGGGTTCAACTAAATCAGATAGCTCTTATTCTGAGATGGAGGCAGACTGTGCTTTGTGTTGCCAAGAGTGAAGCTGTTGATATCAATGTATATGATAAGTGCTGAGAAGTTATTTCATGCTATTGAGTTTGCACGGAGAGAAGCAGCGTTCTGCTGGAGTGAAACTCAACGTCTTTAAGCAGCTGTGAATTGTGAATGCTATGGAAATGATTAGCTGCAGCTAAAGCTGTTCATAAGTGAAGAGAAGTTGAATTAACCTTGTATATAAACTGACAAACCCTGAGAAGGATCAGGTTGGACTTTATCACCTTTTGGACTTTATTTTGGCATAAGAAGTATCCACCTTTTTGTTTCTGGTTAGGGGATGGTAGATGACAGAATCCTGTGCAACAAATAAAGTTTTTGTTATCACACAAAACCTTGGCTGTCTTCGTTTGGGCCACAACTACAGGGATATCCCAAGCTTCAGCACTTACAAGGATAATCTGGCACATTTCCCACTCTTCCAGGCAACCGCCTATACACTGAGAAAGGGGGTGTGACAGTTTACCATCCGCAAATTTTCCTGGGCAGCTGGATCGTATGGAGTATATAATCTATAAGCTTCCGATAATCACTCATAGAAGGCCGCTGGGCTCTCATTCGGACCCTGGATAACTTCTGATACCTTCCCAATATTCATGGCCCTCTGGCCTCCTTTCCTTAGGCCCTGCAGCAAGGCCTGGCGAAATCGAGTGAGGGCCGCCGCCCCCCTTTTGCCATTTGGATCCCATCTAGGATCTTCATTGGGGAAAGCTGCGGCGGCTGCTTGTGGGAGATTCATTTCCCCTGCCTCTATGGGATTCTCCTCTTACCAGCGGATGGTTGCTTGCACAATTCGCACTCGCTCCTCAGTAGTAAAGAGAGTGGACAGGAGCTGGCGACAATCAGTCCAGGTAGGCTGATGAGTTTGCATTATACTAGACACTAACTCTGTCAACTCTTGGGGTTTTTCAGTATAGGATGCATAATGCGTTTTCCAGTTCATTAGATCAGTAGTGGAAAAAGGCACGTAGATTAGACTGGCTGGTCCTGGCGCCATCTGGCTTTGTTCATTTAGGATAGGTAGACCAGGTACTTGGTGCAATGGCATTAGGTGCCCTGCTTTCTCCTTCTTCGGGGGTTACACTTCTTAAATCATACGGTTCTCGGGTATAGGCTTCCTTAACAGGTGACCCTGAACTGGCAGGAGAGCCTCCACTTCCAGTATCATCGGGGGACCCTGATCCTCCTGATGTACTTGGGCCTGACTCGGGGCTATCACTCAGGGAAGTGGGCTTCTTTTGCTGCTGCAGCGGTAATTTCTGGGGTACCTCATCAGGTTCAGCTTCAGGTGGTGGAGCTGGGGGAACTAATCTATATGGATACTGGGGTAAATGGGTCAGGATTTCTGGGGACTCTGAGGCGGAATACACAGGTGGCTTCCCTTCCTCAGGCTTCCGGGTTCCCCTGGTGGTTGCTACTAGTATTCTACACTGTTCCTCATAGCAACGCTTCATACAAGGAGGCTGCCTCTCACAAACACCCAACCAGGAATCTATGTAGGGGAACTGATCAGGGTGTGCTTTTTGTACAAGCTGATGAACATGGGAGACTATGCCCACATCAAAGGTGCCCCCACGGGGCCATGAACTAGCTAGCACAGGCCACTCCCTATCACATAGCATTCTTAATCGAGACGGAGACATTTTTATTCCGTAGTCTCCTGAAAATCCCTTACGGAAATTCTTGATCATACATTCCAGCGGAGTTTGCGTGGACTCCGCCCCTCCCATAATTGTAATGACGTACACGATGACGTACACAACAACAGACAGTAAGGGTAGGTAGTATGGCTGTAGGTAAGGGGTCCGTACAGCCCACAGAACAATGGGGGGGACAAACACCAAACGCTTCCTCCTTTTCGTGACCTGGGCGTGGTCGCCCGGCAAGGAACTGCGCTACTCAGGAGTCCGCTCTCACTTGGTCTATTTCAAGACCTCAGTCACACACACAACCAACCATGCTAGCAACGTTTCCCAAAAATTCCCAGGCCTATCTTACTAACCAACAGCAGCCAGTCTCGCGCATACTCATGCGAGACGTACTCGGACTGCTGATTAATCAAGGGCAGTGGTTTGGGCCTCGCGCATACTCATGCAAGGCTTACTCGGACATGCCCTGAGAGGTGATCAGACTCTCGGTACCGTATTCCCATACCAATTCAGTCTTGCGCATACTCATGCATGACTTTCCCAAAACTAACTGACTGAAGAACAAAGAAATATCTACTCACCGTATCCGGTTCCCGATACCAAACCAGTTCTTGGGTTGGATCCTGGACTCCCCTCGGGTTCGGAGGTGTTGGCCAGCTGGACCCAGTGGCCCGCCGAGGCAAGGCAGAACCCTCTCCGATACAAGAGGACCGTTGGCGCCTGAGGTTTCCCCTGTGGTCGGAAGACACGGTTCCAACCGGACCAAACCTGGAGGCGAATTATGTGGAATATTCGCTTGAATACCATTCACTATCCGCACATTCCCGGCCAACGCACCAAGAATATGAAGTTGCGAAGTGCAAACAATGAATAAATCCAGGAGTCAATTGCAGGATCCAAGCCAATTTATTGTGCACAAGGCCCAGACAGTCAAGCTTCAAAAAGGACTGAGCAAAGTTCTTACAGAAACATATTCATTTTATACATTTCTTTTCAGTTTGATACATGCAGACTTTCTATTGGTCCCAACGCCCCCTGCATTTGTCCAATCAGAGACCCCTCCTGGGCCTAGCATCCAGTTCCCTCCTTTAGGATTGTTCTAACAATGGCACAGTTTCTAGGTATTGTTACAATTCTACTGCGAGGTCGTTTCTAGCTCTAGGAATGCAAGTATTAAAACATTTCTATCATCAGAACACAAGAGAATAATAAGGGATTTCTGAATTCATGAAAAACCTCTTGTTAAGCAGTTTAAAACAGTTTTCTCAGACTTTCAAAGATTTTTGGTTCTTTACTAGGATGGGGGTTGGAATCAGGGCCTAACTTACAGGCCTTTCATATTTGCAGGCTATCATAGGCCATAGCATACCACAATATTTTTGAATATTTTATTAACTATTTGTAAATTAATTTTTGTTTTAAAAAACAATAGGATATCCTATTCAATTATTACTAATTAATTGAAAATATTTAGTTAGCAGCAAATAACATAGGTAGAATTGAATAAGTAACTGCTCTTTTCCTTGTCTTTCAGGATTCTATACATTAACTTATCAGTCTAGCAGATAAGTATATCTTTAACATTTTTTTAAAATTACATATACAATCAATAAAGAAATTAGACTTGCCTGCTAATTGTTGTTCCTTAGGAACTCCAGTCCAGTCCCGCACCTCTAGGTAGTGCACCTCCTCTAGCAGCTTGGAGACTGAGCATGTCATCTTTTTGATGACACTAGTGTACATATGCAGCTGGCACCGCCCACCAGCCCCAGTACCTATTGACAAAGCAGACTCAGAGGAGCAACAAATAAATAGTTAAACATGCAACAAACACTTCTACGTCTAAATAAACTAGTACCCCCTCCATCCCCTGGAAAGGATACCTCATCCCCCCCCTCCAGGATGGGAAGTCCTACCCGTTGAGGGCTTGAGCAACTCCAGCCAGTGGGAAGCGAGCAACCGACAGCTCTTCTGGTCCGCCCCTCCCCCAAACACTGATTACACACCCCTCCCCGGCTCCCCCTGGCCACTTCCTCCCCCAAGGGAACCAGCTTCAGGACAGGGGTGTGCAGAGATTATCACAGAAAGCACTCAGGGAGGGTTCCGGGACTGGACTGGAGTTTCTCAAGGAACAACAATTAGCAGGAAAGTCTAATTTCTCTTTCCTTATCATCCCTCCAGTCCAGTCCCGCCCCGCCCCTCATCTCTGGGATGTATCAGAGCAGTTAAACTAATGGGAGAGACCTGCACAACCAGCCTGAAGCACTGCCGATCCGAAACGAGCATCCTCTGCCACCTGGACATCCAGGCGAAAATGTTCAGATAAAGTATGCCACCCTACAGATCTCCACCGGCGGAACTAAACTATACTCTGCTCACAAGGCTGCCTGAGCCCTCGTGGAATGCATCTGCAATCCCGCTGGCACTGCTGTACCCTCCATTTCCTCACTGATCTATCTGGAAATGGAGGCTTAGCTGCTGCCTCGCTTTTGCACTACCCGCCAAACAGAACCAACAGATGGTCCAATCTCCAAAAGGATGAAGCCCTTTTCACATTCCTTCGCATCCAAGTGGCACAGCTGTTGAGTGGCAGAGCCCATATCCGCTCTCGCCCACATCCGAGCTCACCAGAGCCAGTAAGGAAATGGCCTGATTTACATGAAATGCTCACACCACCTTGGGCAAAAATGAAGGAAAGGAATGGCTCCTGGCATGACAGGGTCCGAAGCTCCGAAATCCTCCGTGTCGAGCAAATCACCACCAGGAATACCATTTTCAGAGTCAAATCCTTCAGGAAAGCTCGACTCAGTGGCTCAAAGCGTTCCCCAAACAGCACCATCAGCACCAGATTGAAATTCCAAGGCGGTACCACTGCCCTCTTTGGCAGACTGAGGTAGGTCATCGCCCCTAGAAAGCTCAGCCCGTCTGGGTGTGTACCCAATGGCACCCTGTGGACTTTCCTGCGATAACCGGAAATTGCCGCCAGTTGCACCCTCAAGGAATTGGCAGGTAGACCCTTATCAAAACTGGATTGCAAAAACGCCAAGATGTCCGGGACGGAGGCAGTGGAAAGGCACGCCTGCCTCTCTCTGCACCATAATGCAAAGATGCGCCCTATGCAGATGCACACCAGGTTCGTAGACCACCCCTGGGCCTGTAGCAAGGTCGCTATCCCTGAGCCTGATTATCCTTTCTTCTTCAACTTCATCCTTTCAAGAGCCACCTGGGGCATACGAAGCGGCTCCTGTGTCAAGAGGTCCTTCCAACCGGAAGCCACCACAGTCAATCCGCCAGTATCCGAATCAGGTCAGCATACCATTGGCATCTTGGCCAGTCTGGTGCCACCAGAATTACAAATCCCCGGTGCATCTCTAGCCATTGCACTAACCGGCCTATGAGTGCCCAAGGGGAAAACAGAGAAGACCCTTTTCGAGCCACTGCTGAATTAGAGCATCCAGGCGCTTGGACTTCCATTCTTCTTCTGCTGAAAACCCGGCATGCCTTGGCCGACTCGAACATTGCCATTAGATCCATGACCGGTGTGCCCCATTGGCGGACTACCTGCTCGCACACCTCCTGATTGAGCTGCCACTCTCCGGGGTCCATGCACACTTAGCTGAGGTAGGCTGCCTCCTGTCAACTCCTGCTACGTGCACTGCCGATAATGCCTGGAGACGAATCACTGCCCATCCAAACAGCTTTTCGGCTTCCTCTTCCAGGACTGCACTGCCTGTGCCTCCTTGCCGGTTGATGTAAGCCACCGTGGTCACATTGTCCGAGAGAACTTGGACAACCTTTCCCTGCAACCATGGCTCAAAACCTTCTAGCACCAAGGTCACCGCTCGCATCTCGAGCCTGTTGATCGACCACGGGCCTCCTGCAGACTCTTGTCCCTGAACAAAGCGTCCTTCGCAATGTGCTCTCCAACCTGACAGGCTGGCATTGGTCATCAGAGGAACCCATACTGGGGACTCCTTCCAGGCTCCCCACATGCAGCCATCAACTGAGGGCTCTCCTGGTGCTCCGCAGGCAAGGGAGTATTTGGGACAGGGGTTGATTCTGATGGGATCATTGACTGAGAAGAGCCCTCTGCAGTGGTTGCATGTGCACCCTTGCCCATGGGACTAGCTCGAGAGTGGCCGCCATGGTCCCAGAACCTGCAGATGCCGCCACTCTGATGGTCTTACCATCTTCAGGACCTGCCGTATCCACTGTCATAATATCCCAAAGTCAAAACATGTAGAAAGCCAGGGAGTCAGCAATCAAAACCTCAAAAATCATTCATAAAGTCCAAAAAATACAATAATGATAAACATCTTTTATTGTCGGGATCCGCGGACTGGAGTCGGAGAGAGGTGGGAACTCCCCGCTCGATGTCGGCAGAGGCCTTTTATTTATATTTACAAAAAAACAAAAATAACAGTAGTGCAAGTCACTTATCTGATAGGAAATCAAGAGGGCAGCATAAAATCCAAGAAGCGACATGCATGTTTCGAGCCAGGAGAGGCTCTGTATCAAGCTGTTTTCCAAAATGTACGCGCCCTAGAGAACGCTGAAAACACCCGGCCATTTAAATACCCCAAAAAAACTTTGAATGGCTGCCGAAAAAAGCGTCCATGCAACCTTTCCTATGTTGGGAGAACCATCCGCCCGGTCCGAGTTCGACTGGGTGAACATGCTTCTCGGCTAACCAATAAGACTCTTTCTGCCCCTATAGTTGACCACTGTCTCCAGTATCACCATGCCTTTATGGATCTCCGATGGAGAGTGATCGATCTGGTCTCTTTGGATCCCCACGGCGGAGACCGTGAACAGTAGCTGCAGCGCCGCGAACAACGTTGGATTTTTCAACTTAATACAGTGTATCCTACGGGCTTAAATTTGGAGTGTGACTGGTGGAGCCTGCTTTAACGTTCCTGGATATTTAAAGTTCTTTGATCCTCTTCTTGTGACGTCTATTCTGACGTATTGATGACGCATTTTTCGGCAGCCATTCAAAGTTTTCTTTGGGTATTTAAATGGCCGGGTGTTTTCAGCATTCTCTAGGGCACGTACATTTTGGAAAACAGCTTGATACAGAGCCTCTCCTGGCTCGAAACATGCATGTCGCTGCTTGGATTTTATGCTGCCCTCTTGATTTCCTATCAGATAAGTGACTTGCACTACTGTTATTTTTGTTTTTTTGAAAATATAAATAAAAGGCCTCTGCCGACATCGAGCGGGGAGTTCCCACCTCTCTCCGACTCCAGTCCGCGGATCCCGACAATAAAAGATGTTTATCATTATTGTATTTTTTGGACTTTATGAATGATTTTTGAGGTTTTGATTGCTGACTCCCTGGCTTTCTACATGTTTTGACTTTGGGATATTGTTGCTGCCTCATCTCATCCTACAGGTCCTGCTCCCATGACATCTTCTTGCGTGCAGTTTAGGCAGACGCCTGCCTCTGAGGCCACACCACATCAGGGACTGCATATCTTGAGGATTTTTAGATTGCGCTGCAGTGTTGTATCTTAAAGATATGAAATGGACCTTGCCTTGGGGGATTCCAAGATGGCGGTGTATGGCGTCTAGGCTCCTGACCTCCTTTCCTGATGGGACGTAAGAGAAAGGATAAGCGCGGTGGGCTGCCCCAGGCACCTGCGCTATCCTCAACTCCAATTTATGGGCCACTCGATGTATTACTAATTAAAGATTTATTTGGATCAGCAAGGAATATTGAACTTTGCAAGAAAATTGAACCTTTGAGCCATTCTGCATGTGAGAAATCAACTGAGGAATCATGCTGAGCCAGCTTGCTAGCCCAGAGACCAAAGCTGTATTTACAGTCTGGTGAGAAACTGTTTACACATCTAGCCTGAGGAATACTGAAAGACTAGGGAGGAGTTCTTCTCCTAACAAATGCAAATGTCCTAGGGATGCTGGAAGATCAAAGAGGGAGGCAGAATTCTTCTCCTGGCCTTTGAACAGTTCTCTTAGCAGATGTAGATCAATTGACCTAGCAAATGTAAACAAGATATGCATCAATTGTAATTGTGGAGTTCTGAACTTCTAAAACCATGGAGGGTAAGCATTGTCAGATGCCTGCCCGGAAACCAAAAGCTGGGAGCAAAGGCTGGAGAAGAACTGGTCAAATTACTATTAGCAAAGGTGTATGAGGTGGAGAATAATTGTAGAGATAAGCTCATGTGAGGAATCATGTGATGGCCGGCTGCAACACACAGCCTATAGAGAGAGAGAGAAAACCCAGAACAGAGAGAGAGTAGATCTGCTTGGTCAGGCGCATGCCAATGCATGAAGAATCCCAGACTTTTCTCCAGCCTTTGCTGTGCTCTCTCCCAGCTGATGTTTTAAAGGGCTGCGATGACAGTTTGGTGAAGTATTATTCTCCTGTAAATAGCTGCACTATCTCATAACTCTATCGGTGATGTATTATTCTCCTGTAAATAATTACTTTCTAGTTATCTTTTCTAACTACTCATGTGTAACTAAGAGAATTACTTGCCTTTCTAAATAAGTCAAATAAGTGATTGTTTTATGAATAAACTGCACATCTTTATTACAAAGTGTTAGACTTTGTTGTAGCAAGACACTCGATACCTTTGTATTTCGTCTTCAGGAGCCGCAGTCAGCAGAAGTGTAGGATGGAAGCTCGGCTGGAGAACGGTTGGGGCTGGGTAGCTCAGCGTCTCCCTCGAGCAGCAATCTCACACCCCCAGAAGCACATCATTCTTCGAAGTTGCCGTGCCCGGAGTTAACTCAGAGAGTTGCGGAGGTCTTGGTCTCTCCAGAGTTGGGGATTCCTCGACCTCAGCTGGGGTTGCTCCCTCCAAGTATGGCAGAGGGGGGTGTCTCTCTGCCGGAACAGCTCTCCGGGTTGGCGCAGGAGATTGAGAGCTCTGCTGCGGAGGCCGGCAAGGGTGCCGGAATCCCCTTATTGGACCCGCGGCCCAATGGATATTTGCCAAGAGTTCAGCGTGGGGTACCTTTTTCTTTTTCCCTGCCACGTCTTGAGCACTTCACCCTGGAGACTATTTGGAACGCGATTAATCATTTAGGAGAATCCTTGGTGTCTCAGATTAACGGCATTCAAGACCAGGTTGGATTGAATACAGTAAATCTTGCACAATCGGTGCAGGATTTAAATTCAACAAAAGTAAAGTTGGAAGAAGTCTCAGAAAAGACTATTCATTTGGAGACTTTGTCTGAATTATTTATTAAAGATTCTAATCAGATGAAAGTTAGGTTGGAGCAGTTAGGTAATTGTACTAAATTGGCTAATCTTTGTTTAGTTAACCCTTTGAAGGCCTACTTTAAATTTTTAATCCACATTCTGCAGCCGGGTTAATTTTTGCATATTTCAGGAAAATTGTACCCGTCTTATTCAATATGTTCTAATAGTGATTTTCCTTCTGCTATGGTCATGTATTATATACCATTTGATAGGAATATTTAGTCAGAATTTTGGATGCCGAGAGTTTTGGGCTCGGCCTGGAAAGGGTTAATTTTCCCTGCTCACCTACTATATCAGCTAAATAAATGTTTAAAAATTACCTAATTGAAATATTGGGGATCCCTATGGACTCTTTTACTCCTGTTGTAAACATATATTATCTTCCTATGGCTCGGAAGGTATCGGCTACTAGTGAAGTAGCTGGACCCAGGCAATTTGATGTTTTAAATGTTTCAGAATTGTTAAAAACCTCTGATATAGTGACGATGAGACCTAGTTACTTTTGCTCTGATTTCTGATAGAGAATGGCTGTTAAGACTTTTTTGCAGGAAAAGGAATGTCTTATTTAAGGGGTGTCGTCTTCGAATCTTTCCTGATCTGGCTCGGGAAACCCGTCGTCACAGGAAGGAGTTTTTAGTCCTGCGTCCGTGAGTTCTCCAGCTCGGTGGCTTATTTTTTCTAAAGTACCCATGTAAATGCTTGGTTAAATTTTCAGGGTAATTCTTATATTTTTTTATATCCATATCAGTTGATTTCCTTTCTAAATTCCAAGGGTTCAGTAGCGGGGTGAGTAAGCGGGTTTCTTTTGATGTGTACATTGTAGAGACCTGGAAGCCCTAATGGAAACGGATTTGGACATTGTGGCCATTACAGAAACATGGTTTAATGAATCACATGATTGGGATATAGCCATAGCTGACTATAATCTATTCAGAAGAGACAGAGAAAATGCCCTTTTACTCCCATAGGTGTATGTATGTGTATATGTAGGCATGTGTGTATACGTATATGTATATATATATATATATATATATATATATATATGTATATATATATGTATGTATGTGTGTATATGTATATATATTTTTATGTGTGTATGCACATCTATATATATATATATATATATATATATGTAAATAGTTTATTCTGTTATGCTCTGTTCACATTGTTAGAATTATATTATGGCGTTCCTTGTAAATTTATATTCGGTTAATTATACTAACATTGACGTTCCTTGTAAAACAACTTGCTTTGTCAAGTGTTAAGTTTTGTTCTCTGTAAACCGCAACTGATCTGTGGAAGATGCGGTATATAAATGTTTATAAATAAATAAAATAAAGGAGTAGCCTTGTATGTCAAAAGCAATATTAAAGCTACTGAAATGCAGGGGACATGGGGAAAAGAAGAAGTGCTCTGGATTGCGTTGGAAAGAGGAGATGGCACTGTCATCCATATTGCTGTAGTCTACAGACTTCCGACTCAAAGTGAAGAGAGAGACAATGAATTGATTATAGATATTGCCAAGATAGCAACAAAGGGGGAAGCAATCATATTGGGTGACTTTAATCTACCTGATGTGGATTGGATTACTCCTTCTGCACAAATGGAAAGAAGCAAAAAAATTGTGGATGCTCTCCAAGATGCATTATTTAGACAAATGGTGATGGAACCAACCAGGGAAAGCTCAACGCTGGATGTAGTGCTCACCATCAGTGATAGTGTGTCGAATGTCTGCGTGAGTGCCCCTGTGAGCAACAGCGACCATCACACGGTGTGGTTTGAGATAAAAGCCATGGTACAGGCCAATCATAGCAAGCTCAAAGTCCTAAACTTCAAATACACTGACTTCAATAAAATGGCAGAGTACTTAAAGGAGGAGATGACGGGGTGGAAGGAGATAAAGGAAGTGGAATTGCAATGGGCTAATCTAAAGGAGGCAATAAAAGGGGCAACAGATAAATATGTAAGAAAAGTAAATAAAAACAAGAGGAGAAGGAAACCTATTTGGTTTTCCAAAGAGGTGGCTGCTCAAATAAAGGCAAAAAACACAACTTTTACAAAATTCAAAAGCTTGCAAACAGAAGAACACAGAAATGAATACAGGATCCAACTCAAAGAGTCTAAAAGAGTAATAAGGATAGCAAAATCAAAGGCAGAGGAAAAGATAGCTAAAGATGTTAAGGGTGGCAACAAAAATTTCTTCAGGTATATTCAGGAAAGGAAGAAGATCAGAGTTGGAATTGCAGGACTCAGAAGTGCTGGGAAAGGACTCGTGGAAAGTGACACTGAAAAAGCAAAATTGCTAAACAAATACTTCTGCTCTGTTTTTACTAAAGAAGATCCTGGAGATGGACCAGCTGTGACTCCCAAATATAAAAATGGGAATGAAGTAGATACCACACCATTCACAGAAGACGAGGTGTTAGAACAACTTGCTAAACTGAAAGTGGACAAAGCCATGGGACCGGATGGGATACATCCCAGGATACTGAAAGAGCTCAGAGAGGTTCTTGCAGGACCGTTAAAGGATGTCTTCAACAGATCCTTGAAAACAGGAGAGGTTCCTCAGGACTGGAGAATGGCTGATGTCGTACCTCTACACAAAAGTGGTGACAGGGAAGAAGTGTCAAACTACAGGCCCGTGAGCCTTACCTCGGTGGCGGGAAAAGTAATGGAGGTGCTCCTGAAAGAGCGAATAGTGAACTTTCTCAAAACCAACAGTATGCAAGATCCGAGGCAACATGGTTTTACCGAAGGACGGTCTTGCCAAACAAATCTGATTGAGTTCTTTGACTGGGTGACCAAGGAACTAGATCAGGGGCATGAGATGGATGTCATCTACCTGGATTTCAGCAAAGCCTTTGATACTGTTCCTCATAGGAGGCTTGTCAACAAACTCAGTAGCTTGGGGATGGGTCCCAAGATGGTAAACTGGATTAGAAATTGGTTGACTGACAGACGACAGAAGGTGATTGTACATGGAGCTCACTCGGATGAGAGGAAGGTGATTAGCGGGGTGCCCCAGGGTTCGGTCCTGGACCCGGCACTGTTCAATGTATTTGTGAGTGATATTGCTGAAGGACTGAATGGAAAAGTCTGTCTTTTTGCAGACGACACAAAAATTTGCAACAGAGTGGACTCCCCCGAGGGAGTGGTTAACATGAGGAAAGATCTACAAAAGCTGGAAGACTGGTCTAATGCTTGGCAACTACGATTTAATGCGGGGGGGACCAGCAGAGGAAAGACCACAGCCTACCAGATGATATTATTAATAATTCTTTATTAGGGACCCAACTAAACAAGTTTCGGCCGCAGCCTTCGTCAGGGGTCTAAAAAACAAGATTACATTAAATCAAACATAAAATTACAAACAAAAAAATTTTTCAAACAAAAAAATATAGGCGTAACACTTGACACATTAGACTGTGTTAACATATTACCAGGAAACCACACAGATAAAACGTCTATGTGGTGTAGTGGACAATCTTCCCAATCTGTAAGAAGTATAAAAATAATAGCCATAAATGAAAGAATTATAAGAAATCGTATGATATATACATATAAAAAATCATATAAATGATGGAGGATTATCAATTATATGATGAAAACAAGCAATTAAAATTAAACGGTTAAAACGGTTTTCTGGTCGAATTGGCTCATATAGCACTTACAAAAAACTATTTTCTGTTTGACGGCCGCTTCTTTCAGCAAATAAAGGGTACAGCTATGGGTGCAGCCATGGCACCCGATATAGCAAATTTATATGTGGCACAATTTGAAGACTCTTACTTACAGGATTGTCCATTTGCATCTTTCATTGTCTCCTGGAAGCGATATATCGATGACATTCTGGTATTATGGAAAGGCAGTGACTCTCAGTTACACCAGTTTCATGAATGGCTCAACAATTTAGATACCAATTTAAAATTCAAGATGCAATTCAGCGCCACAGAACTTCCGTTTCTTGATATTCTCATAGGTAAATCACAGCAAGGATTTACCACTACCATCTACCGTAAACCCACCGACCGTAATAAACTTCTTCGCTTCGACAGTTTTCATAATAGTCACCTTAAAAAAAACCTCCCTTTGTCACAGTTTTTGCGATTGCGCCGCCTATGTTCTAGCAAAGATGATTTCAAAGAAAAATCATCCCATATGGCAACACGTTTCTACAATAGGGGATACCCCAAAGAATGTGTCTAGAAGGGCCTTGCACGGGCTCGTTCTACCTCCAGAACACAGTTACTTCTACCCAAAGATAAGCAATCTGATGACAAATTTGTTTGCGTACTCCGATTTTCCCATCTCTCTTCTAAGATACAAAGAACCCTGAGAGCCCATTGGCATATTTTACAAACACGTCCTTGTTTTTCAAACTTACATCTTACAATAGCTCACAGCAGACAACGCAACTTAGGTGATATGTTAGTTTCTTCATTCATGCCCCCGGTTCCCACGTCTCATCAGAAAGTAAAAGGTCACTATAAATGCAACAGATGCAGCATCTGCAAACATGCCATTGAAATAAAAGATTCTTTTACGCATCCTTCTACCAATGTCCAATATCCATTACAGGCCTATACCAACTGTCTGTCAACTCATGTAGTGTATGTCATAATGTGCCCTTGTCCTCTCCTGTATGTTGGTAAAACTATTCGTGCTGTTCGTACTCGCATTCAAGAACATAAAAGTTGCGTAAAAAGACGTATCGTCACTGCTCCTTTGGTATCACATTGGATTGAATCCCAACACCATATTAATGATATAAAGTTTTTTGTCATCAGGAGATTGTTTTCCTCCCCTCGTGGGGGAAATCTTAATATTAAACTCATTCAAGAAGAACAAAGATACATTTTCTCACTTGATACTGTTTTTCCAAAAGGATTGAATAAAGAAATCGAATATAATGCATTCCTTTGAAGTTCCCGTGATGCCATCACTTACGCTACCTCGCGCATTTTTTATTTTTTAATATCATCAAATTTTCTCATCTGCAAAAATTTTTTTTTATCATTAATTATGGTAATTTCATTTTTATTTTCATTTAGTCTATTATGCTTAATTGCATACTATTTATTATATTTAATGTTTTTAATTTTTAATTTTTAATCCTTCTTTCAAGCCCTATGCACAATAGTGTGTAATGTTTATTCCTATATGTCTTATATTCCCACGTAGTTCCCTATATGTTTTTTATCACAATTTCCACTTTTTTACCAATATCATTTCAGTTTGATGAACTCCATCCGTTTTATCACCTCTGTTAATTCATTATGATATTATGGCTGTCATTTTTAAGTGATGTCGTCAACATTTTCTAATTTTTATTTTTATTCGTAATTGTATCATTTATTTTTAATTATATTTTATGATCATATGTTAGAATGCTAGTAGGGTGAGCCCTTGCTAAATAGGAATAAATACCTCAACTTTTGAAGGCTGTTTGCACCTAACGCCAGTAGGGGGAGCCCTCCACCCCTTTAAATAGCACCCATGTGTCTCTGCGCGGCCATTTCCTGTTTCTGACTTCATGTGCAGGTATGTTCCCCCTTTGTTATTTTTGCCGTTTATTTATTACACCTCTGGACAACTCCTTCAATGTTATAGCATTCCCATATGATGGTCTTTAGTCCTGCATTGTTTTGATATCCCCTACAATCTTTGATAAGATTTCTCTTACATTTTCTAAGGCATTTTTAATAACGTTTTTTAAATTAGTTTGTGTTACATGGTTGCTCTCGCCGGCATCTTGTATGCTTACAAACTAATCCTTTGAGTACAATTTCTTTTTATGCTTACTTTTTTTCTTTTTTATCCTCTTTTTATAATTCTTTGCACAATGCACATCAGACAATCAATAACATCTTTACAATGAGCTTGTAAATAGGTTCTATATTTAATGTTTCTCTGCAGTACACAGATACTGCTTACCCATTTGTGGTACAATTCTTTTTTTCCCTCCCTCCTTCATACCGTTATTCCTAATGACCGATGCCTTTCCATTTCCCAACGATAAGTTTTTTCCTGTTTATTCAGTAGAGCGATCTCGGCAGCTTTATGATCGCTACGGATACATAGCTTAATCACTTTGGCAAAAACATTTTTTTCCCTCCCCTTGTTTTCAGGTTGGTTACTTTAAATCCTTAGCGGCTCTCACCTCTCAACGTTTTTTTTCCCGCCTTTTTTTAAACGTGTAAAATCGGCGTTTTTGTGATTGCTACATATACAGCTCAACCACTCTCTTTTATTACATTCCAAGGTTTCTCCTGCATGGATTATCTTACCATTTATATTGCATCTCCAGTTTGCAACCTTTTTTCAGTTTATGCACAAACGGTTACTGTTGTTATTTTCTAATAAATTGTATTTCAAAGGTCCACAACACAATTCCTTATATTCATATAGTTATATCAAAGGTCCTTAAAATCCCCCTTTTCTGTCAACGGTCACTATCCAAAGTTATTATTCCTCCCCTATATTTTCCATGTTTTCTTGTACCAGTCTTTTGATGCTGTTATTTATTTACAGATAAACTCAATGTAACTCTTTTACCTATGCACCTGCTCATTATTTATTGTTCTTATGCAACCTAAGGTTAGCATTTTTATTAAATATGGATAGTGTTATGCTTTATTTATGTTTTACAGTTTTTTTATTTTTGCATGGGTATTGATGACTCTATTTATAGTTTATTCATTTTATTCATTATTATTAATGTAGCAATAGGCAATGTATTACATTTTATCCCTTTTATGTTTATTGTTTATTATTATTATTATTCTAATGTAACCCTCACATTTTATCGATTTATTTATTTATTTAGATAATGAGATGGTTTTAGCCTTTAATATGCAACAGTTTAGTAATTTGTATATATCACATATTGGTACATTATCTACGTTATTACGCTATATGTTACATTATATCTCCCTTCACTATACTGTTTGTTATATTGTATCTTTATATTTTTATATTCATGTATTAATCTATCTCTCTAGCTTCATTTTGCCTTATTTTTAGATAATGAATGGCTCAATGTTGTCTATTTTTATATTGGTCTTTTATATTTATTTTTAAACCGTTTAATTTTAATTGCCTGTTTTCATCATATAATTGATAATCCTCCATCATTTATATGATTTTTTTATATGTATATATCATACGATTTCTTATAATTCTTTCATTTATGGCTATTATTTTTATACTTCTTACAGATTGGGAAGATTGTCCACTACACCACATAGACGTTTTATCTGTGTGGTTTCCTGGTAATATGTTAACACAGTCTAATGTGTCAAGTGTTACGCCTATATTTTTTTGTTTGAAAAATTTTTTTGTTTGTAATTTTATGTTTGATTTAATGTACTCTTGTTTTTTAGACCCCTGACGAAGGCTGCGGCCGAAACTTGTTTAGTTGGGTCCCTAATAAAGAATTATTAATAATATCATCTGGTAGGCTGTGGTCTTTCCTCCGCTGGTCCCCCCTGGTTGTCTGTTTGCGGAAGATACTCTTCTTTCCTTCCCCAACTACGATTTAATGCGAAAAAGTGCAGCGTCATGCACTTGGGTAGCAGAAATCCAAGGGAAATGTACGCGATAGGGGGCGAGAGGTTGGTATGCACAGTTCAGGAGAAAGACCTTGGTGTGATTATCTCTGATGATCTCAAGGTGGCAAAACAGTGCAACAAGGCGGTGGCAAAAGCCAGGAGGATGTTGGGCTGCATACAAAGAGGGATTACCAGCAGAAAGGAAGAGGTACTTATGCCACTGTATAAGTCACTGGTGAGGCCTCACTTGGAATACTGTGTTCAGTTTTGGAGACCATATCTTGCAAAAGATGTAAAAAGACTGGAAACTGTTCAGAGGAAGGCGACCAAAATGATTTGGAGCCTGCGTCAGAAGCCTTATGAGAAGAGACTTGAAGACCTAAATATGTACACTTTGGAGGAGAGGAGGGACAGGGGAGACATGATTCAGACCTTTAAATACTTAAAGAGAAATGATGGACAAACAAACCTCTTCCAAAGACGGGGAAGCTGTAAAACTAAAGGGCATAACATGAAGCTGCAAGGGGGTAAATTGAAAGGCAATGTCAGGAAATATTTTTTCACTGAAAGGGTGGTGGATGCTTGGAATGCCCTCCCGATGGAAGTGGTGGGGGCAAACACGGTGAAGGAATTCAAAAAGGCATGGGACAAACACAGAGGATCC
Source organism: Ichthyophis bannanicus (assembly GCA_033557465.1). Classification (NCBI taxonomy): domain Eukaryota; kingdom Metazoa; phylum Chordata; class Amphibia; order Gymnophiona; family Ichthyophiidae; genus Ichthyophis; species Ichthyophis bannanicus. The sequence continues at coordinate 845,237,101 of CM066032.1, read as the reverse complement.
CTTTACAGCAATAGGATAAAAACAAAATAAACGGTACCATCTAACTTCTGAACCATATAACGTCTCAACAAATATACAATGTCTCAACAAATAGGGGTGTGCTACATAGAGTGGTGGGTGTACCCTTAAACAAAGACATGGGGAGGGGTGGCCTGCACAGAGCGACAGGTGCACCTACTCTTGCCATCTTGCTGGGCAGACTAGATGGACCATGCTGGTCTTTATCTGTCGTCATTTACTATGTTACTATGTAGGTATCTGGCTGTTGATGTCGCCAGAGTTCCTTAATTTGTTTGTTACTGAATTTTTCTTTCTGGAATTCTCCTATTGATGGTGGGCTAGAGGTGGGGTTTACAGATTTAATAGGTATATAATCTGGGCTAAGCGACAAGAGATGATCATGCCAAGTTACTCACTGACCATAGGCAGATGGAAGGATTTCATTTGTGTCCAATCCACTGACTGACTATCTTTCAAATTACATACATTTCTTGTATGCAGGTACGTCCTGTTTTCTCCAGAGCTGTATCTGCTACACACCTATATGCAGCACCTCTTTTTTTTTTTGTACACTTATCTTTATTTCTGTTTCTGACTTTTTATCTGACCCTTCTCAGGAGAAAGTAACAATGTCTCAACCAAGTGCCAGTTACAGCACCTGACCTAGCACAACAGCCCTCTGAAAATCCACCCAGCAACAAACAATGGCCTATCTAATTAGGCCTTTCCCACATGTCTGCATCAAGTCATTGTGCATTGAATCAGTTTTGAGCTGTATAACACAAGGAATGCTTAAGGATTGTGGGGTTCATACCCCTTGATATCATCCTATAACAGGCACTGCGGTCTGGCTGGCATGGCAGGAAGGGCTGGGGGCACTCCCCAGGAACACCCTCAATCTGTACCCAGGTAAGTAAAAGGATCCCCAGCACAGTGCACCTCCACAGGCTCAGGCACAGAGTACTTGAAATAAAACCAAACCAAAATCTAATTAACTGAAACAGAAATTAAAAAGAAACTGCAAATGGGCCCCCTAGAAAGAGGCTGCCCTGTTCTGCTTTATTCTCCGGTGGCTGCCTCTCCCAGGCACCCAAAACACAGCAGCGGGTTAAACACATGCGGGCCTGAATAAGAAGAAATCGTGCCTAAATGCAGTGGGGGGAGTTTCCCACACTGCTGCAGGCTTCCAAACATGTGGCTGCAAGCCGCTGTCTGTCTCCTCGTGTTCCGGCAGTTGCTAGGGGTTCCTGCTGTCCTCTCTCCCCCCCCCCCCCGCCACTCTTACCTTGGAGCCTCTTTGCCACATGGCATTTCTATCCCTCGCGCTCAGCCTTCCTTCCCGGCTTCGGCACTGAGGGGGGTGACTCAGGGCTGCCAGCTTTCACTTTTGTCAAGCAACTGCAGCTCCTGCAGCAACTCCTCACCCAATAACGGGTTCGGGAGCAGCCAAAAGTCTCGGACTGAGGAAGGCCCCCACAGAACTCCCCCCTCCCCCCCAAATCCTGGGGGGAGAGGGGGAAGAAGGAATATCCTCCCCTCAGCCCTGTTGTCCCCCAGGTTCTCTGTTTGTTCTGATTTTTTTTTTTTTACTTCTGCCTTTAAAAACAAAGAAACCTGTACCTTTAACAGGGGAAATAAAAGCAAACTCTAACTAAACCTGTCTCTTCAGTGAGTCCAGCACCCTGGCTCATATCCTCCTTCAGCTTCTTGGAGACTGAGCTTACTGGGGCTGGTGGGCGGTGCCAGCTGCATATGTACACTAGTGTCATCAAAAAGATGACATGCTCAGTCACCAAGCTGCTGGAGGAGGTGCACTACCCAGAGGTGCGGGACTGGACTGGAGGGATGATAAGAAATCTAAGTTTAGAACAAAATCATTCTTTTAAATAGTATTTTCTCCTCCTTTTTTCAGATTATGCAGTAAGTATTTCTTCAAACCTCAGAATTGTTGTAATAGTACCTTTAAATTAATTCAAGTTCTCGAAGTGTATGTTTTTCTTTTCAGGTTTTTTGGTATACTTGTGAGCATTCCTAGAGTCCTCAAAATTAAATTAAAAAATGGAAAATATTTGCGCTAAAAAAAAAGCCCACAATCAGTGCACTCGGACAAAAAATGTATATACTCCTCTTCCAGCCCAAAAATTCCACAGGTACACTACCAAAAAACTGCCTCCAGTTTTGCAACTGATTCCTATAGATTTTGGGGTGCTGAATCCAGGAAAAATAGCCAAAATGTTCCATCACGTCACGTTTTCTTGCAAAATTAGATTTCTTACCCATATAAGGAATGTTCACATAATTTCTTTTTAGCTGACTGCAGTTTATTTTCTTGGCCCAAAATAGAGGTTGTAATGGTTAACTAACTAGAAACACTCCCTCATGATATTTTAGAGTGTTTTGTATTCATTTTATACATTAACAGGACAATTGGGAGGCGGGGGGCTAAATCCAGTACTCGCGCTGGCGCATGTTCTTTCCTGTTCGCCTCGTTCGCTCGCTCAAACACGGTGGTTGCGACATGAACGTTCCTGTCAAATTTCAGTTTCTTGCAAGTTCATTACAGTCAAACCTCGGTTTTCATGATTAAACCGTTCAAAAAAGTCTGACTAAAACCGAAACGGACTAAAACCGAAGCAAGATTTCCCATAGGAAATAATGTAAATTCAATTAATCCGTTCCAGACACCCAAAAATATTGACAAAAAGTACATTTTATAGAGAATAACTATATTTTTACATACAGAAAACAATGAGAAATACATATAAATGACTAATGAAATGGATAAATGAACATTTAACATCACATTTAACTTTATTGAAGACTCTTGTTGAGGGGAGAGGGAGGAGGAGAGGTTATTGTATGGAAGGGGAATCCCCCCTCCATAAGGACCTCAGGTATCAAGGCCCTATCCGGGGTTACTTCCCTTCTTTGTCTTTTACTGGCACTAGGATCAGCTTGAGAGTCACTGGACCCCTGTCGCACAAAAAATCTGTCCAGAGAGGTCTGTTTCTGGCGTCTCTTTAAGATTTGCCTAAAATGGAACAAGGCATTGTCATTGAACATGTTGCAGACACGGCTTGCAACAGCTTTGTTAGGGTGAAATTTCTCCACAAAACTTTGCAATTCACTCCACTTTGCACACATGTCCTTAATCACTGAAGAAGGCACCTTCTCTTCTCTCTCTTCTTCCTCCTCCTCTGAAGCAATTTCCTCAGCTACCATCTGTTGCTGTTCCACTTGAAGGTCTTGCAGCTCTTCAGTGGTTAGCTCTTCCCTGTGGTCCTCCACCAACTCTTCCACATCCTGGCCACTCACATCCAACCCCATGGACTGCGCCAAAGACACAATAGATTGCACAACAGGCGTAGGGTCATCAGGGTGAGCCTCAAACCCTTCTTCAAAATTCTTCTCGAGGACACATTCTGGCCACAATTTTCTCCAAGCAGAGTTCAACGTCCTGGAAGTTACCCCCTGCCAAGCCTTATCTATAAGGCTTATGCAATTGAGGATATTGAAGTGATCCCTCCAGAACTCTCTTAGGGTCAATTCAGTGTCCGAGGTCACTTCAAAGCACCTTTGAAACAGTGCTTTGGTGTAGAGTTTTTTGAAGTTTGAAATGACCTGCTGATCCATGGGCTGGATGAGAGGAGTGGTATTAGGGGGCAGGAACTTCACTGTGATGAAACTAAACTCCTCCAACAATTGGTCTTCCAAGCCTGGAGGATGAGCAGGAGCATTGTCCATTAGCAGGAGGCACTTGAGTGGCAATTGATTTTCCAGGAGGTATTTCTTCACACTCGGGCCAAACACTTCATTGACCCACTCAATGAAAATTAGCCTCGTGACCCATGCCTTACTGTTAGCCCTCCACATCACACACAATTTACTCTTGATAACATTGTTTTTCTTGAACACTCGGGGATTTTCAGAGTGATACACCAGTAAAGGCTTCACTTTGAAATCCCCACTAGCATTACCACACAACAAAAGAGTTAGCCTATCCTTCATAGGCTTGTGTCCTGGCAGTGCCTTTTCCTCCTGCATGATGTAGGTCCTCTTTGGCATTTTCTTCCAAAAGAGGCCTGTTTCATCACAATTGAAGACTTGTTGGGGGAGGAATCCTTCAGCCTCTACGTACTCCTTGAATTCATCAACAAATTCTGCGGCCCCAAGTTTGTCCGAACTTGCAGCCTCGCCATGCCTTACCACACTGTGTATGCCAGTTCGCTTCTTAAATTTCTCAAACCAGCCTCTGCTGGCCATAAATTCAGTAACATCAGCACTCGTTCCAGGCATTTTCTTTGCAAGATCTGCATGCAACAGCCTTGCCTTTTCACAAATTATCGCCTCTGAAACACTATCTCCCGCTGTTTTTCGTTGATCCACACCAACAACAACTTCTCAACATCTTCGATTGTTTGCGATCTCTGTTTCGTTAGCGCATTCACTCCTTTCGCAACATCAGCTTCCTTAATTTCGTTTTTCTTCAGCAGGATGGAACTGATCGTTGATGCAGACTTCCTGTACATCCTGGCGAGATCGGCCACGCGTACACCACTTTCATACTTTGCTATGACTTCTTTCTTGAATTCTATCGTGTTTCTCACCTTCTTTATCATCAAAGGGTTGGCATTCGGAACTTTCTTTGGCCCCATGGTGGCTTATTTAGCAGTCACACTCAATGAATGCGGGGTGATGCTCACTCAACGAGAAACAAAGGCAGACTGAATCACAAACGCACTTTGTATGGGCGCTGGATTCCGGGAAATGAGTGGCCGAGTCACGCAAGCAGGCGGACGAGTTTGATACAGACCATTTTCAGATCACTGCTCCCCTCAAAGTCTGTGTCAAGGCACAATGAGAACTTTTAGCAATTTGCAATCAGGAAGAGAGTCAATCCCACTTCTGGCCACAAGATGGTGCTGCAGAGGTATTTTTGGCAAATTCTTTAAACTGCTGTGAAGGGAGAAAGATTAACAGCACAGTCAAGATGCAAATCTTCAGCAAAAAAACATCCTGAAATTTTTAAAGAAAACAGAAAAAAAAAAAGAAGGATCCACAAAAAAAAAAGGCACCAGCCACAGCCACCGGAAACACCACTCTCCCGCTCAGCATGCGTTCCAGAGCCATGTGGCAATGGCTACAGCAGCACGAGCTCCCGAAGTCTCAGCCAGCAGTAGAACAGCTCCTGTCACTTCTCTCAGCTGCCCGATTGTCCACAGCACAGCAAACACACAGATACTTTAGGACACCAATCTGATCGCTGACTCCGTCTCAACAGCGTACCCCGCAAGAGAAAGAACTGCCTGCCACATTCATTCAACATCTCCTGCTTACCCATTCAACATCTCCTGCTACCCTGCTACCTCCGAGCCTGAGGGGGCGCTCCAGAGAACAGGCAGGTGGTGGAGAGATCGGGGCCTTCCTCTCTGCAATCCTTGCATGTCTGGCTCGAGGATGTTGCTCACTTGCCTTTCAGATCTCAACACGCGATCGGTGAGTCCGGGGGGGTAGTGCTGCCGGGACTGGGCAGGCAGTGTATGCAGACCAGCGCGAAGGTGACACTATTGCAGGCACACGCGATCGGTGAGTCCGGGGTGGGGGGGGTGGTAGTGCTGCCGGGACTGGGCAGGCAGTGTACTGTATGCAGACCAGCGCGAAGGTGACACTATTGCAGGCACACGCGATCGGTGAGTCCGGGGGGGGGGGGTAGTGCTGCCGGGACTGGGCAGGCAGTGTACTGTATGCAGACCAGCGCGAAGGTGACACTATTGCAGGCACACGCGATCGGTGAGTCCGGGGGGGGGGGGGTAGTGCTGCCGGGACTGGGCAGGCAGTGTACTGTATGCAGACCAGGGTGTACGAAAACCGAGGCGATAGACGAAAACCGAGACAAGATCTCAGTCGGGAAAAGACGTCGAAAACCGAAACCGACGAAAACCGGGGCAACCGAAAACCGAGGTTTGACTGTATTACCTTTTGTTTGCTCAGTCGTAATCCAGCTTTATTCCGAAGTGGTTCACTACAGTTGTAGTTTGCAGTGCTGTGTATTTGTGATGGCTCACAGAGCCAGAGGTTGCGTCAACTCTCCGGACAGTTTTTGTTTTATTTGTGGGGAATATACCGTGAAAAAGCAGCAGAGGAACATTTCTGCATTTATTAAAAAAGTATATTTCGCCTATTTCGGTTTGAAGTTAGGCGATCAAGACAAACCGTGGGCTCCTCACAAAGTGTGCAAGACATGTGAGGAAGATCTATGCTTATGGATGAAAGGTAAAAAACAAGCATTTCGTTTCGGAATACCTATGATGTGGCGTGAACAAAGAGACCACAGCAGTGACTGCTATTTTTGCTCTTGCATTGTGAAGGGATACAACTTAAAAAATAAGAACGTAATAAGTTACCCCAACCTTCCCTCAGCAATTAGGCCTATGCCTCATAGCAACGAAGTACCTGTGCCTGAACCACCAAAATCTTTGGATCATATTTGTGTGGACGGTTCTGATCATGATGAAACTCATCAGATGGCTTTTCCCGATGAGTCCAGTACTTCCGAGTTTGAAACTGAACCAGATCCGAAACCTGAACTTTTCTCTCAAGCTGAATTGAATGATTTAGTTCGGGATTTAGGACTCCCAAAAGATGCTGCCCAACTGCTAGGTTCTCGGCTTAAACAGAAAAATCTATTGTCACCAGGAACAACTTTTTATTGGTACCGCAACCGCGAGACACAATTTTTGAAGTATTTCAGCAAAGAGGAAGATTTGGTATTTTGTAACGATATATACGGAGTGATGGAAAAGTTTAAACTCAAGTATGATCCTGCTGAATGGCGGCTGTTCATTGATTCGTCAAAAGACAGCATAAAAGGTGTTCTTCTTCATAATGGCAACACATTCGCTTCAGTCCCTATTGCTCACTCTGTTATTCTCCAAGAAAAATACGAGAATTTAGCCCTGATTCTTCAGAAGATTCGTTATGATGAGCATAAGTGGATGATTTGTGGAGACTTTAAAATTCTATCCATGCTATTAGGGCAGCAATCCGGTTTCACCAAATATCCCTGCTTCCTTTGCTTGTGGGATAGCCGGGCCCGCGACCTACACTGGGGGAAAAAAAGACTGGCCAATTCGGGAGTATTTGAGACCCGGTGAGAAAAATGTTCTTCATGAGAGCTTGGTACCTCGTGATAAAATTCTATTACCACCTCTCCACATTAAGTTGGGTCTCATTAAGCAATTCATCAAGTCCCTTCCAAAAGATGGTGAGTGCTTTCGGTTCCTTTGCTCAAAGTTCCCCCGACTTTCTGAAGCAAAGCTAAAGGAAGGAGTGTTTGTTGGCCCTGATATAAGGAAACTCATTTCAGATGGAGCATTCGTTGAAACGATGTCTGAGAAGGAAAAAGAAGCCTGGGATTCCTTCAAGAATGTTGTCCTCAAATTCTTGGGGAACAGGCGGGATGAGAACTATAAGGATATTGTTGCCAGGATGCTCAATGCCTTCAAAGAACAAGGCTGTAACATGAGCCTGAAAATCCATTTCTTGCACTCCCATGTGAACTACTTTCCCGAAAACTTGGGGGCGTACAGTGAAGAACAAGGTGAAAGGTTTCACCAGGACATCAAGGACGCAGAGAGAAGGTACCAAGGAAGATGGAACACCACTATGATGGCTGATTTCTGCTGGTTGCTGCTGCGGGAAACCCCAGATGAAAAATACGCCAAGCAGCGCACCAAGAGAAGCATTCGGGGGAAGAAGAAACGGGCCCACCAGGAGATTGATTGACCCAAGAATGACTTTAAAATCTAAACTGTGTTGACAAATATCTTGTTTTTACTAAACTTTGAAATAAAAATTTGCTAGTTATTACCACAGTGTCGGATCTCATTTATTAGAATTTTATTTTCACACCATCGGGTGTTTGTCTTCATGTATTGCAATGGTGCGGTTTGCGTTTTCTATTCTTACATAGATACCTGTACAATATTTTTTGCACATTTCTTTGCTTTGCTTTGTGTCTAACCTCGCTCTTATATGCTCAATGTTTGTGCACATGTATGTGGCTGTTTTAAGTGCAGACAATTTTGCTACCATCACAGTGTGTTTTGTTGACATTACTCTATTCTTATGTGCTGCCTTGTTACAATTTTCTTTATTCTTATTTGAATAACTACTAAACAATTAGTATAAAGAATTCATCCAAGAAACTTTTATCTCGATCACACTCAATCTGAAACGTTCACCTCAAACTGCTAACCCAATGTAGCAAAAAATCTGTACGTGATGGAGCAAATTGGTTACCAGATTTGGATTCAGCGCACCAAAAAACGTAAAAATCAATCGAAACATTAGAGGCAGTTTAAAAAAAATTTTTTTTAGTGTACCTGTGTTCTTTTGATAGTGGGCCCATATCTGCGCTGTTTGGTCTCTCATCTGGGTTCTCTGCAGTCAGTGGTCTCTTTTTTTTTTTTTTTTTTTTTTCTTTTCAGATCCTTTAATTAGCAGATCAAGTACCAACTACCTGATTTTATCAAATCAATAAGAGAAACCTAACTGTTTTAATTGCCTCTGATGATAAGACCTTTGCTGGGATTTTAAAGTCTTTTCACCTTTTCATACAATAAAAACAAAACCTGTCCCCCAAAATAAAAAGATAAATTGTCAATCCCCATCTAAACCCCCTCACATTCGTACACATTCATACTACATGCAAGCTGTAGCAAATCTAGTAAAAGAATCCGTTTTCTGCTGTCAGCTTAATTTGGCTGTCTGAGGGGAAAAATATAAAGCTGTCTGTACTAAGTTGCTTTCTCTCAAAACTGTCGCTGATGTTCTGAGTAGTAACATCAAACTACACAATATCAGGCACTTCTCATAGCATCAAACTGTTAAACGGATTTTCCAAGCAGAAATTTCTTTTCAAAGCTGGACATACACAACACTGTGCATGCATACAGTTCACAAACATAGCACAATTTCTTAGCTTATGTCTCTTCTGACAGCTTCACTTATTAAAACTGTCTGAGAAACTTTGCACCAGTTTCTCACAGCAATCACTGAAATTTATTTTAAATCCAGCTTATCTATAAACACCTTTTAAAAAGGTCTTCCTTCCCAGTTAAAGAACAAATTGTCAACTTTTGATAGCAAAGACAGCCAAAAGAGTCTTTGATAAGCAAAAATTTTCTTTAATTTTCTTGGCTTCCAACTATTTAATGTAAGACAGCTTATTTGATTTCAGACTACAGTTAAAAGAAGCAGCTCAAAAGGTGCATAATTTTCTGGAAAGAATCTAGGGGATTTTATCACCTTTCTTCTGAAAATACAGAGAGATCTCAAATCTATTTAGTTACTGAGTTTTCTCTCCTGTCCAGAAACCTCTGAAATAATTCTACACACTTCACTCACTCTTCCCCACCGATCTCCAGCTGATTCTACTCAGACACAGGTACATTTCAAGCAAGTTAAGAAAGTGTTCTTCCACTCATTCCCATAAAAATAGTTCAAGGCATCCCTCAACATGACAATTTAAACATAGAAACACAGAAATATGACGACAGAAAAAGACCACATGGCCTATCTAGTCTGTCCTTCCATATCAACAACTACAACAGTCCTCTTTTTTACCATTAGAGATCCTCTGTTTGTCCTATGCTTTTTTTTGAATTCAGTTACTGTCCTCATCTCTACCACCTCCACTGGGAGACTATTCCACGGATCCACTACTCTTTCTGTAGCAGCAAAGTGCAGACAATGAATAAATCCAGGAGTCAATTGCAGGGTCCAAGCCAATTTAATGTGCACAGGCTCAGAGAGTCAAGCTTCAAAAAGGACTGAGCAAAGTTCCTACAGAGACATATTCATTTTATACATTTCTTTCCAGTTTGATACATGCAGACTTTCTATTGGTTCCAACGCCCCCTGCATTTGTCCAATCAGAAATTCCTCCTGGGCCTAGCACCCAACTCCCTCCACTAGGATTGTTCTAACAATGGTACAGTTTCTAGGTATGGATACACGTCTCCTGCAAGGTTGTTTCTAGCTCTAGGAATGCAAGCACTGAAACATTTCTATCCTCAGAACACAAGAGAATAATGAAAGATTTATGAATTTATGAAAAACTTATTATTAAGCAGTTTAAAGCAACTTTCTCAGACTTTCACAGATTTTTGGTTCTTTACTAAGATGGGGGTTGGAATCATGGCCTAACTTACAGGCCTTTCATATTTGCAGGCTATTATAGGCCATAGCCTACCACATTCTCCCCTTTGATTATTCTCATCCGCAGGTGAGGAAGGGTGAGAATTAAATCACATATTATACTCGTGTAACAGCATCGGCTTGGGGTATAGGGTAATATTGCCACATAGCTAAAATTTTCGTAGCTGCCTTCCGTTCTACAGTGCTTTCAATAACTGAAGTTACCATACGTAAGCAAAGGGGTAATAGACATGGGAGCAATAAGCACATAGCCAATATGAATAATACAATAAACACAAGGGTCCTTAGACCACCTAACCATGAAAATGCTGAACCAAACCACCCATCAAGCTTCAGGCCATGCCAGGTCTGAACAGGCACATATGTTTGTTTTCGCATTTGAGTAGCTATATCTTCAACAATTTGTCCATTGTTATCAATCTGTAAGCAACAGTTGGTTAAATTCAATTTTCCACACACTCCTCCTTCAGCTGCTAACAAATAATCCAGAGCTAAACAATTCTGATAAATTGCTGTACGCATTTGTGTACTTTGCTTAGCTAAAAGAGTTAGTGCTTTACTAGTTTCATTAATTATTATTTCAACAACAGCTTGTAAACGTATAATACGATTTATCATATATACAGGAGTGCGATATCACCATGTCCCATCTTGCGTCCAAGTGGCAAGTCCGTAGTATAAAATGATTCTCTCAGGTGGCCACTCCTCATCATTCCATTTGTCCCATTGGCCTATTTTCAAGGCCTCTCGTTTTTGTCGACTCCTGTACACAGGGAAACCCAGTTGTTCTCCATGGGAAATAGGCAGAAGAAAGAAGGAAGGTTGTATTGTTCCGAATACACAGGCTCCTCCCCAATGGTGAGGAAGCTTAGCATATGCTCGAGTTCCACAAATCCAAAATAGTCCAGGTGGAGCTTGCCAGGTACTATGATATGCCAAATTAGTCCAGATGCTGGCAAGATTAGGAAAGAGGACTAAAGGGTTGGAGGGCTCTGGAGTGTTGACCCCCGACCACCAGGACGTCTTCTTAGTAGTACTGTTATAAAACTTCTGATTGAGACAGACCAGCTGTCCAACTAGCATAGTATATTGTGGTCCTGTTCGAGCAAAACACAAGTTACCAACAATAGGGTGAGCCAGTACCCACTCACTAGTAGTGTTATGTAAAGCAGTCTGGTTATAAGGAATGGAGTAGTTCACTTCTGGCGCCTCCCAGGGCCATTGGTCTCCCATCTTGGTCCCACCACAGAAGAAGCAGTCTGAGATGTGGAGACTAGATGCTACTGCCCCAGCGAGCTCAATGAACAGGTTTTGAGAGGCATGAGGGATTTCGAACTCTGCCTTCATGGCCTCATAGAAGGAGTGATGTATTCGATAAGGTGCAGATACATGAGTCTTAGTATTTAGCCGTATATGTATAAAAGTTCCAGGATCTATGCCTCCTCCTGCTATTCGTAACCCAAATTTGTACCCCTGCTTCCACTGGCTGGGGTTAAGTATGATGAGCCGTAAAGGATTACAGGCACCTTTCTTACACTTCTGAGGCTCAGGTAATGATACTTTTTCCAAAATGGCCACTCGTTTATCTCCATCCTGTCCCATAGGCGCACCAGTCCAAGTAGCATAATACACGCATTCCCACTTGGTTGGGGAGGATTTCCCAGTACACTTTCCCCATCCGTATGCTCCTTCAGGGCACATATATTTATCATCATAGTAGTAGGCTTGCTCCCAATATCCGCACTTGTGATAGGCATTTCTGTTTATCACATCACAAGCATCAAAACTCAGAGTAACATACATCGTGGGATCAGTGAGCTGTCGTGTGGCATTTATGAGGGCTCCATCCTCATCATTCCATCGCAACTCCAGCACATAATAAGAGGGGTTCTGTCGAGGATTGAAGCAGGTTTGACTCTCCCCTTTTGTACAGATATTTAATTCTGTACCATTATACACACGACGACTAACTATACCAGTGCAAGTATAGTAGGAATGATAAAGTAAAGTCTGAGTGACCTTCATCCCAGTTCGGGTAGTAGTTATACAAGCTGCACAAGGGGATAGGGCAAAAGTCTTTTCCAGGAATCCCAGGAATATCACTCCCATAAGGCAATAGTGGAGGAATATTGTGATTACAGTCTTTAGAGGTCAACTGAAATATTGGGTACGATGAACTTGTAGAGTCTTTTTCTTCTTCTTCTCTGCTTTGATTACCACCCCTGCGTGACAGGTTTGGAATTGTAGATTCTGAAGACTCTTACAACGCCGGTTGTCTCCGCAATGTAAGCCGCAATGGAGTCTCAGGGTCATTTACTGAAGTCCATTGACCAAGTTCAGGAGCAGCTACCGGCTTCACTCGACTGTGATGGATCCAGGGTTCAAGTTCTGCAACTTTCACTGCAGTTGGGGTTGACAAGATGACAACATAAGGTCCCTTCCAATGCGGTGCCAGCGGGGTCTTTCTCCACTCTTTGATCCACACTAACACGCCGGGCTTGAAAGGGTGCAGAGGTTCCGTCAGATTGATGGGCAATCGATCTTGCACCCAAGTATGAAGACTCTGCAAAACAGAACTTAAAATCAATAGTTCTTGTCTAGTTATTTCAGATCCAATCTGTTTCATATCGCCTTTTATTCCCTGTACAATGGGTGGGGGTCGCCCATACAAAATCTCAAATGGGGAGACTCCTAGAGACTTGGTTGGAGCAGAACGTATCCTGAGAAGGGCTACAGGGAGAACCTGGAGCCACTTCAGGTGAGCCTCTTGACAAAGTTTGGACAATTACGATTTCAGGGTTCTATTCATACGTTCTACTTTCCCTGAACTCTGGGGTCTATAGGCAGTGTGCAACTTCCATTGTATCTGTAAAGCTCGAGCTAACTGTTAAGTCACTTGGGACACAAATGAAGGTCCATTATCTGATCCTATAGTCAATGGTATTCCAAATCGGGGAATAATCTCATGGAGCAGAATTCTAGTGACCTCTCGGGCTTTTTCAGTTTGAGCGGGAAAAGCTTCTACCCACCCAGAAAAGGTGCACACTAGGACCAACAAGTAGTGATATCCATTCGCCCGTGGCATTTCTGTGAAGTCCACCTGGACATCACTCATGGGGGTGACTCCTACTGACTGTACTCTCGGAGGTGGAGTAGGACCCTGCCTCACATTATTCTTAGCACATGTCAAACATTGGCGAGCTACTGAGGCGGACAGGGGTCCTAATAGTGAGATGCAAAAAATGGGGTCTTAGGGCTTTTTCCATGGCAGTTTTCCCATAATGTGTAGCCTGATGAAAAGCATGAACAAAGGCTGGTCCTAGCGCTTCAGGGATTACTGTGGGACCTGGAGGTGAGCTACCCTCTGGAGGTGGCAGTACTATCCAACCTTTTTCTTTCAGGATACCCCCTTCCTTTTCACAAAAATAACACAGGTAGACTAAAAAAAATTTTTTTTAAACTGCCTCTAATGTTTCGATTGATTTTTACGTTTTTTGGTGCGCTGAATCCAAATCTGGTAACCAATTTGCTCCATCACGTACAGATTTTTTGCTACATTGGGTTAGCAGTTTGAGGTGAACGTTTCAGATTGAGTGCGATCGAGATAAAAGTTTCTTGGATGAATTCTTTATACTAATTGTTTAGTAGTTATTCAAATAAGAATAAAGAAAATTGTAACAAGGCAGCACATAAGAATAGAGTAATGTCAACAAAACACACTGTGATGGTAGCAAAATTGTCTGCACTTAAAACAGCCACATACATGTGCACAAACATTGAGCATATAAGAGCGAGGTTAGACACAAAGCAAAGCAAAGAAATGTGCAAAAAATGTTGTACAGGTATGTATGTAAGAATAGAAAACGCAAACCGCACCATTGCAATACATGAAGACAAACACCCGATGGTGTGAAAATAAAATTCTAATAAATGAGATCCGACACTGTGGTAATAACTAGCAAATTTTTATTTCAAAGTTTAGTAAAAACACGATATTTGTCAACACAGTTTAGGTTTTAAAGTCATTCTTGGGTCAATCAATCTCCTGGTGGGCCCGTTTCTTCTTCCCCCGAATGCTTCTCTTGGTGCGCTGCTTGGCGTATTTTTCATCTGGGGTTTCCCGCAGCAGCAACCAGCAGAAATCAGCCATCATAGTGGTGTTCCATCTTCCTTGGTACCTTCTCTCTGCGTCCTTGATGTCCTGGTGAAACCTTTCACCTTGTTCGTCACTGTATGCCCCCAGGTTTTCGGGAAAGTTGTTCACATGGGAGTGCAAGAAATGGACTTTCAGGCTCATGTTACAGCCTTGTTCTTTGAAGGCATTGAGCATCCTGGCAACAATATCCTTATAGTTCTCATCCCGCCTGTTCCCAAGAATTTGAGAACAACATCCTTGAAGGAATCCCAGGCTTCTTTTTCCTTCTCAGACATCGTTTCAGCGAATGCTCCATCTGAAATGAGTTTCCTTATATCAGGGCCAACAAACACTCCTTCCTTTAGCTTTGCTTCAGAAAGTCGGGGGAACTTTGAGCAAAGGTACCGAAAGCACTCACCATCTTTTGGAAGGGACTTGATGAATTGCTTAATGAGACCCAACTTAATGTGGAGAGGTGGTAATAGAATTTTATCACGAGGTACCAAGCTCTCATGAAGAACATTTTTCTCACCAGGTCTCAAATACTCCCGAATTGGCCAGTCTTTTTTCCCCCAGTGTAGGTCGCGGGCCCGGCTATCCCACAAGCAAAGGAAGCAGGGATATATGGTGAAACCGGATTGCTGCCCTAATAGCATGGATAGAATTTTAAAGTCTCCACAAATCATCCACTTATGCTCATCATAACGAATCTTCTGAAGAATCAGGGCCAAATTCTTGTATTTTTCTTGGAGAATAACAGAGTGAGCAATAGGAACTGAAGCGAATGTGAAGCGAATGTGTTGCCATTATGAAGAAGAACACCTTTTATGCTGTCTTTTGACGAATCAATGAACAGCCGCCATTCAGCAGAATCATACTTGAGTTTAAACTTTTCCATCACTCTGTATATATCGTTGCAAAATACCAAATCTTCCTCTTTGCTGAAATACTTCAAAAATTGTGTCTCGCGGTTGCGGTACCAATAAAAAGTTGTTCCTGGTGACAATAGATTTTTCTGTTTAAGCCGAGAACCTAGCAGTTGGGCAGCATCTTTTGGGAGTCCTAAATCCCGGACTAAATCATTCAATTCAGCTTGAGAGAAAAGTTCAGGTTTCGGATCTGGTTCAGTTTCAAACTCGGAAGTACTGGACTCATCGGGAAAAGCCATCTGATGAGTCTCATCATGATCAGAACCGTCCACACAAATATGATCCAAAGATTTTGGTGGTTCAGGCACAGGTACTTCGTTGCTATGAGGCATAGGCCTAATTGCTGAGGGAAGGTTGGGGTAACTTATTACGTTCTTATTTTTTAAGTTGTATCCCTTCACAATGCAAGAGCAAAAATAGCAGTCACTGCTGTGGTCTCTTTGTTCACGCCACATCATAGGTATTCCGAAACGAAATGCTTGTTTTTTACCTTTCATCCATAAGCGTAGATATTCCTCACATGTCTTGCACACTTTGTGAGGAGCCCACGGTTTGTCTTGATCGCCTAACTTCAAACCGAAATAGGCGAAATATACTTTTTTAATAAATGCAGAAATGTTCCTCTGCCGCTTTTTCACGGTATATTCCCCACAAATAAAACAAAAACTGTCCGGAGAGTTGACGCAACCTCTTGCTCTGTGAGCCATCACAAATACACAGCACTGCAAACTACAACTGTAGTGAACCACTTCGGAATAAAGCTGGATTACGACTGAGCAAACAAAAGGTAATAATGAACTTGCAAGAAACTGAAATTTGACAGGAACGTTCATGTCGCAACCACCGTGTTTGAGCGAGCGAACGAGGCGAGGCGAACAGGAAAGAACATGCGCCAGCGCGAGTACCGGATTTAGCCCCCCGCCTCCCAATTGTCCTGTTAATATATAAAATGAATACAAAACACTCTAAAATATCATGAGGGAGTGTTTCTAGTTAGTTAACCATTACAACCTCTATTTTGGGCCAAGAAATTAAACTGCAGTCGGCTAAAAAGAAATTATGTGAACATTCCTTATATGGGTAAGAAATCTAATTTTGCAAGAAAACGTGATGTGATGGAACATTTTGGCTATTTTTCCTGGATTCAGCACCCCAAAATCTATAGGAATCAGTTGCAAAACTGGAGGCAGTTTTTTGGTAGTGTACCTGTGTAATCTAACTCTCTTGTTGTGTATCGGGGGGCCCATGAACTGAGAGGCACAGGGAACAAGGCTGCCTGCATTGAAGTATTTTGGGTCACAACTCGTCCAGTTGTGGCTGCTTTTCGGCAATGGCATCAGCAAACCTATTCCCTTGGGCAACTTCTCCTACTCCTGCTTGATGACCTCAACAGTGCATGACTGCAACTTGCTTAGGGACCCATACAGCATCCAATAATATCAATATCTCGGTCCCATACCTAATGGACTTGCCTCCTGAGGTGATCAACCCTCTCTCTTTATACAAGGCTCCATGTGCATGCAAAGTTGTGAAGGCATATTTGGAATCTGTGTACACATTTAACTGGGAGTCCCTCTCCTAATGTCAGTGCTCTAGTGAGGGCTATCAGTTCAGCTTTTTGTGCTGAAGTTCCTGGGGCCAGAGCTAAGGACTCAACTACCAGATCAAGGGTCACCACTGCATACCCGGCACAACGATGCCCATTGATGACAAGACTGCTTCCATCCACAAAGTAAGTCTGTTCAGGGTTCTCCAAAGGAACGTCAGTCAAATCCGGGCGGCTTGAGAACACAGTGTCCATAATCTCCAAACAGTCATGATCAGGGGGACCGGACCAATTGGGAACAACGTAGCAGGATTTAGAGCTTGACTGACCTTCAATTGTATCTGGGAGTTTTCACACAACATGCTCTGATACTTCAACATTCGTGAATTCGTGAGCCAGAAACTCCCTTTGTGCTCCATGAGGGTCAGGACAGAATGCGGTACAGTAACTTGAAGATTCTGTCCCAAAGTGAGTTTGTCTGCTTCGCTCATTAGGAGGGCGGTGGCGGCCACAGCTCTCAAACAAGGGGGCCAACCTCTTGCTACCACATCCAACTGTTTTGACAAATAGGCTACTGGCCGTTGCCAAGATCCAAGAGATTGAGTCAGTACCCCTAAAGCATTTCCCTGTGACTCATGGACATAGAGATAGAAAGGTTTCTGGACATCTGGTAGACCCAGAGCTGGTGATGACATCAGATTGGCTTTTAAAGATCGAAAGGCTGCATCCTGTTCAGGTCCCCACTCCAATGGAGACTTTTCCATTCCTCTGGTTGCTTGATACAATGGTTTTGCCAGCAGAGCGAAATTGGGGATCCATATACGACAGTACCCTGCGGCACCCAAGAAGGCTCTCACTTGCCTCCTGGTGGTTGGAGTAGGAATACTGCATACAGCTTCTTTGAGTTCTGGTCCCAGGCGTCGAATTCCGCTGGACAACTGGAATCCTAGATATTTAACTTCAGTTTGACATAATTGTGCCTTGGCTCTTGAGACCTTGTATCCAGCCTTATTTAGAAGGTGCAGGAGATCACTGGTGGCTTGTAGACATTCACTTTCTGAATTGGTGGCTATGAGCAGATCGTCCACGTACTGAAGAAGAACCCTTCGTCCTGGGTTCACAGAGTAACTTGAAAGATCTTGATTTAAAGCAGCACTGAAGAGAGTGGGTGAATTCTTAAATCCTTGGGGCAGTCGAGTCCAGGTAAGTTGACCCCGCCTTCCTGTTGTGGGGTCTTGCCATTCAAAAGCAAACATATGTTGACTGGTGGGGGGGGCCAGGCGTATGCAGAAAAAGGCATCTTTCAGGTCCAGGACGGTGAAATGAGTAGCCTCAGCGGGGATCAGTCCCAAGAGAGTATAAGGATTTGGTACTACTGGGTGTATAGTTTCAACTGCGGCATTTACCCATCTCAGATCTTGTACTGGGCGGTAATCCCCTGTCCCAGGTTTCTTGACTGGGAGAAGGGGGGTATTCCAAGGTGACTGGCACTCCTTGAGAAGTCCATACTTCAGTAGTTTCATTAGATGACAGTGGATACCTTCAATGGCTGGTCGAGGAAGAGGATACTGCTTCACATGCACTGGTTCCGCTCCTGGCTTGAGGGTGACAATAACAGGGGCTATGTTCTTCGCTAGGCCAGGTGGATTATCTTCTGCCCATACTTCAGCGGGGCTATAAGGTTGGTGGGTATACAGGAACTACCTGGCTTGGTTGGAGATACGCTGTAAAACCGCCATTCTTCCTCTCGGGGAACAGTCAGCACCATCAATCCAGCAGGTTTTGGGTTCACAGTCATTTGCATTTCTCCCCTTCAGCAAAGGATATTTGTGCCTGAAGCTTGGCAAGCATATCTCGTCCCAAGAGTGGAATAGGGTATTTGGGCATATACAAGAACTGGTGCGTTATTTTCTGTCCCCCTAGTTCACACGTGCGGTTCTGCAGGAAAGGCTTGGTGGCCCTGGCTCCAGTGGCCCCAATAATGGTGACAGATCGAGAGGAAAGAGGAGCCATTGGCTTTGCCACCACTGAATGTTCGGCCCCTGTATTCACCATGACGTCCATATATCAGTCCCCTATCTTCAAACTGACCATAGGCTCCTGGGGACCCAGGGTGAACTTGGAGCCCGGTCTGGCCTAGTCTTCATCCATCTCATAGCCCGTTGCAACTGCCACTCCCTCAATAGCCTCTTCCCTCTCTTGCTGGAACTGTGCTCGATTCATTCCTCCACAACGCTGGAATCGACCTCCTGTTCTCCAAGGACTCCCTCCTGGGGGTGGAGTCAAAATACAGGCATTCACTTCTCCAATGTCCTTCTTCTCTGCAATGGGCGCACTGGTTTGCACCCAGTGGGGGCCGATCACCTTCACGACCCCTTCCACGTCCTCTGCTCCTTCGATTAGGAAAACCTCCTTCACGTCGTTCAACTAGAGCAGCAGCAAGAAGATCTGCTTTCTTCTTCATCTTCCGTTCACTTTCTCTATCACGTTCATTTTCACGATTCACAAACACTTTCTGAGCAACTTCCATTAACTGTGCTGTATTCATGCCCGCAAATCCATCCAGTTTCTGTAATTTTCGCTTTATATCTCTCTGGGACTGACTGACAAAAGCTGCGTTTACCATCCGCAAATTCTCCTGGGCAGCTGGATCGTATGGAGTATACAATCTGTAGACTTCAGATAATCGCTCATAGAAGGCCGCTGGGCTCTCATTCGGACCCTGGATAACTTCTGATACCTTCCCGATATTCATGGCCCTCTGGCCTCCTTTCCTTAGGCCCTGCAACAAGGCCTGGCGAAATCGAGTTAGGGCCGCCGCCCCCCTTTCGTCATTCGGATCCCATCTAGGGTCTTCATTGGGGAAAGCTGCGGCGGCGGCAGCTTGTGGGAGATTTATTCCACCCTCTACAGGATTTTCTTCTAACCAGCAGATAGCTGCTTGCACAATTCGCGCTCGCTCCTCGGTAGTAAAGAGAGTGGACAGGAGCTGGCGACAATCAGACCAGGTAGGCTGATGAGTTTGCATTATACTAGACACTAATTCCGTCAATTCTTGGGGATTTTCAGTATAGGATGCATAGTGCGTTTTCCAGTTTAATAGATCAGTGGTGGAAAAAGGCACGTAAATTAGACTGGCTGGTCCTGGTGCCATCTGGCCTTGTTCATTTACGATAGGTAGACCAGATACTTGGCGCAATGGCATTAAGTGCTTTGTTTTCTCTTTCTTCTTTGGGGTTGCACTTCTTAAATCATACAGCTCTCGGGTATGGGTTTCCTTGGCGGGTGACCCTGAACTGGCAGGAGAGCCTTCGCTTTCAGTATCATCGGGGGACCCTGACCCTCCTGCTATACTCAGGCCTGACTCAGGGCTATCACTCGGGGAAGTGGGCTTCTTTTGCTGCTGCAGCGGTAATTTCTGGGGTACCTCATCAGGTTCATCTTCGGGTGGTTGAGCTGGGGAAACTAACCTACAGGGATACTGGGGTAAATGGGCCAGGATTTCTGTGGACTCCGAGGCGGAATACACAGGCGGCTTCCCTTCCTCGGACTTCCGGGTTCCCCAGGTGGTTGCTATCAGTATTCTACACTGTTTCTCATAGCAACACTTCATCCAATGGGGCTGCCTTTCGCAAATACCCAACCAAGAGTCTATGTAGGGGAACTGGTGAGGGCGCGTGTTCAGTACGTGCTGGTGAACACGGGAGACTATTCCCACATCAAAGGTGCCCCCACGGGGCCATGAAGTAGCTAGCACAGGCCACTCCCTATCACATAGCATTTCTAATCGGGACGGAGACATTCTTATTCCATAGTCTCCTGAAAATCCCTTACGGAAATTCTTGATCATACATTCCAACGGAGTTTGCGTGGACTCCGCCCCTCCCATAATTGTAATGACGTAAGGACGTACACGACAACAGACAGTAAGGGTAGGTAGTATGGCTGTAGGTAAGGGGTCCGTACAGCCCACAGAACACTGAGGGGGACAAACACCACACGCTTACTTCTTTTCGCGACCTGGGTGCAGTCGCCCGGCCAGGAACTGCGCTACTCAGGAGTCCGCTCTCACTTGGTCTCTTTCAAGACCTCTCAGTCACACATCACACACACAACCAAACATGCTAGCAACGTTTCCCACAAATCCCCAAAAATTCCCAGGCATGTCTTACTATTCAACAGCAGCCGGCATCACGCATACTCATGCAAGGCTTACTCAGACTGCTAACTAATCAAGGGCCGTGGTTTGGGCCTCGCGTATACTCATGCAAGGCTTACTCGGACGCGCCCTGAGAGGTGATCAAACTTTCAGTATCATTTTCCAATATCAATGTAATCTCGCGCATACTCATGCAAGACTTTCCCAAAACGAACTGACTAAAGAATAGAGAAAGATCTACTCACCGGATCCGGTTCCCGATACCAAACCAGTTCATGGGTTGGATCCTGGACTCCCCTCGGGTTCGGAGGTGATGGCTGGCCGGACCCAGTGGTCCGCCGAGGCAGGGCGGAACCCTCTCCGATACAAGAGGACCGGTGGCGCCTGAGGTTTCCCCCGCGGTCGGACAGACACGGTTCCAACCGGGCCAAACCTGGAGGCGAATTACGTGGAATATTCACTTGAATACCATTCACTATCCGCACATTTCCGGCCAACGCACCAAGAATATGTAGCAGCGAAGTGCAGACAATGAATAAATCCAGGAGTCAATTGCAGGGTCCAAGCCAATTTAATGTGCACAGGCTCAGAGAGTCAAGCTTCAAAAAGGACTGCGCAAAGTTCTTCCAGAGACATATTCATTTTATACATTTCTTTTCAGTTTGATACATGCAGACTTTCTTTTGGTTCCAACGCCCCCTGCATTTGTCCAATCAGAAATCCTTCCTGGGCCTAGCACCCAGCTCCCTCCTCTAGGATTGTTCTAACAATGGTACAGTTTCTAGGTATGGATACACTTCTCCTGCAAGGTCGTTTCTAGCTCTAGGAATGCAAGCATTGAAACATTTCTATCCTCAAAACACAAGAGAATAATGAAAGATTTATGAATTCATGAAAAACTTATTAAGCAGTTTAAAGCAACTTTCTCAGACTTTCACAGATTTTTGGTTCTTTACTAAGATGGGGGTTGGAATCGTGGCCTAACTTACAGGCCTTTCATATTTGCAGGCTATTATAGGCCATAGCCTACCACATTTCCGTAAAGAAATATTTCCGCATATCACTCCTGAATTTATCTCCGTTCACCCTCATCCCATGTTCCCTTATAGCAGAACTTGCTTCAATTGAAAGAGGCTTTCTCCCTGAACATTTATGCCACGGAGGTATTTAAACATCTCAATCATATCACCTCTATCCCGCCTTTCCTCTAAGGTGTACATATTAAGATCCTTAAGTCTGTCCTCATATGCTTTATAATGAAGACCACTAACCATTTTAGTAGCCACCCTCTGCACCGACTCCATCCTGTTCACATCCTCTTGAAGGTGCTGTCTCCAGAATTGCACACTATATTCCAAATGAGGTCGCACCAAAGACTTATACAGAGGCATTATCACCTCCTTTTTTCTGCTAGCCATTCCTCTCCGTATGCACCCAAGCATCCTTCTAGCTTTTGCCGTCGACTTTTCTACCTGTTTAGCTACTTTAAGATCATCAGACACAACCACGCCTAGGTCCCGCTCTTCTTTAGTGGACAAAAGTACTTCACCCCTATACTATATTGCTCCCTTGGATTGCTGCAGCCCAAATGCATGACCTTACATTTTTTTTACATTAAATCCCAGCTGCCAAATTCTAGACCATTCTTCAAGCTTAGCTAGATCCCTCCTCATGTTATCTACACCTTCCTGGGTGTCTATTGCAGATTTTGATATCATCTGCAAAGAGGCAAACCTTACCTGACAGCCCTTCCGCTATATCACTAACAAAGATGTTAAAAAGAATCAGACCAAGAACAGATCCCTGTGGCACACCACTGGTAACATCCTTCTCCTCAGAGTGAGCCTGAACTCTTTGTCGCCTCCCACCCAACCAATTTCTAACCCAAGCAGTAACTTTAAGGTCCATCCCTAGGGTGCTCAGTTTGTTTATAAGTCGCCTGTGAGGAACAGTGTCAAAGGCTTTACTGAAATCTAAATACACCACATCTAGGGCTCTCCCTTGGTCCAACTCCCTGGTCACCCAGTCAAAGAAATCAATCAGATTTGTCTGACAAGACCTGCCTCTGGTGAATCCATGCTGCCTCGGATCCTGTAATCCACTGGACTCCAGAAACCTCACTATTTTCTCTTTCAGCAGCGTTTCCAATAATTTACTCACCACCGAAGTTAAACTAACCGGCCTGTAGTTTTCAACCACATCCTTACTTCCGCTTTTGTGTAAAGGCACCACATGAGCCTTTCTCCAGTCCTTTGGCTCCACTCATGACTCCAACGAGGCATTGAAAAGGTCAGTCAGTGGAGCTGCTAGAACTTCCCCAAGTTCCCTCAGTATCCCATCCGGTCCCATCGCTTTGTCTACTTTTAGTTGAGCTAGTTTCTCACGAACACAGTCTTCTGAAAATTGTTCAAGATGTCCCTCGCTTCTGTTCCTGTTTGTGGGTGTTTTCTGAGGTCCTGCTCCTGGTTCTTCATCTGAACACAGACAGAAATATTTGTTAAGCAATTCCGCTTTATCCTTATCAGCTTCTACATATTCCCCCCCTGCACCCTTGAGTCTGACAATACCACTTTTGCCCTTCCTCTTCTCACTAACATATCTGAAAAATGTCTTATCCCCCCATTTTATTGCATTGGCTATTTCCTCCTCCTTTTGAATCTTTGCCTTCCTGACTACTTTGCTAGCTTCTCTAAGTTTTTCCAAATATAGATGCCTGTCTTCCTCTCTCTGTGATCTCTTGTATTTCACTTTTTCAGCTACTTCTTTTTTAAAGCCATAGCAGTCTCCTTTTCCTTTTACCTTTATTTACCATTTTAACAAAAAGGTTGGTTGCCCTTAAAATATCCCCTTTCAGTTTTGCCCACTGTTTTTCTACATCCCCCAGCTGTTCCCATCCCACTAGACTCCCTGAGGTATTGGCCCATCTTGGCAAAGTTAGTCTTCTAAAGTCTTCTAAGATCCTCACCTTTGAATGGATGCTAACAGTCCTAATACTGAACCACACCATCTGGTGATTACTGAATGCAAAATGATCTCCCACTATAACATCAGAAATACTTTCACCATTGGTAAGCACAAAGTCCAGTATGGCCCCTTCACGTGTGGGGTCTGTTACTAATTGCCTGAATAGTTCTCACTGTAGAGAATCCAGGATCTCCTTACTTCTAGATGATACTGCAGCAGGAATGTGCCAATCAACATCTGGCATATTGAAATCTATCAGTAGCGCTTCCCCTTTCCTAGCAATGCTACGTATGTCTTCAATTAACTCTCTGTCCACCTCTTCCTCTTGTGAGGGAGGTCTGTATATCACACCAATGCAAATAGATTTCTCTTTCCCTCTTTCTAGTTTAACCCACAATGCCTCCTCTCTCCCTTTTAAGCTCTGTAATTCCAAAGCTTTAATAGTAGTTTTTACATGTAGTGCCACGCCTCCTCCCCTTCTTCCTACCCTGTCCTTTCTGAATAAAGTATAGCCAGGTATAGTTACATCCCAATCATGGTTTTCTGTGAACCATGTTTCTGTAACTGCCACTAAATCCAAGTCAGCCACTCCCAGCAAAGCTTCAACATCAGGGATCTTATTTCCCATGCTATGGGCATTTATACACACTGCTTTCCATATGTTACCCATTTCTATAAAGGTTTTTAATGTATCACCTATCTGGGGGCTTTCACCTACCTAGAGGCTTTCTTCACCCATCCCCAACGAATCTAGTTTAAAGCCCTCTTCAGTAGATTAGCCAGTTTATTACCGAAGACACGTTGACCTTAAGGTTTTAATAGGGAAAATTTTAATTTTTCACCATTTAATATTTTTAGTACTGTTTCTTTAAATTTAAATGAATCGGTAACCAGAGATACCAATCTGTGTCACTAATTCCTGCCTTCCCTCCTGTAATCAGTTTCAACAGAGCTCTCCTGGGAGATCCCTACACAGCCTGATCACTTGTGCTGCTACATCCAGGTCCTCTAAAAAATCCAACTTTAAAATTTTATGATTAATTTAAGCTCCCCAGAGCCTCCCAACACATATTCTGCAGTTTCTGTTCAAAACAGAGGCTCTGGAACCCATCCAGGGCCTCAGGAAGTCAACCCCCACCCCCGACTCTGCATTTAACTGCGATTCACAGCAAAAATAGTGCCCAAATAAGATTAAAAAACTAATTTATAGGCTTCCCGTCACTGGCCATATTCTTTATCCAGCAGGACTCCCCCAAGTGCTTTGCCCTGATCTCTCTAAAGCGCCCACTCACTCCGCAGCTGTGGCATTAAAAACCTCTTGGTCCTTTAAGGCTGGCTCCTCCTTCATGAGCTAGGCCCAATCCAGCCTAGCAGTGCTTGCTCTGGAGCCCTGAAGGCCCCCTCCCCTGGAACTCCCGATGCTGCTTCCCATGCTGCCACTGCTTAAATCCCATATGCCATCAGCCATCCCTGGGAGCAAGATAAGACCCGGTGCTGACAGACAGCAATGGGACCTCCCCTCCTGCCCCCAACACTGCTCCTATGTCCCAACTGTGATTCGCAGCCAGAGCCACCACTGATCACACTCTTGGCACCTGACGCCACTTCCTGCTCTAACTGCCACCCCCCCCCCCCCAGGACCTCAACGAGGATCGTGATTCCTCCAGCAGCCCCAGGACCAGTCACAAACATAGCGTCACGCCTCCTGCAGACATGAGGATGGTCTTCCCGCGGCTGATGGCCATGCCTCCTGCCAGTCCCTGTCAAAATCAGGAGCAACAGCAATACTCTTGCTACCCTGACCTGGCATTCTCCAGCCCAGCCTCATATGGGACAAGGTTTGGTGACTGCCGCAGGAGCACAGCTTACCAGAGGCCACTGCCCCACGTTCTGTGCACTCCTCTATATGTATTTAAAAAAAAAAAAAGCTGCTGCAACCTGTGCTCGGTGGCTCTTATGGCCACCGTGATACCCGGAGTTTAAAAAAACGAAGCCCAGCCACCATTGGAAGTTGTCAGTCCCCGATCCCAATGGAGCCAGCAGGTATATTTAATTTTTTTATAAATGTATTATCTGGTTTTAGAGTGGAGGGGTAGCCTAATGGTTACAGCACTGGCTTGGTAACCAAGAGATCAGGGTTCAGTTCCCACTGGCACTCCTTGTGACATTGGGCAAGTCACTTAATCCTTCATTGCCTTGGAAGAAAGGCCTAGTAATCTACCTCCAGTCACACTGCCAGGAAAACTCAGGAGCTGCTGGGTTGCCAGGAGTCAGCATTGACTTGAAGGCAAATGTTGCACAGCATTATCTGGTTACATTTTTTTCTTTTTATTTAACTAGATTCACGGGGCAATCTCATGCTACTTAGTCCAAAATAGCAACTTCCCCTTGGCCATGTCCTCCTCTTCCCTGATTGGATGATCTGGCAGTCTTATCAGGTGTGACCATGCCAACCCTACTGCATGGCCATGCCTCTCCTTCCCTTATTGGCTGGAGTCTGGCAGTCAATAAATCCAATACTGCCTCACCTCACTGGCTAGCTCTGGTTGTGCTGTGAGATGCTCTGACTCTTTAGAGGCCAGGACTTTTGCCTTTAAAAACATTTTTTGCTGCACAAATATTTGCTGCAACCTGGTCAAAAAGCAGTCCGATGTCCCAAGGGCTTTGATCCAACTATGCCATAAATGCTGATTGTACTCCGAAAAGTCCTCAGCTGATCCCCAGTGCTATTTGTCATGTTGTGATTATCCATTGGGTTTTTGTGGTAAGATACAGAAGTAGATTGCCAGGTCTTTCTCCTGTGCACATAATAAGAGTGTTGTTGCCATTGTTGCAGAAATATGATCCTCTGCCACCAACACAGTTCCATTCTGCTACTGCCCAGATGGGAGGCTTGTCTTAGTCTGGCACCTCAATGAGACCTTTCCATCTTGGGAGAACCTGCCAATAGTTAAGCTACCATTAACTTAGCTCTCAGCATTACTGATGCACACAAGCCCTCACAGCACGACAAGCTGCAAACCATGTGAGGGCCACACATATGCTCCCCCATACGGTATTAAATACAAACATATATTCTGCATCCACAGAATTCCCTGCCGCTCCCCCAACAATAGATGCAGAGTAGAGCTAGGACATTTCCCCATAGACTTTAAAAAAAAAATTTTGATTCTACTGTCATCTCACTAACAGCAACATAAACCCTCTCAGCAGGACCGTACCAAGCTATAAATGCAATCTGTGTGACTAATGAATCTGGCACATACCCCGCTCCAGCTATATGCAGTAACTTGCTCTTTTTTAGTTTCCTGGAAGCCCAGTGATGATATCGGTGCCCCTTCCATACTTGTGCTCTGTGCAGCTACACTTCTCACACAGCCCTTGGTATGGCCCTGTCTTTCAGTAACAGCATATTGTGAAATACAAAAATCTCCCAAAAAAGTCACTCGGGACCTACAAAAAAAACCCATCTACTATACCAGTACTAATTTCCAAAATTCACACAACAAGGACACTACCTATGAAAAAGCAACACTGTAAATAGTGCAGTGAGCCTTAGAACATCAGTGCACCTATTCAGGGCTGGCCTGTCCACCAGGTGATCACCTAGGATGGCACAGTGCCACAGCAGGTCTTTAATAGTAGTAGTAATACTTTATCATTTATATAGCACTACAAGGCGTACGCAGTACTGTACAGAATCTAAAGACAAACAGTACAATATATGAGAATGAGGGTACAATAGGGAAGGGAAAGAAGACAAAAGGAGAACAAAGGATTAAGATCCAAAAAGTGGCCTGAAAGAGGTGAGCCTTTAGTATGGATTTGAAAAGGGGGAGAGATGAAACCTGATGTAAAGATACAGGTAAGTTGTTCCAGGCATAAGGAGCAGAAAGGTGAGAGGATCGAAGTCTGGAGTTGACAGTGGAAGAGAAGGGCATAGGAGAGAAGAAAGCCAGAGGAAGAGTAGAGATCACCAAGAGGAGTGCAGGAAGAGAGGAGGGAGGAAAGGATAGTGAGCAACAGAATGAATGCATTTATAGGTGAGAGGGAGAAGTTTGTATTGGATACAGAACTGGAAGGGAAGTCAATGAAGTGATTTGAGAAGAGGGGTTATGGTATATGAGTATAATGGGACTGGCAGAAAATTTGCCGTGCAGCAGAGTTTAACACTGGAGGGGAGAAAGTACTGTGCGCATGCATGCAGTCATGGCCTGCCACTCCTTCCCCCTCTGATGCAACTTCCTGTCAGAGGGGGCAGGAATGGCAGGCTGCGAGTGTGTGCAGACACGCAGGTAAGGTGTGCTGTGACACTGAGCAGCTGCTTCAAAGAAGTCATTGTACTGCCAAGTCGAGAGGCTGGATGCTGGGGCGGCACGAGTCAGGTTTCAGCACTGTAGGCTGGGGTGGTGGGGGCAGAGGCAGCAGCATAGTGGGCTTGCCTAGGGCAGTACAAACCCTTGGACCAGCCTACATCTACTACTACTTAATACACAATGCAAAAATTATTTAATTAAATGTAAAAAACATACTAATACATTCACCACATGTAAATACATATTTAAAAAAATGATTCTCACTAGTGTGTATTGATAACCATGATTCAACAATATATATTAATTCATTATATCATAACATAAAATTATTTAAACTACATAGGTATTTATTGATTTTTTTTGTATATTATCACATAGATTATTAAATCTCTAAAAACTCTTTTCATCAAAATACATATAATACAAATTTACATATGATCACTCGCTATTTCATGTAAAACTGACAAAAGTCCCCTTATGTAAATCTAATTACCTGTCATCAACAACATCACGATAATATCACCAGTACAATTTTATCATAATAGATGGTTGTATATCATTCATAAATATATATGAACAAACATTTCATATACTATTCTTTCTAGCATTTCATAATCTCTTAATCTTATAAATTTCATAAATCTCTACATCCCATTCACTTCATCATATCCCATTCACTTCATCATATCACACAACACACAGACACAACTCCCTCTCTTTCATATTACACATAGCTCACGTTTGCCATCAGCACCGGCGGGCTCAACTTTAACAGAGCTGTGGGAAAGGGAAACGCTCTCCCTTCGTGGCTCTGCAAAGCTGAGCTGGCACCAGGAAAAGAATGACAGGGCTCTTCTGGGGCGGCGGTGGGCCGCAGGGCACTTCATTCAGCAGCGGCAGCAGCTTCTCCGACCAGGTTTGGTTTTTTTTTTCTTTTGTTCAGATTTTGAAGGCCGAGTGAGACGGCCTTTTTGGGGGCATTTTTTCACCGCCCCCAAAAAGTTGCCGCCTGAGGCCACTGCCTCACTCGACCTCATTATAGAGCCGCCCCTGGGCGTAGCAGCTGCAAGTTTGCACTTTTGCTGCTCATAGTTGCACCAGTGGTACCTGGACATGAGCTACAACTGAGTGATCACCATCTTCTCTCCGGACAGGCACATCTTCCAGGGCTGCTTTTATCTATGGGCAGCAGAGCCGCCAATGTGCAGGGGCCCAGGGAAACTGCCCCTTTTGCCCATATGTAAAAGAAGCTTAATCATGAGTTGAATGTATAAGATGACAACCACATTCCTCTGGATCCTGAATCAAAGGCAATATCTGAGCAAATGCTTCTTTAGTAAATGATCTCGTAACAGAAAATAATTGTTTGAGAAAGCGATGATATTGCATCATCAGGAATTCATGAGCTGTGTCCTAGAATTCAGCATAGTAGCTAGAAATGCCCCCCTGCCCACTGCATCTGAAAGTTTTTGATCTTTACCTGGTGGGCTGATATTGATCTAGAATGTTTAGATGTCTTAAGTGTTGCATCAGATACATGTGAATGGTGAGACAATTGAGGGTTATGTGTCCTGCGGCAGGCAAGATTCTACCTTTAGCATGTAAGGGCTTAGAAATCTACCTGGACAGTCACCAAATCTTGCCATATACTCATTTGTAGATCCTGGAAAACCTGGTGGAGCAATGTTGCCATTTCTGTGGTCTTCCTGCCTAATTAGGTGACATTTTTGCCTAGGCCGTGGGAAAAATTTGTAGGTTATGGGTTAAGGGGTTTGTGCAATTTGCCCATGCCATTTTGGGTGAGAAAAGCATGGAAAATAGAGCAAAAACAGTGAAAAGTAAAACTCTTGCTTCAGAAATATCACAGCCCTTAGCTATATCTCATTGGTCAAGCCCTAGAGCAGCAAATTGAGAGCTGACTGATAAGATGTGGCAGGATGGAAATGATGGCTGGAATATGGCAGTCAAATCAAGGGAGACCATGGCCATGTGGCAAGGTGGGTGTGGCCATGCCTGATGGATTGCCAGACCAGCCAATCAGGGGAGGGCAGGCCTAAGGGTGGTTGCCTATTTTGGGCTATTTTTTAACCTACTTTGGACTAGAATTTCTGAGATCATCTGGCAACATTCAAGGAGCCTTGATTACTTTTCAAATAAAAATAAAGTTTCATTTAAGACCGTGGTCCTTGGTATCACAAAGACAAAGAGCACGTGAAAGGTTTTTTTGTAGATATTTTGGGTAAGACAGGTCTTCTGGAATATGATCTCTAGGATATTCTCTTTCTGAGATTTGCGCAGGTGACAGTGGAATACCGTAAACTGATTCTGTGTCCTGATGACTAGGGAATTTTGAATGCTAACTCCCACTTGTTTGGCAGCCTCCTGTCCCCGATTTCAGCAATGGGGACACAGGGGATAGAAAAAAAAATTCTGATTGATTGATTTACATATGTCAGGTTTTAGATTTTGCATCCATTATGTGTTTATTTTGCATGGGAGAAATACATCATTGATAGGAACCCCCCCCCCCCCCCCCCCCCGAAACAATTTGTCTGCTTGGAAGTGATATTGTTGCTGTCATGGGATGGATAGTGGGGAGGGTGGGACAGGGTAATAACTTCTCTTCCCTCCTCCATGCCTTGTTACTCAAACCCAGAACTAAGGTGTTCTTTCCTCTTTATCCTCCACTGCACAGTTCAGATAAATGTCCTAGGATTTGCCTGCAAAAAATTTGGTAACTTTGCCCAGCACTAACTTCAGCAAGTCTGAGCTGTTGTGGTTAGAGGGCAAGAGGTGAGGTCGGGAGGCGGATTGCAACAGTGTGGCTGTGGGGAAGGGGGTTGTGGTAGATATGGTCAGCGTAAGGCATGACACAGGACTCCACAGCCAAGAGGTTTAAAGAAAATATATTTTATTTGGGGACAAGCATCTAGACAACTGCTCTGGCCCTCCTTGGATTTAAGCACACGTAGAGTTAAACCTTCTAGTATTTATTTATATACATTTTGTTTATATACTACCTTTCTACTATCCAGGGCAGTTTACATAGAACTTAACAGATGTAACAGTGCCTGAGCAACTGTTTTATAGAGAACAAGAACATGCCATTAAATATGAACTAGTACTGTGAACAGTAAACACGGTAACTATGTACAGGCCTGGGGGCTAAGGGAGATAGGTGCATAATCTGTGCACATTGTAGGACAGGATGTTACCCTAGGCTTTTCCCAGCTATAAGAAGTCCTTAATTGCTCTCGGCAGGGTTACTCTACTGACTAGCTGAAGGCTGCTCCAGCACAGGCAGTACTTTCAAAACAAACACAACTAGCTCTTCAAAGTTTCCTTACTTCAGGCAGTACAGCCCAGCAAAAGTCTCTCCAACAGAGTAGAACTCCAGCAGCAAGGCTGAGCAGACAGTAATAAATAGAAATGCTTTCTACTTCCACAGCAGGCTGCTTTTTCAGCTAATAGTCTTCAGATATGCTCTAGACCCCTGAGCTCCTCTTTCCCCTCCAGGTCTTCTACTTCCTGGTTTAAACCCTGGGATCTGGCCACACCCTTCCAAGGCATTTCCCAGCGTTTTCTTAAAGGGGCAGGGCTTAGATTCTTATAGGTGAAATGCCTCCCTGGTTCTAAGCTTAGCTGGAGAGATATGGGTTGTTTCCCATACACTCCATCACAGGGTGCAGACAGAGGCTGCAGGCAGCTGGGCAGGCTATGTGGGCGCAATGGTTAGAAGTAGCATGTGTCAGTGGCAAGCAGCTCATGGTGATCTGCTGCCTCTGCTTGCAGGTGCAGTGTCAGGAGAGCTGGTTGATTGTGGTGGGCTTGTAGATGTTCAAGCTATCTTGTTTAAATTTGGGGATACCTGCTGCTAAATTGTTTACCAATCGGAGACAAGCATGCAAATCCAGGGACATTCCCCCCGCCCCCCAAAATCAGGAACATCTAGTAACCCATAGTGCTGGGCCACTGCCCTCCTATTATAGGTGCAGCTTGAAACCTGCCTCCACTCTGCACTATGGCTGCCAGTAAAATAAATAAGCAGCCTGTCTTTCCAGCCATGACCCCACCCAACTGCCTGCTGCATTGTGACCACTGTGGGGTTGCCTTCACTCCCTCACCAGTGTCACAGCCTTCTTATGTGTGCTCATATTGGCCCTGCTGTCACCACTGCCAAGAGCCTGACGATGCTGTGGGACCATGAGGAAAGGACTCCTTGACTGCGGCAATGATCAACATGAGTCGATAACACACACAGAACAAGGTGAATCAGCAGTTTGAGATTAAAGGGGAGAAGGAAGGTATGGGGCAGATTTTACTGCAGGGGAGGAGTAAGGGCTTGAGACAACGGGAGAAGTCAGAGATGGCTCAGCACATTGCACAAGATTATGAACTGGCAGCAGGAACAGACAGTGCTTTAGCAGGAGATGGGAGCACAGAGGTTGGAAGAGGAGGAGAGGTTAGCTACTACATGAAAGAAGAGCTGTGAGCAGCAATAGGGAGCATGTGGAAGGGCTGAGGCAGGAAGAGGAAAGTTTGAGCTAAGGACAGGAGAGAAACACGGGTCAGTGGAACCTGGAGAGTAAGAGGGGAAGGTTGGGGCAGGAATTGTGCAAGAGGAGAGAGTGGAAGGGAAGAGCTGAGGCAGGTGGAAAGAGCACAAGAAGAACTGGGAGTAGGAGATTACAAAACACGTTTGAGAGGCTGAGAACAACTGAATATTTTCAGTAATTATAATTTTTATGGTGGAAAATCCCCCATTGAAGGGGAAGTCCCAGATTTGCATGCCAAAAAGATAAAAATGGTAACAGATTGAATTGAGGGAGAAGGTGGAGAGACAGATACATACATGAAAAAAGGCCAGGAAAAGAAGAAATGAGAGAAAATAGGCAAATCAGAAAAGAGGAGACCAAGGAAAGAAAGAACAAGCAAAGGTAGGAAAAATTGAGTCATGGAGGGAAATATTTAAAAAACTCAGTTTATTTTCGTTTTGATGAGGATTAACTCCTCTTTTTTTCTGTACCAATTAGTTTGGTGCAGTTCAGTATTGCAGTTTGGTGATCATCAAAGTCCGGGGACCAAACAGTACAGTTGCCAACTCATGCAGATCAATCCCAACAAGGTGATTAAGTTTCAGTTTTGTCCCATTGCGGGCACCGTAATGTAGTCATTCTTTTCGTATGGACATTGGAACTACAACCTCATACATGCGGTGGGAAAAATCAGGACTCGGGGCAGGATTAACCATTTTCATGCTCGCACATGTTTTAGGTATGGCCTGACAAATTGCTCACTCTTACTGACTCTGCCATACTTGTTTACCACTAACCAACATCAATTGCACTTGGAAGCTGTGAGCAGTGGGGGGACTGCGGTATTCGAGGGATTCAAGCAGTGAAGTACCAACCCTTAATACCCTGTTGAAGGCTGTCATCACCACATGGTAGGCCTCAACTACCATCTGCTGCCTTCTTGTGGTCCCACGCCAATCTTATAACCCGCAGCGATTCCTGTAGTCTTTGAAAGCAGTTTGGCCTTCTCTTCCAAGGCAGCTCTGGTCTTTTCTTCTTCTTGCCCTGAGGCCAAGCTGTATTTTAAATGACCTTGGCCACCATTTTATATGTACTGTACCTGGCAACTTTCTGATTCGGAAGCAGAATAGACTTCCCATAAATAGTACAGAAATGTATTTACTTAAACGTATTATCTTATAAACTAAGTATTTTCAACTGTTTGAATTACATACTATTTGCTGGATTTTTTACTGTTATCCCCCTCCTCTTTCTACATCCCCCATCATAAGAACATAAGATATGCCATACTGGGTCAGACCAAGGTCCATCAAGCCCAGTATTCTGTTTCCAACAGTGGCCAATCTAGGTCATATGTACCTAGCAGTTTCCCCAAGGGACACAGGTTCCACAATGCTTGTACTGGTTCAAGCATTGATATCCTGGGTCCCTTCTTAATAATGGTTTATGGACCTTTCCTCCAGGAACTTGTCCAAACCTTTTTTAAACCCAGCTACACTAACAGCCTTTACTACATCCTCCGGTAACAAATTCCAGAGTTTGATTACACGTTGAGTGAAAAAATATTTTCTTTTATTAGTCTTAAATAGTTTACCCTGTAGCTTCATTGCATGTCCCCTAGTCTTTCTATATTCTGATAAGGTAAACAATCGATCGTTTACCCGTTCCACTCCGTTCATTTAATTTATAGACTTCTATCATTTCTCCCCTCAGCCGTCTCTTTTCCAGGTTAAAGAGCCCTAACCTTTTTAGCCTTTCTTCATAGGAGTATCCTTCCATCCCCTTTACCATTTTGGTGGCTCTTCTCTGAACCTTTTCTAAAATCGCTATATCCTTTTTAAGATATGGCGACCAGAATTGCACACAATATTCAAGGTGCGGTCTCACCATAGAGGCATTATAATATCCTTTGTTTTATTTTCCATTCCTTTCCTTATCATACCTAGCATTCTATTTGCTCTCTTGGCCGCCGCTGCACACTAGGCCGAAGGTTTTAACATGGTATCCACAATGACGCCTAAATCTTTTTCCTGGGTGGTGGTTCCTAATGTGGAACCTTGCATCATGTAACCATAGTTTGGGTTGTTCTTCCCTAGGTGCATAACCTTGCACTTGTCCACATTAAATTTCATCTGCCATTTTGATGCCCAGTCTTCCAATTTATCAAGATCCTCTTGCAATTTTCCACAATCCTCTTGGGTTTTAACAACTTAAAATAGTTTTGTGTCATCTGCAAATTTGATAACCTCACTCGTTATTCCACTTTCCAGGTCATTTATGAATATGTCAAAAAGCAGTGGACCCAGCACAGATCCCTGGGGTACACCACTATTCACCTTTCTCCATTGGGAAAATTGGCCATTTAGCCCTACCCTCTGCTTTCTATCTTTTAACCAGTTCCTGATCCACAATAGTACACTGCCTCCTATCCCATGACTCTTTAGTTTTGCCAAAAGTCTCTCATGAGGGACCTTGTCAAAGGCTTTCTGAAAGTCCAGATACACAATATCAACTGACTCACCTTTGTCCACCTGATTATTCACTCCTTCAAAAAAACATAACAGATTAGTAAGACAAGATCTTCCTTGTCTAAAGCCATGTTGACTGTCTCCCATTAGGTCATGACTATCTACATGCTGAGTAATTTTATTCTTTATGATGGTTTCTACCATTTTTCCCGGTACTGATGTCAGGCTCACCGGTCTGTAGTTTTCCCGGATCACCCCTGGAACCCTTTTTAAAAATTGGTGTCACATTGGCGATCCTCCAATCTTCAGGTATTAGAGATGATTTTAATGATAGTTCACAGATCGTCATTCCCATCTTAGATTTGATTTACACCTCCATTTTCTATGGCTCCATACCACTTTTTCTTTTTCTGACAATCCCTAACCTTTTTCCCCTTCACTTTCAGTGCAAACCCCACCTTCTTCTCACCCTCTCTCTTCCTTTCCCATTTCTTCTCCCATCTTGTCTTCTTCCCTTTCCTCTGCTCTTGAACCTCTCCTTCTTCTTCCTCTTATTCATCCATTTCCCTTCTCTCTTAAACAATCTCATCCTTATTTAAGCTGTTCTTCTCCTCTCTGCCTCACACTCTTCTTCTTTCATCTGGTGACATTAATCCTAACCCTGGCCCCCCTCCCCCTAGACTTTTTTCTCACTCCTGCTCCCCACTCAACCACTCTAATCTCATCCATATTCCTCTCCTCTCTCCCTTTCTCTTGTGCCTTACAAAATGCTCATTCCATAGCTAATAAACTCCCCTTTACTCATGATCTTTTCATTTCTAACTCTTTTCAACTTCTAGCTCTTACTGAAACCTGGCTCCTTCCTGTTGACACTGCTTCAGTCGCTGCCCTCTCTCATTGCGGCTACCAATTCTCGCACACTCCTCGTGCCACTGGCCGTGGTGGTGATGTGGGGTTTCTGCTTTCTCCTTCCTGCCAATTTCAACCCCTCCATCTACCTCAGTCTCACTCTTTTTTCCCTTCATTGTCTACTCCATCTGTCTTTTTAATCCCTTACCTCTCTCGATAGCTGCTATCTATAGACACCTGACAAGTCCACCTCTACCTTTCTCACTGATTTTGACTCATGGCTTTCCTTTATCCTCAATACTTCTTCCCTCTCCTTTATTGGTGACTTTAATATTCATGTTCATAACCTTTCTGAACCCTATGCTTCCAAACTCCTTTCCTTTACTTCCCCATTTAACCGCCAGCTTTGCTCTTCTGCCCCCACTCAGCAGCATGGCCATTGCTTTGATCTTGTTTTCATTTCTAATTGTTTACCCTCTAATTTCCGTACGTCAGTTCTTTCCTTATCAGACCATTAACTGTCTAGCTTCACGCTTCATCATTCCCCACCTCTTTCTCACCCATTCTCCTCCTACCTTTTTAGGAATCTTCATGCTATTGATCCATTGTTTCTCTCCACTTCAGCCTCATCACCTCTTTCCTGCTCTTTGTCTTCTAACTTGGTTGATGAAGCTATAGTTTCCTATAATACTGCTCTCTCCTCTCCTCTGGATACTCTTGCTCTACCTATCCTTTGTCCTGTGAGGTCCACTATACCTCAGCCATGGCTTCAACTACTCACTACCTTTGCTCCTGTGCCCACTTAGCTGAGTGCATTTGGCTCAAATCCCACTCTCTTTCTGACTTTCTTCACTTCAAATTCATGCTTGCTTCTTTCCAAACTGCCATGGCTCACGCCAAATAAAACTTGTCACGCCCTCACCACTCGCCTCCAGCTTAGAGGGGCATGGTTGTATAAGGAACATTCCCCTTTCAGTCTTAACTGACTAGTTCCCCGCAATGCTTTGTGGGAAATGTAGTTTAATTGCGATATATCTGGGCTTCAGGTAGAAAGCTGTAGTCGGGCTCCTTGAGTAAGGTAATGACAGAAATTTATTGAGCACAAAAAAGGTTCATAAATACCACATTCAGGCATGCTTCTCCAGGCTTCTTCAAAGTACAACAGGTTATAAGCAAAACAAAAACCCAAAACCAAAGTGGCAGCTTAAAGTATTCTTCAGCTCAGAAAAACATAGCCTTTAACAGCAAGGCTACCAGCTTCCTTTAGCCTTGCTGGTTAAAGCACAAAACAGGCTTTCTTCTGTGGCAGTTTGCCTTCTTTTCCAGTCTCAAACCTTTCCAGGCTGTTTTCCAATTAACAAGCAAAACAAAAACTCCAAACAGGAACAAACTTTCAACGTGCAAGCAAAGTTCTATTCAGGTTTCTCAGGAAAATTCAAGAGTAAAAATAAAGTTTTTCCTCACAGTTAATTTGGCTTCTGGTCATCTCACTTCACAGGTAGCAGGTGGTTAACAAGCACAATTCACAACTCCAGCTTGTTCTTACGTCTTAGTAAAACGTCCCCTCTTTACCACGTGGGAATTTACAATCCATCTACCTGCTTCTTATGGTTACCTTTCTCTGGAGGGCTTTCTCTCAGGGCTGGCTTTCCTTCAACCCTTCTGTGGCTAAGGCTTGGCACAAAGAGCAATCCATGAGGGTGTGTCTTCCTCATTCAGCTCAGCATCAGGCTCTCCTAGCTGCATAGACTCTGACTCTCCTTCTGGCTCACTGGGCTCAGCTGACAGCCTCTCGTTAGAGCTGAGAGTGTCTCCTGCACCTCTGCACTGTCCAGCATTAGGCTTCTCCTGTTCTGCTCAGCATTAATCAGGCTTCTTAGGCTCATACCTGTGCCTCGGCTTGTATCAGCTTCTCTCTCTCTTTCTCCTCTTGCCCATTTCTCAGTCCTTGCTTCTGGCGTTTCTTCCACCCTCTCTCCTTCTCCTCTACTATAATCTAACATAGGCTTATATCTCCAGGGTTCTAGCCCCACCTCCTCTCTTCCCAAGTGACGGAGATCACTGCCTTCTGGCACCTGAGTAATTAGGGAGCTTACTGACGTAAGGGTCTTGGACCTTAGGTCTGTATTCACTCTCCCTTATTTCACTAGGGGAAACATGAAACCTGTTCCAGCTGGGGGTTTTCTGGTTCCTAGGTGAGGTTGTGGTTTTGTTACCCTGACCTTGCAAAAGGGGCCCTTTTACTAGGGTGAACTCTTTGCCTTTTTCCCTTTCCTCTAAGTCAGGATAGGCTTCCTTACCACAAACTACTATGTCCATCTAGCTAACTCACTTGTCTCTGACCCCCATCATCTCTTCTCTACTCTCGACTCTCTCCTCAAGGTACCTCCTCCGTCGACCCCTCTTTCTCTTTTTGCCCAAACCCTAGCCAACTATTTCCATGATAAAGTCCACAAGATTATACTCCAATTCCCCTCTTCCCCCTCTTCAATACCCACTTGTCCCTTCAATCTCTGTTACCCTTTCTTCCTTTAATAAGCTCTCCGAAAAAGAAGCCTCTCATCTTCTTTCCTCCTCTAAACTTACTACCTGTTCCTATCTCCTCTCGTCTCTTTAATTCCATCTCCTCTCCTCTGTCATCCCTTCATCACACACATTTTCAGCCTATCGTTTTCCACTGCTGCTTTCCCTACAGCCTTCAAGCATGCTCTGGTCACACCTCTCCTCAATAAACCTTCACTTGACTCTACTTGTCCCTCTAATTATCAACCCATCTCCCTTCTTCCCTTCATTTCCAAAATTCTTGAACATGCAGTTCTCTACCGTTGCCTTGAATTTCTCTCCTCTCAATCCATCGTTGATTTACTTCAGTCTGGCTTTCATCCCTTACATTCTACTGAAACAA
Organism: Ichthyophis bannanicus; assembly: GCA_033557465.1. Taxonomy (NCBI): domain Eukaryota; kingdom Metazoa; phylum Chordata; class Amphibia; order Gymnophiona; family Ichthyophiidae; genus Ichthyophis; species Ichthyophis bannanicus. The sequence goes on along the minus strand of CM066032.1, from coordinate 845,198,074 downwards.
CCCTTGTCAAAGTCTCCAGTGACTTGTTCCTGGCAAAATCCAAAGTCCTTTACTTAATTCTCATTCTTCTTGACCTACCTGCTGCTTTTGACACTGTTGACTACCACCTTCTCCTTGAGATATTGTCCTCACTCGGTTTTAGGGGCTCTGTACTGTCCTAGTTTTCTTCTTATCTCTCCCAGTGTCTGTTCTAGTGGTTCCTCCTCTACTGCTATCCCTCTCTCAGTTGGTATACTCCAAGGGTCTGTTCTAGGCCCTTTCCTTTTCTCTTTCTATACCCAGTGCTTTGGTGCAGTCATCTCCTCCCATGTTTTACAAAATCATTTCTATGCTGATGACTCTCAAATCTATCAGTACCTGATATTTTTCCTTCACTCCAAGCCCATATATCTGCTTGCCTATCTGACACTGCTGCTTGAATGTCTCACCACCGTTTGTAATTGAACATGGCCAAAACTCAACTTCTTATTTTTCTCCCTAAACCCTCTTCCCCCTTCCTCTATCTATCACTGTTCATAACACTCTTCTGCTTTCTGTTTCTTCAGCCCGTAACCTTGGGGTCATCTTCGACTCCTCCCTCTCCTTCTCTACACATATCAAACAGAGAAAAATGACAGGTTTTAGCTTTCTCCATAACATTAACAAAATTTGCCCCTTCCTTTCTGAACACACTACTAAAACACTTATCCACTCTTTAATTACGTCTCGCTTAGATTTTTGCAACCTCCTCCTTCCTGGTCTCCCTCTGAGTCAGCTTTCTCCCCTTCAGTCTGTTCAAAACTCTGCTGCATGGCAAATCTTCCACCAGTCCCATTATACTCATATAACCCCTAAATCACGTCATTGGCTTCCCTTCTGTTTCCGTATCCAATACAAACTTCTCCTTCTGACCTATAAATGCATTCATTCTGTTGCTCCTCACTACCTTTCCTCCCTCCTCCCTTCTTTTTCCCTATACCCCTCCTCATGAACTCAGCTCTTCCTCTGGCTTTCTTCTCTCTATGCCCTTCTTTTCCTCTGCCAATGCTAGACTTTGATCCTTTCACCTTGCTGCTCCTTATGCCTGGAACAAACTAACTGTATTTTTACATCAGGTTTCATCTCTTCTCTTAATCCTTTGTTCTTCTTCTGTCTCCTTACCCTTCCCTGTTGTACCCTTGTTCTCATCTACTGTACTGTCTTTCTTGATTATATGGTAAGGTCTAATGAGCAGACAGTCTTTTATATGTGTCTATACAGTGCTGTGTGTACGCCTTGTAGCGTGTATATAAATGATTAATAGTAGCAGTAGATTAACCCCTTTGGCAGGCCTTAGATAAACCAGCATGTTGGGCCCCCATCGCAATATAAATACATATTAAAACTCTCCAGAGGAAAACTTGGCAGAGGAGAAAGCAACAGATAAGAAGTGCACAAGGGATGGGAACAGACAGATCTATTGCCTTTACAGAGTAGCCCCGTTAAGATTATTCCCCAGCCAGTCAGTTTTTCAAGATATTTGGAATGACTATTCATGAGATACAAAGGAGGCAGTGCATGCAGATCTACGAGGTGTGACAAAAAAGAAACGAGACTGTGGCAGCCACGCCTATGACTCAATGCCAATTGGCTAACTGCTTCTGTCACTGTGTTGTGCAACATCTCGCCACTATTCTGCTATAATATTTTTCATCTCTCTCACTCTGTTTTTCTTTTTCAGGTTTTTTTGTAGCACACTGCTCCATCGCTTTGTCACGCAACTGGATGTGGCAGAAATATGGAGCAAAGAATCAACTTGAAATTTCTGGTTAAGTTGGAGAAGGGCCCAACTGAGTGTCTCTAACTTCTCCAAAAGGCTTATGGAGAAGATGCAATGTCAAGGCCGTGAGTCTTCAAGTAGCACAAACACTTCAAGACTGGCTGCAAGGAGGTGGAGGATAACCCCAAGTCAGGATGGCCTTCCACGACAGAGACAGCTGAGAACATTGACAGAGTGAACCAGCTGGTGCGGAGTGATCGCAGATTGACGGTGCGGATGATAGCTGAGGAGCTCAGCCTGAACAGGGAGTCAGTGAGGACCATCTTGGTGCAGGAGATAGGGATGCGGAAGATGTGCACCAAGATGGTGCTCAAGCTTTTATCGGATGACCAGAAGGAGAAACAGGTCAATGTTTGTCGAGACTTGCTAGAGAAAATCGGTGAAGATCCAGAGTTCGTTGGCAGAGTCATCACAGGAGACGAGACTTGGGTCTTCCAGTACGACCCTGAAAGCAGGAGACAGAGCGCGCATGTCCAAATCAAGGATCAAGGTCATGCTGATCACATTCTTCGACCAGAAGGGAGTGGTCCATCATGAGTTTGTGCCTGAGGGTCAGATAGTCAACCAGCACTTCTACCAGTGGGTCCTCCATCGCCTCCATGACCAGGTTCGGTGCAGCAGGCGGGCTCTGTGTAGAGAAGTCGTGGCTGCTCCACCACGACAACGCACCCGCACACACCGCGCTCAGTGTGAGGCAGTTCTTGGTCATAAACAGATCACAGCTCTCGACCACCCTCCTTATCTTTATTTCAAAACTTTATATACCGCCCATTGTCAGGACATTAGAGCGGTTTACAACAGAAAATAAATCTACGCTAAAGAAAATGAAAAGAGCACCATAAAAAATAGGAAAGGAGAAGGAGTAGTAAAGCAACAAAAAAAAGAACACAACATGGAGGGGCATCACGAAAGGGTATCATTCGGGGGGAGCTGAAAAGCCTGCTGAAATAAATGTGTTTTTAACATGTTCTTAAACTCTGGGTATGAGGGTTCCAAACGGAGTGAAGCTGGAAGGGCATTCCACAGTGAGGGGGGCAAGGAAGAAAAAGGCAGCCTGCCGAGTCTGCTCCAAGTGGGCTCTTGAGGGGGGGAGGTAGTGATAGTCTATTGGCAGGCAGTCTATTCCCCAGATCTCGCACCGTGCGACTTCTGGCTCTTCCCCAGGCTGCAGACTGTGCTCAAAGGAACTCATTTTGCCTCTGTAGAAGAAATCAAGGCCACTGTGATGAGGGACCTCAAGGAGGAGGACTTTACTGAGTGCTTTTGTACGTGGCACAAGTGAATGCAGAAGTGCATTAACTCTGAGGGGGATTACTTTGAAGAGGACAATGCGTAATTTCTCTGTAGATTTTGTAATAAAACATTTATGGGACAGTCTTGTTTATTTTTTGTCACACCTCGTATGTAGATCAATATCATGCATGTGAATATTCTGAAACCCTGACTGGATGGAGGTTCCCCAGGACAGGATTAGGAACCACTGTTCTAGATGAAATGTAAGATCAATGCATGAACCTTAAAGGGCTTACAGTAAGTAGAAACCATAGCTACTCACCTATAATAGGTGTTCGCCAGGGTCAGCAGGAATCAGTCTTCACATATGGGTGATGTTGGCACTGATGGAGCCCACACAGAGTATTTCCCCAGTTTTCAACCTCCACTACCGAGTCATACATCCTCAACACATCCTAGAGCCATATAAATTATCATAACTTTGTAACTACCTACATTTGCAATCGCGTGGGCTACACTATCTGTGCTTCTCTCTCCAGGGAAGGGGGAGGACGAGGTGGGGGCTCCGCCGAGGAGCACCGTCATCAGTGCCTGCAGAACTCTCTGACTATAAGCAATTAATAACTTTCCCTCTATGTCGCATCCTCGAATTCAAACACAACCCATGTTGGGCCTCTGTTGAGGGAGTTACCCCACCCCTTCTTGTTCCCACTGGATACCTATTTCTTTCAAGGGGGACCAAAGCTACTCATAGCATCCAATTGTGCCTTTCATTAGAGCTATCCCTCTTTCCATCTCCATAATGTCTGCCAGTTTCTTGGACCACTCTAGCAACGCTGGGGCAGATTCATTCTTCCACTTGGCTGCAATTGAAAGCCTCGCTGCCAGGAAGAAGAAATTGGCCAGGCACTTCCTATTCAAATGAATCTCTAGCGCCCTTCACTGTAACCTAGTAGCATAACCGCTGGGTCCAAAGACATAGACCATCCTGTAACCTTTTTTGCCATGGCCAATATCTTTTCCCAGAACTTTCACACCTTTTTACATTCCCATACCATATGCTGCAGGGTCCCCCTGTCACTGCAACCCCACCAACAATTATCCGAATAGGACAATTTCATGGCATGAAGCCAACAAGGGGTAAGATACATCTGAAACAGCCAACTTATATTGTGTATTCAGGTGGGTAAGAAAAACAGTCATCTGCTGAGTATTTTTCCGTACCCCCTCCCGTTGCTCCCTGGACCAACTCCTTCCCAGATCCCTGGCCCATTTGTCTTGGAACCCATGGGGTCTTTGTATTGCTTTCTGAAGGATCTGGTACAATGGAGCAACTGCTCCTTGCTGTTTTTGAGGTTTCATAAAAAAGGCCTTTAATGGATGTGGAGGGCATAAATATCAACCCGATGGGATAAGAAAAAATGTTCTATCTGGAAGAGGGAGAAAAAATGTGGCGAACTCTGTTGGAACTTCTCCAATATCTCACTCCTCATTAAGTACCCCGTTTCACTCATGAAGTCAACACACGTTTCATAGCATTCACCTTCATCCATCTAAACCTTCCCGGGTCCATCTGGTATGGCAGGAACAGATCCCCCTGGGTCATATATGCCAGTCAAGAGCTGCCTGTGTCTAAGGCTATCTTCCCTATAATTTTCTGCCAAACGTCCATCGTGGACCCCACTATGGGATGTGACCTTACCCTATCCCCCTCCATAGGAAAGCCAAAAAAGGCAACGCCCCCAAACTGGCAGCCCTCTTTGGACTGCCTCAATGGGGATCCAATGTTGATGTGGTTATGCTCTCCACCAATAATAAACTGACCTTACCTGCACAGCTCAATAGTATAACTTGCAGTTTGGTAACGCCAGTCCCAATCCTTCCCTTGGTGTCATCAGGTACCTCAAATTGACTCGCCCATTTCCCATTCCAAATAAAAGTCGCTATCGTTCTCTTCAAATAAGAATCTGGGATTTTACAAGGTAACATCAGGAATGGGTACATGAGCCTCGGAAGTACACTCATTTTATTTATTTTTTTAACAGGTTTTATATACCGCTTTATCATTTCAATCAAAGCAGTTTACATTGTAACTGAAACTTAGTAATGTACATTAACACTAGAAGCCCCAAAAGGAATTTTACCTAGAAACCCCAAAGTGCATCAATTGATGCATTATCACGACGACTGTGTTTAGCATGAAATGCAGATGTGAATTAACGTGAAGTTACTTATTTGTTAGATACGTGCAGTATGTGATGTCATTACATGATGTCATCGTGTGTTTATTGTTTGTAATGTCAGAGTAAAACTGTAAACAGTGATTGAGATACGTCACCTAGTGGGAATATAAATTTATACCAAGAAGCCCCAAAGTACGTCAGTTGACGCATCCAAGACAATTGAGTGCATCAATTGACGTACTTTGGGGCTTCTAGGTATAAATTCATTTTCCCACTAGGTGGTGCATCTGTCATTAATTTTCGATGCACATATTTGAACATCTTGACCTTGCTAACAAAGTCATGGAACATGACTGATATGGTTCTAGCAGTGGCGCTGGTATACAACTTCGAAGATGCATTTGCGTCAATTGACGCACTTTGTGGCTTCTAGTGTTAAACAGGGATATCGATAACTTGGATTTTTCTGAGGCAATGGAGGGTTAAATGACTTGCCCAAGGCCACAAGGAGTGCTAGTGGGAATTGAACCCTGGTCTCTGGGTTCCCAAGCCAGTGCTCTTAACCATTAGGCTACTCCTCCACTCCATTTTCACTGTATTAATCCTAGTTAGAAGAGAGGGGGCCAAAGAAGATCAAGTCTGAACCTCCTCCCGAATTCTCTGTAACAGCGGGGGATAGTGCAATTGAAAAAGCTGGGAGACCTGAGCAGGAATTTTTACTCCTAAATAACCCAGACACCTCTGCTCCCACTGATAAGGGTACATTCTCTTCAGACGCTCCATCATATCAGGCTGCACATGGAATGGGAGTATAATCGATTTAGATACATTTAGTTTATAACCTGACATTTCCGTGAACTCCCTGTATTCCTGTTGGAAGGTTGTTAACGAGCTATCTAAATTTGACATAAATAACAGTGAATCATCTGCATACATTGCCACCTTATGCTCCACTTCCCCCACCCGGATGCCCTCTATCCCTGGGTTTAGCCAAATTGCCTGTGCAAATGGCTCCAGCGAGAGGGCGAACAGCAGCGGAGAAAGAGTGCACCCCTGTCTCGTTCCTCTGCACAGTTCCAAACCGGGTGAGACTGACCTATTAATACGTAAACACGCCGTGGGTCTACTGTACAGCGCTGAAATTACTCATGAAAAGCCCTGTCCAAATTTATAAGCCTGCAACACACTGTAAAAAGGGCCATTCAACCTGATCAAAAGCTTTTTCTGCATCTAAAGCCAGAAACGCCATTGGTTGCGACTCTAATTCTGCACATTGGTAAGCTATACCCAGTACTCTCCTTACACTGTCAGCCCCATTCTGACCTGCTACAAAACAGGTCTGGTCAATATGTATGAGCTCCGGTACTATATTATTGAGCTGCAGAGCAAAAACTTTGGCTAATAGTTTTGCATCTGTATTCAATAGCGAGATCGGTCTATGGGACCCAGTACTACATGGATCCTTCCCCTTTTTATGTATACGTGTAATGTGCACCTCTAGAAATGAGACTGGCACCAGCCCCTCCTCTCTAACCTTGTTGAATACCCTACTCAGGATAGGGGAGAGAGTGCTTCCTAACACTTTATAGAATTCTGGTGGAAATCCATCCGGTCCTGTGGCCTTTTGCAAAGTCAGGCCTTCTATAGCTTTTAACACCTCCACCTCTGTAACTGGACTATTCAACTTTTCCCATTGTTCCTCAGAGAGACCCTGGTTGACCTTCCCCTTCTCTACAGTATATTCTGAAGAATATAATTTTGTGTAGTATTGCACAAGCACCTTCATTCCTGCTTGATACTGCTGTAACTGACCCTCAGAGTCCCTCACCTGGAGTATGGTATTTTGAGCCTGCCTGTTTCAACTGATGTGCTAATAGCCAATCTAGCTTCACCCCCCTCCCCCCCAGCATAATATACATAATTAGTCCTATTTGTACCTCTATCTCCTCTCTGAGGAAACTGTTTAACTCTCCCCTTTTGAGCGCTAAAGTGCACACCACACCTTCTGAGGGGGCCTGTGCGAACACCCCCTCAAGTCTAATTTCCGCCTTGAGGTCATCCTTATATCTGCACCTTTCTTTCTTCCTGCGGGACTCTCTAGCTATTAACACCTCTCACAAGACCTTCAAGGTGTTTCACAGAATCAATGGGGAGGTCTCCCCTTTGTCGTTATTCTGCAGATAATCTTTGCTCCTTTGATTTCCTTCTCCCCCTCCCCCCCCCAATCAAAGAGAGATTTAACCTCCAATTCCTCCTTGGCCTGGCCACCCCTCCATCAGTCCCCAACCACAGGTATATATGTGCATGTTTAGACTCCCACAAGAGGAGGTCTATGCGGGAATATGATCCATGCGATGCAGAGTGGCAGGTGTGCCCATGCTTGCCCGGGTTGTGCAATCTCCATATATCAATCAAATCAAACTTACCTAACATAGAACCATTTGAAACCCCTTCTCCCCTTGAGGTAGTATTGCTCAACAGCCTGTCTTCTTCAGTTTTAACCACTGCATTAAAGTTGCCCCCATATAAGATTGGACTAATAGTCCAGTTCCTAAGTTTCTGAAATATATGTTGCAGAAATCTCCTCTGTCCAGTGTTGGGGGCATATACATTTGACAATACATAGACACAGACCTGAGAGCTGCACTTCCAAAGCCATTACCCTTCCCTGTGAATCCTTCCATTTCCTCATAATTTCATATGACAACCCTTTCCTAAAGATCACCGCCACCCCTGTGCTGTTGGTATTCCCTGGCGAATGACATACTTCTGCAGCCCACTTGATGTGTATCTTACCTATGTCTTGACTTGTCAAGTGGGTTTCTTGAAGCAGATATATATCAGAAGAATAGGTGGGTAGCTCCTTAAACCCCATTCCAGCATACAATAAAGACCTGCCACCTTCCACAGCTTACAGTCCTGACATTGGCAACATAGTTCAGCTTGAAGGTGTGGCTGTTGACTCTCCTTCTTCGCCATCACTCTGCGCGAAGGCCTCCACCACCCGACGATGGTTCTTTTCTTAACTGCGCATAAGGGTGTCATTACTGAGGCTGCTCTCTCTCTCCTCTCCACTTCATGATCTCGCCCCAGCAAAAGGAGGATCATCTGGGAAATGCTGCCGCAGAAATGCCTGCACCTCCTTAGGCTCCTCAAAATATAGCCTTTTTCCTTTCTACTCCACCCGCAGCTGTGCCAGGTACAACGCCTGTGTTATTATATGGCTTGCTAAATGGCGTTTAATGTCCCTGAAAGCTTTGTTACCTCTTATCTAGGTCTAAGCTGTAACCCAGAAATATCCATATTTTCTTATTCTGATACGAGAGGCTCAACCTTCCGAATTTGCTGCAGGATCCAGTCCCGGTGTCTAAAGTTTAAAATTTTTGCAAGCACTGGACGGGGCCTGTCCCGGATCTGAGTTCTGCCCCCAGGTACTCTGTGCGCTTGCTCTACAACAAGGCCAGTCAGGTGGGAGGGTCCTGGAACAACTGTTCTATGTATTCAGCCATGCCTTGCTCGCCCCCTCTGGCAAGCCCAGAATCCGCAAATTTGATCTCCTACAGCGATTCTCTAGATCATCTACCTTGGCCCAGAATTTTTTGAATTGTTCATACTGGTCCAAGTGGTCTATCTTTTATATAAGCACCTCGTCTTCAACATCTGAAATTTGCTATTCTGCTTTCTCGATACACCTCACTGTGGCCTGAATGTCTGCTCGGACTTCGTGTAACTCTCCCTGGATGGCAGTTAACTTGCCCGCCAGGTCAGTGCTGCTCTCCTTGATCGCTGCTAATATTAACGCTGTTTCAGGCGGCACCAGTTCTGTGTGTACTGCTTCGAGTGCTGTTCCCGATGCTCTTGCTGCCGGTATAGGGCCCTCTACTGTATGTAGCTCTCCACCATCTTGAGTGTCAGGCATTCTGTTATGGTGGGCTGCCGCGAGGTTTGTGCTGTTTTCACCATGCCAGACTGCATTTTTGGCATTTTCTTAGAATCTGCCTTTGTCATTATTGTTTCCCCGGTCAGGGCTTGTTGTTCCATGGGTGGTGACTAAATATTTTACAGCACTTAACTGCCAAGGCCTGGGAGAGCAGCCGCCACGCGTCTTTTCCTCAGCCTGGCATCACGTGACCCCCAAGGGTGCCATCTTGCTCAGTCAGATGACATAGCTAGGATGGCAGTAAAAAACTAAAATAAGGTATAGGAGGCAACCCCCTGGGGAGGAGGGAGAGTTGTGAGGACTGATTCCTACTGTCCCTGAAGACCACCTGTTATAGATGAGTAACTATGCTTTCTCCAGGAACAAGCAGGAAGTCAGTCCTCACATATGTGACTCCCTAGCTCCAGGCTGCCGAGGACTGAACCAGGACATCACCAATGGCAACCAATCGGGTAGCCATGAGTTGCAGAAGATGAGTACCCACTGAGAGACTCTGCAAGACCCTAGCGTCCAGCGACACTATCACTCCGGTAGCCTGAACACAGAAGTGTCGGAAAGCAGGAGTTGCCTACATCCCGAGAATATTATGGAGTACTAACTGGCCAAAGGCACTGTCCCTGCGGGACTCACTCTCCAGGCAGTAGTGAGCTACGAACATATAAATTGAAGACCATGTGGTGGCCTTACAGATCTCAGTCACCAGCACTGAGTGGAGGTTGGCCACCGATGTGGCATTGCCCTCACGCGATGCGCTGTGATCTGGTGCTCCAGGGAGAGGCCAGCTCGCTCGTAGGCAAGGGCAATACAGTCCACCACCCAAGTGGACAGAATTTGCTTAATCACGGGGAGCCCCAATCTGCTGGGGTCATATGATATAAAAAACTGAGGAGCTTTTCAATGGGCCTGAGTCTGCTGTAAGTAAAAGGACTGGGCCCTTTTGCAATCCAGAGTATGAAGCACTAGTTCCTCCCTCCAGCGTGAGGCTGTGGGAAGAAGGTGGGGATGACCACCTCTTCATTGAGGTGGAAAAGAGACACCACCTTCGGCAGGAATTTGGGATGTGTGCAGAGCACACCCTGTTCTTGTAGAACCCTGTGTATGATGGATCTGCCACCAGAGCCTGGAGTTTGCTCACTCTATGAGCAGACGTGAAGGCCACTAGAAAAGCCACTTTCCATGATAGGTACCGAAGGTGACAAATGGCCAGGGGCTTGAACAGTGGTTTGGTGAGCTGAGAGAGCACCACATTGAGGTTCTATTCCGCTGCTGGCAGGCGGAGGGGGGGCTTTGATAACAGAAGGTCCCAGAGGAACCTGGAGGCCAGGGGCTTGCTTGAGAGAGGTTTTTCCTCTATAGGGTAGTGGTGCGAGGCTATGGCACTCAGGTGCACCTTCACCGAGTTTGATTTTAGCCCGGTGTGCAACAGGTGTAGGAGGTACTGAAGAACGAATTGTAACTGGCAGGAGAAGGAATTCTCTTCCTTCTGCACACACCAGACAGAGAACCTTCTCCACTTAAAGGCATATGCCCTTCTGGTGGAGGGTTTTCGGGAGGTCAGTAGGACCCCCTCGACTTCCTCAGTAAGACTGAAAGGGGACAGCGCTACCCTTCCAGCAGCCAAGCTGTTAGTGCTAGTGACCCCAGGTTGGGGTGCAGGAGGGATCCCTTCTCCTGAGAAAGGAGGTCTGGGCCCAGCCCAGTGCCAGGGAGTGCCACTGTCAGGAAAGTAGCAGAAGAAACCACGGTTGCCTAGCCACCTGGGGGCAATCAGTTTCACCGATTACTTCTCGCTCTGGACCCTGAAAAGGGTCTTGGTGACCAGGGGGGTCGGTGGAAACGTATAGAGTAGGCCATGGGATCAGGAAGGTGTCCATTACCACTTTCCCTGGGTGCGGTTGGCACGAGCAAAAGCGAGTTAGCTGCACGTTTTCCGGGAAGGTGAAGAGGTCTATTACAGGCCTGCCCCAGTGGTGGAAGAGTTGCTTTGTTACCCTGGGGTTTAAACACCACTCATGTGGGCGAAGGACTCTGCTCAGCCTGTCTGCTAAGCAGTTGTCCTGGCCTGGCAGGTACAGTGCTCATAAGAGCATGCCATTGTGCACTGCGAAGGAGAGGAGGGCTACTGCCTCCTGGCAGAGGGTGTACAGCCCATGCCCCCCCTGCTTGTTGATGTAAAACATGACACCCTGGTTGTCCATCTGGATCAGCACAGATTGGTGGTGCAGGCGGTGGCGGGATGCTCGCAGAGCCAGGAAGATTGCCCTGAGTTCTAGGAGGTTGATCTGCAGGAGAGACTCCTCCTGGGACAAGCTGCCTTGTGTGTGGCGATCCCCGCAATGCGCTCTCCAACCCGGTTGGAGACATCTGTTGTCAGGATCTTCTGCGGTGCAGGTGCCTGGAAAGGCATAAGAACATAAGATATGCCATACTGGGTCAGACCAAGGTCCATCAAGCCCAGTATCCTGTTTCCAACAGTGGCCAATCTAGGTCATACGTACCTAGCAGTTCCCCAAAAGACACAGGTTCCACAATGCTTGTACTGGGTCAAGCATTGATATCCTGGGTCCCTTCTTAATAATGGTTTATGGACCTTTCCTCCAGGAACTTGTCCAAACCTTTTTTTAAACTCAGCTACACTAACAGCCTTTACTACATCCTCCGGTGACAAATTTCAGAGTTTGATTACAAGTTGAGTGAAAAAATATTTTCTTTTATTAGTCTGAAATAGTTTACCCTGTAGCTTGTGACACAGTAGCTCCTCAGGAACAGATGGATACAAGTGAGCAGCCAGTGGTAGAAGCCGGTACTGCAGGAGAAAGCAGGGATTTCTCTGCAGAAATAAAAAAACACAGTTTCAATCAAGCAAAACAGCTCACCTCGAGGGAGGAGAGTAGGAAGGCTTGTGATTGGGCACGCCCCAAGGGGAGGCGGGCAGTGCAGGCTAGAAGCACCTGGTTAAATACACAGGAACCAGGAAGTGAAAGGCAGATGCAGAGGGAGATCCAGACGCAGGTCCAGAGAGAGAAGCCAAGAGAGCAACGGAGGTTTCCTTGCTGTGATAATTTCCCTAACAGTCTGCAGCTGGAAGATAGCTTGGAGCAGCATTCAGATGAGGAAGGAAACTGCTGGAGGCAGAGCTCCTTTAGAACGCTGAGAAACCCAAGGCTACAGGACCAGGCAGAGCTGGAGAACAAAGGCAGAAGGATAAAGAATCCTCCCAGGGAGAAGCTCCTGTATAAGGTACCCAGAGAAAGAGGAGTTTATGCTCTAAAGCCAGAAAGTCTATGTTCTGCTTTTAAAAGCAAAGCCAGTCAAGATGGTGGCAGCTGGTGTCAGAAAAGAGAAGCTTTGAATGACAATAATTATTCTTTTAAACTAGCTGAGTCACCTAGCCAGGACAGGGCTGATATAAAAGCTTTTAAATATTCTCCTAGCACTGCTAAGTTTGAATGCACAGCACCCACGTGTAAGGAAGGCTGGGGAGCTAATGAGAGCCCAGCACATATTTGTTTTCCAAACGCAAACAAACCTGATAAGGAGCCTGAGATAGATAGGCTCAGTCAATGCCTATTCACCGAGGGGACAGGAAGACAGCTCAATGAAGAAAAGTTACATGCTGAATCACTTCTTAAAGAGTTCCAGGATTATTTAGAACAGAAGAAGAGTTTTAACCACAGTGTTCCAGTTACTGGCTGTAAGGAAGAAAACTCTGTTCATAATTCTGTGTTTTCCCCTGCTGATGATGATGAGATGATGATGGACTGTTCTACCTGTTTAATTGATAGAGGCAATTAAGCAGAGAGAGGATTGTGCTGGTATATGAAGTAATATAACAGTGACGTAATTTTGACCGACACAAGAAAGCTTGTGGAGGGAAACTGAATTAGAGCACTACTAGTGATTGACAGAACCTGAGCATCATTAGTGAAGGACTTTTCTGTTATCAGCCTGTATGTTAAAAGCACATGAAGGGAATGTGAAGAAATACAGCATTTAAAGTCAGTTAGGCAAAGTTTCAGTTAATCCTGTTTATTTGGTTTAAACTTCTGCACCGTCTGTAACCTTCTTTTGAACTGCACAATGGCAATATGAGCCACATGAAAATAAACCTCATGTAAATAAATAACTCTTGCCAGCCTTACTGCTCGAAGCATAACACAACTACAACTAACTGCCTCAAGGGCATCAAAAGGCAACCCCTCCTTAACCCTCAAGGTTAAGGGGCAGGCGGTGTCATAAGCTTCATTGCATGTCCCCTAGTCTTTCTATATTCTGATAATGTAAACCATAGGTGTCAAACTCTGGCCCGCGGGCCAAATTTGGCCCGTAGTGTAATTATATTTGGCCCGCGAGGCTATACCAAATGACTACTAGAGCTAGCCCGCCGGTATTATACAGCGCATTCATTCATCGCTAATACTACAAATCCCATAATGCCTTGCTGTTGTTTTGGCGCGTCAATCAGGACAGGTCCCAGAAACGCCCTCTCCTGTGTGACAGAAGTCATAGCGATCTCAAGCTACAACTGTCACTGTGGAACCCCTTCCCAAAAATGGCAAAAAGAAAGGCAGACAACAGGAACTTTCTGGACAGGTGGGAGACAGAATATTTGTTTACATATGTAAAAGACAGACCTGTTTGTCTGATTTGTGGAGTCAACGTGGCTATAACTAAGGAGTATAACATTCGACGACACTATGAAACAAAACACCATGACAAGTACAAGGACCTGGACATGACTCAAAGGAGCCAGAAAGTGGAGGAGATGAAAAGAAGTTTGGTTTCACAACAGAATATGTTCAAAAAGCCACATCACAAAGTGAGGCTGCTGTAAAGGCTAGTTATATTGTGGCAGCAGAGATCGCAAAATCAGCCCGGCCCTTTAATGAGGGAGAGTTTGTGAAAAAGTGCATGTTGAAAGTTTGTGACATCGTGTGCCCAGAGAAAAAGCAAGCCTTTTCAAATGTGAGCCTGAGCAGAAACACAGTAGCTGATCGCACATGTGATCTTGCCACCAATCTGTATGACCAGCTTTTGGAAAAGGGAAAAGATTTCGTTGCATTCTCCCTTGCTGTGGATGAGAGCAGCGACGCATCTGATACTGCTCAGCTGTCAGTCTTCATCCGTGGAGTGGACTCAAATATGTGTGTTACGGAGGAGCTATTGGGATTCAAATCAATGCATGGCACAACCACAGGAAAGGAAATTTTTGAGGAGGTTTCCAAATGCATAACTGAAATAAAGCTGCCGTGGGATAAACTCGTGGGATTAACGACAGATGGTGTGCCAGCGATGTGCGGTAAAACAAGTGGACTGGTGGGCAGGGTCCGGGAGAAGATGCAGGAAGAGAACTGTGCAGGTGAACTAACTGTTTATCACTGCATCATACATCAGGAATCATTGTGTGGCAAAGCCCTAAAGATGGAACATGTTATGACCACAGTAACACAAGTAGTTAACTTTATAAGAGCCAAAGGTCTGAATCACCGCCAGTTTAAGTCTTTTCTGGAGGAGTGTGGTTCGGAATACGCAGACGTGCCGTATCACACAGAGGTGAGATGGTTAAGCCGAGGAAAAGTACTGAATAGATGTTTTGAGCTGCATGAGGAAATATGTCAGTTTCTGGAAAGCAAAGGGAAGGACACAGCAGAGCTTCGGGAGAAAAAGTTTCTGTGTGAGCTGGCCTTTCTGTGTGACATCTCGAGCCATCTCGATGCGCTGAACCTGCAGCTTCAGGGGCGGGGGCGCATCATCACAGACATGTACGCTGCAGTGAGGGCTTTTAAAACTAAACTGTGCCTGTGGGAGAATCAGATGCTGCAAGGAAACCTTGGCCATTTTCCCTGCTGCCAAACCATGAAAACGCAGTTCTTTACCAACTTGTTCCCATGTGCACAGTTTGCTGAAAAACTCAGTGTACTCGGCGCTGAGTTTAGCCGGCGATTTGCCGACTTTGATGTCCAGAAATGTAAGTTTGAACTGCTCAGTAATCCCTTTGCAGTTAATGTGGAAAACGCACCGACCAACCTCCAAATGGAGCTAATTGAACTCCAGTGTAATGACACGCTGAAGTCAAAGTATGATGCTGTGGGCGCCGCCCAGTTTCCACAGTTCATCCCTGACACAATGCCTCAGCTCCGCACCCAAGCTGCTCAGATGCTCTCCATGTTCGGCAGCACTTATCTATGTGAGCAACTTTTCTCCTCGATGAAGATGACCAAAACATCTCACAGGAGACGTCTGACTGATGAACACCTTCGCTCGATACTGAGGATTTCCTCAGCTCAAAGCCTCAGCCCAGACATTGATGAACTATCATCCAAGAAGAGATGCCAGGTATCTGGCTTGGGCACATCAGATTAGATCAGTGTGCAGCAAACTGAGCAATAATTAACGTTTTCTTTATGCACTTTTTCTTGCTACTCCAAGACATGGGCTTGAATGGTTGATTAATTTTATTATTGTTATTTTATTTTAAAAATTATTATTTATTATTATTTAAATCTTATTTAATAAATGAATGTCATTGATGGTTTTTTTTTATTTGAAATTGGTTTTTGCATATCTGAACTATTAAGTTATAAATTGTATAGTAATAAGTGTTGCTTCATATTCAATGTTAAAGCAAATCTTGTTTGGGTCCATATTAAAAGGTTCATTTGTTCAATGCTGGCCCGCGACTTTGTTCAAGTTTTACATTTTGGCCCACTGTGTATTTGAGTTTGACACCCCTGATGTAAACAATCGATCTACGTTTACCCGTTCCACTCCATTCATTAATTTACAGACTTCTATCATATCTCCCCTCAGCCGTCTCTTTTCATAAGAGTATCCTTCCATCCCCTTTACCATTTTGGTGGCTCTTCTCTGAACCTTTTCTAATAACGCTATATCCTTTTTAAGATACGGCGACCAGAACTGCACACAATATTCAAGATGCGGTCTCACCATGGAACGATATAGATGCATTATAATATCTTTTGTTTTATTTTCCATTCCTTTCCTTATGATACCAAGCATTCTATTTGCTCTCTTGGCTGCCGCTGCACACTGGGCCGATGGTTTTAACATGTTATCCACGATGACGCCTAAATCTTTTTCCTGGGTGGTGGTTCCTAATGTGGAACCTTGCATCGTGTAACCATAGTTTGGGTTGTTCTTCCCTAGGTGCATAACTTTGTACTTGTCCACATTAAATTTCATCTGCCATTTTGATGCCCAGTCTTCCAATTTATCAAGATCCTCTTGCAATTTTCCACAATCCTCTTGGGTTTTAACAACTTTAAATAGTTTCGTGTCATCTGCAAATTTGATAACCTCACTCGTTATTCCCCTTTCCAGGTCATTTATGAATATGTCAAAAAGCAGCGGACCCATCACAGATCCTTGGGGTACACCACTATTCACTTTTCTCCATTGGGAAAATTGGCCATTTAGCCCTACCCTCTGCTTTCTATCGTTTAACCAGTTCCTGATCCACAATAGTACACTGCCTCCTATCCCATGACTCTTTAGTTTTGCCAAAAGTCTCTGATGAGGGACCTTGTCAAAGGCTTTCTGAAAGTCCAGATACACTATATCAACCGACTCACCTTTGTCCACCTGTTTATTCACACCTTCAAAAAAAATAACAGATTAGGAAGACAAGATCTTCCTTGTCTAAAGCCATGTTGGCTGTCTCCCATTAGGCCATGACTATCTACATGCTGAGTAATTTTGTTCTTTATGATGGTTTCTACCATTTTCCCGATACTGACGTCAGGCTCACCGGTCTGTAGTTTCCCGGATCACCCCTGGAACCCTTTTTAAAAATTGGCCTTACATTGGCGATCCTCCAATCTTCAGGTATTACAGATGATTTTAATGAAAATTCACAGATTACTAATAGCAGGTCTGCAATCTCATATTTTAGTTCTTTCAACACCCTTGGATGTATACCATCCGGCCCAGGTGATTTACTACTCTTCAGTTTATCTAATAGTTGTAATACATCTTCCCGATGTATCGCTATTTCCTTCAATTCTTCCGCACCTTTAAATACCACTTCAGTCATGGGTAACATCCCTACATCTTCCTTAGTAAAGACCGAAGCAAAGAATTCATTCCGTCTCTCCGCTATCGTCTTGTCGCCTCTTAGTGCCCCTTTAACCCCTCTATCATCTAATGGACCAACTGACTCTCACAGGTTTTTTGCTACGAATGTACTTGAAAAAGTCTTTATTTTTTTTTTTGCTTCCGCAGCAAGCTTCTTCTCAAATTCTCCCTTTGCCTGCCTTATCAATGCCTTGCATTTGACTTGCCAGTGCTTGTGCTGTTTCCAGGTTTTGTCGTTTGGCTCTTTTTTCCATTTCCTGAAAGATGCTTTTTTGGCAACAACAGCCTCTCTGACATCACCTTTAAACCATGCTGGCAGTTTTTTGGACTTCCTTCCACTTTTCTTAAAGCGTGGAATACAGCTGGTCTGGGCTTCCAAGATAGTATTTTTCAACAACACCCAAGCTTGATGTAAGTCTTTAACCTTTGCAACTGCTCCTTTTAGTCTTTTCTTAACTATTTTCCTCATTTTATTATAGTCTCCCTTTCGGAAGTTAAAAGGTAGTACTGTGGATTTCCTTACTATCCCTCCTCCACTAATTAAACACGATCATGCTATGATCACTATTGCCAAGTGGCCCCAACACCCTTATCTCTTGCACTAGATCTGGTGTTCCACTAAGGACTAGGTCCAATATGGCTTCCCCTCTGGTCGGTTCATGAATCAGCTGCTCCAAGAAGCAGTCATTTATTTCATCTAGGAACTTTATCTCCCTAGCATGTCCTGCCATGACACTGACCCAGTCGATACCGGGGTAATTGAAATCGCCCATTATTATTAGCGCGCTGTAACTTTTGTTAGCTTCCTTGATTTCTTTGAGCATTTCATCATCCATTTGTTCATTCTGGCCAGGCGGTCGATAGTACACCCCCCACTGCCATCGCCTTCCCCTTTTTACATGGAATTTCAATCCATAGAGATTCTACAGCAAATTTTGTTTCCTGCAAAACTTTAATCCTTTCTGACTCAATGCCCTCTCTAACATAGAGCGCAACCCCTCCACCAATTTGATCAGCTCTATCATTACGATATAGTTTGTACTCAGGTATCACAGTGTCCCACTGGTTGTTCTCCTTCCACCATGTCTCTGATATTCCAATCATATCTAACCTCTCATTTAGGGATATATATTCTAACTTTCCCATCTTATTTTTTAGACTTCTAGCATTTGCATACTAGCATTTTAGAGACTGTATTTTATTCATATTAATCTGGCTATTGGTAGACATGGGTAATTTGGGATCTTTAAGCTCTGTCTGCTCCATACTCGAGGGCATTTGGGCTACTTTACACTTTTTTGGAACCTCTCTGCTTTTGGTATCCTTCAAGGATACATTCTTCCAAACCATGCGCTGTTGGGCGACTGTCGGCTTTCCCCTATTATCTAGTTTTAAAAGCTGCTCTATCTCCTTTTTAAAGGTTAATGCCAGCAGCCTGGTTCCATCCCAGTTAAGGTGAAGCCCATCCCTTTGGAAGAGCCCCTCCTTACCCCAGTATGTTCCCCAGTTCCTAACAAATTTAAAACCCTCATCTCTGCACCATTGTCTCATCCACGCATTGAGACTCCGGAGCTCTGCCTGTCTTTTGGGTCATGTGCGTGGAACGGGAAGCATTTTGGAGAACGCTACCCTGGAAGTTCTGGATTTCAACTTCCTACCTAAAAGCCTAAATTTAGCCTCGAACCTCCCTTCCACATTTTCCTATGTCATTGGTACTGACATGTACCAAGACAGCAGACTCCTCCCCAAGACTATCTAAGACCTTATCTAGGTGGCGCGTGAGGTCCGCTACCTTCGCACCAGGCAGGCATGTTACCAGGCAATCCTCACATCCACCAGCCACCCAGCTATCTACATGCCTAATGATCGAATCACCAACTGTAACGGCTGTTCTAACCCTTCCCTGATGGGCACATGGCCCTGGAGAAACTTCCTCGGTGCAAGAGGGTTTTACATCTCCTGGAGGACAGGTCCTAGTTACAGGATCACTTCTTGTCACACCAGGGTGATGCTCTTCTGTCACGTGACCTCTCTCCTCCATGGCAACAGGGATGCTGCCAGACTGGAGGTGGGACTTCAGGACTATATCCCTGTAGGTCTCGTCTATGTACCTCTCTGTCTTTCTTATGTCTTCCAAGTCTGCTACTCTAGCCTCTAGAGAATGGACTCGTTCCCTGAGAGCAAAGAGCTCCTTGCACCTAGTGCACACGTAAGACCTCTCATCAACTGGGAGAAAATCATACATGTGACACTCAATGCAAAAGACTGGAAAACCCCCATCTCGCTGCTGCACTGCTGTCTGCATCTTAGTTTTAAGCTTGTGTTTAGATCTTTAAGTTCTGTCACCACCAGGTGGGCAGACTGCCTCCTGGCTAGCAGGTCTGCGTCTGATGGCAATGAAGTAGTTGCGCGACACGAGTGGTTGAAGGCAAAAGGGATTTATTTCCCCTCCCGGGGTCGGATTATTCAGATAACACAACACAATATTCAAAATAAATAAGCCATGCTTTCTGGCAAAACATAAAGGAAAGTAGAACAACTTCTTCTTGCTTCAAAGTAACTCGGAGGAATTCCCAGTCTACCAAACCTCTAGATATATGAGCTCAGATGAACTATGGGTTGTTTCTCTGAAGGTACTAACCAGGCAGGACTTTCCTGGACATATCTCTTAATTAAAATTTGATATACCATCCTTCATAATGTACCAGACTGCAGTGGTGGCATGAGGGTTTCTGCTGCCCTAGGTAGACCCTCCGTGCCACCTGCCATGCTGCCCCCCTTGTGCTGAAGCAGCGCCGGCAGAAGAAGCGCTTCAGCATTGTCTCAGGCCTTAAAGTGCCCACATGCATGCGTGCTCATGGTCTGCCGCTTCTGCCTCCTCTCTGATGCAAATGTCTTGGAGGGTGGACAGGAGCAGCAGGCCAGAACTGTGTGCACATGCATGGGTGTTTTAAAGCCCGTCATGGTGCTGGAGCAGCAGTTCAGCTGCCACTTCCTGAGAGGTTGGGGTTATGAAGCCACCCACCAGGGTCTGCTGCCCTAGGTGACCACCTAGTTCGCCTAGTAGATGGGCCAGCCTTGCCAGAATGGTTTACATAAAAACAGAGAAATTAAGAGTCACGTGATGTGGTGAGCGCGGGTGGACGAGGGCTGCTCAAGCTCCAGGCCTCAACCCCCCTTCCCGCTGGTAAAAATCGCCGTTCGGCATTAGCAACGAGGTTGCCTAGCCGCCGAAGAGCAGAACAGAGGAGGGTGAGTGCAAACGGCGACGAAACACATGGTGGCAGCCGTAAAAGCGGGACATCGCATGAAGGAAAAGCCTGCCGTGCAGCAAAAAATGGCAGAAACCCTGCCGATGCCCAGATCGCCGGCCGCACCGGAGTTAGTGGAGGAGATCTTGGTGGCAGTAGCGGGTGCACTGGCTTCCCAGTTTGATGCCCTGAATGGGACGATGGATTTGTTACAGTCTTTACTGGGAACGCTGGGCAGCCGGGTATTGGAGGCGGAGACCAGGATCAAGCAGGCGGAGGAGAATGTGACAGCACTGCAACAGGAGGTAGGCCGCATGAGAACAGCCATACAAGCCCAGATAGCCAAGCTAGATGATCTAGAGAATAGATCTCGCCGCAACAACTTGCGCTTCTTAGGCATCCCAGATAATATCGTGGACCGGGAGTCAATGTTCCCTCTAATTTTCTGTAGGCTGTGTGCGCATAAAATATCAGCTGTGTGCAGCTTTTGAAGGAAGATTACATTTTTGTGCGCCACATAACGACACTCGGAGTTATATACTTTAAAATTTGACTACACGTCAGAATACAGTATGTACACCACATTGATTTTAATCAAATTAAATGAAAATAGATGATTACTAAATGAAGCGGGAAATTTCTAGTAATTACAATCATAACTTTTAAATTTTAAGATGTCTGCGTTTTCTATCAGAATCAGAGGCGTAATTTTTGTGCGCTCTGTTGTAAAGTATGTGCGCTCGCTCGGCGAGGTGTGTGCGCGCGCACAGGAACAGTGCCGGGAGTTAAAGCCCTACCTGGAAACCTTGGTGAAGCGGATTTTAGAGGACAGAGAGGATGGGGGCCCAGTGCAAATTGAACGTGCGCACAGAGTGGGGCCCAGGCTATCCAATGATGGCCGACCGTGTGTGGTTCTGGTCAAGTTCCTGAGGTTCCCACAGAAAGAGGCTGTACTGCGAGCCGCACGAAAACAAGGAACTATTGTACAGGATAACACCAAAATACGCATTGTGCAGGACTATTTGGCGGCCCTGGGCCAATGCCGGCGGGCATATGAACCAGTAAGTCAAAAGTTGATTGACGCCAACATTCAATTCGTGGTGCAGTATCCTGCCCGCCTAATAGTGATGCATGAGGGACTGCATAGGGCCTTTGAGTCAGCTGCAGCTGCGGCCCCCTATGTGGAGGAACTTACGAGACGAGAGACATGCACGTCAGCAGAACGCCCTAGCACCTCGGGGACTGAGACCTGAAGGGGCAGCATCAGCGATGGAAAGCGAGGGAGCTTTCAGTGTGAAATGTTACCATGAAGCCAATTTCCAGGGCTTGGACTGTTTAAGGTCCTGGTTGGCAAGAGTTTGTTAACAGTTTTAGACATGTGGGGATTATCAAGGCACTGTCCTATTGTATATTGTACATCGTGTTTAGAGCCTTATGTAGCCCTTTCTGGAGTAGTTCTAAGGGGTAAGCAGGGCCGGTAGTATAGCTGGGGGCGAGCGGTTGAGCCACTGAGGGTGGGGGTGGGAGGTAACCGTACACATCTTAATGACTTCCCAGGTATAGGAGAGGAATGATGGGTACAGTAGGAAGTGGGGGGAGGAGGGTTGGGGAGGGAAGAGGAGTGGGGGAGGGGGAGGGGAGGGAAGGGGTGGGAGGAGGGGGTGGGGCCACCCAAAAGGGGTTTAGGTATGAGCATCGCCTACCAGGAGAGGAAGGATTCCAAAGTCACGCAGGAGGAGTGGGAGCTGCAGGGGGGGCTTCAGGCTGGGAAGGCCCTTCTTGGGGTAATGCTATGCACTGTGAGATTAGAGCCTGAACTGGATCTACCAACCTGAAAGTTTTTTTCTTGGAATGTATGCGGAATAGGGAACCCAATCAAGAGATATAAGCTGTTGAAGGCCTTAGCTAGACAGAACTGCGATATCGCCCTACTGCAAGAAACCCACCAGACTGCGGTGGAACACCAGAAATTGCAGAGAGATTGGGTGGGACAAGGATAGGGAGCGCCAGCCCTAGGTAAAAAAGGGGGAGTGGTGATTTTGGTGCATCGACGGGTGTGATTTGTGATGGAACAGGAATATCATGACCCAGATGGGAGATTTGTGTTGGTCTATGGGTTGCTGGAGGGGAAGCCCATTGTGTTGGGTAATCTCTATAGCCCGAACACCCTGGATAGAATATTGTATATGCGATTGGCATCTCACATAGAACAGTTCCCAGATGCCCCGTTGATTCTTAAAAATAAGATGCAGACAGCAGTCCAGCAGCGGGATGGGGGCTTTCCAGTCTTTTCCATTGAGTGTCACATGTATGATTTTCTCCCAGTTGGTGAGAGGTCTTACGTGTGCACTAGGTGCAAGGAGCTCTTTGCTCTCAGGGAACGAGTCCATTCTCTAGAGGCTAGTGTAGCAGACTTGGAAAACATAAGAAAGACAGAGAGGTACATAGACGAGACCTACAGGGATATAGTCCTGAAGTCCCACCTCCAGTCTGGCAGCATCCCTGTTGCCATGGAGGAGAGAGGTCACGTGACAGGAGAGCATCACCCTGGTGTGGCAGGAAGTGATCCTGTAACTAGGACCTGTCCTCCAGGTGATGTAAAACCCTCTCGCACCGAGGAAGTTTCTCCATGGCCATGTGCCCAAGAGGGAAGGGTTAGCACAGCCATTATAGTTGGTGATTCGATCATTAGGCATGTAGATAGCTGGGTGGCTGGTGGATGTGAGGATCGCCTGGTAACATGCCTGCCTGGTGCGAAGGTAGCGGACCTCACGTGCCACCTAGATAAGGTCTTAGATAGTGCTGGGGAGGAGTCTGCTGTCTTGGTACATGTCGGTACCAATGACATAGGAAAATGTGGTAGGGAGGCTCTGGAGGCTAAATTTAGGCTTTTAGGTAGGAAGTTGAAATCCAGAACTTCCAGGGTAGCGTTCTCCGAAATGCTTCCCGTTCCACGTGCAGGACCCAAAAGGCAGGCAGAGCTCCGGAGTCTCAATGCGTGGATGAGACAATGGTGTAGAGATGAATGGTTTGGATTTTTTAGGAACTGGGGTACATTCTGGGGAAAGGAGGGGCTCTTCCGAAGGGATGGGCTTCACCTTAACCGGGATGGAACCAGGCTGCTGGCATTAACCTTTAAAAAAGGAGATAGAGCAGCTTTTAAACTAGATAATAGGAGAAAGCCGACAGTCACCCAAGAGCGGATGGTTCGGAAGAATGTATCCTTGAAGGATACTACCAAAAGCAGAGAGGTTCCAAAAAAGAGTAAAGTAGCCCAAATGCCCTCATGTATGGAGCAGCCAAATTAATATGAATAAAATACAGTCTCTAAAATGCTTGTATGCAAATGCTAGAAGTCTAAAAAATAAGATGGGAGAGATAGAATATATAGCACTAAATGAGAGGTTAGATGTGAGTGGAATATCAGAGACATGGTGGAAGGAGGACAACCAGTGGGACACTGTGATACCTGGGTACAAACTATATTGTAATGATAGAGCTGATCAAATTGGTGGAGGGGTTGCGCTCTATGTTAGAGAGGGCATTGAGTCAGAAAGGATTAAAGTTTTGCAGGAAACAAAATCTGCTGTAGAATCTCTATGGATTGAAATTCCATGAAAAAAGGGGAAGGCGATGGCGGTGGGGGTATACTATCGACCGCCTGGCCAGAATGAACAAATTTATTTTATTTATTTATTTATTTACATTCTCTTATATTTATTTATTTATTTATTTATTTAGCAAGCATTTGTAGCCCGCTCCTTCCAGCGATCAGAAGCGGGTAGGATTACTATTGTGAAACTGCCGAATCAAGGCAGGTACAAATTTTGTTTACATACAGATTGTCAGAAAAGCACATCATACAGAGTTAACACTTCTTAGCTATGGGGGAGTTCATTTACATATATACATAAATACATATATACAGGATAATCTTCTTGGACACAGTGGTCAGGGGCTGCTCCATCTGTGGGTTTAGTTCAGGTTGAAATGTGATTGGAAAATGTGCGTTTTGAGTTTCTTTCTGAAGTCTAGAAGGTCATTGCTAGCTCGTAGTTCTGGTGGGAGTTGGTTCCACAGTGTTGGCGCCGCATATGAGAAAGCCCTGTGGCTGGTGTTAGCTTTGGCAGATCTTATATCTGTTGGAGTGTGAAGGATGTTGGAATTGTGGGTTCTTCTGTTTCGGGTAGGAGGTTGCAATCTTACTAGGTTGTTGAGGAAGGAAGGTGCTAAGTTGTGGATGAGTTTGAAGGTGGTTGTTAGTATTTTGTATTTTGTGCGAGCTGTTATGGGTAGCCAGTGTAATTGAATTAGTACTGGTGTGATGTGGTCACTTAGATTTTTCTTCATTATGACCCTGGCAGCTACATTTTGTGCCATTTGTAATATGTTTAGGGTTTTTTTAGGTAAACCTTGTAGGATGGCGTTGCAGTAGTCAAAATGTGGCATGATGAGTGCTTGGGCCACTGTTCTGAAGTCTTGGGGATCAATAATATTCCGAATGGGTTGGAGCACTCTAAGCTTGTGGAAAACTGCTCTGCATCAGTGCGGTTTACATTGAACAAACTGATATTACATTGAACAGGGCATTATAACTTGGATGATGGATGATGAAATGCTCAAAGAAATCAAGGAAGCTAACAAAAGTTACAGCGCGCTAATAATAATGGGCGATTTTCAATTACCCCGGTATCGACTGGGTCAGTATCACAGCAGGACATGCTAGGGAGATAAAGTTCCTAGATGACATAAATGACTGCTTCCTGGAGCAGCTGGTTCATGAACCGACCAGAGGGGAAGCCATATTAGACCTAGTCCTTAGTGGAACACCAGATCTAGTGCAAGAGATAAGGGTGTTGTGGCCACTTGGCAGTAGTGATCATAGCATGATCGCCTTTGATTTAATTAGTGGAGGAGGGATAGTAAGGAAATCCACAGTACTACCTATTAACTTTCGAAAGGGAGACTATGATAAAATGAGGAAAATAGTTAAGAAAAAACTAAAAGGAGCAGTTGCAAAGGTTAAAGACTTACATCAAGCTTGGGTGTTGTTGAAAAATACTATCTTGGAAGCCCAGACCAGCTGTATTCCACGCTTTAAGAAAAGTGGAAGGAAGTCCAAAAAACTGCCAGCATGGTTTAAAGGGGAGGTCAGAGAGGCTGTTGTTGCCAAATAAGCATCTTTCAGGAAATGGAAAAAAGAGCCAAACGATGAAACCTGGAAACAGCACAAGCACTGGCAGGTCAAATGCAAGGCATTGATAAAGAAGGCAAAGGAAAAATTTGAGAAGAAGCTTGCTGCGGAAGCAAAAATGCAAAATAAAGATTTTTCAAGTACATTAGTAGCAAAAAACCTATGAGAAAGTCAGTTGGACCATTAGATGATAGAGGAGTTAAAGGAGCACTAAGAGGCGACAAGGCGATAGCGGAGAGACTGAATGAATTCTTTGCTTCGGTCTTTACTGAGGAAGATGTAGGGATGTTATCCATGACTGAAGTGGTATTTAAAGGTGCGGAAGAATTGAAGGAAATATCAATACATCGGGAAGATGTATTACAGCTATTAGATAAACTGAAGAGTAGCAAATCACCTGGACCAGATGGTATACATCCAAGGGTGTTGAAAGAACTGAAATATGAGATTGCAGACCTGCTATTAGTAATCTGTGAACTATCATTAAAATCATCTCTAATACCTGAAGATTGGCGGATCGCCAATGTAACTCCAATTTTTAAAAAGGGTTTGAGGGGTGATCCGGGAAACTACAGACCGGTGAGCCTCATGTCAGTACCGGGAAAAATGGTAGAAACCATCATAAAGAATAAAATTACTCAGCATGTAGATAGTCATGGCCTAATGGGAGACAGCCAACATGGCTTTAGACAAGGAAGATCTTGTCTTACTAATCTGATATGTTTTTTTTCGAAAGTGTGAATAAACAGGTGGACAAAGGTGAGTCGGTTG
Organism: Ichthyophis bannanicus; assembly: GCA_033557465.1. NCBI lineage: Eukaryota > Metazoa > Chordata > Amphibia > Gymnophiona > Ichthyophiidae > Ichthyophis > Ichthyophis bannanicus. The sequence continues at coordinate 845,171,610 of CM066032.1, read as the reverse complement.
ATATAGTGTATCTGGATTTTCAGAAAGCCTTTGACAAGGTCCCTCATCAGAGACGTTTGGCAAAACTAAAGAGTCATGGGATAGGAGGCAGTGTACTACTGTGGATCAGGAACTGGTTAAAAGATAGAAAGCAGAGGGTTGGGCTAAATGGCCAATTTTCCCAATGGAGAAAGGTGAATAGTGGTGTACCCCAGAGATCTGTGCTGGGTCCACTGCTTTTTGACATATTCATAAATGACCTGGAAAGTGGAATAACGAGTGAGGTTATCAAATTTGCAGATGACACAAAACTATTTAAAGTTGTTAAAACCCAAGAGGATTGTGGAAAATTGCAAGAGGATCTTGATAAATTGGAAGACTGGGCATCAAAATGGCAGATGAAATTTAATGTGGACAAGTGCAAAGTTATGCACCTAGGGAAGAACAACCCAAACTATGGTTACACGATGCAAGGTTCCACATTAGGAACCACCACTCAGGAAAAAGATTTAGGCGTCATCGTGGATAACATGTTAAAACCCTCGGCCCAGTGTGCAGCGGCGGCCAAGAGGGCAAATAGAATGCTAGGTATCATAAGGAAAGGAATGGAAAATAAAACATAAGATATTATAATGCCTCTATACCGTTCCATGGTGAGACCGCACCTTGAATATTGTGAAGAAAGGCTAAAAAGGTTAGGGCTCTTTAACCTGGCTGAGGGGAGATATGATAGAAGTCTATAAATTAATGAACGGAGTGGAACGGGTAAACATAGATCGACTGTTTATGTTATCAGAATATAGAAAGACTAGGGGACATGCAATGAAGGTACAGGGTAAACTATTTAAGACTAATAAAAGAAAATATTTTTTCACTCAACGTGTAATCAAACTCTGGAATTTGTTACCGGAGGATGTAGTAAATGCTGTTAGTGTAGCTGGGTTTAAAAAAGGTTTGGACAAGTTCCTGGAGGAAAGGTCCATAAACCATTATTAAGAAGGGACCCAGGATATCAATGCTTGACCTAGTACAAGCATTGCAGAACCTGTGTCTTTTGGTGAAACTGCTAGATACGTATGACCTAGATTGGCCACTGTTGGAAACAGGATACTGGGCTTGATGGACCTTGGTCTGACCCAGTATGGCATATCTTATGTTCTTATGCCTTTCCAGGCACCTGCACCGCAGAAGATCCTGACAACAGATGCCTTATGTTCTTATTCTGGGCGGAGACTTTAATGGGGTGCTAGACATGGCGTTGGACACGACGAAGGGAGAGGATCGAGGACGTTCACAAACCGCCAAAGCGCTACAGGTGTTGCGTCGACACTTGGGGGTAGTCGACCTGTGGCATCTGCTACACCTGATGGAGAGGGATTTTACCCATCAGCCGCGAGCACATGGCTCGAGCACACGAATAGATTACATTTTAATTTCTGAGAAACATTTTGCCTATATATTAGATGCCGAAATAGGCCCGGCAAACATTTCAGATCACGCCCTGATCTGGATAGACCTGGAATGGCAAAGTAGTAATATGCGGGTGCGATGGTGGAGATTCCCGTTGGAGTTGTATAAGGACTCAGACTTTCACCTCTATTTGAAATAGAAATGGCAGGATTTTGCATTTTATAATCAGGAGCACCAAAACGATCCAGAGCTAGTCTGGGAGACAGCTAAAGTGTTATTGAGAGGGGACATTATTGGCTATGCGGCGCGGAAGCAGAGATTGGCTTCAGAACAGGTGATTCACCTTGAGTGGCAACTGGTTAGAGAAAGGAGGAAATATATGAGCTGTCTGAGTGCAGTAATTAAGAAGGGGTTGTGGGAGACGCAAATGGCTCTAAATGAGCTGTGTGATAAGGAAGCTTATCATAGTTCAGGAGGGAGCTATAATAGAGGTGAATTGGCTCTGAACAAGCAACCTGTCTTTGCTGGTAGAAATACTAAAACAGAATGTTTTCATTAAAGACTACCAGTCCCAGAATGCACCACGTTTCAAACAGCCTCTAGGAGAGCTGAAGTGGGGAAACGTGTGTTCAATCAGGAGAGCTATGAGGTAATCCCCAATCACTCATCTCCAAGGGCAGGGCTTGATTCAGCACAGCTGAGCTGTGCTAGGGTGGAGTATCCCTCTAAACAAGTTAAAAGTAAAACATATTCTACACAGAATCAGATGGAGATCAGGAAGCAACAGCAGCAACGTGGAAGAAAGAAGAGAAAGACATCTTGGAGGTCTAAAGAAGGAGCCCACAGCAGTACGTGTGTTGGGAGTCATTCCAGAGGCAAGCATACTCCATTGGACTGGAGGAAGCCAGAGGAGTGGGGTTACAGAGCCAGGAATTCCCAGACGGCACCTGTGAAGGAAACGGCTGCATTTGGAAGGGGCCCTAAGACCAGTGCAAGAAGGTATGTGAAGAGAGACCCAGTGTCCAGGGATCTTGATTGGAAGGCTGGACATAAAAGCTGGACTACTTACTGGCCAGGATATTTGGAGAGGAAACCTAACAGCAAAGGAAGCTCAGGCATGAACACTGATCTATGCCCTAGCTCTTCATCTGGAAGACAGCAGGGAAACAAATATTATCTTGAGAGTGCTCCATTAAGGAATTCCTCTGAGCCAGACCATGATATTGATTCTATGATAGTTGAAGAAGAAGGAGATATTTTAAATGATCAGAATGAATACATGGATTGCTCTCTGACTAGGCTGCTGTGGTAAAATACTTTCACAAATACAACAACCATCAAAAGGAACTATAACTTGTTCTTTTATCTACCCAGAAAAGTCTGCAAGAAAGCTTTAGGGCAGGATTTGAGCCACGTAGAGAAAGTGAACCAGCAAAGGGGTTTGCAGATGGCTAATTATTGGCAATTGAGCCTTGCACAATTGCACGTGAGCTCTGAAAGGAAACTTCTGTTTGTGTGTGTAAATTAGAAGAAAGTTATCCTTGAAAAAGAACAGTTTTTGGTTACTTTTGGGTTTTGTGTTTGCTTTTGGAGCACTGCTAAAAGTTATTAGCAGGAGCCCTTAAAAAGACCTTTTCTGTTTCCCATCAAGGTCTTTATTGTTTGATTGCTTAAGCAGTTCAGTTGCTTATATCATGATTTGTTTTCCTAAGTACAATACTGAAAGCAAGTGTCCTTTTGTGTTACCAAGTAAATCTGTGTGGGAGAATTAACCCCATGAATAAAATATATTTTTCTTTGCTTACACTCGAGCAACACAACTCATTATTTTGTGCGCGGCTGATTCTGGTATGAATGGACTACATCCCCCACAATCTTTGCAAGTCATAATAGTATTTTGCCTTTGCTAAGACTGTGGACATTCACGCCCAGCGCCCCCGTTTACAGCTGCTGCATAAAAGAGCAAAGAAATCCTCTTTATACTATTGTTACCAGCTCTATCGTTTTGGGGATAGGCCAGGAAAGTTTTTAGCGAGGTGCCTCCAAGGGAGTAGAGGTAATAAGGCGGTGGCAGCCCTGAGGGGTGACCAGGGTACCTTGCACAAGGACAGCAGAGCGATAGCCCAAGTATTGCGAGCCTTCTATCAGAAGTTATATTCGGCGGAGGAGGTCTCGCGATCCAATATGGAGGATTATTGTCAAGTGCTGTATTTGCCGCAGCTTGGAGAAGAGCAGAAGGCCCAATTGGTCCGGCCCATAATGCTTAGTGAAGTGCAGCAAGTTATCCAGGCAGCTGGCTGTTGCAAGTCGCCTGGACCGGATGGGTATGGGGCAGAGTTTTACAAGCTATTGAGTGATCTGGTGGGGCCTGCTATGTTGGCGGGGTTTCATAAGCGTGTCAAACAGGGCAGTGTTAGCTGGGGAGAGAATCATGCACATATTGTCTTGATACCTAAGCCGGGCAAAGACCCGCTGCAAGCAGCTTCCTACAGGCCCATATCATTGTTAAATTATGATTGGACGGTTTTATCTAGGCGAAACGTTTTGTAGAATGGTGGAGCTATTATATGCGGGCCCCACGACTGGGGTGGTCTGTAATGGAGTATTGTCTGATACATTTGCCTTGAAGAGAGGCACTAGACAGGGATGCCCGCTGTCCCCCCTGTTGTTTTGTGTTGACTTTGGACCCGTTGGTGTGGGCGATACAAGGGGTGCAGATTGGGAAGCAGGGATTTAAAATGGCAGCGTTTGCAGATGATATGCTGGTGCATTTGCTTTCCCTGCAACAGTCGTTGTCTAGGTTGATAGAGGAATTTGCGCGGTTTGGAAGCTTTGCAGGTCTGTGTATTAACAGGGACAAATCCGAAGCCATAGATGTGTCGGGTAAACTTCAAGGGAGCTGGGGTGGCTCCTTTCTGCTCAAATGGGCAACTGAATCTTTCCTCTATTTAGGAATTCTTTTGACCCGCAATCTGGCGGAGCTGTATAGGCAAAATTTCAGAGAGTTTTTCTTAAACTCCGCAGGCAATTACAGGTGTGGAATCCTCTTCCGCTGTCATTGTTGGGTAGGGCAGCGGCGTTGGGGATGGTAGTGGTGCCCCGGGTGTTATATTGGCTGCAGAGCCTCCCAGTATGGTTAGTATGGAAGGATGTGGGCAGAATGGAGAGGGAGATTCGTAGTTTCCTGTGGAGGGGTGCCCGGGCACGGATCCCGTTGGTTCGCTTGCAAGATGGGTGGAGGAAGGGGGGCATAGGCGTACCGGATCTTCGACTTTACGTGTGGCATGCCAGGTGTGCCATATTGGTGACTGGTTGGGCGGCAGGAGATATACACCCCTAGGGCATTGGAGGAAGCGATGGTAGCGCCTCAGACGTTGTTGGCAGTCTTACACTTGGAGTCTTCTCTGTTGCCTAAAGAGGCGAAGGGGAGCGGTTTACTGATGTCAGTGCGGCAAACCTGGCGACAGCTGAATAGATATTGGGGCAGATCCCTGGCAGTCTCGTGCTGGCTGCCTCTGCAGGGGAATGTGACTTTCACACCCGGTTCGGAAATGGCTGTTTTTCGGTCATGGTATAGACTGGGTATTCGAACTGTCGGACACATAGTGGACCTCGAGGGGAAGTGTAAATCCTTTGGGTTTCTGAGTAGGGAATATGAGCTGAGTAGCAGCCATTTGTTTGCATATGCACGACTTTCTCATTATGTGGCGTCTCTTTCGACTGGGGAATTATCAGGGGAACGATCAGCTCAGCCGCTGGAATTTTTCTCGGTGTGGGGGGGCGGGGATTTTCCGCCAACAGTTTCAGGCTTGAAGAAGAGACTGGATCAATATATGGTGCTCCCAGACTACTTCAGAGAGGAAGCCCGGTGGGCGGAGGAATTGAATCAGGGGTGGCCGTAGGATCAGTCGGTAAGGCCCTAGGCTGGATTGCAGGTTTGGTAGAGGGGGCAAGATGGAGAGAAATGCAGTTTAAATGTATTATACATGCACACTTTTCTCTGAGGTGGGCTCTGCGGAGTCGGCTTACATTGGATGGTAGTTGTCCGAAATGCTCTGGTCCCCTTGCAGATTTGGGTCATATGTGGTGGAGATGTCCGGGAATCCAATGATACTGGATGCGAATAAGTACCTATTTGGGTAGCCTGCTCCATCAACAAATTGTCTGGTCGGGAACCCTAGTAGCCCTGGATCAACTTGGACCACTCTGCCCCAAGAGATGGGAGCGCATTCTGGTGAGAAAGGCATGTCTGGTGGGTAAAGGGCCGATACTGCATAGATGGAGAGAAGCAGTACCTCCTACCTTTTGGGACAGGCGAAATAGCTTCCATCAGCTGATGCTCTTTGAGAGGCAGGGAGCGAGGGGGAATGCCTCACGTTGGTCTTCCTTTTGGTTTATATGGGAACCATATATTCAAACGTTGCAACCATGTGTACGCAATGAACTATTGCAGGAGGGTTAGCAGGAGTCCTGAGTAGAGTTCTGAGAGGGGAAGGAGAGCCCTCCAAGAGGTTTGGGATAGGATGCAGTCTGGTAGGAGTAGGTAGAGGTCTGTTTTACTCCTGGGGGCAGGAATAGTGGGGTGGATGTGGGATGGGAAGGGAGGGAGTGGAGGGAAGGAAGGAGGGGGGAGGTAGGTTAAGGGGGGGAATGTCGTGTTATATCACTGAAAACTGAGCTATCTCTGAGGCGGTGGATAAGAGTACACCCCATTAGGAGATGTAGTGCACTTGTTATTTGCCATGTTATGTATGGTGATGTTTGTGGAGTAATAAACAGAGTTAAAAAAAACCACAGAAATTGAAAGGAACTCCATCAGTAAAATAGCAGAAAATACACTAGGTACACTAGATGGCCATAAATAAAGACACACATCTGATATAAACAAATGTGATATGTTATTTTTACAATGTAATATAAAGCTTCTACATATTCCTCTCCTTCACTCTTGACTCTGACAATACCACTTTTGCCCTTCCTCTTCTCACTAAAAATCTGAAAAATGTCTTATTTCCCCCCCCCCCCCCACATTTTATTGCATTGGCTATTTCCTCCTCTTTTTGAATCTTTGCTTTCCTGACTACTTTGCTATCTTTTCTAATTTTTTAAAAAATACAGATACCTGTCTTCCTCTTTGTGATCTCTTGTATTTCATGAAGGCCTCCCTCTTTTTCTTCACCTTTTCAACTACTTCTTTCGAAAACCATAGCAGTCTCCTTTTCCTTTTCTTTATCATTTAAAAAAAGGTTGGTTGCCTTTAAAATATCCCCTTTCAGTTTTGCCCACTGTTTTTCTACATCCCCCAGCTGTTCCTATCCTGCTAACAACTTCCTGAGGTATTGGCCTTTCTTGGCAAAGTTAGTTTTCCTAAAGTCTAAGACCCTCGCTTTTGAATGGATTTTAACAGCCTTAGTACTAATACTGAACCACACCATCTGGTGATCATTAGATGCAAAATGATTTCTCACTATAACAGCAGAAACAATTTCACCATTGGTAAGCACCAAGTCCAGTATGGCCCCTTCACGTATGGGTTCTGTTACCAGTTACCTGAATAGTTCTCCCTGTAGAGAATCAAGGATCTCCTTACTTCTAGATGATACTGCAGCAGAAATGTGCCAATCAACATCTGGCATATTGAAATCCCCTATCAGTAGCACTTCCCCTTTCCTGGCAATGCTGCGTATGTCTTCAATTAACTCCCCCTCCACCTCTTCCTCCTTGAAGGGAGGTCTGTATATCACGCCAATGCAAATAGATTTCTCTTTCCCTCTTTCTAGTTTAACCCACAGTGCCTCCTCTCTCCCTTTTAAGCTCTGTAGTTCCAAAGCTTTATTATTATTTTTTACATATTAAACCAATACATCTCAGAGAATACCAACGCAACCCTCTGTTGCTTCAGGTACTAAAATATAGATTGTGAGCCATTTGGGGACAAGGCAAAAATATATATACAGTACCTGAATATACACCGCTTTGACTGGTATATGCTAGTTAAATAAATAAATATCTCCTACTGAGGAAAGAGAACAAGTGGGACTGTCACATAGGAACTATATGAACAGAATACTGCAGCTCGGTTACACATGCAAAACATGATCCATCACCAAACATAGAACAAGGGATAACAATTTAGAAATATGAAGACAATAAAACTATAAATTAATTTCCTCTTGTACTAACCAAAATGCAAAACATTAGGGATGCACATTTCCCAGAACTGACGGATTCCAGTTAATAAATTCAAAATAAAATATATTCAGGTTGGCCCAAAAAAAGTGAGAACATTTATTTATTTACATTCTCTTATATACCACGCTATTCTGCATCAGTGCGGTTTACATTGAACAAACTGAAATTACATTGAACAGGGCATTATAACTTGGAGATAACTATTTTACAGGGAACATGAGTTAAGTGGCTTGCCCAAGACCACAAGGAGCACCTGTGGGACTAGAAACCCCAGTCCTTCCAGCCCAAGGTTGCTGTCCTCTAGTGAGATTTGAACCCCTGACCTTCTGGCCTGAAGTACCTTGCCCCAACCACTAGGCGACTCCTCCACTTGTAAATTAAAACATCTCGTAAATTAAAAGCTTAAATAGTTTACTTATTTACCTTTTTTAGCTATATAACGTCTTTATTTCAACATTTTCCGGTCGCCATCTTGTTTTTTTTTTAATATGTCAACCGTTTACATCTGTCTTTTTGAATTTTTAAATAACTTATATGCTACGAGATGTTCTCACTTTTTTTGGGCCACCCTGTGTATATATATATATATATATATATATTTATTTATTTATTTATTTTTTTTACCTTTTGTTATTTTTCAGTTGCAATTGCTCCAGTTGATTTCTTCTGCTTTCTTCTTCTCTTTTGCTAATTCTCCATTGTCTGCTGTCCATTTGTCTTTTTTCTTTCTTCTAGTTTTTTCCATTCTCTACATTTGCTCCAACATACTGATCTTTCCCCTTTTGCTCTTTCCTCCATTTCTTTCTTTATTCTTTTTTCATCCACTCAATCCCCATTTACTCTCCCAATACTCAGCCAATCATAGATTTCTCTTCCCTCCCACACAAAATGTCTGTTCCCCTCTCCATCCTCACTCCCCCAGCTTCTTTTTTTTCCCCACCAGTCCCAGTCCCACCCCTTGTCCTCCCCCAGCATCAGCTCCCATCTAGTTCCAGCCTCTCCCAGCATCCATTCCCTTCCAGTCCCATTTTCCCATCCCCCTGCATAAGCCCATTTCCAGTCCTAGCCCCCCAGTATCAGTCCTCCTTGAGTCCTTCCCTGCATCGGTTCCCTTCCAGTCCCAATCCCCCATCCCCAAACCATTTCCAGCCCTAACCCCCCCCCCCCCCCCCCAGCATCAGTCCTCTTCCGGTCCCTCTCAGCATCATCTCCCTTCTAGTCCCAGTCCCCTAGCCCATTTCCAGTCATAATCCCCCCAGTATCAGTTCTCTTCCAGTCCCTTCCTGCATCTGCTCCCTTCCAGTCCCAGTCCCCCATCAGCTCATTTCCAGACCTGGCCACTCCCGGTCCCGTTCTAGCTCTTAGCCCTCCCTATTCCATTCTAGCCCCCCATTCACGTTCAAATTCTAGCCCCCAGTCCCCCACCCCATCAAAAGGGGCCTCGTGCCTGATTGGCTTCAGTTTGACCTCCCGGCACGCAGCGTGCCGGCAGACTCCTTTTTATCACAGCTATGGGAGAGAAGGCAAACGCCGCTCTTTACTCCCATGGCTGTTCAGAGGTGAGCCGGGGCTTTGGAACTCCCTGGCTCCCTCTCCAGCTGGTAAGGTGTGGGGCCCCCTGAGGTGGGGGCCATGTGCGGCCAACATTCCTACACAATGGACAGGACGGCCCTGCCCCAGGCCCAGGACACTACCCAGTCACAAATTCCACTCCTTTGATTTATGTTTCAGCTACAGTCTGTAGGGGGATTTTCTAAATCCTGGCCCAGATCCTGCATAGCTCTTCCTTCTGGAGCTTACATGGGTTCTTCTAACTTCCAGCAAGGAGGGTCCCTGACCCTCATAAGCTCTTGGGACGAGGGACTTTAAGGTTCTTCCCCTCCCTGGAGACTGAGGCTGACCATTGCTGCCATACATTAATATGATCATCCTGTACTGTCAATGAGCAAACTCTGGTTACAAATGCCTATTCTACCAATGGAAAGGAACAGCTCATTAATACAGATGTTAAAAGAGGAAATTTAAGCAAAAATATTTTTTTCACTCCGGGGCAGTATGATGGGGTATATAGGAAGTTACCCATCCCTCTCCAAAGGGATTATCAGCAGTCCACTGTAAAAGGGTCTACAGCTCAGAACTCAGGGCTGGGAGGGTATGACTCAGATGGGATTAAGAAGCCAGCTGTGTGTACAAGGGAGAGACCCATGGAGACAGAACGCTCCTTCCAAGCAGGGCTGGAAGAGGAGTCTGACAGTAAGATAGGCAATTCAGGAGATGGGAATCATATTTACAGACACTAAAGCCCAAGTGGCTGATTGGACTTTGTGCTGAACTGAATTCTGTGCGGGGGAAGGGCACTGAGAACCAGCCTTGTGAAGATAAACTAGAAATGATTGCTGGACCTCAGAAGGGAAATAAAAGTGTTTTTTGTCTGTCCCTGAACTGTTGTGTGCCTGATATTTTAAAAACCTTGCCATTGCACACTACACTACACTGGTGGCAGCTTGGGGATTTCCTCTAACCACATGACAGAGGGAAAATCCACATACCTCCAGGGCTTTGCTCTACTGTTGTTTGTATGGGCTGAGGGTTAGTCTCACCCTAGCTAGGGAGCTTGAAGAAAAATTTAGTCAGTGCCGTACAGGCAAGGTTTTGTTTTGGCCATTAGAGGCTGCTAAATGTTTGGAGCTGGAAGGCTGTAGAGTTAACTCAGCTGCAGAAGAGTGAGTTATGGTTGTTTCTGAGAGAGCAGTTAACAATCAGACTGGAGCGGCTCCTCCAGATTCTGGCAAAATGACAACAGCAACAACAGTATGAAAAGCAACAACGTCAGCAGGAGTTTCAACGCACCTTGTTGGAAGAGTAGTAACAATAGCAGCAGCATTTACAGGACCTCGTTCAGGCGCAGGAGGAGCTACAGAAGAGTTCTCTGGCAGTTGACTCATGTCCTACAGAGACCGCAACTCCACCCTCCAGCGCAAATGCTACTTAAAATGATGGCTGAATATGAACCTGATCACTTTTTGGTGAACTTTGAGCAAACTCCCTGCATGGCCAGGTGGCCGGAGGCAACATGGACTACTTATTTGGGGAATCTGCTAATAGGTAGCAGTCAAGGTGCATTCCAGGATGCCAACCCAAGTGAGCAAGCTACATAAGCAGCTGTCAAGACCACTGTACTGGAATGGGTCGGCTATAAACTGGAAACCTACCACCAGCGAATCAGAAAGGGGTAACTGCAGAGAGATAAGAGCACTAAGAGGTTCTTCTGTCGACTGAAGGATCTGTAATGGAAGTGGATTCCGGAAGGAGACCCAGGGAGCTTCAAGAGGGCCCAGCAAGAGGATGCGCCCCTTCAACATGCCTGAGAGCGGGTCTTGGAAGTAGATGGGGTTCCAGTAGGCAGTGGAGATTCCCCTAGGAAAACCTTTTCCTATTTTATGCTAAAGGAAGTTTTGTTATACAGAGTGGACAAAAGTTCCCTAGCGGGGGAGAAAGTAGAACAACTGCAAGTTCCCTGACCCTGTCATCAGAGGTGCTATTGTTAGAATATAGCCATTTGTTAGAGGGACATCTGAGGGTGGAGAAAACACTAGAGTGTATTTTAGCTTGACTTTTCTGTCTCAGGGTCCATGAGCAGGTGCAGATGTTATTGCCAGTCATTCCCCACCTGCCAACTTCTCAATCTCGCCAGAGTCAGACCTGCCCTTCTAGTGCCTATGCCCATCATTGAAACCCCATTCGAAAAGAGTGACCATGGATCTGGTAGGGCCCCTGGAGCAAATGACACTATTAGATATCTGGAGGCCATCGCTCTCAGAAATATGAAGACTGCTACAATCGCAAATGCCCTCTGGGAAGTCTTTTTTCGGATGGGAATACCCAGCGAGATCCTCACAGACCAAGAAACACCTTTTGTATCAATGATGAAGCAAGTGTATGCCTTGGTGAAGGTTAAGATGCTGTGAATGTCTGTATATCACCCACAATTGGATGACCTTGTTGAGCGATTTCAATAGAACTCTGAAGCAGATGTTAAAAAAGTTTGTGCAGGAGGACAGGAAGAATTGGGACATTCTACTACCCTACTTGTTGTTTGCCATCCACGAGGTGCCTCAGAATTCCACAGGGTTTTTGCCTTTTGAATTGCTCTTCAGAAGACGGCCAAAAGGCATATTAGATGTGGTGAGTGAAACCTGGGAAAAGGAACCCCATCCTGGGCATAAGCTGGTGGAGTACGTCATACAAATGCAAGACTGGCTGAAGAAAGCCAGAGAGGTGGCCAGATTCAGTCTGGGAAAAGCCTAAACTGAACAGGCCAAAGGCTACAACCGAGCAACCGTGCACCGCACCTTCCAACCAGGCGACAGAACTTTAGTCCTGTTGCTCTCGTCCGAGATCAAGTTACTCAGTAAATGGCAGGGGCCCTATGAGGTGGAAAAGAAAGTGGGGCCGGTTAACTACAAAATTGCCAAGCCAGATAAATAAAATTTACCATATTAATCAACTGAAAAAGTGGATTCCATTGATGGCTGTGGTTATACAGAAGGATTTTGGGCCGGAAACATCAGCCCTGTCTGATCCAGCTCAAGTCACGATTGGAGACCAGCTCTCTGCGGCCCAGAGAAGAGACCTAGAGGGTCTGATCCACTGGAACCTAGATGTATTCACCCACCTCGGACGAACCCACCTCACTTATCAAGATATCATTACTGACCCTGGGTTGGTAATCCGACAATGACCCCCCCATCCAATTCTGGAGGCCCAGTGACAGGCTATCATCAAGGAACTTGAGAAAATGCTTAACATGGAAGTTATAGAATAATCTATGAGTGATGTGTCATCCCCCCTCTCCCCCCCAAACCAGAAGGGAGCATGAGATTCTGCATTGACTTCTGGAAGGTCAATGCCGTTTCTAAATTGTAAATGTATCCAATGCCCCGGGTAGATGAGCTAATTAAGGAACTCGGTGGAACATGCTTTATCTCTACCTTGGACTAGATCAAGGGATACTGGCAAGTACCCTTGACTCTGGCTGCCATGGAGAAAACTGCCTTTTTGACACATTTCAATACCTGGTCGATCGCTTGCTGAGACCATAGAAGCAGTATGTGACTACATACCTTGATGACATTGTCATCTACAGCAAAGACTGAGCCATTCATCTAACCCAGGTACAAGCTGTGTTGACCAGCCTGAAAAAAGCTGGGTTGATGGCTAATCCAAAGAAATGCTTCCTAGGAGGCCAGGATGTCCAATACCTGGGCTACTTAATCTGGAATGGCCATTGCCCAGGTCCGCACCCCGAAGTCGAAGAAAGATGTTCAGGCCTTCTTTGGATTGGTTGGCTACTACCACTTGTTTATCCCTAACTTTTCAGAAATTGCGGAGCCATTAACTAATCTCCAGAAGACAGCTCCTGAGCGATCCAATGGTCACAGGACCTGGACCGGGTCATCCACCGTCTAAAGGAGGCCGTGTGCTTGACATGTGATTAGCCCTGATTTCTCTATACCATTTATTGTACAAATGGATGCCTTGGAAGTGGGCCTGGGAGTCATTCTGGCCCAGGAAATCAGAGGTGAAGAACATCCAGTGGCATTCATCAGCAGGAAGCTGCTCCCTCGGGAGAAACATGCTGTGATTGAGAAGAAAGCCCTAGCTCTCAAGTGGGCACTTGAAACCTTCAGGTACTACCTACTGGGCTGTCCATTTACACTAGAAATGGACCACCAACCCCTCAAATGGCTGGCTTGACATAAGGAGTCCAACAGCCATATTAGGCGGTGGTTTCTGAGTCTCCAGCCCTAACAGTGTCAGATCCGCAACTGGGCAGGTTGGGCCCACCTGAATACTGACTTCCTTTCCCTGGTGGGAGTCCAGGGTGTGGCAGGCGCTCAACAGGGCATGGTTGAGCTGAGAAGGAGGATATGTGATAGGATATATAGGAAATTACCATCCCTCTCCTAAGGGATTATCAGCAGTCTACCTTAAAAGGGGCTATAGCTCAGGGCTGGGAAGATGTGATTCAGACAGAGGGATTAAGAAGCCAGCTATGTGAACAAGGGAGGAGACAGGCCTGTGGAGACAGAAAGCTCCTTCCAAGCAGGGCTGGGAGAGGAGTCCTAGGAGGTGGGAATCATATTTACAGACACGGAAGCCCAAGTGACTGGACTTTGCGCTGAACTGAATTCTTTTTTTGTTTTTATTAACATAGAGAGGAAGAAAATACAAATCCATAGAATATCTAAGAAACCAAGTTTTTCTTTTGTGGGCCATCTCTGCAGGGAATCCTGCATTCCAGATCAGTTCACATCACTGTACCCAGGCGTCACCAGGACCTCCCGAGCCATCCCCTCCTCGATGACTGAAAAACAACATTTACCAAACTTGTTTAACAATAAACTTTACTCATCTTGAACTGTGCTCTTTGGGTTGATCACTCAATCCATTTTACCTGTGCTTGTCCCTGTAGTTTCCCAGTGACTCCTATTTGGCTCCTATGGGGGTCCATCTTTGGACTCAACATCAGCTTGTATTCCTTTCCCTTTTGTTCCCCAAATCTATGCCCCACGTACATAAGGTCCCCAGATTTTCTCCCATTTCCATTCTTTACCCTTCAAGCCAAATGTGGCCTTGTCAAATCGGACCGCTGCTCCCACCTTTATCCTCCAGTCCGAAAGAGAAACTGTCTTTCCATTACCCTGCAAGGGCCATTTTGGCAGCGAGCAGGAGTTATGCCCTCATTAGTTTTTCATACCATGTCCCTGGACCATTTTCTTCTCTACCCAAAAGAAATTCTTCAAGGTCACAAACTTATGTGTCCCATCTCCGTGGCCACCTTCCCCCAGTAGGCTTTGACATGGGGATATTCCTACCACATATGGTAAAATTTGCCCATCTGCCCACAGCCCCACCAACACCTTGCCTGTTTCTCGCCCCCCTTTTGCTAATTGCACTGGGGTTACATATGCCCTGTCTATGATTTGCAGGTGTCTGCCTCCATGAAGTCACCATTGTCCATTTGTATACTGCCCCATGAATTCTGATGCACTCCTCATCCCCCAGTGTTTTCCGCAACCACTGATGCCAACCCCTGACATGCAGGGGTGACTCCCATTTCTGAATATCTTTCACTGCTTGATACAGCTTGGAAACTATTGCTTTCATTCCTTTCCCTCCATAGAGAACATCTTCTACTTGTGTCATGCGCCTGTCTCACTGGGATTTGTGTTTGCCTCAATATGAAAAATCTGAGTTGAAAATATTGCTAAAAGGGAACCGTTCTAATTTGACTTCCAATTCCCTTTGGCTGATGCATCCGCCCCTCCCCTTCAAATCTGAAAATTTGCCTATCCCCCTTAGTTCTAGTGCATTCCTCAGTGCTACAAACTTTGGACCTGTGAAGGGACCTTAATCCCCCACCCTAGACCATTTTGATAATGCTACTGGGATCGTACCCCTCTTAATCAACACTCTGACTTGCTTAATCAGTGAGCCTAAAAAGGGATGCTGTAACACCCCCCTGTTGTTCCATTCCTTTGTCCTCCAGTGCCACCCACTCAAAGACAGACCTGGGAGCCAAGATGTTCTTCTTAGCTTCCAGCCACTGCACCTCGCTTGGGTGATGGCAGAGGAGGCAAGCTGCTTTCAACACTATTGCTGTGTAGTATCAGGATAACACTGGAAAACCTGCCCCTCCCTCTTCCTTAGAGCCCACTAGTTTCCGCTTGCATATCTTGGCCCATTTCCCTCCCCACACAAACCTCACTAAGTGTCTCTCCCATTGGCTTAAAAACTGAGCTGGAATTGCTATGGGGAGCTGGCCAAATAAGAATAGAAATTTCAGTATGACATTCATCTTAAGTGTCGCAATTCTCCCCACCCAGTTCAAATTCAGAGCTCTCCACCTGCGCAGATCCTCCATCACCCAACTCATTAGGGGAGTATAATTGAGATGCTACAACTCCACTGGATTGCCTGATATATATACTCCCAAGTACTTAATCTTGTTCCGTGCCCATCAGAAGGGAAAATTGGGAAACTGCACCTCTGATAGGCCGCCCAGTTTGAGTGCCTCTGTCTTTCCCAGGTTTGCCCGAAATCTCAACACCCTTGAAAAGGCCTCTAACTCCGCCAACAGAGGGGGTACAGACTTCTGAGGATGGGCAAGAAAAATCAGGGTATCATCCGCATAAAGCAGGATCTTATGCTCTGACTTCCCCAACCTCACTGGACGGATCCCTCTGTTTTGAGGTACCTTCGCCACAAAGGCCTCAATGACCATGGCAAAAAGCATGGGTGATAGTGGGCACCCCTGTCTAGTCCCTCTAGACAGTGTGAATTCATCCAAACAATCCCCATTCACCATTATCTTTGCAGTTGGAGCCCTATAAAGGGCTTTCACCTCTCTAAGAAATCCATCCCCCAAATTAAGCTTTGCCATCATGGCAAAAAAGAAACACACTCCACCCTATCAAATGCCTTTTTGGCGTCTAGTGCTACACATGAAGTGGGCTCTCCTGTCCACCTCACAGCATCCATCATGTCCACGGCTCTGCGCACATTATCCGAAATAGCCCTTCCCCCTATTAAACCAGTCTGATCTGAGTGGATTAGGGAGGGTAATATTCTCTCTAATCGGCTTACCAGAATCTTTGCAAATAACTTTGCATCTGCATTGATCAGTGCATTAGGGCGGTAGCTTCAGCATTGGTTAAGGGGTTTGCCTTCCTTTGGAAGGGCTATCACGTTAGCCTGTGCCATGGTGCCTGGAAGAGGGCCTCCCTTGTAGGCTCCCGAGAAAACTCGGGGCAGCAGCGGGATCACCGCATCTTTCATAAGATGATAAAACTCGGCCGGTTAGCCATTGGCTCCTGAGGCCTTCCCCTTGGGGAGCACCTTAATGGCCTCCTTCACCTCCTCTTCACTAATGAGTCTACTCAAACTGTCTGCTTGATCTGTGCCCAGTTGGGGAAGCTCCACTGCCCGGAGATACTTCTCCACTGTTGCAACGCTAATATCCATCTCAGAGGAATATAGCTGCAAATAGAATTTATGGAATTCCTCACAGATGGCCTGGGTTGTACAGCTTCTCTTCCCCTTATCCCCTTCAATCTCCCTGACTACTCGGATGGCTCTCTGTTTCTTGAGCTGCCACGCTAGCAGCCTGCCAGCTTTATTGCCCTGTTTCATATAGTTCCTTTTGGTGAGGCGGAGAAGAGAATCTATTCTCTCCGCATCGCTGGCCTGCAATTGCGCACATACAGACTCTTGCTTTCTCAAGATTATTTTGGACCCTGTTTTCACATGTGCTACCTGTAATTGCTGGATCTGCTCTATCAACTCGGCTTCTTTTCCTGCACGTTCTTTTTTCCACTGAGGCCAGTTGTATTAAACAACCCCTTAGGACAGCCTTTCCTGTGTCCCAGAGAGTATCCTCGGGCACTGTGCCGGTGTCGTTGTACTCCATAAAGGAGTGCCACTCCTTCTTCAATCTATCTATCACTTTTTCTTTCTGTAGCAGGGATACGTTGGCTCGCCACTCCGGTCTTGTGTTTTTTTTCCCCTTTCCCAATCAGTTTCCAGATTCCTACCACATCCCATGAGCAGAGTGTAACTGGTAAAATCTTCAGTTCCTGGAGTCGTGTGGGGTTTACTTTTTTTTTTTTTTTTTTTTTTTTTTTACCAGCAGGTAGTCTAGCCTTGAGTATGTATCTGTTCAGGGCACATAATATGTGTACTCCCTGCTCTTCCCATTCTGGATTCTCCACACATCCTCCAGGTCCCATTGTTTCATACACTCTCTCAACTCTGCTCCTTCTCTTAGATTTAGCCGTGTCTCATAGTTTGACCTGTTCTCTGGCTCCAACGCAGTTCATATCTCCCCCCCCACCACCCAATCTCTTAGGCTTCCTTTTCAAATTTGCCTAGCCACTCTTTAAAAAAATTCCTTTTTGGCCCATTTGGTGCATATAGATTCAGAATAGAGAGTTCTTTCTGTTCCACTCTCCCTGTGACCCACACCACCCTCCCTTGAGTATCTCCTCATGCTTAATATGCTATATAGGGCACGCATTTGTGGAGAAACATAGCTAGCCCGCGTTTTTTTAAAGTAAATGCAGCGCAGTACATCTGCTCATAACCCATGGCCTTCAGTTTTACATGCTCAGACTGGGTGAGGTGTATTTTCTGGAGGAGGGCTATATCTATGTGTGCTTTCTGAAGATATGAGAGTATTGTTTTCCTTCTGATTGGGCTGTGAATGTCCCTGACATTGAGGGATGCTATTTTAACCCCCATCCTGCACTGTTTTGTCCATTGCACATCCACCCGGATCCAGGTATTAAGTGATCTTCCCCTTTAGAGCATTTTTTTATGACCTTTCGATCAACAAACAATTTCTCCTTCTCTACCCTCAACCAAACCATGCAACTCTCTCATGCACACTCCATTGAAACCTCCCCCTCTTAATTTTCTGCATTTTGGACTTCCTACGACATGCTCATTAGTCCCCCGCACCCCGAGAATCCCCTCATTTTCCCACCAATTACCCTGCATGAACTGCAGTCTTCAAATGCCCTTTTTGCCTGGTTCCAAGGCTTTAACTATCGCTTGGCAGGTTCTGGAGAGGTCATGCACTCTGCGTGCCACCTCCTGCTCCCCCATGCTCACCTGAAAAAATTATATTAAAAAAAAATAGTTTGCCTTCTATGTGGCCTATATTACTCTTAGCCTCCGCTATCACTTCTTCCACTTTGGGCCTCTACACCTTCCACACTGCATTCCTCTCCCTCTCCTTTTCCCGCGGCACCGTCTGCATCTATGGAGACTGCCAATCTCTGTGCTGCTGTCGTGGCCGTCTTTTGTTCTGCCTGGTTCCTTTTCATATGCTGCTTGTTCCCCATCTGTACATTGCCTGGTCCATTGTTGGAGCCTGGCCCCTCTGACGACTCCCGCCCAGCCTGCAAGTATTTGTAAACTGCCTCTGGTGTAAAAAATAACTTCAGTGCTCCATTGATTTGGAATGTCAATTTAGCAGGATACCAGAGTGAAGCTTTAATCCCGTGGTTCGCCAGTTGTTCTCTGCTGCGCAGCAGAGCCCAGCGCTTTTGCACTGTTTCGAATGCCAGGTCAGGAAATACCATAACTCTCCAGGTGCAATAAGTCACATGTCCTGTTTTCCTGACGGCTCGAATTATATGCTCCCGGTCCTGAAACCGGAGCATTTTGAAAATAAAGACTCATGGTCTGGCATTGGCGTCTGGGCGCTGCTGCAGTTTTCGGTGTGCTCTTTCTCAAATTCCCCTAGCTGCAGGGGGTCTGGGAAGCACTGCTGCAGAAAAGTCTGTATAAATTCTATGGGGGCCGACCCCTTCTTCCCCCTCCGGAATGCCGAAAATCCTGATATTGGATCTGTGGTTTCAGTTTTCGGCATCCTCTAGTTTTCTTACATTGCAGCCATTTGTTTTTGCAGCATTCCCACGTCCGACAGAATACTTTGTTGAGTTTCCTCTGTTTTATTTATCCTGGCTTCTGCTTCCTCTAGTCACACTCCTAACACCATAATTATTTCTTCAATTTTGTTGAGCACCTTCTCAACTATCTCGGTTTTTGAGGCTCTTATTTCCTGGAGCACCATAAACAGAGCAGCATTACTTTCTACGGCACCTTCCTCATGCTTACTTGTAGTTAATGGGCCGGAGATGACGGCTGGCAGCCTGGTTCTGCGGTTCTTCCTCGTCCTTTCGTCTTTGCGGCATATAAATCTTTTATTGCTTTGGCTGCTCTTGTCTTCTCCATTTTCAGCATGATGCCCTCCGTTTCGCCACTACTTGTGGTTGGTGCTTGGGTTTTTTGTTCTGCAGGAGATACGGGGTAACGGTAACGATGCTCACTCACTCACGTCCTTTTCCCTTTCTGGCCAGACCGGAAGTCTGAACTGAATTCTATGCTTTAAATTGTGGGTCAAGGGAAGGGCACTGAGAACCACTCTTGTGAAGATAACAAGCTGGAAGTGATTGCTGGACCACTGAAGAGAAATAAATGTGTTTTTTGTTTGTCCCTGAACTTTTGTGTGCCTGATATTTTAAAAGCCCCCTTGCCACTGCACACCATGCTATACAACAGGCAGTCTATCCAAATGGGTTAGTTTTGCACATTACAATAAGACCAAACAAACTCCTAGCTTCACCAAACTTATATCTACTACCTTATAAATTATATTTATATGCAACCCAATTAAATTGTATCAACTCATATCAACGAGGGATTTAGCAGAAAACACCTCAAATTTTAACTAGGGGAGAAAAAGACCTCAGGGCGATAATATATCCCTCTATGTGGCAGCAAAACTACCATAGGGAAAGCTATAGAAATCGCATCATTGGTCTAAAAAACTCCCCAAATTTTATTAGATAATTACAAAACCACCAAATTAGTGGAAAAGTACTTTTCCAATAACCAAATCCTTATATATTAAACTATAGTTAGGCGTATTAGTTCTAAGGATACAGAATTTAAAGTGCAAGTGAAGAAGATGATGCAGAAATTTAGTGAACGAGGTTATCCGGATTCTGTGTTGCATAGAGCATATAAGCGTGCATGGTGTAATCACTGTGAATGGCTGTTACCATCCAATTCAAGCTCTTCTGCAGTTTTTCAACTGGACTCGGCAATGTGTGTTTTGCAGTACTCTGCCTTGTTTCAGTATTTGGCTGCATCTATTAAATGGAGGTGGACAACACTCTCCGCTCATCCCTGTTTTGCCAAAAAATAGCTCCTGTGTGGTGTATAGTAGGGAGAAAAATTTGAGGGACATATGTCCAGCATTCCCGAGAATACCTCATACACCCACGTTGGTGGGCCATTTTTGCTGTGGCAAATGTGCCTACTGTAAAGTTATGGAAGAACAGTTATTGAAATCAATGGATGTTCCTTTCATTTAAGATGGTGGACTTTGTGTGTCTCCTCTTATGTGGCATATGTGATCCGTTGCCCTTGAATGTGGAGATTGACTGGTGGGGTTTGTCGGTGCAATAAAGTTTGGTGAAGGATCTGCACGCTGGGATTCCTCTGACGTCACATTATTATGGCATTTAAATGGAACTCTATGGGGAGGGGTTCATAAGCCTGATGAAGAGCTGAATGAAGACGCAGCTTGAAACACTATTAGTGTCGCAAGGACCCCTGATATTCGGCATTGGGAAGGAGTGCCTTATCGGCGTTGGAGCTGTACCCATTTGATTGGATGAGCTACGAAGAAAGAGTTTGTGCTCCAGCCGAGTTATTTTTTCCTTCTATCCTGTTGAGGAAGCTAAGTAATTTTTCTCTACCTTATGTCAGTCACAATATGAAAGATGGACTGATTTGGAGAGTAGTTTATCAGCATGAACGAGCTTCCTAACTTTTTTCGACTTGATATGTGGATTCTGACGGCGACTTGTGTCGTGGAGTCGGGTTTTTAAATAGCCCATGGTTGGCATGCTATAAAATTGATTAAAATGGAGGGCTCACTCCGAGAATGGGATACTTCCCTTTCAAGGTGAGCGATCCGACAAAAAATTTATTGGTGGCACATATACTAGTCTTCGGAACTTTGGGAGCACGTGAGTGTATCCAGTAATGGTAATAGTTCCACATGGTGCTATGAATGGAATCAAGATTTATATTTGGGATTGCAAGTTTTATTTGGGCAAAACTACCTGACCACTTAAAATCTGTATCTCTGAACATAAATACAGTTTGTCTAAGGAGGACGTGCCTTTGGCAAAACACTGTATTCAGTATTGACATGTGTTTACAGATCTCTGCTATTTAGTGATAGATCTTGTCCCCCCTGTTAGAGAAGGTGACCGAGGGAAGATACTGTTACACGGGAACAATGCTGGATATTTGAATTAAACATCATTGAACCAAATGGGCTTAATGAAAAGATTGAATGGGGACCCTTTTTTTTAGATTTTGCAGTTGTTTTCTGCATTTTTTAAATATTTTCTGTTGGTATGGCTGTGAGGCTCCACCTCTATCTTCTAGCTGATTTTCTGATTGGCTTTCTGATCTGTGAAGGTTCATTTAATTAGGATTGGGTTGTTCTGAAATGATGCTCCACTCCTTTTTTTATTTTCTGAGTTTCTGATTGATTCGTCAGTGAGGGTTATTTCAATTTGATTGTTTTTTGATTATTTAAAACTGGTGATGTCAGACGCTAACATTAGAAGCAGGAGTTTTTCTCCGGTCCAAATTGCATGCCCCTAAAGAAGCCCTAAGTGGGAGAAACAAAGATCTTTGTTGGGCAGTCCAGTTTCCTTATGGGCAGCCTACTTTCTTTATGGAACATCGGCAGATTAAAAGATAAGTAAGGCTGTATTGTTGCGTGTTTTGAATGTTACTTTGTATTATAATGTTGTTCTGTTTCCATCTGGGATTGTGACGTGTGCTGTCAGCTTTGAGCTGTTTTGCAAAGTTTTACAACTTTTAAAATTTTGTGCGATGAATTGATGAGTTTTTTTTACCTTACTATAGTTTAATATAGAATGATTTAGTTATTTGGAAAAGTACTTTTCCACCAATTTGATGGTTTTGTAATTATCTAATAAAGTTTGGGGAGTTTTTTAGACCAATGATGCAATTTCTATAGCTTCCACTACGGCAGTTTTGCTGCCACATAGAGGGATATATTGTCCCCATGAGGTCTTTTTTTCTCCTAGTTAAACTTTGAGGAGTTGTTTTCTGCTAAATCCCTTGTTGATATGAGTTGATATAATTTAATTGGGTTGAGTATAAGTATAATTTATAAGGTAGTAGATATAAGTTTGGTGAAGCTAGGAGTTTTGTTTGATCGTATTGTAGTGTCACTCTGAGCGCGGTTTTTGTTGTGATTAGTTTTGCACATACCATGACAGTCATGAACCTTGCTTCTAAACCAAGGTATATGAAATATGATCTTAGTCTGTCAAATTTACTAACACTAGCTGTAATACTTACATCGTGCCAAAGAGAGCTTCCTTCTAGAGTTCATAAGATGTAACATGTATAGGCAACTTGTAAAGGTGTAATTGGAAATACTCCTTGCTATCAGGCCCATGGCTCCCAGTGCAATGGGAAATATTTCTTTATCTTTTTGCCACATTTTCTTGGTCTCTGACTTCATTTCTTGGTATTTCAGAATTTCTGTGGAGAAGGCCTGGTGGCTCAGTGGCAAGTGTTTTGTTTGGTTTCCGGATTAGCAGGACTGGCTATGAATCAGAGACGGGGGAGGAGGGGGAGGATTGGGGTTACAGATAAGGGCAACACTTGGTGGCCGGATTTAAAGCTCACAATACAAGAATCTGGAAGGGGTACAAAAGAATATAAAAAGTGCTATACTGGGTCAGACCAAGGTCCATCAAACCCAGTATCCTGATTCCAACAGTGGCAAATCCAGGTCACAAGTACCTGTCAGGTTCCCAAAAGATACACAGATTCCATGATGCTTATCCAGTAGATTTTCCCAGTCCTCTTTAATAATGGTTTAGGGACTTTTCTTCCAGGAACTTGTCCAAACTTTTTAAAACCCAGCTACACTAACAGCTTTTACCACATCCTGTAGTAATGAATTCCAGAGTTTGATTATGCATTGAGTGAAAAAATATTTTCTCATATTAGTCTTAAATGGGTTATATTGTAGCTTCATTGTGTGTCCCCTATTTTTCCTACTTTTTGAGGGAGTAAACATGATCAACATGTCCCCTATTTTTCCTGCTTTTTGAGGGAGTAAACATGATCAACATTTACACATTCCACTCCATTCATTAATTTATAGAACTCTGTCATATCTCCCCTCAGCCGTCTTTTTTCTAAGTTGAAAAATCCTAAACTTTTAAGTCTTTCCTCATTGGGGTATTCTTCCATTGCCTTTACCATTTCAATGGCTCTTCTCTGTACCTTTTCTAATTCCACTATATCCTTTTTAAGATATGGCAACTGGAATTGTACACAATATTCAAGGTGCGTTCTCACCATGGAACGTTACAGGGGCATTATAATATCCTTGGTTTTATTCTTCATTTCTTTCCTTATGAAGCCTAGCATTCTATGTGTTTTCCTGGTCACTGCTGCACACTGGGCAGAGGGTATCAACATATTGTCCACGATGACGCCTAGATCCTTTTCCTGGGTGGCTGTTCCTAATGTGGAACCTTTCATTGTGTAACCATAGTTTGGATTCTTCCCTAAAGGGGTCATTCTGACTAGCAAATAGCGGGGATGTACGTCCGGTTTGGACGTACAACCTCCGCTATTCGCTGGGAGCATATTCTGAGGCATAAACTCCCTGAGCCTTTGTGTGGGGAGTTCCAGGACAGGGCGGCAACTGGGTGGAGTGAAGGTGGACCTTTGCATCCAGACGTACAGGGCCTATTCTGGTCCGGGCCCTGTATGTCCGGTCTGTTGGTAAATGGACATGGGACTTATTCCACCTCAGGGTGGAGTAAGTCCCTACAAAGGCGGCGATCTGGACAGGTAGCCCCCCTAAGCCTTTGGGGCAGCGGCAAGAGAGGCCCCTCTGCCCGATCCCAGACCCTGCCAAGGGGCGGGTAGCAGGGAAAAGAGGTTTATTACTCTGGGCTTTCGGCACTCCTGGGACACCATGGCAACAGCACACCAGCAGGAGCATAGGGTGGGATGGCCGGGTAGTAGGGTGGACGTATCCCACAGTAGAATCAGAAGCACCCCAGGCTGTTTAAGTGCCTGATTCTGAAACCGTGGGAACATCTAGCTCCTGCAGTTGCAGAATCGGGTACATATTGGGCCCATCCATTTTTTGGATGTCCCAATGGCCTGGATGTGCCCCTGTTGGAACTGGCATTCACGTACATAATTTTGCACTTGTCCACATTAAATTTCATCTGTCATTTGGACGTCCAGTCTTCCAATTTATCAAGGTCCTTTTGCAATTTTTCTTATTCCTCTTGTGTTTGAATAATTTGTCATCTGCAGATATCATATCACTCGTTATTCCCTTACAGGTCATTTATGAATATGTTAAAAAACAGCGGACCCAGCACAAATCCCTGGGGTGCTCCTCTAGTCACCTTTCTCCATTGAGAAAATTAATCATTTAGCCCTACTCTCTGCTCCCTATCTTTTAACCAGTTCCTGAACCACAATAGTACACTGTCACCTATCCCATGACTTTTTATTTTTGTCAAGAGTGTCTCATGCGGGACTTTGTCAAAGGTTTTCTGAAAATCCAGATACACTATATCAACCAGCTCACCTTTAGCTACCTGTTTATTCACACCTTCAAAAAAATATAACAAGACCTTCCTAGGCTAAATCTATGTTGGCTTTCTCCCATTAAACTATGATTATCTACATATTCAGTAATTTTATTCTTTATAATGGTTTCTGCCATTTTGCCCAGTACTAATATCAGGCTTACTGGTCTGTAGTTTCCCAGATCACCCCTGGAACTCTTTTTAAAAATTGGTATTACATTGGCCATTCTCCATCTTCAGGTTCTACAGATGATTTTAATGATAGTTCACAGATTACTAATAGTAGATCTGCAGTCTCATATTTCAATCCTTTTAGCACCCTGGGATGTATACCATTTGGTCCAGGTGATTTGCTACTCTCTAGTTTATGAAATAGTTATAATACATCTTCCCGGTTTGTCAATATTTGTTTAAATTCTTCCGATACATCACCTTTAAATACCATTTCAGGCAAGTGTAACTTCCATACTTCATCTTCAGTAAAGAGCGAAGCAAAGAATTCATTCAGTCTCTCCACTATGGCCTTATCCTCCTTTTATCCCTCTATCATCTAGTGATCCAACTGACTCTCTCTCAGGTTTTTTGCTACAGATTTATTTATTTATTTTATTTATTTATTTACATTCTCTTATATACCGCACTATTCTGCATCAGTGTCGTTTACATTGAACAAACTTAAATTACATTGAACAGGGCATTATAACTTGGAGATAACTATTTTACTTACAGATGTACTTGAAAAAGTTTTTATTATGCATTTTTTGCTTCTACGGCAAGCTTTTTTTCAAATTCTCTCTTTGCCTGCTTTATCAAAGCCTTGCATCTCACTTGCCACTGCTTATGTTGTTTGCGGTTTTCTTCATTTGTCTCTTTCTTCCACCTTTTTTTGCCAGCCTTCCACGTTTCTTAAAGCATGGAATACAGCTGGTCTGGGCTTCCAAAATAGTATTTCTAAACAATGCCCATGCTTGATATAAATCTTTAACCTTTGCAGCTGCTTCTTTTATTTTTTTCTTAACTATTTTCCTCATTTTATCATAGGCTACCTTTGGAAAGTTAAAAAGTAATACCGTATTTCCCAGAATATAAGACGTGGCTTTTTACATCAGGAAGTGATGACACGACCTATACAACGGAGCGACCTATCTAATAAATTTATGTGTTGGACCACGCCCCTTGAACTCCATATAAATACTCGTACCTGCGCAGTGCACAGTTTTTTTTCCCCTGGACCCTCCGCTCTATGCCCATCGCTTGCAAGCAGACTCTCCGATCAGCAGACTGGTATGTACTTAGACTATACTAGCAAATAGCATACCGGACGAATTTCAGTTACAACACAAATCTTCTTTTTAACATCACAGAAAATGGTGACACTGAAGGCGCAGAACTCATGCACCACAGAATTCAAATTGAAAGTTATTACGCAGAAGAACATGGTAGCAGAGTCGCAGAGTGAAATTTTGGGATAAATTAAGAAATTAGTTAGAGACAGGAGGAAGATGCAGGGAAAACTGCTTTCATGAAAAGTAGCAAGGAGACAAATCGCGGCCACAAAGTATGGTAGCCTGAATTAGAAGCATGTCTCTTTCAGTTTGTCATAGAGCAGTGGGGCCCAGGGCCATGGACTGTCCACTGTGCAGATGCAATTCAAAGCAGTTCATATTGCCAGGGAAATGAATATTGAGAGATTCAAGGCTGGTCATTTGTGGTGCTACCGATTTCTGATAAGCAATAAATTAAGCATTAGACAAAGAACAACCATGTGTCTGCAGCTCCCCGCCGATTTCTTGGATAAAGTACGGAATTTCAGGGAATTCGTAAACAAAGAAATCAACACATACACAGTGACACCGGACTTCAAAATCAACATGGACAATGTTCCGTTACCTTCAACATCCCAATAGGGAGAACGGTCAGTCAAAAGGGGGTTAGAGCAATAAATATTAGAATCACCGGACACAAACAGACACACTTTACAGTGGTGCTGGCCTGCTGTGCAAGTGGAAAGAAGCTCCCACTTATGATTATATTCAAAAGGAAGACAATGCCATGTCAAACTCTACCAACCAACGTTGTTGTTGATATGAATGAGAAAAGATGAATAGATGAGAGCATGATGATGAAATGGCTGCAGTGTTGCTTTAGTAAGCGGCTGAACAGATTTTTCAAGAAACAGAAAGCACGACTTGTCATGGATAGCATGAGAGCCCATTTCACTGAAGACATGAAGAAAATAAAATCTATGAACACTGACCCAGTTATTATACCTGGTAGTATGACAAAAATGCTTCAATCGCTTGACATTTCCGTCAACAGAAGATTCAAAGCTGAGTTGCATCACCTATGGGAAAACTGGATGTGCCACGGAGACCACAGTTTCACGGCTACTGGCTGTATGTTCCACGCCACTTTTGCAGAAGTCCCTGGGTGGGTGTGAGTGATGATGTGAGCATGGTGGGGGGAGGGGAGTGTGAGTGATAAAATAATAAAATCAGGTTTTGTAAAAAGCCCCGATAATGGTGAAGATGAAGACAAAGAAGAAGACAATAATGAACATGAACTGGCACCTGAAATTACAGAACTATTTCACAGTAACACCGAAGATGAGGCCTTCAACAGCTTTCCCGAAAGTGATACAGAACAAATCTGATGTGGAATGAGCTTCTAAGTAATGTATAACTTACATGTATCATGTTTGTTTATCATGTAAACGGCTTTGATTATAGGATAAGGTGGTATACAAAACCTGTTAAATAAATAAATATGTTATGCATTTTATTCAAGAGTGTTACTGTAAAGTTTAAGTGAAACAATAAATCGGGTTTAAAAAAAAAACAGTAGTGTTGTCTTGCACTTTATTTTTTAGTGCCAGCGACATATATAGCAGGACGACTTATACTATAATTTTACCAGTAAAATCCCCAATTTTGGCCTCTGTGACTTACACACAGGAGCGATTTATAATCTGGGAAATACAATACTGTGGATTTCCTTGCTGTCCTCCCTCTATTTATTACATCTAATGCGATCATGCTATGATCACTATTGCCAAGTGGCCCCAACAATCTCTTGCACCAGATCTGGTGTTCCACTAAGGACTAGGTCCAAAATAGCTTCCCCTATTGTCAGTTATTGAACCAAATGCTCCAAGAAGCAGTCCTTTATTTCATCTAGAAACATTATCTCCTTAGCATGTTCTGCTGTGACATTGACCCAGTCAATATCAGAGTAATTGAAATCACACATTATTATAACTGTGTTGTAACTTTTGTTAGCTTCCCTGATTTCTTTTAGCATTTCACCATCCATCTGTTCATTCTGGCCAGGCGGATGGTAGTACACCCCCGCAGCCATCGCCTTCCCCTTTTTATATGGAATTTCTATCCATAGAGATTCTACAGTGTATTTTGTTTCCTGCAATACCTTTATCCTGTGTGTCTCAATGCCCTCTCTAACAGAGTGCAACCCTTCCACCAATTTGATCTACCCTATCATTGCAATATAGTTTGTACCCAGGTATCACAATGTCCAATTGGTTGTCCTCCTTTCACCAAGTCTCTGAAATGCCACTTATATCTAACCTTTCATTTTGTGCTATATAATCTAACTGTCCTATCTTATTTCTAGCATTTACATACAGGCATTTTAGAGGTTGCATTTTGTTCATATTGTTCATATTGTCCTGATGCATGCTTCACGTTTTGATCGTATCACCCCTTTCCTGATTCACCTGCATTGGCTTCCACTTGTCTATCGCATACAATTCAAGGTGCTCATCCATGTGCATAAAACCATTCATACCAGTGTTCCCCTTTACCTCGCAGATCAAATTCATCTTCACTCCTCTCACCGTTCCCTCAGGTCAGTCCATCTGAACCGCATGTCCCTTCCCTCTCCATCACAGGCTCATCTTGAATCCACCCGTTCCTCTGCTTTCTTCTTCTTAGGCCCTTGACTCTGGAACTCGCTTCCCCTTGCCCTCCGCCTAAAACCCTCCTACAAAACCTTTAAGACTATGCTGAAGACCCATTTATTTTGCTCTGCTTTTAACCTCCCTCCTCCCCCTGCCCCCTCATCTCCCCCAACCCGCTGAATTCAGATGTTCCCCAACCCTCCACTACTATGCAATGTTTCCGCTTTGCCTTGTTGCCCTATCCTCCTTTCTTATTCTATCCTATCTCATACTTTTCTTTCCTTTTGTTTTGGCGTTCTTTTCCTTTTCAGCAGCCTTATTATTTCTGTTATTGTAAACTGCTCTGGTGCCTTGAGCGTGAGCGGTATATAAAATGTGTTAATAAAGATAAAGATATTAACAATATGGTTATCAGTTGACGGGTAATTTGGAATCTTTCAGCTTTGGCTACTTAAAGGCATCTGGGTTACTTTAATTTTTATTGGAACCTCTCTACTGGGATGCCCCGACTTCCCTCTTTTGCTAGTATCCTTCAAGGATACATCCTTCCGAAGCATGTGCTCTTGGGTGACTGTTGGCTTTCCCCTACTATCTAGTTTAAAAGCCTGCTCTATCTCCTTTTTAAAGGTTAATGCCAGCTGACTGGTCCTACCCTGGTTAAGATGGAGCCCATCCTTTTGTAAAAGCCCTCCCAGAATGTTGCTCAGTTCCAAACAAATCCAAATCCCTCTTCCTTGAACCATCATCTCATCCACGCATTGAGACTCCAGAGCTCTGCCTGCCCTTTGGGTCCTGCCGCATGATTTCTTGTCTAAAAAACGTTAAAATGACCAGGTTAGGAATAGCAGGAGGGGTGTGTACATTAAAATATGAGAAAATTCCCATAGCCTAGTGGTTAGAGCACCGTCTTGGTAACCAGGATTTGATACGCATTACTACTCCTTGTGGCCTTGTACAAGTCACTTAACCCTCCATTACCTCGGAAGAAAGGCCTGGCAATCTACTTCCAGTCACACTGCCAAGCAAAATACAGGAGCTGCTGGGTCACCAGCAGTCAGCATTGACTGAACAGCACACCCCACAACAACAGTTATATCTGAAAGCTCATGGCACCAGAATTCCAGCACTGGTTCAGTGGATAGGCAATTCCTGATTTTTCATATAGAAGAATACATCTCTCTCTCTTTCTCTGTGTCAGTGATGCAGTCAGGCACATCACATGCTAGAGATATATTTTGCTTCATTGGAAACGTTTTTTGACTTAATCATTAACAGTTCTGCAGCTAGGATTATGCAGAAACCAGTATTTCACACTCTGATCCTTGTCCTGCATTTTTAAGAAAAACTTAAAAAAATAAAGGGGAAAAAAAAGGCATTGCTGTGTTAGCGGTTACCTTCCACTCAGGTTCAGAGGCAACATTCCTTGGACGCTCACCTAGTGACTCCGAAGTGTTGAGGAATTACCCGGGATAGCCTTTCCCTGCTAGGAAGCCAGTATAACAAAAAGGTGATACTCAAAGAAGGAGCAGAGGCTGTCATTCAGTGGCTTAGCCAAAAAAAGGGAAAGCAACATATTTCCAGGCTATATAAATGCAGCAAAAATTGTAGCTGCTTAGTTATTTAGCCTGGCACTCTAAGATTAAAAAACTACTGACATCTTTAAATAGTCTGCAAAAAACAAAGGAGATGAAAGGTGCTTTCACACCAAGAGACAAGAAAAAAAAAGAACCACAGCGCAGTTTCTAACACCAAAATAAAGCATTATTAATTTTATTTTGGCGTTAGAAACTTTGCTATGGTTCTCTCTTTTTCTTTTTGAACATCTGTTTTACATCCAACGAAACCCCTCTTCCAACAGCAGGTTCAGAGCAGAACTAGAACATTTCACCACAGAACCCACCATACAAGGAAAAATAATCCTATTTTGGTGTCATCTCATTAACAGCCTCTCCAGTACCAGATAGTTGGTGAACTAACACAAAATCCTACAAAGGTCACTGAAGACCTATAATGCAAATCTACCATACCTTAATGAAACCAGCTTCTAAAATTAATGCAATAAGGTACCTACTGTGATAAGGAAGCTTATCATAGCTCAGGTAGGAGCTATAGAAAAGATGATGTGACTCTGAACAAGCAACCTGTCAGTTCTGGTAGAAGTGAGAAAACAGAGTTTTCACATAAAAGACTACCAGTCCCAGAATGCACCAGGTTTCCAGCAGCCATGAGGGGGGCTGAAGTGAGAAAATCTGTGTGCAATCAAGAGAGCTATGAGGTAATCCCTAAGCACTCATCTCAAAGGGCAGGGCCTGATTCAAGACAGCTGCGCTGTGTTAGGGAGCAGCACACATTAGGACAGAATAAGAATAGAGCTTATTCTTCAGATAACAGTTACTACAAGCTCCAGCCCAGCTCCAAGAACAGCTTCAGGGAGAGCTCCAGAAACAGCTTCAGAAAGAGATACAGAGACAGCAACGGCTACAAGCTCAAGCACCAGTATCACCTGGAGAATCAGAAGCCAAGCCAAGCAGATAGAGAGAGAAGGAAACTCTCTGGAAGGAAGAGAAGAAAGGCCATTGGAAGGTCTGGGAGATTCCAAGGCAGTACTCATACTGGGAGGTATTCCAAAAGCCAGCAGAGTCCATTGGACTGGATTCAGCCAGAGGAATGGAGTGGCAGAGATAGGAATCACCAGTGGCTACCTGGAAGAGAGAAGACTGCATGTGGAAGGGACTTTCAGACCAAGGCCAGAAGGTATGTGAGAGAAGATCCAGTGTCCAGGGATCAAGATTGGAAGGCTGGACATCAGAATTGGATTACATATTGGCCAGGCTATACAGAGAGGAATAATGATAGCAGGAGAGGCTCAGGTATGAACACTGATCCAGGCCCTATCTATAATAGAGAATGGCAGCAAGGGAATAAGCATTCTCATGATAGTGCCTTAATGAAAGACTCATCTGTGCCAATGTATGATATTGACCCTATGATTGTTGATGAAGGGGGAGATACAGCAGATGAAACTATTTATATGGACTATTCTCTATCTAAATGCTAGCTTTCTGTGAGCAAACACATCAGCCATCACAAAGAAACCTAACTTTGTTCTTTATTTCCACTGCAAACAGCTCTTAAAGCAGGATTTGGGCTCACACAGTAGCAGCCAGCCAGCTAAAGGCTTTCAGCTGGTCCATTGATAGTAATTAGGGCTACACCTGATTGTGTGTGTGAGCAAGGGAGAATCACTGCTGAGATCGGC
This sequence comes from Ichthyophis bannanicus, assembly GCA_033557465.1. Lineage (NCBI taxonomy): Eukaryota > Metazoa > Chordata > Amphibia > Gymnophiona > Ichthyophiidae > Ichthyophis > Ichthyophis bannanicus. The sequence goes on along the minus strand of CM066032.1, from coordinate 845,139,596 downwards.
GTGGAAAATAAGCAGAAGTTAACCTAACCAGCAAAGTTTATTCTTTCTTTGTGCCTTGGTATTTGGTAATTATTTGCTAAGAAAACATTAGCTAATTGCCTGACAAGCTGAAGGTTGTTTTCTGGTTTACTTTGTGACTTTTTGTTATCCATTTTAAACACTGCAAGCAAGTAACCTCATTTATAGTGCTATCAAGCATACATGTGCTGGGTGAATTAAACCCCATCAATAAAAGAAGTATTTTATTGATCTTACCACTTGGTTTCACAACTCAAATTATTGTCATCAGCTGTGTTTGGGAGTGAATGAACTACAATACCCACAATACCTTGCAAGAATCATATGAATATATGCATCGTCAAGATTGTGTAAGTTCTCACCCTAGGCAGCCGTCTGACACTACCCAGAAAAGAATAGCACCATAAATATTGCAGTTGGCCTTAGAACATCCTTTCACCTATTCAGAAAACTGAACAAGCCAGATTACTACAGATCCTACATAGAAACTCCGTGCTAATAGAACACTTGGTCTTGGTCACACAGGCAAAACACAGTTAGACCCTCACCAACTATAGAATAAATTATAATAAACTTGAAGTAGAAATATGTAGATAAAATTAAATTGAAACCCCAAAAGGCCAAGCTCTGCATGCAGTGTAATACAAGAAATAGGGGAGGCAGGTGACACCTTACCTCACCTTTGCTGGGCAGTAGCATGAGACACAGAGGCCTCTCTGATTTCATATGCAGACAGCACTGCCTCTCCCCATAGTCTTCCCCTACTGTCAAATTCAGTGCCACTTGCTCAGAGGTGTTTCTGATTAGGTGCAGTGCTGGCTCTCCCTGCAGGCCATCTCTGAACAAGAGTCACCTGGATCAAGGGAGGGGACAGACCATGGGGAGAGGCCTTATTGCCTGCATGTGGGATCAGAGAGAACTGTGCCTCATGTTAGCTGCTGCTTTTACCTTTGCTGAGCAGTATCAGAGAGGTGCACATGGTGATGGGACTTTATTTGTGCAGCTATACAGCCTATACTGGCACCAAAATTCCAAATCTGCTGTGCCTCTGTTGCAGAACTAACAAATTTTGTGTGGAATTAGGAACAAGGCCAAAATCTTAAGAGCCAGTGCTGGTGAATTCCTTATATCAACCCGCCATTGTCTCCACTTTGGTCTCATGAGACCAGTGTCAGAGTTCCTATATTACATGACATCTTTAGACAGAAATACAGATATAGCTTCAGATATTAAGTGTCTGCACATGTATGTGGTGCAACTGGTGTTTGCCTGTCTGTGCGCAGGAGGAGATGTGGTAGATGCCTTTGTGGGGGTGAGACGTGAGCCATCTGTGTGTGTGGTGAAGAGGTGGGGTGCCTGTATGTGTGTGTGTGTGATACTAAGGTGATGTGCCTGTGTATGTATGGTGCAGAGGTGAGGTACCCATTTGTGTGTGTGCGCGTGTCTGTGGTGTGGAGGTGAGGTGCCCATATGTGTGTGTGCATGTCAGTCATGTAGAGGGAAGATGCCTTTGTGTGTGCATATCTGTAGTGTAGGGGTGAAGTTCCCATGTGCATGTGTCTGTCATGCAGAGGGAAGGTGCCTGTGTGTGTGCATGCTTGTGGTGCGGGGGTGAGGTGCCTATGTGTGTGTGTCTGTCATGCAGAGGTGGGGTGCCTGTGTGTATGGTGTGGTGGCGGGGATGGGGTGCTTGTGTGTGTTCTGGGGAAGGGGAGTGCACCTTTTGGCAACACCTTGCACTCTTCCCTCACCCTCCAACCTCTCTCCTACTGGCTCCCCTCCTCTGGTACCCTTCCAGACTCTCTCCCATTCACCAACCCCCCTAGTTCTCCCATCCCGTGCCCTAAAATACCCCCATCCTCCTTTTTTTCTTAAATAGGCCCCCTGCCCCTTTAAATTGTATTTGCCTTCTCTACATCTGAACTTCTCTCCCCCCTCACATACACAACCTATTATGCTGTAGGCCACTGGGGATCTGATCTCCCATGGGCAGAAGAGAAGGGGATTTAGCCACAGTCCCCTTCTGCCCGCAGGCACTGCCCCTTCCCAAATGAGTTGTCATGACGATGGCCGTGAAGCTTGTCAGCCCATGGGGATTTGATCTCCCATGGGCAGAAGAGAAGGGGATGGCCATGATCGCAGCAAAGTTCTCTTCTATCTGCTCACGGGAGATCGGATCCCTGCGGGCAGACAAACATCACGGCCATTGTCAGGGCAACTCGTTTGGGGGACAGTGCTCCCCTTGACCCTCCCCCCCCCAAACTACACCCATGATTTGGTGGTTATAGAGGAGGGAGGATTATGGTTAGAGAGTCATATTATAGAGGTGGTTTGGAAAGTTTTTATTACATTGTGCATGGTCAGGCAGCTGCATCTGGGTTTTGGAGTTAGAGGTTTTGAAGAAGCTGGTCTGGTCATTGGTAAATGTATATTTGGATTATTGTAATGCTCTATTTGTGGATCTTGATGTGCGATTATTAAAAAAGCTGTAGGTGGTACAAAATGCTTCAATCTGGTCAGTTCTAGGAAAACCATACTGGGAGAGGGCTTCTCCATTATTAAGGGAGCTGCACTGGTGGCTCATTATCCGGAGGGTGCAGTTCAAGATATTTACTTTGACCTTTAAAAAAATTATAAGGAGTATAAATATACCTGTGTGGGAACCGAGGTCCAGTCAAGACCACCAAAAGTTGGTGGTCCCCTCACCTGAGACTGTTGACCACACCAGAAGACATGTATTTAGTGTGGTTGTGCCTCTTCTCTGGAATGAGCTTCCTCTTGTTGTGAGAAATGTGCTGAATCATATGAAGTTTCACAAGGAGTTAAAGATGTGACTGATGGAGGGCATGGTAAGCTTTAATGGAGGTATGGGGAGGAGGGGAAGAGTGATTTTATGTAAAGTTAATAAATTGAAAGGGCTGTTTATTATTATTACTTCCCTTATCAAAGTGCCATGTAAATCTAAACTTTTCATTGTGAGTCAGAAGTTTTCATTCATTTCATTGACATATGGAAGACTACTGATTATTTTTGGAATAGTTTGGACAAAATTCAATTTTAACATGTTTTATTTTCTGCAGTCCTCTCCCTTTAAGATAGAAAATTGTTAGAAAATGTCATTTTTATGAAGCACAAAAGATTTGTGAAGATTCATGCTATGCCTAATGATAATCCATAATTGCTACAAATATCACCAAAATTAATTTACAATGTCCCAGGAATAAAGTTATGAGGTTTGTTAAAGATAAATAAGCCTGATGTGTGTGTGTGTGTCTCTAAAATGGAGAAGAGTGAGGAAGGACGGTTAAAATGGAGAAATAGCCAAGCTTTCTGTTAATTTGGAAAGAATAAAATTAAACTAACTGCTCATCTAATCTTCTGCCAGCCTCCCCATGCACACATTACTCCTCTCCTCAAGTCACTTCACTGGCTCCCTGTCCAATTCCACATCCAGTTCAAGCTTCTCCTGCTGACCTATAAGTGCACTCACTCTATGGCCCCTAAATACCTCATATCTCTTATCTCTCCCTATGTCCCCTCACGAAACTTGCGCTCTGCTAACAAATCACTTCTTTCAATGCCTTTCACCCGCACCGTGAACTCCCGATTGCGCTTTCACCTTGCTGCGCCACACGCCTGGAATATCCTTCCTGTGTCTGTGCACCAGGTGCCCTCCCTGGCCCTCTTCAAATCCAGGTTGAAGACCCACCTCTTCACCGTTGCATTCAGATCCTGACTTCCATCCTCATCCTACCCTAACCCCATTAACGTTTATGACCAAACTATAGACCAAGCTGTACCTAACTGTACCACACCGTACCTTCCGCTGAACTGACTAATGCTCTGTACTGTTCTAACTAGATTGTAAGCTCCGATGAGCATGACTCTGACGGGCAGGGATTGTCTCTTCTATGTTAGCCACCTCTTGTAGGCTAGCAGTACAGCGCTGCGTGCGTGGCACTTTATAAGTGCTAAATAGTAGTAGTAGTAGTAGGGCAAATGCAAATAGTGCAGGGATTTTCTGCGCTGTCTGCAGATCGTGCAGTTGCTGTGCACCTGGTTAATGAGTGGATGGAGAGTAGGTGTGCTACTAATATGCGATTACCTCAAGTGTCGACAGTGCATGATAACTGCACATTTGGCAGATATCGCTGGTGAAAGCTAAAGTCACCTCAATGGGTGGCATTAGCTGCATCTGCGGCACTACTGCCTTGCAATCCCTGAAATTTCACAGCGTTATCTGCTGGGGAAATGCTATGCATGTCCCCAGCAGATAACACTTGACTTTTGCAGCTGACACAATGCTGTCTGCACTATCACCAGGCAGTAGCTGCAAAAGCCTAACGCACTTTAGTAAACATACAGTAACCCTAAGTGTGATGATATATCTAACCATTAGGAGCCATGTAAAGGTAAGCACCATCAATGCACATAAATCACATATTTTCAGTCACTTGAGTACCCCCAATATTTTCTCCTGTAACTGTATATCTGTAGCAAAAAAAACACCATACTCTAGAGCAGAATGACAAGGGAGAAAGGAAGGTTTCTGTATCCTACCTACTACTCCCACTTCCTCCTGCTCCCTATTGGCTGGCTTTGTCTGACTGATGGTTGTCAGGGCCCTGGGGAGGAAGTAGAGCTAGATTTATCAGATGTGCTGAGGACTCAGGAGTTTAGGATTGCCAACCATCTAAATTATTTTAGGATTCTACAACTTTGTAAAATAGCTGTTTTAGTCAGAATGATGTCTAAATTTTTCTGGGTATTTTTTAGAGTTTAGCTCTATAGCTCTCCAGTGCTCCCCCCTCACTGTGCAAAGTAAGTGGTAGATTCCAGCCAATGGAAAGGCTGCATTAGTCACAGGAAGGGTGGGCTGATTTTCTGCATAGGGTCTGGGAGAAAGTCAGTGGAATAAGTGGGTTTCTTGGTAGGGGTGAGTAGGGTTGCTGAGAAAGGGTAGAAATATAAGAGGAATGGGGTAAAGCATGAGGAGGCTGAGAAAAAGAACTGGTAGAAAAAGCAAGAACTAGGGGCACTGAAGTAGAGGAGTGCAGAAGCCGCACAGCACCAGTAGACAGTCAGAGACTGAATTTGTCTGTCTGAAAAGAGCTAGTGTGCATGTGTGTACCTGATTTGGGGGGGTGGATGAATGCATATGCATATGTGTATGTGACTGAAATACAACAGAGTGCATGCATATTTATATGTTTCTGTGTCTCTGATGGAAATAGTCTCATATAAATAGAGTTTCCTTTTGAAAATTTCAGCTGGACTGGAGAAGTCCGCTGGTACAAATGTGCAGGAGTGGGGTACATGTGTTAAAATAGGGGACATTTAGGCATCCTGACTGAAGTAATACGATTCCAGGAACAAATCCTTAAAATATGAGACTGTCCGGCATAATACGAGACGGTTGGTCACTTTAGGGGGTTGGGGATGTCCGTCCATTCATCTATCTGCCTAGCTATCTGTCTGGGGGCAAAATAACTCTCTGAAAAATTTACCAGAATTGGATGAGACAGTGCAAAAAACTGGTAGAAAGACACTTTGAGTTCAGAAATAGGCCAAATTGGATTGTAGGTTCCAGAGAAATAAGCCCCCCAAAAACTAGCTCAATGTATTTCTATGGGAGGAGTTCCAACTTCACTACGGTGACATCACATAACCTGCCCGCCAGCCAGAACTACAGACCAACCCCCCTCCCTTCTCATTCATGTACATAGTATTGTATAATAGCGCACGCTATAAATAGCCCATCACGAATCAAAACCACCCTACACACACACACACATGCATTCACTGTTTTTCACTGCATGCACGCACAAAAATAGGAATTACACTTACCTGGTAATTGTCGTTCCTTGAGTGACGAGAGTTTAGTCCTCCACCTCTGGGTTGTGCACCTCCTCCTGCAGCTTGGAGACTGGGCATGTCAAAGTCGTGACATCACTGGATATAGCCTGCTGGTATCTCCCATCAGCCCCCAGTGTACTATTGACAAAGCAAACTCAAAGGAACAAAAAATAAGTAGTTATACCATAACGTTAAAGGAACTATCCATTCCTCAACTGGAAGAACCCCTTTTCAGCTTAGTATTCACATATATATATATATATATATATATACCTATAGAGATATATTCCTACATTCCCATCTCTCTTACTGTACCAAGTTTCCTGCGCCACCCCCGCACTTAAATAAGAGAGAAGGAAGAAACAGATCAGAGAGGAATACTCACTGCGATCCAGAGTCTAAAAGGATTTCTCCACTCCTTGAAATTGATGCTCCACTCCATCTGAAAATAAATTCAGAAGAAATTACCTCCCGGGCGGGAAGGAGGACTAAACTGTCGTCACTCAAGGAACAACAATTACCAGGTAAGTGTAATTCCTATTTCCTTATCATTCCTCCAGTTTAGTCCTCCACCTCTGGGATGTATCAGAGCAGTAATTATTGAGAGGGACCTTTCCAGCTGGATCACTACATCGGCAAGCCGACAAAAAGGTATCGTTCGCCGCCAAGGATCCAGAAGGCGAAAGCTACTGCAAGTACAATGAGAAGGACGACCAGGTGACTGGTCCACAAAATGCCTCCATCGTAACCAAACTGTATGCTGCTCAGGATATTGTTTGTGCTCCCTTAAAGTGAACTCGGACGCTCACTGGCACCGGATAGCCTAGCACCATATAGGCTCACGCCCTTGCTTCTTCCAATCCGTTGGCGATGGATGCCTGCAACCCCGCTTCCCATTTGTGGGAAGCCCCAACTAGAAAAATTAAAACGGCCGCAAATGCGAAAATTCTTAAACTAGTAAATAGCGCCGCAGCACTCTCTCTACGTGCAGGTGGCGCAAACACGGTCCAAAACGCTCCCCCGCGCCAAACCTAGAGCTAAACGAGCAATCGTTTGCTCCTAAAACCATGTTGAGATTCCACGGTGCAAATCCATATGCTACGCAACGGCCGAAGTCTGGAACCTGCTTTAAAATATGTAACTCATTTGTGCAAGAACCCAGGGCCAGCCCCAGAAGCTTGCCTCCATAGTAAGACGGAGCTGTTACCTGAACATTCAAAGGACTGGCTGCCAGCCCGAACCTGGAAATAAATATTGCAAGTATTGATGCTAGAGTTACCCTGTGGATTACAGGATCGCCAGCCTAATCTAGACCATTGAAAAGACGTGATCCAAACAACTTAGCACCTTTGCTTGTGAAGCCCTTTGGGCCCTCCTCTCTTAACAGAAGCAAAAACAAACCTAGAAGATAAAGATTCGAATAAGAAAATCAAAATGACATCAACACACCCTGGATGGCTGAAGTTAGTTAGTTAGCAGCTAAGAGCTTAGCTAAGCCAAAAACGCTTGCAAGCTTACCCGCTGCCTATGCTCTTGCACCCTTTGCTTTCCTTCAACTTTACACCCCCAGGCAAACATCCAGGCGTGGAGAAGTAGGACAGAGATCTTAACACCACACATGCACTTGAAAAAACGTAGTGCATCACTGTAACTGTGTGGCAACACCTTTAATCCAATCCCAACCAAGGGACCACCCAGAATCAAAATTCAAGGTGCCATTAACTGTGAAACAGAGAAAGGGAGACCTATTATATATTTAATCATAAAATTTAATCATGAAATTTAACCATAAATAATTCATCGCCGCTGATCTACCCCCAAACGAAATGTAGACCGCTACCACCGTTCCACACAAAAGAGGACCCCACCGAAGGACTATCCGTGGACACACTTCCAGGTGACGCCACCACCTTGCCCGCTCCTGCAATGGGCACCACAAGAAGCGTCTGCCGTTGAGATTGCACCAGATCGAACAGAGCCCTCTTACCTGACCGCCCTACCTGAACGTTCCTGCTGTTCTAGGCAAAGGCCGAATTTGGAAGCGCCGGGCAGAGAGCGCCCTGCCCGAACCTTCGGTTCAGAACCGAACGCTTAGCAGGCCCGCGCAACCGCTCTGGAGCCCCTTCCATTCTCCGGATTCTACTGGGACGCTGCTGAGGAAAGTCGCCGTCCTCTTGTCCTATCCCGCAACCAGCATCGCTGAAATCGCTGGAATTCGAGGCACTAAACAGGCACACAGACCCTCTGCCTTGGCCTCCAGGAGTCCATTTTCAGTTCCGCACTGCCGGACGCTGTAAGTTATTGCCACGGAGATGTCGGACAGCACTCGCACCGTCTGACCTGACCCCGTAGCCTCGAACGCCTGCACTACCAGTCGTACCGCGCGCAGGCCCAGGTGGTTGATGGAGTATGCCGGAAATCCAGTGGTCTAAGAGCCTTGCATGAAAGGACCTGCACCCCGTAGGGGAATGCAACAAGGGCTGGGCCACGCTCCTGGAGTAAAGGCCCCTAAACTGCATTAAAGAAAAAAAAACCGGAACGAATACTAGTTTAATTAACTGCCATGAGACATTCCATCTTCCCACAACTCCAGATGGCCTACAAGGCATGTAAGCCAAGCGAGTGCCACATCTGGTGCACCGGTAACGGAAGGCTTTGAATAGGAACCAGAACTCCCTGCCTGCTCCAAACCCAGTATTGTAGAGCCGATTCGCCGCACTGGAAAACTGTAAGGCAATTGAGACCCGGATTGGCCATTATTGGAAACAGGCCCCTGAGCACGAGAGATCTTGCCTGCCCCAGCAGGGCATTTGTTTTTTTTTTAACTTCTGAGGTAAGGACCCCTCACAAGGTCTCTCCCCTGGATATAACAGGCTGCGTCTAGCATCAGGCCCCTGTGACCAACTCACCCGGGCAGAGTCTATTAAACAGAAGCAGAAAGGCACCGAGACGCCTTGCAGAGAAGGGAGGGCTAACGGAGGAGGCAGGCTGCCAGAGGGCACAGGGCTTGAACCCCACTTGAGAACAGCACCCCAGGTCCCTAAGCACTGGGGCTTTCCAGCCCCCCAAATGAACCCTCTGGCCTTGAACAAACTACTGCACCGCCTTGCCTCAGGTAGCAAAACTCAAAGTGAGAGACCTTTAGGCCCAAGAATATAAATACAATATCGAAACGTGCGTAACCTTGACTTGTACCCAAGACTGGGACCACCAAAAAACCGGATAGTACCTCCTCCAGATCAAGGAATAACTGAAAGGCCCGTCTCTCCTAACCTGGAGATCAACCGAACAGCGCCCGAAGATGGCAGCACCTGAAAGTCGTTACGGACCTGGCTCCAGTGCCCCTAAGTGCGAGCCACGATCCTGAAAGGTCACTCCCTGAGCATACAACACTGGCGGGAAACGCTCCGCCTCCTATGCCTTATCTGCATAGAACCTACAGTACATGTAGGTGGAAACCGCCTGTCACCTCCGATCTGCCGCTCTCACGTCCTATGAGCCAGAGAGTACAGAGATATGATTTTACAGACTCCCTAGAATGTGTCAAGGAAACATAACAACTTAATAAATAAATAAATAAATAAATAAGACCATTCTCTTCTGCTTGCTGAAATAGAGGACAGATTTTGGAAATCCAGGAATAGCCGACCCCAGAATAGCGGAGAAGTTTTGCTTACAATTCCTGGACAAGGACGCTGTCCTCCAGCGGGATTCGCAGCCCTGACCCCCTGACGTGAGGGAACGTGCCCCAACCACCGGGCCACCCCTCTTTATATAGTTAATTGTTTATACATTTATGTATCCATTTATTTGTTGATGAACGTCTTCCCACACAGCAATACCAGAGACCAGCCCCTTTTGGTCTTGAAAAGCGAGGAATGGCTCCTTCCCTAATCCTAACAAACCGACATCTTCCCACCAAAGTTTACTGTGTCATACTAAACTACTCACTAACTAGCAACCGGCCAGGACACCTAATCCGGTACACCGTAGCCTGAGCTTGCGGTGCTACCCCTCTAACGTATGTCCCGACGCCTTGCTCACATGTCGGCCTCAAGTCACCGCACGAGACTTGCCACGCAGAACACCAGGAATGCCAGAGCTGTACAATAAAGCCACCCCCTCCCTGATGCCCTCCTATATCAGGGACCAGAATGGAACAAACCGAGAACACTCACTCAAACCGGGCACGGTTAAGTAACTGAATCTGCCGCTGCGTGTCTGTCCATCCACTCAGGCACAAGCCAGCGCAGAAAGAAAGGAATCAATTCCATGAAACAAACTGCATCTGCCTAAATTGCTTCTCTGTTCAGGTGAGCCTAGGAGCTAGGCTCACCACGTCCTCCAGCTGCATGGAGACTGGACACACTGGGGGCTGATGGAAGATGCCAGCAGGCTATATCCAGTGATGTCACGACTTTGACATGCCCAGTCTCCAAGCTGCAGGAGGAGGTGCACAACCCAGAGGTGGAGGACTAAACTGGAGGAACGATAAGGAAGTCAGTATTTCTTCGATTGTTTGCTGTGTAGACCACCTTGATTACAGGAGAAGGCGGTATAGAAATCCTTTTAAATAAATAAAATAAAAATAAAATACCCTAGTAACTTACAGTACATACAGTGAGACAGCAGTTAGGGAATTGCTCCTTTCCAACTTCTCTATCCTTTTCTCTACTCTATTTTTTCCAACCTCCCCCCAAATGCCCCATTACCAAAAGCTGCCCCCATTTTCCTAAAAATATACCCCCACAACTGCCCCACTACAATACATACCCTCATTCCACAAAACAACCTCCTGCAACTGCCTCACAATACTGCAATCTGCCCCATCCCCAGGGCCGGTGCAAGGACAGGAAGCACTCTATGTGGGCCCTCCATCCTGTCATCTCCCGCTGCCCTCCATGCCCATTGCTGCTGCTGCTGCCACCCCTCTCCGGGGCCGACAGTGGTAGCAATTGTCCCTGAAACTGCGATGCAGTACTTAATCCTCTGTCTCTAGAGCTGCGTTGTGGTTTCATTCTGCCCAATTTGCTGTTTCGGCCCCTCTCCACGGCAGACTTCTGGTTTATATAAAACTGGAAGTCCGGTGTGGAAGCGGCAGATTAGGCAGAATGGAACTGCAACACAGCTCCAGAGACAGAGGGTAAGTGCTGCGTCGCAATTTCAGAGACAATTGCCACCTCTGTCAGCCCTGCAAAGGAATGCCAGTGGCAGCAATGGACAGCAGCAGATGCTCCCTTCCCCCGGAAGGCAAGTGCTCTAGGTAACTGCCTAGTCTGCCTAATGGTAGCACTGGTCCTACCCACCCCCAAAAACTATACACAACTCAACTGCCCCGCTATATAGCAAGCTGCCCTCTCCCACAACTGCCCCTCCACCACAAAAACTGCCTCACTGGGAAAAACTAACCCCTCCTGAAACTGGGCTCTACCCTGTCAACTACCCATATCCCCAAGACTACCTCCCAAACTAGCACACCATTTTGCAAACTACCTCCTCTTCAGAAACTACCCCGCCATGACTGCTCCACTGCTTTGCAAACTACCCACCAAAAAAAACAACCTCTTGCAATTACCTCCCCCAAAAACTATCCCCAACTGCTCTCCACCCTGTAAACTGCTCCACCAAGAAAAACTAACCCCTCCTGCAACTACCCACGCCCACAAACGCCCCCTCCAACTGTCTCACCACCCTACAAAATATCCCACTCCAAAAACATATTCCATCCCAACTGCCCCTTCACCCAGCAAACTACTCCCACCTCAAAAAACTAGCCCACCAGAACTGCCCTCATTGCACTGCAAACTACTGTCCAAAAACTACTCTACCTCAACTGCCCTACCGTATGTACACAAACACATATGCACACACAGACATGCACACACAAAGAAATAATGCAGATACAAACAGATGCATGTGAGTATCAACATACACAGACAGAGGGGTTGGAAAGAATTCCATGAACCATGCTCTTCATGCTTTTTCCACTTGTTAGGAGTACAGACTGTTTGCAGGATGGTAGGGCAGATGCATAGAAATATAGGCCATGTGGTTTTTTTCTGCCTTTATCTAGTCTGCCCTTCCATATCAACTCCTACAATAGTCTCCTTTTTTACCTTTTGAGATCCTGTGTTTGTCCCATGCTTTTTTAAATTCAGATACTGTTCTCATCTCTACCACCTCCACTGGGAAACTATTCCACACATCTACAACTCTTTCCGTAAAGAAATATTTCTGTATATTACTCCTGAGTCTATCCCCTTTCACTCTCATCCTATGTCCCCATGTAGCAGAGCTTGCTTTTAATTGAAAGAGGCTCTCCTACTATGCATTTATGCCACGGAGGTATTTAAACGTCTCAATCATATCACCTCTGTCCCACCTTTCCTCTGAACTATACATAGTAAGGTCCTTAAATCTATCCTCATATGCTTTATAATGAAGAACACTAATCATTTTAATAGCCACCCTCTCACCGACTCTAACCTGTTTATATCCTTTTGAAGGTGCAGTCTCCAGAATTGCACACAATACTTCAAATAAGGTCACACCAACGACTTATACAGAGGCACTATCACCTTCTCTTTTCTGCTGGCCATTCCTCTCCCTATGCACCCAAGCATCCTTCTAGCTTTCGCTGTCAACTTTTCAACCTATTTTAAGATTGTCAGATACAATCACGTCCAGGTCCCGCTCTTCTTTTGTGGACAGAAGTACTTCACCCTTTACTCTGTACTTCTCCCTTGGATTTTCGCAACCCAAATGCATGACCCTACATTTTTTAGCATTAAATCTCAGTTGCCAAATTCTTGACCATTCTTCAAGCTTAGCTAGATCCCTCCTCATGTTATCTACTCCTTTCTGGGCATCTACTCTATTGCAAATTTTGGTATCATATGCAAAGAGGCAAACTTTACCTGACAGCCCTTCCACAATATTACTAACACAGATGTTAAAAAGAATTGGACCAAGGACAGATCCCTGCAGCACATCACTGGTAACCTCCCTCTCCTCAGTGAGCTCCATTTACCTGTCCTTTCTGACGCCTCCCACTCAACCAATTTCTAACCCAGTCAGTAACTTTAGGGTCCATCCCTAAGGTGCTTAGTTTGTTTATAAGTTTCCTGTGTGGAATGGTGTCAAAGGCTTTCTGAAATCCAAATATACCACATCTAGGGCTCTCCATTAGTCCAACTTCCTGGTCACCCAGTCACAGAAATCAATCACATTACAGCCCTGTAGCATGTTTAGCCCATCGGGCATGACTCAGTTGTGTTGTGATGTATGTCAAAAAGGACAATATCTACTCTCTTGCAGATTTTGGTTTCATCCACAAACAAGAAAACCCTACTCGACAGTCCACAATATCACTAACAAAGATGTTAAACGGACCAAGAATAGATCCCTGCAGCACACCACTGGTAACCTCCTTCTCCTCAGAGTGAGCTACATTTACCTGTATCCTTTGTCACCTCCTACTCAATCAATTTCTAACCCAATCAGTAATTTTAGAGTTCATCCTTAGGGTGTTCAGTTTGTTTAGAAGTCGCCTGTGCGGAACGGTGTCAAAGGCTTTACTGAAATCTAAATACACCACATCTAGGGCTCACCCTTTGTCTAACTCACTCGTCACCCAGTCAAAGAAATCTATCAGATTGGTCTTACAAGACCTGCCTCTGGTGAATCCATGCTGTCTCAGATCCTGCAATCCATTGGACTCCAGAAACCTTGCTAGTCTCTCCTTTAGTAGCCTTTCCAATAATTTACTAACCACAGAGGTTAGACTAACAGGGCTGTAGTTCTCAATGTCATCCTTACTTCCACTTTTGTGAAAAGGGACCGCGTGTGCCTCTCTCTGACATCACTCCTGACTCCAAAGAGGCATTGAAAAGGTCAGTCAGTGGAGCTGCTAGAATGTCCCCAGGTTCCTTCAGTATTCTCGGATGTACCCCATCCAGTCCCATCGCTTTGTCTACTTTTAATTAGCTAGTTCCTTATGAACACAGTCTTCTGAAAATCGTTTGAGATCCCATCACTTCTGTTCATATTTGTGGTTGTTTTCTTGAGGTCCTGCTCCGGGCCCTTCATCTGTGAACACAGAACAGAAATATTTGTTAAGTAATTCCACTTTATCCTCATCAGTTTCTACATATTCCTCCCCTTCACCTTTGAGTCTGACAATACCATTTTTGCCCTTCCTCTTCTCACTAACATATCTGAAAAATGTCTTAACCCCCAGTTTATTGCATTGGCTATTTCTTCTTCTTTTTGTGTTTTTACTTTCCTGACTACTTTGCTAGCTTCTCTTAGTTTTTCCAAATATAGATGCCTGTATTCCTCTCTCTGTGTTCTCTTGTATTTCATGAAGGCCTCCCCCTTTTTCTTCACCTTTTCAGCAACATATTTGAGAACCATAGCAACTAAGTTTTCCGTTTTACCTTTATTTACCTTTCTAACAAAAAAGCTGCTTGCCCTTAAAATATCCCCTTTTAGTTTTACCCACTGTTTTTCTACATCCTCCAGCTGTTCCCATCCCACTAATGACTCCTTGAGGTATTGGCCCATCTTGGCAAAGTTAGTTTTCCTAAAATCTAAGACCCTTGCTTTTGAATGTTTTTTATCAGCCCTAGTCCTAATACTGAACCACATCATCTGGTGATCATGGGATGCGAGATGATCTCCCACTATAACATCAGAAACACTTTCCCCATTGGTAAGCACCAAGTTTAAACTGACTGAAATGGTTTCTCTCTCCTGCAAATGTGCCTCTAACGCGAGGTTTTCACTCGCGTTAATTTTCTGGTCTTAAGATGCCAGCGTTATTGTAACAGGGGCCTCTCCCCGCCCGCCCCCCCACCCCCCCCCCCCCCACCCATTGACCCCTTCTCTCCGCCCTCTGTGTACCTTAACACCGCCGGAGACATTATCGCGCGATAACATTACGTATCGCGTGACAACGTCGCGGCTGCAACATTACCGCAGTTTAGTAAACATACCCCTAAGTCCAGTATGGCCCCATCACGTGTGGGTTCTGTTACCAGTTGCCTGAATAGTTCTCCCTGTAGATAATCCAGCATCTCCTTACTTGTAGATGACACCACAGTAGGGATGTGCCAATCCACATCCGGCATATTGAAACCACCTATCAGTAAGAACACAGAGAGAGGAAGACAGGCATCTATATTTGGAAAAACTGATGAACAAACAAACCTGATGAACAAACAAACCTCTTCCAAAGACAGGGAAGCTGTAAAACTAGAGGGCATAACATGAAGCTGCAAGGTGGTAAATTGAAAGGCAATGTCAGGAAAGAGTAGTTACTCACTTGTAACAGGTGTTCTCAAGGAGCAGCAGGAATTAGTCCTCAAATATGGGTGATGTCGACGCCGACGGAGCCCCCGTGCGGAGCATTTCCCCAGCTTTCAAGGAAAGCCTTTGGGAATGCAGTGCGCATGCGCGGTCCCCTTCCCGCCCAAGGGTGCCATCTTGCTCAGTCTGATGACATAGCTAAAAGACAGCAAAAAATCAAAATGAAGTATATGACTGCAACTCCAGGGGAGGAGGGAGGGTCATGAGGACTGATTCCTGCTGCTCCTGGAGAACACCTGTTATAGGTGAATAACTACTCTTTCTCCAGGACCAAGCAGGAAGTCAGTCCTCACATATGGGACACCCCAGCTCTAGGCTACCGGGAACCCTAAGCTGAAAAATGGCTCCCTCTCAGGAGCCGCAACATTTGTGAGAAGAATATCCTCTGAGAATGCCCCTGTACGGTAGCCCAACACAAGGGCCGGAGGGTAGGAGTTGCCTAAACCTCAAAGAGATTACGGAGTACCGCCTGTCCAAAAGCACTGTCCCTTTGGGACTCTCTCTTGAGGCAGTAGTGGGCTACAAAAGTCTGGCTTGACGACCAAGTAGCGGCCCGTCAGATGTCTGCCAACGGAACAGAGCGGAGAGAAGCTACTGACGTGGCTTTCGCCCTGACACGGAGGGCCATGACTCGACCCTGCAAGGGTAGGTTGACTGCCCTGTGCGCCCAGGCGATACAATCTGCTGCCCAAGTGGACAACATACGCTTGGAGACAGGTAACCCTAGTTTATTAGGATCAAAGGAGACGAAGAGCTGAGTGGCCCTTCGATGCTCCCTCATATGTTCTATGTAAAAAGACAACGCCCTCTTACAGTCCAGGGTATGCAAGACTGTTTCAGCCCGGCTAGTATGCGGCCTGGGAAAGAAGGTCGGAAGAACCACCTCCTGGTTGAGGTGGAAAGAGGAGACCACTTTCGGAAGGAACTTCGGGTGGGTCCGTAGGACTACCTTGTTCCTATAGAACCGTGTGTACGGTCTATCAGAAACCAGCGCTTGTAGTTCACTCACACGTCTGTCCGAGGTAAGAACCACCAGGAAGAGCGCTTTCCAAGAGAGGAAGCGCAAATGTCAAGTAGCCATCAGCTCAAACGGTGGGCGAGTAAGTTGCTGCAAGACCATGTTCAAATCCCACTCAGTCGACGGTGGACAAACCGGAGGCTTGAGAAGAAGCAGATCTCTGAGGAAGCGGGACACCAAGGGATGAGCCAACAGAGACTGTCCCTCCACCGGTGAGTGGTGCGCTGAGAGAGCACTGAGGTGGACCCGAACAGAGTTAGACTTAAGGCCTAGGTCTGACAGGTGAAGTAGATACTGCAGTACTACTGGCACAAGGGAGGAGAAAGGATCTTCATTGCGCTGAGCACACCATATTGTGAACCTACGCCACTTGAGGGCATAGGACTTTCTGCTGGACTGCCTCCTAGAGGCCAAGACCACCTCCTCAACCTCCTTAGATAGAAGTAAGGGAGCTAGCACTATCCTTTCAGCAGCCAGGCCATCAGATTGAGGGACCTGAGATTGGGGTGCAGAAGGGAACCCTGATCTTGAGTCAGAAGATCGTGTTGCAACCCCAGAGGGAAAGGAGTTTTCACCGCCAACTGAAGTAGAAGTGAAAACCACGGTTGCCTCAGCCACTGAGGGCTACCAGAATCACCGAGGCCTTGTCCCGGAGAATCTTGAACAGAGTTCGGGCCACCAGGGGCGTGGGAGGAAACGCATACAGGAGGCCCGTAGACCAAGAGAACAGAAAAGCATCTGCTGCCATTCTCAGGGGATGCGGCTGTCTGGAGCAAAACCTGGGCAGCTGATGGTTCAGCGGACTTGCAAAGAGATTGATGGATGGAAGACCCCAATCGTAGGAAGATCTGCTGGACCACCAGTGGATTCAACTGCCATTCGTGGGGCTGGAGAATCCTGCTTAGCTTGTCTGCTAAGAAGTTCTCCTGATCAGGTAGATAAACTGCTTTGAGAAACATGCCTTGTTTGACTGCAAAGGAGCAAAGGGCCTCCTGACATAGGAGCCTGGACCCCGTGCCCCCTTGCTTGTTCACATAGAACATTGCTACCTGATAGTCTGTTTGAACTAAGACAGACTGGTGAGAGAGAGCATGAGAAAAAGTCTGTAGAGCCAAGTGGATTGCTCGCAGCTCCAAAAGATTGATCTGCTGTGTGGCCTCCCGAGGAGACCAGAGGCCTTGAGTGCACGTGCCCTGGCAATGTGCACCCCAGCCCTTTGTGGAAGCATCGGTCATCAGCACTCTTGTGTGTGCTGGAGTCTGAAAAGGTACCCCCCTGAGAAGGTTTGGGAGATGTAGCCACCACTGCAAGGAGTCCAAAAGTGGTTTGGACACCTTTACTCTGTCTCGGAGGTCGCCTGTGGCCTGCGCCCACTGAGCTCTGAGGCACCACTGAGCAGCCTGCATGTGCAGACGGGCATTTGGAGTCACATGTATCGTAGATGCCATGTGGCCCAAGAGCTGCAGGAAGCGCCTGACGGAGACCTGAGAATTGCTTTGGATCTAGTTCGCCAAGTCCATCACTCTGTGGGCCCTGTCCTCGGGAAAGTAAGCTCTTGCCTGCAGGGTGTCTAATCTTGCCCCTATAAATTCTAGGTTCTGTGAGAGGAGCAAAGTGGACTTTGCATAGTTTATGACAAAGCCCAGATGCTGAAGAAGAGAGACAGTGAGAAGAGTGGCTTGTTTGGCCTCTTGGAGAGACTGGCCCCTGATGAGCCAGTTATC
This sequence comes from Ichthyophis bannanicus, assembly GCA_033557465.1. Lineage (NCBI taxonomy): Eukaryota > Metazoa > Chordata > Amphibia > Gymnophiona > Ichthyophiidae > Ichthyophis > Ichthyophis bannanicus. The sequence continues at coordinate 845,121,611 of CM066032.1, read as the reverse complement.
CAGGTATGGGAAGACAAAGATTCCCTGATTCCTGAGATAGGCCGCCATCACCGCCAGGCATTTGGGGAAAGCCCTGGGGGCGGAGGTTAGGCCAAAGGGAAGTACCCTGTACTGAAAATGGTTTCCTCCCACAACAAATCTGAGATATTGTCTGTGGTCTGGGTGAATGAGGATGTGAGTATAAGCATCCTTTAGGTCTAAGGAGCATAGCCAGTCTCCTTGCTGGAGGTAGGGCAGCAGTATCCCAAGGGTAAGCATCTTGAACTTTTCCCTCTCCAGAAACTTGTTTAGGTTTCACAAGTCTAGGATAGGCCGGAGGCCTCCTGTCCTTTTTGGTACCAGGAAGTACTTGCAGTAGAAGCCTTGCCCTTCCAGGTGGTGAGGCACCGGTTCCACCACCTGTTCCTTCAAAAGACTTGCCAACTCCTGAAGGAGGAGGTTTCTGTGCAGAGGGAGTCTTGGAGGCTCCCCTGGAAAGTAGGAGGGGGTAGCTGGTGGAAGTGGAGCATGTAGCCCTTTTGGACTATACTGAGTACCCAGGTATCCCATGTGATGGCTGGCCACCTGTAGGCGTACAGGGTCAGTCGACCTCCGATGCTGAGTGGAGCCAGCTGCGGAGAAGACGCTGTGCTGTGGGAGTCAAAACCCCGCTCCCTGCTGTGCAGGAGCCGGAGCTGGTGGCTTGGGGGTCTTCTGCCTACGGGGCCTGTGCCCCTGCCCCTTGGCCTGCTGGCCCTGTTGGGGACCTGGAGAGGCCTGATATTGAGGGTAGGATTTGTAGGCAGCACCCTTCCTCGGGAAAAAGGGTTTCTTTCCCGAGCCCTTCTTTTTCTGAGAAGGGGCAGAAGTCTTCCTGGACAGCCTTGTCATGGTGAGAGTCTCCGTCTCGATTTCTGCAGCCTTTTCAGTCATGGGCTTGCCGAAAAGGATTTCACCTCGGCAAGAGACATCGACCAACTTGTCCTGCACCCATGACTCCAGGTCCGATGACTGTAGCCAGGACTGACGGCGTGCACCGATGCCTGCCGCGGCTACCCAGGCCAAAGCCTCAAAGCCATCATAGGCTGCTCGAGAGATAAACTTTGAGCACTCTCGGATCCCTGTTGACAAAGCCTTGAACCTTTGCAAAGGTTCCTCGGAGAGGCCAGCTGAGAACCTGGCAAATCTCCTTTGCCAAGTCTCGTAGGTACATGCCCATGTACAGCTGGTAGGTCTGGACATGGCAAGATAGCATAGAGCCCTGGAAGCACTTTCTACCGAGGGCATCCAGGTTCCGGGCCTCCTGGCCGGGGGTCACCAAGGAGTGCATCTTCTGACTCTTCAGGCGGTGCATGGTGGATTCCACAACCATGGAGTTGTGCGGTAGCTGCGCCTTTTGGAACCCAGGGCTCTTAGGGACTCAATAAATGGAATCAACCCATTTGCTAAGAACCAGCGCCGAGGCCAGTGCCTCCCACATACGGAAAAGCAGCCGTTCCAGCATCGGAGGAACCAGTACAGTAAAGGCTTCCTTCGGATGAAAGGCATACTGGAGGGCATCGAGCTCCTCGGCTCGAGGCTCCTCCTCGGTGTCCGCAGGGAAGGCCAAGGCTTTGGCCATGTCCCTCACGAAGTCCGAGAACTGGGTATCCTCCGGGGGGGACCGTCTCCGAGGCTCGGACTCCGGTGAGTCCGAAGGGACGCACCGGGTCCGGAAGGTGTGAGGGGACTCCTCATTCTCCATCTCCCACGCCGATTCCTCCAAGGAGGAATCGAGCGACTCCAGCCATGTGGGCCTCGGTGCCCCTGCCCCGACGCTGAGGGTATCAGCGTCAATGACCTCAGCCCCACATGGGAGGGCGAGGGGGACCTTGACCGAGGATCGACTCGAGACTTCATTGACTCAAGGATCGGCTCGGTCTCCAGGGTCCACTTGGACGTCGAGGTCCCGGTGGTCGGGGCAGATGCACCGGTCAGACCGGTGATCAGCACCCACTGCTCTTACATGAAGGCAGCCAACCTGCTCTCCAAGGCCGTCAACCTGAGTCCAAGCTCAGGAGACTCAGCAGCCCCCGACTCGGGCCCCGACAGTGTCGTGCCCGATGTCGGCTCCCCCGGAGGAGAGTCCATGAGGACAACAGCACTTACATGACTAGGGGACTCCAGCTCCATGCGAGATAACTTGGACGGCCTCTCCGACTCTGAGAGCCCGGGGCGGCGGTCAGGGCTATGTGACCTGGCCCTCGAGTATCCAGGAGCCTCCACCAACGCCGTCCTCACGAGCTTCTTCATCTTTCTGTGCTCCCGGGTGGGAGACTCCCGCTCAGAGGAACCCCGACAGCGCTTGGGGTCAGACTCCTGAGATGTTGAGGCCTCTAATGAAGTCCGGGCCCAGCCGGACGCGGACTCTAAGAAAATTCTCTCACGTTAATGCTGACAGCTCCGAAGTGCCTTTGACAACATTTTGCCGCATGGGCCACAGGCCAGAGGGTCATGGTCGGCCCGAGGCAACGGAGGCAGCAGTCATGTGTGTCGGTGAGAGACATAGGTTTCTTGCACTGATCACAATTTTTGAACCCGCTGGCAGCCATCGGGGGAAAAAAGGGCCCCTGCAAGACCAAAAGACTGGGCTACCAGTGAAAACACAAAAAGAGCACTAACGCTAGTCACGAAGGACAAAAACTGAAAATCAAAACTCCGGATTTGATACCGGTGTACCTAGCCCAGGCGGGAAGGGGAACCGGCGTCAAACCGGATCAGAAAAAGCCAAAATAGCCGAAAAAAATCAACTTTTCCCAGGTGACACGAACTCACGTCCGTTGGGCTCCGCAGAAAAAGAAAGACTGAGCAAGATGGCACCCTTGGGCAGGAAGGTGACCGTGCATGCGCGCTGCATTCCCAAAGGCTTTCCTTGAAAGCTGGGGAAATGCTCCGCACGGGGGCTCCGTCGGCGCCAACATCACCCATATGTGAGGGCTGACTTCCTGCTTGGTTCTGGAGAAATATTTTTTTCACTGAAAGGGTGGTAGATGCTTGGAATGCACTCCCGATGGAAGTGGTGGGGGCAAACACGGTGAAGGAATTCAAACCAGCATGGGACAAACACAGTGGATCCCTTTACAGCAAGAGGATAAAAACAAAATAAACTGAAACATATAACTTCTGAACCATCTAAAGTCTCAACAAATAGGGGTGTCCTACATGGAGAGGTGGATTCACCCCCAAACAAAGACATGGAGAGGTGTGGCCTGCACCTACTCTTGCCATCTTCCTGGGCAGACTAGTGGACCATGCTGGTCTTTATCTGCCGTCATCTACTGTTACTATGTAAGTACAATATGACCCCTTCACGTGTGGGTTCTGTTACCAGTTGCCTGAATAGTTTCCAAGAAAGCAGAAGTGCTACTGATAGGTGGTTTCAATATGCCGGATGTGGATTGGCACATCCCTATTGTGGTGTCATCTAAAAGTAAGGAGATCCTGGATTCTCTACAGGGAGAACTATTCAGGCAACTGGTAACAGAACCCACACGTGATGGGGCCATAGTGCACTTAGGGGTATGTTTACTAAACTGCGGTAACATCGCAGCCACGACATTATCGCGCGATAACATCTCCGGCGGTGTTAAGGCACACAGAGAGTGGAGAGAGGGCAGAGAGAAGGGGTCAATGGGCGGGGGGTGGGCGGGGAGAGGCCCATGCTACAATAACAGAGGCATCTTAAGACCAGAAAATTAATGCGCGTGAAAACCTTGTGTTAGAGGCACATTTGCAGGAGAGAGAAACCATTTCAGTCAGCAATGTACAGCATAGGCTGGGAGCCCAAAAACAGTGATAGTAGTGCTACATGTGCAGGAACAGCACAGTGCCCAGGTTCGAAAGGGCACTATGGAGATGCTGCAAATGGGTCATATGGGTGCTGGCGGGACATGCAGTGGGGCAGCTGGGGCACAGGGTGGACCAGGCAGATGCCTACATGGCACATAGAAACGCAGAAAATGGAAATCAGCAAGACAGCAAATGACCTAAGGCAACCATGGCCACGAGTTGGTGTATCACAGTGTCCCATCCAGGGGACAGTACCCAGCAGGTACCCCAAACATCACATAGGAACCACAATGCCCATAATGTGACAACCAGTGCACCTCTGGGGAACACCGTAACAAGGGTCCACGGACCCTCCCCAGGAGAAGTCCAAAACTGTCTGTAAACCCTGCTAAATTAACAACCATCAAAACAGTCCGATAAGGCAGTGCAGGGTGTGACCACATGTTGGCTGGAATATGTACACAACTCCAAATCCGAACTGGGTACCTTGTACCCACATTGCATGCCTATCCTGTCCACAATCTGGTGTCATGAACCAACGAAATAGCACTTATCCACGTGCCAAGACAAAGACCAAACAAAACTGTGGATTGTGTTGGAAGGAACTGTTTATTCAATTAAAACCAGCCAGGCCCGACACAGGCCGTGTTTCGCAACACCTTCTTCAGGGGCTCATTGGCTAAACACACAAATGAAAATAAAAATAAAAATGAAACACAGAATCATAATATAAATGATTGTGAAAAGGACTAAGAACAATCATTAATACACACAGAAAGAATAAAAAATAAATAAGAACCATAAATAAATAGCAACAAATAAAATATAAGTTACTTAAAACAGTACGCTTAAAACAACCAATCGGAACTACAGATGAAAAAGTAATATTAAGAACATATATACTAAACAGATACTTAATAAAAAATGGGTGTTAATAAATACGTACACATTTACAGTAATCAATAAATAGTAACATGATAAGATATAAATAATAATACATTAAAAATCTAAAACAATAGCAATATATGGGAGAACCAAGAAACTACAGGAGTGTGACAACGAAAGCAAGGGCATCCGAATTATGATTAAAGGGTGCCCATAAAGAGACATTATAAAATGAATAGCTATAAAAAGTGTAAAAAAAGTCTAAATTAACAAAAAGGTAGACAACATATATAGTCACAAAATATGCATTTATTTGGAGAAATAAAAGTATAAAAGATGAAAGATAAAAGAGACCAATTAGAAATACCTGCCTGTAAAGGGAACCTCTCAATAATGTCTTGATAGGTGTTCCAGGTAATCTAACCCAAGACTTTCAAAAATTATGTATGAGGCCAACCGTATCACTAAACCGTAATGGGAACAACCTAAAAAGTATTGTGTAAGAAATTCTTTAATACGATATATAAATTAAATAATGACCATGCTCAAGCCATTCATAGCGTGAACTAATGAATTAAACTGTGAAATTACTATTGAAACCAACTGGGAATTACGAACAACCACATGCTGCTGTTAAAAATATTGTAACAAATGAAAATGTTGTGGCAAGTGTGATACACACTATATAGTGGGAGTACCTATTTTATAGCATAATAAATAATTAAAATTAGTAAAAGAGCACAAAGGGCTATGTATATCTAAAACGGGCTAGTTCTAGGTACCTCCCTAAACCAATTTTTTTTTTTGCCAAGTGAATTAGCTAAAATTGTATTGAACTATATAAATAAAACCTGACATGGCGGGTGTTATACATACTAATTAATAGGATTGCCAAAATTAACGCGTTTTAAATTTGCACCCTATTGTGAAAAGCAATGCTATGACATGGCGGGTGCTATACATACTATTTAATGGGAGTGCCAAAATTTAACGCGTATCCATTTTACACCCGATTGTAAAAAGCAATAATATGCTGGTGACAAATAACTTAAACATTCCCAACTCGTCGGAGCTGAGTTGCCCACTAAAACCAAAAGATCTTTTATCAACTGAACTCATATAAAATGTATAAAATGGAATCAGAATTAAAGGGTATTGAACCAAATTGAAAAACGAATATACTGTGGCAAATAACTTGAGCATTCTCAACTGGTCGGAGCTGTGCTGCCCACTCAAAACAAGAAATCTTTGACCAACTGAACTCGTGTAAAATGTATAACATGGAATCAGAATTTTAGGACGTAGAACCAAATAAAACCAAGTAAAAATGAAAAATGAAAAATAAACCACCCCCATGGCTGCAAAACAACTCCTAGCCTATGTGGGTAATCATTATATTTTAAAAAATGTATATATAGGGTGCTGCAATGAGGTCGTAATATTTTAAAATGGTTGCTTTTGGATACAGATATCATAACCAAGCAAAAATAAAACCAAAAATTATACTTGCACTATTGTGAAATATGTAATTCGCGTCAACCGCAACGAGGCAAACGTGAATTGTATGCTGTTCTCCCGTTCCTTGTTAAAAGACGCCAGCGCATGTGCTCTTAATCATTTTGTAGTAGTAATGACTACATAAAAACGTGATGTGCAAATGGCCAACAAAGATTGTATTACACATAGGGAAAACATAAAACGTGATAGGTGTTTTTAAAATATGTACGCATTCATCTAACAAAATGTAAAAAAGGGGGCCCAATGAAACAACCGAAAAATTAAAAATGAAACAATGGCAGAATAGTGTGATATTCTCCATGAATGAAAAAGTCCTTACAAAACAGGCATATAAATACCAAAGAATGGGCCCACATTGCAAATGAGAGACACCCATCTGTTATGAATGGACTAGACGAGGATAATTTTTTCTTTGTAAAATTTTTAATATCTGAACTAAGACATTAATCAATGTATCCGAGGGAACCACAACCAGGGAAACACTATGTGTGGACCTGCCGTAGGAGACTAAATGCACATCCCATAAAAAAGAGAGACCACACAGACCACCAGAAACCTATTGGCCACGCAAGAACGATACTGCAACATATTATAAAAATAAAAATGTGCATTGAGAAAGAAATATTCTCATGCCACGGGACCCATAATAATAAATCCTTAAAAAGGTGTCTGAAACAAATGTAATTTTGATTTATAAAAACCACTCAGTAAACCAAGGATCAGATATATAACGAGCACTGGGATCAGAGGAGAAAGGTACCAATCTTTCATAAGAAAACGGACAGATCACGCTCTATGTTTAATCCAAAAGGATGTAAACTATTCAGATGAAAAATGTAGCGTTGCTCTAACCGCAAAATAGTCCTCTCCACATCTCCCCCCCGCCAGTTTAACTTAACTTTTTTGATAATGAAAAACGAAATCCGAAATCTTATGATCTGCTTCCTGCCAATGTAGCACTAGGGGCTTTTCTACAACACCTCTTTTAATGCAGCTACGGTGTTCTATTATTCTAATGCGAACAGACCATATGGTCTTACCCACGTATAGCTTGTTACAGGGGCAAACTATAACGTAGATCACGTGACTTGTGGCACAGTTTGTAAAATCATCCAAATAAAATTTAGAGTTAGTAATAGGGTGAACATAATGATTTTTAACTGTTAACACTGAGCTACACACCGAGCATTGGCCACAAGGATAGTGCCCCTTATATTTGGAGAGAAAACGCCGTTCAGTGAAGGCCGATGGAACTAAAAGATTACGAAGATTTACATTCCTTCTATGCGCTGTGATCAAGGGAACATCCTGAAAACCAGATAGAGATTGTATTAAATACCAATGTTTCTTCAACAATTTACTGATTTTGTGGGAATGAAATGAATAAAGGGAACATACAATTCCCTTCTGGGGTTGCTTTTCTCTTAATGTCAACAGATCATCACGGGAAGAATCTCGAGTTCTATAATAAGCCCTATCAACACGGCCTGTGTCGGGCCTGGCTGGTTTTAATTGAATAAACAGTTCCTTCCAACACAATCCACGGTTTTGTTTGGTCTTTCACAATCTGGTGTCATGACATAATCTACCTACGTTTACCAGTTCAACCCCAGCCAACAGTGGGGTCAGGTTGGTGATTCCTGCAGATCATCCAAACGAATCATTGCAACACAACATACAAAAAAATAAGATATAACACACCGTGCAATGTACTATGGTGTAAGGTGTGCTCTAACGCGCCGAAAACAAGGTTGCAGTAAAATGCGCCACAGGCCCAGATGGCTGAAAGGTAGATATGCCGTAACTTAAAACGCCAATTCACACAAGATCATGGTCCCTCTGAAAAATGTCACCTGGTCTGTGTAGTGCATTGGATAGGCAATGTGCTTAGCAACAATGGTGTGCAAATCCAGGAAGAGAGTATCACGAAATCAACAGGATGGGAACATGGCACCTCACACACACAGTCGTGTCTAGACATGCTGATATGTGTCGCACGTACAGAATCTACAACAACATACCTGAAATTTCACAAAATTATACCAACACGCCACAGCTAGAGTTACGCACGTAAGAAACGCACGTGAAGACAGGCCTACCAAACGCACGTAACGTACCTGTGTTAAAACGCGCATGCTCTGTTTTCATACGTCATGAGCGCATGGACCACAACAGGTGTCAAAAGATGGCGTCTCGGTCCAGAAACCTAGCTTTTACCCCTGGGGATCTCCACCTCCTGGCAGAACAGATGTTTCCGCCAGGAGCACCTGTTTCTAGGGTCCTTGCGCCAGCAAGACCTCAGAAAGGAGGGCCAGGCAGTGCATCACAAGGCGGTACAACAGGGTGTCAGACTACCCACGTGAGGTAAGTGAATAGGGACCGGTCACACAAATCCAGGATTGCAACACAATAGGCTGCAACCCACACACATATCAGACAACACACAACAAGGTGAAAGGACATGTCTGTGGTTCAACCTGGGATCACTATAGGCTCCTATGTTGATGTGTGCAGGTACGCCTTATCACCAGGAGGCATCAGGCCTGTTTCCAGAAGTCTGCAGTTCATCCTGGTGCCATAGTAGTTGCACTTGTTGAAGTGTGCAGGTATGCCATATCCCCAGGAGGCCTCAGGCCTGTTCACAGAGGTCTCTTTTTCATCCTGGTGCAATGGTATTTGTTCCACTTGTTGAAGTGTGCAGGTCTGCCATATCCCCAGGAGCCCTCAGGCCTGTTTACAGAGGTCTCTTCATCATCCTGGTATCCCCAGGAACCCCCAGGTCTGTTTCCAGAGGCCTGTTTTTCATCCTGGTGCAATGGTATTTGTTCTACTTGTTGAAGTGTGCAGGTCTGCCATATCCCCAGGAGGCCCCAGGCCTGTTTCCAGAGGTCCCTTTTTCATCCTGGTGTCATGGTAGTTGCACTTGTTGACGTGTGCAGGTCTGCCATATCCCCAGGAGGCCTCAGGCCTGTTTACAGAGGTCTCTTTTTCATCCTGGTGCAATGGTATTTGTTCCACTCGTTGAAGTGTGCAGGTCTGCTATATCCCCAGGAGCCCTCAGGCCTGTTTACAGAGGTCTCTTCTTCATCCTGGTGCCATGGTAGTGGCATTTGTTGAAGTGTGCACGTATGCCATATCCCCAGGAGGCCGCAGGCCTGTTTCCAGAGGTCTGTCATTTATCCTGGTGCTATGACAACTGCACTTGTTGAGGTGTGCATGTTAGCCCTATCCCTATCCCCAGGAGGCCTCAGGCCTGGTCACAGTGGTCTGTCATCCATACTGGTGCTATGGTACGTGCACCTGTTGAAGTGTACAGGTCAGCCATGTCCCCATGAGGTCACAGGCCTGTTTACAGATAAACGTCTGTCATCCTGTTGCTATGGTAGTTGCACCAGTTGATGTGTGCCTGTCTGCCTAATCCTCATGTGTCCCCTGGAGCTGGGATCGCATGTTTGGCCACATCCCCCGGGCCATCCTGGCTGCTGCCGTGCCCAAAGCACAATGGTGATGCACATGATCAGCGCTCAGGCCATGGTGTCCTGGTGCAATAACACGTGCAGTACGGGAATATGTCTGACACGTGTTGACGGCAGGGTGATAGGTGTCAGTGAAATGCTGTTACAGGGCGCATGGGTGGGAAGTCGCACATGCCCCACCCCTCCCTGACACCCCATGCACGTATAGCAACAACATGCATCACCACTGGTGTGTGTCACGTGACTGACAGCCTAGCAAAGGCGCATGTGGCTTGGTGCATAAAGGTTATGCATGAATAGGCCATTGGGCCTGTATGGGGTGGAAGGAGCACGGCACACAGGGGACATAGGGGGCAGGCAGACCAGCAATGCCTGACTCACACACATGCGGGTGACAGAGGAAACGCCTAGCAGTCGACAGACAGGGCAGTGTACAGGCAACCACCTGCTGCCCTCAAAAATGTGTGTAATGCAACAAACGATGGCCATGGTTGTCTGTCCCTTAATGGTCCCATACCTTGCTGTACCCACAGCTGGAGGACCTTCGGACGAAGGCCAGGGAGCTGCGTGCGAAGTATCCCTGCTTCATCATGCATGTACAGTGACAACAGCAGGCACTACACGACGATGGGTGAGGCAGCCCATTGCCTGCTCCACGGAACCTTCCCGTGGAACAGCAGGCTGAGTGTCAACGTTACATTTGTGCATGACGTACATGATGCATGACAATGGTGGTAATGTTTCAATTTCACCCACAGCTGACGCAGTTGAAGGCGAGGCCCAAGGCTGGCCGGATGGCCACCAGCAGCCAACGCCAGAGAAGGAGGGGCCCGGAATGGAAGAAGACTCTGACCGGCCAGAGACGGAGGAGGGGGGGCTGGATCCACAGGGGGAGAGGCAGGGCAGGAGCGGCTGGAGGTGGGCCATGTTGGCTGGCAGCCCGTGGAGGAGGGGGAGGTGGGGGTGGGTGTGTCGGGGGAGGGGGAGGAGCCAGGGGGTAGGGGGGGTTGGAGTGTGTGGCCAGTCCTGAGAGGCACACGCCGCCACAGGGCACTGGGGGCCCCTGCCACTTGCCCCACAGTGCCAGTGATCCACCCCGTCTGGGCGTTGGATCACCACACATCACCGCAGACATGCGGCATGTGCACACACACACACACAGACCACTGGTGAAGTGTGTCTATGTGGGTGCATGTGTGGCCTCCACATGGCTGCGGCGATGCATGAGATTGCCGCCACACAGCGGGTGACTAACGACACTGTGGGACATATGGTAGTGGCCATGGGTGTGCTGGCTGACCATCTGGGCACGCTGTGCGACCAACTCGCAGCAAGCGCAGCTGATCAGCCACCCGCACATGGTGGCCCACAGGGGGTGTGAGTGTCGGCTGACACCTCTGACCCAAGCCCTGTGCCCCGGGACTGCTACCACCACCGAGAATGGGGGAGGGAATGTCTATGCCCTAATGGGGCCTACGGCCCTCCACATGTACGGAAAAATATACATGTAAATAAATGTTTCAAGTCCTATTCCAACATGCTATGCACATGTGTCTCTATGCGTGACATGGCTGTGGAGTGTGAGCGGCAGGTGTGGGCATGTCCCTGTGTGTCTGGGTGCATGACAGGGGTGCCATACATGGCAATGTCACAAGGGCAGGGGGTGGCTGGGCATGGCTGCAGGCAGCTGTAGCCAAACAATCACAGGGATGTGTCACTGTCCACCATGGTCCGCCAACATGGCGCACCCCATGGTGTCACGGAGCTGCCATCTGTGCGCACATACCATCAGGCATGGAATGGGTGCCACACAGTACGGACATGCATGGGACAGGGCAGGACAGAGCCCACTGAGCCCTGTGGTGTGTGTCACGGATGATGGATGGCGCGCCAATGGGTCTGTGTGCCATGTCCATGGTCATGTTCTGGTAGGCAAACACAATATAACGGCCATCGGCAGTGACACATGGCTGGTGTACTGCGATGCAGTACTTAATCCTCTGTCTCTAGAGCTGCGTTGTGGTTTCATTCTGCCCAATTTGCTGTTTCGGACCCTCTCCATGGCAGACTTCTGGTTTATACAAAACTGGAAGTCCGGTGTGGAAGCGGCAGATTAGGCAGAATGGAACTGCAACACAGCTCCGGAGACGGAGGGTAAGTGCTGCGTCGCAATTTCAGAGACAATTACCACCTCTGTCAGCCCTGCAGAGGAATTTTTCAATGGACAGCAGCAGATGTTCCCTTCTCCCCGAAGGCAAGTGCTCTAAGTGACTGCCTAGTTTGCCTAATGGTAGCACTGGCCCTACCCACCACCCAAAAACTATACACACCTCAAATGCCCTGCTATATAGCAAACTGCCCTCTCCCACAACCCCCCCCCCCAACTTCCCCTCCACCACAAAAACTGCCTCACTGGGAAAAACTAACCCCTCCTGAAACTGGGCTCTACCCTGTCAACTACCCATATCCCCAAGAGGTGAACAAGGGTGCGAGGAAGGGGGAGGGGGCAGAGGGTTACCAGAGCTGTATCTCCAATGTGCAGGAGGGGATAGGGGTGTTGATGGGTAAGGGGTCCCAATGTGGAGCAGGAGAGGGGTGTCTGTAGATTAACAGCTCTGGAAGGAAACAGCTCTAGAAGGAAACAGCTCTGGAAGGGACTACAAGTGCAGTGCACGGAGATGTGTGTCCCTGAGTCTCTGACCTAGTATGTAGAGGGCTCTGGACTGGGTGGCCCCCTGAGTGGGACTGAAATGGGGGGGGGGGGGCTGTGAACAATGTGAATGGCTCAGAGAGTAGGGGGAGTGGTGTGAAGATGGCCCTGGCCAGCCAGGTGATGTGGGGACCAGAATGAATCTGCCTGGACCATATATGTGACATACCATTTGTACACGGCAAAATATCAGATGACAGTGCAGGCCAATTTGCAGCTGGGAGATGTTATGGAAACGTGCAGTTGGAGTGAGTAGACGTACAGCTGCATGTTGACGATGTTGCAGCCGATGGATCTGTGACTGAGGGATCACGGCACGTCAGGCAGCACAACACTGTGGGACAGACAGAGGAAGGCAAGGACGCAGTGTAGCCACAGCGGGGGACGTAAGGAAGGGATGGATAGCGCGCAGCTGTGTCAGGGCAACAGCGAACATTGGACAACTGTGGCAGTGTGGACATCAAAGGAAGGAAATGTAACGGACGCTACAAGTAAATTGCGTCAAGCTGGGAACATTGGGGATAGGTGTCAGAGAGAGCAGAGGGACAAGGGGAGGGGGGGGAGTACCAAGGGTGAACCACATAGCACATGGTATGGAGAGGGTACAGAGCGTCTGTGGAGGAAGCACCGGTCGGTAGACTCTCTTTCGGCCTTCCGCCAAGCACATTCCACCTATCGCTCCATGTTAGCCTCGGCCAAGCGCGCATACTACTCTCACCTCATTGATACCTCCTCTAACTCCTCTAGGCATCTGTTCCACGTCCTCAGATCTCTCTCCTCCACCTCCTCCTCCACACCCTCTTGTCCCCCCCACTCTCTCCCTAGTCCCTCTACTCTCGCATCCTTTTTCTCTGATAAAGTCCTCTCCCTCTGCTCCTCCTTCCCCTCTTGCCCTTCTCCCCTTTCTCCCCTTCCCGACTCCCCTACTTCCCCGGCTGTCATCTCCCCACCCCCTTCCCGTGCCCTTCCACACATTTGGCGCTTTTTCTCGCCTATCTCCTCTCCTGAGCTCACTAGAGCGATTTCATCTGCACACCAGACCACCTGTCCTCTTGATCCTGTGCCTTCATCTTGGCTACTCAATTCGGATCTCGGGTTGTCACCATTCATTCTTTCTATTTTCAACTCCAGCCTCACCTCCGGTCATTTCCCGTCCAGTTGGAAACATGCCATTGTCCGCCCTCTCTTGAAGAAACCTTCCCTTGACCCCACCATCCCCGCCAACTGGTGACCAGTCACTAATCTCCCTTTTCTTTCTAAAATTCTTGAAAAGCTTGTTTTCGCCCAACTCACTTCCCACCTGGACTCCACCTTTGCACTTCACCCACGTCAATCGGGCTTCCGTCCTGGACATAGCACAGAGACTATCCTCATTGCCTTACTCTCTGAACTCCACCGTGCTCACGACCGTGGTGACTTTTCTCTTGTGGTGTCTTTGGACCTCTCTTCTGCTTTCGACATGGTCGACCATCGCACTCTTCTCACTCCCCTGTCTGGACATGGCCCCACACCCCCCTGGGTCAGGCCCTGCATGTGCCTGTTTGATATCTGTACTTGGTATGCATATCTCTGACCTACCTGCCTGTGGATGGGTGGTGTCCAGCGCTGCTGGCAGTCCATACAGATACACAGGGCCAAGATGTTCCACAAGCTCCTGCTCGAGGGGTGTCAGGCCAGGTCCACTGGGTCCACCACCGCCGGTGCCCATAGCATGGTGTCTCTCGGCTATCATTTGTTTACGGACCCCATGCTTTATATCATTAAAACGTTTATGTAGGCTGTCCAGGTCTCTGTGTGGGCCCCCTGCCTCCGTCACAGCTTCCTGAACCCCCTCCCACACCATGGTACGGGTGCTCACTGGTGTCTTTGAGCTTAGCCTTCCATAGAGGACCTCATAATGCTCCAGGACATGGCCAGCAGTAGCTCATTTTCCTATGTTGTAAATCTGTGGGTCCTCCTCCTCTCCTCAGCAGGCACTGGCCTATGCTTCCGCTTTCCCCCTACTGCCATCTCATGCTGCTCCTGTGTGGGCTGCGACCCACATGATGGCCCAGCCACCGCCACCCCTGCCTCATGCATCCCTGCAGCCTCCTGGGGCTGCTGGTGAGGGCTGCTGGTGAGGGCTGGCCCCACCCTCCCCTCCTGTTGTCTCCTCCCTCTGGTTATCCCTACCCACACAGTCGTCTCCCTCTAGGTCACACATGACTCACCTGTTCTGCACCACGCCTGCTCCACACCACTCCTGCCCCACAACCCACCTGCCCTTCACAGACACCTCACTTGCCCCCTCCCCTGCTTCTCATCGCTCCCATGCCTCACCGATCCTGCCCCACACCTCACCTGCCCCTCACCTCCCCTCCCCTCCTCCTCGCTGCTCCCATGCCTCACCACTCCTGCCCCACACCTCACCTGCCCCTCACCTCCCCTGCTCGACACCTCTCCTATGCTCACCTCTCACGCTCACCTCTCACGCTGCACACCTCTCTAGCTCAACACCTTGCCTACTCAACAACTCTCCTGCACTACACCCACAGCGGCCCATGCAGTTGCAGAAACACTTATACAATGGCACGTAGAGCGTATACGCACATGCAGCAGGTGGATCCGCCAGTCGCGTAGTACCGCACACTCGCCATACTGTGTGCGCAGGTGCGCGTTGTGCATGGGCACAGCATGCAGCCTTATGCACAACTGTATACACAGTGTGGCGTGCATTGGGCATAAGGACGTGCGCTGGGCCCATGCGCATGGTGCACGGCCCTACGTGATAGGTGGGTCCACCCGCTGCACGCACGTATGCAACTGTGCACATGCGCAACGCACTTAATGTGCGTATACGCTCAACGCGCCATTGCATAAGTGTTTCCACAACTGCGTGGGCTGCCATGGGTGTAGTGCAGGAGAGTTGTTGAGTAGGCGAGGTGTGGAGCTAGAGAGGTGTGCCGTGAGAGGTGTGGCATAGACGAGGCGAGGAGCAGGGGAGGTGAGGGGCAGGTGGGGTGTGGGTGAGGGGCAGGTGAGGTGTGGGCCAGGAGTGGTGAGGCGTGGGAGCGGTGAGGAGCAGGGGAGGTGTGAGGCAGGTGAGGTGTGGGGCAGGAGTGGTAAGGCATGGGAGCGGTGAGGAGCAGGGGAGGTGTGGGTCAGGTGAGGTGTGGGTGAGGGGCAGGTGAGGTGTGGGCCAGGCGTGGTGAGGCGTGGGAGCGGTGAGGAGCAGGGGAGGTGTGGGGCAGGTGAGGTGTGGGTGAGGGGCAGGTGAGGTGTGGGGCAGGAGTGATGAGGCGTCAGAGCGGTGAGGGGCAGGGGAGGTGTGGTTGAGGGGCAGGTGAGGTGTCGGAGAGGCTGGGAGAGGTGTAGGTGAGGTGAGGTGAGGTGAGGTGCCAGTGGGCTGAGGTGCAGGGGAGGTGTGGGTGTGGTGAGGTGTGGGTCAGGTGAGGTGTGCAGTAGGACAGGTGACACGCAGGGGTGGTGTTGGGCTGGAGGGGGGTATTAATAGGGGTCTGTCCCTGCTCTGTCTGCCATACATGATGGCAGACTTTGTCATTGCTGCATGTGCCATGTCGGAGGGTGAGCCGGGTCTTGAGCTGCATTTCACGGAGGAGGGAGATTGGGTCCATGGGGCTGTGGCACAGGGCATGGGTCAGGGCCTGCTGCAACTCAGACCTGCAGCTGTGGAGGATCTGTAGGCCATGGCTGTGCCGGTATGGCGCAGGAGGCAAGCCAAGGTCCGCCCTCGGCAGCCTCGCCTCTACAGGCCCAGGGCCCAATTCCAGGCGATCCGTGAGGACCAGGTCATCTCCCTCTACCGTCTGAACACAGGAGCTATTAGGGAACTCTATGAGGATCTGAGACCTGACCTCGTACCCCTGACTGGCCGGTCACATGCCATACTGGGTTTGGTCAAGCTCCGGAGTGCCTTACATTTCTTTGCCTCTGGCTGTTTCCAGTCATCAGTGGCCGCAGTTGGTGGGATGAGCCGCCCAACCTTCTCATGCTGTCTCCATCAGGTATTGCAGGCCATGGTCAGCTGGGTGAGGAATTACATTTCGGTTCCTGACAATAGGCAACAGTGGGGGACCCTTAACCATGCTTTTGAACATTTTGCTGGGTTACCACACGTGATGGGAGCTCTTGATTGCACACATGTTGCCCTGATCCCTCCCAGAGACAGGGAGGTAGTGTTCCGCAACCGCAAACACTACCATTCCCTGAATGTTAAGGTTGTATGTGATGCAAATATGCATATTCTGAATGTGGTTTTCAGGTTCCACCCATGACTCCTATATCCTGCATCGTGCTGCACTATTCCAACAATTTGAGGTTGGCCAATATGAGGACTGTGTCCTGCTGGGTGGGTACTAGTCATGGGTGACATGCACATGTTGTTGCTTTGAGTAGCCGTATGCGCACCTGTCT
Organism: Ichthyophis bannanicus; assembly: GCA_033557465.1. Classification (NCBI taxonomy): domain Eukaryota; kingdom Metazoa; phylum Chordata; class Amphibia; order Gymnophiona; family Ichthyophiidae; genus Ichthyophis; species Ichthyophis bannanicus. The sequence continues at coordinate 845,104,802 of CM066032.1, read as the reverse complement.
GTCTTTATGGTATGTCACCTGTTGTGTGTGTGCTGCCATGGGGGTGGGGGGTTTAGAGTTTGTGGCATTACATTCATTGCAGCGGTACTGTGTGTTCAGAGCGATTTCACGGTTGACCCAGTTGCGCATTGTCCATTTGGTGATATCTGAGGGCAGGTAACAGCACACATGTATGCCTCTGGTCTAAGAACAGTGTATTGCTGTCTGTGACGTCCTGTCAGGCCTCCTCCAGGCCTGGTTCCTGTAACATCTCCTGTCTGTGGACAGTATCATGACCATCACATGCTTGCATAACTGTGCATCTCCGCCATTTTCCTGGGTGCTGTGGCATGTATCTTCATGATGTGTTCACAACTGTCGAGACCACCTTTGCATTAATGGTGTTTGAGCATGTGTTTGTTGTGGGTACAGATGATGTGTTTTGCCCTCCACACCCTTCCCGGTGATCTGTGTGTCACTGCTCCAGACGTTTACACATAGCTGTTATGTGACATCATGTTATCTGATGATGCTTTGCACATACATGTTTGTGTGCATGTGTGTGGACATCAGCTCCTGACTGACCTTACCACATTTCCTTCTGCAGGTGATGCGGGATATGGGTGTCATGCCTGGTTGCTGACCCCTGTGCGTCTACCACGGACACCTGCAGAGATGAGGTACAATGAGGCCCATGCCTCCAGCCGCTCTGTCATCGAGCGCACCTTTGGTGTGTTGAAAAGTCACTACAGGTGTCTGGATAGGACAGGCGGGCCTCACAATACTGACCCATGACAGTAGCACAGATTATTATGGCCTGTTGCATCCTGCACAACATTGCTCTCAGGAACAATATCCCTGTGGACATTAATGATGATCTGGAAGACGATCCTCTGTGCCGTCCTGCACATGCCTGTGGTGACACACGTGAGGGCACGGCAATCAGGCGACAGCTGATTGAGGAGCTCTTCGCATGTGAGTACTGCATATGTGGGGAGAGGCATATGGGTCTACATGAGTGCTACACTATGCAAAAGGATAGGTACTCACAGTAAGACTATCATCTAAAGCTATAGTTTGTGTGACATCACAGATCACATATATATTATATGTGACTGCTCTGATTTCACAGGGTGCTATATACATATCTGTTAATATTGTCCTGAAAGATTAACATATCACAGACATTAGTAACTACATAGCTGATACAACATGCTACATACAATGACACCTCGTGTCACAATACTATTACTGATATCTGTACATATGACACTTCCATCCTTATCAACACAGATCCTCGCTGTTTAATTCCTCCATGTGATCTGACAATGTATTCAGATCTACCGCAAAGATACAGAACAGCGCTATTACTGTTGATATCAAGAGGGCGTTCGTAAATGTGGTGAGCTCTGTATTAATACCTGTCTTGTGAGATGTGACAGTATGTAGCTTGTGGTTTGGGGAATGTAGCTATTTATCCTTGTGGTTGTGAGGAGCTCTGGCCTAATATGGCTTGATATAGTTATAACACACTGTTCTCCAGGACCAAGCAGGAAGTCAGTCCTCACTTATGGGTGACGTCGGCGCCGACGGAGCCCCCGCGGAGCAATTTTCCCCAGCTTTCAAAGAAAGCCTTTGGGAATTGCAGCGCGCATGCGCGGTCGTCTTCCCGCCCGAGGGTGCCATCTTAGCCAGTCTTCTTTTTTCCGCGGAGCCCTGCAGACGTCCCCGTCTTGTCCCCGCGAAAAAGTTGATTTTCCTCTTTATTTTATACTTTTTTCTTTCGGTTCGACGCCGATCGTTTTCCCGCCCGGACTCGCGACGCCGGTCTCGAGTCCTCTAGCGTTTTTTCGGTTTTTCTGACTTAGTCAGCTTTCATTTTCGTTTTCCCTGGCAGCCCGGTCCTTTGACCTCGCAGGGGCCCTTTTTCCCCCGATGGCTGCCAGTGGCTTTAAGCGGTGTGGTCGGTGTGACCGAAATATGTCACTAACCGACACACACGACTTTTGCCTCCGCTGCTTGGGCCCCGATCATGAGGAACTGATCTGTGGGCCCTGCAGCAAACTGTCCTCGAAGGCGTTGAGAAGTCGGCGGCATCAGCGCGAGAGAATCTTCGCTGACCCCAGCCGTACCCGGACCTCGTCGGAGGCCTCCGTGTCAAAGGGCTCCAGCTCGGACCGGCGCCGGAGCTCCTCCGACCGGGGTTCTCCCTCCGGGGACCATCGTCGGAAGGAAAAACCCACGAGGGCGGCGTCGGTGGACGCTCCTGGCTCCGCGAGGGCCAGGTCGCATAGCCCCGACAGCCGCCCCGGGTCCTTGGAGAAGGAACATCTCCCGAAGCGACCTCGCCTGGAGTCGGAGATGCCTGCCCGGGTAAGTCCTGTAGTCCTTCTGGACTCGCCTCCGCGACAGCCGACGTCGGGCCCGACGCCGTCGGGGCCCGAGTCGGGGGCTGCTGGGTCACCTGAGCTCGGACTCAGGTTGACGGCCTTGGAGAGCAGACTGTCTGCCTTCATGGACCAGCAGCGGGCACTGCTCGCTGGCCTCGCTGGCGCCGCTGCCCCGACCGCCGGGACGTCGACGTCCAAGTCGACCCTGGAGACCGAGCCGATCCTCGAGTCAATGAGAACTCGAGTCGATCCTCGGTCGAGGTCACCCTCGGCCTCCCGTTCGGGACCGAGGTCGCCGACGCCGACTCCCTCGACGTCGGGGCGGCTGGCGCCGCATCCTGCCCGGGCCGACCCCACCGAGTCCTCGTCGGAGTCGGTCTGGGAGTCTGAGGAGGAAGAGTCACCTGATTTCTTTCCGGACTCGGTGTGTCCCATCGGACTCACCGGGGTCCGAGCCTCGGAAGCAGTCCCCCCCGGAGGATGCCCGGTTCTCGGACTTCGTTAGGGATATGGCCAAGGCTTTGGCCTTCCCTGCGGATCCCGAGGAGGAGCCTCGAGCCGAAGAGCTCGACGCCCTCCAGTATGACTCTCCCGCGAGGGAGCACTTTACTGTGCCGGTTCCTCCTATGCTGGAACGACTACTCTTCCGCATGTGGGAGAGTCCGGCCTCCTCGCCGGTCCTGAGCAAGCGGGTCGATTCTATCTATCGGGTCCGCAAGAGCCCTGGCTTTCAGAAGGCACAGCTGCCACACCATTCCATGGTAGTGGAATCGGCCATGCATCGTCTTAAGAGCCAGAAGATGCACTCCTCGGTGCCTCCTGGAAGGGAGGCCCGTAACCTGGATGGCCTTGGCAAGAAGTGCTTCCAGGGCTCTATGCTCGCATGTCGTGTCCAGACTTACCAGCTCTACATGGGCATGTATCTCCGGGATCTGGCTAAAGAGCTAGCCGGATTCTCCGCTGGTCTCTCCGAGGAGCCCTTGCGGAGGTTCCTAGCCTTGTCCACGGGCATTCGGGAATGCTCAAAGTTCATGTCCCGAGCAGCCTATGATGGCTTTGAGGCCTCGGCTAGAGTGGCCGCAGCCGGCATCGGTGCCCGCCGACAGGCTTGGCTTCAGTCGTCGGATCTTGAGCCCTGGGTACAGGACAAGTTGGTCGATGTCCCCTGCCGAGGCGAAAACCTCTTTGGCAAGCCCATGGCGGAAAAGGCTGCACAAATTGAGACTGAGACTCTCACCAGGACCAGGCTTTCTAGGAAGACCTCCGCCCCTTCCCAGAAAAAGAAGGGCTCGGGAAAAAAGTCCTTTTACCCGAGGAAGGCGGCTGCCTACAAACAGTACCCCCATTATCAGGCCCCTGCAGCTCCCCAACAGGGCCAGCAGGCCAAGGGACGGGGTAACGGGTCCCGTAGGCAGCAAGCCCCCAAGCCTGCACCACCAGCCCCTGCTCAGCAGGGTGGGGGTTTTTGACTCGCTCAGCATAGCCTCTCCCCCCCCGCTGGTTCCTCCCAGCACCGGCGGCCGGCTGGTTCACTTCGGCCACAGGTGGTCCAGCATCACCGCAGATGCCTGGGTACTTCAGGTCGTGCGAGAAGGCTACCTTCTCCACTTCCATCAGGTCCCTCCCTCCTATTTTCCGGGAGAACCTTCGCGCCCCCCTCTGCACAGGGAGTTGCTCCTTCAGGAGTTAGCAGGTCTTCTGCAGGAACAGGCGGTGGAACCGGTGCCCCACCACCTGAGAGGTCAAGGCTTTTACTCAAGGTATTTTCTGATACCAAAGAGAACAGGGGGCCTCAGACCCATCCTGGACTTGCGCAACCTCAACAAGTTCCTTGTGCGGGAGAAGTTCAAAATGCTTACCCTTGGAATCCTTCTGCCCTACCTCCAGCAGGGAGATTGGCTATGCTCCTTGGATCTAAAGGATGCCTACACGCACATCCTCATCCACCCAAGCCACCGCCAATACCTAAGGTTTGTGGTGGCAGGAAATCATTACCAGTACAGAGTACTGCCCTTTGGCCTATCCTCCGCACCGCGAGTCTTCACAAAATGTCTCGCGGTCGTGGCGGCCCATCTCCGGCTTCACGGCCTCTATGTCTTTCCGTACCTCGACGACTGGCTCATCAGAGCAGCGTCCGCTCGGGAGGTCACCAACGCCACGTGCCGCACGGTGACTCTGCTGCAGCACTTGGGCTTTGTTATAAACTTCGCAAAGTCCACTTTGCTCCCCTCACAGGATCTCGAGTTCATCGGCGCAAGGCTGCACACTCCTCGGGCACGAGCGTACCTACCGCTCGACAGGGCTCAACGGCTCATGGACCTAGCCGACCGCTTTCGCAGCCAGCCCCTGGTCTCCGCCAGGCGCTTCCTGAGACTGCTCGGCCATATGGCTTCCACCGTCCATGTGACCCCCAATGCCCGCCTGAATATGCGGTCTGCTCAATGGTGTCTCCGCCAGCAGTGGCGACAAGCCACAGGCGGCCTGGCAGACCTAGTGCGCGTCTCCGAGCCGCTGCTCTCGTCTCTCCGGTGGTGGCTCCGACAGCCGAACCTGATATTCGGAATGCCTTTCCAGGCACCTCAGCCGACCCGGGTGCTGACCACCGATGCGTCCCTCCTGGGCTGGGGAGCACATTGCCAAGAGGCACGTACTCAGGGCCTCTGGACCACGTGGGAGTCTGCTCAGCAGATCAACTTCCTGGAGCTCAGGGCGATCCGCCTAGCTCTCAAGGCCTTCTCCCACCTGACTTCCCAACAGTCCGTCCTTGTCCAGACGGACAATCAAGTTGCCATGTTCTACGTGAACAAGCAGGGGGGCACGGGCTCCTTCCTCCTCTGCCGGGAGGCACAGAAGCTCTGCTCTTGGGCCGTCAGTCACGGCATTCTCCTCAAGGCAGTTTATCTCCCGGGCCAAGAAAATTGCCTTGCAGACAAACTCAGCAGGGTCCTCCAGCCGCACGAGTGGCGTCTGGATCCCTTGGTAGTTCAGAAGCTCTTCCTCAAGTGGGGTCTCCCCACGGTGGATCTCTTTGCCAGTCCTCACAACCGGCAGCTTCCTCGCTTCTGCTCTCATCAGCCACACCCCCTTCGGGTGGCGGCGGACGCCTTTCTGATCTCGTGGTCGGGGAGCCTTCTGTACGCTTTCCCTCCCATCCCGCTGGTCTCTCGGACTCTTTTCAAGGTTCTCCGAGACAAAGCCTTCATGATCCTGGTGGCCCCTCGCTGGCCCAGGCAGCCGTGGTTTCCGCTCCTGCTGCAACTGGCGGTGGAGGATCCAATCCCTCTGGGGGTACAACCGGATCTCCTCACTCAGGATCAGGGGTCCCTTCTGCACCCCAACCTCAGGTCTCTCAACCTCATGGCCTGGCTGCTGAGAGGGTAGTCCTTGCTCCCCTTCTCCTGCCGGCGGAGGTGGAGGAGGTCGTCTTAGCTTCGCGACGGCCTTCTACCCGCAAATGCTACGCCCTTAAATGGCGTCGCTTTGCAGTCTGGTGTGCCCAACAGTCTCAGGATCCCTTCTCCTGCCCGGTGTCGGTGATCTTGCAGTACTTGCTGCACCTCTCTAATCTGGGACTTAAGTCCAACTCCGTCAAAGTTCACCTCAGTGCTCTTTCAGCACATCATGTGCCAGTGGACGGCAGACCTCTCTCCAATGACCCTCTCGTAGCGAGGTTTCTCCGAGGTCTCCTTCTACTTAAACCACCTCTGCGCCCGCCAGCGCCTGACTGGGACCTGAATGTGGTTTTGCAGCGGATCACCTGTCCGCCTTTTGAACCTATGGCTACCTGTTCTCTCCATTTTCTGTCTTGGAAAACACTGTTCTTGATAGCCCTCACTTCCGCTAGGCGCGTAAGTGAATTGCAGGCCCTCGTGTCTGATCCCCCTTACACTAGGTTCTACAAAAATAGGGTAGTCCTACGGACTCACCCTAAATTTCTTCCAAAAGTGGTCTCCCCTTTTCACATCAATCAGGAGGTGGTACTTCCAACCTTCTTTCCCAGACCACACTCCAGCCGAGCTGAAACGGTCCTCCATACCCTGGACTGTAGAAGGGCTCTGAACTTCTACCTTGACCGTACGCGGGAGCACCGTAAAGCTGCTCAGCTTTTTGTGTCTTTTGACCCCAATAAATTGGGGCTCCCGGTCTCCAAGCGTACTCTGTCCATCTGGGTTGCGGACTGTATCTCTTGGGCTTATGGGGCAGCCGGACTCTCCTTAGAAAGTCGAGTCACGGCTCATTGCGTTCGGGCAAAGGCCACGTCAGTGGCTTACCTCCGCTCTGTTCCACTGGCAGACATCTGCCGGGCCGCTACCTGGTCTTCGAGCCAGACTTTTGCGGTCCATTACTGTCTCGAGAGGGAGTCCCGTAGGGACAGTGCTTTTGGACAGGCAGTCCTCCGTAATCTCTTTGAGGTCTGAGCAACTCCTACCCTCCATCCCGGATGTGGGCTACCGGTGGGTGATAATTCAGCGAAGATTCTATCCTTCTGTGCTGCTGAGCTAGAGGGAGCTCGTTTTTGTGCTTAGGGTCTCCGGTAGCCTTGAGCTTGGGAGTCCCATAAGTGAGGACTGACTTCCTGCTTGGTCCTGGAGAAAGCGTAGTTACTCACCTGTAACAGGTGTTCTCCAGGAGCAGCAGGAATCAGTCCTCACTACCCTCCCTCCTCCCCTTGGAGTTGCAATCGTCTGCTTATGTTCTTTTTTGCAAATTTTTATGCTGTCTTTTTTAGCTATGTCATCTGACTGGCTAAGATGGCACCCTCGGGCGGGAAGACGACCGCGCATGCGCGCTGCAATTCCCAAAGGCTTTCTTTGAAAGCTGGGGAAAATTGCTCCGCGGGGGCTCCGTCGGCGCCGACGTCACCCATAAGTGAGGACTGATTCCTGCTGCTCCTGGAGAACACCTGTTACAGGTGAGTAACTACGCTTTACATATGATTGTTTGTTGATGAAAACTATAAGTGAGATGTACCTTCATATGTTTGGTGATGTAGGTAATGGTTTCATTGTGCGCGTTGCCTTTGGGCAATTTGGTTTTGAGGTGGGTCATATCTTGGCTTACTGGTGCTGTTCTTCATGCATATGCATGCACATGTACATGCTTCCATGTGTGTTGCACAGCTCCATCATGACGTGTTCGTGACAGATCTGTTTATGACTCCACAGAATATGCTTTGGGCCATGCCTGGTGCTGCGCTGTACTGGTAAATGTGTGTACGTCATCGGACACGCGGGAGACTGGGTTTGGTGGACATACAGGTGACTGTTCTGTGCTGAATGTCCTGCATGGCACATGTCTGTGTTTTCGTGTCCACTGCTCATATGTTGTTGTACACCTCTCTGGCCTCCACCCCCATACCCAATATGTTCATGTTGGCACACATATGCGCATGTATTCCTGACATACATGTTGTAGAGCACTGTATTTGGGACACGTCCAAACAAGCTGTGTGTGTCTACAGGTCCTAGGTATCGTGGTGGTGTGCGGCATGTACACCCTAGCCTTCCATTGTGGCATCAGCAAATATCGGTGTATCTTTGCATGGACTAAACGTTGATCTCCACTGATCTCATGATATGCACATACAGGCCGTATTCTACTGGTGGCATGTTCAACAAGCCATTCTTTGTGTGTGTGCGTGGTTTTGGCATGTCTGTGTGCTGATACACTGTGCCGCAATTTTGCATTCTCATTTAGTGCGCTATGTCATTACACCTGTGTTGTGTTGTGTGCTACCTTGCTGCTATTGACCATGTGATCGTGCTGCGCATCTGTTCTTGGTTGTAGACTGACCTATCTCTTGTGTGCTGATAGACCACTGTGCATCTGCATTTGTGTTTTACAGCTGTCACCATACATTTGACATGTGGCAACGATGGCTGTACATGCGGACCTGGTGATTCTACACATTTCTGTGTCATCTTCTGCCTTTACTCTGAAGTCTTGTGCCCATTGCCTGCTGCAGAACATCCCTGACAGACACTTGCTGCACACACATGGTAAGTTACACCTTGGATATGTTTGGACTGACAACATAATTTAGGTGCTTGTGTATTGCTTTTTCTTTCGTGGAGCTTTTCGGTGGTGTCTCTGTGCACCACTGCTGCTGGACATGAGGTGGACGTCTGAGCCGCCTGTGTGACATGGGCATGCACATGACCATGTCCATATGTCACCCTCGTCTGCGGTGCCATTTCCACATGCCCCCAACATGCCGTGTGTTGTGATCATGTGTTGATGTTTGACTTCCTGCAATGTGCCCCGATGTTGTGTGCAACATACCATTACGGTGTTTATCCTTCTTCTCACACAGGGCAGCGGACACACACAGCACATCTACTACACCACATCTGCGTTGACCGTCACCCACCTGTTGAGGACACAGCAACACCATGCAATATCCTGTCAGAGATTGCGCCATGTGATGTTTGACTGATGCGCGTGACACCTGCCTATGATGGACATATTTGTGTGACTCCTGCTATGAACATACCAGAGGTGACCAGCACACCGTTGCTGCCATACTCTACCAGTGTGTCGTGGACATGACAGCAGACACGACAGCAGACACACAAGATGTCACACCAGACTATGCATGGCCAGGGATTCATTGACAGTCGCAACCGGCCGTGTAGGGCCGCAGACGCCATTTACACTGTGGACTGGTACATATGTGTACAGCAGGAACTCACATACTCTCTGTATGTTGTACATCCATCCGACATTGGGTTTGTGTGTGACGTGCAACGCAGGATTTCCTCATCTGTTTGTTTCAACAGGAGCATACAGCCATGGGTGTGTCACAGGGGGAACATTGTATGGGTTGTCTTGTATTCCTATACCTACCCTGCAGTTGCCCATGACATGCCATTTGCCACCAGAGCACTTTGGCACACTCCAACATCTTTGATTTATGTTTACCCTCACCACGGGTGTTACGGTGCATTTGTGGCATCACTGTGTCATGGTTCAATGTACACAGTGTATGCGTGTGTGACTCGATCAGTTGTTACACCACTGCATGTGTCGGAGTGGAATATGCATGTGTTAGTGGCCCTTCTTTGACCTTTCAGTCTCTCGGGATATACATGTTATTGTGTTTAGTTACTGTACAGACGTGCCACCCTACGTTGATCTATAAACATGGCATTGCATGTCTGCACAGTCCTATGTATACCCTGACGTTCCACCACTCACACTGCACCAGTAGCTTTGCACGGTGACATTGTGGCTGTCCGTTTTCTTCCTTCATGTATGCAGTCCATGTACCGTGACATATGTGTGTTGATACTGTATTGACAGCACCCATTGCAGTGGGCCCTCTGCATAGTGCTATCTATGCATGTATGTGTGGTTCTGCATTCTTAATCCCATGGAAACATGTGCCTCTTGTGACTGCTGCCATTTGCTCATGTTTACTGTTGCCACCATATTTGGGTACATTTCTGCCGCTTTGATGGGTGCAATAATGCAGTGTCGCACAGCTGTAACACATATATATGTGTACACTTGATGACATTTTGCTTGGTGTGCATTCTCAGGGTTGTGCCTCCTGTTTTGCTGGACAGTTATGTTTTTGGGGCCATTCCTGACCTATGTGTGTTACGTCCCCATCATGCACTGGCTACTGTCTACATGCACACATATGTGACTACGGCATTTGGCCAGTGCGGCTACATGTGGGGGCTGGGGAAGTCTGCATGCTGCAGACCATGAAGCTACTGGACATTCTCTGTGCTGATCATCATCTTTCGATGGGCCAATGACTTTCGTGTGACATGTGTGTTGTTGCCATGCTCAATGTTATTTCAGTTTGTTCACTGTACACCAACCGCCTTGATATCATGAGTGTGTGTATTGTCGCCCTGCCGCGGCGCCAGCCCCCCCCCTGGTGGCGGCGTAGTTTTTCCACCGAAGGGCTGGGCCCGGGGCCACTAAGATGTTTGTGATTGGGATTGGCCAGGTGCGAGGGTCAAGGGCCAGTGCCTTGTGCCGGCCTCGTTGCCAACTCCCAAAGAGAATACAGTCTTGCACAAAAGTGGAGGGAAAAAGAAAAAGGCTTTATTTTCCCTTTTTTGCACTAAGGGTTCAGAACATAGGATAAACACATTGGCAGACGTAGCAAAACAAGTCCTTACAGCAGCTTTTGTAAGCACAAGAAAAACAATCAGAAACTGTTAACTTCACAGCATAAAAGCTACCAAAACAATATTGCTTCATTCACTCCAAAGAGCTCTGGAGTGACTCTATATCACTCACGGCACAGTATGCACATTCCATAGGGCTATCAAGATCTTCATGTACGGATTCCACCTGCATGGCCTCCTCTGACTGTTCTGAAGAGTCAAGATAGGTGTCCTTTATGTGGGTTTGGCTTACTGCTTCCCAGGACTTAGCAGTTTGTTTGGGCCTACGGTTCTGTGTGGTGGAATACCATGATGGCCTCTCTTCCTCTAGAGGTTTAAAAACATTTTCTTTATAATGCTTTCCTCTAAAAGTTCTGTCCTTGCTCATACTGTCTTTTAACTTTGGCTTTGGCTTGTGCTTTAGGTAAGGAGACTCTCCCTCCCAAGGTTCTTCTCTTAACTTGGCTTTAGGAAAACAGTAGCAAAGATTAAAAGCTTTACCTCTGGATTTTCTTTTGGTTCTCTGGGGCGAGACAGGCGGCCTACCTTGGCTGCTGCCTTCCGTATCAGTGCTCTCAGGTATTCTCCTTCAGCTCTCCCAGTCTTTCCTCCTCAGGCCTTTGAGGCCTGCCCTCCTGTGGGTTTCAGGGCCCGGTCTGGTTTGGCTTTGGCTTTCTCGGCCTAGCCTTTGGCTTACAGGACTGGTTCTCCTCTCCCAGCCTGTCTTTTTGCTCAGGTTTGCTTTTGGACTAGATCCCAATCTTGCTCTGGTACCTTCATAGCATGTCCTCAATCTCTCTCTGGAACAGGCTCCCGCTTGTTCTCTCCCAGCTGAGGAAGGTAATCCTTCCACTGCTTCCCCAGTAGTGGATCTCCAGGCAGATGAGATTCTAGCAGCTGAGCTTTTTGCAGGTAAGCTCCCAGCATATGAGCTTCCTCCTGACTCTTGCTTGCCTCCCCTTAAATGTGAGCTTTTGGAACATAAGTCCTGCCCACAGAGGCGTGGTTCTGTGGTCTCTGTCCTGACTCTCCCGCTCCCTCTAGGTGGATCCTCTGGATATTGCAGGCAGCTTCTTTTTCTTTCAGAATCCAGAACTGTTTTTCTCTCCAAAGGAGGGTCCGCTGCATCACAGTATATAAGATATGTCAACTCCTTAACATATATGAATATACAGTGTTGGACGCACATTTGTGTTTCCTGCTGCTTGACCACACTGATACACATCTATTTTGTGGATTATGCTGATGTACATGGCCCACCTGTGCTCACATCCTTAGATGGGGGCAGCTGTATATCTGCCTGCCCTCTGCCATATCACTGTGTGCTACGGGTTTCCTTACACACATTCCCTTTGAGGGACCATATTTGCATTGTGCTTTTGTGGGTGTTTGGGATAGTGGTTACAGATGTGGGTTGGGGCACCAGAGGTTGCAGGTTTGATTCCCACATTTTATTTTTATTTTTCCTGTGTTCAGCTACACTGACCATAACCTGTCTGCATCTTCGTCACCTCTCCACACACCCGTCCATCTGTTCACTGTGGGGCACAGTGTGCCCCCTATGCAGCCTATCTGTTGCATTTTAGCAGTTACATATGGCTTTTTCTTTGTACTGTCAATGCGATCTGTGGGCTTGGGGGATTGCTATTCCTGTTGTTGAGCTGATCGGCGTGACGTCGTTTTACAGGTTTGTTTTCTTGGGTGGTCCTTTTCCGGCACGTTCCCTATCTTTCCCTGGTCCACAGACCGTCCCGTGTGTCCCTTTGGTTTTATGTTCTCAGCTCTTTTGCATGCTGCCACCACCACATAAAACATCATTCTGTGTGTGCATGTGTTTATATGTGTCTCTCGACCCACTTACACATTGTGATATGGGCTGTGGACAGCTGTTCTGCAAGTGCGTAGCATCATGCTCTGTGTTGTGGTTGCCCTATCCTGTCTGACAGCAGCCTTTTTGTGTGTTTCTCTGCAGTGTTCTTATATGCTGGGGTTTCTAGTCCCACAGGTGCTCCTTGTGGTCTTGGGCAAGCCACTTAACCCTCTATAGCCCATGTTCCTTGTAAAATAGCTATCTCCACGTTATAATGCCCTGTTCAATGTAATTTCAGTTTGTTCAGTGTAAACCGCACTGATGCAGAATAGCGCGGTATATAAGGGAAAGTAAATAAATAAATAAATGCTGTCATTGCTATGAAACGCACCTTGGTGGTTTACCCTACCGGTTTCTGCACTGATTTGTGAGCTGGTGGTCAAGGGTTCAATTACTCTCAGTGATGACTTTTTTTGGTGTCCGTCCCACACAACTACCTTTCATTCCTGTAGTTGTCATGTCTGTGCAGATCACTGCAGATGCCACATTTTACCCGCAGCACTGTTGTCAGTGCGACCACTTGACTCAGTGGTTTGGTATTGGTGTCCGTTAGCTGTGTTTTGGCTCCTCCATATACGAGTTTGATCCCCTCTCCCTCCTCTGTTTCTCTTGGCAACACACATCACATCCTGACCCATGGATACGTGATGCATGTACACATGCGTGTACGTCACCTACATGCGTACGCATGCCGCACTCAATTGACGCATATTTTATGCATCACGAGCTCAGGGACTGCAAAGATGGATAGCGTTTCCAAATGTGCACGGTCTCACCAACTGTTGCTGAGGCACCACCCCTGCTGCAGGCAGGGGTGCATCTTCAATGCCTACGCTTTCAGGCACCTGCTTTCCAGGGCCAGGGGAGCCTGGGTGCACCTCACCAGGCGACACAATCGTCAGGCTATGCACCCACATGATGTAGGTGCATGGGGGTTGTCCACACAATCCAGGGTTGCCAACACTGTGGCCACCTATCATCACACATATGATGTAGGTACAACATGGGTGAGGGACAGGCCTGTGGTTCACCCAGGCAACAATGCAGGTGGAGCTGTTAATGTGCACATGTCTGCTGTTGCCACAGGTGGCCTCTGGCCTCACTACAGAGGGTTGTGTTTGTCCCTGGTGCTGTGGTAGATGCGGCAGTTGATGTGTGCTGGGCTAGCCTGACCCCAGGTGGCCCCTGGTCTGTACAGCAGGGTCTGTGATACATCCCCTGGACCTTCGTAGGTGAGTCTGCTGATGTATGCATGGCAAATTGTCTACCACAGGTGCAGCACTGCTGCCATGGAAACCTGTGGCACAATCATAGGCCGGCACAGCATACGCTCGACACATGTCTCTGGCAAATCGCAAGGTGTCGGGGACAGGATGCTCCAGCACACATGGAACACCCCCATACAGCACTGCTGATAGGATGCACGTGTGCTGCAGCTTGACAATGCCACGACTGGCATGGGGCAACCATGGCATGCAGAGGCACCTCATCTGGTGGCCACATGGTGCCTCCGTGGTTGGACACAGTATGCAGTGGAGCAGCCCACACATCCCGAACCGCACAGGCGCACATGCAGGTGGAATTGACAACAACTAGCATTGGACCAACAGTGTACAGCAGGTGGGGCACCCTGACATCCACAACCATGTGTAATGTGCAGAAGCCGATGCCCATAGATGTCTGTCCCCTAACAGTCTGTTTCCATTGCTGTACCCACAGGTGGTGGATTTGTGCAGGATGGGGCTGTGTCTGCGGCTGCGCCGGCCACGGCTCCTGTGCCGACTACAGTGGGAGGCAATGATCCGCAGACACGGTGAGTGTGGCAGGCTATGTGTCGCACAACAGCATGAACATGTGGACCATCATCCTGTGGTGCCACCTGCTATGTGTCCATGAGCACGGTGTTGATGCTTTTTCTCCCTCCACAGTGGAAGCAGATCCTGGTGGCACAACCTTTGCCATTGCCACTGTAAGTGGTCCCAGCCAGCCAGCCATGGGGCTGCATGTCATGGTGGTGGAGGCCTCGGACACCAGTGCCATGCCAGAGGAGGAGGCAGTGAATGGCAGCCCAATGGGGGGGAAGGAGGGACAGGATGAGGGGGGGAGGATGGGGGGCCCAGGGAGGGGGAGGTGAGGTCAGAGCATAGGGCTGGAGAGGTGGGGGTGGAGGTTGACGTGGGGGAGGGGGATGGGGAACTGGATGAGGTGTTTGATATGGGAGAGGTGGGGGTGGAGAGTTGGGGGCTGCGGTGGGGGAATGTGTGGCCGGTCCTGGCTGGCACAGGCCACAGGATGGCCCTGCCACCTGCCCCACGGTGCCAGGGATGTTGCCCGCCTGGATGGGGGCCGAGCACACATCGACACCGACACATGGTCTGCCGATGCCACCACACAGACAGCGTATACAGTGTATCTGTGTGGTGGCATGGGTGTGCGCTGTCTGTCGGTGGCAATGTGTTCTGTGTCCCACGAACAGCGGGCACAGACCCATACCCTGGAGCAGGTGGTCGCCACCATTGTTTGTATGGCTGAGGAGCTCCGCCTGCTGCGTGAGGATGTTCTGGGCAGCACAGCTCCCCAGCCATCCGAACACGGTGGCCACCAGGGGCTGTGACTCTGCAACACCACCTGGCATTCATATTTGGGGCATCTACAACCTTGACATCATGAGAGGCTATATGTGCCACATGTGTTACCATGTACATATTGTCACACCCTGCTCGGCCAGCAGTGTAGTATACTGGTTGGGCTACAGGGGGACCTTTTATTGAAAGGATTGTAGTTGGGCTCCTTTGCAATAAGATAGTTGAGACCCGAGTGGTAAGGTCAAATCAAGGTTTTATTTCCCCTCCCGGGGTTTGGATTATAACACAGGTAACAAAAGAACAAAAGCCATACACTCTGGCAAAAAGGATAAAGTAAAGTCTGGTGCTTTTAAACAGGCAGTTAAATCACTTCCAGCATCGTATATCTTCAGCACAATGAAAACCTATCGTTTGTCACAGCCAATGTACAGTCCATCTGGTAGTCAGTTAATTCAGGCTCTGGCGGATCAATTATCATTGATTCAATCTGACTATCATCTGCATAACATTGTTGCCTATAGTGGGTTGGCAGATTATTCTCCTCTGCCAGCTCCCTTGACCTCCCTACTACTTGCTCCAACAGGTAAGGGTCAGAGTCACCATATCTTGGCATGCAATTCCAATAAGACTTATGTCCTTTATAACTTCTCGGTGAAAAAGACTTGTAAGCAGCTTTACCTTGGTTAATTAGCCCACCTTCTTGGTTGGAGGCAGGAGAAAAGCTATGCACAGGTTCATTCAGTAGGGGTTTAAACCTCAGAGGCTTTTCTCTATGCTTAGGCTGTTTGTCACCCTCTTCCAACATACAGATGTCTGGCACCGTATATTCTTTCTTTCTTGAGGCTTGTAATTGCTTTCCAGTTATTCTGACTGGTACTTTCTCCTTATAAATGCCTTCACCATAAGGTATATGTTTGGAGGCTTGGTTAAAAGGTTTTTGAGCCTTTCTCCTCCAATTAAGATTATCAGCTGTTATCTGCCTTTCTCTTTCACATTCAGAATTAAAGTCACTCACATCAGTTTTCCTACCAGCCCAAAGCAGACGTTGCTTCCCCGATTCAAACCTCAGCTTGCACTCAGTATCCAGCTGGTTCTCATTCAGCACGTCTCTCCTGCTTCCAGTTACTGGTTTCACTGAATCTTCCAAACTGCTTTCTCTGGAGTTACCGGAGCTACCAAAGCCAAAGTCAGAACTCCTTCTCCAGCTCCTGCTATTGCTGCTCCTACTACTGCCACTATTGCTGCCCCTATTCTCTAATGAACGTCCCTTATACGTTTTATGAAGCTCTACTCCAGCCCTTCCCCCTCCCAGGTGAAAGCTATTAGAGCTAAGAGCTGGGGAATGCCTATCAGCTGTGCAGGGTTCCTTCCCTCGTGGCTGGGAATGTTTATGTTGCTCTTGGCAACTGGGTGTCCTGATATCTTCCCTCCTGCTAGAAACAGCCCTATTACTCATAGGTTCCTCTGCTTTCCTATCACAGGATATCTTTTCCCCATTACAATATGTCAATAAATATATTATACCACACCTACTGCACCTGAGCTTTTGTATGGCGCTACCCCTCATACGCAGCACTGCACAGACATATAAGCGACAAACCCTGCTCATCAGTGCCTCCCATCTAGTTCAGCAAAAACTGTGTTTGTGCAAGCAGGGGTAACATGGGGGAGGAGGAGGGATGTCAGGGGAGTTAGGTTCCACAGACAACAGCGAGTAGGTGAGCTTTGAACCTAGTTGATGAGGGTTTGAGAGGGTGCCTGCCGCAGAGACACTGGAGATTTCTTCCAGGCGTGAGGTGCAGCAAGGTGAGGGGAGCTGTTTCTAATGTTAGCATTGGGGCAGTGGGGCCTTCCATCTCTGCACTGTGATTCACAGTGTGCCCTTTGTAGGAACCTGTTTGCATTGTGCTTGTTGGGGTTGTTTGGGATAGTGGTCACAAACATCCGTTCTGAGCTCATAGGTTGCAGGTTTGATTAGCACATGGTCCATTCCTTTTTCTTTCCTTTGTTCTGCTAACCTGCCCATGCAATGGCTGCAGCCTCATCACCTCTGCCAGCCAGAGACAGTCTCACCTCTGTGCCCTACCCTACGGTGCCCTAACACGCACTTTGATATTGCATTATATGATGCCCTAAAACGCAATTTCACTGTGCGTTTTGGGCCCCTTGGGTTAGGCCACTGGGGTGAGGGTGTTTTTGGCTGTGAGCACAGATTTTTGAGATGTGTCTGACTATTAAAGGCAGGAAAAGGAATTGCCTCGGACAGCCTTATATGGCCCCACTGAGGGATCGAACTCATGACTGCTGTCTCAGCAGTCATTGTATTAACCTGAGTGCTACACCTCTATTGCTTTGATCACAGGTCACGGCGCACAATTAAGCGTACCACACGATAATGTGCCGAGGCGCCCTCTCTCGTGCGATGACGCGCTTTTGCTACTTTAACGCCGGTACGCCCACTTCCTTATATGACATTCCTCAGGTTATCGCTGCACCTAACGCCGGTAACATTAGGACAGTTTAGTAAACATACCCCTTAGTGTTCTAAAAGTAAGGAGATCCTGGATTCTCTACAGGGAGAACTATTCAGGCAACTGGTAACAGAACCCTCACGTGATGGGGCCATACTGGACTTAGTGTTTTCTAATGGGGAAAGTGTTTCTCATGTCATATTGGGAGATCATCTTGCATCCAGTGATCACCAGATGGTATAGTTCAGTATTAGTACTAAGGCTGATAAGACAAAATTAGACTTACCTGCTAATTGTTGTTCCTTGAGGAACTCCAGTTCAGTCCCGCACCTATGGGAAGTGTACCTCCTCCAGCAGCTTGGAGACTGAGCATGTCACCTTTTTTTTTTTTTGCTATTTAAAATTATTTATTTATAAGTTTTAACAAATTCTACAAGCATAAATCTTGTGACAGAAACATAAGAGTTGTAAAGGTTACAAATCATGAAAAGCACAGGCAATTAATAATACCTCAATTAACTAACAACAAATACAATTCTAAAAATAGACCCCGATATAGAACAAGGGGGGGGGGGGGCAGAGTGACATGGGGAAAAATATAAATGAAAAAAGAAATCAAACGCCATCTCCCCCTAAACTAGTCACAGTCGGGAGTTTCTTAAGGTCGAGCAAAGACCGTAGCTGTTCAGGTGCAAAGAAAATATATTTAACCCCCAAAAATGAAATAAAACATTTGCAGGGATACCGCAAGCGAAAACTAGCCCCCAAGGCCACTGTTTCTTGTCGCATAACCAAGAACTGCCGTCTACGCTCCTGTGTGGCACGACTCACATCTGGAAAAATTCTTACACATTCGCCCTAAAAAGGAGTAGAAAGCTTTTTGAAATATAAAGACAACACTCTAGAGAGATCAGTGTCAAATACAAAAGATACCAATAATGTAGAGCGAGCCTGCACTGAAAGAGAAGAGCATTCAAGGAAATCTGTACAATTATCAGGAACAGTTAAAGACGGAATATCTTGCCCAACTTTCTTTACTGGCAGGAAATAGGCTCTAGTTATAGGAGGAAATGCAGAATCAGGAATAGTGAGCACTTCTAACATATACTTCTTAAAGGTATCCAAAGGAGACATATTAACTACCTGAGGAAAATTAAAAATTCTTAAATTTAAACCCCTGAATTTGTTTTCAAATTGTTCTAGCTTCTGATGAACAACTACTTTATCCTTCACCAATTGATCAATCACAGATTTAGAGTCACTGACGTCCTTAGTAATAGCAACAAACATCTCATGTGTGTCCGTCTCAAAACTTGAAAGTTGCGTCGAGTTCTGAGCAACTACCTGCACCAGAGTGGAGACATCAGCTGCACACTTAGCGACAGTCACATCCAGCTTCACCAACATCTTCCAAATAGACTCCAAGGAGATTTCGCCCAAACGCTGCTGCTGGGAACTTGGGGGCGAATTCAAGCGAGAACTATCCACCGCTGCCAAAGGAGCACCAGAAACCGGCTCACCGGCCGACTCAGGACCTTCCTCAAGTCTCACCGCATGGACAGAGGGGGCAAAAAGCGGCGTTGAGCAGGATGCAGGCAGGCCCAAAGCTCCACCTTCTTCTTCTTCCGAAGTAAGTGAAGCGATGACAACAGAGCCTGATTCCACAGGCTCCGACTCCAATGGAACCGCCGAACGCGGCTGCGGGAAGGTTGAAATCTTCTCAGCTGAGGCCGGCTCCCCAATCGTCAACCTCAGCAATGAGCCCTCTGCAGCCTGTCAGACGGCTGCCTGGGTGAGAATCTTCACAGTCTTGACAATGCATATATTTATATGATTTTTGCAAGGTATTGTGGGTAATGTAGTTCATTCACACCAGACACAGCTGCTGACAATAATTTAGTTGTGCACAAGTGTTAAAGCCAATAAGATACTTCTTTATTTATGGGGTTATTTCTCCCAGCACAGATATGCTTGGTAGCACATAAATTAGGTTACTTGCTTGCAGTGTTTAACTTGGTAAAACAAAGTCAAAAATCAAAATCAGGAAAACAACCTTCAAACTTGTCAGGCAATTAGCTAATGTTTTCTTAGCATATCTCTAACAAACGAAAAGCCACAAAGAAAGAAATTAACTGTTCTTATAAGGTTAACTTCTGTTTACTTTCCACACAGATCCAGAAGTAATTCTCTCCTAGCTCACAAGCAATTAGGTGCAGCTCAATTGCTATCAGTTATCCAGCTGAAACCCTTTAGCAGGCTGGCTTTCTACTGTGTGAGTCAAATCCTGCTTCAGGAGCTTTTCTTAGTGGAATAAAGAACAAATTTATATTTCTTTGTGATGGCTGCTGTGCTTTATCACAGAAAGTTACCAACGGAGTTTGGATAGAGAGCAGTCCATATAAACAATATCTTGATCTGCTATTATTTCCCCTTCATCAACAAGCATAGGGTCACTATCATGAATTGGCACAGATGAATCTTTCAATGGAGCACTTTCAAGAGAACACTTATTTCCCTGCTGTCTTTCAAGGTTATAGCTAGGGCATAGATCAGTGTTCATACCTGAGCTTCCATTGCTGCTATAGTTCCTCTCTATATAGCCTGGCCAGTATGTAGTCCAGTTCTTATGTCCAGCCTTCCAGTCCTGATCCCTGGACACTGGATCTCTCTTCACATACCTTCTGGCATAGGTCTTAGAGTCCCTTCCACGTGCAGCCGTCTCCCTCACAGGTAGCCTCTGGTGATGTTCTGCAGCACCATTCCTCTGGCTTTCCCCAGTCCAATGGTCTATGCTGGCCCTTGGAATACCTCCCAGTATACGTACTGCCTTGGATTCTTCTAGACCTCTCAAAGGCTTTTCTCCTCTTCCTTCCAGAGGGTTTCTTTCCTTCTCTATCCGTCCGGTTTGGCTTCTGCTTCTGCTGATCCTTCAGATGATTCTGATGATCAAACTCAAGCTGATTCTCAGGATACTGAGGACAATTCTCTGAATATCCAAGGTGATCATGAAGCTGGTCATCTGTAGAATAAACTCTACTCTTATTCTGCTTGGATGAGTGCTCCTCCCTAACACAGCGCAGCTGTGCTGAATCAGGCCCTGCCCTTTGAGATGAGTGCTTAGGGATTACCTCATAGCCCTCCTGATTGAACACACGTTTCCCCACTTCAGCTCCTCTAATGGCTGTTGGAAACCTGGTGCATTCTGGGACTGGTAGTCTTTTATGGCAAAATTCTGTTTTCTCATTTCTACCAGCACTGACAGGTTGCTTGTTCAGACACACTTCACCTTTTCTATAGCCCCTTCCTGAGCTATGATAAGCTTCCTTATCACAAGCCTTCTCTAGCACTAGGGCTTTAAGGAGGAGCACCTCTATCTGCTGCTGACTGTCCGCGGAAGAAACACCCTTCGCCGGCTTGGCTCTGGGGTTTCCGCGCTGCTTAGGAGGCATAGGAAAAAAGGCTAGCTCTCTTCGAGAGGAAAAGCAGAGACGCCACTCTCCTATCGTGCCACCATCTTGACTCCGCCCCTCGAGCATGAGCATGTCACATTTTGATGTCACTGGTACTTATTCCGTGGGACCGTCCATATTCACCAGTAACCTACTGACAAAGCAAACTCACAGGAGCAACAAATAACACAGGTACACTAAAAAAAATTTTTTTAAACTGCCTCTAATGTTTCGATTGATTTTTACATTTTTTGGTGCGCTGAATCCAAATCTGGTAACCAATTTGCTCCATCACATACAGATTTTTTGCTACATTGGGTTACCAGTTTGAGGTGAACGTTTCAGATTGAGTGCGATCGAGATAAAAGTTTCTTGGATGAATTCTTTATACTAATTGTTTAGTAGTTATTCAAATAAGAATAAAGAAAATTGTAACAAGGCAGCACATAAGAATAGAGTAATGTCAACAAAACACACTGTGATGGTAGCAAAATTGTCTGCACTTAAAACAGCCACATACATGTGCACAAACATTGAGCATATAAGAGCGAGGTTAGACACAAAGCAAAGCAAAGAAATGTGCAAAAAATGTTGTACAGGTATGTATGTAAGAATAGAAAACGCAAACCGCACCATTGCAATACATGAAGACAAACACCCGATGGTGTGAAAATAAAATTCTAATAAATGAGATCTGACACTGTGGTAATAACTAGCAAATTTTTATTTCAAAGTTTAGTAAAAACACGATATTTGTCAACACAGTTTAGATTTTAAAGTCATTCTTGGGTCAATCAATCTCCTGGTGGGCCTGTTTCTTCTTCCCCCGAATGCTTCTCTTGGTGCGCTGCTTGGCGTATTTTTCATCTGGGGTTTCCCGCAGCAGCAACCAGCAGAAATCAGCCATCATAGTGGTGTTCCATCTTCCTTGGTACCTTCTCTCTGCGTCCTTGTGTCCTGGTGAAACCTTTCACCTTGTTCTTCACTGTACGCCCCCAAGTTTTCGGGAAAGTAGTTCACATGGGAGTGCAAGAAATGGACTTTCAGGCTCATGTTACAGCCTTGTTCTTTGAAGGCATTGAGCATCCTGGCAACAATATCCTTATAGTTCTCATCCCGCCTGTTCCCCAAGAATTTGAGAACAACATCCTTGAAGGAATCCCAGGCTTCTTTTTCCTTCTCAGACATCGTTTCAGCGAATGCTCCATCTGAAATGAGTTTCCTTATATCAGGGCCAACAAACACTCCTTCCTTTAGCTTTGCTTCAGAAAGTCGGGGGAACTTTGAGCAAAGGTACCGAAAGCACTCACCATCTTTTGGAAGGGACTTGATGAATTGCTTAATGAGACCCAACTTAATGTGGAGAGGTGGTAATAGAATTTTATCACGAGGTACCAAGCTCTCATGAAGAACATTTTTCTCACCGGGTCTCAAATACTCCCGAATTGGCCAGTCTTTTTTCCCCCAGTGTAGGTCGCGGGCCCGGCTATCCCACAAGCAAAGGAAGCAGGGATATTTGGTGAAACCGGATTGCTGCCCTAATAGCATGGATAGAATTTTAAAGTCTCCACAAATCATCCACTTATGCTCATCATAACGAATCTTCTGAAGAATCAGGGCCAAATTCTCGTATTTTTCTTGGAGAATAACAGAGTGAGCAATAGGAACTGAAGCGAATGTGTTGCCATTATGAAGAAGAACACCTTTCATGCTGTCTTTTGACGAATCAATGAACAGCCGCCATTCAGCAGGATCATACTTGAGTTTAATTTTTCCATCACTCCGTATATATCGTTGCAAAATACCAAATCTTCCTCTTTGCTGAAATACTTCAAAAATTGTGTCTCGCGGTTGCGGTACCAATAAAAAGTTCTTCCTGGTGACAATAGATTTTTCTGTTTAAGCCGAGAACCCAGCAGTTGGGCAGCATCTTTTGGGAGTCCTAAATCCCGGACTAAATCATTCAATTCAGCTTGAGAGAAAAGTTCAGGTTTCGGATCTGGTTCAGTTTCAAACTCGGAAGTACTGGACTCATTGGGAAAAGCCATCTGATGAGTGTCTCATCATGATCAGAACCGTCCACACAAATATGATCCAAAGATTTTGGTGGTTCAGGCACAGGTACTTCGTTGCTATGAGGCATAGGCCTAATTGCTGAGGGAAGGTTGGGGTAACTTATTACGTTCTTATTTTTTAAGTTGTATCCCTTCACAATGCAAGAGCAAAAATAGCAGTCACTGCTGTGGTCTCTTTGTTCACGCCACATCATAGGTATTCCGAAACGAAATGCTTGTTTTTTACCTTTCATCCATAAGCGTAGATCTTCCTCACATGTCTTGCACACTTTGTGAGGAGCCCACGGTTTGTCTTGATCGCCTAACTTCAAACCGAAATAGGCGAAATATACTTTTTTAATAAATGCAGAAATGTTCCTCTGCCGCTTTTTCACGGTATATTCCCCACAAATAAAACAAAAACTGTCCGGAGAGTTGACGCAACCTCTGGCTCTGTGAGCCATCACAAATACACAGCACTGCAAACTACAACTGTAGTGAACCACTTCGGAATAAAGCTGGATTACGACTGAGCAAACAAAAGGTAATAATGAACTTGCAAGAAACTGAAATTTGACAGGAACGTTCATGTCGCAACCACCGTGTTTGAGCGAGCGAACGAGGCGAGGCGAACAGGAAAAAAACATGCGCCAGCGCGAGTACTGGATTTAGCCCCCCGCCTCCCAATTGTCCTGTTAATGTATAAAATGAATACAAAACACTCTAAAATATCATGAGGGAGTGTTTCTAGTTAGTTAACCATTACAACCTCTATTTTGGGCCAAGAAAATAAACTGCAGTCGGCTAAAAAGAAATTATGTGAACATTCCTTATATGGGTAAGAAATCTAATTTTGCAAGAAAACGTGACGTGATGGAACATTTTGGCTATTTTTCCTGGATTCAGCACCCCAAAATCTATAGGAATCAGTTGCAAAACTGGAGGCAGTTTTTTGGTAGTGTATCTGTGTAATTAGACAAACAACATTTTCTTTTATATTTTAAAACATAACTTTTCTTACAAGCCCCCTCCCCAAACTGAGAAAGAGAGACCCTCTCCCCTCCCCCGAAGGAGAAAGCATAACTGTCACCCCACTAAAAAAGACATGAACACGAGACAGGAGACCCCGTTTGGCATAACCTACGGCTCGTCCTCCCCAGAGCTAGTGGAACCCACCCCTGCCCAAGGCCCATAGCACCTCAAGAAAAATCTCTTCAGGTCCCGGGCTCCGAAAAACTTGCAGACTGGGTGGGATCCGGGACTGGACTGAAGTTCCTCAAGGAACAACATTTAGCAGATAAGTCTAATTTTGTCTTCCTTATTGTCCCTCCAGTCCAGTCCCGTCCCACACTTCTGGGATGTATCACAGCAGTCAACCTAATGGGAGGCAACTGCTAGGCCGGGAAATGTCCCCTGCAAAGGCTGCAGTGGGCTCCCCAGCCAGACAAACTTGCATATGCCATCATCGGAATGCACGCTGGAGTTTCCAGGGGCATACCTTTCTGCAGATTCTCCGGAACTATCCACCACCGGAGTGACCACCTGCCTTTTTTTGAAAACTTAAACTAGTCTGCCAAAGAAAGGAAACAGACAAGGAACCCAAAGAAAACCCCAAAGTTAACTAAAATTTAGCTCCTTAGTTGTTCCTACAATGAGTCCAGCACCCTGGCTCATCACCTACTCCAGCTGCTTGGAGACTTATACTGGTGAATGTGGGTGGTCCCACGGAATAAGTACCAATGACATCAAAATGTGACATGCTCAGTCTCCAAGCTGCTGGAGGAGGTACACTACACAGTTGTGTGGGACTGGACTGGAGGGACGTTAAGGAAAATCCATTCAAAAGCAGAGATCTTAGTCTTTAGGAAAACTAACTTTGCAAAGATTGGACAATACCACAGAGAGTCGTTAGCAAGACGGGAACAGCTGGAGGATGTAGAAAAACAGTGGGCAAAATGGAAAGGGCATATGTTAAGGGCAAAAAACCTTTCTGTTAGGAAAAAGAGGCAGCTATGGTTCTCAAAAGAAGTAGTTGAAAAGGAAAAGAGGGAGGCTTTCATGAAATACAAGAGATCACAGAGAGAGGAAGACAGGCATCTATATTTGGAAAAACCTAGGGTATGTTTACTAAACAGTGGTAGTGGCTTCCGTGCGATATCAGAGTCGCAGCCTCATTGATTTCAATGGGGCTGTAACAATCCTCAACAATCCCAACAACAGTTCAAAACATGGCATCCTATTGCCTTACTCCAGACATTAGGACATTTATCTTTCTTTTCTTTACCCTTTTCTTTACTATTGCCAAGTGCTATCACCCCCACTGTTATCCCCCTCCCCTCCCCCCCCCCTCAGGAACTGCCATTTGTATCGCAGCCACTTTGGGGTTTTATGGTTCCTATACTGTTATAGCTCAGCTTGTGCCAGACTGTGTAGAGCGCTGATCCCCCACCCATTGTTGCACGATAACCTTTTTGGCTCCCCAAATGCCCAATAAAATGAATTTTCATTCCACTTTGCACATTTTAAGCGCCTGCAATGGCACAGGGTCCCCGAGCATTAACAATCCATATGACTATTCTATGCACTTTTGGACTATATCTTCTATCCACCAGAGCGCTGCTAACCGCAGGCATTCCAAAAAGGTATGTGGAAGGTATCTGGCAGAGTCAACATATCTGACAGGTTGCTGACTCCCATATGCCTAACTCTGCTCCCCGGGCTCTCGTAAGGTAACTGCGATGCAAGATTTGATATTGCATTTCCTGATAATGGCTATTACTTGTGACCTCCTTTATTGTCTGGAATGCTCTACTGGGAATGCAGAAATATTTCTTTATAGAAAGAACAGTAGATATGTGGAATAGTCTCCCAGTGGAGGTGGTGGACATGAGGGCAGTATCTGAATTCAAAAAAGCATGGGACAAACACATAGGATTTCTAAAGGTAAAAAGGGGACTATTGTAGTTGATATGGAAGGGCAGACTAGATAGGCCATGTGGTCTTTTTCTGCCATCATGTTTCTATGTTTCTCCCTCTAGGGCATCCAGGATCTCCTTACTTCTAGATGACACCACAGCAGGGATGTGCCAATCAACATCCGGAATATTGAAATCACCTTTCAGTAGCACTTCCCCTTTCCTGGCAATGCTGCGTATGTCTTCTATTAAATCTCCGTCCCCTTCTTCTCCCTGTGAGGATGTCTGTATATCACACCAATGCAAATATATTTCTCTTTCCCTCTTTCTAGTTTAACCCAAAGTGCCTCCTCTCTCCCTTTTAAGCCCTATAAATCTATATCATTAATATTATTTTTTTTTACATATAGTGCCACTCCTCCTCCCCTTCTTCCTACCCTATCCTTCCTGAGAAAAGTATAGCCTGGTATAATTATTTCTCCAAGACCAAGCAGGAAGTCAGTACTCACATATGGGTGACATCGGCGTCGATGGAGCCCTTGCGGAGCATTTCCCCAGCTTTCCAAGAAAGCCTTTGGGAATGCAGGCACGCATGCACGGTTCCCTTCCCGCCTAAAGGTGCCATCTTGCTCAGTCTCTCTTTTTCCGTGAAGCCCACCGGACGTGTGTCCTAGTCCTCCCGGAAAGTAGTTAGATTTTTTTGCGATTCCTTCGCTATTTTTTCTCCGGTTCGATGCGGGTTCCCCTCCCGCCGGGTTCGGTACACCGGTATCGAGCCCGATCTTCTTTTTTCGGTTTTTGCCCTTCGTGGATGGCGCTCGCGTCCTTTTTTTCTTTTTCCCTAGAAGGCCAGTCCTTTGACCTCGCGGGGACTCTTTTTTTCCCTGATGGCTTCCAGTGGGTTCAAAAACTGTGATCGGTGCAAGAAGCTAATGTCTCTCACCGACACACACGACTGCTGCCTTCGGTGCCTCGGTCCTGACCACGATCCTAAGACCTGTGGACCATGTGGAAAAATGTCTTCCAAGGCACTTCGAAGTCGTCAGCACCAAAAGGAAAGGCTTTTCTCTGACTCGGCCTCCGGCCGGGCCCGGACCTCGTCTGAGGCCTCGACATCTCGGGAATCAGATCCCGAGCACCGTCGGGGCTCCTCGGACAGGGGGTCCCCCGACTGGGAACGAAAGAGGAAGAAGCGGCTCGCGAGGGCGTCATCGGAAGAGGTCCCTGGCTCCTCGAGAGCTAGGTCTCAGACCCCCGACCATCGCCCCGGGCCCGTGGAACAGGAGAAGCCTCCCAAAGTACCTCGAGTGAAGCCGGAGTCTGCTGGACACGTAAGTCCTGTAGTCCTCGTGGACTCTCCTCCCAGAGAACCAACGTCGGGCCCGGCGCCGCCGGGGCCCGAGTCGGGGGCTGCTGAGTCTCCTGAGCTGGGTCTCAGGCTGACAGCCTTGGAGAGCAGACTGTCTGCCTTCATGGAACAGCAGCGGGCACTGATGGCCAGCCTGTCTGGCGCATCTGCCCCGACCACAGGGACATCGACATCAAAGTCGACCCCGGAGACCGAGGCGATACTCGAGACCATAAAGGCTCGAGGTCGACCTCGGTCGCGGTAGCCCTCGACCTCCCGTTCGAGACCGAGGGCGTTGACGCCGGTGCCTTCGGCGTCGGGGCGGGTGCTCACAGGCCCTGCGCGGTCGGACCCCGATTCCTCATCGGACGAGTCCGCCTGGGAGACGGAGGATGAGGAGTTCCCCGACACCTTCAGGACTCTGTGCGTCCCGTCGGACTCACCGCAGACTGAGCCCCGGAGTAGATCTCCCCCGGAGGATACCCGGTTCTCGGAGTTCGTCCGGGATATGGCCACTGCGTTGGCTATCCCTGCGGACCCCAAGGAGGAGCCTCGAGCCGAGGAGCTCGAGGCCTACAGTATGACTCTCCTCCGAAGGAGGCCTTTACTGTTCCGGTTCCTCCGATGCTGGAACGGCTCCTCTTCCGGATGTGGGAGCACCAGCCTCAGCGCCGGTTCTAAGCAAGCGGGTCGATTCTATCTATCGACTCCGGAAGAGCCCTGGCTTTCAGAAGGCGCAGCTACCACACCATTCCATGGTGGTGGAATCGACCATGCATCGCCTGAAAAGTCAGAAGATGCACTCCGCGGTGCCCCCTGGCAGGGAGGCCCGGAACCTCGATGGTTTTGGTAGAAAGTGCTTCCAGGGCTCGATGCTTGCTTGCCGTGTCCAGTCTTACCAGCTGTACATGGGCATGTACTTGCGAGACCTGGCCAAGGAGCTGGCCGGGTTCTCTGCTGGTCTTTCCGGGGGAACCCTTGCAGAGGTTCAGGTCCTTGTCCTCGGGGAACCGGGAATGCTCCAAGTTTATGTCCCGGCGCTGCCTACGATGGCTTCGGCCCGTGTTGCGGCAGCCGGCATCGCGGCTCGACGCCAGGCATGGCTGCAGTCATCGGACCTCAAGCCATGGGTTCAGGACAAGTTGGTCGATGTCCCTTGCCGAGGTGAGAACCTTTTTGGCAAGCCCATGACCGAGAAGGCCGCACAGCTCGAAACTGAGCACCTCGCGAGGACAAGGCTGTCTAGGAAGACTTCTGCCCCGTCTCACAAAAAGAAGGGCTCGGGTAAAAAGCCCTTTTACCCGAGGAAGGGCACTGCCTACAAACAGTACCCACAGTACCAGGCCACCCAAGCTGCCCCTCAGGGTCAGCAAGCCAAGGGGCAGGGTAATGGGCCCCGCAGGCAGAGGACTCCCAAGCTTCCGGCCCCTGCTCCCACTCAGCAGGGTGGGGGATTTTGACTCCTTAGGCATAGCCTCTCCGTCCCTGCTCTCCCAACCCTGCACAGGAGGTCGCCTCGCCCTGTTTGCCCACAAGTGGCCACTCATCACTGGAGACAGTTGGGTGTTAAGCATAGTCCACTAGGGCTATCTGCTACACTTCCAACAGCTGCCTCCTCCATACTTTCCAGGGGAACCTCCAAGGCCTCCCCTGCACACAGATCTTCTCCTTCAGGAGCTCCAAGGTCTGTTGGTGGACAGGGCAGTGGAGGCTGTGCCTTTCCACTTACAAGGTCAAGGGTTCTACTCCAGGTATTTCCTGGTACCCAAAAGAACCGGTGGCCTTCGGCCTATTCTAGACCTCAGAAATCTCAACAAATTCCTAGAGAAGGAAAAGTTCAAGATGCTTACTTTTGGAACACTTCTGCCCTACCTCCAGCAGGGAGATTGGCTATGCTCCTTAGATCTAAAGGATGCGTACACTCACATCCTCATTCATCCAGACCACAGAAAGTACCTCAGGTTCATTGTGGGAGGAAACCATTATCAGTACAGAGTACTGCCTTTTGGCCTCACCTCCGCTCCCAGGGTCTTTACCAAATGCCTGGCAGTGGTGGCGGCCTACCTGAGAAATCAGGGAATCTTTGTCTTCCCCTATCTGGACGACTGGCTCATCAGGGGTCAGACGTGCCAGGAGGCCAGACAAGCCACCCTCAGAACTATTGCTCTTCTTCAAAGCCTGGGGTTTGTAATAAACTTCGCAAAGTCCACTTTGCTCCCCTCCCAGAACTTGGAGTTCATAGGGGCAAGGTTGGACTCTCTGCTGGCAAAGGCATTCTTGCCAGAAGACAGAGCCCAAAGACTGATAAACTTAGCAAACCAGTTTCTCAGCAGGTCACTGGTCTCCGCCAGACTCTGCCTGAGGCTTCTTGGCCACATGGCTTCGACAGTACATGTGACCCCCAATGCCAGGCTCCATATGTGGCCTGCACAGTGGTGTCTTCGGACTCAGTGGTCACAGGCCACAGGCAGCCTCAGAGACAGGATAAGGGTGTCCAGACAATTTCTGAACTCCCTCAGCTGGTGGCTGCACCCACCCAATCTGCTGCAAGGGGTACCGTTTCAAATTCCTGGGTTCACAGTGGTGTTGACCATGGACGCCTCCCTGCAAGGCTGGGGAGCTCATTGTCTAGGCAAGTGCACCCAGGGCCTGTGGTCTCCCTGGGAAGCCGCACAGCAAATCAATCTACTGGAACTGAGGGCTATTCGGTTAGCCCTCAAAACTTTCTCTCCAACCCTGGCTCATCAGTCTGTCCTAGTTCAAACAGACAACCAGGTAACCATGTTTTACGTGAACAAGCAGGGCGGAACTGGGTCCAGGATCCTTTGTCAGGAAGCACAGGACCTTTGCATGTTTGCTCTCAGGCACAACATGCTTCTCAAGGTTGTGTATCTCCCTGGCCAGGAAAACTACCTGGCCGACAGGTTGAGCAGGATTCTGCAGCCCCACGAGTGGCAGCTCCATCCTTTGGTGGTTCAGAAGATTTTCCTGAAATGGGGACTTCCATCCATAGATCTGTTTGCCAGTCCACTGAACAAACAGCTGCCAAAGTTCTGCTCCAGGCAACCGCATCCTCTGCGGATAGCAGCAGATGCTTTTCTGATTCCATGGTCTTAGGGCCTCCTGTATGCGTTTCCTCCCACGCCCTTGGTGGCCGAGACAGCCTTGGTTTCCACTTCTGCTTCAGCTGGCAGTGGATCCCCCACTGCCTCTGGGGTTGTAACCCGACCTTCTCTCTCAGGATCAGGGTTCCCTTCTGCACCCCAATCTCAAAGTTCTCAATTTGATGGCCTGGAGGCTGCAAGGGTAGTTTTGGCTCCCTGAGGCCTACCTCAGGAAGTCGAGGAGGTTGTCCTAGCCTCAAGGAAACAGTCCACTAGGAAAACCTATGCTCTCAAATGGAAAAGGTTTTCTGTGTGGTGTCAGCTACGTACAGAGGATCCTTTCTCCTGTACTGTACCAGTAGTGCTTCAGTACTTACTGCACTTATCAAATCAGGGACTTAAATCCAATTCTGTTCGGGTCCACCTCTCAGCTCTAGCAGCTCACCACTCACTGGTGGAAGGACATTCTCTGTCGGTTCACCCCTTGGTGTCCCGGTTTCTTAGAGGCTTGCTTTTGCTCAAGCCTCCAATCCGTCCTCCTGCTCCTGAGTGGGAGTTGAATGTGGTCATGCAGCAACTGACTTGCCCACCTTTTGAGCTGATGGCTACTTGCCCTCTACGCTTCCTGTCCTGGAAGACACTCTTCTTGATAGCCCTAACCTCGGCCAGGCGAGTGAGTGAGCTTCAGGCCCTGGTCTGTGACAGGCCTTACACCCGCTTCTATAGGAACAGGGTAGTCCTTAGGACTCATCCAAAGTTCCGCCCAAAAGTTGTCTCCTCCTTCCACGTTAACCAAGAGGTGGTTCTTCGAACATTCTTCCCTAGGCTTCATGCAAGCCAGGCTGAAGCAGTTCTGCATACTCAGGACTGTAGGAGGGCCTTATCCTTCTACCTTGACTGTACGCAGGGGCATAGACGGGCAACTCAGCTCTTCATATCTTTTGACCCTAATAATTTGGGGTTAGCTGTGTCCAAGCGTACCTTGTCCACCTGGGTAGCTGACTGTATCACCTGGGCGTACAGGGCGGCTGACCTTCCTTTGCAGGGTCGGGTCACGGCCCATCGTGTCAGGGCAATGGCTGCCTCAGTGGCTCACCTCCACTCTGTACCGTTGGTGGACATCTGCAGGGCTGCAACTTGGTCCTCAAGCCAGACTTTTGCGGCCCATTACTATCTGGAGAGGGAGTCCTGTAGGGACAGTGCTTTTGGCCAGGCAGTACTCCGGAATCTCTTTGAGGTTTAGGCAACTCCTGCCCTCCAGCGGGCTACCAGTGGAGGTTCTGTCAGTGAAAAGCCTTTCTTTGATGCTGGGACTAGAGGGAGTTCTCTTGTTCAGCCTGGGTTCCTTGGTAGCCCAGAGCTAGGGAGTCACCCATATGTGAGGACTGACTTCCTGCTTGGTCCTGGAGAAAGAGTAGTTACTCACCTGTAACAGGTGTTCTCCAGGAGCAGCAGGAATCAGTCCTCACAACCCTCCCTCCTCCCCTGGGAGTTGCAGTTGTACATAGTTTATTTTTACATTTTTGTGTGCTGTTTTTAGCTATGTCATTTGACTGAGCAAGACGGCACCTTTAGGCAGGAAGGGAACTGCGCATGCGTGCCTGCATTCCCAAAGGCTTTCTTGGAAAGCTGGGGAAATGCTCCGCAAGGGCTCCATCGATGTTGATGTCACCCATATGTGGGGACTGATTCCTGCTGCTCCTGGAGAACACCTGTTACAGGTGAGTAACTACTCTATCCCAGTCATGGTTGTCTGTGAACCATGTCTCTGTTACTGCCACTAAATCCAAGTCAGTCTTTTCCATTAAAGCCTCAACATCTGGGATTTTACTTCCCATGCTACGGGCATTTATAGACACCGCTTTCCAGATGTTGCCCCTTTTACCCATTGCTATAGAGTTTTTAATGTTTCACTTACCTGGGGGCTTTCGTCACCCATCCCCAACAAATCTAGTTTAAAGCCATCTTCAGTAGGTTATCCAGTCTGCTACTGAAGACATGTCAACCCTTCTTGGACAGATGGATGCCATCTCTGTTATGCAGCCCTTGGGACATCATCCCATGGTCCAGGAAACCAAAACACTCTCAATGACACCATCCACGCAGCCATGCATTTATCTCAAGAATGCAAGCTTCTCTGCCTTGGTCTTTACCCTCAACAGGGAGGATTGAAGAGACTACATCTGCACACCTGTCTGCTTCACTCTCTGTCCCTGAGTCATGAAGTCACTTTTGATACACTCAGAGGGATACCTGGCAGTATCATTTGTGCCGACATGGATGAGCAACATCAGGTAATAGTCAGTAGGCTTGATGAGTCTCAGTAAACTCTCCATAACATCTTGGATTTTGGCACATGGCAGACAGCAGACTTCTCTGGACATCAAGTCTGGTCTGCAGATGGATGCCTTAGTACCCATCAGAAGAGAGTCACCAACCACCACTACCCTTTGCTTCCTTGTGGTGACTGATTCTGCAACTATGGGTGCTCGAGCTGTGGTTCTTCCCTTTCCTGGGATGCTTTCACCTCTTCCACTTCCAGGGCTGCATAATGGTTCTTCAATTCAAGGGCTGGAGGAGCTGGATTGGTGATTCTGCAGGCCCTGGCAGTTAGCAAAGTGATGAAATAGTTGCGGGGTAGTTTTTAGTTTTGGAGGGTGGGGTAATTAGTAGAGGGGTGGGACATTTGTGGGTGGGTATGTTTTTGGGTTCGAGCAGTATGTGGGGTGGTAGAACAATTGTAAGAGAGTGTTTTTAGGGGTAGGCATAGTGTGCTAGTTGATGGGGCAGTTACAAGGGTATTCTGGGGAACATAGCAGTCGCGGGAGGTATTGTAGGATGGTAGAGGAGTTTTAGGGAGTATGGTTTGAGGATAGTGCAGTTTGTGTAGTGGTGGGACATTTGTGGGAGATTGTTTATGGGGGTGGGTCAGTTTTCAAAGTGTTGGGCAGTTGCAGGGTGGTGATGCAGTTGTTAAGGTAGTTTTTTTGTCGTGGGGACATTTGATGGATTGATAGTGCAGTTGTGAGGGAATATTTTTGGGAGTTGGGGTAGTGTGTAGGGTAATGGGGAAATGGTGGGGGGCGGTTTTGGAGGTTGGGCATTTTGGAGGTTAGAGTAGAGAACAGGGAGAGAGATTTCGAAAGGAGCAATTTCCTAACTGCTATGTTTCACTGAATTTAAGTTTCTAGGCTACAAAAGCTGGAAATCCTTCTCTTAAGAACATAAGATATGCCATACTGGGTCAGACCAAGGTTCATCAAGCCCAGTATCCTGTTTCCAACAGTGGCCAATCTAAGTCATACGTACCTAGCAGTTTCCCCAAAAGATACAGATTCCATAATGCTTGTACTGGGTCAAGCATTGATATCCTGGGTCCCTTCTTAATAATGGTTTATGGACCTTTCCTCCAGGAACTTTCCAAACCTTTTTTAACCCCAGCTACACTAACAGCCTTTACTACATCCTCCGGTAACAAATTCCAGAGTTTGATTACACGTTGAGTGAAAAAATATTTTCTTTTATTAGTCTTAAATAGTTTACCCTGTAGCTTCATTGCATATCCCCTAGTCTTTCTATATTCTGATAACGTAAACAATCAATCTACGTTTACCCGTTCCACTCCGTTCATTAATTTATAGACTTCTATCATATCTCCCCTCAGCTGTCTCTTTTCCAGGTTAAAGAGCCCTAACCTTTTTAGCCTTTCTTCATAGGGGTATCCTTCCATCCCCTTTACCATTTTGATGGCTCTTCTCTGAACCTTTTCTAATAACGCTATATCCTTTTTAAGATATGGCGACCAGAATTGCACACAATATTCAAGGTGTGGTCTCACCATGGAACGATATAGAGGCATTATAATATTTTCCATTTCTTTCCTTATGATTTTCCATTTCTTTCCTTATAGCAGAAGTGGTCAAACAGATAGACCCCGCAACGGACCAACTTCACAATGTAAATAGCAAGTTGTTCCATATACTATTGTACCACTGTTGTATATAGTTAACCAGGATATCCTTTATCAGATAACCCTGCATTGTATTTAGTTTCCCCTACTTCGCCAAGTTATACTTCCTGTTAAATGTAACGACCAGACACGTGTAAACTGTCGGATGTTTTCTGTTCAATGTAAACCGCGCTGATGTCTAATAGTGCGGTATATAAGAATTGTTAATAAAAAATAATAAATAAAATAAAATATATGATACCTAGCATTCTATTTGCTCTCTTGGCCGCCGCTGCACACTGGGCCGAGGGTTTTAACATGGTATCCACAATGACGCCTAAATCTTTTTCCTGGGTGGTGGTTCCTGATGTGGAACCTTGCATGGTGTAACCATAGTTTGGGTTGTTCTTCCCTAGGTGCATAACCTTGCACTTGTCCACATTAAATTTCATCTGCCATTTTGATGCCCAGTCTTCCAATTTATCAAGATCCTCTTGCAAGTTTCCACAATCCTCTTGGGTTTTAACAACTTTAAATAGTTTTGTGTCATCTGCAAATTTGATAACCTCACTCGTTATTCCCTTTTCCAGGTCATTTATGAATATGTCAAAAAGCAGCGGACCCAGCACAGATCCCTGGGGTACACCACTATTCACCTTTCTCCATTGGGAAAATTGGCCATTTAGCCCTACCTTCTGCTTTCTATCTTTTAACCATTCCTGATCCACAATAGTACACTGCCTCCTATCCCATGACTTTTTAGTTTTGCCAAAAGTCTCTGATGAGGGACCTTGTCAAAGGCTTTCTGAAAGTCCAGATACACTATATCAACCGACTCACCTTTGTCCACTTGTTTATTCACACCTTCAAAAAGACATAACAGATTAGTTAGACAAGATCTTCCTTGTCTAAAGCCATGTTGGCTGTCTCCCATTAGGCCATGACTATTGTGGCAAGGTCAGCCATCCAGAGCATGGGGGAGGTGAAAAGCATAAGGAATTCACCTTAATTAAGGGGCCTCTGTTAGGTGTGCAGGGTCAGAAGGCCAGAGCCACCTTTCAAAAGCAGAAAAACCCCAGCTGGAATAGGTTTCAGGAAATGCTTGATAGAGTAAGAGGGGGAGATTACAAGCACGATGACCAAAGCCCTTACTCTAACAAGTGCACTGATTATTCTAAGTTCAGAAGGCAGGGAGATTACAAACACCTGGGAGAGAAAGAGGTGGGGTTGGATCCCAGTGAGTATAAACCCTGGTTAGATTATGGAGAGGAGCAGAGGAATAGCAGCAGAGGAAGCAGAAGAAGCAGATGGGGAGAGGAACAGAGTCCAGAGCAGCAAGGACGATGGAATGCTGGAGAAGCCAGAGCAGGTGCTAACTCCTGGAGAAGGGCTGAACTACCCAGAGCTGAGAGAGGTGTTTTCCCTGAATCAGGTTGGCAACAGGGGTGGAAGCCAGGAAGTGGAGAAGCTTTCAGAGAGATTGTCAGCTGAGCAGTCTGATCAAGTGAGTGAGTCAGAGCCCATGCAATTGGGAGAACCAGAGCCAGAGGTGGGGGAAGAAGATATGTTTATGGATTGTTCTTTATGTCAAGCTTTAGAATTGAAGTGTTGAAGAAGAGCCAGCCTTGAAAGAATTGTTCCTCTTGCAAAGGTAAACTTAAAGCGTAAGCAGTAAGGAGATAAATTCCTGTGTGTTTTGAAAAGGGAATTTACTGCCACATAAGCTTGTAGAGCATAGGTGTCAAACTCTGGCCCGCGGGCCAAATTTGGCCCGTAGTGTAATTATATTTGGCCCGCGAGGCTATACCAAATGACTACTAGAGCTAGCCCGCCGGTATTATACAGCGCATTCATTCATCGCTAATACTACAAATCCCATAATGCCTTGCTGTTGTTTTGGCGCGTCAATCAGGACAGGTCCCA
This sequence comes from Ichthyophis bannanicus, assembly GCA_033557465.1. Lineage (NCBI taxonomy): Eukaryota > Metazoa > Chordata > Amphibia > Gymnophiona > Ichthyophiidae > Ichthyophis > Ichthyophis bannanicus. The sequence continues at coordinate 845,068,639 of CM066032.1, read as the reverse complement.
GAAACGCCCTCTCCTGTGTGACAGAAGTCATAGCGATCTCAAGCTACAACTGTCACTGTGGAACCCCTTCCCAAAAATGGCAAAAAGAAAGGCAGACAACAGGAACTTTCTGGACAGGTGGGAGACAGAATATTTGTTTACATATGTAAAAGACAGACCTGTTTGTCTGATTTGTGGAGTCAACGTGGCTATAACTAAGGAGTATAACATTCGACGACACTATGAAACAAAACACCATGACAAGTACAAGGACCTGGACATGACTCAAAGGAGCCAGAAAGTGGAGGAGATGAAAAGAAGTTTGGTTTCACAACAGAATATGTTCAAAAAGCCACATCACAAAGTGAGGCTGCTGTAAAGGCTAGTTATATTGTGGCAGCAGAGATCGCAAAATCAGCCCGGCCCTTTAATGAGGGAGAGTTTGTGAAAAAGTGCATGTTGAAAGTTTGTGACATCGTGTGCCCAGAGAAAAAGCAAGCCTTTTCAAATGTGAGCCTGAGCAGAAACACAGTAGCTGATCGCACATGTGATCTTGCCACCAATCTGTATGACCAGCTTTTGGAAAAGGGAAAAGATTTCGTTGCATTCTCCCTTGCTGTGGATGAGAGCAGCGACGCATCTGATACTGCTCAGCTGTCAGTCTTCATCCGTGGAGTGGACTCAAATATGTGTGTTACGGAGGAGCTATTGGGATTCAAATCAATGCATGGCACAACCACAGGAAAGGAAATTTTTGAGTAGGTTTCCCAATGCGTAACTGAAATAAAGCTGCCGTGGGATAAACTCGTGGGATTAACGACAGATGGTGTGCCAGCGATGTGCGGTAAAACAAGTGGACTGGTGGGCAGGGTCCGGGAGAAGATGCAGGAAGAGAACTGTGCAGGTGAACTAACTGTTTATCACTGCATCATACATCAGGAATCATTGTGTGGCAAAGCCCTAAAGATGGAACATGTTATGACCACAGTAACACAAGTAGTTAACTTTATAAGAGCCAAAGGTCTGAATCACCGCCAGTTTAAGTCTTTTCTGGAGGAGTGTGGTTCGGAATACGCAGACGTGCCGTATCACACAGAGGTGAGATGGTTAAGCCGAGGAAAAGTACTGAATAGATGTTTTGAGCTGCATGAGGAAATATGTCAGTTTCTGGAAAGCAAAGGGAAGGACACAGCAGAGCTTCGGGAGAAAACGTTTCTGTGTGAGCTGGCCTTTCTGTGTGACATCTCGAGCCATCTCGATGCGCTGAACCTGCAGCTTCAGGGGCGGGGGCGCATCATCACAGACATGTACGCTGCAGTGAGGGCTTTTAAAACTAAACTGTGCCTGTGGGAGAATCAGATGCTGCAAGGAAACCTTGGCCATTTTCCCTGCTGCCAAACCATGAAAACGCAGTTCTTTACCAACTTGTTCCCATGTGCACAGTTTGCTGAAAAACTCAGTGTACTTGGCGCTGAGTTTAGCCGGCGATTTGCCGACTTTGATGTCCAGAAATGTAAGTTTGAACTGCTCAGTAATCCCTTTGCAGTTAATGTGGAAAACGCACCGACCAACCTCCAAATGGAGCTAATTGAACTCCAGTGTAATGACACGCTGAAGTCAAAGTATGATGCTGTGGGCGCCGCCCAGTTTCCACAGTTCATCCCTGACACAATGCCTCAGCTCCGCACCCAAGCTGCTCAGATGCTCTCCATGTTCGGCAGCACTTATCTATGTGAGCAACTTTTCTCCTCGATGAAGATGACCAAAACATCTCACAGGAGACGTCTGACTGATGAACACCTTCGCTCGATACTGAGGATTTCCTCAGCTCAAAGCCTCAGCCCAGACATTGATGAACTATCATCCAAGAAGAGATGCCAGGTATCTGGCTTGGGCACATCAGATTAGATCAGTGTGCAGCAAACTGAGCAATAATTAACGTTTTCTTTATGCACTTTTTCTTGCTACTCCAAGACATGGGCTTGAATGGTTGATTAATTTTATTATTGTTATTTTATTTTAAAAATTATTATTTATTATTTAAATCTTATTTAATAAATGAATGTCATTGATGGTTTTTTTTTTATTTGAAATTGGTTTTTGCATATCTGAACTATTAAGTTATAAATTGTATAGTAATAAGTGTTGCTTCATATTCAATGTTAAAGCAAATCTTGTTTGGGTCCATATTAAAAGGTTCATTTGTTCAATGCTGGCCCGCGACTTTATTCAAGTTTTACATTTTGGCCCACTGTGTATTTGAGTTTGACACCCCTGTTGTAGAGGAAGCTGGGTTTCATGCCTGATTATCAGCTGTGTTAGAACTCTGCAACAGCAAGAAAGCTAATTGGCTGCTTTAAGAGTTTGTGCTTTGCTCCTATATTATATGAAAAGCCTGCTAAGAGTTCTGAGGACATTTTGAATGCTTATTTCATATTCACCTAGAAGTGCAGCCCAGAGAATTGAGGCTGAGTTAGGATAAACTGCCATAGGAGAATTAATCTTGTTTTCTTTGTGCTATGATCAACAAAGGACTATAAGAAAAGTGGCACACTGTTATCTGTGAAAAGGCTAAGCTTCTACATTTAAGAGGACTTTGAAAAGCCATTGTTGAGTTCTGTTTGTTTTTGCCACCAGTTTGCTGAACCTTAAGCAAAAGCCTATAATTTATCCTGTTAATGGAACCTTGAACCTGATCTGTTCTCTTGTGTTTAAAATAAACTTTTTCTGTCATAAGCCTTACCCTCGGTTTGTCTCAACTACAATCCTTTTTACTGGAAGCATAAATATAGCTGATAGAGGAAGGATACATTAACCACCACGCCCTCAACAACTAGAGACTAGTGTTTGGGCGTTGTGCTTGTGACACTATCTACATGCTGAGTAATTTTGTTCTTTATGATGGTTTTTACCATTTTTCCCGGTACTGACGTCAGGCTCACCGGTCTGTACTTTCCCGGATCACCCCTGGAACCCTTTTTAAAAATTGGCGTTACATTGGCGATCCTCCAGTCTTCAGGTATTACAGATGATTTTAATGAAAATTCACAGATTACTAATAGCAGGTCTGAAATTTCATATTTTAGTTCTTTCAACATCCTTGGATGTATACCATCCGGCCCAGGTGATTTGCTACTCTTCAGTTTATTTAATAGTTGTAATACATCTTTCCAATGTATCGCTATTTCCTTCAATTCTTCTGCACCTTTAAATACCACTTCAGTCATGGGTAACATCCCTACATCTTCCTCAGTAAAGACCGAAGCAAAGAATTCATTCAGTCTCTCCGCTATCGCCTTGTCGCCTCTTACTGCCCCTTTAACCCCTCTATCATCTAATGGACCAACTGACTCTCTCACAGGTTTTTTGCTACGAATGTACTTGAAAAAGTCTTTATTTTGCGTTTTTGCTTCCGCAGCAAGCTTCTTCTCAAATTCTCCCTTTGCCTCCCTTATCAATGCCTTGCATTTGACTTGCCAGTGCTTGTACTGTTTCCAGGTTTCGTCATTTGGCTCTTTTTTTCCATTTCCTGAAAGATGCTTTTTTGGCAACAACAGCCTCTCTGACCTCCCCTTTAAACCATGCTGGCAGTTTTTTGGACTTCCGTCCACTTTTCCCATGTCTAACTTCCTCTACCTTCTTACTCTCCCAGCAAATGCCAGCATCAGGCCCTTCTCCCAGACCCAGCATCAGCCCCTATACTCTCAGTATCATCAGCTCTCCCTTTCTCCCAGCATCAACATCAGCCTCCACCTTCTCCCTGTCCTAGCATCAGTCTCTCTTCTCACAGCCCCACCATCAATCTCTCATCTCCGAGCATCAGCCCCCCCTTCTCCTAGCTCCAGCATTAGCATCAGCCCCCTGCCCTTTTCTCTTACTTGCCACAACATAGCACAATGGCAGGAGCTTGTTTTTTTGCTCCCTCGTCTTTGTGCTTTTTTGTCCAGCTCTGCTGCTTGAACCACAGGTAGGTTTAAAATACAAGAACAGGCACCCCTTTTTCTCGCATCAATACAGGAAGTACATGTTCTTGTGTTTGAAACCCTCCTGGAGTACCAGTGGCAGAACAACAGAGCAGCAGTAACAAAGGAGGAGGCTCCCCTGCTGGAAGGGTGAAGCAAGCTTTTGGCACCCTTAAGCTTGGGCATCCTCAGCCTCTTAAGCTACCCCTGCTCAGTGGAAAGCACTGTGTTGTTCAACTTCTGGACTGAATTTCTGCACTCCCAAGTTGGCCAGTGCTCCAGGATGCTGCAAAAGCAGTATTCACAGCCATGGGACAAGGGGGGGGGGGCAGGTAGAAAGAGAGTCATAATCATCATAAGAATAAGAGCTGGTGGCTGGATTTAGAGCTGGTGATAACAGGGTATCAGGACGAGCAATGGTGCATAGCTCTCTCCCATCCTCTGGAATACTGATGCAATGAGCAGATTAGGAAACATCAGCTGGAGAAGGGCTACTAAAATAAGGAAAAAAATCATTGGGTGGCTGTGAATCACTGGGTGGCAGTGAAGACCTACTATACTAGAATCTGACCACTCGTTTTGACTGACCAGGAAATAAGAGAAGAAAGGAGGATCTACTGGGTCTAAAACAAAACATGAAAAAAGGAATCAGAGCTAATTAATAATAAAAGAAGGATGTCTCTTAATGGAAAAAGAGGAGCTATTTTAATGGTACCCTTGCCAAAGTTTATATAAGGTGAAATTCAAATGACTGAGGTTATTTTAAGCTGTTTGTACTAAGTACATATTTATTTTTGAAAGGGGGGGGGGGATAATTTCATTGAGCACTGCTGTGTCACTTAAAATGCCTTGTGCCTTTAAGTCCCCATTTTCCCCACCTTTATTTCTACACTACTTTGTTGGAATGATGATAGAGCTGGTTGAGAATTTACAAGGCGTTATATGTTCTTAACTGTATATTCACGACTTAAGATTTTTTTCTTTTTGGATATAATGGGCCTAGAGATTTATTCTCAGCCATTATCAAATATCTTTGAACTGTAAGATACCACTGTCTCATCACCTCTGTCTATCCCCCAATCCCTTTCACTGAACTATAATGACATATGCAGACAGCAAAATATCTAGATGGGATTGGACTATTTAAACCCAGTGTAACTGCACTGCTTTTTCGCTGAACTGATGGAGAGGATTACTCTCAAAAGCTTATCAAAGATACATTGTTAGTCCAATAAAAAGGTATCACCTACAACTTGTTTGTTGACTTTTATTTACACATATCCAAGTGGACTAACATAGCTACTACAATTCTCCGCTCAAGGCTATGTTATAAATATAAAGAGTGCCCGTGCAAGGTTATTGGAGACCCTAGGCAAGCCCTTCAGCCTTGCACCCCCTCGCAATCAGATTTTAGCATCCTAGCCCCCAATATTTTGATAATTAAAATCAGTCATAATCATCTCAAGACCATCCCTTCCAGAATAATCCTAAAAAAGGCATATTTGATGTTAAACTTTGTTTTGTAAATATATCTATAATGAGGGAGATTTCCAAAGCCTCTTGCAAGGGTAAATGAAGTATTTGCATATTAACCATTCTTCCTGTGGGTAAAAGTACACACTGAATTCAGAGTTGCCTAGTGACCCCATTCCAGGAGTACGATTTTAAGCCAGTCCTGGATTTCTGACAGTCCCATTCTGATACATTATAGGACCTGCAGCATTGATTCCAATGGGTAAAATCAGGGACTACAAATATTATACTGCAATGCAATGCAGATTTAAAACTAGGGAAGGCAAAAAATCTCACTCCTGGAACTGGTAATTTGGCAACTCTGTGAGTTTGTGTTTGTGTGGCTGTCAGGACCCATTGTTTTCCTTTGACTGTAGCTGTTCTTTGCTGTCCCCAAGAAGCTGTTTCTTTAGGTGACTGCCTAGTGGTTGGGTCATCCTGGTCAAAAAAGCAACATAAGCACCTATATAGTTTTACCCAGGGGCAGCAAGCTCTGCCCTAACGCCGCCCTATTTCTCTCTACCCCTCTTACCCATGGCCTTTCCTCCTGCCTGTGTAAATCCCATCTCCTGCAGGCAGAAGAGAGCAACTGCAGGCAGACAGGAATCTTGGCCCCAATCATGGCCATTCCCTTTCTTCTGCCCGCGGGAGACCGGATCCCTGCGGGTTGTCAGACGGCTGCCTGGGTGAGAATGTTCACAGTCTTGGCAAGTGCATTGCGGCGCTCCTGCCCGGCCTTGGGGCTAAAGACAGGAGCGGGGTTTAATGCTTCGTGAGGAAGGAGAGTAACCTGTATCCCTGGAATGCTGGGTATTGTAGTTTCCTGCTCCTTTCGCTCCGAAATAAAGAGTTGTAGTTGCGGGGTTTCTTAATAGCAAGTATATTTATTATAGTAAAGGATGATTTTCCATCGCATGACAAATAAATGTGAACAAATTAGGTGCTTCAAATGCAAACAGAATAAACTCAGGATAAAGCCAACTTAAAGTATAACTGCTGCTTTTCACTTCTAAGCAAGTTACTCAACTTTGCCCCAAGAGGTCAGTCACTTTAACTGCAGCCTCTTTCAGCCACTGTTACGTTCACAGTGCTGGGGATTACAGGTGCATGTAATTAGAGCTTTCCTAGCCAGGCAGCATAACAGCTCCGTAGTATTCAATTCATATACGGTTAAAACCAGTTTCCTTCAGCTTGGCATCTCCACACAACAGACCGTACAGTCCATGCTCTCACAATCAGGTAAGTCAGAACTATCTTGTGCTAGTTCTTCAAGCTGTATGGAATTATTGGCTTCTTGTAACACTGGCTGTCTTTTAGCTTGTAGCTCTAAAAACTCTTTAAAACCCTGTAGGAGCAATTCAGCCTGTTGTCTGTGAGATAGGGAATTGCTATCAACTATTAAACTTCCCTCTGGCTTAAGGCTGTTTCTGTTCTCCTCTCTTAGGTTAATTGTGTCAGAGTAACTCTTAGGCTCTTTTGCTAATGTTTCAAAAACAGGAGAGTTAGCTTTACCTTCAGTCTGGAAACTCTCTGGCAAATCACTTATTTGTTGCCAAGCCCCTCTTCCTTCAGATGGCTCCAATGTTCTCCAGCTGTGAGAATGTCCGTGACTCTCTGGCCCAAACGGTAATTCCCAGAATGATTGTTTCCTCTCCCAGGGCTGTGCCTTCCAGCAGTTGTCTATTCCAGGGCTAGGTCCACTTTCCTTGGGACTTCTACTCACTGCCTCTGAATAGATCTTTGCAGGTCTCCTTCTAGTGCCAGGTTCCCAAGTATCACCATACTGTCTTCTGGACTTCCAATCATTCTCCATCTTCTTCTCTATCCGTCTCTCCTTCTCATGCTCCAGCTGCTTCTTCCTCGGCAGCTTATTCTGCTTCTGATTCTCCAGCTTCTGACTAGCAAAGCCATACTCTGGTTTAAAACCACGTTCTCTCCTGGACACGCCCCCTTCCAAGGACAGGGTGTGCCCAATCAGGACTGCAGGACTCCTCCCCTGGGCTGGTCTCCATGCTCAGCTCTGTGGAATAGAGTCTCTCTTTCTTTCTAGCTTTATCAAATTGGCATAAATCCTGCTGAACCTCAGGATTTTCATCCGTCTCCATAGCCTCAGGAGGTCGCTGTTCACCACAGCATATATCAATATGATTTGCAAGGGATTGTGGGCAATGCAGTCCATTCACACCAGACACAGCTGCTCACAATAATTAGTTGTGCTTGAGGGTAAAGCCAATAAGATATTTATTTATGGGGTTATTTCTCCCAACACAGATATGCTTGGTAGCACATAAAACAGGATACTTGCTTTCAGTGTTTAACTTAGAAAAACAAAATCAGGAAAAACAACAGTTGAACTTGTCAGGCAATCAAAGCAAAAGAATAAAGACCTGGTTGGTAACAAACTGGTCTTTTCTGTAGGCTTTAGCTAATATTTTCATAGCAGTGTTTCAAACAACAAACAAAATCCACAAAGAAGGGAAAAACTGTTCTTTTCAGGTTAACTTCTTATATCTTCACACATAGACTCAGAAGTGATTCCTTCAGAGCTCACAAGCAATTAGGTAAGGCTCAATTGCTAGCAGTTACGCAGCTGAAACCCCTTAGCTGGCTTGCTTTCTACTGCGTGGCTCAAAATCCAACTTCAGGTGCTTTTCTGAGTAGATTAAAGAACAAGTTTGTATTTCTTTGTGATGGTTGCTGTACTTTGTAACAGAAAATTACCAAAGGAGTTTAGACAGAGAGCAATCCATGTAAACACAGCCTTCATCTGCAACCTCTCCCCCTTCTTCAACAATCATGGGTTCAATATTATGGATTGGCACAGAGGAATTTCTCAATGGAGCACTCTCAGGACAATACTTGCTTCCCTGCTGTCTTTCAAGGGTATAGCTAGGGCATAGATCAGTGTTCATACCTGAGCTTCCATTGCTATTAGAGTTCCTCTCTATATAGCCTGGCCAGTATGTAGTCCAGTTCTTATGTCCAGCCTTCCAATCCAGATCCCTGGGTCTCTCTTCACATACCTTCTGGCACGGATCTTAGGGTCCCTTCCAAGTGCGGCCGTCTCCCTCACAGGTACCGTCTGGAGATTCCTAGCTCTGCAGCACCATTCCTCTGGCTTTCCCCAGTCCAATGGTGTATGCTGGCCCTTGGAATGCCTCCCAGTATACGTACTGCTCCGGACTCCTCTAGACCTCCCAAAGGCTTTTCTCTTCTTTCTTCCAAAGGGTTTCTTGCCCTCTCTGTCCGTCCGCTCTGGCTTCTGCTTCTGATGATCCTCTAGATGATGAAGCTGTCCAAGATTATGAAGATGATGATTCTGAGGATCTCCCAGATGAAACTGAGGATAATTCTCTGTAGAATAAAATCTACCTTTATTCTGCTTAGATGAGTGCTCCTCCCTAACACAGCGCAGCTGTGCTGAATCAGGCCCTGCCCTTTGAGATGAGTGCTTGGGGATTACCTCATAGCCCTCTTGATTGAACACACGTTTCCCCACTTCAGCTCCTCTAATGGCTGTTGGAAACCTGGTGCATTCTGGGACTGGTAGTCTTTTATGAGAAAATTCTGTTTTCTTATTTCTACCAGAACTGACAGGTTGCTTGTTCAGAGTCACTTCACCTTTTCTATAGCTCCTTCCTGAGCTATGATAAGCTTCCTTATCACATACCCCCCTGCTTAAGTTATTACGGACTGGTTTAACTTGTGAAACTTCTTTCCTACAGTCCGTAATACCTACGAGAGTGTTATCTTTTTGAAACTCACTTACTTCCTGACTGGCTTCAGGGTCAATATTATTTACAGGCCTCTCCTTCCAAGACTTAAGTACATTAATATGGTAGGTCTGTCTACGCCCTCTTGCATTTTCTACCATATAAGACACTGGGCTCACTTGTTTAACAACCTTCCATGGCCCTTTCCACTGTACTTCAAATTTTGGGGCTGTACCTGCTACTTGAACCAAAACCTTTTCACCAATGCTTAATTGGCGGCTTTTGGCCTTCCTATCATACCACCCTTTTTGGTGCACTTGACTGTCCTGCAGGTTCCTCTCAGCAACCTGCGAGGTCCTTTTCAAACGTGCTCTCAAGTCACGTAGAAACTGTGGCACTTCCTGACTTCCTGGTTCAGGATCAATCCATTGTTCCCTCAAAATATCTAACAAACCCCGTGGAGCCCTACCATACATCAATTCATATGGAGTTACACCTAGGGACACTTGAATTCTTTCCCTGCAGGCATATAAGGCAAAGGGCAATAACATCCCATTCTTTTACCTCTCCTGCTAATCCCCTTCTCAATATTTGTTTGAGAGTTTGGTTGAATCTCTCCACCAAACCGTTTGATTGTGGATGGTAGGCTGAGGTTTTCACGTGATGAATGCCAAAGGCATCCCAGACCCGGGCCAAATATTTGGATACAAAATTGGACCCTCGATCAGTCAACACCTCTCTTGGGAATCCCACTTCGCAAAACAATTTTACTAGCTCTAAAGCTATTGTTTTTGCAAAAACATTCCTCAATGGTATGGCCCAGGGAAACCTTGTTGCCTGATCTACCATAACTAGGATGTATTGGAAACCTCGGGGCGTTTTGACTAATGGGCCTACAATATCCATGGCAATGCGACCAATTGGGTCTGTGATAATTGGCATGGGAATCAATGGCACCACCGGTGGGTGAGCCGCTGTAACTCGCTGACACGCTGGACATGCAGCACAAAACTGGGCAGTTTCTTTGAAAATACCTGGCCAGTAAAAACGCATAAGTATTTGATCCAGCGTTCCTTGCATCCCTTTATGACCTCCCACTGGATGATCATGTGCTAATCTAAGTACTAGCCCTTTGAAAGTTGTGGGTACCACCAACTGTTTACGTATGGTCCCATTTCTGGGGTCCTGACTCTCTCTAGATAATATTTCATTATCTAGTCTGAATCTGGGCAATTCCTCCCTGACCTCCTGAGCATACTTAAAAGCTCGGGTGAGAGCTTGATCAGCTCGCTGCTCTTGTGGAAAGTAAGGAAACTTTGCCACTAACTCAGCTGGCACCCAGGGTAAACTTTGACCAGCTAACATCTCAGCCCTACCCTGTGCTCTGCAAAGTCTCTCACGCCGTTTTTGTGCTTTCAACTTTCTTACTTTACCAGATGATGGGGTTATTAAATCATCATGAGAGGGTAAGTCTCCTAATAACTCTGCCTGCTCCCCCTCCTCCTTCTGCTGGCTCTCTACCTTAGCCTGCGAGCGGGTGGATACAAGGCCCCTCTTATTATCTATAGTTTGGCCTTCTGGAAGATTAACCATCTTTTTAGCTAGGGACTGAGGACTTCCAAAGAAAGGCCCGGGAGCTATTTCCATTAATCCTTCTCCCTCCTTCTTTCCTAGTCCTTCCACTAGACCCTGTTTAAATCTTGGCCAGTCTCTTCCTAGAACCAAATCAAAGGGTAGCCTAGGCACCACTGCTAACAGGACTTCCTCTTGTTCCCCCAGGCACTTAACCTTTAGCCTATAGGTGGGATATGATGTTGCAGCACCATGAATGCATCTGATGTGAACTTGGCTTTCAGGGGTTCTAGGCACAAATCCTTCTTGGGCCTCTATTCTCTTCCAAAGCCTTTTTGACATCATACTCTGGTCTGCCCCAGAGTCTAACAAAGCATTTGTGGTAATTCCTTGCACATCAACCATCAAAAGAAATCCTTCTTTGGGCTGTTTTAAATCCACACCCATTAAGCTAGTGTGTGTCTGGCATTCCTTTTCTAAATGTCCCCATTTTCCACACTTGAAACATTTCTTTCTACTCCACTGTGTCATCTGCTTTGGCACAGTACATTTATTTTCAGAAACATTTTTAATTATTTTCTTTTCTGATACAGCACAGCTTGCCTCAGCACCCATCTTCAGAGAGCCACCCATTCTATGGCAAGCCCGCGTGGCTTCCAAGAATCTTTCTGCTAGCATGGTTGCCTCTCCATGATTTTGGCAATTTTGCTGTATAAGGAAAGTGTGCAAATCTTTAGGCACCGCAGACATAAATTGTTCAAGCATAATAATGTCTAATAACATTTCTACCGTCTTTTGCTCAGGCTCCAACCATTTTACAGCTAATCCTCTGATTCTCTGACTCAGAGCCCTGGGTGTCTCACCCACTCTTAATGTAGTAGCTCTAAACATTCGCCTATACTCTGAAATAGACAACCCTAGGCGATCTCTAATAGCAGCCTTTACATCTTTATAATTCAAAGCCTGGGCTGCTGGCATTGCTCTATAAGCTGCAAGTGCCTCTCCAGTTAATGAGGCTGCCAGCCTTACTGCCCACTGGGTCTCTGGCCATGCTAATGCTTGTGCCACTCTTTCAAAAGACTCTAGAAAATCATCAACATTATCATCTGGAGTTAGCTTCCCAAAACTAAATGCCCCAATTCCTTGATTGAGTCCCTCACTGTCCACATGTGGTGTACCAGTATTTACTGCTGGTCTTGCATCCGGTCCACTTTGGTTCTGCAGTTTAACTAGGGCTTGCACCAGATCAAGCACTGGCCTCTGCTGGTCCATTAAGGCTTTCATAGCAGCGTCCTGAGCCTGCTGTGCTAGCTCCTGTTGCCTGCTAAACTGGGCTGCCATCCACTGAGGTAGTTCCCTTGGATCCATCTTGATCCCTGCAAGAAAACACAAAAAAAAAAAAACACAGTGCACCACCTTCCAAACAGGTGTTTTTTTCTGCTTCTTTTTTTTTTTTTTTTTCCAATTACCCCTGTGCCTTACTCCCATCCACCACTAGACATGCCCAGGTACTTGTTACCTTATGCCAGTGATGAATCCAGCTCTGCACAGGGTCTTTTCTTCCTGGAACAGCTACCTCTCCTCCAAAGTGCAGTTGAGGGAAAATCTTTTCTTTCAGCTTTTAAGCTTGAACTGTCTTTTCCTTCAGACTTGAGTTGTAATCCTTTAGCAAGTAAATCCCTTTGCGCAAAAGCAATCCGAAAAACTACGCCATTTGTCAGACGGCTGCCTGGGTGAGAATGTTCACAGTCTTGGCAAGTGCATATATCAATATGATTTGCAAGGGATTGTGGGCAATGCAGTCCATTCACACCAGACACAGCTGCTCACAATAATTAGTTGTGCTTGAGGGTAAAGCCAATAAGATATTTATTTATGGGGTTATTTCTCCCAACACAGATATGCTTGGTAGCACATAAAACAGGATACTTGCTTTCAGTGTTTAACTTAGAAAAAAACAAAATCAGGAAAAACAGCTGAACTTGTCAGGCAATCAAAGCAAAAGAATAAAGACCTGGTTGGTAACAAACTGGTCTTTTCTGTAGGCTTTAGCTAATATTTTCTTAGCAGTGTATCAAACAACAAACAAAATCCACAAAGAAGGGAAAAAACTGTTCTTTTCAGGTTAACTTCTTATATCTTCCCACATAGACTCAGAAGTGATTCCCTCAGAGCTCACAAGCAATTAGGTAAGGCTCAATTGCTAGCAGTTACCCAGCTGAAACCCCTTAGCTGGCTTGCTTTCTACTGCGTGGCTCAAATCCTACTTCAGGTGCTTTTCTGAGTAGATTAAAGAACAAGTTTGTATTTCTTTGTGATGGTTGCTGTACTTTGTAACAGAAAATTACCAAAGGAGTTTAGACAGAGAGCAATCCATATATTCACAGCCTGTATCTAAGACTGTTCCCCCTTCTTCAACAATCATGGGTTCAATATCATGGATTGGCACAGAGGAATTTCTCAATGTAGCACTCTCAGGAGAATACTTGTTTCCCTGCTGTCTTTCAAGGTTATAGCTAGGGCATAGATCAGTGTTCATACCTGAGCTTCCATTGCTGTTAGAGTTCCTCTCTAAATAGCCTGGCTAGTATGTAGTCCAGTTCTTATGTCCAGCCTTCCAATCCAGATCCCTGGACACTGGATCTCTCTTCACATACCTTCTGGCACGGGTCTTAGGGTCCCTTCCACGTGCAGCCGTCTCCCTCACAGGTACTGTCTGGAGATTCCTAGCCCTGCAGCACCATTCCTCTGGCTTTCCCCAGTCCAATGGTGTATGCTGGCCCTTGGAATGCCTTCCAGTATACGTACTGCTCTGGACTCCTTTAGACCTCCCAAAGGCTTTTCTCTTCTTTCTTCCAAAGGGTTTCTTGCCCTCTCTGTCCGTCCGGTCTGGCTTCTGTTCCTGATGATCCTCCAGATGAAACTGAGGATAATTCTGAGGATCTCCCAGATGAAACTGAGGATGAGGATTCTGAGGATAATTCTCTGTAGAATAAACTCTACCTTTATTCTGCCTAGATGAGTGCTCCACCCTAGCACAGCGCAGCTGTGCTGAATCAGGCCCTGCCCTTTGAGATGAGTGCTTGGGGATTACCTCATAGCCCTCCTGATTGAACACACGTTTCCCCACTTCAGCTCCTCTAATGGCTGTTGGAAACCTGGTGCATTCTGGGACTGGTAGTCTTTTAGGGAAAAATTCTGTTTTCTTATTTCTACCAGAACTGACAGGTTGCTTGTTCAGAGTCACTTCACCTTTTCTATAGCTCCTTCCTGAGCTATGATAAGCTTCCTTATCACAGGGTATACAACCTGCATCGACGCTACGATCGTGTTCTGCTCATAGGGATCTGATCTCCCATGGGCAGACAGCAGTCTTTGCCACAATTGTGGCTGCTCTCTTCTGTCCATGGGAGATGGCATCCCCCTTGGAAGAACAGGAGGGCAGGGATCCCATCTAGTCATTGGCAGACAAAATTTGAGGGTGCCAGGGCCCCTGCAGCCCACCCTGTTCCAGCGCCTATGCTAGAACCAGCCCCTATAGGGTGCAAATGCCAACACATGTTTATACCTGCTGTGAAACAGGTGCTAATGTGTGTGTATATTCAACATATGTATTTTATAAAATATGCATATCCAGAAGCATCGGAATGTCATATTCTGCGTGGGAGGGCCAAGCTTTGCTCCTGGGCAAGCCAAACTCCATGCAATGGATATGCACATAGGTGTCAGAAAGGGAAGGAGGACCACAGGGGACCTGGCAGGACTGGCCTGTCTAATAGGTGAGCTGGGTGGGCATCTTTGTGCCATTACTTTGCTGCTTGCGGCAAGCCATGTAATTTGGCACACATGACCTGCCACTTCTGATCCCCCTCCGATGCAAATTACTGCCTGAGGTGTGTCAGAAGCAGCAGGCAAGAAAGCGGTGGCTTTTTAAAACACTGCCGCCACCACCCATCTCCACCCCCTCAAGACGAAATCAGTGGCAGCTGGGGGTGGGGGCGGCACAGCTCAGTAGGAGCAGCATGGCTGGGATTTCTGCCTGGGGGCAGCAGAAACCTTTAGGCTGGACCTGGATCCTTGCCCCAACAAAACTTTGCTGCTTGACTCATGGGGATTCGATCTCCCATGGGCAAACTGGAGGGATCTGTGCCGCGATCGCAGCGCTCTTCTGCCCACAGGGGTTAGGATCCCCGGGGGTAGCTTGCTGGGTCACGATCACCGGCCTTCCCTTACTTCTGCCCACAGGAGATCAGCTCTCCGTGAGTGGAGAAGCACATTTTTGGTGGGGCGAGGACCCAGGGCTGGCCTAAAGGCTTATGCCGCCACAGGCAGAAACCCTGGCTGCGCCCTCCCCAGCTGAGCTGTATTGCCTCCCGCTGCCACTGATTCCATCTTGGGGGTGGGGGGACGGGCGGAGTTGGCAGTATTTTAAGAGCAACAGGAAATGTGTTTCAGCACATATGGCCTGCCGCTTCTGACCTCCTTCAGACAGTAAGTTGCGTTGGAAGGGGATCAGAAGCAGCAGGTCATATGTGCTGAAGCACATAGCCTACCGCAGGCAAGAAAGCGATGGCATAAAACCGCCCACCCGGGTCAGCCACGCAGCTCACCTAGTGGATGAGACAGCCATGCCAGGACCCCTGTGCCCGCTCCCCTCCTTTCCAACGCCTATGTGCATATCCACTGCATGTCTACCCCAGCTCCACTCAAATTCTACTCCTGGGAAGTCCTATACATAGCAGCCTATTGCAACGCTCCTGCCCGGGCCCGAGAGCTTACAGGCAGGAGGGGCCTTGTAATGTCCCTGAGGAATGAAGCTTGTACTGGCCCCTGGGAATTCTGGGACTTGTAGTGTGCTTGTATTTCCTTCAGGATTAAATTGTCTTCGTGACATGAATGTTAAGGCTGCAAGAAATTTATTGCTGTGGGGATATTTTCCAGTGCATCAAAATTCAATGGTACATAACGCAAAAGGTGCACCTTCAACCCAAACAGCTGAAACCAGGAACATAGGAAGTACAACTGAAATTAAGTTAGCTTCTACTTGGCTCTTCACAATCACAGCAGCTTTAACTCAGCAGTGCCTCATGTGGTCTTTCAGAATTATTGCAGCACCAAACAAACAGCTGTTCCTTCCACAGCGTGGCTTCTCAAAACAACAAATGAAAAAAAGTTGTAAACCTTTTAGCTTGGCAGCAAGTACAGCAAACTCCCTGTTTTCTTTTCATACAGTGTTCAAGGGTTTCTTACATTGCTCAATCTGCCTCAAAGAGGACAGTAATCCATTGGAGAAGGGTCCGCTTCTAAGGCAGGCAGGTAATTATCCACTTGCATGCATTCATCAGAGCTAAGGCTATCGCTGTCTCTGTCAGGCCTGCTAAGCTTCCCTGACCTCAGTTCCAGAAACTCTTGAGACTATTTTAAAAGCAATTCAGCCTGTAACTGCTCTTTATCCGTGTGAAAGTCTTTGGTAAGGGTGACACCCTTCCCCCACTTGCTATCAGCTTCTGCAGCTGGGTTTACCTTGTGAAGGTTAGCACAAATAAAAGGTTTCTCTAGTAAAGCATTAAAAGTAGAAAAGTCAGCTTTACCTTTAGCAGGGTTTGAATAAGAACTGGCACCTTTCCTCCAGAAGTCTCTCTGGTTCAAAAACTCAGCAGCCTTACTGCTATTTCCTCTGCTCTGTGAATTTCTCTTTGAAAAGCTTTCTTCCTGCTTCACTTCCTTGCTTCTGTAGTCTTGTTTGCTACCAGACCAGATACCTTATTTCCATGTGTTGAATTTGCTAGCCTTCCCACGCCCAGGCTCTACCTTGTAGTAAGGTTCTTTCTCAGAGTGTGCTTGGCTCCAAGGTTTACTGCTCCAAGGTTCTGCCTTGCTCCAGGGTTCTAGCGTTTTCCTCCTTCCTTTTCCCTCTTTTTCTCTTTCCTCCTTTTCTCTTTTCCTCCTCTCTCCTTCCCTCTCTGCTTGGGGATTTAAAAAGGGCTTCATTTCCCGGCACGCCCTGACCTTCCCCTGAGCGTGCCCAATCAGTGCAGAAGCCTGTCTCCTCCCCTGAGCTGGGGCGTGTCCTGTGCTCAGCAGAGAGCTGTGTTTTTTCCAACTCTGCATTGGAAATCCTGTGTGCTAGTGCTATTTCATTACTTCTACCAGGATTTTCCCATCTCCATATCTTCTGGAGGGCATTCCTCACCACACTATAAATAGGCAATATCTTGTCACCACCACAGATACTTATACATGGACATACTGTCTCGTATCTCCAGGAACAAGCAGGAATGTAGTCTTCACATATGGGTGACATCGGTACCGACAGAGCTCGAACAGGAACGCTCTCCAGCATTCAACAGGAAAGCTTTTTGGGGCATCCCACTGCGCTTGTGTTGCTGCCTTCCAAACTCTCCCTCTTCGGTTCTTTGTTTTCTGCAGAGCCAGCAGGAAGCAAATCCTGTCACTTGTCACCCGTAAAGGTCCCCAGAGGCTATAAGCGGGGGTATTTCATTAAGTAGCCAGGGGAGTGGTACAAAAGGCGTTGCAGTGCCCTCTGGGAGTAGTAGTCCTCCAAGCTAACAAAAGAATTAAGTTGTAGTCGAGCAGTAAGGTTTTAAGACAGGACTTTTTATTCCCCTTCCCGGGCGGATTTTCAAAGCAATGGAAATAAGGACAAAAGGACCATACAGCTGGTACAAAATAAAAGGAACAACCAGAACAAAAATACTGCTTATCTTCAGCTTATCAGTGGAACAGAAAAAGGTAATTTAAACAGTCCTTTTCACTCAAGGTAAGTTTCTTCACTTCCTTTCCTTATCAAAAACTTCCAGAAACCTCTTCAGCATAAAGAAGTGATTTCATCAGACAAAGTCAATGTACAATCCATACAATTATCAGAAGCAGGTTCCTCATATAAATCACATTGCATTTCTTCACATTCCTCTTCTGTATAAAGTCCTTTTGGATTGTAACTCATGTTATTCTTAAACAGTCTCTCTCTATGGCTCAGAGAGTTCCTCTCCTCACAGCTAGAGTAGAATGGGAAATTACCACACTCTCTGGAGTTGCTATTTTGAGAGCCACATAACTCTTGGTAAGTACAGGGAAAGTCTTCACTTTCTATGTCTCTTCTATTAGAAGCAATACCCCTACCTTCACAGTCTATCTGCTCAGCGTTTCTTGGTACAGCAGAGCCTGGCCAGGACAAAATCGTTTTTCTGCTTTTCTCTCCCTGTTTCCCCTTGGGCCTGAAACTCCCTTCAGGGTAGAAGCTCTCTCCCTCCTTGTACCTGTTACTTGGTAGGTTGGCTTTCCTAAGCCTGGGTCCAGGAATGTCTCCTCTGCCCCCTTCTTGGTAAAGTTCACTGGGCTTCTGTTTAGCCGTGCACTGCTCTCTGAAGCAGTTCTTCTGAGTTCTTTCAGCTGCCCTGGTTCTACCGGGTTTCCAAGTTCCTCCCGTCCTCCAGTTACCAGCTGTTTTCTCCCAGCTACCAACGGCTCTTGAACTCCCTGGTGGTCTCTCTTCACTAACCTCCGGTAAGTGAATTTTATCTGCGTGTGGCTTAGTGTTTGCTTGGGCTCCGCCCCCTCCCAGCTGCCCCTCATTACCTAATGAGCTGTGAGCTAGCTTGCTGTTTGGGCGTGCTCTCACACCTTGTGACGTAGTCTGTGTATGTTGCCTATAGCAACTCTGGGCCATGTGCTGCACTGGGCTGTCAATGTCAGATCTGTTTTGCTCAGCTTTACCTATCTCCATAGGTTCTGACTGATCTACCCCATGACACACTGCAGAAAATGTTTTTTAATTCTTTGTTTTTTGTGGTTTGCGTCTGCCTTCCTGTTGATGCCGAAACAGATTCTTTCGGTTCTTTTCTTTCTTTCTTTCCTGTAAAAAAAAAAAAAAAAAAGGATAGAACTTTTCTTCAGGCACACTGAAGCCATTTCAGGCCTTAAGCCTAGCATTTTGTCTACTGACACTATGGAGAAACCAGCTAGTGGTTTTAAGAAATGTTCTAAGTGTAGCAGTACCATCACTTTGACTACTGATACCCATGACTGGTGTCTCAAATGCCTTGGGCCCGACCACCAGCCATTAGAATGTCCTCTATGCAAGAAGATGACAAAAAGAGGCCTACAGAATCGAGCCGCAAAGTTAGGCATTCTCTTTGCCTCAGATGCAGTTTCTTTGGCATCGACATCACTGAGGGCAGGTATCGAAGCACAAGTCTTCTTTGAAGATAGGACGTCCTCCCAAGGGTAGACCTCTTTCTAAGCATCGAGATGCCTCGAGCGTTGCCCTGGAGATGGATTGGCTAGCCAAACTACCCCAGTGGGAAGACCTTTCCTCCAAAGCCATCGAGGGGTTCCAGGATACTCCTGAGGCCTCCACCTCCGGAGAGCTCCTGTGCCATGCTCTGGGATGGTAGCGCACATTCCCAGTACCGATACCCAAGCATCGGCAGGCTCTATGGATCAGCATATCCTGGCCATTGAGTGGAGCTTAGCAGCTCTACTGGTGGCTTCGGTCCCAGTTAAATCTTTACTGGCGGTACCACCGACACCGTCTATGGTACCAATGCAAATTGTATCTGGTTATATGCCGCTTGCTGCACTATCGCCCATGCCTGCCTTTGAATCCATTCCTGGTACCGAGGTCTTGTCCAAGTGGGTCCCTGGTTCCGATACAGACCTTAATCGGTACCAGGCCTTAGTGGAGCAGGGACATCGTTCATGCCGATACTTTGAGTCTTCCAATTCTTCCGATGACGAATCACTCGATACCCTAAGACTAAAAAGTCTACCAGAGGACCCTTCTCCTTAACTGAAACGGCACATGTCCCCTCCTGAGGATATGTCTTTTCAAGAATTTATTCAAAACCTAGCTAGGGGCCTTTCCATAACAGCAACATCCGAGGAGGAGCCCAGGGCAGAGGAATTGGAGATCCTCCAATACCCCATAGCTCCTAAGGAGGCGGCCACACTTCCAATTCCCCGCATTCTCCATGATCTCATGCTCCGGAAGTGGGAAACGCCCCTTACTATTTCTCCCCATACTCGACTACTCAGTACCATATATCAAGTACCGGTGTGTCCCGGCTTCCAAAATATGCGTCGAATTAAGAGTTCTAAGGCACATTCTTCTAACCCTCCGGGTAGAAAATAGAGAACCCTCAATGCTTTTGGGCATCGGTGTTTTCAGGCTTCCATGCTTTCAGCCAGAATAAGCTCATACATATTCTATATGGGTATGTTCCTCAAGAAGGTTACTAGAGATCTTGAGTCAATGACCCCTCTTCACCATCATGACAAGAGAGCTGACTATCTTACGCTGGTTAGACATTCCCAGAATGTCTCAAAGTTTGTTATCAGAGCAACCTTATCTCCAGGAACAAGCAGGAATGAGTCTTCACATATGAGTACGTCGGTACCGACGGAGTCTGCGCGGGAACGCTTCCCAGCGTCCAATCAAAGAGCTTTTGGAAGCATCCCACCATGCCTGCGTGCTGCCTTCCCGCCTTTCCCAACTGCCTCTCCTCAGTTTTCGTTTTTCCGCGGAGCCGGCAGGACGTTCTCCTGTCACCGCAGAAAGTTCTTCTTTTATTTCTTTAGTTTTCTTGTGGTCGCGGCTGTCTTCCCGACGCCACCAGTACCGCCGGTGTTTTCTTTTCTTTTCTTATAAAATCTTCCTTTTTCAAGGAATATTTTTTCTTCATAGTGTCTTAGGCCTTTTAGACCTCTTCTTTTTCCTTCATGGAACCGCCAACCACTTTCTCCAAGAAATGTTCAAACTGTGGCGGTACAACTTTATTTTTAGACCCTCGAAGTCGGTGTCTAACCTGCTTGGGTCCTGACAACAGTTTGGTGAGAAGAGGTCTTCAATATCGAGGTTCTCTCGATACACGGTTTCCCTCCAGCTTCGGGGCACCGTCCCCTTCTTCTTCTACACAGGATCAGGTAACCCACAAACAGTCTGTTAAGACTAGCCAGCCCTCGAGTGGTAGGTCTCATGCACAGCATGTAGATGGCTCCGGCCTTGCCCTCGAGGGCCCACTGTCTTCAAAACCCCAGCAGGAGTCTTCGGTCTCCAAAGCGTATAAGGGGTTTCAGGTTGTTCCTGGGGTTCACCCCTCACAGAACATACCTGAGCCGTGTCCAGTGGTGGCATCCGCTTCGAGCGGTACCGATACCCCGACATCGGCACTGGTGTTGGATGAAATACTCCTCACCAGGGTGCCTTCGGGACCGGTGGATACACTCCAGACTGACCTTTCATTATCGGTACCAGCACCGATACTACCACCGACGTCGGTACCCTCCAGACGTGCATCGATAGCCTCGCTTCCTTCGATGCCGAGTCTGGAATCGATCTCCAGTCTGGAGGACTGGGTACTGACTCACCTTGGTACCGGCTCTCGGCGGTACCGAAGGCTCGGTTCCAATGATTCGGATCCGCAACTCTCGGTTCCCCCGAGGCCGATTGAGTTGCCACTAGCTGATCTTCACTCACCGGTATCAGACACGGTACCGGTCGGTACCGATGTCCTCATTACCCTTACGGTCGGTGCCTTCCATGCTTCGCTTATCGATGCCGAGTTTAGAATCGCTCTCTAGTCTGGAAGACTCGGTACCAATACACTTTGGTACCGACACCGATCGATACCGGTGGCTCGGTACCGAGGATAGCACCCGGAGGTTTTCGGTTACCTCGGTACCGATTGAACTGTCACTGATGACTGCTCCGATGTCTTTGTCGAGCTCGACTCTGACATCGGTACCGGTATTGGCATCAGTACCGGTATCTACAGTAGCATCGTGGCCAACTCCTACCATGCTTTTTTCAACAGGATCGCTCCCTTCTATGCCAAGCTTGGAGTCGATACCTGGCATGGACAATGTGGTAATGACGGTTGCTGCTCCTGACAGCCAGTACCGGCGACCATCCTTTAGGCATTCCACACTGCACTGTGCAGGATCTTCTATTCCTATATATCTGGATAGCTCTGTCGGTGCTCAGGCTAGTTCTTCAGATCTAACCTGTCCAAGGGAAAATACTGTTGGGGAACCCTCTTTTCAGAGTTTCCTCCTGGATATAGCAAGATCTCTTGCCATTCCTATCCCAGGACATGATCCTGCACAGGACTCTCTTTCTACCAAAGCAAAGGAGAACATAATGCTTCCTTTGCATCATTCCTTGCAGAATCTCCTTCTAGGAATGTGGGAAACACCTTTAAGGGTACCCCCACCTTCCAGAGCAACTGATCTCTTATATCAGGTGCCCCCCTCTCCGGGGTTTCAAAAGACTCAACTTCATCATTCCATAGTTGTGGAATCAGCAATGAGGAGGGTAAAGAGCAAGAAAAAGCACTCTTCTTATCCGCCAGGTCGTGAGTCTAAGATACTTGATGCCTTTGGACGTCAAACCTTCCAGACATCTATGCTTTCTGCAAGAATTCTCTCATATATTTTCTATATGAGTCTATCTCTTGAAGAGCTCACAAAGCAATTACATCTTTTGACTCCTTCCCTTCCAGAGTCCAGGAGTGCAGACTATTCTTCACTGCTCAAGCATCTCCAGAATATCTCTTGGTTTCTTACTCGTGCTTCCCTAGACTCTTTTAGTCTGTTAGCAGGACTTCTGCTATAACTATAGGGGCACGACGTAGAGCCTGGCTCCAAGCTTCAGGCTTGGACAAATGGGCACAGCACAGACTGGGACATACTCCTTGCACTGGAGACAATCTTTTCAACAAGGAGTCTTTACGTCAAGTTACTCAGTTCTCCACTGA
Source organism: Ichthyophis bannanicus (assembly GCA_033557465.1). NCBI lineage: Eukaryota > Metazoa > Chordata > Amphibia > Gymnophiona > Ichthyophiidae > Ichthyophis > Ichthyophis bannanicus. The sequence goes on along the minus strand of CM066032.1, from coordinate 845,046,124 downwards.
CTTACCTGTTCCTAGGGGCTGTTCTGCACCTTCTTCTGTCCCAGTAGGTAGGAAATGTCCTGCCAAACTTTCTTCCCATAGGAGAAGAAGGTTTTATGTATCATCTGCCCATCCTACAGATGTTCCCAAACAGGGGAACCATCGTCCTGGTCTGCAGAGTTCAACCTCTCACCAGGCTCAGCAAACCCAGCAACCACAGGGTTTCTGATCAACCCATCAGATGCTTGTGACTCTGGGGATTACAATCTGCAGTTGCTTCTTCTCAATAGAGACAATCCACTGCTGTCATTCTAAATCCTAAACATGGATCTCTTCCCGAAAGACATCCATTCTTTCTATGTTCTATGAGCTGTCAGGATGTTCATGCTTCTAAGTCACAGGGTTCTCCTCTTTTTCCTTCTAGGGAAAGAGGTCTATCCATTATCAAATGATAGTTTCCTGTGCCAGCATGTCTCTTTTCCTTTCTATAAACTTACTACTTTGTAAGTTTTCTTCAGCTCCATTTTCTTTACCCTCTTACCAGGGTTTTTCCTCTGTAAGAGCGGTATTGCTTCACTGGAGGGCTTTTTCTTCAGCCTCTCTAGTTTTCTTACTTTTCTAGTGCGGAGTTCTCTTCTCTGAGTTGACTCCTCTTGTTCAATCTTGCTTTGAAGCAGTTCATCAGACACGTCCAGAGTTTTCTACTCTTGTTTTGTCTGTTCTTTCTGTTTTAAATAGTACCATTCTTCTGCTGTCTGGCAAGCAGCTACCAATGCAGGAGCCTTAATCTTTGGACCACTGGTTCTTGTCCACCAGCAACCAGATTTGTCCTCCACTAACATTCTGTCTGGTCTTAGTAGTGGCTCCAAGTCAGTGCTGTCATCTGTCTTGAAACTTTTTTCACTACAAGCTTGTTGGATTGTCTTCTGTTTCTGCCATCTCCATTCCCCTGGGTTTGGCAGCAGTTGACATAGGTACTGGCTCTCCTGCAGCCAGTTCTATCTCGTCATTCTCCTGCATCATGCTCTCTGCAATTCTACAGAGAAGCTCTCCACTATGGGCCCTTGCTAGAGAGCATGGGGGGCTTTTTCTCCAACAGCTATTCTAGATGGTTGAAAAAGGCTTTTTCAGTCATGTCTCCCATGACTAGAAAAGTTCTCCTTTTTAATATAAAGTACATAGGCCTCCTCTTACGTGAAAGCTTAAGGAGTTGCTAATTCCCTGCTTTGGTCCATAGTATTTCCAATAGGGAATATGTTTCTCCTTCCAGCTCGTCCTCATGGTAAGAACGCATGATACCTTTTTGCCCTTAAGCAGGTCAGCATGGTATCTCATTCCTATGCGTCTTCTGTTCACTTACCATGCTAGAGTTCTAGGATGCTCGGGACTTGCTGGCTACAGACTGATATCATCCTCTGCTTTTCACGTAACCATCCTGGTTATTCTACTACCTAGCATCCCTGTAGCCATAACCAGTGGGAATTGATTCTCTATATATCTTCTCAAGTAGGTTCCACCTTTCATGTTATTAGATGAATCTTTCCTCTCCACATTTTCCTATGTGAATACATTTTTGTAGGCATATCTCTGCTTCTTTGCAGACTTCCATATAGAGGCCTATATATTCATACCTATAGCACACATCTTACAGATGTCTATGTCTATCATGTGTGTGTATTTTATGCCCTTCATATCTCACTATAGATATATTCTCATATATCTATATGTTATATATACCTATATATATATATATATATATATATATATATAGAGAGAGAGAGAGAGAGAGAGAGAGAGAGAGAGAGTCACGCCCTCCTTTGTCTAGGCGGTTGCCTAGTAGAGGAGGACGGACCACATTTATGTATCCTTTAAGTGCTGCGGGTCTTTTCTTCCATGTAGTTGTGGTCAAGACGAAAACAGTCAAGGATTTTAAGGGTAACAATAAGTTTTATTGTTGCACAGGTATTTTACTACTACCCCTACAAAAGGCAAAGAATAAAGGATTCTTCTCCGTACAGAACAAAAAGTCAAACTGATACAGCAAAGTCCATGTGTTATACTTCCACACACGTTTGCTTTAAACAACTTTCCCAAAGGTTTCTTCCCAAATACAATTTCACTTTACTTATGCCTGGGTTAGTTGAGGCATCCAATCAAATTCCTTAACAGCTCTTTCTCTTCTTTAGACCAGTTGTTGCATTTGTATAACAATCAGAAAAACATTTGCATTCTCTTCATTCACAGTTGCCCAACTTGCTAGGCTTTACACTTCTAGGACTTTATTGCTTTCCCAGTGTTAATCCACCAAGCTAAACTTCAGGCTTCTTCCAGCACTTGTAACAGCATAAATCATTAGCAGCTTTACTCCCTTTGGCAATAAGCACAGTCTGTCTCCATATCAGAACATTCACTTTCCAAAGGGGCTTCTTCAGTTTGCATAGCCTCTTCCTCAGAGTCTGATACAACCTGGCTGTTCTCAGGGTTCTCAACAGCAGGCTTCCATTGCTCTAACAGGTTTTTAAGCTGTCTCCAGCGAGACTCTTCCTTAGACTGAGGTGTGGGGGAAGAACCAAGGAGACCACTCTCCCTTAACACAGATTTAAATGTCTCAAGATGGCTCACCTTTTTTCTAGCAGTTCTTAACTTCTCTGGTAGTGCTAAAGGTGACCACTTGTCCCCAGACTGCTTTACCTGGACTCTTATATCATGGTCCCCAGCAGGGTCTGGCTCATACTCCCGTCTCCCAAGCTTCCGGTCAGCTAACTGCTTTCTATCAGCTGGGCTTCTCTCAGGGCTGGAATTACAGACACGCTGCCTGCAATAAGAATCTTTATGCAGCTGTTTAACAGGGCATTTGCTTCTGCCTATTCTCCCACCTTTCAGGACAGCGTCAACAGAAGACTCATGAGAAGAACTCCTCTGACTCCTGGACAAGCTATCCGGACTTTCCTCCCGAGGATTATTCCTTCTTCTCTCCCACTTCTCTCTGCTGCTCCTCACGTGTTTCTTCCTGTTCCTCTCTATGCCTCTCTCACTAACTGTTTCTTCCTGCTTAAGTGTTTGGGGCTGTCCTATGAGCTTTGACTCCGCCCCTCTGCTTTCCACGTCAGCTCCCTTGGTCACCATGGAGCTGAGGTGTGGCTCCCTCTCTAGCCTTCGGTGCATAGAGTTTTTTTCATTTGTAGAAGGTTTAACCCTTTCCCTTCCTGAACTGCTCTTTGCTTCAGGGGAAAAAAACTGGTTTCTCCTGCTTTCTCCAGGGTTTAACCCTGCTTCGCCACCACAATATGTATATCTATATATATGTATATCTATATGTATCTGTCGAGATATTTTACTATCGGTAGATATATATTCTGCTTTATCTACCTGACTGTCGAGGCTCATATAGCTATATGATTCTGACAGATGGGCTTTACCCATTCTTATGCTATATAGCATGTTTTGGGGTCCTACACTCACAACCACTTTGGTGGTAGTTAACACCTACCATAACCTTAAGGTTAGGTACTTCTGAAGCTCTCCATGTTCCAATATCTCTCCCAGCTGACTTCAGTTAGGAGAGACATTGCGGATCTTCAGCTACTCACAGGCTCTAACGCCTCCGGCGTTTGTCCTTTCTTTGGAATACAAGGGGTTCCCATACCCTTTCTCCCCACAAGGACTGGGCCTGTTTGTCCAAATCGGTTAGCCTTTCTCTTTTTGTTCCTAAGAGTGAGCCACTCTGCTGCCAAAAGAGTTGGGCTTTTATCATAAAGCCTTCCGCTGAAGGCCCACCGTTTTTGTACTACCCCAGTTTTTCCTACTGGGGTTCCCTGTTACCTTTCAGGATTCTGACCTCCATTGCTTTTCCTACTGCCCCTTTTACTACCTCCACTTACAGTGAGGTCCTTCTCGAGGTTCCTCTACGGGGTTCCCCAGTAGATCCCATGAACCTCCATACTTCTCTGAAGTCCTGTTAGGGGAGGTCCATATTGCAATATTTTTTCTTTGCAATATCATTGATGACATTTACATCCACACATGGACTCCTTGTCTGCAATCCTATGCTAGGTTAGCTGTTCCACAGCACCTTTCTTTCTTCAACTCCTACCCTCCATCCTCAGGATGCCTGGTGTTCTGGGGGATAGCATGTTCCAACCTATGACATGCTGGGACTCCAGGCATCTCAGCTTGGGAGTCCCCATATGTGAAGACTCATTCCTGCTTGTTCCTGGAGATAGCACAGTTACTTACCTGTAACAGGTGATCTCTGGGAACAGCAGGAATAAGTCTTCACAACCCACCCACCTCCCCAGGAGTTGTATCTCTATCTATCTTTCCTTTCCTCTCTCTCTCTTTGTCTCAGCTTTAAAACTTAACTGAGGAGAGGCAGTTGGGAAAGGCGGGAAGGCAGCACGCAGGCGTGGTGGGATGCTTCCAAAAGCTCTTTGATTGGACGCTGGGAAGCGTTCCTGCGCAGACTCCGTCGGTACCGACGTACCCATATGTGAAGACTTATTCCTGCTGTTCCCAGAGATCACCTGTTACAGGTAAGTAACTGTGCTTGATTGCTTTGAGTGCACTAGCAGAGCCACACCTATCTGCATCAGTGCATGCAAATCTGCTTGGCTTCAGGCATCAGATCTTGAACAATGGGTTCAAGATAAACTGGGTAACATTCCTTGCACAGGTGAAAACTTGTCTGACAAGGACTGACAGGATAAAGCTTCTCAGTTAGAATCTGAGAACACTACTCTTAATAGGCTTTTTAAGACTACTGCCAATCCTGCTAGGAAGAAAGCAGCTGGAAAGAAAACTTTCTTTGATAAGAAAAAGACATTTTGCCCTTCTTACTCCCCTGCTTCTCAATACCAACCTCAGAGTGCTCAGAAGAAGCCACAGGCTCCTAAGCTCAACCAGCTCCGCAGACTCGATCTGCATCTGTTTTTTTTACCTTTTCCTAGAGAACATAGCCACCCTGCCTCTGGAGAACCTCCACCCCCTCCACATAGCAGGCAGACTCTGTCATTATGCCCACAGGTGGCATCTCATCACCTCAGAGCAGTGGACACTAACCATAGTGAGAGAGGGGTAGACTTCATTTACAAACACTGTCCCCCCTCCACCCTAGTAGGGGAATATCATTCTCAGCTCCCTCTCACTGCTCTCCTGCTGCAAGAGGTGACTTCTCTTCTATCACAGGGTGCCATAGAAAAAGTCCCAACATCTCAGCAAAGAATGGGTTTCTATTCTCCATACTTTCTCATACCAAAGAAGAGCAGAGAGTACAGACCTATCCTGGACCTCAGAAACCTGAACAAATTTCTAGTCCGCGAGAAGTTCAAGATGGTCTCACTGTAGACCCTCCTAGCCTATCTCCAGAGTCAGGACTGGCTCTGTTCTCTAGATCTAAAGGAAGCGAACAAACATATCCTCATTCATCCAGAGCACAGGAGATATCTACGCTTCATGTTTCAGGGAAGATATTATCAATACAAAGTCCTTCCTTTCAGACTTGCCTCTTCTCCAAGAGTCTTCACAAAGTGCATGGCAGTCATGGCCGCATATCGAAGGTCTCTAGGGATATTTGTCTTCCCTTACTTAGACAACTAGCTCATAAAAGCAGACACCTCGCAGTAGGTCCACCTGTCTCTCTCCCATACCATGCAGGTACTGCAACATTTGGGATTTGTAATAAAGCTTCCAAAATCCCTTCTTGCTCCTACTCAAACATTAGAATTCATAGGAGCTCTCTTAGACGCTCAGCAGTCAAGGGCATTTCTACCCCAGCCCCACTATTCTTGTCTCATTCATCTGGCATCTCAGGTGTGTCTCACAGACTACCTAACTGCCCGGGAAATGCTACAGCTTCTAGGTCATATGGCCTCAACAGTGCATGTAGTCCCTTATGCCCGTCTACATATGTGCACAGCCCAATGGGTACTGTCTTCCCAGTGGCAGCAGGTCTCAAGCCATCTCAAGGACAAGATCCGAGTCTCTGCCCCTTTGGCCACATCCCTTCAATGGTGGTGTTCCCCAGAGAATCTCCTCGTCGGGTCACCTTTTCAGATGCCTCCACATCAATGCACCCTGACGACATATGCCTCCAAACTGGTCTGGGGGGCCCATTTGGGAACTCTCTCCACGCAGGGCCTCTGGACAGAGCAGGAGTCACAACTCTAGATAAATCTACTAGTGCTTTGTGCTATCTCCAATGCCCTAAAGTTGTTTCAGGAGCATCATTAGACTTGCGTTTAATGTTAAGAACATTTTTGTTTATGGATTACTATGTTTTTTCTTAGTGAATTATTCTATTGTTATATTTTTCTAATTTTTTATTTGTTAATGTCTTTCCCTTTTAATTTTCCAACTTTGCCCCTTTTACCAAATTTCTTATATTACTATTTATTTTTATTGTAAACCACTTTGATTGAAGGATAAGGTGGTATATAAATATGGATAAATAAATAAATCTATAATCCCGCAGGGTCCTGGTCCAGACAGACAATCAGGTAGCTATGTTCTATGTGAACAAGCAGGGGGGGGAACAGGTTCTTGGCCCCTCTGCAGGGAGACTCTCCATCTCTGGTCCTTTGCCATTGCTCATCAGAAACATCTCCAAGCAATGTATTTACCAGGAGAGCAAAATGTCTTGGCAGACAGATTGAGGTGGATCCTCCTTCCCCACGAATGGTCTCTCTATCTGGAGCCAATATCCTTCATCTTTCAGACCCGGGGGACTCCAGAGATAGATCTGTTTGCCACTCCGCAGAATGCCAAACTCCAACATTTCTGCACCAGGACTCCTATTGTCCAGCAACCAGCAGGTGGGTGCTTTCCACTTCCACAGGGGCCAGGGTCTACTGTATGCCTCCCCCCCCCCATTCCCCTAATTCCCAAGATGCTTTTCAAGCTTCAGGGAGACAGGCGCAATATGATCCTCATAGCCCCACACTGGCCATGTCAACCATAGTTTCCTTTCCTACTACATCTGTCTCAGACTCAACTCCTAAGTTTCTGCTCCCGAGGAGGGGATGCTGCTCCATCCCAATATGCAGTCTCTCCATCTAACGGCATGACTGATGAAAGAATAGCGCTATAGGATCTTAACCCTACTCAGGATGTAAAGGAGATCCTGCTAGCATCCAGGAAGCCATCCACCAGACGTCCAGATGCTTTCAAGTGGCATATATTTTCTACCTGGTTTTCCCAGAAGGATCTCAATCCTTTTTCAGCTCCAGTGTAGGCGCTTCTACAGTATCTCCTCCACCTGTCCTCATCTGGTCTCAAAACCAACTCGGTGAGAGTTCACCTCAGTGCAATTGCAGCCTCTCATCATCCCTTGGATGGACAGCCCATCTCCTCACAGCTGCTCATGGCACACTTTATGAGAGGTCTTTTGCTGACCAAACCTCCAATCAGACCACCACCGGTAGCATGGGATCTCAATGTCATTCTAGGGCAGTTTCTAAGCTGCCTTTTGAATCTTTGGCCACGACCTTGCTAAAGTTTCTAACATGGAAGGTCATCTTCCTTATTGCCTTCACTTTAGCTAGATGCATTAGTGAGCTTCAAGCTTTGGTGGCAGATCCGCCTTATACCCGGTTCCACCATGACAAGGTTGTCCTTAGGACTCACCCCCATTTCATGCCAAAGGTGGTGTCTTCTTTTAATTTGAATCAGTCAGTTTACCTTACTGTCTTTTTTCCTAGACTGCATTCATCTAGGGCAGAGTCAACCCTCCATATTCTTGACTGCAAACGTGCCTTAGCATTTTATTTTCAAATAACTTGAGAGCACCATAGGGCTTCGCAGTTGTTCATTTCTTTTAACCCTAGTCATGTGGGGTTGCCAATATCTAAATGTACTCTTTCTAAATGGATAGCAGATTGCATCTCATTTACTTATGATAAAGCAGGACTATCCCTTGAGGGTCACGTCACTGCCCATAATGTTCGTGCCATGGCTACCTCGATGGCAAATCTACACGCTGTAGCCATTGATGAAATCTGCAAAGCAGCAACCTGGTCTTCAGTCCATACCTTTGCTGCTCATTACTGTTTCGATAAAGATTCCCGCCGGGATGCCATGTATGGTCAAGCTGTTCTCCAGCATCTCTTTCAGACTTAAGGGCAACTCCTACCCTCCGTTCTGGAACTTAACGATATCAGACATCCATGGAGGATTCATGACCTCTTGAAGCCTATCCTGAGGCAACCCTACCGGTTCTGAGGTTCCTGTTCACAACCAGAAATCAAAGCTTCACACTTCCCCCCTCAAACAATCAGCCTACACAACCCAGTAAAACAATAGGTGAAATACCTAGGAGTTATATTGGACAGTTCCCTCAGTATGCCATCTCAAATAAAACAAACAGCCAGAACTATATTCTTCAAGTTAAGAACCATTCAACACCTCAGACCATTCTTAGAAACTGATTTCAGATCTGTAGTCCAAGTGCTAATCACTCCCCACTTGGACTACTATAACAGTCTGTTACAAGGGCTGCCCAAAAAGAGCATACACTCCCTGAAAATAATGCAAAACGTAACTGCCAGAATTATAACCAAAGCACATTTAACAGACCATATCACATCTATACTTCATAACCTCCACTGGCTTCAGATAGCAAGTGGGATAAAATACAAAACAATAGTTACCACATTAAAACTGCTCAATAACATTGCTCCCTCCTTCCTTACATCAAAGATTTGTATTTATTTATTTAAGAAGCTTTACTATACCGTCCCTTCCAGAGATCAAAGGCGGTTTACAGGGAACAGAACAGGTACACTGAACTTTAAAACGTGTGTGTAACCAAAAATTGCCAATAACATAACATATTTACAGTCAACATATTATACATTTTTACATAATATATAGAGGTTATGCACCTCCATTTCTACATTGTGGGAATGGCTTAAGGGTGTTCTTTATGAATCCAGGATATAATAAGGGGGTCTATAGTTAGAAACATAGAAAAATGATGACAGAAAAAGACCACATGGCCTATCTAGTCTGTCCTTCCATATCAACAACTACAACAGTCCCCTTATTTCCTTTAGCGATCCTCTGTGTTTGTCCCATGCTTTTTTAAATTCAGATACTGTCCTCATCTCTACCACCTCCACTGGGAGACTATTCCACGGATCCACCACTCTTTCCGTAAAGAAATATTTCCGCATATCACTCCTGAATCTATCCCCTTTCACCCTTATCACATGTCCCCTCGTAGCAGAACTTGCTTTCAATCGAAAGAGACTCTCCCCATGTGCATTTATGCCACGGAGGTATTTAAACGTCTCAATCATATCACCTCTATCCCGCTTTTCCTCTAAGGTGTACACATTAAGATCCTTAAGTCTGTCCTCATATGCTTTATAATGAAGACCACTAACCATTTTAGTAGCCACCCTCTGTACCGACTCCATCCTGTTTATATCCTTTTGAAGGTGCGGTCTCTAGAATTGCACACAATACTCCAAATGAGGTCGCACCAAAGACTTATACAGAGGCACTGAAACCTCTTTTTTTCTGTTAGTCATTCCTCTCCGTATGCACCCAAGCATCCTTCCAGCTTTTGCTGTCGCCTTTTCTATCTGTTTAGCTACTTTAAGATCATCAGACACAACCACGCCTAGGTCCCGCTTTTCTTTAGTGGACAAAAGTACTTCTCCCCCTATACTATATTGCTCCCTTGGATTGCTGCTGCCCAAATGCATGACCTTGCATTTTTTAACACTAAATCCCAGCTGCCAAATTCTAGACCATTCTTCAAGCTTAGCTAGATCCCTCCGCATGTTATCTACACCTTCCTGGGTGTCTACTCTATTGCAGATTTTGGTATCATCCGCAAAGAGCCAAACCTTACCTGACATCCCTTCCACTATATCACTAACAAAGATGTTGAAAAGAATCGGCCCAAGGATAGATCCCTAGGGCACACCACTGGTAACATCCTTCTCCTCAGAGTGAGCTCCATTTACCTGTACTCTTTGTCGCCTCCTACTCAACCAATTTCTAACCCAATTAGTAACTTTAGGGTCCATCTCTAGGGTGCTCAGTTTGTTTATAAGTCGCCTGAGAGGAACGGTGTCAAAGGCCTTACTGAAATCTAAATACACCACATCTAGGGCTCTCCCTCCGTCCAACTCCCTGGTCACCTAGTCAAAGAATTCAATCAGATTTGTCTGACAAGACCTGCCTCTGGTGAATCCATGCTGCCTCAGATCCTGTAATCCGCTGGACTCCAGAAACCTTACTATTTTCTCTTTCAGCAGCGTTTCCAATAATTTACTCACCACCGAAGTTAAACTAACCAGCCTGTAGTTTTCAACCACATCCTTACTTCCGCTTTTGTGTAAAGGCACCACATGAGCCTCTCTCCAGTCCTTTGGCACCACTCCCGACTCCAACGAGGCATTGAAAAGGTTAGTCAGTGGAGCTGCTAGAACGTCTCCAAGTTCCCTCAGTATTCTAGGGTGTATCCCATCCGGTCCCATCGCTTTGTCTACTTTAAGTTTAGCAAGTTTCTCACGAACACAGTCTTCTGAAAATTGTTCAAGTTGCCCCTCGCTTCTGTTCCTGTTTGCGGGTGTTTTCTGAGGTCCTGTTCCTTCATCTTTGAACACAGAACAGAAATATTTATTAAGCAATTCCGCTTTATCCTCATCAGCTTCTACATATTCTTCCCCTTCACCCTTGAATCTGACAATACCACTTTTGACCTTCCTCTTCTCACTAATATATCTGAAAAATGTTTTAACCCCCCCCCCCCCCCCCCCGTTTTATTGCATTGGCTATTTCCTCCTCTTTTTGAATCTTTGCTTTCCTGACTACTTTGCTATCTTCTCTAAGTTTTTGCAAATATAGATGCCTGACTTCCTTTCTCTGTGATCTCTTGTATTTCATGAAGGCCTCCCTCTTTTTCTTCACCTTTTCAGCTACTTCTTTTGAAAGCTATAGCAGTCTCCTTTTTCCTTTTATTTACCATTTTAACAAAAAGGTTGGTTGCCCTTAAAACATCCCCTTTCAGTTTTGCCCACTGTTCCTGCAGCTGTTCCCATCCCGCTAAAGACTCCCTGAAGTATTGGCCCATCTTGGCAAAGTTAGTTTTCCTAAAGTCTAAGACCCTCAGTTTTGAATGGATTCTGACAGCCCTAGTCATAATACTGAACCACACCATCTGGTGATCGCTGGATGCAAAATGATCTCCCACTATAACCTCAGAAACACTTTCACCATTGGTAAGCACCAAGTCCAGTATGGCCCCTTCACGTGTGGGGTCTGTTACCAATTGCCTGAATAGTTCTCCCTGTAAAGAATCCAGGATCTCCTTACTTCTAGATGATACTGCAGCAGGAATGTGGCAATCAACATCTGGCATATTGAAATCGCCTATTAGTAGCACTTCCCCATTCCTAGCAATGCTGCGTATGTCTTCAATTAGCTCTCCGTCCACCTCTTCCTCTTGTGAGGGAGGTCTGTATATCACGCCAATGCAAACAGATTTCTCTTTCTCTCTTTCTAGTTTAACCCACAGTGCCTTCTCTCTCCCTTTTAAGCTCTGTAATTCCAAAGCTTTAATATTATTTTTTACATATAGTGCCACTCCTCCTCCCTTTCTTCCTACCCTGTCCTTGCTGAATAAAGTCTAGCCTGGTATAGTTACATCCCAGTCATGTTTTTCTGTGAACCATGTTTCTGTAACTGCCACTAAATCCAAGTCAGCCACTCCCACCAAAGCTTCAACATCAGTGATCTTATTTCCCATTCTACAGGCATTTATACACACCGCGTTCCATATGTTACCCCTTTTACCCATTTCCATAAAGGTATTTAATGTTTCACTTATCTGGGGGCTTTCTTCACCCATCCCCAATGAATCTAGTTTAAATCCCTCTTCAGTAGATTAGCCAGTCTACTACTGAAGATGCGTCGACCTTTCTTGGACAGATGGATGCCATCTCTGCTCTGCAATCCTTGGAACAGTATCCCATGGTCCAGGAAACCAAAACGCTCTCAATGACACCATCCACACAGGGTGAATTGGGGAAGGGAATAGGTTAAAGATAAGCACAGTTCTATGTTGGGTATAGCTCATTCAGGTCCTGTGTGTCTCCAAAATGTTCAATAAATAAGAGCGTTTTAATTTCTTACGGAACAGTAGGCGGTCCTGTATAGCTCTTAATTTAACTGGGAGAGCATTCCATAAGGTTGGAGCAATATATGAAAATGTTCTGTTACTTGTGGATCAGTTTGTGTATCGGTACCGAGTGAGGACTGTTAAATTATTTTGGGCACATTCTCTTCTCATTCTTTCAATAGGAGAGTTGTTTGTGAGTGTTCAGATAGGAAGAGGCTTTGTCTCTTATTAGTTTAAAGTTATGATTAGTACTTTATATTTGATTCAGCTTAGGATAGGTAGCCAATTTAGATCATATCAAATCGTTAACTGAAGGGGTTTGTGATAAGGAAGCTTATCATAGCTCAGGAAGGGGCTATAGAAAAGGTGAAGTGACTCTGAACAAGCAACCTGTCAGTTCTGGTAGAAATAAGAAAACAGAATTTTCCCATAAAAAACTACCAGTCCCAGAATGCACCAGGTTTCCAGCAGCCATTAGAGGAGCTGAAGTGGGGAAACGTGTGTTCAATCAGGAGGGCTATGAGGTAATCCCTAAGCACTCATCTCAAAGGGCAGGGCCTGATTCAGCACTGCTGCGCTGTGTTAGGAAGGAGCACTCATCCAGGCAGAATAAGAGTAGAGTTTATTCTACAGATGATCATCTTCATGATCACCTTGGATATGCAGAGAAGGATCATCAGTTTCATCTGAAGGATCAGCAGAAGCAGAAGCCAAACCGGACGGACAGAGAAGGAAAGAGACCCTCTGGAAGAAAGAGGAGAAAAGCCTTTGAAAGGTCTAGAAGAGTCCAAAGCAGTACATATAATGGGAGGTATTCCAAGAGCCAGCATACACCATTGGACTGGGGAAAGCCAGAGGAATGGTGCTGCAGAGCTAGGAATCACCAGAGGCTACCTGTGAGGGAGACGGCTGCACGTGTAAGGGACCCTAAGACCTATGCCAGAAGGTATGTGAAGAGAGATTCAGTGTCCAGGGATCTAGATTGGAAGGCTGGACATAAGAACTGGACTACATACTGGCCAGGCTATATAGAGAGGAACTCTAGCAGCAATGGAAGCTCAGGTATGAACACTGATCTATGCCCTAGCTATAACCTTGAAAGACAGCAGGGAAATAAGTATTCTCCTGAAAGTGCTCCATTGAGAGATTCATCTGTGCCAATTGATGATATTGATCCCATGCTTGTTGAAGAAGGGGGAATATTAGCAGATGAAGATACTGTTTACATGGACTGCTCTCTATCCAAACTCTGTTGGTAACTTTCTGTTATAAAGTACAGCAACCATCACAAAGAAATATAAACTTATTGTATATTCTACTCAGAAAAGCTCCTGAAGCAGGATTTGACCTACACAGTAACAGCAAACCAGCTAAGGGGTTTCAGCTGGTAACTGTTAGCAATCAAGCCTTACCTCATTGCTTGTGAGCTAGGAGAGAATCACTTCTGAAGCTATGTGGCAAGTATTCAGAAGTTAACCTGACAAGAACAGTTTATTTCTTTCTTTGCGGCTTTTCGTTTGTTAGATATATGCTAAGAAAACATTAGCTAATTGCCTGACAAGTTTAAAGGTTGTTTTCCTGATTTTGATTTTTGACTTTGTTTTTCCCAGTTAAACACTGGAAGCGAGTAACCTAATTTATGTGCTACCAAGCATATCTGTGTTGGGAGAAATAACCCCATAAATAAATATCTTATTGGCTTTACCCAAGAGCACAACTAAATTATTGTCAGCAGCTGTGTCTGGTGTGAATGAACTACATTGCCCACAATACCTTGCAAATCATATAGAAATATGCACTTGCCAAGAGTGTGAATATTCTCACCCAGGCAGCCGTCTGACAGGTTTCAATGTCTGTTTGGGAAGGCCTTGTACGATACTATTAGAAAAATCAAAGTGAGGGATGATCATGGCTTGAAGTACTGAATGAAAATCAAAGTTGGATAGAAGCGGTCTGAGGTGCTGTAGTAGCCTTAGTTTTGGTCATTTTCTTTATATGTGAGACCATACTGAGCGTCTGATCAAGGGTTACCCCAAGGTATTTCACTTCCTGCTTTACATTTAAGTCAATCAATGTTGCAAGGTGATTTTTGGGGGAGGTGTAAAGGTTTGGCTTCTTGAGACGAATAGAACCTTAGTTTTATTATAATTTACTTTTAGCTTGCTTAAGTTCAGCCAGTTTGTTGAAAGAACTGAAATATGAGATTGCAGACCTGCTATCATAAATCTGTGAACTATCATTAAAATCATCTCTAATACCTGAAGATTGGAGGATCGCCAATGTAACACCAATTTTTAAAAAGGGTTCCAGGGGTGATCCAGGAAACTACAGACCAGTGAGCCTGACGTCAGTACTGGGAAAAATGGTAGAAACCATCATAAAGAATAAAATTACTCAGCATGTAGATAGTCACAACCTAATGGGAGACAGCCAACATGGCTTTAGACAAGGAAGATCTTGTCTTACTAATCTGTTATGTTTTTTTGAAGGAGTTAATAAACAGGTGGACAAAGGTGAGTCGGTTGATATTGTGTATCTGGACTTTCAGAAAGCCTTTGACAAGGTCCCTCATCAGAGACTTTTGGCAAAACTAAAGAGTCATGGGATAGGAGGCAGTGTACTATTGTGGATCAGGAACTGGTTAAAAGATAGAAAGCAGAGGGTAGGGCTAAATGGCCAATTTTCCCAATGGAGAAAGGTGAATAGTGGTGTACCCCAGGGATCTGTGCTGGGTCCGCTGCTTTTTGACATATTCATAAATGACCTGGAAAATGGAATAACGAGTGAGGTTATCAAATTTGCAGATGACACAAAACTATTTAAAGTTGTTAAAACCCAAGAGGATTGTGAAAAATTGCAAGAGGAAATTGCAAGAGGAAATTGCAAGAGGATCTTGCAAGAGGAAATTGGAAGACTGGGCATCAAAATGGCAGATGAAATTTAATGTGGACAAGTGCAAGGTTATGCACCTAGGGAAGAACAACCCAAACTATGGTTACACGATGCAAGGTTCCACATTAGGAACCACCACCCAGGAAAAAGATTTAGGCGTCATTGTGGATACCATGTTAAAACCCTCGGCCCAGTGTGCAGCGGCGGCCAAGAGAGCAAATAGAATGCTAGGTATCATAAGGAAAGGAATGGAAAATAAAACAAAATATATTATAATGCCTCTATATCGTTCCATGGTGAGACCGCACCTTGAATATTGTGTGCAATTCTGGTCGCCGTATCTTAAAGGATATAGCGATTTTAGAAAAGGTACAGAGAAGAGCCACCAAAAATGGTAAAGGGGATGGAAGGATACTCCTATGAAGAAAGGCTAAAAAGGTTAGGGCTCTTTAACCTGGAAAAGAGACGGCTGAGGGGAGATATGATAGAAGTCTATAAATTAATGAACGGAGTGGAACGGGTAAACATAGATCGATTGTTTACCTTATCAGAATATAGAAAGACTAGGGGACATGCAATGAAGCTACAGGGTAAACTATTTAAGACTAATAAAAGAAAATATTTTTTCACTCAACGTGTAATCAAACTCTGGAATTTGTTACCGGAGGATGTAGTAAAGGCTGTTAGTGTAGCTGGGTTTAAAAAAGGTTTGGACAAGTTCCTGGAGGAAAGGTCCATAAACCATTATTAAGAAGTGACCGAAGATATCAATGCTTGACCCAGTACAAGCATTGTGGAACTTGTGTCTCTTGGGGAAACTGCTAGGTACATATGACCTAGATTGGCCACTGTTGGAAACAGAATACTGGGCTTGATGGACCTTGGTCTGACCCAGTATGGCATATCTTATGTTCTTATGTTCTTATGTTCAGTTAAGCATATGGTTAACTGGAGATAGTTTGGATTCGTAATGTCTACGGGAAGATAAAGCATTATATTGTCCGCGTAGTTGTGGTAGCCTAATTGAAATTTCTTGAAGATATTACATATGGGCTGTAGATAAATATTAAAAAGTAAAGCAGAAAGGGAGGATCCCTGGGGTATTCTTTGTTCTAGTTTATATGAATTAGATGTTTGTTGACCTATCCTAACTCGTTGAGTACGGTCTGTAAGATAGGACTCAAACCATTTTAAGACGTTACCATGTAGTCCAATCTGTTGGAGTCTTGAGAGCAGAATCTTGTGGCTAATATTATCGAATGCAGATGTAATATCCAAAAACACTAGTACAAAGGCTTTTTTGGGTTATCAATTCCTCGAATCAGGTTATCTAAGAGAGCCAACAATAATGACTCTACACTGTGAAATGGTCTAAAACCATATTGTTGCTCATATAAGGGGGAATTGAGTTCAATATAATCCTGTAATTGAATATGGACAATTTTTTCAATTACTTTAGCGAGAAACGGCAAACTAGATACTGGCCTGTATGAGCTGGGGTTTTCTTTCCCCATTGATTTGTGTTTTAGAATTGGTCTGATCATTGTATGCTTAAGGGCATTGGGCACGATTCCTTGATTCAGTGATTGGTTAACCATTCTGAGGATAAATTGTGCTACCTCTGTTTTGGTTGCCTTTATCCAGCTGACAGGGCAGGGGTTTAACCTAGATGTTGTAGTGTTAATTTTGGAGATTATGTTCTTAAGGTATTTTAGGCTGACTGCATGAAATTCATGCCATTTTTTTTATCAGCGTATGAAGGATTACTATCAAATTGTAGGTTAGGATCTGTGTCTGGGAGCTTTAGCTTGCTAATATAATGTAAAGCAAGGACATGAGATTTTATGTAGCTATTATTTACTTCTTCAGTCTGGTGAAGTGTGAGCGATTTAGCAATTTCAAACAGTTCTCTTGTATGGTTGAGGGATTTAGTAAAACTGTTTGTATGATATTCTCTTTTACTATTGTTTATGGCATCCTTATATTATTGTAAGGTGCTCATGTAGTTTATTTTGTCATCTGAGGATTTAGTGAGTCTCCATTTATGTTCTAACCTTCTTAATTTTCATTTTAGCTTTCCTAATTCATAGATATACCATTTTTCAGAACTCTTGTGTTTTTATGCTATGTGATTTTAGTTCAGTGGCAGGTTTATGTATAGAGCTGTTCTAACATGACAGTGATTCCTCTAAGTCTAGGTGTAGATTATCTATCTGTGGTCTTATCTCATTAAGGAAGCTGTCCTTATCAAAGTTCTTAAATCCTTTAGACCAGGAATTTTTATTATTTGGTAGGGTTGAGTGCAGCATGTGCGTCATTGTGAATTCAATTATGTAATGGCCAGTCCAAGGTACTTGTGATACATGTGGGGAGAGAAGAGGTGATCATGAATGATCTCCTTAGGAACGAATATTAAGTCAAGTGTGTTGCCTTTTGTATGGTAAATTTACAATCTACTGAAAACCCATAGCAGTCATAGAGTTGATAAAATTCATAGAGTGTGACTGATGTAGTGACGGAAGATTAAAGTCACCTAATAGCACTAGGGGTTTCTTTAAAGAGGTAGAACATACAGTTTTGACAATTGGGATGAGGTTATCTGGCTTAGGACTCGGTGGTCTGTATATGAGGCATATCGAGAGCCTATTATTCTCTATCTGGAGAAGATCTATTTCATCAGTTTTATTTGCTTGGTGGGGGGATGTTTTCAATTGCTGCTTTAATAGTGTGTGGACACCTCCTCCATGGCTAGTAGTCCTGGGATAGTGTATTAGATCATATCCAGGGACTTTCAATTGGTTAGTTAGTACAGTATCAGAGTCTGATAGCCAAGACTCTGTAATGCAGAATAGGTCTGGATTGTTGTCATTCACCATGTCAATTATGACCGATATTTTGTTTTGAATGGATCTAATATTAGTAAGTAGTAATTTAATAGGCTTAGGGTTGTCTGTGAGTTTGTAGTCTAAATTGCTAAACTGCGGGGTAAGATAGGCAACATTATAACAGACTCATCTATGTGTCTTGAAGGCTTATATTCAAATAGTGTAGGGGTATGTCTGACATGATTATGAATAACTGGTATATTGTAATGCTGAGGTGATACTAATGCGAGGGCATTTTCATTGGTTATATTTGTAAATATAATATAAAAGCAAACTGTAATTTGTAGCAATTCTCTGGTCTCCATGTTTAACATTTTTATCTATTGCTGGTATTGTTTTACAGGAAATGAATATCAATGTGATTGAAGGAGTTATCAGTGATATAAGATGATAATGTTAATCTATAAAAATGCTGAGCAGAGGATTGTGCCTGGAGTTAGTTCAGATGAATGCAAGTTACAGAAACAATTGTTATTTCTGAGAATTCATTTGTTTAAGCTGCATTGAATAACATAAAATTACTAGCCAGTAATCATGATGTTATATAATTCATGAATCATCTTACCATAACAGAGTTCAAACAGAGGACTTCATCAGGAGTACTCCCAAATGGAAATAAGGAGAAGAAAACGTAATAAAAACCTCCTTGCAATACCATCCTCAATCCGGAAGACCAAACAACCAACCAGTAACAGGGCCTTTACATACGTAGCACCCACACTATGGAACTCCCTTCCAGACTCCCTTAGGTACTACTACTATTTAACACTTATATAGCGCCATGCACGCAGCGCTGTACAGACATGAATATATAGAGAGTGACAGTCCCTGCTCATCAGAGCTTACAATTACAGGTCAACCAGAGATCTTCAGACTTTCCAAAAAGAACTAAAAATATTGCTCTTCTCCAAGTACTACAGTAACACCGCTTGACACATCACTCATACACATCTTTTCTCCCAACTACCTCTACAGAAACAGTGACCCCCTCAGCAACTTTGCACCCATATATACTAATTCCCATGTACCATGTACATAATGTTACCATGTGAATAGCTGGTTGTTAGCCACCATCTACTATGCTTTTGATTGAAATCCACTATGTATATAGTTGATGTTCATACATAAATGTTTCGCTGTTTTCAAAAGTGTTCTCTGTAATTGTTATTGTTCAATGTAAACTGCCCCGATCTATGGATGGGGTGGTATATAAAAACCGTACAAATAAAACAAATAAATTTCTCTGGCATTTGGGAGCTAGGGAGTCCCATGAAGACTACATTCCTGCTTGTTCCTGGAGATAGCATAGTTACTCACCTGTAACAGGTGACCTCTGGGAACAGCAGGAATTTAGTCTTCACAACCCACCCTCCTCCCCTAGGAGTTGTAGGTTTTCTCTTTTTCCCTCCTTTTCTCTCAGCTACAAACTCAACTGAAGAGGAAGAGTTGGGAAGGCAGCGACGCAGTCGCAGTGGGATGCTCCCAAAAGCTTTCCTATTGGACACTGGTTCCAGCACAGGCTCCGTCGGTACCGATGTCACCCATATGTGAAGACTAAATTCCTGTTTAAAGGCAAATAACTATGCTTTTAATCCATTTCAGCATGTTGAATAGCCTCTACAGCAGAACTTTTCTAAAATTATTTCCTACATGCATATACCTACCTATACAGCAGGGTGTATGTTTTGGGAGGGGGTGGGGGTGGGGTGTGTGGTGTCCTAATCACACTACATTTTCAGGATTATAGGGGTAGGGGACCAAGCAGGTCCAAATGTAAGATGCTTGCGCCCATAGGCAGGATCAAAGAGCAGTGAGAAGGGGCATTTTCTTCCCCAGAGATCAGACAGTACAGCCCTAAGGCACATACAATCAGATTCCTGTTTAGGCAACTTATTTGATGCGTTCAGAATTTTACAACCCTGGCCCTGGGACCAAAAGATTATCCTGAAAGGTAAATGTTTTGTGATCCACTCAGAGAGCAGACTCCATTAGTTCCGAGTGCCGTTTCTTTTTGAGAACCAGGACAGCCTTAACTGTTTCCGTACAGCGTCGCTACATTAATGGAAGGTCGGGTACGTCTTTGAAGAGCTGCACGTGTGTACTGGCCTCTCCGTGCACCGCGGAAGGGGGCGCGGCAGGGAGCAGCGGAGGTGGAGGCAAGCTCCGGGCCAGCCCCCGGGGGGGAAAGTAGAGCTGAGAGCGCTGGAGACGGGCATTTCAGATTGGCAGGAAAGCGAGAACGGCGAGTGCGGGCCCCTTCCAACCCACAGGTGGCCAGTTTTGCATCGATCAGCTGCCGAAAGGGCGCAACATGGCGCGCGTAGGCAACGCCGAAGTCAACGATGTGGAGGAGGTAGGTGACAACTCGCCTCCTATAACGGGTGGGGAATGACTTGTGTAGTAAGACGAAGAGGGTTAAAGTCTCAAACTTCAGGTAAGCCGATCTGGACAGGAGGGGGGGTGATCGGAGCATCCGGCTTTATACCTATTTCCGCTTTTACTTATTTCAGGAAGCGGGGAAGCTGTGAATAGTGCTAAATAAAAGAAAAAACAAGTCGTCCTCCTAGCATTTATTAGTGCATAAAAGGAATAATACACAACCAAGCCACTCCCCCCTACCCCCCCCCCCCAACCTTCCAAAGTGTGAAGATGGGAGTAAGGGCTGGAAGGACCGATCTCTAATGTCTGTGGCTCGGAACGTTTGGAGCTCTGGGAATAAAGAGAGAGAACCCGGACGGACTCTGCGTTCTGGAATCGCTACTTGCTTTGAATTCTTGTTCCCTCCCCTTGTCTTTGGCTGATGATCCAAGAGTTCCGCCGCCTCACCTGGTCCTAAGAAAAAGCCTTGCAGGATGCCAAGTGGGCTGTCTCCACACACGGAGAAAACCTTTACCACTTACGGCTTTGATGAGCTCGCGGTGCAACCAGGAAGTAACCGAAGGTTAAAGAGCGACCCCCGCTGTTCCCCCTCACTTATTAGATAGGTTCCGGGGGCTGCACGGCGCTCTCTTGTCCTTTCTTTTTCTAATGATCCGGGGGAGGGGAGGTGATCTATTTAATAATCCCTTTCTGTCTTGATGTACCATATACTGTATGCTGCTTTAGTGTTTTTTTTTCAGCATTGTTTTTCTCATGCAAGCAGAAACGTCAAACCGTAGGGTCTTTCAATTGAACTCTACTGGGAAGAGATTCAGATGAGAAGCAGGTAGTTATAATTCCTGCAATTGATCGGTAGTAATCTGAGGAGGAAATTAACAAGCATCATGATTTTTCCACAGGGAAGTGAATCCCTGCAGGTGTAGTGCCAGATGTATCCAGGATGGATGGGGTGGGGCGAGAGGGGACTGGCATATAGTACACATCCTTGCCCTGTGCTTCTGCCTGAGGATGGGCAACTCTATTTTTTATTTATTTGTTTGGTTCTTCCAGAGATCAGGGGCCGTTTACATTTAACACAACATATTACAAAGAACAGAGGTTGAACTATTTACATAGATCTATAGGTACATTTAACAAGAAGCAAATGCTTCATATACATAGTTGTCTGAACTGACGACTAGTAACTATAGTTTACTGTTTGTGTGTATTTCTGTGAGTTTAGATATGAATAGGGGGGTATTGATTGGGGGGTACAGGGGGTTGGGTGGTGATCATAAGGTGAGGTGAGTTAGGTGTTTGTGAGGTTGGGTTATCATTGATGTTCAGTAAAGAGGTACAGTATGTTTTGATTTTCATTCTGAATAACTGTAGGTCTTTTGTCACACGGATTGACAACAGCAGTGAATTCCAGAGACTAGGAGCAGTGTAGAAGGCTCTGGAGCTAGTGAACTGTTTTGTCTTGCGTATGGAGGTTGGTGTTAGCAGTGAGTGTTCTGTATTTTGCCTGCGGGATCTGGAGTCTGGTTGGGTTTGTATGAGAGTAGATAGGTATGATGGGGGCTATGTTGTTGATCAGTTTGAATGTTGTTATCAGCAGCTTGCATTTTATTCGGCTCCCTACTGGGAGCCAATGAATGTTGTATAAGATCGGGGTTATGTGTTCAGTCAATCGGGAATTGTATACTAATCTTTCTGTTAAGTTTTATGCTCTTTGGAGGATTGTTAAGGTTTTGACTAGTAGGCCCTGTTACAGGCTATTACAGTAGTCTATATGGGATGTAATGAGAGCGTGGACTACTGACCTGAAATCTTGAGTATGAAGTAGGGGTCTTAGGTGTTGAATACATTTTAGCTTGAACTAGACAATTCTGTTTGTTTAGATGGGGTATCATGCTGAGGGATTGATCTAATATTATTCCAAGGTATTTTACCTCCTGCTTAACTGGGAGAGGCACGTCGTTAATTGTGATTGTTTGAGGGTGTGTGTGTGAAATTTTGATTTCTTGAAACAAATAGGGTTTCTGTTTTTTTTTTAAAGTTTATATTCAGATTGTTGATGATCAACCAGGATTGAGTTTCTTTGATACATTCTGAGAGTATTTATTTATTTATTTATTTATTTTATTTTATTAACATTTCTTATATACCGCACTATTTGCGATCAGCGCGGTTTACATAGAACAACAACATCCGACAATATACATATGTCTGGTCATTACATTGAACAGGAAATGGAACTTGGAGAACAAGGTAAACTATATACATAAGAAGTTGAAAGGGAAAGGATATTGTTTGGTGTTTTACATTGTTGGGGACGCACTATTCGAGTGTGACTGGGGTTCAGAGCTGTTAGTGAGATATTTGATAAAGAGGAAATGTTTCAGGGCCTTCCTGAACTGGCTCAGGTTGGGGATTGCATATGTTGTTTTGTTTTACGTCTTTTGGGAGGAACAACATAATGTCATCTGCATAAATGTAATATTTGATGCTGTATTTTTTGAAAATGTTAGTAATTGGCTGTAGGTATAGATTGAAAAGTAATGCTGAAAGTGCTGATCCTTTGGGTATTCCTTGGTCTTGGGGGAATGTATCTGATGTTTCCTGGCCTACTTTGGATACGTAGGTTATGGTTTGAGAGGTATGATATGAACCATTGTAGGACTATGCCTCCTAATCCTATTTGTGACAGTCTTGTAATTAGGGTGGTGTGGTTAAGGTTGTCAAACACTGATGCGATATCAATGAGGATAAATGGTCGATTAAGGTTGTCTGTGCCTCTGATAAGATTGTCCATTAGGAATACCAACAGGGTTTCCACACTGTGTAAAGGGCGAAATCCAAATTGGTATGTATCTAGGGGGGCGTTTAGATCGATGAAATCCTGAAGTTGTATTTGGATTTACTTTTTCAATTATTTTTGCAATAAATGGGATACTGGCTATGGGTCTGTATGCATTCAGATCTTTTGTATCTAGTGACTTATTCTTTAGAATAGGGTGAATGGATGTGCATTTCAGATCATAGAAACATAGAAACATGATGACAGAAAAAGACCACAAGGCCCATCTAGTCTGTCCTTCCATAACAACAACTACAACAGTCCACTTTTTACCTTTAGAGATCCTCTGTGTTGGTCCCATGCTTTTTTGAACTCAGTCACTGTCCTCATCTCCACCACCTCCCCTGGGAGACTATTCCACGGATCCACTACTCTTTCCGTAAAGAAATATTTCCGCATATCACTCCTGAATCTATCTCCCTTCACCCTCATCCCATGTCCCCTCGTAGCAGAACTTGCTTTCAATTGAAAGAGGCTCTCTCCCTGAACATTTATGCCACGGAGGTATTTAAACATCTCAATCATATCACCTCTATCCCGCCTTTCCTCTAAGGTGTACATATTAAGATCCTTAAGTCTGTCCTCATATGCTTTATAACGAAGCCCATTAATCATTTTAGTAGCAACCCTCTGCACCGACTCCATCCTGTTCACATCCTTTTGAAGGTGCGGTCTCCAGAATTGCACACCATACTCCAAATGAGGTCACACCAAAGACTTATACAGAGGCATTATCACCTCCTTTTTTCTGCTAGCCATTCCTCTCCGTATGCACCCAAGCATCCTTCTAGCTTTTGCCGTCGCCTTTTCTACCTGTTTAGCTACTTTAAGATCATCAGACACAACCACGCCTAGGTCCCGCTCTTCTTTAGTGGACAAAAGTACTTCACCTCCTATACTGTATTGCTCCCTTGGATTGCTGCAGCCCAAATGCATGACCTTACATTTTTTAACATTAAATCCCAGCTGCCAAATTCTAGACCATTCTTCAAGTTTAGCTAGATTCCTCCTCATGTTATCTACACCTTCCTGGGTGTCTACTCTATTACAGATTTTGGTATCATCCGCAAAGAGGCAAACCTTACCCGACAGCCCTTCCGCTATATCACTAACAAAGATGTTAAAAAGAATCGGACCAAGGACAGATCCCTGGGGCACACCACTGGTAACATCCTTCTCCTCAGAGTGAGCTCCATTTACTTGTACTCTTTGTCGCCTCCCACCCAACCAATTTCTAACCCAAGCAGTAACTTTAGGGTCCATCCCTAGGGTGCTCAGTTTGTTTATAAGTCGCCTGTGAGGAACAGTGTCAAAGGCTTTACTGAAATCTAAATACACCACATCTAGAGCTCTCCCTCGGTCCAACTCCCTGGTCACCCAGTCAAAGAAATCAATCAGATTTGTCTGACAAGACCTGCCTCTGGTGAATCCATGCTGCCTCGGATCCTGTAATCCGCCGGACTCCAGAAACCTCACTCAGTAGGCATAATACCTTGTGAGAGGCATTGGCTGACTATGTTTAAGGGATAAGGTGCTAATTCGGTCTTTGTGGATTTGTGGAAACCAGGCATGGATTGAGGGTGAGGTTTATTTTAGAAATGGATCGAGGAGGGAGGTTTTGTTTTAGAAACCGGGCATAGATCGAAGGTGGTGTGGTGTTTATTTTAGAAATTATGTGTAAAACCTCTGCCAATTGTTGATATTTGTTGGTTGTTCAGTTTGGGGGAGGATACGGTTGGGGTTTTTATTTCTTAGTTTGTCTGCAAAATGGTTGGCAAGGGTTTGCGGGTGGATATTATCCATTTCTCATTCAGCCTGACCAGTTCTTGTAAGTGATCTGACAATTGCGAATAGTTCTCTGGGACGGTTTAAGGAAGAGTTTATTATCTTAGTGTGGTACTCGCTTTTTGCATTTATTAATGGCATTTTTGTAAGTTAGTTTATTTATTACATTCTCTTATATACCGTGCTATTCTGCATCAGTGTGGTTTACATTGAACAAACTGAAATTACATTGAACAGGGCATTATAACTTGGAGATAACTCTCCATAGCCCATGTTCTCTGTAAAATAGTTAAGTGGCTTGCCCAAGACCACAAGGAGCACCTGTGGGACTAGAAACCCCAGTCCTTCCGGCCCAAGGTTGCTGTCCTCTAGTGGGATTTGAACCCCTGACCTTCCGGCCTGAAGTACCTTGCCCCAACCACTAGGCCACTCCTCCACTCAAGAGTTGTAAGTATGTTGAGGTAGAGTTTGGTTTTCTTGAGTTTTGGCGAGTCTCCACCTTTTTTTTTTCTTGCTTTCTTGGGTTGTCTTTTTAATTTAGTAAACTCATGGGTGAACCCTTTTTTTGATCTTTTTGTTGTTTGCCTGGTGGGTATGATGGGGGGAGTGGAAGCATTTTGTATGGAGTCGTTCCATGTAATTATAGAGTTGTTAATGTCATTGGAATCAGTTGTAAGTTGAGGCAGAACTTTAAGAACGCTTCTTTATTGAAGTGGGCAAATTTCCTTTGTTGTGGTTGATGTAGATGTGAAGGTCATGTGTATGGGTAAGTAGAATGTCATCAGGTGGTGATCAGAGCAGGGTACTTCAGTTATTATGGGGGGCATAGACATGCAGTTATTTGTAATGGGGATTGGTAGGAAGATTAGGTCGAGTAGGTTTCCCCTTGTGTACGATTTGTTGGAATCCTATTTCTGACATTGCATCTAGGAAGTTAGAAGCGTGGGAGGGATTGAGGCATGGGAGATTTAGGTCTCCAAGTAGTACGAGCGGTTTGTGGAGTGCTGCCAAGCAAGCTGCTTCTAGGATTACAGTCAGGTGGTTATCATGTGAGGGGGGGGGGGTCTGTAAATGAGACATGGATTTGTATCTGTTTTCTACTTTAAGAACATCCATTCCATCTACGTTGGTGGAGATGGAGGGAGCAAGTTTTAAGTTCTATTTTACTCAGAATAAGAATTCCCCCACCTCTTTTGGAGTCATGGTAGCAGTTGAATAGGTCGTATCCATATCATTGTAATTGGTTTATTAATATACTGTGAGCTGGTGACAGTCATGTCTCGGTGATGCAAAGGATGTCGGGATTGGCATCTTTAATTAGGTCATTGATTAGTGGTATTTTATTTCGTGCTGATCACACATTGCTGAGGATACACTTTAGTGGGGTGGAGGATTTAAGGATATCTGGGGTAGTATTTATCTGGGAGGTTTGGATTTGTATTAGTCTTTTTCTGTGTTGGTAGTTACTCTGGTGTGTTTTATGGTTATGATTATAGAGTCTTGGTTGAGGGTGTGTATCATATCTGATGGGATTGTAATTGTATGTTTCTTGTTTTGTACAAAAGAGCTTTTGTTATCTGTGAAGAGAGGAGGAAAAGAGTGATTATGAATACCGTTTTAGGTACAATTACAGTGGGATGGATGGCTTAGCGACGATTGAGGACTGTGTGGTAATGTAGTGTTTGCTGTATTAGATTAGGATGCATGCAGTGGGAGGGTTTAGTTTAAGTTGGTGGGTCAGGGCTCAAGGCAGCTCGTTGGGCTGGGATAACAGATGTCTTTGCTATTCCTTTAAATTGCCATGCTTTACAGAGTGAATGATACAGCAAAGTTATGCAGAAAATGAATAACAAAGTGGTTACCATTGAGCTTTGTGTAGTAGTCCTAATCTGTATCTTCTCTTATGTGCGGACATTTTGAAGTTTTCGTGTTGAAGAGGGTGCTGTCATGGGAGGTGGAGCTAGGGAGCATGTGCTGCTCAGGGAAGTCTTTGGGGGAGAGGAATCCAGAGGATCATAGGGCTTTTGTTCACCTTGATGTTGGATCAAGCCGCTGTTAGAGAGCAGAAACAGGCTTCCTCTCCCTTGGGGCTTTGTTGGTGTTGGTGCTGCTGCTGCCCTGGTGCCGGGTTGAAAGAGGGATTCCCCCCCCCCACCCCCCCAGCTCGCTGGAATATAAAGGCAGTTACTTTGTCCTAGAGTCATTTGGGGAGGAGCTTAGCGTGCTCGAAGATCACTCATTTGTAGCTTTGATTGGATCTCCTCTCTCTGTGTATCGCGGCTTAGAGAAAGGAGAAGGACCCCACACCGCAGCGGTCTCCGATCAGCTGGTTTAGGTGGATAGGAGGTTCGTTTTACCTGGGGAATGCCGATTTAATGAGTGTTTATTTGTGCCTAAGGGTCACACCAAAGGGCCCTCTGGCGAGGCCCTCAGGCGCAGGCACGCCTGGAGGCGTGCTTCCTTTTAAAGCTGGTCTGTGGGAGGATCCTGTCTTGGAGGGGGGAGCGGAAGGGGCTTGCAGCTCCTGCTTCTACACCTAATGCTGCATCGTGTCTGGTGAAGAGCAGCTGTATATTGTAGCTGTATGTTGTAGATCAGATTTTCATTGTTGGTGGTTCTTCAGCAGTTCAAAGGTCTGTCTCTTTTTCTAGTAAAGCTTCGGTACTAGTCAGCTTTCTCTTTCATTTATATATTTAAAAAAAAACCCAGGCAATTCATTTAGTAGTTAAGGAATAGCTGTACACCCTTGGGCAGTAATTTTTGTTGTTTGTGCCACACAAGTAGCATAGTATTACTATTACTACTACTATTACTATTAAACATTTATATAGCGCTTCAAGGCGTATGCAGCGCTATATAAACATATAAAGAAGACAGTCTCTGCTTGTAGAGCTTACAATCAAATCAAGAGAGACAGAACAATACAAGAGAAACAAGGGGGCTCAAATAGAGAAGGAAACAAGGAGGACAAGGGATTAGGATTCAAATGTGGCCTCGAAGGTAAGGCTTTAGCATGGATTTGAAGAGGGGGAGAGAAGAGACTTGACGTAAAGATAGAGGAGGTTTGTTCCATGCATAAGGAGCAGCAAGGTGAATAGATCAAAGTCTGGAGTTTGCAGAAGAAGAAAAGGGCATACAGAGAAGAAAACCAGAGGAGGAGCGGAGTTCACGAGGAGAGGTGTAGGGAGAGAGAAGAGAGGAAAGGTAATGAGGGGCAGTAGAGTAAATGCATTTATATGTCAGAAGGAGAAGTTTGAATTGGATACGGAAACAGAAGGGGAGCCAGTGAAGTGATTTTAGAGACACTCATATAACCCTGCATCGGGACTGGCGGAAGATTAGCCGCGCAGCAGAGTTCTGGATAGATTGAAGAGGAGAGCGAAGACACTGAGGGAGACCAGCAAGGAGGAGGTTGGAGTAGTCAAGACGGGAGGTGACCAGTAGTGTGCTCAGAGAGAGAGGAAGGAAGGAATTTTTTAATGTTGTAGAGAAAGAAACAGGTTTTAGCTATGTGTTGAGAAGGAAAGGGAGGAGTCGAAGATGATCCCAAGGTTGTGGGCCGAGGAAACGGGAAGAAAGAGTGTTGTCAACAGTGATAGAGAAGGAGAAAGGGGGGGGGGGCAGAAATAAGAAGTTCAGTTTTAGCCATATCCAAATTTAGATGGCGGTGAGACATCCAGGCAGCAATGTCAGTTAAGCAAGTAGAGAGAAGTGTTTGGAGCGAAGGATGTCATGTATAGATAGATTTCAGAGTCATCAGCTTAAAAAGGATACTGAAAGTCATGGGAAGAGATGAGGGTACCAAGGAATTGGGTATAGAGAGAGAAAAGGAGAGGGCCCAGGGCAGATCCTTGAGGTACATCAGCTGAGACAGGGATTGCAGTAGAAAGGGAACCTCCAGAAGAAACACTGAAAGAGCGATTGGAGAGATAAGAAGAGAACCAAGACAGTACAGGGTTTCTAAGTGAGGAGAAGGTGGTCAACAGTATCAAAAGTAGCAGAAAGATTTGAGAAGAATGAGAACTGAGTAAAGGCCTTTGGACTTAGTGAGGAACAGATCACTGGAGACTCTGGCAAGAGCTGTTTCAGTAGAATGAAAAGGACAAAAAAACATATTGAAGTGGATCAAGAAGGGCTTGAGTGGAGAGAAATGGGAGAAGGGAGATGGGTCGATAATTAGGATGACAAGTAGAGTCGAGGGTTTTTTGAGGAGAGAAGCGATTACAGCATGTTTGAAGGCTGCAGGGAAGGTTGCAGTAGCACGCGAAAGGTTGAGAATATATGAGATGAAAGGGATGGTTGAGGGAATGGGTGGGAATAGGATCAGAAGAACAGGTAGTGAGTTTTTGGAGGAGGAAAAAAGGAGAGGTTTCCTCAACAGATTTTAGAAAAGGATGAAAGGGTGATAGAGGTTGAGGGTAAAAGTTGGCAATGAAGAGGGGATGAAGAAGATTTAGTGGGGAATTGAAGAGTAATCTTATGCATTTTATCATGGAAATAGTCTGCTAGGTTTTGGACAGAAGGAGGGATTGGAGGGGGAGGTGCCTAAAGAGAATTGAGAGTAGAAAAGAGACAGTGAGAGTTAGTGGCAAGGCGGTTAGTCAGATGGAGAAAATAGTTTTGCTTAGCGAGTGCAATGATGACTGGAAAGAAGAAAAATCAGAGACAGCGGGATTTGAGCCAAGTGCGCTCAGCTGAGTGGGCACAGAAAAGTAGGTAATGGGTAGTTGAAGACAACTAGGGCTGAGGTGAGATGATGTGCGCTTCACAGGATGTGGAATGGGTGGGGCAAGGGTATCCAGAGTAGAGGAGAGAGCAGCATTACAGCTATGGCTTCATCAACAGACTTAGAGGACAAAGCGGAAGAGAGAAGAGATGAGACAGTAGTGGATAGAGTCAATGGATTGATAGCATGAAGATTTCTAAAAAGATAGGAGGAGATTGGGTGAGATTGAGGGAGGGGGAGTAATGAAAAGTGAAACTTAACAGGTGATGGTCAGATAAGGGAAGAGCAGAGGTATGGAAATTAGAAGGTAAACAGTAGAAAACGAGGTCAAGGCAGTGACCAAGCTGATGAGTGGGGGCAGAAGAGCAAAGCTGGAGGTTGAAAGAGGAGGTAAGGGAAAGGAGCTTGTATGCATACGGTCAGAGGGGCTATCAATATGAAAATTAAAGTCACCAAGAATAAGCAAGGGGAAGAAGATTCCAGGAATAAGAAGAGCCAAGAGTCAAAATCAGTGAGGAAGGTAGAAGAGAACTTGTCAGGGGGTCTGTAGATGACAGCGATCCAGAAAGGTAGGGGATTAAAAAGACAGATGGAATGGATTTCAAAGGAGGGAAAGGAATGAGATTGAGGGGAAAAGGAGAGGTTGAAATTAGCAAGGAGAAAGTAGCAACTCAACAACACCGCCATGACCATTGGGACAAGGAGAGTGGGAGAATTGATAGCCGCCATGACAGAAGGCAGCAACTGAAACAGAGTCATCAGGGAGGAGCCAGATTTCACTGAGCGAGAAGATGGAAAGCGCGAAGATAGAGATCACGGGGAAAGAAAAGTTTATTAGAAATGGAATGAGCATTCCATAAAGCACATGAGGAGGGAGAAAGGAGAGGGTTGTGGATGAGATTAGGGTGGTGAAGAGAGGAACTAATATGGGAGTGAGAGAAGTGAAGGGGGACCAGGGTTGGGATTAATGTCACCAGAGAACAGAAGGAGGAGAAGAGTGCGAAGGAGAGAGGAGACAGCATGTTGGAAATGGGAATGAGGTGGTTTTAGAGAGGAAGGAGAGCGATGAATGAGAGAAAGGAGAAGGTGATGCTCAAGAGCTGAGGAAAGGGTGGAGGATAAGATTGGAGAGGAAATAGGGAGAATGGAGAGGGGGGTATTAGGTTGGTAGAGTGAGGGAAGATGGTTAGGGAGGATCAGAAAAAGGAGCAAAGAATGATGTGAAGCCATAAGAAATGGCAGAGAGAGCAAGTAAAGTTAGAAGGAGAGGGATAATAGGTAGTAAGGGAATAGAGGTGAAATAAAGTAGAATAAATAAATTAGTATAAGATACAGATAAGTAAAAGTCTTAGGACACCAAGATTATCAGGGAAAGTTATTAGCAGAGGAAATAATCAAATAACAGTGAGTAACAACAGTAGGCAGGCAAGCCTTATCTCAAGCAGATTATGTGTCTATAAAGTGTAAAATATAAAATATTAGAGACATCAGAAATGGATCTGTTGAAGTCATGTGAGCAGCCTCGGTGCAATGGG
This sequence comes from Ichthyophis bannanicus, assembly GCA_033557465.1. Taxonomy (NCBI): domain Eukaryota; kingdom Metazoa; phylum Chordata; class Amphibia; order Gymnophiona; family Ichthyophiidae; genus Ichthyophis; species Ichthyophis bannanicus. Next base: position 845,014,977 of record CM066032.1, on the reverse strand, counting down.
AATAAGGGTCCCCATCCCAGAATGACTGAGATGCAATAAAAGAACCAACAAGTATGACCAGGCAATGTCAAATAAACTATATCTTAAGACTTTTTATAGCATGGAGGTGCTTTCAGCGCCGATCCAGTCATTAGACAAAGTAGATAATTGCCTGAGGCAGCAAGAAGCTAAACAATAGATTTTGCTAGCCCTGAGGGGAGGGGGACATAAAGCTTTGCCTGTGGTACCAATACAATGAACCATCTCTGGGACTGGGTCTGGTTGCTTTTTCCACAGAGTTGTACCAAATGCCATATTCATTGCCAGTACTACTACACAAAAAACAAGTGTGGATTTGTATGGCAGTGTGAAGGAGTGCATCTTATGGCCTGCACATATACATGTGCCAAAAGGTCTGTTAGCTTATGGGTTGTGATATTGTTCTATGGCAGGAGGGATGGATTAAAAAAAATGTACTGCTCTCCTCCTCCAAAATTATTACCTGCCTCTGACACCATTCTTACCCGTCTTCTGAGCTCAACTCCTCTACTGTTATCCCTTTTGTCATATCTTCAAGTTATCACTTTCCACTGTAACTGTTCCCTCCAACCTTCAAGCATACTGTGGTTAAATCTCTCCTCAAGAAATCCTCACTAGACCCTACCTGTCCCTCTCATTATTGACCATTCTCCCTTTTCCTCTTTATGTCTAAACTACTTGAACATGCAGTTTGCCGCCTTTGTCTTGACTTTCTCTCCTCTCAAGCCCTTCTGGATCCTTTGCAATCTGGCATTTGCCCTCTGTGTTCTACTGAAATGGCTTTTGCCGGCGTCTCCAATAACTTGTTCCTCACCAAAACCAAGGGCCTTTACTCAATCCTCATCCTTCTTCATCATCTACTGTTGATCCTTCTTGACACTGTTGATCACCACTTTCTCCTCGATACCCTGTCCTCACTTGGATTTAGTGGCTCTGTTCTGTCGTAGTTTTCTTCTTCTCTCCCACTGCACTTTTAGTGTATGTTCTGGTGGATCCTCCTGTACTGCTATCCTGCTGTCAGTTGGTGTACTCCAGGGCCGTTTGGGACCTCTCCTCCTTTTCTTCCCTATACACCCAGCCCCTTGGTGCACTCATCTCCTCCCATGGTTTTCAGTATCATCTCTACGCCGATGACTCTTGGATCTACTTCTCTACACCTGAAATCTCTCTAGGAATCCAGACCTGGATCACCGCCTGCTTATCTGACATTAGTGCCTAGATGTCCCACCACCATCTGAAATTGAACATGACCAAAACTGAGCTTTTTATCTTTTTATGTTTATTCAACACTTGATATACTGCTTAAGCACCAAAGTGGTTTACAAACAATCAGGCAAATTACAAGCCAACTGATAAAACAAATTACAAAAAAATACAAATTTCTCCTTCAAACCCATCCCCCCTCCTTTTCTCCTTTCTCTGTTTCTGTGGAAACTCCTCTCTGCTTTCTTGGCTCCCAACCTTGGGGTCACCTTTGAATAATCCCTCTCCTTTTCCACATACATCCAACAGATAGCTAAAACCTGTCGTTTCTTTATCTATAACATCAGAAAAATGTGTTCCTTCCTTTTTGAACACACTGCTAAGACCATTATCCATTCTCTAGTCACCTCCTGTCTAGACTATTACAACCTCCTCCTTACTGGTCTTCCTCTGAATCATCTCTCCCCTCTTCAATCTGTTCAAAATTCAGCTGCACAGCTAATCTTCCGCCAGGGTCACTATGCTCATGTTACCCCTCTTCTCAGGTCAGTTCATTGGCTCCCTATCCATTTCCGCATCCAGTTCAAACTTCTACTACTACAAGACCTTCATTCAGCTGCTCCTCACTACCTTTCCTCTCTTATCTCTTCCTACATCCCTCTTTGGGAACTTGATTCTTTGGGCACATCCCTTCTATCTGTGCCCTTCTCTTCCACTGCCAATTCTATTCTTCTATCTTTTCATCATGCTGTTCCTTATGTCTGGAACTAACTACCCAACTTGATACCTGGCCCTGTTCAAATGCAGGCTAAACGCTCACCTCTTTGCAGGGCCGGCCCTAGGTATGTGTGGGCATGTTTATTTATTTATTTACATTCTCTTATATACCGCGCTATTCTGCATCAGTGCGGTTTACATTGAACAGGGCATTATAACTTGGAGAGAACTACTTTACAGGGAACATGGGCTATGGAGGGTTAAGTGGCTTGCCCAAGACCACAAGGAGCACCTGTGGGACTAGAAACCCCAGTCCTTCCGGCCCAAGGTTGCTGTCCTCTAGTGGGATTTGAACCCCCGACTTTCCGGCCTGAAGTACCTTGCCCCAACCACTAGGCCACTCCTCCACTCCATGTTGCCTGCACATGGCCCCGCGCCTGGCCACCTGCATACTTGGAAAAAAAAATCAGGGGTATCCTTGCTCCTTCCAGCCGCTGCCATAGGTTCCTGGTATGAGGCACCGTCTGGACCTCTTTAAACTGGGCAGGACACATTGCTGCTTCTTTTCCCCTTCATGACGTTTTTCCTTTGCTGCTGCCACTTTCTGAGATCGGCCCCCTGGAGTGACAGCAGCAAAGATAAAAAGCACAACACAAATGCGGGGGCCTTTAACTCTATCAGCATTGCTGTGAGCTCTGCCAGTCTTTCCCCCTCAACAACAGGAAGTCTGAGTCAAAGGGGATGGGACCGGCAGAGCTCATAATGATACTGACAGATGCGGAGACCTTTCTCTATGTTGTATTTTTTCTTTTGCTGCTGTCACAGGGGACTAATCTAAGAAAGCGGCAGCAGAGGAGGGAAGAATTGGAGGAAGATACTGGGCTGGGGCGGCGAGGATGGTATTTAAGGGAAGATATACGATAGAAGTGCTGGGCTGGGGGGGAGGAGGAGGAGGAGGAGATGTGCTGGATTGGAGATGGGGGGGGGGACAGGGAAAAAGGGGACATGGAGGCTTTGGGGCAGACAGAGGAAGGGAAATAGGGTGGCACAGGGGATATGCTGACTCAAATAAGGAAAGGAAGGCCAGGGACATGCTGGACATGGGAGTGGAGATAGGGAGATAAAGGAGAAGTGCTGGACACATGGGGAAGTACTGAGGTAGAGGAAATGGTGGATGAAAGGGGGGTGGAGAAAGAATAGATATTGGGTGGAAAAAAGTGGTGAAGAGACGGAAGATGAACAGACAGAGTGGAAGAGAGGTGGAGAGAGAGAAGAAGAGCAGATATTGTATGGAAGAGGTGGGGAGGGAGGAAGAGAGTAGATGCTGGATGTTGAATCCAATTCCTATTTATACTCATTGCCACTAGTGACTACTCCATTCCTTTTTGCTTTATTTTATGTTGTGTAAAAGCTGTATTCCTTAGCAGAACTCCAGTCCAGTCCCTTTACTCTCGGGTTGCGCAACCCTTCCAGCAGCTTGGAGGCTGAGCCCATCATCGTCTTGATGATGGTGTGGTATAAATACCACTGGCACCGCCCCTAGGCACCAGTATTCTCAGCCTCCAAGCAGCTGGAGGGTTACCGTAAGCCAGGAGCTTACTGGTCCTTTAGTTTCCTTTATATTTAATTTAATTTAATTTCTTTAATTTACCTTCCTTTAGTTGGGGGAGTTCTCTTACTCCCATCGGGTTTTTCCCTTTTCCTTTTTTGCCTGTTTCTTTAATTGCTCTCTGGGCTCTCCTCCCCCCTCCTCCCTCCTTCTCGGTCCCCGGTATCCTTGAAGGAGAAGGCTTACTAAGCAGCGGGGTGTAGCGGGGTGTAGCGGAGTGTTCGGGATCCCCCCCCCCCCGCGGGCACCCCGACTGGATCGCCGACCTCCTCACCGCTCACTTTTGTCTCGCGCCGAAGCCCCCGAGGCGGGCTGAGCGCTAGAGACATCACGGAAAAGGAGTCCCGTTCGGGGGCAGAGCTCGCAGTCAGCAGCGCTCCTTCTCCTGCTCTTCTGCCGCCTCGCGCTTACAGCGATTGAGCAAGCTGAGCGCTTGAGGTGGCATCGGATCGACGAAGCGATTTCTCAGAGGGAATATGGACCGCCGCGGCGAGAACAAGCTCGCCGGCCGCATGACCTGACTCCACGTGGCTGAGGCCTACCACGTGGAGTCTAGCTTCAGTCAGCGGGTCCAGAGTGTACAGCACGAAACAAAGTATCAGGACATCCAAATCGCAAGTATTGTGGAGCCATATATTTTGATTGCTGTATAGTTTTAATTTTAATTTTATTTCTTTCCTTATTTTGGGTTTAGGCTTAGCTAGGACTGCCGTTCAGGGGTGAGGCCCCACCCCACCCCCCTTCCCTTCCCTGCGGTTGGAAAATCTTCCATTTAAGGGGATTTATGTTTAATTTAATTTAATTTCTTTAATTTCTTTTAACCTTTACCCTCAAGACCCATAATTAATAATACTTATTTTGGAAGAAAGATGACGGGTAAATTGCGCTGCCTGTCCTGCGGAACCCGCAGAGTAGCAGATTCTGAGGCCGGGATCTGCCGGAGTTGTGCTACTGAAGCAGCCTCCCTGGAGCAGGAAATTCAGCTGTCCATGGACCACACTTCTCAGGGGTCTCAAGGGCTCCGGGAGGGGGGAGGAGATTCTCCCTCCTCTCCCCCGCCCTCTACCTCGGCATTACCAGGCCCCTCTCAGGCCCTTCCCCCTGCTCCCGGTGCAGCAGAGGGAGGCTGGGAACATTTTTCTCCAGAATTTGTCCTCCTGTTACACAAAGCCTTTTGTATGAGGCAACAGGGACTCGGGGAGCCGTCGCTGCTAAAAGATTGTATCCGGCCCGGCCCAGGGAAGACAAGCTCACATGATCCCGGAGCCCCTCCTAAGCGCGCTAGGCTAGTGAGCGAAGAACCCCTCACCTCTCCTTCTCCGATCACTCCAGATGAGGAGGGATCAGACAGAGAAGTGGGGGAGGAAGAGGAAGAGCTTGAGGAGGGGGAGATTCCAGAAGAAGAAGAGCACTCCCGGATAGTTAGAGTTTTTCGTCGGGAGGAGCTCCCAGCCTTGATTAATGAATCCCTGAAGGTGCTCAATATGGCATCAGACATCCCTGCAGAGGAAGAAACGTTAAGAGGACCCATTGATTCAAGCCGTCAGAAAAACTCAGAAAGTCTTTCCGGTCCACAGAGTGGTACGCCAGATGATCCAGGAAGAGTGGAATCAACCGGAGTCCAGTCTAAGAGGGGTGAGGGCCATGTCTCGCCTGTACCCTTTGCCAGAAGCTGACAAGGATCTACTGAAGTCCCCAAGGGTAGACGCAGCGGTGTCAGCGGTGACAAAGAAGACGACCATTCCGGTCGAGGGCAGCGCTGCGCTTAGAGATAGTCAGGATAGAAAGCTGGATTCTCTCTTGAAGCAAGCCTTTGACGTTAGTGCCCTCGCCCTGCAGGCCTCGGTGTCAGGAGCATGGGTAGCAAGAGCCTGCCTGAGGTGGGCTCAACAGCTTCAACTAACGGATGGCGCCTCTTCTGACGCACAGTCTAGTGCTGCGCGGTTAGAGTCGGGGTCCGCCTTTCTAGCAGATAGCCAGTATGACCTTATTAGGAGTCTAGCAAAAAATATGGCCTCGGTAGTAGCAGCCAGAAGATATCTATGGCTGCGCAATTGGGCGGCGGACCCCTCCTCGAAGGCTCGGCTGAGTCGCCTGCCCTTCAAGGGGAAGCTGCTGTTCGGTGAAGACCTGGAAAAGTTGGTGAAGGATCTGGGCGAGTCTAAGGGAGGTAGACTCCCGGAGGATAGACCTAAGCAAAGCCGCTCGACTGTCCAATCCAGAAATCAGCCGAGGGACTTTCGGAGGTTCCGGCCGGCAAGACAGAATTTCTTTCCTAGGGGTCGCCCCGCGCCTAGAGGACAAGGCTTCAGAGGGTTTCGGGGAGCTGGAAGAGGTTTTGGAGCTCCCTCCTCATCCTCTGCCGCTAGGAAAACACAATGAAACGACGGGGGCCCAGGAAAAAGGCCTGCTGGTAGGGGGTCGGTTAAGGCAGTTCCTTCCCGCTTGGGCCCGAGTCACATCCGACCGTTGGGTACTGGAAGTAATCAGAGAGGGTTATGCTCTCGAATTCACGAAGCAAGTTCCCCCAGCCTTTATGCTGTCTCCCTGCGGCTCTCCAGAGAAGAGGGCAGCAATAGAAGACACCCTTTCAAGGCTGATCAAGTTAGGAGCTGTGACTCCCATCCCCAGAGACCAATACGGTTCCGGTCGATACTCGATCTATTTTGTGGTACCAAAGAAAGAAGGGTCCTTCCGTCCAATCCTGGACTTGAAGCAAGTCAATCGCTGTCTCTCGGTTCCTCATTTTCGGATGGAAACCCTGAGGTCGGTCATCGCAGCGGTAAGACAGGGGGAGTTTCTAACATCACTAGACTTGACGGAAGCATTCTTACATATCCCGGTACGAAAGTCCCATCAGCAGTTCCTGAGATTTGCAGTGCCGAGGGGTCATTTTCAGTTCCAGGCTCTTCCCTTTGGCCTAGCAACAGCTCCAAGGACGTTCACCAAAGTAATGGTAGTGGTAGCCGCGGCCCTCCGCAAGGAGGGGATCCTAGTACATCCATACCTGGACGATTGGCTGATTCGGGCGAAATCCGAGTCGGAGAGTCGCACCGCTACAGCCAGAGTGGTGGAATTCCTGGAGGAATTGGGATGGGTCATCAACCGGGCAAAGAGCAGTTTAGTTCCCTCGCAGGAGATCGATTACCTCGGAGCGAGGTTCGACACAAGAAGAGGAAGGGTTTTCCTGTCAGAACAGAGGTTAAGAAACCTCAGGAGCCTGGTCTCTCGCTTCATTTCAAGACGAATCCCTACCGCCTGACATTACCTGCAACTGTTGGGCACCATGGCAGCAGCGATAGAGGTAGTACCATGGGCCAAGGCACATATGCGACCGCTTCAACGCGCATTGTTACGTCGATGGTCCCCCCAGCTTCATCCCCTATCCACGCAGCTACCCTGTCCTCTTCAGATCAGGAGATCTCTCCTCTGGTGGGAGTGCCCAAGGAACCTAAGATGCAGGATGCCTCTAGATCCACCCCAATGGATACAGCTGACGACGGATGCCAGTCTCTCTGGCTGGGGGGCTCATTGCGAGGGACAGTTCGCACAGGGGAGCTGGACCCCGGGGGAGGCTCGCTGGTCCATCAACAGGCTAGAACTGAGAGCAGTGGCGCTGGCACTCAGAGCCCTCGAGCCCCTGATCCGGCAGAGGGCAGTCCGTGTTCTCTCGGACAACGTCACCGCGGTGGCCTACATCAACCGCCAGGGGGGGACGGGCAGCCCCCTGCTGGAGAAGGAGGCGGACAGTCTCTTCAAGTGGGCCGAAGCTCACCTTCTGGACTTGTCGGCTCAACACGTGGCAGGAACAGAAAATGTGACGGCAGATTATCTCAGCAGACACAAGATAGACCACGGCGAATGGGAACTAGCACAGGAGGTCTTCGATCAAATAGTAGCCCTTTGGGGAACACCGATCATGGACCTCATGGCACGCTACGGAACATCCAAGGCAAGCCGGTTCTTCAGTCGGAGAAAGGAAAGGATGTCAGAAGGCTTGGATGCCCTGGTACAGAAGTGGCCCTCGGAAGGTCTCCTGTATGTGTTCCCGCCCTGGGCCCTCATAGGGAGGATCCTAAGGCGAATAGAAACCCATCCAGGTCTGGTAATCCTCATAGCCCCGGATTGGCCTCGCCGACCATGGTATGCAGACCTGGTGAGACTAACGGTTCTTCGCCCTTGGAGGCTCCCCAACAGAAAGGATTTGCTACGACAGGGTCCAGTGCTCATGCCCCACGTGCATCGATTCTCGCTTACGGCTTGGCCCTTGAGAGGGCGCGGCTCGTGAAGCGAGGTTACTCGGCTTGGGTAGTTTCGACCCTGCTGAACGCTCGAAAACGCTCGACATGCCTTTCCTATATCAGAGTTTGGCGCATATTCGAGGCGTGGTGCGCAGATCGACATAAGAGACCTTTAGAATCCTCGGTCCCGGAGGTGTTAGAGTTCCTCCAAGCAGGCCTCGAGAAAGGTTTGGCTCACAGTTCATTACGAGTGCAGTTAGCGGCCATTTCTTGTTATAGAGGAAAGGTCCGGGGCAAGTCTCTAGGTGACCACGCCGATGTAGGTAGATTCCTGAGAGCAGTCAAGCGCCTACGGCCGCAACAAAGATCAGTGATCCCTCCTTGGGACTTAAACCTGGTGTTGGATTCCCTAACCAGAGAACCCTTTGAACCAGCTAGGAATTCCTCCCTGAAGGACTTGACTCTGAAGACAGTGTTCTTGGTAGCTATTTGTTCGGCTAGGAGGGTCTCAGAGCTCCAAGAGCTCTCTTCTCGGCCTCCCTTTCTTTCCTTTTTTTAAAGATAAGGTGGTTTTGCGGACGGTTCCCTCTTTCCTACCCAAGGTCTCCTCTCCTTTTCATATGAACCAAACAGTTTCGCTCCCGTCCTTCGCGGGAGAAGCTCAAGATGAGGGGAATTCCAAACTGCGTCTCCTAGATGTGCGTAGAGTGTTGAGACGGTATCTCTCTCGCACATCTTCCTTCCGCAAGTCCGAACGGCTCTTCATCCAATTTGGAGGTCCGCGCAAAGGGGAAGCAGTGGCCAAAGCTTCCATTTCTAGGTGGATCAGGGAGGCCATTGCCTCTGCCTATATTCTCAAGGGAAGGCAGGTCCCAACAGGTCTTCGCGCTCATTCAACTCGAGCGCAGGCGGCCTCCTGGGCAGAACATAGTTTGGTGCCTCCGCTAGACATCTGTAAAGCGGCCACCTGGTCCTCTCTGCATACCTTTTCCAAGCACTACAGGCTGGATGTCCAGAGAAGAGCAGACACCAGATTTGCGGGTGCCGTACTTCGGTCCGGGTTAGCGAACCCCACCCAGGTTTTGAACTGCTCTGTTACATCCCGAGAGTAAAGGGACTGGACTGGAGTTCTGCTAAGGAAAAAGTAATTAGTCCTTACCTGCTAATTAGTGTTCCTGAAGGAACTCCAGTCCAGTCCCTGATCCCGCCCAGGTTCAGTTTCTAGTGGAATAAAGGACCGAAGTAGGAACGGGGCGGGGCGGAAGACTCCAGCCGGAGGAGCCCCGTACGGGCACAAATGAGTAAAGGCTGTGTCGGCCTGGGGTAAGCCTTCTCCTTCCCTCCCCCCCCCCGGTACTTTCAGTTAAACCAAAAAAAAAAAAAAAAAAATTTGTTTTGATTTCATGTTTTCGTTGATTTGGGTGCCTTGTTTTACGCATTTTTGTGACGAGTACTTGGCAGGACTGCTTTTTCATCAGATTACTGGTGCCTAGGGGCAGTGCCAGTGGTATTTATACCACACCATCATCAAGACGATGATGGGCTCAGCCTCCAAGCTGCTGGAAGGGTTGCGCAACCCGAGAGTAAAGGGACTGGACTGGAGTTCCTTCAGGAACACTAATTAGCAGGTAAGGACTAATTACTTTTTCCATATCGTCCTATTAGACCAATCCAGACAAGTGAGTTGTTCCCTACCAGCAGATTGGTGGAGACAAAAAAAACAATGAAAAGTCCAGGTTTCAATGACATAACTCCTATGCCTCTATTCGCTTCAGCCACTAGAGATCTCATCAGTATTTCTTTGTTTCCAGCAGCTGTTGACTAGATTTTTCTCCTCTCTGAAGAAAATCTGAAGATTTGAGAGGAAAAGATTTGATTAAATGCCCATGAAGGGCCACCTTAAGGGTGACTGTTTGTTTCTCACTTGAGCGCGATGTGGGAGCCTCCGCTAGACTGCGGTATTTTCAGTAGTTGTAGGAGGAGGGAAAATTTGGTTCAGCTCCATGCGCTTATGAAAAGTCTGAGCAGCCAGAGATTTGGAAGGATATGGAAGAGTGCAGCAGCCTCGCACAACCTCGGCGCCCCCTCCTTCTCTGTCCCCCCCCCCCCTACTCTCTCCTGAAGATTGTAGAAGGCTTTTGGAGGGCTCTGCCTGCCAGCCACCTTAAATACAGTGCTGCAAAGCCAGCAAAACAGTTTTAGGGGAGTAGAGTTGAGCCCGGCACGGATTCTCTGTCTGCAGCTCTTGGCGTGAGTACCAGGGCTTGACCTTGCCATTGTCCTTGTTGGGGGCTTCCAATTCCCTCTTCCTGGGATACAATTTGGGGTAGACTGCTGGTGATGATTGGTGCAGTATGGAATTTCTCATGTTTTTTTCCCTATTGTGCGTCTGGTGGTTGTGCGGTCCTAATGCACATTCTACCCAAGCAGCTCCAATGCGCGTTCCTTCCCTAGTGCCTGTAACACATGTTACAATAAAAGTGCAGTTAACGCATGCCCTTTGGGCTGCTGCAGCTTTATCACACCTTTGTGATACCTGCCTTATCTCTGTCGTCTTCTAGGAAACATTGTTTTACCTATAGCAAGTGAGGTGCCTCATCTCCAGATTCTGGACTCTGCTCTTCTTCATCCTTCGAGGGCCTCCATCCCCTCTCTCTGCTGGGGGATGCCGTTAGTCTGGCCTTGCCTGCTTCAGGGTAGTAGGTGATGGATGGAACTATGGGTAAGGATATACAGCCGGCCAGAACATCCAGTGACTGTGCTGTGAGCTGCTCCTCATCCTCTAGGAGTTCTTTGTTGGCTGTGCCCCCTGGTTTTGGGGGGGGGGGGTGTCATTTCCGAGAGGAGAGCTTCCAGACTCCAGATTTGTTCTCCCAGAATTCTTTCTTTTTTTGCAGCAGGCCTGGTCCTTCTGGTGTGGCAATTTGGACCCTGTGGCCTCTGAGTGCCCCCAGGTGCAGTCTCATGTCTGACGAGCAGAGTGGAAGCCTTGTTTGATTGCCTGTGGCTAAGCATTCCCGGTGAGGGGAGTCCCCTTGAGATAGACAGCTCCCAGCTGTAACCTGAGATTTTGACTATATGACTTGGATTCAGATGGCTTGGTACTGCACCCTGACGTGTATGAAGTAGTACTGTTGCCTTCAGAAGATTGTGAAGAGGTAGGAGTGATCCATCTGTTCTGGAAAGAGGAGCTGGTGGTGTTGATTGCCAGGGTCTTATCTGCTTTGAACTTGATGGATGCAGGAGCTGAAAGTGCATCTGCTCCTTCAAGGGGTGCGGAAATACACTGTCTTCCCGTTCCCAGATGTGATCAAAGGTATGATCTGGTTGGTGTGGAACTCTCCTGAATCCCTGCCTAAGGGTTTAATGGTGTGTAAGAAGATTTATGCTCTTTTGGAGGAGGAGTGTGTTGAGTGGTTTGGTATTCCCAAAGTGGATGTGCAGGTCACAGCGCTTACCAGACGGACCATTATTCCTGTGAAAGTCAGATTGGCCTTAAAGGATTTTCTTGACCGTAAGGTGGATTCGTTGTTGAAGAGTCAGTTTGTTGTGGCAACTGCTGTTCTGCATCTGGCGGTATGTGCCAGCCTGACATTTTGAACGCTGCTCCAGTGAATTTGGGCTTTTCTGCTGGATGATACTATCCCTCTTTTGGAGTATTCTATGGCCTTCCTATCTGATGCCATGTGTGACGTTTTGGTGGCCAAGGATGGTGCCCTGTCGATAGAAAGTCACTGTGTTGGTTTTGGCTCCGGCACTGGGCAGCAGACTCATCCTTCCAGAGCTCAGTTGGCCCAACTGGCTTTTAAGGGGAAGCTTTTTTTTTTGAGCCGATATGGAGAAGCTGGGGAAGGACCCTGGGCAAGACGAAATTTTATCTTCTGGAGGACAGGTCCAGGGGACTTGTGAATTGGGCTGGTGCTGCTTTCTCGTCAGTCTCTGCCTGTCCACTGATGGTGCGCTGGCTGGATCCCCAGGCATCTCGGGATTTTGGTCGTTACCGACCTGGAAAACCATTCTTCCCCTCTGCTTCAGGCTGGTATTCAGTCCTTTCGTGGGGTGCGTGGGCCAAGGGACTCTATCCACTCCAGAGGAGGATTCTCCCAAGCTGTACAATGAAGGTTTGGGGGCCTGTTCCTCCAGTTGGAGGCAGGCTTCACCTTTTTTCAGGAATGGATCTGGGTTACCAAGGATTGCAGGGTGCTAGACACCATTCAGTTCAGCTATGTCCTGGAATGCTAAGAGCTGATACTGGATGTCTTCGTCATCTCCTCTTGTGGGTCTGCGATCAAAAGTGCCGCTGTGCAAACCACCTTGGATAAGTTGCTCTGCCTGAAGGTGGTGGTGCCTGTTCCCCTAGACGAGCAGGGAAAGGACAAATAATCCATCTATTTCATGGTGACCAAACAGGATAGTTCTTCTGGCCCATCCTAGACCTCAGAGGGGTCAATGAGCACTTGCGCATCCTGATGGAAACCTTGCGCTCCGTGATTCAAGCAGTGCACCACGGGGAATTCTTGGCTTTTCTAGATCTGGCTGAGACATATTTTCATATCCTGATCTGGGTGGATCAGCAAAAATATCTGCGCTTTGCCATGCTTGGCTCTATCAGTTCGCTGTCCTCCCTTTTGGGCTATCCACTGCCCTGAGGATGTTCTCCAAGGTCATAGTGGTGGTGGCGGCTGCGGCACCAAGGGATCTGTGTCCATCCCTGTCTGGATAACTGACTCATCTGGGTTTGTTCCCTTTTGAGGCATCCCAGGTGGTGTCCTTTGTTGGAAGGCTTTGTTTGGGTAATCGGGGAAATAGCCATCTGTTGCCTTCCCAGTCCCTGGAGTTCTTGGGAGCACACTTCAACACTTGAGTGGGCAGAGTTTTCCTGCCAGAAGAGAAAGTCAAGACTATTGGATTGTCTGGTGCTGTTCTGTGCACAGCAGACTCCCAGAGTCTGGGATGATCTTCAGCTTGATGGCGGCAACCGTAGAGATGGTGCTGTGGGCACATGCTCACATGCATCCTCTGCAGCGGTCCCTGTTGACTCGGTGGTCGCTGATGTATCAGGAGTTTGAGCACAGGCTCCCGTACCTGATGATGGTGAAGGACAGTCTGTGGTAGTGGTAGCAGCCCTGTCATTTGAGGAAGAGCATGCCACTGGATGATTTCTCCTGGATCCTTCTGATGATGGATGCCAGTCTCTTGGGCTAGGGAGTCCAGGAACATTGGAACAGCAGGAAAGCGGTGTGGTCTATCAACTGCTTCACGGTGAGGGACTTCAGGTTGGCTCTCTTGCGTTTCTGGCCCCTGGTCGAGGACCGGGCGGTTAGAGTGTTTTCGGATAATGCCATGGTGGTGGCTTATGTGAATTGGCAAGGCGGCACGAGGAGTGCCAGGGCAGCTCTGGAGATGGCTCTCCTGTTTTCCCTGGGCAGAGAAGAACCTCCTAGCCTTGTTGGCTCAGCACATTGCTGGTATGGACAATGAGGAAGTGGACTTCCTCAACCGTCGCTATCTGGATTCTGGAGAATGGGAATTGTCAAGAGGCATTTCAATTGATTCTGCACCACTGGGGTTGACACAAAATGGATCTGATGGTGACCTGCTCTAATGCCAAAGTTTACTGCTTCAGTTGCCACACTAAGATGGAGTCCGAGGACGTCGACGCCCTGTCCCAGCCTTGGCCAAGTCAGCACCTACTATAAGTGTTTCCTCCATGGCTCCTGGTGAGACTTGTGATTCGGCATATAGAATGCCACCCGATCAGGATTGTTCTGGTGACGCCAAATTGGTTGAGGAGAGTGTGGGTCATAGACCTGATGTGGCTCTTGCAGGCGCTTCCTCTTCAGTTACCTCTGTTTTGGGGCTTATTGTGACGGGAACGAATCATCCCTGGAGGATTGACTTCCCTTCTCGCTTACGGCTTGGCTATTGAAAGGAGATGACTAGTGTCTAAAGACTATTCTCCAGTGCTGGTCTCCACTCTGCTCGGAGCCCGGAGGAGGCCTTGCTTTGTTCTAATATGGGCATTTTTGCTACAGTGTGAATATGAGTACCTTCCGTTAGGTTTTATGCTACATTTTATTTATTTAACACTTTTTTTTCTATACTGCTTTTCTTGTATTCAAAGTGGTTTACATTTAACAGTAACAATGGTATTATAGAATGCTGGGCTTTTCATTGGTTCTTTGTCTCCACAAATGTGCTGGTAGGGGAACATAACCCATTTGTCTGGATTGGTCTAGCTGGATTCGAGGAAAGGACTTTAACTAGTAAGTAAAATGTCACCTTTTGCTTCTGTCATTCCTATTGTGCTATCTAAGATTTATAAAATTAGTCTAATCCTCAAAGTTCAAAACATGGTGCTGTGTCAGGAGCAATGTTCATTTTATTTTAGATCTGCGGAACTATTTATCTGTTAAAATGTTTGCTTGCTGATCTTCTTAAACTTGGAGGTTTGTCTATTAAAGGGTGTTAGGCACTTGCAGCTGATGCTGGGCGTTTAGTGCAGATTAGTCTTGCAATGGCTGCAGAGCATTTTCCCTGCAGATAAACGGTGACAGCGCTGAGATGGTGGCGTAGTCGTCATGGACACAGCTGATGCCAGCCATGAAGGTGATTTTAGCTGCACCTATGATGTTTGCAAAACATGCATTACCACATGCTACCAAAGCTCGTGACAAGCATGCCCACGCTCCCCCCACGTGCGCTGGCAGTGCCTAGTATGCAGATTAGCATAGCGAATGCTAGCTGCATTTGTCCAGCATTCGCTGTTCTTGCGGTGCGCTTTTCCCACATTATTGTCACATTTAACAGCTAATGCTCTTTAGCAGATTTTACCCCTTTGTCTGGCAGCTCAGTTCTCCAGGCACTTACAAAAGATAGTGGCAAAGTGGAAAGATTAGAATGAGGCTCTCTCATTTAAATTGCATACAGGACGTGATGTAGGCTATCCTGATTTTCAGTCTCTGTGGTAGTACTTGACTAAAATTCAAAACGATAAAAACCATTCCAGCTGTGCATTTAAACCTCTTGGTTGAACAGTATTTATTTAAAGTATAAATCCAAAATTGTTTCAGAAATTTAAAAAAAGTGAACCTTCTCTCCAGCTCGGCAATACATAATTGATTACTCTCCAGCTTGATAGTTCAAATTGGTGATTTGTGGATATACAATGTTATACTAATAAGGCATTTGTGATAAACTGGGATTATAGTCTATCAGTCTGGTTTTTATTTTTCTCCTTCTTCGCTCTATATTAATGAAAAAACGAGGACAATTATGATACAACATGTAAACTGATCTACATGTTGTCCAAAATCTAGATTTAATTCTTTTGCGTTGACAGATTGCACAAAGACGTTTCTTCCACCATCTGAGAACGTATCTTACATTTTTGATGAGCATAATATCCTATTGAGGCTTATGGGTCTATATCCTTTCCTTCCCTTGTTATTAATTTCACTAACCACTCTGAAATAAATGTACTCCTTGAATACATCACTGCTGGATAAAAATCAATACATTGATACATAAACATTGGGGTGTTCTGAAATTTTATTTGAGATATTTGTATAGCCCTTATCAAAAATGGTAATATACAAGTTTAATTTTTCCAAAGATTTTTTTAGAATGATATGTTAGTAATGGGGGTCATTGTGTAAATGTAGTCCAGTTAAATGCTTTCTGAAAAACATGTCTGGGTTGTAAACTCACTGAAAAAACTTGATCTTCCAGTGGAATTTTAAACTCTTGAATTATAGAGGGAGGTGGGTGTGGGCTCAGGACCCTGGTTTGCTCCAGGGTGGAGGGGGCGGGTGGTGCGGAACCAAAACAAGGAAGCCAGCGATAAGAACATTATTTTAACAATGGAAAGCTGTCCTTTTTTATGGTGGTTTTCTGGTTCTTTGTTTTTCTTTCTGTTTTAAATCAAAATAAAAATTTAAAAAGGAGGGCACTCCATTAGAAGATTACTAATGGAAAGATCAGTCCTGTGAGGGGAGTTTTGAGGTGAGAAATGGCTGAACTTTGCAGCTTGGGGAGCTTAGATTCATTCCCTGAGCATATTGATTTTTGTTCCCAGGCCATTTCTGACAGGCATTGATATTACGGATGTTGAACAACTTGCTTGGAGGAGTTTTTAGTCTTGTGAAGAAACCCAGGATATTATGCCTCCATATTGGCCAAAGCAACATAAAGCTGGAAACTGTGTTCTAAGGGACTCGTCACCTGTAAGGAAGTCTGGCATATAAGCTGTTTCACTGAATTCCTTCGTCATAACTATAGCTGGCTTTGTAGGCATCTTGACAGAAACAATCCTGAAACTGCTTTTCAGATTATTTTTTTTTTCTGGGAGTAGGTTCTATGTCTCAAGTAGCTGATTTTGCTCTCAGATGTGAGGGAGCAGGGGCCACTGGAGGAGGTTCCACTTGGGCCACAAAAGAAGAGTTATCTGCCCCCTTAATTGGCTTGGCAGATGCTCCTTGAGGGAAGAGATTGGTGTCTCTTGGACTCGCACCTCCGGAGCTGCTGGGATGGTAGTATGTGCCTGTATTATATGAGGCTGTTGGGAAAATGTCCTGCCAGAACACACTTGTAAGGTGTCTACTTGCTCATCACAGTACCTGAGATTGAAATAGTGATCAGAGTTCACAGGCGGTGCAAAAGTCAGTGCTAATAAAAACAGGCCACCACTGTCATCTTCTCTCTGATTTAGAGGGAAGTTTTGGTATATGCCATTGGTCTGACATGGAGAAAAAGGAAAGTATATGTGACCCAGGTGTCGCCAAGCTTTTGTAGTATGAGGTACATGTTTCCGGAGTTGCCTTTTCAGGGGTGGATCTGCTCTGGAAGCAGCTTATACAGTTCATACCTTGAACTACCATTGGAAAGGAAAGTTACATTTGGGTACAGCAAGCATTTCCTGTCTCCAGAGGGCTTAGATTATGGTGGTTGTTTTTTGTTTCAAACATATTTTATGTAATGTTTGTCTTAACACCATTTTAATTTCTCTTGACCAAAAACAGCACACAATCAGTTGTGATTGATCACTCAAGTTGAAATCGGTCGTATAATTAAAAATTTTCATCAAAACTTGTAATTGCTGTCAACTACTAATTTTATAATGTCATCTGTGTGGTTTTTTATATTAATTTATTAAAGTTTTTAATGGCTGTTTTCAGATATGGCACTCTTTTTTTTTTTTTTATTTTTTTATTATTTTATAGAAATCTTTGACTGCCTTCTTTTTCTCAGTTTTTTTTTGTTTACCGGGTTCCAAGGCAGGCACAGCCATAAAGCAAGACCAGGAGGTTGCCTAGGACAGAAGCTGTGGGGGTGGGGGAACGCAGTAGCAAAGAGCAGCAATATGTTTATGTTTATTGACTTAATATACCGCTCTACAAATACATATCAGAGCGGTTTACATGGTACAAAAAACAAGGAAATCATATGGTGAAAAGGGGAAATGAAATTACAATATTAACAGGAAAGCAAACCAGGCAGATCCAATCGACAGGACAAGAGGAGAAAAGAGGGGAAGAGGGGGGGTAAGGGCTGCACAGAGGGATCAGGGAGATCAAAGCAAGGGCAAAGAGATGGGTTTTGAGTTTGTTTTTGAAGGTAGTATGTGTCTGTTCGAGTCGGATGGAGGAGGGGAGAGAGTTACATAGGGCGGGGCCAAGGAAAAAGAAAGCGGAGGAACGAGTGGACTGAAGGTGAGCATGAGCAGGTGAACGGAGATGAAGGCGGTTAAGGTGGAGAGACCGTAGGGAACGAGCTGAGGTATGAAAATGGACAAGGTCAGCGAGATACTGAGGGGAATGGGAGTAGAGGACGCGATGCAGGATTGTCAGAACTTTGAAATGGATACGAGACTTGACAGGAAGCCAATGGAGGTGGATGAGTAAAGGTGTAACATGGTCATGGGGGGAGGAGTGGAAAATGAGATGGACAGCGGTGTTTTGGATGCGCTGAAGGCGGTGAAGTTGAGTGGCGGGGAGACCGGCTAGAACAGAATTACAAAAATCGACACAAGACATGACCAGAGAAAGAAGAAGGGTGGTGAGTGCTTGTGCAGTGAGAAAAGGCCTGATGGCGTGAATTTGTTGGAGGAAATAGAAAGAGGATTTTGATACGTGAGCAATGTGATCGCGGAAGGAGAGATGAGAGTCAAAGAAAACTCCCAGATAACGGAAGGAGGAGACCAATGGAACCGGGGAGCTGGAAAAAGAGGGGGCAATCTGGGGAGAAGTGTCACCACGAGAGAACCAGATGGCAAGAGTTTTAATGAGGTTGAGGTGAAGGCAATGCGTAGTGAGCCATTTGGCAACAGCAGTGAGGTAGGTGTTCAGAGGGGAGAGATCGGGAGAGTGAGGAGAAGTGTGATGGAGAAGAACCAAGTCATCGGCGTAGTAAAATGCGGAGATCCCGTGCTGCTGAACAAGTAAGGCTAGGGGGGTGAGAGATGTTAAAAAAGAGGGGGGCCAAGACAGAATCCTGGGGAACACCACAGGGGAGAGGAACGGGCTCAGAGGGGGAGGAGGATCCTAACAACCCCATTAACTCTGAGCTTTCAGCACATTCTTTTATGTGCAGAGAGAGCAGGTACGCACATACTACTTTAATATTAAATTTTGCTTTGTATGTCAAATTATATATTTTTACAGGTTTGTTATGGGAAGGGGATGATGTTGGGATAATCATGACTACGGAATTTAATAATCAAAAACTCAGGTGGAGGGGCATAATGCTGAAGATTTGCCTAGGGTAGCCCATGGTTAGAGCAGTGGGCTGAGAACCAGGGAAGCCTGGCTGGAATCCCACTGCTGTTCTTTCTCATCTTGGGCAAGTTACTTAACACTTCATTATCTCAAGTACAAACTTAAATTGTAAGCCTTCCAAAGGATTCAGGAACAGTAGGTAACTTGCCATGAGCTGTTTCTGAAAAAGGTGTGAGCTAAATCCAAATCCTTGCTTCAGCCCTGCCAGGTTCTTGTTAGCAATGTAATTTTTGTAACAGTACGCCTATGTGAGAAATTCAAAAGGTGGCAGCTTTTATAAAGGCAGCATTAGGTACATGAGTGCCTTTATAAAACAAGCTCTTGGATCCAGCTCCAATAGTGTGCAAATGCCCAAGCCGAGATTTACACCTGCTCCGAAAAAGGTGTGCTTTTTATAAAATAAGTAGGCAACACTTTTCTATTGGATTAATTATGGGAATGTTCTTCCACTATGTATGCAATATTCAGTCCCATAAATTCAATCAGCCTTAGATACAAGTGCGTGTCTGACAAACTGGAGTCTTAAACATATTTTTTTATTATAAACTAGCTCTACCCAGGGTCCATTTTACTTTTATTTTAACACTAGAAGTCCCAAAGTGTGTCAATTGATGCAAATGCATCTTTGAAGGTTTATACCAGCGCCACTGCTAGAACCATGTCAGTTATGTAATGATGTCACATACTGCACGTAGTAAACAAATAAGTAACTTCAAATTAATTCACATCTGCATTTCATACTCAACGCAGTCGTCGTGATAATGCGTCAATTGACGCACTTTGAGATTTCTAGGTAAAATGCCTTTTTGGGGCTTCTAGTGTCATAACCTTTTTTTTGTAAGAACATTTTATTGATCATTAACTGTAAGAACAAATACACAGTTTGACGGTAAAGAGAGGTTAGAGGCCCAAATAGCCAAACAAACAAACAGTCAAACACTCGTTTTAGATAAACAAAGGAGAGTATAGCATGTCAGCAAATGAGTTCAAGAACAGAGCTGTAGTCAAATGGGTTGAACGCACTCCAGACTGTGTTCTGACACTAAGGGGTATGTTTACTAAACCGTCTTAATGTTACGGGCGCTAGTTGCAGCGATAATGTGAAGAATGCCATATAAGGAGTGGGCGTTCCAGTCCTAAGGTAGCAAGAATCTGTATCGCGCAATAGTGGGCGCCGTGGCATGTTAACGCACGTTAACCCTAAGTACATGCCAGCGCAGTGTTAGAAGCTATAACGATGTAGCCCACTGGTTACTGTAATGACTGTGGAGGCAGAGGTCGTGGATTTGATCCTGCAGTGGTGTAATCTAAAAAGGCTGTCTGAGGCATTTTCTTTTAATTTAAATCAGTGCTGCCAGCAAAAACACCCTCACAGTGCTGTAACCTAAGGCGCCCCATAGGTCACATTATAAAGTGCCCTGTCTGCCAAGGCACCCTATAATGTGCCCTATAGGGCGCCTATGAGGCACCTTAGGCTACAGCACTGTGAGGGTGTTTCTGCTGACAGCACTGATTGAAATGAAAAGGAAAAGCCTCAGACAGCATTCCTAAATAACACCACTGTGGGATCAAACCCATGACCTCTGCCTTCACAGTCATTGAAGTAACCAGTAGACTACATCTCTATAGCTACTACCACACTGCTGGCTAGCTACAGAAAGACTGCAGGTCACCACACAAACTGTCTGCTGTGGTTACCAGGATAGGGTAAACCCACCTATACCCATTATGCACTGCACATGCAGATCAGCAGTCTACAGCTGATCACATAATGGGGTATGCACCCCCACAGCACCTAGGTCTGGTAGGGGGAACTGACCATGTGTGTTACTGGCACAGAGTAGCTACAGACCGTGACATTGTGCAGGTCCTGTGCTCACCCTGAGGGTGAGGTGGGGCACCCAGCACCAGGTCCGCAGCACCTGGCTTGGCTGAGATAGGCTATGCTGCAGGTCCCCATCAGTGCCAGTGTGTGATAGGATACACCTGTGTCCATCTGTATTTCCCAGTCACATCTAGCCCTTGTGGACTATGATGCACCCAGAATAGTGCATATCCTGGGTGGGTGCCATGGTCACATGTGTTAGATGAAGGGGGTGTTTGGACCCAAAAGCGGATTATGTAGCACCACCCAGCCCGCCCTCTGTGGCTCAGGGGGGGGGACAGGATCTCCCATCAACAGATCCACATTGTACATCTCTACAATGGTGGCAGTAGAGTGGACCATCAACCCCAGTCCTGCTGGAGAATAGGCACCCTACAGGGCAGTCGATACAGATCTGTACGCATCACATAAGGCAATGGCAGACAGGCAGAATGCTGGAGAAGCTCAGCTGCCCCCCCACCACTATCTGACATTCACCAGCAGAGGGCACATTCAGTCTCCACCCGCTGCACCCTGCAAGGTGTTCCAGCCATACACATGCTAACTGCAGACAGTCTGCTAGCTAGTACATAGTGCATGTTCCTGGAGGAACTTTGTGCACCTAAAAATGGGATGTGAGCACACACACCAAACAGGTAAGTCAGTGATTGCGCCCCAGAAAAGAGAGACCATAAATATCACTTGAGAGAAATGCTGCATAGCACTAGCCATGCTGCAATAGCCATGCCGTGGTCACTGCTCAGTCAGGGTGAGAGTGACCTTCCAGCATGACATGCTGTGGCCACCCTGTCCGTGCAGGTGGTGGTCGGGCACTACAATGTCCCATACCATATGCAGATGCATCCTGCCCAGGCCACCCTGTCCGGGCCATACCCCCACAGTACCTTGCTCCTCATTATGCACATTGGCAGGCTAACACTGGAAACAGTGTAAGCAGTGTGGGCTCAGTAAGGTGTAGGCAGCCACAACACACTGGATAGACATGCACACATTCCCACACCTATGCCAGCATTGTGCAAATATGGAGGTTTGTGGCAGCCCTGGCTGCCACACCAGTCCTGGGCACAGTGCGGGCATTGCTATGGTACACAATACTGTTGGGGTCACTCCACGGGGTGGTAAATACTGTCAGAAGCAATACCTGAAACACACTCCACAGATATCAGAAAGTTTGCTATGATGAATCTCTATCAACAAATCGTGTTTAACTTAGGATTTGTTAGCTGACATTAATCATAGCAACCTTTTGATATATGTGGAACGTGTTCCCAAGTTTAGGACGGCATTACTAAGGTATGCAGGTGCCAGTATTGGGAGATGCTGCTCCGTGCAGGGCCCAACAGGCTGACTCTTCATGAGGCTTTGGATAGTGGAGCATGTGGGTGTGGGTGTTTCTGCCCCTGTTGGCCACTGCTCTAGGGCAGATGTTCCCAACTGCAGTCCTGGTGGGCCAAACACGGTTCAGGTTTTCATGCTGTCCCTAATGAATATGCATGAGATACATTTGCATACAATGGGGGCGATGCATACAAATGCAGCACAGGCATATTTATTAGGGACAGCATGAAACCTGAATGGTGTTTGGCCCTCCAGGACTGCAGTTGGGAAACTCTGCTCTAGGGATTGCACGTCTTTATGGTGTCTGTAGGGTGAAATATAGGCGTTTCAGGCATGTTTAATTTATCTGCAATAAAGGTTCTGTCTTTATTACCACGGTTTAGTACTGGGTAAAATATGGGGACGAGGTTGGCAGGAGCCACAGCTGGGGCTTGAACTTGTGACCTGCCCCTGAACACACTGGCTGTGTGTACTGCACCAAACTGTTGCCACAGGGGCAGATCATTCCCTGGGGATATCATGACTGTTCGTCAGACAGACCTTGTCTGTTGCAGTGCACGGCACCCACCTAAACGGGGCTTGGCCGTGGTCTTCTGTGGGCTGATGCCATTGCCCCCTCTGCCACCATGCTGACATGCTCTTAAGCTGGTGGTGCGCAGTCCCAGGCCATCCAGTGTGCCAGTAGGCAACTGTCTATGGTGTGGGTTCTTGGGTAGGGGTGCCTACATGGACATGCGCGCTTCTCCCCGGCACCGCCTGCCAGTGTTATGTGCCCTGGGGGTACCTGCTGGGTAATATCCCCTGTGACACTGTGGGACACGCACTTGTGCCCATGTTGGTCCCTCGTCAGTTGCTGTCTTGCTGCTTTACAGTTTCGGCATTCCTATGTTCCACCTAGACATCTGCCTAGTCCGCACTGTGCCCCAGCTGAACCACAGCATGTGCCGCGTGCAGCCCCCTGTATCCCGTTTACAGCATCAGTACAGTTGCCCTTTCCTACGTGTCCACTCTGCTGTTGCTGCACATGTACACACCATAACAAACCTGCCCAATATCAACGACAGAAATCCTGATCAGCGCTATTTCAATGTGGGATCATTCAGTTTGTAGGAGGACAGAGCATAGATCCTTCCAAACTTGATATCTTCTTTTTTACGCTTTGTCAGTAGTGTTTCTTTATGTTTATCATTAATATCACTATTGGCCAGCTTGGTTATTGGGATTTCAGATGTGGTTCTGGTCATTTTATGTTTATTTGCCTTTTTGGTTCCTGCACATGTATCACTACTATCACTTTTCTGGGTTTCCCTGCCTTTGCTGTACATTGCTGACTGAAATGATTTCTCTGTCCTGCAAATGTGCCTCTAACACGAGGGTTTCACCGGTGTTAGTGTTCAGACCCGGATTTCACAGCATTAGTATGCCTGGAGCCTCTCCCCGCCCACTCTCCGCCCATTGACCCCCATCTCTGCCCTCTGGGAGGCCCTACTCCACCCTTCAGAGACGGATTTCACAGCGTTAGTGTGCCTTAACACCGCTGCTGACGTGACGTGACATGATTGCGCGATAACGTGACGTGAGGTGATGTGACATCACCGCTGCTACATTAAAACGGTTTAGTAAACATACCCCTTAGGGTTACTGACTGACACTAGGAAGAAATAAAACATGGCTACAGATAAGAAAGTATCATCTTGGCAAAACAGAGCAGAACAAACCCCTCCCTCCCCTTTAACCAGCCTGTCCCCCATTCAAGGTGAGTCCATGTAAGATGATCCCAGTCTACCACACATCTCAAATGTTGGTTTCCCATGATGTAAGTTCTTCAAGCATGGGCTAGATCACTTTTATCCTACATACTTTAGGAAGGACTCCCAAATCTTGTGGAAATCTAGAGTGTTACTCTTTTAATGAGAAAAGAGTGATTTCCATGGTATAGACATCTGAAACGTTCCATAGCCACTCCGATTTAACAGGAGGCCCAGTCGCTCTCCAGTGGCAAGCAACTACACATCGAGCAACCAGCAAAGGGCATTTTATTAAAATCTAAGATTTTCCCTGGTGCCTTCCCCAGCACCATTACTGCTTACTGAAATGGGATCAAAGTTTCTGTGATTAATTCAATTGTTTCCTGAACCTCCCTCCAAAAGGTCTGAATATTGGTGCAGTTCCCACTGTCCCCCGTCCCCCCCAACACACCTCACCCTGGGAACAACACAAACAAAAGTCCAAACTCACATAAAATACCTAGGGATCATTCTTGATCAAATGCTATCTTTCAAACAACAGATTGCAAAGAGAGCAAGAACAATATTTTTCAAAGCCAAGATGTTACAACACCTCAGACAACTTATAGACCCACAGGACTTCAGATCAGTCATGCAAGCAATGACACCCCCCCCACCTAGACTTCTGTAATACTATATACCAAGGACTTCCGACTGCCATCCTCAGCCCACTACGGACAGCCTTCTATACAACAGTAAGGATCATCCAAAAAGGGAAGAAATTTGACCATATCACCCCCATCCTGAGAGATCTCCCTCTAGAAGCATGGATCAAGTATAAAACACAGGTTCTAATCCATAAAGCACTCAAATCAGCAACAAGCTACACATATGAGTACCCTATTACCCCAATTGAACTCTAGAAGACTAACACGTCAGTCCACCAGTTACTTGCTGACCGAACCACATGAACGGACTAAGTTTAACCAACAAGCCTGTAACCGTGCATTTGAATTATATGCCCCCACATTATGGAACGCCTTCCCAGCCAAGATCTGGAGCAACAAGGAACTTTCCTCTTTTAGGAAACAACTTAAAACCCACCTTTTCTCAATCCACCTCGGATGCGAAAAGAACAGCAACCAATGAAACGTTCCCATGCTGTTCAAGAGACAAACTGAGACTGAGAGGCAAACTAAAGATTGTAATGTCTGCTCTTCCAAAATGTATATATGTTTGACCTCCCCTGGTGATGGCAATCCCCCCTCCCCAATTAAATATGTTGACTTGTTATAATGTATCCCCACCCTTTTTGTAAACTGCTTTGACCCGGTGAAAAGCGGTATATAAGCACAGCTAAATAAATAAAAACATACATATGGTCAAAATCCCCATTTTGGCTGCACACACACCAACACAGTGGAGATATCTGTGGCTGCCATCTATGAGCCCTTGCATGGGGCATATACCATCGCATCAGAATTTTAAACTGAGCAGCTACTAAATTTAAGGAAATAGATATTTTATGCGTGCATGTGTGAACATACTCTCAGAAAGCATTGTCTCTTTGCCTTAGTATCCCCTACCAAACTCTCCTATGCGGAGGGCTAAAATGTTTTTAAGCACTAGAAGCATCTTACAGAATATTGAGATCGTGTCCCCTCTGCTTCTCCTGGAACAGCACCTGCTCCACCTATAAAGGGGTTCTCGTCAGGGGCTCCACAAATTGAAACCATTGGGCAAAGTGTCACAATTGGAAGTAATGAAAATGGTGTAATGTACAATCAAACATTTCCTCTAGGTGGGCCATAGACATAAGAATCTTCCCCTAAACAGATCTGAAATATAGAGAAACCATATATTAGATATTTAGCCCTCCCAGCTTGGGCCCCATCTCCCTGCCGAAAGTTTGTGACAACAAGGGTATAAAGGGGGGTATAGATAGGGGAGACCCCAGGCAACTTATAAACCACCCCCCAACAGGTTCTCGGGGCACCCAAAAAGAGATGGGAAGCCAGTCTGGCCGGTGATTTTGTGGGAGGGAGGAAAATATAGGTCGACAGTGGAAAAGGTTTCACCCATTGTGTCTCTAGGGGCACCCATGCTGGGCATTCTTCAGACGTGTGCCAGTCATAAATTACTCTGACAAGCATCCAATAATAAAGGATCTGACCTGTCTCTCTTCCCCCCCCCCTCCCCATTCTCTCCTGCCAGATATACCGAGCAAAAGACTGGTGCAGTTTCTTAAAGGACCTAGGTAGCTTAATGGGCAGTTGGGCGAATAGAAAGGTAAGCTTTGGAAGTGGCATTATTTTAATCACATTCATACGCCCCAACCAAGAAACAGCATGATCTTGACACTGTTACAAGTCTGTACTAATAGACGTTAGTAGGACATCATAGTTAAGTTTATATAACATGGAGAGGTTCTTGGAAATTATCACTCCTAGGTATCTAAACCTTTGCTCCACCTGAAAGGTTGGGGAAAGTGTATAATCCCTCCCTCCCGGTCGTGGTGATCTGCAGAGTAGCAGGACAGCAGCCCAAAGGCATAAATCTTCTGCAACAGGAAGGGCAGAACCACTGCTGGGTCTTTCACATAGATAAGTGTGTCAGTCCGCATACAAAGAACATAAGATATGCCATACAGCGTTCAAGAAGCCCAGTATCCTGTTTTCAACAGTGGCCAATCCAGGTCACAAGTACCTGGCAGGTACCCAATGTCCACAGCTTCCACAATGCTCGTCCTGGGGTAAGCAGTGGATTTCCCGGGTCCTCTTTCACTGGTCAACAAATTTTTACAAAACTCATGTTACTGAAATAAAAATAGTCATTTCTTATCAATTTTTATATGCTGAACACGAATATGACAGTGAAATTGCAAAGTTGGCTCTAGCTTTTTTGTAATCTACAAGAATTAATGTTTACATCACGAAATGCATGTCAATAGTAAATATAATAGGCCTTCGATTAATACCTGTAAAAAAACCAAGTCATAGATTACTTCTTAGATTTTTTCGCCTGTCTCTTGTACAGCTGTTCGGGAGCTTCTCTGGGGAGTGTCCAGCAGTAGTCAGCCGGCATTGTAGTGAACCATTTTCCCTGGTATCTTTGCTCCATTGTTGCGATATCCTGGTGAAAACGTTCGCCCTGTTCATCACTAACCATACCACAGTTGTCAGGAAAGAAATCGAGATGGGAATCAAGGAAATGGATCTTTAGAGACATATTGCAGCCAAGTTTCTGATACTGCATCAGCGTGTCTTCTACTAGTTCCTTGTAGTTTTTTGCCCTAACATTCCCGAGAAAGTTTGTTGACACTAGGCGAAAAGCATTCCATGCTTGTTTCGCATCACCCTGCAGCAAGTTGTTGAACCGGTCAGCTTTGAAGAGCTCTCAAATCTGAGGACCCACAAAAACTCCCTCTTTAATCTTTTCTTCGCTGAGTCGAGGGAATTTTTCATGCAGGTATCGGAAAGCTGGCGATGTGCGGTCCATGGCTTTCACAAAGTTTTTCAGCAAACCTAGTTTGATGTGAAGGGGTGGTAGCAGGATTTTGTGAGCCTCAACCAGAGCTGGGTGCTGGATATTCTTCTCTCCAACTGTTACATTTTGTCTGCGATTCCATTCCTTCCGCAAGTAGTACCAATCCCTTGCTCGGCTATCCAACTCGCATAAGAAACACATGTATTTTATATATCCCTGCTGCAGTCCCATTAAAAGGGCAACTACCTTCAAGTCACCACAGAGGTGCCAGCTGTACTTGTTATAGTTAACTTAAAGCATCTACTGACTTCCATTATCGTATGTCTCTTTCATGTGGACGGCATGCGCTACTGGAATAGATGGAAGATGGTTTCCATTGTTCAAAAGCACAGCCTTCAGACTCAGTTTTGAAGAGTCTATAAATAGTCTCCAGTCTTGTGGCTCATGAATGATTTTTAAGGCATTCATAAGGCTTTCAATATCGGAACAGAATACCAGATTACTTTCCTTTCCGAATGCGTATAGTACACTACTGACATCAGATGGCTTCAGCAGCCGTCTGGCAGTAGTATTGCATTGCATCAGAAAATGATGCAATCAACTCTGGATGATGTGTGCATGCTGGTATTATGCAATGTGATGCAATATTACATCATTCAAGGCTTATTTGTGATGTTGTTGATGTCCTACTGGATAAATTTACACGGTGAAACATCAAAAATGAACTACATGCAATATCTTCAAAACGAGAGCCAATAAAATTTTTTTAATGCTATATTCGTTTTTAGCTCACCAAGATACTACAGATTAGGGTGTTTTAAAGTCAGTAACGATTTCAGTGTTGACCAGTGTAATGGTTTATGGACCTTTCCCCCAGGAGCTCGTTCAGACCTTTTAAATTTAAACCCAGCTACACTAACAGCTTTTACTACATCCTCCAGTAACGAATTCCAGCGTTTGATTACACGTTGAGTGAAAAAATATTTTCTCTTATTGGTCTTAAATGAGTTACATTGTAGCTTCATTGCGTGTCCTCTAGTAGTTCTACTTTTTGATGGTGTAAACAACCGATCTATGTTAATCTGTTCCACTCCATTCATTCATTTATAGACTTCTATCATATCTCACTTCAACCTTCTCTTTTCCAAGTTGAAGAGTCCTAACCTTTTAAGCCTTCCCTCATAGGGGTATCCTTCCATCCCCTTTACCACTTTGGTGGCTCTTCTCTGTGCCTTTTCTAATTCTGCTATATCCTTTTTAAGATACGGCAACCAGAATTGCACGCAATATTTAAGATGTGGTTGAACAAGGGAACGATACAGAGTCATTATGATATCCTTGGTTTTATCCTCCATTCCTTCCCTTATGATTCCTAGCATTCTATTTGCTTTCTTGGCTGCCGCTGCACAATGGGCGGCTGGTTTCAACGTATTATCCATAATGACACCTAAATCCTTTTCCTGGGTGGTGGTTTCTAAGGTGATACCTTGCATCATGTAACCAAAGTTTGGGTTGTTCTTTCCTAGGTACATAACTTTGCATTTGTCCACATTAAATTTATCTGCCATTTGAATGCCCAGTCTTCCAATTATCAAGGTCCTCTTGCAGTTTTTTACAATCCTCTTGGGTTTTAACCACTTTGAATAATTTTGTGTCATCTGCAAATTTTACTACTTCACTTGTTTCCATTTTCAGTTTGTTTATGAATATGTTAAAAAGCAGCAGGAGGATCACATGATGTGGTGAGCAGGAAGGACGTGCGTTGGGCTCTGCTCTGGGATAATCTCCCTACAATCTGCAAAATTAACTTTTTATGAAGACCCCCCCCCCCCGATAACAATGGCATTCTCTGCATAATTGGAAGATCGATAAGTATTAGAAGAAACCCACCGGAAAGATAGGACCCAGTGGATGGCTGCGACATCTTCCCGCAAAGATAGGTCACGGGGCCCAGATCTTAAAATGGCGGAGACCGCGAGATCCAATGTGCCTTAAGCCGCAGGAGCCATGACAGGCATAGTGGAGGAGGTGACACGAGCAGTGGTAGTGGCTTTCGAAGGCAGGCTGGAGGGCTTGTTCATGCAAATGATCCAGTTGACCCAGTCTGTCTGATGTTGGAGGTCGCGTGGCCCAAGCTGAGCAGCAGATATTGGATGCAGAGGACTTGCAAAAAGAGCATTCCCAAGCCATCCATAGACTTAAAAGCCAACTGCGCCAGCAAGGTGAGAAGCTAGAAGATCTGGAGAACTAAGGGCAATGGAAAAATTTGCGGTTTATAGGAGTAGCCGAAACAGTGAAGGATAATGAACTCCGTGGCTATATAGAGGCCTGGATTGGAAAGGCGATCAAGGAACGGAAGTAATCCTGGAGCAAGTGCACCATATAGGCCCTAGGCAGAAAGGGGCGAACAAGCCCAGAGCCGTTATTGCACGATTTCACAATTATGTGCAAAAGGAGGAGGTACTGAGAGCGGCTTGGGCCAGACGGCTGGCGGGGCATGCTGCACTAGACATTTTAGTATTTCAAGATTATTCACCACAAGTGAGTAAACAGTGGAGAGACTTTGCACAGGTTTATGGACAATTGGTGTCTAAGGGTCTGCGGTTTTCTCTTCAGTATCCTGCCATGCTAAAAGTGGAATATCAGGGCTGACAGCTTCAGTTTGGGACATCAGCGGACGTCTTGCAGTTTGTTAGTAGCCTTTCAGTATGAAGAATGCTGAAAATGTTCCTAGTGAGCTGCCTATAAAGATTGGTCAGCGAATAACTGAGACTGAGCAGAGAACTGAAAGACCTGGTGGAGGAGACTTTGTTGCTCTCTCGTGTAGCCCAGCAGATATCCGAAATGGAACTGGGGATTATTTGTAGAGATGTAAGATCTCCGGATAGGATACTAATTAATAATATTGTTGAATGAATAAGGCTGCATATAAGTTAAATGGCTGAGGAGGAGTTAAGTTTTTTTTGACATGTCAGATTTTCTGGGAGTTATTCTGTTACTGTTCAAGACGGGTACATTTGATTTGATAAAACGCTGTCCTATATGAGGGGAAGGGAATTAGAGGGGTAAAATGTCATAAGGCAGAGGGTTTTGAGACTAGGGGGGAGGTGGGGAATTAAGTGTAGATAATGGGGGGGGGGGGTGACACATAGCGGATCCCCTACGCATCACAAGAACCCTAGGAGGATGGAAGGGGGAGGGAGTTCTGGAAGGAGTGTGTGAATGGATTGGGGGGGCTAGGGGGAAGGGAAGGGAGGTGGGGATGGGAGGGATTTGGATTTAGGCTGGAACTGGTTTGGGGCCTCAGCAGTTACTTCAGGGTGAGAGGTTAGGGGGTCCCTAGGCTGGGGGGACCCACCCAAATTGTCGGTAGTATACCTTTGGGGATGTAGAAGGATGAAGTGACATAAGCTAAGAATAGTTTCATGGAATGTGTGTGGCTTGGGGATGCCTATTAAGCAGGCATGGCATGGCAGGGGTATGATGTTGCTCTCCTCCAGGAGACGCACCAGATAACTGTGGAGCATGCAAAGCTGCAGAGGGACTGGGTAGGACATGTTTTTGGAGCTCCTGCCCAAGGCCATAAAGATGGGGTAGTAATTTTGATCCATAAATGGATTCGGTATATTTGCCAGCAAATCCATGTAGATCCCCAGGGAACATATGTGTTGTTAATGGGAGACCTAGATGGGTGAACATTGGGGATAGGTAACATATATACTGTCCCACTTCACCAGACGCAAAGTTCTATTCCCAACTAGCCTTAAAAATAGAGCAGCTGTCTTTAGAACCCAATGGTGGTGAGCGGTGACTTTAATGGTGTTTTGGACCCTTTGATGGATACCTTGCGAGGGAGACAAGATGCGCGACTAAGGATTACACGAATATTGCAGGGGTTCAGACGCCAGCTGGATTTGGTGGATCCCTGGCATTTGCTGCATTTAACCGAAAAGGATTATATGCATGACTCTCGGGCACATGGATCGAATGCATTCATAGACTATATTTTAACTTCTAAAGGGTTGTTTACGATGGTGGAGGACGCGTATATAGGACCCCTGGAGATTTCTGATCATGCCCCAATTTGGGTGGATTTGGCCTGGACCCGGATGAGGATAGAGGCTCGGGTGTGGCGTTTCCCTTTAGAGGTCTGTCGGGATGAGCAGTTCCATAGGTTTTTAGTGGAAAAGTGGGATGAATACCACCAGAATAATGCCCAACATCTAGAGACCCCTGAACTGTACTGGGAAATGGTGAAAGTGGTCCTGCAGGGAGAAATAGTTGCCTATATGGCAAGGTGGAGAAAGCTTATAAATGCATGAATCGTGCGGTTAGAGAAGCAAGTGGTGCGACAATATGTTCGGAATCCTGGTCAAGTTTCTTCAGCACACTTCTTAGAGTTACAGGCAGGGGTGGCTCTATAATGAGGCCGAGTGAGGCGGTGGTCTCAAGCGGCAACTTTTTGGGGGCGGCAAAAATTGCCCCAAAAAGCCTGCCTCACTCGGCCTTCAAAAAAAAAAACAGAGGAAAGGAGCCGCAGCAGCAGAAGGAAGTGCTGCACGGCTGCCCCGGCAGAGCCCTCCTCTGTCCTTCAGCGCAGCTTTACAGAGCCGCAAAGGGAGAGTTCCCCTTTCTCGCGGCTCTGTTAAACCCGCTGGTGCTGATGGAAAACAGCCTGTTTCCCATCAGCGCCGGCGGGCTTAACAGAGCTGCGAGAAAAGGGAAACTCTCCCTTCGCGGCTCAGTAAAGCCGCGCTAAGGGACAGAGGAGGGCTCTGCTGGGGAGGCTGCAGGGCACTTCCTGCTGCAGCAGCGGCTTCAGCAGCTGGGTTCTTTTTTTTTTTTAATTTCCCTGGGGGGCAGGACTGGAATGGGGGGGGTTAGGACTTGTAATGGGCTAGGACTGGAAGTGGGCAATGGGGGGGCTAGGACTGGAAATGGGCTGATGGGGGGGAGCTAGGACTGGTAATGGGCTATGGGGGGGAGCTAGGACTGGTAATGGGCTATGGGGGGGTTAGGACTGGAAATGGGCTGATTGGGGGGCTAGGACTAGAGTGGGCTGATAAGGGGGATAGGACTGGAAATGGGCTGCAACTGGAAATGCGCTAATGGGGGAGGGGAGGAGAGTGCTGCTGGTCCTGGAAGAAAACTAGGGGCTAGGGCTACAAATGAGCTGATGCGGGAGGATGGTAGAATGGGACTGGAAGGGAGCAGATAATGGGAGGGTCTGCCAAGGAAAGGAGGGGGCATGAATGGAGCTGACGGGGAGGGAAGGAGGGGGCTGGAAAGGAGCTGCCACCTGGGATGTACTGAAGGGGGACTGGAAGGGAGCTAACTCTTGGGGATGGGAGTGGTAGGTAGTTGGGTAATGGGGAGGAGGCTGGAAGGGAGCTGACATGCAAATGGCACTGGAAGGGAGATGGACAAGAGGGTAGGGCGACTGGAAGTGAGCTGACTGAGGGGGTGGCACTGAGAGTGGACGTGAGCTGATATCTGGGATGGTATTTGGACTAGAAGGGGCTGGACAGTGGGGAAGGAGGGGGACTGGAAGGGAATGCAAGGCGGTTGACATTGGAAGGTGCTGGGAGGGAAGGACTGGAAAGAGGGCTGATACTGGGGAGGGTTACTGGAACTGGAAATGGGCTGATGGAAGGAAGTGAAGAAAACAAAAGAAGAGAAAAGAAATGGCAGATGGACCATAGACCACAGAAAGAGAGCTAAGAGAAGACAGGAAAGCAGGAGCCTCAGATCGGGACCGGCATGATCAGAAAATAAAATGGTCAGACAACAAAGGTAGAAAAAATAATTTTATTGAATTTTAGTGATTGGACTTTGTGCTATTTTTACATTTTACACAGTATTGGGGAACTGCATCTCTTATTTATCTGATGTTGCACTGCATGTGGACTCTGGCTTCTTGGGGTTTCAATTTAAATTTAGTCTACATATTATTTTTACTTTAGATTTGGTTACTTATTTTGTACTTGGTGAGGGTCGATGTTGCGAGTGTGTGACTGAGGTCAGGTGTTCTGTTAACATGGCGTTTGTACATAAAGATCTATACTGTACTGTAGTAATTTGACTTGTTCAGCTTTTCAAATAGGTGTATGGATGTTCCAGGGCCCACTGTAGTATTTACAGCGATGCTTTTTTTGGATGGGCTCCTTATGTGAGTTTTGGAAGTGTGTGCTGATATGGTATGGTATGGTAGGTTTGCTCTTTGTTGTAGGGTTTTGTATTAGTTCACAATATGCCTGGTACTGGAGAATAGTGGTGGTTGTTAGTGAGATTAGATTGTTTTTTAAAATATTGAGTTCTGTGGGTGAATGTCCTAGTTCTGCTCTGCACCTACTGTGGATGCAAAATATATGTTGAAAAAGAAAAAGCAAGAACCATAACGCAGTTTATAACAACAAAATAAAAATGAGTTATAATTTAGTTTTATAAACTGTGCTGTTAGTTCTTGCTGTCTTTTAGTTCCTTGGTGTGCAAACGGGACCGTAACTAGCCCTGAGCAAGCGGTGCAGCCGCACAGGGCGGAAAGGCTTGGGGGGGGGGGCATATTTCAGCTGTCTGTTGTCGCCCTGCTGCCACTGGCATGACAATAGCAGGCAGCCGAAATGCGCTCCCCAAGCCTTTTCGCAGCACTTTAAGCAGGTCTGGTCCCTCCCTCCTCCGACTCAATGTCAGAGTAGGGAGGGACAGATCTGCTTAAAGTGCCGGTGCCTTTCAGATCGGGCGCATGCCTCCCTTCTCCTCCACATACCTCCATCCAGCGCTGCCTGCTCTTTCCCTGCTGCCGGCACCACCGTGAAAAAAACAGAGGGCAGCAGCAGCAGGGAAAGAGCAGTCAACGCTGGACAGAGGTAGGGGGGGAGAGGGGTGTGTGTGCCCGAGCTGCAAGTCGCACAGGGTGCGATTGCAGCTCAATTCGGCCTTGTGTGCAGACATCTTGCATTTCCTCCATATAATTGGCTTTTTGGTTTGGTTCAGTCTCTGATTGGATTTCTAAAAAAGCCCCACCCCTCCTCTAAGGTGGGGGTGGGGGGCACCTTTTCATACTTCTCAGGCAGCAGATTGCCTTGAGCCGCCCCTGGTTACAGGCAGCATTGAATTAACTTATCACCCGCAGCTAAAAAAAATACCTTCTTTATTATAAGTATCAGCTTTATAGATATGGCGATAAAACAGGTAAGTTCCTTGTGCGGTGTTTGTGATGACCCCGGGGGACGAACTTTGTCCCTAGGTTGATAGATGCTACTGGGCAAGTACACAAACCCACCGCATCTTTTCTGAGTGTGTTTTGGGAGACTTTTCAGAAATTATACAAGAGAGGCGGTATCGGATGGGGCAGAAAGTGGTGTCTATGATTTTCTTTTGCTGCATATCACAGAACAACAAGCAGTCCAGTTGGGGGCCCCTCATCATGGCTGAGGAGGTATCTCGGGCGATTCGTAGGGCGCATCGGTGTTGTGCTCCAGGCCTGGATGGATTTACAGCAGACTTTTATAAAATGCTGCATGATCAGGTCATAGGCCCACTGACAGGCTTATACCAGGAGAGAGTAGAGGCTGGAGGATTTAAGTGGGGTACCAACATGGCGCATATAACATTAATTCCTAAAGCGGGTGAAGACCCTCTGCAGGCGAAATCATATCGCCCCATCTCACTTATTAATGTAGACTGGAAACTCTGGGCTAAGATTTTAGCTGATAGATTGGTACCATTGCTCCCGGACCTTATACATCCCGCCCAGGTAGAATTTGAGAGGCCGATCTGTAGCCAGCAATATGCAGCAGATTATCTCCTCTCTGGAATGGGCACATAGCTATAAAATCCCTTCGCTTATAATTAGCTTTGATGCAGAGAAAGCATTTGAATGGGTAAGCTTGGATTACTTGTTTAACTTGTTACCCCAATACGGGCTGGGAGAATCCTTTATTCGGATGGTACAAAGGCTTTATGACAAACCCATGGCAGCGATAATAATGAGTGGAGGCATATCGGAACTGTTTGTGTTGGAACGAGCGACCTGGCAGGGGTGCCCCCTGTCTCCACTTCTTTTTGTTATATTCTTAGATCCATTTGTGTGACAGGTGACAGAGACCTCAGGGATTCGTGGGGTACACATCAGACGTTCAGAATTTTTAATATCTGCCTTTGCGGATGATTTGTTGGTGCTCCTCACCCGCCCACAGACTTCATTGGCAAATTTGTTAGAAGAATTTGCCCGTTTCGGTGAGATTTTAGGACTTTAGATAAACAGGGCCAAAACGGAGGCTTTGGATATGTTGGGATGCCTACGGGCACAGTGGAATACAGACTTCTCTTTTCAATGGGCAGAACAGGCGTTTCGCTACCTCAGGATCCAATTGTCAAGGGATCCAAGGCTGTTGTATAAGTTAAATCATAAGGCAGTTCTTTTTCATATATAAACTAAGATGCGTGACTGGATGTCCCTGCCTTTATCCATGATGGGTCGTACAGCAGCTTTTCAGATGGTTCTATTCCCCAAGCTTCTTTATACAATACAATTACTGCCACTTCGCTTGCTGCAACAGGAGATACATCAATTAGAATGGGCTATGCGGGGGTTTCTGTGCCGGGGGGGGGGCCGAGCGCAGGTAGTGTTAAAATGGATGAGAGGTCCTTGGCAAAGGGGCGGGGTGAGGATACCCGATGTTGCAACATATGTTAGTACGTATCATCTATGACATTTTTGGGACTGGCTGGGATGTACTCAATTCTTTACACCACGTGAGTTGAAGGAAGAGTTTGTGGCACCTTATTCATTGATGACTGTGCTGCATGCAGATGGTCGGGAATTACTCCTGCGCATCACACAAAGTTTACTGGTTAGTCCTCTCAGGAAGGACTGGAGACTCCTATGTGCTAAGTGGCAGATCTCATCAGCTCACACAAGCTTTCTATCTCCAGGAACAAGCAGGAATGAGTCTTCACATATGGGTACGTCGGTACCGACGGAGCCTGCGCGGGAACGCTCCCCAGCTTCCCAAAAAGGAAAGCTTTTGGGAGCATCCCACAGCGCCTGCGCGCTGCCTTCCCGCCTTTCCTAACCGCCTCTCTTCAGTTCTTCTTTTCCGCAGAGCCAGCAGGTCGTGTTCCTGTCACCGCTGAAGAAGTTCTTTATTTTATTTTATTTCTTTGGTCGCGCGTCTGCCTTCTTCGAGGTCGGACCGGTACCGCCGGTCTTTTCTTTCTTTTTTTCTCAAAAAAAAAAAAAAGAATACTTCCGTTCCACTTCAGTGTATTTTTTCTTCGTTGGGCCTTAGGCCTAACAGAAAATTCCTCATGGAAAAGCCCGCCTCTGGGTTTAAAAAATGCACTAAGTGCAGCGGTACCATCTCTGTTACCGACACCCATGACTGGTGTCTTAAGTGTTTGGGTCCTGACCATTCCATCACGGATTGTCCGTCCTGCACCATGATGTCTAAAAGAGGTTTAGAGAACCGAGCAGCCAAGCTCAGTACACTGTTTCCCTCTGATGCAGCTTCGGTGGCATCGACGTCTTCCAGGGCTGCTTCTTCCTCCTATGGATCTCAGGTAACCAAACATAAGTCCAGCCGGTCCTCGAAGGCTAGATCTCCCTCTAAGCATCGAGATGCCTCCGGGCATGCCCTCGAGGATCCTGCACCGGCAAAAGTACCCCGGCGGGAAGCTCCGGCTTCCAAAGCTCCTCCTATGGGGTCACAGGTTGACATCGATGGCATGGCCTCGACCGATCACCTGTTGCAATGTTCTGGGGTACCGGTGGAATCCGCCGGTACCGACCTCCAGACATTCATGGCGTCGATGGATCAGAATGTTCTGACCATGCAGCGTGCCATTACGGCATTCATACAAGCTGCGACGCCGCTGGTACCGCAACAAGCTTCGTTGTCGGTACCGGCTCCGACACCGGCTCTGATATCGGTTCCGGTGCCGGTACCGGTTGCATCGACATCGGCTTCGGTGTCGACTGCAGCGGTACCCTGTCCGATGATGCCTATCGATACCGATCCGGTACCGATGACTTCCGATGTTGATACCACCCGGTATGCGTATCGGGCTTTACAAGAGCATCCAGACAGGTGATACTTCGATTCCTCCGAAGACTCTGATGCATCGGAGGCCTCTATCGAAGCATCGGTACTTCTTCCTCAGGAGCCTTCTTCTCCAAAAAGAAGAATGTCCCCTCTAGAAGACTTGTCTTTTCAAGACTTCATAAGGGAAGTGGCCAAAGGGCTTTCTATCTCAGTAGCCCCTGAGACAGAGCGTAGAGCCAAAAAATTGGATATTTTGCAATATCCTAAGGCTCCTAAAGAAGCAGCCACTTTGCCAGTTCATGAGATCCTTTATGACCACATGATAGGCATATGGGAGACTCCTCTCACCATCTCTTCTCATTCTCGTAGGTTGGATACCATGTATCGTGTCCCTCCTTGTCCTGGATGTCATAAAACTCAGCTTCCTCACCATTCTATTGTGGTGGAGTCTGCTATGAAAAAGTTAGAGTGCAAAGAGGCACTCATCTGCTCCTCCAGGAAGAGAATGTAGAACCTTAGATGCTTTTGGCAAGAAAATTTTTCAAGCCAGTATGCTTGTTGCCAGAATCAACTCATATAGTCTCTATATGGGGATGTTTCTGAAGGAAGTTACAGATCATCTGCAAACTTTCTCCCTTTTCTTCCAGAAGATAAAAGGGAAGACTTTCTTACCTGGTTTAAGCATGCCCAGGATGTTCCCAAATTTTCTAACCATGCAGCCTTTGACACCTTTGAAGGGGCCAGCAGAGCCTCGGCCATTGCCATAGGTGCGCGCAGAATTGCTTGGTTACAAGCTTCTGATTTGGAACCCTGGGTCCAAGATGGATTAGGAAATCTTCCTTTTACAGGTGAAAACCTGTTTGGCAAAGATTGGCAAGCAAAGGCCACTCAGATGGATGCAGAAAATTCTGCTTTGGATAGGCTTTCAAAGTCTACCTCTAATCCTGTCCAGAAGAGGTTGTTCAAAAAGACATATTTGCCCAAGAAGGGAAGATATTATCCTGCTTATGGTCAGCAGACATCTTCTGCAGGTCGTTTTGCTGCAAAGCGTCAACAACCTAAACAGGCCAAGTCTAAGGCTGCAAGGCCTACTGTAGCCCAACAGCCTCAGCCTCCTCAGGGCCTTTGACTTGCACCTAGAGAACTTAGCCTTTCTGGCTCTAAAAGAACCAGAGCCTCTCACCATTCCAGGAAGGTTAGCTCACTTTGCTCCCAGATTGGAGCAAATCACAGCAGAGCAGTGGACCCTTTCCATCATAAGGGAAGGGTACAAACTTCATTTCTTAAACCTTCCTCCTCACACCATGGTGAGACAGTTTAATTCTCCAACATCTCTCCTCGACCTTCTGGGTCAAGAGATTTCCACCCTTCTTGCCCAAGGGGCAATAGAAGAAGTACCTCTTCTTCAACAGTGTTCAGGGTTCTACTCCCCCTACTTTCTAATTCCAAAGAAAACAGGGGGTTACAGACCCATATTAGATCTCAGAGAATTGAACAAATTCCTATGCAAGGAGAAATTCAAGATGATTTCTCTGGGTACTCTCCTTCCATTCCTTCAGAGTCAGGATTGGCTTTGTTCTCTAGATCTCAAGGATGCGTATACCCATATACTCATCCATCCAGCACACAGAAGGTTCCTTCGGTTCCTTTATCAGGGAAAGCACTATCAATACAGGGTGCTTCCCTTTGGTCTGGCCTCTGCTCCAAGAGTGTTCACAAAATGCATGGAAGTAATAGCTGCATTTCTACGCACTCTGGGAATATTCGTATTCCCATATCTGGACGACTGGCTCATCCGAGCTCCATCCCAGTCAGAGGCCCAGACTTCCCTAGCCTGCACAATGCGTGTCCTGCAATATCTGGGACTGGTTATAAACATTCCAAAGTCCCAACTCACCCCTACTCAGTCTCTAGAGTTCATAGGGACCTTGCTGGATACCACAACTGCAAGGGCCTATCTTCCCCAGGCCCGTTGCCTATGCTTATTGCAGTTAGGTGGGTTTTTAACTGAATCTGAGAGGCTAACTGCTCGAGAGATATTACAACTACTAGGCCACATGGCATACACGGTGCATGTGGTCCCTTATGCTCACCTTCACATGAGGGCAGCTCAATGGACTTTGTCCACCCAGTGGACCCAGGCATCTGGAAGTCTGTCAGACAAAATAGCAACCTCCAAGCGCCTCTTTTGGTCTCTCCAGTGGTGGAAGTCCACTCAAAATCTGTTGCTGGGGTCCCCCTTCCAACAATTGTTACCCCAAGCAATCCTTACAACAGATGCCTCTCCAAAGGGTTGGGGAGCTCATCTCCAAGACCTCTCCACCTAGGGCATTTGGTCTCCACAGGAGACCTCCCTACATATCAACTTCCTAGAGCTCAGAGCAATCTTCTTGGCTCTCAGAGTCTTCCATACCCTGCTCAGCTACAAGACAGTCCTCATTCACACGGACAACCAAGTGGCCATGTTCTATGTGAACAAGCAGGGAGGAACTGGCTCTCTGTCGCTTTGCAACGAAGCTC
The DNA here is from genome assembly GCA_033557465.1 of Ichthyophis bannanicus. Lineage (NCBI taxonomy): Eukaryota > Metazoa > Chordata > Amphibia > Gymnophiona > Ichthyophiidae > Ichthyophis > Ichthyophis bannanicus. The sequence goes on along the minus strand of CM066032.1, from coordinate 844,975,412 downwards.
TGAGATTGTGGGCCTTCGCCAGAGAGCATCAAATTCATCTTCTGGCAGTATACTTTCCAGGAGTTCAAAACTCTTGGGCAGACAGACTCAGTCGAGTTCTGCTTCCACACGAATCGTCCCTTCATATGGACCAGATAGTCAGAATCTTTCGAATTTGGGGAACCCCGGACATAGACCTCTTTGCAAGTCCGTGGAATGCCAGACTTCCCCGATTCTGTTCCAGAATTCCATGTCAGGGAGTTCAGGCCAGGGATGCCTTCCTCCTTCATTGGGGTCAAGACTTCCTGTACGCCTTTTCCACCCATTCCCCTAATTCCCAAGACCCTGTTCAAGCTTCAGAGAGATCAAGGGACTATGATTCTCATAGCTCCACGTTGGCCACGCCAAGTGTGGTACCCTCTACTTCTGCATCTCTCTCAAGCTCCCTCCCTGGATTTGGGGTCTGCTCCAGATCTCCTGTCTCAGGAGGGGGGAACGTTGTGGCACCCAAACCCCAAATCTCTCCATCTCAGGGCTTGGTTGCTGAAGGCTTAGACCTTCAAGATTGGCATCTTTCTCAGCAAGTAAGGGGTATCCTTCATGCTTCCAGAAAGCCTTCTACTAGACGTTCCTATGCTTTTAAATGGAAAAGGTTTACCATTTGGTGTGCTGAAAAGGGTATTAACCCTCTAGCAATATCTTTGAATTCTTTACTAGAGTATCTCCTGCATCTTTCCCATGCAGGCCTCAAGACGAATTCAGTAAGGGTCCATTTGAGTGCTATTGCAGCATCCCTTAAGCCTCTTAATGGACAGCCTGTCTCCTCTCATCCTCTTATTGCAAGATTCATGAGAGGCCTTCTTTTAACTAAACCTCCCATTAGACCACCTCCAGTGGCATGGGACTTGAATCTGGTTCTTGGTCAGCTCATGAAGCCACCCTTTGAACCCTTACCACTACCTCCTTGAAATTTCTTTCCTGGAAGGTTCTTTCTTATTGCAGTCACCTCAGCTCGCCGCATCAGTGAACTGCAGGCCTTAGTGGCTAATCCACCTTATACAAGGTTCCATCATGATAAGGTAGTCCTTAGGACCAATCCACACTTTATGCCTAAAGTGGTCTCACCTTTTCATCTTAATCAAGAGGTGTATTCACCTGTCTTTTTTCCAGGTCCTCATGCATCGAGTGCAGAGAGGAATCTTCATACCCTGGATTGTAAGAGAGCTCTTGCTTTTTACTTACAAAAGGACACAGCAACATAGAAAGTCTTCTCAACTCTTTGTTGCTTTTGATCCCTCTCATTTGGGACTTCCAGTCTCTAAGAGGACACTGTCCAATTGGATTGCTCAGTGTATTTCTTTCGCCTACCAGAGTAAGAACCTTTCTCTGGAGGGCCATGGCCACCTCTATGGCTCATCTAAATTCTGTGTCTGTCGACCAGATCTGTCGAGCAGCCACCTGGGCCTCGGTTCATACCTTCACAGCCCATTACTGTTTGGACAAGGACTCCCGCTGGGATGCCTTGTTTGGTCAGGCTGTTCTCAAACACCTGTTCCATGCTTAATCAACTCCTACCCTCCATCCCTGGTTGGATGCCTGAGATCCATGGGAGGAGGTAGAGCCCTTCTCAGGGTCTCACAACCTTGGGGATCTCCTGGGCATCTCTAGCTGGGGAGTCCCCATATGTGAAGACTCATTCCTGCTTGTTCCTGGAGATAGCACAGTTACTTACCTGTAACAGGTGATCTCTGGGAACAGCAGGAATAAGTCTTCACAACCCACCCACTTCCCCTAGGAGTTGTATCTCTCTATCTATCTTTCCTTTCCTCTCTCTCTTTGTCTCAGCTTTAAAACTCGAACTGAAGAGAGGTGATTAGGAAAGACGGGAAGGCAGCGCGCAGGCGCTGTGGGATGCTCCCAAAAGCTTTCCTTTTTGGGAAGCTGGGGAGCGTTCCCGCGCAGGCTCCGTCGGTACCGACGTACCCATATGTGAAGACTTATTCCTGCTGTTCCCAGAGATCACCTGTTACAGGTAAGTAACTGTGCTATCTCTGCCAGGGAACCCATGGTTTACCCCCCGTGAATGAGAATGTGATGTTTAGGGAGTGGGTAGATCAAGGACTGAATAGTACGAGACGGGACATCCTAAAACCTTTGCGGCACTTTGAGAGGAATTTGAATTAAAACCCGGCCATGTGTTTGGTTATTTACAAGCCCGGCATTATGTTAATTCTATACGCGCTGCAGCTTTGCAGGCTGAAGCTTCAGCAAGGGTATACAATTTTTTGACTTGGGAAGTGAGGGAAGTATGTGTTTCAAAGTTTTTTGTTTGAGAACTGCAGAGATGGGGTTGGGTGTGAGATCTTTCTGGGTTGGAGAGAGTCTGGGCGTCGGAATTGGGGGTCCGAGTAGAACCAGGAGAATTGATACGGGTGATGGGGTGAATTCCGGCAATCAGAGAAGCCAGTTTGCAAGGCCTACAATACAAGATCGTATATAGGGCTCATTTTTCTCCCCGTAGAGCATTTCATAGTGGACTGAGTATGAGCAGTGCTGGTCTGCGCTGCCACACTTCTATGGCTGATTTGGGCCATATGTGGTGGACTTGTCGAGGGGTGTCCTGCTACTGGTCTCAGATGCATCAATATTTGGAGATAATGCTGGGCCAAACCATACAATGGACAGCGACACTCATTATATTTGAGCTTTTTGCAGCTAAACCTAAGGGGGCAGGTGCAAGGTTGTTGGTCCGCAGATCGTTCATGATAGGGAAACAATGTCTGGTGTGACCCTGGAGAGAGGCTGATGCCCTAACTCATTGGGAGTGGTGGGCGACTTTTCACTGCCTTTATGAATATGGAACGCCTAGAGGCCAGGGCCAGAACCAAAAAGTGGGAGGAATTTATGTCTATTTGGGGACCATATATTGATACTATGACCCCCAGGGCCCACAACGAATTGCTTTCAATATAGGTGGAGGCAGGATGGTATGGGAGATGGAAGTGCATCGTCCTGGGGGATGTGGGAGGTCCCTGTTCAGCTTTGTGACTATTTGGTTATTTAGTTTTCAGCCTATGTTAACATAGTGAGGCAGAGGGGAGATATAGTTGGCCTGGCAAAATGAGACACGGGGGAGAGGTGAAAGAGTGACCACTGCTACTATGATTTAGAGAATGCTCTCTGTTGGGTTTGGGTCAAAGAGGGGGTGGGATGTAAATAATATATATAAATAAAATAAATAAATAATGAATATTATTATTAATATTATTATTATTATTATTATTAATGCCGAGAATAAGATTGGACTGTTGGTTAAATGTCTGTAATCTACATTGTGTTCAGTTATCAATATAATTATGCTGATTGTAAGAATACTTTTTTTTTTCATTTAATAAACAGATTGATATTAAAAAAAAAAAACAAAAAACCTGCAGGCCCAGCACGTATCCCTGGGTTATTCCACTATGATGCTGGCCCCCAAGGGGGATACCCCCTGCCGGCGTCTTCTCTCCTAGTAGGCACGCAAAGGGCTCAATAGCCAAAGTAAACAATAATGGGGACATGGGACACCTCTGCCTCGTTCCTCTTCTGAAGGAGAAATGGGGTGACAGATGGCCATTATCCAAAACCACAGCAACCAACTCGTTATAGATATGAATCTAACAACAGAAGGCCAATCCAAAACCAAAGCCCTGTAAAACAGCAAACGCATATGGCCACTCAATTTTATCAAAGGCTTTTTTCAGCATTCGAAGATAAACTTTGCATGTTGATCCTCCTGGTGCTGTACCACCTGAAAGATATTTAACACTTGGTGTACATTGTCTCCCCCTCCCTCCCCCCCCCCCCTCAGTATCTACCTTTTGATAAAGACAATTTGATCACGGTGAACCAGCTGATGGCTGCATAGCGTGTAGAATCCATTGCTACCTCATTGCTTGTAAGATAACATATGCTGCATAGTCCCTCTCTGTTCCTCCTATGGCTCCACATCACATTATCCTCCTTCATACTCCCTAACTGTTTCCCCTTCTACCAGCACGTCCACTCCTACCCTCCTTATCCCCCCTTTACCATTCTCACTTCCCCCTCCATCCTGTCTTCTAACCGATCATCAGCTCTTGAGCTTCATCGCTTTCTCCCTCTCATTCAATCATCTCCTCTCTCTGGCAACCTCACCCTTGTTTTCGCCGTACTGTCTCCTCTCTACCCCGTACTTCTCCTTCTCTCATCCGGAGATATCAACCCCAATCCTGGCCCCCCTAGATTTCTGTCTCACTCTGGGAAGAGATCTTCACGCAACATGTCTAATCTTATCCATATCCCTCTCCTTTCCTCTTCCACTCTCCCTTTCTCCTGTGCCTTGTGGAACACACACTCTGTCTCTAATAAACTTGCTTTTACTTATGATCTCTTTATCTCTAATACTCTACATCTTCTTGTCCTAACTGAGACCTGGCTCTTCCCAGATGATACCGCATCTACTGCTGCTCTCTGCCATGGGGGCTATCAGTTCTCCCACACGCCTCGTCCCACTGGCTGTGATGGTGTGGGCTTCTACTTTCTCCCTCTTGCCAATTCTAACCCCTCTTGCTGCTTCAGTCTCACTTCTTTCTCTCTTTTGAAGTCCACTCCATTTGCCTTTTCACTCCACTTCCTCTCCGGGTAGCTGTTATTTATCGACCTCCTGACAAGTCTGCTCCTACTTTCCTCACTGACTTTGACTCGTGGCTTTCCTTCTTTCTGGATTCCTCTTCCCCCACTCTTATTCTTGGGGATTTTAACATTCATGTCGATAACCCCTCTGATCCTTTATGCTTTGAAGCTCCTCTCCCTTACCTCCTCGTTTGACTTCCAACTTTGTTCCACTGCCCCTACTCACCAGCATGGCCTCTGCCTGGACCTGATATTCTTCTCTAGTTGCTTACCCTCGAACATCTATAGCTCAGTTATTCCCTTATCTGACCATCACCTTTTAAGCTTTAATCTTCATCACCCGCTGCCTCAACCTCGTCCTGTCTCCTCCAACCTATTTAGAAATCTTCTTGCTATTGATACCTTGGCTCTCTCCTCCACTATTTCTTCAACTCTTTCTGCCACTATGTCATCCAAGTCTGTTGACGAGGCAGTAACTTCCTATAATGCTGCACTCTCCTTGGCTCTGGATGCTCTTGCTCCACCCATGCCACGTCCTGTGAGGTGTTCTGCACCCCAGCCCTGGCTTTCATCCACTACCCGCTATCTACGTTCCTGTGCCCGTTCTGCTGAGCATGCTTGGCTCAAATCCCGCTCCCCTGCAGACTTTCTACACTTCAAATTCATGCTTGTCTCTTTCCAATCAGCCATAGCTCTGCCAAACAAGACTACTATGTCCATCTGACTAACTCTGTTGCCTCTGATCCTCACCGTCTCTTTACTACTCTCAACTCTCTCCTCAAGGTGCCTCCGCCTCTGATCCCTCCCTCCCTTTCTGCCCAAACCCTGGCTGACTATTTGCATGACAAAATCCACAAGATCACCCTCCAATTCCCCACAAAGTCAGCTACTTCCCCTCCTCCCCCTCTTCACTCCCAACTCTCCCCCCACCTCTGCTATCCTCTCTTCCTTTCCTGTGATCTCTGAAGAGGAAACTGCCCATCTTCTTTCTTCCTCCAAACTCACCACCTGCTCCTCTGATCCTATCCCCACTCGTCTCCTAAGCCACATCTCCTCCATCGTTGTCCCGTCCATCTCTCATATTCTCAACCTTTCACTCTCCACTGCAACAGTCCCTACAGACTTCAAACATGCTGTGGTCACACCTCTCCTCAAGAAACCCTCACTTGATCCCACCTGTCCTTCTAATTATCGACCCATCTCTCTCCTTTTCTTCATTTCTAAACTACTTGAACGTGCGGTTCACCGCCACGGTCTCGACTTCCTCTCCTCTCATGCCCTCCTGGATCCCTTACAGTCTGGCTTTCGTCCTTTACACTCTACTGAAATGGCTCTTGCCAAAGTCTCCAACGACTTGTTCATGGCAAAATCCAAGGGCCTTTACTCTGTCCTCATCCTTCTTGACCTCTCTGCTGCTTTTGACACTGTTGACCACAACCTTCTCCTCGATACCCTGTCCTCGCTTGGTTTTAGGGGCTCTGTACTATCCTGATTCTCCTCCTATCTCTCCCATCGCTGTTTGTGTGTGTTCTGGTGGCTCCTCCTCCTCTGCTGCCCCGCTCCCAGTTGGTGTACCCCAAGGATCTGTCCTGGGTCTGCTTCTTTTCTCTTTCTATACCCAGTCCCTTAGTGCGCTTATCTCTTCCCATGGCTTTCAGTACCATCTGTATGCTGATGACTCCCAGATCCACCTCTCTACACCTGAAATCTCTCCGGCAATCCAGACCCGGATCTCTGCCTGCCTTTCTGATATTGCTGCCTGGATATCTCACCACCGCTTGAAATTGAACATGGCCAAGACTGAACTTCTCATCCTTCCCCCCCCCCCCCCAAACCTCCCCTCCTATTTTTCCTTTCTCAGTCTCTGTGGATAACTGTGTACTCCTTCCTGTTTCCTCAGCCCGCAATCTGGGGGTTGTCTTTGACTCCTCTCTTTCTTTCTCCACACACATCCATCTGATAGCTAAGTCCTGACGCTTCTTTCTCTATAACATCAGCAAAATCTGCCTCTTCCTTTCTGAACACACTACTAAAACACTTATCCTCTCCTTAATCACCTCCCTTCTTGACTACTGTAACCTACTCCTTGCTGGTCTCCCTTTGAATCATCTCTACCCCCTTCAATCTGTTCAACACTCTGCTGCGTGGCTAATCTTCCGCCAGCGTTGTCATGCCCATATTACTGCTCTTCTCAAGTCACTTCATTGGCTCCCTATCCATTTCCGCATCCAGTTCAAACTTCTCCTGCTGGCCTATAAATGCATTCATTCTGCGGCTCCTCACTACCTTTCTTCTCTTATCTCTCCTTACAACCCCCCTCGGGAACTCCGCTCTTCCAGTAAACTGCTCTTATCTGTGCCCTTCTCTTCTATCACTAACTCCAGACTTCGCTCCTTTCACGTTGCTGCACCATACGCCTGGAACAAACTACCTGTGTCTGTACGCAAGGCACCTTCCCTAACCCTCTTCAAATCCAGGCTGAAAACTCACCTCTTTGCCGCTGCTTTTGGATCTTGACTCTCCTGATCTCCTTTTCCTTCCTTTGCTTTATCCCTGCCTATACCTTCTGTGTTTGTCTTGACTAGATTGTAAGGTCTGATGAGCAAGGACTGTCTCTTACTTGTTTGTGCAGCGCTGCGTACGACTTGTAGCGCTATACAAATGCTCAGTAGTAGTAATAGTAGGATAACTCCCTCAATCTGGAAACTCAGAATCTTGGTCAGCAGTTTATAATCTGTGTTCAACAGCGATTATAGGTCTATAGCTATTGCAAAGGGTAGGGTCTTTCCCTTCCTTTGGGATTACAGAAATAGTGGCTTCAAGAAAAGAGTACAGGAGTTGACACTGCATCAGGATATCATTGAACACTTCCAGTAAAACTGGGGTGAACTGGGCTCGTAGGCTAGCAGATGGTCTGGACCGGCAGCTTTGTTGTTCTTCAGGAAGATGATTGCACAAGCCACCCTGACCTATCCAGCAGTTGTGCTAAAGATACCGGCAGCTTTGGCAGGTTACACTACCAAATCAATTCTTCAATTTGAGGGGTTGGCAAAGAGCTGGGAGGAGTATAATTGCTTATAGAAAGTAGCAAAATACGCTGCCATTTTCTGTGACAGAGGTGTAACTACTCCCTGTCTATCTTTGATCCTGACTCTCTTCAACTGACACAGTGGCAGCGTTCTAGCCTTATTGGAGTCTTCATAAAAATGTCATTTGGCCATTTGTATAGCCTTCCCTTTTTTTTTTTATTATTATTATTTTTTTAATCACCTCCCAAAGCATTCAGCTCTCTGTGCACCTGTAGGAGTCTATGCCACACCTTTGCATCTCTCCCCTCCTTGTAAATCCTCTCTAGAGACACTAGTTCCTTAAAAAGAATGTCATACCTCATCATTTGTTTCTTTATGGCCACAGAGATAGAGGTAACATTTCCCCTAAGAACTGCCTTTGCCTTGACAAGCCAGGAGCTATTTCAGGAGAATGATTGAACTGCAGAAATTCATCCCAAACTTTTAGTAAGTTGTTCCACAAAGACATAGGGTCTTTTAACGGCAATTTATTCATAGACCCTTATCTGGATCCACCTCTTTCAATATCAACATAGTGGGGCATGATCAGAGAGGGTGAAGTTATGTATGGTGCAATTTTGTGTCTCACCTGTAATGGAGCGAGAAATAAACAAAAAATCTACACTGGAATAGGTATGATGAACCCCGGAAAAGCAGGTATAATCCTGCTTCCCGGGTGTAGCCAGTGCTAAATATTTACCAGTCTTAGCTGATCCAGGTAGGATTGCTAAATACAGGTACCTACCGGGTTGATTTTATTTTCAGGTAATAGAGTACAATTGAAATCACCTCTGAGATATACCACCCCATCCATAATGCTCTTCAAAGAATCAAAGAAAGGAAAGTAAAAGAATCCCACCTGAACATTAGGGGCATATTCATTGACACGGGTTACTTGAGAGGACACATATAGTCCTTAAGTATTAGAAAACGCCCCTGTCTTACTGCACATTGAGACTCGAGTACAAAGTTACAGCCTTCTGCTATCAGGATGGCCACCCCCCTCTTGTGTGCCATAAACAGGGCATTGTAAACCTGTTCCTGACCCTTTCCTCTCAGTTTCAAGTGCTCCTCCGCCACAAGATGGGTCTCCTACAAATTGCATGAGCACTCTTCCTTTTCATAGAAGAGGAAAGGTCTCTGATATTCCAGGATACAAACTCAGCTATTTTCCCATACCTTACGCACTTACCATGGGGAATCAACAAACTGCGCTCCACTGTTCCCATACCCAATCAAGAGGATAGGAGGAAGGCAACCTTCTTTAACTCCTGCCCCCACCCATCCCACCCTGCCTACCACCATCCCTGCCCCCAAACAAATCCCACTCCTCCTCTCCCCCCCACCAGGGTATGCAGAGATGCCCTGCCCTGTCCAACCTACCATCAACAAATTAGAAGTAGGCCATAAGAAACAGAAAGAGGTCATGTCATTTCTAATAGTAGATGGCCAATATCAAAGGTTAGAGCCACCCAAACAGAAGCTTAAAGAACCCAACTATGTACAGTTACTCTCAAACAAATATTCATTTCTTGCAGTCGAGTGCAAGCAAGATTATAGTCAACCAGCAGGCCCTCAAGGCAGTCTTGTGGTGTCCATGGCTTTATCTTCCGCCAGTTCAGTAAAGCTCCATAGCTGGTGCCAAAGGCCTGGCATTTTTCATCACGTCAAGGCTGATTCCCTCCACTCGGGACTTCTTCCGGCCAGTCCTTGGTCAGGTCTAAGTTTTGCAGTGGCTGAGAGCTCATTTACGAGCGCTAGACTATCTTGCAGCTCGGCGATACGAAATAATCTGTTATCCAATTCAAAGAAAAGGGCAAAGGGAAAGCCCTCGGAACCACTGTGAGGGTGCGAAAGCATAGCCTTTTCTCTAAAGTATAAGGCGATAAGTTTGGATAGATTTGAATGGATTGATTTTGAAACTTAATGGAGTGTTTCCCTTGAATGGCTTGAATGAGAGCTTCAAAATAGTGGAAACAGGCTATGCTTATCCTCGGAGTCTGATTTTCATGGGTGTATGTCCTGACCTCAGTGAGCTCTGTCAATCCGTACTCAAGCTGTCTCGTTAGGAGTACAAAAAGCGAAAACGTCTTGTACAAAACAAATTATGTCTGCCATGCCCTCCTTTGGCTTCGGCTAGCCATAGATCTGAATATTACATCTCCTCTGCCTGTTCTCCAGGTCATCCTGGTGTTCCCGAGTTTCCAGCGCTAACTTTTCCAGTTTATTCAACTTGGTTAGGAAGATGGCTGTTGCGTCGATTTGCTCCCCTATAGGGATTTCAGCCTGCGTGACTCTCTCATCCAAAGCTTTGAGTTCCTGTTTCACTTCTCCCACTGTCTTAGTGAGGTCATTTTGAAGCAGTTTCAGCTCTTGGAAGAGCTCCAAAAAGTCAGCCTTACACTGGGGCTCCCTCTAGCAGATGCTACCTGTGAGGGTGTAGCTTCACCCATCTACGCCGGTCCACTGGCCCCCTCCTGAGGAAGGTGACTGAATTTTGCCAGTGCCTCGGTGCAATTCACCTTGGTCTCCATGGGGGAACTGGCGAGGGAGCGGTAGAGTCCAAGAGGACAAGGCAACTAGGGTTTGCAGTCTTTGTGCTTTGTGGGCAGCTCTGTACTCAGTAGCTCTCTCTTAGGGAGCACAATAGTTATTGGTAAGCATCTCAAGGAGAATAGACCAAGGCCGAAGAAGGGCGAGGAATAACTTTAGCCTGCTGGGTACCTGATCAGGATATCATCAGGTCCAGAGGACAAAATGTAGTGAAAAGCTCGTGTCAGTCCCAGGGGAGTCTTCCAGCTTCACCCAAACCAGGGGCCACTTGCACTCCAGTGCAACCCAGTGCAGGAGGGTTTCTCTCTCACAGCCACGCTGTGTATCAAGTACTCACAGGTTATCTAGTGGCTCCAAGAGTCTTCCCATAGTCATACAGGAGGCTTCTGTTTGCGATAGTTCCAGAGAGGAGGGCAATGGCATTTCTGTAGCGACTACACCTCTGTGGCACAGTTGGGCTGATCAGCAGCACCGTCTTTCAAGGAGCAATGTCAGAGCCCAAAAGCAGTGGGTTAGCATGGCTCTCGCTCCCAGCATATGCTTCACTCTGTTAACCCCGTTCTCAAAGTGCAGCGCCCAGCTTCATGGTTGTAGTTTAAGGAATGCATGGCTGCTGTACACTACATTGTCGTGTTTACAAGGGGGAGATGGCTGCTGCAGAGAGGCTTCCTCACAGTTTGAGACCCGCACATCCCGAAGCCACACTATGGCACCTCGCTGAACTGTGCAATGCAAACTCATCACCGGTCCGCAGAAGATGAGTAGATTGGGGTGCAAGAGTGGAGCTAAAACCTCAGGCAGCCATTATCCTTAGGCTTGCCCAGCCCATCCTTAATCATAACTTTTAGTAAAAGCCCAATAATAGGGAATTTAATTATCCACCCTATAAATGCCAGTTTTTTAAAAAACGGAAACATTCTGTTTCAAACTATTACATTTTTAAGTTCTGCTCTAGGGTAAATGCAGTGATATACTCATCTGCGGCAAGTGGATCCATTGATAAGGTTTCTTGCTGACTGCTTTCAAGCAGCTGAACTATTGCTGGCTTACCACCAAAATGGCTGTGACGTCCTTTCAAGCACTTCCTGCCCCCATACTACAAAACTATAAAAGAGCCAGCATTTCAACAAATCAAATCGATGTGCCAATCTAATTGTTGATTCAGGCCATTCGGATGTACAGTTTTTTTAAACTGCTGTGGTGTCTTGTAGAAGTAAGGAGATCCTAGATTCTCTATAGGGAGAACTATTCTGGCAACTGGTAACAGAACCCATACGTGAAAGGGCTATACTGAACTTGGTAGTTACCAATGGGGAAAGTGTTCCTGTTTGTGGGTGTTTTCTGAGGTCCTGCTCCTGGCCCTTCATCTGTGAACACAGAACAGAAATATTTATGCAATTCTGCTTTATCCTCATCAGCTTCTACATATTCCTCCCCTTCACTCTTGAGTCTGACAATACCACTTTTACCCTTCCTGCTCTTGCTAATGAACCCCCTCCTAAAGGTGGGTGTTTGAAAGTTCAGTGGTCAGTGTATGCTGCTGAAGAAGTGGCTGATGGGGTCAGATGAGGGATAACATTAAAAGAGCAGCCTGCAGCAACAATCACTGGGCTAGCAGAGCTAGAAAGTAAACAGTTCAGGGAGGATATGCAAATCACTGCCTGTTCTGAAGAAGCAAGGGTAATATTTGCTCACATTTATTTCTATTATTATGATTTAACTTTAAATGTAAAGTTAATAGTGGAGGTGAATAAAGTGCACACACCAGACAACAGGTGAAGAAGTAAAAACTGAGGGTGAGCAGTTTCCACCGGCCTAACAGAAACTATCATTTGGCATTGGCATTGGCACTGGCACTGGCACTGGCACTTGCAAACTTTGTGTAGAAAAGAGTTTTGAGAAGTTATCTGGGATTTAGATGCATTGGGCCTCTTTATCTAAAAGAGCTTAATCCTCATCTGAGAGGGGAGGAGAGAACACTCCCTGCTCTGCAGGTCCTCCTCCTGAAGATGGCACTGGAAAATCTCCTGGGAGCCTAGACAGGCTCAGAGTGAAGATGCAAAGCCTCCTACAGACCCAGTCAGGGGTAGGAGTGAAGATGGGGGTAGATGATCTCCTTCCAAAACAGGGAGTAGAGATGGCAGCAGAGAGATTCTGGAGAGCCTAATCCAGTCCAGCGGCAGATCCGCTCAAGGGAGCTGCAGCAGCATGCAGCGGAGAATCTGCTTCAGAGAGCTGCAGCAGCGGAGAGTCCATTCCGGACTAGGAGCCACAAGACCCAGGGAAGTACAGCAGCAGATCAGCTCAAGGGAGAGATGCAACAGTTGTTCCAGAGTGAGCAGAAATGCAAAACCCTCTCAGAGGAGAGCTTGCAGGAGGTGGAACCAAGACAACAGCCTCAGCGATTGGACAGATCTACAAAACCTCTCCTTTCACAAGCAGCCACCGGCCCAGAGCTCCAGCAGTGGGTGAGACTTGGGGCTGGTGGGCAAAGGGAAAAGGTGGGGAGTTAGGAGACAGGTTATTAGGTTAGATCCATAATCCTTAAAGGTTTACTTAAGTCATTACGTATAAGGATATAGTTGGGGGTTTGAATTGCCTTATCTCTTATCCTGTATTGTTGTTTCGCCTACCTCAAGAGTGGCTAACTCCAGTCCTGGTGCACTGCAATCCAGCCTGTTTTTCAGGATGTCCCTAATGAATATTCATGATATATTTGCAAACAATGGCAGTGGATGCAAGTATACCTCCATAAATACCTGGCTGAAAACTAGGCTGGATTGTGGTGCACCAGGACTGGAGCTGGGCACCCCTGCCTTACCTGCTTGAACCACATATCATAATATGGGTTGTACATACTGCATTTTTTATCACAATACTTGATGTATATGTTTTGTAAATTGTAAATACTATTTAAGTCAGCCTTGTTCACAGCAATGGTTTTTTTTTAGGTTTTCCTGGGGTAAAAGGAGGGAAAATCCTATCTGATAACACCTTTCTTCCCCAGGTGGAGGCACCAGGCACCAAATGGACAAGGACCGATGGAGCCCACCCTCTAGGGGACTCCAGTCTGGCCTGTCCTGAACCCAGAAGTGCACCCAAGGGGGCGCTACACTAACATATCTGAAAAAGGTCTTAGCCAATGCAATAAAATGCAGGGATATTTTTTCTTTTTTTATCTTTGCTTTCCTGACTGCTAGCTTCTCTAGATGCCCATCTTCCTCTCTCTGTGATCCCTTGCATTTCCTGAAGGCTTCCCATTTTTTTCATTCTTCATTACTCCCCCCTTCAATCTCGCCCAATCTCCTCCTATCTTTTTAGGAATCTTCATGCTAATGATCCCTGACTCTATCCACTACTGTCTCATCTCTTCTCTCTTCCACTTTGTCCTCAAGTCTATTGATGAAGCCATAGCTTCCTATAATACTGCTCTCTCCTCTACTCTGGATAGCCTTGCTCCACCCATTTCATGTCCTATGAGACGTACCTCACCTCAGCCCTGGTTGTCTTCACCTCCTGTGCCCTCTCAGCTGAGCGCACTTGTCTCAAATCTCTCTCTCTCTCTCCCAACTTCAGATTCATGCTTTCCTCTTTCCAATCCGCCATTGCATTCGCTAAGCAAAACTATTTTCTCCATTTGACTAATTGTCATGCCTCTAACCTTCACTGTCTCTTTTCTACTCAATTCTGTTCTTAAGGTACCTCTACCTCCACTCCCTCCTCTCTTTGCCCAAACCCTAGCAGGTTATTTCCATGACTAAATCTTCTTCACCCTCTCTTCCTCCTCTCCATTACCAACTTTTCCCCTGAACCTCTATCACCCTTTCATCCTTTTCTAAAATCTCTGTTGAGGAAAACTCTCTTCTTTCCTGTTCTTCGGATGCTATCCCCACCCATCTCCTCTTTCATCATCACTTTCATCTCACACATTCTCAAACTTTTGCTTTCCACTGCAACCTTCCCTGCAGCCTTCAAGCATGCTGTAGTTGCTCCTCTACTCAAAAAAACCCTCACTTGAACTTACTTGTCCTTCTACTCGACCCATATCTCTTCTCCCATTCATTTCCAAAATTCTTGAACGTGCAGTTCTCTGCAGCTGTCTTGAATTTTTCTCCTCTGAAGCCCTCTTTGATCCACTTCAATCTGGTTTTTCGTCCATTTCATTCTACTGAAATGACTCTTGCCAAAGTCTCCAGTGATCCTTTACTCAGTTATCATTCTTCCCGATCTTTCTGCTGCTTATGATACTGTTGACCATCTCCGCTTCCTTGATACTATCGTCTCTTGGTTTAGAGGCTCTGTACTATCTTGGTTCTCTTCTTATCTCTCCAGTCACTCTTTCAATGTTCGTTCTGGAGGTTCCTCTACTGCCATCCCCCTTTCTGTTGGTGTACCTCAAGGGTCTGTTTTGGGCCCCCTCCTTTCTATACCAAATTTCTTGAAGTCCTCATCTCTTCCCATGGCTTTCAGTATCATTTTTATGCTGATGACTCTCAAATCTGTCTTCACTTGACATCTCTCCTTCATTCCAAACTCGTATCTTTACTTGCTTATCTGACATCGCCGCCTGGATGTCTCACCGCTGCCTAAAATTGAATATGGCTAAAACTGAACTTCTTATTTTTCCCCCTAAACCCTCCTCCTTCCTTCTTCTCTATCACTTTTTGACAACACTCTTCTTCTTCCTGTTTCCTCGGCCCACAACTTTGGGATCGTCTTTGACTTTTCGCTTTCCTTCTCCACACAAATTCAGCATATGGCTAAAACCTGTCATTTTCTTTCTCTACAACATTAACAAAATTCATCCCTTCCTCTCTGAACAAACTACTAAGGCTCTTGTCCACGCTTTGGTCACCTCCCGTCTTGACTATTGAAACCTCCTCCTTGCTGGTCTCCCTCAGTGTCATCTCCTCTTTAATCTATCCTGAGCTCTGCTGCACGGCTAATCTTCCGCCAATCTCAATACACTTGTATAACTTCTCTTCTAAAATCACGTCACTGGCTCCCTTTACTGTATCCAATTCAAACTTCTCCTTCTAAAATATAAATGCATTCACTGTACTGCCCCTCATTACCTTTCCTCTCTTCTCTCTCCCTCCCTACACCCCTCCTCGTGAACTCCGCTCCTCCTCCTTTCTTTTCTGTATGCCCTTTTCTTCTGCAAACTCCAAACTTCGATCTTTTCACCTTGCTGCTCCTTATTCATGGAACAAACCTCATCTGTATTTACATCAAGCCTCTTCTTTCCCCCTCTTCAAATCCATGCTAAAAGCTTACCTCTTTGAGGCTTCATTTGGATCCCAATCCCTTGTTCTCCTTCCCTATTTGAACTCCCATTGTTTCTCTTCTATTGTTCTGTCTTGATTAGATTGTAAGCTCTACAAGCAGGTACTGTCTTGTTATATATAGTATTGTGCAAACATACAATCTTGTAGCGTTTATGTAAATGATTAATAGTAGTAGTAGTTGTGTTTTTCATGATTTTAAAGCAGCTAAATGGGTCAAAAAGGCTACGGCAAAAGCCAGAAGGATGCTTGGGTGCATAGGGAAAGGAATGGCCAGCACAAAAAGGAGGTGATGATTGCCTCTGGATATGTCTCTGATGCAATCTCATTTGGAGTATTGTGTGCAATTCTGGAGACTGCACCTTCAAAAGGTATATAAACAGGATGGAGTCGGTGCAGAGGGTGGCTACTAAAATGGTTAGTGGTCTTCGTTATAAAGCATATGAGGACAGATGTAAAGATATTAATAATGTATATTTCAGAGGAAAGGTGGGATAGAGGAGATATGATAGATGTTTAAATACCTCCATGGCATTAATGCATGAGAGGAGAGTCTCTTTTGATTGAAAGCAAGCTCTGCTATGAGAGGACATAGGATGAGGGTGAAAGGGGATAGACTTGGGAGTAATATGCGGAAATATTTCTTTATGGAAAAAGTGATAGATGCGTGGAATAGTCTCCTACTGGAGGTAGTAGAAAAGAGGAGAGTATCTGAATTTTAAAAAAAACAGGGGACACAGACTATCTCTTAAGGAAAAAAGGGGATTCCTTATCATTCCTCCAGTTCAGTCCTCTACTCCTGGTTGTCAACCTCCTCCTGCAGCCTGGAGACTGGTATGTCAGAATGATGACATCACTGGATATAGCCTGCTGCTCTCCACCTTCCCTTCCAGTGTTACCAGTCTCCATGTAGCAGGAGGACTTTGTGAGCCCGTGAGAGGGCTCACTGGAGTAACAGATAAGGAGAGATTAGGTGTAGCCTAGTGTAGTTAATTTAATTGGATTTAGAGGGGTTTTTTTTTGGAGTGGATGTTCCTTTAATAAGCAAAAAAAAAAAAAAGAAACAGACCCGGGGAGCCTGATTACTTAGCTTGCTTGGCCCCCTGCCTGTTACCAGATTCACAAGTGGTGTTTGCAGGGGAAGGACTTGAGCCTTGGCAGCAGGAGAATCTCTCCCCCCGGACTCTACGGGGGAGAGCCCTCTCTGACCACGCTGTGCTCTGACGGACCGACGAGGCTGCTGATTTCGGCCTCGCGCGTCTCTGTGGCTGCAGGCAAGTTGTTCTTCATTTTCTTCAGCGTTCGGGGCTGCACGCGCGGCTCCGGAGCACGGACGGGAGTTCCGCAGACCTGCCCGGTCAGCTTTTCACCGGCGGCAGGCTGCGGTGATAGCAGAGGCAGCCCCGGGCAGTGAAAGCACGCAGGTGCGTTTGGTGCCCTTTTCAGTCCGAGCTCCCGGCGGCCATTTTAAGCAGCACGGGAAACCACGTGGCTGCTCAGCATCGCTGTACAAGGAGCAGGTAGGCAGTCTCCGGGTTTCTTTTTGCCTTTATTTTGGGGGTGCGATTTTCCCTCCGTGAATTTAGTAGGTGTACAGTTCCTTTTGGTTTCAGGCGAGGCTCAGGGCCGGCCGCTGAGGGAAGGGGTGGCTGCTACAGCCCGGGCCGTTAGTCAGGTGTAGGGACAGTGTAGTTTGTAGCTTTTAGTTTGTCCTGTTCTTTCAGCTAGCTGTGCTTTCAGTTTTCAAAAAAAAAAAAAAAGAAAACAAGAGAAAAACACAGAAAGACACTGCTGACAGCTAAGAACAGTTGAGCTGGTCACATTTATGGCGGGGCGTCCCCAGTGTGTAATCTGTGGTACCCGAAGAGGCACTGTGGCTGAGTCGGGGGTGTGCCGCGGCTGTGCCTCCCTTTCGTCCACAGTGGAGCAGCAGATGGACCTTAAAGAGGCTGTGGAGATACCGGGGGGACTGGAAGGGGCTCGGGCTGAGTCGCCTGTTGTCCCACTGCAAGAAAGTCTCGTGGAAGAGCTGGCGGGGTCTTCGGCGGCGCTACCAGGAGGGTGGGCGGAGGTTCCCGCGGACTTTTGTCCAGAATTCATACTGATGCTTCATAAGGCGTTCTGCTTACGGCGCCAAGGTAAGGCGACGGACGATTCACCCCTCACCGGACCGACGGCACCAATCGTGGCCTCTGCCGACGCTGGTGAGGGCCCCTCGGCACCTAAAAAGCCTAGGGTCAAAGCCTCCCCGACTGTGGAGTCTGAGTGGCTGGACATCGAGGAGTATGACTGCGAAAATGAGGAGGGGCTGCAGGATCTAGAGGAAGGGGAGATTCTGGAGCCTGAGGAGCAGTCTAAAATCATCAGGGTCTTTCGTAGAGAGGAGCTTCCGGTGTTGATTACGGAGTCCATGCAAATGTTGAAGCTGGCAGCTCAGCCGTCTCAGGAAGATGACGTCGAAGATCCCGTCATTCAGGCGGTTCAGCAGACCCAGGTGGTGGTTCCAGTCCATAAGGTGGTTGATGAGATGATTCAGGAAGAATGGGACCAGCCAGAGACGGGGCTCCGAGGCGTCCACACATTGAATAGGCTGTACCCTCTGGCCGATAAGGAAAAGGATTGGTTTCGGACGCCCCGAGTGGACGCGGTGGTGTCGGCAGTCACCAAGAGGACGACCATTCCTGTAGAGGGCAGCGCAGCGCTGAAAGATGCCCAGGACCGTAGGGTTGACTGTCTCCTCAAGCAGACCTTCGAGGCTGACTCTCTGTCCTTGCAGATATCTATATGTGGTGCCTGGGTGGCTCGGGTGTGTTTGCGCTGGGTGCAACGGTTGCATCTCTCCCCTCATTTTGGATTTAGAGGAGCTCAAGGAGCTGGGGCGTCTTGATTCCGGAGCAGCTTATTTGGCGGATGTCCACTATGATTTGATCAGGGCACTCGCGAATAGCACGGCGTCCGTAGTAGCTGCCCGCAGATCAGTGTGGTTGCGTAATTGGGTGGCGGACGGTTCTTCTAAGTCTAGGCTTAGTAAGCTTCCGTTCAAAGGTAGGTTGCTGTTCGGTGAAGATCTGGATAAGTTAGTGAAGGACCTCGGGGAGACAAAGGCGGGTAGACTCCCAGAGGACAAACCGAAGCAAGGAAAGTCCGCATAAGGGTTTAGAAGCCAGTTGCGGGATTTTCGCAGGTTTCGGTCACCGCGCTACGGGCCCTTTCAGAGGGGTAGATTTGCTTCCCGAGCGCAGGGTTTTCGGGGGTTTCGAGGAGCTAGTAGAGGTTTCTCCTCCAGCTCCGCCCCAGCAGCTCGCAGGCCGCAATGAGATGAGGCGGGTCCAGGCGGAGGAAACGTCCATAGGGGGGAGGCTTCGGGAGTTTCTGTCCGCCTGGACCCTTATCATGTCCGATCAGTGGGTTCTAGAGGTGATTCATCAGGGCTATGCTCTGGAGCTCGCGCGGCTCGTACGAGATTCTTTCATCATGTCTCCTTGCAGGGGTCGAAGGAAGTCTTTGGCGGTCTGCAACACTTTGGTACGACTGCTGCAGTTAGGGGCAGTCGTGGAAGTCCCAAAGGCGGAGTACGGTTTGGGTCGGTATTCCATTTATTTCGTGGTGCCAAAGAAAGGTGGAGCGCTGCGGCCTATCTTAGATCTCAAGGGCGTGAATCGCTGTCTCCGGGTGCCTCACTTCCGTATGGAAACATTACGGTCGGTGATCGTGGCGGTGCGTCTGGGGGAGTACTTGACGTCGTCGGATCTGACAGAGGCTTACTTGCACATTCCCATCCGAGAGGCACATCAGCGGTGGTTAAGGTTCGCTTTGCCCTGGGGTCATTACCAGTTCCAGGCGTTGCCCTTCGGTCTCGCGACGGCTCCGTGCACATTTACCAAGATCATGGTGGTAGTGGCGGCGGCGTTGCGCAGAGAAGGTGTCTTGGTGCACCCTTACCTGGACGATTGGTTGATTCGGGCGAAGTCCGAGGTGGAAAGTCGTCAGGTAACTGGCAGGGTGGTAGAGTTTTTGCAGAGTCTTGGTTGGGTGGTCAATCCGACCAAAAGCCGTCTCCAGCCTTCCCAGGTGCTAGAGTACTTAGGCGTGCAATTCAACACTCTCAAAGGGCAGGTGTTTTTGCTGGTCAGGAGGGCACAGGCTCTCGGCAGTCTGGTGCGCAGCTTCAGAGCTACTCCAGCTCCGAAGGCATGGATGTATCTTCGCGTCCTCGGAACGATGGCGGTAATGCTGGAGGCGGTACCTTGGGCCAAGGTGCATATGCGTCCCTTACAGAGAGCCTTGCTCCGGCGCTGGTCGCATCAGCGTGACCCCTTGAGCAAGCGGCTTCCGTGCCCGTTCAAGGTGAGGCAGTCACTCCGGTGGTGGTTGGTTCTGGCCTCGTTAGCTGCCGGGATGCCCCTGGAACAGCCGGAGTGGATTCCATTGATGACGGATGCCAGTCTAGCGGGATGGGGAGCTCACTGCGAGGGCCGCTTCTCGCAGGGGCGTTGGTCCCCCCTGGAAACGACATGGTCGATAAATCATTTGGAGTTGAGAGCGGTAGTCAGGGCCCTGCAGGCATTCGAGGACTTGCTGTTCGGGCATCCAGTTCGAGTGCTATCCGACAATTCCGCCACGGTCGCCTACATAAACTGTCAAGGCAGCACAGGGAGTGCAGCAATGGAGGAAGAGTCAGATTTGCTGTTCGCCTGGGTGGAGAGTCGGTTGACGGCGATTTCAGCGGTGCACATTGCAGGGAAGGACAATGTTATGGCGGACTTCCTCAGCAGAGTTCAGGTGGATGCCGGGGAGTGGGAGTTGCACCCCGAGGTATTCGCACAGTTGATACTACGCTGGGAGCTGCCCATCATGGACTTGATGGCGTCCTTTCGGTCAGCAAAGGTCACGCGGTTCTTCAGCAGGAGACGAGAAAGAATGTCCGAGGGCATAGACGCACTCTTACAGCGGTGGCCAACCGGGGGTCTCCTGTACGTTTTCCCGCCGTGGGCGTTAATCGGTCGGGTGGTTCAAAGGATAGAGAGGCACCAGGGCAGAGTGCTTCTGATTGTGCCCGACCGGCCCCGGCGACCGTGGTACGCGGATCTGGTGCGCCTGCTCGACGGGCGACCTTGGAGACTTCCAGTACGGCCGGACCTGTTGCGGCAGGGTCCCCTCTTCATGCCCCAGGTGGATCGGTTCTCGCTTACGGCATGGCTATTGAAAGGGCTGGGTTGAAGAAGAAGGGCTATTCGGCGTCTGTTGTTTCTACGCTACTGAGAGCGCGCAAGCATTCCACGTCCTTAGCTTACGTGCACATCTGGTGTATTTTTGAAGATTGGTGCTCGCGCATGCAGATCCGGGCGGCGACGGTCTCTGTAGCTTCGGTCCTCAGCTTCCTGCAAGAGGGCTTTGAGAAGGGCTTGGCAGCTAGCTCTTTGCGGGTGCAGTTAGCGGCGCTGTCATGTTATCGCGGCAAAGTTCAGGGCATAGCGTTGGGAGCTCATACTGATGTGTTGCGTTTTCTGAGGGCGGTGGCTAGGATGAGCCCCTCGCGTAGAGTGACGGTACCGTCTTGGGATCTTAATTTGGTTTTGTCAGCTTTGGTTGAGCCTCCCTTTGAGCCCTTACATCGCTCGTTGTTGAAAGATTTAACTTTGAAAACGGTGTTTCTGGTGGCGATTTGCTCAGCGCGGCGTATTTCGGAGTTGCAAGCTTTGTCTGCTAGAGAACCGTTTTTGGTTTTTTCAAAAGAAAAGGTGGTTCTTCGGCCAGTTCCGTCGTCTTTGCCCAAGGTGGTTTCTCCCTTTCACTTGCAGCAGTCCGTGTGCCTGCCGGTTCTGGGGTCCTCAGAGGGTAATGCGGGGGACCGCAGCTTACGGAGGCTAGGTGTCAAGAGAACGCTGCGTCAGTATTTGAAAACTACGGAATCTTTTTGCAAGTCGGATCGGCTATTTCTGTTGTTCGGTGGTCAGCGCAAGGGGGAGGCAGCGTCTAAGGCGTCCATTGCGAGGTGGATTCGGGAGGCGATCTCCTCCGCCTATTTGCTCCGAGGTCGTGCAGCTCCGGCGGGATTACGGGCGCATTCCACCAGAGCGCAAGCGGCTTCGTGGGCAGAGCATGGCTTGGTGCCTCCGAGTGAAATATGTCGGGCGGCCACTTGGTCATCTCTTCATACGTTCAGTAGACATTACCGTCTTGATGTGGCAGCGTCTCGGGATGCTTGTTTCGGGGCTGCGGTGTTGCGTTCCGGCTGGAAAGGTCCCTCCCAATGATTACTGCTCTGGTACATCCCAGGAGTAGAGGACTGAACTGGAGGAACGATAAGGAAATGATAATTACACTTACCTGGTAATTGTAGTTCCTTGAGTGACGACAGTTCAGTCCTCCATCCCGCCCAGATGTTTTGTTTTCAGTGAAGGGGCAGCCGGACAACACGTGCACTGTTGGTACAGGTAAGTCAATATCCTTGTTTGCGCTGCACGTACGCATCTGCCTGGTGGGTTTGGTGACAGGGCACGGTGTACACAAGCTTGGTTTGTAAACAGTTCTAATACCATAGTTATCTTGAGTTAATTGTTTACATGAGTTAAAACTACTTATTTGTTGCTCCTTTGAGTCTGCTTTGTTAATAGTTTACACTGGAAGGGAAGGTGGAGAGCAGCAGGCTATATCCAGTGATGTCATCATTCTGACATACCAGTCTCCAGGCTGCAGGAGGAGGTTGACAACCAGGAGTAGAGGACTGAACTGTCATCACTCAAGGAACTACAATTACCAGGTAAGTGTAATTATCATTTACTGCATATTGTAGTTGATACGGAAGGGCAGACTAGATAGGCCATGTGGTCTTTTTCTGCCATCATCTTTCTGTGTTTCTAAATAAGTATGTGCATTGCAACGCCGGCCCTGCTTCAGACAAACTAAGCCCCCGGGAACACTTAAATACAGCTGACATAAAATGCAGGTGCACTCATTTCTGTGCAAGTGTGCGGCCTCAATTTTTATAAAAACACTCTTCTGCATTCAAGCAGGCTTTATGTATGGCAAAAACATTGTAAAATTACTCCCTCCTCCTCTCAGGCTTCGGCATTTTTAAACTACTTCTGAAATACTTGGTGTGTTACTCTTTTTATAGGAGTTGGTGAAATGGTTTACACCAATATGTATTGTTTAAAATTTAAAATATTTTCCTTTTGCATGAAGAAACCGTATCCTGTGTACTCCATTTTCCAGGGCATTCCCTGAAAACAGTCAAGTGGCCACCTTTCAATGCTGCTGAGCACTGTGCAACTCGCTGCTTTCCTAGATCCTTCCAGAAAGTAGTAGCAAAGCTGTAAGGCCCATGCCAGAACAGTATCTCTGTCAATCTCTCAAAGGTGTTGTCTCACTTTCATCTCAATCAGGATGTCATGTTGCCCTCCTTTTCAAAGGAGGACCTTCAAGATGACATCTTCATACCTCTGCTGAATGTGAGGAGGGTGTTGGTTAGATATTTAGAAATGACTAACCCTTTTCAGTGGTCATATCATCTCTTCATCCTGTTCAGCAGTCTGAGGAAAGAAAAGGTGACTGCTAAGTCCTCGAGTCCATCTTGGTATCTCTGGAGGACATCTATAAGGTGACTATCTGGTTGTCTGACTCTGAGCGCCTTTAAAACACCACTGGCAACGGGTTGGTACTGCAGTGAATGGCGCCTTTGGTTCTGCAGCTGTCTCCAGAGGGTTGTCTTCCCTGGGTCCTGACCTTGAATAGGTCCTGGTCTTGAACTCTGCTAGAGGACTTACCCTGGATGACTTCTGCAAGTTTGGGAACTCTGCTGTTGCTTAAATACATAGTGTCAGTCACTGATAATGGCAGACGATGTGGAATTGAACAGTCCACTAGCATAAAATTATTCCTCATGTAGCTTGAGTAGACTTTCCATCACAGCTGTCTGCCCTCAGCATCTGACTGGAACATGGATGAACATCTTCTGCTAACAGAATACCTGCTTGGTGTTTTCTGTCTCCTGGACAAATCTTATCCCTGGGATAGATGAACTAATCTGCTTCCAGAGCACTACTGTCAGTCCCTCCTGGAACTCCCCTCCAATCTTTTTATATTCCACAAAGAGAATCATCACATGCTTTCCTCTAATCTGCCCATTCCTGGATCAAGGAGAGCCCAGCCCCCTTGCTGCCTCTCCCTTTGTAGTCAGTTCTACATGCCAATAGAAAGACCTTCCATGTGGGAATTGAATGTGTACATCATCACTCACAACACACAGGAAGCAGAGTTGGCTTTAGCAATTGTGGGGCCTCCTGGACTTCAAGATTAATATGTTGTATTAAAAACAGAACAATATCTGTATTAACTTATGGTTTGACATAAAACGTCTGAAAACAAATCTGCGTTTATAAAGTAATGTTCCTTGTTTTCTGCTCTGCATTTCTTTCAAAATCCAGTAGCGGGCACCTCTCTGGGTGTGGGGCCCCATTGGGTCAGATAGATACAATAGTCCTAAGGCCAACCCTGAAGAGTGTGTGTGTATGTATGTGCAAGGAAATGAAAATTCCTAATCATTTAATGAGCAGACTGGATGCATCATTTTGGCCTTTATGTGCCGTCATCTACCATGTTATGGTGGTTATGTTGTTCTTGGATATCTGATTCTGATCAAAATTTAAAAAAAATAGTTCTTCGCTTAAATTTTAATTATGTGATTAATTGTAGCTGATTACCTTGTGATCAAAACACACTATGTGATGTTGAATTTTGTTAAGAAATGCATAGTATATCTATTATAGGTGTAAACAGGCACTATGTGGATCTTCCAATTACCCTTTGTACAACAGGTAAGAGAGAATTGCTTTTAATATTTAAATGGAGAACTGCGGATGAACTTGTAGCCTCACTCCAGGCTTGCTGGTGTTGAAACAGATTCTGTAACCTGGCATGTTTTCCTCCTGGAAAATAAAGTTCTCTGACCTTACATGCACAATTATTTTTTTTCTTATCCCCTCCACTCCACTCTTCCCCCCCCCCCTCACCCTTACAACCAGAAGCCCAAAGAGTCTAGAAAGAGTGTCAAGCAGTAATTTTGGATAAAAGTT
This sequence comes from Ichthyophis bannanicus, assembly GCA_033557465.1. NCBI lineage: Eukaryota > Metazoa > Chordata > Amphibia > Gymnophiona > Ichthyophiidae > Ichthyophis > Ichthyophis bannanicus. Next base: position 844,950,794 of record CM066032.1, on the reverse strand, counting down.
TGGGGAAGCACCTCCTCAGAATATCTGAATAAGCATGCCAAGTGTTTTCTGAAATTTTAGTACCTCCTTGTGCCCTGCACTGGGGGAGAGGGGTTTATTAAAGAGCGCAGTGAGTGTCTCTACTCTCCCCTCATCTGCTTCTAAGCCCTCAGTATGTGAACCGTGCTGAGGGGTGTGAGCAAAACCTGTCCATGCCATCACACTAGGGCTGATTTACCCCCCCCCTCCCCCCACACACGCTTTGAGAGACTTCAGCCTGGCTTCTTATTGACACTCCCCCCTCCCCCCCCTCCATTGCCACTCCCTGCTCCTGGGTCCATGGGCCTAGCTGCACTAAGTTATGATGAGATGCAGTGCTCCATAATGCTGGCAGTTTGCATGTTTTGTGTGCTGTCGCCCAGCAGCAGGACTGCCACCCCTAGCACACTCGAGCACCAGATCCCGCCTCACTGGACATGTGGGAAGCAGCAAGTTTGTAGGTGTCTTACTAATTCCTAATTAGTTAAAATGCTAAAAGGTTAATCAAGTTAAGAACGCATTAAATGCTCACCTCTGCCTATAACGTCTAGGTGAATAATAAAAGATCGGCTCTTTTAGGCCCCAAAGGAAGCTAAAGCTAATTGTGGACAGACAATATCCTACATTATTGTACAAGTACTTTTAATATGGTACTTGATTGTTTCTGAAAGCAGAAAAGTTTTTTTAATAAATGCACATGTGCTGCTTTTGGCCTTTTTCACTTTTCTTCTGTAGCTTTCCTTTCACATGATTTTTTATTACAGTGACAATAGTATGCCGCACTTTAGAAACTGTTTTCCATCTTGCATAGCTTTTACTCAGGGGTTAATTGTGTATCATTTGTGGTAGTGCGTGTGTGCGCTATACAGATGATGCTGCTAAAAATTTATGGACGGGAACTTCCCCCAGCACTGTCCGGATGGTGCTATGGCGGAGCTGGGTGTTCATTTAACTTTAAATTAAACTGCATAGCTATATGGGTATTTTGGCCTGAATATCACCAGCTTTTTGTAGAGTGGTGACAGTCGCTACTCTCCACGTATATTCAGTACCGCTTGCTATCCAAATATATGTGGAAAAATTATATGCCATGACCAGTATGTATTTTTGTTTTGTTGTTTGTTTTTTAAAGTGCTGACCATGGCATTTGAGTGTTGACCAGGTCAATTTAACTTCTATTATGTTTTTGCTTTTAAATTGTTCTATGCTTTTGAATTTATGCTAAAAGGGCATATAATCCAATTGAATAAATGTGTAGAAAATTCTTGTGCGATTTTCTTATAAAACTGTCAGTGGCCTATAATTTTACCCATCAGTTGAAATTGATGCAGAAGATTGAGAGAGGGGGACAGATGACCAGCATTGAATAGCTCTGCTGCAGGAGCTCAGTTGAAGTGTGAGTAGAAGTTGGTGGGGGAAGTTGTAAATCTTCCTGTAATCATGGCCCAAAAAAGGGTCACATCACATAATCAACTTTAATACATAGCTCAAAACCTGAGGTAAACATGAATTATTTAGATTTATAGGCGACTGGGGAAAGACGGAACAAAAAGCTATACCATGATGATGGCCTACATCTCTATGTCGCAGAGAAAAGGATCCAAAGTGAAAAATTCAAGAAATATGTGGGCAGGCATTTAAACCAGGGAAAGGGGGTGACAGATGGAAAAAAACAAGTTCAGGACGTCGCTCCCAGCAAAAATGTAATAACATTGGAAACAGCCACATTATTAACCCACACATCAATGGCAAGTGGGAAGAGGCATGTAGAACAAAATCCATGCAGAATACAGGCAAGCAAGTCAACAAATGCTGGAAAGCAATGAGCACATGCTTGAAGCCTACCCAACAAAGTTCTTGACCTGGAAGCCCTAATGGTGGAAATGGACTTGGACATTGTGGCCATTACAGAAACATGGTTTAACGAGTTGCATGAATGGGATATAACCATAGCTGGTTATAATTTTATTTAGGAAAGACAGAGAAGGCAGAAAAGGAGGATGAGTAGCCCTATATGTCAAAAACTGCTGTACTACAGGAGATGTGGGGAAAAGAAGCGCTGTAGATAGTGCCATCTCCTCCTTCCAACACAATCATCCATACTGGTGTAGCCTACAGACCTCCAACTCAAACCAAAGAAATGGATAGAGACTTGATTTTTGATATTGCAAAGGTAGCCGTGAAGGGGGGAGTGATCTTATTGGGTGACTTTTTAATCTACTCAATGTGGATTGGAGTATTTCTTCTGCAAATCTGGAAAGAAGTAAAAAGATTGTGGATGCCTTCCAAGAAGCATTGCTTAGACAAATAGTGATGGAACCAACCAGGGAAAGTTTGATGCTGGATTTAGTGCTTGCCAATGGAGATAGCATGTCAGATGTCTGGGTGGGTGCCCACGTGAGCAGCATCGATCATCACACAGTGCGGTTTGAGATAAAAGGCAAGGCAGAGTCCAATCACAGCAAGCTCAAAGTCCTAGACTTCAAAAGCTCTGACTTCAATGAAATGGCCAAGCGCCTGAAGGAGGAGTTGGCAGGGTGGGAGGGGATAAGGGAAGTGGAATTGCAATGGGCTAAACTAAAGGAGGCAATAAAAGGGGCAACAGATACATATGTAAGGAAAGAAAACAAGAGGAAAAGGAAACCTATTTGGTTCTCCAAAGAAGTGGCTGCACAAATAAAGGCAAAAACCACATTTTTCACAAAATTCAGAAGTTTGCAAACAGGAACATAGAAAAGAATACAGGATAAAGCTAAAAGAGACAAAAAGAGAAATAAGGGTAGCAAAAACAAAGGCAGAAGAAAAGATGGCTAAAGATTTGAAGTGTGGAGACAAAACCTTTTTCAAGTATATTCAGGAGAAGAGGAAGATCAAGGTTAGAATTGCAGGACTCAAAAATGCCAAGAACGGATTCATGGAAAGTAACATTGAAAAAGTGAAAATGCTAAACAAATACTTTTGTTTTCTTTTTAATAAACAAAATCCTGGATAAGGACCACCTATGATTGACAAATATACAAATGGGAGTAGCATAGATACATTATTCACAGAAGATGGTGTGTGAAGAGCTTGCAAAACTGAAAGTGGACAAGGCCATGGGACCAGATGGGATATAAGACGTGATACCAAAAGAGCTGAGAGATGTTCTGGCAGGGCCTTTAAAGGATGTTTTTAATAGATCCTTGGAGACAGGAGAAATTTCACATTACTGGAGAAGGGCTGATGTGATACCTTTTTACAAAAGTGGTAATAGGGAAAAAGTGACAAACTACAGGTCAGTAAGTCTTACCTCTGTGGCGGGAAAAGTAATGGAAGAACTCCTGAAAGAGAGAATAGTAGACTTTCTCGAAACCTAGTAGGTTGCATGATCTGAGGCATCATAGTTTTACCAAAGACGATTACTATTACTACTACTGCTACTGAACATTTGTATAGTGCTACAAGACATGTGCAGCACTGCACAGACACACATATAAAAGACTGTCCCTGCTCATCAGAGCTTACAATCTAGTCAAGACAGACAACACAGTAGCTGTAGACAGACAACACAGTAGCTGTAGCTAGGGGGAATGGTAAGGAAACTCAAACAAGATCAGGTGAGTCAAGGTCCGAAAGTGGCAGCGAGGAGGTGAGATTTAAAGCCTGGATTTGAAAAGGATCAGAGAAGGCATCTGACATACAGATTCAGGTAGTTTGTTCCAAGCATAAGGAGTAACAAGGTGAAAGGAGCAATGTCTGGCATTAGCATTAGAAGAGAAGGGCATAGATAGAAATGATTTGCCAGAAGAGCGGCATTCTCGAGGAGGGGTGTAGGGAGAGATAAGAGAGGAAAGGTAGTGAGGAGCTGCAGAGTGAATGCACTTAAAGGTCATGCCAAACAAATCTGATTAAGTTCTTTGACTGGGTAACTGGGAGAACTAGATCAAGGGCATGCAATGGATGTGATTTACCTAGATTTCAGCAAAGCCTTTGATACGGCTCCTCATAGGAGGCTTATCAATAAACTGAACAGCCTGGGGATGGGTCCCAAGGGGTGAACTGGATCAGAAATTGGCTGACTGACAGACAACAGAATGTGATGGTAAATGGAACTTACTCGGATGAAAGGAAGGTGATTACTGGTGTGCCTCGGGATTGGTCCTGGGACCGGTACTGTTCAATGTATTTGTGAGTGATATTACTGAAGGACTGAATGGAAAAGTCTGTCTTTTGCAGATGACACAAAAATTTGCAACAGAGTGGACCCCCTGAAGGAGTGGATAACATGAGGAACGATCAACAAAAGCTGGAAGAATGGTCTAATTCTTGGCAATTTAAAATTTTAATGTAAAGAAGTGCAGTATCATGCACTTGGGATGCAGAAATTCAAGTGAATTGTATGCGATAAGGGGCAAGAGGTTGGTGTGCAAGGGCCAGGAGAAAGACATCGGAGTGATTGTTTTCTGAGGATCTCAAGGTGGTGGCCAAAGCCAGAAGGATGCTGGGTTGCATACAGAGAGGAATTACCAGCGGAAAGGAGGAAATGTTAAAGCCACTGTACAGGTTGCTGGTGATGCCTCACTTGGAGTATTGTGTTCAGTTTTGGAGACCATATCTCACAAAGGATATAAAGAGACTTCAAATAGTTCAGAAGAAGGGGACCAAAATGATTTGGAGCCTGCACCAGAAGATGCATGAGAAGAAATTTGAAGACCTAAATATGTATACGCTAGAGGAGAGGAGGGACGGGAAGATATGATACAGACCTTTAAATACTTGAATGGTATTAATGAACAAACAAATCTTTTTTCAAAGACTTGGAAACTGTAAAATTAGAAGGCATAACATGAAGCTGCAAGGGGGGTAAACTGAAAGGCAATACAAGCATTGTGGAACCTGTGTGTCTTTTTGGGAATCTGCTAGGTACTTGTGACCTAGATTGGCCACTGTTAGAAACAGGATACTGGGCTTGATGGGCCTTGGTTTGACCCAGTATGGCATATCTTATGTTCTTATGAAATACTTTTTCACTGACAGGGTGGTGGATGCTTGGAATGCTCTCCCGATAGAAGTGGTGGGGGCAAATACAGTGACGGAATTCAAATTGGCATGGGACAAACACAGTGGATCCCTTTATAGCAACAGGATAAAATCAAAATAAACTTAATTATCTCTTACATCTCAACACTCATGGAGTGGTGGGTACACCTCTAAATGAAGGCACAGGGAGGGGTGACCTGCACAGAGTGGCAGGTGCACCTACTTTTGTCACCTTGCTAGGCAGACTAGATGGATCATACTGGTTTTTATCTGCCGTCATATACTATGTTACTATGTATGTCACTGCGTGTTAACAGTTAATGAGAGAGATGCTATTTTGGTTTGCTGTATAGGTGAGAACTGTGCATTACAGTTAAAGGGGTTTTAACATGACAGATAATCCAGAGCAGTTAATGCCACCTCAAGAGGTGTGCGTATTCTCTACTGTGCAGTTAATGTGTGATCAGGAGAGTGTGGCGATAATTAAACAAGCTTGTCAAAAAGCCAGGGGCTGCTTGCTGGTAGGGGCTACTTGCTGTTGGGCCCACAGAAGTTTTAATTTTGTAAAAAAAAAAAAAATCTGAAGCAGCAGTGGCAATATCGGGAGGAAGGAAGCATTGCTGTTGTGCTGTCTTTCGATCTTGGACTTCATTGCCCCCCTGAGGGGAGATATGATAGAAGTCTATAAATTATGTTCTTATGTTCTTATTAATGAACGGAGTGGAACGGGTAAACGTAGATCGATTGTTTACCTTATCAGAATATAGAAAGACTAGGGGACATGCAATGAAGCTACAGGGTAAACTATTTAAGACTAATAAAAGAAAATATTTTTTCACTCAACGTGTAATCAAACTCTGGAATTTGTTACCGGAGGATGTAGTAAAGGCTGTTAGTGTAGCTGGGTTTAAAAAGGGTTTGGACAAGTTCCTGGAGGAAAGGTCCATAAACCATTATTAAGAAGTGACCGAAGATATCAATGCTTGATCCAGTACAAGCATTGTGGAACTTGTGTCTCTTGGGGAAACTGCTAGGTACATATGACCTAGATTGGCCACTGTTGGAAACAGAATACTGGGCTTGATGGACCTTGGTCTGACCCAGTATGGCATATCTTATGTTTTTATGTTCCCTTCGCCTCCATGAGGCTAGGCAACAGGGAAAAAAGCAAAGAGCTTCATCGTGGGCTGCCATAGGGCTGAATTTTTGTGATTAAGAGCTGTGATCTGACAGCTCATATTGTGAGATTTTGTTTCTGTGGCAGCCTGAGATATAAAGCTCTTAAGCGCTTAACCTGCTACCCGATGTTCCTTGGGGAGGGGGTGAAGACCAGGAAGGGGAGCAGCGGCACTGCTAGATGTAAGTGCTCCGTGTATGTGCTGCACTTATATTTTAGATGATTATTTTATTTTTATTTATAACAATTTTATCACAACTACATATCCGATAAGACATTAAAGAAATATGCCACAAACACAAAGAAACGCATTCCTTATCGTCCCTCCAGTCCAGTCCCAAACCTCTGGGTTTAGCACCTCCTCCAGCAGCTTTGGAGACTGAGAAATGTCACTCTTTTGATGACACTGGTACAAATACCCCAGGGACTGCCTCCAGACTCCAGTTATCTCAGCCTCCAAGCAGCTGGAGGGTTGGTGAACCTGGAGGTTCAAGGCTCACTGGAGGAACAGTTAAGAAGAGGCAGATTACTTTAATTTTAGATATACATTGGAGTTTAGAAAGTAGTGTAGAGTTATTAGGCATAGTTTAGTGGAAAATTCAGAACTACTGTGCTGTGGTGTGTCCCCCCCCCCCTCGTGGCTGTCAGTTTTGGAGCAGAGGACAAGGCTGGATAAAGAGAAGGGCTCCGGTTCCCAAACCCACATTTATGGGTGATGAACCGGCAGCGGGTGAATCGGAGTGCATAAGAGAAGCTCTCCTCTCGGGCACCAATCAGGATCGGCGGTCCCTGTAACAGCTGCTCCTCTGATTCTGTAATTCATTTCTCTTCCCTGATGCTGAAGCCGCGGTTTTTCAGCTGAGCGCGGGGAGGGAAGAAAGTGGCAATGCTGCACAGGCATTTTCAAGGTAAGGGGGTCCCGAAGAGTGTGCTTGATTGACGGGGCTGTGAATCACGAGTGCCGGCGTTCGCCGCGAGCAGGCCGCGCCGTGTGACGGTTGCGTGGGAAAGACATCTACTGTAAGTGTGTGTGGCAGGAGCTTCGTTTTTCAGTGAAGGGAGCTTTGTTTTTTGGTTTCACCACAGGATTGGAGTTGGAGTGCCTTAGAGGATGCTTGTTATAACTTTAGTTAAAAAAAAAAAATTGTAAATTTGCCTCAGCACAGACTAACAGGGTATCTGTTAAAGCGGCAATTGCTAAAAGAAACTCAGCATAGCTGAAGTAGCTGAGGGAACAGGAGCAGGTAACCGCTTGAACGAGCTGCCTTCTAGGCCACAGTGCTTGGTCTGTGGTGCTAGAAGAGGAGCGGTGTCGGAGACAGGTGTGTGTAGGGGGTGCGTGCAGGAAGCAGCCTCCATGGAGCAGGCCTTAGAAGTTGGGGCAGAACAGAAAGGACCACTCTTAGTTCCCTCAGAACCTGTCTCTCCATCTTTGCTACCTCTAGAGCCGGTGGCGGGGCCCACGTCTACTTCGGATATTCCCCCTTCTCAGGCGATGTTGCCGGGGGGGGGGGGTGGTGGCAATTTTTTCTCAGGAATTTGTAAACCTGCTTCAACAGGCCTTTGGGGGCCCTAAGAGAGGTCTAGGAGCCGGTTCCATGGATGGGGAACTGGGCGAGAAGCGTCTGGGGACCCCCCTGGGTCCGGGGGCTAGCGGTATCCTTCCAAAAAAGCCTAGGACTGCGAAGGACCGGCCGGAGCAGTCTGTGGTTTCAGAGGGGCCCCACTCTGAAGATGGGGGGTCAAGATTTTGAATTAGAGGATGAGTTAGAGGAAGTAGAGCTCCCAGAGCAGGAAGACCAGGCCAGAGTAGTTTGCGTTTTCCGTCGTGACAAGTTACTGGCCTCATTACGGAAACGCTGAAGACACTTACTATGCCATCTTCAGGGCCGGTAGAGGATTCCACCTTAGAGGATCAGTTATTGCAGGCCATTCAGAAGACTCAAAGGGCTTTCCCGGTTCACAGAGTAGTGAGGGAAATGATTCAGGAAGAATGGGACGTGCCCGAGGCAGGTCTTAAAGGCTCCAGGATTATGGCCCGTCTTTACCTATTGGTGGATCAGGATTGGGAGTTGTTTAAGTCGCCGAAGGTGGATGCAGCTGTCTCGGCTGTTACCAAGAAGACCACCGTTCTGGTGGAAGGTAGTGCCGCTCTCAAGGATGCCCAGGATAGGAAGCTGGACACCTCGTTGAAGCAAGTTTTTGATGTCAATGTGCTATCCATGCAAGCATCTATTTGTGGAGCATGGGTGGCGAGAGCCTGTCTTCGTTGGTCCCAACGGATTCAGGGAGAGCAGATAGAGATGGATGGAGAGCCGGCCAGGTTGGAATCCGGGGCGGCTTATCTGGCGGATATTCATTATGACCTTATTCGAGGTTTGTCGAAGAGCATGACTTCGGTAATAGTGGCAAGACGGTAACTGTGGCTGCGCAATTGGGCAGCAGTCAGTTCCTCCAAGGCAAGGCTTGGAAAAGCTGCCTTTCAGGGGTAAGCTACTTTTTGGAGAAGATTTGGATAAGCTGGTAAAGGATCTAGGAGAGTCAAAAGTCGGAAGGCTGCCCGAGGACAAGCAGAAGCAAGGTCGTCCCACTCCGACAACCAAGGGGCAACAGGGAGAATTTTGTTTCCGTTCACCACAGTTCACTCAATTTCAAAGAGGACGTTTCCCCTGTAGGAACCAGGGGTTTTGAGGGGCGGGCAGAGGATTTGCTGCCTCCTCGTCCTTGAACCTTAGAAAGTCACAATGAAGCCACGGGGACCCAGGTAGGGCAGGTGCCTGTGGGAGGGCGTCTACGGGAGTTTTACCCTGCCTGGGTCCAAATTACATTGGATCAGTGGGTGTTGGAAGTCATTTGAGAGGGATATGCTCTAGAGTTTCAACACCCGGTGGTCGATTCTTACATCCAATCTCCATGCAAGGTGTGGTTCAAGTGCAAAGCGGTGCGAGAAACCTTAGAAAGGCTATTGAACCTCAATGCAGTGGTGCCGGTGCCTCCAGACCAGTGCGGCTCCGGTCGGTACTCCCATATACTTTGTGGTGCCAAAGAAGAAAGGGACCTATCGTCCAATCTTGGATCTCAAGAAAGTAAATCGCTGTCTCAGAGTGTCTCATTTCCATATGGAAACTCTAAGGTCGGTCATCGTGGCGGTACGAGAAGGAGAGTTTCTGACTTCCCTAGATTTGTCAGAAGCTTACCTGCACATTCTGATTCGACTAGAACATCAGAGGTTTCTCAAGTTTGCAGTTCCTATGGGACATTTTCAATTCCGGGCGTTACCGTTTGGCTCGGCAACGGCTCCACGGACTTTCACCAAGGTGATGGTGGTAGTAGCGGCATCATTGTGAAAGGAGGGAGTACTAGTTCACTCTTATCTGGATGATTGGTTGATTTGGGCAAAGTCCAGGAGCGAGAGCGTAGCGGCGATGACCAGAGTGGTGCAGTTGCTACAAAGTCTCGGATGGGTGGTCAATATGACGAAGAGCAGGTTGAATCCGTCACAGAGCTTGGAATACCTGTGTGCTTGTTTCGATACGAGTGTAGGAAAGGTGTTTCTGCCGCATTTGCGGCTGCAAGGGTTAAGGAGACTGGTCCGCAGTTTTCTGGGAAGAGCGAATCCCACGGCATGGCATTATCTACAGTTGCTCGGGACCATGGTGGCGATGCTCGAGCTGGTTCCGTGGGCAAGAGCCCACATGCGACCCTTACAGAGAGCACTACTCAGAAGGTGGTCACACCAAGAGGACCCGCTGTCTCGGAAACTGCCCTGTCCGCCGGAGATGCGTCAGGCTCTTCAGTGGTGGTTACGTCCAGGGGGACTAGAAGAGAGAATGCCCTTGGAATCACCCTCCTGGATGCCTCTTGTGCTGGGGAGCGCATTTTCAAGGACATTTCGCCCAGGGGTAGTGGACCGAGCTAGAAAAGGTTTGGTCAGTCAACAGGTTAGAACTGAGAGCAGTAACGCTGGCTCTTCAAGCTTTTCAGCATTACCTGCAGGGGAAGGCCATTCGGGTGTTTTCAGACAACGTGACCGCAGTAGCCTACTTCAACTGACAAGGAGGCACAAGCAGCGTGTCACTGGAAGCCGAAGACGAGCAGCTGTTTGAGTGGGCCGAGGTGAATCTGGTGGCTTTGTCAGCGGCGCATGTGGCAGGAGTGGACAATGTAGAGGCCGATTTTTTGAGTCGTGTCAAGGTAGACCTAGGAGAGTGGGTGCTGCATCCGGAAGTCTTCAAAATGGTAGTACGCCGCTGCGGGTCGCCTGTAATGGATCTGATGGCAACATTCGAGTCGACGAAGGCCAACCAATTCTTCAGCAGAAGGCGGGAGAGGATGTCGGAAGGCCTAGATGCTCTCATACAGAGATGGCCAGAAGAACAACTCCTGTACATGTTTCCACCTTGGGTGTTAGTAGGTCGTGTGCTTCAGCAAATCGAAGTTCACAGAGGACAGGTAATATTGTTCGTGCCAGATTGGCCAAGGTGGCCGTGGTATGCGGATCTGATAAGGCTCTTGATGGACCGGCCATGGCTTCTGCCGAGTTGGAGGGATCTGTTGTCTCAGGGTCCGTAACTCATGCCTCAGGTGGATCGATTCTCGCTTACGTCTGGCTCTGGAAAGGGCGAGGCTGAGGGTGAGAGGTTATTCCACTGTGGTGATTTCGACTTTGTTGAAGGCAAGGCGGAAATCTACCTCATTGGCATATGTTTGGGTCTGGCGTGTTTTTGAAGCGTGGTGTGCAGACAAGGAGGTTGAAGCATTGAAGACTTTGATTCCACAGGTGTTGGAGATTTTGCAGGATGGTTTTGAGAAGGGCTTAGCAGCGGCGTCCTTGAGGGTGCAGTTGGCAGCGCTGTCCTGTTATAGAGGAAAGATAAAGGGAGAGGCATTGAGAGCGCATCCAGATGTCAAGCATTTTTTGAGGGCAGTGTCTCTGAGGCTGCTGCGTAGGCCGACGGTGCTGGCGTGGGATCTCCATTTGGTGTTGGAGGCATTGGTTCGTGAACCTTTTGAGCCTTTGTCCAAGGCGTCAGTTAAAGACCTTACGCTCAAAGTGGTGTTTCTAGTGGCTATATGTTCTACTCGCAGAATTTCTGAGTTGCAGGCATTGTCTTGTAGGGAGCCTTTTCTGTCTTTTCATGAGAAGAAAGTAGTTTTGAGGCCAGTACCGTCCTTTTTGCTCAAAGTGGTGTCGGTTTTTCATGTGAATCAGGTGGTTTCATTACCGGTGTTTGATGGAGGTAGAGACGATACGTCCTCAGGGAAGCTGCATGTGTTAGATGTTCGTCAAGCATTAAAGAACTATATGCGGAGGATAGACTGTCCTCTTTGGAGGGCCAAGAAAAGGAGAGGCAGCGTCAAAAGCTTTTATTGCCAGATGACTCAAAGAAACAATTGCTTCGGTGTACATTTTCAAAGGTAAGACTAGTACCGAAGGAGCTTAGAGCTCATTCAACTAGGGCGCAAGCAGCGTCATGGGCTGAGTGCAGTCTGGTTCCGGCTGTTGAAATTTGCAAAGCGGCTACTTTGTCTTTAAATTCCTTTGTCAAGCATTATAAGCTGGATGTTCAGGTGGAAAGGGATACGCGTTTTGGATGAGCGGTGCTTCAGGCTGGTCTAGCAGGTCCCGCCTGTTGAGTTTTATCACTGCTCTGTTACATCCCCAGAGGTTCGGGACTGGACTGGAGGGACGATAAGGAAGGTGAAATTAAACTTACCTGCTAATTGTTGTTACTTGAGGAACTCCAGTCCAGTCCCGCATCCCTCCCTGGTAGTTTCTTTTGGACTATAGCCTGAAACGAAGAGGTTTTTTCACAGGACATGCTGGAGGAGCAGCTGTCCAGGTTACGGTCCGTAAGGGGAGGTTGATAAATGGGGATTCTGGTGGGGTCAAGATCCTCTGTAAAAAGGGGGACGGCAGATCTAAGCTATACATAAGTACGTACTTTATTTTTCCTGTTAGACAGTTAACGGATAAGTTAGTTTACATGTTGATTATAATGGTTACTACTTAATTGTTGCTCCGGTGAGTCTGCTTTGTCAATAGATTACTGGAGTCAGCAGGTGGTCCCTGGGGTATTTGTACCAGTGTCATCAAGAGTGACGTTTCTCAGTCTCCAAAGCTGCTGGAGGAGGTGCTAAACCCAGAGGTTCGGGACTGGACTGGAGTTCCTCAAGGAACAACAATTACTATAGCAGGTAAGTCTTATTTCACCTTCATAGGAAAATACCATCCAGAAATAACCAAAGCAAATGCAGCAAGAAAGCCCAAATCAAGAGAAAAAAGACATATAAGGAAAGTATCCATAAAGGAAAAAAAACCACAAAAATAAAAAAACACAGAAAAAAGCACTCTGGGAGGTCAATGGGAAGCAACCGCCCCCACCCCCATCATCTAATTTAATCATTTCCATCTCCAACAGACTCTGCAACTTGTTTATCCACTAGAAAGTTGTCTAAATGTAAAGGGTCACAAAAGAAAAAAGTATTCCTTATCGGTCCTACAGTTCAGTCCTCCACCACTGGGTAGTGCACCTCCTCCTGCAACATGGAGACTGGACAAGTCAAACTTGTGACATCACCGGGTATATCCTGCTGGTCTTCTCCCATGATCCCCCAGTGTGTCCAGTCTCCATGCAGCATGAGGACGTAGTGAGCCTAGGTGCTGGGCTCACTTGAGAAGCAGTTTAGGAGGAGTTAGTCAGGATTTGATTTACCTTGCATTTCTTTTGCCCTTCTTTAGGTATAATCCTGTAAATTGAATTCATTTTCATTTTCATTTAATTTCATTTACTTTTACTTTATTTATTTTCACCTAGTCTGCCTTAGTGTAAAGGGGGGTTCTGTCCCTTTTCAAAGTTCACGCTGCCAGCTAGCCTCTCTGCTTGGGATTCTTCGGTCTCTGTGCCCGGTGATGATCTCTCCCCCAGGACTGTACGGGGGAGAGCTCTGTGGAACACCTGCATTTTGGCAGTGTCCATGCGGCAGATTCCCATCGCGGCGGGAGCCTCAGGCCGTTCGAGGTTCTTTAGCCGGTGGGCCGGGGCTCGCAGCGTCTGCTACTTCTGGTGGCGCGAGGCAGCAGCAGCGTGTCTGGACAGCTCTTCACCCCGCAGCTACAGCGGGGTAACTGCTGCATCCCGACGCCACAAGGGAGTCTCTCGAGTCCGCATGGAGGGGCTCTGAGCTCTTGTCGCCTCTGTGGTGTTTGGCGCCAAGCGGGCCTGCTTCGGATTGGCGCCATTTTCTCAGCAGGGCTGAGGCCTCGTGGCGGAGAGCGGAGCAGCCCCGCGTTTGAGCAGACGACGCTGTTCCACGCGGCTACACCCAGATAAGGACTTCCTTTTGCTGTTACTTTTAATTTTAATTCTAATTTTAATTTCCTTTTAATTTTAATTTCCTTTTAATTTCATGATAGTTTATAGTTCTTTGAATGCAATGTGATTGGTTTGGGTTTTACTTCTTGGGGGGTGCCTTTACCTTTGTCTGCATTCTGGCAGTTAGCGACGTCTGTCAGCAGCAGGTTTCCGTGCTAGGATTTGGCCATTCAGGGTCATCGGCGGCACAACCACCTACAAATTGAGCCCTTTCTGAAATTGTCATTTACATAAGGATGCTATTTCCATGTTTATACGCTTGGAAATTGTGCAGATAGCCTCTAAATGTCGTTATGCCATCTGCAAATTTGATCGCCATGCTTGCTGATCTCTTTTCCAGATCATTTCAGTGCAGTAGATGTTACCAGATGCCAGTTCCAGTGCAGATCCCGAGACATTCCACTATTTACGGGTCTCCTGTGAGAAAACTGGCCATTTAGTCCTATTGTGTTCCTGTTTTTGATCCATTTCCCATTCTATAATAGCACATCATCTCCTTCCTCAGGAGAAGTTCATAAGGGGCTTTGTCAAGTACCTTCTAAAACATCCAGATACATATCATTTGGCTTACTCACATGTTTATTAACCCTTTGAAAAGACAGCTTGGTGCTGCTTTTCAGAACAAGTTCTATCATTTAACTGGCGCTGAACTCAGATTCATTGGTCTGTAGTTTCCAAGACCGCCTTTGAAGCTCTTTAAAAAAAACAAACAAACAAACAAAAAACCAATTAGTGTTACATTAGTAACTCTTCAATCTTTAGAGATCATTAATACTAATGTTATGATTGAGCCTGGCTGATATTATGAATGATCACTATTAGACAAAAACTAGCTAGGTTAAGATACTTTGATTTGGTTTTCTGTACTATGTTATCAGAGCGCAGCTTGCCCATTTGGCGGGAACACTGCCCATCTGGGCCATCTGGGGAAAGGCCCCTGCTGGGGATCGTGAGAAGTGTTGCTGGATGGCACAGTCCGGGTACTTAGTGTTCCAGGGTCCTGGAAGGGTTGATAGCGGCAGTCAGGCCTCCCTGTCTTTGCTATGACGGTCACCTAGGTTCAAGCGTCCTGTGTTTTGGGTGACAGGAGTGGGACACCTGGACATGTGGTGCTGGATGTTGGATAGGCTCATACTTCTTAGGTGCACTCTCCTTGAGTGCGTCTGCATGTCCGTGTTCCGTCTGTGATCTCATGCTCAGGTGATTGTTGCAGCAATGACAGAGATCGCTTGGGATATCGTGAGCGGGGTTGTCATGGTGTTGCATGGGGTTGCCAATGCAAGACGGGGCCATCCTGAGGAGTTTGGGCCTCAGTCATCAGCTTTCCCTTCGGTGGCCCGGCTGTCCAGGAGGCACCCCTCCAGATCCGCCGGTCCAGTTCTTCTCTGCCTCTTCTCAATGTGGGCAGGGGGGCTGGCAGATCTGGAAATTCACATCCACTGCACGTTCTACTGTTTTACCTCTGTCTTGGGGTTCTGAGGTCATATATTCCCAATCATTTGTTTGGTGGGGTGCTGCTGTCTGTTGTGCAAGACAAGGTGGTCAACAGTCGGAGGCTGTCGTCTATTCCTCTTACCCCTGAAGGTGCTCACAATTTAAGTTTTTTGTACCTGCGGAGGTGTATGTTGTTAAAGGCTAGCAGGTGCACCTGTGGGACCAGAATCCTCGGTTCTTCCGACCTTCCATTGAGGTGCGCGTGTGGGGTTTACTCCCTTGGTCGGCTAGCAACTTGCTTCACCCATTGGGCCTTCCCTTTCCTCAAGGCATCGTTGCATCCCACTTCTTCGTGGGGGCTCGCCGCAGGGCCTGGAGTTATGCTCAGCCAGTTCCAGCCAGGGCTGAGTCCTTGGGGGGAGGCTCCGATCCTAACGATACAGGGAGTACTGGGATCCGTTCAACCAGGTTCCTTCGGGCCCAGCGTACGTCGTCTTTTGCTGGCCGGTTTTGGTCTTCGGGTCGTGGCGGTGCTCCGAGAAGACCAGTAGGCTGCACAGTGCTTGTCTTGGAGTAAGCGCGGGATATCTGTAGGTTCATATTCAAAGCCGTCCGGTTACATGTCCCTCCATTGTGGAATGCTGTACTAGTAGGCATACTTCATATGCTGGGCTTACAAGTTGGCTTCCGCGCTGCTCGGCATCAGCCAAGGTGACTGCCGGTTTAGGCTGTGGAGTCAACCAGGAGGAGGGGCCTTGCGTTCTCTGGACAATGCCCTGTTCGGTTGTGTGCCTTGTGGCCCTTATGGAGTTGTAAAAAGGAAAAAAAAAAAAAAAGAATAATCAAACAGGAAAGCCTTCCTAATTGTCCCCACTTCTTTTTATAAGGTTCTGTCCCTTTCTTCCGGGAGCTTGGCCGGAGCGTGGTTAGACTCAGCTACATTTTGGGGATCCTTTATGTACAAGGCGTTTTAGTGTACGCAGCACGCCCAGTGTTCCATTGTCTGACTGGAACGGTACGCGGTACGTCAGCCGTGGCAGGCGTTCATGGACACGGTAGCGGATCGAGCGCTGTAGGTGCTGTCTGAGATCTCCGGGATGGTGGCCTATTTCGATCGGCAGGGTGGCGTCGGTCGGGTGGTCAGGGTGGCCCGAGCGAAGGGACAGCGTGCGTGGTTGAAGCCTTGGCGGCCTGCGTTTCGGTGGGGACACTGTGGTGGCGAAAGTCCTTAGCGGGGTCCGAGTGTTTGCCGGAGGAGTGAGATTGCATCAGGCGGTGTGCGCGCCGCGTGTGCTCAGATGCGGTCAGCCCATATTGGACCTCATGGCGACCTGTCAGTCTGCGGCGACGGGTCGATGTTTAGCAGAGGACATATGAGGCTACTGGATAGCGTCGACGCATTGGTACGGGGCCGTGGCCCGGTCCATTCTATGCCTTTCAGAGGTCATTGTGAAAATGGCCGACTGGGGCTGGTTGCTAAGATATGTGCTCTTCATTAGTCAGTGGGGACCATTACCAGTGTATTCTGCAACATTTGCGTGAGCTTGCATAATCTTTACTTGCAACCAATCGAAATAACTGTCCAAAACCAGTTGATGCAGTCACTACTTAAATTTGCCTCGCTTGACAGTAAAAAAAACAAAAAACAAAAAAAAAACATATTTATTTTATACCGATAGGTCACTCACAGCATATTTGGCGATTCCTCGTCCTGGTGTTAATTATGCAGATAATTTCTGCTCTAGTTGTGGTGATGTGACTTTTACATCACAAAAATGGCATATGACTGTGGCGGTTCAGAAAGCCTACAATTTATATTTTGGCTGCAGAATAAAAGATCAGGATAAAAGCTAGGCGCCACACATATGCTGCAATACATGTGTAGCAGATCTCAGGCTGTGGATGGATGGGAAAAGACCATCAAAGTCTTTTGCGGTTCCAATGATCTGGAGAGGGCCCATGGATCACGTCGGCGATGGCTACTTCTGCATGGTTCCTCCAATTCCGGAGGGCATATCCAGGTGATGTAAGCGGTTGGCCTACTGGCATTGCGTCGTGGGCGTGGCTACCAGAGTCTCCTTTCTTTTTTGTCACACCATGTAAGACTCCACATCTTCTGAAACAATGCTGGACTCTGGGGCACTTGACACCCTCTTATATGCCCTTGGTGGATCACGCTTGGTTTATTGCAACTCATTGCTTAGCTGCATTCCACATTCTCAATTAAAAAGACTCCAACTGGTCCAGGACATAGCTGTAGAGCTACTTTGTGTTGCAAAGAATAAAGCCCTTAAGAGGTGTGACAAATAGGGTGTTTGACGCTGGTGGTTTTTTTCCATTTCCCTCTTTTTGCTTCCCACCTCTGTCTGGATGGACCTCGGTTCCGTTCTCCCTTGTGGAATCCGGCTGTGCCTGTTTAGTTGTCGGTTTGGGACTTACGCAAGAACACTTTGCTTGTAACCTGCGTTCCTTGGACCTTAGGTGAGGTTCCGTCGCTTTCTGGGAGGTCTCTTCGCTGCCTGTCCCTCCGTGGAGGCGGGTTCTGCGGGAGAGCAGCGGTTGCTAACACTTGACACCCTGGTGGGGTCGAGAGCCAAGGGGGAGCTCAAGCGGATTTTTCAGGCGGAGCTCCGGTAGCCTTCTCAGTAGGTCTGTTTCTAGGGCATTCAGTGTGTTTGCGATGGCGAGTTTGTCTTTCTGAAGCACTAGCGCTGCTTGGGGCAGAGTTCTGTGCTGTTTTCACCAGTGAAGAGGATCCAAGTGGGCTCTCGGTTGTGTCTTCCTGGTTGGCTTACCGCCTGTTGACGTGAGGAGTGTGCTGGGGTCGGTGCCTGCTCTGTTCGTTTAGGGGCCGAGCCGACTGGATAGGTCCCTCCCAATGATTACTGCTCTGGTACATCCCAGTGGTGGAGGACTGAACTGTAGGACCGATAGGGAAATGGAAATTACACTTACCTGGTAATTGATGTTCCTTGAGGGAGTACAGTTCAGTCCTCATTCCCGCCCGGGGATGGATGTTTCAGACGCGAGGCGTCAGTTCCGAGTATGCTTTCGGATCCTAGAGTCGGCAACGGGCTCTGATTGGCAGGTAATCGCGAGAGCAACCTTTTCTGCCTATACTCTTCCTTAGTTCTCCTTCCTTCTAGCTCTCTGTCTTCCGCTGTTTGGTGCGCAGGGGGACAGGGGCACGGAGGAGGGTGTTTTCGGCCTTTCTTTTTGGGGCCCTGTGATTTTAAAGTTGAAGTTTGAGCATAGCTTTGTATTTAGTACTTTAACTGGTTGTTTGTTTGCTCCTTTGAGTCTGCTTTGACAGTAGGTCACTGGGGGATCATGGGAGAAGAGCAGCAGGATATACCCGGTGATGTCACAAGTTTGACTTGTCCAGTCTCCATGTTGCAGGAGGAGGTGCACTACCCAGTGGTGGAGGACTGAACTGTACTGTACTCCCTCAAGGAACATCAATTACCAGGTAAGTGTAATTTCCATTTACCCTGTAGTGTAATCACACATTTACAGGGAAAACGTAAGAAAAAAGTTGCACCCACCTGCAACATCCTAGACTTAAGGGCAAGAAATTGTTTTCTAAAAAGCTGGGTGTTCCTGGAAACATCAGGAAATACATTCAGTTTATATCCGCAAAATGGTTTTTCCTTATATTTAAAAAGCAATTTCAAAGCACTCAACTTATCAGACACCAACAGAAAAGTTACTAACAAAGTGCCTCATTGAGATATATGGTCAGTGGAATCCTCAAGAAATTGAGTTAAATTCACTTCAGGTGACAATACATCCAATCCTTCTTCCCCTGTTACCTCCTTCCTAACCCTTCTAGGTAAATAATAACATTTCTGAAGCTGAACAGTATCGGATATTTGTAACACCTCTTTGAAATATTTTGCCAACAAGATTGGGGCAGAAAGCAGACGAGTAATTGGGAAATTTAGGAATCGTAGATTGTTGGCTCTTGAGAAATTCTCAAGAGCCTCCAATTTATGATGGATAGCCAAAAAATCACATATAAAAGACTCTTGGGTCTGCTGCAAAACCTGGAGCTAACCCTCTAATTTAGATTAGCTACGGTTCAGTCTATGACCTACTGTCTGCCTTCTGCAACTTAAGTACTGTCTCCTGAGAAAAGAGACAAAGTGAAGAAACAGTTGAAGAAATGTTCTTATCTATAATGTAATATTGCACACTACAGCACAGTTACTTACCTGTAACAGGTGATCTCTGGGAACAGCAGGAATAAGTCTTCACATATGGGTATCGTCGGTACTGACAGAGCCTGTGCAGGAACACTCCCCAGCGTCCAAAAGGAAAGCTTTTGGGAGCATCCCACAGCGCCTGCGCGCTGCCTTCCCGCCTTTCCTAACCGCCTCTCTCCAGTTCAAGTTTTAAAGCTGAGACAAAGAGAGAGTGAGGAAAGGAAAGAAAGATAGAGTGATACAACTCCTAGGGGAGGTGGGTAGGTTGTGAAGAATTATTCCTGCTGTTCCCAGAGATCACCTGTTACAGCTAAGTAACTGTGCTATCTCCAGGAACAAGCAGGAATGAGTCTTCACATATGGGGACTCCCCAGCTAGAGATGCCTGGGAGATCACCCAGGTTGTGAGTCCCTGGGAAGGGCTCTACCTCCACCCATAAATCTCAGGCATCCAGCCAGGGATGGAGGGTAGGAGTTGGTTAGGTATGGAACAGGTGTTTGAGAACAGCCTGACCAAACAAGGCATCCCAGCGGGAGTCCTTGTCCAAGCAGTAATGGGCTGTGAAGGTATGAACCGAGGCCCAGGTGGCCGCTCGACAGATTTGGTCGACTGGCACAGAATTTAGATGAGCCATAGAGGCTGCCATGGCCCTCACATTGTGAGCTGTGACATGGCCTTCCAGAGAAAGGTTCTTACTCTGGTAGGCGAAAGAAATACACTGAGCAATCCAATTGGACAGAGTTCTCTTAGAGACTGGAAGTCCTAAATGAGAGGGATCAAAAGCAACAAAGAGTTGAGAGGACTTTCTATGTTGCTGTGTCCTTTGTAAGTAAAAAGCAAGAGCTCTTTTACAATCCAGGGTATGAAGATTCCTCTCTGCACTTGAAGCATGAGGTCCTGGAAAAAAGACAGGTAAATAAACTTCCTGGTTCAGATGAAAAGGTGAGACCACTTTAGGCATAAAGTGTGGATTAGTCCTGAGGACTACCTTGTCATGATGGAACCTTGTATAAGGAGGATTAGCCACCAAGACCTGCAGCTCACTGATGCGGCGAGCTGAAGTGACTGCAATGAGAAAAATAACCTTCCAGGAAAGGAATTTCAAGGAGGTAGTGCCTAGGGGTTCAAAGGGTGGCTGCATAAGCTGGCCAAGAACCAGATTCAAGTCCCATGCCACTGGAGGTGGTCTGATGGGAGGTTTAGTCAAAAGAAGGCCTCTCATGAATCTTGCTATAAGAGGATGAGAGGAAACAGGCTGTCCATTGAGAGGTTTAAGGGATGCTGCTATAGCACTCAAATGGACTCTTACTGAATTCGTTTTAAGGCCTGCATGGGATAAATGCAGCAAATACTCTAGTAAAGAATTCAGAGGTATTGCAAGAGGGTTAAGACCCTTCTCTGCACACCAAATGGTAAACCTTTTCCATTTAAAAGCATAGGAATGTCTAGTGGAAGGCTTTCTGGAAGCATGAAGGATATCCCTCACTTGCTGAGAAAGATGCAAATCTTGAAGGTCTAGGCCTTCAGCAACCAGGCTCTGAGGTGAAGAGACTGGGGATTTGGGTGCCACAACGTTCCCTCCTCCTGGGACAGGAGGTCTGGAGCAGATCCCAAGTCCAGGGAGGGAGCTTGAGAGAGATGCAGAAGTAGAGGGTACCACACTTGGTGTGGCCAATGTGGTGCTATGAGGATCATAGACCCCTTGTCTCTCTGAAGTTTGAAGAGTGTCTTGGGAATTAGGGGAATGGGTGGAAAGGCATAGAGGAAGTCTTGCCCCCAATGGAGGAGGAAGGCATCCCTGGCATGAATTCCCTGACACGGAATTCTGGAACAGAACCGGGGAAGTTTGGCATTCCACGGACTTGCAAACAAGTCTATGTCTGGGGTTCCCCAAATTCGAAAGATCCTGGCTATCTGGTCCCCATGGAGGGACCATTCGTGTGGAAGCAGAACTCGACTGAGTCTGTCTGCCCAAGTGTTTTGAACCCCTGGAAGATACACTGCCATGAGATGAATTTGATGCTCTCTGGCGAAGGCCCACAATCTCAGAGCTTCGTTGCAAAGCGACAGAGAGCCAGTCCCGCCCTGCTTGTTCACGTAGAACATGGCTACTTGGTTGTCCGTTTGGATGAGGACTGTCTTGTAGCTGAGCAGGGTGTGGAAGACTCTGAGAGCTAGAAAAATTGCTCTGAGCTCTAAGAGGTTGATATGTAGAGATGTCTCCTGTAGAGACCAGATGCCTTGAGTGGAGAGATCTTGAAGATGAGCTCCCCAACCCCTTGGAGAGGCATCTGTTGTAAGGGTTGCTTGGGGTAACACCTGTTGGAAGGGGGACCCCAGCAACAGATTTTGAGTGGACTTCCACCACTGGAGGGACCAAAAGAGGCGACTGGAGGTTGCTATTTTGTCTGACAGGCAACCTGATGCCTGGGTCCATTGGGTGGACAGAGTCCACTGAGCTGCCCTCATGTGAAGGCGAGCGTAAGGAACCACATGCACAGTGGATGCCATGTGGCCTAACAGTTGTAACATCTCTCGAGCAGTTAAATGGGATTTTAACTGAACTTGTGAGGCCAACTGCACCAAGCGTAGGCAACGGGCCTGGGGAAGATAGGCCCTTGCAGTTGTGGTATCCAGCAAGGCCCCTATGAACTCTAGAGACTGAGTAGGGGTGAGATGGGATTTTGGAATGTTTATTACAAGTCCTGGATACTGAAGAATACGCCTTGTGCAGGTTAGAGAAGTCTGGGCCTCTGACTGGGATGGAGCTCGAATATCCCTAGAGTGCGTAGAAATGCAGCTACTACTGCCATGCATTTTGTGAACACCCTTGGTGCAGAGGCCAGACCAAAAGGAAGCACTCTGTATTGGTAGTGCTTTCCTTGATAAAGGAACCGAAGGAACCTTCTGTGTGTTGGATGGATGAGGACATGGGTGTACACATCCTTGAGGTCTAGAGAGCAAAGCCAATCCTGACTCTGAAGGTATGGAAGGAGAGTACCGAGAGAAATCATCTTGAATTTTTCCTTGCATAGAAACTTGTTCAATTCTTTGAGATCTAATATGGGTCTGTAGCCCCCTGTTTTCTTTGGGATAAGAAAGTAGGGGGAGTAGAACCCTGAGCCCTGTTGAAGAAGGGGTACTTCTTCTATTGCCCCTTGGGCAAGAAGGGTAGCAATCTCCTGACCCAGGAGGTCGAGGAGAGATGTCTGAGAATTGAACTGTCTCACCATAGTGTGAGGAGGAAGGTTTAAGAAATGAAGCTTGTACCCCTCCCTTATGTTTATGTTTATGTTTATTTGAATTTGATATACCGCTCAGGCCGAAGCATTAGAGCGGTTTACAATAATATATCATTTGTGGAAATATGAAAGGAACGCCATTTGTAAGATAGGAAAGAGTAGAGGACAGAAACAGTCAAAAGGATAGGCAAAGAAAAGAAAGGGAACAGCAGGTTACCATAATATAAGCGTATGACAATCCAGACCACATATTCAATGCTCATTTCAGGACAAACGCCATGGACCAACGCCTAAGGGCCATGCCAAAGGGCTCTCTGGCGAGGCCCTCAGGTGCGGGCCCGCCGGTGGAATGGCGGTTTAAAAGCCGATGGAGTGGGCAGTCTCTGTGGAGGGAGGTGGAGCTCCCGCTCTCACCTCTGATGCTGGCTGCTGCTCTGCCCTCACAGAACACGCTGGTGGAATGGCAGTTTAAAAGCCAATGGAGTGGGTCCATGGCTCTGCTGTGATTTGTTCCCACCTGGGAGCAAAGTAAGTTAACCTTCCTGGAATGGTGAGAGGCTCTGGATGTTCCAGAGCCAGAAAGGGTAAGCTCTCTAGTTGTAAGTCAAAGGCCCTGAAGAGGCTGAGGCTGTTGGGCAGTAGCAGTCCTAGCAGCCTTAGGCTTGGCCTGTTTTTGGTTGTTGATGTTTCTTTGTAGCAAAATGACCTGCAGAAGATGACTGCTGACCATAAGCAGAATAATATTTCCCTTTTTTGGGGAAAAAACCCTTTTTGAACAACCTTTTCTTAAAAGGAGCAGAAGTAGACTTTGAAAGTCTATCTAAAGCAGAATTTTCAGCATCCATCTGGGTGGCCTTTGCTTGCCAATCTTTGCCAGAAAGGTTTTCACCTGTACAAGGAAGGTTTCCTAGGCCATCTTGAACCCAGGGTTCCAAATCAGAAGCTTGTAACCAAGCAACTCTGCGTGCACCTATGGCAATAGCCGAGGCTCTGCTAGCACCTTCAAAAGAGTCAAAGGCTGCACGGTTGGAAAACTTGGAAATATCCTGGGCATGTTTGAGCCAGGTGAGGAACTCTTCCCTTTTATCTTCTGAAATAAAAGGAGATAAAGTTTGCAGGTGATCTGTAACTTCTTTTAGAAACATCCCCATATAGAGACTATAGGAGTTGGTTCTGGCAACAAGCATACTGGCCTGGAAAATTCTCCTGCCAAAGGCATCTAGGGTTTTGCATTCTCTTCCTGGAGGAGCAGAAGAGTGCCTTTTTGTACTCTTTATCTTCTTCATAGCAGACTCCACCACAATGGAGTGGTGAGGAAGCTGAGTCTTATGGAAGCCAGGACAAGGAGGGACACGATACATGGTGTCCAACTTGCGAGAATGAGGGGATGTGGTGAGAGGAGTCTTCCATATGCCCAACATGTGATCATAAAGAATCTCATGTATTGGTAAAGTGGCTGCCTCTTTAGGAGCCTTAGGATATTGTAGAATACCTAATTTTTTGGCTCTAGGCCCTGTCTCAGGGGCCACTGAGATGGAAAGGCCCCTGGCCACTTTCCTAATGAAGTCTTGAAAAGACAAGTCTTCTGGAGGAGACATTCTCCTTTTTGGAGAAGAGGGCTCTTGAGGATGAATCACTGATGCTTTGACAGAGACATCTGATTCATCAGAGTCTTCAGAGGAATCGAAGTATCGCCTGTCTGGATGCTCCTGCAGAGCCCGATACGCGTACCGGCTGGTATCGACATCGGGAGTGATCGGTACCGAATCGGTACCGATGGGCATCACAGAACAGTGTACCGCTGCAGTCGACACCGAAGCGGATGTCGATGCAGTCAGTACCGGCACCGGAACTGATGTTGGTACCGGTGCCGGAGTCGATACCGGCAACGAAGTTTGTTGCTGTACCGAAGGCGTTGCAGCTTGTATGAATGCCGTGATGGCACGCTGCATGGTCAGGATATTCTGATCCATTGACGCAACCAATGTCTGGATGTCAGTACCAGTGGGAACCACCGGTACCCCAGAACATAGCAACAGGTGATCGGTTGAGGCCGAGCCATCGATGTCAACCTGTGACCCCATAGATAAAACTTTGGAAGCCGGAGCTTCCCGCTGGGGTAATTTTGCCGGTGCGGATTCCTCGAGGGCAAGCCCGGAGGCATCTCGATACTTGGAGGGAGATCTACCCTTCGAGGACCGGCTGGATTTAAGTTTGGTTACCTGAGATCCATGTGAGGAAGAAGAAGCCCTGAAAGACGTCGATGCAACCGAAGCTGCATCCGAGGGAAACAGGGTACTGAGCTTAGCTGCTCGATTCTGTAGACCTCTTTTAGACATCATGGAGCAGGACTCACAATCCGCAATGGAGTGGTCAGGACCTAAACATTTTAGACACCATTCATGGGTGTCAGTGACAGAAATAGTGCCGCTGCACTTCGTGCATATTTTAAACCCAGAGGCGGGCTTTTCCATGAGGAAAAATGTCCTAGGCCTAAGGCCAGAGAAGAAAATGCACTGAAGTGAGAAAAAACAGTAGTTTTTTTTTTTTTTTTGAGACTAAAGAAAGAAAAGACCGGCGGTACCGGTCAAGCGTCGAAGGCAGACGCGCGACCAAAGAAATAAAATAAAATAAAGAAATTCTTCAGCGGTGACAGGAACACGACCTGCTGGCTCCGCGGAAAAGAACTGGAGAGAGGCGGTTAGGAAAGGCGGGAAGGCAGCGCGCAGGCAAAGCTTTCCTTTTGGATGCTGGGGAACGTTCCCGCGCAGGCTCCGTCGGTACCGACGATACCCATATGTGAAGACTCATTCCTGCTTGTTCCTGGAGATAAATCTTTCATAGTGATTTAATTCGGGAGTACATCCACCGAGACCTCAGCCTCATAAGAAACTGTTTTTTGCATAGGAACAGGAGTGAGGGAAAGTGCCTCTGACCCTACACCATTTTCAAATACAGCCGTAGATGACAACTGAGGGTGAGGGAATGGAGGAGGGAGGAGACCTCTCTAATGAACTGAGAGATGCCCCCTCAAGAGAAGGTTGGGTAACAGCACCAACAGAAACATGCTTGTCCTTTGGTCCAACCACCTTACCGACTGATTGAACAAACTGTTGGGTTTTAGACATAGTCTTAGATTTAACTTTCCTTTTCCCCATTAGGAAGAGGTAACGCAACAAAGCACTGGTCCCGTAGCACAGTACCTGATCTTCTCTCGCACTTCCTGAGGGAAACTCCATCAGTGCTCCAAAGGGACTTTTGCAGTGCCGTCCCTGGTGACATTAGCTGGGCTAGCCGCGATGATGCCTACAGCAGCTGGAAAAACCTCTCAGCAGCACTCTGGTTCTTCTATTCACGGACCTCGATGGCAGGAGGTCCTTGGCACAGTGCAGCTCACCACAATGCCTCTGATCTCCCCTAGATATTTATTATATGCCTCAAGGGAAGGGGGAAGAGGCGGGCGTGTTCCCTTTCTATAGACCCACCTTAGGCACCCCGCTGTGCTGCCACCACTTCAGAAGCCCTTCTCAAAGCAGGCTTCCCATTTCATGCCCTCATTGTGCATCCAACACCCCCTCTCCTTGATCCCTCTACACATCTCCACTGTCCCAGACGCTCCACACTGAACTGTACCATATACACACACTCCCCCCTCCACACTTGTTATGCCCCCACACTCATTATGCCCTGACACAAGACCCTGCTCCCACATCTCAGACATCTCGCTCACAGTAAATGACCTCCCATCTTTACCATCTTTTAGGTACTTCCCTACACGTTCGATATGTGCCCCCCCCCCTCCCAACTTGCCAAAATCCTGGCCCCAGACACCATTCCTCTACTCTACTCCAGTTATCCCACTGTTTCCACACATAGGAGGTGCTGTCAAAAAGTTCCAGAACTCTAAACTCTGAGCAGGGACCGTCTCTTACGTGTGACTGTAGCATTGCATATGTCTTGTAGTTCTATACAAATGCTTAGTAGTAGTAGGAGTAACTTGGGCCACTGCACAGAAACAGAACACAGTATAGCAGTATGCCGCTGTGTGGCACTACCTGGCAGCCTTGTGAGTCAGTGAGCTAAGTGGCACTGTGCTTAGTGGATGTGGGACCATACTGCGCTTCTTTGTTTACCACATTTTTCACAACTTTCTCACCACCGAAAATGAATGAGAAACTCGAGCAACATGCGTGCATCAAATTCTGTGTTAAAATTGGTAAAAACATGTCAAAAACACAGCAATTGCTTCAGCAGGCATTTGGTCAACGTGCTTTATTTATTTTATTTATTTATTTAGACAGATTTTGTATGCCACCTTATCCTTCAATCAAGGTGGTCACGTCACATCACAATTGGAGGGTTACATTTAACATTAGAGTATTTATACACATTTAGACAGTAAAGTTACTTGACAGCATTTAGACAGTACGGTTGAAGGATAACATTTAACATGAGGGTATTTAATAACGTGGTATGATAAACTTGTGTGTGTAGATAGGACGAGTGTGTGCTTAGTTGGCGGAGGTAGTTGTATTTCTGGTTGGGTAGGGATATTGTCTGCGTGCTCATATGTTTCTATAAATAACAGTGTTTTGAGGTCTTTGTGGAAGTCTGTGAGGTCATCCAATGCCCTCAGGCTCGTTGGGAGGGAGTTCCATAGTGCGGATGCCAGTAGTGATGGTGCTGTTTTTGAAGTAGTTTGTTTGGTTTTGTGGTAGCCTTCAGGTGTGCCGATCATGTTGTCGTTATTGGTTCTTCTTGGTCTATTGCTGGTATCCCTTGTTATAATGTTTTGGAGTACGTCTGCTTTAGGCAAAACACAAATCTGTGGCCAAATGTGGCCAAGAAATGCTTGATGACTATGAACATTCAGGATGGCTTTCAAAAAGCAAAACTCCCAAAATGTTGAAAGTTTGTGAATTAATTCATAAAGATAGTCTGAAAACCATTCTAGACATGGCTGAAAACACTTGGAATCAGTTATGGCTCGGTTCAGGAGATTCATGCCGCGCCTTCTGACAGTTGATCAAATGGAACAAATGCAGATCTGCCAAGAGCTCAATGACTCTGTGAATGCGGACAATGACTTTTTGAAAAGTGTCATTACTGGGAATGGAAGCTGGGTTTATGGGTACGACCCAGAAACCAAACAGTCCTCACAATGGAAAAATTCATTGTCAATGTGCCCCCAAGAAAGCACAGCAAGTGAGAAGCAATGTAAAGTCTGTTTTTTGTCGAATTCTTGGAATTCGTTCTTCAAGGACAGTCATTGCAGACTACTACATTGGCATGCTGCAGCATCTGCAGGATTGTGTGAGGCACAAATGTCCTGAGTTGTGGGCCACTGGGAACTGGATGATCCACAATGACAGTGCCTCAGTGCTCACGTCCATCAAACTGCAGCAGTGTTTGGCTCTAAACAGCATAGTTGCCATCCCACACCCTCCCTCTTCTCCTGACTTGGCCATCTGTGACTTGTTCCTCTTCCCTGGAATGAAAATGAAGCTCAAGGGGCACAGATTTGACACCATTGTGAAGATTTAGGAAGAGACAGACTTGCTGAGGAGTCTGAAGAAAGGGGGCTTTTAGAAAGCGCTCCAACAATGGCAAGATCATTGAGATCATTGCATCAACTCCGAAGGGGACTATTTTGAGAGGGTTGGTGGCCACTAAAATCTCAGGTTAATATAGCATTTTTTTATGGAATCAGTTCGGGAACTTCTTGATAGCACCTCATATCCCCATCCTCTCACTATCTTGGAGGTGGTGTTTATAGGGGCCCATTCAATCCTAGCTATGCCATTGCATGTGATAGTAACTGTTATTGCATGAACTGCACAACAGCCCTCCCAAGAAATGCTGGAAACACCCAACAGTTAATGCAAAGGTTTGGCAGTTACTGTATAGTAACTGTAAAACCTTACCGCACTTGAGTAAATAGAGGCCATAATGTCGCATGAAATCAAATGCAAGAATATCAAGCTCATCAATTTTTTTTTCTAGTGAGATTTTTATTATAATAACGGCATACATAACTATACAGAAACCCCCCAAATCCTTTTCAGTTTTCACATGCAATGAAATATTAAATTGCTCATTCTTTTGACAAGTCATTTTTTCCCATGACTCAATAGCCTTTTTCCTGAACCCCCTACCCCTACTAATTCAGGTATGAGTGTTAGTACACCATGTATTGCCTTCCCATAATAATATGAAAATTTAAATACAGTATATTCAGCGCTTGTCATCCTCTTCCATATGTCTCTGACCACTGTATAAAAGGTTTTCAAATCTTATTAAACGGATCAACTTTGTTATGTTTTAGGACTGTTACTTTAGTCATCATATGGACTTGCCACAATAGTTTTTGAACTGTTACCAAGTTCAGTGGCTCTGTCTACTTACAGGTTCCAGCTACAGTTATACGAACTGCAACTATTCCAGAAATAATATTTAGTGTCCCCCCTATCCACTGCTAGAGCTGGCCAATTAAGCAGAATTCATTCCATGCCCTTAGGGATGCTTTTACACCATTGATTCTAAAAATTGCGGAACTTTATCCCAAGTAATCTGAATTTAGAACAGCCCTGCCAAATGGGGATAAAAGTATCTTCATGATCATATTTTCATCAACGATTGGCATTTCCCTTCCATATATACTATATTAGCATCTAAAAGGCATTTTGTAGCCATTTTAAGTCATATTAGTTGCGAAAACTACTTTGGAGACTCATTCAAAGGTCACCTGCCCCTGTTCTTCACTTAATAGGGCACTTAAGTCCCTTTCTCATCTTGTTAGGTGTTTGTTTTCCCCATTTTAGAAACATTAAGGCTAGAATAGAGCTTTAAAGGTCTCTTTAGTAAAACTGGAACAGATAATAGAGTCCATCAATGTCATTTTGCCTAATATATCTTCTCTAACTTTCTTTTGTAAATATTGTCTTATTTAGTAATATGGAAAAATATCACAAAGTTACAAATTAATGATCTTGAAGTATTTAAGAGGGGTAGATCTGGAATTGGCTTTATTTCCCATCAAAATGTTAAGATTTTTCCAAATCTTAAATGTGTGCATTGTTAATTGGTTAAATTTTTGGCCATCTACACTGAGTTCCGTAAGAGCCAGGGGAGACGGCAGATAAGCAGTTGATCTCATGTGGCTTGTTCAATTATTTTATTTACCCACTGCATCACATGTTAAGCTGCTCATTTCAGTAATACTATGAGGCCATCTAGCTTAAAGCATTTCCTTAAATCCAGGACAGCTAAGCTGTCCTCACTATTAGCTTTACACATTATTGCTTGGGCCTCCCTTCTTTTCCAAAGACTACCTAAAAGAACATTTGAGTATAATTCTAAAAGTCCCCTCTGGAACTTCTAAAGGTCAGGTAGAGAAGAAATAGATACATCTAAGGCAGTAACATCCTTTTGATCACAATCACCCTATCAAACCATGAAATGTTCAATTTAGACAAGGGGTGGCCAACTCCAGTCCTGGTGCACCACAATCCAGCCTAGTTTTTGTGATGTCCCTAATGAATATTCATGGATATATATGCATACAATGGGAGGCAGTGGATGCAAATATCTCATGGATATTCATTAGGGACATCACAAAAACCAGGCTGGATTGTGGTGCACCAGGACCAGAGTTGGCCACCCCTGATTTAGACTATTTCGTGACTTACATTACTATCTTATTAAACAATGGAGGATAATTGGAATCATCTTCATGAGGTGTTAAACTGACACCTAAAAATGAAATATGAATCTTTGCCCACTTGGTATCTCATTCAAGTACTTTCAAGCATGTGTTCTGGTATATTTAATATTTTTGATTTAGTCCTATTTGTTTGAAACCCCAAGACCATTTTGTAGGCTTTCAATTCTGACATCAAAATGCCTACAGCATTAACGGCTTCAATAATGATAAACAAACCACTGCAAAAATAAAATGTTATAGTCTCCTTTTTCTGTTATTATTTTGCCAAAATGAACATTATCCCTAATACCCTATTCTCCAATACCTTGAACATGAAAGGTCAGTAAACCCTATCAAATTCCTTTTCTGGGTCAACAGACAACAGCATAGGGCTATCGGGGTGTTCTAGTTTCCAAGTCAGATTTAAAACTCTCTTAATGTCAGAGGCTTTCCTTCCTGGTATAAAACCAGACTAGTCCACATGGACCATCTTTGGAAATAGGATTGATTTTGGTCAATACTAAGCTTAAGAACAAGGTGGGGCAATATGCGCAGCAAATCATTGGATGTTTGCCCCATGGGTGTGGGTTGGGGGGGCAGTAGCCCCCTCCCCCCAAATGTTGCAGGACCTCCTGCACTGACACTTCTTTTCTTGGTCTGGGCTTTCCCTCCCACCCAGCTCCCACTTAATCTTGACCTGTGCTGGAGGTTGTGCAGTTCCCATCTTCCTCTTCCCCATTGCTACCTCTCCCCAAGACTTGTTAGTGCTGGATGGGTGGTAGGAGCGTGTTCCTCTTGGCCTTGTACTTCCACTTTGCATTTCCTACAGCTGTCCGCAACTGCAGCAGAAACTCTGTGATTCTTGTCAGCAGGGACACTATACCCACTGGCAGAGAAGTGCTGTTAGGCTGCTGCAAAGAAGGCTGCAATCTCCTGCCATGGAAGTTAAAAAAAAAAAAAAATAAAAAAAATAAACAAACAAAAAGGAAGGGAAGGGGCGGGGCGGGGCGGGGATCATGCTCATATTACCCCTATTCTCAAGTCTCTTCATTGGCTTCCGATCCGTTTCCGCATCCAGTTCAAACTACAATAAAAGTATGATAGGAAAGAAAAAGGATACATACTGGTCTCACATTGCCCAGGATAGAAAGCTGCCCACCCATAGCTTTATGCACTAGGAATAATGATGGTGGTAGTGATAGTGCAAAATGTTCAGGCAAAAACATCTCTGATGTGGCCATAGAACATGGTGAACTTGTTCATGAACCTTCTGCAGCGGGAGTTAAACCACAGAAACTAATGAAGAAGCTAAGAGGACTGAAAACTATTAAGTGGACTCCTGAAGGAAAAAATAGATAATTACTGCTACTATTATGCTATAAATCCTGTGTTTGATTACAGAGGATACACAGAGAGCTTGCCAAAAAATGGATATTCCCGAGATAATTCGGATCCAGTATTATGCGGAAAATTTTTTACTGAAACAATTCTACTGAAAAGGACACAGAGCTTGAAGAAGAGAGAATGAGAGATCCAAAACATCAAAGTGAAACATGCTGCGTTAAAAGATTACTTCAAATTCATATGTTTCAATAATAAACTGAAAGTAACAGCAGAAACATCAAAATTGCATATATATGGAAAAAATATATTAAAGCAAACTATTTAGCGAGAACCCAAAATGGTTCTACAGGGAACTGGTAAAGGGCATCAGTGAGGTGAAAATACCTTAAACTAAGAATGACACTGACAAAATCGGGAGAAATTTTATACAAGAAACTTGTAGAGCACAACTGAGAAGCAGAATAGCTAACCAGAACATGAGAGAGTTTGGAAAATATGATCATCAAAGCTATGGAATGTCCTGAGCTGGAAAATTAGAGTCCCAAACTGGAAAAGCCCTGGCCCAGATGGAGTGACCAATTTTTTGACTCAACTGCAAAAATGATTAGGCGGTCAGATTTAACACCACAGTGGCTAACAGGAAAAACACTTCTCCTTCCAAAGGGAGATCCAAGAAGTAATCCCGAAAATTATAGACCAATAACTTGTCTGCCTACAATCTACAAGTATTTACTGCAATAGATGCTGACAGAATATATGACCATATAATCAATACAAGACCATATAACTCCAATACTACAAGATCTACACTGGCTACCAATCTCCTCACGGGCAAAATATAAATCAGCGCTCACCATCTTCAAAATTAAAAACAACATCTCAGCAGGAATACTGCAGGAACTCATTGGAACCAAAGCAAGCAAAAGACCAGACAGAAAAAGCATCAAAAAACAATATACCAACACCTACTCTATTCACAAGAACAAACAAATCCACATCCATGCGAGCCTTCTCTCTTGCTGCTCCTGCTATCTGGAATGTCCTCCCAGATAACCTAAAATCAACAACAGCTATAAAGGATTTCCGGAACCTACTCAAAACCATCCTATTCATTGAACAATTCAATGAAGACCACCAATCCACCCTAACCACACCACAAAACGAGTTACACAAGAAATGACATCCACAACATCAATATATCCTATTACTCTCAGTAAATTGTATATAGCCCAATGTAGATAGCTCAACCTGTATATATTGCACCCCAAATCAAGATTTACCTATCCACACACTCATGAACACTAAATTCACAGCCACTGCATGCCGACACCTCCACACTACCCTACTTGATTGGTTTGCGGTGAAATCCGCTTTGATTCAAGGATAAAGTGGGATCTGAATACTTTTAAACAAATAACATAAATAAATAAATAAATAAAATATTGATTCCAATATCATGGCAGTAGAACAGAAAGGTATCAAGAAGGGAATACACAGAACCAAGACTAGCTAGTGCTAAACAAAGTCGTCATGGCTAATGCTAAGAAAAGCAGAAATCTGTGTAGCATGGACCGACTATAAGAAAGCCTTTGGCAGTGTCCTGCACTCCTGGATAATAAATTGCCTTGATATGTACAAAATAAATTCTAAATTGATTGTACCCATCAAATTCATCATGAAAATGTGTCAAACCACTCCATTTACAATATGCAGATGGACAGTTTACTATTCCTACTATTTTAGGGAGACTCCTTGTCACCACTCTTTTTTTTTTTTGTATAGCACTTCAATCCTTTAAGTGTGCTTCTTAATTCTTTGGGGTATGGATCTAGCTTTAATCTTAAAGCTATACAAAAAATAGCGGTCTAATTTTTAAGAGTAATATTGAAATATACACAAATGATTAGAAATTACTCCATTAAAAACATATATGCTAACAAGAAAAGCTGGGGAACTCTCTGCAATTTGATTTTTTGCACGGAAGTAGTCTCAGACTTGTCGGCAGCCTCAGCAAGGATACTTCGTATCTTACGGCGCCTGTTGGCATCAATGACACACTTTCCGGCTATTTTTGCAGTTACCCTCACCCAATCGTGTTGCCACACTTAACTTCTATGATGATAACTCTTTAAATATTTCGTCTTTCACATAGCAAATTTGGGAAACAATTTATTGGAAAAAACAGCTATGTGAACAGTATGTTGGAGCCGACATCAAATAAATGAGGAAAATGAGTGACACTCAGAATAGCTAGTGGATAGCAAATGTTTGTATAGGCTGTAATATGTTAATGATGAAAAGCATGATGATGGTTGAGTTAATTGAAAGCTAGACATGCTTGGGGAGGGTTAAGACACAATTGAATTGGGCAGGAGGGGGCTGAGGCGGCCCTGCAGTGTCCAATTGGGACTGAAACCTCAGCGGCGGAAGCTGAGGCTTGAATTTAATAACTGGTTTAAGAAGCTAAATAACCTACTTCAGGAAAGAGCAGTGTATGCGATGCACTATTATCGACATCGAGTCTTTCGATATGGAAATCGCTCAGGCAGACTTCTGGCGCGGTTAGTGAAAGAAGGGGGAGGATCTAAGGTAATAACTGTCATTTGTGATAAGGAAGGGAACAAGCAGAATGAATCAAAAAGAGTGGCAGAGGTCTTTTGACAGTTTTATGAGACTCTGTATACTCCGGAGACGGAGGATCGAAAGGAGGAAAAGTTTTTTTTGGATAGGCTCCAGCTGCCACGACTATCTCAGCAAGACTTATTGGAGTTAAATAAACCTATTTCAGGAGGGGAAATTCAAAAGGCTATTGGGGGGGGGGGGAGCCACACAAGGCACCCGGGCCAGATGGATATGGGTCTGAGTTCTATAAAATGCTGGAAATCCAGGTGACTCCTACTTTAGCAGCCCTGTATGCTGAGATCCTAGAAACTGGGAGCTTCCCCAGAGATATGCGAACAGCCTCTATCTCCCTTATACATAAAGCGGGCAAGAACCCGGAGGACTCAGCTTCTTATAGGACGATTTCCTTAATAAACTATGACATAAAGATATTGGCTTCCGTGATGGCAGAGCAGCTACAATCTTTGCTACCGAGATTAGTAGGCACACATCAAGTGGGATTTGTAAAAGGCAGGGAAGCGTCCAAGAATATCAATAGAATATTATTAGGGATGGAGAGATGTGTACAACAAGGAATACCATTGCTTCTAGTTAGCTTGGATGCTGAGAAGGCTTTGGACAGAGTCTCATGGGAGTACATGTTTGAAGCATTGCGTAGGTTTGGCTTTGAGGAGGCATTTATAGGATGGGTGAGATCACTATACACAAATCCTCTCGCATATATCACAGCGGGGGGAGATAAATTGGAAACATTTGTGCTAAGAAGGGGAACTAGACAGGGATGCCCACTTTCGCCCCTGCTGTTTGTGCTCCAACTAGAGCCTTTGTTATTAACTTTGTTGAAACTAGAAGAAGTGCAGGGGATAAAGTGGAGGGACAGCGGGATAAAAGTTACTGCATTTGCAGATGATATGCTGTTGTGTTTAACGAACCCCCAGCGCTCGTTAGAGAGGGCCATGCAACAGATCGAGAGGTTCAGAGCTTTTTCTGGACTAAGGATAAATAGTGCCAAGTCTTTGGCTTTGGATGCAGGGGGAGGGGTGAAGAGACAGTGGAAGGGCACCTTTCCATTAGTCTGGGCCGAAGGGCAGATTCACTACCTAGGTATCCAAATACCGGATTTGACAACTCAATTATATAACGTCAATATTTAATTTAATTTAATTTAATTAACAGTATTTCTAAACCGCCTTATCTTAATAATCAAGGTGGTATCACAGCAAACAATCGAGTAAAGTGAGTGTGTTATACATGCAGTGAGGGTGAAGTTGAGTGTGTGTTGTATTGTGTGCTGGATTGGTATGAGCTATGTACAGAGTGGGCTATATACAGTGGTGCAAAAAACATATACATTCATTATTTAGGCAGTATCATGTGCTGTTATACATTTTCCGAGGTTATGTGATGTGTCCATAGTATTCTATGAACAGCATGGTTTTCAGTTGTTTTCTAAAGTCCTTGAGGTCTGTAGTAGCTCTTAGATCGTCCGGTAGATTGTTCCATATTGTTGGAGCGGCCATGGAGAGTGCTCTGTCTGTTGTGTCCTTGCGTGTGTGTTTGTATTCACTTGGGGTGCTGATTCGGTTGTGTGTATGTTTTCTTCTGGGACGTGAACTGGTGTCTGGTTGTATGAGGGTGTGCAGGCTGTTTGCTGATGTGTGCTGTTTTATCTTAAATAGGTTTATGATTGTTTTGTATCTGATTCGTGCATGGATTGGAAGCCAGTGTAAGTCCTTTAAGGTGGGTGTGATGTGCTCCTGTCGTGCGGTTCCTGATATGATTCGTGCTGCTGTGTTTTGTGCCAGTTGGAGTGGTTTGAGGGTTTGTTTCGGTAGTCCAAGGTATATCGGATTGCAGAAGTCCAGTAGTGGGGTTATCAGTGCTTGACAGACGGTACGGAAGTGTTCTGGGGCGAGGAGCGGTTTTAGTCTCCTGATGATTCGCATCTTGTAGTAGGCTTTTTAGATTGTTTTGTTTATGTGAAGCTTGAGATTGAGTTTGTTGTCCAGAGTAACTCCGAGGTATCTCACTTCTGATCTTATTGGTATGGTAGTGCTTTGTATCATTATATTTGGTGGGTGTATGAAGCTTTGGTTCCGAGTGATGATTAAAGCTTCGGTCTTGTTGTAGTTTATTGCGAGGTTGTTGTTTTGACACCAACTCGCCATTTGGGTGAGGCAGTCTGTTATCTTGGAGAAGTCCGGGTTGTCGATTGATATCGGGGTGTATATCATGATGTCGTCTGCATATATTGTGTATTGAATGTCGTTCTCTTTCATGATGTTGCATATTGGTTGGATGTAGATGTTAAATAGGAGTGCTGAGAGTGCGGATCCTTGAGGTACTCCTTGTTGGACGTTTATGGGTCGGGAGGTGTTGTGTCCCAGCTTGACCTGTAGTTGTCTTTCGGTTAGGTATGAGTGGAACCATTTCAATGTGATACCATGTATACCAGTGTTCTTTAGTCTTTCCAGGAGGGTGTTGTGGTCTACTGTGTCGAAGGCTGAGGAGATGTCAATGAAGATCATTATGATTCCATTCCTGGTATTGTCAATTGTTCTTAGGATGCTGTCGAAGAGGTAGATCAGTAGCGTTTCGACTCCATGGTTGGGCCGGAATCCATGTTGGTTGTCATCGAGTGTTTCGTGTTTGTCGATGTGTTCCTGAAGTTGTAGTAGAACCGTTTTTTCGATGATTTTTGCGAGGAAGGGTATGCTGGAGATTGGTCGGTATGCTGCTGGATCTTTTTTGTCTAGAGTTGTTTTCTTTGCGATAGGTCTTACTGAGGCAAGCTTTAGTTGCTTTGGCATAATTCCTTGAGTGAGCGAGTTGTGTACCATTTTATGTATTGTGGGGATGAGGCTGGATTTGGTGGCTTTGACCCATGACACTGGGCACGGGTCTGTAGGAGCAGTGCTTGTGTTGATTGTAGAAATGATGTGGGATATCTGTTCTGTTGAGGGTGAGTAGAATGTGCCCCAGGTTCTGGGGTGTGCGTCCGTCCTGGTGGTCCCACTAGGTGTTGTTCGCTTTGTGGAGTGAAATTTGTTTTTGATGTGGTCGGCGAATTCCTGTGTATCGACTTGTATTTCCCCTTCTGTTGTTTGCTCTTTTGTGAGGATCTTTACTATTTCGAAAAGCTCTCTGGGTTTGTTGATGGAAGTATTTATCATGTTTGTGTGGAATTCCCTCTTTGATTGGTTGATGTGTTCGTTGTATTGTTTTTGCTTTGTTAGGTAGAGATGTTGGTCGACAGCTGCTTTGTTTTTTCTCCACCTCCGTTCAATCTTCCTGAGCTCCCTCTTTTCCTGTCGTATTTTTGCTGAGTACCATGGTTTGTTTTGTCTCTTGTTGTGGTGTTGTTTCTCGGTCCCGCCGCCAGATGGTTTGGCGGCGTTAGCTAAAATGCTGTTCCAGCTGGAAACTTGTTCCTCCAGGTCGTCTGTGGTAATGTTCAAGTGTTGTATTGTGTCTTGTATGAATTCGTCCCTGTCGAAATGCTTGAATCGTCTTTGTGTGTGTGAGATGCTAGCTCTTTCGTTTGTCTGGTCCTCTTGAGTTAGCAGTTTTGTCTCGATTAAGTAATGGTCAGACCATGGCACTGGGGTAATGGTGGGTGGCGAAATTAGGTCTCTTGATGTTAGGTAATTGGATGCGAAGATGAGGTCTGGGGATGATCCATGTCTGTGCGTTGGAGCATTGACTATCTGTGTGAATTGAAGTGAGTTCATTGCTTGCAGGAAGGCCTCTGCGTCTTTGGCATTGGTGGACTTGAGGTTGAAGTCTCCAATCAGTAGCGCTGGTTTGCTGTTTGTTGTTATGGCACAGGCTTCTTCGAGTGTGAGGGCTAGTTCGTCGGTTGGAGCTCTGGGTGCTCTGTAGGTTAGGCAGATTGCAATGTTCTTGTTCTTGATGCTAATTGTGTTACATTGCTGTGTATCGGTGAAGCTCAGTGTCTTGAACTTTAGTTTTGTTTTTGCTATTATCAGGACTCCTCCTCCACGCTTGTGGGTGCGTGGGCAGTTGTACGCTGAGTAGTTGTCCGGTACTAGTTGGTTGAGTAGTACGTTGTCGGTAGGGTTGAGCCATGTCTCTGTGATGCATATTATGTCGGGCTGGCGCTCTTCTATGTGGTCTACGATAGTGTGTATCTTGTTGCAGACGGATCTGGCGTTTATGAGCTCAATTGTTGTTGTCCTTGTTGATGAGGTTGCTGTTACATGTGCTTCCTTTGTGCAGGTGTGGGGGTTTGGCTTGTGTCTGTTTGGTCGCTTTGCCTGGTGAGTTTTGAGTGTCTCCTTGTGTGTGTGCCGTCGTTCTGGATATGGAAATGCAGTTGGAGGGTGCCATGTAGTGTTTGCTTGTGGGTAGTGGAGGTGTGTGGTTGGTGGAAGGAGTTGTGTGACGAGTAGATAGAGTGGTAGGAAGTATGTGACGTGCATGTTGTTGTTTTTTGTGATGTTCCGTTAGGGTGATGACAGTTTTCTTGAGTCTTCGGCTGTTGTCCGCCTGGGGAGAGCTGAAATTGGTGCGTGAGTCTGTGTCGTGTAGGGGGTCTGGCCCGTGGAGGAAGAGCCGGATCTGCATAGGGTGTCTTGGTGCGGGAGCCTGTCCCGTGGAGGGAGCCTGTCCCTTGTAGGAAGAGCCGGATCTGCGTAGGGTGCCTTGGTGCGGGAGCCTGTCCCGGGGAGGGAGCCTGTCCCGTGGAGGAAGAGCCGGATCTGCGTAGGGTGCCTTGGTGCGGGAGCCTGTCCCGGGGAGGGAGCCTGTCCCGTGGAGGAAGAGCCGGATCTGCGTAGGGTGCCTTGGTGCGGGAGCCTGTCCCGTGGAGGGAGCCTGTCCCGTGGAGGAAGAGCCGGATCTGCGTAGGGTGCCTTGGTGCGGGAGCCTGTCCCGTGGAGGGAGCCTGTCCCGTGGAGGAAGAGCCGGATCTGCGTAGGGTGCCTTGGTGCGGGAGCCTGTCCCGGGGAGGGAGCCTGTCCCTTGTAGGAAGAGCCGGATCTATTAGGGTGTGGGTAGTGGAAGTGAGAGTTTGGTGGTGGGATATGTATGATGTTCTGTGAGAAATTACTTGCGGTTCTGACGTCCTTCGCCTCGGTCTGCTTCTTGTTGGGTTCTGCGGTGAAGCTGTCGGCGTTGCTGTTTCTTTTGTTGTTTCCTTCTGCTCGCCTTCGTGCCGCGCCTAAGGGCCACGCCAAAGGGCCCTCTGGTGAGGCCCTCAGGCGCGGGCCCGCCAGGCGCGGGCGCGTCCTGCAGGGGCGCCGCTTTTATTCCCCTCTACCGGCGGCTGGACGGGCTCCCACTGCCCTGATAGGGCAGGAGCTGGAACGTGCTCCCACTGCCCCGATAGGGCAGGAGCAGGGGAGGGGAGGAGTTGATGTCCCGGCAGCGGCGCTCCTAGTGCAGGGGCGCCGCTTTTATTCCCCTCTACCGGCGGCTGGACGGGCTCCCACTGCCCTGATAGGGCAGGAGCTGGAACGTGCTCCCACTGCCCCGATTGGGCAGGAGCAGGGGAGGGGAGGAGTTGATGTCCCGGCAGCGGCGCTCCTAGTGCAGGGGCGCCGCTTTTATTCCCCTCTACCGGCGGCTGGACGGGCTCCCACTGCCCTGATAGGGCAGGAGCTGGAACGTGCTCCCACTGCCCCGATAGGGCAGGAGCAGGGGAGGGGAGGAGTTGATGTCCCGGCAGCGGCGCTCCTAGTGCAGGGGCGCCGCTTTTATTCCCCTCTACCGGCGGCTGGACGGGCTCCCACTGCCCTGATAGGGCAGGAGCTGGAACGTGCTCCCACTGCCCCGATTGGGCAGGAGCAGGGGAGGGGAGGAGTTGATGTCCCGGCAGCGGCGCTCCTAGTGCAGGGGCGCCGCTTTTATTCCCCTCTACCGGCGGCTGGACGGGCTCCCACTGCCCTGATAGGGCAGGAGCTGGAACGTGCTCCCACTGCCCCGATAGGGCAGGAGCAGGGGAGGGGAGGAGTTGATGTCCCGGCAGCGGCGCTCCTAGTGCAGGGGCGCCGCTTTTATTCCCCTCTACCGGCGGCTGGACGGGCTCCCACTGCCCTGATAGGGCAGGAGCTGGAAACCTATGATGGAAAAGACGATAGAGAGGTTAAAAAGATGGCGAGAACTACCTCTCTCGTTGAAGGGACGTATAGAGCTTTTCAACATGATAGAGGCCCCTAGGTGGTTGTATTTGCTAAGGCATATCCCTGTTTGAATATTGAGAAAAGACTTATAGATATTGCATAGGCATTTAACAAAATTTCTATGTAAAGGGCGTAAGGCCTGCATTGCAATAGAGACGCTGATGAAATCAGCAGAGGACGGTGGAGCGGGCTTGGCATCTTTGCGAGCTTATAATTTGGTGTACTTGACTAGATCTTTACGAGATCTGATAGAGGGAACGGAGGGAACTATGCCATTAGATTTAATAAATGACTTGTCGGGAAAGCAGCATATTGTCATTATGTTGCATAGGACACAAAGAGAGGGGCCAGTCGCTTGGAGGGAATCAGTGTTTACGAGGGATTAAGCAGGCATGGAAAATTCTTTGCCATCATAGAGGGACCGGGTGGAGGGAATCCGACTGCCTCCCATTGCTAGGTAATATGGACTTCATTCCAGGAGCGGAAGGGCAAATAGCGAGAGACTGGGCTAAGAAAGGTATACAATATATAGGACATCTGAAAATGGAGGGAGCAGCAGAGATAGACTCCTATTCTTTGTTGCGAGATAGGTTTCAGCTGGGGTCCCATGACTTCTATTTCTACCTACAGGCACGACATTATATAAGGAGTCTGCAGAAACAGAATCTTCTAGTGCTAAAAATGGGAGGCATGTTGGAGTTATTTTGGGCCCTGGAGGGGAAAATTAAAGTAAAAGTATTATGGAGGGAATTGTTCCCCGGAGGAGAGCAAGGGGGATTAGAACTCCTAGCGAGGAAATGGCAGAAGGATAACATGCCAGCAGGGACAGTGGGGAGGTTACAAAAAGCCTTTACAGCAATCAAGGAGCTTTTGGAGTCTGTACAGATGCAAGAAAAACAGTATAAATTTCTATGGAGGGCGTACATGCATAATGTTTGGGTGGCGCGAGCAGGCTTGACGGAGACAGATGCGTGTAAACTCTGTGGGACAGAACAGGGAACTCTGGCTCACCGCTTTTGGCACTGCATCTACATTCAAGGATTTGGGGAGGGGGTGGGGGCTAAATTAAGTAGCTGGATAGGTTGCTCGGTGCAGATTTCCCCAGAGTGGGGGCTGTTTGGGTCATATGAGATGGCGACCCCCATAATGAGTTGTAAGCGCAAGCTCTGTGAAAAAGGTTTCTTGGTCACGAAGAAATACATACTGCGGCACTGGCTATTGGACAAAGCACCGGCAATAGGGGAGTGGGAGCAGACAATGTTGGACCTGAGAGATATGGAGCAGCGTACAGCGTGAAGCGTAGGGGGAGCATCTATAGACAGATGCCTGCGGATATGGTGCCCAGTCCGTAGTCAAAACTAAATCTGTGACTCTCTGTGCCGGGGCCTCCCTCTTCCCCCCCCCCCCCCCCCACATAGGGGGTCAGGGAAGGAGTACGGGAACAGCGATGAGCATAGCGAAACATTTTTGCAAAATAAAGTCAGACCAACTGAACAAAAATAGAAATATGGCTGCCTGAAAGGGGAGAAGGGGAGTCGGGGACCTAGGGAAACAGTGGGGGGGGGGGGGGAGAGAGGGGGAGTAGTTGGGAGAAGGAAGGGAGGGGGTAGAGGGAGGAAGGGAGGGGAAGACAGAAGGGGGGTGGAGGGGGTTGGAGGGTTATGGAAGAGAGAGTGAGTGAGAGAGAGTGCATGAGGGAGGAAGTGAATATAGGAGATTGGCAGGGAGATAGAGGAGGAAGGTCAGTATACAGACACATTCCCATAGAGCTCCTGATCGTCAGTAGTGTTTAAGATCACAGAGAATGGTGCCAATGAGATAATGAAAGGGTGTCCTAAAGGACAATATTGGTTGTTTCGAGGTATGCACAAGATGATGGGAAACCAAGCCTCATGAGTATATGAAGTTGGGGGGGGATGGGGAAAGGGGAAGGTATTGTTTTTGATTAAAACTTGTTCAGGAAGGAAAAACTGGTTAATGTTTAATGTTTATTTTTAATTGTATTTAAAATGTAATGGATAATGTTGATGTCAACTGAGTAGTTCAGCAGGTCTTCAGCATTATTAGTGACCTTACGAAGAATAAGATAATAAGGGGATCGGGGGTAGAAGTAAGGCTTCATGCAGATGGAGTATAAGAATGTAAAAAGTGGAATGTATCAGACTGGAATGTAAAGTCTCCTCTGTCGTCTATTGCTGTAACGCCAGTGATAATGAAAATAAACGAGTTTCCATAAAAAGATGATGTCGGCACATGCTTCCATAAAAAGATGTCGGCACATGATTTGATTTTGTCGTTAACTCTCTTGCTTGGATGGTAGAATCATGTAACAATAGTGATTAGTGCAATCAAATTTGAAATAATTACTGGGATGAGAATGAGAAGTAAAGACTGCAGTGACATTCCATTTTAAGAAGAAAAATTATAAAAAGTACAGAAAATAGCCTTTGGAAGGGTTCCTTCTAAAAGTCTGTCCAAGGCATGGAAATTTATTTTAAAACACCATTTCAGAAATATAGAAACACAGAACATGATGGCAGATACAGTTGTGGTCAACATTATTGGCACCCTTGTGTTTTAGGTATGTTGTGTACAATATCTTGGGAAATAATTGGAAATATTCCAATTGTATATTATCATAATATTTTAATAGCATGTTCAAAGATATACAACAACAAAAAAAGATGTCTATGCCACTTAGACTTAGTAATTTCTGAGAAAAAAAAAACAAAATATGATCTGGACAGGATTAATGGCACCCTTCACTAATATTTGCAGCCTCCAAATGTTTCTTGTAACCATCGATAAGTTTTTCATACATCTGTCTGCTGGTAGTTTCTTCCACTCTTCAACTGCGATTTGTTCCAGCTCATGAATGTTTCCAGGCTTCATTTTACCAATGGCAGATTTCAGCTCTTTCCAAAGGTTCTCGATTGGATTGAGATCAGGACTTATTGCTGGCCAGTTTAAAATAGTTGATTTATTCCTTTTAAGCATTCTTTTGTACTTTTGGATGTATGGTTTGGGTCATTGTCCTGCTGGAGGACCCATGACCTTCAACCCACACCTAGCTTTCTGACATTAGGTAGCTCATTTCGCTCCAAAATATCTTGGTAGTCCTGTGACTTCATGATTCCTTTAATACGTTCCAGGCCTCCAGTTCCTGAGGCAGCGAAACAACCCCACATCATTATGAAACCTCCACATATTTAACTGTAGGAAGGGTGCTTTTTTTCCTTTATAAGCTTCATTTGTTCACCTGTAAATGTATCACTGGTCTGTATTGCCAAAGAGCTCATTTGGTTTCATCTGTCTACAGAATGTTTTCCTAGGACTGTGGTTTCTGAAAGTGGGTTTGAGCAAAGATCAGGTGTGCCTTTTTATGTCCGTTTTTGAGCAGTGCAGTGCACCTTCCTTGGCATTTGCCCATGAGGTCCTTCTTTGTTTAGTGTGCAGCATTTGGTGGGGGTTGAAATCACCACTCTAGATTGCTCCAGGTCAGGCTTAAGCTCTTTGGATGTTCTACATGGTGTTTTTCCAAAGGTTCGCACTAACCTCCAAAGACTTCTTGGATTAATTTTCCTCTTCCCACCACGTCCTGGGAGGTTCTTGACAGTTCCATTAGCAGAAAACTTCTTAACATTGCAAACTGTAGACCCAGGAATCCCAAGGTCTTTGGAGATGGCTTTTTACCCCTTTTGAAGTTTTGATGTTTGGCTTTTCTGTTGGTCTCAGTCAGCTATCTGGTCTTCACCATTGTGAAAATGGAATGGGACGTGAATGTGGCCATTTTAAACATTAGTCATCATTCATTGGTTGATTCAAGTCATGTAAGTACTGACAATTGATCTCAGGTGTGTCTAATTTTACTCATTGGGAATGTGGTTCTTCTGTTCAAACTGATTTGAATTGTTTATAAGGGTACCAGTAGACATGTCCTGGCAATGTTCCAGTTTTTATATTATTTCCTAGTATCTCCTTTTTGAATTGGTCTTGTTTTATTTGATTCTTTTATGTGTCAGATGTATGTACATATATAG
This sequence comes from Ichthyophis bannanicus, assembly GCA_033557465.1. Lineage (NCBI taxonomy): Eukaryota > Metazoa > Chordata > Amphibia > Gymnophiona > Ichthyophiidae > Ichthyophis > Ichthyophis bannanicus. The sequence goes on along the minus strand of CM066032.1, from coordinate 844,906,472 downwards.
TCCAAAGCCATTTCACTGGTCACTTTTTTATAGGAGATATTGGACAATAAGGGGTTAAACTGCAAGGGTGCCAGTAATGTTGACCACAGCTGTGGACCATATTGTCTATCTAGTTGGTCCATCCATACTAATAAACTCTACAGTATCTTCCTCTCCCCCAGAGATCCTCTGTGCCTGGTTCCATGCCTTCTTAGGATACAGTCCTAGTCTCCACCACCTCTGCTGGGTCACCTAGCCACCACCTTAGATTACCCCTGATTCCTACTCCCTTTCACCTTCATCCTGTGATCCCCAATGTTACAGGAGGAGAGCCTCTTTTCTATTAAAAGGAAGCTCTTGGGAGTTCATATCACAGAGATATTAAGATAGTCAGGCGAGGGGAGATTAACATTTTTTTCTTCCAAAGCATATGTATTACATAGTAACATACATAGTAACATAGTATATGACAGCAGATAAAGACCAGTATGGCCATCTAGTCTGCCCAACAAGGCGGCAAGAGTAGGTGCATCTGCCCCTCCGTGCAGGTCACCTCTCCCCATGCCTTTGTTTAGGGGTGTACCCACCTCTTCTTGTAGGTCACCCCTATTTGTTCAGACATAAGATATAATTATGCTTATTTTGATTTTATTGAAATCTTTGTCTCCATATGCTTTATGATGAAGACTGCTGAAATTTTAGTAGCTGCTCTCTAGATGCACTACCTTGTTTATATCCTTTTGAAAGTGTAGTCTCAAGAATTGTACACAGTACTCTTAAATGATTTCTCACCAGAGACTTACACAGAGGCATTATTGCCTTTTTTTTCCCTGCTGATACTTTCTCTTACTATGCACCCAAGCATGCTTTTGGCTTTTGCTGTCACTTTTTTTTAACCTCATTAGTTACTTTTAACGATCACCCCCAGGTCCTGCTCTTCTTTTTGTGCACAGAAGTACATCACCCCCTATACTATGCTACTCACTTATTTTTTTGCAGCGTAGCATTAATTCTCCAGGAACAAGCAGGAAGTTGAAGCCGATGGAGCCTGTGTGGAGCATTTCCCCAGCTTTCAAAGAAAGCCTTTGGGATATGCCAGCTTACTCAATCTTCTTTTTTCCGCAGAGCCCAACGGACGTCAGTCCAATTTCCCGGAAAAAATCTTTGCTATATCCTCTAAAATTAGCTGCTCCCGGTTTGTGTACTGGTTCCGTTTCCCTTTTTTTTTTTTTTGATCGAGGCTTGCCTCAACCAGTGTTCATGCCTTTTTTCACCCGAGTGTCGTCAACTCTGGCTGGATGTCCCCCACCATGTCTCCCGGTGGGTTCAAAAAAATGTGATTGCTGCAGTCAAACTATGTCTGTCACTGACACCCATGACTGCTGCCTATGCTGCCTGGGACTGGACCTTGATAGCACTTCCTGTGACCTGTGCCAGGCCATGACGCCTAAAACCAATAGAAAGAGGTCTGTGTTGCAGGAGGAAACTATTCCCTAGGTCTGACTTGGCACCAGCCTCCCCGACGCTGAGCTCCAAGCCCAGCACTTCCTGAGAGGGCCAAGCATTCTCTGAGTCCTGCAGTGGCAGCTCCTCTGAAAAGACTTCGGACCCTGAGCGGAAAAAAGAAAAAATCCTCAAAGTCTGTCGAGGATGTACTAGAGAAACCTAGTAAGACTGGCCGGAGGGACTCTGGCAACTCCAAGCAACGTCCCACCAAGATCCTCAGAAAGGATGCCTCGGCCGGCGGAGACCGTGCCAGGGTCCTTGAGGCCGTAGTCTTTGTCGAGGACACACTCACGAGAGTGCCAGCCCTGGGCCCGAGATCCTCAGTGCCTGTGCCGAACGTTGTGGAGCCTTCTGGCTTGGAATCCAGAATGGCTGCCATGGAGCAGAACATCACTGCTATCCTGGCCATGCAGCAGGCAATGATGACAGGTTTGTCTGCATCATCTGTCCCGATGACCTGACTCCCAACTGTAGGGGGGTCTCCCCACTTTCAAAAGCCTGTGGTAACTTCTCGGCCCAGGTAGGGGTCTTGGTCCCGGTCCTCAGGCATCCAGTCCTCCCTGACCAGTTTCCAAGACTCTGACCTCAGGTCCTCAGAAGGGCCCTGGCCCTTCGGTGCCGGCCTTGAGCCAAGGAGTTGCAGGTCCTCGGACTCATTGTCCCCCTCGACTCCGAGGGGGAGACCGATGACGAGGCCTCCCCAGAAACCAGACAGCACTGAGACGTCCCCTCGGACCTGTCTCCCCTGGCACCATTCTCCTCCGAAGGCCATGGCTTTCCACGACTTTATCAGGGATATGGCCAGGGCCCCCTCGGTGCAAACCAATGCAGAGGAGGACCCGTGCACCGAGGAGCAGGAGATCCTCCAGTTCGAGTCTCCACCCAAAAGAAACTCTCATGGTGCCAATACAGCCGATCCTCGAGTGGCTACTGCTGTGAATGTGGGAGACCCCAGCGTTGGTGCCGGTGGTCAATTGATGCCTTGATGCCATGTACCGTGTCCGGAAGGGGCCGGGGTTTCATAAGCCCCAACTCCCATATAACTTCATGGTTGTCAAGTCAACCATGCAAAAATCAAAAGCCAGAAGACTTACTCTCTGTCCCCCCTGGCAGGGATGCTAGAGCCCTAGACTCCCTTGGGCACAAGTGCTACCAGGGCTCGATACTGGGGTGTTGCATCCAGGCTTATGAACTGTACATAGGCATGTATTTGAAGGCCCTGACCCAGACGTTGTCCGGGTTCTCACATATGGTGCTGGCCAGGGAACTCCTCAATCGGTTCCAAGCTCTGACCTCTGGGATCATAGGACTGCCCTTTCGTGGGCGGCCTATGACAGATTCAAGTCAGCGGCTCAAGTAACAGCAGCCAAGCCTGACTACAATCCTCTGACCTTGAGCAGTGGGTCCAGGACAAGCTGCTCGATGTTCCCTGCACTGGTGGGAACTTGACAAGGTGGCCGAGATTGAAACCGAAGTAGTGACCCACCAGAGGCTCTTGAAGAAGATTTCCTTCCCCTGCAAGAAATCCTTGGGGAAAAGGCCCCTATTCTCCGGGAGAAAGGAGCACTTCCAACGGGGTCACTGATACCAGCCCTTCTCGGGCCAGCAACAGGGTTCTTACCCTAAGAGGCAGGCTCAGGGAGCTCAGAAGCCCAAGGCTCTGAAGCCCCAAGCCCGGGCTCCAGCACAACAAGGGGGGGAGCTTTTGACTCCCAGGGCAGGGCCTCCCCTCCTCCAGGGCCTCCGCTCCTCCAGAAAACCCTCTACCAGGTGGGCATTTATTTATTTATTTATTTATTTAACTATTTCTTTTATACCGCCCCTTCCAGAGATCAAGGGCGGTTTACATATAACAGATTAACAGTCTTGTACACAATTTGTATACATTTTACATAGAACAGTAGAAATCAACTATTTACATTGAACAGTAAATATAAACTTTGTAGGTATTGTAACAAAAACAACTTGAAGGTATTAAAGCAAAATCTTTGTAGGTATTAAAGCAAACATATCAAACTTTGTACAAAAGTATATTTACATCGTGTAGTGTGTGTGGTGTATGGGGTAGAAATTGGCGTAGGTGCTGGAATTTAGTTCCTTTTATTTTTGTCATCTTTGGGGCGTGTGTGGGGGGGACAGGCTTGTGGTTACATTGTTGGGGTTAAGGGAGTTTGTGCATGGGTGCCCACATTTGTAGTAGAGCTGGCTTTGGGGGAGTAGGGGATTTCGAAGTGTTCAGTGAACAGGTAGGTCTTTAATTCTTTTCTGAATTGGATGAGGTCTCTTATGGTGTGAAGTTTAATAGGGAGGTCGTTCCAGAGTGTAGGAGCAGTGAATGATAATGCTCTAGAGCTAGTGGTATTCTTGGTTTTACAGATGGCTTTAGGTATGATGAGGGAGTGGGCTGCGTTTTGTCTGAGGGTCCTTGTCGATGTTGGAGATTGCAGTAATGTGGTTAAGTGTGAGGGGGCTATGTCGTTTATGAGTTTATAGGTTGTTAGGATAATTTTGTATTTGATTCGGCTGTTTATAGGAAGCCAGTGGAGTTCCAGCAGTATTGGGGTTACGTGGTCTGTTAGGCGGGCTTTAGCAATTACTTTTGCACAGATGTTTTGTGCTCTTTGTAGAAGGTATGTGCTTTTTTGAGGGAGGCCTATTAGGAGACTATTGCAATAGTCGAAGTGAGGGGTGATCAGTGTACTTACTACGGATCTAAAGTCTTGTGTTTCAAGGAGTGGCCTTAGGTGCTGAATAGTTTTGAGTTTGTAGAAAATGGTTTTTACTGTTTGTTTTATGTGTGGCAGCATGGATAGGGTGTGGTCTATTATTACCCCTAAGTATTTTACCTGTTTTCTGACAGGTATTGAAGTTTTGTTGATTGTGATTGTTTCCGGGTAAGTGTTCTCAGTCATAGAAGATCTTGTTACAAACATTGCCTCAGTTTTTTTGAGATTTATGCTGAGGTAGTTCGTTTCCATCCAGGAGGAGGTCTCGGCCATGCATTTGGATAGAGAGTCATATGTATGGTTTTTAGTGGTTATGGGGATAGCTAGCATGATGTCATCAGCATATATAAAATGGTTAATCCTGTGTTTTTTAAATATGTTTGTTATCGGTTGCAGATACAAGTTAAATAGGAGGGCTGAAAGGGCTGATCCTTGGGGTATTCCTTGTCCTTGGGGGAATGTTTCTGATGTTTGTTGATCAATTTGGACGCGTATTAATCTATGTGAGATGTAGGATTTGAACCAGTTAAGGACAATCCCGCCTATTCCTAGGTTTTCTAATCTGTTGATCAGTGTCTGGTGATTAATGTTATCAAAGGCAGCAGAGATATCTATAAATAGGAGTAAGAAGCCTTGGTGTTTGTCATCTGTGCCCTTGATGAGGAAGTCCATAAGGGTGATTAGGAGGGTTTCTACTCCGTGGAAAGGGCGGAAACCAAATTGGTGTGAGTCAAGTGGTTTGTGTTCATCAATGTGTTCCTGTAACTGAATTTGAATTGTTTTCTCTATTATTTTAGCTATGAATGGAATGCTGGCTATGGGTCTGTATGAGTTTGGGTCTTTTGAGTCGAGCTTATTATTCTTTATTATTGGTCGGAGTGTTGTGAGTTTTAGGGCATCAGGCATGATGCCCTGTGAAAGGGATTGGTTAACTATGTGTTGTAGATTTACCGCTAGTTCATCTTTCACACACTTAATCCATGAAACGGGGCATGGGTCGAGTGGGGAGGTGGTGGTGTTTATCATTGTTATGATTTTGAGAAGTTGCTTTTGTTCTACCAACTGGAAGCTTGTCCATTCATGTGCATACACCTTTAAGTTGAGAAGGTTCTCCATCTGGTGTGCAGAGAAGGAGGAGAATCCCTTCTCTTGTCATGTGCAACTGGTTCTTCAGTACCTACTGCACCTGTCACACACTGGGATGAAAGCCAACTCTGTGAAGGTGCATCTGAGTGCTAATAGCTGTGCACCACCACTTTATTGAGGGGAAACCCCTCTCTAGCCAGCCCCTGGTCTCTAGGTTCCTCTGGGGCCTCCTGTTGTTCAAGTCCGCCCTCTGGTGGTGGAATGGGTCTTCAATGTGGTGCTCTCCCAGCTTACTAAACCGCCATTCGAGCCCCTATCCACTTGCCACCTGAGATACCTGTCTTAGAAAGTGGCCTTCCTGGTGGCCCTCACGTCCACTTGAAGGATGAGCGAACTCCAGGCCCTGGTGGCGGACCCATCATACACAAGGTTCTATAAGAACAGGGTGGTGCTTGGCACACCTCCCAAATTCCTCCTGAAAGTGGTATCTCCTTTCCACCTCAACCAAGAGGTGGTCCTCTCCATCTTCTTCCCGCGGCCTCATGCCAGCAGGGAGGAATTAATATTTCATACACTAGATTGCAAGTGAGCCCTGTCCTTCTACATGCAACGGACTTGGGGCCATCGGAAAGCTCCTCAGTTTTTCGTGTCTTATGACCCCAGTAGGCTGGGGCTCCCCATGACTAAATGAACTCTGTCTACTTGGGTGGCAGACTGTATTGCCCTCGCCTATGAGTGGGCTGGCCTCCCCCTTGAGCACCAGATCATAGTGCATCGCGTGAGGGCGATGGCCGTGCCGGTTGCCAACCTACGCTCAGTGCCATTGATGGAAATCTGCAAGGCTGCCACATGGTCTTCAGTTCATAGTTCGCAGCTCACTACGCAATGGCCTTTGGCCAGGCAGTACTCCATAATGTTCTCGGGGTTTAGGCAATTCCTGTCCTCCGACCCTTCTGTGTTCGGGCTACTGGAGTGATGGTGTCGCTGGATGCTAGGGTATTGCAGAATCTTTCAGTGGGGACTTACTTTCTGCAACTCATGGCTACCCGATTGATTGCTGTTGGTGCTGTCGTGGTTCGGTCCTCAACAGCATGGAGCTAGGGAGTCCCGTATTTGAGGACTCATTTCCTTCTTGTTCTTGGAGAAAGCGTAGTTACTCACCTGTAACGGGTGTTCTCCAAGAACAGCAGGAATCAGTCCTCCCAACCATCCCTCCTCCCCCTGGGAGTTGCCTCCCTACCTTGTCTTATTCTTTATTGCTGTCCTGGCTGTGTCATCTGACTGAGTATGATGGCACCCTTGGGCAGGAAGGGGACCACACATGCATGGTAGCATATCCCAAAGACTTTCTTTGAAAGCTGGGGAAATGCTCCATGCGGGCTCCGTTGGTGCTGATGTCACCCATATGTAAGGACTGATTCCTGCTGTTCCCGGAGAACACCTGTTAGAGGTGAGTAACTTCGCTTTCTCAACTGCCAAATTGTAGATTTTTCTTCAAGCTTTGCTAGATCCATCCTCATGTTTACACCTTCTGGGGTATCGAGCCTGTTGCAGATTTTGATATTATGTGCAAAGAAGCAAACCTTTCCCAATAGCTTCTTTGCAGCATCACTTACAAAAATGTTGACAGGAACTGTTCCAAGGACCAATCAATGTGGTACAGTACTGATAACAGCCTTATCCTTAGAGTGAACTGTGTTTAACACTGTCAGTTGTCATTTCCCAGTCAATCAGTTTCTGACCCAGTCAGTCAGTTTGGGATACTGTGGTAGTGTGGCATGCGATGGGAAGGAGTTTTCTGTTAAAACATCAAACAGACAACAGTTCAGGGAAAACAAAATCATGTTTTTATTCAGACCCAGTTTGTTAAACCTTCACAAAGCTGGTCTCCTGGCCCTTTCTCCAGCCCAGTTAAAGTTCCTATCTTTTTACAGCTTGCCTTGACTGAACTCCTGGCTCCATGGGCCTCTCTCCCTTTTGCAGCCTGTTGTGTTTTTAACCTCTTCATGTGAGCCACGCCCTCCCACCCCTGAATTGTGGGCCAAAACTAGCACTCTTCCGTGATCCAACTCTCTGGTTACCTAGTCAAAGAAATTACTTGGATTTGTCTCACAAGACCTACTGCTAGTAAAACCATGCTGCCTCAGATTCTGCAAATCTACTAGATAACAGAAACTGTATTATATTCTCTTAGAAACGTTTCAATTACCTTACTTGCCACAGAGGTCAGACTAATTGGCCTTTAGCTCTCAGCCTCTTTTTTTGCTTTTATGGAAAAAAAACATATTTTCCCATCTCCAGGCCTCTGGGATACCTCCAGACTCTAAAGAAGCATTGGAAAGATCAGTAAGTGGAGTATCCTCTGATGTACTGATGTATCCTGTCAGGCTTCAGAGTGATGTCGTCTTTTAGCTAATTTCTCACAAATGCAATTGAGTGAAAATCATTTGAGGTCTACCTCGCTTCTGCTCCTATTTGTATTCTGAGGTCCAGTTCCCAGCCCTCAATCTGTGAACGCAGAACAGGAATAATTAAGCAATTCTGCTTTATCCTCGTCAGGTTCTACATATTCTCTCCCCTCCATGAGTCTTACAATGCCATTTTTGCACTTCCTTCTGTCACTAATATATCTAAAGTCTTGTCCCCCATTTTACTCTGTTAGCTATTTTTTGCTTTGATTTGCATCTTTGCTTTCTTGACTACTTTCCTAGCTTGTCCTAGCCTCTCCAGATATTATTACTTATCTTCTTCTTTCTGCGATCTTTTGTAATTTATGAACACTCAGATAAAATGTATTCCACAAATTAAAAAAAGGTAGCAAGAAGACAAAATGTTTTGCCTCTGGCTGCAATAGCGGCTTTCACAGTACCATCTAGCCATGCTTGCATTCTTTGAACATGGAAAGATGGTCTTAATTAATTTTTAGCTCTTATCTTTTTCAATAGTAGCTCAAGACGAATTACATTCAGTTAGATATTTTCCTGGCTCCAGAGTGCTTACAATCTAGGAAAGAGCACAAGCATTTGCAAATTAGATATAAAAAATTAATAAGGCATACTGAAGTTACAATATTGAAGAGAGGCTTGTTAAGAGTCAAAAACTGATAGTAAAACCTCCTTCATGTACCTCAGAAGCAAGAAGTTTGATGGAGGAGTTGGATCTTTAGAAAACAAGATATCAAGGGGGTTCTTTTATAAACCTTATTCATGATTTACACATGTAAATATGACCATTAATATGTGTAAATAGCATCCACATCTATGCTGCACAAGGATGTGTTGGGGGTCATGGCTAGGATGACACCAAAATTTACATGTATATTCCTGATTTCATATAGGAGATGTCCATGTAAAAATAAAGTTATCCATGTTCAGGTTTACACTTGCTCCCCAACATTACTAGGAGGGGGAAAAGTGCTCCTTTTCCTATCCTGTTACAAGAGGGATTGAGAGTTATATATCGCCCCCCCCCCCATGTTTGTTGCCCTCATTAAATCAAAATGAGGGGAAGCTAGAGGCCCTCTACTTGCTCCATGATGTCTGCAGGGAAACCCCAGGAATGATTTGGGACTTGCTGTAACACAAGGGTCAGGAGCCCCAAGACTGATCCTCCTATGCCAACAAAGTCATCAAAACCTAGTCTCGATGAGGATGCAATAGCAGCAATCCTGGTGCAATTCGTGGAGCTGAAAATCATGTTCTTGATAAACATTATGGTGATGAATGAAGTTTAAAGTAGGGCTAACTGAGCTAAATATCTGGTCTCCAAAGTGATAGCCCACCTAGAAGACTTTGAGTAGTGAACTAGGCATATTGAGGCCAATTAGTCTGATCTCTGTGGCAAGTGAGTTTAACTGAAATATTCCCAAGAGAGGTTTCCTGGACCATTGGATGATCTTCCAAAGGGCTGCAGAGCAGAGATGGTGTCCACCTATCCAAGAAGGGTCAAAGGGTCTTCTGCAGCAGACTGGCTAACCTACTGAAAAGGGCTTTAAACTAGAGTCATTGAGGGTGGGCGAAGAAAGCCCTCAGGTAAGTAAAATATGAAATACCTCTGTAGAAATGGCCAAAAGGGGCAACATCTGGAAAATGGTGTGCATAAATGCCTGTAGTATGAAATAAAATTTCAGATGTTGAGGCTTTAATGGAAGAGGCGGACTTGGATTTAGTGGTGGTTACAGAGACATGGTTCACGAACAACAACTATGACTGGGATGTAATTATACCGGACTATACTTTCCTATATGTAAAAAATGTTAAAGCTATAGAACTACAGGGCTTAAAAGGGAGCGAGGAGGCACTGAGGGTTAAACAAGAAAGAAGGAATGGGAAATCCATTTGCATTGGTGTGATATACAAATCTCCTTCACAGGCAGAAGAAATAGATGGAGATTTAATAAGACATACACAGTATTGCCGTGAAAGAAGAAGTGCTACTGATTTAAGTAATTTTAATATGTTGGATGTTTGGTACATCCCTGCTGCGGTGTAATCTGGAATTAAGGAGATCCTGGATTCTCTACAGGGAGAACTATTCCGGCAACTGGTAACGGAGCCCACATATGAAGGGACCATACTGGACCTGGTGCTTACCAATAGGGAAAGTGTTTCTGATGATCTCCAGGAACAAGCAGGAATGTAGTCTTCACATATGGGTATCATCGGTACCGACGGAGCCTGCGTGGGAACGCTCCCCAGCATCCAATAGGAACGTTTTTGGGAGCATCCCTCAGCACATGCGCGCTGCCTTCCCACCTTTCAGTTCTTCGTTTTCCACGGAGCTGACAGGACCTATACCCTGTCACCGCAGAAAATTCCGTCTTTAAAATTGTTTTCTTGTGGTCGCGTTTGCCTCTGCACGACACCTACCAGTACCGCCGGTTCTTTTCTTTTCTTTTTTCAAAAATTTTATACTTTGAACTGTTTCTCTTCAGAAACTTTTTTCTTTTTCGGTGCTAGGTGGCATTAGGCCTCATATTCCTGAAACATGGAAAAACCAACTAGTGGCTTTAAAAAATGTACTAAGTGTGGCAGTACCATTTCCGTCACTGACACCCATGATTGGTGTCTTAAATGTTTAGGGCCTGAACATTCTCCATCTGAACGTCTCTCCTGTATGGGGATGACTAAGAGAGGAAGACAGAACTGGGCTGCAAAGCTCGGTACTCTCTTTTCTTCGGATGCCAGATCCATTGCATCAACATATTCAAGAGCCTCCTCTTCCTCCCATGGGTCTCAGGTAACTAAACAAAAAAGCCGGTCCTCAAATGGTAGCTCTCCTGCTAAGCATCGAGAGGCCATTGGCATTGCCCTTAAGGGAACCACACCGGCAAAACAGCCCCGGCGGGAGGCTTCGGCTTCCAAAGCATCAATGGGGCTCCAGGATGTTCTCGAGGCCTCGACCTCGCAAGAACTACTGGTGCCGTGCTCAGGGGTCCCGGCTGTTTTCACCGGTACCGACACCCAGGCATCGGCAGTGTCGATAGACCAGAGGTTCCACGCTATTGAACGCAGCATTGCAGCTCTTCTAACAGCTACAGAACCGTTGACACCTATGGTTCAACGGGCACTGGTACCGACATCAATACCAATGCCGTTACCTACACCGCTACTGGTACTGACGATGGTACCGGCCCCGGTGGGAATTCTTCCCACGCCATCTTTGGCTGGAATCGACAGATCGGTACCGGATCAACTCGCTACCAACTTCAATCGATACCAGGACCGTGCTTTGCATGAGTATCGTGGTCAGGAATACTTTGAATCCTCCGATTCCAAAGACTCTGACAATTCTGCTGGTACCAGAGGGTTTCTCCCAGAAGATCCCTCTTCTCCCCAACGCAGAATGTCACCTCCAGAGGACATGTCTTTTCAGGATTTTATTTGTGATGTGGCCAAGGGCCTTTCAATCACGGTAGCTCCTGAACAGGAGCCCAGAGCAAAGGAATTGGAAATTCTCCAATATCCTAAAGCTCCAAAGGAGGCAGCCACTCTGCCCATCCATGAAATTCTGCATAATTTGATGCTCAGAATGTGGGAGACACCTCTGACTACATTCTCCTCATTCTAGGAGGCTTGATACTATGTATCGAGTTCCGCCATGTCCTGGATTTCAAAAGACTCAGCTGCCACACCATTCAATGGTGGTGGAGTCAGCCATGCGTAGGATGAAAAGTGCAAAGAGGCATGCATCCAATCCCCCAGGTTGTGAATGCAGAACTCTGGACGCTTTTGGGTGCCAAACCTTTCAGGCTTCCATGCTTTCAGCTAGGATCAGTTCATATATACTATATATGGGCATGTTCCTCAAAGAAGTTACAGGAGACTTGGAGCTTATGAGCCCACTTCTCCCAGATGACAAGAGACAAGACTTTCTTGCTCTAGTTAAGCATGCTCAAGATGTCTCCAAGTTTGTGAATCGTGCAGCCTTTGACTGCTTTGAATGCATCAGCAGAACCTCTGCTATTGCCATTGGGGCACGACAGATTGCCTGGCTTCAGGCATCAGACTTGGAGACTTGGGTACAGGACAAGTTAGGCAACATTCCTTGCACGGGAGAGAATCTCTTTGGCAAGAACTGGCAGGAAAAGGCTAACGAGTTAGATGCTGACAATACCACTCTAGATAGATTGTCAAAATCTACAGCCACTCCAGCCAAAAAGAAGCCTTATAAAAAACCCTCTTTCAGCAAAAAGAGGAAATTTTATCCTTCCTATACCCAGCAGAGTCAAACTCAGGGTCAGGTTGCCCAAAAGGGACAAACTAGACAGCAAAAGAAGCCAAAAGGCCCGAGAGCCCAACCAGCTCCGCAGGTTCAGTCCCCGCAAGGGCTTTGACTCCTTCCTAGAGAGCTTAGCCTTCCTGCCTCTGAGTGGTCCCCAACCCCCCAATATCCCAGGCAGGTTATGCCACTTTGCCAACAGATGGCATCAGATAACAGCAGAAGATTGGACTCTGTCCATTGTAGGAGAGGGGTACAAGCTCCATTTTCACAGCATGCCCCCTCCTACAATTCTAAAGCAATTCAATTCTCAAACCTCCGTAGACAATCTGCTAGATCACGAGGTCTCAACACTTCTTGCCCAAGGGGCAATAGAAGAGGTTCTACTCCCCCTATTTTCTTATTCCAAAGAAAACAGGACACAGATCCATTCTAGACCTCAGAGAATTGAACAAATACCTGTTCCGAGAGAAGTTCAAAATGATTTCTCTTGGAACTCTTCTGCCATACCTTCAAAACCAGGATTGGCTTTGCTCTCTAGACTTGAAGGATGCATACACTCACATTCTGATCCATCCAAATCACAGGAAATACATACGATTCCTTTTCAAGGCAAAACATTTCCAGTACTTCCCTTTGGTCTGGCTTCAGCTCCAAGGGTATTCTCGAAATGCATGGCAGTAGTAGCTGCATTTCTACGAACCCTGGGGATATTCGTCTTCCCTTACTTAGACGACTGGCTCATTTGAGCCCCTACAGTTGCAGAGGCCAGCACTGCACTGTCTCGCACAATGCGAATCCTCCAATACTTGGGGTTGGTAATAAACTTCCCAAAATCCCAACTTGTTCCTTCCCAATGCCTGGAATTCATAGGGACCTGTCTAGATACCAGACAGGCAAAGGCTTTCCTTCCACAGGCCCGGTGTCTTCACATAATGCAACTAGCTTCTGAAGCAGCAGGGAAATCCTCCCTAACTGCTCGAGAGCTATTACAGTTGCTGGGACATATGGCATCCACAGTTCATGTAGTCCCATATGCTCGCCTCCACATGCGAGCAGCTTAGTGGACCCTATCCACACAGTGGACACAGGCCACAGAACATTTATCAGACAAAATAGTAAACTCTCAACGACTAATTTTGTCCCTCCAATGGTGGCAATCACTAGAAAATCTGACAGTGGTGTCTCCTTTCCATCAACCCCTTTTTCAGGCCACCCTAACAACAGATGCTTCACAGGTAGGTTGGGAAGCACACCTGAATCATCTCTCTACCCAGGGCACCTGGACTCCACAGGAGGCTGGTCTACACATAAACCTCCTGGAATTAAGAGCAATCTATTTAGCTCTTCGAGTATTCCACGCCCAGCTCAGCTACAAGACAGTCCTAGTTCAGACGGACAATCAAGTAGCCATGTTCTATGTGAACAAGCAGGGCGGGACAGGCTCTCTGTCGGTATGCAACGAAGCTTTACGACTGTGGGCCCTCGCCAGAGAGTATCAAATTCACCTTCTAGTGGTATATCTTCCAGGTATTCAAAACCTTTGGGCAGACAAACTCAGTCGAGTACTGCTGCCTCACGAGTGGACCAAGTGGCAAAGATGTTTCATCTCTGGGGCACTCCAGACATAGACCTCTTTGCATGTCCATTGAATGCCAAACTTCCCTGGTTCTGTTCCAGGATTCCGGCTCACAATTGTCAGGCAAGGGATGCCTTCCTCCTTCACTGGGGTCAGGACTTCCTTTATGCATTCCCCTCATCCCCAAAACACTCTTCAAGCTTCAGAGAGACAGGGGTTGCATGATTCTCATAGCGCCACGATGGCCACGCCAAGCATGGTATCCCCTGCTTCTACATCTCTCTCAAGCTGCACCTCTGGAGTTAGGGCATGCTCCAGATCTCCTTTCCCAAGAGGACGGGACACTATGGCACCCGAGTCCCCAGTCCCTGAATCTCACGGCCTGGTTGCTGAAGGCTTAGACCTCCAGGATTTCAATCTGTCCCAACAGGTAAAGGATATCCTTCAGGCTTCTAGAAATCTTTCCACAAGAAGATCTTATGCCTTCAAGTGGAAACGTTTTACTATATGGTGCTCCAAGAAGGGATTAAACCCCCTTGTCATACTCTAGTATCGATTCTAAAAGTATCTCCTTTACTTATCGAATTCTGGTCTAAAGACCAATTCGGTAAGAGTTGTGACAAAGCAGAGGGTTTAAAACCTAGAAATAAGGCTTTAAAGCAGTTTCTTTCTGCAGAAGCTGTCAGTAAAGCAGGTCAAGAAAGGGTTAAAGCTTTAGCCCAGAAAGATTCTCTGCACAAGAGAACACAAAGAGAGCCACGCCCCAGCTCCATGACAACCCAGGGAGCTGACGTGGGAGAGAGAGGGGCGGAGTCAAAGCTGATAGGGCAGCCCCGCTCACTTAACCAGGAAGGAGCAGTTAGTGAGGAAGCTGAGAGGAAAACGGAAAGTGAGACTGAGACTGGAAGGACGAGGGGAGTTCGAGGTTCAGCTTCTGTTGGAGATTCAGATTCTGATTGGGATCAAGCCAGAAAGCTGAGGACCGGAGAAAGCAGAAAAAGCGGCAGCCATTACCAGGATAGCCTAAGGTGCTTGGGGAGTTGCCAGCCAGATTGCAGAGAGTCAGAGAGGACTCTGGAGAGGCGTCTGGAAAAGCTTCCAGGAAGGAACTACCTCAAGACAAGCAAAAAGGAGAAACAGGTTAGAGGTTACTTTAAACCTGGGGAGAAGAGTTTAGAAACTTTGCCCAGAAGAGAGAGAAGTACTTCCCTGGAATCTTCTTTGGAAGCTACAGTCACACGTGGGAGGTTGGGCAGAAGGAAAGTGCCATTTGTAAAACTGCAAAGATATTCCCAAGGCAGACAGCGTGTCAGGAGCTCCAGTTCTGAGTACAGCCCAGCTGCTTGTAAACAATCAGCTAATTGCAGGCTACGGAGCAGAACGTTGAAGTCAGACCCTGCTGAGCAACTTGCTACACAGGAGCCAGGGAGGCAGTACCAAGACAAATATTTACCTCCTAACCAAAGTGGGAATCTTAGTTATGCCAGGAGAAAGGTGAGCCCTTTTAATACTGTGTTTAAGAGTGCTGGTAATTCTAAATCCTTGCATGTACCCAGAAGGTTAAATGAAACTAAGTGGAAGCAGCTTAATGCACTTGTAGAGCAGTGGAAGTCGGTGGACTTACCTAAACCTAAATATAAGGACATATCAGATTCTGAAGTGGAGCCGATGCAAACTGAAGCACCTTTAGTAGAAGACAGTTGTTCTGATATGGACCGTGGTTTCTGCCAGAGAGAGTGAAAAGCTGTAAATGTATTCCTAGTAATAAGTGCTGAGAAAGCCTAATTGTTTTACTTGAGTTTTATACGGAGAAAGGCAGCGCTCTGCCTGAGTGGAAACTCAAGACTCACTATGCAGCTGTGAAAGTAAATGCAACGCTGTGAAGTTTTCCTTTGTTTGGACATAGTACCAGAAGCAGTGCTTATACTTGAAAAGCAGTTGTATTTAAAGCCTGGAAAGAAGTTAGAGAAGCTGTTTTTGTTTGAAATAATTGCCTGAGAAGCATCAGGAGGACTTTGTTACCATTCATTCTTTATTTGGCACAACAAGTACCAACATCTTGTTTCTGTGTTTGGGGAAGTAGGTACATGAAAATTCCTGTGTGACAATAAACTTATTGTTAACCCCTTTAACCTTGGCTGTGATTCACTTGGCCCCACAACTACACGGATACCAGGTTACAGCACTTACAAGGTCCTTATAAATATTGTGGTCCCATCTGCAATCCCTTCTAGGCAACTACCTATATACCCTAGAGGTGGAAGGTGGGTGGTGACAGAGTCCATCTTAGTGCAATTGCAGCTTCTTATAAGCCTCTGAATGGACAACCAATTTCCTCTCATTCACTCATATCCAGATTTATGAGAGGCCTTCTGTTAACCAAACCTCCCATTAAGCCACCACCGGTGGCTTGGGATCTAAATCTAGTTCTCGGGCAGCTCATGAAGCTGCCTTTTGAGCCTTTATCCACTACAACCCTTAAGGTTTTGACCTGGAAGGTCATCTTCCTAATTGTAATCACCTCTGCACGTCGCATTAGTGAACTGCAAGCTTTAGTGGCTGATCCTCCTTATACTAGGTTTCATCATGATAAGGTTGTCCTTAGAACTCATCCATACTTTATGCCAAAGGTGGTTTCGCCTTTTCATTTGAATCAATCAATTTATCTTCCTGTATTTTTTCCGAGGCCTCACGCCTCTAATGCAGAAAGAAACCTTCATACTTTGGATTGTAAAAGAGCCTTAGCCTTTTACCTACAGAGAACACAGCAACATAGAAAGTCCTCGCAACTTTTTATAGCTTTTGACTCTAGTCATTTGGGACTTCCAGTCTCCAAAAGAACTTTATCTAAATGGATTGCCCAATGCATATCCTTTGCCTATGAGAGTAAGGGTCTTCCTCTTCAGGGCCATATCACAGCTCATAACGTGAGAGACATGGCAGCTTCCATGGCTAATCTCCACTCCATGTCTATCGATGACATTTGTCGAGCAGCCACCTGGGCTTCGGTACACACCTTCACAGCCCACTACTGCCTGAATAAAGCCTCCCATCGGGATGCCTTCTTTGACCAAGCTGTTCTTCAAAATCTCTTTCAGATCTAATTCAACTCCTGCCTACCAATCCTGGTGGAATGCCAGAGATCCATGGGAGGAAGGATGCCTACCTTTCTAGGGTGGCACCTTCCTGGGGCTATCTCCCTGGCATCTTCAGCTAGGGAGTCCCCATATGTGAAGACTACATTCCTGCTTGTTCCTGGAGTTAGCGTAGTTACTCACCTGTAACAGGTGATCTCCAGGAACAGCAGGAATTTAGTATTTACAACCCACCTACCTCCCCTAGGAGTTGTCTCTTTGTCTCTTTCCTCTCTCCCTCTATCCTTTCACTCGGCTACAAACGTAACTGAAGAGGGACAGTTGGAAAGGCGGGAAGGCAGCGCGCATGTGCTGAGGGATGCTCCCAAAAGCGTTCCTATTGGACGCTGGGGAGCGTTCTCGCGCAGGCTCCATCGGTACTGATGATACCCATATGTGAAGACTAAATTCCTGCTGTTCCCGGAGATCACCTGTTACGGGTGAGTAACTGCGCTTTATAGTGGAAGTTCATCTCGCATTCAGTGATCACTCACTAGATTGTGTGGTTCAGTTTTAGGGCTAGGGCTGATAAAGTCCATTCAAAAGCGAGGGCCCTTCTGTTCTGTGTTAACAGATGAAGAGGCAGAAGCAGGACCTCAGAAAACACCCACAAATAGGAACAGAAGCGACAGGGAGCTCAAATGATTTTTCAGAAGACAGTGTTTGTGAGAGTAGATAAAGCGATGGGATCAAATGGGATATATCCGAGAATACTGAAGGAATTTGGGGACATTCTAGCGGCTCCACTGACTGACCTTTTCAATGCTTCTTTGGAGTTGAGAGTGGTCCCAGAGGACTAGTGAAAGGTACATGTGGATGTGGTCCTTTTACACAAAAGCGGAAGTAAGGATGAGGTTGAAAACTACAGGCCAGTTAGTCTAAACTCTGTGGTGAGTAAATGATTGGAAATGCTGTTAAAAGAGAGATTAGCGAGTCCATGATGGATTGCAGGATCTGAGGCAGCATGGGTTTACCAAAGACAGGTCTTGGACAAATCTGATTGATTTTCTTTGACTGGGTGACCGAGGGAGGAGAGCCCTAGATATATGGTGTAAGATTTCAGTAAAGCCTTTGACACCGTTCCGCACAGCTGGCTTATAAATAGATTGAGCACCCTAGGGGATGGACCCTAAAGTAACTGGGTTAGAAATTAGTTGTGGGAGGCGACAAAGGGTACAGGTAAATGGTGCTCACTCTGAGGAGTAGGATGTTACCAGTGCTGTGCCCCGTGGATCAGTCCTTGATTTGATTCTTTTTAACATTTTTGTTAGTGATAATCTCCTGGAACAAGCAGGAATGCAGTCTTCACATATGGGTATCATCAGTACCAACAGAGCCTGCATGAGAACGCTCCCCAGCGTCAAATAGGAAAGCTTTTGGGAGCACTCCACTGTGCCTGCGCATCAGTCTTTCCCCCTTTCCCTTTCCTCTCCTCAGTTCATTTTCCCTGGAACCAGCAGATTGTTTCCTTCCTGTCACTGCCGAAAAACTTTATTTTTTTTGGGGTTAAAATCTGTGTTCTGCCTTTCCATCTATGCCGGTACCTTCCCTGATACCAGCCCCTATACTTTACTTTCTTTACTTTCTTTTCTTTCTTCTTTTTTCTGTTTTTTTGGTGGTTTTACCACCAACTTAGGCTTCAGCCTACTTTTTTCTGTCACGATGAAAAAGCACTGCAGTGGCTTTAAAAAATGTACCAAGTGCCCTGATAGAATTTTGGTCACCGACAAACATGACTGGTGTTTAAAATGTTTGGGCCCAGACCATTTACCAAAGGATTGTCCTTTGTGTCAGCAAATGACCAAACGAGGCCTAAAGAACAGGGCCAAACAGTATGGGTCCTTGTTTTGCCCCGGACTCTATTTCGGTAACTTCGGTATCATTGAGGATGTCTGCCTCCTTCCTCTGTTCTCGGGTCTCTTCAAAGTCCAAGCATAAATTGAAGTCTAATTCATTAGCATCAAAAACAGATACCAATACCCCAGATAAGTCTCTTCATCGTCATCGATACTCTCCAAAAGGAGCGTTTAATGTGGATAGGCCTGCCAAACAGCCCTGGCAGGAGGACCAACCCTCCAAAGCACAACAGGGGCTCCAGGACGGTCCCGAGGCCTCAACCTCCTGAGAGCTACTGGTTCCATGCTCTGGGGATGGTGGTTCGAAGCCCTGTATGCGATTCCACCTAGGCATCGGCCTCATCCCTTGATCAGCACATCGTGACTATTGAGAGGAGCTTGGCAGCACTTCTAGCCGCAGTACCGAAGGCCTCGACAGTGCAGGCATCGACCTCTGATTCCAGGCTGATACCTTTGAGGGCTGATGCTAGCCTTCGAGCTTGTATCGCCAGCTCCTCTGCCCCCGCTTCCTGCCTTGGAACCGATAGGCATCGGCAATGCGCAGCCACCACCTGGACACAGTTCTGCACTTGCTCATCATTGATATCAAGCATTGGCTCGGGATCGTTGATACTTTGATTTTTTTTTTTTTTTTTGACTGAATCGGACTCGTCCTCTTCTGATTCCGATAATACCTTGGAAGATTCCTGGGACATCCAGTCAGGACTTTCTTCTCCACATGAACGGTGTTGATCCCTACCAGAGGATATGTCTTTTCAAGACTTCATTCGGAACGTGGCTGTAGGCCGCAAGATTACTGTCACCTCTGAAACAGAAACGAGGGCAGAGGAACTGGAGATCCTCCAATACCCCTCGGCACCCAAGGAAGCAGCCATGTTACTGGTGCATCAAATCCTGCAGGATTTAATCTACATATGTGGGAGGCCCCACTAACTGTTCCACCTATCAGCCAGCGGCTCGATATCATGTACCGAGTTCCACCATGCCCTGGCTTTCAAAAGCCTCATCTACCGCACCACTCCAGGGTAGTGGAATTGACAATGTGCTGCATCAAGAGTTCTAAAACTTATTCTGGCATGCCTCCAGGCAAGGACTCCAGGACTCTCAATGCTTTTGGGTGTTGCTGTTTTCAAGCATGTATGCTCACTTCCAGGATTACTTCCTACATGCTTTACATGGGCTTGTATCTCAAGAATATCTCTATGGATCTGGAAAACTTTGTTCCTGTCATCCCTGATGACAAATTTGATGCATTTCTCACCTTAATCAGGCAGAATCAGAATAAATTGAAATTCCTCAGCAGGGCATCTTTCGATGACTTTGAGTCTTCCAGTAGAGCATTAGCAGTCTGTATCGGTGCTCGTAGAGTGACCTGGCTCCAAGCTTCTGACCTTGAGCAGTGGGTTCGGGATAAATTAGCCAATATTCCCTGCTCTGGGGAGAACCCCTTTGGAAAAGGTTGCAGAGAGAATGCTGGGGAGCTGGAGGCAGATGATCTCACCCTCAAGTGTCTTTCCAGAACGACCTTGGACCCTTCTAGAAAAAAGACCAATTCAAAGAAGGCTTTTAATCCTGAAAAGAAGAGAGATTATCCTTTCTTGTCTTTGCTGTTATTGCTGAGGTTGATAAGCCACTACAGGTGAATAACAGGGTCCTCGATAGGTTAAGAAGCCTAAGACCCCTAAGCCACAACCGGCATCTGGGTTTTGACTCCTTCCTAGAGAGCATAGCGCATCACTTTGGAGCAATGGACTCTCAGCATCGTCCACAGGGGCTATCTACTTAATTTCCAAAGCTTATTCCCACCTCCACAAGAGATTATTCTGTAAATCCCTTGCAGGTCAATCTCCTGTCAGCCGAGGTGGCAACTCTGTTATCTCAGGGGGCCATAGAAAAAGTTCCTTCCGCCCAAGTGGGCAGGGGCTTCTACTCTCCTTACTTACTTATCCCCAAGAAAACAGGAGGGTTCAGGCCCATTCTAGATCTAAGGGATCTCAACAAATTCCTCGTCTGGGAAAAATTCAAAATGATTTCCCTCAGTACACTTCTGCCATACCTTCAGAGGAACGACGGGCTAGACCTCAAGGAAGCATACATATACGTGCTGATCACCTTCAACACAGAAAGTATCTACATTTTCAGTGCCAGAAAATCCGTTATTAATACTGGGTGCTCCACTTTGAGTTAGCTTCCACTCCCCAAGTGTTCACAAAATGCATGGCAGCCGTGGCTGCCTACCTTCATATTTTTGGGGATCTTTTGTCTTCCCCTACTTAGCTTTGCCTCTTTTGGGGATTCTCCCCTGATCAGCCAATTATCTATCTCTTCATTGAACCATTATTGTGCTCCAAAACCTGGGATTCATCTTAAACTTTTCCAAGTCGTACCTGGTCCCCCTCCCAGCAACTCAAATTCTTTGGCGTGCTTCTAGACACTTGTCAGGTCCGAGCTTTCCTTCCACAGGATCACTCTGCCCATCTCATTGAGCTTGCTCAAATTTATAAAGAGTTGAGAGATTGTGACAGCTCAAGGAATGCTATGCCTTCTGGGGCATATGGCCTCCACAATCCATGTCATCCTTTATGCCTGCCTCCACATGTGACAAGCACAATGGATATTGTCATCCCAATTGACACAGGCAACCGGGCATCTTTCAGACAAGATGTGCATTACCACTCCTTTTGCCAATCCCTTCAATGGTGGTCTTCCCCTCAAAACCTATTCCGAGGGTTCCTTTTCAGATGCCTCCGCCTCAATGCACCCTGACAACAGATGCGTCCAAGCTCGGGTGGGAGAGCACAACTGAACTGTCTCAGTACACAAGGGCAGTGGACACCGCAGGAGTCTCAGTTGCAGATCAATCTGCTGGAGCTACGGACTCTCATGAATGCCCTTCTGGTTTTTCAACCCCATCTTTCGGGCAAACAGGTCTTTTAGTCCAAATGGACAACCGAGTGACCATGTTCTATATGAACAAGAAGGGTGGAACGGATTCCTATTCCCTTTGCCAAGAAGCCCTTCACTTCTGATTCTTCTCCATTGCACACCGCATCCATCTTAGGGTGGTGTATCTCCCAGGTGAACTCAATCTCCTGGCGGATAGACTCAGGCCGAATCCTGCATCCACATGAGTGGACTTTGAATCAGGACATGACATCTTGGATCTTCCACCTGTGGTGGACTCCCTCAATAGATCTCTTTGCCACCCAGGAGAATGCACAACTGCTGCTGTTTTGCTCAAGACTTTCCTCCCGGAAGAGTCAGGCAACAGATACCTTCCTTCCTTCATTGATGGAAAGGTCTGCTTTGCACATTCCTACCTACCCCCTTAATTTCTAAAACTCTGTTCAAACTACAGGCTGACAAGGGCTCCATGATTCTAATAGCCCTTACTGGCCCCATCAACCATGGTTTCCTCTGCTGCTTTGACTAGTACAGACTCCACCTCTCAGCCTGGGACATGCAAACATCTCCTATCCCGGGATCAAGGGATGCTTCTGTAACCCAGTCCACAAGCCCTCTGTCTCATGGCATGGCTCTTGAGAGCATAATTTTTACTGACTTCGCCCTCTCTCAACAGGTCAAGGACATTTTACTTGCATCACTTAAGCCCTCTACTAGGCGTTCTTATGCCTTCAAATGGCGAAGGTTCATTCTCTAGGGTACCCGGAAACATACTGACCCATCTGTCTATCCAGTGGAATTCCTTTTACAATATCTCCTCCACTTGTCATCGACATATCTCAGGACTAACTCGGAGTTGTAGGGTATTCAAAAGGAATGACGCATGCAGACCTGCCAAGAGCTCAAGGACACTCTGAATGCTGACAATTACCTTTTGAAAAGTGTCATTACTGGGGATGAAAGCCGGATTTGTGGGTATGACCCAGAAATCAAACAGTCCTCACATTGAAAAAGTCCATCATCACCATGCCCCAAGAAAGCACAGCCAATGAGGAGCAATGTGAAGTCTATGTTGACGGTTTTTATGGATCACTAAGGAATTCTTCTGCAGGAATTCATTCCTTAAAGATAACAGTCAATGCAGACTACTACGTGCTGCAGCGTCTGCAGGACTGTGTGAGGCACAAACGTCCTGAGTTGTGGGCCACTGGGAACTGGATGATCCACCATGACAATGCCCCAGTGCACAGGTCTATCAAAGTGCAGCAGTTTTTGGCCTGAAACATGGTTGCCATCTCTCACCCTTCATATTCTCCTTATGTGGCCATATGTGACTTTTTCCTCTTCCCTGGAATGAAAATGAAGCTCAAAGGGTGCAAATATGATACCACTGCGAAGATTCAGGAAGAGACAAGGACTGTGCTGAAGAGTCTGAAGAAAGAGAACTTTCAGAAGGCGTTCCAACAATGGCAAGATCGCTGGGACCATTTCATCTACCCCAAGGGGACTACTTTGAGGGGGATGGTGGCCATTAAAATCTCAGGTTAGTGTAACATTTTTTATGGGGTCAATTCGGGAACTTTGACAGCAACTTGTATAATTAAAATGCAGCAAAAATTGTAGCTGTTTAATTAGTTAGTCTAGCACTCTAAGATAATAAAAAAAATACTGACACCTATAAATATATATTCTGCAAAAAACAAAGGAGATATAAAGTGCTCACATGTCAAGGGACAAAAAGTGAAAGAACCAGAGTACAGTTTCTAACACCAAAATAAAATTTTGTTATAATTTTACAGTTGTGGTCAACATTATTGGCACCTTTGCATTTTAGGTATGTTGTATACAATATCTTGAGAAATAATTGGAAATATTCCAATTGTATGTCACCATAATATTTTAATGGTATGTTCAAAGGTATGCAAAAAAAGGATGTCTGTGCAACTTAGACATAGTAGTTTCTGAGAAAAAAACAAAACAAAATATGACCTGAACAGGATTAATGGCACCCTTCACTAATATTTGGTTGCAAAACCCTTGACAGTGATGACAGCCTCCAAACACTTCTTGTAGCAATCTATAAGTTTCATACATCTGTCTGCTGGTAGTTTCTCCCATTCTTCAACTGCAATTTGTTCCAGCTCATGAATGTTTCCAGGATTCCTTTTGCCAATGGTAGATTTCAGCTCTTTCCAAAGGTTCTCAATTGGATTGAGATCAGGACTCGTTGCTGGCCAGTTTAAACAGTCCATTTGTTCCTTTTTTAACCATTCTTTTGTACTTTTTGGATGTATGTTTTGGGTCATTGTCCTGCTGGAGGACCTATGACCTTCAACCCACACCTAGCTTTCTGACACTAGGTAACACATTTCGCTCCAAGATACTCTAGTAGTTGTCTGACTTCATGATTCCTTTAATACATTCCAGGCCTCCAGTTCCTGAGGCAGCAAAACAACCCCACAACATTATGGGACCTCCTCCATATTTAACTGTAGGAAGGATGGTTTTTTTCCTTATAAGCTTTATTTCTTCACCTGTAAATGTATCGCTGTTAGCATTGCCAAAGAGCTGAAGTTTGCTTTCAGCTGTCCACAGAACATTTTCCTAGAAGGATTGTGGTTTCTCAAGGTGGGTTTGGGCAAAGATCAGGCATGCCATTTTATGCCTGTCTTTGAGCAGTGGGGTCCTCCTTGGCCTTTGCCCATGAAGTCCTCCTCTGTTTAGTATGTGACATATAGTGGGGGTTGAAACCACCACTCCAGATTGCTCCAGGTCAGCCTTAAGCTCTTTGGATATTGTACGTACTGTTTTTCTAACAGTCCACACTAACATTTGAAGACTTCTTGAATTAATTTTCCCCTTCCCACCATGTCCTGTGAGGTTCTTGACAGTTCCATGAGCAGAAAACCTCTTAACTTTGCAAACTGTAGACACAGGAATCCCAAGGTCTTTGGAGATGGCCTATTACCCCTTTGATGTTTGGTGATAATGGCGTTTCTGACTGTCTCGGGCAGCTTTCTTGTCTCCACCATTGTGAAAATGGAACAGGGAACGAATGTGGCCATTTTAAACATTAGAGCCATCATTCATTGGTTGATTCAAGTCATGTGAGTACTGGCAGTTGATCACATGTGTGCCTAATTTTACTGCAATGGGAACGTGGTTCTTCTGTTCAAACACATTGGAATTGTTTATAAGGGTGCCAATAATCAGGTCCTAAACGTCAATAAACCCACGTGATGTCACCACATTAAATTCCAAAAACAAGGTTAACATCCACTGATCTCTCACATTAATAACTTCCCTTTTCACCAAACAGTAAAACCACATCAACCATTTTTTTTTTGTCGGATCACCTGTCATAGGAGTGGACAAACCTTCCCTCGAGATAGGTCCTCCATTTTAATCAGTTTTAACACAGCCAAAATTAGCTACAAAAATAAGGGGTAAATGTCCAAAAGATCAAATCCCCTTAATATGAATCAAAATACTGGACTCTTTAAGCCAACTTCTCAATGTCCATAACAGCGTAACTTGAATCGCTGAAAAACCTGAAAGGCAGAAAAATAAGCTGGGTATGATGACTTTAGATATTCCAAACGGCAATTCAGCCTAATTAATTTTCCATGGTGCGTTATCCACCATAGAAATGCAGATAAGGCAACAATGAATTGTCGAATACTGTCTACACAGGTCCTTCAACCGACTTAGCGGTCTTAAAAAGTAAAGATGCTCCCACAATACTCATCAAAAATCCTGATGTAGTAGAGGCAGCAACAATCCGTTCAGGTACTGCGACACAAATGTTGTGTTTCAAGCCTGTCCAACTCACGGCTCTTCCTCAAGCAATATTTCCCCAAACGTCCTGTTCCGGTATATACATCCTCTTGTCACGTGAAGCTGTAATCTCCCAAAAGATCATCACCAATTACTATGGCGTCATTTTACACATTTACCTAAATGTAAAAAAGTTAAAAAACATTGAAGACTGTTTTAATGTATCGACCACCATTCTATTTCTGTATTCAACCCAATCGGCTGGTAGTTCGGAGAATATAGATTCAATGCTGTTCCTTATAACGTAATGGATTCAAGCGATTTCCCCCCCTCTTGTCAGCGGTGGAACCATATCCAAAGTGAGCCAATGTAACTGCTGAAAAGTGTGTGCCTGTTGAAGGCAATGACAAACCAAGAGGGCTGTTGTAACATTAGTGTTAATACGGGAACGATATTCCCCCAAACGTACCTGTGTGTCTAGTCATCCCTACATAGACTTTTTCACAAGGACAGATTATTAAGTAAATTACAAAAGAAGAATTGCAATTGGTATGATGACGTAATGAAAATCTTTTACCCGAATGAGGATCTTGCCAACTAGTGCCCTCAATTGTTATTGAGCAAAAATCACAAGAACTGCAAGCAAAATGCCCACCATTATCTGATTGGCAGCCCTTAGGAAATGTAGAGAGAACATGATCTGCTATATTTGGACATCTACGATAGGCGATCATAAGCGGCATCTGAAAGCATTTATGTGTTAACAGGAAATGCCAATATGATTTTAAAATTTTTGTTACTTCTCCCGTATGAGGCATGTAAGGTAGAACTACAAAACGATTGTCAGTGCGTTCCTGTGAAACCATAGATGACTCCCACCATTCTGGATGGTTGTGAAGTGCACGTTTATATGCCCAGTCTATCAACCAGGTAGGGTAACCCCTTGCTTGCCATCACAATTTAAGATCTCATGCATGATTGCGATAATCGGAAATGGTAGTACATAGCCGCCGAATTCTTAAGAACTGTCCTAAAGGTAAACCTCTACGTAAGGGGCCTGGATGGAAACTCATATAATGTAGCAAAGTATTGCGTTGCACTGATTTTCTATATAAAGTTGAGAGAAGACAATCATTATCTTTATAAAGTAACATATCTAAAAATTCAATCTGGGCTAAATGATATTTTGCTTCAAATTTTATATGTTCATGTAAGGTATTCAACCAATGAAGAAATTCTTTTAAGGTCTCGATAGGTCCCGTCCATATCAAAAAGATGTCATCCAAAAAACACTTCCAAAATAGTATGGACTGAAACCATGTTGAACTATAAAGATAACATTCTTCAAAATTGGACATGTAAAGGGTTGCCACTGAAGGGGCCACAGTGGCACCCATCGCAACCCCAAAACATTGATGGTAAAATTTAAAATCATACATGAAATAATTTTTTTCAATATATTTACCCCTTATTTTTGTAGCTAATTGTGTCTACGTTAAAACTGATTAAAATGGAGGACCTATCTCGAGGGAGGGTTTGTCCACTCCTATGATAGGTGATCCGACAAAAAAAATGGTTGATGTGGTTTTACTGTTTGGTGAAAAGGGAAATTATTAATGTAATGTGAGAGATCAATGGATGTTAACTTTGGTTTTGGAATAATCGGGTCCTGGCAACGTCCCAGTTTTTATACTATTTCATACTATTTCATTTTTTAATTGGTCTAGCTCTATTTGATTCTTTTATGTGTCAGATATGTGTGCATATGAGGTGTGACAAAAAAGAAACGAGACTGTCCCATAAATGTTTTATTACAAAATCTACAGAGAAATTATGCATTGTCCCCTTCAAAGGAATCCCCCCCCCGAGTTAATGCACTTCTGCATTCGCTCCTGCCACGTACAGAAGCACTCTGTAAAGTCCTCCTCCTTGAGGTCCCTCAGCTCCTTCGTCACAGTGACCTAGATCTCCTCTTCTGCAGAGGCGAAATGAGTTCCTTTGAGCACAGTCTTCAACCTGGGGAAGAGCCAGAAGTCGCATGGTGCGAGATCTGGGGAATAAGGAGGGAGGTAGAGAGCTGTGATCTGTTTGTTGGCCAAGAACTGCCTCACACTGAGTGCGGTGTGTGCAGGTACATTGTCGTGGAGCAGCCACGACTTGTCTCTCCACAGACCCCTCCTGCTGCACAAAACCTGGTCATAGAGTTGATTGAGGATCTGCTGGTAGAAGTGCTGGTTGACTGTCTGACCCTCAGGCACAAACTCATGATGGATCACTCCCTTCTGGTCGAAGAATGCGATCAGCATGACCTTGATACTTGGACATGCGCGCCTTCTTGGGTCTGGGTGACAGTCGAGTCTTCCACTGCAGGCTCTCTTTTGCTTTCAGGGTCGTACTGGAAGACCCAAGTCTCGTTTCCTGTGATGACTCGGCCCACGAATTCTGGATCTTCTCCGATCTTCTCTAGCAAGTCTCAACAAACATTGGCCTATCTCCTTCTGGTCGTCCGATAAAAGCCTGGACACCATCTTGGCGCACGCCTTCTGCATCCCCAGCTCCTGCACGAAGATGGTCTGCACTGACTCCCTGTTCAGGCTGAGCTCCTCAACTATCATCCGCACCGTCAATCTGTGATCACTCCGCACCAGCTGGTTCACTCTGTCAATGTTCTCAGCCGTCTTTGTCGTGGAAGGCCATCCTGACTTGGGATCATGCTCCACCTCCTTGCGGCCAATCTTGAAGCATTTGTGCCACTTGAAGACTCACGGCCTTGACATTGCATCTTCTCAATAAGCCTTTTGGAGAAGTTGGAGACATTCAGTTGGGCCCTTGTCCAACTTAACCAGAAATTTCAAGTTGATTCTTTGCTTTATATTTCTGCCACCTCCAGTTGCGTGACAAAGCGATGGAGCAGTGTGCTACAAAAAATCCTGAAAAAGAAAAACAGAGTGAGAGAGATGAAAAATACTATAGCAGAATAGTGGCGAGATGTTGTACAACACAGTGACATAAGCGGTTAGCCAATTGGCATTGAGTCATGGGCGTGGCTGCCAGAGTCTCTTTTCTTTTTTGTCACACCGCGTATGTAGTCCAAAGGTGATTTCACTGGCTTTTTTTTTTTTTTTGAGATATTGGCCATTAAGGGGTTGAATTGTAAGGGTGCCAATAATGTTGACCACAACTGTAACTAATTTTATTTTGGTGTTACAAACTGCGCTACAGTTCTTTTTCCTTTTTGCGTCCTCCAAAACCTGTCCTCCAAGAATAGGTGCAGCACAGAACTAGGACATTTCACCATAGATTGCAACATAGAAGAAAAAAAATCTGATTCCGGTGTCATCCTGCTAATGGGCCTCTCCAGTACCGGGCACATTGTGAACTAACACAAAACCATACAAAAGTCACTGAAGACCTATAAAGCAAATCTACCATATCATAACGACACCAGCTTCTAAAATTAAAACTATAAGGAGCCTACCCAGAAAAGAGAAGCACCATAAATATTGCAGTGGGCTTTAGAACATCCATTCACCTAATTAGAAAACTGAACAAGCCAGATTACTACAGATTCTACCTAGAAACTTCATGCTAACAGAACACATGGTCTTGGTCACAAAGGCAGAATACAGACCTTCACCAAGTACAGAATAAATTATAACGAACTCAAAGTAGAAATATGCCGACAAAATTAAATTGAAATCCCAACAAGCTAAGCTATGCATGCAGTGGAACACAAGAAATAGAAACAGTGATGCATTTCCCCCATACTGGGCACCATATAAAGATGACTTATATAAAATTCAAAAACTGACAGATTCCAGTCATTAAAATGAAAATACATTCTTTACCTTTATCGTCAAGCTATTTTATTTTTCTAATTGCCTTGATCCTGTAATCTGGTTTCTGCTATTTCTGTCTTCTGTTAACTCTTTTCTGGAGTCTATAATTCACCTGCCGCGTCTCTTCACTCCTGTCTTCTTCACTTACTCCCCTACATCCATCTCTGATGTTCATCATTTTCCTTTCAGCTTTCTTCCATTTATTTTTTTGTCAACTTTGATTTCATTTCTCTTTCTTATATCCAGTTCTCAATCTCCCTCTTTTGCAACCCTCTCACTCCATCTCTCTGTCCTTCCTCAGACACTTATTCCTCAGTCTTTAACTAACTCTTTCCTTTCTCTTTCTCTCTTCCACCCTTCCACCCTCCATATGTTCTCTCTTGCCCTGCCCTGTCTTGCGTGTCACACCTTTTTTCTCATCCTCTCTCCCCACCTCATGCCCAGCCTCTGTCCTATATCCCTCACCCCATATCCAGAATCTGCCCTTGATCCTTTTATGACCCCTATCCCTTGTCCAGCATATTCCACCATCTCCTCTCTATCATCTTATATCCCCCAACCTATGTCCAGCATCAGTCTACCACCCCCTACTGTGTCCTGCATTTGCCTTCCACCCTCTGCACTGTGTGTCTAATATCTGGCTTCACCTCCTCTCCCCCCCTTTTGTTCAGCATCTGCCCTCTCTCATCCCCTCCACACTTCCTATTTAGCATCTGCCCTCTGCCCCCCCCCCTCAATGTGCAATATTTTGTCCAGCATTTCTCACTGGCTATTCCCCCCCCCTTGTGTTCATCTGCCCAGCATTTCCCTTCTGACCATTACCCAATTCCCCTACCCTCCCATGCAACTGTCTCTGCTTTTTCTGTGCTTGCAACGGTGGACTGGCCCTCTCTAAAATGAAACATGCATCAGAGAGGGGGGAGGAACAAACAAGCCTTCCTAGCCTTACACCTATGGGCTTTAAAAAAAAAAAATTTAAATCAGAAGCTAGGCTGCTGCTGTTGGCACAGAAAATGTAGCGGCAACGGTGAGGGGAGGGTGGGGGGGGGGGGCAAGCTGTGGCCGAATCAGCAGAGAACCAGATTGTTGGGGGGCAATGCCTCCTCTCTCCCCCCCCCAAACTACACCCATGGCCTACCTGTGTGTTTATTGGCCTACCTGAAGGAGTGGAGAGTAACAGTCCATTTAACTGTTTGGAACAGCAATTTCTAAAACTGCTGCATGTGAACTTCAGGCACCCCTTTGAGCTCGAGAGGGTGTACTGGGTCCCAACTCATCCAGTGCATGGCAGGCCGAATCACTAACCAATAGTGTGCAAAGTGCTCTGGTTCCCTCAAGCAATGGAAATACTCACTAAAACACCACCCTAGCCTGAGAAGGGGCAAATCTCTCTCCGGCTCATTAATTATGCTAATCCTGAAAACCTGACTGGCTAGGTAGGTTGAGAACTACTGCCCCAGGGATAAGCAGTGGTGGCCTTCCCCAGGACTAGCTTAATGGTTTATAGATTTCTTCTCCAAGCAACAAACATACACATACACACTCAAATAATTCCCTGTCCTTAATGGGATGCATGTTAATTATTTTCCAGGAACAAGCAGGAAGTCAGCCCTCACATATGCGTGATGTTGGCGCCGACGGAGCCTCGCGAAGCATTTCCCCAGTTTTCAAAGAAAGCCTTTGGGAATGCTACCACGCTTGCATAGTCTCCTTCCCGCCCAAGGGTGCCATTTTGCTCAGTCTCCTCTTTTTTTTTCCACGGAGCCCAACGGATGTCTGTCCAAATTCCCCAGAAAAACCCCTTGCTATATCCTGTACCCGGTTTGCATACTGGTTCCTCTTCCCGCTTCGAGCCGGTGCTGTTCTTGGCTTTGCCCCCCCCCCCCCTTTTTTTTTATCGAGGCTTGCCTTGACTAGTGTTCGCTCCCTTTTTTGCCCGGAGGTCACTGACCCCGGCTGGGTGTCTCCCTAGGTGGGCTCAAAAAATGTGACCACTGCAGTCAAATTATATCCGTCACCAACACCCATGACTGATGCCTACGCTGCCTGGGACCAGACCATGACTGCAACTCCTGTGATCTGTGCCAAGCCATAACACCTAAGACCAATAAAGAGAGGTTGGAGTTGCAAGAGAAACTGTTCCCCAGGTCTGACTCTGCTCCGGCCTCCCCAATGCCAATCTCCAAGCCCAGCACTTCCCGAGAGTGCCAAGCATAGAGTCCCATGGCATCAGCTCCTCCAAATGTTCCTCTGACCCCGAGTGGAAAAAGAAAAAAAGCCCCAAAGTTTGTCAAAGCTCTATCGGAGAAACCCGGTAAGACCGCCCAGAGGGACTCAGGCGAATCCGAGAAATGTCCCACCAAGGTCCTCAAGAAGGATGCCTCGGCTGGCAGAGATCATGCGAGGATCCTCAAGGCCATAGTCCTTGTTGAGGACACACTCGTGAGAGTGCTGGTGCTGGGCCTGATATCCTTGCTGCCTGCGCTAAAAGCTGCAGAGTCTTCTGGCTTGAAATCCAGAATGGCTGCCATGGAGCAGAACATCATTGCTATCCTGGCCATGCAGCAGGCAATGATGGCAGGTTTATCTGCATCATCTGCCTTGACGACCAGACCCACAAATGCGGGGAAGTCCCCGGTCGTCGAGCCGAGCTCCACCAGCCTTGTGTCCAGTCGAGGTCCCAGTCCTGTTCCTCGGGAATCCAGTCCTTCCCAGCCAGTTTCTGAGTCTCCGACCCTAGTCCTTGGGCGGGCACCAGCCCTTCGGGTCGGGCCTCAAGCCAAGGAGTCGCAGGGCCTCAAACTCATCGTCCCCTATCGACTCTTGAGTGGGAGACCGATGACAAGTCCTCTCCGGAAACCAGACAGCACAGAGACGTCTCCTCAGGCCCATTTCCCCTGGCACCCCAGCACCATTCTCCACCAGAGGACATGGCTTTCCATGACTTTGTCAGGGATATGGTCAGGGCCCTCTCGGTGCAAACCGAGGCGGAGGAAGACCTGCTTATCGAGGACCTGGAGATCCTCCAGTTTGAATCTCTACCCAAAGAGACTCTCATGGTGCCAGTACAGCTGATCCTCGCGTGGCTACTGCTGTGAATATGGGAGACCCCGGCGGTGGTGCAGGTGGTCAGTTCAATGCCTCAACACCACATACTGTGTCAGGAAGGTGCCGGGGTTCCACAAGCCTCAACTCCCACATAACTCCATGGTTGTTGAGTCAATCATGCAAAAACTCAAAAGACAGAAGACTTAATCTTCTGTTCCCCCTGGCAGGGATGCTAGAGACCTCAATGCCCTGGGGCGCAAGTGCTACCAGGGCTCAATGCTGGGGTGTCGAATCCAGGCCTATGAGCATAGGCATATATTTGAAGGCCTTGACCCAGGAGTTGTCTGGGTTCTCGGCAGGGCTGGCCAGGGAACCTCTCAATCTGTTCCAAGCTCTGACCTCTGGGATCAAGGACTGCTGAAAGTTCCTTTCTCGGGTGGCCTATAACAGATCCGAGTCAGCAGCTCGAGTAGCAGCAGCCGGCATCAGAGCCCGATGCCAAGCCTGGTTACAGTCCTCAGGCCTCGAGCAGTGGGTCCAGGACAAACTGCTTAATGTCCCCTGCTCTGGTGAGAACTTGTTCGGCAAACCAATGGCAACAAGCGGCCGAGATAGAGCCTGAAGTGGTGATCCGCCAGAGGCTCTCGAAGAAGACCTCTTTTTTTTTTCTTTTTCTTTTTTTTTTTCCCTCCCGCAAAAAACCCTCTCGGGGAAAAGACCCCTATTCCCCGGGAAAAAGGGGCACGTCTAGCAGAGTCACTGATACCAGACCTTCTCGGGCCAGCAACAGGGTTCTCACTCCAAAAGGCAGGGCCAAGGAGCTCAGAAGCCTAAGGCTCAGAAGCCCCAAGTCCTGGCTTCAGGCCAACAAGGGGGGAGCTTTTGACTCCTAGGGCAGGGCTTCATCTCCCCCGGGAGATCCTTAGCAGCCCACAGGGGGCCTCCTGGCACTCTTTGCCCAAAAGTGGGCTAAGGTCCCCTCAAACCAGTGGGTGCTGCAGGTAGTAAAGGAGGGATACCTCCTCCACTTACAAGTACCACCCAGGTTCTTTCCAGGAGAGCCAGTGTGACCTTTCCTTCACCAGACCCTTCTGCTCTCAGAGCTCACAAGTCTGCTGAGGGATAATGCTGTGGAGCCGGTACCCAGGCAGCTGTGGGGAAGGGCTTCTACTCAAGGTACTTCCTTGTCCTCAAAGGAACAGGGGGTCTCAGGCCCATACTAGACCTGCGAAACTTGAACAAGTTTCTGGTGAGGGAGAAGTTCAAGATGCTCTCTTGGAACACTATCTCCACCAGGGAGATTGGCTGTCATCCTTGGACCTAAAGGATGCATACACTTTGTGATAAGGAAGCTTATCATAGCTCAGGTAGGAGCTATAGAAAAGATGATGTGACTCTGAACAAGCAACCTGTCAGTTCTGGTAGAAGCAAGAAAACAGAGTTTTCACATAAAAGACTACCAGTCCCAGAATGCACCAGGTTTCCAGCAGCCATGAGAGGGGCTGAAGTGAGGAAATGTGTGTGCAATCAAGAGAGCTATGAGGTAATCCCTAAGCACTCATCTCAAAGGGCAGGGCCTGATTCAAGACAGCTGCGCTGTGTTAGGGAGCAGCACACATTAGGAAAGAATAAGAATAGAGATTATTCTTCAGATAACAGCTTCAGGGAGAGCTACAAGAAGAGCTTCAGGGAGAGCTACAAGAAGAGCTTCAAGGAGAGTTTGAAGAACAGCTTCAGCAAAAGCCAAGCAGATAGAGAGAGAAGGAAACTCTCTGGAAGGAAGAGAAGAAAGGCCATTGGAAGGTCTGGGAGATTCCAAGGCAGTACTCATACTGGGAGGTATTCCAAAAGCCAGCAGAGTCCATTGGACTGGATTCAGCCAGAGGAATGGAGTGGCAGAGATAGGAATCACCAGTGGCTACCTGGAAGAGAGAAGACTGCATGTGGAAGGGACTTTCAGACCAAGGCCAGAAGGTATGTGAGAGAAGATCCAGTGTCCAGGGATCAAGATTGGAAGGCTGGACATCAGAATTGGGTTACATATTGGCCAGGCTATACAGAGAGGAATAATGATAGCAGGAGAGGCTCAGGTATGAACACTGATCCAGACCCTATCTATAACAGAGAATGGCAGCCAGGGAATAAGCATTCTCATGATAGTGCCTTAATGAAAGACTCGTCTGTGCCAATGTATGATAGTGACCATATGCTGATTGATGAAGAGGGAGATACAGCAGATGAAAATACAGTTTATATGGACTGTTCTCTATCTAAATGCTATTGCTAGTTTTCTCTGAGCAAACACATCAGCCATCACAAAGAAACCTAACTTTGTTCTTTATTTCCACTGCAAACAGCACTTAAAGCAGGATTTGGGCTCACACAGTAGCAGCCAGCCAGCTAAAGGCTTTCAGCTGGTCCATTGATAGTAATTAGGGCTGCACCTGATTGTGTGTGTGAGCAAGGGAGAATCACTGCTGAGATCGTCGTGGAAAATAAGCAGAAGTTAACCTAACCAGCAAAGTTTATTCTTTACTTTGTGCCTTTGTATTTGGTAATTATTTGCTAAGAAAACATTAGCTAATTGCCTGACAAGCTGAAGGTTGTTTTCTGGTTTACTTTGTGATTTTTGTTATCCATTTTAAACACTGCAAGCAAGTAACCTCATTTATAGTGCTATCAAGCATACATGTGCTGGGTGAATTAAACCCCATCAATAAAAGAAGTATTTAATTGATCTTACCACTTGGTTTCACAACTCAAATTATTGTCATCAGCTGTGTTTGGGAGTGAATGAACTACAATACCCACAATACCTTGCAAGAATCATATGAATATATGCATCGTCAAGATTGTGTAAGTTCTCACCCTAGGCAGCCGTCTGACAACTTACATCCTGGTCCACCCCTTCCACAGATAGTACCCACCATTTGTGTTGGAGGAGGCCACTACCAATATAGAGTGCTGCCCTTTAGCCTGGCCTCACTCCCGGGGTCTTTACCAAGTGCTTGGCAGTGGTAACTGCTCACTTGCGTCTTCAAGGGGCTTTTGTTTTCACCTACCTGGACGACTGGCTAATTAGAGGCAGTATGGCCTCAGAGGTCAAGCAGACCATAGAGAGTACAACCCTCTTGCTGCAGCACCTGGGGTTCGTCATCAACTACCCCAAGTCCCATCTCACTCCAAACCAAAGTCTGGAGTTCATAGGGGTTCAGTTGAACACTCTACAGGTCAAGGCTGTCCTTCCAAGAGAAAGGGCAGATCGCCTCATACTACTGGCAGGAGAGGTACAACACTGCCAGTCAGTGCCGGCTCGCCTCCTCCGTCTGTTGGGCCACATGGCCTCAACAGTCCATGTCACACCACTAGCCCGCCTACCAATGCGGACAGCCCAATGGTGCCTCCTCTGGGTACGAGACAGTCAGTCACCTGCCGGCTGGCGGAATCCTCACCTGTTGGCAAAACTTGCACCACCTCCAGGTGGGAATGCCATTCCAGGCACCCTTACCACAGAGGACCCTGACAACGAACACCTCCCTCCTGGGTTGGGAGGCGCATTGTGGGATCCGCCACACACAAGGTCCCAGGAGGAATCACTCTTGCAGTTCAATTTCCTCGAACTCAGGGCAATCTTCCTGGCCCTGCGAGCGTTTCGCCACTGCCTATGGCACCAGACTGTCCTGATCCAGACTGACAACCAGGTTGCTATGTCTTATATCAACAAGCAGAGGAGCATGGGATCATACTCCCTCTGTCAGGGGGTGGTGGTTCTCCTCTCCTTTGCAGTGCACAACAGTATGTTCCTGCGAGCAGTATACCTGCCAGGCCAGGACAACTGCTTAGCAGACAGGCTGAGCAGAATCCTTTGCCCACACAAATGGCACTTGAACCCCAGGGTAATGAAGCAACTCTTCCTCCACTGGAGCAGGACAATGCTGGACCTTTTTGCCTGGACAACGCACAGCTACTGCACTTATGCTCACACCAACCGCACCAGGGGAGAGTGGCGGCAGACACCTTTCTAATCTCGTGTTCGAAGGGCCTACGATATGCATTCCCATCG
The DNA here is from genome assembly GCA_033557465.1 of Ichthyophis bannanicus. NCBI lineage: Eukaryota > Metazoa > Chordata > Amphibia > Gymnophiona > Ichthyophiidae > Ichthyophis > Ichthyophis bannanicus. The sequence goes on along the minus strand of CM066032.1, from coordinate 844,870,255 downwards.
ACCCCCATCCCCCCTCCCGGTTGCCAAGGCCCTCTTCAAGGTCCAGAGTGAAGGAGCGTCAGTCATAGTGATTCCTGGTTCCCTCAACTACTATCCCTGTCAGTGGCACTCCTAGTCCCACTGGGTTGAGCCCCGGACCTCCTGCCCCAGGAGGAAGGATCCCTTCTGCACCCTAACCTGGGGTCACTGTCACTAAAGGCATGGCTGCGGAAAGGGTAGTGCTGGCCCCCTTTAACCTGCCAGAGGATGTCGAGGAGGGCCTATTGGCCTCTTAAAACCTCCATCAGGTGGGCCTAGGCCTTTAAATGGAGATGGCTCTCTGTCTGGTGTGCAGAGGAGGAGGAGAATCCCTTCTGCCACGTGCAACTGTTTCTTCAGTACCTACTGCACCTGTCTCACACTGGACTGAAATCTAACTCGGTGAGGGTGCATCTAAGCACCATAGCTGTGCACCACCATCCTATTGAGGGAAAATCCCTCTCTAGCCAGCCCCTGGTTTCTAGGTTCCTCTGGTGACACCTGTTGTCCAAGCCCCCTCTCCACCCTCCTGCAGCGGAATGGGACCTCAACGAAGTGCTCTCACAGCTCACTAAATCGCCATTCGAGCGCCTGGCCACTTGCCACCTGAGATATCTGTCTTGGAAAGTAGCCTTCCTGATGGCCCTTATGTCTGCTCGAAGAGTGAGCGAACTCCAGACCCTGGTGGTGGACCCACTATATATAAGGTTCTATAACAACAGGGTGGTGCTCCGCACACGCCCCAAAGTCCTCCCGAAGGTGATGTCTCCTTTCCACCTCAACCAAGAGGTGGTCCTCCCCACCACCTTCCTGTGGCTTCACGCTGGCTGGGAGGAACTGATACTTCACATACTAGATTGCAAGCGGTCCATGTCCTCCTATCTACAACGGACTCTGGCCCATCAGAAAGCTCCTCAGCTTTTTATGTCTTATAACCCCAGTAGACTGGGGCTCCCCATGACTAAATGTCCACTTGGGTGGTGGACTGTATTGCCCTTCTCTACGAGCGAGCTGGCCTCCCACTTCAGCACCAGATCAGAGCGCATCGCATGAGGGCAATGGCCACGTCGGTCGCCAACCTCCGCTCAGTGCTGGTGACGGAAATCTGCAAGGCCGCCACATGGTCTTCAATTCATACGTTTGCAGCTCACTATTGCCTGGAGAGTGAATCCTTCAGGGACAGTACCTTTGGCTAGGCGGTACTCCGTAATATTCTCGGGGTGTAGGCGCCTCCTGCCCTCCAACCCTTCTGTGTTCAGGCTATCGGAGTGATAGTGTCGCTGGACTCTAGGGTCTTTGAGAGTCTCTCACCGGGGGCTCACCTTCTGCAACTCATGGCTATCTGATTGGTCACCGTTGGTGCTATTGTGGTTCAGTCTTTGGCAGCCTGGAGTTAAGTAGTCCCATATGTGAGGACTGACTTTCTGCTTGTTCCTGGAGAAAGCATAGTTACTCACCTGTAACAGGTGTTCTCCGGGAACAGCAGGAATCAGTCTTCACAACCCTCCCTTCTCCCCTGGGAGTTACATCCCTACCTTGTTTTATTTCTTACTGTTGTCCTAACTATGTTATCTGACTGAGCAAGATGGCACCTTTTGGTGGAAAGGGGACCACGCATGCGTGGTAATATTCTCAAAGGCTTTCTTTGAAAGTTGTGGAAATGCTCCGCTTGGGCTCTGTCGGTGCTGACGTCACCCATATGTGAGGGCTGATTCCTGCTATTTCTGGAGAACACCTTATAGGTGAGTAACTACGCTTTCTGATCTATATTTAAATTTTTTTTTTTTTTTAAATTTAAATTTTTTGAAATTTTACAATATATTCAAACAGCAAAAATCATATATGGCATACAAAAGCATACAAAATTGTTAACAGGGGAAAGAACAAAGTCCAAATGGCAATAAAAAACAACCACCCAAAAGAAATATATCCCCTATTTAAAGATTTAGTCCCCAAAAACAAAACAACCCCCATAAGGTTCCAAACAGGAAAAAAAGGAAAGGAAAAAAACAAATTATTCATCTCTTGAGCAAAGAATAACTCACATGGCAGCCAATACAGGAGCTAAACCCTCGCCCCCCTGTTCCCTAGCTTGAAGAAATTGCATAAATTGCACAGGTTCAAAAAAAAGAAACTGCTTTGTCTGATATAACACAGCACATTTACATGGATACGTCAATTTAAATTGGGCACCCAGGGCGGTAGCTCTCTGGCGTAAATCCAGAAATTCTTTCCGCCTCTTCTGGGTGTCCCTTGACAAATCAGGAAATACTAAAATTTTCGAACCCATAAACTGGGAAAAGGATAATCTACGGAAATAAAGCCTAAGGACCGTATTGCGGTCAGATTCAAAAGCAAAGCTGACTAACAAAGTTGCTCTACTGGTCACTACTTCCAAAGAAGATTCTAGGAAATCGGACAATTCCATCTGGCCCGGTCCGCCCGTCCCCCCAGTGCCCCCCGCAGCCACAGAGCCCAAATCTACAGCAACATATTGAACCCTAACAATGGGTGGTAAATTATCATGTGGCACCAGGAGAACCTCAGCAAGGTATTTACGAACTAGAGCCAGGGGTTCTAGCAATGGTGACCTCGGAAAGTTCAAAAAATGTAAGTTGTTCCTCCTTAAGGAATTATCCATAAATTCCAACCTCCTTAATGTAATCAAACGTTCCTTGGAAACATTATCACCCACTGCACGCATTTCTTCCACTTTTGACTCAAGTTTTATCAACTTGTCAGCCTGCTCAGCACACTTTGCCTCCACCGTAACACACCGACCCTTAAGGAGAGGAAACTCTTGAGATAAAACACCCACCACTGGGGCGAGGGACGATTGGAGCGAGGAAATCGCATCCCATAAGCAGTCTAAAGTCACCCTGGCTGGTTTCTTCAAGCCGCAAATCACCTGCGTCTCACCCGCTCCTGGTGCTATGGTTTTACGTCGGGCACCTCCCGTTACCTCTTTGTTGGAGGGCGTCTTCTCCACCACTCCAACCCGCTGAACACCAGAGCTCGACGCCACTGGAGAGGAGGAGCCCCCGAACACGGCCTCGACCTCCTGACCCGGAGGTACTCCCGCGTTTGCTCCCTCCTCCCAGTCACCTCGAGGTTGCGGCGGCAACAGCTGCGCTGGACTCAAATCCACACTATCACTGCTCAGCTCCTCCAAATCACATAGAGGAACCGCTGAAGCCATGTCTGCTGGACGCGGGGTACAGAAAGGCACAATTGAGGATTGCACCGAACCTCCTGAGGGTGTCGAGGATACCGGGGGCTTCTATGTAGTCTGCTTCCTCTTCTTCCCCATTAGTACGGCGTCCACCTCACAACCTCTCCGCTCACCAGCAGCCAGCAACTACTCGTCCGCCATCTTGGAACCACTCGATCTATATTTAATTTTGTTAATTCTACTGTGAAAACTACTGACTTTAGTCATACAGTTTTCTGACTGGTTGCTACTTTTACTGCCAATTAATATGTTGCCAAGGGCAGGACCAGATTAAATCATTAGCAAGCTATGCACATACTTTAGGCCTAAATATTTAGGTGGGCCCTATGAGATGTTTTTAAGCCTCAAGAAGTTAGTCTGGTTTTTTTTTCACGATTTAACAGAATTAATGCATTCATGTCCAGAAAGCAGCAGGATGGCATTCATGTTGATAACCCCTCTGACCCTTTTGCTTTAGAGCACCTCTTCCTTAGCTCATCATTCAACATCCAGCTTTGCTCTACTGCCCCTACTCACCAGCAAGGCCACTACCTTGACCTGTATTCTTCTTTAATTGCTTACCCTCAAACTTCTGTACCTCGCTTCTTTCCTTATCAGACCATCACCTGCTAAGCTTTCACTCTTCTTCACTCACCGCCTCAACCTCGCCCTGTCTCCTCTAACCTCTTTAGAAATCTTTATGCTATTGACCTGTTGGCTCTCTCCTCCACTGTCCCATCACCTCTTTCCTCCACTATGTCATCTGAGTCTTTTGATGAGGCAGTTGCTTTCTATATTTGTATACCTTGTCTTGTAACCACTTTGAAGGATAAGGTGGTATATAAAACTGGTTAAATAAATAAATAAAAAATAAATAACACTGCACTCTCCTCTGCTTGGATGCTCTTGCTCCACCCTTGCCACTCTTGTGAGGCGGTACTGTACCTCAACCCTAGCTGTCTTCCACTACCCACTATCTACGTTCCTGCGCCTGTTCAGCTGAGTGTGCATGGCTCAAATCCTGCATCCTTGCAGACTTTCTACACTTCAAATTCATGCTTGTCTCTTTCCGATCAGCCATAGCACTTTCCAAACAAGACTATTATGTCCATCTGACTAACTCTCTTGCCTCTGAACCTCTGTCTCTTTACAACTCTCAACTCTTTCCTCCAGGCGCCTCTGCCTCCTACCCTCTCCCTCCCTTTCTGCCCAAACCCTGGTTGACTACTTCCTTGACAAAATCCACAAGATCACACTCCACTTCCCCACGAGGTCAGCTACTCCCAACTTCCCCCCTACCTCTGCTACCCTTTCTTCCTTTTCTATGATCTATGAGGAGGAAACCACTCACCTTCTTTCCTCATCCAAACTCATTACTTGCTCCTCTAATCCTATTCCCATCTCCTCCACTGTGGTCCGTTCCATCTCTCATATTCTAAACCTATTGCTCTCCACTGCAACTCTCCCTGCAGCCTTGAAGCATACTGTGGTCACTCCTCTCCTCAAGAAACCCTCACTAGACCCTACCTGTCCTCCTCACTATTGACCCATCTCCCTCCTCCCCTTTGTTTCTAAACTACTTGAACATGCAGTTCACTGCCATTTCCTCAACTTTCTGTCCTCTCAAGCTCTTCTGGATCCTCTACAATCTGGCTTTCGTCCTTCATATTCTACCGAAATGGCACTTGCCAAAGTCCTCAGTGACCCGTTCCTGGCAAAATCCAAGGGTCTTTACTCGATCCGCATCCTTCTTGACTTTTCTGCTGCTTTTGACAATGTTGACCACAACCACCTTCTTGATAGTTTCTCCGTGCTTGGTTTTAAGGGCTCTCTGCTATCCTGGCTCCTTCTTATCTCTCCCATTGCTCTTTCATTGTTCTGGTAGATCCTCCTCTACTGCTATCCTGTTCTCAGTTGGCGTACCCCAAGGATCTGTCTTAGGCCCACTGCTTTCTCTCTCTATACCCAGTCCTTTGGTGCACTCACCTCTTCTCATGGCTTTCGGTACCATCTTTACGCTGATGACTCGCAGGCCTACTTCTCTACACCTGAAATCTCTCCAGCAATCCAGGCCCGATTCTCTGCCTGTCTCTCTGACATTGCTGCTTGGATGTCTCACCGCTGCTTGAAATTGAACCTGGGCAAAATTGAGCTGCATATTTTTCCCCTAAACCCTCCTCTCCCCTTCCTCCTTTCTCAGTGGATAACTCTCTACTGCTTCCTGTCTCCTCAGCTCGCAGCCTTAGGATCGTCTTTGACTCCTCTCTCTCCTCCACACACATCGAACTAATAGCTAAAACCTGCCGTTTCTTCTCCAGAACATTAGCAAAATTCGCCCATTCCTTTCCGAACACACTACTAAGACACTTATCCATTCCTTAGTCATCTTCCTTCTTGACTATTGTAACCTACTCCTTGCTGGTCTCCCTCTGAATCATTTCTCTCCCATTCAATCTGTTCAACTCTCTGCTAGGCGGCTAATCTTCTGCCAGCCTCGTCATGCTCTTATAACCCCTCTTCTCAAGTCACTTCATTGGCTCTCTATCTGTTTCCGCATCCAATTCATACTTCTCCTGCTGATCTATAAGTGCAGCTCCTCATTACCTCGCCTCTTATCTCTCCTTACACTCCTCCTCGGGAACTCCGCTTTTCTGGCAAATCGCTTCTATCTGTGCCCTTCTCTTCTATTGCTAACTCCAGACTTCGCTCCTTTCATCTTGCTGCTCCTTATGCTTGGAATAAATTACCCGAGTCTGTACGTCAGGCGCCTTCTCTGACCCTTTTCAAGTCTAGGCTGAAAACTCACCTCTTTGCTGCCGCTTTCGGATCTTGACTCAACTGATCTCCTTTGTGTTTCCTTGCCATTCCCCCTAGCTGTATCCTATGTCTACACCTACTGTGTTGTTTGTCTTGACTAGATTGTAAGCTCTAATGAGCAGGGACTGTCTTTTACACGTGTCTGTGCAGCGCTGTGTACGTCTTGTAGCACTATACAAATGTTCAGTAGTAGTAGTAATGGATAAGGTGTCTGGATACTTTTTCTGAGTTTAAAACCTCTGTCTGCAGTTCTTTAATGTATCAGAATGGGTTTGTCTTGCCTGCTTCCATTATAACTAGCAGCAAAGACTGGGTAGTGTCCAGCTAATGGGAAGGCTGTGGTGGTGGAGCACTGGAAAGCTGCTCTAGTCACAGGAAAGGAGAGAGTTTGCTAAGTGAAGTATCTGCATGTGGTGGTGGGGAGGTGGAGGAGAAATGAATCCCTCCAATATGCTCCAATATATTTCTGTGGGAGAAGCAGTTCCAACCAGGGGCGGCCCAAGGGGGGTGCAGGGCCATGTGTGGAGACTCGGTGCGGGGCCTTATTTGCATAAGGGGCCTTATTTGCATAATGTTACCATACACTAACTTTTAGTAAACATGCCTCTTAATGAGTGTATGGATAAAGAAAGACTAAAAGATTTCTACATTACTGTAATCCAGTGCCAACCGCCAGGCACATTAGGAGCTACTACAAACACTGCCCATTTAGAATCCATAGCAAACCTGCCGTATCCTAACAGCACTACCAGGACTCACAAAGCACCATACCCTACCTATCAAAAGGCAACACTGCAAATATTAAACCAATGCATTTCAGAGAATAGCAATACATGACCTACTGGGGAAAGGGAACAAGTGGCAATGTCAAATAGGAATTACATAAACAGAATACCTCAGCTCAGTTACACATGCAGAACACAGACCATCCCCAAACAAGGAATCACAATTTAGAAACAGGAAGACAATTAAACTGGGAACCCCAAAAGCCAAACTTGGAATGTACAACACTGTAGAAATAAAACTATAAATTAATTTCCTCTTGTACTAAACAAAGCGCAGACATTAATGATGCACATTTCCCAGAGCTGACATATTCCAGTTAATAAATTCAAAATAAAGAGATATCTTTCTACCTTTTGTGCATTTTTTTTTCAGTTGCAATTGCTCTAGCCACTTTCTTCTGGTTTCTTTGTGTCTTCTGCTAACTCGCCATCGTCTGCTGTCCATTTGTCCTTTCTTCTCTCTTCTAATTTTTTTCCATTCTCTCTCTACATCTGCTTTAACATACTAATCTTTCTCCTTTTGCTCTTTCCTCATTCCTATTTCATCCACTCAAATTTTACCCCTCCATCCTCAATCCCCACTTACACTCCCAATACCCAGCCAATTGTAGATTTTTCTTCCGTCCCACACAAAATATTTTTCCCCTCTCCATTTCACCCTCCCAGCTCCATCCCATTCTAATCTCCCCCAACATCAGCTCCCTTCTAGTTCCAGCCCCACCCACTATCCGCTCCCTTCTAGTCCCCCCATCAGCCCATTTCCAGTCCTAGTTCCCCCATCCATTTCCAGTCCTATCCAAGTCCCTCCATCAGCTCATTTCCAATACCAGCCTCCCATCAGCCCATTTCTAGTCCTTTCCTAGCCCCACCATCAGCCCATGTCAAATCCTATCTCCCCTCCACTCAGCCCATTTCCAATCCAAGCCCCCCATGAGCCTACTTCCAGTTCTAGCTCCTCCATGAGTCCATTTCAATCCAAGCCCCCACCACAGCCCATTTCCAATCTTAGCTCCCCCCAACACCCAATTCCCAGTCCTATCCTAGCCCCCTCCATCAGCCCATTTCCTGTCCTAGCTCCCTCCCCTCACAACCCATTTGCAGTTCAAGCCCCCCTTCCACTCAGCCCATTTCATTCCAAGCCCCCCGCCCCATCAGCTATTTGCAGTTCAAGCCCCCCTTCCACTCAGCCCATTTCATTCCAAGCCCCCCTCCCCATCAGCTATTTGCAGTTCAAGCCTTCCCTTCCACCAGCCCATTTACAGTCCTAGGAACCCCCCCCAACCCATTACCAGTCCTAGCCCCCCCCCAATAGCCTATTACCAGTCCTAAGTCCCCATGAGCCCACTCTCAGTCCTAATCCCATCAGCCCATTTCCAGTCCTAACCCCCATCACCCAATTTTCAGTTTAAGCCCCCCCCCCATAGCCCACTCCCAGTCCTAACCCCTATCAGCTCACTTCCAGTCCTAACCTCATCAGCCCATTTCCAGTCTTAGCCCCCCCCCCATAGCCCATTACCATTCCTAACCCCCCATCACCCCATTTCCAGACTTAGCTCCCCATAGCCCATTACCAGTCCATTACCATCAGAGCGCAAAAGGAGAGTTTCTCCCTCGCGGCTCTGTTAAGCCCGCGGGGGCTGATGGGAAAGTCCCATCAGCCCCTACGGGCTTAACAGAGCCACAAAAGGGAAACTAGTCTCCCTTCGCGCTCTGAAAGCCGGTGCGACTGCGGAGATGGAGCTGATGCAGGGAGGGCAGGTTCTGTCGGGCAGGGGGGGGGGGGCCCCGTGGGATATTCGATTCTGCCGATGCGGCGGTGGCGGCAGCGGCAGCAGACAGCTTTTTTTTTTTTAATTTTAAAATTTCCTTTTAAAGCTGAATGTTCTTTGTGCGGGGCCCCCTGAAATGCGGGGCCCTGTGCAAAAAACATTCTTGCTCAATGGACGGGCCGGCCCTGGTTCCAACAGCTGCAACATACAAATACCAACTTACCATAATATAGCGATTAAGGAATTGTCTTTTGAACTGTTCTCTCATCTCTCTCTTCTTTTAATCATAGACGCATAGAAAGCCAGCACAGATAAAAACAGATTCTCGGGCACTACAGATACAAAAAGATGTGTGAGTTCACACTCGCACTCCTCTCACATACTCATGCGTACATGCAGAGCGATTGGAAAAAACTCTGAGTCATGCTCTGCATGCTTTTTTCGCAACACTAACTGTTTCACTGCTTCTGCCACATCAGCTGGCAGCATGTTCCAGAACGTAACTGTGTGTTACTTGAAACATTTTTAAATGTAATTAGTAACTTCATGGTGTTGCTCCCTAGTCTGTTTGTATTTTTTGAGAATAAACAATCGATTCGTGTTTATCCATTCCACTCAGTATTCTGTATCATATCTCCCCTCAGCCGTCTCTTCTTCAAGCTGAAGAACCCTAACTTCTTTAGTCTTTCCACATAGGGGTATCGTTCCATTCCCTTTATAATTCTGGTTGTCCTTCTGTGTACCTTTACTAATCCCACTATCTTTTTTTAAGATCTGGTGACCAGAATTGTGCACATTATATAATATATTTCGTTGAGTCTTAATCTGATTACTGAGTTTACATGACAAAAGGGATAATGTTATGGGACACATAGAGTGCAGTTAGAATCCAGTCTTTGCTCCTGTGATATTGATGACTCATTGCAGGCAACTAGTTGATGAAGGAACAGCTCGGATACTTACAATATCATAATCTTTTAAGTGTTTCTATCTTAGTTGCCTAGTGGCTCACTGGTTAGTGCTTTTGATTTCCTTGCATTGATTCCTGCATCCAAAGTCAGCTGAGGATAGTGGGGAAGCTTCACTGACAGCCTCTGCGAGGCATTAAGTCAGGGTCATAACTGAGGGAAACACCTGGTACCAGGATTTAATCTCTGATTATAGGATTCTGGAAGAAACCCTGGTATGTGGCTCACTGCTTTAGGACTATTGCAGCAAATCATGGTGTGGGGGGTGGGTGGGGGGGAGGGGAGCTATTAAAAAGTAAATAAAATATTACAGGCAAACAATCCCTGGATAGTTGTGAATGTGGGATCATGGGTCACAATCCCAGCACTAGTTCTGACTGACCAATAACAGTATCTTCATTTTATAGGGATCTAAGATGACAGCACTGGGTCTCATGCTCCTAATTTCCTATGCCTCATATATTGGAATTTCTCAAAGTTCTCTTGACTTTATTTAATCTTGTTTGATGGGGAAGAAAAAAAGCTAATTGATCAGTTTTCCTTCCACTTTTTTTGCTTGATGTACAACACTGGACAGATCTCTATTGAGACCTTCTATGGTTGCAGCAAATTACTTCTATTCATCTTGACATAAATGGCTCTGAGGGCGGCAGTTGTTTGAGCGCATGCTAAAGTCAGAGGTGTTTCTATGCAATAGTTCTGATATTGGGAAGAGAAAGCATTCCGAGCTCTGGGATGGGCTATGCGTCATGCTTCCACAGTGCTGCAGGCTGCTTAGGACAGTTGGCATCTTCCAGAGAGCTGGCTACTGCTCAGATGATGGTACAGTCCCTGATTTGGCTAATGTCTGACTCTATGGAAATCTTCAAGGCTGGGACTCAAATATGTTGCCTGCTGAAGCATCTAAACTCAAGCTCATGTCCACTCCTACTCCTCCCAAGTTCAGAACACAAATCTTTATTTCAGAAACAGGAAAACACCAGCAAAGCCTGGTTTACCTTTTTTCATGCTTCAAACTACATAACATCAGATTCAAATGTAAACAGTGGGGGCATGATCTGCAGACCTCTCTCTGCCCCTAGTTTGGGCATCACCCTTCTTCCTGGGCCTGGTGTTTTTAACTTTCTACCTTGGGGCCCCCCAGTCTTTTAGCTTCCTCTGTTGGTTTTCTGGTTAAGGTAGGTTGGAGTCCCCACCCGTCTCCTAAGCCCCATCTCCTCCATCGTTGTCCCTTCCATCTCTCATATTCTCAAACTATCACTGTCCACTGCAACAGTCCCTGCAGACTTCAAGCATGCTGTGGTCACACCTCTCCTCAAGAAACCCTCACTTGATCCCACCTGTCCTTCTATCGACCCATCTCTCTCCTTCCCTTCATTTCTAAACCACTTGAACGTGGGGTTCACCGCCGCTGCCCCAACTTTCTCTCCTTTCACGCCCACCTGGATCCCTTACAATCTGGCTTTCGTCCTCTACACTCTGCTGAAACGTCTCTTACCAAAGTCTCCAGTGACTTGTTCCTGGCAAAATCCAAGGACCTTTACTCTATCCTCATCCTTCTTGACCTCTCTGCTGCTTTCGACATTGTTGACTACAACCTTCTCCTCGATACCCTGTCCTCGCTTGGTTTTAGTGGCTCTGTGCTGTCCTGGTTCTCCTCCTATCTCTCCCATCGCTCTTTCATTGTGTGTTCTGGTGGCTCCTCCTCCTCTGCCACCCCGCTCCCAGTTGGTGTACCCCAAGGATCTGTCTTGGGTCCGCTCCTTTTCTCTCTCTATACCCATTCCCTTGGTGCGCTTATCTCTTCTCATGGCTTTCAGTACCATCTGTATGCTGACGACTCCTAGATCTACCTCTCTGCGCCTGAACTCTCTCTGGCAATCCAGACCCAGATCTCTGCCTGCCTTTCTGACATTGTCGCCTGGATGTCTCACCGCCACTTGAAACTGAACATGGCCAAGACTGAAGTCTTATCTTTCCCCCTAAAACCTCCCCTCCTCTTCCTCCTTTCTCAGTCTCTGTCTAACTCTGTACTCCTTCCTGTTTCCTTGGCCCGCAATCTGGGGGTTGTTTTTTACTTCTCTCTCTCTCTTTCTCCACACATATCCATCTTGTAGCTAAGACCTATCGTTTATTTCTCTATAACATTAGCAAAATCCGTCCCTTCCTTTCTGAACACACTACTAATACACTCATCCACTCTTTAATCACCTCCCGTCTCGACTACTGTAACTTACTCTTTGCTGGTCTCCCTTTGAATCATCTCTCTCCCCTTCAATCTGTTCAACACTCTGCTGCGCGACTAATCTTCCGCCAGCCTCGTCATGCCCACATTACTTCTCTTCTCAAGTCACTTCACTGGCTCCCTCTCCGTTTCCGCATCCAGTTCAAACTTTTCCTCCTGACCTATAAATGCATTCACTCTGTGGCTCCTCAGTACCTTTCTTCTCTTATCTCCCCTTACAACCCCCCTCGGGAACTCCGCTCTTCTAGCAAACTACTTCTATCTGTGCCCTTCTCTCTTACTGCTAACTCCAGACTTCGCTCCTTTCACCTTGCTGCACCTTACGCCTGGAACAAACTACCTGTGTCTGTACGTCAGGCACCCTCTATGAACCTCTTCAAATCCAAGCTGAAGGCTCACCTCTTCGCTGCTGCTTTTGGATCTTGATTTTTTCCCTAGTTTTGTCTCTGTTTACACTTTCTGTGTTTTGTGTTTTGTCTTGACTAGATTGTAAGCTCTGATGAGCAGGGACTCTCTTACATGTCTGTACAGTGCTGCGTACGACTGGTAGCGCTATTTAAATGCTCAGTAGTAGTAGTAGTAGTAGTAGTAGGAGTTGTTGTGCGCTTAATGTGGACTGAGGATATTTACTGTATACTCCTTAACACACCCTCTCACTTAGCTCAGACCTCTTTGGCGAAGCTCATGCCTCTAAAGGGTGACCTACAGAGAAGAGAAGCCTACATTATGGTAGTCCTTGTATGCCCTGCATTGTACTTCATAGGTAAAGAGTTGACACTTAGGAGCTAGCATATGATCCCGGTATTGGTCTCCTTGTTCTGAACTATCCCTTTTATGAGCTGGTGGTCTATCCTAGGAGCTAGCCTTAATCCTCACAGGTAATTGTATAATTCCTCCAGTACCCTTTTATTACCTGTACTGCTGTCTCCATTCTGCATAAGCTATCTCCCAATTCTTAAAAGCCACTGGATGCTCCTAACCAACCTTTTGGGCCAGTACACTTTCCAAGCCCCCTTCTACAACATCCATCTAGACTGTGAAGGAGCCACCATAAAAATCTTAAGATTATGTTCCAAATGGATACGGGCGGGCAAACTGTTCCACAGAACAGGAGCAGCGGTGAAAAAAGCAGATTTCCTATATTTGACAATAGCAGGGGATGGGAAGTGTAATCGTTGACCGTGTAAGGACCGCAATACTCTTGCTGGGGCATGCAAGGTAATGAGTGACGAAAGTTACTCGGGAGCTGCCTCGTGAAGTGCCTTATAAACGAGGATCAGTGCCTTAAACTGAATCCATGAACTAATTGGTAATGATACTGAATACAGAGTGGGGCGGCATGGTCATGTTTCTGAGATCTATTGAGTTACATATTACCGTATTTTGAATTGTCTGAAGACGTTTGATCTGATGTTGAGGAAGGTCAAGATAAGAAATATTGTAGTAGTCCATTCGTGATAACACAGTATGCAATAGAATAGTGATCTGTTCAGACTTATCCAGAAAGGGTTGGATGGCACAGAATTGGTATAGAGCCAGAAAGGATGCGTTGGAGACCCTTGCTAGCTGGGGGGAAAAGGACAATTCAGAGTCCAGAATGACTCCTAAATATCTGAGGGTAGAATGTAATTGCAAGGTTATGCCATCCAAAACTGGAGATATAGTGAGGCAAGATTGTGTTCATATGAACCAAATTACCACAGATTTTGATGGGTTGAATTTTAAAGAGTTATGAAGCCAAGACAAAACGTGAGTTAAACAAGTATTGATGGGGGAGAGATCTGGGGAGACTTCATTGATGGGGTGCAGGAGCGTAACTGGAATCAGCGTAAACGTAACTGGAAATACCTTGACTGAATTAAAGTGATTAATGGTCTGAAAAATATATTAAACAAAAGTGGAGAGAGCATTGAGCCTTGAGGGATGCTGTATTGAAACTTGTGTGGGGCAGATATACTATCCCCGATATTGACGTGAAAGAATCTTTCTTGTAAGAATGAAAGCCAGTATCATGAAGGCAGGCTAGAAATAGTTCATGATCTATCGGATTAAATGCTGCAGATAGATCTAGTGAAACAGCAACTACAATCTTGCCCTGATCTATAGTCCATGTGAATCTCATTGAGAACAGTTGTAATGATGGTCTCTATACTGTGCAGTGCTCAAAATCCTGACTATTGGGGGTGCAAATAATATGTGGGCTCTATATGATTTGATAATTGGTTAAAGACAGTTTCTTCTAGCAGCTTTGCTAGGAAAGACAAATTAGAAATTGGCTGATTAATTTTGAGGGTCCAAAAGGTCACCCTTTAGATCCTGGGGAGTGGGACATAATATGACTCTTTTTCAGCTGTCTGGGACAATATCTGTAAGAAGATTCTGATTCAGAATATGGCATGCAAAGGATAATAATACAAGAGAAGGCTCAGCAATCCAGGAAGAGGGAATGGGATCCAATAATGGCATAGTTTTATGGGCAAATTAGACCATACGGAAAATAGCTGTTGGTGAAGTAGTTACAAAGTTAAACCATGTGTGGGATAAGCTAGGCAGATTTAGTATGTCTGGTTCAGATGGAGAGAAGGCATGAAAAGACGGCAACTTTTGCTTTAATAACTAGATCTTAGCACAAAAGAAGTTGGTAAGATCCTCTGTGCGTGGTCCAGTCCAAGGTTGCTCACGTTGGACCTGGAGTTTGTGATAAGGAAGCTTATCATAGCTCAGGAAGGGGCTATAGAAAAGGTGAAGTGTCTCTGAACCAGCAACCTGTCAGTGCTGGTAGAAATGAGAAAACAGAATTTTGCCATAAAAGACTACCAGTCCCAGAATGCACCAGGTTTCCAACAGCCATGAGAGGAGCTGAAGTGAGAAAACGTGTGTTCAATCAAAAGGGCTATGAGGTAATCCCCAAGCACTCATTGCAAAGGGCAGGGCTTGATTCAGCACAGCTGTGCTGTGCTAGGATGGAACACTCATCTCAAAGGGCAAGGCCTGATTCAGCCCAGCTGCGCTGTGTTAGGGAGGAGCACTCATCTAAGCAGAATAAGAGTAGAGTTTATTCTACAGATGACCATCTTCATGATCACCTTGGATATCCAGAGAATTGTCCTCAGTATCCTGAGAATCAGCTTGAGTTTGATCATCAGTTTCATCTGAAGGATCATCAGAAGCAGAAGCCAAACCGGACGGACAGAGAGGGAAAGAGACCCTTTGGAAGAAGGAAGAGAAAAGCCTTTGAGAGGTCTAGAAGAGTCCAAAGCAGTACGTATACTGGGAGGTATTCCAAGGGCCAGCATACACCATTGGACTTGGGAAAGCCAGAAGAATGGTGCTGCAGAGCTAGGAATCACCAGAGGCTACCTGTGAGGGAGACAGCTGCACGTGGAAGGGACCCTAAGACCTGTGCCAGAAGGTATGTGAAGAGAGATCCAGTGTCCAGGGATCTGGATTGGAAGGCTGGACATAAGAACTGGACTACATACTGGCCAGGCTATATAGAGAGGAACTCTAGCAGCAATGGAAGCTCAGGTATGAACACTGATCTATGCCCTAGCTATAACCTTGAAAGACAGCAGGGAAACAAGTATTCTCCTGAAAATGCTCCATTGAGAGATTCATCTGTGCCAATCCATGATATTGAACCCATGCTTGTTGAACAAGGGGGAATAATAGCAGATGAGGATCCTGTTTATATGGACTGCTCTCTATCTAAACTCCGTTGGTAACTTTCTGTTATAAAGTACAGCAACCATCACAAAGAAATACAAATTTGTTCTTTAATCTACTCAGAAAAGCTCCTGAAGCAGGATTTGACCCACACAGTAGCAGCAAGCCAGCTAAGGGGTTTCAGCTGGATAACTGCTAGCAATTAAGCCTTACCTAATTGCTTGTGAGCTAGGAGAGAATCATTTCTGTATCTATGTGGGAAGTAATCAGAAGTTAACCTGAAAAGAACAGTTTGTTTCTTGCTTTGTGGCTTTTCATTTGTTGTTTTCCCGATTTTGACTTTGTTTTTCCAAGTTTTTCCAAGTGAAAGCAAGTAACCTAATTTATGTGCTACCAAGCATATCTGTGTTGGGAGAAATAACCCCATAAATAAATATCTTATTGGCTTTACCCAAGAGCACAACTAAATTATTGTCAGCAGCTGTGTCTGGTGTGAATGAACTACATTGCCCACAATACCTTGCAAATCATATAGAAATATGCACTTGCCAAGAGTGTGAAGATTCTCACCCAGGCAGCCGTCTGACAAGTTGTGTGGACAAATGTAAAACTGCTGCAAAAATTGCTATCACAGAGGAAGAAGAATTGTTGTTAATGGCTAAGAAGTAGTCTCATTTTGCTGATACTGTTTTAGTGTGGTATAATAAACGTGGCAGCTCCTAAAGTGTTGCAGGGTAGAGGGAGATCTGGATTTTCGCCAGGCTCTCTCAGCGGCGCAAGTTTGACATCTTGGGAAACGCAGGCTCTATGAAACCAAGGATGCGAACTATGCGTAGGGCGTGCCCAAGTTAAAAGAGCAGCCATCTTGTTGAGAGTTTGGGTTAGTGTATCATGCCACATAGAAGATTGGACATTAGGGAATAAAGAGCCAAATCTGAAGGGAAGAGGGTATCGGCTCATGGAAAAGATGCTAAGGTATCTGTTTTTCTTGTTAGTACTTTGTTGAGGATGAGATTTTGTTTTCAGACATTTTAGGCCCAATATTCAGTCAGCGGCCTGAAAATTGCTACTGACCCGATAGGTGCTGGGACTGCCCCAGCTCTACCCCTGGACTCCCTTTGCTGTAGCAAAGTGCAATCAATGAATAAGTCCAGGAGTCAATTGACAGGGTCCAAGCCAGTTTATTGTGCACAGGCCCAGTCTGTCAAAGCTTCAAAAGGAACTGAGCAATGGTTTCTACAGAGACATAACCATTTATACCTCTTTTTCTATTTGATACATGAGAACTTTCTATTGGTTCCAACTTGATACATGCAAACTTCTCATTGGTCTTACATTCCCTGCACCTGTCCAATTAGAAATCCCTCCGGAGCTTAGCAACCAGCCCCCTCCCTTAGGATTGCTCTAACAATGGTGCAGTTCTTGATTTCGTTACTTCTCTACTGCAAGGTTATCCCTAGCTCCAGGAATACATATATTGAAATATTTCTGTTCTTTCACACACAAGAGAATAATGGAAGACTTATGAATTCATAAAAACTTCTTATTAAGCAGTTTAAAACAGTTTTCTCATTTTTCACAGATTTTTGGTTCTTTTCTAGCTATAATGGGAGTTAGGATCCAGGCCTAACTTATAGGCCCTTCATAGTAGCAGACCATGCTAGGCCATAGCCTACCACACCTTCCCAGCTGCATCTGAAGGTGAGTTATAGTCGGGTACTGTAGGTATATCCCTGTCCCCAGAGGACTTGCAATCTAAGTTTTTACCAGAGGCAGTGGAGGGTTAAGTGATTTGCCCAAGGCCACAAGGAGTGTCAATGAGATTTGAACCCTGGAGTTTCTGATCCCCGATGTTGCCCTAACCACTAGGTGGCTACTCCACTGCAACGTAGTCTCTGGTGACACTCGGCAGCACTGTCCTGCTAGCCACATAAGCACTTTTGAATATCAAGCCTATAGTACATTAATGGGGAACCTTTTGGGATACATTTTTTTTATACCTAAATAAAGAAATGAGAATTGAAAAAGCATAATTTGTGTTTGATGTAAAAAAAAACCCCAATGAACTTTGAGTGTTTAGGTTAGACGATAAAGCATTGAAATAATTAGCTATGATCATCCCTAGTATCATTGCAAAGTGTCTTTTCTCCCAAGATTGCAGTTTGGATATAGCTCGTGTTGTATGTTTAATTTTGAACAGCATGGATTGCTTTAATTGATGTGTCTAGGCTGCATGTAACAGGTGCCTGCCTCAGCTTTTCTATTCTTATATCCAATTCCTCGGAAATGTTCGTGTTAAGCAGATAATGAGTCAGGGCTTTCTGTTTAATGACCCGGAGTCTGTGCCTTTCTTCCTGGACTTTATCATAACATACGCCACGAGCACAGGAGACTATATCTGTCATTTAGAGAAAAGCGAATGAATCAGCCGAAGGAAACTGGCTGTGGAATTCTAGCTGTGCTGGTAAGTAGAAAGCATGGAGTGACACGACATCAGAAAACAGACCACTGCAACACCAAGTCCTGTGTAATAAATATTGCAGCACTGTTTCAGGCCACTAATAGGACTGCGTTTCAATAAAATTCTCCTGAATCATGTACAGAGTGTTTATTGTAGTGTAGCATGTCACTGTGTAGTTGAGGGAGCGAATTATAAACCAAACGACGAAATACCAGTTCTATGGAAGGTCATGGTGCACTGGTTTTATGTGTTTTTTTTTTTGAAAACTGTATTCAAAATTAGCAGCTTTAATGCCCTTGAGCACCACAATATTATGCAGTGTGTAGTCCTTTAGGAGGTTGCTTGGTGCCCTTATCTCTTCCCATGGCTTTCAGATTCATTTTTATGCTGATGACTCTCAAATCTATTTATCTTCACCCGACATTTCTCTTACACTCCAAGCTTTTATCTCTGCTTACTTATCTGACATCACTGCCTGAATGTATCACTGCTGTCTGAAATTGAACATGGCTAAAACAGAACTTCTTGTCTGTCCCCCTAAACCCTCCTCCCCTCTTCTTTCACTATCACTGTTGACAATACTCTTCTTCCCGTTTCCTCAGCCCACAATTTTGGTTCATCTTTGATTTCTCCCTTTCTCCACACATATTCAACAGATTGCTAAAATCTGCCGTTCCTTATCGTCCCTCCAGTCTAGTCCCAGACCTCTGGGTTTAAGCACCTCCTGCAGCTTTGGAGACTGAGCATGTCACACTTTTCCGCAGGGCCGGATTTACCTTGAGTGAGGCCCTACGCCAACAAAAATTGTGGGCCCCCAGCAGGGGCGGCCCAAGGGGGGTGCGGGGCCTCATTTGCATAAGGGGCCTCATTTGCATAAATATTTGCATAATGTTACCATATACTAACTTTTAGTAAACGTGCCTCTTAATGCGTGTATGGATAAAGAAAGACTAAAAGATTTCTACATTACTATAATCCAGTGCCAACTGCCAGACACATTAGGAACTACTACAAACACTGCCCATTTAGAACCCATAGTAAACCCGCCGTATCCTAACAGCACTACCAGGACTCACAAAGCACCATACCCTACCAATCAAAAGGCAACACTGCAAATATTAAACCAATACATTTCAGAGAACAACAATACATGACCTACTGGGGAAAGAGAACAAGTGGCAATGTCAAATAGGAATTATATAAAACAGAACACCTCAGCTCAGTTACACATGCAGAACATAGACCATCAAACAAGTAATCATAATTTAGAAACAGGAAGACAATAATTAAACTGGGAATCCCAAAAGCCAAACTTGGAAAGTACAACACTGTAGAAATAAAACTATACATTAATTTGCTCTTGTACTAAACAAAGCGCAGACGTTAATGAGGCACATTTACCAGAGCTGACATATTCCAATTAATAAATTCAAAATAAAGAGATATTTTTCTACCTTTTGTGCATTTTTTTCAGCTGCAATTGCTCCAACCACTTTCTTCTGGTTTCTTCGTGTCTTCTGCTAACTCTCCATCGTCTGCTGTCCATTTGTCCTTTCTTCTCTCTTCTAGATTTTTTCCATTCTCTCTCTACATCTGCTTTAACATACTAATCTTTCTCCTTTTGCTCTTTCCTCATTCCTATTTCATCCACTCAAATTTTACCCCTCCATCCTCAATCCCCACTTACTCTCCCAATACCCGGCCAATTGTAGATTTTTTATCCCTCCCACACAAAATATTTTTCCCTTCTCCATTTTACTCTTCCAGCCCCATCCCATTCTAATCCTCCCCCAACATCAGCTCCCTTCTAGTTCCAGCCTCACCCATCATCCATTCCCTTCTAGTCCCTGCATCAGCCCATTTCCAGTCCTAGCCACCCATCAGCCCATTTCCAGTCCTAGCAACCCCCAACCCAATACCAGTCCTAGCCCCCCATCAACCCACTTACAGTCCTAACCCCCCATCAACCCATTTTCAGTTTAAGCCCCCCCTATAACCCATTACCAGTCCTAACCCCCCATCAGCCCACTTCCAGTCCTAACCCCATCAACCCATTTCCAGTCAGCCCCCCATAGCCCACAGCCCATTACCAGTCCTAACCCCATCAGCCCACCTCCAGTTTTAACCCCCCCAGCCCATTTCCAGTCCCAGCCCCCCATAGCCCATTACCAGACAGCCCCCATCAGCCCACAGCCCATTACCAGTCTTAACCCCCCCAAAGCCCATTACCAGTCTTAACCCCCCCCCAAAGCCTATTACCAGTCCTAACCCCATCAGCCCACCTCCAGTCTTAACCCCCCAGCCCCTTTCCAGTCCTAGGCCCCCCATAGTCCATTACCAGACAGCCCCCATCAGCCCACAGCCCATTACCAGTCTTAACCACACCCAAAGCCCATTACCAGTCCTAACCCCATCAGCCCACCTCCCGTCTTAAACCGCCAGCCCCTTTCCAGTCCTAGGCCCCCCATAGCCCATTACCAGACAGCCCCCATCAGCCCACAGCCCATTACCAGTCTTAAGCCCCCCCCCAAAGCCCATTGCCAGTTCTAAGCCCCCCCAACAGCCCACAGTCCATTACCAGTCTTAACCCCATCAACCCACCTCTAGCCTTAACCCCCACCAGCCCATTTCCAGTCCCAGCCCCAGCCCCCCCCCCAATAGCCCATTACCAGTCCTACCCCCCCACCCCCGTCGGCCTAAAGTAAAATGTAATTTAAAAAAAAAACCTTCTGGCTGCCGCCGCGGGGCCCCCTCTGCTGCCGCGGCAGCACCGACTGACCCGCGGGGGCCCCCTCTACAAGCTAAATCCGTGGGGTCTGGTCGGGTCGTTCCTTCCTCCCTCCCTCCGTGCACGCTGTGAGAGGCGCGAAGGGAGAGTGTCTCCGTCGCGCCTCTGTTAAGCCCGCAGGGGCTGATGGGAAATTTCCCATCAGCCCCTGCCGGCTTAACAGATTCAGCCTGCATGGAGGGAGAGAGGGAGGAAGGAACAGCCTGCACGGAGGGAGAGTTGGAGGAAGGAACAGCCTGCACGGAGGGAGAGTTGGAGGAAGGAACAGCCTGCACGGAGGGAGAGTTGGAGGAAGGAACAGCCTGCACGGAGGGAGAGAGGGAGGAAGGAATGACCCGACCCGACCCGACCCGACGGATTTAGCTTGTAGAGGGGGCCCCCCGGGTCAGTCGGTGCTGCCGCGGCAGCAGAGGGGGCCCCGCGGCGGCAGCCAGCAGCTTTTTTTTTTTATTTTATTTAAAAAAAATTAACGTCTTCTTTTTTTGTGGGCCCCTGCCAGCTGTGGGCCCTACGCCATGGCGTACATGGCGTATAGGTAAATCCGGCCCTGCTTTTCCGTGACCCCAGTATAAGTAATCCAGGGACCGCCTTCCCTATTCAGTAGTCTCAGTCTCCATTGCAGCTGGAGGAGGCGTGAGCCTAGAGGTTGGGCTCACTGGAGGAATGATTAAGCAGTTGGTAGATTAGATAGTTAGTTAAGGGTAGTGTTAAAGGAAACACTCTCCTTTTTTTTTTATTTTTTTTTTTTATTTCTTTCATTTCTGTTAGTGAGGTGGTATATACCTTTAAATCTTTGGTAGCTGGCCCCTGCGCTCAGACAGCTCCTCGGCGGCGTGGCAGACAACTGATCCCCTTCTCTCCCCCCTCCCGGGCGTTCAGCGGCTCCAGGAAGTGTGCGGGAGTGTTTGCTGGGGCCTCCGGCTCCTGAACCCGGGGATCGGGTGAGGAGCCGTGGAGGAGTGTGCACTCTAGAAGAGCGGCGATTGGGCGGCCTGTCTCCTGTAGCCGCGGTGGTTCTTTCAGTTGGATGAGCGGCGCAGGCCGGAGGAGCAGCAGTCCTCGCTGTTTCCGACAGCTCTTGAGGTGAGCGGGGCAGGGGCACGTTAGCCGGAGAGTGTTTGGGCTCAATTCGCGGTGGCGTCGGACAGTTGTGGCTCAGGCCTTGTGCAGTCGCTGGGGGAAGCGCGGCTGAGGGGAGAGCTGGCGTTTGCGAGCGCGCAGGCCCGGGTCAAGTGCGGATTGCACGGGAAAAGGCAAAGGCTCAGTTTTCTTCTTTAGCTCGGGCCTACAAGTTGGTAGCCTATTGTGGTGTTCAGGGATATACAAAAAAAAAAAAAAAAAAAGAAACCAGGGAGAGAGTCTTTGCTTTCTTTTTCAGTGTTTTCAGTGCTGCTGTGCTAGCTGGGGGGGCTGGGTCGCAGCAGTACATCACTATGCCTTCCAGGCCTCAGTGCGTGATGTGTGGGGCTAAGAGAAGCTCGGTCTCGGCAGAGGGGGTGTGCAGAGGGTGTTTGCGGGAGGCAGCGGCGCGGGGGGGGGGGGGGATACGGAGGCACAGCTTTCTAAGGGGGAAATTTTAGGGTATTCTGAGTCTTTCTCCTGTCGGATTGACTATAGAGCCTATGCCGGGGCCTTCTAAGGTACCGGAGACCGTCAGTTCTCAGCCGGCGATTTTCTCACAGGATTTTATCGCACTTCTCCAGCAGGCTCTTGGGAAGCAAGCTGCGGGTGTAGTGGAGGAGGACCCGGGGCAGAAGCGCTCGGGGGATTTCCTGAATGGGGTAACGGATCCCGTTCCTCATAAGAAGGCGATATTAGCAGATAAGGCGGATCAGGCAGGGGGTCCTGGCGACCTGTCGGAGAACTTGGATGATTCGGACATGGATATGGATCTGGAAGAAGGCGAAATAGCGGAGCCGGAAGATCAGGTACGGGTCGTTAGGGTCTTCCGGCGGGAGGAGTTGCCAGTACTGATATCAGAGATGCTGAAGGCGCTCAACATGTCGGCAGCGGATCAGGCGGCAGACTCTTCGTTTGAGGACCCGCTGTTACAGGCAGTGCGGAAGTCCTGGAGAGCCTTTCCAATCTACAGGGTATTTAAAGAGATGATACAGGAAAAATGGGACACGCCCGAAGCAGGGATGAAAGGAGCCAGAGTGATGTCGCGGCTCTACCCACTGCAGGATGCAGATAAAGACCTTTTCAAATCCCCTAGAGTAGATGCGGCGGTTTCGGCGGTCACTAAGAAGACCACGATTCCGGTAGAAGGCAGTTCTGCCCTAAAGGACTCACAAGATAGGCGTTTGTATACTTTGCTAAAGCAGGTGTTTGAGGTCAATGCGCTTTCCATGCATGTGTCTATTTGTGGAGCATGGGTGGCAAGAGCATGTCTGCGTTGGTCCCAAAAGATGACAGGAGGTCCGGAAGCAGGGGTTGAAATCAGGGGTGGCGTATTTGGCCTATATACAGTATGACCTCATTCGCGGGCTGTCTAAAAGTATGACGTCAATAGTGGCAGCACGTAGATATCTGTGGCTGCGTAACTGGGCAGCAGATGGGGCTTCTAAAACGAGGCTAGCTAAGCTCCCTTTTTGAGGTAAACTCCTGTTTGGAGAGGACTTGGCTAAGTTGGTTAAGGATCTTTGTGAGTCTAAGGGGGGAAGGCTGCCGGAGGATAAGCAGAAGCAGGGTCGTCCTCAGGCTCCTTCTAGAAGCCAGCTGAGGGAGTTTCATAGGTTTCGTCCTGCGCGGTTTGGTCAGTTCCAGAGGGGGTGTTTCCAGTATCGCTCACAGGGATTTCAAGGGTTCAGGGGAGCAAGTAAAAGTTTTGGAGTCTCCCCTTCCTCGAATCTCAAGAAATCGCAATGAAGCGAGGGGGGCTCAGGCAGGGGTGGTACCCGTGAGGGGTCGACTACGGGAGTTTTACCCTGCCTGGGCCCAAATCACGTTAAATCAGTGGGTGCTGGAGGTCATTCAGAAGGAGTACGCCCTGGAATTTCTTCGACCTGTGCGGGATACCTTTCTTCTGTCGCCTTGCCGGACAAGTGCAAGACTCAGGGCCGTGCGAGAGACTGTGGAAAACTTGCTGGCTCTCAAAGCTGTAGTGCCGGTTCTGGAAGACCAATGCGGATCCGGTCGATACTCCATATATTTTGTGGTGCCAAAAAAGGAAGGATCCTCAAGGCCGATTGTAGACCTCAAGGGAGTCAACAGGTGCCTGAGGGTATCGCATTTTCGCATGGAAATGCTGAGATCAGTCATAGTAGCGGTGCGGCAGGGAGAGTTTCTCACCTCGCTAGATCTCTCGGAAGCGTATCTGCATATCCCAATCCGGGCAGAGCACCAGCGTTATCTCCGCTTTGCCATTCCCATGGGGCATTTTCAGTTCCAGGCGTTGCCCTTCGGGTTGGCAACGGCGCCGCGCACCTTTACCAAGGTGATGGTGGCGGCAGCGCTGCAGAAAGAAGGCATCTTGGTGCATTCTTATTTGGATGACTGGTTGATTTGAGCAAAGTCAAAGGATGAGAGCGTGGGAGTGACCCGTTCGGTGGTACAGTTTCTGCAGAGCCTAGGATGGGTAGTGAACATGGCAAAGAGCAAGTTGGAGTCCTCCCAGGAGTTGGAGTACTTGGGGGCGAGCTTTGACACAAAGATAAGCAGAGTGTTTCTTCCGCACTCCCGAGTTTTAAGGTTGAGGCAGCTAGTGCAGGAGTTTTTGGAGAGAAGGGCTCCATTGGCATGGCATTATTTGCAGCTGTTGGGCACAATGGCTGCCACGCTGGAGTTCGTGCCGTGGGTGAGAGCGCACATGCGGCCCTTGCAGAGGGCTTTCCTCAGGAGGTGGTCGCATCAGTCAGATCAGTTGTTGCAGCAGCTGGTCTACTCGGTGCAGACAAGACAGGCCTTGAAGTGGTGGCTGACTCTGGGGCATTTGGAGAAAGGCATGCTGTTGGAGTCGTCGGAGTGGAGACTGCTTACAACGGATGCCAGTCTGTACGGCTGGAGGGCGCACTATGACGGACAGTTTGCCCAAGTTCAGTGGAGCGATCCAGAGAGGAAATGGTCGATCAACAGGCTAGAGCTGAGGGCGGTCACATTAGCGTTAAAGGAGTTCCAACAGTTGGTGCAAGGAAAGGCGATTCGAGTGCTGGCTCTCGAAGAAGAGGCGGAGGAGCTTCTCGCTTCGGCGGAGTTACACCTGGAGGCGTTATTGGAAGCGCATGTGGCGGGAGTAGACAATGTAGCAGCCGATTTTTTTTTTAGCAGAGTCAAGGTGGATCCCCGGAGAGTGGGTACTGCATCAGGAGGTGTTCGAGTTGCTGGTACAGCGTTGGGGGCCTCCGGTGATGGATCTTATGGCGACGTTCGAGTCAGCGAAGGCAGAGAGGTTTTACAGCAGGCGAAGAGAAAGGTTGTCCGAGGGCTTGGACGCGCTGATTCAGAGGTGGCCGGAAGAGCAGCTCCTGTACGTGTTTCCACCGTGGGTGCTGATCGGTCGAGTGCTGCAGCGCATCGAAAGGCACAAAGGCCGGGTGATTCTAATTGCCCTGGATTGGCCAAGAAGGCCGTGGTATGCAGACCTGGTACGCCTTCTGGTGGAGCCACCATGGAGATTGCCTGTCAGGGACGATCTGCTGGGGCAGGGCCCCTTGAATATGCCTCAGGTAGATCAGTTTTCGCTTACGGCTTGGCTCTTGAGAGGGCTAGGTTGACAGCCAAGGGTTACTCAACAGCAGTTGTTTCGACATTATTGAAGTCCAGGCGTATGTCGACTTTGATGGCGTATATCTGGGCTTGGTGCGCGGAGAGGCAAGTGTTGCCGTTAGGAGCGTCAATTTCACAGGTTCTAGCTTTTCTACAAGATGGTTTTGATAAAGGGCTGGCGGCGGCATCCCTTCGAGTTCAGTTGGCAACGCTTTCTTGTTATCGTGGAAAAGTACAAGGAATGGTGTTGAACTCATCCAGATGTTAGAAGGTTTTTACGGGTGACCATGCTCTTGAGGCCGCCATGTAGGACTCCAGTTGGTAGGAGCGCCGTTTGAGCTGTTGGCCAAGGCTACTTTGAAGGATCTTACTCTTAAGGTAGTGTTTTTAGTGGCTATTTCGTTGGCGAGAAGAATTTCAGAATTGCAGGCTTTATCGTGTAAGGAGCCTTTTTTTGTCCTTCTATGATAAGATGGTGGTTTTGCGTACTGTGCCGTCTTTCTTACCAAAGGTTGTGTCCATGTTTCATGTGAATCAGGCCGTATCCTTACCAGTCTTCGAGAGGGGAGGCAGGGATAAGGGCAAAGGTCGACTTCATCGGCTGGACGTTAGTCGAGCTTTAAGAATTTATTTGCATAGGGCAGCATCATTGAGGAAGACAGATAGGTTGTTTGTCTTGTTTGGAGGCCCACGACAAGGGGAGTCGGCATCTAAGGCTTCTATGGCAAGGTGGATTAAAGAGGCTATTGCGTCAGCGAATATTTTGAAGGGCAAGTCCGTGCCGAAGGGTCTTCGAGCACATTCGACTAGGACGCAGGCGCAGCTTCATGGGCAGAGTGTAGTTTTGGTACCTGCGGTAGAAATTTGTAAGGCAGCTATGTGGTCGTCATTGATGTCCTTTGTTAAGCATTACAGGATCGATGTGCAGGCGGAAGGGGATGCGAGATTTGGATCAGAGGTTCTTCAGGTTGGTCTGGCAGGTCCCTCCCGTTAAGGTGTTTACTGCTCTGTTACATTCCCAGAGGTCTGGGACTAGACTGGAGGGACGATAAGGAAGGTTAAATTAGACTTACCTGCTAATTGTGGTTCCTTAAGGAACTCCAGTCTAGTCCCATATCCCTCCCGACTTCTAGCATGGTAGACAGTAGCCTGAAGTAAGATAACAGGTAGCTCTCAGTTCGGCTGGGGCTCGGTGGGCTGCGGTCTCGGAAGGGAGGAGGGGGTGTGCTTGTCGGGTCCACGCAAGTACAAACAGGTTCATTTCTGTAGCTCTCTGGTCACGGGCCAGGGGCTCAAGGTGCATTAACAGTTGTTTTCTCTATAAAGTTAGATAGTTATGGAGTTACTGTATAGTTGTTTTTAGACATGTTTCTGCTTACTTATTGCTCTGGTGAGTCTGCTTTGTCAATAGGTTACTGAATAGGGAAGGCGGTCACTGGATTACTTATACTGGGGTCACGGAAAAGTGTGACATGCTCAGTCTCCAAAGCTGCGGGAGGAGATGCTTAAACCCAGAGGTCTGAGACTAGACTGGAGTTCCTTAAGGAACCACAATTAGCAGGTAAGTCTAATTTAACCTTTCTTTCTCTATACCATTTAACAAAATTCACCCCTTCCTCTCTGAACACACAGCCAAAACTCTTGTTCACTCTTTTATTACCTCTCGCCTTGACTACTGCAACCTCCTCCTTGCTGGTCTTCCTCAGAGTCATCTCTCTCCTCTTCAGTCTATTCAGAACTCTGCTGCATGACTGATCTTCCACCAGCCCTGATACACTCATATAACCCCTCTTCTGAAATCACTTCACTGGCTCCCCTTCTGTTTCCGTATTCATTTCAAGCTGCTTCTTCTAACCTATAAATGCATTCACTCTACTGCCCCTCATTACCTTTCCTCTCTCCTCTCTCCCTACACCCCAACTGGTGAACTTTGCTCCTCTTCTGGCTTCCTTCTCTCCCTGCCCTTTTCTTCTACTGCTAACTCCAGACTTTGGTCTTTTCACCTTGCTGCTCCTTATGCCTGTAACAAATTTTTGTATCTTTACGTCAAGTCTCATCTTTCTCCCTCTTCAAATCCATGCTAAAGGCTTACCTCTTTGAGGCTGCTTTGGGATCCTGATCTATTGTTCCCTTTAGTCTCCTCTCCCTATTGAACCCCTTATTTCTCTTGTATTGTGCTGTCTCAACTAGATTGTAAGCTCTATGAGCAGGGACTGTCTTCTATATGTGTTTGTACAGCATTGCATACGCCTTGTAGCGCTATATAAATGATTAGTAGTAGTTGCAGGGTAGGTAATGTCCATGGGTTGCAACAGTGTCAACACAGCTGATGAATTAATTGCCTGTATGGAGCATCCGTTGCTGCCTTTTATGATAGGATGAGGGACTGATGATAACACCTATTAAGAAACACACTGAATAGAAATTATGATTTTTAGAACGATAACGGAGATAACAAGAGACTTAAGCTCTTTAACAGATGAAAGTACTGAACTTTCACCGCCAAGGATTAGAAATAAAGTTATGCTTAAACTCCTTAGAGAATTGATTTTTTTGTGCAAATCAGAAAAATGCAGAATGTGATGGCAGAGAAAGATTCCAAAGCTCAGCTGGTTTTGCCATTATTCCAAGCCCAGCTTTTACCTTTCCTTCCCCTCCCTGCAATGAAGGAACCTCTGCCGATCCCATGCTCTCCCGCTGCCACTGTCCTAGGCCTGTGCTAGTGGCGTAGCCAGAACTGAAATTTTTTTTTGGGGGGGGGGGGGTGGGACTAGGCATACATGTCTGAGCTCTTGGAGTTGGACTCTTATCGCCAGGAACAAGCAGGAATGTAGTCTTCACATATGGGTATCGTCTGCACTGATGGAGCCCGCATGGGAACGCTCCCCAGCATCCTATAGGAAAGCTTTTGGGAGCATCCCACTGCGCCTGCGCTGCTGCCTTTCCGCCTTTCCAACTCTTCTTCAGTTTTTCGTTTTCCGCAGAGCCGACAGGCAGCAATTCCTGTCACCGCAGAAAATATTCTTTTTTGTGGTCGAATCTGCTTTCCCGTCGATGCTTACACTGGTACCACTGGTGTCTTCTTTATTTTCTTCTTCTTTTTCTTGAGGGTCTGTCCCCTCTTGGTGCTTTGGTGCCATTTTGGGCACTAGGCCCTGTTTTCTTTCAAAATGGAGAAACCAACTAGTGGTTTCAAAAAATGTTCAAAATGTGGCAGTACCATTTCTGCTACTGACACCCATGACTGGTGTCTTAAATGTTTGGGCACAGATCATTCTCCATCGGAGTGTCTTCTTTGCAGAAAGATGACTAAGAGGGGCCTGCAGAATAGAACTGCGAAACTCGGCACCCTTTTTGCCTCGGATGCAATGTCCATTGCATCAACGTCGTCCAGGGCTTCATCTTCCTCCCATGGATCTTAGGTAACCAAACCCAGGTCTTCCTCGAAGACCGGCTGGTCATCAAAGGGTAGATCTCCTTCTAAGCATCAAGATGCTTCTAGCATTGCCCTCGAGGACAATTTATTTATTTATTTATTTAGCTGTATTTATATCCCGCTTTTCACCGGGTCAAAGCGGTCAATTGGGAGATACATTTAACATGAGGGGATATGACACACACACGCTAATACGTACAGGGAACATGGGCAATGGAGGGTTAAGTGGCTTGTCCAAGACCACAAGGAGTACCTATAGGACTAGAAATCCCAGTCCCTCCGGCCTGAGATTGCTGTCCCCTGGGTGGGACTTGAACCCCCGGCCCTCCGGCCTGAAGTAC
Source organism: Ichthyophis bannanicus (assembly GCA_033557465.1). Classification (NCBI taxonomy): domain Eukaryota; kingdom Metazoa; phylum Chordata; class Amphibia; order Gymnophiona; family Ichthyophiidae; genus Ichthyophis; species Ichthyophis bannanicus. The sequence goes on along the minus strand of CM066032.1, from coordinate 844,841,046 downwards.
CTTGTCCTAACCACTAGGCCACTCCTCCCTCCAATACACAGGCCAATACACAGGCCAAACAACCCTGGCGGGAGGTCCTTTTCTCCAAAGCATTTGCGGGGTCCCAAGATGTACCCGAGGCGTCCACCTCCAGAGAGCTCTTGGTGCCATGTTCTGGGGTCGTGGCCTGTTCCGCCGGTACCGACACCCAGACATCAGCGGGCTCCATGGATCAACGTATCCTAGCCATTGAGTGCAGTCTTGCGGCCTTGTTAGCAGCCTCTGTACTGCTAAAGCCACTACAATTGGTTCTGCAGCCATCGATACCGGGTGTATCTGCATCTACCGTTGCGCCGCTCTCAATGCTACCACCCATGCTGGCCCTAGAATTGGTGTCCAGCATAGGGGGTTCGGTATTGAGGCATTCCGATGCCGACTTCGATCGGTATCGTCGACAGGCAGTACGAGAGCATCTGGCCTGTCGATACTTTGAGGATTCTGATGATTCCGATGACTCCATCAGTACCAGAGTGGTTCTTCCAGAGGATCCCTCTCCTTCGCCGCAACGTCGGATGTCTCCTTCGGAGGACATGTCTTTTCAAGACTTTATATGGGATGTGGCTCAGGACCTCTCGATCACCTTGACCCCCGAGAAGGAACCGAGAGCTGAAGAACTTGAAATTCTGCAGTATCCGGCAGCCCCTAAGGAAGCCGCAACCCTTCCCGTACACCAGATTTTGCATGATCTCATGCTGAGGATGTGGGAAACACCCTTAACGGTGTCTCCACATTCTCAAAGGCTCGATACAATTTACCGAGTACCGTAGTGTCCCGGATTCCAAAAAACGCAGTTACCACACCATTCCATGTTTGTGGAATCGGCGATGCGCTGAATCAAAAGTGCCAAGACACATTCCTCTAATCCTCTGGGCTGTGAAGCAAGGACTCTCAATGCCTTTGGTTGTCGATATTTTCAGGCCTCTATGTTATCGACCAGAATAAGTTCTTACATACTTTACATGGGTATGTTTCTTCGAGAGGTTACTAAAGATTTGGAACTCATGGCTCCTCTTCTCCCCGATGAAAAGAAGGCAGATTTCCTTACTCTTGTTAAGCATGCCAAAAATGTTTCTAAGTTCATAAACAGGGTAACCTTTGATTGTTTTGAATGCATTAGCAGGATCTCTGCTATTTCTATTGGTGCACGTCGGATTGCTTGGTTACAAGCATCTGATTTAGAGCAGTGGGTGCAAGACAAGCTGGAGTGGAGGAGTGGCCTAGTGGTTGGGGCAAGGTACTTCAGGCCGGAAGGTCGGGGGTTCAAATCCCACTAGAGGACATCAACCTTGGGCCGGAAAGACTGGAGTTTCTAGTCCCACAGGTGCTCCTTGTGGTCTTGGGCAAGACACTTAACCCTCCATAGCCCATGTTCCCTGTAAAAAAAATAGTTATCTCCAAGTTATAATGCCCTGTTCAATGTAATTTCAGTTTGTTCAATGTAAACTGCACTGATGCAGAATAGCGTGGTATATAAGAGAATGTAAATAAATAAATAAATAAATAAGCTGGGGAATATTCCTTGCACGGGAAAAAACCTCTTTGGCAAGGACTGGCAGGCTAAAGCTTCTCAGCTTGAGTCTGAGAACACTGCCTTGAATAGACTATCCAGGACCACTGCCAGCCCAGCTAAGAAAAAGACAGTTAAGAAACCCTTTTTCAACAAGAAAAATAAATTCTATCCTTCTTACACCCAAACTGTCCACTGCCCAATCCATGCTCCCCAGAAGGGGCAGCAGCAGCCGAAACAACAAAGAGAGGCTCAAGTCCCCAGAGCTCAACCAGCTCAGCAGAGACAACCTCCGCAAGGTCTTTGACTCCTTCCTAGAGAACCTAGTCATCCTTCCTCTAAAAATACCAGAGCCTCTCAACATTCCAGGCAGACTGTGTTACTTCGCCAGGACATGGCAGCAGATAACATCAGAGCACTGGGCTCTCTCCATAGTGACAGAGGGGTACACCTCCACTTTAACAGTATGCCCCCTCTTTCTACTCCAAGGGAGTTCAGTTCTTGGCCCCCCCCTCACCACTCTCTTGTGTCAAGAGGTCACCTCACTTCTTGCTCAGGGAGCGATAGAGGAGGTACCTCTTTCTCAACAAGGCCTGGACTTTTACTCCCTTATCCCACAGAAAACAGGAGGGTACAGACCCATACTGGACCTCGGGGATTTAAACAAGTATCTGTTCCGAGAAAAATTCAAAATGATCTCTCTCGGAACACTTCTCCCTTACATTCAGAGTCAGGATTTGGCTATGTTCTCTAGACCTAAAAGACGCCTATACACATATCCTTATTCATGCAGAACACAGGAGGTTTCTTCGATTCCTCTTTCAGGGAAGACATTGCCAGTACAAAGTTCTACTCTTTGGCCTGGCTTCTGCCCTTAGAGTCTTCATAAAATGCATGGCAGTAGTAGCAGCATTTCTAAGGATTCTAGGGATATTTGTCTTCCCCCTACTTAGATGACTGGCTGATCTGAGCATCAACAGCTCCAGAAGTCAGCTCTGCTCTTTCCTGTACGATGCAAACCCTGCGATATTTGGGATTGGTCATAAATCTCCCAAAATCCCATCTCACTCCTCAATCTCTAGAGTTCATAGGGGCTCTTCTAGACATATGGCAGTCAAGGGCTTTCCTGCCCCAACTCTGCTGTGCTCAGATAGTTCAACTGGCTTCTCAAGCAGCCATGAAAACTTTCCTGACTGCTTGAGAAATGTTTCAGTTGCTGGGGCATATGGCGTCCACTGTACATGTGGTCTCCTATGCTCGCCTACACATGCGAGCAGCCCAGTGGACCATAGCCTCTCAGTGGACAGAGGCTTCAGGTCATCTGGGGGACAAAATCAGAAACTCTGCATGCCTCATTTCATCCCTTCAGTGGTGGCAATCACTAGAAAACCTTCTTGTAGAGTCACCTTTTCAGCAGCCACTGCACCAAGCTACCTTGACAACAGATGTGTCCAAGTCGGGTTGGGGGGCTTATACGGACAATCTCTCCACTCAAGGTCTCTGGACCTAGCAGGAGGCTTGTCTTCACATAAATCTACTGGAACTCTGAGCCATTTTCTACTCTCTTCGAGTATTTCAGGCCCATCTGCGCTAAAAGACAGTTCTTGTCCAGACGGACAATCAGGTAGCCATGTTCTATATGAACAAGCAGGGTGCAACGAAACTCTACGCCTCTGGTCCTTCCCAAGAGGCCTTAAGATTCACTTACTAGTGGTGTATCTCCCAGGCACACAGAATCTCCTGGTGGACAAATTCAGTTGAGTGCTGCTGCCACACGAGTGGTCTCTTCATCCAGAGCAACTTGCTTGAATCTGGGGAACCCCAGATATAGACCTATTTGCAAGTCCTCAGAATGCCAAACTTCCCCGATTCTGTTCCAGAATTCTGGCTCGTAACAGTCAGACAATGGCTACTTTCCACCTACACTTCCTATATACCTACCCACCCATTCCCCTTATTCCCAAGACTCTGTTCAAACCTCAGAGAGACAGGGGCCATATGATCCTCATAGCCCCACACTGGCCACGACAGACATGGTATCCACTGCTTCTATGTCTCTCTCAAGCCAGGCCTCTGGAGTTGGGATGTGCTCTAGATCTTCTATCCCAGGAGAACGGGACACTTTTGCACCCGAATCCTCAGTCTTTACACCTGATGGCCTGGTTGCCGAGAGCTTAGAATTCCAGGATGTCAACCTCTCTCAACAGGATAAAGATATCCTTTTGGCCTCAAGGAAACCTTCCACAAGGCGTCCCTATGCCTTCAAGTGGAAAAGGTTCTCTATCTGGTGTTCAAAAAGGAACTTAATACTTTTTCAGTTCCAGTAGAGGCGTTACTGGAGTATCTCCTCCACCTTTCATCCTCTGGACTTAAGACTAATTCAGTAAGAGTCCATCTTAGTGCCATTGCAGCTTTCCACAAGCCCTTTGGACAACCTATCTCCTCTTAGCTGCTTGTAGCGTGGTTTATGAGAGGTCTACTCTTAACTAAGCCTCCCATTAAGCTACTACCCGTGGAATGGGATTTAAATCTTGTCCTCGGACAGCTCATGAAGCCACCCTTCGAGCCCTTAGCCACTACATCCCTAAAGTCTCTTTCTTGGAAGGTAATCTTCTTAATTGCCCTCACTTCTGCAAGACGCAGAGAGCTACAAGCTTTAATGGCTGATCCTCCTTGCACAAGGTTCCACCATGATAAAGTAGTCCTTAGGACTCATCCTCACTTTATGCCAAAGGTGGTTTCGCCTTTTCATTTGAACAAGTCGGTTTACCTTCCTGTCTTCTTCCCTAGGTCTCATGCCTCTACTGCAGAAAGGAATCTTCACACTGTAGATTGTAAAAGAGCTTTAGCCTTTTACCGTCAAAGGACTAGGCAGCATAGAAAGGCTTCACAGCTTTTTGTTGCCTTTGATTCCAGACACCTGGGCGTACCAGTTTCCAAGAGAACTCTCTCCAGGTGGATTGCAGACTGCATATCCTTTACCTATGAGAGTAAGGGACTTTCTCTCGAAGGTCATGTCACAGCTCACAATGTTAGAGCAATGCCTCTGTGGCCAACCTTCGCTCGGTGTCGATTGACGACATCTGCAAAGCAGCCACTTGGTCCTCTGTCCACACCTTTGCAGCCATTACTGCATGGACAAGGACTCCCATCGGGATGCCTTGTTTGGCCAGGCTGTTCTCCAGCATCTCTTTCAGACTTAGAACAACTCCTACCCCCCATCACGGGTTTCGATACCAGAGATCCTTGGGAGGAAACATGACCCACCTCAGTTTGGGTTAAGCTGCTTTCTGGGGTCATCTCCCTGGCATCTCTAAGCTTGGGAGTCCCCATATGTGAAGACTACATTCCTGCTTGTTCCTGGAGATAGCATAGTTACTCACCTGTAACAGGTGATCTCCAGGAACAACAGGAATTGAATCTTCATAACCCACCCACCTCCCCTAGGAGTTGTATCTCTATCTCTCTCTCTCTTTCTTTCCTTCTCTCCTTTTGTCTCAGCTACAAACCCAACTGAAGAGGGAGAGTTGGAAAGGTGGGAAGGCAGCAGCGCAGGAGCAGTGGGATGCTCCCAAAAGCTTTCCTATAGGACGCTGGGGAGCGTTCCCGCGCGGGCTCCGTCGGTGCCATCGATACCCATATGTGAAGACTCAATTCCTGCTGTTCCCGAAGATCACCTGTTACAGATGAGTAAATACGCTATCAACAATAATGCCTTAAAGTGTATCTTACAACGGATTTCTGTCGTGTATCATGGCTAAGATCTGAAATATTTTAAATTCCATCATCTTAACCCTTTCGCATCCACATAATTGTTTTGTACCTGAAATTTTTTTTTCAGTTTTTTTTTTCAGCTAAATGATGCAGAATATAAAGTTTCTTTGAAAAATTTTTATTTCTAAGAAGCAATATTTACTGTTGCCATATGGCAACTACGGTCCTGAATGGCTGAAAATTAAAAACAGTCTTGGCATCAGTTTCATTTACTGCTGGGTGTGATAGTTTAAATAACAGTTTTTTTTCAGATGTCAAGCACAGATACGTATCACATTTCGCACACAGTGTGCGGATTTTTTGGAAATATAGAATCTGGTGAAAAAGTTGGGGGAAAATTTGAAGGCTGCCATATGGCAACAACAGCCATGAAAGGGTTAAGCACTTCCCAGCACTAAACGATTTATATGCTTATGGAAACTGTTCAAGAGGAAGTATCTCATACCTTACTTTGTCTATTTTTAAAGACAAACTTCTCAACAAATATCAAAATATCCTACCTTATGTTACAAAATAATTGCCATTATTTAGCACATACTATTCATATTTGTTTATGACAAATAAATGCTACTCTTTGCACAAAGTTTTAAGAAGGCACAACTGGTGTATGATGATTCAAAACCTTAGATGTACTAAATTTACTTAACTGAAGCTATAAGGAAGTGGAGTAATCTTCATGATTGCTCCCTTTATCTTTATTGAATTACTTGATATACTACCCAACAGCAAAAAACAAATTCCTCCACTGCCAATACTCTGTAAACGAACACAAAATCCTTCAAAAAAAGGCACTAGGAACCTTATCATATGAGGTACCATTTCAGAAATAATGCCCAGCACTTAAAAGAGCAACAATCTTATCAATGGAAATATTACACTGAAGCATAGAAGACTAAGGAGTAGGTTTACTAAAGGTTAATGTGCATTACATGTCACCGCATCCATGGAAATAAGATCCTAAGGCATTTAATGCGCGTTGAAACCTTTAGTAAACATGCCCCTAATAAAAGAACAGATCCAGAAAAAATACTTCACCTCAACCACACACGCAGAACACAGACAGACAGGCCTTAACTAAATATTGAATACATTCCCAAAGCTGACATATTCCAATCATTAAGAATTCAAAAGAAAATGCATAGTTTGTATCTTTGTCCTCTGATCATTTTATTTTTCTAATTGGATTGGTCGTGATGTTTTCCTTTTACTCTTGTCTGTCTTTTCCTAAGTCCTTTCCAGAGTTTTTTTCCTTTTACTGTTTCTTCTCTCTCTATCTTGTTCCTTTTTCCTCTCCATCTCTCTCTGACAGTATTCACTTTTATCTTTTTTCTTCATTTCACTATTCTGCCTCTCTTTCCACCCATAGACTTTATTCCTCCATCCCACTTTCTGTCGCCCTCCAATCTTCAATATCCTTTTTGTCTTCTCACCTACCTAGCAGCTTTCCATATCCTACTTTGTTCCTGCATTCCCCCTGTGTCTTTCACTTTTTCACCAGTCTTCTATTTCTCCTTCTTAAATCTCCGCCCCCCCCCCCCCCCCCATTTTCAGAAGCTGTACTAATCCCTGTCCTCAACCCCTACATTCATTTGCCTCTCATTCTCTCACTAATCCCAGCTCCATTTTGGCCTCCAGCTCTTGTCTCTTTCTCCCAACCAGCCCCTTTTTTACCCTTATGCCTCTCCACCAGCCTGTCCCTTTCCCCTGTTTTCTCCTTGCCTTCATATCTCCTTGTCCCCTTTCATTGCTCAACCAGCCCCTCCAGGTACTTCAAACCACCTCTCCACCCTTTCTCTTCCTTCTGCATTTTCTCATCCCATCCAGCCCATCCAACACCCTTCCAATCATAATTCACACCTAGATGTTATTCACCTTTAGTCCCTGCTCTCCTCCCTGTCCAGCCTGAGTCCATACTCACACTCACATCAATCTTAAACTCATGGTCTTCTGCTTTATTATCTAATTCCTCAGTCCCTGAATCCCTGCTTCCCTTCTGCCCTAAGTACCCATCTGCTTCACAAGTTCCTGTTCCCCCCTCCCTATGCACCTACCTGATCACAAATCCCTGCTCTCCCTCCCCTGCCACAAGAATCTTCTGATCCACAGTCCATGCTTCCTCTATCGCCTGGGTCCCCCACCCTGGTAGTTCCTCTTCTGTCTCTCTCCCTGCTCTTGTCACATGTGCCAGTACTTTACTATTCGTGCAGTTCAAGAAACAGTTTGAACTGTGCTGCTCAGAATGGTGACTGAACTACACAAGAGGAAGAAGCGCCTGTACGTGCTGCAAGTTGCACCAGGAAGAAGATCATTTGCTTTCTGTTGCAGCTTGTGGCTCATACCAGCGCTTCTTTCTCCCGCACGGTTCAAACTGTTCCTTGAACTGCACGAATAGTAAAGTGCTTGCACGCATGACAACAGCATGGAGGGAGACAGACAGACAAAAGAGAGAACGGGAGCTGGGGAGTGGGAGCCCTGGAAATGTAGCTGCAACATGCAGAGAGAGAGCAGTAAAGCAGTTGCACACTGAAAATAAATAGAATAGCCGTGTGGCAGTTTAGCTGGGGGGGGGGGGGGGGCTTGAGCAAAATGTGAGAGGGCCCAGCCCCTCCATCCTCATGGCTATGCCTTTTGCATAAATCCAACATCTTTCCTGTGAAAAAAATATTTTCTCACATTTTGTCCTGAGTCTACTCCTACAAAGAACATGCTTGCCTCTTCTGTACTGTTAATAGGCATTTTCAGGTTTTTGAATGTCTCCATAACATCTGTTTTCTTTAGCCTAAGCTCTACATATTTAGGTCTTAAAGTAACCTTACAGGTCCTTATTGTGCAGGCTTTGCATAATTTTGGTAGTTCTCATCAGATATTATAGTCTAACATAAATGCCATATTGGGTCAGACCAAGGTCCATCAAGCCCAATATCCTGTTTCCAACCGTGGCCAGTCCAGGTCAGAAGTACCTGTCAGATTCCCAAAAAGGTGCACTGGTTCCACTGCTTAACTTGGGGTAAGCAGTGGATTTTCCAAGTCCTCTTTAATAATGGTTTATGGACCTTTCCTCCAGGAACTTGTCCAAACCTTTTTTAAACCCAGCTACACTAACAGCCTTTACTACATCCTCCGGTAACGAATTCCAGAGCTTGGTTATGCATTCAGTGAAAAAATATTTTCTCTTATTAATCTTAAATGGGTTACATTGTAGCTTCATTGCGTGTCCCCTAGTCTTTTTCTACTTTTTGATGGAGCAAACAATCTGTGTTTACCCGTTCTACACCATTCATTATTTTTCAGACCTCTTATCATATCTCTCCTTAGCTGTCTCTTTTGCAAGTTGAAGAGCCCTAACCTTTAAAGTCTTTCCTCATAAGGGTTTTGCATGATCCTCATCCTCATTCTCATTCCCTCCCCCTAGCATAAGGGGAGCAGCACTTCTATCCTGTTGGGTTCAGTCTGATGTATGAATACGTGAGGTCAGCAAAGACATGCAAAGGAAAGAAGCACTGTTCTTTTCATACCAGGAGAGGCATATTGGGGAGTAAGACTACCTGATTCTCCAGGAACAAGCAGGAAGTCAGTCCTCACATATGGGTGACGTCGGCACATACGGAGCCCGCGCAGAGCATTTCCCCAGCTTTCAAAGAAAGCCTTTGGAAATGCCACCATGCATGCGTGGTCCCCTTCCTGCCCAAGGGTGCCATCTTGATCAGTCTCTCTTTTTCCATGGAGCCCTTTGGACGCACCTCAGAAAAAGTCTCACAATTGTCTCTCTAATTCCAGTTTCCCAGTCCTCTTCCCGCTGTCTCCAGTGCCCCTGCCTTGGCAGTGGGCCCTGGGACTTTGCTATTTTTTCATATTTTTCTTCGTGAGTTCGTCTGTAGCGCATTTCGCACCCTTTTCAACCGCTAGCTGAACCGAAGGTCTTCGACCTTAAGGGGATTCTTTTTGTCCCCATGGCCTTCGGTTTCAAAAAGTGTGACAAATGCTCCAAAAACATGTCTTTCACAGACACCCATGACTGTTGTCTTGGGTGCCTGGATGCTGACCATAACCCGGAGCTCTGCTCCCTGTGTAAAAAGATGTCCTTCAAGGACATCCAGAGCCATAAGCAGAAATCGGATATTTTCGCAAGGCGGCTTCAGTGTCCTCGGTAGCTTCCCGCTCTGCGGCCCTGGCGTGACTCTTAGCAAGGGCCCCCTCGAAAGAGAGCGGAAGAAGAAGAAGAAGGCCTTGAGGACCCTGTCAGGGGCTCTGGACAAGCGTGAGCGTTCTCGCGCCCAGTCCCTCAGCCCCCCTCGGCAGTTTCAAGAGTCAGAGAAGGAGTGGCCACTAAAGGTTCCTTGTACAGATACGGAGGCCTCTGCCAATGCGCCCGATCTTCCGAGGGTCATCCCGGCTAGGATCTCCTCTCCTCCTAGACTCCCGACCAAGTCATCCCGGCATCAGTGTCACAAGGCCCCACTCCTGACTGGGAGGCCCAAATGCTGGTACTGGAGCACAGCGTTTCTGCCTTCCTTGCTGCCCAGCTGGCGCTGGTGCCAGACCCCACTAGCATGTGCCCTGAGACCTCGAGGGTGACGCCTGTGATGGCTCCCCAGACAGCTGTGACAACCCCCGAGAGCCAGGGGCCTCATGAAGGATCCCGGCAAAGGTCTCTATCTCCATCCCAGTCTTCAGGTGTGAGATCTTTCCAAGCCAGCGTCTCCGGCTCCAAGCAGGCTTCAGCCCCGAGAATCTAATGTACAGCACAGACTCTGTTCGAGCAACCTAGCTCCGAGTTTTCCTTGGAATGTTCGGGCTGGGAGTCCAAAGGGGACACTTCCCCTGAATCCCAGGCTCATCAGGACCTCCCCTCAGATCCTTCTCCACCTTTTCAGAAGCGGCGATCTCCTCCCGAAGACACCTCCTTTCTGTAGTTTGTGCAGGACATAGCTTGAGCCCTAGCTCTTTCCACGCAATTCACGGAGAAGCTCCATGTGAAGGAACTCAATATTTTTCAGTAGAAAGGCTCCACCAAGAGAATCCCTCACGGTCCCGGTTCCGCCCATCCTAGCCCGGCTGCTCCTTCGCATGTGGGAGCCACCTGCATCTATCCCCATTGTCAGCAAGCGCCTGGACACCATGTACAGGGTCCAGCGAGGGCCCAGCTTCTGGAAGGCCTAGCTTCCTCATATTTCAGTGGTGGTGGAGTCTGCCTTGCAGAAGCAAAAGAGACCAAAAACTCACTCTTTGGACCCTCTGGATAGGAAATCCTGCGCCGTTGACCCTTCAGGTGTAAGGCCTACCAAGGCTCCATGCTGGCGTGCCACATCCAGGCTTACCGGCTATATATAGGCATGTTCCTTCGTGACCTCTGCGACGCTCCTGCCTGCGCCCTGGAGCTTACAGGCAGGAGTGGCCTTATTGTCCCTTGTGAGTATAGGTAGAACTGTTCCCTATGAATGCTGGGAACTGAAGTCCACTTCTATTTTCTTTAGGGAATAAATTGTAGTTGCGACCAAAGATGGTAAGGCTTTGCAAGAATATTTATTTGTATTGGGGATGTTCTCCAGCGCATCAAAATTCATAGATACAAACGTAAAGGTGCAACTTTTAACATAAGCAGAAGTAAACAGGAACTCAGGAACAACTGAAATTGAATTAGCTTTAACTCAGCTTTTCATATTTAGAGGAGCTTAAACTCAGCATTGCCTCGAGTGGTAACTCAAGAATATTGCAGCCTCACATTAACAGCTGTTCAGCTCACAGCGTGGCTTTAGAACACAGGTGCAAACAATTATGAACTCTCACGGCAAAGGCAGCAGAAATAGCAAACGTTCTGTATTCCTTTCATACAAACTTTCAAAGCTTCTTTATATTGCTATTCTCTACAACAAAAAGAGCAGTCCATGCTACAAGGATCAGTGGTTAAGGTAGGCAGATCATTTTCTACCTGCATGTACTCCTCTGAGTTAATGGAACTACGGTCTTCTTCAAGCTTCTGAAGTTTCCCTGCTTTCAGCTCTAAAAACTGCTGAAATTCTTTTAGGAGCAATTCAGCCTGCTTGTTATCAGGTTGGCAGTTATCAGTAAGGGTTATGCCCTTCTCCCAGTCAATAACTGTTTCTATTGCAGAGCTTTGCTTATACAGTTCAGGGCAATGAAAAGGTTTCTTCAACAAAGCACTAAAGATAGGAAATTGTGCTTTACCTTCTCCAACATTTTTTGTATAAGAACTGACTTCTTTCTGCAAGACTCCTCTCCTGTTTGGAAGCTCAGGAGTTTTGTGGTTAATTCTTCTGTTAGGAGAATTTCCCTTAGGAAGGTTTTCTCCCTGCTGTAACTTTCTATAGCACTGCCTGCCAGTATAGGAAGTACCTTCTTTCCACGTGTTGGTTTTTCTGTGCTTCACAGGTCCAGGCTCTATTCGTTAGAAAGAGTTTCCTTCGGAGTGTGCCTGCCTTTGAGGCTTTCTATTCCAGGGTTCTGTCTTCTCCCAAGATTCTAAAGCATTGCTCCGTCCATTCCTCATAGGACTCCTCTTAGTAGTGCCTTTAGAATTCTTTGCAGAACCTCTCTTACTCCTCCTCACAGACTCCATCTCACTCTTACTCCCAGACTCACACTTAGCCTCAGACTCCGACCTCCACTTGGACTCCGACCGACTCTTGGACTCTGACTCATTTTTCCTAGCAGCCCTGTTCAAGGCTTTAAAAAGGGCTTCTTTTCCTGGCACGCCTTGTCCAACCCCTGGGTGTGCCCAATCAGCATTGAAGCCTAACTCCTCCCCTGGGCTGGTGTCTGTGCTGAGCTCAGCAGAGCAGTGTGTTTTTTTCAAGTCAGAATTGAAAATCCTGTGTGAATCCTTTCCCTTCTCAGGATTTTCCTCAATCTCCATCTCTTCCGGAGGGCATTCTTCACCACACCTCACGAAGGAGTTCAGAGATTTCCAGGTGGGCCTCGATGGCGATTACCTCTGCCGCATCCATTCCCTCCTGAAGTCAGTAGGGGACTGTTCAAAGTATCTTTTTTGCACTGCATATGACAGCTTCGAGTCTTCCACTCGAGTAGTGGCTGCTGGCATTGGGGCCAGGTGGCAGGCCTGGTTCCAGTCCTCGGACCTCAAACAATGAGTCCAGGAAAAACTGCTCAATGTACTGTGCCTGGGCAAGCAATTATTCAGCAAACCGTTGGAGGACATAGCAGCGGAGATTGAGACGGAGTACATCACTCGCACCCGTCTCTCCCAAAAAGACTTCCTTTCTCCTGCAGAAGAAGCAACAGGGCAAGAAGCCTTTCTTCCAGAGAAAGGGTAATCCCTACCAGGGCGACCCACCTTACCCTCCGGCGCCAGCTCCACTCCAGGGTGGACAAAGCAAGAGCGGCCCTCAGGGCCCGCGTAAGCCTAAGGGACCCAAGAGTCAGACCCCGTCACAAGCCCAGTCAGCCCAAGGCTTTTGACCTCAGATGCATAGCTGCTCGCCCTCCGTTGACCCAGCTACTGGTGAGAGGGCACCTGGTCCACTTCGCTCCCTGATGGGAGTATGTCACCTCAGACATCTGGGTCTTCCAGGCCATCCGGGAGGGTTACCTCCTTCACCTTGACTGGCTTCCTCCATCCTTCTGCCCTGCGGGAGCCCCCTTAGCTCCCCGTGCACCAGGCCTTCTTGGTGCGGGAGCTTGCCACCCTCCTCGAGGCACGAGCGGTGGAAGTGGTTCCACCGCACCTCAAAGGTTTTGAGTTCTACTCTCGTTACTTCCTTGTGCCAAAGTGGATGGGCGGTTTCCAACCCATCCTCGATTTAAGAAACCTCAACAAATATCTGGTGCGGGAGAAATTCAAAATGCTTTCCCTCGGTGCCTTGCTGCCTTTCCTCCAGCAGGGCAACTGGCTATGCTCCTTGGACCTTCAGGATGCATATGCACACATCCTCGTCCACCCCAAACACAGGAAATACTTGCATTTCAGGGTACAAGGGAACCACTACCAATACAGGGAGCGTCCCTTCAGTTTTGCATCCACCCCGCAAATGTTCACCAAATGCCCTGTGGTGGCCGCAGCCCATCTTCAATTGCATCGCACCATCATCTACCCTTAGCTAGATGACTGGCTCGTTACAGGAGAGACAGCTGATGAGGTGCAGTGGGCCATGGCCCGCACTGTTCACCAACTCGAGCACCTCGGCTTCGTGGTCAATTACCGAAAGTCTCACCTCACTTCAGTCCAATCCCTGGAGTTCATTGATGCTTGCCTCGACACTCAGCAGGTGACAGCCTTCCTTCCCAGTTCAGTGTCACAACACAGTATGAGCCCAAACGATGCTCTGTCTCCTCGGCCATATGGCCTTGACGGTCCACATCATCCCCAATGCCTGACTGCACATGCGAGCGGTGCAGTGGTGCCTTCAGGCTCAGTGGGCTCAGGCGACGGGCCATCTTTTGAGATGCCATCTCGGTCACTCCCCAGCTGTCCGAGTCCCTCGACTGGTGGTGGGACGCCCGGAATCTGCTTTGAGGCTTGCCGTTCCAGGCTCCACAGCATGATGTGGTCTTGACCATGGATGCCTCCCTCACGGGTTGAGGAGCACACTGTGGCGAGCTCTGCACGGAGGGGACTTGGTTCCTGGAGGAGTCCCGACAGCCGATCAACCTTCTCGCACTCCGGGCGCTCAGGCACCGCGTTCACCACTGGGTGTAGCTTGTCCACACAGACAACTGGGTGGCAATGTTCTATATGAACAAGCAGGGGGGCACCAGCTTTTACAGCCTCTTCCTGGAGGCAGTAGCCCTGTGGTCCTTTGCGATTCACCAAGGGATAGCCCTATGGGCCACTGATCTCCCAGGCCAGGACAACGTCCTGGCAGAGAGGCTGAGCCGGATCCTCCAGCCACACAAGTGGCGCTTTTGCCTGCAGACGGCACAGTGGCTGTTCTGGCATTGGGGGACTGTGATCCTGGACCCTCTTCGCCAGCCCAGCGAATTCACAGCTCCCACGGTTCTGCGGCCCAGTTTCCCACCCAAACAGAGAAGCCTCCGATGCATTCCTGCTGTCATGCATGCACGGCCTCCTGTATGCGTTCCCCTCCACTCCGCTCATAGTGTGAGCTCTCCTCAAGATACATCGGGGCCTCGGTAATTTTCGTGGCTCCACGGTGGCCTCGGCAGCTGTGGTTCCTGCTGCTGCTCCGCCTCGCATCGGAGCCTCTGGTTCCCCTCTGCAGCACGCCGGGTTTGTTGATACAGGAGGAGGGTCTTCTACTTCATCCGAACTTGAGGTCCTTATCCCTCAGGGCTTGGCGGCTGAGTGGGTTGCTCTAGCCCCTCTTCATCTCCCAGTGGAGATCGAGGACATATTGCTGACCTAGTGCAAGGGCTTGACTAGGAGGTCTTACACCTTTAAATGGCATCGGTTCTCGGTGTGGTGCTCGGGTGTACAGGCCAACCTGTTTTCTTGCCCCAGCCACTTGGTCCTGCAGTACCTGCTCCATCTCTTGCAGGCGGGCCTAAAGTCCAACTCTGTCACGGTCCACCTGAGCGTGATCTCTGCCAACTACCACCCAGTCGGGGCAGACCCCTCTCGGGTCAGCCGCTGATTTCCTGCTTCATGCGCGTGCTGCTTCTTTCCAAGCCTCCCATCCGGCCACCTCCGGCAGAGTGGGATCTCAATGTCGTCCTCACGCGGCTATCCCAGCCGCCCTTCAAGCTGATGGCGTCCTGCTCGCTTCGGCACCTTTCCTGGAAGATGTTTTTTCTGGTGGCCCTCACTTCGGCCCGGAGGGTCAGTGAGTTTTAGGCTCTGATGGCTGACGCACCCTTCATGAGATTCTATGGGAACTGGGTGGTTCTCCGAATGCACCCCAAGTTTCTCCTGAAGGTTGTCTTGGATTTCCACCTCAACCAGGTGATAGTGCTGCCAGCCTTCTTTCCAAAGCCCCATGCCGACCGGGTGTCGACGATCCTCCATACCCTAGACTGTAGGAGGACTCTCTCCTTCTACCTGCAGCGTACGCAGGCTCACTGCAGGTCCGAGCAGATCTTTGTCTCCTATGACCCTGACCGTCTGGGACTCATGGTCATCAAGCAGACCCTTTCCATCTGGGTGGCAGTCTGCATCACATTCGCCCAGCCTCAGGCTGGGCTACTACTGGACCGCCAAGTCACAGCGCATGGTGTTCCTGTGAGGGCGGCATCAGTGGCACATTTGCGCTCCATGCCATTGACTGACATCTGCCGAGCTGCAACCTGGTCCTCGGCTAACACCTTTGTGACACATTACTGCCTGGCGAGGGAGTCCTGTTGCGACAGTGCCTTCGGCCAGGCCATACTCTGTAATCTGTTTGTGATTTAGGCAACTCTGGCCCTCAGACCCTTCTTCTGCAGCTACTGTGAGTGTGGTCTTCTGGGGACCCGGGGTCCTCGGGCTGTTTTCATTACTAGTGTCTGCTCATGGCTCGCGGTGGCACTTTTCTACAGGTCCTCAGTAGCTTGTAGCTGGGGATTCCCATATGTGAGGACTGACTTTCTGCTTGTTCCTGGAGAAAGCGTAGTTACTCACCTGTGACAGGTGTTCTCCAGGAACAGCAGGAATCAGTTCTCACAACCCACCCACCTCCCCTTGGAGTTGCCCACTCTTCTTGGTATTTTTTTTTATCCTTTGCCTGAGCTCTGTCATCTGACTGATCAAGTTGGCGCCTTTGGGTGGGAAGGGGACCACACATGCGTGGTGGCATTCCCAAAGACTTTCTTTGAAAGCTGGGAAAATGCTCCACGCGGACTCCGGTGCCGACGTCGCCCATATATGAGGACTGATTCTTCTGTCCCTGGAGAACACCTGTTACAGATGAGTAACTACGCTTTTCCTGTGCTTGTACTAAACAGGCAGTTCTGATTAGAAAGTAGAGGACTTTTCTCTGGGGCACAATCCAGTAGGAATGGGGCAACACCCTCATGAAGCCATGGCTAACCATGCCCCTATCAGTTATCCCAAGGCACACCATGGACTTTCCAGAGGCGCACTGGTTGAAAAGCACTGGTCTACATCCTTATTTATTTATTTGGTTTTATATACCGTGCTATTTTATTTCAGTGCGGTTTACAGATAACAACTTAATACATAGAACAGGAGAGAATTGCCTCTACAATTTCACATACTATTCTGATGAACTCTCATAAGTTATTTGAATATTTGCATTATTGCCTCCTTTTTTTTCCCAGTGGTAATCCCTCTCTGTGTGCACCATATACTCCTGGAGGAATTCTTCTCTCGGCATTTGCAGAAATTCAGCATACTAGATTTATCAAAACGATACTATATAACCACTGTCTTTTGAGTAGTAATTGCCCTTTGTTATAAAAGTGCTCTTACTGAAAGATGCAACATTTTAAATGTTGTGGGTTTTTTTTGGAGGGTTTGTTATTGTTGGGGTGTTTCTTTTTTTGGTGCAAATCTTTTCCAGAAGTGCAGTGATAGTGCACCATAATTAAGGCTTCCGGTTTTACTTTAGTTGTCCGAATCCCTAAGCTGTAGTGTATGCTGTCCCCCAATCAGATTATGTCCCCTTCAACATTTTCTTTCCTTCCCCATTTTATCCTCTCAGCTATTCCCTAATCTCCCCAGCTTGTCTTGCTCCGTGCTCGCATAAGAACATATGATATGCCATACTGTTAGACCAAAGGTCCATCAAGCTGCAAGTTAACTCTCTCTCTCGCCCCCAACCCTTCCTCCTTAGCCAATTATCTCCTGTCCACTGCTCTCTTGGTTGCCTCTCTCAGTATGGTTATCTTCTTACAGCTTTCTCAGCGTGAGCTGTGCAGTACCTGAAATCCTGTGCACAAGATTTTAAAAGCGACATATATCGCACTCTGTGAAAGATGGTACTTGCTGCTACTTCTCCTCTTCCTCCTCCTGCTCCCCATGGACAATGACACTGGCTTAACCTCTTGGCTTCTGGGTAAATTCTGTACCCTGGGAGAATTCTGCACAAATTTCACATTGTATATTTGCACAGAATTCCCCCAGAAGTAACCTGACATGCTTCAGGCTATGACCATAGCATTGCAGCCTTGAGATCATATATCATCCTGATATTACTTTACTGTTTGCACCTCTGTACTTTACCCTTCCATCATGTACTGCCCTCTTGGATTTCTGTGTCTTACGTACATGACAGTACACTTTTTATTGTGTTGTCTTTGTTCCCACATTCTTCTTGAACACTTCTAATTTTCTACTTCACTATTGGATTTACAGTATATAGAAACATAGGCCTTGTGGTCTTTTTCTGCCATCATGCTTCTATCTAGTCTGCTCTTTTCTATCAACTACTACAATATAGTAACATAGCATATGATGGCAGATAAAGACCAGTATGATCCATTTAGTCTGCCCAGCAAGGTGGCAAGAGTAGGTGCACCTGCTTCTCTTTGCAGGTCACCCCTCCTCATGCCTTTGTTTAGGGGTGTACCCACCGCTCCGTGTAGGTCACCCCTATTTGTTGAGTTATAAGAAATAGTTAGGTTTATTTTGATTTTATCCCGTTGCTATAAAAGGATCCACTTTGTCTATCCCATGCCATTAGCTTATCCCCTTGCAGCTTCATGTTATGCCCTCTAGTTTTACATGAAGCTGCAAGGGGGTAAACTGAAAGGCAATGTCAGGAAATACTTTTTCACTGAAAGGGCAGTGGATGCTTGGAATGCCCTCCCGATGGAAGTGGTGGGGGCAAATACAGTGACAGAATACAAAATGGCATGGGACAGATAAAGTGGATCCCTTTATAGCAACAGGATAAAATCAAAATAAACCTAGCCATTTCTTATGTCTCAACAAATAGAGGTGACCTACATGGAGTGATAGTGTCCCCTTTTTTCCTTTTGAGATCCTCTGTTTGTCCCATGCTTTTTTGAATTCAGATACTGTCCTCATCTTTACCACCTCCACTGGGAGACTGTTCCACACATCTACCACTCTTTCCATAAAGAAATATTTCCACATATTATTCCTGAGTCTATCCCCTCTTAGCAGAGCTTGCTTTTAATCGAAAGAGGCTTTCCTCCTGTGCATTTATGCCACGGAGGTATTTGAGATATATGAGATATGTATATCGTATGATCTATTGACCCTCCTAGCTTTGGGGTAAATTCCATTTCCATATCATCCTGCAAGACCATTCAAGATGTGTAGGTTCTGTTCTCCTACCAGAAGATTGGTGGAGACCAAAAAAATCGATGAAAAGCCCAGGTTTCAGTGACGACATTCCCATGCCTTTATCCCCCTCAGCTACCAGAAATCTCTTTGGTATTTCTTTGTCTCCAGCAGATGGTGGATGGATTTTCTCCACTCTGAAGAAAATCTGAATAATTGAGAGGAAAAGATGGATTTAAATGTTTATGAATGACCACTTTGAGGATGACTCTCTCATTTGCCCTCTTCAGCCCCCGCCACCACCAGCAGCTCTCCCCTTCCCGGGGATCGAGCCACCAGCAGCGGGAGGGGCCTCCAGAGCATCGCAGCCCAATCGGGGCTCAGCAGAGCAAGTTTAAACTTCGCGCCATCGGGCGCGCCCGCGCCTGAGGCCCTCGCCAGAGGGCCCTTTGGCGTGGCCCTTAGGCGAGGCACGATAGGTGACACGAAAATATCCCAAACCAGCTCACCCGTGACCCGACTGCCCGACGCCTGCTTCTCTCAGCCCCCTGTCGCCCGACCAAGAAACCAACTATCTACCAACACCTGAACTGTAAGATTGTGCTATTGTTGCTGAATAGAACTTTAAAAGTTCGCGCCATCGGGCGCGTGGTCCCTGTTCACCCGCCGCCTTCATCGGCTCTCCCCAGTCTGGGGATAGAGCCTCAAGCGGCGGGAGCAGCAGCACCAACATCCTGTCCAATCGGGGCTCCAGCCAGGAACTTTAAAGTTCGCGCCATCGGACCGGCCCACGCCTGGGGACCGAGAGGAGGGGCACCAGAAGACCGCCGCACCCTATCCAGCTCCAGACGGCATACTCTAACAGCAAACCCATCCAGCTACAGACAACAACGCCGGTCAGTATCCCTGAACCCTACACCACTTAAGAAACACTAGTCCGTTCTAATCTGCCAAGCTCACATTGGAACACTACTAAACAACGCAGCCCATTCGATGGACTATTATTAAGCCACTTTAACTTACAAAGTAACCTGCTAGCATCATAGTTTATTTTGTACCATCTCAATATTGCAATTTTGCCAGTAGAAGATCAATATAATCTGCTAGCTTCGTTCTTTATTACTGTATCATCTCAGTATTGCACCCTCTCTTTAAAGATAGTCAATATCTTAGCATGTAAACTGTACCTGCTCAATTTTTGCACTCTCGTATAATTGCTCCTCTGTACTGAAGAATCTCATCACTGTATTGTGTCTCATAACAGCATTGTACCACCCCAGTATTGCACTTCCCCACTTCGTACCTACAGGGTCTCACACACAATCCAAACCCTCAGAATGGCCCTCCAGGTTGCTGTCATTCTTAGCTTCTACCTCCTCACCCACTGGCTTGGAACCTCCCAGGCTCTTTACACGCCACAAGGCAGGATTCCAATCCTGAATAGCCATGGAAAAAGATGGAATTGTCCCCCTTACTCCAACCCAGGAAGTGACGCCTACACGCGCCACTCCCACCTGATACATGTAGCACTCCAGCTATCCAAGACACCCAGCCAGGAAAAACCTTTGAGATGCCGACCCCTAAAATGTGCCATCATCAACGCGCGTTCCATTCGCAAAAAATGGCCTGTTGTCCTTGACACAATCTCCTTTTATGACCTGGAGATACTTATGATCACAGAAACATGGCTATCATCAGAAGACAACGTCCTCCTCAACCAACTACTACCCCCCCAATTTCTCCATACATACGAGACATCTGGAAAACAAAAAAGGAGGAGGTGTACTCATAATCTCCAAATCAGACCTCAACTTCCACATTCTGGACTCTTCTAGCACAAACAGCCTGGACATCCTCTCCATTGCTAACCAACAATGCTCCCTCAACCTGTTATATAGAACGCCATCCACTTCTCCAGATGACCTTCCAACCATTATTGACCTTGCAGCTAACACCCTCTCTCCCAATAAACCAAATTGGATAATGGGTGATTTCAATCTCCCATCTTTACCCCAAAGCCATGCAAATGCGTTCCTTGATGCAATGGAAGACCTGGGTCTCAAACAAATCATCAATGAACCCACACACAAAGGGGAACATTCTTGACATGGTATTTGTTCCACACCCAGTCATGGACCAAAACCACAATCCTCCAATATCAGTCGTGGATGTACCCTGGTCCGACCACAAATTGATCATCATCCAGATACCCATCAACAATGACCAGCCGAACAGAAGCCGACCTTCGAACATCACCTCTCGAACTGCCACTAGATGCTTTCGCCCCTTCGATAGGGAACACATCCTGTCGGAGACCCCATCACTCATCAACAAAACCACACCGGACCTTGATGAACTAATCGCTTACTGGAACTCTAGCCTGCTTGCCATCTCACAACACTCGAACCCTAAGAATACAGCAAGGACAAAAAGAAGCTCCGCCCCATGGTTCTCCCCTGAGCTGCGATCGTCTCTTATGCAACTACGTAGACTTGAACGCCGATGGCGCCGATCGCGCTCAACTGAAGATCAGACCGCTTACCGAACCCACCTTGCAATACACCGAGAAACAATCACTACCAAAATGAGACAATATCACACTGACACCCTAAAGAGGTCTCTGAACAAACCACGTGACCTCTTCAATCTGGTCAAATCCCTCTCAAAGGAACCATCTCCTGAACAACACAGTGAGATTCACCCGCAAGAATTCGCTGATTACCTACAATCCAAGATTGTGCAAACCAACAAGGTGTCAGCGGTCCCATATCAAGAACCAATGGGCCTATCCCCACTTAACATATTTTCCACACCATCCACTAAATGTATCGAGGACACCATAGCTTCTCTCAACACCTCCACTGCACAGACTGACCCATGTCCAGCTTTTTGGATCAAGGAGCTACGTGATGTGTTCAGCCCTGTCATCGCAAAAATAATGAAACACTCCTTCACAACAGGATATTTTCCCACTTCACTCAAGCAGACTTCCATTAGGCCACTATTGAAAAACCCCAAACTTGATCCCCAAAGAGTTGACTCCTATCGGCCAATAGCCAGTATCCCCCTCTGAGCCAAAATAATTGAGAAAGAGGCACAATGGCAAATTCAAGATCACATCGATGCCACTGCTCCCTTAGACAGCTGCCAACATGGGTTCAGAGAATATCATGGGGTCGAGACACTACTCACTGGTCTATTCAACGATATCATCACAGGAATTGACAACATCCGTCAAGGTTTTGTGCTCATCTTCCTAGACATCGCCGCGGCGTTCGACTCCGTGAGTCACGAAATTCTCCTTGGAAGACTGAAAGAGAAGGGCGTCTGCAACAGTGCACTAGGATGGTGCAAATCTTATCTGGACGGTAGATGGCAATATGTGAAGTCTGGATCAGAAGAGTCAATACATTTCCATCAAAAGCAAGGGGTACCTCAAGGCTCTTCGTTATCCTCCTTACTTTTCAATATCTACATGCAGCCCATCTGCAATATCATAAGATCATTCAATGTGAACTGTTTGATATATGCAGATGATATTCTCTTATACATGCCCTTCTCCACAACTCACATGGACCTGGCCCCGCTCACAGATTGCTTCAATGCAGTTTCAACATGGCTCCAGACACAGAACCTACGCATTCAACATAAAAAACCAGAGGTGCTATTCATCACCAGAGACTCCAACTTTACTCCCCCATCCCACGTCAGTGTCAACGAAGCTGATTTGCAAACTAAAGATGCAATAAAATACCTGGGAGTTACTTTGGACCAACATCTCAACATGAAGCGCCACATAAGCAACATAGTCAAAGCCGTCTATTTCAAAATCCGTTCACTCAAGCACCTACGCTCCCTGTTGGACCCAGATGATTTCCGAACCATATATCAAGCGTTGATCCTGCCACATTTTGACTTTGCAAATGCCATCTTACAAGGTCTCCCCCAATCCACACTAACCCCCTTACAGTTGGCCATGAATGCCGCAGCTAGGGTCCTTTACGGAGCATCCAGAAACGACCACGTGACCCCCATTCTCAAACAGCTGCACTGACTACCGATCCATGGGAGGATCACCTTCAAAACCCTTCTATTAGCTTTCAAGGCAATCAAAGGTATTTCAGCCTCCTCACTCACGCATCTTATCCACATTGTCCCCCCCCAACAGATCCAGAAGAGCAACAGCTGTAAACTTGCTAGCAATACCAAAGGCATCGACAAAGTCCAACACGACAACCACAAACAGGGCATTCAGTTTTTATGTCCCCAAATGCTGGAATGCTCTACCCCCTGACATTAGGGCCATTGCCAATCTATATCAGTTCAGGAAGGCTCTCAAAACCCACCTTTTCCTCCAATACTTCCCAGACAGCAATTGAACCTAGATATCCCTCTCAGGAAATGACCCAATCTAGAAAGGCCCTTACATGCATTATCTGATTTTTACCTATCCTTCCAGTGTAAATAGCTTATGTATATAGTTAACCCCATTATCCAAGTTTGTACTCCTGTTCGATGTAAAACCTGACAGCTTGTTGTTATGGTCGTTATGTTATGATGTAAACCGCGCTGTTACTAAATAGCGCGGTATATAAGAAATTGTAATAAATAAATAAAATAAATTTGAGCGTGACGTGGGAGGCTCCATTAGACTACAGTCTTTTCGGTATCCATAGGAGGAGGGAAAATTGGTTCAGCTCTGTGCTTTTATCATGCTAAGAGCCTGTTGAGCAGCCAGAAAATTGGAACGATCTGGAAGAATCAGAGACGTTCAGCATCCTCATACAACCTCAATGCCCCCTTTCTCCTCCTCTATTCCCCCCTGCTCTCTCCCGAAGATTGCAGAAGGCTCTCGGAGGAATTTGCCTGCTGGCCACCTTAAACACAGTGCTTGCAAATCTGAGAAATTTTATTTATTTATTTTTAACATTCTTATGTACCGCCTTTCATGATATCAAGGTGGTTTATAATGAACAAACTGAAATTACATTGAACAGGGCATTATAACTTGGAGATAACTATTTTACAGGGAACATGAGCAATGGAGGGTTAAGTGGCTTGCCCAAGACCACAAGGAGCACCTGTGGGACTAGAAACCCCAGTCCTTCTGGTCCAAGGTTGCTGTCCTCTAGTGAGATTTGAACCCCTGACCTTCCAGCCTGAGGTAACTTGCCCCAACCACTAGGCCACTCCTCCCTCAATGGTTTCAGGAGAGTAGAGCTGAGCTCAGCATGGATTTCTGCGTGGGGCTCTCAGTAGGTGAGTACCAAGGCTTGACCTTGACATTGTACTTGGTGGTTCTTGATTCCGTCCATCCCCTCTCTGCTTCATTTCCTTCATAGCGCAGTCACACAGAAAATATGGTTTGTAGCCCATTGTGTTAAAATAATACAATATGGAGGTTATTTTAGAAACTGCATTTGTGATTTGGACATCCTGAAATTGGACCTTGCAAATAAGAGTCATCCCTGGACCCATTTTATAAAGCCCAGTTATATAGATGTCCCTGGCATGAGCACATCTATGTAGCACAGGGGTGTGGTGGAGTGGCCTGCGTGGAGCAGTGAAGATGTATATCACACTGCAATTTCAGAACTGCACAAGGATGTCTGGCTCTGATTGTTGAGGTGTTCATGCCCTGACCATGAATGAGGTGCAAAAAAGGGATTGTTTCATGGCTGCAGTGCTTCCAGGGGGCAGAGCAACAGGCACTTTCATCACCACAGTTAATATTTCCTGGCTAAAGGAACCTGCATGTACTTACATACTCCAAACATATTATTGGCCCACCGCTGCACATCTGATTATCTGAATTGATTGGCTGGGACATGCAACCCTCATAACATAGATGTCTCGCTTCTAAAATATCCTGGCCGGCACATCCTAGTACTCATTTCTGAGGTCATCTAATTCGGGGACGTCCACATTTGTGACATGGCCTACGCCCATGCATGTATCTGGCCTTGCTATCTGCATGAGCCCATGGCCAAAATTGGCTACTGAGACGTTCATCATGTGGGGTGGAGACAGAACAATTTCAGAAGGCACTACCACGCTCCTGGAATTTTGGATGTTGTGCTCTGGACGTCCCAGATTCTTCCTCCCTTCTAAAATCCCACTTTATAGGAATAAAGGTATTTTTAATGTAGCAGCAGTAAAATTTATTAGGAAATGCAGCTAAAATTAGTTGTTTTAATGATTAATTCCGTTGTTTGTTGATGTGCACTATCGCCAGCAGAGAAAGCAGTTCCCTTGATGAATCTGCAGAATTTTTCCATGGTAGCATTTGTGTACTGTTCTGAGGTAAGTTTATAAATAGCTCTTTCATAAGGGTAACTGAACTGTGTGATGTAACTTTAGGTTTATCTTTTGAGAGCAACAGGGCATCTTGCATTAGTACATTAAAAAACCCCAAAACAAACAAACCTCACCAACATAAGGAAGACACACATGTTTTTGATCTGAAGGATCTTCATAAATGACAAGCTCACAGCGGTGGTCCCTGCACCCACAGCAGTACATACGAGCCCATGAAGCACATGCAGCCCAGAGCAGTGGCACAGACGATGCATTGGCTCTACTACTATTTTTCTGGTTATCTGTAGGGTTTAGCAGTGTCTACTGTGGTTCTTAAGAATTAGGTCTTAAACTCCTTTCCTACTTGCGGTTTCATTCTGGTTGCTGTTCCCCTCAAACTCCTTTCCCTTGTGCACCTTTTGGTTTTAAAGCTGATTCCATTCTGTAGACTTGAATTTTGTGGGGGTTTTTTTAGATTTTTCCTTTGCTGTCTGTCCTCCTTGTTAATATTTTGGTTCAAACTCTGTAGCCTTTTGTTTAGCCCTTATTAAGTTGGTTTGATTAACAAAACCTGTTTGGAGAGTGGGGTCTGACTTAATTCCTTCCCACTTTCCCCATGGTCTAGATTTCTGTTATAGTCTTAGATCTTTAATGCTATTACTCCTAGATGCGCAGAGTCTTCCACTCCTAATAACCCAGGCTCCATCCACCCACTTACCAGAAGCATCAGATTTGTTTTCTTCATCTATTTCCCGTGGTTCCACTACACCTTCTTTGCTAACGCTCCACAAACCTTTCCCTTCATTCAAACAACTTCAAAACTCAAGTCCACATCACCCATTCCCTACTTTCTTCACCTCTCCAGCCGTTTTATCTTTCACTCTATCTGCTCTTGTTTTAATGTTTTCTTCTCTCATTCAGCAAGCTCTACTCTTTCTGAAAGCATCTTACTCTTGTTGTCATCATCATGCTTTCTCTTCTCTTCCCTCATCAGAGGATAGTGATCCGGAATCCTGGCCTTCCTAGGCATCTCTCATGCTACCTGTTCAGCTCTAATCACACCCTTTCAATCTTATTCATATCTCTTTCCATATCCCCATTTCTCTCCCTTTCTCATGCGAACTGTGGATTATTCACTCTTTCTCCAACAAACTTACCTACATTCACAACCTTATTATCTCTAATGCTCTGCATTTTCTTGCTCTAACTGAGACTTGGTTTCTCCCTGAAGACTGCTTCAGTTAATGCCCTCGGTCACGGAGGCTACCTTTTTCTCCCATCTACCTAGTCCAGTTGACCATGGCAGTTGTGTTGGATTGTTCTCCAGGACCAAGCAGGAAGTCAGTCCTCACTTATGGGTGACGTCGGCGCCGACGGAGCCCTCGCGGAGCAATTTTCCCCAGCTTTCAAAGAAAGCCTTTGGGAATTGCAGCGCGCATGCGCGGTCGTCTTCCCGCCCGAAGGTGCCATCTTAGCCAGTCTTCTTTTTTCCGCGGAGCCCTGCAGACGTCCCCGTCTTGTCCCCGCGAAAAAGTTGATTTTCCTCTTTCTTTTATACTTTTTTCTTTCGGTTCGACGCCGATCGTTTTCCCGCCCGGACTCGCGACGCCGGTCTCGAGTCCTCTAGCGTTTTTTCGGTTTTTCTGACTTAGTCAGCTTTCATTTTCGTTTTCCCTGGCAGCCCGGTCCTTTGACCTCGCAGGGGCCCTTTTTCCCCCGATGGCTGCCAGTGGCTTTAAGCGGTGTGGTCGGTGTGACCGAAATATGTCACGACTTTTGCCTCCGCTGCTTGGGCCCGGATCATGAGGAACTGATCTGTGGGCCCTGCAGCAAACTGTCCTCGAAGGCGTTGAGAAGTCGGCGGCATCAGCGCGAGAGAATCTTCGCTGACCCCAGCCATACCCGGACCTCGTCGGAGGCCTCCGTGTCAAAGGGCTCCAGCTCGGACCGTCGCCGGAGCTCCTCCGACCGGGGTTCTCCCTCCGGGGACCATCGTCGGAAGGAAAAACCCGCGAGGGCGGCGTCGGTGGACGCTCCTGGCTCCGCGAGGGCCAGGTCGCATAGCCCCGACAGCCGCCCCGGGTCCTTGGAGAAGGAACATCTCCCGAAGCGACCTCGCCTGGAGTCGGAGATGCCTGCCCGGGTAAGTCCTGTAGTCCTTCTGGACTCGCCTCCGCGACAGCCGACGTCGGGCCCGACGCCGTCGGGGCCCGAGTCGGGGGCTGCTGGGTCACCTGAGCTCGGACTCAGGTTGACGGCCTTGGAGAGCAGACTGTCTGCCTTCATGGACCAGCAGCGGGCACTGCTCGCTGGCCTCGCTGGCGCCGCTGCCCCGACCGCCGGGACGTCGACGTCCAAGTCGACCCCGGAGACCGAGCCGATCCTCGAGTCAATGAGAACTCGAGTCGATCCTCGGTCGAGGTCACCCTCGGCCTCCCGTTCGGGACCGAGGTCGCCGACGCCGACTCCCTCGACGTCGGGGCGGCTGGCGCCGCACCCTGCCCGGGCCGACCCCACCGAGTCCTCGTCGGAGTCGGTCTGGGAGTCTGAGGAGGAAGAGTCACCTGATTCTTTCCGGACTCGGTGTGTCCCATCGGACTCACCGGGGTCCGAGCCTCGGAAGCAGTCCCCCCCGGAGGATGCCCGGTTCTCGGACTTCGTTAGGGATATGGCCAAGGCTTTGGCCTTCCCTGCGGATCCCGAGGAGGAGCCTCGAGCCGAAGAGCTCGACGCCCTCCAGTATGACTCTCCCGCGAGGGAGCACTTTACTGTGCCGGTTCCTCCTATGCTGGAACGACTACTCTTCCGCATGTGGGAGAGTCCGGCCTCCTCGCCGGTCCTGAGCAAGCGGGTCGATTCTATCTATCGGGTCCGCAAGAGCCCTGGCTTTCAGAAGGCACAGCTGCCACACCATTCCATGGTAGTGGAATCGGCCATGCATCGTCTTAAGAGCCAGAAGATGCACTCCTCGGTGCCTCCTGGAAGGGAGGCCCGTAACCTGGATGGCCTTGGCAAGAAGTGCTTCCAGGGCTCTATGCTCGCATGTCGTGTCCAGACTTACCAGCTCTACATGGGCATGTATCTCCGGGATCTGGCTAAAGAGCTAGCCGGATTTTCCGCTGGTCTCTCCGAGGAGCCCTTGCGGAGGTTCCTAGCCTTGTCCACGGGCATTCGGGAATGCTCAAAGTTCATGTCCCGAGCAGCCTATGATGGCTTTGAGGCCTCGGCTAGAGTGGCCGCAGCCGGCATCGGTGCCCGCCGACAGGCTTGGCTTCAGTCGTCGGACCTTGAGCCCTGGGTACAGGACAAGTTGGTCGATGTCCCCTGCCGAGGCGAAAACCTCTTTGGCAAGCCCATGGCGGAAAAGGCTGCACAAATTGAGACTGAGACTCTCACCAGGACCAGGCTTTCTAGGAAGACCTCCGCCCCTTCCCAGAAAAAGAAGGGCTCGGGAAAAAAGTCCTTTTACCCGAGGAAGGCGGCTGCCTACAAACAGTACCCCCATTATCAGGCCCCTGCAGCTCCCCAACAGGGCCAGCAGGCCAAGGGACGGGGTAACGGGTCCCGTAGGCAGCAAGCCCCCAAGCCTGCACCACCAGCCCCTGCTCAGCAGGGAGGGGGTTTTTGACTCGCTCAGCATAGCCTCTCCCCCCCCGCTGGTCCCTCCCAGCACCGGAGGCCGGCTGGTTCACTTCGCCCACAGGTGGTCCAGCATCACCGCAGATGCCTGGGTGCTTCAGGTCGTGCGAGAGGGCTACCTTCTCCACTTCCATCAGGTCCCTCCCTCCTATTTTCCGGGAGAACCTTCGCGCCCCCCTCTGCACAGGGAGTTGCTCCTTCAGGAGTTAGCAAGTCTTCTGCAGGAACAGGCGGTGGAACCGGTGCCCCACCACCTGAGAGGTCAAGGTTTTTATTCAAGGTATTTTCTGATACCAAAGAGAACAGGGGGCCTCAGACCCATCCTGGACTTGCGCAACCTCAACAAGTTCCTGATGCGGGAGAAGTTCAAAATGCTTACCCTTGGAATCCTTCTGCCCTACCTCCAGCAGGGAGATTGGCTATGCTCCTTGGATCTAAAGGATGCCTACACGCACATCCTCATCCACCCAAGCCACCGCCAATACCTACGGTTTGTGGTGGCAGGAAATCATTACCAGTACAGGGTACTGCCCTTTGGCCTGTCCTCCGCACCGCGAGTCTTCACAAAATGTCTCGCGGTCGTGGCGGCCCATCTCCGGCTTCACGGCCTCTATGTCTTTCCGTACCTCGACGACTGGCTCATCAGAGCAGCGTCCGCTCAGGAGGTCACCAACGCCACGTGCCGCACGGTGACTCTGCTGCAGCACTTGGGCTTTGTCATAAACTTCGCAAAGTCCACTTTGCTCCCCTCACAGGATCTCGAGTTCATCGGCGCAAGGCTGCACACTCCTCGGGCACGAGCGTACCTACCGCTCGACAGGGCTCAACGGCTCATGGACCTAGCCGACCGCTTTCGCAGCCAGCCCCTGGTCTCCGCCGGGCGCTTCCTGAGACTGCTTGGCCATATGGCTTCCACCGTCCATGTGACCCCCAATGCCCGCCTGAACATGCGGTCTGCTCAATGGTGTCTCCGCCAGCAGTGGCGACAAGCCACAGGCGGCCTGGCAGACCTAGTGCGCGTCTCCGAGCCGCTGCTCTCGTCTCTCCGGTGGTGGCTCCGGCAGCCGAACCTGATATTCGGAATGCCTTTCCAGTCACCTCAGCCGACCCGGGTGCTGACCACCGATGCATCCCTCCTGGGCTGGGGAGCACATTGCCAAGAGGCACGTACTCAGGGCCTCTGGACCACGTGGGAGTCTGCTCAGCAGATCAACTTCCTGGAGCTCAGGGCGATCCGCCTCGCTCTCAAGGCCTTCTCCCACCTGACTTCCCAACAGTCCGTCCTTGTCCAGACGGACAATCAAGTTGCCATGTTCTACGTGAACAAGCAGGGGGGCACGGGCTCCTTCCTCCTCTGCCGGGAGGCACAGAAGCTCTGCTCTTGGGCCGTCAGTCACGGCATTCTCCTCAGGGCAGTTTATCTCCCGGGCCAAGAAAATTGCCTTGCAGACAGACTCAGCAGGGTCCTCCAGCCGCACGAGTGGCGTCTGGATCCCTTGGTAGTTCAGAAGCTCTTCCTCAAGTGGGGTCTCCCCACGGTGGATCTCTTTGCCAGTCCTCACAACCGGCAGCTTCCTCGCTTCTGCTCTCGTCAGCCACACCCCCTTCGGGTTGCGGCGGACGCCTTTCTGATCTCGTGGTCGGGGAG
Organism: Ichthyophis bannanicus; assembly: GCA_033557465.1. Classification (NCBI taxonomy): domain Eukaryota; kingdom Metazoa; phylum Chordata; class Amphibia; order Gymnophiona; family Ichthyophiidae; genus Ichthyophis; species Ichthyophis bannanicus. The sequence continues at coordinate 844,811,022 of CM066032.1, read as the reverse complement.
CCTTCTGTACGCTTTCCCTCCCATCCCGCTGGTCTCTCGGACTCTTTTCAAGGTTCTCCGAGACAAAGCCTTCATGATCCTGGTGGCCCCTCGCTGGCCCAGGCAGCCGTGGTTTCCTCTCCTGCTGCAACTGGCGGTGGAGGGCCCAATCCCTCTGGGGATACAACCGGATCTCCTCACTCAGGATCAGGGGTCCCTTCTGCACCCCAACCTCAGGTCTCTCAACCTTATGGCCTGGCTGCTGAGAGGGTAGTCCTTGCTCCCCTTCTCCTGCCGGCGGAGGTGGAGGAGGTCGTCTTAGCTTCGCGACGGCCTTCTACCCGCAAATGCTACGCCCTTAAATGGCGTCGCTTTGCAGTCTGGTGTACCCAACAGTCTCAGGATCCCTTCTCCTGCCCGGTGTCGGTGATCTTGCAGTACTTGCTGCACCTCTCTAATCTGGGACTTAAGTCCAACTCCGTCAAAGTTCACCTCAGTGCTCTTTCAGCACATCATGTGCCAGTGGACGGCAGACCTCTCTCCAATGACCCTCTCGTAGCGAGGTTTCTCCGAGGTCTCCTTCTACTTAAACCACCTCTGCGCCCGCCAGCGCCTGACTGGGACCTGAATGTGGTTTTGCAGCGGATCACCTGTCCGCCTTTTGAACCTATGGCTACCTGTTCTCTACGTTTTCTGTCTTGGAAAACACTGTTCTTGATAGCCCTCACTTCCGCTAGGCGCGTAAGTGAATTGCAGGCCCTCGTGTCTGATCCCCCCTACACTCGATTCTACAAGAATAGGGTAGTCCTACGGACTCACCCAAAGTTTTTGCCTAAAGTGGTCTCCCCTTTTCACATGAATCAGGAGGTGGTACTTCCAACCTTCTTTCCCAGACCACACTCCAGCCGAGCTGAGACGGTCCTCCATACCCTGGACTGTAGAAGGGCATTGAACTTCTACCTTGACCGTACGCGGGAGCACCGTAAAGCTGCTCAGCTTTTTGTGTCTTTTGACCCCAATAAATTGGGGCTCCCGGTCTCCAAGCGTACTCTGTCCATCTGGGTGGCGGACTGTATCTCTTGGGCTTATGGGGCAGCCGGACTCGCCTTAGAAAGTCGAGTCACGGCTCATTGCGTTCGGGCAAAGGCCACGTCAGTGGCTTACCTCCGCTCTGTTCCGCTGGCAGACATCTGCCGGGCCGCTACTTGGTCTTCGAGCCAGACTTTTGCGGTCCATTACTGTCTCGAGAGGGAGTCCCGTAGGGACAGTGCTTTCGGACAGGCAGTCCTCCGTAATCTCTTTGAGGTCTGAGCAACTCCTACCCTCCATCCCGGATGTGGGCTACCGGTGGGTGATAATTCAGCGAAGATTCTATCCTTCTGTGCTGCTGAGCTAGAGGGAGCTCATTTTTGTGCTTAGGGTCTCCGGTAGCCTTGAGCTTGGGAGTCCCATAAGTGAGGACTGACTTCCTGCTTGGTCCTGGAGAAAGCGTAGTTACTCACCTGTAACAGGTGTTCTCCAGGAGCAGCAGGAATCAGTCCTCACTACCCTCCCTCCTCCCCTTGGAGTTGCAATCGTCTGCTTATGTTCTTTTTGCAAATTTTTATGCTGTCTTTTTTAGCTATGTCATCCGACTGGCTAAGATGGCACCTTCGGGCGGGAAGACGACCGCGCATGCGCGCTGCAATTCCCAAAGGCTTTCTTTGAAAGCTGGGGAAAATTGCTCCGCGAGGGCTCCGTCGGCGCCGACGTCACCCATAAGTGAGGACTGATTCCTGCTGCTCCTGGAGAACACCTGTTACAGGTGAGTAACTACGCTTTACGTTCTCCTTGCTGGTTTCAGCCCCTTCTTCCACCTTAATCTTGCTCCTTTTCTGCGTTTGAAGTCTACTCCATCCACTTATTTATTCCACTTTCTCTCCGGGTAGCTGTCATTTATTGATCCCCTGACAAGTCCACCTCCTTCCTTTCTCACTGAATTTGATGTCTAGCTTTCCTTCTTTTTGAGCCATTTCCCCTTCCCTTATTCTTGGGGATTTTAACATTAATATTGATGATGCCCCTGACTCTTATGCCTCCAAGCTTCCTTGCCTTAACTTCCTCATTCAACTTCCATCTGTGTTTTACCGCCCCTACTCAACAGCCCCTACTTTTTTTCTCCAACTGCTTGCTCTCCAACTTTTCCCACCTCTTTTCTTCCCGTACCTGACCATTATCTGTTAATTTCCACTCTTAACCACTTCTGACATGGTCTCTTGTCCAATCTCCATCAACACATTTATTGTAAAAAGGTTTGTATTACCATCTTTCTAACACAAAGATTATTCAAAATGATTTACAATAAAAATAGCAAACAGCAGAATGGGACGGTGTTGGCAGAGGAGGATCATGTTTCTGTGACAACGGCAACAACACTAAACTTAAACTGCGCAGAGGAAAGGCCTGGCAATTTACTTCTGTATCTTTCCATGAAAACCCAATGGATAGTCACAACAAAATGAATTGCACTATAGTGCTGGAAGATGAGACCCCCAGGTCGGCAGGCACTTAACTAGCTACTGGGGAAGAGCTGAAGACTTTTCAGAGTAAAGCCAGCATTTATGATGTGGTTGGATCAAAGCCCTCGGGACGTCTGACTGCAGATGTAGCTGCGCAAGAAATGAGAGTCAGAAGCTGTAAAGATGTCTTACATATTGGGACATGGAACGTATGAAGCATGAATGGAGGGAAGTTGGAGGTGGTCAAAGAAATGGAACATGTACAACTTGATCTGTTGGGTGTCAGCAAACTGAAATGGACTGGCATTGAGTACTTTGCATCAGATGATCACATGGTCTACTATGCTGGAAATGAAAGACAAAGAAGAAATGGTGTTGCATTTATAATAAAGAAGAAACTTGCAAGAACTGTAATGAAATCATAATGTAGTCAGTGATTCATCTACGAGGAATGCCTATCAATATAGCTATAATTCAAGTATATGCCCCAACAACAGCTGCAGAAGAGGATGAAATTGATGAGTTCTATGAACAAGTTCAAGCCGAAAATAGACAGAACATGCAAACAGGATATCCTGATAGTCATGGGTGACTGGAACGCAAATGTTGACAACAAAGAAGGCAAAGTGGTTGGAAAATATGGACTTGGCTACAGAAATGAAGCTGGAGAAAGACTGATAGAATTCTGCAAGACCAGCAATCTCTTCATCTGAAACACCTTCTTCCAGCAACACAAGCGACGATTGTATACATGGACTTCACCCAATGGATTGTACAAAAATCAAATTGACTACATCTGTGGAACAATGGAAAAGCTCTATAACATCAACAAAGACAAAACCTGGAGCTGACTGTGGTACAGATTATCAGCTACTAGTATGCACACTCAAGCTAAAGTTGAAAAAGAGCAAACCACTCATGAATGCAGCAAAATATGACCTTGAGAATATACCACTGGAATTTGAAGACTGCCTACAAAATTGATTTGCTGCTTTAGATACAAATGACAGAGCTCCAGAAGAATTATGGAATGACATCAAGAAGGTTGTGTTGGAAGAAAGCGAGAAGTCTCTACAAAAGGTGAAAAAGCAAAAACAGCCAAAATGGATGACAGAAGAAACTCTGAAAATTGCCCAGAAACACAAGCTAAAGCCAAAGGAGAAAGAAAGACAATCACAGAACTCAACAGATTTCCAATGTGCAGCAAGACAGGACAAGGAAAAGTACTACAGTGACACATGCAAGGAAATGGAAGCAGAAACTATTAGAGGAAGAACAAGATCGGCTTTCCTAAAGCTACGAGAGTTAAAGAAAAAATTCCAACCTCGAATTGGAATGTTACAAGATGCTCAAGGTTCTATGTTGAATGATACTGAGAAGATCAAGAAAAGATGGAAAGAATATACAGAGCTTTTATTTTGATAAAGATCAAGTGGACCAACAGCCGTTTCAACCTGTACCTTATTATCCGGAACCATTGGTGATGAAAGAAGTTGAAGCAGCTTTGAAAGTCTTATCAAAGGAGAGAGCACCAGGTATTAATGGCATTCCCATAGACGTATTACAGCAATCTAATGCAGCTGTTACCGTACTTACAAGGCTCTGCCAAGAAATTTGGAGGACAACATCATGGCCAATTGACTGGAAAATATCTGTGTTTATACCCATACCAAAAAAAAGGTGATCCAACTGACTGTGGAAATTATCACACAATCGCTCTGATCCCACATGCCAGCAAGATTCTACTGAAGATTATTCAACAGAGACTACAACCTTACCTGGAACAAGAACTACCTGAAGTGCAAGCAGGGTTCAGGAAAGAATGAGGAACGAGAGACGACATCGCAGATGTGAGATGGATTCTTCAAAAGACTAAAGAATACCAAAAGGATATCTATTTGTGCTTTATCGACTATAGCAAGGCTTTTGACTGTGTAAACCATGAGAAGCTCTGGGCCACATTAAGAAGCATGGGTATACCAGAACCACCTGATCGTTCTCTTGCACAATCTGTACATTGATCAAGAAGCAACAGTTCGAATGGAACAAGGAGAAACAAAATGGTTTAAAATAAGCAAAGGTGTAAGACAAGGCTGCATACTTTCTCCCTACCTGTTTAATTTATATGCAGAACAAATCATCAGAGAAGCAGGATTGTATGAAGACAACAGAGGTGTGAAGATTGGTGGAAGACTCAGCAACAACCTTTACTATGCTGATGATACCACATTACTGGCTGAAAGTGAAGATGATCTGAAACATTTGCTTCTCATGATCAAAGAACATAGTCTTAAAATGGGCCTGCCCCTTAATGTAAAGAAGACAAAGATCATGACACCTGGCAAAATCAACAAACTCATCGTTGAAGGAGAAGAAATTGAAATCATGGACAACTTTAACCTACTTGGATCAACTATCAATAAAGAAGCAACAAGCAGTCAAGAAATCAGACGATGCATTGCTTTTGGCAGAATGGCTATGAAAGACCTAGACAAGATTCTCAAGAGCAGAGATGTCTCTCTCCATACAAAGATTTGACTCATTCAAGCCATGGTATTTTCAATAACATCATATGGATGCGAAAGCTGGACAGTGAAAAAGATAAGACGGGAAGAAAATTGATACCTTTGAATTATGGTGCTGGCGGCAAATGCTACATATACCCATGGACTGCCCGAAGAACAAACCAGTCAGTATTAGAGGAGATCAAACCTAAGCTTTCTTTAGAAGCTCAGATGACAAGACTTTGACTTTCATACTTTGGACACATCATGCAAAGAGAGAGATCATTCGAGAAAGACATCATGCTTGGAAAAATAGAAGGTCAACACAAAAGAGGAAGGCCAGCAATGAGATGGCTCGATACAATAACAGCAGCTATGGGTACCGGTCTGTCAACAATGAGCCGCCTGACTGAAGACCGAAAACAATTTAGGACACCTATCCAGAGGGTTGCCATGAGTCAACACCGACTCAACGGCACTTAACAACAACAAACAAATACAACAACATCATCAAATTCCAAAAGGCAAATAATCCTACCATAACCACTGACAACTCTGTTCCTTGGTAATAAAACCAATATTAATCACCTATAGGAAACAGCAAGGTTTTCCATCCTTTTCTAAAATTCAATAAATCTGCTTCCTCTCTTAAAGCATTGGCAAAGCGTTCCACTGTACCACACTGAAGGCTTCAGCCCTCCAAATTGTTCCACGGAGGTGTACTACTCCTGGTATCTCTAACAAATTCCCCTGTGAGGAGTGAAGCACTTGCCTTGGATTATACTTGCACAATTTATTGGCCTCCCAAACTTTATGGTTTTAAAAACCATTATCAAAAGCTTTAACTGACATCTTTGTGTAATAGGAAGCCAATCTAATTTTTTCAACAATCCACGTTCATTTTTTACGCCTAATAAAAATGTCACTAATGTATTTTACATCACCTGTAATCTTCCTAACCAGTTACTTTTTAGCGCTATATGGAACACATTAAATAATCTAATATACTCAATAGTAGAGATTGTACAATCACTCGTAGTTCTCTGTCCCCTAAATAGAGTTTTAGTTGATAGATTAGTTTTATTTTAAAATAAACTGAACGAGTAATTGCGACGACCTGCTTTGCTCCAATCACCTCACTTTCTATAATTACCCCCGTGAACATAGTTTGGTCATCCACGATATAGGGATATCATCAATCATCGGCAGACATCTTACATGTTCCTAGTTATACTCCCTAGACCCAAACAGAGAGTCTTAGGGGTATGTTTACTATTCGGCGGTAGCAGCTTCCATGAGATATCGGAGCTGCGGCCCCATTGATACTTCCTGTAGGCCGGGATTCAGTTGTACAACGGAAACAGATCTAGCTTCTTCAAATGATACAATAAGCTGAACATTGTCAATGTAAATGTAAACTTTAATCCCATGTTTTCTTACTAATTCTGCTAAGAGTTGAAGATAAATATTAAATAGAACAGGCAACAAAGGGGATCCTTGTAGTACCCCTCAAGACGAGGGATACTGTTTTGAGAAGACATCTCCAAATCTTACTCTAAAAGTCTCCTGTAAAAGTGATTCAATCCACAATAGAGCAGACCCTCTGATCCCCAGATTCTAACAACGTTGGAGTAAAATTGTCAGCTCTACGAGTTCAAAGGCTGCCGACATGTATACAGAGACCTGCAATACCGGGATCCTCTTATCCAAATAAACGTAGATTTTATCCATAACAACTGTTGATAGCATTTCCATACCACTTTCCCTCCTAAATCCACCCTGACCTTCATCTAATCTTCCAGGTAACTGCCAAGTTGACAATATACCTCCTTTTCTGTCAATTTAGCCAGCATAGGAAAATTAGAAATAGGCCGAAAATTTTCACACATATGTTTATCAGAATCTGTCACCTTCAGTATAGGTAAGGTGGTACTCTCCCAGCCTCCAAGGAGCCATTTACCAACTCTTTCAACCTCTATCTTTCCTGAACAGCGTTTAAACACTGCAATGGGAACTGGGTCAAGAGGAGAGAAAGTAGTATTTTAAGTCTTTTAGCAGTTTTCCCATCCTCTCCGCACCAATATGATGGAACTCATCTAAACTGATGTTTTTATTCCTAAACTCAGAAAAGTGGTATAAACTTTTATAAATAAATACTGTAAATAAAAAATATACTTTACACTTAAATCTACTGTGTCCAGTTTGCTGATCAAATCTTTTAACCTTGCTATGTTTTCTATGAAAAGGTTGACCAGCATTTCTGTCCCAGTCCCTTCACTCTCCTTCTGTACTGCAGAAGACTGCTGTCCCAATAGTCCTTTCACAATTCTAAATAGTTCACACTAGATACCACCAGTTTCATTAATTTACAAAGGGTTTTTTTTGTCTTTTTGAGTAGTAGCTACATACTTAATAGCTGCCGCCTTCCAGTTATCTCTATTCTTCCTCCAATTTGGTCTCCTCCACAATCTTTCTGATAAGTGTACATTTTTCTTTTGCTTCCACGGCTCTTCTGTATACCACCTCTCCTGCCACCTATGATCCACATATCGCAGTCTTGGTCATGCAACCTCCTCCAAGACCTCTCTAGTCCTCTGATACTATTCCTCTACTAGATTATCATTATCTCCTCCATTTTCAACTGATCTATCACACAATGCTTGCTGCTCTCATTTATCAATATCTACCTTGCCCCTTACTGTCTTAAACTTACCCCCAGCCTGTTCTGGGATAAGCAATCATCTATGTATTCACAGTCAAATCCTCAGGCTGTTGACCCTTCTGTTTGCTCCTGCAGTCTCATCTTTCTCTCTCATCTACCATGTCATCTGGGTCTTTTGATGAAGCAATCTCTCCCTATAACACTACAATCTGGTTTTCATCTTCTACATTCTACAAAGTTGGCCCTTGCCAAAGCCTCCAGTGACCTGTTCTGCCCAAATCCAACAGCCTTTACCTGATCCTTATCCTTCTTAACCTATCTGCTGCTTTTGACACTGTTGTTCACCATTTTTTCTTTGATACCTTAATCTCGCTTGGATTTTGGGGCTCTATTTTGTCTTGGTTTTCTTCTTATGTCTCCCATTGTACTTTAGTCTATGCTCTGGTGGATTCTCCTTTGCTAGTATCCCACTTTGAGTTGGTGTATCTCAGAGATCTGTCATGGGACCTCTTCTTTTTATATTTGCTCCTTTGGTGCCCTGATCCTCTCCCATAGTTTTCAGTGCCATCTTTATGCAAATGACCCTGAGATTTACCCCTCTGCATCAGAAATCTCTCCAGGAATCCCAGCCTGAATTTCAGCCTGCTTTTCTGACGTTGCTGTCTGAATGTCCCGCTACAATAAAAAAAAGTGAACACGGCCAAGGTAGAACTTCTTACCGTTTCTGTTAAATCCACCTCCCCTCTCTTCCTCCAAAAAAACCTCCTGCCCACTTGATCCCATTCCCTCTTCTTGGCTCCTCACTCCTTCATTGGGTGCCTTTTCATCTATCCTAGCCATGTTTAATCCCAGCTTATCCACAGGAACTTTCCCTAGTCTTTGGAAACACGCTTTGGTACGTCCCATCCTGAAAAATCCTACCCTGGATCCCTCTCTCCCTTCTAACTATCGCCCTGTGTCTAATCTTCCTTTCTTATCTAAACTTCTAGAAAAATTTGTCTTCGCCCAACTCTCTCACCACTTGGATTCTACTAACTTCCTTCACCCTCGTCAATCTGGGTTCCGTCCGGGGCACAGTGTTGACACGGTTCTTCTTGCCTTCACTAACTCACTGCATGTAGCCCATGATCACGGTGATATCTCAGTGGCAGTTGCTCTAGATCTCTCAGCGGCTTTCGACCTAGTTGATCACTCCCTTCTCCTCCACCGTCTTCGGGAAGCTGGTCTCTGCAGCACAGTTCATCACTGGTTTCATTACTTTCTCTCCTCTCGTTCCTGTGCAGTTCTCTCCTCTTCATCTACTCTTCCCCCCTCCGATTCCCAGCACCTCCCCTGTGGTGTTCCTCAGGGTTCTGTCCTTGCTCCTCTCCTTTTCAATCTTTTCTTGGCCCCCCTCGCTCTCCTTATACAACAGTCTGGTATTTCGGCTTTCTTCTATGCTGATGACATTCTCCTACTCTACCACACATCTCCTTCTTCCCCTGATCTCTCCCCTCTCAATTCTTGTCTCACCTCTGTCGCCAACTGGCTCACCTCTAACTGTCTTCACTTGAATCTTACTAAAACTCTGGCCATATGGTTCACTCATGGTGGCCCTTCTCCCTCACTAGCCCCTTCTTTCTCCAATTCCTCAGTCCCACTAGTTTCCACCTTTCGGTATCTGGGTGTCCATTTTGATTCGGATCTCTCCTTCTCTGCACACATTTCTCATATTACTAAAACCTCATTCTTCTTTCTTCGACAAATTCGCTCAATTCGTCCCTTTCTTTCTTCCTCAGCTCAGACCACACTGGTCTTATCTTTGGTAATGTCTCGTATTGACTTTTCTAATTCCTTATTCCTTGGTCTTCCTCAATATCAGTTGTCCCGCCTTCAACGCATACAAAACACTGCCGCACGTCTTATCACCCGCTCTTCTATTCGCGACCATGTCACTCCTATACTTCTCCATCTTCACTGGCTGCCTGTTCCTTTCCGTTCCCAATTTAAGATGTTAATCCTACTACACAAGGTCTTTCACACTGGTACCCCTTCTTACTTAGCTGATCTACTATCTTTCCATTCTCCAGGTACACCCCCCGTTCTTTCCATCTTAATCGTCTTGCCCTCCCTTCCCCCGCTCGTGCCCGCCTACAGCTCACCCGTTCCTCCGCCTTCTACTTTGCTGGTCCTGCTCTCTGGAACTCTCTCCCTCCCTCCCTTCGCCTAGAATCACAATATGTCACCTTTAAACACAACCTCAAGACCCACTTATTTTCCCTGGCATTCGACACCCCTTCCCCATTTGTATGACCCCCCCTTCTTAGTACTATACGTTTGCCTCTTGTGTCCTGTCTTGTCCTTGTCTTCTTGACTCCTTCTTTCCTATTTACAAATTGTACATTTCTTTTCCTTTTCTCGGCCTTGGCCAAGTTTTAATGTAATTTTATCATTGTACACCGCCTTGATTATCACAGAAAGGCGGTTTTTATCAAATAAATAAACCTTAAACCTTAAACCTCTTCATCCTTTCTCGATTTGTCATCCTTTTCTATCTCTTCAGCTTGCAACCTTGGGGTCATTTTTGACTCCTCTTTTTACACATATCCAACAGATAGCTAAAACTTGCCGTTTCTCTCTTCATAACTTCAGCTAAATTTGTCCCTTCTATTTTGAACACACTACTAAGGCTCTTATTCATACTCCTGACACCTCCTGCTTTGACTATTGCAACATGCACCTCGCTGGTCTCCCATTAAACCATCTCTTTTTCAATCTGTTTAAACTAATATTCTGCTAGTGTTGCTTTGCTCACATAACCCACAAGCCTAGCTGCGAGGTGAGAATTCTATCAGGTTAAGGTAGCTGCAAGGAAAAGACTGTCTGGCTACAATGCACCATGCTAGCAGTAGTGGCAAAGACCGAAGTTTGGGGTAGGGAAGGGAGGAAAGTGATTCAGTCTCTGGGCTGAGCAGAAGAAGACTGTGAGGACCTGCCCTGCTTTTATTTTGTTTGGAGAGTTGGGCCAGAATAGAGATGGAGTGCCTGAGAGTACATGGCAGTGGTATGGCTTGAAAAGGTGCACAATGGCGGATGCTTCTTGGGAAAGGAGGATAAGTTGATTTTAAGAATGGCAAAGGGGCAGGGCAGACTTCTGTTTCACATAATATAAAGCTTACTTAAGATCAACAGGGAGAAGAAGTGAGGCAGGCATGGCTGTGATAGCACACCAAGAATACTGTAGTGGCAGAGACTGTTTTTTTAAGGTTGGTTGATGTCTGATGTGATCCTTCCGCTCCACACAGCATGACCAGAAAGTGGGATTAGCCTGTCCTGCTCCTTGCAGAAGCCCAGTGCAATCACTTTTTCTTCCTCCATTTTTGCCACTATTTCCTCTCTTTTTAAACATCTTTCTTTTTTGTGCTAAGTGGTGTTGCGTCCAGCAGCTATCAGTAGTAGCAGCAGGGTTTCAATGAATGCAGGGCTATGAACCATATAAACTCTAAATCTCAACAATGGCCCCTCTTCCTCTTGCAATCTTCTTTTCAAAACAGGAAATCTGTATTGGAGTAGGAACATAAGAACACAAGAAATGTCATACTGGGTCAAACCAAGGCCCATCAAGCCTAGTAACCTGTTTCTAACTGTGGCCAATCCTAGACACAAGTACCAGGCAGCAGGGGCGCGGTTCTATCATTAGGCCAACTGAGGCGGTGGCCTCAAACGGCAGTTTCTAGGGGACGGCACTCTAGCTGGATTTATTTCTGATTTGCTTCTCCCTAGAAACTGCCAGTCTTCCAGCAGGAGCAGGGCTGGTGCTACCCGGTAAGCCAGGTAAGCGCGGCATGAGGGTGCTGGTGGGGGGGGGGGGGGGAGGTTGCTTCTGCTTCCAAAAAGAAAGCAGCCGTGAGAACATTTCTCTGTTCCCACGGCTCTGCTAACTTTTAAACTGCTGGGTCGTGGAATTTCTAAAGGCAAGAATAAGCAGTTTAAAAGTTAGCAGAGCTGTGGGAACAGACACATGTTCCCGTGGCTGCTTTCTTTTTTTTTTTTTTTAAAGTATGAATCAGTGAGGGGGGCGGAGGGAAAGGTGCCAGAAGGGAGCAGACATGGGGGGGGGGGGGGGGTGGACCTAGAAGGGAGCCGTGCAGAAATGGGGGGTAAAAAGAAGGGACCAGACGGGGAAATGAAAGGGACCAGATACAGGTGGAGCTGGAAGGGAGCAGAAACAGGGGGGAGATGGAAGGAAACAGCAGACATGGGGGGGTGGAGCTGGAAGAGAGAAGACAGGGGGCCCTGGAAGGGAGCTGAAAGAGGGGGGAGCTGGAAGGGAACAGAACAGACATTGGGGGGGGGAGCTGGAAGGGAGCAGATGGGGGCTGGAAGGGAGCAGAATCGGGGGGAGCTGGAAGGGAGCAGACACTTGGGGATGGGGCTGGAAGGTGGCTGGGTAATAGGAGGGGAGGGGGTTGGAAGAGAACTGACGGGGCAAAGTGGGGGCTTGAAGGGAGCTGACATGGAGGTTGGAAGGGAGCAGAAAAGAGGCAAAGGTGGGAGCTGGAATGGAACTGACACCCAGGGATGGCACTGGAAAGCGGATGGACAGAGGAGAGGGTGACTGGATGGGAACTGACATGGGAGGGGGCACTGGGACTGGAAGTTCGCTAATACCTGGGATGGTATTTTGACTAGAAGGGGCTGGACAATGGGGAAGGAGGGAGACTGGAAGAGAATAGACACCAGTGGCGGTACTGGGAGGGGAGACTGTAAAGGATGCTGATACTGGGGAGAGTTACTGGGACTGAAAAAAGGTTGATGGAAGAAAATGAAGAAAGCAAAAGTAGAGACAAGAAATGGCAGATGGACTATAGACCATAGAAAAAGAGCTAAGAGAAGACAGAGGAAAACACAAACCTCAGGTCGGGACCAGCATGATCAAAAATCATCAGACAACAAAGGTAGAAAAAATAATTTTATTTTCAGTTTAGTGATTGGACTTTGCACTATCTATATTTCACACAGTATGGGAACTGCATGCAGAGTCTGGCTTCTTGGGGTTTTATTTTAATTTTTATCTACATATTTTTATTTTTGCTTTAGGTCGTGGTCACTTATTCTGTACTTGGTGAGGGTCTGTGTTCTGAGTGTGACCAAGGCCAGGTGTTCTGTTAACATGATGTTGGTATGTAGGGATCTGTACTGCAGTAATTTGACATGTACAGCTTTTCAAATAGGTGTATGGCTGTTTTAGGGCCCATTGCAGTGTTTATAGTGCTGCTTTTTTCTGGGTAGGCCCCTTATTGCATGAGTTTTGGAATTTGTATGCTGGTATGGTATGGTAGATTTGGCCTTGCAGACCTTCAGTGATTTTATTAGGGTTTTATAGTAGTTCCCATTATGCCTGGTATTGGAGAATGTTTGTTGTTGGTGAGATGACCAGAATCAGATTTTTTTTTTATTTTTTATAAATATATTGAGTTCTGTGAGTGAATGTCCTATCTCTGCTCAGCACCCATTGTTGAGGAGGAGGTTCTGTGAATGCAAATATATGTTCAAAAAGAAAAATCAAGCACCATAACGCAGTTTAGAGCAACAAAATACAAATGAATTATAATTTGGAGTTATAAACTGCTGTAGTTCTCGCTCTTTCTTTTAGTTCCTTAGTGTGTGAACATCTTGCATTTGTTCCACGTTATCTAATCGGCTTTTTGGTTTGGTTTGGTTCAGTCCCTGAATGGAGTTTTGAGAAAGATTCCCCCCCCCCCCCCCGGGTGCCATCTCATCCCTCACCTAAGACAGCAGATTGCCTTGAGACGCCCTTGCCTGGCAGGTTCCCAAAAAGACACACAGGTTCCACAATACTTGTATTAGGGCAATCAATGGATTTCCTAGGTTCTCTTTACTAATGGTTTATGAACCTTTCCTCCAGGAACTTGTCCAAACCTTTTTTAAACCTAACTCCACTAGCAGCTTTTATTACATCCTCCGGTAACAAATTCCAGAGTTTGATTATGCATTGAGTAAAAAAATATTTTCTCTTATTATTCTTAAATCGGTTACATTGTAGCTTCATTGCATGTCCTCTAGTCTTTCTACTTTTGATGGCATAAACAACTGATCTACGTTTACCTGTTCCACTCCATTCATAGACCTCTAGCATATCCCCTTCAGCAGTCTTTTTTCCAAGTGAGGAACCCTAACCTTTTAAGCCTCTCCTCATAGGGGTATCTTCCAGGCCTTTTTACCATTTTTGTTGCTCTTCTCTGTACCTTTTCTAATTCTGTTATATCCTTTTTAAGATATGGTGACCAGAATTGCAAAAACTATTCGAGGTGCGGTCGCACCATGGAATGATAGAGGCATTATAATACCCTTGGTTTAATTCTCCATTCCTTTCCTTATGGTTCCTATCATTCTATTTGCATTCTTGGCTCGTTCCCTGAGGAAGAGATGCCATGGAGCTTCACAGCAAGTGTTCATTCGCAGCCCCTGTGCTCACTGATAGGACTGCTACCATTTGATGATAGTAGAGATTAGGGACACAGAGTCCAACAGTGCTCTTTTAGAAAGAGTTGCCAAAGGGGTAGTGAGAAATGTGATGTGGGCGTGAGATTTGATGGGTGAATGGGATGAAAGTGTGCATGGAAGGGTTGGAGGGAGGAGGGGATGGTAGCATAAACCCAAAAGGAAATGTACTCAAACAACAGTTTTGAATGCCTTTCATATATAATTGGTTTTTTAACAGACGTGCAAGGATCTCTTTTCTTAATAATGATCTAAATGGGTGGTAGGACTTCAGAGATCCTACTGAAAGAGTTAGCTATTCAGGTGAATCTTGTACTGAAGCCGGCACAGCATCCATCACATATGGTTTGTCTATCTGCAGTCTGACAGTTGACCTTTTGTGTGATTCATTAACTAGACATACTGTATTTTACAATGGATTCATTAATTGATCAGTGAGAGCAGTTTATGAGACAGCCTTCTGTTCAGCTGGGTTCTAGGAGGGTGCAGGGCGTATAGGGAACATATAAATTTAAAAATATTTATATTCCACCAATCTTATGTGGCTCTTCAGAGGATTGCAATGAAACTCACAAAATAATGAGAGAAATGTCACATCCTAGAGGAATTGGAAAATTAAAATAAACATGACTAAAAGGATCTTGAAATATAAAATGTATAAAAATGGCAGCAGATAAAGACCGTACAGCCTATCCAGTTTGTCTGTCCAGCCTAACTACTAAGCTTTATAGTCCATTCCTCTCAAAAATCCTCTGTGCATGTCCCATGTTTTCCTGAAGTCATGTTGAAATTTCAGTGCTTGTTGAAATAAATCTCAACTTTGGTAGATAATTTCTAAATTTTAGGAAAACAGTATGACTCTTAGCCTCCTACTTCAGCTCTACTAAGCATTTTGGTGTTTGTTTAATAAACTTTAGGATACATTTGTTAAGCACCACGCTAGTAATGCAGGGGCACTGTGCTAGATGCAGGGGGACAGGGACAGCCATCCTCCCGAATTTAGCACAGCTCGTTGCATTAATACTGCCACCGGGGGCAACGTCTGCCACCCATTGTGCTCCCAGTGGGTTATAGTCGCTGCCCACCAAGCGGCAGCAGTGCAGGCTTTCAAGGCCCGCACTAGCGGCGCTGTGGTTGGAGCACCCACTCTTCGCCCATGCGCTGCCCAGGTAGGATCTGGTTTTGTAGTGCAGGGCACTGTGCTACTTTGTAGCGCAGTACCAAAAACATGCGCTAACCTCATACTACCTAGGTAGCATGATTTAGTAAATATGACCCATTATGTTCTTGGCATGTTATTCCAATTTTTTTGTAGTTTTTTGTTTTTTTGTAAGGCATACTTCAGTAAAACATAAACTGTAAACCCCTCCTTCGCTTCACCCTGAAGAAAGCCACAGCATGATGGCTGAAATATCTTTCCACTTACTAAGACGTGATATGACCCGGAACACCGCAAAGATCATAAATCCATCCTGCCATCAGATTCACAAGGCACTGTATAATGTAATGAGAAAATGAAAGTATTTATCCCCTCGGTGTTTGTCCTGTTTTGTCGCATTACAACCCGGAATTAAAATGGAGAGTTGGGGGTTAGCACACCCCCCTCTCCCCAGAAATCATGAGTGTGCATAGGTATTCCCCCCCTCCTCCCCTAAGTCAATATTTTGTGGAACCACCTTTTGCTGCAGTTATAGCTGCAAGTCTCTATTTGCTTAGCACATCTATCCGCTGGGAATTTCACCCATTCCTCAAGACAAAACTGCTCCAACTCCTTCAAGTTAGATGGGTTGTGTTGGTGTTCAACAATCTTCAAGTCATGCCACAGATTCTCAATTGGATTGAGGTCTGGGCTTTAACTAAGCCATTTACATGTTTCCCTTTAAACCACTCCAGTATAGCTTTTGCAGTATGTTTAGGGTCATTGTCCTGCTGGAAGGTGAACCTTCATCCCAGTCTCAAATCTCTGGCAGACTAAAACAGGTTTTCCTCAAGAATTGCCCTGTATTTATTGCCATCCATCGTTCCTTCAATCCTGACCAGATTTCCTGTCCCTGCCGATGGAAAAACATCCCCACAGCATGATGCTGCCACCACCATGTTTCACTGTGGGAATGGTGTTCTCAGGATGATGGGAAGTGTTGGGTTTGCGCCACACATGACGTTTCCCTTGATGGCCAAAAAGTTCCATTTTTGTCTCATCTGACCAGAGAACCTTTTTCCATGTGTTTTGGGGGTCCACCACATGCTGCTGTTCAAACTCCAAACGTGTTTTTTTATTTCTTTCTTTAAGCAATGGCTTTTTTCTGGCCAGTCTTCCATAAAGCCCCGTTCTGTGGAATGTATGACTTAAAGTGATCCTATGGACAGATACTTCCATCTCCCCTGTGGATCTTTGCAGCCCCTTCAGTGTTATCCTTGGTGTCTTCGTAGCATCTCTGAGTAATGCCCTCCTTGCCTGGTCTATGGGTTTTGGTGGGCGGCCTTTTCTGATCAGGTTTTTAGTGGAGCCATATTCTTTCCATTTTGTTATAATGGATTTAATGGTGCTCCATGGGATGTTCAGATTTTGGGATATTTTTATAACGCAACCCTGACCTATACTTCTCCACAACTTTGTCTCTGACCTGTTTGGAGTGCTCCTTGGTCTTCATGTTGCTTGCTTAGTGGTGTTTCAGAGTCAGGGGCCTTTCAGAACAGGTATATTTATACAGACATCATGTGACGCTGATTGCACATAGGTGGACCCTAATCAACTAATTATGTGACTTCTGAGGTTAATTGGTTGGACTGGATCTTATTTAGGGATTTCATAGGGATATACACTCAACCTTTCAGTTTTTACATGTTCTTTTTATATTGTGGTGAGCAGCGCACTCCTGAGTCTATGGAGACAGAGGAAAATCCTGAGGTTCAGCAGGATTTACACCAAAATGACAGGGCAAAGATAAACGAGAGACTCTATTCCACAGAGCTGAGCATGGAGACCAGCCCAGGGGAGGAGGCCTGCAGTTCCGATTGGGCACACCCAGCCCTGAGAAGGGGCATGCCTAAGAGAGAACGTACTTTTAAACCAGAGCATGGCTCTGAGCAGAGGAGAGAGGGGAAGGAGATTCAGCAGGGGAAGCAAAAGGAGAAAAAGAAGGAGTACGAGATTCCGAAGGAGGCTGAGACTCAGTATGAGTATGGGAAGAAGTTTAAGAAGAAGCAGCCCAGGAAGGAATACAGGAGGAAGAAACTAGAGGATGGTTGGAAAGCCAGAGGAGTGTTTAATGATACTTGGGAACCTGGCATAAGAAGAAAACCTGCACAGTTCTATTCAAGGGAAGTAAGCAGAAGTCCCACGGAGAGAGGACTTAGCCTTGAATGGGATAGCCGTTGGAAGGCACCGCCCTGGGGAAGAAAGCCTTCAAGGCAAACACAGGTGAGAGAGCCATCACTCTCTGAAGTGTCGTTTGTACCAGAAAGCAACAAACAGAACAGCTGGAGAACCTTGGAGCCGTCGGAAGACAGAAGGGCTCTGCAAAAAGTGAGTAATTGGCCACACGCTTGCCAAGCTGAATGTAAAGATAATTCTCCTATCTATGAAACAATTGCCAAAGAGACTAGCAATTATTCTGATGCCTTTAACTTACAAGAAGAGAAGACAAGCAGCCTTGAGCAGAAGGGAAGTTCTATAACAGATGATAGTACCCTATCTCACAAGGAACAGGCTGAATTGCTACTTCAAAGCTTTAAACAATTCTTAGAGTTGCAAGCTAGACAACAGCTAATTTCACAAGAAGCTAGTAATGCCTTACAGCTTGAAGGAGTAACAGAGAGTAATACAGACTTACCAGGCTGTGAACAAATAGACTGTACGATTTGTTGTATAGATAAGTCAAGCTGAAGGAAATGCTTTTGCCGTCTGTGATCTGAGAGTTACAAAGCTGTTGTTTGCACTGCTGAAAGAAGCTCTAATTATGTGCACATGTTTCCCCAGCACTGTGAGAGTAACAGGGGCTGTAAGAGGCTGCAGTAAGCCCAACTGGCCTCTGGAGGCAAAAGAGAGTAATTTGGCTGAAAAGTGAAAAGCAGCAGTATACCCTTGAGTTGCATTTATTCTGAGTTTTCTGTTAGCCTTTTTGAAGCACCTTTGTTTTGCCATGTGACGCAACATTTATCCTTTGCTTTAATAAAATACTTATTATCAAGAAACCCCACAACTACAGTTTCTTTAATTTCGGAGTGAGAAGAACTGAAACTACAACTCCCAGCATTCCTGGGGTGAAGGTTTTACTCTTCCCTCACGAAGCACCAGCGGCTGCTCCTGCCTTTAACCCCTTAAGCCGGGCAGGGTCGCCGCAATATATACAAGATATTTTATTGTCATTCCACATCACCAATTTGGACTATACGTATTTTTAGGTCCATTACCTAACATACAAATGAACCTCCATTTTCATTCCAGGTTGTAATGCGACAAAAACCGAGGGGATGAATACTTTCACAAGGCACTATATGCCTTTTGTAAATAGCATTGTTTTCCCCTTCCTTTGACAATCAGTAAAGTCTGCTATCTCCTCAATTTCTGAAGGCAATGAATTCTGTATTAATGGAGCAACTGCAGAAAAAAACTCTTGCATGCACTGAGGCATTCTGAATCTCTTTAACACTTGGGACAACATATGTGGATCGTAAACAAGAATGCACAGGTCTAGTTGTTTCATAGCGAGTTAACATATGCAAAACAGTATTAGATGCCATCCTCTGTATTACTTTATATATCATCATCAGTGCTTTTATATTGGATTTAATAATCAGTAGGTAACCAATGTACAGTTGTGGTCAACATTATTGGCACCCTTAATATTCAGTATCTCCTTAAAAAAATAGTGGTCAGTGAAATGGCTTTGGACTATATATGCACACATATTTGACACACAAAAGAATAAAAAAACAAGACCAATTAAAAAAGGAAATAGTATAAAAACTGGGACATTGCCAGGACATGATTATTGGCACCTTTATAAACAATTCAAATCAGTTTGAACAGAAGAACCACATTCCCATTGCAGTAAAATTAGACACATCTGTGATCAATTGTCAGTACTCACATGACTTGAATCAACCAATGAATGATGGCTCTATCTAATGTTTAAAATGGCCACATTCATATTCTGTTCCATTTTCACAATGGCGAAGACGAGAGATGCCTGAGACCATCAGAAAAGGTATTATCACCAAACATCAAACTTCCAAGGGGTACAAGGCCATTTCCAAAGACCTTGAGATTCCTGTGTCTGTAATTCAGTCTTATCAAGAAGTTTTCTGCTAATGGAACTGTCAAGAACCTCCTAGGACATGGTGGAAAAAGTTGCCTTTTTGGTCCCTGCACACGTATCACAACTATCACTTTTCTGGGTTTCCCTGCCTTTGCTGCACATTGCTGACTGAAATGGTTTCTCTCTCCTGTAAATGTGTCTCTAGCGCGAGGTTTTCACTGGCGCTAATTTTCAGACCCTGATTTCACGGCGTTAGTGTGCATGGAGCCTCTCCCCGCCCACTCTCCACCCATTGACCCCTTCTCTCCATCCTCTGGGAAGCCTTACTCCACCCTTCAGGCCCGGATTTCACAGTGTTAGTGTGCCTTAACGCCGCCGCTGCGTTATCGCGCGATAATGTCACTTATCACGCGGTAATACCACCGCTGCGACGTTAAGACGGTTTAGTAAACATACCCCATTGTATATAACTTACCTAAAATGCAAGGGTGCCAATAATGTTAACAACTGTAGATCCATAAGTCTAGGCATAGTATGTTCAAACTGGGTTTCTCTCTAATATAATCATAGCAACAGAATTTTGTATTGAAACACCTAAGTGTAGATCCCCCCAAAAACTTTTGCATATCAAAACATGAAAATTTAAATTCTTGAAAGAGTACAAAAATCATCTTTAGATAAGAGAGGAACCTTCTTACATATGCAATTTATAAAAATAATTTTGCTCCACTTTCTCATGTGACTGTATTCATAGTTAAGCCAAATACCATACCTCAGATTTTACAGGCAATCCAACATCATTTAAAACTACAGAAGTGATATTTTGTATTTGATATTTTTTCAAATTCGCTCATTCAACATACGTCATCTGCGTAGATTAGATATGCTATTACTCTACACCCCTTTCATGATCAATCATCCCGACTTCTCCCCACTAGTAAAATGCTTCGAGGCTGTAACTGACTGGCTCCTCTCACAGAGCCTCAAAATAAATTTCACTAAGACGGACGTCCTGTTCATATCCAGAAATCAATCCTTCTCACCACCTTCGACTTTAAAGACAAGAGATGCTGAACTCCCAACCAAACCATGTATCCACTACCTAGGCGTTACATTAGACCAGCAGCTGGAATTCAAAACACATATCAGCAACACTACCAAACAAATTTACCACAAACTACGGACACTGCGACACCTCCGACCCCTACTGCAGCCAAAGGACTTTAGATCAGTTTTCCAGGCAATGATAACCCCTCACTTTGACTATGCTAACGTGATCCTTCATGGCCTACCCAAAAACACGTTAAACCCACTACAACTTGCAGTGAACGCAGCCGCATGCTTCCTACACAGAGCCCCTAAGAGAGAGCACATCACACTAATCCTAAAAGACCGGCACTGGCTACCAATTTACTGCCGCCTCACCTATAAGGTGGTCCTGATGACCTTCAAGGCCATTAACAAAATATCCTCCACCTCTCTAACTGACCTTCTCCACCCCACTCCAACAAACAGGGCTAGGAGAACATTCGCCATCAATACCCTACAGATCCCCAAGGAAATAACAAAATGCACCCAAGCAACAATAAACCGTGCTTTCAAGTTCTATGCTCCCAGCTGCTGGAACGCACTCCCATCCTCCATACGAGCAATCACAGATCTTGCTCAGTTTAGAAAAGCACTAAAATACCACCTCTTTCTTCTACACTACTCTCAACCCAGTATCTCAACCCCATCTACCATATACCTCACCGGAAATAGTAAGTAGCAAACAGTCTCATGCAAATATTGTATATAACTGTATATAGCTGTAGATAGTTTCTCCCAGTTGAACTCCAAGTTGTACTGTCCCGTTCCACTGTAAGTGCTTAACAAAGCACTTGTTACGCAAAAATTATGTTATAATGTAAACCGCACTGATTTTAAATAGTGCGGTATCGAAAAGCGATAAATAAAATAAATGGATCACTAATCCTTCCTTTTAAACAGGAGCATAAAATCTCTTTATAAAATTTCAGTACTTCTTACACCAGCTGGTTGCTTTAAAAACAAAAAAACAAAACACTGCTCCTCCCTTCAGGAATTCACAGATGACATTCTCCTTTTGCTGTCCTCTTTTATGGGATTTGAGACATAGCCTTACTGATATGAGAACTGTATTGATAATGGAGGTGTCAGTGCAAAGTAATTATTCTGTGCTATGAATGGGGAGAGAGAGGATCCTAAAGTACCAAGAAATGCTAAAGGAGACAAGAAAATGTGGCAGAAAGATAGAGATTTCTCATCATGTGAATTTTTAAAGCAATTTTCAAGTGCACCTTGATACGTTGTCTGGATATACTACGTCATGATGCAAGTGCTATGTGAGTGTTGGCAGTAAATTTGAGAAACTGAGATCATACTCCACATATCCTGGCTTAATTGTAAGGTTCAGTATTCTCATGATATGCTTTTTCCCTGAAAGAAGATATATTTTGCTGCTAGAGGGAGTGGGATTTTTTTTTCTAGAGATCCCAAGGCAAGCTGACACATAATCACTTCCTTAGATAGTACTTAAGTTTTAAAACCTTCACTTGGTTGCAACTTGTCGTGCTGTGAGGGCTTGTGTGCATCAGTGATGCTGAGGGCTAAGCTATCAGTAGTTTAACTACTGGCATGGTCTCCCAAGATGGATAGGTCTCAGCTGAGGTGCCAGATCAAGACAAACCACCTTTCTGGGCAGCAGCAGAATGGGACAGTGTTGGCGGCAGAAGATCACATTTCTGTGACAACGGCAACAACACTAAACTTAAACTGCGTGGAAGAAAGGCCTGGCAATCTACTTCCGTATCTTGCCACGAAAACCCAATGGATAGTCACAACAAAACAAATTGCAATAAAGTGCTGGAAGATGAGACTCCCAGGTCGGAAGGCATTCAATTGGCTACTGGGGAGGAGCTGAAGACCTTTTAGAGTAAATCCAGCATTTATGATGTGGTTGGATCAAAGCCCTTGGGACTTCTGACTGCTGATGTAGCTGCGCATGAAATGAGAGTCAGAAGCTGCGAAGATGTCTTATATAATGGGACATGGAACGATCGAAGCATTAACCAAGGGAAGTTGGAGGTGATCAAGAATGAAATAGAATGTGTACAACTTGATCTGTTGGGTATCAGCGAACTGAAATGGACTGGCATCGGGCTCTCCAGCTACTTTTGGAAGCTTTCAGGAGATTCCACTGTGCCTGTGTGCCCTCTTCCAGCCTGCTGCTATGGCACTATCTTGAACTAGTCTTTTTGTTTTTCTGTAGAGCCCAACAGACGTGTTCTGATGTATCTCCGCTTGGTAATGGGGTTTTTCCCCCTCCAGGGATCCTGCGCCTTCTGGTTTCTCACTAAGTGTCTGCCTTTGCGATTTCATCTCTTTTCCCTTTTATTTTCCCCTTTTTGGTTGTTTTACCTTAATTTTTTGTGGCACCTCTGCCCCCTTAGGTGCCGGTGTACTGGCCGGGCTCTCTTTTCTTTTAAATTTGAGCAGTTTGATTTTGATGTGGCTATTTTTCCAGGCGACATGTCCAAAAACTAGCCAGTGGGTTCAAGTAGTGCTCCTGGTGCAGAAGAACCATATCTGTCGCAGATACTCATAGTTGGTGCCTTCATTGCCTGGGACCCGATCATTAGCATTCTTCTTGTAATTTGTGTTTTGCTGATGACAAAAAGAGGACTCTGGTTGAGAGAAGCAGTGCAAATCACTTTTTGGTGCTCACAAGTGCGATCCATAGACATTGGCATTGGTCTTAATGGTTTCAAAGGCTGCACTATGCCCCATAATGCTCTGGAGCTTTGGCCATAGACTGATCTCCACCCAAAGATGAGGAAGGATTTGACTTCATTGACGTCAAAGGGGGATCGCACAGATTGAAGACTTCTGGTGCATCGGTGTCAGAGCCCCTCGAGGCATGGCATCGAGAGCAATGAGGGTCTGTAAGAGTGCCCCTCTAAGGTATCCCAAAGGGAGAAGAGATCTTCCTCAAGAACATTGGAGGGGCAGCGACAGCCTATTAAGAGCAGAGTCAAGCCACTAATAACCCTGTTCAGATCCCAGGCACATTGGTTGAAATTGCTGAGGCTGCACAGCCTTCAGAATCGGCAGCCATGGAGAAATGCGTTCTGAAGGCTCTCAAGGAATGGATCGCAGCACTCTTGGCTGTGCAGCAGACTGGGGCCTTGATGTTGGCTGCATTGACTCGTGCCGTGCCTGCGGAACATGCATTGACAGTGGGACATTGAAGGGCCCTGAGATTAGTTTCTGCTCGGCCATAGCATTTCAGGGTCCAATGCACTCCTTGAAATCTAGACGTGCATTGGTGCATCATTGCTCCCTATCCCTCCGGGTCAGGAGAGAGATCCAGGCAGAGATTCAGAAGTACTTTGATGTCTGAAGACTTGTTGGAAGACAGGTCCCCTGAGCTTTCATCGGACCCTTCTCCACTTCATGAACATCGCAAGTCCCCTCCAGAGGATATGACCTTCCAGGATTTGGTTAGGGACATGGCTAAGGCCATACCCTTTTCTTTGGAGACTGAGTCCAGGGCAGAAGAGTTGGAGATCCTTCAGTACTCCTTGTTCCCTAAGGAGGCAGTAACAGTGTCCGAGCACCAAATCCTACAGAGGGTACAGATGAGAATGTAGGAGAACCCTCCTTGCTGTACCTCTGGTTAGAAGAAGGCTTGACTCCTCCATGTATAGAGTTCAGAAGGCTCCTGGATTCGAGAAACCACAATTTCCATGCCATTCCTTGGTCATCAAATCTGCCCTTAAGAGATCTAAGAGTTCCAAGTTCATTCTTCGCTGCCCCTGGGGAGGGAGGCTCAGACATTGGACTCTTTGGGAGAAGGTATTTTCAGAGTTCCATTTCCGTATGGCCTTTTACCAGCTCTACCAAGGCATATTTTTAAAGAACGTCATGTATGACCTTGCTGATTTGTCCCAATAATCTCCTTCCACAAAAATTGGAATAGCATCATTCTCTAGTGACTCATGGCAAGGACTGCTCAAAGTTCATACTCTGTGCAACCTATGATGTCTTCATGGCATCAAGAGCTTCTACCTTGGGTATTGGCACCTGGAGACAATCGGTACAGAATAAGCTTGTTGACACCATGCCATATCATGGAGAGAATCTCTTCAGAGAGCAGGGCAAAGAGAAAGCTGGTTTTGAGAAGCAGCATGTTACCCTTCATAATCTCTCAAGGCGCATGTCTGAGCTGGCTTCCTATTACAGGAGGTACCCAGGAGGGTGTCAGAAAAAGACCTACTACTCCTATAGACATAGGTAATATCAGGGCCATACCAAGCCATAATTGTGCTTTGTGCTATTTTCTCTTCTGGCACCCCCCTCCCAGTTGCCTGCCCCTGCCTGCCCCTCTGTGCCCTCCTGCGTTGCCCTGTCACTGCTTCTTTTTTGTTTTCTCGGAGGTGGCGGCAGCAGCAGCAGTGAGGCAGGCCTGTGTTTGTAGGCAGATCAGGTCCCTCCTTCCCTTCTCTGATGTATGTTGCGTCAGAGGAAGGAAGGACCAGGCCAGCCATTCAAACGCGAGTCTTTGCAACTCAGTGTTTGCAGATTTGGCAAAAATCAATACTACTTTCACTCAGTCCAATTGCCTCATGCCTACAAAGGGAAAACTGCGTTGTACATGTTGGATTGCAAATGGGCCTTAGCCTTCTACTTGGAGCAGACAAAAACCCATAGAAAGTCCATTTAGCTTTTTGTTTCTTTTGACTTTGGCAAGCTAGGGGCTGCTGTTTCCAAACACTCTTTCAATTTGGCTAGCAGACTGCATCTCTTTCGCTTATGCCCAGGCAGGCCTGAATCTTGATGATCATGTCACAGCTCGCAATAGCTCACAATGTCTGAGCCATGGCTGCATCAGTGGTCAACTTACGTTCTGTCTGCATGGAAGAGATCTGTAGAGCTGCAACGCAGTCTTCTGTCCATACATTTGCATCTCACTACTGTCTGGATGGGGATTTCTGATGTGACAGCAACTTTGGCCAAGCTGCACTCTGGAATCTGTTTGGGGATTAGAATCCAACTCTATCCTCCCTATTTATTTATTTATACATTCCTTGTTTGTTGTCGTCTGTTCCTCTAATGAGGTTATCCATCAGTGTTGTTAGTAAGGTTTCAACGCCGTGGAAGGGGCGGAATCCGAATTGGTGGGAGTCAAGGGGTGCGTGTAGGTCAATATAGTCTTGTAGTTGGAGTTGTATGATTTTTTTCTACTACTTTATTTCAAACTCATTTTTATTGTTTTCCAAACATAGTTAGCAATGGAGGGTACAATATATACTGAGCCAGAACACTATACAATCACCATCCCTATAAAGGTACACAGTTACATAACATAGGGCTACAGAAAATACCACATACCCTCAGCCACTCCTCCATACCAGCAGCCCCCATCACCCACACCCCCGTATACAACTAATTATCCAAATAGAGACCAACAGTTGGCAGTAGTTGGCATTAATCGGCCTTTTCAATGTCAGCACCCCACCTCCACCCAGCACCAAACACAAGGAGCAGATCTTCACATTAACAACAGTCTATAAAGAACAACATTCTACAGAAAACAACAGTCTATACAGAGTCTATCCCTCCCCTCCCCTCCCAACCCTTCCCTCTCCCCTCCCCCCAAGCTGACCCCTAGTGCCCGACCACCCCCGGAACCCCATAGCCAGCCCTGCTTTTTTTATAATAAAATCACCCATATCAAACAGTGCATACATAGGCGTGGCAGATTTCCATCCTAGGAGAATCAACTATACATTCAGCACTGCGCTGCGCTCCTGGGTTGAGAGAGTATTAATGACTGGTAACCATAGCTCAATAAACTGATCCCACTGCTTCCCTCCCAATTGTTTCGCCGTAAGCTTTTCCATATACATCAGGTCGATCATTGATTTTTCTCAACCCGCAAGCCGCGGAGGTGCGTCCCCAACCCAGCTACTCAATATGACCTTCTTTACTAGGAGAAGACCTCTTTCAAATAGCACTCTGTGGTGGGGTGCAACCGTAGGCAGGCCCTTCTCCCAATAATGGAACAAACACACCTCCCACTGCTTAGGGCCGCCATCATCAACCAATCCCCCATCTTATCAATCACCTGCAGCCATAAGCTCTGAACCCCAGGGCACATCCAGAATTTATGAAGCAGCGTCCCCTTTTCTTGCTGACACCAACCACACACAGATTTGTCCCGCATGCCTACTTTATGCGCCCAATGATCACTGGTGTATGCTCTCCAAAGAAATTTATACTGCATCTCCTGCAAGTACATCCGCACTGCCCCCCTGGGAATCCGCTCAAACGCGGACAGCAAGATTTCCACTGTCAGCCCGTCTAGGCCTTCCCTAACCCAACGTTGAACAAGCGTCGAGAGATAACAAGGGCCTACCAGTGGGCAGAGCAGCTGTTTTCTCTCGTCCCAGTCAAGTAGATCTTTCTCCACCCACCTTCCAATTAGTTTCCTCGGGTCTTTCATGTCCAACAGGGTTGGGACCCTCCTCCTCAACTGGTCGACATAGTGTTGAAGTTGGAGGTATCCGTAGAAGTCCCGGGCTGCCAATCTATAAGTAAGACTCAGATTCTGATAGCTATCCAAGACACCTCCCTCAGTTCTGCCCAAATGCCCCAAACACACTATTCCCCTCTGCTGCCAGGCATGGAACAGCGAATGTTTAGCGAAGCCCGGAGCAAAATCCGGGTTCCCCACCAATGGCAACAGAAAGGAGCAGTTCCAGTCCCAGCCGGTCCTCTCACACACCTCCCGCCACGCCCCCTGTAGGGTTCTCAGATACGCACTTTCCCTCCTAATCCTCATGCTACGTGGTCGCACAGTATGGAGCAAGTATAAACTATGATAGGGGGAGCAAAGTTCCATCAATTGTTGCACTGGGGTACACCCACTCCCTTCAACTAACAAACACCAAATGTGTCTGACCAGGTATCTAAGATTGTAGTTCCTCAACGACGGGAGTTCCAGCCCTCCTTCCTCCGCCTCAAGGCCCTTAACGGGATCCGGGCCCGGCGACCTCCCCAAAGGAACCCACTCAAGTGCCTATCAAATATTTTCCAGTCCCTCGCAAGAACCCAAATCGGCAATAACCGCAACATATATAACCATCGGGGAAATTCCACCATAGAAAACAAGGCAATCCTGCCTCTCAGAGACAGTGGGAAAGCTCGCCATCTATGGAACGTTGTCCGTGCCCTTTCTAGCATTCCCTCCACATTCGCTTGATAGAGCCTCTCCGGGCACGCAGGCAACTGTATGCCCAGGTACCTGATGGAGCCCGTCGCCCACGCAAGAGGAAAATCTCCACGCCAGACTGGTTGCACTCTCCCTCCAACGTCTAAGGCCATAGACTTGGAGGTGTTAATCTTTAACCCAGAAAAACTACCAAAGTCTTGAATGAGTAGCAACACCCGCTGCAACGACTTTTGTGGTTCGGTCAGACAAAGAAGCATGTCATCAGCAAAAGCACTAAGTTTCATTTCCTCTTCCCCCATCTTCACCCCCGTCACCTGTGCCTCCTGCTGGATAGCCCGCAGTAGTGGTTCCAACGCAAGAACAAACAGAAGTGGGGACAAGGGGCAGCCTTGCCTTGTACCCCTTCCCAGAGTAAATGTCTTGGAGAAGACCCCATTCACTCCTATCCTCGCCGCAGGAAACATATACAGTACCCGGACCCATTGGGCAAACTCCCCTCGAATCCCACAAATATGCCCAGGCCACCCTATCAAACGCTTTCTCAGCGTCCAGGCTGACCAATAACAATGGCGATTCCTTCTCAATACAGTGCTCCATTCCCAAAAGTAATTTAGCAATATTCTTAGTCGCATCTCTCCCCATGACAAAGCCTACTTGCCTATCATCTATCAAGGATGGCAAGATAGGGTTCAGCCGCTTCGCTAGTATCGAGGCCAGAATCTTAACATCATTATTAATAAGCGATATAGGTCGGTAAGATGCAGAATCCAGCGGGGTTTTTCCCGGCTTCGGGATTACGGTAACATTCGGACAACGCATGTCTCTAGGGAATCCCCCCTCTTGGAGAGCCTCCGCATACATCGCAAGCATACTGGGAGCTAGTCTGGTTGATAGTATCTTATAATACTCTGCTCCAAAACCATCAGGGCCCGGAGCCTTATGCGGTTTCCCTTTCCTTATGGCATCCTGGAGTTCTCCAGGACCAAGCAGGAAGTCAGTCCTCACTTATGGGTGACGTCGGCGCCGACGGAGCCCTCGCGGAGCAATTTTCCCCAGCTTTCAAAGAAAGCCTTTGGGAATTGCAGCGCGCATGCGCGGTCGTCTTCCCGCCCGAGGGTGCCATCTTAGCCAGTCTTCTTTTTTCCGCGGAGCCCTACAGACGTCCCCGTCTTGTCCCTGCGAAAAAGTTGATTTTCTTCTTTGTTTTATCCTTTTTTCTTTCGGTTCGACGCCGATCGTTTTCCCGCCCGGACTCGCGACGCCGGTCTCGAGTCCGCTTACTTTTTTCGGTTTTTCTGACTTAGTCAGCTTTCGTTTTCGGTTTTCCCTGGCAGCCCGGTCCTTTGACCTCGCAGGGGCCCTTTTTCCCCCGATGGCTGCCAGTGGGTTTAAGCGGTGTGGTCGGTGTGACCGAAATATGTCACTAACCGACACACACGACTTTTGCCTCCGCTGCCTGGGCCCGGATCATGAGGAACTGATCTGTGGGCCCTGCAGCAAACTGTCCTCAAAGGCGTTGAGGAGTCGGCGGCATCAGCGTGAGAGAATCTTCGCTGACCCCAGCCGTACCCGGACCTCGTCGGAGGCCTCCGCGTCGAAAGGCTCCAGCTCGGACCGTCGCCGGAGCTCCTCCGACCGGGGTTCTCCCTCCGGGGACCATCGTCGGAAGGAAAAACCCGCGAGGGCGGCGTCGGTGGACGCTCCTGGTTCCGCGAGGGCCAGGTCGCATAGCCCCGACAGCCGCCCCGGGTCCTTGGAGAAGGAAAACATCCCGAAGCGACCTCGCCTGGAGTCGGAGATGCCTGCCCGGGTAAGTCCTGTGGTCCTTCTGGACTCGCCTCCGCGACAGCCGACGTCGGGCCCGACGCCGTCGGGGCCCGAGTCGGGGGCTGCTGGGTCACCTGAGCTCGGACTCAGGTTGACGGCCTTGGAGAGCAGACTGTCTGCCTTCATGGACCAGCAGCGGGCACTGCTCGCTGGCCTCGCTGGCGCCGCTGCCCCGACCGCCGGGACGTCGACGTCCAAGTCGACCCCGGAGACCGAGCCGATCCTCGAGTCAATGAGAACTCGAGTCGATCCTCGGTCGAGGTCACCCTCGGCCTCCCGTTCGGGACCGAGGTCGCCGACGCCGACTCCCTCGACGTCGGGGCGGCTGGCGCCGCACCCTGCCCGGGCCGACCCCACCGAGTCCTCGTCGGAGTCGGTCTGGGAGTCTGAGGAGGAAGAGTCACCTGATTCTTTCCGGACTCGGTGTGTCCCATCGGACTCACCGGGGTCCGAGCCTCGGAAGCAGTCCCCCCCGGAGGATGCCCGGTTCTCGGACTTCGTTAGGGATATGGCCAAGGCTTTGGCCTTCCCTGCGGATCCCGAGGAGGAGCCTCGAGCCGAAGAGCTCGACGCCCTCCAGTATGACTCTCCCGCGAGGGAACACTTTACTGTGCCGGTTCCTCCTATGCTGGAACGACTACTCTTCCGCATGTGGGAGAGTCCGGCCTCCTCGCCGGTCCTGAGCAAGCGGGTCGATTCTATCTATCGGGTCCGCAAGAGCCCTGGCTTTCAGAAGGCACAGCTGCCACACCATTCCATGGTAGTGGAATCAGCCATGCATCGTCTTAAGAGCCAGAAGATGCACTCCTCGGTGCCTCCTGGAAGGGAGGCCCGTAACCTGGATGGCCTTGGCAAGAAGTGCTTCCAGGGCTCTATGCTCGCATGTCGTGTCCAGACTTACCAGCTCTACATGGGCATGTATCTCCGGGATCTGGCTAAAGAGCTAGCCGGATTCTCCGCTGGTCTCTCCGAGGAGCCCTTGCGGAGGTTCCTAGCCTTGTCCACGGGCATTCGGGAATGCTCAAAGTTCATGTCCCGAGCAGCCTATGATGGCTTTGAGGCCTCGGCTAGAGTGGCCGCAGCCGGCATCGGTGCCCGCCGACAGGCTTGGCTTCAGTCGTCAGACCTTGAGCCCTGGGTACAGGACAAGTTGGTCGATGTCCCCTGCCGAGGCGAAAACCTCTTTGGCAAGCCCATGGCGGAAAAGGCTGCACAAATTGAGACTGAGACTCTCACCAGGACCAGGCTTTCTAGGAAGACCTCCGCCCCTTCCCAGAAAAAGAAGGGCTCGGGGAAAAAGTCCTTTTACCCGAGGAAGGCGGCTGCCTACAAACAGTACCCCCATTATCAGGCCCCTGCAGCTCCCCAACAGGGCCAGCAGGCCAAGGGACGGGGTAACGGGTCCCGTAGGCAGCAAGCCCCCAAGCCTGCACCACCAGCCCCTGCTCAGCAGGGTGGGGGTTTTTGACTCGCTCAGCATAGCCTCTCCCCCCCCCGCTGGTTCCTCCCAGCACCGGAGGCCGGCTGGTTCACTTCGCCCACAGGTGGTCCAGCATCACCGCAGATGCCTGGGTACTTCAGGTCGTGCGAGAAGGCTACCTTCTCCACTTCCATCAGGTCCCTCCCTCCTATTTTCCGGGAGAACCTTCGCGCCCCCCTCTGCACAGGGAGTTGCTCCTTCAGGAGTTAGCAGGTCTTCTGCAGGTACAGGCGGTGGAACCGGTGCCCCACCACCTCAGAGGTCAAGGCTTTTATTCAAGGTATTTTCTGATACCAAAGAGAACAGGGGGCCTCAGACCCATCCTGGACTTGCGCAACCTCAACAAGTTCCTTGTGCGGGAGAAGTTCAAAATGCTTACCCTTGGAATCCTTCTGCCCTACCTCCAGCAGGGAGATTGGCTATGCTCCTTGAATCTAAAGGATGCCTACACGCACATCCTCATCCACCCAAGCCACCGCCAATACCTAAGGTTTGTGGTGGCAGGAAATCATTACCAGTACAGAGTACTGCCCTTTGGCCTATCCTCCGCACCGCGAGTCTTCACAAAATGTCTCGCGGTCGTGGCGGCCCATCTCCGGCTTCACGGCCTCTATGTCTTTCCGTACCTCGACGACTGGCTCATCAGAGCAGCGTCCGCTCAGGAGGTCACCAACGCCACGTGCCGCACGGTGACTCTGCTGCAGCACTTGGGCTTTGTTATAAACTTCGCAAAGTCCACTCTGCTCCCCTCACAGGATCTCGAGTTCATCGGCGCAAGGCTGCACACTCCTCGGGCACGAGCGTACCTACCGCTCGACAGGGCTCAACGGCTCATGGACCTAGCCGACCGCTTTCGCAGCCAGCCCCTGGTCTCCGCCAGGCGCTTCCTGAGACTGCTCGGCCATATGGCTTCCACCGTCCATGTGACCCCCAATGCCCGCCTGAATATGCGGTCTGCTCAATGGTGTCTCCGCCAGCAGTGGCGACAAGCCACAGGCGGCCTGGCAGACCTAGTGCGCGTCTCCGAGCCGCTGCTCTCGTCTCTCCGGTGGTGGCTCCGGCAGCCGAACCTGATATTCGGAATGCCTTTCCAGTCACCTCAGCCGACCCGGGTGCTGACCACCGATGCATCCCTCCTGGGCTGGGGAGCACATTGCCAAGAGGCACGTACTCAGGGCCTCTGGACCACGTGGGAGTCTGCTCAGCAGATCAACTTCCTGGAGCTCAGGGCGATCCGCCTAGCTCTCAAGGCCTTCTCCCACCTGACTTCCCACCAATCCGTCCTTGTCCAGACGGACAATCAAGTTGCCATGTTCTACGTGAACAAGCAGGGGGGCACGGGCTCCTTCCTCCTCTGCCGGGAGGCACTGAAGCTCTGCTCTTGGGCCGTCAGTCACGGCATTCTCCTCAAGGCGGTTTATCTCCCGGGCCACGAAAATTGCCTTGCAGACAAACTCAGCAGGGTCCTCCAGCCGCACGAGTGGCGTCTGGATCCCTTGGTAGTTCAGAAGCTCTTCCTCAAGTGGGGTCTCCCCACGGTAGATCTCTTTGCCAGTCCTCTCAACCGGCAACTTCCTCGCTTCTGCTCT
Organism: Ichthyophis bannanicus; assembly: GCA_033557465.1. NCBI lineage: Eukaryota > Metazoa > Chordata > Amphibia > Gymnophiona > Ichthyophiidae > Ichthyophis > Ichthyophis bannanicus. The sequence goes on along the minus strand of CM066032.1, from coordinate 844,778,464 downwards.
CGTCAGCCGCACCCCCTTCGGGTTGCGGCGGACGCCTTTCTGATCTCATGGTCGGGGAGCCTTCTGTATGCTTTCCCTCCCATCCCGCTAGTCTCTCGGACTCTTTTCAAGGTTCTCCGAGACAAAGCCTTCATGATCCTGGTGGCCCCTCGCTGGCCCAGACAGCCGTGGTTTCCGCTCCTGCTGCAACTGGCGGTGGAGGATCCCATCCCTCTGGGGGTACAACCGGATCTCCTCACTCAGGATCAGGGGTCCCTCCTGCACCCCAACCTCAGGTCTCTCAACCTCATGGCCTGGCTGCTGAGAGGGTAGTCCTTGCTCCCCTTCTCCTGCCGGCGGAGGTGGAGGAGGTCGTCTTGGCTTCGCGACGGCCTTCTACCCGCAAATGCTACGCCCTTAAATGGCGTCGCTTTGCAGTCTGGTGTACCCAACAGTCTCAGGATCCCTTCTCCTGCCCGGTGTCGGTGATCTTGCAGTACTTGCTGCACCTCTCTAATCTGGGACTTAAGTCCAACTCCGTCAAAGTTCACCTCAGTGCTCTTTCAGCACATCATGTGCCGGTGGACGGCAGACCTCTCTCCAATGACCCTCTCGTAGCGAGGTTTCTCCGAGGTCTCCTTCTACTTAAACCACCTCTGCGCCCGCCAGCGCCTGACTGGGACCTGAATGTGGTGTTGCAGCGGATCACCTGTCCGCCTTTTGAACCTATGGCTACCTGTTCTCTCCGTTTTCTGTCTTGGAAAACACTGTTCTTGATAGCCCTCACTTCCGCTAGACGCGTAAGTGAATTGCAGGCCCTCGTGTCTGATCCCCCTTACACTAGGATCTACAAGAATAGGGTGGTCCTACGGACTCATCCGAAGTTTCTGCCTAAAGTGGTCTCCCCTTTTCACATCAATCAGGAGGTGGTACTTCCAACCTTCTTTCCCAGACCACACTCCAGCCGAGCTGAGACGGTCCTCCATACCCTGGACTGTAGAAGGGCTCTGAACTTCTACCTTGACCGTACGCGGGAGCACCGTAAAGCTGCTCAGCTTTTTGTGTCTTTTGACCCCAATAGATTGGGGCTCCCGGTCTCCAAGCGTACTCTGTCCATCTGGGTTGCGGACTGTATCTCTTGGGCCTATGGGGCAGCCGGACTCTCCTTAGAAAGTCGAGTCACGGCTCATTGTGTTCGGGCAAAGGCCACGTCAGTGGCTTACCTCCGCTCTGTTCCGCTGGCAGACATCTGCCGGGCCGCTACTTGGTCTTCGAGCCAGACTTTTGCGGTCCATTACTGTCTCGAGAGGGAGTCCCGTAGGGACAGTGCTTTCGGACAGGCAGTCCTCCGTAATCTCTTTGAGGTCTGAGCAACTCCTACCCTCCATCCCGGATGTGGGCTACCGGTGGGTGATATTTCAGCGAAGATTCTATCCTTCTGTGCTGCTGAGCTAGAGGGAGCTCATTTTTGTGCTTAGGGTCTCCGGTAGCCTTGAGCTTGGGAGTCCCATAAGTGAGGACTGACTTCCTGCTTGGTCCTGGAGAAAGCGTAGTTACTCACCTGTAACAGGTGTTCTCCAGGAGCAGCAGGAATCAGTCCTCACTACCCTCCCTCCTCCCCTTGGAGTTGCAATCGTCTGCTTATGTTCTTTTGCAAATTTTTATGCTGTCTTTTTTAGCTATGTCATCTGACTGGCTAAGATGGCACCCTCGGGCGGGAAGACGACCGCGCATGCGCGCTGCAATTCCCAAAGGCTTTCTTTGAAAGCTGGGGAAAATTGCTCCGCGAGGGCTCTGTCGGCGCCGACGTCACCCATAAGTGAGGACTGATTCCTGCTGCTCCTGGAGAACACCTGTTACAGGTGAGTAACTACGCTTTCCTTCCCCGTCAAAGGGGCATTGAGGCTATGCACCTCCTCCTCAGTTAATTGGGGTAATGACAACCCATCCAGGAACACTCTACCTTTAGCATTATCGCACTCCTCCTCCATATAGAGGCGGGAGTAAAAGCTCCGGAAAATTGCTGCGATGCGCTGTGGCTGGTGCTGCAGTTTCCCCTCCTCATCCCTCAGAACGGGCACAAAACGTGCTCCACCCGAATCTCTAACCAACTTCGCTAAAAGTCGCCCAGACCTATTTCCATATCTATACAACTTATGCTGATAGTATTGCAAGGACATCTTAGCTCGTCTCTGAAGGAGCTCATTGAGGGCCAATTGGGCGTTAACGTAATCTTGCTGAAGTACCCTATCTCCCCGTCCACTAAGATTACTAAGGTTACGTTGCAAAACCTGAAGGTTACGCTCCAACACCAGGATACTATGATCCAAATGTCTGCGCCTTCTAGCAGTGTAGGCAATAATGACCCCCCTCATAACTGCTTTGCTAGCTTCCCAGAATAAAAGGGGTGTACAATCGGGAGTATCATTGAAAAGAACATATTCATCCCAGTTCGTCTCTAAGAAGCTTCGAAAGTCCTTATCCTCCCATAGGTATGCCGGAAATTGCCAACCCGATTTTCCTACTCCTTGGCACTACCAAGTCACCCAAACCATCCCATGGTCAGATATTGTTATGGGCTCTATACCCGCCTGATCCACCCTGGGAAACCCCTCCTCACTCACCAGAACATAATCAAGCTGTGACCAGGTAAGGTGGGCTCTCGATTGATGGGTATAGACACGCTCACCCGGGTGTAGGGTACGCCACACATCCAGCAGGCCTCCCATTCTACAAAGGTAGCCTACCCCTTTCTTGGACCAGGCCCCACCCCCACTTATCGTCGATTTATCCAGAAGAGGATCATGGGGGCAATTAAAGTCCCCGGCCATTAGTAATTTAACATCCCCCGCCTTCTTCACAAAGCTCAGGAGCAGTTTAAAGAAGGCATGGTCATATATATTTGGGGCATAGATATTGCCTATCCATATCTCATCATTGTACAATTTAGCTTGGAGGAAAATATACCGCCCCTTCGGGTCAGATTCCACCTTCACTTCAAATGGGATCCCCCTTTTTACCAGCACCACCACTCCCGCCGTTTTCCCCCTGGACGAAGCCCCATACATACTTGCCACCCAATCCTTTACCAGTTTCTTATGTTCCTGTTCACTAAGATGTGTCTCCTGTAGCAAAGCTATATGCGCTCCTTTTCTTTTTAACGCTTGCAGAATTTTAGTACGCTTAACCGGGGAGCCTATCCCGCCTACGTTCCAGGAGATTATTTTTACACTATGATTAGTTTGTTCCTAGGACTATGGCCTTTCACTGCAGGACTACAGATACCTACTCCGGGGACCGCCCAGCCTCGGCCCCAGAGTATAACTCTCATCACCCCCCTGTGCTTCCATGAGGTCCAAAGATTCCCGGGCACCCTCCCCATGATCACTCTCAACCCCTCCCCCCCTCCCTCCCTCCCCTCCCCGGTATCCATTCCACACAAACTTAAAGAACTAAACATCACCCAAACAGCTCTCAACATCCACCACTCACTCCCCCCACCCCCTCCCCCCTATACCCCGCACAAACACTTGGTCTTGCCGAGGCAAGACGCTCCAACTGGAGCTAGATCACTGTCCACACCTCCGGGCCACTCTATGCAGGATCAATGGAGGCTGTTAGTCAGACACTTAATATTATGTGCCAGTCCCACATGTTCTTATTCCAAACAGTCCAGGGGCACAGCATGCCTGCTGCTACACGATCGATTCCCATGCCTAGCTGTCGCCAGGCTTGTTCTTGGACAGGAGGGAAGTCACCAAGGTCCGTGCCGCAGCTGCTTGCTCAAAAGCATGTGACTTACCGTTATGGAAAATCCTCAGTGTGGCCGGATAGCTTAGTGCAAAGCGAATTCCGCCATGTGCAAGCTCACTACAAATAGTTGAAAACTCCTTCCTCCTAGTTGCCACAGCCGAAGAGTAATCTTGGAACATAAGGATCGGAGTATTGTCCAATTTTAATTCTCTCCGCTTCCTATACGCTTGCAGTAGAAGAGTTTTATGTTGAAAGTTCAGGATCCTGGCCAGTACTGAATGCGGACGTTCTCTGCCCTCCATCCGTTGACCAAGCCTGTGGGCCCTCTCCACCTTGATATGACCAATCAGATGGTCCAGGCCTAGCTCCTTCGGCAGCCATGTCTCAAACAAGTCCAATAGTTGATGGTCCAACTGAGTTTCAGGCACACCGACCACTTAAATTGTTTCGCCTGGATCGGTTCTCCAAATCGTCCACTTTAAGCATCAGCGCCTCAATTTGTTTCTGCTGCTTCTGACTGGTTCTCTCTAGTGTCAGCTCCCCTTCCTCAAGCACCGTCACGCGCTGCTCCACTTCTTCAATTCTCCTGGTCAGCTCTGTAAAAGTTTCGCCCATAACCTCCAGCTTTTGCATTACATTGTCAAATTTAGGGTCCAGTAGTCTGACTACTTCTTGCGCCGTCTCCTCGGGAGCTGTGTCACCACTTTCCTTCTCCGGGGAACCCTGCACAGTACCTTCTTTCAGGCCGGTCGCCATTTTGATTTCTCGGGACGTGGCAGTCTTTTCTCTCCTCGCCGCTGCCTTCATCGCACTCCGACTTGTGTCCCTCTCGGTTCCGATGATGCCTCTCACACTCCGGTAGTCTCCAGCAAGTTTTTACCGCGGCTCTCCCACTTTCGCCTCAGTTTTATTCAAAAGGTTTCCGAGCGGCCCGGGAGCGTGGCAAAGAGCACCTCACCCGCTCATGTGCTCACGTGATCTCCCTCATGTGCTCACGTGATCTCCTTTTCTACTACTTTAGCAATAAACGGTATACTGGCTATGGGCCTGTATGAGCTTTGGTCTTTTGGATCTAATGTATTATTTTTTAGGATGGGACGGATGGAGGTGAGCTTAAGGGCATCCAGCATGATGCCTTGTGAGAGTGATTGATTAATTATGTTTTGGATGTTTGTAGCGAGTTCAGCTTTGGTGGATTTGATCCATGGTACTGGGCATGGGTCAAGGGGAGAGGTTGTGGCATTAATCATTATGATCTTGAGGAGGTGCTTTTGATCGACCACATGAAAGGTTTCCCATTTATTTGAGTTTTTTGGATCTATATGCATTGCTGTGAATAGTGTTGGGGGACTTACTTTTTAGTTTCTCAGCAAAATGTGCAGCTAATATTTGTACGCTTATTGTGGAGTGTTCTGGTTCTGGTTTTTGGGTTTTTGTTAGTGATTTTACAATTGAAAATAATTCTCTTGGTCGATTGATGGCCATGTTTATTACTTTAGAGTGGTAGTCTCGTTTTGATTTGGTGATTGTGTCTTTATATGTGTTGAGTAGGCTTATTTATTGTGTTGAGTAGGCTTATGTATTGGGATTTGTTTTTGTTTGATTTTGTTCTTCTCCATCTTTTTTTCTTGTTTTCTCAGTTGTTTTTTTAGCTTGGTGAGTTCTTGGGTGAACCATTTTACTGATCTTTTTAGTGTTTATTTTGGTGTAACTTGTGTTGGGGTAGCTGCCTTTTGGATTGTTAAGTTCCATTGGTTTATGGCTATATTGATGTTTGATGTGTTTGTTACGAGTTTGGGTAGTCCATTGTCTAGGAAGGCATCTTTATTGAAGTGGGTATAGCGTGTGTTATGTGGCGTAGTGCTTGGTGTGTTGGTATTGGGTGTTTGTGTGTGGAGATAGAAGGTTATTAAGTGATGTTCGGACCAGGGTACCTCGGTTATGGTTGGGGGAGTGTGAAGTTGGTGGTTATTGAAAGGCGTGGAGAGGAAGACAAGATCCAGGGTGTTTCCCTTTATGTGAGTGGGGGCATGTATGATCTGTTCGTATCCCATTTCTGTCCATGAAGTTTATTGTGTAAGAGGGGTTGAGTGATGGGAGGTTGAAATCGCTCAGTATGAAGTGGTTTTCTTTGTGAGGCTGTGCATGCGAGTTCCAGAATAGGGGTGAGGTTGTTGTGGTCAGCAGATGGGGGCCTGTAGATGAGGTAGAGTGCAAGGGTTTTATTCTCTATATTGATGATGCCCATGCAATCTATACTATTTATGTTTGTTAGAGTATAGTGAAGGTCTTTTCTGGTAAGGATGAGGGCTCCTCCCCCTTTTTTGGCGTCCCGGTGGCAGTTGAATAGGTCCCTAGGCGCATTCTATTCTGTTCAGGCTACCAAAAAAAAAGAGAAGAGAACCATTTCTATTGTACATAGTTCTGTATTTCGAGTTGCTAAGGCCTCTTGCCATTAAGCAGAAGAATTGTTGCCCCTATTGGGCTTGTCTGCATCCTTATCGGCTTTTGGTAGCCTGTGACTAGGGAGTTTGATATGTGAAGACTTCATTCCTGCCTGTCCACAGAGAAAAGGTAGTTACTCACCTGTAGCAGGTGTTCTCTGTGGAAAGCAGGAACAAGTCCTCACAACCCTTCCACCTCCACTAGTAACAGACTAGTTCAAGTTGGCGCCACAGTAGCAGGCAGGAAGAGGGTGTTCAGGTGCAGTAGAACCTCCCAAAATCTTCCAATATTAGCTGGGGTGTGTTCCCTTGCAGGCTCCATCAGGTGACCTCACCCATACGTGGGAACTTAATTCCTGCTGTCCACGGAGAACACCTGCTTCAGGTGAGCAACTACCTTTTTACTGCCAATCTAGTTTTAAAACTCTTCATTTCCGTACTATGAATTTCTAACTGTACTGTTATTCTATGGGTAGATCACTCCATTTCTATAATCATAGTAACATAGTATATGATGTCAGATAAAGACTAGTATGGTTCATCTAGTCTGCCCAGTGAGGTGACTTGAGTGGTTATAACTGCAGCTCTGTACAGGTCCACCCCCCCCCCCAAAAGATATTGTTTGCTTTGATTTCATCCTCTTGGTTTAAAGGGATCCACTGTGTCTGTCCTTTGCTATTTTGAATTCGTCACTGTATTCGCCACCACCACTTCCATTGGGAAGCTAGTCACTCTTAAGGTAAAGGGGTTGACATCACCGGTGAAGTGGCAGAAGTTGTACAAGGAGATGCAGCGCCTGGAGGCATCTGTATATTTTATTCAGGAGATGTACCTATTTCCATTGCATGAGTGGTTGATCTCCTGTAGGAATTATGGAACGCAGGCATTCGCCTCAAATAGGCTACAGAAAAAGAAGGGGGAAGTGAGGATCATATTCTCCAGTGCATTGAAGCTGGAGATAGGAGAGATTATCGAGGACAAGGGAGGGAGATACCTGGTGATGCAGGTCAAAATAGGGTGGGAATGGTTCATCTTAGTAAATATCTACAGCCCCAACAGCCCGCAAGGGGGACTTTTATAGTCACCTGGGGGGTATCATACCACAGTTGGGATGGGCATCCTAAGAATTGGGAGGGATTTTAATGTGGTTGGGGATGAGGAGAGAAGGATGCCAAAGGAGGGGGGAGAGGGCAGGGAGGAGAAAGGGCTCTTTTCCGCAAATTTATGTGGGACCTGGATATGCTGGATGCCCGGAATGTGCTACACATTTTGCTCAGCAGTGCATTGGATGCAATTGTGGATTGATAGGCTGTGGGTGGGAAGGGAATGTGGGGCACAGATCCGTACGGCAGAGAGACTCAATAATATAGTCATCTCACACACCAGTCATATTGGTGTTGGTGCGTGACAGAGCAGGTGGGTGCTTTTGGAGACTTAATAACTCCTTGTTGGGGAAGGAGTGGGTGGTACAGGATGTCTTGAGAGAAATGCAGTACTTCTTTGAGGAACACTTGGGTAAAGCAATGTTGTAGGATGGATTTAAAGCCACGACCAGGGGTTTTCCGATGAAATGGGGGGCACAACTGAAAAAGGAAAGGGTGGTCCATGAGGCCCACCTCTGGTCAGAGCTTAGGTGCTGTGAGGAGGCTTGACAGTAGGCCTTGCACAAGGCTCAGGCGGAGGGTGGAGGCAGCCCGAGGCCAGTTGATTGGCTTACTAGTAGGAAAGATCGATCAGTCTATGAGGAAGGCTGGCAGACTTGTTTTGGATTCGGTAGCAAAGCAGCGCGTACGGCCCCAGATAGGGGGCATTCGAGATTTGCAAGGGCTACTGCATACAGTATGGTGGAGAAGGAGTTATGAGGGGAGTTTTGATGCTATTGTGAAGCTCTCTACACGGCCCGATAGGGTCCTCCAGAAAACAATATAGTTAGCTATTTGGCATTGTTGGCTTTGCTGGTTCTGGGGAAGGATGAAGCCAACCGGTTGGATAGTGCTGTTTCTCGGGAGATGGTGTGCCAGACGATCCATTCGCTTAAGTTGGAAAAAGCCCCAGGGTTGGATGGTTTTACTGCTAACTTCCACAAAATCTTTGAGACAGAGCTGCTGGATCCCTTGGTGGGGTTGTTTAATGCAGCCCTAGAGGGGGAGCAGCCAGCAGACACTATGGGCTGAGCGGACATGTCACTGATACCTTTTAAATTTATCATACTATATTTTCTAAGTCTTTCTAAATTTTAATTGTAGTTTTCAATGAGCATATTGAAATGCAAATCTTTTTTGTTTTTTCCTTTTAAATGTCCAAATTCCATGGCTTGGTCCTTTTTAACAACTTACACCATATTTTTAGAAGTATTGATAAGAAGGCTCGAAAAGATCCAATGAACATTTATTTAATGTAGTGTTTAAAGAGTTTTTAGATAACTGTATATAGTCAATGAAGATCTTTTGGGACTTTATTAATCCACAGTCTCTTAGGGATTCTCTTTACCCTGTAGTATTCCCAGGAGAGTGAATTGATGCAATTCAGTTCTAACCATTCTTTGGTACGCTATACTGCTTTCACCCAATGATCCATTTGATCTTCAGTTTCTTCTGGGTCTCGAAAGGAGGATACTTGTGGCAACATTTCTTGTAATACAGCTGTGGTCAACATTATTGGCACCCTTGCATTTTAGATATGTTTTATACAACATCTTGAGAAATAATTGGAAATATTCCAACTGTATGTCATCATATTTTAATAGTATCTTCAAAAGTATAAAAATAAAAAGTTGTCTCTGCAACTTGGACATAGTAATTTCTGAGAACAAAACAAAATATGACCTGGACAGGATTAATTGTACCCTTTACTAATACTTGGTTGCATAACCCTTGGCAGTGATGACAGCCTCCAAATGTTTCTTGTAGCATCTATACGTTTCGTACATCTGTCTGCTGATAATTTCTCCCACTCTACAACTAAAATTTGTTCCAGCTCATGAGTGTTTCCAGGATTCCTTTTACCAATGACAGTTTTCAGCCCTTTCCAAAGGTCCTCAATTGGATGAGATCAGGATTTACTGCTGGCCAATTTAAATAGTCCATTTATTCCTTTTTTTTTTTTTTTCCTTTATTGTTTATCAACCAGAAGGCCCAAGGGCCATGATACAGTAAAGAGAATACAAACACATTAACAATCCTCAAACTCCCAACCCCCCCCTTCCCACCCCCCCCCAACAGAACTGTCACAATACAGTCGAAGACCCACTCCCACACAATCAGAACACTAGGCCTGGCATCAACGGTAGGGGCAAACAAAATGCTTTAACCCTGAGCCCCTTGACACCAATTAGAATATTGATCCCACACAGATTGAAAGCGCAAGGGCCGTTTGACCCGCAACGCCGTAAGGCGGTACATCAGATAAAGGTGAGCAACCTGGTTCTGGATCATCAAAAGAGAAGGTGGCTCCAAACTCCGCCACTGTCGCGCAATACATTGGCGGGTCGCAGTGCATATAATCCCACACCACCCCGCCAGGTCGCCGGAAAGAGAATCACTCCCCACTGCAAGCAAGGCCATACAGGGACCCCAGGGAACAGGCCGCCCAACCACACAACCACACCAATCCTGCACTTCCCCCCAGGTGCGTTGGATGGCCGGGCAATCCCACCAGATATGCATAAAAGAACCCACACCTCCACACTGTCGCCAACAAAGTGCTGGGCCCCCCAGCCATCTCTGCATCCGCTGCGGTGTGAGGTACCAGCGGTACAGCATCTTATAGTTATGCTCCAACACAGTGCTGGCCACTACGCCAGTCAGCAAACCCTTGCACACCCCCTGCCATTGCGGCCCCTCCCACGACCGGTTCAAATCACATAGCCAAGCCCGCCTATGAGACCAAACAGCACAGTCCGTAAAATCCATTAATCTATACAAGGCAGAAATTAACCCTTTAACCTGCCCCCTAGAGAGGAGCTCATCTACCGCCGCTCCCCGCTCGCCCTGCCCCCTCCGCACCATGGACTGGGAAAAATGAAGCACCTGCAGGTACCGAAAACGATCCGCGGGGAGGAGCTGAAAGCCACGCACCAGGTCTTCAAAAGTAACCCAGTCTCCCCCCTCATGTAATTGACCCACAAACTGCAGACCCCTCTCTACCCACCGGGCAAAGGCGGGGTCCTGAAGTCCAGGGAGGAAATCAGGGCTGCCCACAATTGGAATAAACTTTGAGGCTCCCCGCCCCCCATACCACTTCAGGCGCCATTTGCGCCAATAGCCCAGAGTTAGCCTTAGGAAAGGATTCTCCCCCATCTCCCCACCTCCCGTCCCCCATAGCAAGCCTGCCAACGTGTGGGGTCGTGGCACAGACGTTCCAACCAGGATCACCCATTCCGCCTCTTCCCGAAACACCCATTCAAAGGCCTCTCGCACCCGGGCAGCCTCATAGTACCGAGAGAACAGCGGAAGCCCCATCCCACCCTCTAACTTAGGTGCGCATAACACAGTCCGCGCCACACGTGGCCCTCTCCCACGCCACACAAATTTGGAACACCGAGCTTGGATCTTCGCTAGGAAGGAACGGGGCACCCTTATGGGCAGATTCATAAACAAATAGAGCAATCGGGGCAATGCTATCATTTTAGCAGCGCAATCCTGCCCAACCAGGACACCTCAAAACTCTCCCACCTCTCCAGTTCCCGAAACATATTGGCACAAGCCAGTGCATAGTTAGCGGCAAAGAGCTGCCCAAACTGTGCTGTAATCTGCACCCCGAGATAACGAATACTATTGCGAGCCCATTTAAATGAGAAGCGCTGCCGCACCCGAGCAGCCTCCCTATCAGTAAGAGAGACATTAAGCAGCTCCGATTTGGAGACGTTCATACGAAAGCCCGAGACCTCCCCATACCGAGCCAACTCCACCTGAACCGCCGCCAGGGAACCTTCGGGGTGTGTAAGGAAAAATAAAACGTCATCGGCAAACAGGGATATCTTATGCTGTACCGTCCCCACGTGTACGCCAGAGATCTCCGCACAATCCCGAACACGCTGCGCCATGGGTTCCATCGCCAGAATGAAGAGCAAGGGGGACAAGGGGCAGCCCTGCCGCGTTCCCCGTTGTAATGCAAACGCCTGGGTAACAGCACCGTTAATCTTTAAACACGCCAAGGGCTGATTATAAAGGCTCCGGACCCAGGACAAAAAAGCCCCCTGCACCCCCACTTTCTCCAGGGTTTTAAACAAAAAGGACCAACTCACTCGGTCGAAGGCCTTCTCAGTGTCGACCGCAAGCAACGCCAGAGACGTTCCAGCTCGGGAACTCTGCCACATCAAGTTCAGCGCTCGACGAATGTTATCGGCCGTATACCGACCGGGGACAAACCCCGACTGATTGGGGTGAATCAACCGTCCCAGACTCGGCAAAAGCCGATTTGCCAAAACCCGGGTGAAAATCTTAAAATCACTGCCCAATAGGGAGATGGGACGGTACGCACCGCAATCTGTGGGATCCTTCCCCTCTTTGGGGATGAGACTAATCCCCGCCAGCCACAAAGATGATGGTAGCGGGCCACCATCACTGAAAGAATTATACATCGCTGTGAGGGGCTCGACGACCTGCCCAGCAAAGACCCTATAAAAGATATTAGAGAACCCATCCATCCCCGGGGCCTTATGGGACTTCAACCCTTTAATCACCGAGAGCACCTCCTGCTCCCCTATGCGCTTAGACAAATCCGCACTAGCCTGCCCAGACAACCGAGGGAGCTGAACACCCTCCAAATAAGCCGAGAGCACTGCCTCGCCCGGGTCATGCTCCGGGGTGTACAAGTTCCGATAAAATTGTACAAACCTATCTTCAATTTCCTGAGTGAGCCAGAGCAAACGGCCCCGCTCATCCCTAATCTTGAGAATAGCATTGCGCGCAGTCCACTTCCGCACCTTGCGAGCTAACAACCTCCCTGCTTTATTACCAAATTCAAAGGTGCGCTGTCGTAACAACTGTAGTTTATACTGTATCTCATGAAGGTGAATTTCACTCAGGTCTTTTTTGAAGCCCCACAACAACTCACGCAAGGCCCTATTGGACGGGTGCGCCTTCAGCTGGTTCTCAGTCTCCCGAATGCAACCCAGGAGTTTCTCCTGTTGGGCCAACCGGGCCCTTTTTTTATGGGACCCCACCGAGATCAACTTACCCCGCACCACCACCTTCAAGCATTCCCAGAGGGTTCCCGGGCCAACCTCGCCCGTATCATTCAGAGAGAGATAATCAGAGATAGTATCGCGGACCTGAAGCACCACCTCGGGGTCATCCAACAGGGACTCATTGAGCTTCCACCACGCCCTACAGGGGCCCTGCTTGCCGAGCCGAAGCCGACAGGTCAAGGGGGCATGATCCGACCAGGTGCGCTCACGGATCACACATTCCTTCACCCCCCCCCAGCAGAGTTTTATCAATAAAGAATAAATCAATCCGGGAGTAGGTGCCGTGGACGGGGGAATAATAAGAGTAATCCCGTTGGCCATAGTTCACCTCCCGCCATACATCTACCAGATCCAGCTTGCTCACCAAGTGTTTCAACTTGAGGGCGATGACTCCTGGGGGTAGAGGCCGCCCCTCGAGAGGTATCCACCAGGGGATCCGGGGCAACATTAAAATCACCCCCCATGATCAATTCTCCAACGGCCTTCCCCAGGAGCACCCCCTGCAAGGTCAGAAAAAATTCTCCTTGATTTACATTCGGGGCGTAGGCACTAACCAATGTGAAAGTATCTACCCCTAGTTGAAGTGTTAGGAGTACATACCTACCTCCGGCGTCCCGGATGCAATCTGTCACCATCCCAGTCACCCGAGAGGAAAGAAGAATCCCCACACCCCCCCGTCTCCGTTCCCGCCTATTGGAAGCAAAGAATTGCTGAGGAAAGTGCCTATGCCCCATGCACCGCTCATCCCGCACCCGAAGATGGGTCTCCTGGACAAAGACAATATCACCCCCCAGCCGATCACATTCCTTGAAAAAAAGTTGGCGCTTCCTGAAAGAGTTAAGCCCTTTAGCATTAATTGTCACCAAGTTAAAGGAAGCCATGGCCTAAGGCACTCACCCTCCATATACATAAGGTCTTCGAATACAAACATGACCCCTCCCCACTCCCTTCCTCCCCCCTCCCCACCCTCCCCCTTCCCCCCCACCCCCCCTCCCCCCTCCCACCTACACAGCCCCCTCCCCCCTCCCCAATCCTCCCCCACACACCGACCTGCGGCAGCAAGACTGCAGACCCAAAAGCCCCCGATCAAACAGTATAAAATCACATAGCCCCATATAAACATACAAAAAAAAAAAAAGAAGAAAACACACAACCCCCTAGAAAAAAGCAACCCCCACCTGAAAAACAAACAACCAACCCACATGTCGGACCAGGAATATCTAGGAACCCCAGTCAAGAAAAAAGAAAAGGCCTCCCACGGGCCCCGCAGGCCCACAGTTCAAGTGTCCACAGTAGACTGGGTCCGAGAGGGTCGCTGCCTCCGCAAACGTTTGTCTCCCCCGGCTGCACGGCTCCACTGAAGATGACTGGGCCGCTGCGCTCCACTTTTTGCAGGGTCATCAGTCGCAGTCAGCGGCAGCGACGGTATGTCCGACCAGCCCACCTGCTGCATGCTCTCAATTGCTGCCTCCACAGAGTGCACCGCATAGGCTTTACCATTCAACGAATACTGGAGCCCCACCGGGAAAAGCCACCGGTAGCGAACATTCTCATCTCGCAGCTTTTTAGTGACTTGATGATATGTGCGGCGTTTCCGCATAGTAATACCAGAAATATCCGCATAGACTTCCACCTCCGCCTCGTGCCATCTGATACGCCCCAATTTCCGCGCTGCGGCCAGCACTAGCTCTTTGGTGCGGTATTCGTGCAGGCACATAAGGACATCCCGAGGCTGATTATCTCGGTGGGGACCCAACGCCCGGTGTGCTCGATCCACGCGCAGACAAACAAGAGTCCATAGCCACCTCCGCCCTCTGCAAGACCGCCGCACAGAACTCTTCCGCCAGCAGCAAGTAATTAACTGAGCCTTCTTGCTCCGGGAGGCCCCGGATCCGCAGGTTCGCCCGGCGGGACCTGTTCTCCAGGTCCTCAACCTTTTGCCAGACCTCCTCTTGCAGCTGGCTAAGCGAGTCAAGTCGTTGCTCCACCAGGGCACACTGGCCCACATGCTCCTCAAATTGTGTTTCCACCTCTTCCAGCCGGCTCCCCAGGCCAGCCAGATCCCCTCTCACCTCCTGGAGCCAGCTATGGACCTCCGACTTAAGGCTCTCAAAGTCCTGCCGTGAAGCCTCAAACCACCCCTGCAGGTCTGCACGAAGGGCCTGAATCTCACTAGGCCCTCCACCATTTCCTCCGACTTCAGCTGCACTGGCGGATTCACCGCGACCCGCCGCCATCTTGGTCGCTGGGGTCCGCGGCCCGTGGAGGGCTTAAAAGTAAAGGCTTTTAGGTCCGCACTTGCTTTTTTCGCCGCCATTCGGTCCGCAGTGTAGGGTCCACCAAATCCGTTGCCTCGGGGGTGCTAATCAGGGGGGAGTTAGCAGCTAATCAGGGCATTAAGTCCACTATCGGGACGGAGCTGTGGAGTCAGGCAGCCATCAGGTATCCGACGCCACCGGAAGCCCATTTATTCCTTTTTAACCATTCTTTTATACTTTTGGATGTATGTTTTGGGTCACGTTCCTGCTGGAGGACCCATGACCTACACCCCAGGTCTAGCTTTCTGACACCAGGTAGCACATTTCTCTCCAAAAATACGGGTAGTCCTCTGATTTCATGATTCCTTTAATACATTCCAGGCCTTCAGTTCCTGAGGCAGCAAAACAGCCCCACAACATTATGGAACCTCCACCATATTTATAAGCTTCATTTCTTCACCTGTAAAATGTATCACTAGTCTGCATTGCCAAAGAGCTCACGTTTCTCCACAGAACATTTTCCCAGAAGGACTGTAGTTTCTCAAGCTGGATTTGGGCAAAGATCAGGTGTGCCTTTTTATGTCTGCCTTTGCCCATGAAGTCCTCCTTTGTTTAGTGCAAGGCGTATAGTGCGGGTTGAAACAACCACTCCAGATTGCTCCAGGTCAGCCTTTAGCTCTTTGGATGTTGTATGTGGTGTTTTTTCAACAGTTCGCACTAACCTTTTGAAGACATTTTGGATTATTTTTCCTTAAAATACCCTAACCTCCCTGTTTTGCTTGCATTTTTCAAAGATGCATTATTCCAAACCATGCACTCTGGGCAACTGTGCATAGTTAAATATGTTTTAATGTAACAATGTTTAATGTAAAAAGACTAATGTTTAATGACCTGGTTTTGTTAAATGTAAACCGCCTTGATTACCAGATAAGGCGGTATATAAGAAGGTGAAATAAATAAAATAAATGTCGGCTTTCTGCCAATAGCTAATTTAGAAGTTGTTCTGTCTCCTTTTTAGAAATTAGTACCAGCAGCCCTGGTGGATGGGTGCATTCTCTTAGAGAGGGCATTGAATCACAAAGGATTAAAGTTTTTTGCAGGAAACAAAATTCACTGTAGAATCTCTGTGGATTGAAATTCATGTAAAAAGGGGAAGAGGAAGGTGATGGCAGTGGGGGTGAACTATCAACCGCCTGGCCAGAATGAACAAATGAATGATGAAATGCTCAGGGAAGCTAGCAAAAGTTACAGCACAGTAATAATAACGGGTGATTTCAATTACCCTGGTATCGACTGGGTCAGTGTCATGGCAGGACATGCTAGGGAGATAAAGTTTCTAGATGAAATAAATTACTGCTTCTTGGAGCAGCTGGTTCATGAACCGGCAAGAGGGGAAGCCATTTTGGACTTAGTCCTTAGCGGAACACAAGATCTGGTGCAAGAGAAAAGTGTTGGGGCCACTTGGCAATAGTGATCATAGCATGATCATGTTTGATTTAATAAATGGAGGAAGGATGGTAAGGAAATCCACAGTACTACCTTTTAACTTTCAAAAGGAAGACTATGATAAAATGAGGAAAATAGTTAAGAAAAAACTAAAAGCAGATGCAAAGGTTAAAGATTTACATCAAGCATGAGTGTTTAAAAATACTATGTTGAAAGTCCAGACCAGCTGTATTCCACGCTTTAAGAAAAGTGGAAGGAAGTCCAAAAAACTGCCAGCATGGTTTAAAGGTGAAGTCAGAGAAGCTGTTGCCAAAAAAGCATCTTTCAGGAAATGGAAAAAGGAGGCAAATGATAACTGGAAACAACATAAGTACTGGGAAGTTAGATGCAGGACATTGATAAGGCAGACACAGAGAATTTGAGAATAAGCTTGCTGTAGAAGCAAGAATGCATAAAGACTTTTTCAAGTACATTCATAGCAAAAAAAACCTGTGACAGTCAGTTGGGCCATTAGATGATAGAAGGATATAAGGGACACTAAGAGGGGACAAGGCCATAGTGGAGAGACTGAATGAATTCTTTGCTACGGTCTTTACTGAGGAAGATGTAGGGAAGCTATCTATAACTGAAATGGTGTTTAAAGGTGATGCTGCAGAAAAATTGAAAGAAATATCAATACACTGGGAAGATGTATTACAACTATTTGATAAACTAAGGAGTAACAAATTCGCTGGACAATGCAAGGTTCCACATAAGAACCACCACCCAGGGAAAAGATTTAGGCGGCGTCATGGATAACATGTTGAAACCCTCCACCCAGTGTGCAGTGGCGGCCAAGAGAGCAAATAGAATGCTAGGCATCATAAGGAAAGGAATGGAGAATAAAACAAAGGATATTATATTGCTTCTGTATCATTCCATGGTGCAACTGAACCTTGAATATTGTGTGCAATTCTGGTTGCCGTATCTTAAAAAAGTTATATAGTGTTATTAGAAAAGGAACAGAGACGAGCCACCAAAATAGTAAAGGGGATGGAAGGATACCCCTATGAAGAGAGGCTAAAAAGGTTCGGGCTCTTCAACCTGGAAAAGAGACAGCTGAGGGAAGTTCAAAAAGGCCTTGAAGCATCACCTTTTCATCATATACTTTCCAGAGAACACAATAACACAAGTTCATCTAAACAGCTCCAATCCCATCCCTATCTAACATGATACTTTTTCAAGTAATATTACTATCATATGTATATAGTTCAAGTTCTATTATCCATTGTTACTATTACCCCTGTTTTCCAAGTTTTTCTTCCTGTTACATGTAAAAACAGATATATGTATCTTATCTTATCTGATGTTTTGTAGTTCTATGTAAACCGCGCTGATGATGAATAGTGCGGTATATAAAAATGTTAAATAAATAAATAAATAAATAAATATGATAGAGGTCTATAAATTAATGAATGGAGTGGAACAGGTAAACGTAGATCGATTGTTTACGCCATCAAAATATAGAAAGACTAGGGGACATGCAATGAAGCTACAGGGTAACCTATTTAAGACTAATAAGAGAAAATATTTTTTCACTCGATGTGTAACCAAACTCTGGAATTTGTTACCGGAGGGTGTAGTAAAAGATGTTAGTGTAGCCGGGTTTAAAAAAGGTTTGGACAAGTTCCTGGAGGAAAAGTCTATAAACCATTATTAAAGGGAACCAAGGATATCCACTGCTTGCCCCAATATAAGAATTGTGGAACCTGTGTCTTTGGGGAAACTGTTAGGTACTTGACACCTAGATTGGCCACTGTTGGAAACAGGATACTGGGCTTGGTGGACCTTGGTCTGGCCCAGTATGGCATATCGTATGTTCTAATGTTTAGCATTTTCACTTTTTCAAAGTCACTTTCCACAAATCCTTCCCCAGCAGTTTTGAGTCCTGCAATTCCACATCTGATTTTCCTCCTCTCCTGAATATACCTGATAAATGTTTTGTTGCCACACTTCACATCTTTAGCCATCTTTTCTTATGCCTTTGATTTTGCTATCCTTATTTCTCTGTCTCTTTTAGTTTTATCCTGTATTCTTTTCTATGTTCCCATATTTGAGAACTTCTGAATTTTGTGAAAGTTGTGTTTTTTGCCTTTATTTGTGCAGCTACTATGGAGAACCAAATAGGTCTCCGTTTCCTCTTGCTTTTGTTTCCTTTCCTTACAAATGTATCTGTTGCCCCTTTTTATTGCTTCCTTTAGTTTAGCTCACTGCAATTCCAATTCCTTTATCCCCTCCCACCCTGCCAACTCCTCCTTCAGGCACTTGGCTATTTTGCTGAAGTCAGTGTTTTTGAAATCGATGACTTTGAACTTGTGATTGGACTCCGCCATGGCTTTTATCTCAGACCACACCGTATGGTGATCGCTGCTGCTCACATGGGCACCCACCTAGATATTCAACACGCTATCTCTGTTGGTGAGTACAAAATTCAGCATCATGCTTTCCCTGGTCGTTTCCATCACCATTTGTCTAAGTAATGCATCTTGGAAGGCATCCACAATGTTTTTTACTTCTTTCCAGATTTGCAGAACGAATACTTCAGTCCACATCAGGTAGATTAAAGTCACCCAATATGTTTACTTCCCCCTTCATGGCTATCTCTGCAATATCAATAATCAATTCGCTATCCATTTCTTTGGTTTGAGTTGAAGGCCTGTAGACTACACCAGTATGGATGACAGTGCCGCCATCTCTTTCCAACACAATCCATAGTGCTTCTTCTTTTCCCCACGTCCCCTGCATTTCAGCAGCTTTAATATTGCTTTTGACATATAGGGCTACTCCTCCTCCTTTTGTACCCTCTCTATCTCTTCTAAATGGATTATAGCCAGCTCTGGCAATATCCCATTCATGCGACTCGCTAAACCATGTTTCTGTAATGGGCACAATATCCAAATCCATTTCCACCATTAGGGCTTCCAGGTCAGGAACTTTGTTGGCTAGACTTCGAGCATTTGTGCTCATTGCTTTCCAGCATTTGTTCACTGACTCACCTGTATTTTGCATTGATTTTGTTTTACACTCCTCTTCCCACTTGGCATTGATGTGTGGGTTAATACTGTGGCTGTTTTCATTGTGTTATTTTTGCTGGGAGTGACGTCCTGAACTACTTGTTTTCCATCCGTCACCCCTTTCCCTAGTTTAAATGCCTGTCCACATACATGCCTGAATTTTTCACTGTATACCATTAAGGTGGCATTAAGTGTAATTGGACTAACTGCAACATGGATAATTAGCATGTGTTAATTACCCCTGAGCTAACTGCAGTGTGCAGTCAACACTATTCAGCCAGGAATTTTTCTGTGCTGTTAGGGAAGGGCTATGGTAACTGCTATTGTGCACTAACTGAACCCCACATTTCTCCAGGACCAAGCAGGAAGTCAGTCCTCACATATTGGTGACGTCGGCGCCGACGGAGCCCTCGCGGAGCAATTTTCCCCAGCTTTCAAAGAAAGCCTTTGGGAATTGCAGCGCGCATGCGCGGTCGCCTTCCCGCCCAAGGGTGCCATCTTAGCCAGTCTTCTTTTTTCCGCGGAGCCCTACAGACGTACCCGTCGTGTCCCCGCGAAAAAGTTGATTTTACTCATAATTTTCTCTTTTTTCCTTCGGTTCGACGCCGGTCTTTTTCCCGCCCGGACTCGCGACGCCGGTCACGAGTCCTCTTCTTCTTTTTCGGTTTTTCTGACTTAGTCAGTTTCGTTTTCGGTTTTTCCCTGGCAGCCCGGTCCTTTGACCTCGCAGGGGCCCTTTTTCCCCCGATGGCTGCCAGTGGTTTCAAGCGGTGTGGTCAGTGTGACCGAAATATGTCACTAACTGACACACACGACAATTGCCTCCGCTGCCTGGGCCCGGATCATGAAGAAATGATCTGTGGGGCCTGCGGCAAAATGTCCTCCAAAGCGTTGAGAAGTCGGCGGCATCAGCGGGATAGGATCTTCGCTGACCCCAGCCGTACCCGGACCTCGTCGGAGGCCTCCGCGTCCAGAGGTTCCAGCTCGGACCGTCGCCGGAGTTCCTCCGACAGGGGTTCTCCCTCCGGGGACCATCGACGGAAGGTGAAACCCGCGAGGGCGGCGTCGGTGGATGCTCCTGGCTCCGCGAGGGCCAGGTCGCATAGCCCCGATAGCCGTCCCGGGTCCTTGGAGAAGGAGCACCTCTCAAAGCGACCTCGCCTGGAGTCGGAGCTGCCTGCTCGGGTAAGTCCTGTGGTCCTCCTGGACTCGCCTCCGAGACCGCCGACGTCGGGCCCGACGCCGTCGGGGCCCGAGTCGGGGGCTGCTGGGTCACCTGAGCTCGGACTCAGGTTGACGGCCTTGGAGAGCAGACTGTCTGCCTTCATGGACCAGCAGCGGGCACTGCTCGCTGGCTTCGCTGGCGCCGCTGCCCCGACCGCCGGGACGTCGACGTCTAAGTCGACCCCGGAGACCGAGCCAATCCTCGAGTCCATGCGAACTCGAGTCGATCCTCGGTCGAGGTCACCCTCGGCCTCCCGTTCGGGACCGAGGTCGCCGACGCCGACTCCCTCGGCGTCGGGGCGGCAGGCGCCGCGCCCTGCCCGGGCCGACCCCACCGATTCCTCGTCGGAGTCGGTCTGGGAGTCTGAAGAGGAAGAGTCACCTGATTCTTTTCGGACTCGGTGTGTCCCCTCGGACTCACCTGAGTCCGAACCTCGGAAGCAGTCCCCCCCGGAGGATGCCCGGTTCTCGGACTTCGTCAGGGATATGGCCAAGGCTTTGGCCTTCCCTGCGGATCCCGAGGAGGAGCCTCGAGCCGAAGAGCTCGACGCCCTCCAGTATGACTCTCCCGCCAGGGAACACTTTACTGTACCGGTTCCTCCCATGCTGGAACGACTACTCTTCCGCATGTGGGAGAGTCCGGCCTCCTCGCCGGTCCTGAGCAAGCGGGTCGATTCTATCTATCGAGTCCGCAAGAGCCCTGGCTTCCAAAAAGCACAGCTACCACACCATTCCATGGTAGTGGAATCGGCCATGCATCGTCTTAAGAGCCAGAAGATGCACTCCTCGGTGCCTCCTGGCAGGGAGGCCCGTAACCTGGATGGCCTTGGTAAGAAGTGTTTCCAGGGCTCTATGCTTGCGTGTCGTGTCCAGACCTACCAGCTATACATGGGCATGTATCTCCGGACCTGGCTAAAGAGCTAGCCGGATTCTCCGCTGGTTTGTCCGAGGAACCCTTGCGGAGGTTCCTGGCCTTGTCCTCTGGCATTCGGGAATGCTCAAAATTCATAACCCGAGCAGCCTATGATGGCTTTGAAGCATCGGCTCGAGTGGCCGCAGCCAGCATCGGTGCCCGCCGACAGGCTTGGCTTCAGTCGTCTGACCTTGAGCCCTGGGTGCAGGACAAGTTGGTCGATGTCCCCTGCCGAGGTGAAAACCTCTTTGGCAAGCCCATGGCTGAAAAGGCTGCACAAATCGAGACGGAGACTCTCACCAGGACTAGGCTTTCTAGGAAGACCTCCGCCCCTTCCCAGAAAAAGAAGGGCTCGGGAAAGAAGTCCTTTTACCCGAGAAAGGCGGCTGCCTACAAACACTACCCCCAATATCAGGCCCCTGCAGCTCCCCAACAGGGCCAGCAGGCCAAGGGACGGGGTAACGGGTCCCGTAGGCAGCAAGCCCCCAAGCCTGCACCACCAGCCCCTGCTCAGCAGGGTGGGGGTTTTTGACTCCTTAAGCATAGCCTCTCCCCCTCCGCTGGCTCCTCCCAGCACCGGAGGCCGGCTGGTTCACTTCGCCCACAGGTGGTCCAGCATCACTTCAGATGCCTGGGTGCTTCAAGTCGTAAGAGAAGGCTATCTTCTCCACTTCCACCAGGTCCCTCCCCCCTATTTCCCGGGGGAACCTCCACGACTCCCTCTGCACAGGGACTTACTCCTTCAGGAGTTAGCAGGTCTTCTACAGGAACGGGCGGTGGAACCGGTGCCCCACCACCTGAGAGGTCAAGGCTTTTATTCCCGGTACTTTCTAGTGCCAAAAAGGACAGGAGGCCTCAGACCCATCCTGGACTTGCGCAACCTCAACAGGTTCCTCGTGCGGGAAAAGTTCAAAATGCTTACCCTTGGAATCCTTCTGCCCTACCTCCAGCAGGGAGATTGGCTATGCTCCTTGGATCTAAAGGATGCCTACACGCACATCCTCATCCACCCAAGCCACCGCCAATACCTAAGGTTTGTGGTGGCAGGAAATCATTACCAGTACAGGGTACTGCCCTTTGGCCTGTCCTCCGCACCGCGAGTCTTCACAAAATGTCTCGCGGTGGTGGCGGCCCATCTCCGGCTTCACGGCCTCTATGTCTTTCCGTACCTCAACGACTGGCTCATCAGAGCAGCGTCCGCTCCGGAGGTCACCAACGCCACACGCCGCACGGTGACTCTTCTGCAGTACTTGGGCTTTGTTATAAACTTCGCAAAGTCCACTTTGCTCCCCTCACAGGATCTCGAGTTCATCGGCGCAAGGCTGCACACTCCTCAGGCACGAGCGTTCCTACCGCTCGACAGGGCTCAACGGCTCATGGACCTAGCCGACCGTTTTCGCAGCCAGCCCCTGGTCTCCGCCAGGCGCTTCCTGAGACTACTCGGCCATATGGCTTCCACCGTCCATGTGACCCCCAATGCCCGCCTGAATATGCGGCCTGCTCAATGGTGTCTTCGCAAGCAGTGGCAACAGGCCACAGGCGGCCTAGCAGACCTAGTGCGCGTCTCCGAGCCGCTGGCCTCGTCTCTCCAGTGGTGGCTTCATCGGCCGAACCTGGTACTCGGCATGCCTTTTCAGTCACCTCAGCCGGCCCAGGTGCTGACGACCGATGCATCCCTCCTGGGCTGGGGAGCACATTGCCAAGGGGCACGTACTCAGGGCCTCTGGACCACGTGGGAGTCTGCTCAGCAGATCAACTTCCTGGAGCTCAGAGCGATCCGCCTGGCTCTCAAGGCCTTCTCCCACCTGACCTCTCACCAGTCCGTCCTTGTCCAGACGGACAATCAAGTTGCCATGTTCTACGTGAACAAGCAGGGGGGCACGGGCTCCTTCCTTCTCTGTCGGGAAGCACAGAAGCTCTGCTCTTGGGCCATCAGTCACGGCGTTCTTCTCAAGGCAGTTTATCTCCCAGGCCAAGAAAATTGCCTGGCGGACAAACTCAGCAGGATCCTCCAGCCGCATGAGTGGCGCCTGGATCCCTTGGTAGTTCAGAAGCTCTTTCTAAAGTGGGGCCTCCCCACGATGGATCTCTTTGCCAGCCCTCTAAACCGGCAACTTCCTCGCTTCTGCTCTCGTCAGCCACACCCCCTTCGAGTTGCGGCAGACGCTTTTCTACTCTCATGGTCGGAGAGCCTTCTGTACGCTTTTCCTCCCATCCCGCTAGTCTCTCGGACTCTTTTCAAGGTCCTCCGAGACAAAGCCTTCATGATCCTGGTGGCCCCTCGCTGGCCCAGACAGCCGTGGTTTCCACTCCTGCTGCAATTAGCGGTAGAGGATCCATTCCCTCTGGGGTTACAACCGGATCTCCTCACTCAGGATCAGGGGTCTCTGCTGCACCCCAACCTCAGATCTCTCAATCTAATGGCCTGGCTGCTGAGAGGGTAGTCCTTGCTCCCCTTCTCCTGCCGGCAGAGGTGGAAGAGGTCGTCCTAGCTTCTCGGCGACCTTCTACCCGCAAATGCTACGCCCTTAAATGGCGTCGCTTTTCCGTTTGGTGTACCCAACAGTCTCAGGATCCCTTCTCCTGCCCGGTGTCGGTGATCCTGCAGTACTTGCTATACCTCTCTAATCTGGGATTTAAGTCCAACTCCGTCAAAGTTCACCTCAGTGCTCTTTCAGCACATCATGTGCCGGTGGACGGCAGACCTCTTTCCAGCGACCCTCTTGTAGCGAGGTTTCTCCGAGGTCTCCTTCTGCTTAAACCACCTCTGCGCCCGCCAGCGCCTGACTGGGATCTGAATGTGGTTTTACAGCGGATCACCTGTCCGCCTTTTGAACCTATGGCTACCTGTTCTCTCCGTTTTCTTTCTTGGAAAACATTGTTCTTGATAGCCCTCACTTCCGCTAGACGTGTAAGTGAATTGCAGGCCCTCGTGTCTGATCCCCCTTACACTCGGTTCTACAAAAATAGGGTAGTCCTACGGACTCACCCAAAATTTCTTCCAAAAGTGGTCTCCCCTTTTCACATCAATCAGGAGGTGGTACTTCCGACCTTCTTTCCCAGACCACACTCCAGCCGAGCTGAAACGGTCCTCCATACCCTGGACTGTAGAAGGGCGTTGAACTTCTACCTTGACCGTACGCGGGAGCACCGTAAAGCTGCTCAGCTTTTTGTGTCTTTTGACCCCAATAAATTGGGGCTCCCGGTCTCCAAGCGTACTCTGTCCATCTGGGTTGCGGACTGTATCACTTGGGCTTATGGGGCAGCCGGACTCTCCTTGGAAGGTCGAGTCACGGCTCATTGCGTTCGGGCAAAGGCTACGTCAGTGGCTTACCTCCGCTCTGTTCCGCTGGCAGACATCTGCCGGGCCGCTACTTGGTCTTCGAGCCAGACTTTTGCGGTCCATTACTGTCTCGAGAGGGAGTCCCGCAGGGACAGTGCTTTCGGACAGGCAGTCCTCCGTAATCTCTTTGAGGTTTGAGCAACTCCTACCCTCCATCCCGGATGTGGGCTACCGGTGGGTAATAATTCAGCGAAGATTCCTTCCTTCTGTGCTGCTGAGCTTGAGGGAGCTCATTTTTGTGCTTAGGGTCTCCGGTAGCCTTAAGCTTGGAAGTCCCATATGTGAGGACTGACTTCCTGCTTGGTCCTGGAGAAAGCGTAGTTACTCACCTGTAACAGGTGTTCTCCAGGAGCAGCAGGAATCAGTCCTCACAACCCTCCCTCCTCCCCTTGGAGTTGCAATCATCTGCTTTAGTTTTTTTGCAAATTTTTATGCTGTCTTTTTTAGCTATGTCATCTGACTGGCTAAGATGGCACCCTTGGGCGGGAAGGCGACCGTGCATGCGCGCTGCAATTCCCAAAGGCTTTCTTTGAAAGCTGGGGAAAATTGCTCCGCGAGGGCTCCGTCGGCGCCGACGTCACCCATATGTGAGGACTGATTCCTGCTGCTCCTGGAGAACACCTGTTACAGGTGAGTAACTACGCTTTTTAGTAAACATGCCCCTTAATATGGTTCACAATTAATTATGAAAAATGCTGAATGTCATTAATTGTAGATAGAGGGTCATTAGTTTTTAACAGCAGCATCAAGTGTACTATTATTTTTATGGAATTTTATGTGTTATAGTTGAATTACATTCATTTTGAGAACATTGAAATATGGTTTTAAAGATTTCTTTGTATTTTTTTCAAAGGCTTGAATTATTATTTAATTATACAAGCATACGAGTTTTCATTTTTTGCTAGACATAGGTTTTTTCTTTGTTTTCAGTTTTTAGAATTTAAATAGATAATGATATGGTTAAGTGCTAAACTATTTTATTTGTTTTTACAGTTTTAACAGTCTTGGCTATCTTGGGTTTTATAGGTTGATTTATGTGTTGTTGTTTTTTAAAGATTTTCTACTTTCTTATCATCTGCCTTTATTTATGTGGACCCTGTAGTACAATCTGCTTTTTTAAAAAGTTTTTTTGCTATTTTTCTGTCTTCAGGCTGAGTTTTATCAAGATTTTCAACCCTATAAACGGGGAGGAATACAGTATGGATTAAAAGTATTGATGTTAATCAATTCTTAGTTGTGAAGGGATTTTATTCATTAGGAACAGGAAATTTTGAAAGTTTTTATCCTTGTATAGTGCTCCCAAATTATCTTCCGGAGTCACTGCAAGCTCTTATGAAATTCATAGCTTTGATGCTGATTCCCTGTTAATGTCTCTTTATGTACTGAAAGATTTTAATTTGCACCCAGGGTGGCCCTTCTGGGAGAGAAGGAGAAGATATCTGCCAAAATCACTTGGTTTGCAGCTTGTCGTGCTGTGAGGGCTTGCGTGCATCAGTGATGCTGAGAGCTAAACTATCGGTAGTTTAACTACTGGCAGGGTCTCCCAAGATGGACAGGTCTCAGCTGAGATGCCAGACCAAGACAAACCACCCATCTGGGCAGCAGCAGAATGGGATAGTGTTGACGGCGGAGGATCGCATTTCTGTGACAATGGCAACAACACCAAACTTAAACTGCGCGGAAGAAAGGCCCGGCAATTTACTTCTGTATCTTGCCATGAAAACCCAATGGATAGTTACAACAAAACAAATTGTGCTATAGTGCTGGAAGATGAGACCCCCAGGTTGGAAGGCACTCAACTAGCTACTGGGGAAGACCTTTCAGAGTAAAGCCAGCATTTATGATGTGGTTGGATCAAAGCACTTGGGACGTCTGACTGCTGATGTAGCTGTGCATGAAATGAGAGTCAGAAGCTGTAAAGATGTCTTACACATTGGAACATGGAACGTACGAAGCATGAACCAAGGGAAGTTGGAGGTGGTCAAGAATGAAATGGAACGTGTACAACTTGATCTGTTGGGTGTCAGCGAACTGAAATGGACTGGCATCGGGCACTTTGCATCAGATGATCACATGGTCTACTATGCTGGAAATGAAAGACAAAGAAGAAATGGTGTTGCATTTATAATAAAGAAGAAACTTGCAAGAACTGTAATGAAATACAAAGCAGTCAGCGAACGCTTAATCTCTATTCGTCTACGAGGAATGCCTATCAACACAACTATAATTCAAGTATATGCCCCAACAACAGCTGCAGAAGAGAATGAAATTGAAGAGTTCTATGAACAAGTACAAGCTGAAATTGACAGAACATGCAAACAGGATATCCTGATAGTCATGGGTGATTGGAACGCAAAGGTTGGCAACAAAGAAGAAGACAAAGTAGTTGGAAAATATGGACTTGGCAACAGAAATGAAGATGGAGAAAGACTGATAGAATTCTGCAAGTCCAACGATCTATTCATCTCGAACACCTTCTTCCAGTAACACAAGCAGCGACTGTACACATGGACTTCACCCAATGGAT